>JARCFY010000002.1:59649461-62149461 GCA_029233225.1 Lepidodactylus listeri | reverse complement strand
ATCTGATAATAATTCTAAGATTAAATGTCAAGTTGCTAAATTCTGTATATTAATTTTTAAATTATGGGGATTGCACCTTAAAAGCTCTTAAATTAAAAAAAATGTATTTTATGTTTAACTAAACTGTGTGCTGATTTAAAGACTATAATAAACTACTACTTCTACTACTACTGCTGCTGCTGCTACTACTACTACTACTACTACTACTACTACTACTACTACTACTACTACTGAGTACCAACTATTCTTACAAATGCACCTTCTCTTAAACTTGTGTGAAATAACAAATGTACTAAAGAGCAGAGATCTTTACCTGGTTGGCAATCAGCAGTACATGAATCAGATTTTTCTGGGGAAATGTGAAGTAACGAGGCTCATAACTGATTTCTAGTTATTATTAGGACATTTATATAAGCCCTATCAGTTGACATATCTAGGGTGGGTGAATGTGCATTGGAAGCACCTACAAGAGCTCAATGGAATGTCTGCACAAACATAGGCATAAACTGGGGGGTGGGGCTCGGGGACTGAGTCTCGCCGGGGGCAACCAGTGCCAGGCAATATACTGAGTTTAAAACTTCCCTGTGTGGGTTTTCCCCTCTGGGCTAGAAAGAAGGAAGTCAGGCTCACCTTTTTACAATGCTAACTGAACTAGCACAGGGGTATCAAACATGCTGCCCACAGCCGGATCAGGCCCGTGCAGGGCTGCAATCCAGCCGAAGAGCAGCTTGCTCTATGCTTCTCCCTCCTTTTTGATTCTGGCATCCTAGCTCCTTTTCCCCAGCATCTCCTATTTCCTGTATTAGGTATTGAGTCAGGAGACGATAAATCAAATGCAGGCTTTTATTCCAAACATCATTCAGCTCAGGGACAGCTCTAGCAAGAGCGGCACTCAACTTATAGTGTTCCAACAAATAACTATATACAACGTAACTATGAAGACTCAGTTTCATTGGACCTAAGCAGGGTTCTGCGATTGGTTCCCTAGATTGGTTTAAGGACCAATGAGAAGTCTTTATTTGGCAGCCAGTAAGAATGAGGGGATTGTAATACCAGAACCCCTGACAAAGCAATGCATAACTCAATAAGAAGACATAACATCCTGCTTTGGAGAGAAGAGAAAGCCTTCCTTTGATTGGCTGAGGGCTCCTCCCCCCTCTTCCTCTGGGGAGGGAGTGGGGAGGGAAAGAGGCAGAAAAAGAGAGAGAAAATGGACTCCGGTAGCTCTTATAAGAAAACCAGCAACGTTTTATTCCAGGCATAAGTTGTTGTTTTCCTCCAGACTTCTTCAGGGGTGGAGGGGAAGCTAAAGAGTTTCTGTCAGGGTAGGAGCTTTCATGAGTCACTTATCTCTTCTTCAGATACAGCTAGAATGGGAGTCCATCTGTCCTTATATCTTGAAGTGATTTCAGATGCCAAATGACAATAGCAGGCATTGTTAATGATAGAAACAACCTAGGTCTCAATTCAGTCCAGGAGTTTGCATTGTCTTGAGTTTCATTATCAGTTGCAATTCAGCAGTCTCTCTAATCTCCCCTTGAAATTCCTTTGTAAGAGAACTGCTGCTCTTAGGTCATCAACTGAATGTTCTGGAAGGTTAAAATGTTCCCCACTGGTTTTTAAATGTTGTGGTTTGTATAGCAGTAGAAAAACTAAGAGTCCAGTAGAATCTTTAAAGACTAACAAAATTGTGGTAGGGTATATGCTTTTATGAGTCACTTCTCATTTCTTCAGACTTATTTTTCCATTTATTCTTTGCATCCTCCTGGACTGAATCTTCTGGTACCAAATTGAGACCTAGGTTTTTTTGTCTCATTACCAGTGCTGATATCTCTAGTCCTACTACCCCTCTGCATATCACACCCAATCCAATGAAGCTGGCTATTGCCATTCAGCGTCTGAAATCATCTTTATAAAGTTTATATCTCTGGTACCTTGTGTTACATTTTATGGCACATGTGTCCCAGCCCAACAAAGTGACCTTTATGTCAGATCTGGCCCTCATAAATAATGAGTTCAACACCTCTGTGCTAGAGAATCTTTAGGAAGACAGATCTTTGGAGACAGGAAAAGCTGAGTGGGGGAAGATATTTGATAACATTCCTTGCAACAGGAAGAAAAGGTCTCTTGCGGCTGAATCCATCAGGTTTTTCGTTGTATCTTTGCACGCTCTAGGTTAATAACTAAGGTTTTTGATATCCAGAACATATCAGTCCTTGAATATGTTTGGTGTCTGTTGGAAAAGAAAGTATAGTCCTTAACCCTGGCTGTCTCCACCCTCTTTAAATGTAGCAACAGTCAGACTGCCTCCATTCCTGAGGACTGGAAGATAGCTAATGTCACTTCCATCTTTAAAAAGGGGCCCAGAGGAGGTCTGGGAAATCACAGGCCAGGCAGTCTGACGTCACTAACGGGTAAGTTGGTGGAAACTGTTATTAAGGAAAGAAGTAGTAGGCACATTGTTGAACAAAAACTATTGAGGCAGACTCAACATAGGTTCTGTAAAGGAAGATCTTGTCTCACTAACCTGTTAGTGTTCTTTGAGGGAGTAAACAAACATGTGGACAAGGGGGACCCAGTAGATGGTGTTTACCTTGACTTCCAGAAAGCTTTTGATAAAGTTCCTCATCAAAGGCTCCTAAGTAAGCTCAATAGTCATAGGATAAAAGGACAAGTCCTTTTGTGGATCAAAAACTGGCTAATTAAAAGGAAACAGAGAGTGAGTATAAATGGGCAATTTTCTCAGTGGAGGGAGGTAAGTAGTGGGGTACCGCAGGGCTCAGAACTGGGTCTGATGCTTTTTAACTTGTTTATGAATGATTTGGAGTTGGGAGTAAGCAGTAAAGTGGCTAAATTTGCAGATGACATGAAGTTGTTCAGAGTGGTGAGAACCAAGGAGGATTGTGAGGCACTCCAAAGGGATTTGTCAAAGATGGGCAAGTGGGGTTCAGTGTGGCCAAGTGCAAAGTGATGTACATTGGAGCCAAAAATCCTAACTATAAATACACGTTGATGGGGTCCGAATTGGCAGAGACTGACCAAGAGAGAGATCTTGGAGTCATAGTGGATAACTCAATGAAAATATTGAGACAGTGTGAGACTGCAACGAAAAAGGCCAACATTATGCTGGGGATTATTAGGAAGGGAATTGAAAACAAATCAGCCAGTATCATAATGCCCCTGTATAAATCGATGGTGCGACCTCATATGGAGTATTGTGTACAGTTCTGGTTGTCACACCTAAAAAAAGATATAGCATTGGAAAAAGTGCAGAAAAGGGCAACTAGAATGATAAAAGGGTTGGAACATTTTCCCTATGAAGAAAGGTTGAAGCGCTTGGGGCTCTTTAGCTTGGAGAAACAACAGCTGAGGGGTGACATGATCGAGGCTTAAAAGATTATGCATGGGAGAGAGCAGGTAGAGGAAGAAGTCCTTTTCTCCCTTTCTCAAAATACAAGAACTTGTGGGCACTCAATGAAATTGCTGAGCAATCAGGTTAGAATGGATAAAAGGAAGTACTTCTTCACCCAAAGAGTGATTAACACATGGAATTCACTGCCACAGGAGGAGGTGGTGGCTACAAGCTTGGATGGCTTCAAGTGGGAATTAGATAAACATATGGAGCAGAGGTCAACCAGTGGCTATTAGCCACAAGGTATAGGTATAAACTCTCAGTCTGGGGCAAGTGATGCACTGTATTCTTGGTGCTGGGGGGGCAACAATGGGAGTGCTTCTAGTGTCCTGGCCCCACAGCTGGACCTCCTGATGGTACCTGGTATTTTTGGCCACTGTGTGACAGAGTGTTGGACTGGATGGGCCATTGGCCTGATCCAACACTGGCTTCTCTTACACTGTCATGTTCCTAGAATGCAAAGTCTCTGTTGGGCCCAACGTACTTACTGGGCTCCAATTTACATTTTGGAGGAAACAACAGGTTGTTGTTTTTTTTCCATGGTGGGGTGGGCTGCTTCAACCACTCCTAAGCTTTTCTTTCAATTTCCATTTCAGTTTTAAATGGTAAACCCATCTACATGAACAAGATGGGGGGGGGGGGATGCAGATCAGAGGACTTTTAAAATTTCCTTTTGCCCTGTGTGCAGCCCAGAAGAAATGTTGGCAAGAAATTAGCACTCTTTAAATATTCATGCTCTTCATTTTTCTGTTACTTAAAATGGTGTGGTATAGTTTCAAAGGGACAACTAACTGGGATGTATAAAAGGAATGACAGGATTGCCCACTGGAAACAATGGGAGAAGCGTGAATGCCCACTGGAGATAATGGGAGCCAGGAATTCCAATTGACTTGCATTGGCTCCACTGAAATATATTGCAGCACAAAAAATTTGCAAAGAAAATGTGGAATGGCTTTTCCATTAAGGTCTTTGGGGCCAGATAGGCTACTCTGGGACTGGAATGACAGTGCCCAAAGTGGAATTACGCTCCCTAGGAAGAGAATCTGTGCTCTGGTACTGGAATGAGAGTCCCCAGAGTGGAATGATGATCCCTAGCAATATAATCTGTGCTGTGGGACTGGAATGACAGGTCACAGAGTAGAATGACAGGATAGCCCTTGGAAATAGGCTCAGTGCTCTGGGACTGGAATGACAGGTTGCAAAATGAAATGACAGCCCCTGGGATTAGGCTCAGTGTTCTGCGACTTGTACTTGTACTTGTACTTGTAGGATATGAGTTTGAAGTGAGAAGATTGCTGCTGCTCTGAACTCTGTACATTGCTCAGAAATTGAGTGCACAGCAACTGTTTGGTATTCTGGCTTAGAGACTTCACTCATGCATTTACCAAATGAAGGCATCTGTGATGCCATAATTTAGTAAATTTCAGTACAAAGTCACCCTTATGAATAAGGCAGAAACAAGACTCTTGTAAATGCATGTCCAGGAAAACTTTTAAAATGTTCCCCCACAGGCTTTTGTGTTGCCCTCCTTACTTTCAAATTTGTGACCATTTGTTTGTCTTATGCACATGGTATGTATATTTGCAGGTCTTAAAGTGACTATTCTAAATGTGAATTTAAATAAAGCACACAGCAGGAGACCACTGAGATACCACTATAACCACTGGCCAACTCCTACCTTTTCCTAGGTTTAGCCCCACTCAGGGGCATAGCTAGGGGGGATCCCAAGAGTTTCCAGCCCGCCCTAAATTTCTAGGGAGCCCCTTCCTAAATCCTACATGGATCCACCTCCATAGATGGTGACAATGGTCTGTGATGTCACTGGGCCTCAATTCTTTTAAGGACCTAGCACAGCAATGCCTCTGGCCCAGCCCCAGCCCCCCCCCCCCCCCACCGAAATTGGAAAGTCTATGCCCTTGTGCACAAAGCCTATGCACTTATTACTCCTTGCACAAAGGGCCTTCTCCCTAGTTTTAGGAATCTCCCAATTGAATAAGAAGGCAGAGAAAACTACACATCCCATCATACCAAACATGAAAAAGTGGTTGGGAAATATGGGACATACAACTGATAGATCTTGCAGGGGGCTTATCCTGTGTATAATTAACTCTTCTTATTCTTATAACTCTTCTTATTAACACAGCATTTATGACTGATTTATAGAATTTGTCTGGTTTGTCTATTTAAATAGTTGTCTGCTGAGTGGAGCAGTTACTCGGCAAAGGGGGTGGGAGTAGAAAATCTGGCTATGTGAGAATGAGCATGTCCAAGAAGCAAACTGCACTATAATGCATGGTTAGGAAGGAATACAGTGAAGCAACCTGCCCAACTGCCTTGAAGGGGCAGTGATTAGTCAAAGTGATCAATGAAAAAGTAGCTCCCTATTTGCAACTGGGAACCAGGATGTGAACCAAACTGGTGAGAGTTTGAGTATCTGTAGTAAAAGTGGGTACTATTTCAAGATGGCCTGAGTTTTCAAAAACTTTGAGTCAAACTCAGATTAGGTTGAAGCTTTCCTAATTGGGAGGGTTTGCATTCCAACCCACATTTAAAATTGGTCAGCACCACCAGGTAGGAACAGAGGAGGCACCTTCATGCTTATTCATGTTATCCCAGTACAATGAAATCAAAAGAGCCTTTGAGCACTGCAGGGAAACTAGACAGATGGAGCACTTAGTTTGGAAGCTGGTGATCGAGGCTGAAAAAGTGGGGCTGAACTCCTGAGGACCTTCAGTTCAATACACAGCTTTTGTTGTACCTTTGAATGGATAGGGTCAGGTGAGTTAAACTGCTCTTCCCTGTGTCTGAAAGTTTGAGAAAGGATTTCTTCTCTGTCATACTATTTATTCTTGTCAGCTGGATTCAGACTGGAGAAGCCATTAATATAAGGAATGCATATAGACTGCCCGAACTGCTGTTCCTAGAACATGCCTTCCTCAGATCATATTCAGAAACTCGTTAATTATATTGTGTGGAGATATGAAATGTCAGTCTATACATACTGTCCTACTAAACCTCCAACATAGGGTTGCACTTTTTCTTGGATCCATCTTTATGTGTGATTCTTAAATAATAACAATAAATGATGATGATGATGATGATGATGTAATTGTTGTGTTCATATCTGCATTAGCTAGAATGAACATTCGTTTTAAAACTGGCTGCTTCTGCTTTCTATCCTGCAGTATCAGTTTTCAGCCATGCACACAAATAGTACAAAGCTACATGTGCTCTGAGCGCTACATGTGAAGAAAATTTTCTGTGCATAATTTTTTCACATTACAATTAGCAAGTATAACAAAAATGAGTAATATTTTAAAAAATGAAAAACCCAAATGAAAATAAAATTTAGCTTTTTTGCACCTTCTTTGGCATTGTAATGAGGGAGAAAGCTTGAACATTTTTTCATGTTGCATACAGGCCTGTGGGAATGGCACCATAAAAATAGCTTGGATTTGTAGCTTCCTGAAGGATCTAAACTGAGACTCAAAGATGTATTACATTAGGTAGAGCAACAAATTAGCATCTTGTATGAGAAGCTTTCCATCACAAGTGGCACAGACCAGCCATGATTCTGTGCCTTGCAGGTAGAAAAAGGACCCTAATCCTATTACTGGTTCTCTAGGCCTTTCAGCCATTCCTACTTCAATTCCCTCAAGCTTGCTTTTGCCACACTCTAATAGTGCATTCATAAGCAATTTGCTCTGGGCAATTAGGTTGCTTGATGCTAACGACTATGGATTTGTTTTAAATCTTTATTTTACTCCATTTGGTATTATTTATTAGATGACAACCCATGTTAACCTCATCTTTTTAGGAAAAAGTACTCTACTTTCTTCTAAACTCCACAGGTATAAATTGGAAATAAATCTACCAAATGTGCTGGAGCCACTGTAAATACAAATATTACTCCCTGTCTAAAATATAACTTCTCCCCATAGCTCATCTTTTTTAATCACCTAAACACACATTTCCATCCCAATAGATTTAGAGTTGGGTTGTCAAAAAAGGCTGTTCTGCATTGTATTCTGCCAGATGCTTTTTACAGATAACCAGCCTTTCTGCATAAACCAGTTACCTTTTTAAAAATGGCTCTTTTCTTTTCATACTGCACATGCACATCTACCTCTTCTTCAATTAAAGTGCCAGGAAATGACATTCCATACTGAGGAAGTTATTCTCCCTCAATGACTTCCTTAGTGAATTCACTCAATAAGTCAAGATGAAGCTTTTCTTCCTCTGTGTGTGTTTGTGTCCCTTTAAAATGAATGTAATGTTGCAGACAGCTCTGGAGACTGAAATGGTTTATTAATCCAGAGAAGAAATACAGCAAGTCCACTGGAAAGGCCAACCCTTCCCTCTATTTGCACCATTTCATCTAGCAAATTCACTTACTTTCTCATCTCCTGTTTCTGTTCCATAGAATAACCAATATTCTGCTCTGTATGCTTTCTTTCCACACTGCACAGAAAGCTTTATTAGGAGGATTGCATGGTTCAGGGAGATCTCTAATACTGAACAGGGTCCTTTCACATGCAGAGCATGAGTTCAGATCTTGCCCACCTCAGTGAGGTGATGGAATAGCAGTACAATATTATCTGCTTAGAAATAATCAACAACAGCAATCTTTCTCTCCGATGAAGATTAATATGAAATGAATGTCATTCTAAGTCATATTCACATCTTTAGCAGAGGAGGTGGCAATCTTAAATTCACACACAGGGATAAATTCTAATAAAATTGACAGGAATGATTTCCAATTTATGATGGAGGTGTGAATTGTACACCCACTTGGGAGAGAAAAGGATATATGGTTGGTTTGTTTCTGAGGATATTCTTAAGTGGTTTTTTAAAATTCTTTGTTATTCATGAATGGTGAAAAAAGTTCAGTCTGCAGGAAAATGGCAGAAGACATAATTGTTTCATGGGAAATATATAAAAAATAAGGATGATTAATATTTATCTAATCAGTCAACAGACTGCAGAAGTTAAGAGTTTACAAATCTTTCAACCAAGGTAACAGAGACCCAAACACAAAATTTCAAGCAAGCCAAATAGCAACCCTGATACTACATTCTTTGCCAGTTTGGTGTAGTGGTTAAGTGCATGGACTCTAATCTGGGAGAACCGGGTTTGATTCTCCACTCCTCCACTTGCACCTGGCTGGATCACCTTGGGCAAGCCATAGCTCTGTAACAGCTGTTCCCTCAAGGACAGCTTGGGAAAGAGCTCTCTCAGCCCCACCTACCTCACAGGGTGTCTTGTTGTGGGGAGGAGAAGGGAAAAGGAGTTTGTAAGCCGCTCTGAGACTCCAAGTGAGTGAAGGGCGGGGTATAAATCCAAACTCTTCTCTTCTTCTTCTTCTTCTTCTTCTTCTTCTTCTATCCTACTTGACAAGAGAGCAAATCAGAAATCATATTACCCAGTGACAGGTCACTCAGGCCTAGTTTTCAAAGAAATGGTTAAACCGGGACAGGGCTGTACCATTTCAAATTGCAAGTGAGGGTTCTCATCATTAACTGCTCTTCCTTTAAAACAATAACAACCACCACCACCACCCTGCCTACCTTCCCAACAGTCTTTGAGTGGAATATAATTGGACCCACCCAGGGCAGGGAGCAGAGGCCCTAAACTATGTCAAGTTTGAGAGGCCCCACAGATTTATAAACAATGGTAATTTAGTAATTTCTAGCAATTTTGAGTCTCCTCATCATTTAAAGCCCTAAACCGTGGCTCCCTTAACTTATGCATAAATCCAGGTCTGGACTTGCTCCATTGTCTGCAAGTTCAGTCAAATTTCTATAGTAAACCCTTTGCACATTGTTTACATATGCATTGGTGTCTCCAGTCCACACAAATGGAACCTTTTTTTTTTGCAGCATACTTGATTGTGTAGAGGAATTTGCATGCATACTCAAAACATGTAGGGCTCACTTTAGATATTTGATTGAGGGCATGATGACATGAAACACTGACATGTGTCAGGTAGTGGGTGTGCAACTCACAGTTAGATGTACGCTGAGGGAACTCATATATCGGCCCAGAGTCTGACTGGCTGCCCAACAGCAGATATAGCTGGGTGTCATCAGCGTACTGGTGACAACCCAGTCCATAGCTCCAAGCTATCTGGGCAAGGGGACACATATAGATGTTAAGTAACATTTGGGATAGAACTGCCCCTTGCAGGTCAGCAGGTCCCTTCGGGATAATTCTTCCCTGAGCACTACACTTTGTCCCCAGCCCTGGAAGAAGGAGGCAAGCCCCTGGACTCCAGCATTAGTGAGGCGGTGGATCAGTAACTGATGGTCAACCGTGCTGAATGCAGCCGACAGGTTTAGCAACAACAGTACCACCATCCTACCTTGCTCCAGATGGCTTCAGAGATCATCCATGAGAGCAACCAGTACTGTCTCCGTGCCATGGCCTGGAAAAAACCCGGACTGGAAGGGATCTAGTATGGAAGCATCATCCAGAAAACTCTGTAACTGACTTGCTGCTGCCCTCTCAATTATCTTGCCCAAATAACCAATTATGCTGAGTCCAAGGATGGGTTTTTTTCAAAGAGGGCGGACCACCGCTTCCCTAAGAGCTCTCAGGAATGCTCCTTTGAAAAAGGACTTCTGTAGGGGACCTCACAATGAATCACAGATGGCTTTAATCAGCCATGATGGGCACAGGTCAAGGCAGCAGGTGGTAGGGTGTACAGTTATGAGTATTCTATCAACTTTCTCTAGGCTGAGCTGACTGAACCGATCCATAACCAGACTAGAAGATGTGCATGGAGCCTTTATACTATACTAAGCTGTCTCAATAATCCGGTGCCATAATGCGGCTGGCCCTTGTGGCTGTTGCTACCAGGGAGAAGGAATAAGCATTTTGCATTGCAAAGGCCATATCTGAGTGTCGGGCATGGAGCAGAGGTGGGGTATACAATGCACGCTTTAGCTGGTCACCCCCTTGCAGAGGTCAGGCAGGGCTCCGTTGGGGTCGGGGCGCGCTGGAGCGCCGCTTCGGGAGAGAGGAGGGTGGGGGGCGGGGACTTAACAAAGCCCTGCCCCCCGCTCACTCCTCCCGGTGGCGGCAGGCCGCCACCGGCCCAGGAAAAAGCCCCTCCCCTCCCCCCTTCACTCTTCCCGGGCTGCGGCAGGCTGCCGCCGGCCCAGGAAAAAGCCCCTCCCCTCCCTCTTCACTCTTCCCGGGCCGCGGCAGGCCGCCGCCGGCCCGGGGAGAACCCCCTTCCCTCCTCCCCCCCACTCACACTCCCGGGGCCGTGGCAAGCACCGCTGGCCCCGGGACAAGCCCCCTCCTTCCCTCCCCACCCTCCCCCCGCCCTCAAACTCCGGGGGCCGCGGCAAGCGCCGCCGGCCCCGGGACCAGCCTTGCTGGCTCTTTCTTGGCACAAGGGCGTGGGCAGCAGCTGGAGAGAATCAATGAATGGCTTGGCCCGAAGGGGGGGGGTCCAACTGAAATCCACCGGAGGGGAAAGCCCACTAAGGCCCCAAGGAAACTGGCCCTGGCCTGATCTTCGTGCTAGCTCCGCGAGGGTCGACCAGCAGGGTGGGCGCACAGGGCTTTTTCCTCCCACTGCCCGCACCAGGCACGGGCAAGAATTCCATGGCGGTGATCCCCCTCCGGGAGCGCAGCGCGTCAGCAGCGGTTGCCACGGGAGCTGCCAGCCGCATGCGGGAAGCCGGCCGCAAGCTCCAACTGGTCAGTCTCAATAGTCGCGGGTGGCTTGAAAGTCATTACGGCGCAAGGCAAGGAGCTGCGGGGGCAGCGTGATGGAGGCGCCCACGCTGCTTGGAGGCGGCGTTATATAGGCTGAGCTGGGGCACGACGCGGCCGCTTGGAGTCCTGGCTGGGTCCCTGCCTTGCTTGTGGCTGGCGGGGGGAAAGACGGCAAAAAAAGAGAATCTCACTGGCCCGTGTGAATCGGACCGAAGCCTCTCTGCGGGCTGGAAAGGGTGGAACTGGGCTCGGAAGCAGCCAAGAGTGTAAGCTCGGGGGCACGATTGCTCTTGGACTGGGACGCTTCCGCTTTAGGAATGGAGGCTGGGCTTTACTGGGCGCGGATGCCTGCTGGGACCCAACCGGTGCAAGCCACAGCCGTCCCGAGGAGGACCCTTGGAGCGGCTGGCAGTTGCACCACCTGTTGTAATTAGGCTGGTCTGCGCGCTAGGGTTGCTGCTTGGTGCCTCGTCCTCCCCTCCCAACCTCACCGTTGGGAGGCGCCCTCCTGGGGCTCCTGGCTAGGAGAGTCAGTCCCGGCTTTCTCGTGGTCCTCCTGCCTCGGGCTCACACGGCCCAAGGAGGCCCTTGCGTTTGCCTGCCCTGGCGAAGTCAAAGGGACCAGCACAACCAGAGAGGAGGAGTCTTGTGACTTCGTGCCAATTGCATGTTCGGGCCCGGCATCTAGTTTCTGAGCCCCAAGTTAACAGTGCCGTTCTAAACAGAGTTGCCCGTTTTCAAGCCCACTAATGTCACTGGGGTTAGAAGGGTGGAAGTATGTCTGGGAGGGCACTGTCCAATCATTAGTTTTCAAGACTTTTTTCTGCTAAAATATTTTCTGCTAAAATATTTATATTCTACCTTTCCTTATGGCTCAGAGAGGCTTCTTTCTTCCCTCCTCTGGTTCTGTTTTCTCCTCTGGATCACTTATTCCAGAATATCTCTGGTGATGTAAATCCTTTCTTCTCTCTCTCTCTCCCCCACCTACCTACCTACCTTCCTGTCCCTTCCTTCCTCTCTCCCTTCCTTTCTTCTCTCTCTCTCTCCCCCACCTACCTACCTACCTTCCTGTTCCTTCCTTCCTTCCTTCCTTCCTTCCTTCCTTCTCTCTCTATCTCTCTCCCTCCCACCTACCTACCTACCTTCCTGTTCCTTCCTTCCTTCCTTCTCTCTCTCTCCCCCACCTACCTACCTACCTTCCTGTCCCTTCCTTTCTCTCTCCCTTCCTTTCTTCTCTCTCTCTCTCCCCCACCTACCTACCTACCTTCCTGTTTCTTCCTTTCGCCCTTCCTTCCTTCCTTCCTTCCTTCCTTCCTTCCTTCCTTCCTTCCTTCTCTCTCTCTCTCCCCCACCTACCTACCTACCTACCTTCCTGTTCCTTCCTTCCTTCCTTCCTTCCTTCCTTCCTTCTCTCTCTCTCCCCCACCTACCTACCTACCTACCTGTCCCTTCCTTCTTTCTCTCTCTCTCCCCCCCACCTACCTACCTACTTTACTGTTCCTTTATTTCTTCCTTCCTTCCCCCCTTCCTCCCTCCTTTCTTTCTTTCTTCTCTCTCTCTCCCCCACCTACCTACCTACCTTCCTTCCTGTTCCTTTCCTTCCTTCCCCCTCCCTCCCTCCCTTCTTGCCTTCTGACACACTGCCGATGACATCAGGGAGGTGTGGCCTTTTGACACTTCCGGTGACGTCAGGGTGTGTGGCATATGCAAATAAGTTATGCTAATGAGCTCCTGCACCTCTTTTTTTATGAAAGGACCCCTGAGGTCAGGTAACAATTTTTCACCCCTTTCAGACTGGCCGTGTGGCAGAGGTGTTTTTGCCTACCCAGTATTGTTTATAGTGGATTGGGTAATTGGATCTGGTGGCATTGTTTCAATAAGTCTGGTACTTTAGCAGTTGGCAGGATTGTATTGGGGAATGAAATGTGGTTTGGCAAGCACTATTTGGTACCCCCACCTCGGGTTGTGTGGGCCAGGTTGTGGAATGCAAACTGCCTTTGGGACCACTCTGGATTGCCCCTCCTCTCAAATTGTGCGGCTTGGGGGAGGGCAAATCTCCATGGTGATAACCTGCTTGTTGTGCCAGCTGGGTGCAAGCCACATCAGGATAGTTTGTGCCAGGGGTGGGGTCACTCGCCTATTGTATGGCAAAGGAGAGATCAGGGTCACAAGTTAGCTTGGCCTTTGCTGCTTGAAACATATAACTAGTTTAATAAAGTGGTCCTTTAATTAACCCAACACCCATGTCTGTCTTTTTCTTCTGAGTCTGGGGGCAATTAAATTAATGTTCTTTCTTTCGTTGAGTTTTAAATTTGTTCCCTTCTTGTTTCAAATAAAATAAGTATTTGTTGTAAGAAAAGACTTTATCTGGTCTCTTTCCATTTTGTGCTTCCTTATGTGATAGCATGGACATTTAGGGAAGAACTTGGATAATGCGATAAAGGGTGGATAGCACCCTGACCTGTGACACTAACTGCAAGCAGTTCTGCCAGCTCTGCAGCCCTGCAAGACACAAGGAAGGCTCTTATTGGTAACTAGCTTTCCACATTTTCCATGTTTTCCACATTTCTGTTCTTTGCATGGAGATGCAAGGCCAATTTAATAAGGAAAATATCACTTTTCCGCATTGATAACAATTTGTTTTCCTTGCCTTCTGCCCACATGAACTGACACAGTTCTCTATCTAAAGGTTACATATGTGCTTTACTCTATCTGTCCAACTAAGATGAAAATGTGTACTTTACTGATAACCTCCATGAAATGGCTTTATTGGCTGTTACATTCTGCTTGAAAGACTTATTAATCACCACCAGAGAGAGTGAACTTTTATCAGCAGAGGCATCTAGAATACTTTTCCTTATCAGCCCTGTCCTGAGAAGGGGATAAGAATCTTGGGTCCTGGTAAATTAATTAGAAACTTTGATATGTAATTAAAAAATAAATAAACAGGGAAAAGTTGAGACAGTTTTATTGATGGCAAAGGTGAAAAATCATTGGAAACGACTAGCCCTTTGTTGGTTGCAGCTTGTAGGATATAGAGTAACTGACATTTAGCCCCCCCCCCCAAGCTTCTAGAAGTGATACATATCACAATTACCCCACACGAAGTGCTAGAGAGGAGAGAAAACAATGTAAAATTTTATTACAGGGATGGAATCCCTGTAAGAACTTGTGAAAAATCAAACCATACTGAGTAACATTTGGAAAAGAAGGTTATGAGTCTGGAGACCTTTATTTCCTTCTTTTACAGATAAGCCATGAGTGTCTGAAGATATCACAGAAGAGAAATTTTTGGGTTTCTTATTCACATTTCATGCTATGGAGTATGCAGCTAAGGAAATGGATATTATTTGGGGCCAAATACGATAATGGTGGACATGTTTCATTTCTTCCCTATTCACATATAAAATTCTGCACTATTTAAATGGTTTACATTGTTCTATTATTTTATTAGTGTTTTTACTGTTGTTCACCACCCTGAACCTTGTGTACTCAGGGAAGGGTGGTTTATCAATTTAATTTATAAATAAATAAATGGGGGAGGATATGTAGGAAAGACCCCCTGCACCATCCTGGCCTTTCATCCATTAGTCTATTTCCTCAGTTTCTTTTCTACATTCTTTGGCTCACTTCCTATATCAGGAAGAGAGAAAAGGAGATTGAACAATTGATTAGGTAGGAGAAATAAGCCACCTAAGGGAAGGGGCTTTATCCTCTCACACCTTTGTTGTTCATTACTAACTAACTGCCACACCATGCCCTGCTTTATATGTGAAAGGGTCGCACACACAAGTAATGGTCCCACCACCTTTGGTTCGATCCTCACTTGATCTGATTCAGAAATTGGTTTCTGCCCTGAAAGGCAAATTAATCTCTTTAATGTGTGGAGTTGCTTGCTAATTCTGAGAGAAACCAGGAGAGATACTATGCAATGCTGTGCAGAGCTACTCAGGTCTGAATGCACTGAAATCAATGGACTTAAATTAAAGTAACTGCATAAGGTTGCACTGAAAGCCAAGCAAAAAAAATATTTGGAGCATTTTAGACATTTCTTGTTGTTGGGTTTGTCTAAAGCAAATTTGGAGATAGTTCTTCACATTAAACATCTGAGGAATTTTGAGGTTAACTGAAAAATAAAATTACCAAAATCATTTATTATCTCTATTTGAAGCATGGATGTTTTAGTAGTACCAGTTTTGGTTCAGAACATAACTTGGTAGCCCTCAGAATCCCTTGCCAACTTCTTTGATTCATACTCCTGCCTGGGTAAGAACCGCTCCCTCCATGCTTCTGTGTGGTGTAACCTGAATTTAAATTTTGTTTCACATGAGCATTGTAACAATCCAGTGATGGTGGTGGAAAGTGCTAGCCTGGGCCATCCAGGTCGGGACAATGCAGGGCAATTTACCCAAGAAGAAATAGCAGATAAGCCTCACATATCAATCTTGCAGAGCTTAAGATATGAGATTTAACAATGGGGGGGTGGCAGCGAGTAGGACAACAGTAAAAAGACCCCCCCCCCCCCCAATTTTATAATACAACTGAAAGTTGCACTAGGATGTTGTTATGCTTTGGTCTAACAATTTGTCATGTATACCAAATTACTGTCTGATATAATCCAAAAAGATTAAAGGTAGGAACTCTGAAAATCAGTGAATCTAAAATACTGGGTGATGCAGGGGAAAATAAAATGATAAAAAAAAAACTTCAGCAAAAGACCAGTGACTAAAGACTCCCTCAATCATATATATCTGTGCTAAGAGAGTAATGATCTCCAGCACTTGGAGCATTTCCCCACCCCTGACAAGATCAGGTCTTTCTTCTCCCTGATGTAGGTGTCAGTAAGACATTCAAATCAATAATTTTCTTTTGGACAAAAATAGCTAGTGAATGATAAACAGCTTCTCTGTCTCCTTGTGGTTCTCAGCCAAGGACATCCTTCTGACCTAGTCAAAAGCTTCTAGAATGGGTTCACCGGGAATTACATAGAGGAACTGAAGAAATGAGTAGGAACTCACAAGGACTTGCAGAGGGAATTTCCCTCTCCCACTATTTCCTTCTTTCCCTTCCTTGAAAGCCCCCATAGCCTCTCATCCTTTCCTGCCTCCTTTTCCATCCACTGGCCAGTCTACCTTTATTTTCTCCCCATCATCAGTTGTTAGGGTTGCCAACTCTGGATTGGGAAATGCCTGGAGATTTTTTGAGTGGAGCTTGAGGAGTATAGGGTTTGGGGAGTAGAGGTACCTTAGCAGGTACAATGCCATAGACTCCACCCTCCAAAGCAGCCATTTTCTCTAGGGGAACTGATCTCTGCAATCTGGAGATCAATTATGAAAGCAGGTGGAGGCTGGCAATCCTATCAGTTTTCCACCTGATCTTACTCCTGGTATCCTCTACCCAGGACAACTGTGACACAATTGTGAAGTGCTAGTTGCAAAGGACACCTATTTCCCTTTCTCTGCTTCCCCACACTATTTCTTCTTTCCCTCCACCTGAAAACCACAGTATCTTCAACCTTCTCTCCTTCCCACCCAACCTGATAGCTCCCATATCCTCAACCTAGCTTCCTCCTCTCCTCTCCTCTCCATCTGTCCCTCCATTTTCAGCTATATTTATTATTCATTTACTTTATTTATAGACCACCTTTATATACAATGGGGACTTAAAAGCCTCTACCCAGAGCCATATTAACCCATGGCCGGGCCCCTAGGCTTTCAAGTATTTCGGGGCCCTTTCAGTACTTCTTTCTTTCACCCCACTACAGCTGACAGCCTGAAACTGGTACAGTAGGTACTAGACCGCAGTACATAGCCCTATATCCATTTTGAGGGTCTCCTGAAGAATTCTGTTCACAATTTTTAAATATATTTTTACTGCGCAAGTAGAACTCTTCAGGAAAGCACATTTTGGGAGTATAATTGTTTAGTACTGTAATATTCTGAAGTGAATAATTTTTATTATTTATTAAAATATATAATTTATGGATAATTGTTTTAATATAAGAGACAATTTGTTTCACTGCAATAAGAAAGCAGTTAATTATCTTATTAATAGATGTTATATATTACAGGCTGCCTATGGGTGCGTTCAGATGGCTCTTTTGAGCCACACCAGGCACAAGTGCCTGGTGGATTTAAAGTGCACGTCCAGACAGCAACATCTGGGAAATGTGCTGCTTCCGTGATCAGCCCATCGATCCCCATTGGGGAGCTGTACTTAAAAGACAGTGGTGAAAGTCCAGTCCTAAACTTGCCGACAGGCCAATGGCAGACTTTCCCCCATCTGGTCGTTTCAACAGTGTGCAATCAGCCTGTAGGGATGGTCTCCAGACCATCCCAAATGGCCACCATTTTTAAAAAGTCTTAGCGATGTGCACATAACATAACATGCAATGTCCACAGAGCTCCGCTGAAATGATCCGGACAATTTTATGTTTCTGACGGTCCCATGAACTTTATCAACTTTATTAACTGAAATGGTACCTAGAGAAAGGTACTGATGGTGGTGCTTTTACCATTTAAGTCCGTACATGTGCAGAAAAACAAGTAGACAGTGAGACATATATGTGCATGCACAAACAGGATTTTTTTTAAAAAACAGCCAACTGCATGGCTCCTTAAGGTGGCTGTCTAGAGCCTAGACAATCCATTGTGGAGTCACATGCAGTAAAGCAATTCATGGGGGAGCTGTCTGGTCATGCAATGCTGGATAAAAAAAAAAGATTTAGATCAAATTACAGCCGGGCCAATGGTGGGATTAGCTGCCCATCTGAACGCACCCTATGAAGAGAAAATAACAGTGCCTCAGCAAAAAAAAAAAAAAAAAAATGGATGGGCCCTAGTTCCTGCAGGGCCCCTAGCCTTCAGCCTAGTTAACCTTTGGATAATATAGCCCTGCCCTACCTCATTCTCCTCTCCTCTGTTCTATCCTCAGAACAGAACTGTAAACAGGGGCAAACTGGGAGTGAAAAACCCTGGAAAAGAGCCCAACCCCCAAAGGGAGGAGAGGATAAAAAGAGGCAGTCTGACCCTGCCTCTCTCCCTCTCAAATACAGGATGGGAAGAAGGAGGAAGAGGCAGCCTGCCTAACCAATTAGCCAGGTATTGCTTATCTTGTCTCATGCAGGCTGGACACTGCTCTAACCTTGACCTTATAATGCCTTAGGCAGGGCTGGTTCATCCATAGAGGCGAGGTTAGGCAGTTGCCTTACGGTGCCACCTATAGGGGACACCAGTGGCCTGCTCGCTGGCTGACTCTCTGAGCAGTTCTCTCTGACTGGCCGCCCTCCCCCCACTGAGAGTGTGCACCATGACGGAAGGGAGAAAGAGCGAGAGGGCACCCAGCAGCTATGAGGTGCCCAGTAGCTGCTGCTTCTGCTCCCAAGGAAACTCCAGCAAGGTCCAGGGGGGACGGGTTTCCGGCAAGTGAGGGGTTTCAGGGCTGCCTGGCTGGCAACAAAGTCTGAAGCACAATGGAGGCAGGGCACTGCCTGGTGCCTTTGTCACCTGCCCCCTGCCACTGCACTCAGGCAGTTGACGTGACACTGTTGCAGCCTTTCCTGTGAGGCTAGGTACTGCTTGCATCCCTTCTCCTCCCCAGCACTTCGCGGTGCAGTCTTTAGCTCCTTGGTCGATTGCTGAAGGATTTAAAAAAAAAATATTGTGCCTTTCCTCCCCTCCCTTCCTGTTAAGAAGCCAGGCTGAGCTAAAATGTTCAACTCTGTTCTAGAATGCCCTTTTCTCCCTTTCCTTCCTTTCTCTTCCTCTCCTCCCATTCTTGGAGTTTCCAAATGTTCCTCTAGATAAACCCATTACCGAGGGGGGGCGGGTAGGTTATGATCGCCAGCATTCTTTACATTCCCAAGCCTCTGTCTCCAGGCAGGCAGAAAACTTTGCAGGGAGTCTGATCATGTGTTGCCTCCCCCCATCCTCTCTACCTTAACCTCTGTGGATGATGGCGTATATCTAAGCCGGACCATGCAGGCAAAGAGGATGTCTGTCTTCAAGGCTGAGTAGACAGCATCTCCTCTCCCTGAGGATCCAAAGCCGCCTTGTCTCCCCTCTCTCTGACTGGCCCACTTCCCAGGGTTGTACTGTGATCAAACCCTCTGGCTTGGAGGGGGCTGAGCTTGCTTGAACCTGCCCCCGCCAGATCTCATTTCCCTAAAAGAGAGGGGGGGGGAAATCTCCCATCTCTTTAAATTTCTGTCCCCCCTTTTCCCATTTCTGCCCCCCCTTACAGTTCCGTGGAACATTTCCTGGGACTTGCCAACATACTTGCATCTTGTTTAACCTCCAAATTCTGCTTCAGTGGAATAGTACTTTTAAAGATAGCATACTGCCTTTTTCTTTTGCAAGGATAGAAGCATTTGCAAACCACTCCCTTGCTAGTTCTGCTTCCAGCTAGCTTCCACCTTCAGAAATAAAGGCTCTCAGAATAATCTAACAAGGGGGGGGGGAATCAGTGACAGTGTTTGTGGCTGCAGAAACATTTCTTGTACCTCCAGTTTGGCACTCCATACATTTTAGGTAGCCACTAGCCAGCTGAGGTGGCTTTCTGATTCTGCACGCTGTAAAAATAAATAACTCAGGACAGCATACAATGCTCCCTCTAAGCTGTGGAGTCTTGTGAGCAAAAATTCTACTTTGTGAGCTACTGGCATTACAGTTGTGAGTGAGCAATTTGGCTACTGCATAAATTAGTTTGCTCTGGAGCCATCCTTCCTGAGCTAAGGCAGAAATGTGTGAGCCGGAGGCTAAAAAATTGTGAGCTAGCTCACACTAACTCAGCTTAGAGGGAACACTGGTCCCAGTATGCCACTCAGTGTATTCCAAGGTGCATGCTCAGTAATTGCATGCAAACCTTTGCACAGATGTGTTTTCAAATTGCTTTGGCATACATTTTCCCTGGCACATGTGGTATTTGCATAGCTGGCCTTTTCTGTCCTTCCCCACCTGTATGTTTTGGAATGCTAAAATATTTGAGGGAAAGCACTGTAATTTATTTATTTATTTCTCCTTTTAATGAATTTATAGTGCCATTGAAATTAATGTTCTGATATTAAACATACACCAGATCATTCAAGGGTGGCAACATTAAAAAAAAATTAGCAATTTCAAATTTTGTGTATTTAATCCTTCCTAAAATGCATTTATGTTTGAAAATTGGTGGGGGGGGGGGGAGAAGTTAGCCTTGCCTAGTATGAAAAAAAACCTGGCCCTGGCCTTAGGTACCACCCTGTGCCTTGCTTCGTTTGGGACTCAGCCTGGGCCAGGTGCCTACCCTTGTGTGGAGATTGGCCAGGCTGGGCTCCAACATCTCTCTCACTTTTCATGGGCCAAGCCAGGTGCCACCACCTCCCATCTTGCCTCTCACATGGCACTCTGGCAGCCTTGGCTCTGTCTCCCCTGTCTGGATGGATATCACCTCTCCCATTGTGTGTGGGGCTTGGGTAGGGTGGCTCAACTTTTTGTTAGAAGGCTGGTTGGCCCAGGTGGAGGGGAGTGAAGCCATCAGTCCACTGGAAGGCATCCAGGTGCTCATAATGGTCAATCTGTCCCTGCCTGTGAGGTAAATTAGACTGAGAATGTATACCTGGCCCAAGGTCACCCAGTGAGTTTCCAGGGCAGAATGGGATTTGGGGTCCTAGTCTGAAACTCTAACCATGACACCATACTGGGATGGCTGCTGTTGAACTTTTGCAAGCAGCCAGACCTAGGTGAGTAATGCAAGTCATGTAGTGTAAAGTCACCCAGGTGAGTCCTCACTCAAAGGCCAAAATAGAAGAAGATAAAGAAGAGATTGGATTTATACTCCACCCTTCACTTGTAGTCTCAAAGTGGCTTACAAACTCCTTTCCCTTCCCCTCCCCACAACAGGCACCCTGTGAGGTAGGTGGGGCTGAGAGAGCTCTGAGACAACTGTCCTTGAGAGAACAGCTGGTACAGAGCTATGGCTTGCCCAAGGTCATCCAGCAGGTGCAAGTGGAGGAGTGGGGAATCAAACCCGGTTCTCCCAGATTAGAGTCCGCGCACTTAACCACTACACCAAATCACTACACCAGTAGCCCTGGAAATGGCCCTGTGCCCCCCCCCCTGTGTTTTACTGACAGAAACCAAACTTCTTCTTGTTGCTTAACAACAGCCACTGAGGGCATCATTTTTTAAAGCTACAGGGACTTATCGGGGGGGGGGGGGTTAGAATCCCCCCTTTTTTTTCAAGATTTTAGATTTTTCTGCAAACCTGGGGTGGTTTGTGGGTTTGGTAAAAAGATCCATCTTGGCCATTCATGAGTCCAGTCTGCAGATTCAGGTATCTTCAGGTTTGGCCAACTTCCCAGGTATAGTTAGAAGGCTATCAGATCATTGGGAGGCATCCAGGTGCTCTTAATGGTCAATGTGGTTTTGTCTGTGAGGCAAATTAGGCTGAGAATGTTTAACTGGCCCAAGGTCACCCAGTGAGTTTCTAGGGAAGAATGAGGACTTGAGCTCCTAGTTTGAAACTCTCACCACTATACCATATTGGCTTTCATGGACTGCCTGTTGCTGCGCTGAACATTAGCAAGCAGTTGGCCTTAAGTGAATCATGCTAGTCATGTGGTATCAAGGTGCCCAGTGGTTCCCCCTGGCCCTGATGACTCCTCCCTCAAAGGTCAAAACAGCCCTTAAAAGAGTCCTGTACCCTACTCTGCCTTTTAGTGTCCTCTGCCTTTTACTGACAAAAACCAGGCCTGTTGTAGTTACCTGGCAATAGCCACTAAAGTCATCCATTTCTTAAAGTTTCAAGTGATCCTTTAAACATTTTGGGGAGCCACACTCTGGCTCCCAGTTGTAAGTAAATTGTCTGTCCATGTGCAGACAATGCTTTATTTAATTTCAGGGGGATTAAATCCCCAAATATATATATATTTTAAAGATTTCTAGTTTTTCTGCAAACCTAGAAAGCCCCCCATGTTTGCAGAAAAATCTGTTTAGCAGCAGTGTGGCACCGATCCACAGATTTACATATCCACAGATGGGGGCCAGACTTCACTATTATATATACAGATGTCTGTTCCACAAGTAATAGAAAAGCAACAGTAATATTAGTAGTAGCAGTAGGAGTAGCAGCAGTAGCAGTACGTGTGACATATCCAAGTGTATGCAATATGTATAAGGAAGACAGCAGGATAATATGTGCTGGTTTCCTGCCTATGGATGTTCAGCCTAATAATGTCTCATAGCTTAACTGTACTTATGTAGGCTCCATCAGTGGGTTTAGGATTTCATTCATTGCAATCCTATGCAGTTACTCCAGTCTAAGCCCACTGGTTTCTATTAGAGTGAAGTAGACTGGATTGCATTGTTTATCATGTGTACAAGGCTAGTAATAGAAGAACAAATACCAATTAAATATACTACATGTTATCTGATCAACATTTGGTTACCCACTTCCTTAAAGCAGCATTCCACTTCAGAAGTGGTAGTAGATATTATAGGAAATTAAAATTAGGTACCTGAGTGACAGGTAAGCATGGGAAAGATACAGTTGACATTCTCACTTGCCACTAGGTGGCACATAGTGTAGTGATGCTGATAAGAAGGCAAAAAGACAGCAGTTCAGTTTATGTTTCCGAGCATTAGGGATGTTGCACAGAGCCACACAGATAAACGTAGGATTATGATGTGTGCATGGATTATTTGATTGTTTTTCCTCTCACTACAGTGCCCCTCTATGCCCCTCAGTCACTCTTAGGCAGTTCGTACACAGATTAATACACCCCCTCCCCAACAATGTACAGCTAAACTTGTAGTGATATTTTGCATCTGTTTCCTAGATGAATTCTTAAATGATATCACCCAACTTGTGTGCAGTATATGAGAAAAAGGTGAGTAAAGGAAATGTTTTGGGGAGGGAGGAAAAATGTTCATATGGAGAGATTTCAGAGATTTTAACCACTGAACTTGGAGTGAAGAGATACAGTTCTGTCACCATGGTAACTGGGTAACAGGCCTCTCCTGAGCTGAAACTGTCATTCACATTAAATTGGGCTGAATCATCTGTCTTGGTTACTGACATGGATAGGACATGGCTCCCATAGTTCATGGAGAAACAGGCTATCCTTATAGATAATAATAATATATAACAGCTTAAACTTTGGGTCACATGGATGGAACTATCCCAAGCCCTTTTTAACTTGAGGAAAAATCCAAATGTTGGCTCTATCACACTGAAAATGCAGTAATAAATAGCTAACAATACTCTGCTTTTTAACAGCAACCTGATTGAAGTAGCTGTCTCCGTCTGCCTAATGATAGAATGCCCTGCTTATGGTACATCAGCTTCATGCACTGGTTTCTGAATGCTGAGTGATGATGTTTGCTCTTGGCTTATATTTTCTCTTCCTGTCAGGAGATCAGAAGGCAATTTTCCTTATAGCCCTCTATTGAATGCTTTCTGAGAGAAATTGCTAGGTCAAGCTTCATTCCTGCGGCTCGTTCAGCCTTGTTCCCTTCCACAGTGACACCATTTATGCTAGTGAAAATGAGTGTCAAACTATGTAACAAACCTGGCTAGACTGATATTCCTAATGATGGCAGTGGATGGAGAATAGATACAGTAGTAGTGAAAGGTTGTTGCAGATAAACATAGAGCATATGTGTGTGGAGGGGTACACTATATTCTTGTTGGGCATCATGCTGTAGTGATGGAAACAGAGGGTGGTGAAGTAAGCACTCTGCAAATGTGCATGCTCCTATTAGCCAGCAGCCAGAAGCCTGATGCTGCTGACTTCATTGCCTCCTTTTCATGAAATAATTCCACCCCCTATGAAAAGCCCTCCCCCATTTGGCATTGCACAGAAAATATTCACCTCCAGTAATATACAGAGAATCTACCACTTCTTGAGAACAGGGATATTTCTGAGATCATTGGGCTCTAACACCCTGAAGTGTGGATTGCCTCTCTTAAAATGACTTCTACAGCTACTTAAGGAACTTATCCCTAGCACAGTGCAGAATGTGATCATCCTTTACAAGGCTTAAGAAGGAGATGGTCAGATGGGGTTCAATATGCTGTTCCAGTTTTCTTCTCATGAAGGAACCAGTCCCAGTGATGTGGGGAGTGAAAGCCCATGTGTTAAGAGAGGAAAACGTCAGCCATATGAGGAGCTCAATGTAATCCCATCCCTCTCTTGTCAAGAAAAGGGGTGGATTGTGCTCTATGTATGGATGCATTTCCTCACTGTTAAAATGGCTTGGCAAGTGTTTTGCTGGAAGGCAAGTGGGATATTGTGATTTTATAGTAAAATGCAATGGGGGAGGGTCTTTCAGAGGAAATTCCATACTCTCTGAAATGGCATTTTTGACTACCAAACACAAACCTTGAGAACACTCAGCTCATACCTAACCTAAATGCATTTGCTTGTAAATTCACCGCAGTCAGGCATTTAACTTCCATGGTGTGCTTCAGAACACTGTGCTGCTCTAACTCAGAAGTACTTACAGAACACATCACTACATTCACACTAGGCTTTAAAATGTCAAATTTACAGTTTAGCCTGTATCCCTCTGTGGCGGAGTCAGAATCTTGCTAACAGAAACTTTGTCTTCTAACATCTGGGCTCAAAGTATGCTAGTAGAATTGACTGCTGATTCATGATTGTCTATCAGTTATCAAATGTTATCATTATGATTTACTGACAGACCACTGATATCTTATTAAACATTATCTTACTGCCCTTGAAATCACAGTTTTACATTGCCAGATATCTGTATGATTTTCTCTATTAAAGGCAGAGAGACAGGAAAGTAGGAAGGAAGGACACCCATGACCTGGTGTGAGATGTAAAAGTGATTGCACTGTTTGGGAACAGTGACCCTAATGTTATTGAGTTCAACATTTGTATAAATAAGGAGTTGCCCAGAAAGACTGACAGGGGCGTAGACTTTTTAAATCCCCGGGGGGGCCTCGAGCCCTTGAGCCCCCCCGTAGTTGACGCCCATGAAGACTGACACAACCACTTTTAACTTTAAAAGGGGTAACTTCTCTGAAATGAGAAGACATGTGAAGAAGAAACTGAAAGGAAAAGGAAAAAGGATCAAAACCATTGGGGAAGCATGGAGACTACCGTATTTTTCGCTCTATAGCACGCACCTGACCATAAGACGCGGGGGGAGAATCGCACCCTCCGCGCTGGTCAGGAAGCCTCAGCCGGCAGCGGCGGCGCGGTAGCGGCGGCCTCGCGGCAGCAACGGCAACACCAGCAATGGCAGCAGCGGCCTTGCGGCAGCAATGGCAGCAGCGGCCTTGCGGCAGCAACGGCAGCACCAGCAACGGCAGCAGCGGCCTTGCGGCAGCAACGGCAGCACCAGCAACGGCAGCAGTGGCCTCGCAGCAGCAACGGCAGCAGCGGCCTCGCGGCAGCAACGGCAGCAACAGCCTCGCGCGAGCCGCCAGCACCGACCTCGTGGCAGCAACAGCAGCGGCGGCAGCGGCCTCGCGCGAGCCGGCGGCAGCGTTGGCGGCCTTGTGCGAGCCAGCGGCAGCCTCGTGCAAGCTGCCAGCACCAGTGGCGGCCCAGCAGCGGCGGCGGCCTCGCACAAGCCGCCAGCGGCGACCTCTCGGCAGCAAGGGGAGCCTTGTACCCATTATTCGCGCCATAAGGCGCACACGCTTTTCTCCCCACTTTTTTGGGGAGAAAAAGTGCGTCTTATGGTCCGAAAAATACGGTACTTAAAACTACAATCCTAGAAGCTCAGATAAAATATATACCACAGGTTAGGAAAGGCTCAAATAGATATACAAAAAGGCCTGCATGGTTAAAAAACAAAGTAATGAAAGCTGTAAAACAGGGGTGTCAAACTCATTTGTTATGAGGGCCAGATCTGACATAAATGAGACCTCCTTGGGCCGGGTCATGTGTGTCATAAAATGTAATGCCAGGTAGCAGAGATATAAATTTTGTAAAGGACACAAACACAAAGATTTTTTTTACTTAAAATAAAAACATGCTTAAAACATTAGCACTCCTGCAATATTATAAAACCCCCTTTTGGTTCTAGTTTGGGTAACAACTGTGTCAACTAGCCAAGAAATTGGGGTTTGCCCTGGAAATTTAGGTTCTAATAGATCACAAGTGATCAGAGGTATGCTAATAGTCTTAATTGGGCAGAAATAGCAGTTTTGGTGGAAGTAGAGATTTTCTGTTGTGATCCCTATGAGTGGTCCCTAAACAGATTTCTCCCCCCTTTTTGGGGGGGAAGGAACTTTTGCACTTTTATGTGTGTAACTGGAAGTCATGGTGACCTCTGAGAGTCCTACTGGAACATGGAGGACATTCAGAAAAGTAATCTGATAACCTGCCTCTGCCTCCCCCAGCCCTGGTAATCAAACGGATTTCTTGATATGATGATGTCACCAAGGGCAAAGTGAGATCTATACAAATGAGTTAGCAAGATGTGCTAAAGCTGCTTCCAAAGGAGATGTGCTTTTGGCATTACTATTTGCACACATAAAAAATGGTTTCCAACATCACATTGTGGAAGAGCTTTTTGGCAATGCTGAACTGGGACTGATAATATGTAAACTAGATTTCCACAGCATGGGAATCTACTTCTTAAATCAAGAGAGAGTGCAGACATACCTTAGAAGGATCCAACATGTTTCCTTGTCCCACAGGCTGAGCCCAATTTTCCTCTGCCTTCACAATGTGAATTACATACACACCTACTTCTATACTGAATACTGATTTCCTTTTCAGTTACCTGTTGGCTCCCTCCCAGGTAGGCTGCCTACTTGTCCCTCATTTATATGTAACTCTACTTTCTCCTAGCAACCCCAGTGGAGAGAAGTTATTTAATTATTTATTTAACAAAACTGATATCAAAACTTCTGCCCCCAGAAGGGCTGCCAAGGTTGCTGATAAATTAAAACATACATAATAAAATCGCATTTTAGAACCATTAAAACCCACTCCCCACATCATTAAAACAATTAAAACCAGAGTTAAAATACATGCAAAGACATGAAGACAGTAATTAAAACATTGGACAGGAAAGAGGGAGACCTGAGTTGGCTAGTGGAAGGGAAGGAGGAAACCCCACAGTGCCTCCTCACTAGAGTCATTACCAGTATGCAAAAAAAGGTGGGCACAGTTTTAAAACAAGCCCACAGACCCTCTGGTAACATTCACAAATAGCACTTCAGGGGTTTATTCAACAAAAAGTTCTGGCAAATCAAAGTAGCCAGATATAGGCATAAGCATGGAACTTAGGTAATGCTGTTAAATGTAAGAACTAAGGGACCCCCAAGTCTCTCACAGTGTTTTTTGTAGTTTGACTAGCACTCTTTGCTGCTGCAGCTGTTCTTGGGGTTCCCAAATGAGAAACAAATTTGACATGGCTAAAAAATATTGACACACATGCTAAAAATATTTGTACTCATTTCTTAGGGCTCTTAAGCACTACAGATCTCCAGAGGCTGCAGCACCATTCTATGTTTCTCTTGCACAAAATACACCTCCTCCTCAGATGGCTTTCTTCTCCCTTTCTCCTCAGAAGTCTCATTTCTACTCCTTTTCCTCACAAAATCTCTCTCTTTTATTCTCTCCTCAGCCTGGAAATGGGTCCACCCCGGGAAAATCTCTTTCGATTGCAAACTCTGCCAGGCAGCTGGGCCCACAGGGTCACACACACACTGAGGAGGGTAACACACACACCGGGTAACACACACACACACACACTGCTAATTTTTTAAAATGCTTTAGAAAGAGATAGTGATTGTGTGATTTTTTACTTTATTTATACACTGCCTTTCTCCCAATGTGAACCTTAAGTGTCTTACATCGTTCTCTTCTCCTCCATTTTATCCTCACAACAACCCAGTGAGATAGGTTAGGCTGACGGTGTGTAATGTCACAAGTCTCCAAGTAGTCAGAGTAGTGACCAGCCAGTTTATGCTGCAAATGAGCAGAACTAGTCTTCTTTGAAGTCAGTTTTGGAGAGAAGACTATGTGACTGACAATGTGATTGTGCTTCCAGAGCTTAGCGACTTACCATCGTCTTTCCACACTATTCACTATATCTGTGTTATGATTTCTAACTTTGCTGCTTGCTGTTCATGCCAGTAAGGAGAGAAACCTAAAAGTTATCTATCAAAATATGAATGTCATAATCAGAATATCAGTGCCATCCTGTTCTCATGCAGGGATAATTTAGTTTTCACTAAGGAGAGTTTGAATGTACTGCCTTTGTGGTATCTCCCTCCTTTTGCATTGAGCACCTTGTATAAACATTTTGATCATTTGTTTGCAATTGAAAATTATCTGTGTTATGAGTAATTTTGCATCTGCACAATGGCAGCACTTGGCATGGCAGCTGGCAGGGTAGCCACAGTTGGCAAATGTTCACAATTTACTGGCTTTGGGGTGTTATGTCTTTTTTTCTGTCAAGTAGGTTGGGCAGATGGAGGATGAGAGAACAGGACAGGGACAGCCACAAAGACACAGTGTAAGAATGCATATTTGCATTTGTTCAAAGAAAGAGCACAATGTTTTCAGTCTTTGAGGGTGCTATTCACAATTTGCAATCAAACAGCAATTCAAACAGAGGGGCACTCTGTTCGTTACTGTTCTAATACAAACCTTTAAGGATTCTAGTCCCACAATAATTGCTGTGGACTTGGGAATCTTCTGAGCAGGCATTCTCAGTATTTATCCTTTATGGTTTCAGAGAGTTGGACTGTAGCTTGATACAATGAGAACCAATAGTTGTTATGATGCCCTAAGCCCCGGTCCCTCACTCAGACACAGGATTTCCCCTCAGGGTTTTTTCCTTTCCTTTCTGACTGAGCAGCCTCTTTATTTTCTTCTTGTTTGAAGACATATAGCTGTCCCACCTTTCACTGTATTGTATTTTTATGCTTACTCAGCCCAGGAACTTGAGAGAAGAGGCAAGCTCACCCTCTTAGGCTGAGGACAGACTGGCAGTCTGGCCCGCTCTGCCTCTGTTTTAAAAGCGGAGGCAGAGTGGCAGTCCAGACTGCCACATCTGCCTGGAGGTGGTGGCATGGACGCAACACATCTGGTGCCGCGCTCCTCCCACAGCAGCCAGGCACCACTTCAAAGTGGTGTCCCGGCTGCTGTGAGCATGTTCCACCCGCTTCCGGCGGGTGTGAACGCGCGCTGGGCCGGGGGGAGCCACGCGGCATTCTGCTGCCGCTGGAAGCCGCCAGCAGTCTGGATGCTGCGGGCAGCTTCCTTGCGGTGGCATGTGAACGCCACACGGTGGGGCAATTCCCCCCACTGTGTTCAGCCGTGCTGCGGAAGTGCGGCAGAACACCAATCTGTCCTCGGCCTTAATTTATCCTTCCGAAAATGGCACACAAAAAGTTAAAAAATAAAATATTCTATTCAATGTAGAGAGGAAAAAGTCAGGTGAAATCAGGGGTAAGATGTCTGAGGTGAATAAAATGTAAATCTGAGGTAATCTATATATCTAATAGCCAAGGCACCCCCTGCATGCAGATATCTAAATCTGCACGTCAGGGGCACCTAGGAGGCAAAGAGATTTTCCTGCTTTTGGGGCAATCCTCAAATGTGCAGAAAAATCTGAAATCTATAAAAAAACTATAGGGGGATACTTAACCCCCCCCCCCAAAGTAAAAGAGTGTTCCCTGCGCATGCACAGAGAACACTCTGAGAACTGCCTCGCTGCTATTGCTGCCACTGCCACTGGGAGGGGAGGGGGAAGTCTTGGTGGGCCGTGGCTGTGAGCCACTCAGCCCTCACTGCTGCTGCTGCTGCTGTGGGGAAGGGAGAAGGCTTGGCGGGCCAGCCAGGCCTTGCTGCTGCCGCTGCTAAGGGAAAGGGGAGGGGGGAGGGAGAAGTCTTGGTGGGCCAAGCTCTGGCCTTGCTGCTGGTGCTTGGGGGGGGGAGAAGGCTTGGTGGGTCCAGTGGCTCACAGCCGTGTGGGCCTCGCCGTTAGTGCCAGGTGGGAGGGGAGAAGGCTCACCTGTGGCTGCTTCCTTCTCCTCCATATGGAGCTTCTCCCCCCCCCCCGTGAGTATTGCAGGTCCCCCTTCTTATTATAATCACAAACTCCAGTTCCTATGCCTCTAGCATGTGAGAGTTTTAAAGATTTTTACACAGTCTTAGAATCTTTGAGCTGAGAGGCTTTGGTTTCAGTGTTTCCTAAACACTCCAGTTTACTTTGATTTTAACTGACTCTTCAGTTTTCAGAAGGCAGGGATACACTAAGAAGTACCCAAATTCCTTCTCTAAATACCTGAGGGATCAATTTACTCTTTGAACTATCTCCCTTATCAGCTGGGCAGGGAATCACTTCTCTAACAAGAAGGTCTATTGTTTTTTCTGGCTCAAATGTGGGTCTTCAGTGATCCTCCCTCTCCTCCTTGTCAACCTTCCCAGTCCTCAGTCCATGCTAAACTTTGTCAGTCAGTGCTAAACTCTCCTCAGGCAGGGCTAAACTGTCCCAGTTCTCAGTCAGAGCTAAAACTGAGTTCTCTTCAGCAGTCAGTTCCCAAGTCTTTCTGCTCAACTGATGCTAACCAGTCAAATCCCCTTTAGCAGCCTGTCACTCAGAGGCTCTCTGGCTCTTTGAGGCATTAATCCTTCACAGTCCATCATATGTTTATACATCATTTATGGGCTTTTAAAGTCCGGTCCATAATAGTTGCTAATAACCAATATTTGCTGTTAATAATTCTTAATTCAGATTAATTTTATTTATTTCAAATTCACCAACCCCAGCACTTCTCAATAATCTGGAACTTTTATACCTTGCACTGTTATCAGTTTTACCCTACAACTAGGTAAGGATTGGAAAAACAGAGTAGTAGCTTTCAGTAGAACTTTGAGGATTCAAGATATATTATTAAAATCTGGGTTCATTGCAGGGCAGTGCTATAGCTTACAGATTTTTCTTTCTTTTTACTTTTATTATCTTTTAGAACAATGCATTGGTTGGCATGTCTGTTGTCATTTTAAAAAAAGCTCAGAATCTTCGAATGCATGATTTCACTTGCCTAATGTACTGTTATGTCATGCATGGAACTGGTGTAGCCCAATCTCTCCTTATTATATAAAAGCATTTTCACATGGCAAGTTCTATGTGCGGCAAAATCAGTTGGTAGCCTAAACTACCACTCAGAACATCTGCCAATCCCCTGGCTGCGTTGGGCCAGAAAGTCATTGGCTCCATTGCCCCAGTCCCACCCACACAAGCAGCCCCGCAAAATTTCATCTCACATTGTGCTGGCTCCCTCACATGATGGAAATTCTGGCCCCGCTGGTTCACTCTGCTCATTTAGGAGGAGGGGCCATATTCAACCTGCCCCACTACAGATGCACCAATGCTCCAGTTAGCCGCTGCCGTAGTGCCCAAGAGGCACCTGCGGAGGTGGCCCAGAGCCTACTGCCATGCCTGTGGGGTCTGGGATGGGGGGAGGGGGGAGGGGGTGCGGTGAGCCCTGGCAGTGGCCTACAGGTTGCCAGAGACCTGTATCATGAAGGCAGCCCAGAGCCTGCTGCGGTGCCTGCAGCATCAGGGGGAGGGGGTACAGCGAGCCCACAGGCCACCAGAGACCCATGCTGTGAAGGTGGCCCAGAGCCTGCTGTGGCACCTGTGGTGTTGGGGGAGGGGGTGTGGCAAGCCCTCAATGTGGCCTACAGGCTGCTGGAGACCTTCACCGCCGAGGCACTGGTGTGGAGGTGGCCCGTGGAGGTGGCCCAGAGCCTGCCACGGCGTCTGGGATGGGGCGCATGCGAAGCCCTCGATCCAGCCTACAAGCCACTGGAGACAAGCGCCATGGAGGTGCTGGACCACGGAGGCGGCCCAGAGCCTGCCGCAGCACCTGCAGGGTCCGGGACTGGGGGAGATGCAGGGAGCCCTGCCTACACCCTGCTGGAGACCTGCACCATGGAAGTGCTAGCCGACAGAGGTGGCCCAGAGCCTGCCACGGCACCTGCGGGGTCTAGGGGGTTGCAGGGAGCCCTGCATGCATCCTGCCAGATAGCTGCATTGCAGAAGCAATGGCCCGCAGAGCTGGCCCAGAGCCTGCCGTGGCGCCTTCTTGGTCTGGGGCCAGGGTCTGGGGCAGGGGCCAGGAGCCCTGGTTGCAAACAGGGGGGAACCAACCCCAGGCGCTTGCTACAGCACGTTGTATTCTGTTCACAACGGGCTTTGTGACTAGTTAATATATGAAGAGAAAGAATGTTATGGACCTCAAGAGACTTGTAGTTCTATGTCAAGCTTCACATTCATTCTCTTTTGTATCGTGCATCCAGGAAGAACTTCAAGTAAAGTTGGGGGGAGTGAGCAGGGCAGGGGTCTGTTGGAGCGGGAGCGCACAGGAGCGAAGCTCCAGGAGTGAGGAGCCCAGGGGGCGGGCACATGACCAAGCCCCACCCCCTCCTCAGCTTCCCCGAGCAGTGCAGAGGTGCAGCGCCCTGGGGAAAGCCCTGCTAGGGTCTTTATTGTTTTTAATGTTTTGTTTTAATATTGATAATTTTATCATTGTTCCTTTTATGACTGTGTGCTGCTTTTCCAGAGACTTGCTCAAGGTGGCATATAAATTTTCTAAGTATACCATTTTTTTATCTGGGCACATGGCACATAAGTACTGGAGAAATTTCACCAACCATTCAGCAGCTTCCATCTTATCAGTTTGGTGTAGTGGTCAGAAGTTGGACTCTAATCTGGGAGAACCGGGTTTGATTCCCCACTCCTCCACATGCAGCTGCTGGCGTGATCTTGGGCGAGTCACAAGTTCTCTCAGAGCTGTTCTCTCATGAGCAGTTCTCAAAAGACCTCTCTCAGCCCCACCTACCTCACAGGGTGTCTTGTTGTGGGGAGGGGGAGGGAAACGGATGGGTGGTGCACATGTCCTGGGTATCTCAAGTCTACTTGAAACCTGGTGGTTTCAAGGGAGCAGGAAGAGAATGAGGGTGTGTTCTTTACGCTTCTTTTTATTGCACAAATTATTGGATGGGGAAGGGAATGGAGGAAGAGCAGGTCAGTTTCACTCACCTGTGGGGTAGAGCCTGAGGGGTGGGTGTTGCCTTCTGACACTTCCGGTATGTTAGGGGGTGTGACATATGCAAATGAGTTATGCTAATGAGTTATGCTAATGAGCTCCTGCACCTCTTTTTCTACAAAATGACCCCTGGAGCAGGGATATGATTAATTTCATTGCAGTTACTTGCTTCAATTGCATTTAGATTCCCTTCGGACATTTGCAAGAGAATGTGGGGCAACATTCTCCCTTCTTCTCATGCTGCCATTACAAAATAGTTTAAAACAGCTCCTGAACATCAAAAGTGGCTATGCATCATAGCTATATTTCTAAACTTACTCTGAAGAAAATATCTGTGAACAACATTTCTGATTTTAACTGTAGTAAGTGGGATAATCAGTTGTCATCCTTACCACATTGAGCCTTCACAACTGCCTGCTACTGTGTTTACTGGGTACTGTGTCTGCTGGGATAATCAGGAGAATCTCCCACAAGCAACTGTTGATAGTGGCATTTCTACTTCTCCTCCTCTCCTCCAAATATTCTCTATGGAGTTTAAAAGACTGCACAAAATTTTCATCTTGCAAATAATGGCTTGGGAAAAATCAATCAAGGAAGAAAAAAAAAGACTAGACAGGAAAGGCTCTAAACAGCAGTAGAAGGGAAACAGGAGCTGAATAGACCAAAAAGCAGTGGGGGAAGTTCCATTTCCTGTATCTGGGCTTGCCAAAGCAATTGGATCAATACTTGCTGCCTGTGCTGTGATGAAATCACCTCAGTGGGATAAAAAGGGGAGCACCAGTTAGAAAGCACAGCATAGCAAAGCAAGGAGTGTCAGTCTGGTTGGTTTACCAGCAGGAATGTGTTCCCTCATCCAAAGTCTCCATTCGTTGCCTCTGAAAAAGGAATGATTTCATCAAAACACACTGACATTGTATGGATACATATGTATGCAATAATACCCATGGAAGTCAGCATTCTGTATTTTATTTCACCTCTAGTTTCAATACATATGGTATAATTTTAGAATCTATACAATAATAGATTCAATCAGGGGCCCTTTGGGGCCGGATCAAAGCTCCGCCATTTCTGGAGTGGCCACTAGGGCAGCCACGGGCCGAATCAGATTCTCTGATCTGATTCGGCCAGCTGCCGAATTGCCACAGAAATTTTGTGGCAACTTTAAAAGTGACTGGAGGGGAGATTGAACCAGGGCACCCAGTTCTACAGGCCCCCAAATAGGTTGCCCCCATTCCCTCCATTGTTGTCTATGGTAGGAAAAAAGTAACACTTTTTCCCACCATAGAGAACAATGGAGGGGATGGGACAACCTGTTTGGGGGCCCATAGAATTAGACCCCATAGTCCAATCTTCTTGAAACATGGTGGGTATTTGGGGGAGAGGCCCCAGCAGCTACCCTGCAAGTTTGGAGCCTCTCCCTCAAACCCCCTCTCTTCCAGCCCCTCATATACACTATGAGTTTTTGCCATTGATTTCAATGGCCCATAGGGTATAATGGGGCTGAAACTGACATTCCCTTTCTGACACACTTCTGGTAATGTCAGGGGACATGGCATATGCTAATGAGTTATGCTAATGAGTTATGCTAATGAGCTCCTGCACCTCTTTTTCTATGAAAGGACCCCTGGATTCAATACAATCTTTGGATACTTAAATCTGGTGACTGGAGCTGTGAACGGGAGAGAACAGATCTTTCTACAAACATAAAAAATGCTCCAGGTCTGCCAAAAAACCTAATTTTTTGATAAATGATAAAAGGGGTGCCTGTAGCTTTAAGAAACAGAAGTGTTGGTGGCTGTTGCCAGGTAACTATTGCATTATAGAATCAGTGTCAGTAAATGGCAGGGTGTGGGGACAGGGCCCTTTCCAGGGCTGTTTTGGCCTTCGAGAAAGGACTTATCTGGGCCAGGGCTGGCAGCAACCACCAGGCTACATGCTACTACCTGATTTGCATGATTCACCAGGACTAGCTGCTTGCTACTGTTCAGGAGCAGCCACCATATGAAAGCCAGTTTGTTATAGAAGTTAGAGCTTCATGCTAGGGTGTAGGAGACCCAGGTTCAAATCACCAGTCTGTCATGGAAGCTCACTAGGTGATGTAGGGCCAGTCACATACTTTCAGCCTAACCTACCTTACAGGTTGGTTGTGAGGGAAAAAATGGATATAGGGTTGCCAAATCCAGGTGATGACAAGAGATCTTTTGAGAGTACAACTGATCTCCAGGTGACAGAAATCAATTTCTCTGGATAAAATGGCTGCTTTGGAAAGTGGACTCTATTGCATTTGTGGCAGATCCAGCCTGCTCTGGCCTGCAGGCTCCATTCTGCCCTGCCCTCCTAGGTTCTTCTCAACACCTGGAGGGCCTTTTCTTTCTCTCAAGGGTAGCCCACCACCACCACCTGACCTGTGTATGGAATTGCCCACTGGGAGGGTCAGGGCTCCCAGCTTCCGGTCCAAGTTCTGTGGCCTTGCCTCTGTGTCTCCCATTGCCTAGCACCTGGTCACCACAGGGACAATTTACTGTGTTGTGTGCCCCTGGAGGGATAGCCACTTGCCAACCTTCTGCTTCCCCCCGGCACTCTTTATGAAATAGCGTGTCTGAGAGGTCTGTGTGGTACAGAGAACTGCTGTCAGCATCAAAAGTACCCTCTGACTACATCCTTGGAGGAACACGGTGAACTAAGATAAGGCAAAGTCACTCCTCATGAGGCTAGGTAGCTGACCAGAGTTGAGTGATAAACTGTGTCAAATGCTGTGGATAGATCTAATTATATCAGCTGTGCTGAACTGTCAAGTTGAAGCTGGAGATCATCCAGGAGGGGTAGAAAGTCTGTCTCAGTTCCAAACCCAGGCCTGAAACCAGACTGGAATGGATCGATGTCTCATCCAGGAAAACCTATGTCCATCTCCCTCTTTTGGCAAGGGTCTGTTGCTATTCTGAAGGACCCAACTGCAGTACAAATTAAATTCTGCTGAAATCACTTTTAAAGTGATTTGAATTCCTCCTCTGTCTTGAAAGGAAAAGGAACGGGAAATGCTGAAGGCCACTTCCATTACAATTGCAATTGCTTTGCCAAGAGGTTGGGAAGAGATGGCTGCTTCAAAGTGGCAGTTACCACTTTAATGGAGACAGGGGGTAGCCATGACAGTCTGTTGCAGCAAACACACACACACACACCGAGTGGTTTCTGGTTTTTTAAATGCTAACACACTTATTTTAAAAGAAATAATTACCAAAAAGGGAAATGAATTGTATGGTAATTTTTAACTGGATAAAAAAAATCATGGGGAGGACTTGCCGTTCAGATTGCTCTCCCTGAAATTCAAAATTTCATTTGCCATAAACCATCTCTTGAATCATTTGGAGCTACACTGTTTGTAAATAAAACAGATATTAGTGTTAGTCTGAAGTGCACCAATGGAAAATCTCATGCCACCCATAGATTTCCCAGGGAAGTGGTATATATGTATAAGTGGCAGGTGGATGAAATCCTCTCAAAAACATTGCACCAGTAACTATGTACAGAAGCTGAAGTGTAGGACTGAGCCAATATCCTACTTTTATAAGCCAAGTGCATAATTCATAGACCATAGATTGTATCTATCTTATTCATGAAAGTTTAAATAGGCCTCTTATTATGGTTCACCATTAAAAAGCTATTTTTCATCTGTGTGCGCCTATTGACATTCTCACATTCTTGGACAAAAATTTTTTTGATCCCCTGAAGTCATCTAGCTTTCACAGCTTCAATATATTTGAACTGTGAAATAGACTACATCCATGACCAAGCACTTCCCTGACAGCATTGCAAAAGAAGTCTCAATAATTTTGTGAGGTTTGTAACATTTGCAACTGCATTGGGAGCCAGAGAATGATCTGAAGCTGCCTTGTGTAGTTCTGTTTCTGAAAAAAAAAAATCAGATGTTGGCATCTTTAACGTGGTATCAGTATGCGATACTACTGGAAACCCAAAGAAGGCTTGAAAAAGAAATTTGACAGACACCAAAATTTATAAAAACTTTTTGTAATACAATTCTACAGATTTTAATATAAGTCTGTCTAGCTCTTCTTTCTGTCACTGGGGAACAAAACAGCTGTAATATACCTTGCTGTTTCTGATCTAATGAACAGCAACTATTTGACGTAAGAAGATACAGAGAAGTGATCCCAGAAAATGAGATGGGCTTGATTAAAATAGGGCCGATTCAATAAAAAGCATATCCAGGTTAGGTACAAGACTAAACCCCATGTCAAAATTAGGTTGCCACATGTACATGAAAGGCACATGAAATAGAACTGTTATATCATATGGGGCAATGGGAAGGCTCTGAGTGGGAAGTTTTGTGTGTGTTTAACCAGGCATGAATGGAGGTGGACCTGCTCCGACTTACACTACACTTTATTTATTTATTTTATTTATTTTCTTAAATTTATATCCCGCTCTCCCCACCAAAAGGCAGGCTCAGAGCGGCTCCCATCATTTTAAAATAACATATCAACGTTTAAAATAATAATACACTGGGACAACTGCTAATTTTTAGAGGCTGCTATAGCAATCTGCTTTTGACAAGTTTGTAGAAGTCCAAGAGCCACTTCATACTAGGGTTACCAGACTTTGTTAGGCAACCTCTCATCACTGTCTTCTAGCCCTGTCTTGAATGAGCAGAAGAAACAGAGAGGGGCAGGAACAGCATAGTGAAATGCTGTGAAATCACTTCTGGTAGACTGAGGAAATTCCTAGTGTCTCATGTCACACTATGTCATTTCCACTGATTTGGAAGTTACAGTGCAGTGTCAGACAAAGCTGTTTTGTCAGGCTCTACCCACCTCCATGGTTCTGGTGGTAGCCAGCAAAGTGCTGGCAACCCTACTTCATGCAGATAAGAATTTCAAAGATTGTCTCGAGAAGCATGCAGAACTGCCCCTGGAAACAAGTTCTGATGGGATGTGCTGTTGAAACTATGGATATAATCTCTGTATGAAGGCATGTAAGGTTTCCAGCCAGCAGCTGGCAAGTGTTGAGAGTCTAGGGAAAGGACAGGAGGGGGCATCATCATCATGATGCCATCACATACTGCCTGGGAAAACCCAGAAATGATGTCAGTCAGCTCTAGGAATTGCAGGAAAGATATAGTTTTACCACAGATTTCTAGTGATACCTATAGCAGACTGATGTCCTTTTGGGGCCTTCCCCAGAAATGACATAATGCTGTTGTGATACCTGTTGACAAAGTTCAGTAAATAATCCAATCCATACTTTGGAGTTTGCTTTCAAAGAATTTGAGCCCGCTTGCAGGGAGGGTGGGGTATAAATCTAAAATAATGATAATAAATAAATAAATTTACTGCAACAAAAATTTGCATTAACTCACTGCAGGCCATTAATGCAACAGGCAGGCCTTCAGAACACAAGCACTAACACATACTAACACACAGCAGAGAAGAGAAAAACAAAAAGAGGTAGGCTGAATTGCAAGAGTGTTTGTGGCTTCCTTTGGAACTTACTGCTGGCTGCTGCCACAAACTCTTGAAGTTTCCCAAGCATTCCACTCTTTTGTTTCAGGAGATACATGACAGTGTACCTGGAGTAGTCATCGATGAAAGTCATCAGGTATTTTTTCCTCCTGGTGTAACAGTTCTCATAGGTCCACATATGTCACTATGCACTATCTGTAGAGGATGTGTAGACTTGCTTCCACTGCCTTCAGGAAGCAAGGCATATGTAGATTTTGCATTTATGCAGCATGTACACTTCATATATATTTGACATGACATCATCTTCATGTCCTTTGTTAAGCCCTGGTTTTCAAGCTCTTTTATGGACTGTGGGAGTCTGTATCCTAGCCGTCTGTGCCACAGGTGGATGGAGTTGCTGTGATAAACTTGTGTAGCAATTCTAGCTTCCTCATTTGGTAGGGTAAGTTTATACATCTGCTCCTTCACAATTCCTCTGAGTATAATCTCTTTCCCCTTCTTAATCTCACATTGGTTTCTTTGAAATTTCACTGTAAGACCATTACTAGTGAGGTATTTCACAAACATAAGGTTTTCCTCCAATTCTGGAACATACTGGACATTTTTCACAAGGAGTTTATGAGTTCCTGTAGATGGCCCACAGCACTTTAAAAATCCATGCCCAATTCCTTCTGCAGTGATATTGTTTCCATCTTCAAGGAAGATCTCCTTTATACTGAGATCAAGATCCATGAAGTATTTTTGGTTGTTTGTTCTGTGATTTGTGGTGCCTAAATCAATGTACTATCCATTTGGCGTGCTGTTCTGCATAGCTTTTAGACGTCCATTTCATTCTTCATCTACAGATTCATTTGCAGTTTTCTTAGCCTTTTCTTTGGGTAATTCTGTGATTTGTTTTCTCTGTTTAGCTCTCCAGATTGAACAGGTCTTTTTCAGATGCCCTGCCTTTTTGCAGCAGTAACACACCCTGGTTTCTATTGTGTGCTTTATCTCCTCATTTACCTTGGGAGCTGTTTCTGGTTTTTCAGTGTCTTCACCTGCTCATAGTTCTTTTCTGCAGTTATATTCATCCATTAATTTTCCCTTAACATAGTCAAGTGTTAGATCTGCTCAAGGACATTGATGAGTGGACCATAGACTTCTGGCAGACTGCACTATGATAAGGCTACTATCCGATTGTCTTTCATTTCTTCTCCAAGCCCATACAGCTGTCCCACAATTTCTAGCATGGCATTTACATGTTCATGCATATTTTGCTCTTCTCCATTTTATACAGTTGTAGAACTTTGGGGATATATGCTGTTGGGTGGAGCAATGAAATACTTAATTTGCATATTGGGAGGAGTGTGTGTAGTGAGTGACTGGGAAAAATCAACCTAAGGAGGGAGAGGAGCAAAGAGAGCCCTAGTCATTGGTCTCTCTAATGACTGGATTGCTGAAAGGCCTCAGCTGAAGAGGCTTTTGTGTGGTATGGGCCCTCACTTGATGAACAACACTTCTTCTGGAGGAGGTGAGCCCCCAGATATCTGACTTTGAACTGACACTGGTTCCTTCTCTCGTATGGTGAGGAGAGAGGCCCTGAGAACTTTCATTCCCACTGGAGGCCTGCTGCTGAGTGATTGTGACTGGACCAACTCCAACAAGAGAACAGTACTTCTGGAACACTGACTCCTGGACCTTTGGTTTGGGAAGGGAAAGGAGTTTGGGGGTGGGGAGTACAATACTCAGTGATGCAGAACTGTATTTTCCTTGTAATAAATAGTTGCTTTGCTTAAGCCAAGGTGTGAGAGGGGGGCTTTAAGAAAGGAGGCCCTAAACGTTGTGCTCCTATTTCCAACACCAACACCTGGGTTACACAGTGTACACAACAGATATAGCTTGCTGTTTAGGTCTCAACACCCATGAATTGCATGTACCTTTAGCTGTATCTTCTTTCCTTATGAGGAACAGCTGATCATCTTCCACTTTGCCTGTTTTTTCTTGGCCGATCCTTTAGGATCACTGGCTGGTCTATCAGTGCCTAAAACCTCCCAGAGGTCATCTTTGCACAGCAACATTTCCAGTTTGAACTTCCACAACTGATAATTGCTATTATTCAGTTTGGCCACTGCAAACTTAATATCTGCACTAATTGCCATCTTCCTCTGGATTGGGTGTGTTCCTCCTTTCTCTTACTGACTCCCAGTTATAGCTTTCTTGCAATTTATCGTGGGGTCTGGGCCCATAACCCCCACCTCTTCTCTCAGAAGGTGATGAAGTGAAATTCTGAAGAGAGGGGTGAAATAAAAAAAAAGACATCCAGTCTGTCACTTCCTTCTTGTAAATGTGAAGTGGATGTTATTGGATGTACCAGATAAAAAAGATAATTCCAACAGAAAATTGAGTTGCTGATAGCATGCAGCTTTCACATGGGATGTTTCCCTTAGCTAATGGGAAGAAAGAAGAAGTGAAATATCAAAGAGATGAAAGAACTAAATTCCCAAATGCCATAGTTTCTTACTGAAGTCCTGCTGACTCAAGCGTAGTATGGCTCCTCAAAGACATATGTAAAAAAATTACAGATTACATTTCTTCAGGACCCAGCTCTCATTAAAATAATTTGTTCAGATTGTCTGTGGGAGTTATTTTTTGCTTTCCTAAGAGGTTAAAAGAGAACATAGGTTTGAACATATGAACTACTAAACCTGGTAAATTACTTGTCTACCTCAGCTTTGCATCCTATCCAGAAGAGGTCATAAAACTCCAGAGACTACAGAAAGAAACTATCCTGTAGCATTCTGTCCAGGCCAATCTCACAGGCCAGCAGTTGCTATGAAAAGACTATTGCTGTTGTAATATCGTCCATGTTTCTCAAGCACCACAGTCAAAAGAACAAGAATAGCAATAAACTCACATAGCAACACCACAGCTCTCCCAAAGCAGCCTTGGCAACCATCATCATCCACCCACTAACCATGATAATGCTGATCACAGTCTCTATGCATAGAAAGCATCAGTTAATATGCAGTGATTTAATGTCATGGAATGTGCATCACAGTCTTTCCACACACAACTCCTTAGTCATAATCTCAAGGGTTTCTCTATAGCTGTACATTTCATTCTGTCCTGATGGTCCCCTTAGATATTTCTCTACTTAAATTCTGGGTAATGACAACTGCAAATGAAGGAAGGGGGGGAAAGCAGTGGAAGAACCATTGGTATCCATCTGGAAATTAAAAGCATTACATGAAGAACACATAAGCTCCTGGCCCATAGCTATAGTGGGGCTTTTGGGGGCTCTGACCCCTTTCTTAAAGGCTCAGCCCCACCAAATAGCCAGCCCAGGTAGCCGCCCCTCCACTCCTCCTCCTCCTGCAGTAAGGGCACCTGAGCAACCTGAGTTGCTGCGCTTCTGGGTTGCTGTGTGCAAACTTTTTTTTTGTAGCTGCACTGAGCCCTGCCTTGCCAAGCCTATGATTAGCTGGTCCGCCGATCCACCCTCCCAGACTGTTGCCTGAATCTGAACCTGGTGTGATGACATGCAAGGCTGCCACATCAAGCCCAGCCTCACTGTCTTTCTTTAAAACTTGAAGCAGGTTGGTGAAACTGTCATGTTCCTTCTCTGCTGGCTTAGCCTTGGCAGATTGTTACTTTAGTATGGGTTGGATAGAGATGGGGGGGGGGGGGTTGTAACCCCACCATGGCTCTACTATTGTTGCTGCTGCTGCTTCTGGATTTGCCTCAGTCTTGGGCATTTGATCATACTGATCAAACATAGGAACCCCTCCCCCTCGAAAAGTCCCATACTGCAAAGCTTGGAGGACCCCACAGCAGAAGTGTGCAGGGTGTTGTGCATCCAGAGCTCCCAGTGATTTGGAAAGCAGCTCTCTGGCACACTTTCCTGGGAGTGCCAGACAGGCATCTCCCCCCCCCCCCCACAGCACGTTTCTGTTTGCTTGCCTCACCCTGATCAAACACCTCCTTCCCCTTCATCTCAGCAGACATTCAACAAACAGCCCATCCCCCCCGCAGCCTCATAGGAAACTTCTTTTTCTAGGACTAGAGATTTATTCTGTGTTTGGTTTGTGCTGAACTTCTTTGACAGTGATTTCTTTTAAAAAGAAAATGGAGTAATTCCTGGATTTACTTCTGATATACTTATTGAATGATCTCTCCATTGGGATTCCCCTTGTTGTTCAGAGCTTCCACTATTCACCCTATTATATTTGGTGGTTTCCCTACTCTTGGAGGGATAATTCATTAATTACTTAATTACATCCATATTTACTTATTTTTTATTTGTCTGATGTGCCTGTTTTGTTTCTGATACGTTGATATTTTCCCTTGCTTTGTCTAACCTTTATGTCTTTATCATCGTCCACATACGTATTTAACTTTCCCTCCCCCTTATTGCTGACTGATTCACCGGCTTTGTATACTTTCCTGTATAGATATATACATAGAGAGATATGATGACCATGGTTGTATCCTGACCTTATTATTAATAAACTTTATTTAAATTAAAAAAAAGAAAATGGAGGAAGAGGGGGGAAATTGATGAGGAACTCTTGTGTGTGTGCATGTGTGTCTGTGTACACATGCCCCTGCGCTCTGTGTCCCCTCCTCCACCTCTCACTCCCTTGAAGTCACAGGAGCTGTCCAAGACTTTGCAGAAAACTGGGGGCATGCTGGGACCCTGTGGAAGAGACCACAGCTGCCTGTTGCTGGCTGGCTGTGACTCAGCCTCAGAAGAAGAAGGAAATGCCCCACAAGCCACAAAATCCTGGCTATGGGCCTGATAAGCTCTTCTGTTGAAAGAACCTATTTTCTAGTTTCTTTATGGTACCCCCAACTGATGATGTTCATAAAATTGAACATATTTGTTGTAGGGTCTGTGTAATGGGAACAAGCATGTTGTGTGAAAGAGGAACTGAGGGAAATATGGGCAAGTAACACTCAGTGGCAAGGATAGAGGAGGCACATTGTAACCTGGCTGATACCCAGGTAGCAATAACGGTCACAGTCCAAAGCAGATGCAGTTCAAGTCCTACCCCTGGAAAATGTTGATGTGACCTCTTTAGGGTGAAGGCCATATACCTTGGTTGCCCAACAATACTTTGGGATTTGGAAAATGGAGGAGTGATTGGACCAGAACTCCAACTTTCCCTCTCCAAAAAGAAATCTTTAAGCACATATCAATATAAAGATGCTGTTGATACAACCATTTCTTTTCCCTAAACGTATACATTCTCAGTCTTGAAAGCTCCCAGTATTATAGCCCACTATGGTTCTCTGTTTATTGGAGGCACCGGCACTACCTTTTGAGTAACAAAAAGCTGTTAAAGCAGTGCACACAGCTTTCTATTGAGGGACAGACTCTCTGTGTCTGAGGGGTTTGTGGTTTGAAGTATTAATCTGTACTATTTACTGTTAGCCTTGGGTGTTCAGTGATGTATGCAAAGAACTCTTTCATTTGTGTTCCCATCACCAACTCTCTGTCTGTATACTCATAGTACAATAGACGTGGGTACAGTGTGATGCTGTCCAGTTCCATGTGTTGTGTGAGCTGTTCTCCTATACTTAGGCTATGCCACAGTTGGAGGAGAGGATGATGAGGAAATAGAGAATGGCTGGTGTCTGGACTCTCCATTGAGCTCAATAAGTATGTCACTTGTTTTATAATCATAATGTTAAGGTAACAGATGTGCTGGAAGAACCCATCAGAGAGCTTAGAATTCATACTAAGCAGGGTGCTTTTCTGTTCCTCCACTACTATGCTCCAGTTCTCCATGTTCTCCTGAAATTATACCACACAGTACACAGGTTCTATCAGTACACACTTCCTCTAGCACAGCATTAGTGTTCAGCAAACATAGATTTGGTACAAGTTTGTGTTTTGCCAGTGCAAGAGGTTTTTTTACTGTTATCCTATCCCACGCCGTGGTCATAATCTCAAGGGTTTCTCTATAGCTGCACATTTCATTCTGTCCTGATGGTCCCCATAAATGTTTCTCTATTTAAATTTTGGGAATTGACAATGGCAAGTGTTAAATACTGAGTTCCATGGATGAGCAGACCCCAAGTCTAGTGATCAGCTCAGCTTTGTTTGTGATTCAGCAAAAGCAAGACTAAACCCCAGGGCAACAACCCTGTTTAAATAGCTTGCAAAACCAGACCCAACCACACCCAACTCCCAACGATAGGCTATTTACATAACATTAATTCATCATTGGTCATCTCTAGAGTCCTGGTGAGCTATTGTTCTAGAGCTCCAAGCTCAGCCAGTCTCTGGTAGACAGTCCTGGAATGTTCCAGCCCTAATACATAACAGCAAATGAAGGAAGGAAAAAAAATATGGGAGAGTAGAAGAGTTAGGAGAAAGGGCTGGAACTAACCATGTGCTTTTACCAATTGTGAAAGCAAGTGAGTGTTGCCGGGGGCAGCATACTATATACCATTTGGCAGTGATATTTCAGCACTTTCAAAAGCGATTAGCTTTAAAAGTCTGAACAATATTTTGGCTATGAAGGTCATAATGTTTTCTCTCTGGTTTGCCTTTATAGATAAAACAACACAACACAATTATATTTGAATTGCATTGCCTACTGAAAGGAGGGGCATGACCAAAGATCAGAAAGAGTAGTTCTAAATGAGCGTGGCTAAAGAAGAAAGGTTGGTCCTTCAAGGAACTGATCAATTAAACCCAGAAGAGATCTTTCCAACCTATATTCATTATTGCTTTTTACGGTTATTTATTTATTTATTTATTTATTTCAGTGTATATCCCACCCTCCCCGCTGAGGCAGGCTCAGGGCGGCTTACATTAAAAGTTAAAATATTAAAACATCAATATATTGACACAATGCAACATCATAGGATTCATAAAATAACAATCAGAAATATAGGTAAAGTGCTGATGGTGGTAACATTCCAAAGCCATGTTCAGATGGTAACAAAGGTGTAGCCAAAATCCATGCCCAGGGTACCCTCGCTATTAATGTTGTTGTTGACATAGAGGGCCTTAACAATTCAGTTGTTGTTAGTGGTATAATTTACTAATTATAGGGCCACCCTGTATAGTACATAGGAGATTTGTGGTGGCATTTTCTAATATTATAATAGCAAAAAGCAACTGCAAGAAGGGGGGAAGGGGTAGGCAGTGGAAATTTGCAAGAGATTATAAGGGGCAAGGACTTACCTTTTCAGGTTTTTGAGTGAATGCTAGAGTATTGCTATGATACACCAGACGTGATACCATGATGCCAGCTGGATGCCAATTGCCACTCCACCCCCCCCCCCCCCCACACACACAATGACTTAGTTAGTGGTGGCAGGACAACTAGGGCTATTGGTGGGAGTTCTCCTGCCGGAGCAAGAGACCTGGTAATCCTGGGTGGTGTATGATTTGGCTCTGGCTCTGTTTTGTTTTTTTTTTAAAGTCATTTCCAATTTCCCAAATGAAAATTATCTCCCTTCTTAGGTGAATGGGGAGGTAAAAGGCCTATAATCCCTCCTTCAGCATTACGGTCCAAGATTTAGTTAGGTCTATGGGTTCTGACAAAAACTTGATTCCATGTGTATAGTTTACCAAATTTTGGTAGAAGTGATGGAAAGAAAGTTTGTTAAAAGTATATCATTTGGGAACTACTGAATACATGTTAACTGTTGCTTTCCCCCTCGAAACATAACATCTTTCATTTGGAAGTTTCCAATTATTGAATTCTGGTAAAGACTAAAAACATTGCCCTTCTGAGTAACTGGAAACATCACAGTAAATGGCATTTTAACCCAGCTGCACAACTCATTTAAAGTCCTCCTCACATGTACTAATCTGCTGCATTCTGGTAACTACATTATCATGATAATCTTTTTTTGTAATGCCCCAATTTATATGAAAATAATTTCTGGGAAGGTTAAATGTGTCTTCTTAGTAGTCAAAAGAGGAATTTACGATGCTTATTTCATTCTGATCTTTATTAATAATTCAAGAAGTTGGATAGGTTGCTTCTTAGCCAATGAGAAAGAAAATACGCTAACATGCTATTGCTTTCCCACCTCCCAGCTTCCTTTGCTTCTCCCTCCATTTGCAAATTGTTATTTTATAGAGGAGTCTGTATGGATAGGTCCCTTTTCTGTCATATTGTGCAAGTTGTTCAAAAAAATCTTGAAATGCACCTTGCCATTACAACTAGCTGATGGATCTTCCATTTAATATATTAATATTTTGCTACGGTTTACAATCATGCCACCAGCATAGTCAAAGTCATCTGGCTTGATCTTTGACAAGGAGCTACGGACACCTTACTAACTTTTTCAACAAGAGGCAGAAAGAATAAGCTTCACAGATCAGGACCATGAAGTAGTATGCCACAAAAGTCAAGCAACAGACTTTGAAGCTATTCATAGCTCACAGGCTCTCCAGACAAGGCGCATACTATTTCTGAAACAGCTTTGCCCAATTTTTCACAAATAATCTTTCCATATTTGTATCAATTCTATAGTTCTTGACTTATGTTTTACAATTTTGTTTCCCATTATAGCCTTTGAAATTCACAGTTCAAACAGATGCCTGGTTGGTGCTGAATGTTCCCATTCTCAGATCGTCTTAAATAACTTTGACTCGATTATTCATGGATCAAATGAACGATTATTTGCACCAGAACAATGACATCACATCCTGTCCCTCAGAGCTGTTACTAATGAATTAGACTATTTCTTTTTTAAAAACAAAACAAAACAAAACAACCAACAACATTCTGGAGCTGAAATCCCAAAATCAAATTTTCTGTTTGGTCACAATTACAGTGTGATACACTTACTGACAAGCAAAACAGATCTCTTTCTCAATAGACATTTGCAAATGAATGATGTACAAACTGAAGGACCATGAAAAATCATGGGGGAAGGAAACAGAATCTTCTCCAGGATTCTACAAACTTTCAGGGACTTGATCAGATTAATACCTCCCTTCTTCCCTCCTATTTGTCATCTGAGTGTTTTGTGTAAATAAAATAAAATGCAATATTTTAAATATTTCTATTGCTTTATCTTAAACTAATAAAAAGTATTTTTGAAATGTGAAATACTAAATTTTCTCAAAGAAACCTTGCCATTTCTTTACAGGATATCAGAAAGGAAGTTAAATTAGACAGGGACAAGAAGAAAAAATGCTGAAATGAATGAACATACTACACAGGAATGATGCCTGCATGTTTTTAAAGCTTAGCACTTCCTGTTGTTTCTGTTTTAAAACAGGCCCTATGACTGCCCTCACCACAGGATTGAGATCTCTGGGTTCGAATCTCTGGGGAGGGGGGACCTCAATGAGGTATAATGTCATATAGTGCACCCTCAAAATAACTGATCTTGGTAGTCTGAAGATCAGTTGTAATTCCAAGTGATCTCCAAGCCCCATTTGGAGGTTGGTGACCCTTCCCCATTAGAAGGGCTGGTCATGGGGTTTTGGATGCCCTAATTAAATGGCTTTGCCCCCTTTGCTGTGGGAAAACATCCCCCACTCAGGCTGCCACTCACTAGGGCTGTGGCAGTGGCTTGCTGCTGCACCCCATGCCATTGATCTTGGACTTGGTGATGGGGGAAGGCCTCACCCAAACCCCAGGCACTGATACAATGTGATGGTGTTTGGAGCTACTGTCATACATGCAACCGCACCACTGCTTCCAGACTTAGCAGCACAGGAAGGCCTGCCTCCTGGGTGGTTCCTGAGGCTGCTGCTTGCTTTCTGCATACCACACTTCCACTACTCCTAGACCGGTGAGGGGTGAAGGCTCTGGCCACCTGTTTCTCAGGCTGCCACAAAGTGCAACTGATTCAACAATGCTGCAAGAGGGCTGGCTTGACATCCTTGCATTTGGTACATAACATGGCACTCTGGGCAATAAGGGAAAAGACAAAGGCGATAGCTAGAGTGACAGTGGAGAAAGAATTGTGGTGAATCTGACAAAGTATGGGCTAGATAGGGCTGCCAGCCTCCAGATGGTGTTTGGAGATCTCATGGGATTACAATTGATCTCCAGACAACAGGGATCAATTTACTTGGAGAAAATGACCACTTTGGAAGGTGGACTCCATGGCATTATATCTCACTGAAGTCCCTCCCCTCACCAACCCCACCATCCTCAGGCTCCACCCCAAAATCTTCAGGTATTTCTCTACTCAGAGCTGGCAACTCTAGGGCTGGAACTCATTTTAAAGGCTATTTCAAGGTGATGATGGTGGCAAAGAAGCAATATTTCTCTGCCACCACTGCATGTACACAGTGTAGACCTGTACAACATTTCCAAGTGATGGCCTATTAAGTTGTGGCCTGCAGTAGGAGCTGGACTATTTTGCAGCTCTCTGTGACCATTTTGCTCAACACTATGATGATCAAGTCTCTTGTATCCATTCCAACTTGGACTCTAAATTGGCCGCAACAGGATTGGATGGTCCCATGGTGCCTACTTGTGTGGACAGGATTTTTAGAAGTCTGAAACCTACCACCTGCTTGTGCAACCCTTTCCCTTCCTGGCTGCTTAAATCAGCCAGGGGTGGGGAAGGGTGGACCTGGTCCAAGAGGCAGTAAATGCCTCCTTAAGAGAAGAGGTAGTTGCACCTGCCTTGAGGGAGGCAGTGGTGCATCTATTCCTATAGAAACCTACTGTAGACCCAGGAGAATTGAATAACTACTATCCAGTCTCTAATGTACCATTTTTGAGCAAGATGATTGAAATGGTGGCTGCACAACTTCCTAAAAGAATCTGATTTCTGTCCTGGTTAAGGGACTGAAATGACTGTGATCACTGTGGTGGATGACCTGCACCAGGAGAGGGACCAGGGAAATGCTACTTTGTTAATTCTCTTGGACCTCTCAATAGTTTTTGATATTATCAGTCATGGTATCCTTTCAGACTGCTTTCATGGTTGGTACTGGGAAATGTAATTTTGCAGTGGTTTTGGTCCTACCTTGAGAGTAGGTTTCAGAGTGTGGTGCTGGGGGACTGCTGCTCATCTCCTGGACCTCTGGCCTACAGAGTCCTACAAGGTTTCATTTTGAAGGGGGGGGGGAACACCATTTTTGAACATCTATGTGAAACCGCTGGAAAGGTCATCTGACCCCCCCCCCGCCCCAATTTGCTACCTATATGTGGATGACATTCTGTCTTGTATTTCCAGCAGATCTGAAGGAGACAGTGGAAACTGTGAACAGGTACCTGGAGGTGGTTTGGGATGGATGAAGGCTAATAGATCAAACGTAATTCCAACAAAATGGAGGCTCTGTGGGTGAGGGGATTGGGATCTGTCCTGTTTTGGATGTGGTTGCACTTCCCTAAAGGATCAGAAATATAGCTTGGGTTTGTTGTTGGATCCAGGTCCTCTGTACAGAATACAGTCTCCAATGAACATTCTGGCAGCAGTATTCTGTACCAACTACCAACTGAAGCTCCTAGACAGTGTTCAAGGGCAGCCCCACATACCACACATTACAGTAATCTAATCTAGATGTTCAAGGCATGCACCACAGTGGTGAGAACTTCTCCAGCCAGGAAGGGCTGCAGTGGCCTCACCAGCCAAAACTGATGAAAGGTGCCCCTGACTACCACTGCCTCCTGCCACTTGTTTATTCAACAAGAGACCTGGATCCAAGCACCTCAAATTGGGAGCTAGTGTGGATGGAGCAAGACTGATATTGATCTTTAAAACATTATGCAGTCTTGGGCCAGCATACTTTAAGGACTAACTAATCCCTCCACCCTGTTTGTGTGTTTGTATATTTTATTTTATTCTTTTAAATATTATATTTGTATTTATTTATTTATTTATTTCAGTTTATATCCTGCACTACCCCGCAAGTAGGCTCCAAGCAGCTCACAACATAAGATAAAACATTAAATAGTACTTCATAAAAACATCAAACAATTTCATCTAAATAAATAATTTTAATTAATCCCTGATGGCAGTTTACCAGGTTCTAACTACAGTGGCTGTTGTGACAATATCAGGGAGGGCACATTTCTCTCTGGAAAACCAGAAGCAGCTGGTGCTGGCATCAGTTGGTGTAGGCAGTGCCCTAAGGCAGATGGAGCAGATTGATCAAGTTGAGCAGGGAAGGCCAGTGTCATTTGGACATCCGCTGCCTCAGTCAAAAGCCTGGTGGAACAGCTCCATTTTGCAGGCTATGTGGAATTGTAATATATCCCACAGGGCCCTGATCTCAACTGGGAGCATGTTCCACCAGACAGGGGACAGGGCTCAAAAAGCCCTGGCCCTGGTTGAGGCAAGGCAGATATAGTTTGGGTCGGGGACTGCTAAACGGTGCTTCTCAGATGAGCACAAGGCTCTTTGGGGCACATACGGGGAGAGAAGATCCTGTAGGTATGCTGGTCCCTGGCCACATAGGGCCTTAAAGGTTAGTATCATAACCTTGAATCTGATCTGGTACCCAACTGGCAACCAATGCAGCTTGCACAGCACTGGCTGAATGTGCGTCCACGTAGATGTCACAGTCAGCAGGTGTGCCACTGCATTTTGTACCAGCAGAAGCTTCCAGGTCAGACTCAAGGGTAGGCCTGCATAGAGCGAGTTGCAATAGTCTAACCTCAAAGTGACCATTGCATGGATCACTGTCACAAGGTCATGGGCGGAAAGATAAGGAACCAGCTGCCTGACCAGCCAAAGATGACCTGGTGATTTGCTGGATTCAATTTCAGCTGATTTTGTTGCAGACAACCAGTCATGGCCTCCAAAACCCTGGCCAAATTTTCTGGGGTGCAGTCAGGCTAGCCATCCATCAGCAGATACAGCTCGGTGTCATCAGCGTACTGATGATAACCCAGCCCAATTCACCGGATTAGCTGGTAAGAGGATTGTTCCCTGTGGGATGCCGCATACCAGAGGGTACCACAGAGATACCCTCTCCCCAAGCACCACCCTCTGTCCCTGGCCATGGAGAAAGGAAGACAGCCACTGTAAAGCAGTCCCCCATATATACAAATACAAAATATATGTTTGTATTTAAAATGCTGTTTTATACATAGGTTAGTTCTCTAATGTTCATTGCCTTGGGAACCCTGAGTTTGGTCAAAAAACATTATAGAAATAAATAAATATATTCATACAGAGATTCATACATAGTGGATGGACCAGCCGTGCCCATCAGCTTCAGAATCCTGGCAATGGAAAAGGATGAAGAAAAATCAGTTGTGGTTTACAAGGAGAAATTTTAAAGACATGTATTAAATATCTTGGAATGTCTTGAAAAAAATAATGAAAAACAAGCTGCACTGATTTTTTGGTGGACTTGTAATAAAGTTTTAAAAAATGGACACAAATACAAATATTAATACAGAAGACTTTAAAGACTAATATACAATTAAAACCAGTCCTTTTTGTTAGGACTAATGGACAATAAGTTGGAAAGAAGTCATGGAACTTTATTTCTATATATGACTACAGTAGCAGGAATATGAAATGGAAGTGTCCGACAATACCTGCAACAGAAGAATGGTTGGAGATAATGTTGGACCTTGCAACAATGGTTAAACTTACTGTGTTAGTTAGGGAAAAGATAATTAGTTCATTTATTACAGATTATTTTGCAGTAAAAAGACAGCAATGACTTGATTTGTGGTTTTGATTATTAAGACATTAAGATACAAAAAAGAGAGAGTTCTTTATTCTATATATAGAGCAAAGAGAAACTTTGTAATCAAACTTATATTTGTTGTAGAGAAAATTGGAAGGCTTCTTCTATTTTATGTATGCTCTTTCTTTTCCGTTTTCTTTGTTTTCTCAATAAAAGCTAAATTGACAATAAAAAAAGAAAAGGAATACATGGACCCTTCCTCCTCTCTGTTTGTAATGTGGTATGGAAAATTTCATCATAATTGGATTGCCTGAGTGGGTTTGAAGTCAGAAATATGTTGTGCCTCTCATTAGCTATCTGAGAAGGAGTCTTGTTTCTATCTGGTTGAAGTATGGTAGGAAGAATCTGTTGATGAGGGATACATTGCCTAAGAATGTCTTTCAACTTAAAGAAAACAAACAAAACTTTTAAGGAACAAAAGCCAAATAGTACCCAAACAAAATGTTCATGTTTACTCCTTATATTCTGGCTCACTCTTTGGCCGAGTTCAGACTGGCAGTTTGGCCTGATATAGGCCCGCTTTGCAAGTGGAGAGCCCGTTCACATAGCCACAGCTGTCTGGCATTGCTGTGCTGCACTCACCCCATACTGAAGTGTTTTCATCCCGCATTAAAAAGGTACCTGGTGAACCCTGTGGTCAAGCCGTCTGGGTGTGCATTCATTCTGCTTCCTGGCAGTGTGGATGCAAATAAGCCACACATCAAGCTGCGCGGGTAATGTGAACCCACTGATCTGGCTGCTGCACCCATGTGCCTATGCGCAGGTTGGCAAAATGGACCAAAGCCGTGCACCACCGCACCACTGCCATCAGGGGCCACCTCACAGTGTGAACACTCCGTCCCACTTCCTCCATGGTATGGTCCCGCATCAGTCTATACAGTGCAAATGGAAAGCCCCGCAACAACTTGGCCCGAGTCTTTTTGCCCCGCTTCCCTTGTCAGTCTGTCCTCAGCCTTTGTGTTCCTCTGTGGTGATTTAGCTTGTACATGCTGTTGTTTTTCCTTGATGCAGACAGGAATAACCATTCATCAGAATTTGAGACTTAGATTCATGCTGGATAATGGATGTATATGACTCCAAAGGTTGGGAGCCCTCTCCCAAAACATTTTCTGCTATGCCTCTTATTCCCTCTGCTTTCAGTATCAGGATTCACGACATTTATAGTGCATGAATTAAAGTGTTATAAAGCCTAAAGGTAGATTAAGAATCCTTATTCACTCACCCCCATCCCTCACCCCAGCAGCAAGGTGAAGCCATTCCTTTCCCACCCAAGACAAGCAACTAATGCCCTAGTTGACTCTGTCTGATAGGAACTGAGCTAGACAAGACCATATACGTACAAGACATTTTCCCAAGTTTTTTTTACTTTATTTTTAATTTACTTTATTTATACACTTAGAAGACAATGCAAACAATGTGAACAACAAAATAAAAATTTTAAAAATGCAATCATACATTATAGAGTATGTGATCTCCTTGTGACATTTTGAGCCGACAATGACTTACCCTTACAGAAAGAAGAAATTTCAGTCGCTAATAGTGGTGCTTTCTTCTGGTGCAAGAAACTTTCTCTTGTGCTGACAGAAGAACCTCTTGAATTAACAGAAGGCTCCTTGAGCTGTCTGAAAATACCACTGTTAGCAGAAATTATCTGCACAATCCAACCCTAGGTCTATTTCCATTAATAAATATTATTTATATGTGTGTGTGTGTGTGTGTGTGTGTATTATTTATATATATAAATATTATTTATATGTGTATATATATCTATATAATTTCTTGTTCAGTGCTTTTGAGGAATTCAATGACTTCTGTCTGTCTGGGTGGTCAGTAGACTTCCTTGTATCACAGAAGGTTTTATCACAGAAGGTTGCCAGCTTTTGCCATTGTGAGGAATAATAGTCCGTTTGTGAAATACTACCACTTTGTATCATCAAGACTCTTCTAGTCTATTTCTGACCCAGTTTACATTTCCTCATCTGTTACCTTCTGCTGGAGTCCATAAAATCTAATAATCTCTTAAGAGAGTCCAAGGCATTTGCATACACCAATCACTGGCCATAGCCTCTTTCACGAAATAAAAGGAATGATACATGAGGCTTAATGAGAACAAGATATATTTGAGGTTCTTTTGAGGTGTATGTGTGGGGGAGAACAGAACTGGCAGCAGCTTTCTCCCAGAAGTCACATGCATATGGAAAAGCATTCTAATTGCCCTATTTAGAAACTAATCATTCTGGATTTTACAAGTTGCATTATAGAACCTGGCATGCTTATTTTTTCTTCTATTATGTTTGTAAGCAGTGATCCCACTGGAAAAAAAATCACCCTATTTTTATCTGGTGCAACCATCTCTCTTTTTCTTTTAGTCTCCCTCCCTCCTTCCTTTCTATCAGCCAAATGGCAAAGCATTTCTGTGTGTATTAATTGCCTGTAAAATGCACTTGAAATTATTATAATTCCACATTCAAAACTATTATCTTGGGCCATTATGTCTTTGCTTTATATTTATTTAAATGTCGCTCTTCGGAATTAGCTCATTTTTAACAGCTAGCCATGCCTGAAATATTGTTTCAGCTTTAGCAACTCACAAAGTGACTTAAACATTTACTTTTGTAAAAATTATTGATGTTATTGTATGCAAAATCAAAAGTTTGGATACTTAATTATTCTCTCTCTCTTTTGAAAATCTTTTGGGAACGTTCAATGAGCTCCAAATCTACCCACAAATGGAAGTTTTCACTTTCAAAAGATTTCTCAGTAAATGTGTGTAAACACTAAGAATAATGGGGACACGTTACTTTCAAGAAACCCTATTGAAATCAATGGGATTTCAGTAGCCTGTGTACATAAATGACTTCCAGGGATAAAAACCTCCTATAAACAGGTACATCTTTTATTTTCATGAATGATCTTTAGATGATTTTTAAATAGCAACTGGACCTGTTGAATAACTGTTGTTGGGGCAACCATTTGTAAATTGCTTGCATTGGTTTGCCTTTTTTACACTGAAGTTAAAAATGAGGTTAATTTCTACAAAGCATCTGTCCTGTACTCCCTATTCATGGCAAAATTCTGAAGTAAATGAAACAAAACAATGGATCCCCATTCCAGAGATTGGTGGTGGAAAGTACCACCAAGTCACAGCTGATTTATGGTGATTCCATAAATTTCAAGGTAAGAGACATTCAGAGGTGTTTTCCATTGCCTGCCCTCTATGTCACAACCCTGGTATTCCTTGGATCTCTCCCATCCAAATACTAACCAGGGCTGACTCTGCTTAGTTTCTGAGATCTGATGAGATTGGGCTAGCCTGGACTATCCAAATCAGGGCTTCCAGAAATTACTAAGGGATTTTAACAATCTAAAAATTGCTGTTATAGGGCCATTAGTCCCTTTTATAAGACTGAAGGTGGTTCTGCACTACAGCATTTTTGCACTGCTCAGTGTTTCCTTATCGGCATCCAGCTGCATGAGGAATGAGAGTCAAGGTACTACATGTTGACGGAAACCGCACACTAGGATATGGTACTTTTTCTTGATGACATTATAGGTCCAATGATTTTTTTAAGGCAACTACAGGAGCTGTTTCTGCACTGCTCAGAGGTAATAGGCCAGAAAGCTACAATGACAGAAGGACCAACCAGAACAGTAGTTCAAAGACCATTCATACTACCAAAGCTGCATCTCTATCCCACAGCAACAGAAAAAAATGCAACAAACTAGCTCCTGGAAAAATCAGGATGTAATGGTGAAAGAATGAGAGCACTGCAGATGGTTACCAGCATAACTCTGCCATTACACTGCACATACAATTGATGGTAATTGCACCACAGTGCTTTGTGTGGAGCCACCCACAGTCTGATTTGGTGAATATGTGATGCCCTTTCATTATGCACTGCAGTTCAGTTTGGGACTGGTGGGAGTAAAATCTTTCCCCAGCTACTATATACTGTTTAAAGCACTGGCACTCATGGAGTGCCTAGGATTGATGGAAACTGCCTGGGATGAAACCTGTGCTTCAAGGAGACTTCCAGCTTACTTGATCCTCAAGCAGCAACTGTTTCAAAGCAGGAACCACCTGTAAATCATAAGCCCTTCTGGGCAAATACCTTGTCCACTTTCCTGAAACATAGGGCAGGTGCCACATTGGGGGAAAGTCCTCAGAAGAACCGCAGGCAGCGTGTCAAAGAACTCCCAAACCATCGAGTATCACAGTTTTGATGAAATATCAAAAGATCATCTTGGTTTCCTAGCTTGAGAGAAATTAAGCACTCTGAAGAGTAGCTTAATTTTATTTATTTAAAATTTGTATTAGCCACCTTTCTTCTGTACTGAGCTCAAGGTATCTTGCAGCATAGATAAAATGCATAAAAAGCATACAAACAAAAAATTAAAATCACAGTTCAGGACAGCTAATAAACATAATGTAATCCTAAATAAAACCATCTTCAACTAGATAAAACCATCTTCAAAGCACACCTCCTTGAGGAGGTTGTTCCACAATCATGGGACTACCTCTGAAAAGGCCCTCTCTCATGTATTCACCAAACAAGCTTCTTTGATGGGATAGTCAGGAGGGAATCTCTGGTTGCAGTCACATACGTGAAATAAAGCGGGGGGGAGGGAAGAGAGGCTATTTCCTGCGGCGGAAGTTGACCCGCAGTTGTGTGATCACACAGTCTTTTGAAGCTGCAGGCACATCCCGCCACTGCATGATCAGACACAACCATGGGTGAGTTGGGTTGTTTTTTGCTGTTTGTTTCCAAGGCGCTTAAAAAGGGGATCAATGATTCACACTTCCACCCTGAGGGCTCCCTATGTAGTGTGCAATGACGTGCATATTGCGAAGGGGGGGAACAATGGCACAGAGTTGGGATGGCCTGATCAGACCATCCCAATGCTATAAGAGAGCGCTGGAGTGATCAGACAGGGGAAAGTCCACCCATGGCCTGTAGCAACCCGTTTCCCCAGTGCCTGTTTAATCCACTTCTGTGGCAGAACAACACAGGTTGCTGTTGGCTGCGGGACGCTTCCCAGATGTTCGTATCTGATCACGCACCTTAAATCCATCTGACATTCGCACCTATGTCGGGGCTAATTGTGCGTGTGATTGCAGCCTCTCTGTGATCTTAATTTCCAAGCAAGAACACATGGGAGAAGTCAGTCCTTCATATATTTTGATTCCAAACCATGTAGGGCTTTAATGGTCAAATTTAAACCCTGAATTGTGCTCAGGGGTGGATTGTAGCTACTGTAATATCAGGGTCACCTGCTCCATATAGGTGGCCCTGACCAGTAGTCTAGCCATAGTGCTCTGCACTAGCCACAGCTTCTGAACACTCTTCAAGAGTAGCCCCAAGTAGATGGCATGTGTTTACTTGATATGAGAAAGCTAAAACCCATAAATACTTTAAGCAGAATATTGTTAGAAGTGCACTGCTAAGGGTATGGGCAGACATTAAAAGACTTTTTTACTCTAAGACAGCAAAATGTGTTGCTCCATTGGATGCCTTTACAAATCCAAACTTGACTTCAAAAACTTATCTGCTGGAATGTGATGACCTTTTAGACAATAAAAATGAGTTAAAAGCATCTGAAAGTATTAAAAACTTAAATCCTGATCGTAGTTGGTGGGAAATTATACAGTCTAAATACACTAAAGATAAATCATCAGGATTTAGTTCTAAAACGCCTAAAATTGGTAAGATACTGCTTCACTCTGAAGAAAAACTGATTAAAAACTGTATGTATTAATGTTAGAAGATAAAACAGCAATTTCATACAAAGAGAATATATATAAAATGTTTTATAAATGGCATATGACACCCGATATGTTAGCAAAATTTTACCCTGATTTATCAAATGCTTGTTGGAAATGTAAAAAAGTTGCTGGGTCCTTTTTTCATATGTGATTGACATGTGCTGGGTCCTTTTTTCATATGTGATTGACATGTGACATGAGTTAAAAAAAATATTGGGCCTGGATTCATGAAATGTTACAAAAAATGCTGAAAGATACTATACCTTTTACCCCAGTGTTATTTTAATTGAATTTAATACCAGAAAATTGTATCAATGAGGACTTTTATTTGATTATACATGTTTTAACAACTGTGCGGATATTGTATGCAAAGTACTGGAGAAAAGATGAAATACCTTCAAAAGAAGAACTTATACGTAAAACACAGGAAAATGCAGGAATGGATAAACTGACTTTATTTTTAAAAGGATTACAGGAAGAGAAATTCTACAATACATGGTCAAGATTTTATACATGGCTAGAAGAATACATAAATTGAACTAAACAATCTCTGACTACATTATGAGTCGCTGAACTATTTTTATAAAAACGTGCAGACTACATGGATTTTTTTTTTTAGGTCATTACATGTATTTAATACAGAAATAGATAACTAGATAACATAAGAAATAAATTTAGTGATATGACTAGATATACTACCCTCCATCCTTTTTAAACGTATATTTGTTAGTATGTTTGAATGTTATTCATGTTTTTTGTGTTTGGAAAATAAAAATTATCCCACCCCCAAAAAAGAGTAGCCCCAAGTACAGCACGTTGCAGTAGTCCAGTCTAAATATAACTAAGGCATGGATCACTGTGTCTATATCTGACTGAACAAGGAACAGGTGCTGCTGATGCACTAGCTGAAGCTGGTCAAAAAGCATTCAGAACTATCACACCCACCTGATTTTCTAAGGTGACAGCTGTGTTGAGTAGTACTCCCAAGCTGCAAACCTGACCTTTCAAGGACGGCATAACCCCATCCAAGACAGGAGAGATCTGAAGTCTGTGATCTGCCTTTCTGCTAACCCAGAGAACCTCTGTCTTGTCAGGATTAAGTTTCAGCTTGTTTACACTCATCTAGCCCAATACTGACTCCAAGGACCAATTCAGAATATCAACAGCATCCTTGGAATTAAATGGGGAAGAAAGGTAAAGCTGGGTATCATCCACATATTGGGGACACCCCAGCCCAAGCCTCCTGGAGATCTCTCCCAGCAGCTTCACAGAGATATTAAATAGCATGGGGGATAAGATCAAAGCCTGGGAATCCCATAGGCCAATGGCCATGGGGCAGAGCATGAATTCCCCCCACCTTCTGAGAATGACACCACAGATAGGCTTCAAACCACCATAACATGGTGTCCCCTAGTTGCAGTGCTGAGAGGTGACTCAGTAGGACAATAGTAACAAAGGCCTCTGAGAGATCCAGCAGAAGTAGCAGGTTTACTGTTCTCCTGCCTAGTTCTTGGTAGAGGTCACAACCAAGGCAACCAAAGCAGTCTCTGTTCCAAATCCTGGCCTGAAACCAGATTGAAATGGGTGCAGAAAATCAGTCTCTGCCAAGAGTCTCTGGAGCTGAGAAGCAACAACCCACTCAAGCATCTTTGACTGTCAGTGGTGCACCTTTTATGAAGACACTGAGCATGCCCTCAGAATTGTGCTAGAGCCATTGTGTACAGGAACTCCAGAGTACTTAGGGTTATGTTCAAGTTGCAGGTGTGTATTGTAAAGCCTTAAGCCTTCTATCATACTTCAGTCACATTCTTTGCTGTGTTTAGAAGTGAAATTTGTTTTTAGCTGCCACCTGTTCCAACTCTCAACCACTGTAATAACAGAATGGATGCAGCAACTCCTTGAGGTGTTGTACCTACCTTTGTTAAATGAAATGTGTAATTGACAGTCTCACTTCAGAATTCCCTAGCTGCAAATATCTGATCCTCTTTTGGTCTCTTTCATTTTGACACTCATTATACTTATTCTCTCACAATAGACATATCAGCACCCCTTATTCTTCAAGGAACTATCCCTTCAATAAAACAGAAGGCCTCTCATACAAGCCAAACTGCACCACTGTGCCTCCTGTTATTTCATCCTTAGAAAGAAGCTATGTATCAAGTTAGCTTGCTTGCATTTCCTCCCACTAAATGCTGAAGTAGGTTACATTAACTCAGAATCTTTAATACAGTAATTTCGCTCCTTAGTGGTTGTGATTTGAGGTCAGATTGCAAAGAACCTCTCAATAAGAGCCACTGCTATTTAGTGTCAATTCTGAAAAGAAATGGTGAGAGAGGTTTGAAGTAATTCTTTCTGGGATATGGGTTAAAATGTGTTTGTATGAATGGGAGCATGTAGGACCATTTCAACAAAGGCTAGGGAAATCAGATATTACATCCTGTACTTAAGAAAGAAACTAATTAAATTCCCAGTAGATGAAATTTAGCAGTAGGGTGACATCTGAAGCGAAGTCAAAACAACGTTTCCTGCCCTCCCTCTTATATCTTATAGATTAAAAAAACAAAACAAATGTGCAGCAGTAAAAGGAAGTATGATTGTTTCTGCCAGTGGGACCATTCAAACTATGGCAGTGAACAAGGTAAGTGGTTTTTTTTAATTGTTAAAGCCATTCTCTCACACCATAGCATACATACATTATTGCACTCTGTGTGTATTTTAACTTGGCTTTAAGTGATTGAATGTGATGTTTTTGTTTAGTTGCAATGATTTTTAAGATGTATTTTTATTATGTATGTTTTTGATCTGTTAGCTGCCTTGATGGCCCTGATTAGAACAGAAAGGCAGGGTATAAATTTTGAAAAAAAAATGCACATGAAACACTTTGAAAGCTCTAAAACACTATATAAATGTCGTGTTGTAGTTGTTGCTGTTCTTAGTTAAGCTTATTTTACACTTTCATTGATCATGCAAAAGGGGGAACTGGGACCATGCCCTTGTGTACAGTCAATGACTGCCTTTTCCAGGACTCTGTCATATAGAGTAGAGAGAAACGATGCATATACAACTTGTGCATGCATTTAATAGGCTCTACTCAAGCTTCCCTATGAATGTTTGTGAGATGGCTAGAAATTGATCCAAGTAGCTTTTTCTACTAGTAAAAGGATCAGATAGTAAGTGATGTTGGAAAACCTCAACCTGAAACTCCAGAGAGCCACTACCTGTCAGTGTAGGCAATACTGACCTAGGTAGACTCAGATTTAGGTAGACTATGGTCTGACTCAGTATGAGGTGGATTCCTGTGAAAAGGGAAGGAGGGGATCCATCCCAAAATTCTGTGCGAGGTAGGGTTGCCAGGTTCCCCCTGGACACTGGTGGGGGATGGTAGGTGGGGGATGGCAACCCGCCAGATCCAGACTGAGAAACTCCTGAAGATTTGGGGATGCAGCGTGAAGAGGACAGGGACCTCAGTGGGGTACAGTGCCATAGAGTTCATCCTCCACAGCATTCATTTTCTCCAAGGGAATTGATCTCTGTAGTCTGGAGGTGAACTGTAGTTCCAGGGGATCCCCAGGTCCCATCTGGATGCTGGTAATCTGCATAGACAAAAGCCATGTGGGATGGGGGCTATAGTAAAGAGGAGATTCTCATATCTAAACCCTCCAAAGCAGCTCCCAGTACTTGTGAGATGACCACAGTTTTTGCTGATAGGTAAAGCTCATCATTGAAGCATATTGGTGGTGGAGAGTACCATCAAGTCATAGCTGATTTATGGGGTCTTCAAGACAAGAAATTCCAGAGATGGTTTGCCATCCCCTGCATCCACATCATGACCCTTGGAAGTTTCCCATCCAAATATTAGCCAGGGCCAACCCAGTTTAGCTTCTGAGATCTGACAAGATCGGGCTAGCCTGGGCAGGTTAATCTCTCTTAGTCATGCATAATACAATAATATTTAAATGCATGAGATTTTAGTGCCATGAGTCATTTTAAATGCCTAAATCAGAGATGTCCACAAATGCAGGGACCATAATTTACCATGAGCTCCCCAGTTACATTGAAATTGCAAGCACACACACACTTCACTTCACACTATTTGAAAAAAATGTGCATGCACATGAAAGCTCATACCCTGAATAAAACTCTAGTAGTCTTAAAGGTGCCACTGGACTTTAAATTTGTTCTACAGCTTCAGACCAACATTGCTAACCACCTTCACAGTTCAGGTTTAAAGAGATGGAATGAAAGTTTCTTGTTTGAATACCCCAGCTTTCCTGTTTGAATCGAAATGGCCTGCACATTCTGTTCCACAGACTCCTGTGAGCTCTGTCCTCAACCTGAGTATAACATCAGGTGGTACTGCAGAAATCTGTATGTGATGGCCCAGATTTTCTTCTTTGAGAACCAGTGCCCATGGTCCATAATCCGTCTTGGTAAGATGCAATTGATATGATAGTACTGGGACTTTGTTTAATACATGATGCATATCTGGTAAAAGGAATGAAGAGACCAACATCAGTAATGTTTTCATGGCAAATGAGAAGTACTGTTCTGTCATTAATAAAAGTATCTAATTGCTGTGTGAACAGAGGCAACAACTCATTTCAGAACTGAATCTACTGTGTAAAGAGAGATGTGAAACTAGTCAGCATTCTCCTCATAAAGACAGAGATCAAAACACTCAAGGATGCATTAGATATTTTGCAGTTTTAAAAATATCCTCCATCCACTAAATTAATTTTGTGCTTCTACATGGATTAGTGATGATTTCTTCATCCCTGACTCCTATTTACTGTATGTAGCATAACTGGAGTGTACTATAATTATGTCTACCTCAACTCACTTAGATGTTCAGTGACTATGTTTTCGACACTGATCTGGTTTATTTATTTTGTAGTGTCTTTAAGGAGTTAAGAATGGCATGCATGATGTTGTCAGGCAGTGTCCCACCCAGGTACTGACTTGCTTAGCTTCAGAGGCTGTTCCTGAGGTGGACCATCTGTGCAGCGTCTGTTAGGAGCAGTAGCACAGAATCTACCCTCTAGTGTCAATATGCCCAGGGAGGCTACAATGCAGGAGGGGGCCATGATGAACTGAAAACAGATGTGCCCAAGGCCCTTAGGGTTAAATGCAGTTGAGTGAATATTCCAATTGTTAATGGGTTAAAAAAGGTAAAAAGCATTCATGCAGAAATGAGTTCAGATGTGCTCCAACCTGCCATTTTGCTTAGGAATTAGCTCCAGAAACAAGACATTTAGCCTGAAATTTACACAAAATCATAAATATAATCCAAGTTGGGAAAAGATATTGATCCACAGATTCCACTGACATTTACAAATAAATGCACTTTCCATTTTGCTGGCTGGACTGACCCAAATGGCCTTTACATAATTTACTTTTGATTAAAGAAGTGCTTCAACACAGGGAACTCAAAAATAAAATCAATACGTTTATGACACCATTTTGAAGGGAAAAACAAAGAGACACAAGGTAAGGTAAAACATTCTGGTGACAAGCTGTGAAATAAATCAGGACACAAGCCCTTTTCTTTTATGTGCAGATGTCATGAGCACTAGGTATAACATAATGCTAATATCGTGTGTGACAGACAGACAGCATGGATCTTGAAATGAGAATGTTTTTCATTTTAAAAAATCATCAATAAACAAACATTTCATTTAACAGCAGGTAAGATGTATAGTTGTCTAGAACTTATTGCAAAATTAAAATTGCATTACAATTTCTCTAGTGACTATACTTTACTAGTATGCATATACTTTACATGTATGCATATACTTTTAAATTGTGGTCCTGTTCAGAATCATTATATATCAACCTCATGCCACCATTGTCTAATTAACTGAATTTTTTGCTGCTTCCAGTCCTGAGCCAATATTATTTTGTCTGCAATTATTAGATTTTTTTTTTACAGGCCTTCAGTCCCAGAGGGACCTCACCTAATAAGTACATCATGGGCATTAGATCAAAGGTATACATATTGACTATCTTTTACATATGAAATTCCAGAACTTCTGTCTCTCTGTGTTAAGTGCCATCAAGCTGCTTCCGACTTATGGTAACCCAATGAATTAATATCAGCTCTTGCAAGCTGAGACCTGTGGCTTCCTTAATTGGGTTAATTTATCTCATGTTAGGTCTGCTGCTTTTCTTTTTGCCTCCAGCTTTTCCTACCATTATTGTCTTTTCCAGTGATTCTTGTCTTTTCATAATGTGACCAAAGTACGATAGCCTCAGTTTGGTCATTTTAGCTTTTAGGGAGAGTTCAGGTTTGATCAAGAACCCACTTATTTGTCTTTTTAGTGGTTCATGGTATCTATAACATTCTCCGCCAACACCACTTTCCAAAGTGACCAACTTTCTTCATGTCATTCTTCATTGTCCAGTACTTCTGTATGAACATAAAAACATAAGAACATAAGAGAAGCCAATGTTGGATCAGGCCAGTGGCCCATCCAGTCCAACACTCTGTCACACAGTGCCCAAAAACATCAGATGCCCTCAAAAGGTCCAGCAGTGGGGGCAGGAAGCCCTCCCACTGTTGTCCCCCCAAACACCAAGAATACAGAGCATCACTTGCAGCAGACTGAGAGTTCCTATCTATACGTTGTGGCTAATAGCCACTGATGGACCTCTGCTCCATATGTTTATCTAATTCCCTCTTGAAGCTGCCCATGCTTGTAGCTGCCACCACCTCTGGTGGCCACATGTTAATCACTCTTTAGGTGAAGAAGTACTTCCTTTTATCTGTTCTAACCCAACTGGTCAGCAATTTCATGGAGTGCCCATGAGTTCTTGTATTATGAGAAAGGGAGAAAAAGACTTCTTTCTCTACCTGCTCTATCGCATGCATAATCTTACAAACCTCAATCATGTCACCCCTCAGCCGTCGTTTCTCCAAGCTAAAGAGCCCCAAGCGTTTCAACCTTTCTTCATAGGGAAAGTGTTCCAACCCTTTTATCATTCTAGTTGCCCTTTTCTGCACTTTTTCCAATGCTATAATATCTTTTTTGAGGTGTGGCAACCAGAACTGTACACAGTACTCCAAATGAGGTTGCACCATTGATTTATACAGGGGCATTATGATACTGGTTGATTTGTTTTCAGTTCCCTTCCTAATAACCCCCAGCATAGCGCTGGCCTTTTTCACTGCAGTCACACACTTTCTTGACATTTTAATTGAGTTATCTACTATGACTCCAAGATCTCTCTCTTGGTCAGTCTCCACCAGTTTGGACCCCATCAACATGTATTTACAGTTAGGATTTTTGGCTCCAATGTGCATCACTTTGCACTTGGCAACATTAAACCCCATTTGACATGTTGATGCCCACTCACCCATCCTTGACAGATCCCTTTGGAGTGCCTCACAGTCCTCCCTGGTTCTCACCACCCTGAACGACTTCGTGTCATCTGCAAATTTAGCCATTTCACTGCTTACTCCCAACTCCAAATCATTAATAAACAAGTTAAAAAGCATCAGACCAAGTACTGATCCCTGTGGTACCCCACTGCTTACCTCCCTCCACTGAGAAAATTTCCCATTTATAGTGACTCTCTGTTTCCTTTTAATTAGCCAGTTTTTGATCCACAAAAGGACTTGTGCTTTTATTCCATGACTATTGAGTTTACTTAGGAGCCTTTGATGAAGAACTTTATCAAAAGCTTTTGTATAAAAACAGAAATCCACCATGTGTAAAAAAAAAAGTATCTTCTTTATCACATTTCCAACATAAATCTGATTCTTCTGAAATCTCAATTAATCTGACTGGGATAAGATGCTATCTATAAAAATGTTTTAAACAATTTCTCCTGATTCCCATATCTACAGACAGCTTTGTGATGTCCTTGAAAGCTTCCCCCATTTTTACGGGGATCAACACCCAGAAATCAATTCCCCATCCCCTTTTATAATCCCACCTTATTTGTCATTTTTTGCAGGCATGAGTATACCTTAGCCAACAATCCTTTAGCTTCCCCTTGAGTAGTTAACATCTTTTCCATGAAATTTAGAGGTCTAAATAATTTTTTGTAGTTTGCAGTACACATTGAATACCATGTTTCAGCTGAAAGTACTGAAACAATAGGATTCTTCCTGGGGCAGCCTTCGTCACTATTTCCTCAAATGCCAAAAAATCACCGCTTTTTTGAATATATGTAAATCTCAAGCTCACCTTAAACCACAAGTCAAAATTCCCAGCTCATGAGGTTTCCGGTCGGAGGAATGGAGGTCTGACATGCTTTGCAAGTGCGCATGGCGGACAGCGGCTCTCCTTGACAGCTTGGGTGGACAAATCCACCTGACGCAACCTCACACAGGTAGTGTGAGGACTAGCAAGCAATATAATCCAGGTTTGAGCAAGCTCGGTGAAGTAAAAGTCTCGGAGGAGACTTTTACAACACCTTGAGCACTGCAGCCAAAGAAGATTCCTGCAAGTATCTCTAAGGAGCCGAGCTGAGCTGATTAAATCAGCATAAAATCTCCAATTCCCCTGATTCCTTAACAAAGAAGACAAAGTTTAAAGGTTGGGACCACATCTGAAGCAAAGTAACAACATAAGGTAACGGGAAAAAAGTTTTTGCCTTACCATTACCGCGTTTTGAAAGATGAAAAGCAGATCTGGTGAAGCAATAGACTGTTGCAGATTGGATGAGTGCAGTTTTGAAACGTTAAAAAGCTGAATTTGAACTTAAAAAGCCAAAAAAAACAAGTTGTTTAACATTCCTGCGGTTAAGAAGAGTCGGGAGGGAGAGCCAAGCATCGCGAGACAAAGAGGGGAGGAGGGAACCAAGCATCGCGAGCCCAAGCTGTGAGGATTGAGACAGGAAATGACGGCTTGAGGAGCAGACAAGAAGGGAAACGGAGAAGAACCGGAAGAGAGCAAAGGGGACTGTAAAAACTGCCGGACCAAAAGGACTACAACAGGAAGTGACGTGCAGAGAGCAGACAAGTAAGCAAGAGGAAGGGACAAAAGGAAACTACGGCAAGCCAGAAGCAACGTAAAAAGACTATAACCTTTGACACAAACCATAGAGAAGTTGCACCCGCTATTTTGGATTTATAAAATTTTTAAACAGTAATATCTCATAAACTATATAACTTAGAAGGCTGAAACCAACGAAATTTGACTTGGCAAGACTAGCTTGTGTGATCACATTAATCGGTGTTTGATTTGGAAAATAAAATAAAATCGATCTTTTTTAAAGAGACAAGACGGACCGCGGACTAAGATCGAGAGCAGCTACATGGTCCTCTCCTACAATGGCAGCAAAAAAAGAAAAAGAACTACTAGCTGTTATGGAAGCAATGGAAAAAAAAATGTTAGACGCTATAGGAGAGGTAAATGTTAAAATGAATGGCATAGCTGCACAAGCAGACAAAAACTTCATAGACTTAAAAGCAGAATTTCAAAAATTAACCACAAGAACACAAGACATTGAAACTAAAGTAAAAGAACTGGAAGAAAGTACTCAAAAGACAATGAGAGACAATGACAGGATGGAAAAGATGATGCATTATAAAGACATGCAAAACCATTTGAGATTTAGAGGGATTGAGGAAAAATTGAGTGAAGACATTTTTACAAGAATGCAAGAAGCATTAGCAGATTTTTTACAAGAACAGGAAGAGGTTGTTAGAGAACACATGGATCTTGTTTATAGAGTCAATTCTACATACACAAGAGATAAAAATATACCAAGAGATGTGGTAGTCCAATTTACAATGAAAAGGACAAAAGAACAAATCTACAAGAAGTGTTTTACTGATCCTTTTGAAATAGATGGAAAGAAAATTATAGTAATGAAAGAACTGCCTAGAGCAATACTGCAAGAAAGGAAAAAAATCAAGCATCTGACGGATAAATTGAAGGAGAAAAAAATTAGATTCCGTTGGGAAATACCTCAAGGATTAAGAGGAAAGCTAACCCACAAGGAAAAGATTTTACCTTTTATTCTAACAGACATGACTCGCATTCAAGAATTGACATGATTTGGATGACTACTAATTTAAAGTTTAAGATAAGAAAAGTGGAAATTCTACCCAGAATAATTTCAGATCATAATCCGTGTTTATGGACTGCTGGGCAGGTAAAAAAACAAAAGAGATGGAGAATAAATGAGGACTTACTAGACAACCAAGAAATAGTTAAAAAATTACAGGAAGAAACAGACCTATACTTCCAAGCAAATATACAGAAAGAAGTAAAAATTCAAACCGTATGGGATGCATATAAAGCAGTGATGAGAGGACTATTGATATCATTAAATGCTAAAGATAATAAAAAGAAAAGAGAACAATATGAAAATATCGTACAAGCCATTAAAACAAAAGAAGAAGAACTGAAGAGTAGACCAGGGAAAAAGAAACTGCAAAAGGAAATCTGGATGCTACAAGACCAAGCAAAAGCTATTTTGAACCAAGAGACGTACTGGAACTTAAAAAAACTCCAACAAAAGGCATTTGAAGGTGCAAATAAACCCGGAAAATATCTAGCATGGCAATTAAAGAAAAAACGTGAAAATAAATTTATCACTAAAGTGATAAGAGATAACACTGAGATAATAGACAACAAAGGAATAAAGAGAGAATTTTTTAAATATTATGCAAAACTTTTTAAGAAGGAAAACAAAGACAGAAGAAAGATTAAAGAATACCTGCAAACATTAAAGTTACCAAAACCAACAGAGAAAATTAAAGAACTATTTAACAATCCAGTATCATTACAAGAGATTTAAAATGCAATAAATGACTCAAAATTAGGAAAAGCACCTGGACCAGATGGATTTACAGCGAAGTTTTATAAAACGCTACAGGAGTCGATCTCACCAGTGTTATTGCTATTAATGAACAATATAGGAGTCACTGGTGAGGTCCCAGAAACTTGGAAAGATGCAACCATCTCACTTATCCCGAAAGAAAATCAAGACTTAACTAATGTTAAGAACTATAGACCGATTTCTTTACTAAATAATGATTATAAGATCTTTGCTAAGATTATAGCTGACAGACTAAAAGAACACCTTAAAGAAACTATACAAACAGAACAAGCAGGGTTCTTACCTAATCACCAAATAAGGGACAATCTAAGAGTAGTCTTGGATGCTATAGAATACTACGATAAACATCCTGAAAAGGAAGTGGGTTTTTTCTTTTTAGATGCGGAAAAAGCGTTTGATAATTTAAATTGGGATTTTATGTTTGAGGTTCTAGAACATCTTGAAATAGGTGAATATATGCTTAACCTCATTAAGTCAATATATAAAGAACAGAAATCCTCTTTAATAATTAACACTGAAAAGACAGACGATTTTAAAGTCGAAAAAGGAACACGACAAGGATGCCCACTTTCGCCGTTGCTATTTATTTGGATTCTAGAAGTTCTACTAATAAATGTGAAGGAAGATAAAGATATTAAAGGCTTAACAACCAAAGTTTTTTCTTTCAAATATAGGGCCTTTGCAGATGATGTGATGTTTATAGTGGAAGACCCTATGACTACACTACCATATCTGTTACAGAGAGTAAAAGAGTTTGGTGACTTGGCTGGATTTTATGTAAATAAGAACAAATCGAAAGTGATGTGTAAAAATATGTCAAATAACAAACAAACTGAGTTACAAAATCTTATAGAATGTGAAGTGGTGAAAAAGACAAAATATCTAGGTGTGAACCTAACAATGAAAAATATTGATCTTTATAGAAATAACTATGAGAAATTATGGCTGCAAATTATGCAAGATATTAAAAAGTGGAATGTATTAAATTTGTCATTGTTGGGTAGAATTGCGGTGGTTAAGATGAATGTACTACCACGATTAATGTTTCTGTTTCAAACTATTCCAATTGTGAAAGATGTAAAAACATTCAAATGCTGGCAGAAGGAATTGTCTAAGTTTGTATGGGGAGGGAAAAAACCAAGAATCAAGATGAAAATAATGTGTGATACTAAAGATAGAGGTGGGTTCCAGTTACCAAACTTAAGGCTATATCATGATGCAATATGTTTGACTTGGGTAGGGACATGGACTATTTTACAAGATAGAAAGTTATTGTCCCTGGAAGGCCATGACTGTAGGTTTGGGTGGCATGCGTATTTGTATTACGGTAAAACAAAAATGGACAATATGTTTAAACATCATTATTTGAGAAGAACGCTAATGGATACGTGGACAAGATATAAAAACTTTTTTCCAGAAGAGATACCTATGTGGATTGTACCCGCAGAAGTTTTAAATCCAGTATCACGTCACAAAGGACAAGATTGGTTGAAGTATAGAGACTTATTAACAAGACATGGTAAAGACTTTATATTGAAGGAGCAGCATCAGATGGACTTTGATTATGGTTGGTTAAAATATAGACAAATATATGACATGTATAGAAGTGATAAAAAATCCGGTTTTAGAGAAAAAAAATAATGAAATAGAACAAGTTTGGGAGGAAGGTGGGAAAAAAATGATCTCTAAAATGTATAAAATTTTGTTAAAATGGTTTAACACTGATGAAATGGTAAAAGAACAAATGGTAAAATGGGCGATAAACTTTAACAAAGACATTGAAATGGAATCTTGGGAATTTTTATGGAAAAATGCTATGGGTATATCTATATGTTATAACTTAAAAGAAAATTGTTTTAAAATGATGTACAGATGGTATATGACACCAAAAAAAATTGCAAATATTAATCAGAATATGTCTAACAAATGTTGGAAATGTAAAAAGAAAGAAGGTTCTTTTTATCATATGTGGTGGACTTGTGATAAAGCAAAGACTTATTGGTCTATAATACATGCAGAAATGGAAAATTTTTTGAAATGTACATTTAAGAAGTTGCCTGAAATGTTATTGCTTGGACTTAAACTAGAAGAGATAAATGTAAAGAAAAGGACAATAATATGGTATATGATAACAACAGCAAGAATGGTGTATGCACAAAATTGGAAAAATGAAAAAATACCAGATGTGTGGGAATGGTTGAAAAAATTGTTATATATGGCTGAAATGGATAAATGGACTAGAAAGTTGAATGACCTGTACTCAGAGACCTTTTTAGAAGATTGGAAAGATTTGAAAGAATATGTTGAAAAATACTGGGACATGAAAAACTACATTTATACATGGTTATAATAACATAAAGCAATAGAATTAGAGTATATGAATGTATTAAGGATAATTAGAGAATGAAGTTGTTTTTTATTTTAGAATTATATAAGAATATAGAAAGTAAGAATTAGTATATAAGTATTTTTAAGATATATGACCGTTACCAGAAATGTAAACATAGATATAAGTATTACTATTTTGGATAAAGTGGAAAATGTGTTATGCTTCAGATGTGGTGGGAAACCGCCAATACAAGATAAAAACAAGATTATACAAATAGAACAAAATGTTATATAATATGGGGAAAAGGATTTGTATAAGATAAATGTATTAATTTTAAGGTTTTGAAAAATAAAAAAAAAATTACAAAAAAAAACAAACAAACAAAAATTCCCAGCTCATAATATTTCCTGAAATTCCACTGAACAGGTCTGTGGTTTCATTGAGGAATAAGGAAAGCTAAGATTGATTTATGTGACTTCTTTTCTTTTTTACATGAGAACAGTGTCTAGGGAAGGATCAGGCGCTTTCCTCTTTGGATTTTAAAGGAACAAGCTGTTTATTACTCAACTCCAAAATATATTGCAAGAAAAGGCCCCCCATTTCTACTCAAACAGGTGCATATTGTGGAATGACCCACAATATTTTACATTCTAGTGATAGTGAACTCCATCCTCACCTGGGCAGCCCAGGCTAGCTCGATCTCGTAAGATTCAAGGAATACCAGGGTTGTGAGGCAGAAACAGGCAATGGCAAACAATCTCTGAATGTCTCTTGCCTTGAAAACTGTATACAGTCACCATAAGTCAGCTGTGACTTGATGGCAAAAAAAAGTGACCAGTGCACCTGGACGTGGGGGTGACACATTGCTCTAGATGTGTATGTGTGTTATCATCTCAATGAATGAGATACCTCTCTTTGTCTAATCTAGGACCTTCTCTCTCCTTTTTCCTATGTCCTTTGTTCTCTTTCTTTCCTGGGAGACCTGCATGGAGCAGGATGCATCTACAGGTCTTTCATGTAGAAGCTATGACATCTTACTTGCACATACATGATACTGGATTAGCTGACCACTTGTGAAAGGGGATTAGATTAGGTTTCCCTCTAGCCTTTGACCGCAACATGGATGTGAACTGAATCTACCTCAATAAATGTGAGTTTTACCTTTTTTCCAATATTCTTCTTTGGAGTTCATTACTGCATGCATTACCCTGCTTCTATAACTGTACAACTTTTCAAAATTCACTAATACATATCCCCAATAATTTATACCCTACCCCCCCCAAGTAGCTCACAAAATCATTCTCATGTCCTGAATTTTACCTTCACAACAACCCTGTGAAATGGGTTATGCTGAAAGAGAGTGACTGGCCCAAGGTCACCCAGTAAGCTTCCATAGCATAGTGGAGAGACAAATATGGTTCTCATAGATCTTAGTGTCCTGGGAGATGCTGAGCTGGAACGCAAGCAAGATGAGGCATAGGCACAACTGGTGCAGTGTGGTCAGAGACCAGTTCCCAGGTCAAACACAAAGTAAGCAGTTTGGCAGCAAGAACAAGCTTGGAGGCAAATCCAGAAGTCAGAGTCCAAACACGGTCCAAAGCATCAGAGTCACAAGGCAGAGTCAGTGGCAGCGAGGTCAGGAGTAAGATGACACACTGCTCCCACAGCCAGTCTCCCCCTTTCTCTGTTGTGGGAAGATGGGAAGGTGATTGTAAGCTGCTCTGAGACTTCTTTGGGTAGTGAAAAGTGGGATGTAAAAACCAAGTCTTCTTCTTCTACATTCCAATGGATCTGGAGATGGGGAGGTGAGGCGGATGATGGGATGCTTCCTGATTCTGAGCCATGGAGCTGAACAGCTGCGATGCTACTATCAGGCTGTGAATCATTATTTGGCAGGACAGAAGTAGCTTTCTGTAGCAGGCTGTCTGTATCTGGCTGTGAGCTGGGACCTCCTTCACATGCCCATTCCTCTTCCAAAGAGTCCTCTGCCTCTTCAGGGTAACAGTGCCTGGCAGACCCATGACATCTAGTCTTACTTTCTAACCCATACACTTCATTGAATAATTGGCTGCAGGGTGCCCCTCTGAAATGGCATAGAGGCAACCTAGTAAAAAAAGTAAAAGAACTGAGAACAGGGAGGGCTCTGTAATTTCTGTTGTTATACAGAAATTACAATTTCTGTTGTTATATGGAAGAACCAACAGATCAAATTTTGGAAACATGGTTTCACCTCTGTCCCACCTTTGTTATTGATTCATTCCAGGCTTAATATCCACATATCCTGAGGTGAGGCAGCTGCCAAGGCCCAGGTCTACTGGTGGGGCCGACTGCCCCACCACCCACTCATCTCCACTGCACCCATCTGCTTGTGGTGATCCTGCCCAGCACCTGTACTCCAAGCTGCACACACCACCCAGCACTGTGAAGTGCTAGAAAATGAGTTAGAGGGGAGGGGATAAATGGTTAGCTAGGCAGTTAGGCAGGAGAATGCAGGCAGGTGAGCAGGGAGGTATGGGGGGCACAATGGCAAGCAGAAGAGGGAAGAGGGCCCCTTGGCACTCTCTGCCCAGGGTCCAACAAAACCTGGCCCTGGCCCTGATTCATTGTTCAGCCCTGGTCAAGCTTCTCTCTCAGCCTTAGCTGTCAATTGCTAAATGGGACTAATGAAGACCTATAATAAAGATACATTTGGAGGAATGCACAGCAGAATACTGAAAGCATTTCCCCATGCATACTGTACATGATGTATTGTTGATGTAATTTCCACCTTAAAATTCAGAGATTAAAAAAACCACATATCAGAGGATGCTGAAAAACTACACATGCTCATAAAGAAGGGTGGAGAAAAACTTATCATCCTGTTACACAAAATTGGTTTTCCCATTAGCCGCCTTATTGCCATATGCTGTGGAAACTGAAAATGTAGTAAGGGGGAAAGTGATGGTGACACTAAGATAAAGTGATACAACTTGGTTAATGATATCCAAAATACAAACACACACACACACACACACACACACACACATTTATTTCTGCTCCCCAACTGTGCACAACATGCATAATTGATACAGGCTCTGGCAAGGGGCATAAAAAAGGCCTGTTTCGAAGCTACATTACAAAATTTGAAAATCTTTCATAGACCTTCTGTCTAGATACGCATATCCAATTATTCTAGAAAATAGAGAGCCGGTATTGTATTATCTGGGCAAAATGCTAATAGAAACAGAACTGGCAGATGCTGGTAGATGAATGTTGGGTAGCTTATAACTATAAAGAACAACATGGGATGTGTTGCAGCTTCCCTGCTTTCTTTCTTGTATCCCTTGAAAATATATGAAAAAGGAGGAATCAGTAAAAGCATTTTCTATATTACAAGCAAAGCATGTTATGTAGCCAAGACAGGAGATTGCTTATGATATAGCTATTGTGCTTTGTTTTATGCTGGTATATATAAGATTCAAGACAGTAGGGATGCTTAGGGGAAGTGAATCTGTGGGGTGGGGTGTGTTTACTGATTCTGCATTGTAGCTGAAATATCCAAACTGATCAATCGATCATACAAACAGGGACCTGCAAGAAACTGGGAGGGGGAATTCCCCAACTGGTTCCTGCTATATCCTTCAGCTTTTGACTCCATCACTGCCTTTCTGTCCTCCTGCTGCCTTCTCCTCCCACCTCTTTCTTTCCACTCCCCTCCTCCTCCAACAGTAGTCTCCCCACTTCCTTCTCCCCTGCTTTTCTCCCCCTCACCCTCCTACTGTCCCTTCATTCCACCTCCTCCTTTGCTACTAGGAGGGAAAGAAGTCAGCCAGGGGAGGCAGGCACTGAACACCAGTGGTGTTTGGGCTAGAAGCCCTGGCTGCCTGGATGGCCTTCAACCCTGAACCCTGCTGGTGATCAGCACCCAGCCATGCCAAAATGTTTTTGGTGTAGCTGGCAAGGCCTCAGGACTGCAGCTGAGTTCTTACTATGTGGCCTCATGAGAGTTTGCTCTTTCTTTAACTTGGGGGTGGGGACTAAAATCCCTCTCACCTTTTTAAATAAATAGATTTTCTGGCAAATGTTTGCTGAAAAATTTCCCATAGCTGATTTTTTTTTTCAATCTGTCCCTTTACAGTAATATAAATGTGAAATATTGTCAAATAATGACCACATTCAGTTACAACAGTTATATGAACTGAAAAGCAATCATCATCAAAATGAATGTGGCAAACAATTATAGTTCTACAAGCATATTAAAAATATACACTATTGCAGGGGTGTCAAACTTGTGGCCCGTGGGCCACATCCAGCCCACACAGGGCTTAAAATCAGCCCCCAAGTAACTTCCTTTTCCTGCTTGCTTTCCCAGGGCTGCTGCTGCAGCCACACTCAGCTTGGTTTTTTTTTCCAGCTCTCAGTGGTTCTTTGCTTCCTGCCTCTTGCCTCCCACCCCTCGCTCCCTCTCTCCCTCTCCCCCCACAGATAGAGCCTCATGGCCAGAAAGATAAAAAGACAAGCCTCCCTCGCCCTCCCTCCTCCCTCCCCCCTCTCCCTTCCCCCTCTCTCACACACACAGATCAGGAGGAGGAAAGAGAAAACAAAATTGGAGCCCCAGCTTTAAGACCAACGTTTTATTCCAGGTATAACCTTTGGTGTGCAAGCTTCTTCTTTGGAGGAGGGAGGGAGGGTGGGTGGAAGGATTCTTCTGACAAGCACAATGTATGTTGAGGAAATTATTTTGGCTTATTCTGAAAAGTTGTGGGTTTTTTAAAAGAATTGTTGGATTTTTCTTCCTATCTTGGTTTATTTTCTTTCAAAAAGACCCTGATTAGGAGTTAGAACACTTGGATTGGTCCTTTTATCTTGGAGAGTGGAATGATTTCAGATGCCAAATTATAATGGCACCCATTGGTAATGAGACAGGAAAATGAGGACTCAGTCCAGCCCACGAGGATACAATCTCTTTTTAGTCTCCCTGTGAAATTCCTTTGTAAGAGCACTGCTACTCTTAGGTCAGCAACTGAATCGAGTGGTTTCTAATGTCAGACATGTCCATTTATTCATTGCATCCCCCTGGACTGAATCCTCCAAGTTTCCTGTCTCTTTACCAGTACTGATATCTCCACACCTACTTCCTCTGTGCATATCACACCTAATCCAATCAAGCCTGCTATTGCCATTCAGCATCTGAAATAATCTTTATAAAGTTTATATTTCTGGTACCTCGTGTTACATTTTATAGCACACATGACCTGATCCAACAAAATGATATTTATGTCAGAGCTGTCCCTCATAACTAATGAGTTTGACACCCCTGCACTATTGCATGCCGTTTGCAGTCAGCCATGCCTTTTAATAAAGGTAAACCAGAGGAATCTATGATCATATATTCCTGGAAAGATTTGGTTCTCATCCCTTCATGTAAACAGAAAGCTAATTTTTACCCCATGTCATCAAGCAACTAACCAGAGATATTTGCTTAAGCTCATATAACCCTTCAGCTTAAACAATCAGTACTCAGTTTTAACATGTATATGGTTCAGGCTACTTGAGAATCATTCTCTGTGTTATTCAGACAGAGATGGTTGTAGGTGGATATGGTAGGATTTACAACTGTGCTTTGGTGAAGAACAAAAATAGTGAACCAAATGGAAGTTTTGATGGGATCTGACCAATCAAAAAGATGTGGTATGCATATACTTTTCACATTTTGGAAGGTCAGAATCAATAACAGTGTCCCCTCCCCATTAAATGGGTTTTGCCACCCCATTCAGAAGAAAGAGACAGGCACAGATATGGATTTAAACAAAGGCCACTTTATTTAATTAATTAACCTGTGCGGCAAAGGAACTAACCAACCACGCATGCGGAATAAGCAGGACTGGTCCCAACCATGACCATCTCCTTGCTCTCCAATGGGCGAGCACCTTACCCCCTCCGGGGTCTCACTTCCTGACCATGTCCAGGCCATTTGTAGGCTACCCTGTGTCCTCTTCCCGGAAGCCCTAAAACTTGCTGGAGGAGCCTTCCAGAGTCCTTCCAAAGTCCCTCAACCCCAGCCCTGGGTCCTAAAACCCAAAGGTTGTTTGTGAGGGACCCTTATTCCCAAAGGAATATCATACAGGTGCTCACTGGATCCACACTGTAACTAACCCAAAATCACCAAGTGACCAACCTATTTAATAAGCCCACCCTTACCCATCATCTCATTCTAATCAGTGCAATGCAGGGTAGGTGAAAACACTCCCCCCAAATAAGCCAATCATGGGAGAAGCGAAAAATTTCTACCCGGCCCCCAAAGAGGCGACCAGCATCGCTTGCACTGCATAAAGGGCGGGAGGGTGGGCCTATTTTCGCCTCGAAAGAGGCTGAAATTGGGGGTGGAGCACTCTAATAGCCCAGACTTCACCCCCATGCAGCTACAGAGCAATGCTAGCATTGCTCCAAGCCTCGTCTACCTCCCTCCTTCCAGGGCAGTAAAATCAGCCCCTCCCTCTAAGCGCCGAGGCTTTAGAGTGAGAAAGGAGCCGTATTCCACTTGGTTGTTCAGCAAAAACCTTGATTTTGTCTAGATAAGGTATGAGCATCACTATGGAGGCCATTCTCCAGTCATTTTTATCCCACTTCTCTATTTTTCAAGGGCAGGGGACTGAGGCTGAGGGCAGGGTCTTACTCACTACAGGCAGGCAAATGGCAAAACTAGCTACATACTTCACAGAAACGGCTTGCTATGTGGTGATAGCCACTGAATTATGCAATTTAAAGTAGTCTCTGTACAGCAAAGGTAAACTGGCCCTTATACACACCATTACATTCCCTGGAGCCCAACTGATAACTCTGATTTAGCCTTTTATTTCTGCTGTACTGTATTAGTGCAGATTTGGTACAGAGTCTTTGCTGAACTTTGCCGAACTTTTGCCTCTATAGAATTGTGTATTCAACCAACCAAGGCTTCTGTATGGCTATTGTTTTCATTATTATTTATCAAGGAGAGATTATTTTTAACTTACATCATGCCTTACATCATTACAAGACTGAAATAAGACAAAGGGGTAATTATAACAGGGTAACTAATTGTTATTCCAGAATAGGAATGCATGTTCCTAGCTATTCCTGTTGACTGAAACCAGATTTGATTTTTTTTTTTTGCAAATTTGCAATACAAATGCTGGCTTGCCAATATATTCCAAGTCTGGATGAGCCCTAAAGGATGGTCTAATGGCAGGTGACTTTTTTAGATAATACTGCAAAAACTAAATCTGACAAAGTAAATAAACTGAGTGCTGCCATCTTTATGCATCTGGCTTTGGCTAGGAGCATTAACATTTTCTACTTTTAATTCCATGCTATTGTCTATGTGGTATTTCACAATCATTAGTTATAGGTATCATAAAATTAATGCAAGAAGCCTATAAAACCAATATGTGTTTTGCACAATAGGCCTAATCTGGAATGCGATTTATGTGCATTGAACTGACCCATTAAATTAACTATCTTTATGCTTGATTTTTTTCAGCAGAGATAGGTATGTTTTTGCTAATTTAGATTGTAAATGTAGCATATTGGAAACACATAAAATGATCTGCCATCCTTGATCGTACTACCCAGTCACCACACAATTCGCAAAGCATCTGTAGATGCCATCTTTAAGGTATTGCTTAAAATAGGGGTAAGACAATATGACAATTTTTGTTTCTTTTTTATTTCATATGTTGTCATTGACAACTATATGTCTATTTTTCATTGCTAAATGTATTTGTTTATTTATTAATCACATTTTTATCCCGCCTTTCCAGACAACTGGCTCAAGGCAGCTTACAGCAGTAAACTACTATAAAATGGTATACAGTTTAAAACAGAAAATAAACATCGTGAATTAAAACTATGTTGATGATAGTGTTGTTTCTCTTTTGTCATTTTAATGGGGTTTATATGTACACAACATTTATAGATGATCTATATGCAACAGACAAAAATAACATTGAAAATGTATTCGCTTTAATGGGGGAAATGACAAGAGGATACTGGTGTGAAAACAGAGGTTTATAGGTTTGTTATTCAGGAGGGAAAAATGAGTATGAAATGGGAATATTCAGGCTGAATGCTTTTGAACTTCAGTCCCTATATAAAACCTACTGTATAGTATTAAGATTAGGGGAAGCTTTGGATGCCTGCACAGTCCATTTTTTCTGGATTTAAACTGAATACAAACTAAACTCTGCACCCAGAAAGATATATATGGGCAGTAACTTATTTGCAACGGTAGGACAGCCAAGTCAATATTGCCTACTGTGGGATAGTGCTTCTAATCATATCTTGGCATATCTATAGGGAGACTGATGCCACAAAGGGATTTGCTATTTTGAGTGGTAGAATAGTGCATCACTCCAATATTGACACCATTTTGCAAGGCATAATTCAGCCTTTCTTGGGGCATATTATTATGCCTTGGCAAACAGTTGGGGATCACTATTTTAGTTCCTGAAGTTGCTATAAAAATTGATCAGTATCATTTTAGATCCTGGCTTGAGGAGGATTTATATTTCTTGCAGAATGGCCATAAAAGATACTCTTTCTTTGGACCTATTACGGGAAATCATGTTTTAGGGGAACATATCATAATGGCTACTAAGAAGGTGGACAATAACTTCTACTCAATGCTATCACTCTGATAGCCCCAGGATCTATATCATCTGAGATGAACTGACACGAAGCTATAGCTTCTGCTGCTGAGTCACTTTCTCCTCTGCATCCCTTCCCTACTCCTTGCCATCCCATTGTTACCCAAAGAAACAGTCTCCTAATTACTTGGGGGAATTAGGTTTAAGGAGACAGAGTGAGAGGGGGTAACTGGAAATCTCCACCTATGTATACAGGGATCTTTCCCTTAGAGAACATTTAGATGTTCAACTGGAAAGGATTTTATTGAAAAAGGAGTAAAAGGGCAAAACACACATACAATCCCACTGAAAACACACAAGCTAGCTAAGAGGAAACTTAGGGAGGAAAGGAGGAAAGCAGTTTTGGGTAGACAATATTTACCAGTCTCAAAGATAGATGTCCATGGAAGTGGCAGTGAAACAACCAGTGTTTTACGGAGAACAGAAGGCCCAAATGGATTTGTAGGTGTAAGGTCTGGATCCAAGAACACAGACACATTGTTATGGCACAGAGTGCTACAATTATAGGGGAAAATGCTCCCTGGGGCTATGCTGATGTGTGTGTCCCAAAAACAATAACTTGAATGGTTTATTGGAGATAGAGAATGATTTGGGAGGGGCTTGATGAGTTTACCTAAAGTGTTACCTAAAGGGAACTATAGGTACTAATGGTTCTTGATGACCCTCTAAATACTGGATGGGGAAAGCTACCAGGTTTGTTGAATAGTATTAAGCGTTGCATACTTAGGGTAAATGTGTAAGGGGGAAATGAGGCTGCTTGAAGATGAGATTAGTCCATAGTTTCTTGGGAGACCTAATGTTCCTGAATTATGTGTCTCTCCAGGGCAAGGAGAGGGTTGTTAGTCAGCAGCTCTGACTTACCTTCCAAAATATTTTCTCAGGCTTGTCTCTGGCTGGCATCCATTTTGTGTCCTTTTGGGACAGGCAGTGTCTTATATTTGTGATTTTTGGAGGTGATATTATAAGAAGGGTTGTTGGCACAGAAAGCTCTTATGAATTGCGATATTCATAAGCCTGAACTTTGGGCTGCCTTGAATGGAAGGGCCATGTGCTTTCTTCATAATAGGAGCCAGCTCCAGCCCACGCCAGGAGGCTGACACCCTAGATAAGTTCACCAGAGACAAAGGACTCCTCTTGCCATGTCTCTGGTGAACTTATCTAGGGTGTCAGCCTCCTGGCTCCTGGCTTCTGTCTCAGAGATCTGCTGGCCAGCACCCTGCCCCCTCTCCTACACATCTGGATAGTTATGCTAACTACGTTGCCTAGCAACTAATGTGTCAGACATTAACCAACAGGCCAAAGTCATTGATTAACAATGGATTTGGCCAGGTGAGTCATCGGACCCCAGACCCAGTGTCTGTTTCCTGATGAGATCATGCTCTTGCAACACTGCCCAACCCCTGGACCTCCTCCCTTTGTTCACCTTCAACCTATGGAAAGGTCCAAGAGGGACGGACCGCCTAGTAGGTGTGTTAGTGGGTTGTGGTCTGCAAAGCCCGCCCCAAGACCCCCAATAAAAGTCCAAACCGAGAGTCACTCGGCCTCTTGAGCCATCACCCTCTATCTATCTATTGACCCTTCAGTCCAGCTCTCTGTACCCAACCCTTGCCTCCATCTTTGAACCCCAATTTTCTCTCTCTGGAAATGCGTTCCAGGAGAACCACGTGGTCTTGCCGGTTCAAGCCTCGTGGCCCCATAGCTTTTATACCTTTCTCCCCCATCCAACTCATCCTGACATCGGACAGCTCATCTAAGGTAATGTGCTTTCCCCACCAACGATACCTGCTCATGCAAAAGTGCTATTTTCTCTCTTTATTTCATTAGGCCTGTAAGATTGTGTGTGTGATTACGTTTTTGGTATGCTTGACAACATTATCCAGTAAACAATATTGAACTTGGAATCTGCCTCACGTGCCTCTTTCCTTGAGAACTCCCGGAAGGGGTGGGACCCTGGTATAGTTGGCAAGTACCCGTGTATTTCGCTGATTGCTAAAACATAAATTAAAGCAATTCGGCTAACAGGGTGTTATGTCTTTCTCACTTAGTGCTAAACTGCCCTTCTGCAGGAAGAGAAGTCTGACTACTAACACCATGACATAGAAGATGAAATATAAGGAAACAGAAACTATTTACTAACTGCAATGGCAGAAATTGAGGTGTCCCCAGAAAAGAAATTCCCAGATTTGACTTTAGAACCACAAGTTAGAACAGATTTCATTCAGATTAGTTATTCTTCCAAGATTAACAAACAGGATACATTTGAGTCAGATTTTCATTAGCTACTTTCTTAAAGCCTTGGAATTGATAGCTCACAAACACCCAATCTTGTCAGATCTTGGAAACTAAGCAGGGTCCACCCTGGTTTGTACTTGAATGGGAGACCAAGGAGTTCCAGGGTCACTATGAAGAGGCAGGCATTAGCAAACCACCTCTGAATGTCTCTTGCCTTGAAAACCCTATGGGGTTTCCATGAATCTTGCAACTTGATGGCACTTTCCACCACCACTTCCTTAAGGCACACTCCTAGTAGAAATTTGTATATCTCTGTCCAATTCATATGGAATTCTTTCTGTGCAGCAGCAGGCTTGCACATGCGTCTTTATGGAGGGGATAGAATTGGCTTCCCTTGAAAATGATCGGAATATTTTAACTAGTGAAAAATCTTGATGCAATCATGCTCATATCTCATTTAATCTGAATCATATACAGAGGGTTCCCATTAATTTGGGGGATCAATTCAAGGTACAGGTTCGTGAGGTGTTAGGAACCCCCCCCCCCCAAGCATGCTAGAGACACCAAACTCACTGGGAATCTTCAGCTGACTCTCCTCTATCCGCCTTCCAAGTATGGTAAGGATTGGATTTATGGGGTCAGAGTAATGGCCTCCCAAATAAGGTGCCCCCAAGAAAGTGCTTTCTGGGGAAATGATGGATGCAGATTCAAGAGGTTCAGGAGTGTCTAGAATGGACCCTGTGCAAACTAGAGACATCACACTTGAAGGGGACCTCCCCTTATGCTCCTCTACATGCCCTCCAAGTTATGTGTGCAGATTGGATTTAGGAGTTATGCCTCCCAAAGATGGTGCCCCCAGGAAAGTGCTTTTGGGGAAGATGTCAGGTGCAGGTTCAAAAGTGTATAGAATGGACCTAATGCAAGCTACACACAACAAACACACAGGGAACCTCATCCTTCCTGGGCTGTGCCATGAGTTTAGAAAGAGAGTTACTCTGGTTGCCACCGATGGGTGATGAGGGAGAGGTAGCCATGCTGCTTGCTGCTCCAGAGGTCTGCCATGAAGCGCATGGTTCTACCTTGTGCACTGGAGAGCTGAGCCTTGACTATTGCCACTGTGGAATGATACATGGGGGACAAGACTTGTCAGCTCATGGTCCTCTGCAAGGGGATGGAGTACCAGGGAGTCAGGTGTTGCAGCAGCCAGTGGAAGACTACATCCTCTATGAGGGAGAAGGGTTGACCGTCTGCAGCAATCATCTTGCTGACAAAGTGACTGACTGCTTCCTAGGCCCTTTACATAGCCCTTTTGGATAGCACTGTCCCCAGGGTGGCCTGCCTTGATGTCCCACCCACTGCACCCCAAGTGCCAGGTGCCTTTCTTGGAGGGGCCTCCTGCTCCCACTCTACTTCTCCCTGCTGAGTGGGCCTCTTCTTCCTCCCACTGGCCACTGCTCTTTCCTACAGTGGTAATATAGTTTTGTGCACCGTTTGCAGGTGCCTGAGGAGGACAAGTGTTGGGAGTTTGTGCCTTTCCTGACATGGGTGTGCACACCTGGCACTCTGCCACAGAGGCCATTAGGGAGGTCACTGGGGAAATGTTTCCAAACTCTGGGCTGGAAATGGGGTCCCAGAACTGGAGAAGGTGGGAGGCACAGCTGCTTTCTGGAGCTGAGCTGGTAGGGGCCACGGAGGGGCATACTTGAGGTGGGGGACAGCAACAAGGAGTTGGGATGTGGAACAGGCACATGCTTCTCCCCCATGCTCTGAATCACTGCTGTCAGAGTCCTCTCCAAAGAGTGCTAGCAACTGCTGGTTTCTGGGCAGTGCTAACAACTCTTTTGCCTCTGTGGAGAACCCCAGGAACAGATCAGGGGAAGGAGGCTCTGAGACCCCTGGTGATGCCCTGCTAGGGCCAGGCTCCAGTGGGCTGGCAGGATGGGTTTGGTACCTGGGATGGGGGCCTGGGGTATGCAGGGGTAGAGGACTCCTTTCCCCCATGATGAGCACCCTTTATACCCACTTTCACCCTCTCTGCATGAACAGAGAGACAGGGTGGCTCAGAGCCCTTAGTCCACCTAACACCCAAACCCTTTAGGGGAAAGGTGTTCACAATCAGTAATAAATGAATGTGCTCTGCTTTTAACAAGTTTCCTGCCTCTGTGTCTAACAGCCAACACCCAAAAGAGGAGAGGACACATAGCTGAGCTGAGGGTATATACAGCATTCTGATTCCATAGAGCAGAATGGGAACTCTGTTATGGGCAGCCAGTAGTGCATGTTAAACTTTGGAGGACCCCTATTGGTGTTTCCATGGCTGGAGAATCCCCCCCTTCCGTTGCTTTGAAGTTTGGTAAACATTTTGATTGAGTGGAGACAGTCTGTCTGAAAATGTGCTCATTCATGAACCCTCACGAACCACCATGAACAACTTGAAAGTCGGTGTAAAGTTCATGCTGGTTGACATGCCATGAACTTCAGTTTGCAAATTATGTCACAAACTTCAGTTTGTGAGCTGGTTCATGCCCATCCCTATGGGTAACATCAAGCAATGCCATGAGCTTTGTTCGTAAAGCCCCAATAATATTAACTGCTTTCCAGCATTTAGATTAAACTTATAATGTAATGAATATTTTAGGTAGTAAAATAGTTTCATTTCCAAGACAGAGTGTGTTGCATTGCAAAAAACTGTGCAACAGGATTTTTTCAGATTTCCAAAGATACATTTACAGTTACAAAAGAACTAAGTAATACATTTTCTTGGAAATTCTTGCTTTGGGTCTCAGTGGAGATGAAATATGCTCACTCATGATGGAGAAAACAACAATAAAGGGAGAACAAGTACTCTTAAAGTGTTTCCTGAAACAAGACAGTCTGATCTGCAGCCTGAATGCTGGTACAGTGACAAGGCCTCTAGCAGTGAATGCTAACAGATGCAGTTCTCTTCCCCCTTCACTGTCTTTGGCAATGAGGTGAATGGTTTCCCCAAGGGGAAAGGAGAAGGAGCTGTTGACTTGGCAAGCAGTGTGGCAAACAGCTGGCTGGTGATAGAATTGTGGTGATGAGAGGCACCAATTATGAAAGAAGTGGGGAGACTTTTGTGAAATTAAGAGTGAGTGGGACAGGTCATAACTGCAGGATTCTGAGCTTGACCAAAATGAGCTCATAAGAGAGATGCAAACTCACCTATACTTTTATTTTTTATACTCTTAATACTTTGAATATAGCCACCATTATTTTGATGTAGTATAGTGCTGAGAGACTGGTAGAACAATCCTAAACAGGTCTATTCAGAATTCTACCAGGTCTGTTCACTGGGACTTACTCCCGGAAAATGTTCTTATGATTGTACTGTAAAACAGGATGCCTCCAATCCAACTGTCATCTTAGCCCTCTATTCTCATAGCTATTTTCCCACTTGCAATACAGGGATACTAATACTGATTTACAACTTAGAATGCTGCAAGAATTGCTGTAAGGGTTGTCACAAACCTATCCTGTTAGGGCAGAGGTTTGTGTGTGCATTCTTCAGCTGCCACCACCCCAAATTAAAACCCAGCCTTTTATGTCTACTGACAATCTGTGGTTCACCAGTAAAAGCTGTCTCTGTGCATGTGCAAAAGGCAGGGTTTCCCAATTTCCACTTCCCTTTCTCCATGTGCATGCGTCAAGTAGCTAGGTACATGGCGAGGTCTTTGAACACAGCCCACTTTTGTAAACAGGACAGACTTAATTTACCACAGCTTAACAAACTAGAGCACATTACAAGGAAAACAATTATCATACACAACAGGCTATAACAGATCTTGGAAAAGAAAAGGGAAAATTATATATATATATACACACACATACACACATCTATATGCACCCCCTTGCCCAGTTAATCTGGGGGTTTGGGCTGGGTTTTCACCAGTACGCTGGTGACACCCAGCTGTATCTGTTGATGGACAGCTGACTGGACTCCACCCCAGATACTTTGGCCAGGGAGCTGGAATCTGTGGCTGGTTGGTTACAGCAGAGCCAGCTGAAGTTAAATCCATTGGAGGCCCTGTGCCTGAGTTGTGGTGGGTCGGGAATCCATCACCCAACCGTTATTGATGCCGGCATCAATAGTGAGGAGTTTAGGAGTGATTCTGGATGTCTCACGGTCTATGGAGGCCCAAATCATGACCACTGCCAGATCAGCCTTTTACCATCTTTGGCTGGTCAGGCAACTGGCAGTTCCTCTCACTGACTGTTCCTAAGTTCCTCCTCCTGGCCCAGAAATTACAGCTGGTACAAAATGCAGCGGCATGCCTGCTGACTGGAATGTCTGTGCAGGCACACATTCAGCCAGTGCTGTGCCAGCTATACTGGCTTCCTGCTGAGTACCAGATCAGGTTCAAGGTTATGGTATTAACCTTCAAGGTCCTATGTGGTCAGGGACCAACATACCTGCAGAACCAGCTCTCCCTGTAGAAGAAGAAGAAGAAGAAGAAGAGATTGGATTTATACCCCGCCCTCCACTCCCCAAGGGAGTCTCAGAGCGGCTTACAAACTCCTTTCCCTTCCCCTCCCCACAACAGACACCCTGTGAGGTAGGTGGGGCTGAGAGAGCTCTTTCCCAAGCTGTCCTTGAGGGAACAGCTGGTACAGAGCTATGGCTTGCCCAAGGTCATCCAGCCAGGTGCAAGTGGAGGAGTGGGGAATCAAACCCGGTTCTCCCAGATTAGAGTCCGCGCACTTAACCACTACACCAGACTGTATGTTCACCAGAGAGCTCCACACTCCTTGGAACAACATCTCCTGGTAGTCTCCAGCCCAAAAGACATCCATTTAGCCTCAACCAGAGTGGAACATGCTTCCAACTGAGATCAGGGCCCTGCAAGACTTACTACAATTCCACAGGGCCTGTAAAATGGAGCTGTTCCACCAGGCCTTTGGTTGAGTTGGCAGATGTCTGATCCCATCGGCCTCCTCTGCATAAACCCATTTTAATCATGCACAGCACCAACTTAGGCTATAGGTGTTGACCTAGGCCCCATCTGCTGATACGTGGGTTTTCCATGCACATCTACACCACGCTCCTTGAATGTATTGATTCTGTCAATGTTTTTAGCTCACTACCATGTGTTAATCTGTCTCTTGGTTTCTAAAACTGGATTGTATGGATACTGTTTTTATCTGTTTTTGTTAGTGTATTGTAACCCGCCCTGAGCCTGCTTGCGGGGGAGGGCAAGAAATAAATCCTAAGAAATAAAAATATAATAAATATGTAGCATAACATTAGCTTTACAGTTGTTTACCTTGGCATCCCTGCTTTGGATGTGTTGTGGGGCAAATACTGATCCTGGCTCCCAACCTGATCCCAGCATTTGAAAAATGTTAACTGGTGGCTCACACCTTTTAACCATTCATGCCTAACTGGCTGGAAGTTCCTTACTTCATCCAGAGTTAGGAGAGTTTTTGTCTCATGGGGCCCTGGACCCATACCTCCATTGAGATCATGTCACACACATTTCAATACCCCATTCGTATTTTGGCAGTCACCATCCATATTGTCCTACTTGGCAGTTTGGGCGAATATTTATCTCTTTGCAGAAATGCATCTCCCCTTGCTGATATTGTGCATTTCCTGTTCCCAGAGCACGGGGGACCCCCTAGTTGAGCTTCAATGCACCTTGCATCTCCCACCCATGATAAGGGTTACTTAGATAATGTATCTAAAAAACAATGGACACTAAAGTTTTGTATAAATGATTCTTATGTTTTTATCTCTCTGTTTATCCAAGGAGCTCAGGGTGCTGTGCAAAGCATTTCCCAGTGGGTTTTTTTCCTATATGAGGCTTGTTACTCTGAGAAACAGTGACTGGTCTAAGGTCACCCTCCATGGTTACATGGTTGAGTGGGGATCTGAACCTCACTCACCCCTAACTTCTTCACTGTGTTGATTATTTTGTAAGTCTCATTAATGTCAGTGCTTTCAAGTAAATGAGTTTAGGATCACAGCACTGGTCATCCTAAAATGAGATTCTGGCAACTAGCTGAGGTGGTGGTGGTGGTTGCAGGGAATTCTCCTGTGTGTTCTTAATAAATATAATAAGTGATGGAATATTCTGATGAAAGAAATCATCAACACAACTTTGCACCTTCTGGCATATGCCCAGTATTTTTTTTTAAGTCTGTCACATACTAGTTTGGTTCAGTTAAAACCCATTGAAAGCCTTTTACAAATGTGAATGTTTGAAACCGGACAGTGTTAGATGAAAAATAGCACCTTAGGACCTTTACTGTCTACAGGGGTGATCAGACCCTTAAGAACTGTGGGCCAAGGTGGGTTGAATCCTACAGGGAACAGAGAGCCACCAGCAAGAATCCTTTTAAAATTAAATAAAGCTTTATTGAAACTAAGCTAAGCTCAGTCAGACACATGTTCATGCCATGTTAAAAGTTGCATTCAAGCACCACTTGAGGATGGGGCTCCACTGATGGGGAATGGTGGAACTCTGCCGTTGTGGCATGCACAGGCCACCTGAGCAAGAGAGCTCCCAATATGATGGAAAATAGAAATCTTCCTAATTTCCTAACAGAACCATATCTGTTCCATCTTTGCCCCCCTTATTTGTGGTTACAGCATGGTGCCACTGGCTCTTCTCTGCTGTTTCTTTGCCTCTTTAGTTCTTCTTCTTTATTCTCCAAAATGTGGGTGTGCCTGGTTCTGGCTGTTCCCTGTTGACATCCTTGTTGACCTTATTCAGGCCCTTCATCTCCATCCACCTCTGGTGTCTCTGCTGTTGTTGCTCCTTATCTCAGAATGCAGAATAGGAGGGAGGAGGAGAGGGTGGCTACATGGAGATGGTAAACTAGCTCTTCACTTGATGCTAATCAAGATTGTTCAGAGGAGGGATAGCCTTTATCACACTTCTACTACACATACACATTTCCACAAGCACATACTTTTTTCTAATTAGCTGAATACAGGACATGTCGGAGTACAGTTGGAATTTACAATCTAGCCATTTCCTTGGTTCTGCAGACATAAAATAGACACATAAGCACTAAATGAAGCAAAATCTGCTAACAATGTTAGACCGCCAATCTATATTTCATATCTGACAACAGAAAATAAAGAGTGTTTTGCTGAAGTTGAACCAGATACAGGACCCAACATTGTGTCACCCACTCGAGGATTCATTCACTATGTTCTGATTCTACTGTTGCAAATAGAGATGTTGCCAGTATTTAACTCTTTTCTAAAATCTATTTTCAGCATTCTGGAATTCTCCTTTGTTCTCCTTTGTTCCTCAAAGACAATGAATAGACTCAGGAATCTTGGAGGACTATGTTTTGCATCTAGCTGCTATCAAAGGAATTGCAAGAAAGGAAGGATCAAAGAAAGGGAGTAACGTTTTGCTGCTGCTGTAATTCTTTGACCCAAATAAGTTTAAGGGAGAGGTGGGTAAGTTTGGAGGGGTTGCAATTGGGAATGCTGAAGAGGGTGAAGAAACCATGAATGGAAATTCTGCAAGGACTCTTTACCTATGTAAACACTTATAAAAACATGATTTTCTAAAACTATTAACATGAAATCCTTGTGGCTGAGCAGAAAACTAACCATTCTTTCAGGCTTGTCTGTCTCTAAATAATCTAGATACTACAGGTAAATATTTAATGGTCATGCATTTTCATTATCCAGTAGTTTAGGAACAGACAATCCACACTCCAGACATCTTGTCTAAAAGCTATCAATTACATTCTTCCATAGTTTGGGGGGGGGGGGGAGGGTTGGAACTTAGCTGTTAATTGTTCCTCAACATTTTGCTGTCATTTGCCCTCTGACTTACCAGTAAGTCAAAGGACCTTTGTCCAAAGTTCCGCTGTGGTGACAAGTGCAAGGTTTCAGAAGAAGGTCACATATGACCTGATACATGGGTAACCAAACTGAAGAAGAAAGTGGTCATTGTAAGCAGTACACCAAGCCCAGTCTTGCTACAGGTATAATCCTAAAAACCAGAAAAGGCAAGATGTCTGTTTTCTTCAGTCTAACAGCCAAAGCTGAGTTTCTTCTCACTTCCTTTAGTATAAAAACACAAGAACTAGAAAAGTTAAATGTCTTTATGTTGCACTGGCAAATATCCTTGAAAGATTCCTTCATCTCCTAGACCAGTGGTGGCAAACCTATGGCACGAGTGCCAGAGGCAGCACTCAGAGCCCTCTCTGTGGGCATGTGTGCTGTTGCCCCAACACACACGCCCATTTGGCCAAAGGCCCAGGGACAGGCTCTGCACGCTCCCACTTTGGGCTACTCCACCAGAGCAGGGGCGCCTCCTCTACATGGTCCTTGGAGGAGCAGAAGCCAGCGCAGGCTTCCCCTTGCTCATTGTTTCCCCCCTGCCCCAAAAATGGGTAACAGGCTCCACCAGACAATGAAGGGAGGTGGCAAAGGGAGAGGAAGAGGGCTTCTCCCTCTGGGAAACTGGATGGGGGGGGGAGGAGAAAGAAAAATGCAGGGAGGAGGGGATGAGAACCGAGTGAAGGTGTGTGTGAGAGAGAGAGACCCAGGCATGGAGAGGAGACAGAAATGGGAGGAGAAGCCCGTGCACAGAATGGGTGGGGAAGAGAGCCAAGGGAAAAAAAGGGAAAGTCCTGCCAGGAGAGGCAATGAGAACTCCAGCTGAGGCTGCCGCCTGCCCTCCCGCCAAGGAGAAGCAGCTGCTGTGGCCACTGAGCAAAGCGCCTCTGCAGCAGCCCCTCATGCCCCCCCACAGGCGAAGGCTTCCAGGCCACCCACACCTCAGTTTCTCCCCTCCGCCGCATTCATTGGCCTGGGCCAGGGACGCTGGCTCATTGGGGTGCTTCTTGCCTTTCTGCCTCTTGCCAGAGTCTTTGGCTGTGGTGGGTGCTTTTTCTCTCGCCCTTCAGGGCATAATTTCTCAGGAGCAAGCCCCCTTGGAAGGCAACAGGACAACTGGCGAAGCAGCAACTGTGCATAAGCGCGGTTGGCGGTGCAGCACCTCCAACACCCAGGGCATACAGGCGGGAAGGTGCCTGCTGGGAGGGTGAAACCAGCTGAGTGACTCCCCTTGCCACTGGTAGATGCTCGCTTTGAACATGGATTTACTTTATTTATATCCCAGTGACACACTCTCCTCTCTAGTGGGGGACCTGGAGAAGCTTGTCTCATTCTCATTTTCTCCTCAAAACAACCCTGTGAAGTAGGTTAGGCTCAGCATGGGTGACTGGCCCAGGGTCACCCAAGCAAGCTTCCAGGGCAGAGGAGAATCCCAGCCTGGGCCTCCCAGAGCTTCGCCTGCTGCACTATCTGCCATCCAGCATATTTGAAGGCTCATTTTGACCTCTCCTATATGTATGAACCAGGCTTGAACTCTAGTGCATAAGACCTTTAGCAGCCTGAAAACAAGCTAATGTTTTCTAATGAAGCAACAATGTTCCTCTGCACAAGCATCTTCATTTTAGATTAATACAACATAAATGAACAGTTTTTGCTGTTTTTGCTGTTCACGTGACATTCCGTCAGTGTTTGTGTTGAAGAAGCTGAGCTAACTTTCCTTTCCCCCCAGAATGCCAAGTATACACAAGCAGTGTTGAATTTTAACACAGCAATTAGGCAAGGTGAATTCCAAAGGATGTTCTGCACTAGGGGAAAAGGTGTCTGCAGTTGCCGTATGCCTGCTGAGGGATGGTAAGGTTTCAACACAGTCTGTATTTGAACATTGGACTTGTTCAAACACATTATATAAGTTATGCCTTTGTAAGCAAAATTATGTTAAAGATCTATTATTACATGAAATAAAATGCAAAATGCAAAATTAAGACATGCTATTGAAGTATTCACCTTTTCTATGCAGTTCCAGTGTTGTTAAATTATACTTTAGCAAGATGGAGACAACCCTGTATTTTCTTACTTCTCCAGATAAAGCCAAATTTGAAGAACTTGATATTTCCTGCTTACACTGGTTAGATTTAGGAAATCTAGAAATGGAGCTATTGGAATTTCAAGAAAGCTGTATCTGGAAAAATAAATTCTAGGACCTGTGTGAAACACTTGAGAAGATAGAAGGGATGACAAAGGGTAGCACAGTTAGTTCTGAAAATGAAATCCTTAAGGAGTGGAATTCTCTGCCAAGTAATTTTAAGTCAATGAAAACATTTGGGATTGCTTTCCTTACTTTGTTCGGATCATCTTATGCTTGTGAGCAGCTGTTTTCAGCTTTGAATTATATCAAATTTGACACCAGAAACAGACTAACAGATGACTTGAGTGCTGCATGTGTTCCTCTCAAACTTACAAAGTATGAGCCAAGGTTAGACAAATTATCAGCATGCATACAACAGCAAAGATCACATTAATTGTTCAAAAGCATGCCAAATGCAAACTTTTGCCTTTCAATAAGAAGTTGTTTGTATCATTGAAAGCTCTGTTATTGTGTTTTTTTCTTTGAAGACAAAAGATGTTAATGTATGAGTTGTTTTTTTCTAAACTAAAACCTCAGTATTCAGGTCAAATTGCTATGTTGACACTTTGCGATAAATAAGTGGGTTGTGGGTTGCAGTTTGGGCACTCGATCTCTAATAGGTTCGCCATCACTGTCCTAGACAATACAACATGGCGACTTCTTTGGAGAGATTATGGAATGTTTCTCTCTTCTTGCCCTTGCCAAAAGAAGAGCAGGCTCCTTTCTTTAGTAACAAAGGCCTTTGGAACACAGAGAATGCTACTGCTGACAAGCCAAGTTAAGCTGCTACTGAGACAACCTTTTCTTGGCTCACCGTCTGTAACTGCCTCAATCATTTTCCAGATCATTCATGTCTCTCCCTTTGAAGATATATTTTCCCTTCATATATGCTTCTTCACCTCTTTCTTTTAATGTCTGACTCACTCTCTCTGACTTGATATTGTCATCTATAGAAACGTCTTTACTATCAGGGGTTTTTCAATAATACCATAACAGATGGGAGAGTTAAGTATTCAGAGAGCAAAACAAGCCCATCTGTGTTTTGCATGAGATTTATCTTGGCCATGCAGGACCACAAAAGCCACTAGCCAGGTCTGGTGCTTGCTTGTTTCTTCTTTGCTATGGAAACCCATGACAACAGATCTGTTGTGTTTACAGGTGTCTGAAATGGTCTGCTGGGTTTGTTTCTTCCATTTCAGAAGATGTTCTTAATGTTTTAAAATTGTGATAACTGGTGCAAACACTGAAATAGCACATTGCACCATGAACTGTATAACTTAAGCTTTCAGGTGGGAGATTGCATGTTTAAATAATAAAACCCCACCCTGCATATAAAACCTTGCATGCCACAGAAAATTTATTTATTTATTTATTTATACATACATACATACACTCGCCTTCGCTCAAAGCAGCTCAGGACTCGAGGTGGGTGACAACAGTTTTGTAAACAATAAACATTTAAACAACAGATGTACACACGCATTGAAATCCTCCTAAAACACCTTCTGTCTTCCTCAGCAGAGTGTTCCTTTTAAGCCTAGGAGACAAACCAGGGCAGAAGGAAAAGTAAATAATTTCCTTGCACATGGGACAACTTTGAATCATGTGGATTTTAAAGTACCCAGCATGCTTATTTGAATCTAGGAAGAGCTGTACCATGCCCATTCCCCCCCCCCCCACCATGTTTGAATTAGCACTGCATATATTGTGAATATTTTTACATCCAGTCTGAGGCAGGCTAAGACATATTGGCACTTGATTCACAATGCAACTTTCCATAACAAAGTTTAAAAACTAAGTAGAGAGCATCAGAGTTGAAAACAGATATTTTAAAAAGTTTTTGCCCAGGGTAACCCCCCCCCCCCATTTTTAATGTGCTCAGTCCTACAAATCATGCTGGGTAGGATCCATTGATTCCTGGGTTTTGTTTAATTGTATTTGAATTGTCACCATTATTTTCCTGAATAGAGCTAGAAGTATACGAGTAAGAGAAAGTTCCCAGCAGTTCAACAAATGATTCTTGCTAAATACAGCAGCACCTAATGCATTTGTCATGGAGAGTCCACACAATTTCATTTTGATCCTGTTATTTAAGTGACATCTTTCCAGCTGTATTTCTCTGTTCAAAATGAATTCTGATTTTGACTGGGGAATGGCACCCCCAATCACACTGTGTTGGGCAAGCATAAAAAGCCTGGATTCATATATCACATTAAAAGCAAACAAAAAACCTAGGAACAAATCATTTAGAAAATACTGAAGCATGCTAAAAGTCAGGACACAACCTAACATGAGAATCCAGTGTGCACATGGGCATTTGCATTTGAGGTCAAGCTTAAATCAGCTTGTGGCCAAAAATCCATTAAAATGAATAGGGTGATAAATTGCCAGGAAACAGAAAAGAAGGGGCATGAAAGGGGGAGCAAGGAGATAGGATGAGGCCAGCCAGCACAGCAGATTAGTTTTATACATAAATTAACATGATTTGCTAAATTATCATTTGCCACAGAGTTTTTTAGCTGAGAGTGTAGGGTAACAATAAATACATAAATACATAAATAAGCCAAAAACTAGCATGCTTGTCACTAGGAGCCACTCTGTTGTTAAACAGTGGCTGTGTGTGTGTGGGGGGGGGGGGGGGTTTCCACGCAGAAAGTAGGAAGCCGCCAAATTAAAGGGAAATGCTTATTCCACATGTAATTTGTGCACATGAAGCTGCCTTCTATTGAATTAGACCATTAGTCTATCAAGATCAGTATTGTCTAGAGGGGCAGTAGCTCTCCGGGGTCACAGGCTGAGGTCCTCTACTACTGTGCCACAGCGCCTCCCCAAATTGTAGCAGTTCCAGGGTTTTGTCCTTTAATCCGGGGGGGGGGGGGGCACGACCCTGGTTCCCTGCTTCAAAGGGAAATCTTGGAATGGTTGTTGGGGAGTGTTTGTGTGGACACATCCACCGTAACCACTATGGGGAGAGAAGGAGTTAAGCTGCCATCTGCCTTTCACTCTTTCAAGGGCTTTCCCCCCTTTCCCTTCCATGTCTACTAGCAGTATTACAACATGGCTTGGTTCAAAAAGCAAAAGTGATGGGAGAAGGAGGCTTCAGGGTCTAGTTTCTGTGATCATTTTCACACCTGTGTGAATTGTATGGACATGAATGGGGAAAGAGAGGAGCTGAGTGATGCTAAATCACCCCAGCCACAAATATGACATGGTGGAAATGAAGAAATGTTACTGGATCTGGGAAGAGGTATTCACAGCATTATGTCTGGGGATCTACTTGCCTTATCCACTCTTCAAATGAAGCATGAGGCAATAATTGGAGGGCTGAACTGAGTCAGCCGATAAGAAGGCACAGGTTAGGGAATAGATAAACAAGCATCTATCCTTTTGGATATCACTGGTCATCATTTTTGGATTCCCTTAATTGTCTGTGAGGGGAGCCTTTCTTTTGCCTGCTTCAAGATGTATCAAGAGGAGGGTGTTAGATTAAATACCCTTGGTCTTTAACTGTTTACACCATAACTAGTTTGGCAGGAATAAGGCAGGTTGCTCAGGATAGGCAGGGATGATCAGCAAGCACCCTGAGGCATCAGGAGTAATAGAGGGCATGTCCTGAACAGCCCATCACTGGCCTTATGGTGGGATGGGCTTGGTAAGAAGAACCTTGGTGCTGAGCAACATCTTACCAAACTTGGTAGTGGCCCTATGGTACACTGGGGAGGTAGAGGGTGCTTGGCACCTTTCAGCACATTATGTTCAAGTTAGGATAAATAAAGTTGTTGGAAGCCACTGGTTGAATTTGGAGCACAGCCTGCCCACTTTAAATATTAGCATCTTTCATATTTATGTCACAGATCAACTATTCAAATAAACTGTTGGAAGAATAATTAACACAGCAACAGTGCACAACCTAATTAAAAAGTAGATAAAGGTTTATTTAGGAATTAACATACTTGATAGGAAAGAGGAGAGACAGAGAGAGGTTCCTAACTGCATCTCTGAGAGAGAGGATAAGACTGAGTGTGGCACTTCCAAGAAGAAGGGGGAAATTGCCCCAAAAGTACAATCTGGAGACAGACAAGGAATGAGGTGCTGACCTCACTATCCTATCTAATTGTCTTCTTGCTGGTCCCTGCGGGGTCTTCTTCTCTTCTTTGTACACCAGATGTTGCCTTTTCCAACAAAAACTAGTTATGCTGTGGTCTCATGTCCTTATTTGGGGTACTGAGGCAAAAGAGCCTGCATCTGTGGCCAGACTGTATGAATGTGGATCATCAAATTAGAGATATATTTGTGAACAGAGAATGCATGATGACCCTAATTTTAGAAAATTGAGTTTGGCAAAATAAATATTTGAATAGGTTTTGAGAAGTATTGGAGTCGGGAGTCCATGGAACAGTGAAACAGCTAGATCTTTATTGCTGGTCCGGATGACGCATACAACCCAGGGCTCTGAGCCCTCCTTTTATGCTGGTCAGGGATAATCCCCTGACCTCGCCCAACTGGCCTGATAGGCTATTATCAGTCTATTTACATCTCATAGGTTCCCTGGGAGAAACCTAGGTACATGATTGGTGGCCAGTTTGAATCCACCTGGCCTTTTTTCTACCTGGCTGAAGCTCAGGTAGTTTCTTGGCCATGTGCTCTGGCCACATGGCGGTCACCATTACTGGAGCACATGGCGACCGCATGGTCAATACATAACAGGTTTACAGCTGACTTGTTTGATGGCTTAATATCAAACATATCTGGAAAGAGAGAGAGAGAGATTTCATCTAAGTGCCATGATGCTCATGGCTGCCATGAGGACTCCTCCACAGTATGAAAACCATTTTAAAATGCCACAGCACTCTTGTTCCCTGCCCCCGTGTACCTTTTCAGGTGCCAAAACAGCCATTTCAGCACTTGATAAGTTGTGTGGAGGGTCAACAAAAAGTGCTCTAGCCCACTATGCAGCATTCTTAAATTACTTTGAAATGGCAGCAGCATCCTCATGGCAACCACAAGGACACGGTCAAGTCTAGTTTCTCCCTGAGGCCTGTAGTACAGCAGCCAGACATTCAGTTCATTAAAAAAAAAACTTTTAATAGTTCCTTTAAGCAGTTCATCTCCTGAGTTCTTAAGCCAACTGTTACTTTATTACAGTTCCAAGTAATGAAAGCTTATTACAAGCATATGAACAAAGGAGACAATTACCAGAAGCCACTTATAAACTAATGCCCAGAGGGGTACCATGTTAGTCTGTTGCAGCAAAAATTAACAGGGATCTTGTAGCACCTTAAAGGCTTACTTTAAAAAAAAAATCTAGCTATCACTTTTGTGGGCTAGCACCTAATTCATCTCCTGCATATGGCAAAGTGGGTTGTAACTCATGAAAGACATTAGGATAAAAACATTATTCTTTCTGGTGCTACAGCATTCCAGTTTATTAAAGATGCTTTCTTGCTGGAAGCAGATTTTGCACCCATAAATTCCTGGCCTAAAATGCTTCCTCAATTGTGTGGCTGTTGGGAAATAGTGGTTGACACCATCCATTTGGAGTTCTACTGTACAACTACCATTCATTTCCATTTGCATGCTTAACAGCATAAAACTAATCCACCAACCAATATTCAAATGTTTAATTGTGGCTGAATACTGTGGAATGATTCATTTTCACAAGATTTTGATTCTTTTAAAGTGGTCATTTTTCTGACATTTTTCATTTTGTTTCAAAAGTCCTCTACCAATTTAAACTTTAGCTGGATCTAGACACCATATGTTCTATGATGAGAGCTGAATTCTCTCCATGGAAAGACTTTGCTTACCTTTACCATGATATTGTCTATGTTCTTTAATAACAGAGGGTTTTGCCCTCTATTCCTTTTTTTAATCATAACACAACACAACCATCTGGTTTTCTGAAATGTCAAAAAACATTTTGTCTGTCTACAGACCCAACACAGACAAGGTAATTATCCCTTGCTGTCACCCTTTCATCCTCTGACAGAAAAAGAAGATAAAAGTATTTTTCTCAGTGTCTGTTAACCACTCTCTTAAGAAGTATTTTTGACTAGTAGTTGCTGAAAGTGGACAGAAACTAACTTTACAAACACCTCACAAATGTTACATTATTTTTCTCATTTAGCAGGAAGCATGAACACTATGGTTATAGCCTACATTTTAGCAATTATTTTCTCATTCCCATCAATGATATGCTTAGCATGGCAATGAAGAGCCAGTGGGGATTCAAAGTGGCTTACAATATCATTCTTCCCTCCTCCATTTTTATCATCACAAAAGCCATGTAAGCCTGAGAAAATGTGACTGGCCCAAGGTCACCCAGCAATCTTCCATGGCAGAAGAGGGGATTCGAACCTGGATCTCCAGGATCCTAGTCTGACACTGTAACCAGTATATCAATCTTGCTACTTCCTTAACAATATCTAGAAAATTCCTCCTACTACCCCATGCAGAGGTATAGATCCTAGAGAGTCTAGATCCATTTATGAGTATTTTTGTGGTCTTATTTCAGTCAAAAAGATGGAAACTGTATAGCATACATCTAGCTGAGTTCTTGTCTTCAAGCAAAATGAACTCCTAAGGTTTATTTGAGACATAAATTAAGGAACATAATATTTGACCCTTTTAACCTCAGCAAATTAAAAAGAACTTTTTCCCCTCACTGCCTTCCAAGTGTCGATGGGACCCAAGTAGCATAAACCAGCCCATGGGTGTCTTAGGGAATACCACCAGATGACCATTCATGCTGATCTTTGTACTTTAATATTTCTTGGCCATAAACATGAGGCTGGCATTTTTCCGCTGGAAAAGCACTTTTTAAAAGCAGCAAGATCTTATCTCTCATTTTGTATAGATCAGCTTGGCAGCGTCCTGAAGTATTTATAGTTTTAATACATAACCATAAATGCCCTCTAAACAAGGAATATTGCACCTTTAGATTACTATTATTGCTTTATTGCTCATCACAGCTATAAATTAACACCTTCCCTCGGCAATCCTGGGAGAGTACAGAATTAGGTTACAACATGCGTAAACAAGAAGCTATTAAAGCTTTGCTGTTCCTTAAAAGTCTTTATAGCTTACCAGTATACACCTGTAAGTGTTTCAATTAAAGAGCTACATGCTAGTCCAGTAATTGCCCTCCTATATGAGATAGGATTTTGGCAGTCAGGAAAAGAAAAGAAAGACTAAAAGGTGGAAAATTGGAATATAAAACACTGAAAGTGAAACAGCTATAAAATGAAATCATGGATTTAAATTATGCTAATTAGGTCCTTTTACATCATGTTAACTCTGCACTCTGGTTACTGGCAAGATGCTACTCTTCTGCAACTGTGGGCAAAATGTCTTTGACTCAATGTCAGGCCTTATCATTAACTACAACAAAAAAAGTGAATATATTTTTTTCTGAAGGATTGCTATTGCTTTATCTCATTCTACCTGTTAGATTTTTGAACAGAAAAGACAAGGTCAAAGCTGCAAAATAGATCAGTAGTTACAGCCATGAAAATAAAAATGAGATTATGAATTCTGAAACACTTGCTGGTTCGGCTCATGTCCTGGTTGCCACTTATGAACAGGAAGACAATTTTTCAATGGAATGTTCATCCATTTATTGGTCTATTCATGTCTGTTTGGCAGGTCACTCCCACTCTTCCTTCCAGACAGAACAGCACAGCACAATCAGCTATTAGTGCTTGCATCTTCTCACATAGCCTGGTTGAGTTCTGTTTTTCCCACTCCTTGCTGAACTACTGATGCACTCAGCAGGCAGTTTAAATAAAAAGTTACATCAGCCACAAATCATATAAATCAGTCATAAACACGTGTGTGTGTGTTTTTAAAAATCCCCACCCTGTTCAGTATTTGTCTAAGTCAGGTTTCCCCAATGTGGTGTCCATGGGCACTATGGTGCCCACAGAGCTTTTCAGAAAGTAGGAAGAGCTACTGTAAGGCCGGGCTCATCATTGGCTGCTTTCATTCATATGAAAGGCTTTTCTGCTGCACCCTTTGGAGAATCAGGAGGACTGGGGAGCCCCAGGACTTTTCTTAGTCATCTATTTTTGGGATGGCATTTACCCTCCCCCCCTCAAAATTTCAAAAGTGCCCACAGGGTCAAAAAGGTTGGGAACCCCTCATCTAAGTATTTCTTAACTTAATGGTTATCAATCAGTTTGGATTAACAGCATTTTTGCATATGTACAGTTTTGCAAAAATCTGGTGCCAACCTTTTCAGCAGAACTTCAGCCTGTTTGGTGCCAAACTGACAGATCTTGTAATGAGCTCACACCTGGTTGACACAGCTGAACACAGCAAGTTTGACTGCCAAACACATTTACTGAGAAATTCATGACATCTCTAAATGGGATACGCAGATCATTTGGGGCAGATTATCACTTAGTCCTTGTGCTGAACAGAACAATGTATGGAACTGAGCATTTTTTGACCAGGATACTGGGAGGATGGGGTAGTAAGTCAAAATTCCAAAGGCTCTGATCACTCTGGAGTCCCCTGGAACTGGTCAAGACATGCAGTTTTATTTCATATGATGTCTGAGTCTCGGTGGTGTGAAAGGGAATAGTTCATCGTTTGTGGAACACCAATAGAAAGTTAAGGTTTTTTGCCAAGTCATTTTGCCAAGTTACAATAAGAGTTGCATAGAAATAGTAAGATTTAAATCCATTAGCACCTTAGAGACCAACAAGATTTTGAGGGTACAGGCTTTCAAGAGTCAAACCCTGTCAGATATATGATGAAGGGAGGTTTGACTCTCAAAAGCTTATACCTGAAAAAATCTTGTTGGTCTCGAAGGTGCTACTGGACTTAAATCCAGCTGTTCTACTGCAGACCAACATGGCTACCTTCTGAAACCATCTTCATAGAATTAAATAGTTTGTTCCACATGGTGCAGTTTCCTGAATGGTCATTTATAATTTTGAAGCAACAAGTACTACAGAAAGGTCTTGTCAATGGACTAGTGGAATTAATTTCTGTTTTGGATTTTGTAGCAGCTGAGATTGATTTTACATTTGGAGGGATTACATTATAACATGAGAAACCTTGCCTGCATATAGACTGAAGTGACTTTATAGTGGAAGAAGAGCTGGGAACACACAGCATCTGAAAAGACTTTGTAGGGACTCAGTGTGTGGCATAGTGGCTTCCTTTCAGAAGCCTCACAAAAGCAGGCAACTTTGCAGCTGGTGGATTGAGACAGTTGGTTCAAAAGAGATGAGTTGCCATAAAGATTTATTTGAGAAAGTTGTTTGGTTTTTAGTTACCCATCTGACACAGAGCAGAACTAACTTTAAACCACAAACATTGGAAATTAACTAATGGCAAAAGGGGAAAGCCCATAGATGCTCAGAAAAAGAAGAAATATGTCACCAAAGAAGGTGGTGGCAGATGTAGCTAGACATGTCAATATAACCCACACATTGGGATCTGCAGTCCCAGCATATACAAAGCTATTGCTTAGGTACCTTTTCCTTTTGAAAATGTGATGCTGTTAGAACTTGCCATTGCAGTCCTTCAATATAATCAATCCATAAAAAAGATTTAATTCTGGTGTAGCTTCACTATAAAACCTGTTTATTAAACACTCAATATAAAGATTCATATACTTGCTGTTGCTGGCTGAAGTCACTGACTTAGTGTTAATGGGCCATCAACCAAGATGGCAAACTTAATGTAACTAAAGTAATCACATCAGTGGATTATGTTAGCTTCTGTGTACATGGAGTGTACATAGAATATGCATGCATTTCTCTATAACAGAACATACATCAACAACTGAGAAACTTCTGCAGAAGTATTAACTAGCAAGAAAGAAAAGGTACTTTAATGGGTAGTTGTCCTGAATTACTACCCTCCCCGCCCCCGCCCCCCGGTCCCCTACTATCACCTCTGCTAGATGCTAAATCATTGTGGCTGGTTGATATGCTATATTTATTCAAACAAACTGATTTTTTCCCCCAGACTACACTAGTGAGATAGTTCTTGTATACTGAAGTGTTGTGCTGAATGGGGCCCAAATGCATTCTGCTGTGCTTGTTGTGCCCTCTCAACAGTTAATTAGTTAATTTCTCATCTCTTCACTGCTGTAGTCTTTTTTACTTTCTATGCAGGTTGATTAGTTCTTTTTAATGGTTATGCTTTTCCAGTGGGAAAAAAATGTCTGACAAACATTCAGCACGGGTGGTTTGAAACTGTGCAACAAATTCCAGCGAGAAATAAGGACTAACAGAAGTATTACCACGTGCACCTTTTCAGTCTGCCTTTTCCTATTATTTTTTTTAATAATATTTTTTATTAATTTTTTCCCTACACCTATACTAAAAACTACAAAAAAAACCCTAAACTACCCTAAGGTATACAAGATGGACAATTTGTTACATACTGTGTACAGTTAAGATATCTAAGAAGCGGTTTTAGTACTTGGACCCACTCTTACAATAAAAAATTTTGCTGATACAATTATAACATGTTGAAATTCCTGTCTCGCAAACAGATTGAAAGATTTTTACACTACGTTTACATTAATACATGATGTGTAAATAAGTTTACATAGTAACAACATTATTTTTTCTTTGGTTCTCTACTTTTCTTCTGCCTTTTACTTTTGGCTTTTAGGGCAGCTGCCCCTTTTTCAGAGTCAGAGTTCCCACTTGATGTTTCACTACTCCCTGAGTCATCAAAGCCATACATACTCTCCTGCAATGCCAGTGAATCTTCTTGTGCAGCTTCAGCTTCCTTCTTTTTGTGTTCATCTAGGAATTTATTTGCTTGTTCCACACTGTCAATTTTACATTTTTTATCTTTATAGCTGAACTGGAGGCCTTCCGGAACTTGCCAGCGATAAGAAATCGATTCAGATTGTAACCACAAAGTCAAATTTCTATATGCCTTTCTTCTCTTTCTTATTTCAAACGGAATGTCTTTCAATACTTTGATTTCCTCTTCTTGAACTTTCAAAGATGTTCTATTGGTGGCTTTTAGCACCATATCCCTGGTTGATCTTTTGGAGAATCTAACCATTACTTCCCCTGGCAGGTTTTTCTTCTTAATAAATTCTGGGTATGTCCTATAGGCCATATCCATATTGCTTTGCATTTTTTCTGCTTCCAAACCTGCCACTGGGGCCAATGCTTCTCTCAACAGCTTGGTTAAATTCTCTCCTTTTTGTTCTGGTACATTTTGAAACCTCAAGAAAAAATTAGAACGATCCATCTGAAGTTTTAAAACACAGTCTCCTTGTAAGGCTCTATCTTTTTCCAATTTTGCCAATCTTGAATCCTGCTTATGCACAACAGTTTTAAAGTCAGAGAACTCCTGTTTCAGCTCCTGATAATTCTTATTTGACTCTGTAATTTGCCTCTGCATGGAGTCCAATTTAGAATTGATTGCAGTTAGTTGGTCCACTAGGGGTCGCAATAGTGTCGAAAATGCCACGTTCATCTCAGTAGATTTGCTCTTTGTTCCTGGAAGGTTTCCTCCGACTCTGGGTGAGGGGCGTCTCCCCGTCATCTTCTTTCATTTCATCTTATTGTTTACAGTTAGATAAGGGACACCATGAAAAAACAATGTCTATTCTTCAAATTTACATCATCTGGAAGCTCTCTTTTTCCTCTGCACGATCCAGCAATTCAACACCGTCTAGACACTTTTATTTTCACAGCAGGACCGTGGGAAAGTCTTCCGTCTTAAGGTAAACAACACCAGTGAAGGGTGGGTGGGTGGGGGTAATACCTCCGTCCCTTGCCCCAAACGGTTTAATTCCGAAATTAACAGAGACCCATGCTTTAGTCCATTGCGTAGCTATTTAGCCATTGCCTCTGCGAGCTGTCCATCTTGCAGCTTCACGGCAGCGCTTTGCAGCCCGAGGGCTTTGCAGCCCGAGGGCTTCTCCGGTGGGAGGAATCTATAGGGGTAAAGAGATGCCTCGATCCCACAGTCGCCACCGCCGGGAGAGGCAAACTCCAAGCACCCCAGACAGCTTCCCTTCATTAGGGTCCCTGGGGGCTCGGCACCTGTCCATAGCCCCTTCCTTCCCACCGAGAGCGGCACACATCTCCCTCAGTGCGGGGAGATGCGGCCACCATTACCATGCCAGCCACCGGAAAAAACTGCCTTTTCCTATTATTAACAAAAAGAAAGTAGCAGCTCTCAACCAGGCTGCATGCAGACCTCAGTTATCATAGAATCACAGAGTTGGAAGGGGCCATACAGGCCATCTAGTCCAACCCCCTGCTCAATGCAGGATCAGCCTAGAGCATCCCTGACCAGTATTTGTCCAGCTGTTGCTTAAAGTCTGCCAGTGAGGGGGAGCTCACCACCTCCCTGGGCAGCTGATTCCACTATTCCACAACTCTTACTGTAAAAAAGTTTTTTCCTAATAACCAGCCAGTACCTTCTCACCCTTAATTTAAACCCATGATTGCAAGTCCTCTCCTCTGCTTCCAAAAGGAACAGCTCCCTGCCCTCCTCTAAGAGACAGCCCTTCAAATGCTTCAAGAGAGTAATCATGTTCCCCCTCAACCTCCTCTTCTCCAAATTAAACATCGCCAAGTCCCTCAGCCTTTCACCTGTTCCATTCTGTCCACATCCTTTTTGAAGTGAGACCTCCAAAACTGCACACAATACTTCAGGTGTGGCCTGACCAATGCAGTGAACAGAGGGACTATGACATCTTGCGATTTGGATGTTATGCCTATGTTGATAAACCCCAAAGTTGCATTAGCCTTTTTTGTTGCCATACCACACTGGCTGCTCATATTTAACTTATGGTCCACCCATGCCCCAAAGTCGTGTTCACACACACTGCTACCCAGAAGTGTATCCCACATCCAGTATGTGTGTTACTGACAGTGCATCATGGAGTGGGTCAGACATATCCATGGCATCCATCATTTAACACAAAGTGGAAGTGGATGTGGTACCTCTGTCTTTGATGGATTTCATTTCAGCCAGCTCTGTTTCAACCATCTCACCACAGCCTCCAGTCCCACAGCCAACATATCTGGGGTGGTATCCAGTGAGCCACTCATCAACAGATATAGCTGGGTGTCATCAGCATATTGATGACAGCTATGTGCCAGCTGGGCAAAGGAGCACATGTAGATGTTAAACAACAATGGGGGGAGGACTGCCCCTTGAGGAACCCCACACTCTAGTGGGTGTCGTGGGGAGCCATGTTGTGGGGGTGTCATGGGGAGTCATGTCGTGGGGGTGTCGTGGGGAGCCATGTCATCCCCCCAAGTGCCACCCTTTGCCCCCGACCTTGGAGGAATTAGGTCAACCATTTCAAGACTGTCCCATGTACACCTACAATGGCGATGTGGTGTGTCAAAATATCATGGTCAACAGTGTCAAATGCTGCTGTCAGATCAAATAATCAGCAACACTGACCCGTCTCGATCCAGCTGCCTACAGAGATTGGCCGTGAGAGTGAGCAGAACTGTTTCCATCCCATGACCGGGGCAGAAGCGGGATTGAAATTTAGGAAATGTACCTAAATGATGCAATGGGACTGAAATGTGTCCAAGGAAATGCACTAAATGATGTTGGAAATGCACCTAAGTGATGCAGATTTTGAGCATATGTGTTGGAGCCACAGGATATTGGAATGGTTATTAATAAAATCTATGTAATAATGACACATAGATTTCAAAATGCAATCAATTTCATTATGCATATTGCCTTAATGAGAGATTTTTATGAATGTATTTATTTAACTTGTATTCCACCCTATCCCACAAATGGGCTCAGGGCAGCTCACAACATAATAAAAACAATAGAAACAAAGATATAAAAAGAGTTCAACAATTAAGTAATTAAAACAAGGTGGCATTAAACACGAGTAATACAATGCCTCTTGTAAGCCAGAGCAATATTCCTTTGCACTCTTATGGGGACCTATAAGAGCACTGAATGAACTATGCTCCTGATTATGTGAGATGGACTGTTGCACAGGGTAACCAGTGGGAAAATGACAGCAGATGCTTCCAACAGAGGTTTAAAGCACCATTTTCTGAGGTTACCACCTCCAGGCCTGGAGGTTGTCACAAAGCCCAAAGACACTCACATACACAAAGAGCCATGTCATCCTTTATGGCTAAAGACACATACCACTAACACCATGAGGGTATGAACTCCATACACGTACACAGGCTTGGGCCACCTCCTTCAACTTCCCCTCCATTTGGCACATCAAAGAACTTCGCACAGGGGTGTGAAGACAGCAGGACGCTTCCTGATGAACTGGTTTTGCTGCCCGGAGCCCGCTTTCATCTTGAGGACAGTGCCAGCTGCAGATGACATCGACATCCTGTCCTGACCATCAGGTAGATCTGAATATTGGCCACTCCCATAGGACCCTCTTAGTGGCTAGGGACACAGAACAGACCATCTATAGGCGTTCCTAGGAAGGTCTCAGACCTTGCCAACCTCCCGGTAACACCCCCCCCCCAATAAATACAGCTTCCCAAGATTCATGAGCCAGATGTTCCTGTATCTCCTCTCTTACTTTTCATTCTTCCCTCCCGGATCCTTGGGTGCACCACTGGGGTCCGACACATGGTTTCTGCAGGTCCAGAACCACGCTCCTTTCTCCTTTGTCCGAAGGCACCCCCCTCTTCTCCAGAAGGACTTCGCCAGATTTCTATATAAGTAAATATCATCTTCAATGGATATCATCAATATTCCTGCTCATGCAAACGTCTCTGTAATTCTATCTAACTTCCTAGATCTGTGTAATTGTGTGTATGATTGTGTAGTATTTGTGTACAAAACATTTTATTCTTGCAAAGTAAACGCTTCCCATTTTTAAACTTTGACCTGAGTCTCAAGTCAGTTCCTTGGGAGCTCAGGAGAAGCCCAGCCTCTGTATACACAGGTGAAGGTCCACAAATGCCTACTGCTGATTAAGAGCCAATATTTCCCCAAATATTGATAATTAATAGAGCAGTCAGGCTAACACTCCTGTGATATTTTAATAGACAATGGTACTTAATGGGAGGTACTTAAAATATAGGGCCCCATGGATGATAAACAATGTCTAGGAGGCACTGGGCAGGTACTAAAGGCAGGGGAGGCCAAGATAGTTTAACATCCACCACCTTACCCAAAGGCCTGGTGGAAAAGCTCTGTCTTACAGGGCCTGTGGAACTGTGGCTGAGGACAGACTGGTAGTCTGGCCCGCTCTGCCTCTGCTTTAAAAGTGGGGGCAGAGCGGCCGTTCAGACTGCCACATCTGCCTGGAGGAGGCGGCCCGGACACAACGCATCCAGTGCTGTGCTCCTCCCGCAGCAGCCGGGCACCACTTCAAAGTGGTGTCCCGGCTGCTGTGGCGCGTGTTCCACCCCCTTCCAGCGGGTGTGAACACACGCCAGGCGGGGGAGCCGCGCTGCGTTCGGACGCTGCCACCAGAAGCCACCCGCAGTCAGCCGCCCACATACAGCAAGTCACAACTAAAATATTATTTACTAGGTTTATATAAGGTATAATGTGATTTGACCTTGTTTTCGTAGGTAAGTATAAAAACAACAGATAATTCAAAGACTGTTCATGAGAAACTTTTCAATCAAATGCCATCACTATGCCTTTCTCAAACAGTTTCTAAACACAAGACATTAAATAATCTTATTAGTTTCAGTTGTGAAAATACTTTAAGGCTAAATGAAGGCATAAACCATACACACACACACACACACGAGTTTAAAGCTAGCCAGATAGCATGGCCAGATAGCATCTCTACATTGCTGCTTATCCCAAACCTTAACTTCTTTTTTTTTCTCTTTTGCTTTTTGCCCTCAGTCTAGGATAACCATCTAGTTGCAAATACTCTCATCTGAAAGACTGTCATTGGAAGCTTTGGGGGGTCCAGGCTCCTGATTCCACCAGAATTAAAAACACCACATGAATTGTCTCTTTCTTTGTGGTATTTCAACTTCACAGTTGGAATCAGGAGAAACAGAGGGGAGCATGCAACAGAAAATATTGAATCCTGGGAAGGTCACAGAGAGAGGATTAATGCTGAAGCCTGTCATGTCATCTATACAGAACCTTCCACTGCTGTTCATAACAGCCCTGGTTCCCCTGACAAACATTAGTTCATTACTAGCTTAGCAGCAAACTAGCTTAAAAAGGAGGAACTATTTGTGTGATAAAGAGCCACAGGGGGCAACTGACTCTGTGAATGTGATTTGACTTTCCACATTCCCCAGGAAGCATTTCTGATCTTGGTTGCTGCAAATGCAGCATAGTTCTTGCAAATACTGGTGTGCGCAAAAACTGAGTAACACTAGATAATCTGTGAACATTAATTAAAGCTACATCACAATAGAATGTGGCTGAAATAATGAATGGTGGCTATTTGTAGAGTAAAAGGAAATTCATCATGGTATTACACTGAATGTCAACAGATGCAATGATGATTTGCCACTTTCTATATAATATAATGTAATCTGAAAGTAATTTGCATTGAATAGCCTTGAGCATCCATATTACTGCCCTCTGTTCTACCAAGAAGTAGTTTAAAAATGGAGTGAGTTTACCCATAATCTTTGTGCTAGGTTGCATGGGAATTTTATATTGGATATGTATTGTCTAGAATTAGTATAAATTCTGATTCCAGGATGAATTCCACCATGCCCTGTACAGAGGTGTTATAGCCACACCAGTAATAATTCACTATGTGATGATGCCATTTTACCAGATGGCTGAGCCTCTATCTAAAAACCTTTGGTTCTAAAAACATTTTCTAGTATATCAGACAAACTTTAAAGGGATGGCAGAAGAAGGCTCGAAACAGCTGAGCAGCGGGGAGCGCTCCCGCTGCTCAGCTGTTTTTGCTGCTGTCTGAAAACCCTGTTTAAAGGGACTGCAGTCCCTCTAAATGAGATTTGCTGGGCCCACAAACCCAACTGGTTCATCAGAGAGCAAACCAGTTCAGTGGTGGTTTGGTTCAGTTTGGCCATGCAACACACATTTTTGAGGTTTGTGCTATCCCTAGGCATGCAGCCTTGCAATTTAGGTCCTTATTTTTATGCACAGTGACTAACCAGCTTTTCTTTTGTTGATCATTCTTAGCTACTCATAGTTGAATGATCACCTTCTTTGTCTCCATCTGAAGATCCCTAACCATTAAAGCCCATCTAGAGTTGGTCTATTCATGTTGAATCAACAACTCACTAATGCCCAAAAGTGCCAAAAATGCCATCACAGCAGCTGTCCTAAGAAGGGCTACTTGTCACAGGGAATCATGTAGTTGTTCAAAGGACCATAGTAGCATGCAGTAAACTCTACCATAAAAGGATGCCTGTGGTCTTGACAGATATGTATTTTTCCTAGCCCACCCACCAAACATTCTCCTAACACTGACCATCAACAGTAGAATTAGCAAAAGCATCAGCTGGAGTAAAAGTTCTTAGCCTCCATACAACCCATTACTGCCAATCCCCTCTGGCTCATACCACAAATCAAATTAAATATCTTCCAGCCCCAACCCCAACTAAAACTGTGCAACTCCCTAATGTTTATGGCATCTGAAGTACTTGTACTGGACACCATGGATGCCTCAACTGCTCTGCACACTTCTGTATTCCAGGACTTCAGAAATCCAGGAGCATTACTTTTGGTTCCTTGTTTGCTGAAGGGGCCAGTGCTTTTCCTGGAAACAAGATACAGCATCTGCAATGCCCTTATCAATACCTGGCACATTGCCACACCTAAAATGTTACACTTTAGATGTTGCAAAAGGAATTGCCTGCTTTAACCTAACTGCATGTGATGATCTTGCAGTCTATGAGTTAACTACCTGCAACATCACACTGTTGTCACATCAAAACTTAATAGAATTGCTAAGCCTGTTGACCCACAATTGCTTTGCTACCATGACAGGAAACAATACCAAAATGTCATGTAATAGATCTTCTTCATGTTCAGGTTCACTGCCCAGCATACCAAATGCAACTAAAAGGAATTTTTGTTTCATTGGGTATCACTTCTCATTTACTTACATTAACTGGAATTCTGTAGTGGGGAAGTGGAGTTAAAACACCAACTAAGTTTTCTGCCACAGCTGATGTTAAAGATACACATCCATGATTCTACACCACAGCTCTGCTTGTGCTTTTGGGCTTCTAGTTCAGCAGAACTATAGGCTTTATTTGTTTGCTTATTTGCTAAAATATTTATATCTCATAGTTTCCTCAGTAAAATATTTATATCTCACTTTTCCTCAGTTCAAGACAATAATAGTTAAAACATCCCCAGGTAAAACCAAAAATAAAACAACAAGCCCCAAATCCCTCCTCCCTTAAAAGGTGCCTGTTATTCAAATTCCCTCAAAGACCTGGCAGACAGGCAGGACTTGCAGTGTCTCCTGAAGATCTCCAAGGAGTGGACCCCTCTTCAGAGAGCCCATTCCATAGAGCCAGAGCCATGATGGAAAAGGCCCAGGCCCTGGTCAGTGCCAGATGGGCCACCCTAAGTGGTGGAATTGCCAATAGGTGGCTGCCTGATTACTGTAGTTGTCCCACAGGGATATATGGAAGGAGATAGCCTTTCAAATATGTGGGTCCTAGGTCATTAAGGTCTTTAAAGGTCGTAACCAGCACTTTGAATTAGATTCAGAAACAGACTGGCAGCCAATGAAGTTGTTTCAAACTGGGTAACATATATTCCTGGTGGCTAGTACCCCCCCCCCCCCACACACACACAGCAGTTGGGCTATCACATTCTGGACCAGTTGTAGTTTCCAGATTGTCTTCAAGGGCAGCCCCACATACAACACATTGTGATAATCCATCTGTGAGGTTACAGAAGCATGGATAAGGATGGCCAGATCAGCTAAGTCTAGGTAATGAGAAAGTTGGTGAATCAGATACACCTGATAGCAGACACTTCTGGCCACCATGCCAACCTGCTTTTAAAACAGCCAAGCAGGTCCATAAGAACACCCTTCTCTGAAAAAACCAACGGTACTCCACCTAGGACAAGTGGATTCAGTCCCTCTAGAATATAACCCCTTCCAACCAGCATTATCTCTGTCATGTCTGGATTCAGCTTCAGTTTGTTCTGCCACAACCACCTGGCCACTGGTTCAGAATTAAGAAAGATGCATCTGGAGGCATATAGAACTGGGAGTGTAACAGACAGCCAATGGTAAATGTGTTAAGCCGGTCTGAGAACCTTGATTGATAGGGGGTTCAAATGAAATTCTACAGTTGAGAATAAAGTTGAGACTGGCAGTTAGTTCGGTTAGAATTCAGTAAAGAAGAGTGAAGGATTGAGAGCAGATCCTGAATTAGGGAAGTGGGAACAGTAGCTCTTCCCTGAGGGAAATAGCTCCTAGTAAAAAGGAGTGATCCCTGTAAAGTGGTAAAGAAGGAAGACTGGAACTTGTGTGTATGTTTCTGCCTTCAGAAACTTAAGTAATTCTGGATACAAAGAAGCTTATGAACACATGAATATATCAAACTGCCTTATACTGAATCAGATCCTTGGCCCATTAAAGTCAGTATTGTTTACTCAGATTGGCAGTGGCTTTCCAGAATCTCAAGCAGATGGCTTTCACATCACCTACTGCCTGGTCCTTAACTGGAGATGCCTGGGGTTGAACCTGGGAAGCTGCAGCCTGTTTATTTAAGCAGTAGCTGCCAAGATATCTCTCTCCCCATTTTTAAAGAACACAAGAAGAGCCCTGTTGGATCAGACCATCTAGTCCAGCATCCTGTCTCACACGGTGGCTAATCATTTTCTTTGGATGGTGAACCACAGGGCATAGAGGCCAAAGCATTCCCCTGATGTTGCCTCCTGGCTCTGGGATTTAGAGGCTTAGTGCATCTAAATTTGGAGATTCCCCTCAGTCACCATGGCCACTGACAGACATCCTCCATAAATCCATGTAACCCCTTTGAAAAGCGGTTTATTCCTGTAGCCATCACTATCATCTGGCAGCAAATTCCACATTTTAATCAGTGTCTAAAGTAATATTTCCTTTTGTTTGTCCTGAACCTACTGCCCATCATTTTCATTGGATGCCCTCAAGTTCTAGTATTTTGGGAGAGCTGCCTGTATAATAAAACAGCAACTTTATTGTGACAGACTATTTGTTGTATATAGTTACAAAGTTGCCTCATTTTGTTGCCTGTTTATCTGTCAAGTTTAAACTTGATACTTACCTGACCATAGCCCCTCAAAAGTGAAATAAAGCAGTTTGTTTTGAATTATCATCAGCCTCTTGTGTGCCAGACACATATAAATGAAGGATCTGTTGGTTTCTCAGTTCCCTAGGCTGCATCAGCATATTTCCATATACATTTAAACTACTAGGTGGGACAGACAGAGAAGTGAAGAAGAAGAAAAGGGACTGCTAAGCCAAGTGAAAGAAAGAGGTAAGTGGGAAAGTGTAATCATTTGCATATTGGTGACACCCAGCCCCAAAGCTTCAAACAATTTCACTCAGCGCCCTCATATTTTAAAGAGCATGGGTGAGAGAAAAGAACCCTTTGGCATCCATCCTGCAGGACAAATTCCATTCAGTTTGTTAAGTAGTAGGTTCAAAGTCTATAGTGATTTCAGCATTGCTCTTTTATTCAGAAATACAATAGCAACAACACTGGCAGCAAACCACAAATTTATACAGAAACCCCAGTTCCAAAACACACCCACAAAATACAAGTAACCAATTGAAACATAGCTGCTAGGTGCCGTGGCACCAACAGGTTAGGGAGGGCGCAAAAGACCCAGAGTCCCCCCCAACCTTGCGGCTGCTTCTGGTGGGGTAAAAAAGGCATTCCTTCCCCAGGATTGGCGTGGCTTTAGCGAAGATGAGCTGATTCACACAGCATTGTCAAGATGGCTTCTGTAAACACTTCAAGTAACAAAAACAGCTTGTATAATGAAGAAAGAAATCTACGCTGCATCCAAGAAAAAGAGAGGAGGAATCAAGAAGCTCACCAGGAGAGAGAGTCGTTCCCAGCCAATGTTCCCCTCTTCGGAGAACCATATAAGATCAATAAAACAGATGAGCTGTCCAGCTGAATTCAGAACATGCTGGGCAGTTACGAACAGATGAAGGTGCTCATCACCGCCAAGGAGCACCAGAATCTCATAGGGATCCGTAACAGCGTCGTGTCTCTGATCCCTCAACACAAGTCAGATCACCCACTCTTCCCCGAAAAGACCAACAACATGTTACCCTCCTCATTCCAGAACAGCAGCCGTCACCACAAGCCCTTGGGACCCTTTACTTCAGGTGACCCTTCTGCGAGTTGCTCTGCTCACTACCAGAAAGTTAGCTCAAGGATAGAACGATCATCTGATTTGCAAACGCCGGGCGGCAAGTTGCCCAGCAACCAGAAGCAAGCTCCTGAGCAGAGCTGCAAAACCCAAGAAACCCAAAGTAGGATGTGCCTGAAGAAAAACGAAAAATGCATTGAAGACGAAATTGCCAAAGAGCTGCAGGCCTCCTTATCGGAACTTTTCCCATTGCTGTCCACATTGTCTTCCCCGATAACACCTCTGTCTCCTCTACATTCCAGCCAGCATGTCAATTCCAGGTCTCACAGCAGCAGCAACTATAAAAGCCATGGGCTGAAGAGCTCCCCTTCTCAGGACCTAGCAGCTGGAACGCGTGACAGCGAAAGCCAGGACAACTTGAGCGCCTCAGGAGCTCTCTCTTCCCAGCCCCCAGCCCAGACATTTCCCACTTCCTTACCATCAAAAACAAGTGCAATACAGCAAAAAACCAACTGCCTATGTGAGACCAATGGACGGTCAAGATCAGGCACCGGATGAGTCACCGGAGCTCAAGCCGCTGCCTGAGGAATACCACGAACAATCGTATGGGAAAATAGCAGATATCAAAGTGAACTCCAAGGCCAAGTTGCCCACATTGAAAATACCTACTGAACCAATTGAGCAATCTTTCTCCAATGAAGTCCATTGCATTGAAGAAATTTTAAAGGAAATGACCCATTCATGGTCGCCTCCTTTGACAGCTATCCATACACCTAGCACAGCTGAGCCTTCTAAGTTTCCTTTTCCTGCAAAGGAATCCCAGCATGCTGGATCAGTAATACAGAGCCAGAAGCAATATGATGCACCTTCTAAACCATATTCTGTTTCTCAGCAAGGGACATCAACGTTGCAGGAAGATCTTCTGCTCAGTGATAGCGAAGATGGTGAAGATGACCAAGTCAGTGTTTCTGATAAACCATCTTCCTCATCCACTCCTCCAAGTGCCCCACAATCACAGCCTGAGAGTGTGGCATTGGCACATTCCAGCAGCCCAGAGTCTGAGAGCACGAGCGACTCTGACAGTTCCTCGGACTCCGAGAGCAGTTCCAGCGACATAGCTGCTAGACTCCTCCATTTGCATGACCTGATTCATACTTCTGTTACGTGATTGGCTGGTTCTTCAAGGGTGGCCGATCCAAATGTAGCTGTGAGGAGCGTCTCTAATAATGTGTGTTCAGTTGAAGCTCTCACTACACAACACAGTTGATTCTTCACTTCTGGTGGAGACTCTTTGTATTTAGCCAGACAGAAAAGAGTGAAACCACTGAAGGGCTATACCCTTAATATCAACCCCATATTCAAACTAGTGGATAAGAATGGTGTGGTCAACTGTATCAAAGACCACTGAGAGGTTCATCAGTATTTACAGGGAAGCTTATCCCCTGTCCAACTTTAAACAAAGATCATCCACCAGTGCACCTAAAGCCATCTTGGTATCAAACCCAGGCCTGTAGCCATATTGAAATGGATCAAGGGCAACTGCATCATTCAGGAAACCCTAGAGCTGCTCTGCCACCATATACTCTATCACCTTCACTAGAAAAGGTAAAATGGAGACTGGCCTGTAATTGATGATCTCATTCCTAGACAATGAAGGTTTTTTCAGCAAAGGTCTAATAACTGTCTCCTTCAAAGGTGCAGGAAGAGCCCCTCCAATCATGGAGGAGTTAATAATTTTCACTAAGAGCTCAGATACCTTTTCCCAGAAATATTTTAAAAGTAATGATGGGCATGGGTCCAGAGCACAAGTGGTGGCCCTTGCACTTTCAAGAACCCAGTCAGCATCCATGAGCAGGATCAGTCTGAAACTACTCATAACAAAAGACAACCAGGCACTTCTGACACCTCTGTGATTGGATCTCCCCTCAACTTGGCCTCCCATTTGGAATAAATAAGAGAGATTTTGTCAGCAAAGAACCTTGGGAAAAAAAACATCAAAGCTGGGGGCCAAATTTTGATTGCCTGCAGGGTCAGACTTAAGTGGTATCAAATCATTAACCCCTTTGAACAATTGAGCTAGACAAGATTCTGCTGACTCAATGATGGCAGAGAAGAAAGTCTTCACTGCCATCACCGCCACCCATGGGCCTGCAAATGGGCTTTATAACGTGCTCTGATTCATCCTGAGTCTTCTGCCAATGTTGCCATAGTTGTCTTCCAGTCTGCTTCATGTCACCCAGCTCCCTGGTAAACCAAGAAGCTGGGGGCCTCACGGAGTGTGGAAGAGTACACCAAGGAGTGTCAATCATCCCATCATCTCATGCAGTTACAAGGGCCTCAATAGAGTCCTGGGGGAGGCTCTCAAAATCCCCCATAGTTGCCTGGAAACCAGCAGGATCCAATAATCTTTTAAGGCAGACCATCAGAATTAATCCACCATCCCTCTGATCAGGCTTCCTGTGATCATCCACCATTTGGTTATATCTATATCCTAGTGCTCATTCAGGCCCCTTTCAAATGGAGGTTTATAGATGAGGATGCTCCCTTCATCCACATAGCAACTCAGTGGCATAACTAGACTTAAGCCACATGTATAACCAATTATAGATAGCTCATCATTTTTTAAAAAAATAATAACCATAAGTTAATAATTGGTGTCATTTTACATTTTTATAGTTCTTAAATCAAAAGACACATGTGTTAACAGAGATTTGTAACACTTCTACATAATATTCCAACGAGAAATGCCACTGTGTCATAAGGGTATTATTTTGTATGAAGCCATGGATGATTTATATGACTTCCACTCCTCCTCCAATTAAATATTTGGTTGTAGTAAAAAGTCTTCTGCTATAAAAGTCTGTTCCAGAGGATTTCATAGCACCTTATTAATTTCTCTTGGTGTTTGAGACTTCAGCTTCCATGAGGGAAAAGTGTAATATTATTCTAACATAATGGAAGGCATCACTGTAAGTTCTCTTTTGAAATAAAAGTTATAAAGTGATATTTTAAAAGCCTATAAATCAGTATTCACAGCAGCACTATAGATGCTAATTTGTAAAAATATATATGAAATAATGTGGAACTCTTGCAGTATATTCTGCTGGAGTCCCATACAGTTGTTTTAATGCTGTATTGCCTGTGAGATAAGAGTTGATTTTTTCATTAACTTCACCTTATGTTTATGAAAGGAAGGTAATACATCTCTCTCTTAAAAAAAATCTTTAGTTATGATTATTATTTATTTATGCAGAGTTAAAGGTATGCAAGACATTTTGCATCTAGGCTATATCTCAGGATAGTGCTAAAGCTTGATACCATCAATACGAAAGGGAAAGAAATGAGAAAAGGCAATGACACTTTCTATTTATTTATGCTTTATCTTTCCCTTGTACATGTGTCTGCATGTACAATCAGTTTCACTGGCTTACACAATCATTCCATGTCAGATATAGAGCATCTAGTCTTGGGCAACAACAATTAATTCTAGAAAGGCAATTCATATTGATCTGCATCAAAAGACATATTCAGGTTGCTTCCACCTGGGAGTTTTCTCTGGCTTGGCATCCAAACTGGAACAGTTTTTTTGAGCACACAACATTTTCCTGAGTTGTCTACTTCCCAGAGTTTTTCTCTGCTTTGATGCACTCTTTCCCACACCTGGTTCCATATAATCTCCTTGGAAAGGCCACAGTCATTGTGCTTTCACATGCTGCGTAGGCTGGAAGATGAAAAATTTTGAAATCCCCACTCACACTGCTTTCACTTTTCTTGCCTCAGCCTTCAACAGTCCCCATTTTCTCCATATCACCTTGGGGCTTTTTCTGACTTAAAAAATCAGCAATTGCTAGATTGCTATAGCACAATAACCAGGGCTCTTCTTGTAGAAAAAGCCCAGCAGGAACTCATTAGCATATTAGGCCACACCCCTGACAGCACAACTCATTAACATATTAGGCCATACCCAATGTTCCCAGAAGTGTGGTCATCCAGCCACATCCACCATTGGCTTCTTATTCTGTTTACCTTCTTGTCAAAACAGTTTTGACAAAACCAATAAAAACATTATTTTCTGTCCCATCTATACAAAACCTTGCCTGAACCAATATCTTATGTGCAACAATTATTCCCACACTGGATTGGAATCAATTCCTAAAAGTTAGGTTCCCATGGAAATCAGGTTGCCTTCCTGCAGAACTAGTACGCTGAATATGATTTTTTAGGGTTGCCAACCTACAAGTGGGGTCTGGAGATCTCCTGGAATTACAACTGAGATCCAAACTACAGAGATCAGGTCAATGGCTGCTTTGGAAAGTAGAGTCCATGGCATTATGCCTTGCTTAGTTCCCTCCTTCCCCTAAACCCCACCCTCCACTCCCAAATCTCCAGGGATTTCCTCAACCTGGAGTTGGCAACCCTAGTTCACTGGCAGAACAACGCTAGGAGCCAGTTTGGTGTAGTGGTTAAGTGCGCGGACTCTAATCTGGGAGAACCAGGTTTGATTCCCCACTCCCCCCTTGCACCTGCTGGATGACCTTGGGCAAGCCATAGCTCTGTACCAGCTGTTGTTTCAGAGCTCTCTCAGCCCCACCTACCTCACAGGGTGTCTGTTGTGGGGAGGGGAAAAGAAAGGAATTTGAAAGACGCTCTGAGACTCCCTTGGGGAGTGAAGGGCAGTGTATAAATCCAATCTCTTCTTCTAGGTTTGTGGATGCATTGGATGGGAGTAGTTTGTGGACTATTTTATTCAAGGTACAAAATTTTATTCAAGGTATAAGATTTCATGTGCCACCCACACTTCTTCAGATGGAAGACGTGTGCATGCACACAAAAGCTTATACTTTGGATGAAACTTTGGACTCCAACTTTGTTCTGCTGCTTCAGACCAACACGGCTACCCACCTGAATTATTACACTATAATAGTTTTTACAAGCAATTATGTACCAGTGGAGTGGTTACCATGCAGAGTCTGTCCCACAGGTAAAATTATCCTGTGAACAGGTGGTCTTTACCACATAAAAGTATCACTACCATCACAAGATCACCAATCGTTGGAACTCCTCAGAAGCAGAAGTCTCTCTTATTAGGAGGTTTAAGAACATCAACTTTGCTGGCCCATTAAAGGCAGATGTCAGTCCAGTGGCAGGAGAAGAGGGACAATAATCTTCTTCAGAAACTCTGCCCACTTTTTAAATTTCACAAAACAGGCAATCGCCAAAGTGCAGCTGACCATGCTCATTTTTAGTTACAACTCTGTTTCTCTGCAGATGTCCTCCAAACTGCCCCATGCAACAGTCAAGTGTTCTGCCAACACACACAACAATGAAGCTACTTTTTCAGATGTTTTCTCTTACGTGGCAGTAAGCACCAAACCACTTTAATACAGACTTTAGACACACATATATTTGCAAGCCATTCCCAACAAGACACAACAATGAACTCAGGCTTCAGACTTACTTATCTTAAGCAGAAGATGCCATGAGAAAACTAAAGAGATTCTCAAAAATTAAAGATATTGTCAAAACCAGCATTTCCTGGGCTCTCTGCTTTTTTACATCCCCCCCTTTTCAATAATTTTTTTATAAAAACAGAAAGAACGGAAGGAAGGAAATAAAGAAAAAAAGAAAGAGGTAGGTGGGGGGAGAGAGAGGAAGGAAGGAAGGAAGGGGTAGGTGGGGGGAGAGAGAGAGAGAAAGGAAGGAAGAAGGAAGGAAGGTAGACAGACGGAAGGAAGGAAGGAAGTAGGTAGGTAGGTGGAGGAGAGAGAGAGAGAAAGGAAGGGGGAGGGAGAGAGAGAAAGAGAAAGGAAGAAAGAAAGGTGGGGACAGAGAGAGAGAAAGACAGAAAGAAAGGTGGGGGGGCGAGAGAGAGAGGGAAAAGAGAACAGCGAGGCACTTATTGGAGCAGGGAAAGCCACGCGACGTCGGCAAGCCAAATGCAGAAAGCCTAGCCCCTGTGCTTAATCTCTGGGCGGGGCTTTCTCCTGCTGGCTGTTTGCTCTTAATGGGAAAACACCCGGTGGAGCTTTTTCCTGCCGGCTCTCTGCAGGAACTTTCCCTTTAAGTGTAAACAGCTCAGGCCGGGCAGGGAGGGGGCAGGGCAGGCTCCGACGCCAGCTGGAACAGCGTTCCTGTGTGTTCCTGTTGAAATCGAGCTCTGACAATAACATTACAAAAACACCTGTTGCCATGATTAATTTGCTCCTTGGAACCCCCAGCTACCTCTTCTTTAAAAAAAAAGATTATGTCTATATCTCCTCTCATAGGGAATAATTGTTAGTGATCTAACAAGCATTTGTAAAGTGGGAGAATGGTAGCCTGGGGGGGGGGGGGGGCTAAAGCAAGGAAAGTGCATGGAAAACAGCCATACAAGTGCTCTGATACAATGAGAAAAACATTTGTAGTAAGCAGCTGACAGTACTGGAACAATGACAATGCAAATTAAAAATCACAATTTGTATAAGAGGATTTCCTCCCAAATTCTTCATGATTTGTGATAAGGAATTGGACTGTAGTTTCTTAATTTCGTCACTCCTATTCACAGGGTGACGAAATCTTAGAATGATCTATGCTTATAATTCTTTATAATAGATACTTGAAAATGCATCTAGATGAAAATCAGTTTGAACAGATAACTGCTTGTTACTTTATTCCATTTCAGAGACAAACAGCAAAGCAAATATAAGTTCTTGAACTTCACCAGTATTATGCATTAAGATACTGACCTAATGAACACTAGGGGTGCAGCCAGAAAATTTTGGGTGGTGGGGGTTTGGAAATCTTGTGGGGCAGGAGAGCCGGGGGAAAGAGAAAGAGAGTGAGTGAGTTGTGAACGGTGAGCTGCGAGGCCACCTGCAGCAGGGAAAGAGGACTCAGCTTGGCAGCAAGGGCCTCACCGCCATCATGTGACCTGGGCTGGCTCAGCTGGTGCAGGCACAGTGAAGCCATCACCACCAAGCCGAGTCCTCTTTCTCTGCTGTGGGCAGGCTCACCACTTGTGGCTTGAGCAGCATTTAAAAGGGGGAGCTGAGTCCTCTTCCATGTTTAAAAGGGGGAGCCAAGTCTTCTTCCTCATGTACTGGCTTCCTCGTCTACAGTAGTCAGGGGGGGGGGGATCTCCAACTCTCTCTTATTTGCATTTTGCAATTTTCTTATGTTTTGCAATTTTGTTTTATTTAAATTTTACATTTTTTAAAAAATATTTCCCCCCCCCCCAAAAAAAGAAAAGAAAATGAGACTGACTGTACCTGAGGTCATTTTGGAAACCCCACACACATCTTACATTTTTTTTTAAAAAACTGATTTTTTTCAAATTTTCCCCACACGGGTGGCATGTATCTGTGGGGAGGGCATTGCCCCCAAATGCCCCCCTGTGGCTACAGACCTGGTGAACATTCACATACTTTGCTACTTTATTTCTCTGAAATTTGTTAGAGTAATTTCGTCAGTCCAAGCCTTCATCTCACCTTCTTCTGCTGCTTCTTTGTACTCCTTAAGATTCATGCCATGGTAGTTACTTGAGGTTTATTTTAAAAATTTCTCTTCCTTTTGACATGACTTTCAAGATAAAAGGATGTTGAACTCTGATAGATCTTAGCTTTTGTTCCATTTGTTCCATTTAGTATCCAGCAATTTCCTGTAATTTTTGCTTTCAAAGCCCCTGCCGTGTCTGTACTTTCTGCTGATTTTGGCTTTCACATCCTTATGCTAAGGTGGAAATAAATATTTTAAGTGAAGGCTCATTGCTTGTTTTTAAATGTATGAAGGCTATATCTTGCTTCGGCTGTTGAATGCAACTGGTATCATGTATGTTATTTATTACATTATTTTCTTTTGGGCAGCCTTCCTTGGTTCCACAATGTTGAAAAGATAAGTAAAACTTTATTGCTTGCTTTCCTTTCCAATAAGAAGTTATGACTGTATCTTGCTAGCATTGTCATTAGTTGTTGTTTTTCTTTTAACCAGTGGTTGCTCTTGTCCTGTTTGCAGTTAAAATGTTCTTGTTTGTTTGCTCAGTCCATTTTGTTCTGTGCCATTCACTGAAAAACTAAACAGTGGGCCCTCCCATTTAGTACCAAATCTGGCATGCTATTTCCACAATGAACTATGAACCCACCAGAATGTCTTGTGTCACAGGATGTTGAAAATCATTCCACTCCATTTGAATCTATTCTGGATTTTAGTCAGGGCACAGTCTACTGTTATAACCTAGTTTTCTGCTGCCTTGTACTATAGATGAATAGAACTGAAATGACTTTATTGTGGGGAGGACCAAATTTCTGGTTCCACTCTCCTGAACTTTTCAATTTCCCTGTAGCACCTGCCCCTTCCCATTAAAATACTATTTATTTAATGTCATTAAGCCTTATATTGCTTCCCTCCCAATATTTTTTTCATAATATATTACAAATATTTTGATTCCTTTAAAATTCTTACTGATATTTTGCCTGAGTGGAACATCCAAACGAATTTCAAACTCCATTTGGAATGTAATTCAGTGACAGCTCTACCATAAGTATATATTCTGCATTCCACCAAACACAATGTCTGCTTTGGAGCTGTTCAGAGGAACTGGCAGTGTTAGATCAGAGTGTCTCTGAACAATTTCACTTCCAATAAAATGGATGAATTTTTAAGTTGACTCTGATTTATATTCAAATATACAAGGACTTTGGATAGGTATATGATCTCAGAGAATGATTTCTTATGCCCCTTCCACAGCATTTCTAGAATTAGGGTGATTATAGCATGAGGCTTGTGGAACTTAGAAAGTATAGTGCTGCAGGTTTGCTTCAAACCTGATTTGCCAAAGCAGAAAGTGAAGGGGAAAGAAAGCATTACACATTATCACCCATGCAGTTGTGATGTTCTCGCATTGAGAGTGATTTCTGTATGCATTTGCAGGGCCAGACCTAAGTGAATGATGTCTCCCTGTCCTTCACACTGTGAAGAAGAAGCCATTGTCTTCCTTCTCATCTCCCACACAGAGGAAGTCACCATTGCCCGCCTTCCCCCCCCCCCCTCACTATGGGAAAACCACCACCACTCATGCTGCCCTCCCTGAGGCTATGGGTTGCTGCTGTTTCATGCCTCCCTGCAGGGGTGTATTGGGAGGCAAAAACAGAAATGAGGAAGAAGCCCCACTCCTGCCCTTGCAATGGAGGAAGAGAGTGAAGAGGCAGGCTGCACACTAAGGCTGGAGGTGTGGCCCAGGAGTGCCACTTGCCACAGAAGACCCAGATGATGTAAGCAAGCAGATGTGGTGGCAACAGGACTGGCTTTTGCCTACTCCACCTCTGCCACCCTAATATGCATATGCCACCCTACAAATGGACAAAAATAACCACATAACATGCATTTTATGTCTGCGGTCACACCCACTAAATAATCCACTTTCAATGCACTTTCAATCCACTTTCCAACTGCATTTTGACAGTTCATACAGTAAAATTCAGTGGGAAAGTGCACTGAAAGTGGATTGAAAGTAGATTATTTAATGTGTGTGACTGCAGCCTGCAGCGTGTGACTGCAGCCTAAGCCCCCACCTTATGGAATGGCCTGCTTGGTGACGTTAAGAAGGCTGATCCCCAGCTGATAGAAATCAGCTCCCCTGGAGAAAATGGCTGCTTTGGAGGATGGACTCTATGGCATTGTACTATGCTGAGGCCCTTCCCCTCCCCAAATCCCACCCTCTCCTGACTCCACCTCCAAAGTCTCCAGGTATTTTCCAACCCAGACCTGGCAACCCTATTTATGCATGGTTTCAGATGTCTGCACTCAAAACCCAATTGCATTTTTTTGATGTCTCATCCTGTTGACTGTATTGACTTACACTGTGTAACCACCTTGGGTCTCAGTAACCACCTTGCATCTTAGTGAGAAAAGTGTTTTATACATAAGATAAATTAAATATGTAACAATAAGTAATAGACATGTGAATTTGCTAAGATAGTTGTCTGGTGATGTTATGGTGTATGAAGGTGGAGCTATGTCATTACTCTATTGATGTGTTATCAGTGTTTCTATGCTTAGTTTCTTTGAATACAGTCACTGAGTTTTTAACTTGAGTGAGTGCCCTGCTTATACCATAGCACTGTAACAACAATTATTTTAGCATAACAATAGGATTAAGATGGGTTGGTGGTTTCAGACAACCTAAAGCTTTAAGCTCACTGTTTGATGCTTGCATTCACAGCGAAAGTTTTTTGTGTATAATTACTGACCACACAAACAATGGTGTATCACCTCCTAGTTACCTCTCCCAACAAGAATTGTAATATCACATGAAACTATCCTTAATTCTGTGCAAAACTGGTATATCTAATCTTGAAATTAATGGCTATACTCCAGGGGGAAAAAACAATGAGCATATGAGAGCCCATAAGGAATTACAAAAATGTGCACTTTAACTTCAAAGATTCTGCATGAGGCAGGATCCTGCCCTATTAACCTGAGGGTAGTCTTCCTGTGTTGTGTCTTATTATCTAGAGTCCTCTGGAGTCTTTGTTGATGTGAGAGGCCCTTTAGTGTTAGGTTTAAAGTTATAGAAGATGAAAGCTCATCTGGTGAATGAGAAAAGATAATTGGTCTGACTGGCTTGGGAGACCACATGCAGGATGCCTTCCATTCTCATTTTGAATTTCTGTTGCTGTGTTGAAGAAATTCCACAGAGGAAGCTATATCTGGACTGTGAGAAATAAGCCCAGCATAATGGATGTGTTGCTGATGTATGAGCTTACTCTTTGAGCTCACCCCCTACTGTAACATGGAGGCCTATCTCTGCAGATGCTGCTTTTCAGCATACGGTGCCACCCATGCATGAATCACTGCAACTCTAAATGGATTTGTGTTTGCATGGAATATTTGCTACCTCAACTTCCTTTTCTTATTCTCCCAGCTTCTGCTAGAAATCCTAACATAAGTGGTAGAATTATGAAAACCATTCTCATGGAAATGATCTGACAGAAAAAAAGAGAGGAACAATTACATTTAGGATCCCTTTGTGGGACTCAGCCCTAGCAAAACAACAACTGTAAGTAACTGTATATCATCAATAAAAATTCTAAGGGTGATGCAGCCCTTGTGATCACTATTGATTTTACCATATAAGTAGACTGAAGCAACAAGCAAGAGGCCATTTTAATAAATCTTATTTAAATGAATGAAGGTGGGTTATTTTGGAGGTATTATCAGTGCATAAAGTATGATGGATGACTTACCAATTAAGGTAACTAGATTTCCAAAATGTTAATAGGCCTCCAAACTGAGTTCTAATGAGTTTCCTCCAGGCCTAAGACTACATTTGTGGCATAATTATGCTCTGTTTACAATATGCAGTTTATACATCCAGAAGCAACAAATACTCTAACAAGTAAAACCTTCATTTGAGTGAACTTTAGTTTTTAAATGGATGTTAAGGCTGGAAGGGATTGTTCTGATCAGCTGCTGATCTGACCTCCAGCAGAACAAACACAGAATTTAAGTATTAACCAGCAGTTTGTTCGCATCTAAGTGAATAAAATGTTGTTTGACTAAAACACTGCACTCTTTAGTGATATGTATCGATCATCTGCTACAAAATCCAGCACATTTGGGCAAGAGAGGAGCATATACTAGTCAAAACTGGTTGCAGGTTTTTATGGGCCCTTGGGCACAGTGTTCATGCTTTCTCTGCCCCTTCAAATCAGGGCTCCCCAGCCCCCGATAAACTGCAGTTATGTAGAAGGATCATACTGAATCTGTCCCATCTCCCTTTTAGCTCTATCAGTACTAGTGAAAGTCATGCAAAAGTCAGGTCTATGGCTCTGGTAGTATTTATTTATTTATGACTTTTTTACCCCGTCCTCCCCACAAGCGGGCTCAGGGTGGCTTACAAAGTGGTGCAGCACCAGGTTAAAACAAACAGTTAAAACAGTTAAAACATCATTAAAAATTCAATAAATTCCACTAAAGTGCTCGCAGTGATGGTAGTCAATTTATGTCCAGATGGCGTCCTGCAGTTTCTCTTTGTGACCTAGTGTGGATTCCTTCAGGCCAGCCCTCATCTCAGATGACAATGAAGATGGTTGATGGTAGGTGGGTGGTGGTGGCGGCTTCTAATCGAAAGCCTGGCAGAAGAGCTCCGTCTTACAGGCCCTGCGGAACTGCAGAAGGTCCCACAGGGCCTTGATCTCCTCTGGGAGCTCATTCCACCAGGTAGGAGCCACCACCGAAAAGGCCCAAGCCCTAGTGCCAGCAAGCCTGGCTTCTCTTACCCCTGGGACCGAGAGTCAGTGTCGAGATCCCAACCGAAGTGCTCTCTGGGGCAAATGTGGGGCAAGGCGGTCCCTCAGGTATGTTGGACCCTGGCCATATACGGCTTTAAAGGTAAGCACCAGCACCTTGAAGCGAATTCGGTACGCTATAGGCAGCCAGTGCAGTGCCGCCAGGACAGGCCGGATGTGATCCCGTTTAGGGAGATCCATCAGTAACCTGGCCACGGCATTCTGCACCAGCTGCAGCTTCCAGATTTGCAACAAGGGCAGCCCCATGTAGAAAGCATTACCGTAGTCCAATCTCGAGGTGACCGTCGCATGGATCACTGTGGCCAGGTCGTCGTGATCGAGGAAGGGAACCAACTGCCGAGCCAGCCGCAGATGGTAAAATGCTGACTTAGCAGTGGCTGCTACCTGGGCCTCCATAGTTAAGGAGGGATCCAGGAGCACTCTTAGACTCCTAACCACCAATGTGGGCACCAACAGGACCCTGCCAAAGGTTGGGAGCTGGACCCCCCCCCCAAGACCACTCTGACCCAAGACCACTCCGGGTTCAATTTCAGCCTGCTCAGTCTAAGCCATCCTGCCACGGTGTGCAATGCCCGGTCTAGATCTTCTGGGCTGGATCCCGACTGGCCACCCAACATCAGATAGAGCTGAGTGTCATCAGCATACTGATGACACCCCAGCCCATACCTCTGGGCAATCTGAGCAAGGGGGCGCATATAGATGTTTAACAGCATCGGGGAGAGCACCGCCCCTTGAGGCACTCCACAATCAAGTGGATGCCTCGTAGATTGCTGCTCTCCTAGCACCACCCTTTGTCCCCAACCTTGGAGAAAGGAAGCAAGCCATTGCAGGGCCTACCCCTGTATCCCCACATCAGCAAGGCGATGGGTCAGCAGCTGATGATCGACCATGTTGAATGTCGCCAACAAGTGTAACAGCAGCAATGCCACCATGCCGCCCTGATCCAGTTGCCTCTGGAGGTCATCAGTAAGGGTGACCAGTGCAGTCTCTGTCCCATGGCCTGGGCGAAAGCCAGACTGGAAGGGGTCTAAGACTGAAGCTTCATCCAGGTAGCCCTGTAACTGCACCACCACCGCCCTTTCAATTAATTTGCCCATATATGGCAAATTGGACACCGGCCGATAGTTGGCCAATTTGGCCGGGTCCAGATTTGGCTTTTTTAAGAGAGGGCGGACCATCGCTTCCTTGAGTGCCTCTGGGAACAGCCCTTCACTGAGGGACTTGTTGATAATCTCCCGGACAGCACCTTGAAACCCCTCGTAGCCAGTTTTAATAAGCCAGGAAGGGCACGGATCAAGGTTGCATGTGGTTGGGCATACAGTCATGAGCAGCCTGTCAACTTCCTCAAGGCTGAGCTGGCCGAACCCATTTAACCCTGGAACCAAAGATGTGCAAGGGGCCTCAAGTTCACTTACTGTTTCAACTGTGGGGGGTAGGTCGTGGTGGAGCATCAAGACCTTACCTGCAAAATAGCTCACAAATGCCTCACAGCCAATATCCAATTCCCTAGCATTTGGTCTGCTCTGAGGCAGAGCTGTTAAGGACTGAATTGTTCTAAATAATTGGGCTGGGCATGAGCTCACGGATGCAATCGTGGCCACATAGAACTCTTTCTTTGCGGCCTTGGTTGCCATCTCATAGAATCTCATAAACGTCCTATAAGATGTAGTTTCATCACGAGCACACCACCACTGTCTCTCTAGCCGTTGTAACTCCCCCTTCATAAGTTGCAATTCCTGGGTGTACCAGGGTGCACACCTATTACGTGGGCACAGAGGGTGCCAGGGAGCAATCTCGTTGATGGCTGTGGAGAGCCAGATCTGCCAGTCCTCCACAAGCTCATCCAACAAGCCACCAGAGGGTATCGGATCCCACAAAGCCATCTGGAGCCGCATAGGGTCCATTTGGCTCCACGGGCGAGCTAAAATAGACTCACCGCCTAAACAGGGTCAGGGTGGCACCTTCAGATAAGCCCCCAGAGCATATTGGTGAGACCATGGTACTGCCAAGGCAGTAATCCGATCCACTGTTACACCTGCAGCGAAGATCAAATCGAGTGTGTGCCCAGCCCGGTGTGTGGGGGCTGTGATGACTTGAGAGAGTCCCAGTGCCACCATGGATGACACCAGGTCCGTCGCCTGAATGGAAGCCGTGTCATCGGTATGGATGTTGAAATCACCCAAGACCAATAGTCTGGGATACTCCAACTCCCAGCCTGATACAGCCTCCATCAGGGACAGCAGGCTGTTGGCTGGTGCGTTAGGCAGTCGGTACACCACCCAAACAGCCAAACTCTCTACAGCCTCCCACACCAGACTGACACACTCCAGGGCCACGATCTCCACCAGTGGGAGCGCCCTGAAGGAGTAAGCCTCCCAAATGAAGATTGCCACTCCTCTCCCCGTCCCCTAGTCCGCGATTTGTGTAGGACCGAGAATCTGGGGGGGGGGGAACAAGCTAGGAGAGAGCTACCGTCTCCCCTTCCCACAACCAGGTCTCGGTCACGCACACCAGGTCGGCCTTTTGCTCTACTAAGATGTCCCATAGGACCTTGGTCTTATTATCTATCAACCTGGCGTTACACAACACCAATGATGGAGGGGGGTTATCCATCCTAGCCCCACTGCCAACAACTATTGGTATGAGTTGCAGGCTGGAAGGACGCCGAGCTATCCTATTTCTCTGTGTCCTTCCCTCGTTTCTCTGCCTGGACCCACCACTATTCTTCCCCCTCCCCAGGAGCACCAGAATTTGAAGCTCAGGCATTGCCAGCCATTCTTCACACTAGTCGCAGACCGTTGGCAAGCAGGCAGCAACCCACTCAGATACCTTAGCAGTAGGCACCATTTCCAGTGCTGTTGGGTTAATAATAATAATAATAATAATAACAATTAAACCTAATAAATAACCAGTATTCTTAATAATTGCTGCTAACTATCTTATCAACCGGAGATTATCCCCAGAAGTACTTGCAATGTTGTATGGACCTCTGGGCTGACTGGAGAGTGATTCTTATCTGCTGCCTTTTCTCTGCTGCCACCAGACACATGTATGATAGTTTCAAAGGGTAGCTGTGTTAATCTGCAGTAGAACAGCTAGATTTGAGGCCAACAGCACCTTAGAGACCAACAAGATTTTGAGGGGCATAAGCTTTCAAAAGTCACAGCTCTCTTTGTCAAACACTTCGTCAGATACAAAGGGAGCTTTGACTCTCAAAAGCTTATACCCCAAGTGTCTTGTTGGTCTCTAAGGTGCTACTGGACTTGAATCTAGCTATTTCTCATGAGAGATTTCTCCCACTCTTGTGTACCCCTCTTCCAGGCAATGTTCCTTAGCAGGAGCTAAACCATATCAGCACTTGACAGCCTGATAATCCTTGTTTCCCTTGGTATTGCCATTGGGCTGATTCATGCTACACTTACCATAGGAAGATAGTTACATTCACATGGTTCACATCACATGGCACATGTGAGATAAAATTATTTATTTATTTATTATATTTATACCCCACCCTCCCCGCGCACGGGCTTACACATAAAATGTGACATGTTGCATGTAGATCTACTATTGCATGGAGAATCGTATGTGTTCTCTAGTATGGTGACAGAATTTCCTTGCAGCAGAAGTGATCTCTGTGGTAAGCAGCTCTATATTGAAGGAGTGGGATATTTGCCACAGGAAACTGATATTTTCTAGGTGGGTATGGGGCCAGCCTCTGCCATAGGGATTTCAAGGCAAGAGGGAGGGATGGGGATGGGGATGAGCATTAGTAGGGATGGGGATGAACTGGCTGATGAACTAAAGTTCATCATGAATTCTGGCCTGTTTAGGGTTTGCAAACCGAACTTCATGAACTGAAGAACCGGGATGAACTACCATGAATTTTGGTGAAATTCATGGTGGCTCATGACGGTTCATGAAGAGCAAAAAGCAGGGGTTTACTCCTGCTTTCTACTCTTCACAAGAAACAGCTGGGAGCTCCTTGCTACTCAGCTGTTTGGTTTAAATGGCTCAGAGCCATTTAAACCCTGCTTTCAGCTCCCTCTGGCTTTTTGGAACCATTTAAACCACCACTGCTTTCTGCTCCCTGCAGCTTTCTGTTGGGAACAGAAAACAGGTTTAAATGGGCCCTGCTTTCTGCTTCCTGTGAAAAGCTGCAGAGAGTAGAAAGCAGGATAAAAGGCTCCCAGCCATTTAAACCCTGCTTTCTGTTCCCGCTGCTTTTTTGCCATATAAATGGCCTTGCTTTCTGCTTCCCATGGAAAGTGACATGAAACAGAAAAGAGGGTTTAAATGGAAGGGGTAAAGTGCCTTCCTGGGGGTACTTCACCTCCATATTTCTGCTGGCCATGGTGAGCCATAGCCAGCAGAAAGGAAAGTCCCTTCCAGGGTGATCTCTCCCCTTTTTCTGCTGGCCAGGGCTCGCTGTGGTCACCAGAAAGGTGGAAGGAATACCCTTCCCAGGAGATCTGCCCCCCACCACTTTCTGCTGGCCTGGACTGAACCATGAATCACAAACTGAACCGCATTTCCTAGGTTCGTGCCCATCTCTAATTCAGAGATGGTTTGTCATTGCCTCTCTCTGTGTAGCAAACCTGGTATCCCTTGGTGATCTCACATCCAAATATTAACCTGGGCCAACCCTGCTTAGTTTCTGAGATCTGACAAGATTGGGCTACCCTGGGCTATCCAGCTCTTTAGAAGCATTTTGTGTGTGTGTTTGTATTGTGTAGTCCTCTAAAACCTCAGGCCATGTACCTCTTCCCTGTTATTCATGGTGTATATATTCCCCTTGTTTTTCTTCCAGTTTAGACTCAAATTCCATGAAAATCAACTACTATCATACACATTGGTATATGTGCATGAGGGGGATTTATTTGTATGATTTTATTAACATATTGGCTGTGTTTCATTGGTACAATGCCAAATTTGATCAGCAATATCACTTTGAATTTCAGAAGTATATGCCCAGACACGACCAAATAAGGGCATAAAACAGCAGTGTGGGTTTATTTAAATGGCTGATTTAGGCCATAATTCATTAAAATATGCTAACATATTTTAAGGGTGAGTTGCACTAGGCAACCTAACCATGACTGCCTTTGTTGGGCAGATCAACCTGGACTCAAGACTTGGCCAGCATCTTCACCAGCCTTGTGTATCCTTACCTGCACATAATGTTGCTAAGAAAGATAGAGAAAAACAAACCCCTCCCTTGATGCATTCCAGGACCACTACCTGGTCTGGAAAGATGTCCCTTGGCAAGCCCTAGCCTGATGCAAGGCCAGTAATGTGCTGTTCAGGACGTACCCTCCATCCCTTTTGATATCTCAGGGTGCTTGCCAATCATCCCTACCGATCACGAGCAACCTGTCCTGTCCTTGCCACCTAGCTATGGCCTTACCAGTGAAAGACCAGGCCTTATTATTTTTTATTCTATTTGTTTATTTAAAACATTTTATGACACTTTTCCACTCAATCAGGATCTACAGGGTGGCAAACATTAAAAAAAATCATTTGAACAATTAAAATACAGTTAAAATTATAAAATAATTCAATTTAAAATGTATAAACAAACAACACTAGAGGGAGGGCAAATAACCATTACTGGGGGTATGCCAGATTGGGGGGGGAGTCTCCACCTGCTGGCAAAAGACACCGATAGGGGAAGACAAATGTGTCTACCTGGGGATGTTCTGTTTTTTTGGGGGAGGGGGTTCATGATCTTTCTCAAGTTGCCACCTGTCTGTCCTCAGATGGCAGGAACAACCCAAGCAAAGCCACTGAGGATGACTGGAGTGAGTTGGTAGGTTTGTAGGTGAAAGGGTGGTCCTTAAGTTAAATTGACCTCAGCCATACAAGGTTTAAAGGTCAATATCAGCACCCTGAATTTAACCTGGAAGCAAATTGGAAACTAGTGTACATGGAACAAGACTGATATGATATGGTCCCTAAAACCCTCTCCAGTCAACACTCTAGCCACAGCATTCTGTAATATCCCCCTTTAGTGACATCACAAAGAAGGTGACAAAAGCAGGTGACAAAAGCAGCCAATCTGGGGGAACCTAAGCTATTCCTGTTTGGCTCAGCTAAGCAACCACCTAATCCCATGGGGTCCCACGGGAGGGTAGGTGGATCAGCAGCACAAAACAAATGCCTTCTTGGGAGGGGCATAGCTTGTCCAAGTAGCTTTAGTGCTGCCCCTTCCTTTTGACTGGAACATTTCCAGCCCTGACCACTGTTGCCTCATGCTTCATTTGGGAAATGGGGCCAGGACCAATGTTCTCTCTAAGCTGAGTTAGTGTGAGCTAGCTCACAGTTTTTTAGCCTCTGGCTCACACATTTTTGTCTCAGCTCAGGAAGGATGACTCCAGAGGAAACTACTTTATGCAGCAGCCAAATCGCTTGCTCACAACTTTAATGCCAGTAACTCACAAAGTAGAATTTTTGCACACAAGACTCAAGACTCCACAGCTTAGAGGGAGCATTGCCAGGACAAATGTATTCATGGCTGATAAGACTGTGAATGCCACTCTGTATAGATTATAGATTCGATTATGGATGATGATGATGATGATGAATTGTTACAGACTGGTAGATGGTGTTCTGCAATTTGAGATCCAGCCAAGTTCTTGGTAATTGCAGATGCAGGGATGGGCATGAACTGGCTGACAAACTAAAGTTTGTCACGAATTTTGGTCATTTTGTGGTTTGTGAAGCAATGTTTGGAAACTGAAGAATTGCCCTGAACTTTCAAGAATGTAGATGCAATTTGTGGCAATTCAAAAAACAGCTGGGCTGTTTTATCAAAAACAGCTGAGTCGCAGGGGCAGCCTGTTCCCATGGCTCAGCTCTTTAGAGCCTGAAACAACTGAGCCACAAGAACATGTTGCCTCCTCACAAACCTAGTTCAGTTCATATGCAAGCAGGCTGGGTTTGTGGGGTTCATGGTTCGGTTCATGGTTCACCCACAAACCAAACCACATTTTTGTGGTTCATGCCCATCCCTATGCTGATGTATTTTTGCAGCATTCTTGCTGTTCCAAGCAACATTATCTTCTGGAGCGGAGCTGGTGTTATTTGCTCAATGCCCAGAATGGTGTTTCTTGAGACTTCTAGACACTGCCCCAAGGGTTCCAATGACAACTGTCATGATGGTAACCTTCTTCCTCCAGAGGCACTATAACTCTATTCACAGCTCTTGGTATTTTGTGTTTGTTTCCTGATCCTTCTTTTCTATTCTGTTGTCTCCTGGGATTGCAATGTCAGTGATCCAAACCCTATTTCTCATTTTTTTCCTCCTACAATTGTGAGGGGTGTTATGCTCCAGGTGTTTATCTGTTCATAACCAGAAGTCACCAAAAATCTTTGTTTCATCATTCTCCATGATCTTGTCTGGTTTGTGCTCCCATGAATTTCTGTCTGTTGAAAAGCCGTACTTCTTGCAAAGATTCCAGTGCAACATAGCTGAGACATCAGGTGAACAGAGGAGAAAGAGAGTCTTATTGGTGAGATTCCATTTTAGAGAAAGACTTTACATTGAAAGGGTGTTTGTCTGATGTAAAAGCATTAGTGAAGCACCTTTTGATAGAGCAAAACTGCCTCAATTGTATTCTACAAAGAAAATACAATGCAAGACATTCAGCTGGAGCCAAGGTGGTGACCAGATCAGTCACTCTGAAGCTATGCTCCCTCCCATTTTCTCTCTAAAGCAGTTTTTCTTGCTGCAATGGGTGAATTTTGGCAGATACAGCCTGCTTAAGAGCTGCTTCAGGTTGTTTCTTTCTGCCCTCTGCACTTGGGGGTTGATGTTGCTGGAGGAATATTGTTCAAGTACTGAGCCTTTACTGGACTGAGCACCCACCTCGCTATTGCCTGAAGCCATAATTTTGCACTTAATTTCATCTCCTTAAAGTGCCTTCAAGGTCACTGTCTGGAATCTGCTGGGGTGTATCTTCTGGACTGAGTTGGTGAGGTACTTATTCTGAGCCTCTGAATGAAGCTTGTGTCTGTTGCCACTTTTTAAGCTTTTTATCTTATCTACATTGCAAGCCTGGATAAGCTCAGCCAATTAATAACTTCAAGCCAGCAGGAGGACCCTGGACTCTGGAAACTGTTTGTTCTGTTCTGTGACATTGTATCAACAGCTATTGACCCCCCAAAAAAACAATATTTTGCTGCCAGCCCCTAGAAGAATATTATAAGTAATCTGCCCTTGGTCTACTCCCAAGAGGTTTCACTACAACCTATCTGAGAAGTGTCAGAAGGATTGAAGCAAGGCCAAAAATCTGGACCAGCTGGCTAGAGAGTTAATCTAGCAGAATCTCTGAGTGACAGTAATTCGTTCTACCACTGAGCTCTTAGAAAGCTTCCTTGGTCTATCTGCTGTACCTGGCTGCCAAACCGCCCGGGGTGGTGGTGGTACAAAATCAATTGTCACAATGCAGGGGTTTTTCAATTGCAGCTGCCAGTGCTGAGCTTTTGGGTGCCTGGTTTGTCTGCTTGTTCCCCCTTTGTTTGCCTGTGTGTGTGTGTGCTTTGTGAAGAGGGATGGGGATGGGGGCACACAAATGCTCTAGGGGGTGGTCAGAGCTCCAAACCTGCCTCCAGCCTCCAGCCTCCAAACATGGCAGAACTGAAGGTTTATTTGCATGTACTAATCCCTCTGAGTTTAATGTGCCCACTTCCAACTGGTTTTCTGCCCTGGATCCTCAAACTGAGGCACCCCCGACTAACATCACAGCATCTGACTCAGGGTACGGGCCAGCCTGTTTTGGTGAATGTAAAATGGGGAAGGGGCATCTGATGTAACAGCAGAGCTCTCTTGCCTGACATCTAGAACAGTGGGAATTATTTTTGGCTGGCTGAATGTAATGTCTTCAAAACTGGATTACCTCATTAGTGTAATGCTGGAATCTAACAGCAATAGTGCCTTGTCACCTAAATTTTCAACATGAACCCATCACAGGAATGACTCTCCTGTAGATATTTCTACCAAGTAGTGGTGCCAAAAGCCCCCTAGGCCCTTAGTCTTCAGTAGAACTAACAGTTTGCATCAATTAGTTCTTCAGCATCACCAGATCTGTTTGAATATCCTATTGGATGACAAAACTCCCTCCTGGGACTCTAAATTTTGTGTGGTGCATTTTGTGTGAGAGCCCTGTTGAATATTTGGAATCTCCTCATTGATCTGAAGTCAATTGAGAATCTTAACTGCTCTCATAGGGCAATCAGATTATTGTTAATGTTTGACTGTTCAAACATTCCATCTCTGATCATGTAACAGAAAAATCTCCTGAATTTTAAGTGAATCCTTCCATCTAGAGTCTTTAACACTTTCCTCTCTTTAGACCAGGGATATCATGCCACAGAACTGACACCAAGACCTATGGCAGGAAATGTGATTCAATTAGAGTCCCAGATGGTGATCTGATAAGCTGGGAAGACCCCCCCACCCAGTAACATGGAGATCAAGGCAGGGAACATTTAATCTAGTAATATCTCACTCAATGATTCTTCTGAGGTAGACTTAATCAACTCTTTTAAAGGTCTTCCAGCTAATAAGCAAAAGTTCATCACTGACAGGCTGGAGCAACTGAGGTTCAGGCTCTTGGATATGAAGGGCAAGACATTTGCCCCCATCCCTCCTATCTCTCCCTAAATAATAGTTAGTGCAGAGATGGTCTTAATTAAACCCCCTATATCCCATACTTTCCCAGGAATCCTTAATCTCTCAGAGGAACTTCCTACAGAAGGTAGATTAACTCCACACAAAGAATAGGCTTTCATTCAACCCCTTAACAAATTGTCAGTATTTGAAGAAGGGTTCTTTAATTGTTTTTAGAGGGCCAAAAGCTCAGTGCAACAGGGCCCCACCCAGATGGCCCAAACAACGAGGCTTCTACTTTAGCTCCAGTGCCTCCATTCATAAATGGATGCATTCAAGTAGACCCCAATAGGATTGAATAGGACTGAGAGGCTAGATTATTACACCTTTTCTCCTGGAACATTTTGGGACAGAGGAATAAACTCCATGATTCAAATTCTTTCTCATTTCTGCAAAAAATTAATATCTTGTGTCTGTAGGAAACTTTGTTCCAGGAGAACAGCCCAGAATGTCCAGGTGTTTCTTGAGACTTCTGAGCACTGCTCCTAGGGCTCCAATGACAATTGGCATGATGGTGACCTTCATCTCCCAGAGATGAAGGTCTCTATTCATGGGTCTTGGCATTTGGTGATCTTCTTTTTTCTTTTCTATTCTGCTGTCTTCTGGGATTGCTGTGCCAGTGATCCAAACCCTATTTGTCATTTTTTCTACAACTGTGATATCAGGGGTGTTATGCTCCAGGTATTTGTCTGTTTGCAATTCGAAGTCCCTAAGAATCTTTGTTTCATCATTCTGCATGATCTTGTCTGGTTTATGTTCCTGTGAATTTCTGGCTTTTGGTAAGCCATACTTTTTGCAAAGATTCCAGTGCAACATAGCTGCAACTTTATAGTCAGTTTGAGCAATTTTACTGCAGACACTCTGCAGTGGGTAGCCCCATGCAGAGCACACTGCATTAATCTAGATGTAACCATGTCATTCACGATAGTAGCCAGATCTTCCCTGCCCAGGAAAGGCTGGAGCTGGCTAACCAGGTGAAGCTGGATTGAAGTGAGTAGCCATGTTGGCCTCAAGCAGCAGAACAAAGTTTGAATCAAGTGACACCTTTAAGACCAACAAAGTTTTATTCTGGCTATAAACTTTTGTGTGCATGCACACTTCTTCAAATTCACTGAAGCAGAAGTCACTAACCATTACATATAGGTAGATAGTGAGGAGGGTGTTGCTAGGAAGGGCAAATTAGAATCAAGATGCATGAGCAGTAAATATAGCTAAGACTGGATGAAGGTGATTGGTAAGACTCAGAATAAAACTTTGTTGGTCCTAAAGAGGCCACTGGACCCCTTACATCCATGGTCAGGCCTTCCACACGCCAATAGCACTTCCATCTTGTTGGGATTAAGCTTCGGTTTATTAGCCCACAATCATTCCAAAACTGACTCCTGGCACTGGTTCAGGGTTTCTATAGCCTCTTGATGTAGTCGTTAAGAGCTGCAGACTCTAATCTAGAGAACCATGTTTGATTCCCCACTCCTCCTCATGTAGCCAGCTGGGTGACTTTGGGCCAGTCACAGTTGTCTCAGAGTTGTTTTCTCAAGAGCAGTCCTCAAAAGAGCTCTCTCAGCCCCACCTACCTCACAGGGTGTTTGTTGTGGGGAGAGGAAGGGAAGGAGAGTGTAAGGCACCCTGAGACTCCAAGTGAAGGGCAGAGTATAAATCCTCCTTCTCCTCTCTGGGATCAGCTGGAAGTGAGGGATTGAGCTGAGTGTCATAAGAACATAAGAGAAGCCAATGCTGGATCAGGCCAATGGCCCATCCAGTCCAACACTCTTTCACACAGTGGCCAAAAATACCAGGTCCACCAGTGGGGGAAGGACACTAGAAGCCCTCCTTCTGTTGCCCCCTCCCAAGGACCAAGAATACAGAGCATCACTTGCCTCAGACTGAGAGTTCCTGTCTGTACCTTGTGGCTAATAGCCACTGCTGGACCTCTGCTCCATATGTTTTTCCAATTCCCTCTTGAAGTCATCCATGCTTATAGTCGCCTCCTCCTCCTGTGGCAGTGTCATCTGCACATTGGCGACAGCCAAGCTCAAATCTCTGGATAACCTCACCCAACAGTTTCATGTGGATGTTAAAGAGCATAGGAGACAAGATAGAACTTTTTGGAACCCCATAGGCCAAAGGCCAAAGGGCTGAACAGCAGCCCCCTCCCCAGCAGTATCTTTTGAAACCTACCCTCTAGGTAGGACCAGAAACATTGCAGAATGGTGCCTCTCAATCCCAGTCCAGATAGTTGGTCCAAAAGGATACCATGATTAATGGTATCAAAAGCTGCTGAGAGATCCAGGAGAACTCCCTCTGTCCATCTCCCAGTACTAGTCATTTACCAGTGCAACCAAGGCAATCTCAGTCCCATAACCAGGCCTAAACCCCAAATGGAAAGGGTCTCATCAACGAATTTGCCTCATCAAGGAAAGCTTGGAGCAGTCCAGTGATCACCCATTTTGTCACCTTACTCAGGAATGGAACATTTGATACTGCTCCCTTAAGAAAGCATTAGCTACCTCTTGAACCCAGGCAGCTCCCCCCCCCCCAAAAAAAACCTCTTAATCAACCAGGAAGCAGATGGTAGGCCTCAAGCTTCCAAGGATCCTGTCCACATCCTATGACATAATAAACTGAAAAGTATCCCAAACAATTGGACAAGGTAGCACTGTGGCACCTGCCACCCCCATCACTGCTAAAATAGAGTCCAAGTTGGAACAGATGCAGTAGATTTTACCTGCAAAGTGTTGAGCAAAATGGTCACAGCAGGCCACCAAGCAGTCCACTTTTTTCTGTGGGCCAAATCTCAACAGGCCTCTCACCACTTGGAACAGTGCACCCTGAATGCTGGAGTACTGGGGCTCAAGTAGCTGACTTGTATTCTGTTATCACTGTATCTTCCGCCCTCTGGTTTCCTTCATTAGCTAGTTGTGAGGAGCAACTTGTACATATTAGTGATATACATGCATAAGGCTGTGGTTTTTTCTGCACTAGAATTCCGAATTTTGGACCAGAGAAACACGTTATAATGCAAAATCTGCAAATAATTCCAACTTTTTTAAAGTAAAGACTAGCATTTAAGGAGGAAAGACATTGCGTATAAGTTGCCTGTAGAGTCAGCAGACGGATGCTACAAAATTTGTGGCAGACTCATTCAATGGTTGAACTTACCTGGTTTGATGAAATTGGGTAAAGGTGGTCTATAGGGTCAGTAGCCGCTGCATGAAACTCCTGAAAAGTAGGGATGCTACAGAAATTCATGGTGAACGTATTTGACAGTCAAGTTTACCTAGGTAGACAGCAGCTATCAGGATGAGCCCATTTCTCAGGTTTGTTTGGTTTAGCGACACACAGCTCAAACATCTTGCAAACACATTTACAGCTACATACTAGCTATGCTTGTTAGCTTTCAGTTTTAATCAGCAGTTGAGCTGCTTATTGGAAATAGGGCTACCTGATTGCAATCAGGCAAGTTGAGCTGTTCTGAACTGGCTGGTGTTCGTGCATCCCTATTAGAGTCGGTCACTAAATTATGGGGCGGCTCTGTTCCATTATACTATACTGAGCTTCCCTGTAGTTTTTTAGTTGCCTCCTGCCATTGTCTACATCCTTACAGATATTTTTCACAGTGAAAAGCCCTAGAAACATGCCAAAGGTCAAGACTACTGTGACCAAGGTGACTTTGCCTGCAGTCCACAAACTATGGCCCAATTTACACCTCCCCTCTGAAGTAGTTTGACTGCTGTCTTTTCCCAAGCTCAGTTCACGGTGATTTCAAATTTCACTCCAGGGGGTCTGAAAAGTACTAAGCAACAGCATTTGTTTAAAGCAGTATAATGCTAGCTTGACCACAGGAGGGCAATTAATGAATGTAAACAATAATTTATAAACTAGAACAAGTATGGTTTGAAACTAGAAACAGGTATAGACAGGGGTTTTTTTGAAACTAGAATGATTCTAGCGGGAAAGTCAGATGTAAATTTGACCTTCATTCAATTATCTCACTGAAGTCTTATTACAGACTTGGACACACCATGAATGATTTGGGGGAAAAAAATGATTTCAGCCTGTGCTGGTAATTCTGCTTCCTTCTGCCTATCACTGATATGATACAGGGATTGATCCTAAGAGTTTGGTCTTTGGGGCTCAATAACTTCCTTGGTTAGGATTTGTTATAGCTTTCTTGCCATGGCCAATAGCATTTTTAATTTGCCATCTGATCAGGCCTCATTCTGTTTTAGTGCTTGGTCGTATTTACTAGCATCTGGATACACGATTCCATCTGTTTCTGCCATGTGCCCCAAATGCAAATGAAGAATCACTGGGCGCAGTCCGTTCCCCAGTGGGAAGTTCTTTCTGTAATTCCCATTCATGTCAATGGAGGCTGCTCAAAGGAACACGCAGATGGAATCTGCCTTTCATTTCACTGTTTATTTCATTTGCTTTCCTGTCTCTAGTGCATGGTCTTTCCAGGAAACAAAAAAACTTGGTGTACATTTAGGGGGGAAAGAAAGACTCTGCTTGTCTTTGAAGGCACTAAGAAGAGCTGGAATGGCAGGTATAACATAATTAAAAGCTATGTTGATGAGCTCAGCATTACCAAGGGGTTTTTCCCCCTCCAGTCCAAGAACCCTTTTAAATCCATGTCATCTTTGGTCACCAGTTTTACAGCTGTGACAAGTAATTTTTACAGAAACACAGAAACACTATTAGGGGTTGTAAAATTTAACAATTCCCCCCTTTCTTTTGGAATCCTTGTTGTTGGATTGTTGTAATTAACCAGCTCTATATACCTTGGGGGGGGGGGATTTAATATTACTATAAAAATCACCATGGTGCTCGACAGTGCCTTAACAGCCCTCCAACCAAAGAGCAGACCAGGGCTGACAACACAAGAGGAGTCATTATTGTAACTAAATTAGACCGTTTGTTTTCTCTCCCTCAAATCGAAATGTGTAGGAGCTGCTTTATTGCAAAACAGACATTAAAATTCCAGCAAGACCTCTGAGAGAAAGTAATTTCTATTTTATCAGTGCTGTAAAGCTGTCTTTATGTTCTGAAGCAGGAAATATTGCAAGGATATTTATAGCTTCAGCACCAAAGCCAGTTTGAATAGAAATGTTACTGCGGTCGGCAGAGCTGTCATGCTGCTCAGTGGAGCAGGGAATTTTAGTGAATTTGTGAATTACTGTTGCAGTCTTGACAAGTCTTTCAGTGAGGCTGGTGTGTGTCTGGAGCCGTTTGGTGGGGTCGGAATAATGATTAAAGCCTTCGATGGCTTTAAGAGGAGGTTTGGAAATGATATTGCAGAGCTAATCAGTTTCATTAGCCAGGCGCCTCCCACCAACGTCAAAAGGATTCTAAACATCAGTACCATTAGCTCCTACAAACCAAATATCAAAAAAGCCCTGTTCAGTGTGTCTGACCTGATTGATTCACTTTCCAAACAGAAGTAGCTGTAGGCTCCAAAACTAAGCCTCTGTATAGTGGGGTCCTTGTTCACAGGGGGAAATATGTGTACGTATGTATTATATTTTTACTTGCTCTCTCGTAAGCAGCCCAGAGTAGCACACACAGCTTCTCCCCATTCAGTTTTACTTTCACAACAATGACATTAAACTGAGAGACAGTGACAAGCCCAAATTCAACTGGTGAGGCTCATGGCTGAGTGGGGGCTTGAATCCAGGTCTACCCAGATGAAGTCCAGCACTCTCTCCACTACACCAGTGATTCTGTCTATGGCCGCATTGGCCTGTTAGAACTTTGATCTGTACTGCTTTCAGCTCTTGTATTGGTTGTACTGGCATCCTCCGCTCTCTTGCTTACTTAAATTATTTATATATGTCTACTCCTCTTTTCCAACAGTTTGCTTAAAGCATCTAGTAGCTGTACATGTGTTTGCCTGAAACTACTTACCTACAACAAGAGCTCCAGCAGCAGGCTAATGTAAGTGGGGAAAAGAGATAACCTCACTATGAAAAGTGAATGTAAATATGAGATATGTCACAAGACATGAAGAATATGAGCAGTGGTGTACCTAGCCTATTTGACATCTGGAACAGATCACTGAGTCTCTCAGTACAGTGGATGAGGAAGGAGAAGGGAAACCCCACCCACTACTTTAACTCTTCCTCCCCCTTCCTGGCCTTTAAGGATGCCACCTTATGCGCTGTTACTTGGAAGAGCTTTCCTGAACTTGGTGGGATTTACTTCGGAGAAAACATATGCATGGGATGAAGCTACAAGCTTCCTTTTCAGGAAAGAAGACTTGACCATAAGTAGAAAGAAAAACAAGGGCAAGGAGATTTCTTTGGGGGGTTGTGGCTCTGATCCTAAGCACATTTACTCAGAAGTAGCTTGCATCTAGATGAAGAGAAAACACCTATCTAAGCCTTTGCAATGTGCTAACATAATTTTATTTGTTTCTAGTATATAGTTATGTATATAGACAGAAGTACAGCATTGGGTTAGATCAGAAACAAGGTTTCTCTCTCTGTGTGTGTTCTCCCGGCAAGAAGACCTGTTTATTTCAATTTTTTTAATTTATTTGACTTATACCCCGCCCTCCCCACAAGCGGGCTCAGGGTGGCTTACATAACTGGTCCCCAATGACCATTAAAATACATAAAATCAGTTTAAAATTTCACAACAATAATTACATTCAGTTTCAGAATACAGTAATACAGTACTATGGATCAAAGTGCCAATGCTGTTCCTATGATTGCATAATTGTTTAAGATGGTGTGCTGGAACTTCCCATTACCAAACCATCTGCCATTCAGTGAACTTCCTGAACATAGCAGTGAAGGCCAAATGTTAGACCACTGGCTGGGCTCATTGGCAGTAGTGGGGGTGGCTCCTAGTTGAAAACCTGGTGGAAGAGCTCCATCTTGCAGGCCCTGCGGAACTATAAAAGGTCCTGCAGGGCCCTGATCTCTTCCAGGAGCTCATTCCACCAGTATGGAGCCACCACTGGAAAAACCCTGGTTCTAGTGGTGGCAAGTCTGGCATCCTTGAGGCCTGGAAGGGTCAGTTGTACAGCTTCCAAATTTGCTGCAAGGACAGCCAAGTATGAAATGGTGAGCAAGCAAGGTACTCTGTGTGTGTGTGTGTGTGTGTGTGCAAGATTTACACTGAAAAACGGTGACCTTAATATTAACATTGTGGTTCCCAGAAAAAAAACTTTCCTGGCCTGCACTTTTCCAATTCACTGTGACCAGAACATTTATAATCCTACCCTGGCCAGAGCTTGAGAACTGGACCCAGTAATGGTTCTAATAGGGGAGAAGAGCATGGCTTCGGCCCCCAGAAATGCTCTGTGCTCAAACAGCCACACTTCTCCTCTGCACAACTCCTATGCTTTGAAACTGACTTGCAGCCTGCTAAGCCCTGCCTGGCAGTTTGGAAACATAGAACCGGGAGGGAGCTTTTAGTCCAATTATCTCTGTGATGCAGTCCCAAGATCTTTGTCTCATCAGGTTCTCTTTGCCTGGAATTTGTTTTGGGATATGAAAAGGCTCCCCCTTATCTCCTGCACCTGGGGTGGAGCATCCCCACCACCCCGCCCTTGCTATGCCACTGACTACAAGAGGGAAGTTTTACAGTCTCATGGTATCAGCAAGGTAAACTATCTCATCATCCTGGCTCCTACCACATCCACAATACCTTCACACATACTAACACATCCCAAATAAAATCCATTGTACACAGACGCTTCAGTTTTGACTTCAACTAGATTCCTTTTTTGCCCCCCTACAAAATCTGAACTCTTCCAGTCCCTTCCCCTGTATGTTTCATGTAGCTGAAACTTTATTTTAAATATGTAGTCAAGCCATCCATTTGCTGTAGCATCCACTTTCCTTTCTCAAACTGTCTGCAGACTCAAGAAAATAAAGGACTCCTGCAAAATTGTCCTTTTGCAAAATGAGATTGTGTAGTACTGCACACAATTTTATATTTGCTGAATTCCTGAACAGTTACCTCTTTTACTATATATGTATTTATAATTATAACTCTTCATGTCTTCTGTACATTTCACTTTCAAATGTTTTATTAAGTAATTCTGTTTTCTGCTGTGTCATGATAAACCCAGGAGGTCAAATGCTTGGCTTGCCCTGGCTTCTGCTGATTGACTGTACTGGGGACAAGTCCATCAATTACAACTTACACTCAGCCTTTTGGTTCCCTTCTTGATTCACACCAGGAATTCATATGGGCGGGTGTCGTAAATCCAAGGAAGGGGAGATATTGCCTACAGTCTTCCATTCAGCTGCTCACCTGAACACACACCACACACACACAGCCATTCCTTGACTCATAGCCCCAGCAAGCTCAGTGATGCTGTCAGGTTTGCAACACCTTCAATATCCTTTCAGAACTCCTTCCTCCTCTTATATCAGGCCAGGGAAGACATTAATCTCCTTTCTCAGGCCTGGCTTTTTTCTGGCAGGCTTCCTTCACCCCCATTTTATTTATTTCTCTTCAAATCTTTGACAGCTGGCTTAGACAACCCTGCATCACACAGATCCTCCAGTGTCTTTGCATCTACCATTTCCCCACTCTAGTTTTCTCCTAATCCTACACAAGATTTCCACTGATCTGGCAGGAAACTCCTATCCATGAAGCATACTTAATCATAATAACATCTATTTTATAAGATTTATATCACATCATTCTACTTGAAAAGCACTCAGGGCAGCTGGAATTACACAGGAATTAATACACATAACAATATCATTTTCCACTGACCCGTACTGTATTAATGCCAATAATTATGTTTCTGATAAATAATGAGAAATTTGACCAGGACCTTCATACAGAAGAAGAAATATGTATACCGTTTCAAGGAAGTTGATGTAGTCTGTTTCATAAAAGTTGTAACTCATGGCTATTGAAATGATTTATCCTGGCTCTGAGGAAAGATTCTTCTGAACCATGAATTCTTCTCAGCTAGAAATAAGAAATTGCTGTGTCCAACTGGAAGCAAAGTCATGGTTCAGCTGAAATGAAATCGCTGTACTCTGCTTGAAGGAGCATTAGATTGCTGCACAGCATAGCCAACTATTCTCTATTCTTTAATCTTTCTCAACAACTTTTAAAACATAAAACCTGACATAATCCTCTTTACGTTCCATTATATAAATACATAGCAGTAATCAATAATTTGTTAAGAAAAATATAAATGGGCAATCTTTTGACAGGCCAAGTGTGAAAAGAACAGAAACAATAACATGGGATTGATCAGGTTTTTAAAATATTTATTAAAAGGCAGAGAATACTAAAAAATTTCAATGTGTAGACTAATATAACTGTACTTCTGAAGTTAATACCTTAATATAGCAGTGTTTTCTTCAGATATTCACTCAACAAAGAAAATAATTTGTTTATTAAGCCCTTGGCATGTGCTGATGTTGTCAGAGATGGGTTAATTATTAACAATCACCTATTGCCTTGAGCACTTTTTCTGGTTGTTAATATCTGGCACTCCTGTTGCTGATCGAGCATCTTCTTCTACATTAGCAGTTTCTCTTCTGCCTATAATGCACCCCCCAGGTAAGATTTTCCTACCCCATCCTAGGGAGCTGGGACTGATAACATACTGACTCTTCCTTTCTTTCACATACATTCTAAAATACACACAAGACAATGCTATTAAATTCACAATAATCCTTTACCTTAAAAGGCAAACATTTATGTCACCATTGTGGCCAATTAGAACTTCTATTACAGCTAAGCAGCAATTTCTCCTGGAAGCAAGAACATGCCCGAAATATCTTACAATGACCTCTGTCAGCAATAGCACTCCCCCCCAAACTGCAAATCTCCCTCCTTCACTAGAGCTGTTCCAACTGAGGTACCTAACTGAGGTGACTTGGAATGATATCTTTTGCAATAAAAAGTCAGATCCAAGGTCTCATAATGCACATAGGAACTCTGCAAAGTTTGTTCTAAGTCTTGCTTTCTGCTACACAGTTCAGTGTAGCACACACACACACACACACATCCAAAAATGTGCATACACACAGGACCTTTTTCTTTATTAGGAGTCAGGAAGGAAGGCAGAAGGAAAAATGACAATATTATTTTTTATGGTTTGGTTTCAATGATCTTTTCTGCTGTTGGATTTGCCTACGTATCCCAAAATGCAGACACTAGACCAAATACATGGATTAAACTAGAATTCACTAATTAAAATGTGAGCTGCAAAAATACTTAAACTCACTTCCCTCACATTGTATGGGTTCCCTAAGAGATTGCCGTATTGTGTTTGCCAGTGTTTGGGCAACCCACCCTGGTTCCATGCTGAACATGGTCACAAGTCCGGTCTTTGCTTTTCCTTAGCAGTACCAAACTTTCCATCCTAATACTTACCCTTTTAGCTTCTGAGATCTGACGAGTTCAGGCTAGCCTGGATTATCAAGTTCAGAGTGTTTTTGACAGATCCTGTCCACTTCTCTCCCTCAGAGGCAAGATTTCCTCTGTTTCTATTTCCCTTCACTGACTGAGCAGCCCTGGTAATGTGCTTATTCCTCCCTTGAAGAAACCTTGTCTGTCCCACCCAGTCTGTAAGGTATATTTTGGCTATTTACTCAGCCCAGGAACTTAAAGGAAGTGATAGGATCACCTTTTAACTTAAACCCTTGAAAATTGCACTTGAGACACTTTTAAATTATTTAAAGAAGGTTTTGTACATCAAAGGAAAAGGTCAGGTGAAATCAGGGGTTGAAACTGCTGAGGTAAAAGTAGTACAAGCACAGACTTTTGTTCTTATATATCAGATTAATGAGAGGTTCTTAAATTATTCACAATTACTTAGATCTTTATGTTGAGAGACTTTTGTTTCAGGGTTTTCCCAGATGCTCTAATACACTTTATTTTTATAATCACTGACTCTTTTTGGTGATCAGAAGGTTGGTATCCTCTTACCAGTACCCAAACCCCTTCTCTTGGAACACCAGTACTCTTCTTGAGTGTTTGACTCGGGGCGTTTTCTCACTAGCTTTCCCCCGCGGTTTACACCGAAGCTAGCACCGGAGCTTCTGGTCAGTTTCCCTGTTCCAGCAGGATTTTCTTGCTCCAGGGAAGCTCCGGAGCAGTGCAGTGATACTCTGGAGGAAATTGTGAGCACGGAGCAAATGGTGGGAAACTGACCAGAAGCTCTGGTGCTAGCTTCGGTGTAAACCGCGGGGGAAAGCTAGTGAGAAAACGCCCTGACTGTTAAGATCTTTACTGCGAGTTCCTAATCACACCAAACCAGGGATTTCTGTACTCTGCAGAGATAACTCTCCCTGTTTGAGTGGTTAGGGAATCTTCTTCTCTCTGTAGAAGATCTATCCTCTTTTCTTTGGCCTGAATGAGAGTCTTCTCTACTTCTCACTTCCTTGTCAAACTCTTTCCTAGTACTCCTGTCTGTGTTCAAACTGCTCTCAGCTAATGCTGAATTCAGACTCCGTTCAGTCAAGGTAGAAATCTGACTCTGTCAGCACTAAACCCAGTTTTTGAAAGAGCCATTTGTAGATGGTCTCAATACATGTCCCTTCACAGTAAAGGCAGGGATCTGACAGACTTTCCCTCAGCATCCAGCTTTCTCAATACTTTTTTTTTCGCCTGATGCCAATCAATCAGATTGCCTGGAGCAGCCTGTCACTCAGGGCTCTCTGGATCTGTGAAAAATTAACTCTTCACAGTCCTTTGGTTGTTGGTACAGCACTTCTAAGCCTTTTAAAAAGTGCAGTCCATCACAGCATTGAGCATCTTAAATCCCCAACATTATTACAAAGGCAGTTGCAACATTTTGGACTCATTCAGCTGTCATATCAAACTTGACTAAAAATTCAATTTTCTAGGACTGAATTCCAGCCTAAAATCTAAGCTTGTGGGGGCAAACAAATTCTTATTTTCACAGGCACCTGAATTCAGGCATCACAAGAAATTAGGACTTGTTCTCTGCTGGTGTTTTGTTTTGTTGTACTTTATGCAAGAAGGGAGGGCAGGGAAAACTAATCACATTATACCTATTGCTTTAAAGTGAGATTTAATGAAAGCTTATCATAACATCTGGATGCTGCCTTTAAGAAAAACACTCTTAAGATTTCCTTACAAATTTGTAGATGTATTTTTGTTTTATATGCAAATATAAACCCTTTACTCCGATGTCTCTGTCATGTCTCCCAGTATTATAACCAGTGGAAAAGTTACATCTGAAAGGAATATTTATAGGTCAGGTCCTTTATACTGTTTTAGGTCAAATCTACATCTGACTTTCCCGCTGGAATAATTCTAGTTTTTAAAAAATCCGTCTATACCTGTTTCTAGTTTCAAACCATACTTGTTCTAGTTTAAAAATTACTGTTTACCAGGGGTCATTTTGTAGAAAAAGAGGTGCAGGAGCTCATTAGCATACCTATTAGCACAACATTAGCATGACTGGCCAAATGTCAGTTTCAGCCCTGTTATACCCTATGGGCCATTGAAGTCAATGGAAAAAACTCATAGGGTATATGAGGGGCTGGAGGAGAGGGGGTTTGAGGGAGAGGCTCCGATCTTGCAGGTTACCTTCTGGGGCCTCTCCCTGAAATACCCACCAAGTTTCAAGAAGATTGGACCATGGGATCCAATTCTACGGGGCCCCAAACAGGTTGCCCCATCCCCTCCATTATTCTCTATGGTGGGAAAAACGTTTCTTTCTTCCCACCATAGAGAACAATGGAGGGAATTGGGGCAACCTGTTTGGAGGTCCATAGAATTGGACCCCCTGGTCCAATCTTTTTGAAAGTTGGTGGGTATTTCGGGGAGAGGTCCTAAAAGCTACCCTGCAAGTTTGAAGCCTCTCCCTCAAACCCCCTCCCCTCCAGCCACTTTTAAACCTGCCGCCAAATTTCGGTGGCAACTCGGCAGTAGGCCAAATCAGATCAGAGAATCTGATTTGGCCTGTGGCTGCCCTAGTGCCCAGTCCTGAGCTGGTGGAGCAGTGCTCCACCTCACTCTGGCCCCAAATGACCCCTGCTGTTTACATGTGTTAATTGCCCTCCTGTGGTCAAGCTAGCATTATACTGCTTTAAACAGATCTTGTTGTTTTGTACTCTTCAGACCCAGGGAGTGAAATTTGAAACCAGCATGAAATGAGCATAGGAAAAGACAGCAGTCAAACTACTTCAGAGGGGAAGTGTAAATTGGGCCTAAGGCAAGATCTGAACATCATATCAATTCAGGTGTATTAACATGACAAACTTGCTCACCAGGCAAACATACCTTGTTCAAACTTTCTTGATGACATGTGAGGTGAGCTCCTGACCTGATCTTCTCAATGATCCTTGATGGAGTTCATATTAAGCATAACAATATGCTTTGATCCTGTACAGTAGTGACTGGGTTGTTGCAGCTTTTGGCCACTTCTACCCAGTTCAAACATCCCCTTGAGTAAGTGTAGTTCAGCTTTTAAAATTGAATGACTTGCATGAAATACAAAATCATTTCCTGTTTGTCCCCTCTTTTAATCTACACAGTAGGATGCATCTTTTAAATTACCGTCATTGAATGTATTGCTTGGGGGGGGGGGGGGGGGGTTGTGCCTGCACAGGCAACAACATCATTTAAGAAGAGACTGCAAGTATTGTTTGCAAGATTAGCTGTGTTCATGGGTAGTTACCAAATGCACACTGAGATAGCCAAGAAGTAAATTTCAACTAAAAAAATCTCTTCCCCTTTTTTTACTATGTGTCTTTTAAAATTAGAGATGATGGTAGAGAGATGTCAGGGACTGCCATAAATCTGTCCAATCCTGCAAGAAAACAGGGAAATTAAAACAAAATGGACACATCTGAATAATCAGAACAGTTCGTCAAATTTTCAGCTCCCTGCTTGAGTCAGACAAGCAGGGCATGTGCTGAAGCAGCAAGTGTTTGAGAATAAATAGGCCAATTCAGATCTAAACTTCCAACACAGTTTAAATAGTGAACCTGGAGATTTGGATGTTTCTGGCCACTCACATTTACTGTACAGGCTTCCTTCCCAGTGTCCTAGGCTTTATGAACATCTTCCCAAAATGCCACTGTTTAAAATGTGGTTTTCATGCATGCATTATAATTATTTAAATGTATGTTATATGGAAACACACAAGAGCACTACAAAAAAATAAGCCCTTATCCTCTCTTTTTTTATTAGAAAGAATGAAGCCAGTTTCTTTATGAGCCTGCAAGGTCAATTTTGTGCCACTCTGCTGCCTTCTGAAAAGTAGCAGTGCCTGAAATAATAACATTGCCAAAACTTGGTGTGTGGGTGTTTGGGGTTAAGAGAAGAAAGGGAGTTGTATGCAGCCTCCATGAGAAATATGAAGAGTTGGAAGAAGGAGAGACCAGCTCTGAGTGGAATTAGACTTGTCAAGAGTTCACTATATTCCAAACTTGACAGTGGTTTCTGGCCTATATGTTTTATAGCTGTCGGGAGAATTGCTCTGTTGAACTGTGAATGTCAACTCATGACATCCTTTCTAGCCTTCTGGGAATGGAAATGGAATGCTGACTCTGTAGAATTTGTGCTTAGTAGAGGCGGGATGGAAGTTTCTGGTGGATTGTACAACCCAAAGCTAGAATCTTTGCCCTTCCCCATTTTGTAGGGAATCTAATAGTTTAATTTTGGGTAGCAATGGGGGAAAATGAGACGAGTTTGGTGTAGTGGTTAAGTGCGCAGACTCTAATCTGGGAGAACTGGGTTTGATTCCCCACTCCCCCACTTGCACCTGCTGGATGACTTTTGGCAAGCCATAGTTCTGGCACAGCTGTTCTTGAAAAAAAGCAGTTTCTGTCAGAGCTCTCTCAGCCCCACCTACCTCACAGGGTGTCTGTTGTGGGGAGAAGAAGGGAAAGGAGATTGTTAACTGCTCTTAGACTCCTTCGGGTAGTGAAGGGCGGGGTATAAATCCAATCTCTTCTTCTTCTTTATATGCTGACATTTTCAAATGTCCTCCTGATCCTCCTGATATCTTGGCCTGTTCAATGATGCAGCACACCTGAGTTGTTCTGAAGAGCAAAGTTTGTCAGAGGAAATCAGGTTCGCTGTTTGTCATCCCTCTTTGACACATATGTCTCAATCCCCACAAAGACAGGAGCTGTGACTTCTAATTTAGTTCCCTGACACTTTCTTAGCATCTGCCTCATTGATTGATTCATATGAGGTAGATTTATCAAAAGCCATAGCACATTGATCTATGCACTTTCAGGACAAATACAGTGCAGGTATCTTGCAGGTTGAGCTGGGAAGTTGCAATATATGTGCATCACTGTTACTTGAGCCTTACAGTGCAGTCCCAGTAAACAAACACAAAAAGGCTGCAGACAAGGTCCTTGATTTCCCTCTCTTTGTTCATTTACTTTTCATTCAGATATATTATAAAACATTACAACTAAAATATCAGGGACAGCAGCTCAAAAACCAAATCTCCTCTCACTGAATTTCTTATATGGGATTATGTATGAATTATTTGACATACAAAGCCTAACAACTGAACTGAGTAGCCTGTTCCCAGCCCAATAATATTGTTGTCCTTGATTCTGTCTGAATAATTTTTACATGAACTAAGGGACATTATTCTTGTAGTAAAACAGTCTGTGATCAAGCCTATTCTAATAGCCAGTTCTCACAAATGGTAGACTTGACTCTAGAACTTTTATGTTTTAAGGTGATCTGTTTTAGGGTTGGTTTTAACAATCCTGAAGGGTCTCACATATCAGAAGTGGTCTGTATATACCTGTTATTTGGAAATAACGGGCAGAATACTCTTCCTTCAATACAATATTTTTTAAGATAGGTATACCTAAGAGGATATAGAAGGATTGCTAAGAAAAAAATAGTGCCCCAGTTCAATTGTAGTTTACACACTGTAAAAAGGCTTTAATGCCACATGGCAATTTGGCACAGCATCAAGCACATGTACAAAATCAGCAGATATGTCAGCAGCAACAGACACAAAAGGGGGAAATTGCCTCTTAAAAATCTTAGTAGCTTGAAAGCAAAACAAAAACCTGGCCAAACTGCGAAAATCTAGGAATGCTCATTTATTTATCTGCCTTTGTCCAGATTCAGTTTTAAAACCCATTCTGTTTTTTATCATTTCATTTGACTGGTTTCAGTCATAACCTGAAATATGTCACTGCAGAACTGACTACCAATATTAATTTAAAAAACCATTTAACGGCAATATTTTGGAATTATGAATCTAAATTCAGTTTGTGGTTTCAGAGAAGTATAGACTCCCCCAAATAACTATCTGATGTCCTCACATCACATTCTGCAATCTGTTCAAATTGGCTGATGTAATTTTTAATTCTGTGTTTATGTTATTAATGCTAATGTCCAAGTTATACTTTTACCAGATCACATTGTGTCACACTAGGTGATCTGTTGATCTAATCTTTATAGCGCAATCCTAAACAGAGTTATACCTTTTAAAATCTATTGAAATAAATTACCTTAGAAGGATATAACTATGTTTAGGATTGTACTGTACTGTTGAATCATGAGCACAAGGTGCTTATGGAAGTGAATCTCTTTCCAACTTCCTTTTTCTAAAATATCCCCTTGTGACCCTGTAAGGAAATGCATTTTTGTTTGGAGGTTTGAAATGAACAAAACCTCAGTTCTGAGTTTTTATAAGTTTTCTCTTCTGGACAGAGAACAGACCAGAATGGGGGAGGGAAGTCAGTTCAGTGGCTTTCCAGGCTTACTTCAGCTACCTCTTAAGAAATGCTAATAGACAATGGAGTGGGTCAAGTTCTCCCCCTTCCTCAAGCAGGGAACAGAGTATTGGAGGACTCTAGACTAGAATGGATCCAGGTATAATCTCCAGGAAGAAGGCCCAGGAAATGCTTCTCTGGCCTGATTTGGTCTGGTCGGGGGGGGGGGGGGGGAGAGGTGATAAAAACTTCTTGCAGTAGGAAGAAGATCTTTTCCTTGAATGCTAATTCCATGAGACGACACAGACCTCTCCACTAGGGAGGCAGCCACTGACTTGCCTAAGAGCTGAATCAAGTCTCAAGGTAACAGAATCTCTGTAGATATCTAGAAATCCTAGACTTAAGGTGCCTGTCTTAGATTAATATCTGATTGGGCATCTATTGCAAGAAGGACAGAGGATTTGCATGTTACCAATTTCTTTCGAATCCCTTGATCAATCAGGTACTGTGTTAAAAGGATGCTTGTAAATATTTTCTTTTTAATAAATATTTTAAAACTTTTGATGCTGCTAGTGGTTCTCTGTACCACATAGACCTCCACCATCTCAGACACACTATTTTAAAAGGAGCACCAGGGGGAAAGCAGGCAGTTGGCAAGTGGCTATTCCTCCAAAGGCTCACAAGGCAGTCAACTTCCTCCTTGATTGACCAGGCACTGGGCAGCAGGAGACACCAAGGCAAGGCCTCAGAATTTTGAAGGGAAGCCCTTACCCTTCCAGTGGATAATTCCTGTAAAGGTCAGGTGGTAGCAGTAAGTTACCAGAGTGAGAGGAAAAAAGCCTCTCCTGGTGTTGAGAAATCCTTGAAAGGCAGGGTGGAATAGGGCCTGCAGGCCAGAGCAGGCACATTCTGCAACAGATCCCAGAGGACATTCTTACGTCTTGGGAAAAAAAATAATAATTAATTTGTATTTCCCAAAAGCAGCATAATTTAAATCTGATTATGTCTAGATTTACTAAAATATTTTATAATTATTTTTAATCTTAATCTAATCTTACATGGTCAGGATGTAAAGTCACTTTTCCTCCATCATAATTTTAACCTTAAGAAGTATCACATTTACCCCACCCCCATGAAAGACTTGAGATCACTTGTGGCATATCCTAAGAGTGCCAAATTGTGTAAACTATGCAGCCATGTGCCTGGAGACAGGACAACACCTTCTTGGGACCAGAGCCTGGCTATCAACTTCAAAATTTTGGTTATGCCTCCATTTCAGAACAAAACCTAATAGCTATGTTCACCTCCTACTGTCAGACACATTTACATCCAACTGGACAAACTCAGTTCTGGAAAAAATACAATCATTTGGCATTTCCCTTGACTCTCTGCTTCTGTCAGGTGAATCCCAAATTTTCAGGTGCTTGAAGCAGAGAATGTTCAATATTGAAAGGCAAACTCTCTGCTCTAGACTTACCCCTTCCCCTCTGAAGTTTAACATAACCCCAAGAAATGGGTTTATAGCTGATTATTTTTCACAGCTCAGTGCTCCATCACTAAGACAAGCTTTTATGTTGGCACATTTTGATGCCCTACCATCAGAGATCCTTTATGGTAGATTTATTAATACTACCTACCCTGAAAGGACCTGCCCATGTAACAGCAGGAACCCAGAATCGATTGCTCATATCTTGCTCAGCTGTGAATTTTATAATAGGATTCAGGATGTTTTAATCAGCCCCCTCCTGCACAACAAACATAGTCTACCTCAAAAGAGACATATATTTCCTTTGATCAGATCTCTGCCCTCACATTACCTTCTTGATAGCATAATTCTATTGCTATGAGGGTGAGAGAATATAAGGCCAAAGCCCCAGCAGGTTTACTGTTTTATATTTACATATTTATATGCATCTTAAAATGTGATCCATGTTGTATTTTACCTGAGGAACCGCCTTTCCCCATGTGTCCCACAGAAGGCACTGCAGTCAGGGACCCAGAACTGGCTGGTCCTCCCGAACATCAAGGAGGCCAGGTTGATTATAACCAGGACAAGGGCTTTCTAAGTGGTGGCCCCACTCTGGTGGAACAAGCTCCCAGAGGAGATGAGGGACCTGCGGGACCTGTTGCAGTTCCGCAGGGCCTGTAAGATGGAGCTCTTCCACCAGGCTTTTGGGGCCGCCGCCACTACTACGGCTCTTACCACCACCACTGTCCCTGTGTCATCGGACAGTACACAATGAGCGAGCCTGATCCGCTGGGTCCTTCCCTCTTCTCAATTATCGCCTGATCTAAGTGCCAAACTCTGTGTGCCACAACCAGCTGACAGCAATTATAACAAAAGCTGGCTTTATGTCGAGTAAGAACTTCTAGCACTTTATATGTTTTATACTTTGTTTTTTAAAATTTGTATTAATGAATTTTTATTGTGTATGGAACTACAATTCCACATTGTTTACATGGCTGTAAGCCACCCTGAGTCAGCCTTGCTGGAAGGGTGGGATAAAAGTTGAACAAACAAACAAACAAATAATCTGTGCCAATAAAGGTTGACTGACTGACTGACTTGGGATCACTCACTCATTAACTATCTTAGCATAACCTTTCCCTTCCCTCTTTTGCCAACAAACTCAGCATGGCTTTTTGTTCACATTGCTCACTTTTTTTTTCATTAAATGAATTTTATTGACAAATTCAAAATATACATTTAAGATAGTCAATCAAAGTGCAACACAGTTTCAAGAGTGTTTATACAAAGAAAACATTAAGGAACTTCTGATAAACACGGGTTGAAGACAAACTCGTTGTCTGCTGCGCCTCCACGGCACGGCAGAATGGGGCGGGGGAATTTCCCCCACCCCACGGTGTTCCCACGCTGCCGGAAGGAAGCCACCCGCAGCGTTTAGACTGCGGGCGGCTTCCTGCAGCGGCGGGCGGACGCCGCACGGACGCCCCTGCCCGCACGTGTTCACACCTTCTCCGGCAGGTGGAACGTGCATGCGGGGTGCACCGCACCAGCCGAGCACCACTTTAAAGTGGTGCTCGGCTGGTGCGCAAGGAGCGCGGCACCGGACGCAACGCGTCCGGGCCGCCTCCTGGGGGCAGATGCAGCCGTCTGAACGGCCGCTCTGCCTCCACTTCTGAAGCAGAGGCAGAGCGGCCGAGACGGCCAATCTGCCTTCAGCCACGGAAACCCCAACCTGTTATCATAAACAAGAGTTAAACTAGGCAAGACAGTCAAGTAGCAATATTAAAAATGTATTGAGTATTAAGTATTAAATACATTGCTCACTTGAAATCCAATGCAGTTTCCTAGATCACAGGAGGCTACCATGGCTAGCAGAACATGGGGACAATATGTTTCTATGAGTATCTTTTAGGATCCAAATTGGGTTGTTTGGCAACCAACAGGAGATGGGGGAGGTGGGGACTTACGCTATGTGAGGGCATGTTAAGTGTGCCAGGGCTGATGACACAATTTTAAGTACAACCAGTAAGTGTGCCATTATGCTCCATATAGTTTGGGGCCAATGCTAGAGTGTCACCCAATGTGGTAATAGTTCCTGGTGGTCAGCTATGTTGGTCTGAAGCAGTAGAACAAATGTAGAATCCAGTGGTACCTTTAAGACCAACAAGGGTTTATTCAAGGTATGAGCTTTTGTGTGCATGCACTTTTTTTTTTTTAAAAAGTGTGCATGCACACAAAAGCTCATACCTTGAATAAACCCTTGTTGGTCTTAAAGGTGCCACTGGACTCTACATTTGTTCCAGTGTGACAATGTCACTTCCAGCTCATGCCAGAAGTTGAATCATCAGTCCAGGGATGTAGAACACACCCTCCCAGTCTGCCTGCCATTTTCTTCCCATTGCCCAGCTAAGTGGTGGCAGGTAGTGGCAGCTGGGGGGCAGGAGGCTTTCCACTACCAGTGGGAATGTGGCAAGCCTAGATATAACCCAGTGTCTGTGACTTTAGTCACTGTTGACTCTAAAAGCTGGTTTATTTAAAATGGACTAGTAGCTTTCATTAGCAAAAACTTCCATGGAATTTCCATGGGATAATTTTAAAGTTCTGATTTGAGGCATCGGGCACCAGTTATGAGCTAATATGCATCCAACACCTTTCTTTTTCTTTTTATTTCCACTGCTGTAAACTGATATAGTTTTGTGCTCCATATAATTTTGATAGTGATGTAGTCTCAATTCTAATGATAACAACCAGTTATAAAATAGCCAGACCTGAATAATATGTTCTTTTTATAAGTGCTGCTTCATACTCTTTTGCATTTTAATGCAGTATAGTCATTTTAATGCTTAATGTCCTGGTAACTAAATAATGATTTAATTCATTAGTTGCTTTTAAAAAATCTGTACCATTTGCCACCAGGTTGGCATAACTAGCAGAACACTTTTTGCCTAGCAATGTGATGTTGACCTTAGAAAAGTCAATGTTATATAGTGGCTCAATATACCTGTACTGAAATTAGTCAGAGAGATCCAAGTGCCTGAATATTCTTCGAAGTTCATAATGAATTTGTATTTCACAGGGGCAGCACAAGTCAAATCTGAGTCCACCTGCATTTACTAAGAAATTATTTTTAATCTGCCAGCACCTAATTATATTTAGGATGTAAAGTCACTTTTCCTCCATCATACTCTGGACCAAGACGTGAGATTCCTCAGTAATAACCAATGTTATCTCACTTAGGAGAAATAATTAATATTCTCTCTATTTTTCTTGATTAGATTTGAATTGTACATAGTTTCACTCTGTACTTACTGTACTTCATGTCCTCTTGACCCTGTTTGTTTTATTTCCATACCTCTATATAACATGACTGCATAGTAAAGCTATCTTGTATTTGCATACTAATTTACTGCTCTTCACAAATCTTACCAACCATTCACAGATCTTACCAACTGTCTTATTCCAATCTCAGCTATAATCGCCCAGTTACTTATGCATTTTGACTCTAACTTGCCCTTCTTGGCAACTAGCCCACCCTCTACATCTTTGTAATGATTAAAGAAGTCTTGTTTCACTGTATCTGAATAAGTGTGCATGCACACAAAAGATTATACCTTGAATAAAACTTTGTTGGTCTTAAAGGTGCTACTGGACTCAAATTTGTAGTAAAGGTCAACTTATTGCATCTGAAGAAATAGTTCACAAAAGCCTGAGCTGAAATAAAATTTAATTGAAGTGGCCACCCTAAGTTGTTTATTTTTGCTGCAACAGACTAACAATGTTGTCCTAAGCAGAGTTACACTCTTATAAATCCACTGACATCCACGGGCTTAGGAGGGCACTTATCAGTTGCCCCTACCTGTAACTGTTGTTCATTGAGCTGTCTTGTGTGCAGGCACCCATCAGGAATGTGTATGCACAAGCCAGCCTTGGAGAGAAATTTCTAGCTTCTGGAAACTGGAAGGAAGAACACCATTTCTCTTCGGTTCTCCTGAACTGCTGGGGACCCGAGGAAACACCCCCCCCCCCAGAGAGATCAGAGTGGGGCAGGAGGGAGGGAATATGTGGCTGCACACAAGACAACTCAATGAACAACAGCTACTGGTAAGCATACTCCTGCTTTCATCTTTGGTCTTCTGTGTAGTCCCACATTGGGAGGATAACAAACAACTCACCAGGGAGAGGGAGGGAGCATCTCTATTAAACAGAAAATGCAGAAAAGCTTTCCAAACAGCTGATTCCTTTCTTGTATTTGTGTCCACAGAGTAGTGATGGATGATGATATCAATGGAGGACCAAGTAGCTACTTTGTAGACTTCATTCAGAGGAACACTATGAAGGAAAACAGTGGGGAACAGCCTAAGACCTGGTGGAATGGGACAAGCAATGCCAGCATGATTGTAACACAGTTTAATGGCTTGGACAATCCAGTGAGACACTGACCTATTATGCACACACAGCTTACTGCAGATTTTTCGAGCAGTAAGCCTTTAAACCTGACTTTGGATTTTGTGCCTGCCTTATGCACCATTCCTTTTCCTCCATTGTATTTATTCTGCAGCTACATTTTTTTTAAAACTGTCCTTTTCTAAATTGGGGTGGGAACATCACTTGTGACGTGGGGGTGCATCCAAAGTACTTTTTAAAATTTATGCAATTGCCCTATCATGGCTGCCATAAGTGGGTGTAAAGCTAATAGCTGATAATTTAAGTAGAGAAAATGGTGCAGCCTTTGGAATGGAGAAAGACTGCTATGACTGCCATGCACTTAGTGAAAATGTGTGGAGCTGTGACCAGTCCAAATAGTAGGACTGTATATTGGAAAAATATTCCCCCACATTTGAAACAAAGGTACTTCCTATAAGACATATCAATAGGAATGTGGTAATGGGCATCTTTTTAATTCAAAACCACAAATTTAATTTTACCATCTATAACACAACTGGTGGAAACACTTTTTAACTTACAAAAACTTGTTCAGTGGGTGCAGGTCAAGGATTGGCCTGTAACCCCCATCCTTCTTAGAAACCAAAACATAAATGCAGTAAAAACCCTCAGGTAACTTAGGGTCCAGAACTTATTGAACAGTGTCCTTAAATAAAAGTTCATGTAAGGCCACAGTCAACTGTTTCAGACCATTCAAGTTCCTGTGGGGGGATGGGGACCCAAAGATGGCAAGTGCAAAAATTCCAGTCTTTTATCTTGTGCACAATGGAAAACACCCAGGAATCTGAGGTGGCCTCCTGCCAAAGGGAGAGAAAGGGCACTAATTTTCCTTGAAAGAAAGGAGGAGGTACCTGTGAGTCCTCCACTAGCCAGAAGAGGGACATCTGGCTTTGGTGAGATTCTTTAGGAGACTGAGACAGAGGTTGCTTTGTCCTAGGTCTGGATGTGCTCCTCTTCCCTTGAAATTGCAATGAAGAATAGAGCTATTGAAAATCATAAAACTGGGGAAACACCTCCTGGTACATCTGATGCTGTTGTTCACTATGGTGGCACAGTGGAGTATGCTGTGTGAAGGACTAAGGTTATGGAGTAGTCCTTGTAAACCCAAGGACCTGGGAATCTTTTTCTTTATTTGTGCCAAATTCTCCTCAGGGGAGAAACCACAGCCAAGACTTACCCCATTGCTGCCTTTGTGGGCTCCAGGGCTGGGGAGAGCTTCAGGTAGCCACACAGTCTGTGTCAGATGGACCACATGGAAAAGAACAGGTCAGAGTCCAGCAGTGGCAGAAGGTCAGCCCTCCTGCATGCTTTGCTCAAGTCAGGTGGAGTGGGGCTACAGACGGTCCAAGGGCTGTGTCCTGCCCATCCCTCCCCTATAAAAGTCCACTGCCACTGAGACCTTGTCTCAGATTTTTCACAATTTTTTACATGGTCCGATCTATAGATCTCACTCCCCACATTTTTTTAGCCAGCAGCCTCACTCCTGGGATGTTCATTGCTGCTCATCTTCCGTGTGAGGCCAGAGATGCAGCCTGCCATTTAACTCCCAACTACAGTTGAAAGTTGGGTGGCCATTTAAACTGCAGAACAGCTTTTCTCCATTCAGTCAGTTAATCTTCAGTCTGCTTTCTCATCAGCGGAGTGATCAGGGATGTGGGTGGCTAACAGCTGACTAACAGCTGAGATTCAAGTGGCCATTTAAACCATGCAGCACAGCTCATCTTTTGTGCAGCTGGGTGATCTTTGAGTGGCTTTTCTCTCGATGGGAGCTGGGCCCCAGCAACTGCTGTGGTCATCCAGTATCCTTGCATGATGGGCTTGGTTTCTTCCTTCCTGGGAGCTAGGGGCACTGGGGACAAGTAGCCTTTTAAAAGAAACCCTCCCACACACATGTGTTTGCTTTTGCTGTTATAATTTCTCAGCTACATGTCACTATTGCAGGTTTTATCACCTTAACCTCCATGTGTGTGTACACCTATTTTTGCAATTGCTAGGTGTTCTCAGTTATAAGTTTTGAATTGTTATTTGCATTGGGGCCAGGTTTCATTCGAATTCAGGAGTCACATTTTATTTTACAAATTGCTATCTGCAGTCCCAGTTGCATTGCATAGATTAAAAAAAATAGTCCATATATATACTATTATTTAGGTTAGCTCATTGTTAATGTTTTTACAAGGTGAAGAAGGTTGAGGCTCATTTGGGTTGTATAGTAAATAAAAAGAGGGAGGGAGGGAGAATGTAAGTGATTTTAAAAATTATGGTAGAGTTTGATAATAGTTGAAGACATTGTAGCATTTCCATATTCATATCACAGGTGTAGAGGGGGTATTGGGTTATTCCCCAGTTCAGACAGTATACATTTTGAGTAGTCATATTTTACAGCAGGGCTAATCTCCCACTGGGTTTGCTTGAACTAACAGGTGGTTTGTTTTGGGTCATCATGCCTCCCATAAAGGATGCAGCAGGGAGCAAAAGAGTGTCCAAGCCCCACCCTACACAGTCAAAGAGGGGATCAACCTCCAACAGGGCCACTTGTTAGTCCACCAGCCACCCTGCACAAGCATGTTCCCCAGGGCACCATATGGCACACAACACTTATCTTGGTCAGGGGACATGACATCTGTCAACATGTAGCAAATGCCCTCCCAAGTGCTATCCCTAGTGGTAGTACCACCCACCCCACAGGTCACTGATCTGCTTCACATACGACATGTGGAAATTTATATTTGAATTGCATGGAAAAATTACAACCTTTGTTTCTTCTTATATTATTACATGTTACATTGTAATACACTGTTCAATTATATAAACTGAATTTGTAAGAATTGTTAATTAGGTTATCATGGTTTATTTTCCTTTCGGCAGGGCATGTCCGACAGCGAAGGCTCCTTGTGTGAGTTATCCTCAGAAAAGGATTCCACCCACACATTGGGCAATTACTGGTTGGCTGGGGCATACATTCCAGGCCTACAAATGTGGGCCCTTAGGCAGTGGGGGATTGAGCAGCTGGGGCCAGGCTCTGTTTGGGGAATGAATCAGTCTGGTGGGGTGCAAGCACTTCTTGAAGAGGGACTTCCATACCATTGTAGGGCAAAGTAGAGAAGATGAATCAACACAAAGAAGAAAAAATAAAGAGCAAAGCTAGAGTAATCCTTTCAGCTCAGTGGCAATGAAAATGGTGCTCCTCCTTCACAGCACACTGATTTTGGTGGAAAAAACACTGTGACACACACTGAGGTATCCAAGTGCCTTTCCAGTTTCCAGAAGCTAGAAAGTTCTCTCTAAGGCCAGCTTGCACATGCACAGTCCCAATGTAGGATTGCACAGAAGACTGAAGATGAAACTATACTTAGGACTGCAATATAACATGGGCACCCCTCTCAAATTCTTTTCTTCTGAATCCGCAACTATAGCCATAGTTTTGAGATGGGGATGTAACATAGTTCCCACAACTTCATGCTTTGATTGATCAACCAATTTGAGGTTAGCAAAGGAATGATGTTGGTGATGATGGCATCCCACCCTCCCTCACTGTGTTATTTTCAGAGTGTTTTGAGCAAGTCACAAAGAATATGCAAAAAACTGTATTTCTGCCAGCTGTAAATGAAATTCAGTGCCTTTGTAAACTGGGATGGTTTATCCTTAATTGGAATTTGTATGCCCTGTATTTATCTCTCCCCCCAATCTATAAATAAGGCTTGTGTTTTGGCAATTACTGATGTCTGCTGTCATTTCTCAAGGCTGGGCTTTTGATGAAGCATCCAAAGTTGTAGGCTAATATTTCTCATTCCTATCTGTCCTTAATTCTATTTCTGTATGGAAATACAGCCACAACTTTATGCATGATGATTTCGTTTTTCACCTCTGAGAGAAATAAAGGGATGGAGAAAGGAAATGGTTGCAGGCTCTTGGGTGCTGCTCTGCTCAGATTTCTTCAGGGAAGATCTCTTTCCTGAACCTCTGCTATATAAACAGACTCCTGGTTTCCTCCATGGAAAGTTCATTGGATGGAAGGGAGGGGGGAAGATGACAAAATCTAAGAAAATATCACTGGAGTCTTAGTCAGTATGACATAACTAAAACTGAAACAGGTTACATCTTGATTTCACATTTCTTTCCATATTTGTTCACTAAAGTGCTTCGGATTATAATGCACCCCTTTTCTTCACTTTTTTTTTGGGGGGGGTATGTGTTTCTGGCTGTGGTCAGACGTGCCATTTGGTGTGGAGGGGAAGTGTCCCTATTACCTCCGGTGGAATTTGACTCACAGTTTGTGTGATCACACATCCCTCTATGCTGTGGACTGTGTGATCATGTGCCCCACTTGGGCAAGTGGGTTTTTTCCCCCTTTTGTTTCCCATGTGCATAAACAAGGAATCAAACCCGGGTGCCCAATTGCTGCCTGCTCCACACAATATGAATCCAAGCCTACACCCACATAAGTCAAATGCTTATCTGTGTGCGGCATGGGACTACATCACTCATCCCCATACTGTCAAGACATAGCATCTTGCAGCATGGTGGTAGGACCTGTACACAAAAGGGAAAGGGGGCACTTTCCACAAACTCCCAAGGAGGGAAACATACAATAATAGTGCATTTTCCTAAAAGATCCATGCTCAGAATCCCACAGGTCCACTTCCCCATGATTCACCAAGGCGAATCTTGGCTCCTCTGACAGGGGCAAGGACAGAACACCTTTTAGAGAAATGCATTGTCTCTTGGATGGTTTGAAAGCAGCAAATGCATTCTCTGGGCATGTTACCAGTTTTTTTCTCTCTAGTCAGAGGAGGAAGTATGTTCTCTGGCACATAAGTTCACCTTCTTACAAATAGTAATAACTCCAGTGGGGAGCATTCTTACAAATGCTAATAACTCCCCCCTTTTCCCAGGCAGGAAACAGAATTTGGAAGGCTTTAGACTAGACCAGCCCCAGATACAATCTCCAGGAATGGGCCAGAGGAAACACTTCTTTGACCTGGTGTGACCTAGTCAAGGAGGCAGAGACAGAGAGTTAATGAAACTTCCTTGCAAGGCGAAGTTGGTATCTCTTTTCTTAGGGATGCTGAGCTGAACAGAGGTTGGGAACAGGCAGCCATTTTGGATCATGCAGCTGGCCTAAAGAGCTGGGAGCAAGTTTTAAGGTAATGAAAGATCTTTAGAGAACTAGAACACCTAAGATAAAGTGCCTGCCCTATATATTACCATCAGATAGGGCCTATATAGAAGAAGGGACTGAGGATTTGCATTTCTTACCAATTTCTTTTGTTTTCCCGTGCTCAGTATGATGTTGAGCTGAAAGTATGCTTGTAAACATTTCTTTTTTAATAAATATTTTAAACTGTTGATGCGAGGAGTGGTTCTCTGTGCCACACAGACCTCCACCATCTTGAACACACTATTTTAAAAGGGAGCCCCGGGGGGGGGGACAAGTAGGGGCTATTCCCACAGGGGCACACAAAGTATTAAACTATCCTGGTGGTAGCCAGGTTCTGGGCTAGTGGGAGACACTGAGGCAGGCCTTCTGAGCTGCGGGTACTGATCATTCAGTGGAAAATTCCTATACTGAACAGGTGGTGATAGCAGCTACTGGAGAGTAAAAGGATAAGTTGGGAACCCCCTAGGAGGGCAGGGCAGATTGGGGCCTGCAGGCCAGGGTAGGCACATTCTGCCACACACCTCAACAAGGTAAGGGTGTGAGAGGCACCCATAGCCTACACTGGAACAAGGGCTACCTCTAAGGGTGACCCACCACCTATCAGCAGCAGGTATGGTGGGGAGTAGGGTTGCCAACTGCCAGGTTGTATCTGGGGATCTCCCACTATTACATTAATATCCAGACAAGCAAGATCAGCTCCCCTGGATAAAATGGCTGCTTTAGAGGATGAAGTCTATGGCATTATACCCTTCTGATGTCCCTCCCCAAACCCTGTCTTCCCCAGCCTCAGCCCCCAAAATCTCCAGGTATTTGGCAGCCATGGTGGGGAGAGAATAGAGGCAGAAGGAAGAAAATCATCCTAGGGACATGGACTTCATGGGACCCACAGCCCGCAAACACTAACAACATCTAATGTCCTGCAAGAACAAGCCCCAGGGAGCAAACACAGATCACAGGCAGTGCAGAGGCAATGCCCTCAAGTGAGAGGTAAGCTGCCAACAGAACCACAAACTGCACTCTCACTCTGACATCTCCCCAAGCACAGGACATTGTGGGGGAAGCCATAAAGGGTTGCTCAAAGGGGGCTTCATGGCCCACAGTCAATTTTAGGAACACCCCCAATATAAGTAGTCTGGGAGGCAAAAGTGGCCCTGAAAAAGGGCCACACACCCCTCCCACCACTGTGCCCCCCTTCAACTCATGACAGGTCACAGAGCAAACTTGAGAGAAAGGAAGTGCCACCACATACTGACTGCACCTTGTTCTAGCCAACAAGGCAAAGGCTGGCACCTGTCATGCTTCTCCTCTTCAGACACACCCTGACTCAGCTGCCACAGGGCCACACCCTGACTCAGCTCTGCCCATGATCCACCTGGCCTGTCTGTGCACACTGGAGCCAGCAAGGAGGAGTATAGGTAATGCCATGCTACTCCTCTTTGGCAACACCACCTCCTTGCTGGTAATACATAAGATGAATCCAGGCACAACTATGTCCCCATTCCTTCTTTGCTGGCCAGTGGAATAGGGCAATACTGGGGGCTTCTATGGTGCTCAGACCAGGCAGCAGTGAGGTGGCAGTGGGTAATATTATAGCTGATTGGCAGCTGGGCAAGATGTGGATGGGGTTAGACAGAGAGAACAATGCATGAACACGCATGAAGCTGCCTTATAGTGAATCATTTTGTCAGTTCAATAGACAATAGTCTATTCAGACTGGCAGCAGCTCTCAAGGATCTCTGTCCCCCCCCAACCATCCTACTGGTTGCCAGGCACTGCCTGGCAGCCCTCCTGTGATGTCACCATTGCTGAAGAGTTCAGCTCCTGGTGTTACTCCAGCATGCACAGTTGCCTCCAGGGTTAGGATGGAGCGGCCTATAGTTCTATTTTCTTCTCTGTGTTGACAATAAATTTCTGTGAATACATTTGAACTCATTTTTGTTTGAATTCATTACTGACATTCATTAACATCCTGCAATGCTTCTGTCACTAAACATTTAAAATACTGGAAGTATAAATATATTTAAAATAAAACTTTTGGTAACCCATAAAAGAAGTCTCTGAATTACATTTTCTAATGCTAATGGAAATTAACATTTCAGCCAATGATCTTTTTTTTTTGGTCTCACAGGCCATGACCTCGGTATAACAAATACAGTGGTTCTTAGTGATAGACTTGGCAACATCTGCTATACACCTGCCATGCATACAGGTTTCAATGACCCTGTTATAATGAGCTGGTTGAAGAGAATTAGCAGCTCTCTCCTTTGCTGAGCATCATGATTTTTTTGTTCTTGTGTGTGGCAGATCCATTTTTAAATCATGGATCTCTATTGATTTCCTGGGAGAATGGACACTAATATACCAAAGTGTTCATCTGTCTTTATCTGCTCCTCTTCTAGCACACACTGCATTGAAGATTTATAGGCATTTTCAGCCTCACCTGTAGTGGTGCCAGAGCTAAGGCTGCACTAAACAAAGCAGAGATCCCTTTCTGTTCAAAGCCTCTATGCATGCATAGTACGAAAACATACAGCAGCTGTTGAGACCATATGTATGGTGGATGGAACTTGAAGAGAAGAGGATAGATTCAACTGACAGTATCATTTCTGTTGTATGTTTTAGCAGAGTAAAATTAATAATGCAGCACACACATGTAAATTAGCTAAAAGAAAGTATATTAAGAAATTAGGAAGGGTTACAAGAAAAGTCTGTCTGACTAGCTACATCTTATCTAGTTACTGTTTACTCCATGGTGGATTATCTGGTCTGATCTTAGAACAAAAGGAGGAAGAAGAAACCCCAGAAATGTGTACATGCAAAAAAATCAGGTAACATCACCAAACTATTGATTAGCCAATGACCAGGCTAAAGGTCACTTCATTATAAAATAAATCCTCCTTCTCCGTCGTGGGAACTACAGGAAATTTGTGGATGACAGTTCATTGATCCTAAGCTAACTAAGAATTAGCATATATAAACAAACAGGCTAACTCTTTCATGACATCAGGAAGAGAACTCGCAAATATCCCAACAGTTCTGGAATCCACTGCTGTGAGGAGCTGAACTCACCTGAGCATAGTGTTAAGGTTTTATGTAACATGTACTAATATGTCAAAAGTACCACTGTACAAGGTTTCGACAATTGCTTTGAAAGTGTCCCCTATTTATTTTGTTTGTTCTCATGATCTCTCTCTGTTTCTGGATTGACTTTGTCCTCAACAACATCATTGTTTAGCCAAATCTGAATGGCTACGTATCATCATAAAGACATCATACTCACATGGTCACACATGTCACTTATCTAGAAAGTAATATTTGAATTTATTTGAAAAGATAAAAAGAGACCAAATAGTCTCACAATTAAAACATTGACAGGAAACACTTCTTATCCTATTAACATAGCTATTTCAGACCAAATGTCAGAACACAAGAATATTCAGAGGAGGCCTTTTTATAAGACATCACTACTGTTGGGTGAATGAGTCATCTTTAATTATTATAAGCAAGCTCTTTGCCTCCAGCAGGCTTAATAAGAAGCCATTCCTCAGAAGGAGCTTTGAAGAATTACATATGAAAGCCACCACAAAACATCTTAAGATCAATTGCCATAATTATCCTTTAAATAATTTCCCACCATTATTCAGCCTTCCATACTAAACATGAAAAGGCTCTTTCCAAACCAGCAAGAAGCTCTTGGATCTTAAGATTTAGAATACGTTATGAATGAGTCCAGTTTTGTTGGGCACCCTCAGGAAATGTCTTCAGATTATTAAGAGGATAAAGCAAAATATGGTACTTTAATCTTTACATTCTTTGTCTTCTCTTCATTCTGTACGTTAATAAGCATTTGAGACCAACAGACACAGGCTTGCAACTAGACATTGTAACTGTACTGCATTTCTTAGAGTGGTGTATAAAAAGGACCAAAACTTTCAAATACATAATTTTAAAAATCATCCTTATTTTGGAAGGAGAAGATAACTGCAGAGGAAGGGGAATCCCCAAGCAAATAGGCTTCAGAAAGTCACTGTTCTGCTGGACAGTTAGAGGGAAGTTGCTGTGCTGCTGTTCAGCAGACATAAAATTTCTTCCCAATAAACTATAAAAAGTTATATGAAGATGACCAAATGGTAGACAAAAGCTCATGTCCATTTCCAAATGCACAGTGTGCAACTGGAATAGGGGGCAATCAGAAAGGGAGATTTTCTGTGTTTTTCTCTTAAGCGCTTTCTCTGCTGCCTGCAATATAGAGCAATTCCATCTTTTGCATGGCTGGATCAAGCCATTTGGTCATCCCAAGTGGGTTGCCTCTCATGCTGATTTAGTGAGGTGTAGGCATCAGTTTAGACAGAGGGACATTCATTCCTACCATCCTTGAAACCCCTTGATATCTCACAGAAGCAGCAAAAATGGGAGCAGTTTTGCCACTATTGCTCATGCCCAGGTCAGGCTAGATGTTAAGGGATGCACTCTAGCCTGTTCTCATCAGTTCTTGTCTTATCATCCTTCAACTCTCCCCAGATGTAATCAGAGGAACTTGAATATCTTCAAGAAGCACCACCACAACTGTAAAAATTAAGATGGGGTTGTGCTTCCTGCACCTGCCAACCTAGCAGTTTGAAAACAAGAAATTGAAAGTAGATAAATAGGTACCGCTGTAGTGGGAAGGTAACAGTGTTCTGTGAACCTTGGCATTTAGTCATGCCATCCACATGACCACAGAGATGTCTTCAGACAGCGCTGGCTCTTCAGCTTGGAAACGGAGATGAACACCACCCCCTAGAGTTGGATTCTACTAGCTTTCGAGCAAGGGAAATCTTTACCTTTACTTTGTGCTTCCTGAGGATATCTAAGAACTTTGCTGACTAAAACTGGAAGAAGGAGGGTGGGGAAGAATCACCAGATTACTGGTAAGGAAAGGAAAGAATAGGACAGCCAAGCAAGCCAAAGGCCACAGGGTTGAAAGTGTAACCCCTGTCATGGTGCCTCAGATTTATGCTACTTGTACAATGAACTGGCTCTGATCCTTTCAGGTCTGAAAAGATTTTAGCTATGCATAACTCTATGTGACTAGCAATGGACTGGCACAAAAATGCCACTACATAGAACAATCAGGTATTAAAGTTAACAGGATGGAAATGCAAGGAGTGTGGGCCCAGTTTCCTTTTCCCTTCTCAGGAGCTATAGACCAGACTACAATGGCTGTGATGCAGAGTGGAAAAAATGTAAATTATTAGAAAGTAGGATTTTCCCTCAAAATATTTTATGCAATCCAAAATAGCAACATTTTCTGCAAAAAAAAAAAAAGAGAGAGAGAGAAAAAACCCTTAACAAATTTGATGTTGCTTTGGACAATTTTTGTTGTTAAATGAGGTTTGGAAATGTTACAGTAAAACAATGCATGTGGACTGATTAAAAATTTGAATAAAAAGCAAGAACTATATTTTTACAACAGATTCCTTATTTATAATTAATAGATTGTGAACTAATCTGTGTGACTTTAATGGTATATTTTTATTTAAATGAGTTGGTATGCACATTAATTAATAGTGAAGACGGAGGCTGAAGACAGACTCAGGAAGTGGAGCGGGAGAGCTCTGCTTGTGAAGCAGGGGAAGGGAGCCCGTTCAGACAGCCGCAGCTGTTCCCCAGCTCCCTTCCGTACTTATCCACTTCCCTGCCGCTTTCCTGCAGCTTTAGAAGGACACCAGTGTCCAGGGGCCGTCTGCCGCTTGTCTCCCACTTCCTGGCACTGTGGACTGGAAGAAGTAGGAGTCAAGTGGAGGCGGCAGTGTGAATGCGCCATTGTGGAGATATGCACATGAACGCTCATGCACCCATGCACACCCATGCCCCAATACAGGAGGTGGGAGATTTTAAATTTCTAGACTGCTGATGCGGCCATGCGCCTATGCACATAGGCACACAGGCACATATTGTCAAAATGGCCCCGCCATGAGCTGCGGAGGCCAGCCCACCTGGGGCTGCTCCACAGCAGTCTGAACACTCCCTAACAGCATGCTCCCGCAATACACTGGCCAGTGTGAATGGCCAGCCCCGGAGCACTTTCCCCCCACAGCTTTTGGCCCTGGTTTCCTTCCGCTCCAGATTGCCAGTCTGACCTCAGCCAGAGTATGAACATACTATTTGTGTGGAACATACTCGATTATGAATTGGTTTTGCCTTTGCTTGGCTTTTTACAGAGGCAGAACACTAAGCTTTTCTGACAGATTTTCATCATATGAAACTGTGGTGTTTTCCACACAAAGACAGGTTTGTTTGGTTTCCCCCTTGCCACTTGCAGATACAGTGCAGAAGCAACAGGATTTCCACATGGCAGGCTTGCCCACATAATTCCTGCTCCAGTCTCCCACAGTGGTGTGGCAAGTTATAGGAGGAGGCTAAGTAGGATGAAGCTCTGAGGCAGCTGTAAAATTCATCAGGGCTGCAGCCACACGTGCAAAATAAAGTGGGGAGAAGTGAGACTATTTGCGCTGGAGTAATTTGACCTGCAGTTGCGTGATCACACAGTTCTGTAAAGCTGTGGGTGCAACTCACCACTGCGTGATCAGACGCAACCACAGGCGAGTTGGGGTTTTTTGTTGTTGTTCATTACCGATTTGCTTAAACGGGGGATCAATGAATTGCATCTCCACCTTGAGGGCTTCCAATGGCAGTATGTGATGATGCACATACTGAGAAGGGGGAAAAGCAATGGCATGGCATCAGGATAGCCTGATCAGACTATCCTCGATGCCACAAGTGCACGCTGGAGCGATCACATGGGGAAAGTCCATCTGTGGCCCGTAGCAACCCATTTGATACTGGATTTTTGCTAGTGTTTTTTTACTCTGCTTCTCCAGTGGAGCAAAATGGCTTGCCGACGGGTGCAGGATGCTTGCCAGATGTTCACTTGTGATCACACCCTTAAAATCCAGCTGGGAATCATGCCTATCGCACGGCTAATTCTGCGTGTGATCAGGGCCTATGTTTAGGATTATGTTGTATCAAAACACTTCAGGTCATCTGTAGTTGCCTAGAATCTTTCTAAAATAGTAGCTCCCACACAACACACTAGCCTCACTTTATCTTTGGATCACCAACTGTCCACATTCATGAGAACGGGTGGCAAAAGTTTAATACTATGGCCGATTTCGCACTGCCTCTTGTTCTCTCCAGAATTTCTGTTCCCAGTTTCCCCCAGAGTATTTTCTTCATTTTCCCACTTGGAACCTCAGCCCTTTCAATATAGTGTGACGAAGGGTTTTCTCCAAAAAAATTAGAAACTCCCACAATGGGGCAGCTCTGATGAAAGGCAGGCGAGTGGGTGTGTTTTCATTTTGGGTTCTCCCATGGAGCAAACAGGAAAATCCTCTAAAAACAGGATTTGTTTACTCCAGGGAAACTCCGGTGCAGCAGGGCGATACTCCAGAGCAAAACGTGAACCCGGAGCAACTGGTGTGAAATCGACCAGAAGCTCTGGTGCAAGCATGAGGGCAAACCTGGGGCAAACGCTAGTGTGAAATCGGCCCAAGTGTTTGTAATGTATCATCTGGTTATTCTGGCATTTACAAACGTGCTTATTTATCACCTCAAAATAGAGTTTTCTCCCCAAGCCTACGCATGTTCTACCTAAAAGCCAAATAAAAATCATAGCTCGACTGATGGTCTTATCCTTGTCTGATGAGAGGAGTTTTTCCTCCACCATTTACAACTGAAATTTGTTTCCCTTCTCCCATCCAGTGGAGTTTCATGGGCTTTGATTACCTGACAATCACTTGGATTTGCCAAAATGCCTGAGTCTATAATCAAAAGATTGGTACAGAGCCCTGGAGGAATGGCAGGACTTTGGGGGATGATTGCCTCAGTGGTTTTCCCTCTGGGTGCCACTGGAATCTCTTACCATTAAGAATTGGCATATTGTTACAGTGCGATAATGCTCTAAGCACTAGCTCTTTTGAAGTCTCAACTTACATTTTTTAAAGCATTAGTCTCCACCCCTTTTCATTGTAGAGGTAAAGTCATATCTTAGAAATGAAAAAGGTTTGAGACTTACGATAGTAAAGCAAGTGAGGACTGGGACAAGGAAAGTGACATCAATGTGGATGGGACCAGGAAGATCTGGACTTTTCCCACCATGTGAGTGCCACCTTAGCTTTACTACAATCTTTCTCAAAACACTTGTTAGCCTCACTGCTCTTTTATGTTATCAATATTTTGGGGAATATTAGCTATTATCAATATGCAGCAGGCTTACGGGACCTTTCACCAATGTATACAGAGGATGTGCTAACCGATGCTTCTGAGAAACTGACATGGACTCAATTTAAGGATGTAAAATAGTTTGTTTACTAGAGTATAATAAAAAAAGTTATACAAGACTATGCTGTTCTGTCATTCATACATACATACAGTACTAAGAGATTAGATAGAAATTACAGGGACTTGTGCATGAGCAGGTAATCAATGGTTTCCGTCGAGGGTGATATTTATCTATATAGATGCGATGGAATTCGGCTGGAAAAACGGGGATGAGGAGACCTTAGGAAGATGATAAGGGTTGTGGCTCTGAACCGGCATAAAGTCACAAGGCGGATCCCAGTGGTGCACCCAGGAATCCATGGGGAGAAGGATTGGGATGGGAGCGGGGACTAGAACTCGAACTGGAACTAGCTTGTAACTAGAACTTCTCTCAACCTTTTTGGGGAACATCCTTTATTGGGAAGTGGTACCTGGGAGGATGGCATGATATGATGTCATCCCTAGAAAACCTATAGAGGGTCCGTATGCTATCCCTAGCTATCTCTAGCCACTAAGGGGGTGTTAAAGGAGGGGACAATATTCAGATCTATCTGATGGTCAGGGCAGGATGTCGCTGTCAGCGGGATATGGCGCTGATCTTCTGGATCACAGGAATGCCGACCATGGGAACCGGTCCTCAGGAAGCATCCCAGTATCTTCATGCCCAGGTGTGATGCTCTTTGAAGTATCATATGGAAATGAAGGCTGGCAGGAAGGGGCACCAGGAGGTATACATGAAAGGGGTATGTGCCCTATAGAGTTGCAGATGTAAGCTTGTAACCTCCTGTCTTTGTGTTCTTGGTTTCTGATATCAATCCTCCCGCCTGGAGGTGGTAACCTCAGAAAATGTTATTCTGTTCCTATAGTGTAGGCATCTCTTCCCATCTTCCCACTGGTCACCTAGTGTACTCTCATGTCCCACATAACTAATGGCATAGTTCATGTGTGGTTTTCATAACTTAGCAAAAGTCCATAAAATATTGCGCAGCCTTACACACTGCATCAAAGCAGATTTGAGAAAAATTGCAGGAAAGATGGGGAAATTTCAGGAGATTCTTGGGAGCACTACAATATTATTATTTTGTTATTCACTTTGCACTTCTGATTACTGCACTGCAGGGATTATTCTAATAATTTTATGATGATTACATATGTTGTTGTTTTTAATACTCATAGCACAGCATAATATCTATAAATACAGAAATAAATAAATGTTGGTTTAGTAAAGATCTTGGATTTCTTGGCTGAATTTAAGTTTGTATTGTTTGACACATTTTTTTCTGAAAATTCCAATGTTTTCACAGACAGACATTTATAGAATGTGTTATAATATACTAACCCAGATGTAATTAGGGCAAAGAAACCATGGTCAAATCCTGCCTCAAGGAAGATTTGCAACTGCTCAATCATCCAAATCTGACTGAAGGCATAAGTGTTACCAGGGGTCATTTCGTAGAAAAAGAGGTGAAGGAGCTCATTAGCATAACTTATTTGCATATACTACACCACCTGACATCACTGGAAGTATGTCAGAAGGCAAGAAAGAAAGAAGAGAGAGAGAGAAAGCTGGCAGAGAGGGGACAGCTACTAATCCAAGCCTCAGAAATATCACTATTCTGGGAGGATAGCTTCAGTGGTGGCTGAAGCCTTCAGAAGCCTGGTCGGAGGAACAAGGACCTTTCCAGGGGACAGGGTCATTTTGCTGTAGCCATGACACAAGCAGGCATTCCCCACGGGGGGGGGGGGGGGGCGGCTGGCACCAACTCCCAGAGCTGAGCTCCCCCGAGCTCCTGCTCGAAATGACCCCTGAGTGTAACAGAGGATACCTGACCAGGGCCAGCCAGTTACCACTATGCAAAGCCAGCTTCTCAAAGAAGAAAAACAGGTTCCCCCTCAGTCCCATCCTGGGCAGAAAATACCACATGTTTTGCAAATGCAGTGAAATGTCATGCATCTGTACACAGTCTTATAGGCATTTTCACCCAGCCCCACTGCCACTGGAGTAGAATGATCAGGTGTAGGGGCGGCAGAATGGGGTGAGTGCAAGGATCCAATCAGAGATAGCGGATAAGGATGGAAGATGAGTTGCTTAGACTGGAACAGCTAAGACCTGGATTTGTGCAATACAAGTAGCAATCTGCATTAGCCAGCCCAAGCACCTGGGCTAAAGCCCTCTTCTGTTAAACACACACACACACACACACACACACACACACACACACACACAATTTACAGTGCAAAGTATGCCAACTGAAGACAAAGATGTCTCTGAAGACAAAGATCAAATAGTATCCACAAGCTGCAAACATCCCCCAGCAAAATTACACATGCTGAGAACTTAACAGCAAATACAATTGGTAGGCAAACACATCATTTTTAACAGCTCTGAACTCTCATGAGATAATCCTTGGATCAGTTCATCTGACCTTCACTGTTCAACCTCTACCTGGAGCACTAGGCCAAGCAGCTTTGCTACTGTATCGTAGCTGTGATGGTGGAATTTCATTTTCTTTTCCCTTACAGACACTTTTGCACCTACGCAATAGGTGAAATGATTTTCTTCTAGCATAATAGATGGTTATATCCAATGAGGGGGGGATCTGAAAAAATGACAACTCCCATCGTGCTCTGCCAGAACAGGCATGTGCAGACAGATTGGTAGCCATTAACTTTGGTCAGATAGATAGACGTCAAATGGCAAGACTTAAAAAAATATATGAATTGTTTAATCCTCTATGACTGACTGTTCATTCTTCTGCAGCAGTGCAGTAACAAGGGGTAGGTTAATGTGTCCTGTGCAGAGCACTGTGTCTCTGAGTCTGCTAATCACAATGTTGACTTTCAACCAGTTATCCCCAATCTTCACAGCCCCTAGTTTCCTTCCTCCCACCTTTCCGACAGCTACCTTTCAGGGAAAGTAGCATTTAGTTGATTTGGTAAGTAATTCTTTTTGAAATGGAGTTAAAAATTGGATATATTAGATAGCTGAATATAACTAATCCTGCAACACTGGGATCATACTTTTTACTCATCAGCTCATTGTTACTTTTACAGAAGAGATTTTGTATGGGCATTAAAGGAAATAAGGATAGATTTGAAAGCTGAAATATTAGCAAGAGCATTTCAGATAAGATGCTTATGAGTGGCAGCATAAAAATAATGTTGGGAGGATCACCATGGTAACTAAACAATATAATGCCAAATGATGATACCTTATTACAACTGCAGAAAAAAATCTTTGCAAGAAGTCTCTGTATTAACAAGAAAGGGTTTAAAAATGTATTTATCTAGAAATAAATTATTTTCTTAAAATTCTGGATGATATGTATCTATTTGACTACATCAACATGCAGTTTTAAGGATGAGGAAGCTAAAGGAGGTTAGAAAGGTATTATTGGTCACCCAAAGAGCCTGGAAGGCAAGAGAATACTGAAGGGATGATATAGCTGCCAAATTTGGCAAAATTGTTAAAACACAAGGGCACTAAAATTGCTACTTCCAATGAAATAGAGAATGGGCATCAAGTACTATTCAAAAGGAACTGCTAGATTCGAGTCCAGTAGTACTCTTTGTCAGATACTAGAAGGAGGATTGGACTCTTGAAAATCTTGTTGGTCTCTAAGGTGGCTACTGGACTAGAATCTAGCTGTTCTACTGCAGAACAACCTGGCTACCCTCTGACACTATTAAAAAAGAAATTGTTCAGCATTTAACAATGCAATCCTAAACATAGTTATGGCATAGGCAGAAACAGGGAAGCTGTGAAAATCATCAATTTATTCTGGACCCAGAATCAGATTTTTTTGTTGTTGTTGCCATCAAGTTGCAGCCTACTTATGGTGACCCTTCATGGGGTTTTCAAGGCAAGAGACACTCGGAGGTGGTTTGCCATTGACTGCTTTTGTGTAGCAACTCTATGCTTTCTCGGTGATCTCTCATCCAAAAACTCACCAGGGCTGACACTGCATAGCTTCCAAGAGCTGACAGGTTCAGGCTAGCCTGCGCTATCCAGATCAGAGCACAGAGAACATTAATGTTCTTAACTAATTCCTGTGCCTATGTTTCTGCTAATAGCTCCAAGTCAGAAGCAAAGGTGAATACAGTATAGATAGTTCATAGGCTAAATGTTAAAAGAAATTTTCAGAAGGTATATCTGAGCATTTACTTACAGAAATTTTCCTTATGAGGGTCATTCCTGAATAGTGCAATACTACAAAATGTGTTCTTATACATAATCCAATCTATCAGTGACAACATCCTACAACACCAAATGAAAACTTCAGGATAGCAACAACAAATCTATCTGCTAATTCTTTAAAATCCTTTAAACCTAATTATATATCTGTGTACCAGACTGCTTTATCTAGGGCAGAAAAATGGTTTTAAATACCATTTTTTGTTTATTACTTTGTTGCAAAAAAGGCTTTTGATAGAGCTAAATGGTTGCTTCTTGATTTTACTGTACAAAAAAATTAGGTCTGGCCTTGCAACTATCTGAATTGGATCTCTCTCTACACCACTTTTCTTGTGTGTTTTATGCATATAAACTATTAGCTGTATTGCTCAATAGTAAAGATTATGAGAAGGAGGTAAAATATTGTACAGATCACATGGTATCCATATATGCGGATGGCTTAACAGTAGTATTGTCTAATCTGGAAAATTCAGTTCAATCAGAGAGAGAAGAGTGAACTGCATAAAATGTAGGTTTATATAATTAATTTTGGCAAGTCAGTATTGATTTTCTTATACATGTCCTAAAACATAACCAAATTTCTGCCACACCCTAATCAGTTGGTTTATTCTGTGAGACTCAACTTTTGCTCTGTGATTGCAAGACAATTACTTACCCTCCCAGACTTCTCAGAAATTTCTTACAATGCAGTCTTCTCTGGAAGCCTAATCAAGTGCATGGTCTGCTTTCCAACCAATTGTTGTCGGACATTAGTTATATCTCAGAACAGAGATAACTCAGTCATCTTAGTCAGGCACATCTTCTTTTCCCATTACATCACCTAGACACATCCCTCATTAGGATCCTCAACAAAGAAAAATCCAGATCTTTCAGCAACAGCTTGTATTCTGAGATTTTACACAGTGAGAGGCTGGATCATGGATTCAGCCCAGTTGCAGAGTATATACAAATTTATGACTAATGGCATATGCACCCAATAGTAATTGTTCCTCCACTGCTGACACTCAAAGGACAGACATATCCCAGATCCTTTCCTCACTACTTCAGCCACTTGTACTGCAGAATCAGGCAATGTATGGAATTTTCTGTTTGATTCTTTTAATCTCCACCATCTTTTCCTCCAAAGTTTCCTCCCCAAGCCCAGCCTCTCTGCTCTTCACACCAACTCTTACCTTCCTCAAGATGTACTTGAAAGAAATCAAGATTCTTGCTCCCTCCATTGACTCTCCAACACTGTATGCCTGTAACAAACATAAGGGACAGATTCTGAAACCAGCCCAAGAGAGGACACATCAGTGGGATGGCTTTCCCTAGAAATCTTGAGATTTACTTGTTGAACACTTATTCCCAAAGTCTGTTTGATTTTTTGAAACCTGGACACTTACAGCTTAGTATATTCCCCAAATTTAGTATATTGCACCACCTTTTCAGTCTTCCTACTTTCAGCTTGCTTTTCGTCATGTTATTTTAAAACGTTCAGTAAAGCCACTTACTGCCTTCCTCTATTCCCTCCCATGATTCTACTCAAGATATTGCTCTAAGGGTGCACGCTTGAAAAATCAGATCTGAAGTTCACTTACCCTGGAGTGCCAGAGATGTGCAACCTCCTATCTCTTCTGGTAACTAGCTCTAAGGGGGAAACAATGTTTTCCAGATTCTTTATGCCTGGGTTGCTGCTGGTATAGGATTGCAGGTGCCCAGATGGAGGGAGGGAAAGAACTTGCCCCCATATTCCCTTCTCGAGGCAAATTTTGGAAGGAAAAAAAGCCTGCCTATTTTTTCACAGAGAATTAAAACTACAGCCAATTCCCATTATTTAAAAATGCCCTCTTGAACAATATCATTTTATTACATCCCTATTCGCTTTATAAGGGAAGTGAAATAGTATAGTATAGCCCAGTCTTGCCATATCAAGAAAGCTAGGTAGGGTTGGTTCTCGGGTGGGAGACCACCAAGCAGTCTTTGCAGAAGGCAGCAATGGCAAACCACTTCTGCTCAATTACTTGCCTTGAAAACCCTATGGGGTCACCATAAATTGGCGGCAACTTGATGGCACTTCACACACACACACACACACACACACACACACTCCATTATAAAAAATGCCACCCTTAACAGTTCTGTTTAGAATATTCTGTGGAACAATAGTAGTGTGGGAGCCTTCCTGACCTCATCGGGGTCAGGTGGGAGCCACAACAGAGGCTGAGGACAGACTGGCAAAATGAAGCACAAGGGAAGCGGGGCAAAAAGACCCAGGCCAAGTTGTCGTGGGGCTTTCCATTCGCACTGTGTAGACTGATGTAGGACCATACCAGGGAGAAGGTGGAATGGAGTGTTCACACTGTGGGGCGGCCCTTGGTGGTGCCACTGCAGTGCCGTGCAGCTTTGGTCCATTTTACCAACCTGCGCATGGGCGCAGAAGCTGGATCAGTGGGTTCACATTACTGGTGCCGCTTGATGTGTGGCTTATTTGCATCCACACTGTCAGGAAGTGGGATGAACACACACCCAGATGGCTTGACACTGGTTTCACCAGGTACCTTTTTAACGTGGGATGAAAGCGCTTCAGGACGAGGTGAGTGCAGCATAGCAACACCAGGCTGTATGAAAGGGCTCTCTTAATCCACTTGCAAAGCAGGCCTATATCGGGCCAAACTGCCAGTCTGAACTCGGCCAGAGAATCTTCAGGTACAGGCCCTTTGTAGGGTGGTGCCTTCAGAAGGTTTTGCTCAGAAGTTTTCCCAGCAGAGCATGTCAAGAATATGTCTGAGTATAACTGAGCATGTTTCCACTGGTCTACCTTACCTACTTTGATAATAACCAGGGATATAATTGTAAGAGAATCTGAGGCCAGGTATTTGAAGTGTTGACTAACCTTTGGTGACAGAGTACTGAGTGAAGTATTACTGTTATTCAGGATCTACATTAACAAAGGACAAAAATTCATGATGGAATCAGAGAACAAAGATGTACCACCTAGCATGAAGAAAGCTTTTTAAAGGCAGTTGTGGAACTTACGTTTTTCACTATGAGTTCATGTCCTTTAGTAGGCTGAACACCTATCACCTTACAGGAGTGGATCCATGCTGTTCCTTTTGCTTGGCTTAATGATACAAAAAGCATTTATCTTTCAATGTTTTGTCATACGTTTTGACTTTTCTATATAATGCCCTTCAGGCTGAAACCTGAAAGAGAAAATCACACTTGGGAATACAATTAATTGGATTCTATTTGAAATAAAGGGTTTTTTTTGGGGGGGGGGGGGGGGGTTGGTTTTTTTCAATGAAAAGAAAAAAATGTTCACCAGTATTCCTTTTACAGCTTTTTAGGCAGTTTTATGTAGCTGTAACAGCAAAAAAGTGTGAAAAACAACCATACAAGCTCTTTAATTGGTCTTAATTCATTGGACTGAGCCTAGTGAGCTAGAAAATAGAAAAACTAACCATGAAGAGATAGATATGTTTGCAGTATTTCAGCTACAGTGAATTCCTGACTGATGGTGGGTCACTCTCAATAGTCAGAAAGTTATGTTATATATCAAAAACCACTTCAATCTGAAATTAGCTATGAATCCTTCAAAGTTTAGACATAATGTAATGAGAGCTGTGTTTCTCACCCCCACCCCAAAAAACTCCTGCACCACAAACCAACCTCAGTTTCATAAAATGACCGTGTACATGCATACTAGCAAAAGTTTTAAAAGATGAAAAGGCAGTTTGCGAGCTCATGTTGTCTCTCATTTGAATACAAGAACAATGTGGGTTTTGATAAAACTAAAAGGAAAATTTTTCAAAGGAAAATTTCCCCCCAGATGTGTAAGTAGATAGTTGAATCTACTCTCAGAGGATGTGACAAGAGAGAGTAAATTTAACCAAAAGCAATTGGACAATTGGGGAGGACGGGAAGAACCAAAGACTAATTTATTGGATTACATTCATGGCAAAGACTTAAGGATTCTGATTCACACTTCTAAGACTATTTAAGATTAAAATGAGACCTATTCAGGGACTGCTTTTTACTTCTGAATGTCATGAAGGAGACTTGCATTTTTGTTAAGCCAGTAATTTTCAGTTCAATAAAACACTAGACCAGTATACAAGATAGTAACAAAGCACACAGAAAGAATGCAGCAAAGCAAGGCTGCAATGCCTTCTCCATCTAAAACTCAAATGGCAGGATCGGAAAAATCTGGGGACTTTAAATCCCCCTTTAAACTTCAAAAGCACAGATCTTCCCTGCTATCACTGCCATCACAAGTCATTGAGCAGGCTGACTACTGGGTGTGGGCTTAAACTAGGGTTGTCAGGTTTGGGTTGGAAAATACCTGGAGACTTTGGGGGTGGATCCAGGAGAGGGCAGGGTTTGGGGAGGGTCGGGTCTATAGCATGGTACAATGCCATAGACTTCAAGGCAGCTATTTTCTCCAGGGGAGCTGATCTCTGTCAGCTGGGGATCAGTTGTAAAAGCAGGAGATCCCCAGGCCCCTCCTGGAGGCTGGCAACCTTAGCTTGAACAGAAGTTTCATGTATATGCTCTATGAAAATCCGAACTATGGATTTTATGGCCCAACCACTCCTAAATTACTCTCAGTGTCTGCTTTTGCAAGATAATCAACCCATCACTGTATGATCAGACACAACTGTGGGTGAGTCTGGGTTTTTTGCCATTTGTTTCCCTTGTGCATAAACAAGGAATCGATGAATTGCATCTCTGCACTGAAGGCCCCCTATGGATTATGTGATGGTGCGCATACTGCAAGGTGGGGGGAACACGGCATGGAGTTGGGATGGCATGCTCATACCATCCCAATGGCATGAGAGCATGCTTGAATGATCAGACAGGGGAAAGTCTGTCTGTGGCCTGTCAGCAAGCATTAGGACCAGACTTTCCCCGGTGTCTTTTAACTCCGCTTCTGTGGCAGAGCAGCATGGGTTGCTGACAACTGTGGGATGCTTCCCAGATGTTGCTGTCTGATCACTCCGTTTAGATTCATCAGGCATTCACAGCTATGTCAGATCTAAAGGAGCGTGTGATCGCAGCTTAGTTCACTTTATTTGAGTAATTGCTGACTCTTTTGGTGCCCAAATGGTTGGTACTCTCTTCCCAATGCCCAAACCCCTTCTCTTAGAACACCAGTATAGAGTTGTTCACTGACTTTTAAGGTCTCTACAGGCAGTTTCTAATCACTCCAGACCAGGGATCTCAGTACTCCTTAGAGATAACTCTCCCTGTTTGACTCGGTAGGGAATCTTCTTTCTCTAGAAGACCTATCCTCTTTTCTTTGGCTTGAATGAGAGTCTACTACCCAAACTTCCCTGCCAAACTCTCTTCTAGTTCTCTGTCTGTGCTCAATCTGTGCTGAATTCAGACTGCATTTAGTCAAGGTTTAAATCTGATTCTGTCAGCACTAAACCCCTTTTCTGTCAGGGCTATTCACAGACTGTCTCTGTACATGTCTCTTATCAGTTAAGGCTGGAATCTGACTCTCCTCGGCATTCAGCTGTCTCTCAAAAAAAATCAGCTGATGCTAACCAATCAAATTGCTTAGAGCAGCCTGTCACTCTTGCTTAGTGAAGAATTAACCCTTCACAGTCCTTTAGTTGTTGGTACTGCACTTCAAAGCCTCTTAAAAAGAGCAGTCCATCACAACAGGGTTTAAAAAGTACAATAATAAAACTATGTACAAAAGCTGTCAAACCATTCTATGTTCTTTGTAAGGGGGCAAATACCCTATAGATCTTCTTCATGATCTCGTCAGTGGTTGCCAGGCCAATTCTTGGGCTAGGACACCTAAGCAGTGACTTGAGGCAGATCAACAAAAAGGATCCTTATGCATTGTGGCTCAGCTAGCCATAAGCTGGGAAGTGACTTGCTATTACCTCCTGGCACTGTGCTGCTGCTGCTGGCTGGGTCCAAGTGAAGCTGCAGGGCTTTGGCTTGTTTGTATCTGCTGGCCCAAGAGTTGATGCCTGAAGCTTGAAGAGTTTGCTACTGCTGGCCCAAGAGTTGATGCTTGAAGAGTTTGCTACTGCTGGCCCAAGAGTTGATGCTTGAAGCAAAACAAAAACATTTGAACCTGCCCTTGTGCTTGCTACTCTGTTATCATTCACTTCTCTGTTGCTTTTGGTTTATTAAAGGGAGAAGAAGGCCTGTGGCAGAATGCCTGTCCTGTGTTGTTGTTGTTTTTCCTGCAGTGATGCAGCCCCAGGAAAGAGTGACTGGGATAAAAAGGCCTTTTAGTTATCTATTTATTTAAAACATTTACATGCTGATACTTCAGAGACCTGGTTGAGGAAGCTCAAAAAATAAAACAGGATACAATCATAAAAGCATAACATCAAATCAGTAAAAACCCAGCCATTAAAAACATATAAAAACACGAAGCATAATCACTGTCAAAGGCAGACACACTTCAAGACTTCATTCATTCTGACAGTACTTATATTATATTTGTACAACTTAATTTCATTAAGGTTTGTCTAGCAACAGGAGGCTTACTTAGCTGTGTTGTTTGAAAAGTTTTCCCTGGTGTAAAAATGCCCTAAGGTGACAACTTGCCAACAGAGTTCAAGAAGCCAGATACTGAAGAACCAGACAACCTTTTTTTTACACATTCTAGTGTGAACAAGTGATGATTAATGGAAGCTGAGGGTAGAGACTGTGAATATTTTCATTACCTACCTAGGCTCTTCGTATATCAGTCAAGTGGCAGTTTTGGACTCTGCAAACATTATCAGATTACTAAGAAGGCTGAAATGTATCATAGTAGACACTGAAGCTACCATAAAAATGAAATCTAATGATAATTATGCACACCAGGCTAGTCAACCAAAAACTCTATTAGCTAATGAGATTAGACAGAAATCCTGTCCAGCGCTGATTAATCACACACCAGTGCCAATACACCTTAGTGTAAAAGGGCACCTGACTAAATAAGGGGTGAGAGAATTGACACTGGAGAATTAGAAATTTGTGCTACTTTAAAACAAAATGTTGAATGAATGCAATTATAATATCTATTACGGAATTCTTGGCAGTAGACTGAGCAGGGACCAAATCTTACACTAGGAATATGGACAATGTATAAATTACTGACCATATCTGATACTGCTGGATACCTTTTCATAGCCTACTGTGAGGGAATTTTGTGCTACAAAAAAAATCCCTGAAAATCTGTACCAAAAGAGCCCAGAAAAGTTGAATTGCAATGCATGTTAATATTCAAAGCAACTATGCAACTATGTATTCATTTAATTACATGCATTTATTTTGTATTTATGTGTATGTACACACACACACACACACACACACACACACATATATAATTGAGTAGTGGGGTGGAACTTTCTGAAGATTCCACATGCTCCTAAATCAGTTGGCTCCATGATGTGTCAGTCAGAAGCTGTCCCTATCCACTGGTTGCGTTGCCTGAGACCTGAACCACAGAAGCGGCGCCTGCCAAAACTTTCCTCAGAAGACGGTTGCTTCACTCCAGTGAACACAGCTACTGTGTCGCTTTCCTCACCAGATGACGATTGATTCCCTCAGGGGACAAAACCCACCATCTTCAGCCTCCAAGCCAAGTTTGCTGAGGCAACACTTTCCAGAACGGGGGGGGGGGGGGGAAACGCCAAGTAAACAGCTGTCAGCGTAGCGGAGGCAGGGGAAAACCAGCCCAAGTTATCAGGAAAAGCAGTGAATACACACACAAACAGAGGATGGGACCAGACACACAGAAAATAAAAATGGCTGACTTTCCCCTAGGGTTGCCAATATCCAGGTGGGACCTGGAGATATCCCACTGTTACAATTGATCTCTAGAATACAGAGATCAGTTCCCCTGGAGAAAATGGCTGCTTTGGAGGATAGACCCTATGGCATTATACTCTGCTGAGTCCTTCCACCTCCCCACCCAAATGCTGCCCTCCACAGGATCCAACCCCCCAAAATCTCCAGGTATTTCCCTATTCAGAGCTGGCAACCCTTCTTCCCCCTCATTGCCTGTTGCTAGGCAACCAAGCTTGGTTTTGTCAGTAAAAGGCCCTGTCCACACCTATTTTGGCCTTTGGGGAAAAAACTCATTGGGGCCAGTCCTGATAGGGTTGCCAACTCCAGGTCAGACATTCCTAGAGACTTGAGTGCCTGGAGAGGGTGAGGTTTGAGGAGGGGTGGGACCTCAGACAGGTACAATGCCATAAACATCACCCTCCAAACCAGCCATTTCCTCCTGGGGAACCATTGTTGCCAATCTCCAGGTGGTGGCTGGAGATCACTCAGAATTACAACTACTGTCTAGGAGGGAGGGGGAAAGAGATGGAAAGCTGTAGTCAGAGGGGCAGATAAAGGTTGGTTGATGGTTGGCTGGGAAAGAGATAGGGTTGCCAACTCCATGTTGGGAAATTCCTGGAGATTTGAGAGGTGGAGCCTGGAGGGCGTGGAGTTTGAGGAAGGGTGCTCAGCTGTTTGGAAACTCCTGTTTTTGTGTGGAGCAGAAAGCATTTAAACCAAGTATTCAAACAAAAACAGCTGTTTTTTGTGAAGAGCAGAAAGTGGGGTTGGCTTTTCTTCCCAAACTACATCAAAATTCATGGAAGGTCATGGTAGTTCTTCAGTTCATGAACATCACTTCATGAATTTGTGATGAACTTTAGTTCATCAGCTGGTTCATGTCCATCCCTTCACATGTGCATGTTTTTGCATAAGGACTGGGTCTCAAGTCTGCAGTTTAAAATGCCAACAGGTCCTCCCTTCCTGCTGTGAACATTTGTGTTTTGACTAAGTCCAGAAGGACCATGAAAGCAAGAAAATGTGCTCTGTGGTGAAAATTTAAATTTAAATGATAGCACTGAGGACTGGCTGCCATGTGTAGCTTACACACCAGAGGATTTCTGTTACATGTGTAATGTTTAAAGCACACACAAATAAAGAGAGCTCAGATCAACTCCTGGGCTTCCTCCTTCTGGGACCTAATGAGAAACAGTGATCAAATGAAAGTATAATGGAGAAAGCAGATGGAACATAAAAGAGGAACATCAGTAAATCAAATAATATATTTAAAAGGCCAGAACACCTCCCCCCCCCAAAAAAGAGCTGATAAAATATGCACACATTATTTAGAAGACAGACCAAAGTAAAGAAATTGCAATGTGCTTTGTAATAGGAAAAGGATGGAAAGGAGAGAAACCAATGCACAGCAGTTACCTAATAGACTTTCCCATCTGTCAGAAACTGATTTTGTTTATAAAAATACAATATATATATAATCTTTACTTGGGTTATGCCCATTTATCCTTGATGTATCTAGTTGCTCTTTGTAGGTCTCTCATATCTGTACCTTCCATAAAAATGTGGGATGATTCACCCTATGAACTCATCCAGTATATATACTGATATATTGAGTAAGAAAACAAATTAACTAAGGCCCTTTGATTTTGAGATTAGCTACTGGTCGTTTACCTGTGGGATTTAATCTGAAATGACGCTCTAATAACACTAGCCAAATCAATGGTTTAAGAAGAGATTAAAATTAAGTTTCTCAAATATGCAGTGAATTTAAATTTCTGCACAACAGGACTCAATCCTAAATTCCTCATGCAAGCAAAATTCTCACTGGAATTAACATTTTCTCTCAATAAACATAATGGAACAGAAGATCTTTTCTAGATAAGGATTAAAAAGGCTTTCAGTTTCCTGAAGTACCCATCCAGCTATTAAGTTTCCTTTCAGTGGTCCTCTCTAAATGATGAAATCTAGATGAAATACAGTTAGGAATTGTGGGATGCGACCCAATGATAATACTATCATAAGCAGAGCTGAGCCCTTCTAGTTGCACTGTAAGAAACTTTATGCCACTATTTTGGTTTGTTAGCAGCCTAAATAGCCCACTTTTGGCCAAGCTCATCAGGGCTTTATTTTTTATTTATTTATTTATTTATTTATTCCTTTTATATCCTGCCCGCCCCATGAACAGGCTCAGGGCGGCTTACATTGGTCAGTACCAAGGACCATAAAATCCACATAAAACATAAAACATTTAAAACATTTAAAACAATCAAAAACCATAAAGTGCTAGTGATAGTAATAATAATAATAGTAATCATTCCATCATTGATTGAGATGGTGTGCTATATGCCAGTTTCTGACTCAGTAATCATCTGATGTCATGCGATGGCATGACTGGATTTCAAAGCTGTGGGTGGCACATAACCACAGATGTTGGTGGTAGTGCTGAGGGCGGCTCCTAGTTGAAGGCCTGGTGGAAGAGCTCCATCTTGCAGGCCCTACAGAACTATAAGAGATCCCACAGGGCCCCAATCTCTTCCCGGAGCTCATTCCACCAGTATGGAGCTTCCACTGAAAAGACCCTAACCCTGGTGGCCATGAGCCTGGCATCTTTGGGGCCCGGGAGGGTCAATTGGTGTTGTGACCCTGACCATAGCACTCTCTAGGGTATATATGGGGAAAGGTGGTCCCTCAGGTATGTTGGACCCTGGCCAAATAGGGCATAAAGGTAAGTACCAGCACCTTGAAGCGAATTCGGTATGCTATTGGCAGCCAGTGCAGTGCCTTCAGCACAGGCCGGATGTGCTCTCATCTAGGAAGGCCCATCAAGAGCCTGGCCATGGCATTGTGCACTAGCTGCAGCTTCTGGATTTGTGACAAGGGCAGCCCCATGTAGAGAGTGTCGCAGTAGTTTAGTTTTGAGGTGACCTTCATATGGATTACTGTAGCCAGGTCCTCGTGGTCGAGGAAGGGAACCAACTGCCAAATCAGCCAAAGATGGTAAAAGGCTGACTTAGCAATGGCTGCTACCTGGGCCTCCATTGTTAAGGAAGTATCCAGGAGCACTCCCAAACTCCTAACCTCCAATGCTGGCACCAATGGTGCCCCATCAAAACTCAGGAGCAGGATCCCTATCCCCAAACCACCCTGACTCATGCACAGGACCTCTGTCTTTGCTGGGTTCAGCTTCAGCTGGCTCAGTTTAAGCCAACCAGCCATGGCTTGTAGTGCCCAGTACAGATCTTCTGGTCTGGAGTCCGACTGGCCGCCCAACGTCAGATAGAGCTGGGTGTTATCAGTGTACTGGTCAGTGTACTGGTAACACCCCAGCCCATACCTCCAGGCAATCTGGGCAACAGGGTGCATGTAGATGTTAAATAACATCGGGAAAAGCACTGCCCCCTTGAGGCACTCCTGGACTGCTGTTCCCCTAGCACCACCCTTTGTCCCCAACCCTGGAGGAAGGAAGCAAGCCACTGCAAGGCAAACCCCTGAATCCCCATGTTGGCGAGGTCGTGGGTCAGCAACTGATGGTCGACCATGTCGAACGTGGCTGACAGGTCCAACAACAACAGTGCCTCCAAACTGCCCTGATCCAGATGCCTCCGGAGGTCATCATTAAGAGCAACCAATGCCGTCTCCATCCTGTGTCCCGGGCGGAAGCCAGACTCGAAGGGATCTAACATGCAAGTGCCATCCATGAAGCCCTGCAGCTGTATTGCCACTGGCTTGGGAGCTAAGCATGGTCAGCCATGGTGTTAGCCAAATTGCCTTGATTGCTTAATCAGTATTGAGGAATTATGAATATTAATAACTGGCAATAGGCATAAACAGATCATACCTGTTTATACAGAGGCTGGGCTTTCTCCAGACAAACCAAGAATAGACAAGGAGACTGGTATCAGTATAAAAAGGTTTTCTTTTACTTAAAGAATAAAAGGTAACTTATTCAAGTGTTACAGAAACGTTCACACATTCATACAGTTCTAGGAAGTCAGATAGAATTAAAGGGTTGCATTAGCAGGAAATCGCTGGTAAGGCAATATTAACCTGTCCAGAGAGAGCTGGTGTAGTCCTGCTGGAAAAGTAAGGGGAGTTTATAGGGGATTGGGGGGGGTGGTCATGAAGGCTTTTGGTTAGTTATACCAAGAGCCATGGTAGGGTCAGAGCATGGTCAAAGCAAGAGAGAGAGCGAAGCAAGAGAGAGAGAGCTGTTGCTGGGAGCTCTCCTTTATTGGGGGTGGTCTCTGGGAGCAGGCTTGGCCAGATGCCTGTCCTGAGACCACCCCTTAGAGAGTCCACCCTAAAAGTCCTTTTCCATTCAGAGAAAGGCTGAAGGGGGTTGGGCAATGTTAGATTATACCTGGTGGTCAGAGAAATACCTAGGGCCGGAAGCTGACATCATTGGCTGGAAGCATTGTCTTTCAGATGAAAACAGGCCTTGGGCAGCCCAAACCGGTTCTCCCAGGAAGCTCCCTGCTGTTTGTGCATCCTGGGATGAGTTCCTTTGTTACATCAAACAAAGACTGTTGGGGGGGGGGGGCAGCCTGTGACGTGTAGAGAGCATGTACTGTGATGGTGATTGTGAGCACATGACTTTAGCCAAAAGGACAAGATGGCCCATTTCCTGTGTAAGTCTCTTTTATGTTAGGAGAACTCCTCCTGGAGTTGGCAACCTCAGGAACCACCGTCTCAAACCTCTTGCTGGAGATGTTTGCAGCTGTTTTCTCCCTGGTTACTCTGCCTCACAGTTTTTCTCACACATTTAACACAGTTATTTATCAAAAAGCACCTTGCAGGCTTACAATTGTTAGTACTTGGATAGGAGACCACCAAGGAAGACTGGGGTTGCTGCACAGAGAAAGGCAATGGAAAACCACTTCTGCTCGTCTCTTGCCATGAACACCCCATGGTGGGGGTTGCCATGAGTTGGTTGTGACTTGATAGCACATTTTTCTCCTTCTTTGAAATGCTCCAGTTAGAGAGATCAACACCTAAAGTTATTAATGCCTCATATTATGACTAGTGAGGTGTCATAGGGTAGCCACATTCCAGGTGGGGCCTGGAGAGCTACTGAAATTATATCTGATCTTCAGGCAACAGAGATCAGTTCCCCTGGAAGAATGGCAGCTTTGGAGGGTGGACTCTATGGTATTATGCCCCGCTGAGCACTGTTCCCTCTCCAACTCCACCCTCTCCAGGCTCCACCACACATGTCCAGGAATTTCCCAAACTGGAGTAGGCAATCTTAGATGTGAGACTGAAATTTGCAATGGAACTATTTCAGGAATGAATATGATCAAGGATCACTCAAAGTATAATTCTCGATGTTTCTCCAGATATTTATCCCAACTCCTTGAGACAATATATTTAAAACTCATTTGTATTTCCCCACTACATTTTGCAAGGAAAAAGTGGGTTGGACATTGTTCCCATATTTTAGTATCCCATGATTTATGATCAGAAGCTGGCATCGACCAGTACGTAAAACTAGAGGTCATGCTGGGAATCAAGAAGGGACCTGTTCAAATATCACCTCTTGCATATACTAGGGGGACATAGACAAGCCTCTGTCAGGCTTCCTCCATTAATGGTACATTCCTAAGGGGGGGAGCATTTAGGGAGCTGACCAGATGCTATACCAGTGTACCTTTGAGAGGCTGCTGTTACCTGATTGGTGGATGTTATCAAGGTTGCTATAGACACCAGTGCACTTATTGTTCCTGTGGAGGGCAGTGCATTGTCATTTGCTCTTGCAGATTGTCCATAGGGACTGGACCAGTCCCACCATAATTGCACTGACAGCTGGTTGCCTCTACCTTGGCAGTCCTCAGGATTGCACTTTTTGGTACATGGGAATATTAAACCTAACTTTATAGGGTGATGTTTCAAGACATTGTATATGAACATGTGAAAGTGCTACAGTGATACTAAGTATTGTTAGTATTTGCCAAAATTATTTAATGCAAGATGTAATAGACAGTTTTTGAACAGTTACATCAATATTTAACCATCTGAAATGCAAGTGATGTGGCTCTTCACAGTGATCATCTCAACTCAAAAATGGATTTTGTCAATTGGATCTTAATTTAGAGAGGCTAAAATGTTGGCCTGCCCCTCCTGATATTTCTTTGCCCCATTTGTACATGGCTAAAAAGAAATACATGCAAATATTTCCAGATGACTTTGAAAATGAAATGGAGCATTTGAAATTAGTAGAAAGCAGCAAGGATTTTCACAGAATGAATGCTATTCTTGATCACAGTGAGATCCTACATGCATGAAAATCAGCAAAACTATTTCTCTTCATTTGTAGTCTTTATGCAGAGATACAGAATTAAAGGTCTGTACTGGTTACTAAATCACTTTATGTCCCTAAGATTGTCTTTCTGGTTGATATTAAAAAGTGACTTTGCATAAAAGCTATCATGTTATGGACATATGGCTGATGATCAAAATAAGCATATAAAGGGTGCTTAAGAAATAAAGAGGTATAGATAGCTGCATGCTAATGATACAAAAAAAAACACCACTCCCCCCCCCCTAAAAAACCCATGTTCCAAAATCCTTATGAAGAATACCTGTTGTCACTGATAACATAGACACATTCATAAAGAGGTGGGGGTATGCAAGATCTCCCATGAGAATTTGTGCTTTCAGGGTTTCCTCAAAATCCATCATATGTTTCATCTAAGAAAGAACGTGCAAATTCTAATTTCATTAGATTAAAAATCTAGTGTCAGTCTAGGCCTCCCCTTAAATATATTGTATCGGTGGGGGGAACCAAGTTCACTCCAAATATTTCCTTTAGCTGAATCTCATTTACAGCTCTTAGAAAAAGGGAGGCACACTGTTTAATCAAAGGACTTCGTACTGAAACAATAAACAAGGAAAATGAGAATCTAAATAGGAAAATTGTATTTATTTATTTATTTAGATTTATATCCCACCTGACCAACATAAGCCCTAGGCGCTCTAGGCGGCTCACAACATTAAAATCAATACAAACAATATAAATTAGTACATTAAAATACAGTACAATTTCAATTGGCGGCAAATTACAAATATAATTGGTGGCAATTTCAAATACCAACACCAGGGCAACAACAACTCCCCACAGCCAGGAGGCTACCACCAACTGTTATACTGGGCCTGTGTACTTCTCTGGCCACCTATCGGTGGCCATTTCCCCCAGCAGCGGCCCCAAAAGCCTGGCGGAAGAGCTCTGTCTTGCAGGCCCTGCGGAACTGCAAAAGGTCCTGCAGGGCCCTGATGTCTTCCGGGAGCTCGTTCCACCAGTAAAGGGCCGCCACTGAGAAGGCTCTATTCTGGGTGGTAGCCAGCCTGGCCTCTCTCGGGCCAGGAAGGGCCAGGCGATGTTGCGTGCCTGACCGTAGTGCTCTCTGGGGTATGTATGGGGAAAGGCAGTCCCTTAGGTAGGCAGGCCCCTGGCCCCTGTAACCTACAGCCTGTAGTACTTGCTTTCTGTTGTACTAATAGCTATCAAGAAATTCTCTCCCATTCTCTCTGTTGTTACATAAAATGGTGAGAACAATTTCCTCCATCTAAAATTACTTTCCATTGTGTAATCTTAGACATAAGACTTTTGAATTTTATTTTGATGTACACCACTTTGAAATTAAAACCTCTAACCGATCTTGAAAACAAACAGATAAGGTAGTAAGAAGAACAAGCTGGGTGCCAATCAGAAGTTGTACATTGAGAAAGAGGATTTGAAAATCCACTAATCCCATGCACACACCCAAATCTTCCAAGATTCTATGAGATTTCTGATGCCTGACAGACTAATTTCAACTGCACTTGATGTGCCGGTGTCACCAGGCTTCTGCTTCTCCACTTTGGCCTTCTCTAGGCCCTTGATCTTGGCTGCCAAATCCCATAAGGAGGAGCCACCCTCATCCTCAGAGGACGAGATGGCTGACAGCACCCATTTGGCTGCCCTCTTAGCGAGCCCCCCTTCTTCTGTGTTGCTTTCCTGGGTGGCATACTGGCCAGTTGATCAAAGATGTGCTCTTCAAAGCACAGCAGTGCAACTCTCATCCATCTCAGAGCTTGTGCTGGGCTGGAATGATTGAGGAATGGTGGCCACCAGTGTATCTGAGTGGCCAACCAACCCTCAATTGGTCAGTGCTCCCATGCTGAGCCTTCATAGGCTCCCCCCACCCTTTTTGATTCCATCTTTGGGGGCAGGCAAACGCCGGTGCCTGCTCCATGGGCCAGCACTAGTCACCTTCCAAGTTTCCACAAGATGCCTGACAGACTAATTTCATATAATCATAGAATCACAGAGCTGGAAGGGGCCATACAAGTCTTCTAGTCTGAACCCCTGCTCAATGCATGACCAACCTAGAGCATCCCTGACAAGTGTCTGTCCAGCCACTGCTTAAAGACTGCCAAATTCTCCATCTCTTTCTCTTTTGTTTTCCCTTCAATCATCTTTCGACTTCTTACAGCAATCTCCATGTCCTGGAAAACATGTAATACCCATGTGTGGGAGGACAGCATCTTGGTTAATTGACAAACTGTATACCTGGGAAATTCTCCTAGCATGTGGAGCCCTCTCCTTGTCTGTGGGATGACCTGGTTTTACTTTTTAAAGGAAGGCATTAGGAATGCTTCTAATCTAACTGTGAGCATGTTTGATGGTTAAACTAATTGTGTTGGAAGGTAGCAATCAAATGTGAACTGATCACTTGGTCTATTTGGTTTGTGTGGAGGAACCACAAATTCCTGCCAAATTGGTTTACATTGGGTTTTTCCAAAACTGCACACATGCAGAGACACTGCTGATTCAAACTGATTGGTAGTCATTAGAATCACTAAGGGCTAGGTAGCCAAACACCAAAGGGTAGGATTTTATTGAAACATAGCATTTACTGATGACTGATTTACATTATTTCTGAGTGATCTCATTGTCTATTTAAATAATTGCTTGTTGAACAGAGCAGTTATACAGCAAGGGTGGGGAGGCACTAGATCTCAATCCGACTGTGTGAGAACATGCATGCATGGAAAGCCAATTGCGCTGTGCTGTAGGGTTAGTGAGGAATACAGTGAAACAACTAATCAAACACCCACAAAAGGACCAATGAACTATTGAACTGAATATTGAAAAATCATATCTCTGTTTGCAACTGGCAAACAGTTGGCCAGAATTTGAACCTCTCTGATGGATATGAGATATCCACTTTACTGTTAAATCTATATATCTAATAGCCAAGTCCCTTTCTGTGTGTAGATACTTATTTCCATAGATCTGGGTCACATGGAGGGTAAACAGATCTTCCAGCAAACTTGGGACAGTCCCCAAGTTTGCAGAAAAATCTAAAATGTTTTTAAAAGTATACGGGGATACCTAAATCCCTCCCAAAGTAAAACTGCTTACTGCAAGCACAGAGAATAGACTTACTGAAGCTCGGGGAAAGCTGTTGGAGCCATGAGGGAAGCCGCTGCTGCAATAGCTGTGCACCCTGCTACTGGGACAGCCCCCGCCAGGACCACCGGCAACAAAGACTATAGCTTCAGCCAGCAGGTTTGGGCACTGGACTGCTAAGTAAAGGCAGCCAGCGGCACCCCCAAGGGAGGGAGGGCAGCCAATTGGCCAAAAGAGCCAAAGGGGCGACGGTGACTCTCTGGGAGCCAGCCTACACTCTGCTGCAGCCGCTGCTGTTCAAGCTAGCCCTGCAGCCCTCAGTTGAAGTGTGAGGAGGCGAAGCCTGCGTCATTGCCCCCCTCCCTCCTGCAACCAGATTGGGGATGTTTGCTCACCTGCAGCCGCAAAAGGAGAGAAACAGAAAGAAGTGGGGTGCTGTGAGAAGGGAGAGAGAGACAGAGAAAGAATAGGGAATTGTCTGTTGGGGGGAGAAAGAAAAGAATGGGAGACTGAGGGAGGAGAAGAGAAAGAGGAAGGGGAGATTGGGAGGCTAGAAAAATAGTGGAGAGAAAGGGGTAGACTGAAAGGGGTGGAGGGAAAGGACATCAAGAAGGGCTGGGGTAAGAGGGGGTGAGACATATAAGGTGTGAGAGGAGCAATGGGGTAGGAAAGGATTGCTAGAGAATGGGGTAGGGCGGAAAGCTGACATAGAAGAGGTGAGAGGAGAAGGGGACGTGAGGGAAGATTAGTAAATAAGGGGTGTGTGCAGAAAGAAAGAGAAGGGTACTTTGACAATAAAGGGGGGAGGGGGGAAAGGGGGGAGCCCCCCTCCCCACAAGTTTCTTGCGAGGACTGCCTGCAACTAAGACTGTGATAGGGCCACAACACATTATGCAACATTTTGTTGCAGGTCCCCTCTTGTATAGTTATAATAATAATGCCAAAAATGGTTGCCTTTCCAAGAAGAAGTTACTTATGAGATATGGGAAACCCCAGGGGTCATTTCGAGCAGGAGCTTGGGGGAGCGCAGCTCCGGGAGTAGGTGCCAGCCCCCCCCCCCCCCCGCAGGGGAATGCCTGCTTGTGTCATGGCTACAGCAAAATGACCCCATCCCCTGGAAAGGTCCTTGTTCCTCCGACCAGCCTTCTGAAGGCTTCAGCCACCACTGAAGCTATCCTCCCAGAATAGTGGTATTTCTGAGGCTTGGATTAGTAGCTGTCCCCTCTCTGCTAGCTAGCTAGCTAGCTAGCTAGTCTTTCTTTCTTTCTTTCTTTCTTTCTTTCTTTCTTTCTTTCTTTCTTTCTTTCATTCATTCATTCATTCATTCATTCATTCATTCATTCTTCCCTCCTTCCCTCCCTCCCCCCCTCTCCTCTTTTTTTCTTGCCTTCTGACACACTTCCAGTGATGTCAGGTGGTGAAGCATATGCAAATAAGTTATGCTAATGAGCTCCTGCATCTCTTTTTCTACAAAATGACCCCTGGAAAACCCTTACTGTGTATGCAAAACATATACAGTCTGTTCAATGTGTCCTCAGAGAGTTTCTTTTCTAGATTCTTTATCATACTGATCTCTCTCTTAATTCCTCCCATTGTCGGCATTTTTTAAAATCATGGTGCTCAGAACTCAGCACAGTACACTAATGGAATATTACCATGCACAACAGCCACTGGATTTGTACAACAGCAAAGTGTTTAAAAGGTTTAGAAATCTGAATACTACATGTCACCTTTCTTGACTGGACCTCTATACCTCCAGCCTCAGCATACTTACTGCCACAACATTCATTTCAGGCAGGGGACATGTTGGAAGCCAATTCATTCATGCCTTGCACAATGTGCTCTCCCTTCATCGATACCTCCAAAGCCATGCCATCTCATTACACTCTTTAGCAGAATCACTGTCACACTCTTCTGATTTTCCTGCAAGAATATATGAGGATTTTATATCTTAGTCGATGTTTTAAAAAGACTTATTCTACAAAAAGTTAATTACTAATTAGAAAATTAATTTATACAATATAAATTAATTTTATCAGGCATAAGAGCAATAAAATACTTTAAGTGCTTTTGGCTCATCTGAGTTTTAAACAAAAGAATGATTTGATTCACATCGTCCTTTGAATTCTTGGTTTCTATACCTTGTATTCTTCCCATGAGGGCCTCTTTATAAAGCAATTTTGTAATTAGGAATAAATTGCTTTGAAGACTGACACTTTTTTTTCCATTTCAGAAGTGTAAAAATGGCCTACCTATTTTATTTGAGTAGGTTCCATTTGTTTTCAAAGACAGATTGGAAAGAGACTGCAGATATAATTTTGGAATAATTGCATTTAATACGTTTGGTTACAAAAGGCTGAATTATATACACTTTACTTTCCCTTTGAAGCTATTACCGATCTTCAAAACTCCCAGTGGTTTAAGATGACACTGTGCTGTAGTGTGGAATTCAAGAGAGCTTGATGCCAACATTATAATACAAAACTGCTTCCTGCTCATTTTAACTTAGAATTAATATAAAGGCATAAAAAGCATTGAATTGGATCAGACAAGTTACCTATCTAGCTCTCTATCTTATCTCCAGTAAGTGTCGGTATACGATATTATAACACATCAATCTGATTCTAAGACCAAATGCTAGGCAATCTCCTCTTCATCCTTGGAAAACAAAAAAAGATTACTCAGCTAGGGTTAGGACCAATATCCCACTAACTCTCATAGACCCTCCTCCCTCAGGACTTTGTATGGAATGGAGCACTCTAGCAGTAAAGACTTGGGATGATACTGCTTCAAGAGCCTGTGATTCGCTTGTTCTAACCATGGTGTCTACAAACAACAACTATGCTCAGGAAACAGTACTGCCACAAATCATGGAGGCATGTCCTTCTGCAATGGACTACATGTTTGACTTGAAGGAGCAGGACTGCTGAGAAGGGGAAAATTGGGGGGGGGGGGCAAAATTCCTTGGGGCCAAGTCACCTGGAGGGCCTCTGAAGCAAGAATGCATTTACCTTTTCCCCCTCCTTCTAATGTAGTTCTGCACTGCAGCCACTAGGGACATAGGAAAGGCACAGTAAACTGGAGTTGTTCTGACTCTGTTGGTCAGGCCTTTCTGCAATGTTTACTTGGAGGCTGAGGGAAACCCTTGCCTCTCAGACCCTGCTAAACCCACCAGCCAAGCCAGCAAGGCAAGACCAGCCAGGACAAGCTACAGTCCTTGTTAGGATGCAGCCTTCTAATAAAGTAATCTCCAGCAGTCTATGGTTTCCTTCTTCCTTCAGTTCCACCCAGCTTCACAGTTTTGTCTGCACATCGAGATCTTGCAAATGGGTAGCCCGGTTAGTATGTGGTAGCAAAAAAAACCCCATCAAAAACTTTTGTTGACTTTTCCTTCATTGCTCTAATTCTTTCCCACACTTTTCTCCTCCTTCATTTTGCTCTCTTCCTTTCATGATCTGTCATTCCTCTATTCCCACTTCTATTTCCTCTCCCTTATTTTTCTGTCCTGGTCTCAACTCCTTATCCATCCTGGTTGGCATTTTAGAGTGTATTTAACCTGCAGTACAGCAGCAAACCTTTGCTAATATTATGAACAGAAGGGGAGAGTTATTATTTCCCCATAATCTATCACAGTAGTCAAATGATGCAAAGAATTTTTTTTTAAGGATTGTGCACCCTTAACATGCATGATAATAGAATGTTGATCTGTCTTAATTATAATAAATGGGGAACAGAAGTTAGAATTTAACTTTGCTTCCACTGCCGATAGCATGGGGCAGGAGGGGATTCTGGGAATAACCTGGATTATTTTTGGCCCTGAAATTCACATGATCATCCTGAAGCTGGTGGCCAGTTTTGAGATTCCTAGTTTTATTTTCTAAGAACTGTCTCTGATACAAATGGACAGACACATGGGCATATAGATTCCTTTATTATTATAGATGCATGGTTACAGCCAGAAAAATGATTTGATTTGTTATGAGATTTGGTTTGGATCAGAGTCATATGGGAGTCCCAGATGGAACCTTTTCCTGGGGGCCCATAGTAGCTCTTGGCAGCCCTGTGAAGCAGTAGTATTTTTAAAGATGCTAATATTTAAACATATTCTTTAATTTATTTTTTAAATTATATCTCACCTTTCTACTCTCACAAGGGCCACCAAGTAAATTGATAAACATGATGAGTCATTGGGATATTTGGTTAAAATAGCAGAATTTGCCTGGTCATAGAAGCATGATACTGAGTGCAGTAAATAAATCTCCCAAGAAGTGTATTGCAAAAAAGGTAAGAAGAAAAAGAAGCCTAATTTAAAGAGTGCTTTCCCTATCAGAAATGGCCAGCTTGTTTGACATTATGTATGTGGGAATATGGGGCCACTGTATCTACAGGAGGGACCTGCAAATCCATGTGTCTCCATGGAAGGCCATGTGAAAAGAGAGTGAGAGGACAAAGGGTCAGAGGGCAGCTCCCAGATTAAGACAAAGAGAGGAATCCCATTCAAGGAAATAAGAGCTATACTTAGAGTGATATAGTGCCCTCCAATGTCTGGGCATGCTGAGTTGCTCACTCCTACATGAATAACCTGGGTTATCACATTGCACATTGATGCACATTGGAGCCAAAAATCCTAACTATAAATACACGTTGATGGGGTCCGAACTGGTGGAGACTGAGCAAGAGAGAAATCTTGGAGTCGTAGTAGATAACTCAATGAAAACGTTGAGACAGTGTGCGACTGCAATGAAAAAGGCCAATGCTATGCTGGGGGTTATTAGGAAGGGAATAGAAAACAAATCAGCCAGTATCATAATGCCCCTATATAAATCGATGGTGTGACCTCATTTGGAGTACTGTGTACAGTTCTGGTCACCACACCTCAGAAAAAATATTATAGCATTGGAGAAAGTGCAGAAAAGGGCAACTAAAATGATAAAAGGTTTGGAACACTTTTCCTATGAGGAAAGGTTGAAGCACTTGGGACTCTTTAGCTTGGAGAAACGATGGCTGAGGGGTGACATGATCGAGGTTTATAAGATTATGCATGGGATAGAGCAGGTAGAGAAAGAAGTTCTTTTCTTCCTTTCTCACAATACAAGAACTCGTGGGCACTCCATGAAATTGCTGAGCAGTCAGGTTAGAACAGATAAAAGGAAGTACTTCTTCACCCAAAGAGTGATTAACGCATGGAATTCACTGCCACAGGAGGTGGTGGCAGCTACAAGTATGGACGGTTTCAAGAGGGAATTAGATAAACATATGGAGCAGAAGTCCATCATTGGCTATTAGCCACAAAGTATAGATAGGAACTCTCAGTCTGGGGCAAGTGATGCTCTGTACTCTTGGTGTTTTTTGGGGGCCAACAGTGGGAGGGCTTCCTGCCCCCACTGCTGGACCTTCTGAGGGCACCTGGTGTTTTTGGCCACTGTGTGACAGAGTGTTGGAGTGGATGGGCCATTGGCCTGATCCAACATTGGCTTCTCTTATGTTCTTATCACTAGGAGAATCTTCAGCAAATATTTGGTTTGCTGAATTGTAAATGCAGTCTGTAGTGTAACATTTTCCCATACAACAGGTAGTCCAACCAGTCCCATACAACAGGTAGCCCAACTAAAAACTGTCTGCTTTGCAGCTTTCTGATATCCTGAGAACCTTTCAGAACATCATGTCTGGAGATCATCCAAGAAAATCTTGGTTCCTTGAAAAGCTTCTTCTGAGGGAGGAAATTTGTCTCAGTGGGGAGCTGCCAGCTGGAGTTGGGCCAGATGTGTACAATGCAAGATAAATTTTGGAGAAGTCCATCTCTAATGTTTATCATTAGCTCCTGGCATCAAATGGTGAAGCAGAGAAATGGATTTGGATGAGTTTTCCTCTTGGCTAATACCATTCATTCTACTGGACACCATCTATCAACCACTAATGTTGTATGACTTCAGTTCAATGATGAATATGTAGGGTTTCCATTCAAGCTCCAACAAACTTCTGGGATCTGGGATCTCAAGCCTATGAAGTGTGCATTCTATCAGGAGGTTGTGGGCTCACCAAATATTTAGTTATTATATGTATTTCCCTCTTCCTGTATGACTTCAGTTCAATGATGAATATGTAGGGTTTCCATTCAAGCTCCAACAAACTGAATAGAAGTTGCACAGAAACAGTATTCATAGATTGTTCCCATTCTTGGTATGCTTCTATGGTTGCTATTTGAATCTATGAATCTAGGAATGTTTGTTCATTTACAAATTAATTTCACAACTATACAAGTGGTTCCAGTGACACTCTCATTTGACCTGTGCTCTGGAAAAAAGCCCAGGAAGTAAAAAGAAGTTCTTTGTAGGAAGAGGGAAATACATATAATAACTAAATATTTGGCGAGCCCACAACCTCCTGATAGAATGCACACTTCATAGGCTTGAGATCCCAGATCCCTGACATCTCCAATTAAAATATCTTCTGGCCCATAATGAAAACTATGGGTAGAACTGTGACTTAGCAGTAGAGTACCTGCTTTAGATGCAGAAGGTCTTAGGTTCAATCTAAAGGGAAAAGGTTCTGGTAGCAGGTGATCTGAAAGTTTTCCACCCAAGGACCTAGGAAAGCTGCTGTCAGGGCTAGCCCACGGACTAGGTGACTACTGCCCTCCCTTCCCCTGAGGAGGTGTATGAAAAGCTGCTGCCTTTCCTCCTCATCCCCCCTGCACTGGCACTGCAGCAAGGTGAGGCAACACCTGCTCTGCTTGCCACCCCCACTACAAGGAGGTAGTGAGGTGAAGTGAGGAGGCATGGCAGTGAGACAGTACCAGCCCTGCTCCCCTCTTGCACCCCAGGCAATGAGGTGATCAAAAATGAGGAGGTACAGTGGCCATATATAGCAATACAGCCCTCGCACGCCTCCCCCCCTGCACCTAAGTAGCAAGGCAAAGCAGTGCCACCCCACTTTGCTACCTCACTCTTATTGCTACGAGAACCTGCTATCACCACTTGCCTCTCAGTGAGGTGGCAAAAGAGAGGGTTGGACTGGGCCCCTCACCCCCATGATGAAGGGAGGTAAAGAGCAGGCTCCTGGCAGCTGCCTGCTGGGCAGGGCGATACCTCCCAAGCTGCTTCTTGCTGTAGCAGACCCAGATGCCATGGATGGGCAGGGGGAGGTGTAATAGGGCCGAAAGGTACTCCTTCACCTCTGACACCCTAGGCAATCACCTACTTGATAGGTTGGCCCTGACTGCTATCAGTCAGATGAGAATAGTTTGATTCATTATAAGGCAGCTTCATATGTGCTCAAATAAACACACCAGGAGAAGGTTTTTACTTTGTATCATGGTAATTTTAAAAGTTATTCTGACACGCAGTTTGTAATAAAGATGGAAATTTTCCCATTGGTAATTTTCTCCAAAACATACCCACAACTCCACAATCCATGAAGTACTAGCCCTTATTTCACATCTAGTTCCTTCCAGGAACTTTAATCATCCTCCCAACCTTCCTGTTGGGGTCTCTCTCTATCCTCCTGTTTAAGGTATCATAGTTAGGTTCAAAACAGTATGAATAAATGCTGAGATTAACAATGTACAAAACGGATTTCAGCTTCAAAGGGCCTCAGGAAACAAACCATATCTTTGCAGAGAGGTGCTCTCAATGGAGAGGACAGCTGCAACGATAAGAGTTTACTGGCACTGGTGTAAAACAAACAGTTTGTCTTGGCAGGGATTTGGCAGGCAGAGACTGTGCCTGCTGAATTATGGGCTTATTACACACAATTATGTGTGTTTATAAAAGACCGAGTGGCAGTCATAGACACAGCTGACTCCAACATCTATTCTCTGAGCTGTTGACAGGTAGAGGAGGGGAGTGTTGTAAGTGAAGCCAGCCAACAGTCATTAGGACTTAAATGGGTTCATTAAAAGGGGATTCATTAATAAGACTTGTTCACTAAAGGCCAAAAGTTGCCTGTTAGGACTGTAAGAAAGGTGATAGATAGGGCAACCATAGATGGCGAGATCTTGCTCAAAGCACATGCCATCACCATAACTATTATAAACTGAATTTAAGATAACTCTGACTTTTCATAGTGTTATTTCCATGCCACTATGTACTTTTTCTAAAGGATTTAGTCTTCAACCAAGCATGCTGGACTGCTGGTTTGCGCCAGACCTAGTTTCAAATGAGGCAAACATTGGTTACCTTGTGCAGAGTAGTGAATCACAGAAAGACTGTTAAAGCACTACCCTGCTGTTGGCAGCTGCCTTTGCTGAAAGTTGCTCCACCACACTTACCTATGTATATGTACCCTATGTACCATTAGGAAGCAGGAACTGTTTGTGCCTCCTTCAAATTGCTTTGTGTGTGTGTGTTTGTTTGTGTGTGTGTGTGTGTGTAGGGGGCAGTTACCTGCTTCATATTCTTTTGGTGAGCTGTGCTTCTACATATAGTCTTGATCTTTTGAGTGGTTAGGCTATAACTACTTTAGGCAGGAATTGCACAAGGAGGTAGAGCCAACTGACAAATACTCTCACCAACCATTGGCTTGGATGTGCTCTCGGATATAACCAAGCCAAATATATACCTGACAATAGAGTCTCCCAAATATATCTGGGATTTTTCTGGATACAGAAAAATGGATCCCCCAAAATTCTGGAAATATTCAGGATTAACCAGGAATATTGGCAGCCAGTGTTTGCAGGCTCACAAGACTATTGGGGGGGGGGGATTCCTTTCCTTTTTTACCCTTCTCTCCCCCACCCCCATGGTTCTGTGTCTCCCAGGGCTTGGTATCAGTTTGCCAGGCTGCTTTAGATAAGATTCTGTTCATTGCAAGTGTTTTTGTTTTTGTTTTAGGTGGTTGGAGGTGGTTTGTATCAGGTTGAGATTTTTGTGTTTTAAATATATTGTGATACTCAGGTTTTACATAGGTTTGGATTCTTGTTCCTTACATAGTTTCAGATTCTTGGATTTTACTTTAGTTGGGCTCAGCAATAGCTTGGAATAGCCTTCCCCTGGGGGTGGAAATTCTCAGGATATTTTTCCCCTACATAGGAAACAATGGATGGTGGCTGGGGCATAATACTTGACACCTTGGTTCAATTTACTTGAAATGTAGGGCTTATTCAAAGAACGGGCACCAGCAGCTCCCCTGCAATTTTGATTCCAGTACCTTAAAAAGCACCCCTCAACCCCCTGGAAGGATTCCCTATAAGAAACAATGGAGAAAAAAATATTGGACAGCACCCTGCCTCCACCAAATACCATACCACAATCTGGAACCTGGGAACCTAGGAGTACTGATATTTTTGGGCTCCAGTCTATCTGGATCCAAAAACTACCCCCTGCCCTTTTTCCTGCTGCACACCCCTAGCTTGAAAATCTGGGTAGATTGAGGAAGGAATGCCTCTGGTGGTTGACAAACATTAATTGACCCCTTAGTTGATTGAATGGCACATAGGTCACCTCTCAACACTGTTTTATATGCAAGTGAGGAAAAGTTTGGAGCAAAAAAAACCTCTGGTACACATGGTGGGTCATTTGTTAACAGCAGCTCATACTTATTTGTGTATGCTTGTATGTATGTAACGTGCTCTCAAGTTGCAGCCAACTTATGATGACCCCATAGGGTTTCCAAGGCAAGACATTAACAGAGGTGGTTTGTCATCGCCTGCCTCTGTGTAATGACCTTGGAGTTCCTTGGTGGTCTCCCATCCAAATGCTAACCAGAGCCAGCCCTGCTTAGTTTCCAAGAGCTGACAAGATCGGGCAAGCCTGGGCCATTCAAGTCAGAGCATACTAATTTAGGGACATTTAATTGATGCAAATCAACCATTACTCAGCTAGTTAACTGCATACTGTTGTTTCACATACTTATTTGGGGAGTTCTATAACAACAGAACTTTTCATCAAATGAATGTATTCTTTATGAATACAATCAGTTAATGTCTAAACTCTTTGAAAATTGTGCATACGTTAATTATTGAGCACTTGAAGTGAAAGACCAGGCTGTAGATGAGGAGAAGACACTAGTAATTAAACTGAAACCACTTCTGGGGGGAAATGCTTCCAATGAATAAGGTTATGTGAATATTGTGGGGAAACAGGGCTTGTAAGTAGTTGTTTCTGTCCATGTGAGAATGAGGACATTATGCAGCTATCCTGGATCTCCTGCCTAGTGATGCTTCTCCACTTTTACATCTGGATTCTCTCTTTCTGTCTCTCTGAGTATTTTCACTGCCACCTGCTAGGGTTCCAGCCTGAAGATTAGTGCTCAGGCACCCGCTGTCACTTAAAGGCTTTGCTCCATGTTTACATCTCCCTCTCATTTGCATTTGCTGTTAAGGAGACTGATACACTTATTGTTAAGCACACAAGGGCAGTAGGGTTTAACAGTTGCCCCTCCCCCTTCTGCCACTGGTATACATGGAGTGAACAGGGGTTTGACATGGGTCACAGAGATCAGAATGATAGTATTAAAAATTAAGAAAATTAAAAGTACTCACTACATCTGCAAACACAACACACTGAGCTAGGCTAAAAAGAAATGTGAATAAAACACAACTCCTCTAATCCCTGACTCTTACAGATGATAACAAGAGAGAGGCATTATAAACCTTGGACCTGCCAGCTATGAGAAATTATCCATTACTTTGGTTTCAGTATCTAGAGTCATCCCTTATTTTATTTTTGTCACAGAAAAAGTTTGTGGAGTGTCTGAGGACAATCTACGCAAGCCCAAACTGGGAAATAGGAGTACTCTTGTCATTCATTTACATTATTTATATGCTGCTTTATAACCACTTCTCTGTGTACAACAGGCCAGAAAAGTATAATTATGCATTCTACCAAATATCCTCAAAATATTACTAGCAGCCCCAATGGATACGCTAACAACAGAGCATCATCAATGTCAGCACATTCCAGAGCTGCTACTTAGCACCCTATACATGTTCTGCATAGAGGAAATGTGCAAAGACTCCACTCTAAGGTGAGAGAGCATAGAAATTGCACTGGAGTCCATAGCAACCACACTAAAACTCACTGATCATTCAGTTATGTGCTTACAATGCACTTATGGCAAGTAGACAGAAACAGCAACAATGCATGCTGACATGGCCATGCTCCCCTATGTTAGACAACCTCTGCTCTCATGAGGAACACAACAACAGCCAGTGTACTGTGAAAGCAGAAAGACCATATTAAAAACACAAATACATAGCTTTGGAAAAGAATATTGTGATCTGCCACTGTGTAGTTATAACATGGTCTGATTGTTTACAGTCCGTGACTCCATCTTGTGGACTCCATCTGGGATTCTTAGGCATTACAAAATCTGGGGGAGGGGGGGGAGACTGTTGTTTTCTGTTTTGAAGTTCTTACTGACATTATTATCAGCAGGCATCTTGTTTTTCTTTGATTCTCCTGATTTCCCTGGGCAGTGGCATTTTCCCATTTCAACTGGATCCTTGTAAAGCATCACTATTGGAGAAAAGCCCCAGAGATGGAATTTTTAAGGTGCACAGCTTCTGCTCTGAGCTGCAAAGCATTTTCAAAGGAATGAGAGACCCTACCTACCAGAATCTCCTTAAATAGCAGTAGTAAATTATTACCACAATTGACAACCAGCATGAAGACCTGTGTCTCAGAGCAGTTGAATGTACAGTCACACATACATGTGTGGTTTGTTTTTGTTTTTTTGCTAAAATCAGACTATTCAAAGATTGCAGTGTGGGCGGGGAGTTTTCTGCAAAGAAAACCTTTTTTTACTTTGTGATGAGAGACAATGGACTGCAACAAGGAAGGGTAGCAAATGCAGAGTTTTCAGTAGGAAGGTTAAAAAAAGTCAGTCAGTCAATGTAAGAGTATGTAAAGAAACTGGATTTTTCACTCAGGATTTTTGTTTGAAAAGGCAGTCTCTTGCCATGTTGCAGCCATCCCCCCAGTGAAGAAAAGTGCACTAAGGGGCACCTACTTCTTGCGTCGGTTAGGTCAACCCCCTTTACTCATTCTGCTTGAAGCTTGGGGGTCTTTAGATTCAAGGGAGGACCATATCCTGTTCAAATCTGGTGCCACTATATTTAAAAACAGCTGCACCAGACCCTCAAATTGGTTCCCACATTGAAAATAATGGATTCCCCAAACCCAACACATATCTGAATCTCAAACTGGTACTGTTGTGCATGAAAATCAGGATAAAACAATAAAGATCCCTCTCCCCCCAAATTCCAGATCTAACATTATAATGATTTTTTTTTCTCAGAGCACTCCTGTATTTGGGACTTCTGTCATTTTAAAAATGGATTCCGTTGCTTTGTAAGCTGCTCTTTTGTGTTACTGTTCCTTCTGTTTTCAAACAGGAAAGTATTCATGCACAGCTTGTGTATTATTGTCTATTGTATACTATGAATCAGCATGTGCAAAGAAGTCAAATTCAAATTGTGCTACTTCATTTTAAATACATGAATCAGAGTAGTTCTTACAGGGAATTATTAAACTTGTTATATTAGTCAATAAATCTATCATTTTCAGTGGCTTCAATGGGTACAAGATCAGTGGGATGAAACACAGGTCTGCCCTGAGGGGGAAAATATTATAATTTTAGATCTGGAATTGGAGGGGGGGGCTTAATTGTTTATTTCTGATTTTCATGTAGGACAATACATTTTTGAGATTCTGTTGTTTAATATGAATAAGCAGTCAAGGTAGAATAAAATTGTTGAATTTCACTGACTGCAATTGAATGAATGGGCACTAAAATAGGACATGAGGGGATCAAAATTTAACTCCCATTGCTCATGCACTCCATGGAGGTGCCTCTTCTTTACAATATCTTGCTTAACTTGATTTCTTACAGCATTTTTTTTTCTTCCAGCTCAGTTCTTAAAAGACCAGTATAACCTTGGGAAAGGGCAGGGATCTCTTCCACACCTTTATAAAATGGAAGATTTATATGGAAGATATATATGGAACTTTCTAGCCCATAGTGAAGAATAAATAAAATAAGGGATGGGGAGGATATGGATTACTAATTCTTCTTACCCTGCTCCCCAAATATGCTTTAGCTACAGTGGGGCAAGGCACAGGATTACACTACTCTTTGGGAACAGGATGCTAAATTTTTATATACTCAACACCAAGTTGAAAACAGAGAAGAGGCTCTCTCTGATTATGGAAAATTAGACTTTATTATAAGCACCTGCCTTGCTGTATCTGATAGAGCTAGTAATGTGCCTTCCCACTACCTAACAGATGAGTTATAAAGCTTGTTTTAAGCAACTATTCATCTGAAAAGGTTTTGCTTTATCTCCATATAAAAGCTACTCCCTCCTCCATCCATTCTTTGCTGCTATGTAGCAGAGCTGTGTCTCAGCAAATAACTGATGATGAATGTATTAGAAGATAAAGGCACTTGTAACTTTAGTGAACACCTGTTTCTGATGCCAAACCTCTAAGTTCCAATTGTCTATCATTTGTTTGATCCCTGAAGAACATCCACTGGCTGGCAACCAAATTCCTTACATGTGTGCCAGTGATATTTTTTTTGTCCTATAAAAGAATTATTTAAAAATGTAGCTTCAGAAAAGGATTGTGCTTGTGAACATACTGTATCAGTTCCGTGTATTAGGAGATGATCAGTTTTGCAAATGGGGCATTACAGAGAAAATAAATCCACATGTTAATTTGAGGAGGGGTAGGACAACGTAAAAGGGGCTCAGCCTCTTTTCTCCCCCCCCCCCCCAAGAAATAGTAGCCTTCTTCACATCTTACAGAACACCTGGCACTCTGCCACACAGGGGTCACTGGGGAGGGTGCAGAAATGTTTCCACAGAGTGAACTGGAAATGGGGTCCTATGATTTAAGCAAGTGGGACTAGGTACAGCTGCTTTCTGGCACCTGGCTGAGACGCACCAGAAGGGACATACTTGGGGCAGCAGGAGCAGCAGGGAGCAGGAGGGAATTAAGAGCTTGGAGGGGAAGATGCTTCTCCTCCAGTCTCTGAACCACTGCTGTCAAAGGAGTCTTCTCCAAAGAGTTCTAGCAACTGCTGGTTTCTGGATGTTCCTAATGTCTCTGTTTCTCTTGGGAAAGCCCCAAAAACATAGCAGGGAAAGAAGGCACTCTGGTGGCCTTTGGGCGGGGTGGGAGTTAGGTTTCATGCCCAGAGACAGGAGCCTCTGGTTCTCTGTGGAGGGAGAGCTTCTTTCCTCCATGGCAAGCACTCTTCCACTCACTTTCACCTGCATGGCATTCACTGAGCCCCTGTGCTTGGTGTGAGTGCAGGAACAAAATGCCAGTCTTGTCCCTGATTCCATAAACCCCTTGATGGCAGTCAGCAGACAACATCACTAGTAGGAGGGGGAGGAGTATAAATAGCTAAGTACCTGTGCTTGGTGTGAGTGCAGGAATAGCAGCGGACCCAGATCCCTGGTTCCAGAAAACCCCCACACCCGCACAGCAGAGAGCAGAGGAGATCACAAGCTGGGGGGGGGGGGGTGGATAGAAAGGCAAAGCACCCAGTAGCTAAGTCCCTGTGCTCAGTGTGAGCACAGGCAGAGCAGACCCAGATTCCTGGTTCCAGAACCATAGAATCAGAGTTGGAAGGGGCCATACAGGCCATCTAGTCCAACCCCCTGCTCAGTGCAGGATCAGCCAAGAGCATCCCTGGCAAGTATTTGTCCAGCTGCTGCTTAAAGACTGCCAGTGAGGGGGAGCTCACTACCTCCCTGGGCAGCTGGTTCCACTGTTGCACAACTCTTACTGTTAAAAAGTTTTTCCTAATATCCAGCCGGTACCTTCCCGCCCTGAATTTAAACCCATTATTGTGAGTCCTATCCTCTGCTGCCAGCAGGAACAGCTCCCTGTCCTCCTCTAAGTGACAGCCCTTCAAATACTTAAAGAGTGCAATCATGTCCCCCCTCAGCCTCGTCTTCTCCAAACTAAACATTCCCAAGTCCCTTAGCCTTTCCTGATAGGGCTTGGTCTCCAGGCTCCCAGTCATCCTCTTTGCTCCCCTCTGCACCCACTCCATTCCGTCCACATCCTTTTTGAAGTGAGGTCTCCAGAACTGCACACAATACTCCAGGTGTGGCCTGACCAATGCACTGTACAGAGAAACTATGACATCTAGCGATTTGGATGTTTTGCCCAAGATGGCATCAGCCTTTTTTGTTGCCACATCACACTGGCTGTTCAAATTTAACTTACCCCCAAGATCTTGTTCATACACACTGCTACTCAAAAGGTATACCCCATCCAGTATGCATGTTCCTATTTTTTTTTTGTTATCCAGGTGTAGAACTTGGCACTTATCCTTGTTAAATTGTATCTGGTTCACTTCTGTCCACTTTTCCAGTGTGTTCAGATCTCGTTGAATTCTATCTCTATCTTCTATCCAGCCCCTGTGCTGGAAGTCAAAGCTCAGAGTCCACTGAACCCTAAACTCAAACTCCAGCAACTGAGAGCAGATCAGGCAAACAGAAAGCAAAGCAAGCTCCGTGTCTCCCTTTCACTTCATTACCCAACAAAGGAGGGCGAGGGAGAGAGCTCAATTCAATATATAGCCTTCTGAATAGCAACTTTGTTATTGGCAGGCAGCATTGCCTGTTAAGCTTTAGAAGGCTCCTATTGTTGTTTCCAAGGCTGGATAATTCGGTTCCCACTGTTGCCTTGGAGTTTTGTAAAGAGTTTAATTGATTGGTGTAATCTGTCTCCACTCATGGACCACCATGGACTATGCTAAAATTCATGGAAATTTATGATGGTGGAGCCTCCATGGACATCACTTCATAGACCTGCCAAAATCCATGACAAATTTTGGTCCATGAGCTGGTTTTGTGCCCATGCATAGTTCTGATTTATGGTGACACTATGAATTAACCATCTCCAAAATGTCCTATCATTAACAGCCTTGTTCAGATCTTGCAAAGTGAGGCCGTGGCTTCTTTGATTGAGTCAACCCATTTCAAATTCGGTCTTCTTCTTTTTCAGCTCTCTTCAGGTTTTCCTAGCATTATCGTCTTTTTCCAGTGACTCTTGTCTTCTCATAATGTGATCAAAATCAGCCGTGACTTGATGGCAACAATAACAACAGATGATATCTGTAAGACTCTCCTTCAATACTATATTTCAAATAACAACCCTACACATATATAATGCATTGCATGGAATCTTCAAACATGACAATTCATCCATGGGTTACCCAGCATTTTCTATAAAGAAGTGCCTTTTGTGTAGGAAAATAGTAACAGAGTGTCTGCTTTCCCCCAACGACTTGGATATGCTTTGCATTTTATGGAAGCTAATCTGTGGTGCAATGTGGTGCTGTGAACAGGAATGGTATACGGTAGGTGTTGTCTCGTCCCTAATCAATCACATCATCTTGCCTGTATATTTTGACTAGCAACCTTGTCTTACAGTTTTCAGAATTAACTTCAAAAGAAGACAGGCTGTATAACACCCAGCTCTTGTTTTCAGATGGCATCATTTAGACGATATTCAAGGGAACTGTAAAAACAGGATGATGTGGATGTAACCAGCAGTGACTCTTAAATCAGATGGTTACTACATTTTAAATTGTGTCAAAGACAGCATTCAGATATATGAGCTCTGTAAGGACAGCCTCTATGAAGAGAGCTACAGACTGGCATCCTTATAAGCCTCAGCAGAATGCTGTGGGGTTTATGAGAATTTGTGTTAATCTTAGTAGCATTTTAGAAGGTTTCTTGCTGAGTCTGGTTAACAGGTGCGAAAAACAGAGGATACTTCTTTTAACAGACACTTAAATCAGGCAATGTATGATAACTGTCTGGATCATTAATTCATATTTTCTTTGAAAATATGGGAGAAGATTGTCTGCCTAAGATGTAGAATACTGTTTACAAAGAAGAACATCACAAAGCAAAACCCTTGCTCCCGAAAGATAGCTAGCCTAGTGATTAGGGATGGGCATGAACCGGCTAATAAAGTAAAGTTGGTGATGAGTTTTGGTTGGTTCATGCTTTGTGAAGTCAAGTTCATGGCAGAGTGACTGGCACGAACTTTCCACAAACTTTCAAGCTGTTTGTGGAGGTTTGTGCCGGTTCTTGAACGGTTACATTCCCAGACAGACTGTCCCCACTCAATCAAAATATTTTAAAAACTTCAAAATAACAACTTGGAGGGCATGTATAGGAGCATCTGGGGGAGGTCCCCTGCAACTTTGATATCTCCAGCTTGCATAGGATCCATTCTATATATTCCTGAACTTCGGTCATTCTGACAGGTGCAGATTCAGGAGTGTATGGAACAGGCTTTGTGCAATCCAGAGTTGTCAAACTTGAAGTGTATATAGAGGAGTATCCGAGGGAGGTCTGCTGTGAGTTTGGTGTGTCTCTCTTGCATAGGATCCATTATATACACTCCTGAACCTCCTGAACTCACCTGTCAGCAGTCATTTTTACAGGTGCAGATTCAGGCGGTTCAGGAGTGCATAGAACAGATCCTGTGCAAGCTAGAAATGCCAAACTTGAAGGGAATCTCTGGCTGACTCTCCTCTACCAGCCCTCCAAATTTAGTGAAGATTGGTTTTACAGGGTCTGACTAACACCCCGCCCCCAGAAGGTGCCTCCAGGAAAGTGCTGGGTCACTTCCCCAGACAGCACTTTCTTGGGAACACTTTCTTGGGGGGGGGGACTGTAACTCAGACCCCGCATATACAATCCTCACCAAACATGTAGAATACATCGAGGAGAGTCAGCCAGAGATCCCCTGCAAGTTTGGTGTCTCTAGCACATTGGGGGGAGGTCTACTGCCTCACAAACTAAACCAGTTTGTAAGGCAGCTAAAAATTCGTGATGGCCCGTGGTTCACGAATGGGGTGCCTCATGAACCATGAACCAAACTGCATTTTCCCAGTTCATGTTCACTCCTACTAGCAATCCCAGGCACTGACAGGATCTAGAACAGGAGGGATAATAGTTGTGTAGATTACAAATGCGGGGAAACAAAGCAGACAGCATTCCAGGACCCATGAAGATGATCACATAGGAGCCAGAGCCCCACTATATATTTAGAGAACCAAGGTCCTAATCCAGAGGTTTGGATTTTTTTTTAACTTTCCAAAACTGTTTTCGTATTGACTTGTTTGTTAAAGAACGGTTGAATGTTTGTCACAGAATCCTCATAAGTTATGGAGGATTCTGGGAAACAGTCTAGGGCACACACTCAGGGCATGCAGAGGATCACCTAGACTTGTTTGACTTCATTAGTGCACCAATTCAAATTCTGTCCTACAGCTGCCCATTGCAGGGAAGATTGATAGTGGGTGGCAAGGTTCAAAGAAACATACATAATTACACATTGTCTTATCCAAATCCCCTGTTGATGTGGTAGAGGTCCTGAATCGCTGCCTGGCCACAGTTTTTAACTGGCTAAAAGTGAAGAAATTGAAACTAAACCCTGAAAAGACAGAAATAATGCTGGATGGGAAGGAAGAGGTCTTGCAGGACATTGCTCTCCCTACTTTTGATGGAGTTAAACTGATCCTTGCTGATTCACTGGATCATACTGGATCCAGCATTATTACTGGAGAAGCAAATTAATGCAGCTGCAAGGAAGTCTTTCTACCAACTCAGCCTATCCAGTAAGAAGGCATCTTACCTTGACATGGCTGACCTGGCCACCAGGATCAATGCCACGATAAGATCAAGACTAGACAGCTGTAATGCACTATACATTGGTCTCCCCTCAAAATCAATTCAGAAACTCCAACTGATCCAGAATGCTGTGGCTTGGCTATTCACAAGAGCTAGATGGAGCATGCATATACTCACATTCTGCAGATGTTCAATTGGCTACCAGTGTGTTACTGGGCTCAATTTAAGGTATTGAGTATCACATACAAAGCCCTTCATGGTCTTGACCCCTCTTATTTGTAGGACCACCTCTCTACCACAACAACTTTGCTCAAGTCAACAGGGGTGCCTGAGTGTGCCAACCTGCAAATGGGCAAAAGCAATGGTCCTAGACTTAACTGGGTCCGTGTTTGAGGCCACAAGATGGGGGAGTGTGGCTGAAGGAGAGCATCTTGTCTGCCTCGGGCTCACATTGTTGAACTGGAGGGTTGGTCCTGGAGCCAAGCAGGCCAGACCAATCAGGTTTTATGGGGGGCTGACCTTGGAGGGCCAGAGCTCCAAACAGACCTGGAGCATTGAGGCTTCTTTCTTGTCCAATCCTCCCCTATTTATTTGGGCTGCTGCTGGGGGGCTCAGTCTATCCTACTTCCAGCTTTCTTTCCCATCCTTTCTCTGTTTTATGATGTTCTTTGGGTTGTGTCGCCTAGTTTGTTGTTCTAGTTTGTTGTTCATTGTTGTTCTAGTTTGTTGTTCATTGTTAATGATTCCCTTGTCACAGCTTGCAAAGGTGGTTTGGGCATAGAGCTGGATCCATTTGGGGGGAGGCTACATGTCTCTCCCATTTTGGGAGCTCCCTTAAGGGGTCTTGGGAGTGGAACCATACATTGGCATGCTCAGCTTGGGAGCTGTTACCTGGCTCACACCACCAGGTGGCAAGGGGACCACACAATGGCTTGTGCTTGTCTGTCTGTCTGTCTGTCTATCTATCACATTTGTATCCCACCCATTCCCACATGTGGGCTCAGGGCGGTTAACATTATAATTTCATTTACAATGCAATCAATAAAATTCTACTTACAGTATACTCAATAAAATATAAAATTATAAAGTTGGCTCCATCAGCTGGATAGATGACGCTCATAGCAGTTTTACTATGGCCACTTTGCAGGGCTGCTTTGCAGGGGAGGCCATGTGATTGGATATCCATTGCCTCAACCAAAGTCCTGGCAGAACAGCTCCATTTTGTAGCCCCTGAGGAACTGTAATAGGTCCCGCAGGGCCCTGATCTCAAGTGGGAGCTTGTTCCACCAGGTGGGGGCCAGGACCAAAAAGGCCCTGGCTCTGGTTGATGCTAGACAGACATCCTTTGGACCAGGGATAACCAGTAGATGTTGTTCAGCAGAGTGCAGGGCTCTCCAGGGGGTATATGGGGAGAGGCAGTCCCTTAGATATGTTGGTCCTAGGCCAACATCATCTTGAAGCAGATCCGGTATTCAACAGGTAGCCAGTGCAGGTGGCAGAGAGCCAGCTGTATGCAAACCTGCAGAGTCATTGCTATCACATTTTGCACCAGCTCCATCACAGTACAAATTATGCCGCAAAATATGTATGCCTTGTTGAGCATTTAAATAGGAGTTAAACACATGCTTCTCAATAAAAGACAATTTGTTCAACAAAGAAGCTACCAATTTGTAATACAATGCAGTCCAATCTGTTTGCTATTTGTGTTAGGATTGAAAAAGCTTGGAAAAAATGATAAAAATCTTAGCAAATAAAACCCCCCAAAAAAGTATTGGCAAACATTAATTCTGCAAATAATTGTTGATGTTTCATTTTGGGGGCGGGGTTATGTATGTTTCAGTTGTGTTTTTGGCATATAACAATATCATAGGGAAAGGGAAAGGGACAAGCTGACATCCTAGTATTAACAGAAAAATGTGGTATCAGCTATTTTCTAGTAGTATATTGGTTTACCTGATGTGGGAGATCATGGGTTGTGCCACTAGGGATATTTAATTGTTTGCATGCACACACACCAAGGAAACTGGACTTACTCTATTCTCTGTCATATCAAGCGCCTCTTGATTATTTGCTCATTAATTCAAAATAAACAGTAGATTTGTATCTCTATGTTGGTGGCATTCAATATGGTGGCTTGTTGAAAACAAGTTGTTGACACATGCTCACAGTTTACTTCCTTGCTTGCATTATACACGTATGTGCAGCATTCATTGTTGCTAGGACATGCTCAGAATTCACTCCATTAACTAGGGTTGAGCACATAAAGCTGTTTTACAGTTATTCAGACCACAGGTCTATCGATGTCTACTATGACTGGCAGCAGCTCTCCAAGGTCTCAGGGAGAGGTCTTTCACATCACCTATCACCAATGTTCTCTCCAAGCTGAGTTAGTGTGAGCTAGCTCACAGTTTTTTAGCCTCCAGCTTGCACAGTTTTGTCTTCGCTCAGGAAGGATGACTCCAGAGCAAACTAATTTATGCAGTCACCAAATTGCTCACCCACAACTTTAATGCCAGTAGCTTACAAAGTAGAATTTTTGCTCACAAGAATTCACAGCTTAGAGGGAGCATTGCCTATCACGTGATCCTTTTAATGGGAAACTGAACCTGGGACCTTCTGCTAGCAAAGCAAATATTCTATGGGTGAACCACAGCCTGTCTCCAGACAATATTGTAAAAACTTGGAAAAGTTATCCAGTTTACAGAAACACAGATGCTTCACTTTGTAAGGCAAGAAGGGTAAAAAATAGGTGGGGCTTAAACACTAGAAAGACACACCATGTAGCTTTTTTCCCCCATTGACCACACCAAACAAAACTGAAATAACCAAGGAAACATCCCTTTAATAATTCTCTTTTCCCCCTGTCAGGTACATTAGACAAACTGATGGAGAGGGGAGAGGGCAGCTACAGAAAAAAACATTGTGAGAACACATACAAGCAATGTATTTGTGTTTGGATCTATGATGACCTAGCCCCATTCCCTCACTCAGATGCAGGATTTTCACTCCATTTTTTTCTCCTTCCTTTCCAGCTGAGCAGCTGCTTTATCTGTTTTCTTCTTTTCTGAAGATCTATGGCTGTCCCACCCTGCCAATTAATTGTATTTTGCTGCTGGCTCAGAGCAGAAACTTGAGGGAAGAGACAAGATCACCTCTTAAACATCTGAAAATGGCACATGAGAGGCTTTAGAATGTTAAAAACATAAACCAAATATTTTATTCAACATAGAGGGGGAAAGGTCAAGTGAATTCAGGGGTAAAATATCTGAGGTGAATCAAATATAACTCTGACGAAATTTATTATAATCACAAACTCCAGTTCCTATGTTTCCTGCAAGTGAGAGTTCTTAAGCTTTTCACAAAGTCTTTGAATCTAAGATATGAGACACTTTGGTTTCAGTGTTTCCTAAATAGTCCAGTACATTTTCTTGAGTTTAACTGACTGTTCAGGTTTCAGAAGGCAGGGATTCACTATCAAGTACCCAAATTCTTTATCTGAATACTCCAGGGATCACTCCAATCTTTGAGCTATCTTCCTTCTCCACTGGGCAGGGAACCACTTTTCTAACTAGAAGATCTATCCCTTTTACTGGCCTGAATGGGGGTCTTCACTGATCCTCCCACTCTTCCTTGCCAAATTTCCTGGTCATCAGTCAATATGAAACTATTTTCAGTCAGGGCTAAACTCTCCTCAGTCAGAGTTAAAATTGACGCAGCCAGGGATAAACTCAAACTGAGTTCTCTTCAACAGCCATTTCCCAAGTCTTTTTGCTCAACTGATGCTAACCAATCAAATCCCTTTGAGTAGCCTGTCACTCAAGGCTCCCTGGCTGTGTGAGGCATTTAACCCTTCACAGTCCATTACATGTTTATACACCACTTATGAGCTTTTAAACTTCAGTCTGTCACACCCCAGTGCTCCCATGAATGAACAGCTGGGTCAAATAGATAAGATAAGAATAGAGAACAGCCACACAGATTCTCAATGCCCAGCAGGACCAAAACTCCTCTTCTATTTTATTCCTTTTTAATGTATAAAAGAGATGATGGATGAATAAGGATGAAGAAAGTGGGGTGGGAATGCAGATACATTGGTTTGTGATCCAATTTTGAAAGTTTTTTTTTTAAATGAAACTTTTTTACCATTCAAGGACACAACTTGGTATATGTGGACAAAAGGTGATCCAGACATAGGAGTGACTGGGCATTCCTGATTTCTACCCAGGGAAATAACCTTTATAGAAATTTAACTGCATGGATGTCTAACTGCCTTTGTTTCAAAAAGTCCATTCATTTTTCTCTGAGACATGCATTCTGCAGTTTCACCCACTCTGAAAATGTATTTTGTTTCTTTAAAAAAAAGTCTGTGCTTTCTCTCCTTCCTACAGTGGGAAATTTATCATTGCCCAGAGCACAGTGTTAGCTGTCATTCCTCATCACCCTTTCTCACCAACTTTGCACAAAACAACTAAGCAATTTACTGATCGACAAAGCCTTGTGAAGGCTAGCTGGCTTGCTGCTGTTGCCACCACTTGTGATTCTAATTCTGTGATGGTTCACAGTTAGTTTTCTTCTTTCACTTTAACTTTGATCACTAAGAGTATTTCTGTCAGAGTTGCCAACATGGTGTAGACTAGGTTAGTATATATGTGAGGGGGGATTTGAGGGTGTGCTCTCCTTGTGATGTGGATTGGATTTGATAACCTTTATCCTTTCCATGGATACAGCTATTTACATCACTTACACCTAGCAGACATTTATTTTGAATATTCCCCCTCGTGGAAAGGTCTGATGTTTACCAGGTAATGGAAATTCATGTGAAATTGGAGTTAGAGAGGGCTAGAGAGGCAATAATAATTCTTTCTCTGTTTTAGCCACTTACAAGTATCAAAACAGTCTTATCTAAGCATTTGATCCCTCCCATCTTTACATAGGAGCTGTTTTATCCTATATTTCAAATTACAATTAATGGATCCTCAGGAGCACCTTTATCTTTAGTTACTATAGAGTATAAAAACTAGTGACAACTGGTTCTATTGAATCTCCACCATTCTGAACATATGCTGAAATCACTTTTTCTTCATTACTGGTATGATTACCACATTTTTATGGAACAGAAAATATTTACCTACATATTTATTTATTAATATTTAAAATAATTTTATGCCACCTTTCCATCCAATAGAGGGTTCCCAAGCCAGCATATAGTAAAAACACTGAAACAAAAGTTAAAATGTATGTGTGTATACACACACACATTTAACAAGGAAAAAAGTATAACAAAAACCAAACAATTAATGAAGGTCACTGAAGGAATGCCTAACATTCACCCACTGGCCAAAGGCAATAATTGAGGAGGACAACCAAACCTCCCTGGGGAGGGTATTCCACATACAGCACACATATATGCAGGTTATTACTGAGGAAATGTTTAGGAATTGGATCACATTCTGGGAAATAATTTATCCATTTTACAGATTGACTTTCTGCTTTGAAAGATAGTCAGTGAATCCATAGACAAAACAAACAAATGAAAATCATTTAATCCATGGCAGAGTATTGAGAACTCAAGCAAAGTACCAAATTCATTGAAACAGTTACCCACATCAAAAAACAAGTGAATCCATAGCCCAGGGCATTCAAAACTCATAGACATTAAGAGAAATCCTAAACAGGTGTACTCAGAATTTTACTCAGGTCTTGGCTTAGTCCCAGGAGTGTGTTCATAGGATTACACTGATGCAGCCTTGGCACTTGGTATTGATGAAGAAGGCTGCCTGTGCTGCCTACTACCCCATCCAGTTGGAGCAACTACAGGCCCTCAATGCCCAGTATGAATAATTGAATCAACAATAAGAAGAAAAACAAGGCAGGCCAGTTTCCCCACTTTGGCAGGCAGCCTCCCACCAACTCCCTCTGTCCCCAACAGCTGCTCCATAGCAGGGGTCATTTCGTAGAAAAAGAGGTGCAGGAGCTTATTAGCATAACTCATTTGCATAACTCATTTGCATATGCCACACCCCCTAACATACCAGAAGTGTGTCAGAAGGCAACACCCACCCCTCAGGCTCCACTCCACAGGTGAGTGAAACTGACCTGCTCTTCCTCCTTTCCCTTCTCCATCCAATACTTTGTACAATAAAAATAAGTGTAAAGAACACACCCTCATTCTCTTCCTGATCCCTTGAAACCACCAGGTTTCAAGTAGACTTGAGATACCCAGGACATGTGCACCACTCATCCCTTCCCCTTCCCCTCCCCACAACAAGACACCCTGTGAGGTAGGTGAGGCTGAGAGAGGTCTTTTGAGAACTGCTCATGAAAGAACAGCTCTGAGAGAACTTGTGACTGGCCCAAGGTCACACCAGCAGCTGCATGTGGAGGAGTGGGGAATCAAACCCAGTTCTCCCAGATTAGAGTCCAACTCCTGACCACTACACCAAACTGATAAGGTGGAAGCTGCTGAAGGGTTGGTGAAATTTCTCCAGTACTTATGTGCCATGTGCCCAGATAAAAAATGATAGAAAATTTATATGCCACCTTGAACAAGTCTCTGGAAAAGCAGCACACAGTCATAAAAGGAACAATGATAATATTAAAACAAAACATTAAAAACAATAAAGACCCTAGCAGGGCTTTACCCGGGGCGCTGCACCTCTGCACTGCTCGGGGAAGCCGAGGAGGGGGCGGGGCTTGGTTATGTGCCCACCCCCTGGGCTCCTCACTCCCACAGCTGCACTCCTGTGCGCTCCCACTCCAACGGACCCCTGCTCCATAGGGTAGCAGGAGAAAAATGGAGGGAGTGAAATGGCATACGTCAGCACCTTGATATCACTTCCATTTGCATAACTAGAACCAGGGCTATTTTTGGGCAGGAATGCACAGGAACGGAGTTCCGGCTGGCTCCTGAGTTGGCCACACACAGCAGGAACTCATTAGCATAATAGACCACACCCAAAAGTAGAAACTCATTAGGATTGGCTACATTCGGGGTATGTGGCCTAACATGTAAATTAATTCCTGCAACAAAAAAAGCCCTGGATTTTGACAGCAAACAAGGTAAACGTAAGTAAAAGGTGGGTGTGGGTAGATGACCACTCTTCTGGTAACACGGGGGTGTGGCCTAGTATGCTAGTAAGCTGTGCTGTCAGTGGTGGGGCCTAGTATCCTATGAGTTTCTGCTGCTGGGTGTGGCCTATTATGCTAATGAGTTCCTGCTGGGCTTTTTCAACAAAAAAAAGCCTTGACGAGAACTGATGTCAATGCATCACTGGAGATTCTAGGAATCACTTGAAGCTCTATGGATATCTATAGATATGAAGCTCCATAGAGTTTCAAGTGAATCCTAGATCATCCCACAACATGGTGACATCATTTCCAGTTATGCAGCTGTAAATTATCCCATGGCATTGATGGATGTCATTTGGGTAAATCCTACCCACCCCAGTCTCCTCGGTGTTGTCAGTCCTTTGCTGGCAACCCTAGTATCAGCACAGCAATATGAGTTTGAAGCAAGGGAACACAAGTTGCAACTACATTTGGTAACTGTTATTTTATGTTAGTCAGCTGTAAAGCCCAATCATACCACAAAATTACAGCAAACAATAAGATGCTTCTAAGACAAACCAAACCTTATACTACGTTAATAAAAAGAAAATATTTTAAAACTTAAAAAAATTACTCTTGTTACCGCAGGAACATGGTTATAGCTGTTAATTGGAAAAAGAAGAAACCCCATCTCATAACGATTGGCTTAATCGTGTACGGCAGATTGCACTAGAACTTGCGGGCATCCAATGAAGCTGATGAACTGATGAAAGAGGAGGAAAAGGAGGAGGAGGAGATTGGACTTATACCCCGCCCTTCACTACCTGACGGAGTCTCAGAGCAGTTTACAATCTCCTTTCCCTTTCCTTCCTCTCAGCAGATGCCCTGTGAGATAGGTGGGGCTGAGAGAGCTCTTCCGAGAACTCCTCATGAGAGAACAGCTTTGAAAGAACTTGTAACTGACCCAAGGTCACATCAGCAGCTGCATGTGGAGGAGTGGGGAATCAAACCCAGTTCTCCTAGATTAGAGTCCATGCTTCGAACCACTACAATAGGGGTGGCCAAACTTGTTTAACATAAGAGCCACATAGAATAAATGTCAGATGTTCTCTATAAGATGTTTTCTAGATGGTATATGACTCCAGATAGACTGGCGAAATACTATCCTAACATGTCAAATGTATACTGGAAATGTAAGCAAAAAGCTGGATCTTTCTTTCATGTTTGGTGGACATATGATGAAAGTAAAAAATATTGGGTGGGGATACATGAAATGTTACAGCAAATAATAGAAATTAATATACCTTGTTGACTAGAGATATTTTTGCTAAATGTAATACCAGGACAGTATAAAAAGTCAGGTTGTTATATTATCATACATGTTGTAACTGCTACCAGAATTTTATACGCTAAATCTTGGGGAAAAGAAGACATATCATCAAAGGAAGATTTGATCTACAAATTACTGGAAACAGCTGAAATGGACAAATTAACTCTATTACTGCAAGGAAGAAGGGACAGCATTTTGAAGAATCATGGTCAAGACATTGTAACTAGATTGAGAACTTTATTCAAAAATAATTATAATAATTTTCTAAAATTAATTCATTTAACAATTGATAGGTAAGAAAAAAATATACTAAAAAGGAAAATTGTAGTGGAACAGATCCCTTTTTATGTTTTGTATTTTCTGTTTATTATTTGATTGTTATTGGTTGAAAACTTAATAAAAAGTATTTAAAAAAAGAATAAATGTCAGATGTTTGAAAGCTGCAAGGCATGAACAAATATTGCAGACACATTTTATTGAAGAATATGCAAATTTGCTTTTTATTAACATTAAGTGAGACTGCCAAAATAAAAACAAAAAGGGTTAAAAGATATTGATAATGGTATTCATTTGTTTGCTAATGATATTTATTTGTCTGAGGGGGAGTGGAAAGGAAGAATAAAAGAGGTAGAAAGAAAGAAAACTAGAAAGAGAGAAATAAAGGAAACAAAAAAGGGAGAAAGAGAGAAAAAGATACAGAAAGGTGGAAAGAAAGCAAATAGATGGGGAGAGAGGAAGGAAAGGGGAAAGAGAGAGATAAAGAGAGGGGGGAAAGAAAACAAATGGAGGAGGGAGGGAGGGAGGGAGGGAGGGAGGGAGGGAGGGAGGGAGAGAGAGAAAGAAAGAAAGAAAGAAAGAAAGAAAGAAAGAAAGAAAGAAAGAAAGAAAGAAAGAAAGAAAGAAAGAAAGAAAGAAAGAAAGAAAGAAAGAAAGAAAGAAGATGGGGAGGGAGGATGGAAGGAAGGAAAGGAGAGAGAAAGAGAAAGATGGAAAGAATGAAATAAGTGGAAAGAAAGGAGAGAGAGAGAGAGAAACAGAAACAAAGAAAACAGATGGGAGGGAGGGAGGGTTGTTGCAAGGATAAAATGGAGGAGAGGAGAATGGTGTGAGCTGTTTGGGTCCCCACTGGGCAAAAAGGCAGGGTACAAATGAAGTGAACACATGAGTAAATAAATAAGTAAATAAGGGGGGAAATAGAAAGACAGAAGATTTCTGTGTGAAAGTAAACTGAGGTGATAATAACTGAGTCACACTCTGTTTTGTATGTGCAAAGTATAAAGTAGACTTGTACTAGGTCCATACCAGCTTCTTGTATGCTTTTTCTCTAACATGTGTAGACATTGAACAATTGGTGTCAGTTCTGATTATGTATGTTCATAATACAGTTTACGTTGGAAATGAGAATCAAATGTGGCGGGTTCAGTGAAGAAACCTAGCTGATACTATGACTATGATTACACTATTCTTTTATTCACTTCCGCTTGACCTTGGCTATATGAGGAACACTGTGGTCTCCCACCACCCTTCCACCTTTAAATTGATGGCTATCACTTTGCAGACAAAGCCTGCATCCAGAAGTCCAATTTTGAAGTCTGTTAAGATTGTCTGCCCTTCACTGAAATTTCTTCTCCTGTCAAACTGACGGTGACATTAACAAGCAGGCACAGAAGGGGGCTTTGTGCCAATTAACAATTTCTCATTAGCTTAATTAGGGGACACATGTTTTTAATCACAGCTAAGAATGTGGAGTGATTGAAGAATTGATTCTGAGCTTTTGAAAGCTTCACTGTCAGTGCATGGAATTTAATTTGGCAGATGTGGCTAAAAAAGCAAGGGAGCTCTTTAAGTGACTTTGCTTAAATGGCCCTAATAGTAGACTAAAGCAAAAGAAATGGCAATTATGTGGAAAATGCTTCCCTAGCATCTTCACAGACAGAGTCTCACCAGTTATAATAACTGGGATACCAACAAATGAATATGCATGGATATTGTTTTTAAAATCCACAATTGTGTGTCTCCCTCCCTCTACCCCATTTTATTAGTAATTTTCTAATATGTACGCCCCACTTAAAATGAATGGACAGGAGTTTCATAGGGCCATTGCTGAACTGAGTGATTGCATCCTGTAGTGTAGATAAGTATTATTAGCACACTGGGTGAAAAAAAATCTGAATTCTTAGGAAGAACAGTTTGACTACATTTGCATGAACTTCTCTGCTCTGGCAAATATAAGAACTGCCATATCATAATATCTGCATATTTTTCCTAACCGTTATTTCTGTGTATCTCTTAACTCTTTGAGAATATATTCTTTAAAGTTGAAAGATTTGTTCATGTTTTTAAATTGTTTTTAACAAAGGTTATTGCTAGATACAGACTATTGATTTAACAGTTCTTCCTCTTTTCAGGGAACTGAAATGCAGTGCAGAAGGGCCAGGGAAATTTCTCAGCACCCCAAAAATTATCTTCCCCAGAAATCTTTTGGAAAAGCCATTACATTTAAATAGATATTCAAGAACCTGTAAAGTTTCAGTTCTTTTAGGTCACCTATGTTCAAGGAGTTCAAATTCTTCTTTCTCTAATTATTCTGTTGTTAAACATATCATGTTGTTTAACATATCTTATTTTATACTTCATGCTTTGTTTCTGCAATCCTAATCCTATTACATTGCTTATTAGATGACTCATTTTACTGATTGCAGCAATTTACAGTATATACTGTACAAACCACCTTAAGTCTCAGAAAGAAAAGCGGGCTATAAATGAATACAGTTCTAAAAATACAAATGCGGCTATTTCACTGAATGTAGTTGACTTTTATGCTTTTTTAAAGTCTGTATTAAATCTGGTATTTTTTTAAGGAAGTAGCACTTTTCCAATTGATTGTGTCAACAACCACTGGTTTTAAGGGAGAATGTATTACCAGTTAATCATCTAACAAATAACATTCAGTAAGAAAACATCAGCTGACACATCACATAACAAAGATATGGAGAACCAGAACTGCAGGTTAGAAAAATAACACAGCAGACATCATTATATACATAGAGGATTGCTAACTCTCTGAAGAAAAAAAAAGTCCTATCTTTTTAATAGAGGCTCAAAGGGATTGTTTAGGTCCATGCTGTGAAAAGCTTCAGCTGCCCATTTCTATCCATCAAATCTCTATTAAAGGGATAAGACTTTTTTTTCTCCAAGTCTGTTGCCAACTATATCTACATGTTTGCTTTAACAATCCTAAAAGGATTGTGAGGCAAAAAATCCCATAATCAATGGCACCTTTAAAAAATCAGCAGTTGCAGGATAATATTGGAAAGCAGAGGTAACTTTTATAATGGAGGACAGTAAATGAAGACGGCAGTACTATTACACACACACACACACACATACACTGGAGTCAGGTTAGATAACAAGGAAGCAAAATCTGCAGATGCCAAAAAAATTATTCTGGATAATAGAAAGTTCCAAGGTGACTGTAAAGTTCTTTCCTTTAAAGCCAACTTTTCCAAAGTGTTGAATCCCTTCCCATATCTGCAATGTTATTAAACTTACCTGAGTGATCAGGGTATTACATCTTCTAGCAGTAAACAGCCATTGAGAAATATGACTAGACTATTCTGCATCATAAATGCAAAAGGAATTGATAGCTGGCAAATATACAGACTCCTATTCTTTTTTTATATATAGTCATCCTATAAAGATAGGCTAAATATCAATGTCCCCTTGCCTCTCTTTAATTAATAAAACACTCAATCTCACAGCTCAGTCTTCAAAGCAATAAATAATGTTATTTACATTTTATATGTATCATATGTGTATGTATTATTGTGCTCTTCACTCTGATCTTCATGACATCTAAAAGCATCTCATTTCCAGCTTCCAGCAATTTGGAGAGCAAAATGTCTAGAAATATTTTCCAAGTGACATGTTCCCCTTTGTAATCTGAGGCTAGTTGATCTGGATGGTACTTGGGAGGACTTTTGCCTTTTGTGTCCTGAAGAAAATTGTTTTGGAACTTTTCCACTGCAGCTTAAATTCAAAAGAGATCCAAAATGTCATAAAATAGAGAGTTTCCTTTCAGGCAAGTGCAGAGGCATTGCTTAGGCTTAGTTGCTTATAAGTCCGAAGGCACCACTTCTTCTTCCCCTACTGCCATGCCCTGCTTTTCTGCAGGCTCTGAGACTGCAGTTTGACAAATGATTGTCTTGCTTCAGCAGATTTTTATCAGCCTCCACTCAAGAGACTAGGAAGACTGCCAAAACTTTTAGTTCTATATTTTTCAGCTCAGCAATGGCTTTCTATAAGTTGTCTTAGCTTCTTCAGAAATCTACTTACATCACTCACCTTTCTTTTAATGGGACCAGCCTCAGCATCAGTACAACCCAGAAGACCTTTGTTTAACATTATATTTTTTTAAAAATCCTAGCAGATGACTCATGATTTGGAAGCATTCAGATAACAATGGATGGGTATGAACTTTAATGACTGACAATATTCAGTTCACCTCTGCCTTTAGTAAGTGACATACAATCATATGGAAACTAATAGAAATGTTGCTGCTATACCTAGTGAAAATAATGTAGATTCACAAGATAAGGCTTAATTGCTGATTCTGAAGGTGTGCCTCTCTGAGCATGGACTAGGACATTTGAGAACTTACTTGTCAGTAGGACTGCCAGCACTTTTACCAACCCCTGAGCATTAAAAGCAACTTGATAAGTAGACGTTAGAAGGTGACAGAGTGATGTGCTTGCCATAAAAAGCATCAAGAAACGAGCTGCAGGTAAAAATAAGAGGGGAGACGAGCAAAAGCTGTTTTGTGCTTGTCTGTTAGCAAGCATAATTATATTAGGCAATTTGAGCTCTTGATGGAAAATCATGGGGTTGCCAATTTATTTTTATTTATTAGCTTTATTAATCGACCTATCCCAGCTTTCAAACAGAAAAACATCTACTTCTGCTTCACTGACTACACTAAAGTCTTTGATTGTGTGGATCGCAACAAACTGTAGCAAGTCCTTAAAGAGATGGGAGTACCAGACCACCTCACATGTCTCCTGAGAAACCTGTATAAAGATCAAGAGGTGACAGGTAGAACCGTATATGGAACAACTGATTGGTTTAGAATAGTGTAAGCAGCAGACCAGCCAGAGCTTGCTAACAAGGGGAGGGGACCACAAGAGCAGAGGATGCATTTAACAGAGATGAGAGAACACCTGGGGGCCGAACTGATGGAGGCAAGGCATGAACTTTGGAGGAAGAAAGAGGAAGATGGATGGCCCAGACGAGGAGGGAGAGAACCAGCCTGGGAAGAAGAAATGCCAGCAGAGGCCAGAGAAAGATGGAGATGGCAAACAGTTCATGACAGAGATGCTGGGGAAGGTCCTCTCTCCAGCGTCAGAGGACAGACTACTAAGCAGCCAGGAGAGGGTGGCCCACCCAGAACAGCCAACAGAAGTGTTAGAACTCCCGAAGATCCTCCCTGCAAGACTCAGGTTGGACTCAGGTTGGACTTGGCGGGTGGGGAGGGCTTGCCCAAGGCTGCAGGATTCACTCTGGAGAAGCAGAGACAGGACAATGGACTGTAAAGGGGTCAGATGAGGGAGTGTTAGCCGAATTGCTTTAATTTAGGTTTAGCAATCAGCAAAATACCGGGTTGCAGCCAACTATACCAGGGTCCCACCCCTCCCGGGAGTTCTCAAGGAAAGAGACACGTGAGGCAGATTGCAAGTTCAATGTTGTTTACTGGGCAGTGTTGTTCAAGCACACCAAAAACGTAATCACACACACACTCACACAGGCCTACTGAAATGAAGGGAGAAAATAGCACATTCGCATGAGCAGGTTATCGTTGGTGGGGAAACAGCACAGTAACTTAGATGCGTTGTCCGATGTCAGGAAGAATTGGATGGGGAGAGAAATATAAAGGCTATGGGGACACGAGGCTTGAACCTGCAAGACCACGTGGTTCTCCTGGATCGCGATTCCAGAGAGAGAGGATTAAAGATGGAGGCAAGGGTTGGGTACAGCAAGCTGGGCTGAAGGGGTAGTAAAGCTGACAGGGGGCGATGGCTCAAGAGGCCGAAATGCCTCTGCTCAGGATCTTTTATTAAATGGTACTGGGGCAGGCTATACAGACCACATCCCATTAACACACCTCTTAGGTGGTCCGTCCCTTCTGGACCCTTGGATAGGTGAAAGTTGGACAAAGGGAGGAGGGCCAGGGGATGGACAATGTTGCAAGACTATGATCTCACCAGGAAATAGACACTGGGTCTGGGGTCCAATGACTCATCTGGCCACATCTATTGTTAATCAATGACTTTGGCCTGTTGGCTGATGTCTGGCACATTAGTTGCCAGGCAACTTAGTTAGGATAACTGTCCAGATGTGTTGGAGGGGGCAGGGGTTGACCAGCACGCTGAGAGAGAGAGAAACCTCTTTGTCTCTGTCCCAGGTGAGCTGTCCAGGGTGTCAGCCTCCTGGCATGGGCTGGAGCTGGCTCCTATCATGAAGAAAGCACATGGCCCTTCCATTAAAGGCAGCCCAAAGTTCAGGCTTATGAATATCATAATCCATAAGAGCACTAAAAGTGCCTTGCTGGCCAACAGGAGCACTGGAGATAATAAATAAACAAGGGACACATGGCTTGTGATGACCCTCGTAGCTGGATGCTGTAGGGACTTCTTGCAGCTCCTCCAGCGCTGAAGCCATTAATCTCTCACAAATAGGAAAAGGAGTATGACAAGGATGTATATTGTCACCCTAATTATTTAATGTATATGTAAAGTACATCATGCAAAGTGCTGACCTGGATGAATCACAAGCCAAAACTAAGATTGCTGGGGAAAACATCAACAAACTCAGATATGCAGACAATACCACTGTAATGGCAGAAAGTGAAGAGGACCTAAAGAGTCTCTTGCCACGGATAAAAAAGCACAAAAGTTGGCTTGAAACTCAACATAAAAAAAACTAAGATCATAGCATCCAGCCCCATCACTCCTTGGCAAATAGAAGGGGAAGTCATGGAAGCAGTGACAGAATTCACATTCCTGGGATCCAAGATCACTGCAGACGGTGACTGCAGCCATGAAATTAAAATATGCCTGAATAGATGCTTTCGAATGATGGTCCTGGAGAAGACTCTAGAGAGTCCCTTGGACTGCAAGGAGATCAAATCAGTCAATCCTAAAGGAAATCAAAACTGACTGTTCCCTGGAAGGACATACACTGAAGCTCAAGCTCAAATACTTTGGCCACCAAATGAGAAGGGAGCACTCACTGGAGAAGACCCTGATGCTGGAAAAGACTAAAGGTAAAAGAAGAAGGGGACGGCAAAGGATGAGATGGTTAGACACTGTTATTGATGCAGCAAGCATGAAATTGAGCAAACTCCAGAGGATGGAGGAAGACAGGAGGACCTGGCATGACGTGGTCCATGGGGCTGTGAAAAGTTCTACTCAACTGTGCGACTGAACAACAAAACCCCCAACTTATGCCCAATAATGGGTCCCTCTCATAGGGAGCAATCCTAAATATGCCTACTCGGTAGTAAATATAAGCCTGTGCTAGAAAAAAAAGGGGTTGGGACCTAGTTCTGATTAGTATACTGCAGATCTTTAGATAGACCTTAGGCCATACCGGACTAGCAGATAGCTGATGTGTATACAGGCTTGTGTTAATTTGCATGTTTAGAAAAAGGCTCATGGGGCATGCTTTTGAAAGAGCCACCATGACAATGAGAGGTGGTATAAAGCAGGACTAGGTTAGCTGAAATGACAAGAAGGGTAGACTGATTGAGAAGTGCTGAAGGTAGTGCTCTCTGAAGGGCAAAGCTTGCTTTGAATCCAAAAAGGACAAAGAGACAGAGCTGAAATTGCTAGCTGGGAAGAATTGAAACCCCCCCTGGGAGACCTGCAGTAGCTGGGAAGAGCAGGAATTGCTGACAGCTGAATTCTTCATTGACTGCACTGAAATCAGCACCCTCACACAGAGCTGTCCCACTTTGTTTTGCCAGGAGGAATGGGGCACTGCTCCTAGGGCAACGAACAAGCTTGAAGACTCACCCAGCATCTTCACAGGAAGAGTTCCTGCTGTTGCAAGAAGGCTGTCTTGTCCTCAGAAAGAACACACAGTGCTGTCTGTGCCTTCATCAAAGTGGATTGTGAATAGGGCTCTGCTCTGAGACAATGGTTAGTGAACCAGTATTGATATATTTGGGAATATTTTTTCATAGTTGCTTTCTGCTGTATATAGATAAACTGGATTTACATTTTGTGTTTGTGAACATTACCCTAGACTTTGAACCTGGCCTTTGGAACTCAAGGAGTTACATTTGAGGGGGCTTGTCTGGGATCTCATGTGTATCTGTGAAATAGGGGTTTTCTTTCTTGTACTGCATATTATCGTAAACTGTTAAGCTTCAAAATGGAATCCCAAAGATTGAATGATTTGTGTCAATTATCTTGATTACCTACTTGACCAAGAAATATGATGCTGAAATTACACAGGAGAGTTTGCAGGCTATTGAGGGTTTGGGACAGTGCAAAGTGAGAGGAATGTACTATAGATCTGAAAGCAAAACCTATGATGAGGCTGTGATTGAGCTCAGCTACATATCCCAACAAGTATGATACAGATACCTTCTGGCCTCCAAACAGAGTATGGGCAATGGAAGCTTGTGAAGGGTGTAGCTTCATTCCCTACTCAAGACGTAGCATTCATGAAGACGCTCTCTCAATTTTTAGAAAAAAAAGGGAAAACTATGGCTGACATGGAGGGACTGCTACTACCCTCAGGAAAGTGCTCTTATGAATACCTTACAGAACAAAATTTAGTCATCACTGTTAATTTACAAGAGGAAGAAAATTCAGTCTTTAGAGGCTCTGTTTTCATGTTCCTGATCTGAGCTGTTGTCTACTGCTTAGTGGAGCCCTCACTTTCATTTAATAGTACTTCTTAACTTATTCCTTTTGTCATTTCATTCTAACCTTGCGTTTGAAAAATGGGAATACAGCATACAGTGGTATGTGACAGATGTGAGAAATGATGACATTTACTGGCAATAGTATATATAGCAATAAAGGCCTCAAGGTCTCTGATGGTGGTAAGAGTGTTTATGCAAGTGCTACAATGTCTGCAAAGTGGCAAGGAAAGCATATAAATGGGAAAACTGCCACTGTGGCTTAAAAACATGACTTCACTGGAACAGTTTCATACATTAATGCATAATGTATTAATGTTTCAATCTGCAACCATCAGATATAGAAATGGGTCTGGTATAAACATCCAGATTGGAAGCTGTAAAAAAACACCCCTCTTTTGATGATTTTTGGGGTTGGGGGGGCTACAATAAGGGCAGGTGGGGCATTCCCTTTAGAGTGAGAGCAAAGAAGTTTTGTACTCAGTTCTGTGAAATAATCATGTAGCCAAATATGACAGGATGGACAATAGCACCATCATGGCATCAATTGACTGGGAACAGATAATCTGTGTGAAGAAGAACCGGGTTACAAAAATAACAGCAAAGGAAGAACTGATCATGTATCAAGGAAACAGCAAAAACAAAAAGTGAAAGAAGCTTGCAAGAGTATTCCCAGAAAACACTTCATTTACCATGCTCAAAGATAAATAATGAATATAGTTTTAATAAGGTCAGACCACATACAAAGCACGCCTTTCGGACATAATAACAAAAGAATTCAAAGAGCTAAAGAAGGTGACATCTGAATTTAAATATGAGCAGATTTCCCATTCCTATATTGTTCTGTAAGTGTATCTGTTAGCCATTCCTCTTGATTCCAGCTTAACTAGCAGAATTCTGATATCAGACCACATAAGTTGTTTGTAGATCCTTGAGTTCATATACCGAGGCCCTGACTCAGCCACAGGTCCCGTTTGCAGTCCTGCGGAGGTTGGGAGAGCCAACAAATGTGACAACAGGCATGGCTGGCTGGCTTGGTCCAGCAATGAAGGCCAGGCCACATGATCAGGTGAGGGACAAGGCGGTGACAAGGATGCAAAATTTTAGACATGTCCCCTTCCCAGGACAGGACCTAGGATGGGCCGGGACCAGGCTGTGGTAGGGAGCTGTGCAGAGGGCCATCGGCGGGTGATTTAAAGTGCCATGCTACCCAGGAGCTCACCTGGCGATGTAGAATTCTTCCTTTGACCTTTCTGCTCATCTTTGCCTGGGCCTCATGGCTGCACATTTCCCTATAGTGTGAGCAGGGTGAGATCAGCAGCCAATTGCTGTGGTGGCCACGTTGGGAGCCACAGCACTGAGGGCAGGGAGGTGTTGCATGCCCCGATTGGCATCTGAGTGCTGTGGTGGCCACATCGGGAGGGAAGACACAGTGCCAGGGCCTCTTCAAATCAGCCTGAGAACTTTGGGAGCTGGGAGCTGCTGAGTCCAGCATCACTGGGCTAGTCAACAGGGGGTTCCTGTGGCAGCAGAACCCATGTGCCGGCTAGAGGTGCCACACGGACCAGTGAGAGGCCACCACTGGCAGAGCTAAGGCAGAGGAGCCATTGGAAATCAACACAGTCACCACTGGCAGAGACCAGGAGCAGACATAGCATAATGATAAGCTTTGGGGCTCAGGCTCAGGGGTGGGGGGGAAGGTGAAAGTGTTCACTCCTGAGGGAAGGGGCTACTTGTTTATTCATACAGAAGATGTAAGAGTAGGTTGGTTGGTCGTGCTGAATCCTGGTTTTCTCCCCATCCCATTGTGGTCTTTGGATCCTCTGCGGTGGGTATGTGGTGGGCAGTGGGTCAGTGCCCAGTCTGATTTTGGAATGACTCCCCCCCCCCCCATTTTCTTCTTCTCAGGATTCATACCAGACATTTAGATCACCACTTTGGGCTGTCTAGCTTGCATTCATACTTTAAAAAAAAAATTTTTAAGGGACCCCCCCTCCCAGAGGCAAGGAGGGGGAGACATCTGACCAAGCTAGGCCTGGGAAGGGGGCCATCACATAGCTGCTTGGGTGGTTGCAGGCATACACATCTACTAGTATAGATACATAGTCAGGTAGCTAGCTAGATAGTTACTTAGTTAGACAGAGAGAGAGAAGCATAAGATAGAGACATAGTTTGATAAAGGGATATATGAGAGGTTCCCTGCCTGGGTAACCCAAGGCTAGCTTGGGCGCTTCAGCCCATGGAAGCTAAGTGGGGTAGGCCTGGTTAATCTTTTGATACTGAGGATTCCATAAAACAACCTATCTTTGCAATATTTTACCGCAGCTTACAGTCTGGGTACACACAGCTCACACAATATTTGTCATTAATAATTTGTAGGAGGAGAGGAAGAGATTGGATTTATACCCTGTCCTTGACTCAGAGTCTCATCTCAGAGTGACTTACAAACTCCTTTCCCTTCCCCTCCCCATAACAGACACCCTGTGAGAGCTCTTTCCAGAACTGTTCTTTCAGGAAGAGCTCTGGCATAACTATGGCTTGCCCAAGGTCATCCAGCAGCTGTGAGTGGAGGAGTGGGGAATCAAACCCTGCTCTCCCAGATTAGATTCTGTGCACTTAACCACTACACCAAACTGGCAGCATGCCAACAAAAGGCTATTCTTCAAGCTAGGGGAACCTCCACTTTACTGCTGCAGACAAAGGATTGGGGTATGCGGCCTAAGGGGCAGATCCCACCCCAACTTTTGCAGTGCATCAGACAGTGAGGAGGTCACCGAAGAATTTTGATAGAGGAAAAATGTTGGAAAAATCAGTTTAAGTGAAATTTCTCAGAAGAGTAGAGATGCATCTCTTTTGACATCAAGTTTCATTTAAAGGGAAATCCTGGGGTAAATCTTCGGGGGGGGGGGGGGGGGAGTTGAGGACTTTTGCGGGAAGAAACAAGTTTTGATTGATAAGTGAAATTTCCATGGTGAGAAAGGATTTCATACATTCCCAAACACAACCATTTCTGAAGTGAAGACAGCAAGAGGTTTTTTTTCCATTTCATTTTTTTCATGAGAAAGTTGCCTTGAGAAATTACCCATACATGGTAAAATTTCAAATGATTATGTACTGAAAATCATTTGCTTTCTGAGATTCACAAATTATACAGTGTCCTAAATGAATCACCACCCACATACTTTTCAATGTTCAATCCAAACTTACCTTGAAAAGGAAATAAACTCAAATGATTTTTTTTCTAGTGCATTTGGACAATTACTAGGATCACTCCACAGTGGATACATTATGGTTCACTTTGAATTATTGCTCTGCATTTTATTGTGAATGTTCAGTGACCTTGTTATGGCTTTGTTGCCTGAACAGATCTGGCACATATCAACTAAAGCGAAGAATCATTTCTTCTTTCTAACACACGCATGCACAAGCATCACATTTTCTGGGAATATATTTCTTTCCAATCTAATAAATACTGTGAAAGAATAAAGGTCAGGGCTAGATAAGTTGTCTTAACTAGCCGACTGCAAACATTTAAAGGACAAAGCAAACAAAACCCAAAACTAGTTCTAATAGGCCTCGGGTGAGATATATATCCACATATCTGTACTAGCTCAGTAGAATGCACTGATATGTACTGAAGAAGTAGTACAAGGCAAATGCAGATATTTGATTACCAACAGAATATCATCCAGATGTGAATGTTAATAGATAATTAAAAAAAAAACCACAACAACAATCTGGGGGAGAATGCTTGACTGCATCCTACATAGCATGGATAATTTAAGCTTTCTACAAATGCAGAATTTATGAGCTTGTGCAAAATTAACCCCAAACTACTTATTATCCAGAGTATCCTTTTCGATTTTTAACTTGTAGAGGCACACTATAACATGATTGGAATAACCCTAACTACTCATAATTAGAGCAGTCCCTGTGCAGCAGCTCCAAAGTATACATAGACTTAGGCAGATAAAATGTCCTCTATATTTTTAGTCAAAAGCAGGTAGATGCTCCACCTACCCCATGTAGGGTCCTTGGGTGGTCATAAAGCATTTTTACCAGCACCCCCAAATGAAGTCATAAGACACAAAGTATGCATGGGTCAAATTAGCATTATGTCATACTTCATGTCACTCACAGTGTTGTTCTTCAGAAACCAAGATTTTGTCTGATGCCCCTCAGAGTGTCCCTTTCATAACCTGCCTCATTGATCAGTGAATGACAGATTGTTTTCTGAATGCCTCATGGTGCTTGACAATAACCCTACCCATGTTGTAGCAACCCACTCTATTCCTGCCATCCTTCGTTATGGTCTAATCAATCATGAAATCAGGCCTGCTTACAACACCGCACCCTCAGAACATTTAGAGTTGCCAAAAAGCCTGGAGAAAAATGACCTGTCCTTTTACTAGAACCTTAATGTGTAGAATGGGCAGCTGAATCTTTCATAGCATGGCAGTGAATAACATTACTCAATAGACAACATTTTTTCCTCCAGGTAATTGGCAACCCTACACAGAGATACTGATGTCTGTTAAGTTCTAACCTACAATTCTGGTTATTTATTTCTTTGCTATGCATTGACTTAGAATGTCAGCTGAGACTTCATTATTGGGTGTTAATTTTTATGAGATAAACTGGTAACACACCCACCTGGGCTACCTCTGTCTTTCTATCCCTACAGGTAACTATAAAGCTTAGGAGGCTAGAGCTGAGGAGGCAAGAACCAAGAGCTCTTGTTCCTTTGGCTTCTACCCTGTGGCTCACAGTTATAGCCTCAGAGGAAGCATCAATTGAATGTTGGCCAACTCAAGACATATTGGCTTGGTTCCTATGAATGAGTTCTGTGCACACTGCATAGTCTCTTCTGCGAAGCATGTTTCCTCTGTTGCTACAGCTCCTGGTTGTGCAAGGGCCGACTGAAAACTATTGATCTTGTACATTATAGAATTCATAGAACTCTCTCATAGGATGCAAACCAGAGTTGTTTATCCATTTGGTTTGTTTATATTTTGTTTTTTTCTTTTCTTACACACCATCTTTGGATCCAGCCGAATTGGCCAACTACCAGCCGGTTTCCAATTTGTCCTACTTGGGCAAACTAATTGAGAGGGTGGTGGTGACACAGTTGCAGTGTCATGAGTACCTCTGAGGATCTCCCTCTTGCAGACCTAAGTGAGGTGGAGGATCAGCTCCCAGCTCCAGAGGAGCCTCCGCCTGAGCCAGATGAGGATCAAGCAAGCACCTCCCAGGGTTTCGTCCCAGCTAAGCTCAAGCCCACTTGATTCACCTCCTCGGGTGGAACGTCTAAGGTCCCAATGCAGGCAAGACTTAGCTGCAAGGAGGAAAGAGGCATGCATGCGTGGTTGCAGATCACTAAGCCCTGAGTTCTAGAAGGAGCCGGGACCTCTCTGCCAGCTGCTAACAAGCACAGGAAGTGGCTGGGTATTTAGGCACAGCACAGAGACTACCAACTTGTGCTAGCAACAAGTCTTCTTGGCTAAGCTCTGTACCTGTTCGGCTCGTGATAGCTAACTTGATTCTGGACCCTCTGGCTTGCGATTCCTGCTTTGTTTGACTTCGGCTCTGTTGACTCTCTGGACTGGTCTACTCGTGAGTTTCCCTCTTTGACCCTGGTTTGGACTGACTCTGCTTTTGGCTTAGTATTTTGGACTTGGCAACTCATTGCTGATTCGGCTTAACCTCAGACTATCCCGGACTTCTGCTTGACTCCTGTCCTATTGGCATCCAGCTTGTGACATGCAGAGCTTTCTGGATGATACTTTTGTATTAGATCCCTTCCATTCTGGCTTCCACCCGGGGTATGGGACAGAGACTGCACTGGTCGCCCTTACTGATGACCTCTGGAGGCATCTGGATTGAGGCGGTGTGGCGGTGCTACTGCTGTTAGATCTGTCAGCCATGTTTGACATGGTTGACCACCAGCTACTGACCCATCACCTTGCTGTCATGGGGATACAGGGGCTTGCCTTACAGTGGCTCACTTCCTTCCTCCAGGGTCGGAGACAAAGGGTGATGCTAGGGGAACAGCAGTCCCGGAGGCACCTGCTTGAATGCGGAGTGCCTCAGGGGGCTGTCTTGTCCCTGATGCTTTCAACATCTGCATGCACCCCCTTGTCCAGATTGCCCAGAAGGCTGGGCTGGGGTGTCACCAGTACGCTGATGACACCCAGCTCTATTTGATGTTGGGGGGGGGGGGCAGTCAAGCTCTGGACCGGATGATCTAGACTGGGCATTGCATGCTGTGGCTGGATGGCTCAGGCTGAGTAGGCTGAAGCTGAACCCGGTGAAGATGGAGGTCCTGTGCCTAGGTCAGGGCAGTCCAGGGTTGGGGCTCCACTCCCAACCTTCGATGGGGCACCACTGGTGCCTGCTCCGGTGGTTAGGAGTTTGGGAGTGCTCCTGGATCCCTCCTTAATGATGGAGGCCCAGGTAGCAGCCACTGCCAAGTCGGCCTTTTATCATCTGTGGCTGGTGCGGCAGTTGGCTCCCTTCCTCGATTGCAATGACCTGGCCATGGTGATCCATGCAATGGTCACCTCAAGGCTAGACTATTGTAACACTCTCTACATGGGGCTGCCCTTGTTCCAAATCTGGAAGCTGCAGCTGGTGCAGAATGCCACGGCAAGGCTACTGATGTGTCTCCCTAGGTGCTGCACTAGCTGCCTATAGCATACCGGATTTGTTTCAAGGTGCTGGTGCTTGCCTTTAAAGCCCTAAATGGCCAGGGTCCAACATACCTGAGGGACCACCTTTCCCTACATATACCCCAGAGGGCACTACGGTCTGGGGCACAACAATGGCTGGCTATCCCAGGCCCCAGAGAGGCCAGACTCGCTGCTACCAGGGTGAGGGCTTTTTCGGTGGCAGCTCCTTACTGGTGGAACAAGCTCCTGGAGGAGATCAGGCCCCTGTGGGACCTTATGCCATTCTGCAGGGCCTGCAAGATGGAGCTCTTCCACCAGGCGTATAAATAGGAGCCACCACCTCCCCCCCCCCCATTATAGGACCATCATGGCTATAGTGGCCGGCCACAGTTACCATCAAGCCTGACATCTAGAATGGGAGATCGCTGGGTATACATACTATGCCATATGGTCATATCACTGACCATTTATTTTTATTGTAAGGATTGTTTGTCTTAATGGTGTTTTAATTGATTTTAATGTATATTTGTACCTTGGCTTTTAGTCAAGCTTTGTAAGCCGCTTTAAGTCTGCGTGCGGGGAAAGCGGCATATAAGACCGATAAATAAATAAATAAATTTTGGGCTCCTCTGGGGAAAACAGCAGGATATATATTCAAAATAAAATAAATAATATCTCATCACTGCCTGGAAGAAAGTTGAACAGAACCACAGGGCAGGATGGACCAACAGGAAGGTCATCAAGCACAATTCTTAAGTGCCATAAGGCTGCCATTTTATTTTATATAAATAATTTATTTAAACCCCTCACTTAGCATCACAACCATCACAATAAATATGGCCTAGAGTCCAGATCCAAGGCTGTCTTTACCTTCTCTTTTTATCCTCTCAGTGCCTCACTTGAGTATGAAACACCAGAACGCAGGAACCTGCCATTTGCCACCCCAGCATGAAATAACGAGACAGACAACAGTTTGGAATCAAACAAGGGCCACTTTATTAACTATTTAAACAGGACATGCAGCAACGGGCAACTAAGCAAGCTCAGGAACAGGCAAGGCAGGCGTCATTCCCAGACCCAGCCTCCTTGCCCTTGTAATGGGCAGGTAACCTAGCCCCAGTATTGACCCAGTCAGATTCTGGCTCGTAACCGGCGGCCCAGCATACTGGCATCCCCTCCCAGGGGCGCCTACCCCTGAGGCTGCACAGACCTTCAGGGAGGAGCCTAGTCTGAGAGGTTCCCAGAGGCGATCACCATTCACCTCCCCAGACCGCAAGGCCCTAGGGTGGTTCCTGGTGACCTCCTGTTCCCAACAGGGATATGCCGTAAGGTACCCACCAGTTCCATTTTCTTGCTTGCATAAACCTACCAAGTGACCAGCCTAATTATACCCGACCACCCTCTATGCCCTTAACCACCAGCAGCAGTGTAAGGTAGGCGAAAAAACACCGTCTCCAGGAGCCAAACAGAAGTCGGTATAAAAAATTCCTACCCGGCCCCCAACGGCGACCAGCATCAGCCTACACTGCAACCAGGGCGGGCGGGTGGGCGAGCTCTCCAGGCGACTGCGCAGATGGGAGCGGGGCAACGGCTCAAATCGAGCAAGCCCCGCCCCCCCCATCGAGCCAATGAGCGCCGACGCGCTCTGTTGCTGCCTCGCGTCATGCGAGGCGGCAAAATTGCTTCCCCCCGCCACGGCAAAGCCGGGCAGCGGGGAGCCCAATACTGAATCAGAATAGGGGTCTATCAAGGTCAGTATTTTCTACTCTGACTGGAAGCAGCTCTCCAGGATCTCAGCTTTCCAGGATCTCTCTTTCACACTAACTACTCTTTTTTTATTTTAACTGGAGTTACCAGGAATTAAAACTGGGACCTTATGTATGCAAAGCAAATTACCTAGAATTGAGCCACAGCCTTAACAACAGCTAAATCAGTTTTGTTAGGGAGATGATACAAAGCCTTGATAGGTCTGTGTTAACTAATTGTCAACTAATATCAAGGTATCAGTAGGCACACTGAACATTAAATGTCAAGATACATATAGCCAGTAACAACATCTTCTTATTGCTATGGTATAAAGAATATAGATCTTTGATAATCCTTATTCTTGAAGAAAGAAGCAGAAAGAAAAAGTATATATTCATATTAGAGACACAACTCTTTCTCTAGTTGATGTTCCCCATTGTGTTTATTCTCCAGAGGTATTTGTTATTGGCATATTGTAAAGGTTACCTGACTCATCTTCAAGAGGCTTCTCTTGAGGATATAGCAAAATACCAAAGAGAAGTTTGGTCAATTATACTTGTGCCCTTTCTTCCTCTCTGGGGTATTTGAAGTTAGGCAACAACATGACTTCATAGGCAGCAACAAATAAGTATCTGTTCTTTGAGGCAGAAGTCACTGTATATCTGTTTGCATTTTTTTTTAACACACAGATCATGCCAAGCTCAAAGTTAGCAGAGAAAATCACCAGAGCCTGGTATCATCCACTCTCTCCTGGTCATAACACATCTTGGCAAATATTCTTTGTATAATTTTCAATTTTGTATGTATGTATGTATGTGCTTGCCTGCCTACCTAATTTATAGTAACCATAAAAAGATAAGATTCCAGTAAATCTTCCCATCTTAAGCCCCGCACATACAGTGAAGCATGGATTTTTCTTTTTTCTTTGTATATATATATGGAGCAGTTCCTATAATACATTCAACATGTCTGTGTCAGAACTTGCACCCTAATATAGCACATTATGCCTAATACTGTAAATCTATACTGAAATTGAAAGAACTGTGCCATTTTGCCTTAGATGGCAATCCAGCTAATCCCCTTGTGATTCAAAATGACACTGCTGTTTAGTTTGAAGCAGAAAGGGGTTAGCCAAAGTGGTAAAGCGCAGACTTTATTTTTAAATGACCTCCACAATCACAGACCATGTTTAAACATTGTATTTACCCAGAAAAAAAACAACCTGAAAGCTTTGTTGTTGTTGTTGTTGTTGTTGTCATCATTCAGTGGGAACTTTTCCTCCTTGACATGTTTCTGTCATGGTGATGAAGCCCTTAGTACATCTCTGACATTAAGCAGAGTTGATATCCAAGCCTAACTGCATATGATACTGTCACTTCTGGTGTCCAATCAAGGGTGTTGGTCAGTGAAGTAATGGTCAAACTAATCTGTAAAATTAGGTCACTGGAAAGTATATCTGGATAAACTGGGAAAATAAAATGGTTGAGGAGTTGGGCTATTTGGAAAGTCAGACTGACAGACATAGGTCTCTTCCAAATCTCCCATGTTTGCGAAGACACAGACAGCTAAGACATATGCAGCTTGGTTTCCTGAAATCGTATGCTAGCTAAATACTGTGCTGGCACATGTAGTCAGCACACCTCACATACTTGGGAACAGTCCTGGATGCAACCACACACCAAACTAGGCATGCAGGACCAAGATATAACACGTTCCTGGGGATGACTTCAGCCATATTCAGTACAGCAGGTTGGGCTGCAGAGAAATATAAAACAGTGGAAGTGCATAAGTATAGTGTGCCCTAGTCTGGGGCCCCTAAACTTGTGGAACCTGTATGCACTTTTGGAATTTCGATCAAGGATAGTGGGCACTATCATGAAACAGATATTAGGAATGTTTGAAACTCTGCCTAATTCTGCTCACCATCTATTTGCCAGTTGCAAATAAGTAGCAATTGTCTTTTGATCAGTTGCTGTTCTTGAGCAATTCAAGGCTGCATGTTGGGTTACCTGCAGATAGAAATAGTATAGTACAAGAAGAGGGACCTGCAATACTCATTGGGGGGGGGGGAGTATTCATCACAGCTCCTGGCCTGCAGAAGCAAGAGGACCTCATGGCTAAGGAGGAAGTGGCCACAGGTAAGCTTGCCCCCCAGCACCAGTGGCAAGGCTCAAGCTGCTTCCAGCTGCCGGGTGCACCAAGCCTTTGCCCAGGCACTGAGGCCTGAGTGGCTCCCAGCTGCTGGGCCTGCCAAGCCTTCCCCCCAGCACCAGTGGCAAGGCCTGGGCACTTCCCAGCCACTGGGCTTGCCACCAATCTTCCCCCATGCCCCCAGGCACCAGCAGCAAGGCCTGGGCACCTCCCAGCTTCTGGGTCTGCCAAGCCTTCCCCCTGGCACTGGCAGTGAGGCCTGGGTGTCTCCCAGCCGCTGGGCCCACCATTGATCTTCCCCCACCCCCCGGCCACTGGTGGTGAGGCCTGGATACCTCCCAACCACTGGGCCAGCCAATCTTCTCCTGCCTCCAGCCACCGGTGGCAAGGCCTGGGTGTCTCCCAGCTGCTGGGCCCACCACAGAGTTTCCAGAGCATCCTCTGCACATGTGCAGGGAACGCTCTTTTACTTTTGGGGGGAATTTAAATATCCCCCATAAAGAAAATCTCTCTGCCCCCCAAGTGACCCCAATGTGTGGATTTAGATATCCACACAGAGGAGACGTCTTAGCTATTAGTATATAGAGCAGATGTACATTTGCACAGAGCTTGGGGACAGTCCTACTTTTCCCTTTCCCCACCCCTCATAAACCTGGCTGCCATTCAGCAATCAACAGTATAAACACTGAACAAATCAATTAGTCAGCTAACAATTATACCTAATTTTTAAAGTCTCACCTTTTGACATCTATATAAGTCTGTGTTATCAACATTATTTCACACATGTTCATTTTTCACTGCCTTATAATTCCTTCCTCACTTCACTTAATGACCTGATTTGTCTATCCATGACCCAAGGCAGAGTCAGTCTCACCTACTGTGCAGATGCAGAAGCCCCACAAAATAAAGACATACTCTCCAGGCTTGCCAGACATTTGAGGGGCTGAAGGACTTGGGAATGTTTAGTCTAGAGAAGAGAAGGTTGAGAGGGGACATGTTTGCTCTCTTTAAGTATTTGAATGGCTGTCACTTAGAGGAGGACAGGGAGCTGTTCCTGCTGGCAGCAGAGAATAGGATTCACAATAATGGGTTTAAATTCAGGGTGGGAAGGTACCGGCTGGATATTAGGAAAAACTTTTTAACAGTAAGAGTTGTGCAACAGTGGAACCAGCTGCCTAGGGAGGTGGTGAGCTCCCCCTCACTGGCAGTCTTTAAGCAGCAGCTGGACAAACACTTGCCAGGGATGCTCTAGCTGATCCTGCACTGAGCAGGGGGTTGGACTAGATGGCCTGTATGGCCCCTTCCAACTCTGATTCTATGATTCTGGTACCAGGAATCTGGGTCTGCTCTGCCTGTGCTCACACTGAGCACTGGGACATAGCTACTGGTTATTTTGCCTTTCTATCCCACTCCCCAGCTAGTGATCTCCTCTGCTCTCTGCTGTGCGGGTGTGGGGTTTTTCTGGAACCAGGGATCTGGGTCTGCTGCTCTTTCTGCACTCACACTGAGCACAGGTAGCTATTGGGTGCTTTTATACTCCTCCCCTCCTACTAGTGACCTTGTCTGCTGACTGCCATCGAGATTTGAGATGTTTCTGAAATCAGGGAGAAAACTGGCATTTTGTTCCTGTACTCACACCAAGCACAGGGGCTCAGTGAATGCCATGCAGGTGAAAGTGAGTGGAAGAGTGCTTGCCATGGAGGAAAGAAGCTCTCCCTTCACAGAGAACCAGAGGCTCCTGTCCCTGGAGATGAAACCTAACTCCCACCCCCCAATGGCCAGTGTCAGCAGGTCATCACCAGAGGTCTCGGTGCCTTCTTTCCCTCCTCTGTTTTTGGGGCTTTCCCAAGAGAAACAGGAACATTAGAAACATCCAGAAACCAGCAGTTGCTAGAACTCTTTGGAGAAGACTTCTTTGACAGCAGTGGTTCAGAGACTGGAGGAGAAGCATCTTCCCCTCCAAGCTCTCAACTCCCTCCTGCTCCTGCTCCCTGCTGCTCCTGCTGCCTCAAGTATGTCCCCTCTGGTGCATCCCAGCCAGATGCCAGAAAGCAGCTGTACCTAGTCCCACTTGGAAGGTACCAGCTGGATATTAGGAAAAACTTTTTTACAGTAAGAGTTGTACAACATGGAACCAGCTGTGTAGGGAGGTGGTGAGCTCCCACTCACTGGCAGTCTTTAAGCAGCAGTTGGACAAACACTTGTCAGGGATACTCTAGGCTGATCCTGCATTGATCAGGGGGTTGGATCAGGGGGTTGGACTGCATGGACCCTTCCACCTCTATGATTCTATGATTCTATGCATCTCTCATTCTCTTTTTTATGCTTCCACCAACTGGTCATTTTAGGAATTGGCCACCAAGAGGGCCAGTACTCTCAGCTTCCCTTCCACATTGCTGTTCTAAAGCTCCACCTAGTGCCCACAGCTCTCACAACCAAAGATCTGGTTACTATGGGGACAGCTGGCTACACTTGTGCACTCCTGGGGAAATAGCAGTTTAGCTACTGACTGCATTTCTTTCCTTTGTGTCCATTTTAAATAGTATGTTTGAATGTTGGAGGTCTAAGTGATACAGAGAACAACTACCAGCATTTAAAATCATAAAGCATTTATTTAAAGTAAAAGGCCCATACACATACTCTCCGCATGTAACAGATTGTGCAAAGAATACTATGGAAATATGTAAATATGTGATCCTCTGTTCCTCAACCCTATACATGCCCTACCTGATCTTGTTCTAAGGCAGGCTCTTTGAATCAGAAATTAAAGGCAGTCAGGCTTTGTTTGCTCTGTGTGACAACAGCCACCACCCAAGATAGAGCTCAATTTGAGAGCTCCCTCCTGCAAGTTATCCCCAGATGAAATTAGCCAAAATGGTCCATTGTCCCTCCATACCAAGGGATTTTATTACCACTGGTTTCCCACCCCTTGTGGTCAAGAAATTCTTGCTTCAGGAAGGTAAGTCTTGCACCCCAAGTCTCTGTGTCAGTTTCTAGGTGTCAGATTCCAGCTAAGGAGTGAGCTGACCATTTCATTGTCTACAGCCAGGATGACCATTATCATTTTCAAAGCTTTGATGACTGGTACTTGGGCAATGCTTTGGAGCAACGGACTTTCCTCCTTCTGCTTGTCTTCTAATAGGAGAGATTTTAAAAAAACTTTTCAAACTAAATGTGGGGGATTTTGTAAGACCTAAAAAGATAAATCTCTGTACATGGCATTCTTGCAGTTTTAATTTAAATACATATATTCCACCTTATCTCTTTATAGTCAAGGCAGCAATTTGCAAATACATTAAAAACCAGATAACCAGATGTCAAGATAAGAAAACAACACCAGATTTTTAAAAATTCTGCATAAGATTCACAACACAGGAAGACCATCTCCTTAGGTGTTCCTATGAAGTGGGATGCACCCTTTGAGGACAATATTTGACCAATATTTTCTGATCCCTCGAAGGTGATTGTAGGTCTGTACTATCTGCTCTGGATGCTCTATGGGACTCAGATACTGCAAGGCAATAGGTGCCATAAGTTGTCGAAGGCTTTCACAGCTGGAGTTCATTAGTTGTAGATTTCCTGGGCCATATCACTGTGGTCTTGGCATTGTAGTACCTGATGTTTTGCCATTAGCTGTCACTGGTATCCTCAGAGGAATAACACATAAAGATAGAGTACTCTCTGTGTCAATGTGAGAAGAAAAATCATCGGCAGGTATCTACTCAGGAAGGTGGGGTAGGACTGAGTCATTATCTTGTAAGAGTTTCCCAGGCTGTGACATGCTAATGGAGGAGCTTTCCTGAGGAGGTTCTTTTACACAAACCTACAGTCTGGTTCCAGTACATAGATTATACCGTTATAATTTGGATCCCTGGAGAGGTAGAATTGATGGAATTTTTAGACTACCTCAACAACATCAACCCAAACAGACAATTCACCATGGGAAAAGAAATTGAGGGAAAACTCCCAGATCTAGATATCATGGTCATCTGCAAAGCTAGCCTTCAATTAGGTCACAAGATCTACAGAAAACCAACTCACATAGATCATTATTTACACAAAACCTCCAATCACCACCCTCGGCAAAAAGAGAGGCATAATCAAAACATTAGTAGACCATGCAAGATGGATATGTGAAGTGTACTTTCTCAACAATGAACTAAATCATCAAACCACACACTTCAAGCAAATGGCTACTTGAAGAATGGAATCAGAACAGCAATTAAACCAAACAACTGAGGAAAAACAGTCTCCCACAGGAAAACTCAGGAAAACACAGGAAAAGTGTTTTTGCCATATATCAAAGGAATCACTGATCAGATGGGAAAATTCATAAAAAAACACAACCTACAAACAGTATTCAGACCCACCAGAAAAATACAACGGACTCCCTCACTTCTGCAGGAGTATACCTCATACCCTGCAGTTGTGGATAGGTTTACATTGGGACCACATATATGTTGGGACAACATAGCATCCAGACAAGAATAAAAGAACATGAAAGACACTGCAGACTTGGGCAGCCTGAAAAATCAGCAGTGGCTGAACATAGCCTAAATCAAACAGGACACAGTATCTTAGTCAAGGACATTGAAATGCTGAACAGCACATCCAATTATCATGTCAAATTATATAGGGAAGCCATTGAAATTCATAAACATAAACACAATTTCAACAAAAGAGAGTTTAAAAATAAATACAGCATCGTTTCAACTCCTGAAAAACATAAAATGCTCTACATTTTACAACAGCACTACAGATAAGATTAGAATTTCAACAGCCAATCCATATGCAAAAGAACCTCCTCAGAAAATATTCTCCATTAGCATGACACAGTCTGGGAAATTCCTACAAGATAATGACTCAGCCCTACCCCACCTCCCTGAGTAGATATAAATTACCTGCCTACCATTTTTCTTCTCACATTGACTCCATCTTTCTGTGTTGTACCTCTGAGGATGCCAGTCACAGCTGCTGGCAAAACGTCAGGTACTACAATGCCAAGAACATGGCTATACAATCCCCAACCATCTACAACTAATGGTGCCATAAGTGTTTGAACAGTTTACAATGTTTAGAGCAGAGTCGCTGGTAGTCACTCACGCCTGTTGGAGTGCAACCTCTGTCCACCAGGGGGATACACTGGAATGTCATTGCACTGACAGTTCAGTGCTATGATGTCATCATATATGGGAGGGAAGGCTTTGTACACTGTGCGTACTAACTGCTACCAGTTGTTGATGAGTGAGGGTTATTGGGCCACTACACAGATTGGGCATGGGAAACCTGGAAAAACTGTAGCAGTTACAACAAATATAGAGTCCAATGGCACCTTTAAGACCAATAAAGGTTTATTCAAGGTCAGGGCTGGTGCCAGGCTTTTTTGCGCACTAGGCGAGGCCACCTTCTGCCCCCCCCCCCATGTGCTCACCATTTTTCAAACATAAATGCATTTTAGGAAGCATGAAAAACACAGAGACGAGGATTCCTGCTTGTAGTCAGGGCTGCTCTCCCCATCGTCCTCACCCCGCTTGCTGGCCTCTGTGCCCATCAGGGTTCTGCGCTCCTAGGTGGTCACCTAACCTCATCTTATGGTAGCACCGGCCCTGTTCAAAGTATGAGCTTTCATGTGCACACATACTTTATCAAATAAATTAAAATGGCAGGAGGCAAGGTTCAAACTTTTAGCCAGAGAATGAACAGCAAATTAGCATGCAACATGATGATGATCAAGATGTGCAAAGTGACACTAAATAACAAGTAAAGGTTATAAGGTTAACAGCTGTAATTGTGGGAAGTGACTGGGAGTCTTCATTCTCTCCTGTCAGGCATGTAGGTCACTTAGGAGTTACAGTTACAGCCTGGAACAGCTCCCTCTCCCTTGCTTACAGATGTGGGGTATCCTGCCCTTGCACACCAGCCTAAAAAATGGAAAGAGTCCCCTTGGGGTTTGTGTTTGTGTCCTGAGACAAAAAGCCTGTAAGGGTTCTCAGTAAAGGAGTTGAAGCTATATGTTACAGAAATTTTCTCCCCCTTGTTTGTTTACACACAGTGCTCCCTTGTGCAAAGTGCCCATTTCTAGAGTTTCTATCTCCAAAATTCCCTTTTTGTGTATGACAAGAAAGAAGAGAAATTTAACTTCATGCTACATTCCCTCTTGTCTCTTTTGTGTTCTCGGTGTCCTGTCTAGGATCTATAATAATGTGGAGAGTTGTGATTGGCTGCAGACTCAGTATGCTAAACTTCACCATAGTTTGGAATAGAGGTGGGAGGCTGAACAAGAGAATGTGCATTTTCACTCACCCATGGGCTTTTAGGGAGCCCCTGGGATTCAGTGTTTTCTGAGTTGTAAGTAATATTTTTTTGTGTTCATTTTTTGCTGGTTCTCTTCTGCCATGTTATCTGGGCTTTGATCTGTTAAAAAAGTTATATTGTTTCTGAACATTTTCTAACCTCTTGATAAAAAATTAGGATATATAAATGGCAATAAATAAGTAAAATCAATATGCATATGCATAAATTTCATCATCATCATAATTATTTATCGTAATTATTGGAATCATGGATATATCTTTGATTTTTTTTAGACAAAAAGCACTGTTCCATTTCTGAGTATTATTATAAACAATAAATTGAGCTTTCATCGTTTAAAAAAATAAGATTACTGCAAACCGTACAGCTTACAGGAAATGGAGACATTTAATATAAAAAGAATTTCAAACAAACATATTTCAAAGAAATAACAGGTGTTTTTTTTAAAAAAAAATACACTTGTCTGTGAAAACTGATAAAATGCTTTATTTTTAATTTCTACCACATCTATTAAGAGCCAGCCATGTGGAGAAACTATTAGTACTAGTAATATTTCAACCTGTGTTCTTTTCCTAATTGATGTATTCTTTAATTAATGTTGTGCAGACAAAGTAGACCATGTTCTCACCAATTACAGGCACACATTAATTAAAGAGGCTTACATTCTCAAATATGAATCCCAGCTTTTGGTCTAAGTACTGAAAGGCCAAAATCCAAAGTGTTAACCCTTCAGCAGCACCATTCCTGGTTTCTATAGGAAGAAGTTATGCTTTTGTGGTCAGAAGCTCATGCAAATGGCTGGATTTATGAAGCTTATAATCCAAATACATGCTATCTTTAATGCATAGTTGTGACACATCTCCTGGGAATATGTAATAAAAGCGGGCATGGGATGTCATGTCATTTTGCTCAATATATTTTTATCCTCTGAAAGTAATGGTGAAAAAGTGAAGTGGGGTGAAGGAATGCTGAGTGTCATGATGTTGTGTCATGGCATCAAAATGCCAGGATAAGATGGGCATTGATGCTAGTGGTCACACATGTAAGGTAACATCTAGGAATGGATCCCACATTGCGTGGGTGCAAGAATCATAGGATCTTCCCCACCTTCTTTCTCCCCTGGATCCCTTTTGACCTTGGAAAAGTTCATTTCAGGGGTTGATGGACTTGCATACACGAATAACCACACAAGTCAGGCAGCTGCAGTGGGATAAATGAAGAAAGTGAAAATGTTCCTTTCTTTCTCTTCCATGAGCAGAGCTCTGCTCACACAAGTGACAGAAAGGGTGGTCTTGTTCCCTTTATCCTTTCCACTACAAGCACCCAACTGGTGCAGCTATTAGTACATGTAAGTCCCTTGACCCTGGAAACAAACTATTCCCACAACTGTAAAAGGCACTGGTGGGAGGGAAAGGGGGAAGATTCCAGACCCAACCATCAGCTCTTTCAACTGGCAGTTCTTGTGATAGAAGCCATAGTTCGATGCCTCAAGAAAACAGAATTGCCAGATCTGGGTTGGGAAATACCTGGAGATTTTAGGGGTGGCACCTGAAGATGGTGGGGTTTGGAGAGGGGAGGAACTTCACTGGGGTATAATGCGATAGAGTCCACCTTCCAAAGCAGCCATTTTCTCCAGATGAACTGATCTCTGTCACCTGGAGATCAGCTGTAATAGCAGGAAATCTCCAGCTACCACCTGGAGTTTGGCAACCCTACTCCAGAGAAATTTGTAATGACTACTTTTAAATTAGTGGGAATGCTGATGAGTACTTTTTAACTGATTGTTGAAATTACTGAACAAAACACAGTAAATTCACAAATAAAAAATGGATATTCCTCTGGAAGACAATATCTAGAACTCTGCATATTATCTCTAATGATATTGGAACTTATTATAAGGCGAGTCACACAATATTTTCCCTACCATCTAATTAATCTTTTTAAAAAGAATTTGTTTCTGAATCACAGATGATGTTTTCCCTACCAGAAGATATTTTTCCCTACCATCTAATTAATCTTTTAAAAAAGAATTTGATTTTGAATCACAGAAGATGTACACAATAAGTGAGGAAACAACACTTCACCCATCAAATATTGAAATAGTGAAATATTAAGAAATGACATTACATCTGGCTCAATGAAACTGCTGACTCATGATTTCTAGGTCAGGTGTTCTGGACATTTTACTTCCTCTCATTTTCCTTACCAGCTGCTACAGGCCACATTTATTATGGAGCACAGTGAAGCAGCACTAATGAGAAGTAAAAGTTTTATGAATAAACAAAAGCCCCATCACATCCTTTCCTGTAACATGCTGTGCAAAGTGAAACAGGAAGAGACTTCTACATAGACTTTTCATTTGCATCACCAAAGACAAGCAGGGTGGTTACTATTTATATCAGTTCCTATCCTGCAACTAGGTTTTTTTAAAGAAAAAGACTCCAGTAGATTCGTATTAACAAACTAGCTCAGCAGTTTGGAAACAGGAACAGACTGTGTTCAAAAGTTTTAATTGCTTAGAAAACTGTTATGCCTGAAAAAACCTTTGAAAAGAGCTGGGAGGACAGTGCTAGAAAGTCCAACCTTGAGTTCCTTAGACTATCAGTGGTGTTTGCTTTGAAAATAATCACAAATGAAACCTGAATGGAAGTAAACATTTACTATTCAGTAAGCATACCTACCCACATGGTCAGGTATACCAAACAATAAATGTTTACTTCTATTCAGGTTTCATTCATGATTATTTTCAAAGCGAAACAGTCTGAAAAGTGCATTGTTTTTATTACTGTTGTGAGCCACTTTGAACTAGTCTGGAAAGGTGGCATACAAATTTATAAATGAAATAAATAAACTGTAAGTACAATTACTTCCTTCTAAGTCCATGGAAGTCATGATGTAATGCTGCTTTGGACTGCACTGCTTAGGAGTCCGATTCCAATGCCTTCAGAAGCTCCTCGCCAGTTGTTAGATCGTGGGCTGGAAATATGCGTTCTTGATGTGTAACTGATATATGGCCAAGTGGAAGCCACCGGTACCTGTAGTTCTTCTCTGCAAGCTTTTGTGCAATTGGGCTCAGATTTTTCCTGGCATTCAATATTTCAAAAGGAATATCTGGATACAGCTGAACCAAGGTATCCTCAAACTTCAGACCTCTGTTCTTCCTGGCAATTTCCAAAAGGTTCCGCTTAGTCTTTGTGTCCTTAAGTTCTGCCACGATATCAGGTATCAGTGCTAGTGAGCTCATTTGGGGAGGATTTAAATGTAAGGCATTGTTTACCACTGGCCCCGGAAGCTGTATAATTCTCTCTAACCACTCATTTAAAGTGACAGTAAGGTCCTTGTTTAACTCAAAGTTTAGGGAAATTCCACAGAATTTTACTTTGGTTTCCCATGATTTAGTTTCTAACAACATTAGCTTGCTTTTTCCCAACCTTCAAAAGTTTCCAATTCTGCTATTTCTTTAGAGTTCTTTTGCATACTGTCTCCGCCTTCACCTGTGCATCCAGTAACTTTTTGTTAACTTCATCCAACTTATCAATAATAGGAGTGATGCTGTTTCTTATCTCTTCTTTTAAATCTTGTTTTAGGTCTGTAACCATCTTTTGTAAATGCTTTTTAGTTAAGGAGTCTTCTCTTTTTCTTTTACTTGCCTGGGCATCATCTTTCTCCATTTCCAATGTAGGGGGAGAGTCTTCGTCCGAAGAGTTTTGGATTTCTTGCAGTGCTCTAGGCATCTGTTTGGAGGGGTTCTTGACACCTTTTTTCCCCCTAGATTTCCCCCATAGTTTTGGTAGTGTCTAAATTGCAGTCCATTTTTTTTTTTTATTCTTTTGTAGGAGCTTGATGCCGAGGCAGTGTTAGGTGTGACTGCTCCATTCCACTGTCGCTCCACCCCCCCATCCAGTCTTTAATTTTAAAGGGACCACAAGACTTTGTTGATGTTGTTAAAAACTAAAGGCTGCTATTCAGAAATACAATGGAGTTGTGCTTCTACATTTCAGGTTGTTTTTGTTAAGAGGATGTGTTTTTGAGAGCCAGTGTGGTGTAGTGGTTAAGAGAGGAGGACTCTAATCTGCAGAACTGGGTTTGTTTCCCCATTCCTCCGCATGAAGCCTGCTGGGTGACCTTGGACCAGTCACAGTTCTCTCAGAACTCACTCAGCCCCTGTTGTGGGGAGCCTGTTGTGGAGAGAGGAAGGGAATTTGATTGCAAGCCACTTTGAGACTTCTTAAAGTAGAGAAAAGGGGTATTAAAACCAACTCTTTTTCTGATGTGACTTTTTGGGGTTCTGATTCTTTCATTAAAAACCTCTGATATATGGGAATAAAATTTTCTATATAACGATATTCCACCTTCAATAAGATTTTCCTTGGCTAATATAAAGCTCTACAAGCATAAAAGTATTTTAAAAGGTTATATAGTATTGAAGTTTTAACCTCTAGGTTTAAAAAAACCACCCTGTTTCCTTCACAGCTCTGAGTCTTAACTTGACCTGGAAAAAAAAATACCCACTTACAAAATTAAATCTTCATCTTCCTGGCATGTGGCAGCAGAACAAAGGAGGTAGAATGGCACTGCTAGGCTGAATTTCAGGAAGTGCAAACTGTAATTGTTTTAGACATCCGTGAAAATGGCTGGGTCACTTGGGCTGTATATGCAATGAGCCCCAAAGGTAAAAAGCTATGGAACCTGCATATCATTCTTACTAGTGAACAACAACATTGGGGGTTGTACGAACTGAATAAAAATAGGGTTCCATATGTGATTCTGCCTTATGTCTACCACATGTGATACAAATGGGTAGATTTTGTCCTACCTCACTTCTTATACATCAGTGATCAAGTCTGAAACTAAAAGTAAAGGTGCATCAGTGCCCTCCTAAAAACACTTTACTGGGAATGGACCTGAGCAACTTTCTGAATAGACATGCTTAGAACTGCTCTCTTTAATAGAGTGGGGGGTGAGAAGTGAAAGGTAAGGGGGAGGCCTGTACAGTGTTACCTGACCAAGATGCAGCAAAAAGTAATTTACTCCAAGATGACAGTTTGAAGAGAGAAGAAAAATAAACTAACAGGAGGGAAGTTAGGCTCATTAGCATTGTGGTCTCCATATTTCATCATTAATAATAATAAAGATGGATGGGTGAGTCATAATAAAGCACTGCTCCATTCTTTAGTGAGCACATTACAAAAAGAGGCAGGGGTGACTGGAAATGAACATGAAAAATGGGTCAGATGTGCTGTCTCCAAAATTATAGCCCCTCTGTGGGGAGCTGGCTGATTTATGCCAGCCATTGCAAATGTCAATTAGGACCATCCCATTCTGCCATCTTTAATGCATTCTGGGTTCCACAGAACACCAACTCCCAAGAGCCATGACTGGGATGTCTGAGGATTCATCATTCAAATGATGGAAGCTCCCTTGTTGAATATTCTGGCTAATGTGAAATCTATTCACAGTATCAAGGGAGGATAGAAGATGCAGAAATGGAAACAAAGGAGGAATAACAGCAATTTCTTTCATGGAATGACAGGAAATGGGAAAATGAGATGTCAAAAGTCAGTTTATTAAGAGCAAGACACGGGTAAATCTGAATCCAAAACACATTATATTCTCAGAGATTATATTCCTCATCATTCTATCTGAATTTGTTTTAATGGAATTTATTTTCTGTTTCCCTTTTCATTCCATGGAAAAGTTTTATAAATCTTTCCCCATAGATAATGAACACTATGGGAAAGGCTGTTTTTTGCGGGGTGTGTATGTGTGTGTGTGAATTTATGGTTAAATGCTTACATGAGAGATGTGATCATTGTATGAACTTGAATTTATTATTTTGACTGCTGTGTTTTTGAGTATTTGGTAGGAAAATTGAAACTAGTCCACATGCTAAATTTATCATGTAGTTATTTTACTTACCATGTGAACTAAACTGTTGTTTTTCACATAGATCACATAGATTATGCAATCAATCTGGTCAGTGCTTCTTTAGATCCAATGCTAAGGGTCATAAGATGCTCTAGCAATTGATGTTTCTCCTGTTTCTGTTACAAATAGGACTGTTTCTCAAACTCAGAGGGTGGGAAGGGAGCCTGTAGGGTTGCCAGCCCCCAGGTCTGGGCAGAGAATCCCCCAGTTACAGGGGCTTCCCTCCACCACAGACCAGCAGGCAGGCAGGGGAAACCTATTCCCATAAAGTTTTGCCCAAATACTAGAGTGTCCCCATGTGACACCCTTGATGCGATATCATGGGTGACATCATCATACTGGGGACATCACACAACATTCCTGCCCACCCCCAGAATGCCCTCTCCCAATTTTCCCACCGGAGGAATGAGAAGACCTGGAAACCTTAGGAGCATGTCTGCTTTAATTTATTTTGCTTACTTACTTTAGACCATGAGCATGCATCCTTGTTGAGCCTATGGATACTTTTTAATTTTGTTAACAGGTCATGACAGTCATTACAAAATGGCCACCATAGAAGCTGGCACCAACCACAATACTTTTAGAGGTTCCAAACCAAGCATCCTCTTCCTATGACGATTAGCTACATTTTGTGTATGAGCTGTACTGTTCACAGAATTCATCATGTTTGGCATATGTGCAGAGTTGGGGAAACAATCCAGTCCCATAAAGTTGTTTTCTATAAAGTTTACTATGACTACAAAGTTGCTTTCTGTAAAGTTTACTACAATTGCAGGATTTGCAAAAAGCATTAACTGTAGGCCTTTCAACAGCAGACAGACACTGAAGACATAAGCATTTACAGGCAGAGAGGAAGCACAAGAAGAAGCAGGGAGAACAAGAGAAGCATTTCATAAATGGTAAACAGAATACAGAATGAACTACAGCTTCTTCTATAGTTCAAATGGAAATTGTTCACACACTCTGGCCTCTCCAACACTCAGAATGTATTTAACTATGATTCCCAAAAGTTTAAGTACATGTTTTGCAGTACAATTTAGAACATTCAAAAATTCTTGGCTTTGAAAGACTGCAGGTAAAACGGGCATGTCTGAATTACTAGACACGCAAGCAATGCATCCCCCTACCCCAAAAAGACTGAGGAAACCAAGGAAAGCCAGTTTGTTGTAGTAGTTAAGAGTGTGGACTCTAATCTGGGAGAACCGGGTTTGATTCCCCATTCCTCCACATGCAGCTGCTGGTGTGACCTTGGGCCAGTCATAAGTTCTTTCAGAGTTGTTCTCTCAAGGGCAGATCTCGAAAGAGCTCTCTCAGCCCCACCTACCTCACAGGGTGTCTGTTGTGGGGAGGGGAATGGAAAGAGACTGTAAACCACTCTGAGACTCCTTCAGGTAGTGAACAGCAGGGTATAAATCCAACTTTCTCCTTCTTTCATAAGTTAGTTTTCTGTTGGGCGATTTGGTTAGATAGGTAATCAGTTAATCACAGATTTTGCCTCTGTCTGGATGAATCAGTTGGAACACAGGTACATGTGTTGTTTCATTGTAAATTTTACAGGCAAATGCATTTGGACTTACTGGAAGCCATTATGGGAAGGGAAAAAAAAAACCTTTTTCATAGCAGAATATTCTTGAAATGTTACTCATTTGAGTTAATTAGAGAGTTACTGTGCGAGTTGCAAAATCTCTCTCCATTGCCATAAAAATTCTAGTAGATATAAGTTTTAGTGTACAAATTGTATGTTAATTTTAATTTTATCATATATTTAATAATGTGAGAATGGTTTGCAGTATTAATGTTTTACTAGTTTTATTATATATTTGGCTTGTAGCCCACAATAAAGATTTACTGATTAATAGGGAAGGGATAGCCACGGGAAACTAGTATTAGAATATACATGCAGAAACTGTTTGCAATATAATTTCTAACAATTTTGTATGTTTGATAAAAACATGCTACTTTTTCAAGTGCACTGTTGGCAGTTGAAGATCCAACCTGTGATTCAGGCAGAAATAAAAATCACTGGCACATGGTCAGCCTGGCCAAATGATCAATTGCTATGCACTAATTTAAACAAAGACAATTTCATAACCCAGTTTTAAGCAAGCCTTCTTTTCCACCACTAAAACTGCATTTCATGACCAGGTGCAATTTGTTAAAATGCATAGCTAATCTGAGTACAATTTTGATTATTCGATGAAAGTGGTCAGAGAACAAGAGTGTTCCATTTCCACTACCCATCAGTCTTGGTCCCTGGTAACTTTTGATGTATAGGCTATAGACCAGGGGTGTCAAACATGTGGCCTGGGGACTGGATCAGGCTCCCGAAGGGCTTCTATCAGGCCCACACTTGAACCGGTCATTTCCTGCTTCCAGTTCTGTTGCTGCTGCTGCTGCATCATAGCTTGCTTCACCAGGCTCTCTAAGAACATAAGAACATAAGAGAAGCCGATGTTGCAAGGACGTCGAGTTTTTATTTTTCCGGGGAAAGGGGGGATCTTGTGCATGTACGTGAGAAGTATGCGCGCGTGCGCGCGCGCCAGGAGGATGTCCCCCCTGCTGCCGCCGCAAGCCTCTCTCCCCCCCGCCCAGCTCCCCTGCACTGCCTCCCAAGGCCATCGGGGCAACATGCCCAGCGTTATGGCATCACCCGGAAGTGACGGCATCACACCAGGCACATTGCCAGGGCGATGCTCTGGCAATCGCCCTGAAACTCTATGGTGCCATAGAGTTTGGGGCGATTGCTAGAGTGTCACCCCGTCAACATGCCCGGCGTGATGACATCACTTCCAGGTGATGCCATTACACTGGGCACGTTGCCCCGATGGCCCCCAGGAGGGAGGGAGCACAGGGTAGTCAGGCGGGGGGGAGAGGCTCTCGGCAATGATGAGGAAGGCGCAGCGGCAGGGAGGCGCGGCGGCGGGCAGGCGCCCCATTTCGCCGGGGGAGCTCAGTCCCCTCAGGGAAATTTCAGGGGTGGCCCCAGCCCCCCAGCCCCCCTGTAGTTCACACCTATGCAATATTGGATCAGGCCAATATCCCATCCAGCCCAACACTCTGTCACACAGTGGCCAAAAACACCAGGTACCCTCAGAAGGTCCAGCAGTGGGGGCAGGAAGCCCTCCCACTGTTGCCCCCCCAAACACCAAGAATACAGAGCATCACTTGCCCCAGACTGAGAGTTCCTATCTATACTTTGTGGCTAATAGCCACTGATGGACTTCTGCTCCATATGTTTATCTAATTCCCTCTTGAAGCCGTCCATGCTTGTAGCCGCCACCACCTCCTGTGGCCACATGTTAATCACTCTTTGGGTGAAGAAGTACTTCCTTTTATCTGTTCTAACCTGACTGCTCAGCAATTTCATGGAGTGCCCACAAGTTCTGGTATTTTGAGAAAGGGAGAAAAGGACTTCTTTCTCGACCTGCTCTATCCCATGCATAATCTTATAAACCTCGATCATGTCACCCCTCAGCCATCGTTTCTCCAAGCTAAAGAGTCCCAAGCGCTTCAACCTTTCTTCATAGGAAAAGTGTTCCAACCCTTTTATCATTTTAGTTGCCCTTTTCTGCACTTTTTCCAATGCTATAATATCTTTTCTGAGGTGTGGTGACCAGAACTGTACAGGGTACTCCAAATGAGGATGCACCATCGATTTATACAGGGGCATTATGATACTGGCTGATTTGTTTTCTATTCCCTTCCTAATAACCCCCAGCATAGCATTGGCCTTTTTCATTGCAGTCGCACACTGTCTCAACATTTTCATTGAGTTATCTACTATGACTCCAAGATCTCTCTCGGTCAGTCTCCACCAGTTCGGACCCCATCAACATGTATTTATAGTTAGAATTTTTGGCTCCAGTGTGCATCACTTTGCACTTGGCCACATTAAACCCCATTTGCCATGTTGATGCCCATTCGCCCATCCTCGACAGATCCCTTTGGAGTGCCTCACAATCCTCCCTGGCTCTCACCACCCTGAACAACTTCGTGTAATCTGCAAATTTAGCCACTTCACTGCTTACTCCCAACTCCAAATCATTCATAAACAAGTTAAAAAGCATCAGACCGAGTACTAAGTCCTGTGGTACCCCACTGCTTACCTCCCTCCACTGAGAAAATTGCCCATTTATACTCACTCTCTGTTTCCTTTTAATAAGCCAGTTTTTGATCCACAAAAGGACTTGTCCTTTTATCCCATGACTATTGAGCTTACTTAGGTGCCTTTGATGAGGAACTTTATCAAAAGCTTTCTGGAAGTCAAGGTAAACAACATCTATTGGGTCCCCCTTGTCCACATGTTTGTTTTCTCCTTCAAAGAACACTAACAGGCTAGTGAGACAAGATCTTCCCTTACAGAACCCATGCTGAGTCTTCCTCAATAGATTTTGTTCATCAATGTTCCTACTAATTTTTTCCTTAATAACAGTTTCCACCAACTTACCCAGTATTGACGTCAGACTGACTGGCCTGTAATTTCCCGGATCTCCTCTGGAACCCTTTTAAAAGATAGGAGTGACATTCACTACCTTCCAATCCTCAGGAATAGAGGCAGATTTTAAGGAAAGATTACATATTTTTGTCAGGAGATCCACAAGTTCCCATTTGAGTTCTTTCAGAACTCTCGGATGTATGCCATCTGGGCCCGGTGATTTATTTGTTTTTAAGTTGTCTATCAGTCATAGGACCTCCTCTCAGATGCTCAACTATGTCATGTTTTCCCCTGGGTCCTAGACTCAGAACTCTGAGCATGAGAGTTCTGTGGTGAATGTCAATAAATCAAAAGTCAGTTTGCAACTTACAGATACACACCTGAACAGCATACTCAAGATTGCAACCACACAGACATTTGGATTCAATAATTCAGAGCAAGAGGTGTCAGTTATCAGATACTGTTAAATAAACAAAATATTGCAAAAGTGCTAATGTTCTAAGCATGTTTTTATTTTAAGTAAAAAGAAATATTTGTGTTTGTGTCCTTTATAAAGTTTATATCTCTGCTACCTGGCATTACATTTTATGACACACAGGGTCTGACCCAACAAGGTCTCATTTATGTCAGATCCGGCCCTCATAACAAATGAGTTTGACACCCCTGCTATAAACTATAGCAGGTCTTAGGTTCCATAAAACCACAAAGATTGGAAGTCCCATTTTGCTTTCTCTAAAGGTCCTGCTACTGCAATAGTTGTGCAATGCTTTGATCCCTATTCTTATAACCCTATGCAGCATTCCTTCAGTCCAAACCCATTCAAATAACTGGGATTAGATTGGAGTAACTAAGTTTTAGGATTGTACTGCTAATTGATTAATGCTTATGATACACCAGGATGCAGTGTTACAAGGTTTTGAGCGGGCTCAGCCTCCATAATGTCCCTTGGGTGAGAGGTGCTTGATAAGTGCTGAACATTATTATGTTAGCACTTGGGAGTGCAAAAGATTATCATCATTGTGTCACTGAAAACATAATTAGAGCTGTGTTATGAAAACATGCATATGGTGAGAGCAAGCCTACATTGCACCTCTCTCTTAATTATGCTTCAAAAGAAGGCATCCGCTCTGTTTAATTATAGAAAGCATAAATTCAAAATTACCTTTTTATCAAGTGTTTTGCAAATCTGAACTGAAATTGTTAATGGCAGGGGGAAAAGTGATTTATCCAAGCTAGGGCTGCCAAGTCAGCCTGGGGGGCGGGGGATCCCCCGCTATAGGGGTTTCTGATCCGCCGGCCGGCATTTGGCTGGCGGGGGAACCCCACCCCCGAAGTTGTCCAGCCTGGATGACTTCCCCAGTGTAGTGACATCACCCGGAAGTGACGTCACCACGTTGGAGATGTTGCCAGGGTGACGCTCTGGCAATTGCCCCATTTGGTGCAATGTAGAGGTGCAATGTAGGCCAGGGAGGCTCCCGGATGGCTCCCGGGCAGCTCAGGACTCCTCCCCCCCCCCCCACCAGTGCATGAGTACAACTTGGCAGCCCTAATCCAAGCTGAAGTGTTACTGTAGCAAATACCACAGCAGATCCTGAAGTTTGTGCTTAGATCAGCTCAAACTATTCCATCCAACACATTTCTTCAAAGGGCATGTCTTCCTGAGGTCAGTGTTCATACCACTCTATAGAGACCATGGTGCTTCCAGGAGAGCTCTAGAAATAATCCAATCCACACTTTGGAGTTTGCTTTCATATAATTTACTGCAACAGGATTTTGTAGAAAGATAATAACCCACAGCAGGCCACTAATAGAAGAGTGAGGCTTTCAGAGCACAAGCATTAATATGTACTACTACATAGCAGAGAGAGAGGTTGAACAGCAAGAGAAAACGTTCCATAAAGCCTAAACATTACAGAATGCTCCACAGCACCCCCTAGGGTCCAAGTGGACTAACCTACTTTTTCAGACTCTTAGCAAGCTGTCACTTTTCCAACAGGTGCTTTGTGTACAGAGGCTGTGTATGGAATTTACTCGTCTCCAGTCTCCATAGAAAACTGAAATAAATTGGTTTGTGTAACAATAAAATTTAGATGTTATGCAATAGAACTGAAATGTAGTGGAATTGGATGTAATCGAATTGAAATGTTATAGGCAAAATGGGCACTAAAAACAAAAAAACAAACCCCTTCTACATTGATAACCCTACAAGTCTATCAGGCAATTTGTGCCTTGTCTACCAGGTTTGAACTTCATTGAAATCTGAATTGCCAGTAGACAACCTTCTGCTCCCTCTCTCACAGCTGAGGTGCTTTGGAGGGTGGACTCTAAGGCATTATACCCCATTGAAGTCCCTCCCCTCCCCAAACCATGCTCTTCTCAGGGATCACAACCAAAATCTCCAGGTATTTCCCAACCTGGAACTGGCAACCCTACAGTTAAACCACAAAGTATGGCACAATGGCTTCATTTGCACATCACACAAGAAGTGATATCATTTTTCCAAGGACACTGATTATCCCCTTAAACAGAAGTCCTAACCACCAGCTGGCAAGCTATTCCTGGCAACTCTAGTTGAAAGGTGTTCAGATGGATGTAAGCTGTTATATGGACAGCTAGCATAGCTGTGAAATTGGGGGGGGGGGCAAAATTGTTGTAGAATATCTCTGAAAATACAGTATAATGTTGGAGATAGTAGATTTTTCTGGAGGCCCAGAGCTTTTGAGCAACACAACCAATAGTACACTGTGTGTGAGACTGTCTTTTCTTAACTGATGTAATTACCTAGGTCTAATATAAGATAGTAATAACAATTCACTTAGTAACACTAGACAGAAACTTTAATGCAAATGAGCATATTCCACATAAATGTGTTTTAAATTGCAGATTATAGCTATATTCCAAATGTATTCTTGAAAGCAGATTTCATTCAAGCCAGTCTTTCTAGTTTATGTATTAAGACTGGGCTGCACATTTTCAAAATATTTACAGAAAGCCTTTCTAGTCATTTTTTCCAACATGATGTATAGTTGTTACTCATCTGTTTCCAGTTCTAGTGAAGTAGCCATGTTAATAGCTAAGAAAACTGAACATGGTGTAGTGCTTTGAATGTCAAATTAGGGTCTAAGAGTTGGGATGGGCACAAATTTTAGGCAGTTCATAGTTCACAAACTGAAGTTCGTGGAAGGTCAACTGGCACGAACTTTCCATGAACTTTCAAGTGGTTCATGGTGACTTTTGAATGGATAAATTTTCACACAGTCTTTGCTCAATCAAAATGTTTACCAAACTTCAGAACAAAGAGGTTCAGAATTCTCCAGCCTTGGAAACACCAATAGGGGCCCCTCCAAGCTTAACAGGCACTATGGGCTGCCAGTAACTGAATTTCCATTCTGTCCTGTGGGATCAGAATGCTATATATAACCTCAGCTCAGCTATGTGCCCTTTCCTCTATAGGGTGTTGACAGTTAAACAGAGAGGCAAGGAACTTGTTAAAAGCAGAGCACATTCATTTATTACTGATTGTGAACACCTCTCCACTGGTCAGGTATGAGTGTTAGGTGGACTCAGGGCTCTGAGCCAGCCTGTCTTCCTGTTCACACCAAGCAGAGGGGCTTGGCTATTGGGTACCTCAGTGGACAACCCACATTTATACCCTCCCACCTTTCCAGATTGTAACCCATGGAATATTACAACAACAGAAAATCTGTCTATCCTTACCCCACACAATAAGAATAGTAGCAGCATCATAATCCCCAACCTCACATTAAGATCAATATCAAATTGATATTTAAAAGTAACCCCTATGGATCACAGAGCTATGGCATGGAGTTGGCCATAAAGTTAGCAATCAATGAGTGGCTTTCCACAAGGAGCTATTTCTATGCAGATATATCTTCAGCAACCTCTGTACTTCCACAAGGAGCTATTGCTATATGTGAGCATAATCAGGGAACTCAGTTCTTTCCTCTCTATTTCTGTATTCATTTTCATCTGGGAAGCTTTGCTATATTTGTTACTGTGTGTGTTTATTTTCATTATAATATTTTTTTTTTATTTCCATTGGTTTCACTTCCATTGGTTTAAATGGAAAGGAAACCACCACTAAGCTCTACGACAACAGCCTGCTGCCTCTTTTGTTTCCTAGCACTTACACTACTATTGCAGTAGTGTCCTGCACTTATACCCAGGAGTAGGGAAGCTCAAATACGTGCCACTTTGGGGTTCATATCTTGTTCTCAGGTTGCAAACAGGCAGCTCATTATTCAGTGGACTTTTTATATATCTGTTGACCCATTCAGTTTGGTGTCAGAGCTCCCTCAGCCCCACCTACCTCACAGGGTGCAGGGTTCCCAAGTCCCCCCAGGAGGCAGGGAAACCCCTGCTTGAGCAGCCCTCTCCCTGCTGGCTCAGATTGGGCTGTGGGGAGAACCCCGCCCCTAAATTGCCAGGCTGCAAAGACATGCCTGGCACGATGACGTCACCCGGAGGTGACATCATCATGTTGGGCATGTTTCCAGGGGGGTGCTCTATAATTCAAGGAAAAACTTTATGGTTTTCCCTTGAATTAGAGAGGTCCTGCCCCAGTGTGCCTGATACAATGATGCCAGAAGAATCCTCGACCAGCAAGGACTCCCTCCCCCTTACCTTAGCAGGTAAGACTTGGCAACCCTAACAGGGTGTCTGTTGTGGGGAGGGGAAGGGAAAGGAGTTTGTAAGCCACTCTGAGACTCCCTTGGGTAGTGAATCTCTTCTTCTTCTTCATAGCTGTTCAGCAGGTTGTTTCAACTGTTCCTTCCTAACAGTATGTTAGCCGAATTGCTTTAATTTACATTTAGCAATTGGCGAAATACACGAGTTCTTGCCAACTATACCAGGGTCCCACCCCTCCCAGGAGTTCTCAAGGAAAGAGGCATGTGAAGCAGATAGCAAATTAAATGCTGTTTACTTAATGGTGTAGTTCAAGCATACCAAAAACATAATCACACACACACTCACACAGGCCTAAGGAATACAGACAGAAAATAGCACATTTGCATGAGCAAGAAGCAGTACGTTACCTAGAGATGCGTGGTCCGATCGATGGAAGAATTGGATAGGGAGAAAAATAGAAAGACTATGGGAACACGAGGCTCGAACCTGCGAGACCACGTGGTTCTCTTGGATCGCGAGTCCAGAGATTGTAAAGATGGAGGCAAGGGTATGGGGACAGCAAGCTGGGCAGAAGGGGTAGTAAAGCAGATAGGGGACGATGGCTCAAGAGACCGAATGCCTCTGTGCAAGGTCTTTTATTAGGTGGTCTTGGGGAGGGCTGATCAGACCACATCCCACTAACACACCTCTTAGGCGGTCTGTCCCTTTCTGACCCTTCCATAGGTTAAAGGTGGACAAAAGGAGGAGGGCATGGGGATGGACAATATTGCAAAACTATGATCTGACCAGGAAGTAGACACTTGGGCAGGGTCCGATGACTCACCTGGGCCACATCTATTATTAGTCAATGACTCTGGCTGACTGGGTGATGGCCCGAACATTAGTTGCTAGGCAACTGCGTTAGCATAACTATTCAGGTACGTTGGAGGGGGCAGGGGTTGACCAGCGTGCTGAAACAGAAAGAAACATCATGGCAAGATGAGTCTTTTGTCTCTGTTTCAGGTGAACTGTCTAGGGTGTCAGCCTCCTGGCATGGGCTGGAGTTTGCTCCTATAATGAAGGAAGCACATGGCCCTTCCAATATGGGCAACCCAAGTTCAGGCTTATGAATATCAAAATCCATAAGAGCACTAAAAGTGCCTTGCTGGCCAACAAGTACAGTAAGACAAGTGCACTTCCTCAACACAGGCTGATGCAATGCTGTGACCCACCTACCCATTCTAGCTGCATTACTACTCTGCTGGAAAAGTTATTGATTAATAGACCAAAAAAAAAACAGTCACAAAACACACATATGTTCTGCATTAAAAATAATTGTATCGTTTGTTATTTGTCTGAGACCTAGGAAACTTTAATGGCTGCTGATCTGTTTGGATCAGCAGTTTTTTTTTACATGTTCAGTTTTGCAAAAAACTGATAAAATCAACTTAGGAGCCATACATGTTGTTTGGTGCCAAACCAAAGACCATATGATTGGCTCATGCCTTATCAACACACACAAATCGGGCAAGTTTAATAGTTGAAAATGTCCATGACAAAATATACAGCATCCATGATCTGGAGCACCTATAAAGAGAGAAGTGTTTGTATTCTTAGCAGCAGTTGTTTTCTGAGCTGTATATTTTATTCATTTAAATTAGCTTTGAAAAAAGTATCTTCTAAGATGCAAGAATCATATATGAATACAGCAAAACTCCCATATTCAAAGTTATTTTGAGATATGAAATTACTATGATTTTTCCAAGTAACAGACCATCTCAGTGTAATATTTACATATATTTCAACCCTTTCTATAAACAAGATTATGATAATTTATTTTGATTAGTACATGTACAAGGACAGCACAATCCTAAACAGAGTTACAAACTTCTAAGTCCTTTAAAGTCAACGTATTTAGAAAGCTGCAGCCCTGCTTAAGACTTCACCGACAGAGCTTTTTATAGAAAGAACTGATTAATACTGAAAAATTAGTTTCTTTACATGAAACCTGGATATTTTATAACTCAACCTTACTTATTTTGACAAGTAAATAGATGTATATTTCCTTTTTTGCTGGCACTAAAATGTAGCTACAATGTTGAAATGAAAGTGGCATAGTGCAAAGCCATTAATTATAAATTGGGGTTATAGCTATATTAACCTTTTAACAATATGGCAAAGAAAATGCTCACTTTTTGAACACATTAAATTCTTTGATTTAAGCACCAAATAGAAAATAATATCTATTAATTGGAGCTTGCATATTTGAATCCACTGGGTCCATCTGTGGATCTCCCATGTCAATGCAATCCTACAAAATGCAACCCTACAAAAAATGCCCCCCTTTAAAGCAGCAATCAAATATCTTAGCTATCTCCTAGGCTATTTGAATAAATGGAATTAACCTGCACAAGCATCCAGCACATACCAAGCAGAGTAGATTTCAGACCCAGGAAACCTATTTTCTAAAAGATAGCTTAGTTGTTTTCCTCTCTTCTTTCTGCTAGAAAATTATAACTTCAGGTTCTGTTCTAAAGACTAAATATCAATCAATCAATTGCTAGTACTGGCTTATTCAGAAACTCCTTTCTATAGATTTAGCTGAACATTTTCAAATGAGTTATCATTGCCATTTACATACATTACAGTATGAGACTTGTTAATATTTCCTGGGTATTTCTCTCTCCTCGTATACACTTACTTTCTGTACCTTTGTTAGGGATTGAATGTTATTGAATCAGAATGCATGACAGCTAGAGTAGAACATGGTAAAATAATTTATTCCTCTTCTATATATCCTGAGTGTCATAAATCTATCCTGGAAAAATGCTATCAGAAATCAGCAGAATTTTATCATGCAAATTATAGGGAGCATTATCATTAAGAGCAGTGGCTTGTTCCTATTTCACTGTCATTTGCACTTTGAATGAGCACAATGCCCCCACAAAAGTATTGTGTTAGGAATGTGGTTTATCCTCAAATATGCAAAGTACGGACAATTGATTGTAAGACAGTCTATCTACTGAAGTGAGGTTATATACAGAAAAATCTCTGAAACACTGGAATAAAGTCACATTTGAATAGACCTGTAATGGTGACCTTAAAGTCCATGGCAAATTTTTACCTATAGAGCTTTTACATCTGTAATAAAAACTGAAGAGCTAGGTTAAAGTGTTAATCTTCAAACTGTGCTCTGGAGAATCTTGGGATTTCTTAGAGCAGCTCCTCAATTAGAAAATAGTAACGGTGGATAAGCTTCCTTGAGGCAGCTTGTGTGTCCACTACTGATCACCCTGTAATTGACAGATGTGGGATATTTCATAGGGTAAACTTTCTCAAGTTTGGGGAGAGCTGTGGTTCAGTAGTGAACCATCTGCTTGTCATGCAGAGGGTTCCAGGTCCAATCTCTGTCATTTCCAGTTGAAAGGATCAAGCATTAGGTGATGTGAAAGACCTCTTCCTGCAACCCTGGAGAACTTCTGCCAATCTGAGTAGACAATATATATTTTTTTTTTGTAAATTTTTTTTTTATTTTTTCCAAACATTAAAAATAATACATTTATCTTATACAAATCCATTTTTCCATATTATATAACATTTTGTTCTGTTTGTATAATCTTGTTTTGATCTTGTATTAACGGTTTCCCACCACATCTGAAGCATAACACATTTTCCACTCTATCCAAAATAGTAATACTTATATCTATGTTCACATTTCTGGTAACGGTCATATTTCTTAAAAATACTTATACTTATACATTAATTCTTACTTTCTATGTTCTTATATAATTCTAAAAATAAAAAACAACTTCTTTGTCTAATTATCTTAATACATTCATATACTCTAATTCTGTTACTTTATATTATTATAACCATGTATAAATGCAATTTTTCATATCCCAGTATTTTTCAACATATTCTTTCAAATCTTTCCAATCTTCTAGAAAGGTCTCTGAGTACAGATCATTCAATTTTCTAGTCCATTTATCCATTTCAGCCATATGTAACAGTTTTTTCAACCATTCCCACACCTCTGGTATTTTTTCATTTTTCCAATTTTGTGCATACACCATTCTTGCTGTTGTTATCATATACCATATTATTGTCCTTTTCTTTACATTTATCTCTTCTAATTTAAGTCCAAGCAATAACATTTCAGGCAACTTCTTAAATGTACATTTCAAGATTTTTTCCATTTCTGCATGTATTTTTGACCAAGAAATCTTTGCTTTGTCACAAGTCCACCACATATGATAAAAAGAACCTTCTTTCTTTTTACACTTCCAACATTTGTTAGACATATTCTGACCAATATTTGCAATTTTTTTTGGTGTCATATACCATCTATACATCATTTTAAAACAGTTTTCTTTTAAGTTATAACACGTAGATATACTCATAGCATTTTTCCATAAAAATTCCCAAGATTCCATTTCAATGTCTTTGTTAAAGTTTATCGCCCATTTTACCATTTGTTCTTTTACTATTTCATCAGCATTAAACCATTTTAGCAAGACTTTATACATTTTAGAAATCATTTTTTTTCCACCTTCCTCCCAAACTTGTTCTATTTCATTGTTTTTTTCCCTAAAACCATGTTTTTTATCACTTCTATACATATCATATATTTGTCTATATCTTAGTCAACCATAATCAAAGTCCATCTGGTGCTGCTCCTTCAATTTAAAGTCTTTACCATGTCTTGTTAATAAGTCTCTATACTTCAACCAATCTTGTCCTTTGTACCGTGATGTTGGATGTAAAACTTCTGTGGGTGCAATCCACATAGGTATCTCTTCTGAAAAAAAGTTTTTATATCTTGTCCACATATCCATTAGTGTTCTTCTCAAATAATGATGTTTAAACATATTGTCCATTTTTGTTTTACCATAATATAGATATGCATGCCACCCAAATCTACAATCATGACCTTCCAGGGACAGTAACTTTCTATCTTGTAACATAGTCCATTTCCCTACCCAGGTCAAACATATTGCATCATGGTATAACCTTAGGTTTGGTAATTGAAACCCTCCTCTTTCTTTAGCATCACACATTATTTTCATCTTAATTCTTGGTTTTTTCCCTCCCCACACAAACTTAGACAATTCCTTCTGCCAACATTTGAATGTTTTTACATCTTTCACAATTGGAATAGTTTGAAACAAAAACATTAATCATGGTAACACGTTCATCTTAACCACCGCAATTCTACCCAGCAATGACAAATTCAATACATTCCACTTTTTAATATCCTGCATAATTTGCAACCATAATTTTTCATAATTATTTTTATAAAGATCAATATTTTTCATTGTTAGGTTTACACCTAAATATTTTGTCTTTTTCACCACCTCACATTCTATAAGTTTTTGTAACTCATTTTGTTTCTTGTTTGACATATTTTTGCACATTACTTTCGATTTGTTCTTATTTACATAAAATCCTGCTAAGTCACCAAACTTTTTTACTCTCTGTAACAAATATGGTAGTGTGGACAAAGGGTCTTCCACTATAAACATCACATCATCTGCAAAGGCCCTATATTTAAAAGAAAAACCTGTAGTTGTTAAGCCTTTAATCTCTTTGTCTTCTTTCACGTTTAACAGTAGAACTTCTAAGATCCAAATAAATAGCAGCGGCGAAAGTGGGCATCCTTGTCTTGTTCCTTTTTCAACTTTAAAATCGTCTGTCTTTTCAGTATTAATTATTAAAGAGGATTTCTGCTCTTTATATATTGCTTTAATGAGGTTAAGCATATATTCACCAATCTCAAGTTGTTCTAAAACTTCAAACATAAAATCCCAATTTAGATTATCAAACGCTTTCTCTGCATCTAAAAAGAAAAAGCCCACTTCCTTTTCAGGATGTTTGTCGTAGTATTCTATGGCATCCACTACTACTCTTAAATTGTCTCTTATTTGTCGATTAGGTAAGAATCCTGCTTGTTCTGTTTGTATAGTCTCTTTAAGGTGCTCTTTTAATCTATCCGCTGTAATTTTAGCAAAAATCTTATAGTCATTGTTCAGTAAAGAGATCGGTCTATAATTCTTAACATTAGTCAAATCTTGATTTTCTTTTGGGATCAGTGAGATGGATGCATCTTTCCAGGTTTCTGGTACCTCGCCAGTAACTCCTATATTGTTCACCAATAGCAGTAACATCGGTGAAACTGACTCCTGTAACGTTTTATAAAACTTCGATGTAAATCCATCCGGTACAGGCGCTTTTCCTAATTTTGAGTCTTTTATTGCATTTTTAATCTCTTGTAATGATACTGGGTTATTGAATAGTTCTTTAATTTTTTCTGTTGGTTTTGGTAACTTTAATGTTTGCAGGTATTCTTTAATCTTTCTTCTGTCTTTATTTTCCTTCTTAAAAAGTTTTGCATAGTATTTAAAAAATTCTCTTTTTATTCCTTTGTTATCTATTATCTCAGTGTTATCTCTTATCACTTTAGTGATAAATTTATTTTCACGTTTTTTCTTTATTTGCCATGCTAAATATTTTCCAGGTTTATTTGCACCTTCAAATGCTTTTTGTTGAAGTTTTTTTAAGTTTCAGTACACCTCTTGGTTCAGAATAGCTTTTGCTTGATCTTGTAGCATCCAGATTTCCTTTTGCAGTTTCTTTTTCCCTGGTTTATTCTTCAGTTCTTCTTCCTTTGTTTTAATGGCTTGTAGAATATTTTCATATTGCTCTCTCTTCTTTTTGTTGTCTTTAGCATTTAGCGATATCAATAGTCCTCTCATCACTGCTTTATATGCATCCCATACAGTTTGGATTTTTACTTCTTTCTGCATGTTTACTTGGAAGTATAGGTCTGTTTCTTCAAGTAATTTTTTAGTTATTTCTTGGTTGTCTAGTAAGTCCTCATTTATTCTCCATCTCTTTTGTTTTTTTACCTGCCCAGCTGTCCATAAACACGGATTATGATCTGAAATTATTCTGGGTAGAATTTCCACTTTTCTTGTCTTAAAGGTTAAATTAGTAGTCATCCAAATCATGTCAATTCTTGAATGTGAGTCATGTCTATTAGAATAAAAAGTAAAATCTTTTCCTTGTGGGTTAGCTTTCCTCCAAATATCTTCCAGCTTCTCTTGTTTTATCAGTTCAAAAAAATTTTTTGGAAGCTTCCCTAATGTCTCATCCTTTCTTTTAGAGTGCCTGTCTAATTTATTATCTACAGTTCCGTTGAAGTCCCCTAACATCATAATTTGATCATAGTTTACATTGTCCAATTCCATTTGAAGTTCTTTAAAAAAAATTTCTTTGGCTCCATTCGGAGCATAAATGTTCACAATCAAAGTTTTCAGTCCTTGCAGTAAAATTTCAGTAGCTAAATACCTTCCATCTTTGTCTTTAAATATTACTTTAGGTTCCAAATCTTTTTTGACATATGTTACAACACCATTCTTTTTATTACTTGCTAAAGAATAAAATTCTTCTCCCAATTTTTTCCTTATTAAATATTTGTGGTCTTGTTTTTTAAGATGAGCTTCTTGTATGCAAATTATATTACATTTTTGTTTTTTCAGCCAATGACCTACCATTCTACATTTTTGGGGTGAATTTAGTCCATTTACATTCCATGTAAGTATTTTGTAATCCATCTTGATATGTTCTTAAATATCGCCAAAGTCATCTTTATTCTCTCCCAGGAATGCGTACATTTCTTCTGTACTTTTAATCATTACTCTGGAGTTGCCATAATAGAAGCTTAGTCCTTGAGGTATTTCCCAACGAAATCTGATTTTTTTCTCCTTCAATTTATCCATCAGACGCTTGAATTTTTTTCCTTTCTTGCAGCATTGCTCTAGGCAATTCTTTCATTACTATAATTTTCTTTCCATCTATTACAAAAGGATCAGTGAAGCACTTCTTGTAGATTTGTTCTTTTGTTCTTTTCATTGTAAATTGGACAACCACATCTCTTGGTATGTTTTTGTCTCTTGCGTATGTAGAATTAACTCTATAAACAAGATCCATGTGCTCTTTAACAACTTCTTCCTGTTCTTGTAAAAAATCTGCTATTGCTTCTTGCGTTCTTGTAAAAATGTCTTCACTCAATTTTTCCTCAATCCCTCAAAATCTCAGATGGTTTTGCATATCTTTATAATGCATCATCTTTTCCATCCTCTCACTCTCTCTCATTGTCTTATGGGTGCTTTCTTCCAGTTCTTTAACTTTAGTTTCTATATCTTGTGTTCTTGTGGATAATTTTTGAAATTCTGCTTTTAATTCCATGAAATTTTTATCTGCTTGAGCCGCTATATTATTCATTTTAACATTTACCTCTCCTATAGCATCTAACATTTTCTTTTCCATTGCTTCCATAACGGCTAGTAGTTCTTTTTCTTTTTTTGCTGCCATTGTAGGAGAGGACCATGTAGCTGCTCTCGATCTTAGTCCGCGGTCCGTCTTGTCTCTTTAAAAAAGATCGATTTTATCTTGTTTTCCAAGTCGAACACCGATTAGTGCATTCAAACAAGCTATTCTTGCCAAATCAAATTATGTTGGTTTCAGCCTTCTAAGTTATATAGTCTTTGAGATATTGCAGCTTAAAAATTTTATAAATCCAAAATGGCGGGCGCGACTTCTCTATGGTTAATGTCAAAGGTTATAGTCTTTTTACCTTACTTCTGGCTTGCCGTAGTTTCCTTTTGTCCCTTCCTTTTATTTACTTGTCTGCTCTCTGCACATCACTTCCTGTTGTGGTCTTTCTGGTCCGGCAGTATTTAGAGTCCTCTTTACCTTCTTCCGGTTCTTCTCCTTTTCCCCTCTTGTCTGCTCTTCTAGCCATCACTTCCTAACTCAATCCTCACGTCTTAATCTCGCGATGCTTGGTTCCCTTCTCCCTCTTTGTCTCGCGATGCTTGGTTCCCCCTCCCGACTCTTCTTAACCACAGGAATGTTAAACAACTTGTTTTTTTGGCTTTTTAAGTTCAAATTCGGCTTTTTAGCACTTCAAATCTGCTCTCATCCAGTCTACCACAGTCTATTGCTTCACCCGATCTGCTTTTCGTCTTTCAAAACGCGGTAGTGGTAAGGCAAAAAACTTTTTTTCGTTACCTTTTGTTGTTACTTCGCTTCAGATGTGGTCCCAACGTTTAAACTTTGTCTTCTTTGCCAAGGAATCAGGGGAATTGGAGGTTTTATGCTGAATTTATCAGCTCAGCTCGGCTCCTTAGAGATACTCACAAAAATCCTCTTCGGCTGCAGTGCTCAAGGTGTTGGAAAAGTCTCCTCCGAGGCTTTCCCTTCACCGAGGTTGCTCAAACCTGGATTATATTGCTTGCTGGTCCTCACACTACCTGTGTGAGGTTGCGTCGGGTGGATTAACCCACCCAAGCTGTCAGGAAGAGCCGCTGTCTGCCTTGCGCATTTGCAAAGCGCGTCAGACCTCCATTCTCCCAACCGGAAACCCTGAGTAGACAATATTGACACTGGTGGTCTGATTCAATATAAGGCATCTTCATGTGTTCATGTGATGGGTGATGGACAGGTCCAGAGGACCTGACTGGGCCCTGTGTGAACTGCAGCCAGCAGCTCGCAAAGACTTCTCTATGGCAGATGCTCAGAAGGTACCCAACAAGCAAGTCAATGAACAATCAAAAATTAGAAACAACCATATTAAGGGTTTTATATAGATTACAAGTGGAGACCTGCAAGAAACTTGCAGGATAGTTATCCCATTCCTCACACCTTTGCTTCCTCCCTTCTCCCCCTACCTCTCTCACACTCTTTCTCCCTTCTGCCCCCTTTCTTACTCTCTCGCTCTCCTCCATGTATGTTACTTCCTCTCTCTTTCTGACCCGTCATCATTCCCTTTGTTTTTCTGCCTCCTCACCTCATCACTCTTTCTCTCTCTTTCTGCCTCCCACCTCAAATCCCACCCTCCCCAGGCTCCACCTCTCAAATGTCTGGGAATTTCCCAACCTGGAGTTGGCAACCCTATTTCCTTCCCACCCAACAGCCAACCTACCTTTATCTGTCTTCAGCTTTCTATCTCCACCCCCCTCCCCTGCAGCCTCTACCTAGGAAAATTACAGTCTTTCTCCACAATGGGGACTAAAGCAGCTTACATTATTATTTCCTCTTTGTTATCTGCACAACAACCCTGTGAGGTTGGTTAGGCTGAAAGTATGTGACTGGTCCAAAATCTCCCAGTCAGCTTCCACTGCAAGATGGGGATCTGAACCTGGGTCTCGCAGATCCCAGTCTGAAGCTCGAACTGTTGCACCACAATGGCTTTCATACCGTGGCTGCTGCTGAACTGTAGCAAAACAGCTGGGCCTAATTAAGTCATGCAAATCAGGTGGTATCAAGTCACACAGAGGGTGCTGCCTAGGGATGCCAGCTTCCAGATGGGACCTGGGGATCCCCTGGAGTTACTGCTCATCTCCAGACTACAGAGATAACTTTCCATGGAGAAAATGGATGCATTGGAGGGTGGAGTTTATGGCATTGTACCTCACTGAGGTCCCTGTCCTCCCCAGGCTCCACCCCCAAATCTCCAGGAGTTTCCCAGCCTGGATCTGGATCCGCTGCTGGTGGCCGGGGTGGGGGGGTAACTTGGCAACCCTAGACTGCTGCCAGTAAAATCCCTGCCTTTGACTGGCAGAAATAGTTGGACCCTCCCTCCTCCCCCGAACATTCTAATCTCCTCACAGTTGATGCCTGGAGCTGAGGCCATTTCAAAAGGTATTTTGGGGGATTCTATGGTCCCATAAGGGTTTTTTTAACTTTTCGGATTTTTCTGCACCTGGTGGGAGTGCCCCCTGTGTGTAGGAAAACCTCTCCCCCCCCAAGGGCCCCCTAGCTCGGATTTAGGTATCCGCACAGGGGGGCCCCCCTTCGCTATTAGATATATAGATGATGAACTCTGCAGTAGTATATGCAGCAATCTGAAACATTCAGTTGCCATTGCTGGATGGTGGAGAAGAGAAAGGGCCCAAGCATGTATTATCAGCCAACATAAAGTGGAGGCTTAAAAAGTATGGAAGGAAGTATGAAGATCTAAGGGGTTTCACAGGCCAATGACACTGACATTTTCTAGCATTAGTGTTGCTAACTCCAATTTGGAGAATACTTGGAGATTTGGAGGTAGTGCTTGGGAAGGCAGGAATTTGGGGAGGGGAAGGAGCGCAGTTGGGATTTGATGCCACAGAGTAGGAAACTACCATTTCCTACATGGGAACTAATTATGAAATGTTACTCCTAGTTTTTATCTGTATTTGGAAGATGTTTTAGTTAGTTTGCTTTTTAGTATTTTTCTTTTCTCAGTGACTCTTATTTTATTGCTCTGTTGGTCCCCTCTTGGATGCAATGTTGGGATAAAAATATGTTTTAAATGGCCTGTTTTGAAAACCTAGTTAGTGATTCTGGTGGTGCTGAGCAAAAATAGATATAATGTTCCTTATTAATAAATACTTTGTACAAGTATCTCCTACCAATACTGGCATACAAGCACTGGTTTCTCAAGTAGAAGCCTAGAAGAGCAGAACTAACTCTGGTTGAAAGTTTGCTCAGTGATTTAGTACTCCTAATTCTGACCTCTGACACATACATTGAACATGTTCTACCCATGAAAAAGTATCACTTTTTAATCCTGTAAGTATGAAGCATACAGGCACATATCCATTACAATAAGACTTGATGTCACTGGAGAGTGTAAATCAGTGACTGATGGGAGCATGAAGCATTATGTGTTCACTGTGCAAGCAGACAAGCAACACAACAGAGGAATGGATTACAATACAAGCCAATGAAAGCTGCTTTCTGTTATAATGTGTTTTCCTACATTGTTGTTAATGATCATTCTTGTCTGAAGGTCACTTTGAATACAACACTGGTTGGTAGTGATAGAAATTCAGTACTGATAAAAAAAAATAATTATGACCTGGATATTATACCTCTATGGCTCAGCTCATAGCTCTTCTACTTGCAGTTATGGCCATTAAAGGTGGTTAAGGTGGGGTGGTAAAAAACAAATACCACCCTTAAGCAGTGACTGAAGTGGAAGAGCCTTCATGCTGTTTCTACTGGGCCTAACACAGCAGTGGTAACTAGGGATTCTCAAACACTTGCTGATTCAGCTTAACATCTGTTCACCAACCATGAATAGGAAGCCACTTGTCAGTTTACTGTCAGTTCATCAGGGTCCCAGTCATATGAGCGAGATAATCCGCGGAGGAAGTGAGGCTATTTGCTCTGGAGTAATTTGACCCGCAGTTGCGCGATCACACAGTTCTGTAAAGCTGCAGGCACAGCCCGCCACTGCATGATCAGATGCAATCATGGGTGAGGGGGGGGTTGCCATTTTTTCCGATGCACTTAAAATGGGGGATCAATTAATCACATCTCCACCCTGAGGGCAGTATGCAATGATGCACATACTGAGAAGGGGCAAAAAACAGCATGGCGTCGGGATAGCCTGATCAGACTATCCCCGATGCCATGAGTGCGCACTGGAGCAATCACACAGGGAAAGTCCATCTGTGGCCTGTAGTAAACCTGTTTGATACCGGATTTTCCCTAGTATCTTTTAACTCCACTTCCTCAGCGGAGGGAAACGGGTTGCCAACAGGTGTGGGATGCTTGCCAGATGTTCTGGTGTGATCGCACCCTTAAAATCCGCATGGCATTTGCACCTATCATGCGGTTAATTCTGTTTGTGATCAGGGCCCAGGTTACTTTTCAAGTATTCAAACAGTACAGTATGGATGTGCTCCAAGAAAAAATTATGATTTCAGATCTGAGATTCGGGGAGGACATCTTTACTTTGGCTGGGAGGGTGGGATAAAAGTTTAAATAAATAAATTTACAAAGCCAGCATCAGCATATCCTAAAGTGAAGCAGCTGCCAGAGCTCATGGCTTCTGGTGGGGCCTACTGCTGCTGACTCCCACTCATGTACCTCCCCTGCCACCTCTGTACCATGCTCCCAACTGCCAACAGTCATTAAGGAAGGACATATGTGTGGTGCACAGTGGTGGCACTCCTGGTTGCAATGGCAGAGACTCTCCCAGCTGCATACACTAGCTAGTGCTGTCAGGGAATGGGTGTGTAGGTAGTAAAGGCAACTAAGTGTGGGTGATGGAAGGGCTTGCCAGTGGGAGAAGGACACACAGGCAGGACTGTGCAGGTATATGGGTGGAAAAGAAGGCATGAAGGGTCCCTGGTGGTGGGGAGATGTGGCCCCTGTCTGCCTAGGGTTTCCCAAAACCTGGAACCAGCCCTGACCATTTATTCCTGATTTTCAAGTAGGCCAGTACCAGTTTGGGGTTCAAACTGGTAACAACCCAAAACAGCAATTTTCATGTATATTTTCTATTTGGGAAATTTCAAACAAAAATTCCTATAGGTGCACATCCCTACGGAACAGTGCAGTGAAATCAACAGACTCTCATGCATGCACATTCTCACAGAGTCTGATGGCACTAATTTTCACCTTCCCCCACAGATCTGTTGTTACTGCATGCTGCTTCATAATCAATGATACAAATAAGGAACAAATCAGTCAGCTAGCGAGTATAAACCCTCAACTTCGGGGAAAAAAACCTTACTCTTTGGTGTTTACTTAAGTCTGTGGTATCACATGCATATTTTCACACAGCTTTATGGGAGGTGTAGTTTTCCCCTCCTGCTATTTAATTACCTGAGCTGACCATCCATGACCCTGGGGAGAACTGATCTTCCTTACTTTGCAGATGCAAAAGCCTCTGCAAGGTAAGGAATAGAAAGTGTACCACTGCAAAGAGCAATATTCCACCACCATAGCAATTGTGCATTAGCTATTTACTGAAGTATTTGGGCGGGCAGGTCCTTTTCCTGGGACCCCCCCAGTTCCCCTGAGTTCATTCATTGGTTGGGTGGAGGCTGGCAAGGGACTGAATCTAGTATATATAGAGAAAATGGTTCTTAAACAAAGCTCAGCTTATTCCATTATATTCCATTATCCATTTCTTAGGACAGAAAACACTTTGTAGCATTTCAGTATTCAACCTAGAATATTTCAACCCAATACTTAAAATAGTGTACTTGTATAAAACTCAGAATGCTCTGGACTAGCCACCAATGTCTTACATGGAGCTACTGATGGCCAGCCCCTTACTATCAGTAAACCAGAGATATATGTATTTCTTGGACCTATAGCTGTTAGCATATCAACTGATATACTTATCATGTAGGACTAACATGGATGTGATGCAGGCCAAACTAGAACTGACCCGATGTACCAACCCTTCCCTCTTCTCTCTATCTCTGGGATCAGGAAACTCTCAGAAAGTCAAGGAGAATCAGGGAAGCTAGATTCAAATACCTTATCTATCTAGATTCTGATAGTGACACCACTAACTTCTGGAATGTATAAATATCCTTTAAGCCAAAAGTCATGTACAGGGCTATCAGTACAAGAAGGCCACAGCACCAGCAGAGTACTGAAGCCTCCTGGGAAACAGAACCAAAGATATAACTATACTTTACTATAGAAATAAAGTATCATAGGTTTGACAGAGGACTGAGGCTCAACCTAGGACCTAGTTGGTTGAAAGACAGGTAAACATCAGTCATTCAGCTTACAGGTGATCATGGCTATTGAACAGTGTATGCTGGACTAGTATTTGTGTCCATTGCTAAATTCATGGTACCTCTAGTAGTGGCACATGCACATGACTGGTGACTATGCAGCACTATAGATGTAAACAGTAGCCATATACCTGTACAATGATGATATCTCTGCCACTTGCGTCCCATGTTATGGTGCAACATCTATGAAACATCTGTTAATTCAAGAATTTCCTCCCCCCCCCTTACTACCATTATATTACCCCATTAGGTGCCATTGTCTAGTGGTTAAGCTGTGATCCTTCTGAATGAACCTAGTCAGTGATCTTTCCAGGATAAGCCCCTTGGTTTATCATGCCATACAATTCACTGTAGTTCCCATGTCTTCTAAAATTTACTGAAACTGTCCAAGATTCGGATACACACACCTATTCTAATGCTGGAGGATAGAGAAGGCAGGTGACAAATTAAGTAATGTTGTCACACACACACACGCACACACACACACACACACACACACGAATAAAGGCTACATTCTGCAGTCTTATGACGTTCCAAAGAAGTGGCCTAAAGACTAATTAAAAATAGAATGTGTTGTTATTGTCAAAATGCCAGAAGGAATGGATGAAAAATCAAAGTTCATTCACTCTATTTCCTCTTTGTATCCTTTGGCAATTTTCCATCTGTGAACTTATCAGCAAGTGCTCAGAAGGCATGGGGAACAGTTTGCAGCATTCATGTCTGCAGAACTTTAGCTCTGAACTGTCATGGCTATTTAATATAATTTAATTTTACCACTTATGAAAAAACAAAATCTTGCTACCTATATGCTCTTTTTCATGCACAGAAGCCAGATTGAGAAGATGTGTTATTCTCTTAGCTGAGTGTGTAATGAGAGGCTGTGAGTAATAACTTCATAAACATCACCAGGCAGGTGTGCTAGCTCCCTCATTTCTAATCTTTGGGATACAGTTGAAGATGGTTTTATTTAGGACCACATTTGGTTACATTTACTAGCAGTCCTCAAATGTAATTTCAAATTTTTATATTTATATGTATTTTATTTTGTGTTTCTTTTCTATGTTGTAGGCTGCCTTGAGCTCTGTAAGAAAGAAAGGCAGCTAATAACAGGGACTTTCCCAGGGGGATTGAAGGAGGCGGTGGTCCACCCTCTCCTTAAAAAAAATCTTCTCTGGAACCGACAGTCCTTAGTAGCTAGTGCTCAGTGTCCAACTTACCATTCCTGGATAAGGAAGTAGAGAGGGCAGTGGCAACACAGCTTCAGGCTTTCTTGAAGGATGCTAAAATCTTGGATCCCTTCCAGTCCAGCTTTCACCCTGCCCATGGGACAGAGACAGCGTTGGTTGCCCTGGTGGATGATCTCTGGAGACATCTGGATTGTGGTGGTTCAGCAGTGTTTAATATGGTTGACCATGATGTGTTAACTCACCGCCTCATCAATGTGGGGATATGGGGGCTTTCCTTGCTGTGATTGACCTCCTTTCTCCAAAGTCAGGGGAGTGGAATTATCTCAGTGATACCTGCTGGAATGTGGTGTGCGGCAGGTAGTGATTCCTTCCCCCATGCTGTTTAATATCTGTATGCACCCCCTCACCCAGATTATCCAGAGGTATGGGCTGGGGTATTACCAGTATGCAGATGACACCCAGCTCTATCTATGACCACCCAGACTCTGCCCCAGAAGATCCAGACAGGACTTTACAAGCTGTGGCTAGATGGTTTTGACAGAGCCAACTGAAGTTAAATCCAATGAAGATGGAGGTTCTGCAGAATTAGGAGAGGAAATCAGGCTCCCAGCCTTCGATGGGGCTCCATTGGTGACAGTGTTGAAGGCGAAGAGTCTGGGCATGTTCCTGGATGCCTCCTTTTCTATGGAGGCCCAGGTCACTGCCACTGCCAGGTCTGCCTTTTTCCATCTGAGGCAGATCAGGCAGTTGGCCCCAGATCTCACCCCCTGGGACTTGGCTACAGTGACCCATGCAATGGTCACTTCCAGCCTGGATTATTGTAACTCTCTCTGTGTGGGGCTGCCCTTGAGTCTGATCCTGAAGTTAAAGCTAGTGCAGAACGAGGCAGCATGGGTGTTGATGGCGACACCTGTGTGGGCTCACATCTACCCAGTGCTGTGTGAACTGCACTGGCTGCCAATTGATTTCTGGATCCATTTCAAGGTTGGGTACTTACCTTTAAAGCCCAATATGGCCAGGGGCCAACATACCTTCAGGACTGCCTCTCCCCATATGAGCCCCATAGAGCACTGAGAATTAAAAATCAACACCATTTGGTAGTCCCTGGCACCAGAGACATCTGACTTGACTAGGGCCAGGGCTTTTACAGCCCTGCCCCCCACCTGGTGGAATGAGCTTCCATATGAGAGCCAGTTTGGGCCATGTGAGAGCCATGTGAGAGCCAGTTTGGTGTAGTGATTAAGTGCGTGGACTCTAATCTGGGAGAACCGGGTTTGATTCCCCACTCCTCCACTTGCACCTGGCTGGATGACCTTGGGCAAGCCATAGCTCTGTACCAGCTGTTCCCTCAAGGACAGCTTGGGAAAGAGCTCTCTCAGCCCCACCTACCTCACAGGGTGTCTGTTGTGGGGAGGGGAAGGGAAAAGGAGTTTGTAAGCCGCTCTGGGACTCCCTTGGGTAGTGGAGGGCGGGGTATAAATCCAATCTCCTCCTCCTCTTCTTCTTCTTCTATGAGATCAAGGCCCTGTGGGATTTATTACAATTCTGCAAGGCCTGCAAGATGGAGCTCTTCCACCAGGCCTTTAGTTGAGGTAGTGGGCATCACCCCACCCCCCACTGGCCTCCCATCAGTATCCTGAACTTGAACTACTATCTGGGAATTATAACATTGCTCCAGCTATTGTGCTATTAACTAGATTCTGCATAGCATTTTATGATTGTATGCTATTTATTGTTTAATTTTGCTTTAAAGTAGTTTTAACTGTATTGAATATTTTTTTAACACTGATGGAACCTGCCCTGAGCCTGCCTGAACCTGCCTACGCTAGCAATAGTGTCTTCTAGTAATTTGAAGAGTCCTGGTTAGGTGGAATATGACTCTTCTGCTGGAGCAAGGATTCTGTGCTGAAAAAAGGTTCTGGGTTTGAAAACCTGAAGAAGCCGAAGAAGAGTAGGTTTTAATACCCCACTTTTCTCTACCGTGAGGAGTCTCAGGCTATGGTCACACATGCCAGTTGAAGCCCAGGGGAAGAGAGGCTGTTTCCTCCAGATAAATTTGACAAGCAGTTGTGAGATCACACAGCCCTTTGAACCTGCGGGCACAGCTCATCCCTGTGTGATCAGACACAACTGTGGGTGAGTCAGGGTTTTTTGTGTGTGTGCCATTTGATTCCCTTGCACATAAACAAGCAATCAACGAATCACATCTCTGCACTGAGGGCCCCCTATGGAGTATGCGATGATACACATACTGCAAAGGGGGGGGGGCACAGCACAGAGTTGGGATGGCATGATCAGACATCTCGACTGCATGAGAGCTTGCTTAAGCAATCCGATGGGAAAGTCTGTCCATGGCCCACCTTATCCCTGGTGTCTTTTAACTCCACTTCCATGGTGGAGGAAGCACAGGTTGCCAATGACTGAGGGATGCTACCCAGATGTTGCTATCTGATTGCTCACTTTAGATCCATCAGGCATTTGCACCCATGTCGGATCTAGAGGAGCATGTGATCGCAGCCTCAAAGTGGCTTACAGTTACTTTCGCCTTCCTTTCTCTACAATAGACATCTGTGTCTCTCATATGGGTGGTATAACTTCTCTTCAATGTAAAGAAACAGTTTTATTCCTTAGAAAGAAGCAACACAGAGAATGGCAAAACAGATGTGCTTCATAGATGATGTATCCATCAATAGCTATTAGTCAAAATGGCAAAATGGAATTTCCATCTTCAGAGGCAGTACACCTCTGAATACCCATTGCTTGGCGGTGTGTGACATGGGAGGCTTGAGCTTTGGTGTCCATCTTGTGGGCTTTCTTTAGGAATCTGATTGATGACAGAGAGCATCAGAATGTTCTGCACTAGATGGATATTTGTTTTGATCTAGGATTGCTAATTTATAGCCACTGTCTTCCTATTACAGTGTAACTTGTCTATCCATGGGTTGGTACCAAGCTATTAGAAACTTGTGACCTTCAAGCAGACTCGGGAAGAATCCATTTTTAACAAATGTTCATCAAACCAAAACATATTATAAAATGGTGATTACTTTCTAATCTCCACAAAAGCTGTGAAATATGCCATCTTTCTGGACATCAAGGTCAGAAAGCTCATTGTTAACAAACCTACTTATGACAACTAAACAAAAGGCAGTTTCTCTTACAAGGACCATAACTTTGTTAATGAACCTGTACACTAAAGTACACCTGTTTCCCAGATTTATAGACATCTTGTGTATCCATTAAAGGTTTACAGACTTAATGGATGGTTAGCTCTTTGGCACTTCAGATCCAGACAGGAGTTGATCTAACAGTTTCTCTGCTGCTAGGGGGATCATATAATGATGGCTGATCATTCACAAATGAAAAAAAATCAAGGGTAACCCACAAGGGAAACAAAGGTGCTGTCAGATTGATAAAGTGCTGTCAGATCAGAGGGGAGGAGAGTTTGAAGATGATGTACTATTATCTTTTGCACCAAAGGTCAGCAGGGTGGTATAAGTCCTTCATCTATGCAGTTACTCAACACCAGACATGTGAGTCCCCCATTGATTTTTAACTATAGGTAGTCTTTAAAAGCTGTGATAGTGAGGCCCACATAGTGTGCTTTCAACTATAAATGTGGGTTAAGGCTGAAAATTACTCTGGGGTGAAATGGGGGATTATACTGAAGTGGTCTAACATTGTCCATTTATTGCTCTGTATTTGCAAGAACGCTTCCCTGTCTCTCTGTACAGGCACAGAATATATTAAAGGGATATTTATTTAATTAAAGTGATTTTAAAAGTTTTAACATAGCCAATGTAATAATACAATCATACAAGTATTATTTAGTATAAAATTTTGACTACAGTAGGAAATTTTCCTTCCTGCCGACATGTTATGGAACTAAACAGAATGTCAAAATTATGCCCTCTTAGCTATTGTCTTTATTCCTGTTATGATAATTGAAGGGAGAATGTGTAGTCTCAGCACTGCCATAGTCCCACTGGATGGTTTTGACCAGCTATTATTTCTAAGCCCAAGACCAATGTATGAAATATGGGAATAATAATACATGATCTGAACTCCTGGAATACTACCCTGAGGTAAGTTGATTAATGACCTGTTCAAGTTTATTCCCCTCCATTGACTATATACTCTATTTTTGGGGCACCTACCAAATATCATAACTTTGGTCTTATTTGGAACAACATAAAGATCAGATTTCAAACATCTCTGCACAAACGTAGCTTGTACATGTATATCAGATTTCTTCAGCTGACAAGGTGCTACTCAATAACGTGTGAACACTTTATTGAAACTGCAATTGGATGGAAAATTACAAGCTGCACTCATGTATACTCTAAAAACATTTGCTTTTTATTAAATGCTAAGACATGTTCTAAATGGCAGGGCTCTTTTTCAGCAGGAATGCACCAGAACGCAGTTCTGGCTGGTGTCAGAACCTGTCCCGCCCCCGGCCTGAGCTGTTTACACTTAAAGGAAAAGTTCCTGCAGACAGCCGGCAGGAAAAAGCCCCACCGGGCACTTTCCCTTTAAGTACAGAGAGCCAGCAGGAGAAAGCCCCACCCAGAGATTAAGCACCGGGCTAGGCTCTTTGCACTGAAAGGGCTGGCTCTGCATTTGGCTTGCCCACCTCGAGCGCTCTCCCTGCTCCGGTAAGTGCCTCCCCCATTTCTTTTCCTTCTCTCTCTCTCCCCTCACCTTTCTTTCTGTCTTTCTTTTTGTCTGTCTGTCTTTCTCTCTCTCTCTCTGTCCCCACCTTCCTTTCATTCTTTCTCTTTCTCTCTCTCCCCCTTCCTTTCTCTCTCTCTCTCCTCCACCTTCCTTCCTTCCTTTCTCTCTCTCATTTATCTATCTGTCTATCTGTCTTTCTGTCTTTCTTTCTCTCTTTCTGTCCCCTCCTTCCTTCCTTCCTTCCTTCCTTCCTTCCTTCCTTCCTTCCTTCCTTCCTTCCTTTCTTCCTTTCTTTCTTTCTTTCTTTCTTTCTTTCTTTCTTTCTTTCTTTCTTTCTTTCTTTCTTTCTTTCTCTCTCTCTCTCTCTCTCTCTCTCTCTCTCTTTCTTTCTCTTTCTCCCTCCCCCTTCCTTTCTCTCTCTCTTCCACCTTCCTTCCTTCCTTCCTTCCTTCCTTCCTTCCTTCCTTCCTTCCTTCCTTCCTTCCTTCCTTTCTCTCTCTCCCCTGTCTGTCTGTCTGTCTGTCTGTCTGTCTATCTATCTATCTATCTATCTATCTATCTATCTATCTATCTATCTATCTATCTATCTCCTTCCTTCCTTCCTTCCTTCCTTCCTTCCTTCCTTCCTTCCTTCCTTCCTTCCTTCTTTATCTCTCTCTCCCCTACATTTCTTTCTCTTTCTCTCTCTCTCTCCCACCTCTCTTTCTGTTTCATTTTGTTCCTTGTGTTTTTATAAAAAAAATTATTGAAAGGGGGGGATGTAAAAAAGCAGAGAGCCCAGGAAATGCAGCTTTTGACAATATCTTTAATTTTTGAGCATCTCTTTCATTTTCTCATGGCATCTTCTGCTTAAGAAAAGTAAGTCTGAAGCCTGAGTTCATTGTTGTGTCTTGTTGGGAATGGCTTGCAAATATATGTGTGTCTAAAGTCTGTATTAAAGTGGTTTGGTGCTTACTGCCATGCAAGAGAAAACATCTGAAAAAGTAGCTTCATTGTTGTGTGTGTGGCCAGAACACTTGACTGTTGCATGGGGGACTTTGGGGGACATCTGCAGAGAAACAGAGATGTAACTAAAAATGAGCATGGTCAGCAGCACTTTGGAGATTGCCTGTTTTGTGAAATTTAAAAAGTGGGCAGAGTTTCTGATGAAGATGATTGTCCCTCTTCTCCTGCCACTGGGCTGACATCTGCCTTTAATGGGCCAGCAAAGTTGATGTTCTTAAACCTCCTAATAAGAGAGATTTCTGCTTCTGAGGAGTTGACTTCCAATAATTGGTGATCTTGTGATGGTAGTGATACTTTATGTGATAAAGACCACCTGTTCACAGGATAATTTTACCTGTGGGACAGACTCTGCATGGTAACCACTCCACTGGTACATAATTGCTTGTAAAAAGTATTATAGTGTAATAATTCAGGTGGGTAGCCATGTTGGTCTGAAGCAGCAGAACAAAGTTGGAGTCCAAAGTTTCATCCAAGGTATCGGCTTTTGTGTGTATGCACACTTCTTTCATCTGAAGAAGTATGGGTGGCACATGAAATGCCTTGAATAAAATTTTGTACCTTGAATAAAATAGTCCACAAACTACTCCCATCCAGTGCCTCCACTAACCTAGAAGAAGAAGAGATTGGATTTATACCCCACCCTTCACTACCCAAGGGAGTCTCAGAGCATCTTACAAACTCCTTTCCCTTCCTCTCCCCACAACAGACACCCTGTGAGGTAGGTGGGACTGAGAGAGCTCTGAAAGAACAGCTGGTACAGACCTATGGCTTGCCCAAGGTCATCCAGCAGGTGCAAGGGGGGGGGGAGTGAGGAATCAAAATCTTCCAGATTAGAGTCCGCACACTTAACCACTACACCAAACTGGCTCCTAGCGTTGTTCTGCCAGTGAATTAGGGTTGCCAACTCCAGGTTGAGGAAATCCCTGGAGATTTGGGAGTGGAGGGGGGGGTTAGGGGAAGGAGGGACTTAAGCAAGGCATAATGCCATGGACTCCACTTTCCAAAGCAGCCATTGACCTGATCTCTGTAGTTTGGAGCTCAGTTGTAATTCCAGGAGATCTCCAGACCCCACCTGTAGGTTGACAACCCTAAAAAATCATATTCAGCGTACTAGTTCTGCAGGATGGCAAGCTGATTTCCATGGGAAACTAACCTTTAGGAATTGATTCCAATCCAGTGTGAGAATAATTGTTGGACATAAGATATTGCTTCAGGTAAGATTTTGTATAGATGGGACATAAAGTAATGTTTTTATTGGTTTTGTCAAAACTGTTTTGACAACAAGGTAAACAGAATAAGAAGCAAAAGGTGGATGTGGCTGGATGACCACACTTCTGGTAACATCGGGTGTGGCCTAATATGTTAATGAGCTGTGCTGTCAGGGGTGTGGCCTAATATGCTAATGAGTTCCTGCTGGGCTTTTTCTACAAAAAGAGCCCTGCTAAATGGTATTGCAAATATTTTATGCATGTAGTCTCTGCAATCATTTCCCACAGTCATCCCTGCCCCAGTCTCCCTTCTGCTGTTTGGACAACTCACCTGGCAGGGAAAAGACATACCAAAGAGGTACTTTCTTTGTTGTCTAAGGTGTACTCAGGTGACATTAAATTGTATGGCTTGTCTCTCTAGGATGCATATCTTGTCTCCCCCTTAGCCTTGCATATTTTGCCTGTTTTTCTTCTAAAGACAAATGTGTCCATTGGATATTCTAAACTGGATTGCAAATATTTTGTGTGTTCTTGAACCACGAAGTAGAACTACAGTTTGATCTTGTAAGTACTGGTCATGCATGAAATGACACATGTTGCTGACTGTGCAGATACAGGAGCAGCACATACCACTACCCTCAGAGTGTAGCTGACTTTAAATTGTGCATAATCTGCAACATATGACAATAATGCTGGTGATCCCCAGCCTAAAGGACATCCATTTAGCCCCAGCCAGAGCCAGAGCCTTTTCAGCTCTGGCTCCAACCTGGTGAGACACTCTCCTGAATGAAATCAGGGCCCTGTAGGATCTGCTTCAGTTCTGCAGGGCCTGTAAAATGGAGATGTTCTGCTGGGCCTTTAGTTGAGGCAAAGGGTGTTCCGTTATATTGGCCTCCCCTGGTTCACCTTGCCCTGACCTGGCATGATCAAAGATTGTTGGTGGTGCTTATCCACTGCCCAACTAGTCGATTTTGGGTACATCTGTACAGACCCATAGGAGCACCACAAATTTATGTCTATGTGCCATTTTGTATTCTGAGTTATGTATTGCTGTGTAGTTGATAGAAGGTTTTATTATTTCAACTGTTTATCTGTTTTTAATTGTTATAAGCTGCCCTGAGCCCTGTGGGCAGGGGAGGGCGGGATAACAGTCTAATAAAATAAATAAATAAAACTTCACAAAAAGTTTCTCATTTTAAATTGTAATAAAACCATCAATATGGTTGTACTGAATGGTTGGCTTAAGAGAAAGGTAGCACTGCAAGCACAATCAGTTTGATTTTTGAACATTTAATTAATAAGAATCGAGTTATCTCTACTGTTATGCAGGATGAAAATATTAGGCCATACTAGATGGCTGGCATGAGCAGGGGACTTCCCTGCAGACCTTCACACTGTGGATCACTACAGGTCAGCTTTTTATGGAGTAAAGAAGGTTGTGATAGAAAGAAGGACCTCAGAAACCCATTCTCAGTAAGTGGCTAACTGGAACTTAGCCAATGGCTCTAATATTTATTTATTTAAAATAAAAATTCCAGATTATTGGTTAAATAGCTATAGAAGGCACAAGAAGATGTGAAATCCTCAGTGAAGGTAGCTAGCTCAAATTTACTGAATTTATCAAAGGGCTTTTGTAAATCTGGTGAGATTCTACCTCCCCCCCCCCATTAGGTTCCCAAGCAGTGGCAGGAGCATTGCAACCAACTTGCACATTCTAAAACAATAACTGCCTTGTCTATGTGGTTATGTAAGCCAGCAAGGCATATTATATGCTCTTATGAACTTTAAAATCACAAGTTTGACCTTTGGGTTTGGTTTTCTGCCTAAGGCAAAGGCACTCTCTATTGCTATGAGAGGCTCCAGCCCACAGCGGGAGACTTCCTTCAGAGTTCACACTTGCATGGAGACCAGAATTCCATATCAAAGAGCTCTCACATCTACTTCACATGTTCCCACCAACAGGGAGACCAAGACTCCATTTCAAAGGGTCCTTTTCTCCTTTACGCTGGCCTCTTCACACCTGCCCCCAAAGTTCCAGTAAGAGATTAGGTTGCCCAGCAACTAATCGCCGACCATCAAGTGACCTGTCCGAAGCCATCATGAGACCAGAGATTTGTGCCAAGAAGACCAACCAGATGGCCCAGGTGTTAGATCCTGATTAGCACCTAGATTTGCAATATTGTCCACTCCTTCCTGCCCCCTCCTCACTATGACACTGACCAATAGTAAGACTAGTAAGAATGGACAACCTAGTGGGTGTGACAATGGGATGTGGTCAGCACAGCCCACCCCAATGCCACCTGATAAAAGATCTTGCACAACAGAAACACATTGCTTAACCACCTTCGACCTCTATCTTCTTACCAACCTCTTATGTCTGCTTCCTGTACCCAATACCTTGCCTCCATCTTTAATCCCTGGTTTGCGCAGCCAGGACTGGAGCATGTATCTGCAGGTTCAGATCTTGTTCCCCCTATTTTTCTCATTCATCCCTTCCTCAATCTTCTTGTGGAAGTGAATCACCCATCATCAAGACAGGTAACGTACTCCCCCTCAACGATACTCCTGCTCATGCAAAAGTGCTATTTTCTGTCTGATTTCCTTAGATCTTGAATGTATGTGCTTTTTATTATTATTCCTTGTATGCTTGATTAACATCTTTCAGTAAACATCATTCAAAGAAACCACTCAGCCTCCGTGCCTATTTTCTGAGAACTCCTGGAAGGGGTGGGACCTTGGTATAGTTGGCAAGAACCCGTTATTTCGCCAATTGCTAAGCTTAAATTAAAGCAATTTGGCTAACAATGCCACTTCTGGGGAAAACCTGGAAGTGATGCCATGTCACTCTAGGAATTGCCAGACACTATATGGTTTTACCATAATGTTTCCAGTGAATCATAGATCAATAGATCAATATAACATCACGTCTGGGTTTCAGCGAACACGTGGCACAGGTGCCCTCCATGTCCTGACCTACCAAACTTCCAGCAGTTGCCATGCAGATTGGCAACCCTGATCTGAACCCATCCCACCCACTTCATTATCAAAATAGGTTCAGAAGAATGCTGTTTCATGGTTGAGTTAAGGGAGCTGAACATTCTCCCCCCCCCCCCAGTGCCAATAGATCTTCCTCTTAGCTCCAGGCTCAGTGACTATAAGGACATAAGAAGTGTACTCCTGGATCAGAAAAAGGCCCTTATAGGGTGCAGTCACATGTGCCAGATAAAACCGGGGGGGGGGGGGAGAGCAAGGCTATTTCCTCCAGAGGAATTTGACCCACAGTTGCATGATCACACCTCCTTCTGAAGCTGCAGGTGCAGTCTGTCAGTGTGTGATCAAATGCAACTGTGAGTGAGTCTCCTTTTTTGTGTTATTTGTTTTCCATCCACTTAAATGAGGAATTGATGAATCGCACCTCCACACTAAGGGCTCCCTATGGAGCTTGTGATGATGCACATATTGCGAAGGGGGACGAAAACAACGGCATGGAGTCAGGATGCCTGATCAGACTATCCAGACTATCCCAATGCCATGAGAGCGTGCTGGAACAATCAGGCAGGGGAAAGTCCATCCGTGACCCATCACAACCCGTTTCTTACCGGGTTTCCCCCAGACTGATTTCCCACAAGGCACTGCCCCGGCGTCGTTCTTCTCTTTGCCCTGATTGCCTGCTTCAATTTCACACTATTTGCCACGGGGCGCATTTTTACTTCTGGCTTCACACAATTTCCCCCACAGCTTCAGTGATCCTGTTTTTTGAAGATCACTGAAGCCGCTGAGGAAATCGGGTGAAGCCGTGAGTCAAAATGCACCCTGCAGCAAATAGTGTGAAACTGAAGCAGGCAATTGGGGCAAAGAGAAGAATGACACTAGGGCAGCACCTTGTGGGAAATTGGTCCCAGTGTCTTTTAACTCTGTTTCTGTGGCAGAGCAAAACGGGTTGCCGATGGCGGCAAGGTGCTTCCCAGATGTTCTTGTCTGATTGCGCCCTTTAAATCTGCCCAGCATTCATGCCTATGTTGGGTACATTTGTGCGCATGATTGCAGCCTTCCTCTAGCATTCCGTGAGCCAGTGTTTCATAGTGGTTAGCATGATGGACCTAGGAGACCCAGGTTTAAGTCTGCAGTCACTCATCTGGTGACCTTGGCTCAGCCAGTCTCTCTCAGCCATAACAGGTTTTGTTTTTTTTTCTGGGAGAGTGCACCGGAACTGAGTTTCAGAACCTCTTTGATAAGATTCTTTTTTAAATGTTTAAAAGTTTGTGAGTTTTCAGTATATAGGTTGAGAAGTTCATTTCCTTTTTGAAAGTTCCAGTACCTTTTTTTCCAAAAAAAGAGAGCCCTGCCTACCTCATAGAGTTGCTGTGAGAATAAAATGGAGGAAGAAACATAGCTATGCATGCTACCCTGAGCTCCTTGGAAGGCAGGCAAGTAGGTAACAGTTAATTAAAGAAAATATTTGCTGCCAGCCAGATACAGGAAATTGCACCAATCCAGAAATGCCTATAGGCTGTTGAATCAATTTCTTAAAGCAACTCCAGATGTTTTCTAGAAGATCTAGCAAAATCTGGAAATAAAATGCTTCTCATTGTAGGAAAAGCAACATATGCAACATATGCAAATCTACCCTGAATGCAGAAGTAAAAATAGTTATCAGTTCTTCAGTAGTATGCTTAGTTAGAGTCCTGTAGCAGCTTAGAGACCAACTATATTTTGCGTTATGAACTTAAGATAGTCAGTGCTCCCATTTGTCAGATCTAATAAATGGAGCACTGATTCTTGAAATCTTATACCCCAAAAATCTTGTTGGTCTCTAAGGCTGAGGACAGACTGGCAATCTAAAACGGGGCAGGCACACTTCGCAAACGGAGGAAAGGAGCATGTTCAGACATGCGCATCTGTCCGTCGGCTCCGTTGCGTACTTACCCGTCTCCCAGTCGCTTTCCTTCCGCTTTACCCGGACACCGGTTTTTCCCGGTGTTCAGGGGCCTTCCTCCGCATGCCTCCCGCTTCCAAACAGTGTGAACTGGAAGAAGCGGGAGGCATCCGGAGGAAGTGTGAACGCACCGGCAAAAAGTTTTGTGCATATGCGCATATGCGCATGTGCGCATATGCGAAAAACATCAAAGGAAAACAAAAAAAAGTGCAGCGGCACGCGCGAGCTGCGCGCGCTGGCTATGCGGCAGTCTGAACTCTCCGTGGCAGTCTGAATGCTCCGTATCGCCGCTGATCCGCATTGCTCTGGCCAGTGTGAACGGCCAGCTCCGTGAGTTTTTCCCCCCGCTCCAGTTCCCTCCGCTTTGCCTCCGCTTCAGATTGCCAGTCTGTCCTCAGCCTAAAATACCACTGGACTTGAATCTAGCTGTTACTGCAGACCAACACTGCTGCTCTCTGGCACTATCTTCAAAGTATGTGTCTAGTTATCTTTAGTCATGTTTGCTACTCCAGTATTATGTCTTATATTTGTATTTTTACAAAAGAAAGATCTTCAGCATGTTTCCTGGGATTTTTTTTTTTTTAATTTGTCATTGACATCCCTGAAAGTCTATTATATGAACTTCCTCCTAGGGGCCTATAAGGTTGTGGAATAGTACGCAGCTCATGAGTGGCAATATCCTGGTTTTACTAGTTAATAATGATGACAATCACATTTTTTTTTAATCTCCTGATCATTAAACCATAATTTTAAATGCTCCATTTGAGAAACAGGCCTCCTACTCAGTAGAGCATTGCAGAATTAAGGCATGTGCCATGAACCACCATGACCCTCTGGCAAAAGCAGTCATAACCTCATCAGAATTTCTTAGAAGAGGCTATTAAAGGTGCTAATGGGAACAAGGTATTTAAATTCATGACTCAGAAAAGATTATCCAAAGTGAGTTGTTTTACACTGATGCATTCATCCTTTTGAGTGTCTTGAAAGAATGTGAATAAACATTAGAGGGGGAAAAGAAGCAGTGATTTTGGTTGACTTTGCCATATCACCTTTATAGACTACTTAACCTCAAGCCCTAAGAAATATTTAAACATTTCATCCTGAGGATTTTTGTGCTTTTGAAGGCTTGCCAGGCATTATTTTCAAACAAAATCCCAGTGGTTTCCATTCATGCTGTCCATACAGATGTAGGAGTCCATCTATTGTCTTGACACCCCCCCAATGAAGACACAAGACAACAATATTGGGTTTAAGTAATTTATTCAGTTAATTATTTATTTAGATCTATATCATACCATTAAATATGCTATCCTATTTAAATAGGTGGGCTGTGCTAGGTAGCCTGGCAGTGGTGGCTTTTGTTGGGCAGACACACTCTGACCCCAAATTTGGCCTGTATCTTCTGCTGGCCTCATTTATCATTGCCTGCACACAATATGCTGAGAGCTGCCCAGTGCTATCCCCTTCCCCTGATGCACCGCATGACTACCACTGTTGATGCCTCAGGATGCTTGCTAATCATCCTTACCTGTTGTGATCAGCCCACCCTATCCCTACCACACAAGGGGGTTAGTCTAGTTTAACAACCCTTGCCCCACCTACTAACTATAACATTCTGCAGGCCTGACACAGATCTGTCAAATAGACGTTGCACTCTTCTGGAGAAAGATGCACACTGTTGTCCCTATACAGGTGGCATAACATATCTAATGGAGCTGTGTGACACACACACACCTCCACTCTCCAAAATAACCCTACACACATAACTATTAATCTTAGCCCTTGCACACTTGATCTGAGTGGGCTTCAGAGTTCTGATCCAAATTCTTCTTTGTAAGAAACTGGACCAAACAATAATTGCCCTTGGTAGCAAACTTTTTACTTGTTTCAAATCTCTAAGTATGTTCCACATCAATGCTATTCCCTTCATCTGCACTAGGTCATTTTTGTCCAGATGCAAGATGAGAACATTGGAATGCCTTCTCTCCCTCAAAACTTGATGGAGGAAAGGCAGAAGCCTCACCACTGGATGCTGGTCATGAGATAGAGGTCTACTGCTATCCAAATTCATAGGCAGCTACTCTCTTTCTTGCCCAAAAGATGATGAAATGGGCCACAACCAGGACCCTGACTGGGCTTCTTGATATGCTCACACCTGTAAAAGCCAAAATGGTTAACTTATTCAATGTAAGTCCAGTAAGCCTGTGATTGCCACCTACCAATTTACTGAATCATGTGTCCTGGTATTCCCAGCCTAGTTACAGTGGACACAGCTCTGATTCTAAATGAATGAGTCCCAGACTCTCATGCAAGCTGCCAATATCTGGGTGATAGCCCAAAACTGGAATTGCATCACAGGTGACCTGCCTTTATGCTGAAATGGACAACCTGGACTGCAGCCCTGCATTCTCATGAATGCCCTGAGTGCCCACAAAGGGCAAAGTTGGGGCTCCGCCACCAGTCTTAAAACCACATGACATCCCTTGCTCAACTGGTCTGTATTGGATTTGCGTATCATAAATTATGCCTTATCTGGCCATATAGCTGCAGATCTGAAACCTGCAGTACAGCGCTGGATATAATCCACCAAGAAGTGGCCAATAGCTTACCTATCTGCAGTGCTGCATAAAATGCTGTCAATGCTGTTGCACAAAAAAGATCAGCCTGCTCAGCACTACCACAATGCACAATGTACAAGAGTACCAGCAACCTCATGATCTCAGGTGTAAATGAGCATCACAATTTTTTTTGCACTGATGCTTCACACATCCAATCTCAAGCATTTTCCTAATCCTGAAATTACTGCTTTTGTTGTGATCTCTGCTTTTGTTACGAAAGTCAGGGCAGCCACATAACCTTTAATGGTCCTAACCACTAAACCTCTGCCCTTCACCATTACCAAAAACTGCTGGAGAAGCTCCACTGGCAAAGGCTAGCTCTGAGCCAACCCAGCATTTTCCCTAAATGCAAAAAAAAAAAAAACCCTATTGACACTGTAAATTGCCCATTTACCTGGAGCTAAGGCTGCCATCACCACTTGCTATGCCTCAAACTGCCAAGTGCCCATAGGTTGTTTGGCATTGGCTTGGGGTGACATCCATGCCTGGCACCAGTTCCCGAAAGTGGTCTTCCTCAAACTGAGTCAAAGCATCAGCAATTCCATTATCCAAACCTAGAATATGCCTAGCCTTGAAGAAATATTAAAGTCCAAACTGCTCAAAATGAAGACCCGCAAAAGCTGCAAAACTCTTGACACTCTTGGAAGTTTGCCTATTAATAACCTGAACAATGGCACTAGTATCACACTAGAATAACACTACTGAATTCCTTAAAACACTACCCCAGATATGCACCTCCATTACTATGGGAAAAAACTCTAAAAAGATAAGGTCCCTGAGAACACCTCATGCTCCCAACCTGCAGATCAACGCTGAGTGTACCAATGACCCTGGAAATAGATTCCAAAGCCATGGCTCCCCAGAGCATCCGAATGCACCTGAAAATCATGCCCAGCCAACCAATGCATTCTCCAAAAGGACAGGCCATTAAATCCTTGAAGGAAGTCCAGCCAGACATGAGCATCTGCCTTAATCTGACTTGTGACCTTAATTTTATGATGAGCACACCTAACACCTCTGGTAGCATTTGCCATTCTACATAAAAAGGCCTTCCCTGAGGCTATAACTCTAAAGGTAAAATTAGGATTCCCTGTCACTTCCTGCATCTGCTTCAGTGTAACCTTGCAACTATCACATAATTTCCTCAATAGTACTGCACACCTCTCCAACTTTTCTTCTGGGAAATGACACAGCTCCTTCTAACTATCTATCTCTATGCCCCAAAAGTATACGGCATTGCTCAGGGCCCTTGATCTTTTCTTCAGCTAAAGGAACTCCCAGACTGTGGCCACACATACTAAGTAATCCACTTTCAATCCACTTTCAATGCACTTTTGAATTGGATTTTGCCAGTTCACACAGTAAAAATCCAGTTGGAAACTGCATTGAAAGTGGGTTGAAAGTGGATTATTTAGTGTGTGTGACCGCAGCTCCAGTTCATGCACCAATTCCTTAAAATTAGCTGTAAATCAGGCACATTCATCAGAACTGCCTGGACCTGCAAGTAGGGGTGGGGACAAATTCTTCACAAATTTTGCCCTGTTTGTAGTTCACAAACCCAAGTTCATGATGGGTCTATGTTTACGAACTTCTACTAATGTTTAAAGCAGTTCATGGCAGTTCATAGATAGAGCAGAAAGTGGGGTTTTAAAGGGACTCCAATTCCCTTTAAACCATTGCTTTCTGTTCCCTGCGAAAGCTGCAAAAACTGCTGAGCGGTGGGGAGCAACCTAGTCCCTGATGCTTAATTGTTTTGGGCTTTCTTGTGCACTCCCTTTAGTTTGAAGGGAGTGCACAAGAAATTCCAACAAACAGCTGAATGGCAGGGATGGCCTACTTCCTGCCACTCAGCTGTTTTAGTCTGTCTTAAGGGACTGCACAAGTTTAAAGGGACTGCACAAGACAGCCTGAAACAGCTGAGTGGCGAGGATCAGGACCTCCCCACTGCTCAGCTATTTTGGGGGCTTTCTTGTGCAGTCCCTTTAAACTTTAAATGGGCTGCACAAGACAGCCCAAAACATTTGAGCTGCATGATAGCTCGTTCAGCTGTTTTGGGGCTTTCTGCAAACTCAGTTTAAAGGGACTGTGGTCCCTTTCAACAGGGTTTGCCAGGCCATGAGCCACAAACAGTTTTGGTTCATGAACAAACCTTCCCCATTTGATTTGGTTTGTGGCTACAAACCATGAACTGATACAAACCTTACAAGATTCTGCTCTTTCTTGGAATTACCACTTAAGCATGATGCTGAAGTGCTCAAAAGCTGAGCAAGATTATCGAGCAAACCATGGGCAATGCCTTATCAAACTGCCCCTCAAACTGAAAACCTAATAAATCAAAATGTCCTGGGTGAACTGGTAGAAGTCTAAATGCAGACTTTATGTTATACTTCCCCATCATTGCACCTGGGCCACAAGATCTAACTATACCTACTGCTGCATCAAATCATGCATATCAAACAAAACAAAGCTCATTAGGTATCCAATCATTAACCAACTCCCCATTTGGGCAGGACAGATAATATATAATGTATCCCCCCCGGGGCTTTTTTCAGAACTACTCCTAATGGAACTACAGGAAAAGGCCCAGGAATCCTGCCTTCCCTTCTTTCTCTGCCTACTTGCTCTAAATCCAAGACTGATTTCAGTCTTTTTGCTTTATAAAAATGCCTAGGATTTAAGTAAGAAATTCTAAAATCAACCTTAAATCCTGCTTCCAAATAAACTGCATTCACCCTATTGGGATAGCAGTCCAACCAACAAAGCAGTACCTCAAACTGAACTGGGCTGGGTGCCTTTTTGAGGTCCACCTCCTGAACCACCTCTCCTGCTACCTCTGAAGTTACTACCACCTTGACTCCCTCTGAACCTAGGGCAAGATAATACTTGGTGGTTTCCCCCACACAAATTTCAGGCATGTCTAAACCTACAGAGCTTACTGCAATCCCCGGAACTATTAAATTCCCAGCAAAGCAACTGGGATTGAATTGACTACCCACCACCTGTGGTCAAGTATGTCTCAGGCATGCCCTTAGCAATGAAGTGCCCACTGTCAGAGTACCTTCCAGCCAATGGCTTTGCAGGTCCCAAGCACTGAAACCAGAGCTGTTGGTTTTCTTTATCCTATGCAAGCTAAGGGTCTACTGCAGCATGCATCCTAAAGGTTTCATCATAACGGAGCCACCCTGATCCTATACACTCTCCATACTCACTATTAATAATGCCCAAATATTTTATTAAAGCCTGTGCTTTCTCTGGCTGCATTTGAATAACAACTGCCATATATATATATAGTATAGCCAGACAACCAGTTGTCCCATGTACAGTCAGTGGGCTTCTTACTGATCTTCTCCTTTTTCCTATTATGGTCCTTACCTTCTTCCTTAACTTTGGGCTCCCTAAATAACAATGAGAAAACATCCACATACTCACTGTGTCATAATTTCATTTTGATTGTGGGCAAGAGATGATCACCTAAGGGCAACAAGCACTCCCTATAGGGATAGTTCTTCAGTGAGATTGATTTATGCCCTGTCTTTGACATCAAACTTGCTAAAAGGCCAGGTATGCCCAGATGAGCATTGTTGGGGCCCAGATGATGGGACATCCTGCTCCAGACATCTTCACCTGACCCTTCAGAGTAAGATAATTGTGGAAAAGAAGACAGCTATTGTGGAGGCCAGTAGGAGTGGCCCCAAGATGGACATGTCCCATAGCCTCCCCAAGGCCCAGCCACCCATTCACTACTCTGCATGCCCCCCTATCTGCATAGTTGTGTGTGTTTGTAGGTGCCATATACTCACCTGGTGGCTGCTCCTCTTGGGTATAGCCAGCTGCAGATGCATTTGACAGTGCTGCAGGGACACTACTCAGTACTCCAAGTACTAGTTGAGACTGCCCAGCTATGGGCCTAGATGACTAATGCTGCTGCCTCTGCTGCACCAATGAATGCAGCCAGCAACCCAGACTCCATCTAAGTAGAGGAGGGTGGGCTATGTCTAAATAAATAAATAAATAAATAAATAAGAGGCAAGTTTAGCTACATGACTTGAGCTCTTTTTAAGCTTTGCAGCCATGCCAACTTTCTGGCCAGTGGACACCCAAGGTTGCCTGGCTACCCTTTCCAAAGCATTGATCCATGCAATCAATTCACTGACAGACTCCTCTTCCTCAACAGAAGAGAAATGGATAGTGAGATGTTTAGGAGGTGGTTGTTTGGCCAAGTCTTCCTTCTTCTGTTGAACCTTCTTTGGTGGCATGACCTACACAAGACTTAATCACTAAAGAACCCAACAACTACCACAACCAATTAGATTCATTCAGGTGGGTAGCCCTGTTGGTCTGAAGCAGCAGAACAAAGTTTGAGTCCAGTGGCACCTTTAAGACCAACATAATTTTATTCAAGGTATAAGCTTTTGTGTGTACATGTGCTTCTTCAGATACACTGAAATGGAAGTTACCAGTGTACACATGTAGGTAGAGGGTGAGCAGCAAATTAGCATACAACATAATGAAGATGTTTAACAAATTCAAGGACAAAACAGGAATAACAAGTTTAGTTTATATGGTTACCATTTATTTGGGTTTAATTCTGGGGAAAACATAGTGAAGGGAATAAATATATCAAAATTGGAGATTGGTGGGCAGATGTACCTTTCTTAATTGTGAAATGCTGAGAATAAATGAGACCCTACTCCATCTGTTTCCTCACAAGTGTGGCAGTGGCCTTACAGCATTCTATTCTTTGAGGTGGGACAATTGGCTGTGTAGTATATCTCCTCTGTCCCCAGACCAGAGAAATACATTCCAATCTACCATTCCAAATGACATCACATACTACTATTCATTACATTACAATCTACTATTCTAATCCACTATTCAAAATAAGAAATAAAATAAAGAGGAGGTTTAGTCCTTCTGGGGATTGGTGAGAATACAGATGTAAGGACTGAATGAGGTTAGCATATGTAGTGGGACTGGAATGTATTTTTCTGGTCTTTTTTCAAGAAACTTGGGAGCTGTCACAAAACAGAACTCAGTGGGTGCAGCCAGTCACAAAATGACAATTTAGATATAAAAATTATAATATTTTAAAGCAGGTCTAGGATGCTCAGGTAGATAAACTTTTCCTCTTCTGCTTTCCCGAAACAAACCACCATCATACCAAAATGTAACCTGGCCTGTGTGTGTGGTGGTGGTGGTAGTGGTGGTGGGGAATCCAACAATTTCCTTGATATTTTCCCTGGAAAAGCCAAATACCAGCATTGTTGCAAGAGAAAGGAGTCTATGATGTGGTTCTTGATGCTGTCATTTATTCAGCCAGGCCAAAGGTACACACAAATCAGAAAGAGGAAAGAAGTGGATGTGGTAGATTTAAAGGGAAGGCTATGAAAGTGATTACAACTGTGCTGGAGGAGGGGTAGAGACCTACATTTAATCGACTGAGGAATGACTGGTCACTCCTGAGTGACCTTCTGACCATGCTTACCTTACATCTTGGTCATTATACTTCTACTGATAATATTTAAAAATCACTTTCAACAGAACATTGTGGTTTTATACACACACACTAAAATAAATAAATAGGAAATAAATAGGAAAAAGATTGTTCAAGACTCTGTTGAGCTAGGGATGCCCATGTGCCAAGCCCTATATTTCACACTGATGCCCAATGAACAGATACCTCCACAGGGATCCCTATACTTGTCCTCCCTAGAAGCCTCTCTGGCATAGCTGCCAGAGTCCTGGATTAAATATTATGTTTAATCTCAAACTGAGATCCCTGGATCTAGGCAAAGGTTGCCCCAGGGGACTCTCAGCTGGGACTAGTCCACCTGCCTGAGAGCTCCACAGAAACACAAATTCAGACTCCAGAGCTGCTCCCACACCCTGCTGACCTTAAGAAAAGACATGACTCTTTAGGACACTAAACAAGCCTCACAACTTGGACAACACTCCTTCACTCCTCAATGTTAACTCCACCAAGATCCCAAAAGAACCATCAAGCCTTGCTCAGTCCTTTGTCAAACTAGCCTTAGCGGTTACCTTGGGCAGGTAATATGATCAGGGTAAGGCATACACAACATGCCATACTCGTATTTGAAGTTCTTTCAGCCCCAAATCTTTCACAAAAAATTCAAAATCTGCCAATAAGAACCAAGATCGCACACCTCCAAACCTATCCCACTGTGGTTCCTACCTATAAAAAGGATTCTCCAGACCCTCTATTTTGTAGCTGGTTTATGGATCCTACCTGTCACCCCATCCTTATGGTAGGTCTACTACCTACTATTGCTGAAATCATTAGGGATGGGCACAAACTGAGAAAATGTCATTTGTTTTGTGGTATACTTGGTTCACAAACCACAACACATCACTAATTTTTAGCTGCCAAATGAACTGGTTCAGTTTGTGATGGAGTAGAACCCCACCCCCCACCCCCAGAGTGCTAGAGACACCAAACTCACAGGTGATCTTTGGTTGACTCTCCTCTACTGGTCCTCCCAAGTTTGGTGAAGACTGGATTTATGGGGCGTGGAATACAGCAAGTTTGGTAAATGTATCCATTCATGAACCGGCATGAACCAGCAAGAACTGCTTGAACCAGCATGAACTGCTTGAAAGTTTGTAGGAAGTTTGTGCCAGTTGACCTGCCATGAACTTGAGTTCAAAATTCATCACAAACTTTAGTTTGTGAGCTGGTTTGTCCTATCCCTAGAAATCACTGATTTGGGTTTCTGGATCTATGCCTGTTATTGCTGGTTCACTTTCTGGACACCTTTGGTTAAAATCACTAAGTTTTCCCCTTCTTTGAACCCCAGTCTCTTCCCCTGGACCTGTTTTTCATCATCCACTTCTGGATTGGAATCTTGTCCATCTTTCACTTCAAGATCTGGCTTGTAGTTTTCTGACTTGCCTCACTGCTAGCCAATCCCCCCCTTCCTTTATTTTTTTTTTAAACACATTTTATTGACTTTTCAACTGTAAACAAGAAAGCAAGTTCAAAACAACAACATGACATAAACCATCACTATAATTATACAGAATATTACAGCAATATGCAATAAGAACAAGTACAACAAGATAACACAGAAGGTAAACAGTTAACAACAGTAATGAAAAAGGAAGCTACAGCCAATGTAGTCTGGCCAACGTAAAAGCTAAAAATAAGCAAACAAATTATAATATTTAATTTTAGGATCTTTCATATTTAGATCTTTTTTTGTATTAACGTAAGATAGGACTGGAAACCATTGTTCTGCAAAATTTGAATTAGAAGTTGGTGACTCAGAGAGAAGAATGGGGTCAGAAATTTTTGCCATTATAAAGAAGTCCCATAATTTAATGATCCATTGAGTAACTTCTCCAGGTTTTCTCCCAATAGACACTCGCATAGGCTTATGTAAAGTTTTGTTTATTGTACTGTGTTGTTCAGCTATATTTGCCTTTCTGTTTTTTCCATTCTGCATCTTGTTAGGGGAATAAAGATCTTTCTTTTTAAAGAGCTATTTTCTCCTTCATTTTGAGAAGTGCTGCTCCAAAGTGGGACACTTGTATACATAATGAGAAGATCCCAAAGTTAAGGAATGTAGATGGAGTCTTACACATGTAAAAGATGCTTTGCATATTATATCCCCTGCACAGGTACCTATTTGGGTAACAAATGAGGCATGGAGCGTCACTGATTAAACCACATTAAGTTCAGCTAATGCTTATAAGTATATTCTGCCTCCCTCACAAAGGCTTTTGCCACATGGATTTGACCCAGCCATCTAGCTGTAATATGGAACAGTGTGGGTGGGTGTAGCTGATCACCCCAGGGGCTGAGCAGGAATTCTGGAGGTCTCCACAAATTAGATATTTCTGGTGACCATTTTGCCTGCTTCATAATAAACCTAGAGTGAGGTGGTACAAATAGACCTGGCCTCTGACTGGTTAGGCTGTAACTAGGAGTGGTAAGAATAGGCCAGGTTGCAAGAGAACATATAGGGCTAATTGGGTTGTAGACTGCAGGCATTTTTAGGGGGGAGAATGTTACTACTGGTTGTGTTTTATTTTATTCTGCATATTTTAAATTGGGATTTGTAAGCCATCTTGAGCCAAAAGGAAAGGTGGGATATAAATAAATACAAATGAAAGATACTGAGTTCTCGGCACCATGGATGAATGAGACAGCGTAGTGATCAGCTCTTCAGTTTATTGGTACAACAAGCATGCTTAACCGGCCGAAGTGTCCAACTGTATACACACCCAGGATACACCCCTGGTCCCACCTACAGTCCTATTGGGGGGTTTGAATTTCCCGCCTAGATCTTATTGGAGGACTGGAGGAACCCTAGGATTCTTGGCCCCTATTGGTCTAGGAGCCAAGCTCTGGGCTACTCTCACTGGCGCATGGTGGCAGTCAGCGGACACAATGCCAACAAATAAGTACAATAAATAGTGAGTACCATGAAGCATCCAAGGATGAAGGGTCATTCCTAAAACAGTCTGTTGTTACCTGTAGTGGTGGTGTATGCTGTGGACAAGAATGTCATTGGTACTGACAGTATCAACAGCCAATCCTTAGTTGCTTGAGAGGACATTGTGGGAGGGGGATGACACTTGGCACTAGGGAGGCCAGGTCTCCTGCTTTGGTGGGAGACCTCCTGCCTCTTGCTGCCTGCCTCCACCCAACTGGAAGCAGGGGGAAAATGGCTGAGGAAATGGGTGTGTGTGATTCACATCACCAGATGCCATGATGTCACTTCAGAAGTTACATCATTATTACATTGAGCAAAACTCTAGCATCTGCCCCAAATTCTATGGTTAAAGTATAGAGTTTGGGGTGAATGTTAGCACATTTCTGATAATATAATGACACCATTTCCAGGTCACACCAGAAGTGTGACCCCCTCCACTGGGTAAGTCTATTGCCAATCTCGGGCTGGCAACCCTACTTGGCACTCCTTAGCACAGTTAACATGCAGGTTAGGATAAACAAAGCAGCAGGAACTCTGGCCAAGATTGGAGCCAGGGTAGTGTTGCCCAAATGACCACAGCCAGCATGTTTATTACTTGCTACCCAATGGTTTGATTATTCAGATTAGCCATTGGAATTAACTAAATAAAACTTAGGTTCACCCATTATTTTGTGGTCTCATGCCTGCCTTGGGGCCCAAGGCTGGGAAAGTTTCATTTCTGTTAGACTCTGTGCTTCCTCTTCTGCTTTTCTAATAAATAAAATAATACTGTATGAAAGAGATTTACAAACAAACCATCACTGTATTTGGCTATATCTTCAATGACATTGTCAGGAAAAAAGCTCTGTTACTCAATAAGTGACTATACACAAAAACACCCCTGCATACAAATGATTGCAGCTGTCGTTATCACAACTTTTGGAGTAAATGCAGATGGCATGAAATAATATTTGCAAGCAGCTAATAGAATTTTAATGGCCTTTGAAAGAAAACAAAAAGAAAAGGATTGCATTTGCAGGGAATGTAAACAGTACGCATACTACTGCAATGGAAAAAAAATTGACTGTTTGGATCTTACATTCACATGTGTTTAAATGCTGGTGGATCTCTTGTGCCTGTTATTTATGTGTGATTTAAACAGCAGCTGCAATCGACAAAATATTCAGTTATGTGTCTGCATAAAGTAAGATGCTTGCATTATGCAAATGCCATGTATGATGAATGAAATGCACCAAACATCTTGAGGACTCACAGATGTTAAGCATGCCAGGAAACATGGAAAGAAGCAAAGACTGTGAGTTAATTGATATTCATGTTACAACAGAGTTGTCTAAATATAAGTAATCATGCAGTGATGCACATTGCTAATGTTAATGTTTCTATTAATTTTTAAAGGTTATCCATCACCTCTGACCAAATGTGCCAAGAATCAAGTCCGCAGAAGAGCCCATCACTATGACTAATCGGGACTAAGCTTTATATGCAGGATTTATTCAGGGACATTTACAAGTAGGAAAAGGGAGGGGACTCAATCTCAATTGCCCCCCTCAATAAGTGTACTCAGTTTCTAATACTGCATGCATAGTTTTCCTGTTTTGTACTTTGGGAGTATGGAGGGGGAAAGTAATGACAAAATCTTTCCACAGCCACGCATCTGTCAAAAGGTCATTGAACCCAGCCCCGGCTAAATGCCTTTCACTAAGGGTGCAGCAAACAGAAGTTACAAAATATTGGGGTACACCTGTGCACACCTCACACTGATAGGCTGCCACCAATCCTTTGTTCCACCCTCCAGCCAGAAGCTAAAGGATAAACTCCTGACTTTCCTGGGGTTGACTAGGATGCCCTCCTTGCAAGGAAGACTCACAGCAGGAATTCCTCAAAAGCTAAATAAAGTGGTAGGTGGTCTGCCTGTCTAGGCACTAGATTCAAATTGCAGGCTGTGGAGACAAAGGATCAGAATTAATATTTTAGATATATATATTATTAAGGTGCAAGTAATACTTTAAACAAGAACAGTTACTGTGAGGAGAAAATAATAAAACTAGAAATTTAAAAGCTAACTAAGGGGTAAGACACTGGTTCACAAGTCACAAGATGTTACTCATTCTTAGTTGTGAGTTCCAAAGCAACTCTCTCCAGAGTCAGCAAAGCCAGTGCTGTTTGGCTTCAGCAATCATAAGTCCAAGAAGGCTGACGGTGAACCAGAACGTGCCAACATGTCTTGGTAACAAGTAGGTACCCTCCAAGCTAAAGAATAGGTTTGAAGATGATTACTTTATTGCTAAGGGTCCCAAGTGTTGCTAGGCTTTTGCACCAATCAGGGCTCTCAGCAATTACCTATAGCCAAATGAATGAGCCAGTCACTGACCAGATAACCTAACTGTGCTTCTGACCATGTGAGAATGGTGATGGGTCTGTCTGCATACAGCCCAAACTGATTCCCACAGGTGCTTAATTGGATGGGATGTTAATTGAGAGACAGTACCAGGGGATGACTTCTAGCACAGCTGTCTTATCTCCGATTTGTGAAATCAGTGTATTCTTTTCTAGGCAAGGCATTTTGAATCTCTGAGAATGTAAGTTTCACATGGAATTGCACACAACTGTCTAGGACTGTTTTCTCTCCAATCTCCTGCCACTCCAGTCCACTGCAGCATTGGAGTGATAGGGGGAGATGAACAGAGGCATCAGTTGGAGCACATATGCCAGGAATGTCAAACTTATTTGTTATGAGGACTGAGCCTGATGTAAATATAACTAGGTGGGACAATGCATACCATCAAAATGTAACACCCCAACTAACTTTATTACTACATTAAATATTAAATAAATTAATAATAATACTATCATTTAGTAATTAATTATTTGTATTTAATAAGGGTATTGATACTAATTAATATTGGAAATAATTTAATTAGAAAACATATTGAGCACTACTTTTTTAAAAGTGATGTGCCTGTCTAACAGCTGTGTTATATCATTTTTGTCATATTCATATTTATACATGTGGATCTTTGCATCTTTCTTATGTCTAGTATCACACTGCAGAGGGAGGGCTAATCCAAGAATGAACAAATGTATGTGGGGTTAATTTTTCCTTCAGAAAACTGCATGGACAAGCAAACGTTTGAGGAGCTTCCAATTTCACAGCCACTTCCCTTAATACTTTTGAGTACTTCTGCCATTTCTCAAAACACAACCACTGAAACCTTGTTCACAAGTTACAGCTAATGCATATAGAATCCACTTGATTTTTTGGTACATATATAGAATAATTCTCATGTTACATTTAACACATTTACAGCTGAACATGTGATTTAAAACCTACATTTATCCAGGTAATGGTCCCCAGTTTCATTTATAAAATAAGTATGCATTTGCTCTTTCTTATGAACAGATATACACAAGGCTCATTTCATAACAGGAGCTTCTTTGCATATTAGGCCACACACCCCTAATGTAGCCAATCCTCCAAGAGCTTACAGAGCTCTTCTTACAGGAGCTACTGTAAACTCTTGGAGGATTGGCTACATCAGGGGGTGTGTGGCCTCATAGGCGTCAACTACGCGGGGACTCGGGGGCTCAGGCCACTCCTGGAATTTTCCAGGGGGACTGAGCCCCCTGGGTGAAATGGAGCATCTGTCCGCTGCCGTGGTGCCTCCCTGTCCCCCAGGCCCTCGGCCACCATGGCTTCAAGAACCTGCTGCCGCCGCAAGAGCCGGAACACCCCCCCACACCTGGCTCCCCCACACTCACTCCCTCTCTGGGGGCTCCGAGCAACTGCCCAGCATGATGATGTCACCCAGAAGTGATGTCATCATGCTGGGCACATTGCCGGGGTGATGCTCTAGCAATCACCCTGGAAACTCTATGGCACCATAGAGTTTCAGGGCGATTGCCAGAGCATCACCCCAGTAATGTGCCCAGTGTGATGATATCACTTCCAGGTGATGTCATCATGCTGGGCAGTTGCCCAGAGCCCCCAGAAAGAGTGAGGCAGACTGCCGCACTTTGTCAAGACCAACATCAATGGGAGGTAGAAACATCTACCATGTTTCCGCACTTATCATCATGCAGCTATTCTAACAAATCTGCCAAATATGTTACAGTCAAAGACAGAAACCAAATGGGTAAACATTGAGCAATCATATGCAACACCTCTTAGTCTACCAGAGGTATTCTGGATGCCAGCTTCACAAAGACCTTCACAAATCCTGGAAAATCCCTTTCTTTCTGCAACTCTAAAGATCTGGGACCAGAGAAAGAAATTTTTGTCGCCCTCCATATCACCGCTTTCTACATACACAAATCAAGATTGGTTCTTACCAGGAAAAGAATCTGCAATGTTTAAAAATTGGGCGGATACTGGCTTCTCTCAGCTTCAACATCTGGTGAATAGAGGAAAACTTCACACAAAACAATATTTTGAAGAAAAGGTTGGCGATTCTATATCGTGGCTACAATATTATCAACTAAAAAGTCTTATAGATTCTCTGTCATCTACAGATACATTCAAAAGACAAAAGACTCCTTTCGAAAGACTACTCGATACATTTCCAGATTCTGCTACTGGTCTTCTATCCAAAATTTATAAAATTCTCTCAGAACAGGACTGCTCCTTCAAATCCAATTTCCAAAAGTCTTGGGAGAAAGATCTCCAGATGAAACTTTCAGAGGAACACTGGAATTTGTGTTGGAACACCTCAAGAAAACTCAGTAGAATCTTCAGCATTCACTTACAATGGTTTAAAACGACCACAAGTTGGTACTATACCCCGGAACGCTTGCATAAAATCAATAATAATCACCAAAATTTATGTTGGAAACAGTGCGGGCAGACAGGGAGCTTTATACACTGTTGGTGGGCCTGCCCATTTATCAGCAACTTCTGAAACTTAGTCTTAACAGAATCTCAGCAATTACAGCACAAACTATTCCTTTCTCTCCTATGGTGGCACTTCTTCAGATAACTGTTTCATCTCAATCTCAAGACAGACTAACAGATTTGACTTTATTTTTATTAGCCGCAGCAAGAGTCTCAATTGCCTTGTCCTGTAAATCTACTTCTCCTCCACCTCTGTCCATTTGGAGAAATAAAGTTTGGGATCAATTTATCCAGTGCAAAATTACAGACTCAATACATAATCAACAATATGGTAACACAAAAACGCATTCCAAGTTCGTAACTACTTGGTTCCCATGGTTGCAGTACATGACGAAAAAAGAACTGCTCCCGGAAAACACGACATACGCATCACTACTTCAGTTTTGAACTTAGCTTTTGAATACTAACTCACTATTTTTTTCTTATATAGAATAAATAACAAAGGGTCACAGTATTTAAAAATAATAATAATATTTTTTTCCAGTGATTTATCTTATAGCGTTGCACAGTTATGGTTGCCTTTAATCATAAATTACATCTTTGCTGGTTAACTTAATTAAATGTACATACTATCAGTCAATTTGCTTGCAAAAAAAATTTCTGTATTCTATATTAAGATGTTATGTTCTTGAAAAAGTTCAATAAAAATATATTTAAAAAAAAAGAAAGAGTGAGGCAGGAGTGGGTGGGGAGAGAGGTGTGGGGGAGCCAGACAATAGGGATGAGAGGCTCTTGTGGTGGCATCATCCTGGCATGCACGGGGGACTCCTGTTTCCCTCCCCCCCCCTCTGGCCCAGCCTCCCCGGGAAATTAGAAACTCTACGCCCTTGTGTGGCCTAATATGCAGAGGAGCTCCTACTACGAAATGAGCCCTGGATATACACATGTATATGCAAGATGTACATGTGTTCACTGTAACATGAATTGGGCTTAGTCCTTTCCCCCATCATATTTAAACCTGCAAAAATGGCCAGGACCAGACTGCAGCAGTTGGAGGAAGTTGTTTATGGTAGTAGTACAGATGGGTGGGGTACAGAAGGCCTGGGGGACACATGCTGATTTATTCACACATGAGCACATAGGGATCTTTTAATGAGTTGTTTCCCTGTGGTGCTGAGCCTGCTTCTGACAACCATGGCTCTGGTTCTTCAGGAAGTAGATACCTCATTTGTTCCAAGACTGTAGTACCAATCGTTTCCTCAAGACAAGAAAGTGACTGCAGAAGGACATCTGTATCAAAGAGAAGGACATGAGGCCACACAGCCAGTTTGCTCAGAATGAGAGTGTGGACATATTCTCATGCAACTGGTACAGTGCCAGCAGCCAAGATGGTCACAGATGGATGAGTGAGCAATAGCTTCTGGCTGTGGGTGCCTCATGGGCTGCATGAGTACCTTTGGAAGGCCTAATGCTGTTTGAAGTAGGTTGTAAGGGACATATCACTTCAGACTTTCTCCATCTACATCAACTCCCAATTTGTTTTGGGTCCAATCAAAGGTATTGGTGCATTCTAGCCTTAAAATGTCTGGGTTAAGACTTTAGCAACCTAGGCATTTTCTTGTAATCCAAGGAGCACAGAAATGGTCAGTTAAAAGCCATGACATAATTTCCATGCCATATGAGAAACAAACATAACGTTCATTTAGAAATTAGGTTCCATGACCCCACGGTTTTTAGTCTTTAGCTGAACATTGTGTGTAGGGGATGATGTGTCCAAACAGAAATGCACTTAAATAATTGTAACATATAAACATAAAGAATTTCTGCAGTATGAATACACAAAAGGTACAAAGCTTACTGACCATGCTAGAGAGAATGGTCTCTCTGTTCTAGAGAGTGATTATCACTTGGTAAGAGCTACACTTCCTGGAATAATCCCTTGGTTTTTGTCCAGTCTAGGCATGGGCGTCAACTATGGGGGGGCTCGAGCCTCCCCCGAAATTTCCCGGGGGGGGGGCTCAGCCACCCCCGGCAAAATGGAGTGCTCGCCGGTGGCCAGTCAGCCAGCCAGCTGGCTGTCGCCGCCTCTCCTTCCCCCCCACCCCTGGCCTGCCCTCCTGCCTCCCTGGGGTGGGGGGGGAGAGAGGAGGAGGGAGAGGAGAGCTTCTCCCATTGCCGAACCCACCGCCCTCCCGTTGAATTTCCCGGCACCCCCAGATTTTCCAAGCAAACGTGCTGGTAAGCAGCTCTCGCTCGCTCATCTTCACCTTCTCTGTCTCCGCGGCCGCTGCCTCCTACGGAGCGTTCCCATCGCTCAAGAATGGTTTTAGTTGCTCCCTACTTGTCTCGGGAAGGTTACAAAAGGAGCGGAAGGGCAGTCAGCCAGCCAGCTGGCTGCCGCCGCCACCGAGACTGCGCGGGTCTGCCTCCCTGGGGCCAGGGGGAGAGAGGAGCGGCGGGGACATAGTCCCGTGCACGCGTGCACGCTTTGCGCACGCGTATGAGAGAGCCCCTGCCCCCCCCGGGGATTTAGAAAGTCTACGCCCCTGAGTCTAGGTGAGGTTCACAGTACAACACACCAACTTATGTTCACTCAACAGATCTGCTGACTGTATTATTCACTTGCCAGGTGCAAATCTTCACTGTAAAAAGACGCCATGAGTGCAAACCAGCTCACAAATTTTGGCTGGTTCATGGTTTAAATTAAAGTTTGCAGAGCCACCATGAATGTTCACGAATTTTAAGGCATTTCGTAGAGGTCCATGGTGGTTCATGAAGAGAAGAAAGCAGGAGTCTAAATGGGTCTGAACTATTTAACCCTCTGCTTTCTGTTCCCCACCATTTTCCACAGGGACACCACTGTTTTCTGGTCTCTGCAAGAAGCCATTTAACCCCCTGCTTTCTATTCCTCACTGCTTTTTATAGGGAGAAGAAACTAGGGGTCATGAACCACTACAAACCAGTTCAGTTCATGAACCAACCTCCTAGTTCGTATTAATTCATGGTTCAGCAATGAACCACAAACTGAAATGAACCTCAAATATGCTGTTCATGCCCATCTGTAGTAAGACTATATGCAAAACTGCCCTCTTTTGGAGGTTTTTTCTGACATCTGGGTTGATTCCTCACAGATGTTATAGGAAACAGGGATTTGTTGAGATGGGTTTGCTAACTTGCTATTAGATTAAGTGTAGTTCTGTTTTCTTTTATTTTTATTGCAGTCCATTTTAAACTTTGGACAAGATGGAATGTAAATTTTAAAAATAAATGTTACATACAGTTCATACATTAAGTAGTAGAGTGGAAAATGTAGTTTCAGATCAACATGACCACATATGTCAAATTCCATTTCTTTCATACAAGCTCTTTACTAGTCCTTGCAAACTTGTAGTGCTTATAATAAGACTTCTAACAAATCTTTCTGCAATACAAGCCATATCAGTCTTGATTTCTAAACAAATGGTATTGATTCTCTTGTATGTAGTTGCTTTTCTTACATTTTCTTAGGGTTGAATTTACACAATGAATTTAACCTGTTATAGTGTAAACCAGATGCAGATTTTTGAAGTGAGCATCAAAACAAATGTTTATAAAGGGATATTTATTATTGATCACTGTAGCTGCAATTTAAAAGAACACTTTCTTGAAGTAAACCCTGCTGAATAAAATGGGATTTTATTCTGAACAGACCTGTTTAAGATTGCTCTCATACATAATGGTCATATGGCATAGTGCAATTTAGGAGTTGTGTTTCTTAAGCACTATTCTTTGCCATTTCTGGACAAACCACAGGCAGGGGGAGGGGAATAAACCCCACAAGGTGGGTGTGTACACTTAAGGATATTCTTAAACTAACTTTTCAGATTATGATCAATAATATTCTGTACAGCTGGATTGCCCTGAAGTTATATATTTTGTAACACTGAGAAAAGATTGAATTCCATTTCTTTAATAGATGTAATACTAGGGATGCAACAAACATACATTATCCTTCTTTTGTAGGAAGGAATCTAACACTTTTGTAGATGCATAAACATTCTGAATCATCTTTTCAAATTTATTTATTTGTTTATTTACAAAATTTATACCTCATCTTTCTGCCCTGATCAAGGGCACCAAGGCAACTAACAGAATAAAAACATGCATAATAAAAATACACCTTAAAAACCATTAAAACCAAACAAAAACATACCACACAATTAAAACCAAGTTAAAATACATGTTCAATACAATAAATACATGTACAAAACAAGTAGGCATCACTGAGGGAAAGCCACACAAAAACAAAAAAAAAGTCTTTACCCACTGATGGAAGATGGCAGAAGGGGACAGGTGAGTCTCTCTGGGGAGAGCGTTCTTGAGTTTTGGTGCCATGACCAGGGCCACCCCCCCCCCTAATCTCAGAAGGCAGGGGCACATGAAATAAGGCCCTGGGTAGATTCATAACAGGGTAGGTGGACCTATTGGTATGCTGGACCATGGGAGTCCTTAAAGGTCAACACAAGCATCTTGAATTGTGCCTGGAGTCAGATTGGGAGCCAGTGTAGATGAATCAAGACTTGAGGGATATGGTCCCTATGACCCACTCCAGTCAACATCTTGGCTACAGCATTCTGTTCCAACTGATTTTTCTGAACATTTCTCAAGAGCAGCTCCATGTAGAGTGCATTGTAGTAATCTATGATAATCATGATTTCACAAAAAGAGAGAAAAAGAGGTAACTTGCACAAAACACTGTGAAATTCATTTGAGCATTTATCTGTTATCTTTATAATCCGGTTTTATTTTATAAAAAAAATATTGAGGTAGTGTACTTAGGGCTCATAGAAAGTCTCCCATTCAAGTAATGACCAAGCCTAGATCTGCTTATGATTCACTGAGGTCGCTGCCTCATTTGCTGCTGGACCATTAACTAAGCAGGATGAGGGGGAAGCATCATAGCTGAGCTCTGTACAAAACATCAAAGATAGTTAACTGTTCAAACAGAGCATTGTAAAGAACAGCCCACACTAGCCAACCTATTGCACTATGATTTTTAATATATTCCTGAACAATTGGCTCAGAACTTAAATGACATAACAAATCACCAAAATTAAAACAGCAGCAGAAAACATTTCAAAGTTACTTTGCCAAGGTTATTTTATTTACAAAAAAATAATTACATTGTTGTTGGAAAATAACTCTTTTATGACACAAGTGGAGACACTTGCATATTCCAACAGTTGCTTTATTGTCTTATTTTTTGTATTGTGTTGTTTTTAATAGTTTAATAGTTTTACTCTATAATAGTTGTTTTTTTAAAAAAAAAAATATGGGTGAAATTTGGCCCAGGCTAGCCTGATCTCATCACACCTTGGAAGCTAATCAGGGTCACTACACAGAGGCAGACAATGGCATAATAGCTCTGAACATCTCTTGCCTTGAAAACCCTACAGGGTCACTATTAGTCAGCTGTTACTTGATGACACTTTCCACCACAAAAGCTGGCCAATAGTTTTCCAGCATAAACTATTTTATTTATTTTTACAAGGCAACATTGTGAGACATGAACAGAAAGAGGGAACTATGCCAGCTGAAAACTTTCAAAAGAAGAGGGGAATTATGGCTCAGATTCAGCAGATCATGTCTGCAGATGAAAGGATTTCTGCCTGCAGAGCACAGGTCTCTCACCTCCACACTTTTGCAGAGTCCCAATTCACCCATGGTGCTCATGAAAGTCTCTAGTACATCCAAGGCTATATTTTATTTGTTTTGAGATTAGTAGTTATCTATCTACTGGATGAGGGATGTGGAATGGTATGAAATAGCCCATTGGAATGGTATGAAATAGCCCATCTCATTGGATCTTGGAAGCTAAGCAAGATCAGTACTTCGATGGGGGGGGGGGGGGGGGGCACCATGGAAGACTCTGCAAAGAAAGGCAATCACAAACCACCTCTGTTTCTCACTGTCCTTGCTGGGGTCACCATAAGCCAGTTGTGACTTGATGACACATATACATACATAGGTACTGAATGAACTGCACTATAGCAGATAAGTGGTGTTACAACATTTGGAACAAAGTTTAGAAGTTCTGAATAATAAGAAATTTCACATAGCTTGAGAGAGAAATGTTAAGCATAAGTGGTTTAGAATAGCAGAGGAGAGAAAGATAGGAATACCAGAAATAAAGTTTTCCAGTTAAATAAATATGCATATTTTCTGAAAACTCACTCATCTGAAACAACTGAGGGTCCCCTTCTCAGTCTCTGTAGCTTCATCCCTCCCTATGTTGGGTTACTCTAACCTCCACAAGGTGAGCCTTCATATTACCAAAGCCCATGTGCCGACTGTGATGTGCAGCCCTACAGTATAGGATTAAAGAAATGGTTGACATTATATATATCAGTTCCATTTGTTCACTAATTTACTTCCAGGAAAGCATTCTAAAGATTGCAGCCATAGTGTGTTTTTGTCTGATAATTTCTGTGCAATTTTCAAAAGAGTTTGGTAAGTTTAGTGACAGCTCTCAGGGAAGCTCTGTATCTCCCAATATTTTGCCTATGAGAGCATTCAAAGCAAGTTTGGGAATTTCTCCTAAAACTGTGGAGTTCGCAAGGAAATGAAAAGATTTTCAATTGACTAGCAACATTTGCGAGGAGGATTTCACATTCTTGCCTTCCTTAGAACTCCCTTTTCCTCCATTATTTATCCACCCACAAACACATTTTCCTGTGTGTTGTGGCATACACATGACTTTTGTTTCTCTAATTATCTGAGAGCCTGTGCTCTTCTGTTTCACCCCAGGCACAATGAAGCTACTCTCCATCACTTAAGGAGCATTTCTGGGAATTGTGAATATTAGCTAACTAATGCACAGAAAATGTTACAGAGGAAAAAACTGCTGAGTGTGCCTATTAATCCCTCCCTCCTTTCTAGCTCATGCAGGATAGTTTCCCCACAGTCTATTTCCATAACACTTTGTCTATTCTCTCCTGTTCTCTGTGTTCTAATTGAGAGAGATTCTTGCTGTTTTGGCAAAGCTTTGTGGAGCCATTTTTGCATCCCATCCTTCCGTGTTCATTTTCAGACCACTGACTTGCCATTCCACCCTTATGTGTAATGTTCACATGCTATTAATATTTTATAATATTAGACTCTAAAATATAGAGCAGCCATCATTTTATAGCCGAGATTGTAGGTTTTTCCTTGCATTTAGGTTATACTTGCTTTTGTTGATTTGCATCATGTTTTTGCCTTAATGTATTTATGCGTTTGTGTGAAAGTGAATTTATATTACTTCTGTACCAAAGCAGGGGCTTAAATGCATCATTTTCCCTGGCTTCCTCAGAGGACATGAATCTTCTCCACTCCTCTGCTGTGCAGATATTAAACGTATTATTCTGTTTGGGTTGGATTCTAGTAAAATTAAATTTCCTCGCTGAAGCCCATCTTTCCATCTGTGGAGCTGAGCTGGCAAGGATTTGCAGCTCCCAGAACTTGGGAGTGGGGGGGGGGGGGAGACCAAAAAGAAGCATCATAAGGGGCAGCCAGCATTTCCCCTTTATTTTCAGTTTTATGCCAGACATGATAAATTTGAGCATCAGCGGTGCAAATTCCAACATCTGCTCCGTCTCTACCTCACAGACGTGTTGACAGGTGTACTCTCCTCTTCTGCATTGCTCAAGAGCTGACAGATGGACTGTCAGCAGTAAATAAAGGATGGAATCTCACAGAGGACTAGCAGGGGGGCCCTGAACTTTTCATGCATTTTGGTTAATTTGGTTTTAATATGTCCCTCTTTTGCAAAGCTCTTCCATCCCCAACCCAACGCTCGACAGCATTTGGCAATTGCTTTCTCTTTCTCTCTGGCCTGTCTCCCTGTCTCCCCTCCTCCCTTGGGAAAGGAAAGCTAAATGATGTTAAACTGCCAAATATTTCTCATCATTAGGAATCAAGTAAAAATTAACATAAGCTTCATCAGAAATTAACTGCCAAAGTAAATGAGGTTAAAAGTGAATTGGAGGAAGCCAGCTTCATTTATCTTTGTGTTTTTAAAAAGAATAAATTGGGGGAGGGTTTTTTTTTAAAAAAAAAATTGCTGAAAAACCTTCCAATGTCCAAAACATTTTGTTTGTTCAATCTTAGTGTGTAGCTTAGAAGTAAACTTCTCCCATTTACACAAATCTGATTATACAATTGCTTGGGCAATGCTCCAGGCTGCCTGGAGAGATGCATATGATCCAGCCATGCCCTGAGGCACTGCCATTGTATAGATAACATATACATACATTTCAGACTGTATTGAGGATAGGTGAGCCTCTATTGCAACTCTTTATAGCAAGCTATAAAGGCTTCCAGTGTGCCAGCTAAGATTCAATTGAACAATTTTTTCTCAGAATTTCCATAGAAGTTTGTTGCAATGGGTCAAATCCATTCCACACCTTGCTTAATTATAAGCATCAAACTACATCTAATTTCAGGATGTCTCTGAATGGTTCTTTGACTGGCTTTTAAAAGACTTAGTAACAACCAAAAAGATGAGAGGTCCAATCCAAATTGCAGCAGGTCACATCTGGAATGGGGTTTAATCTTGGGCCAGTGCAATTTACTCTCCCTCCAAAGATGTATTTTCCACATGGGGAAACATACAGGCATCACAGAGGTATGCTTTCCCACAGAAGGAAAATAGCTACACAAAATGGGGTGTAAACCCTGGTGGCAAAGAGCAGAAGGAAGAGACAAGAAGGAAGCCAGTCCAGTGGAGGTGGGTAAAAGAGATCCTGGGAGGAGAGGAGAAAAGAAGAATTCCTGGGAATCAGGAAAAAATAGACCAATGGGAGGGAAAGAGAAGCCAAGTGAAACAGGGAGTGGGAGGATCTGCGCTTGGGGAGGAAAGTCAGAACTTACCCAAGTGGAAATCAGAACTGGTGACAAAAAAACCAGAGGGAAACTGTGATTTCCCCAGTCAAAATAATTCTATTTGGATTCAGAACATTAACAAAATGGGCATGGTTCACATCAGATCATGACTAATAGATTTGTGATTGAATATCACTGCAGGCCCCAGAACCATTTTGTGAAACAATAAAGTGGATCTGAACACTTAATCACAGCCTTGTTCATCGGATTCATTCTTCCTACTACTTCTAGCCATTACCACTGTAATAATTCCAGCACACCCGGTATCAAAACAGAACAGAAATTTATTAGAACATGGGCAAATCCTGGTTTGGACCCTGAGAGGCCATAACCAGCCACAGAGAGCAATCAATATAACAAGTGGAAAGGAAAACTAAATGAAAAGCTTTTTCCTTACAGGATCACGTTAAAATAACTGAACAATATAATAAGGGAACACCACCAAATTCACAGCTCTCCATGATATAACATGCCCTTCTAAAGTTCAATTTACAGTGTTGATCTATCTGGTGATTTTCTTATTCTCTGGGGCCAGGGATTTCAGAATTTGTCTGTGATAAATCTCGACCCTCATTGCCCTGAGGCTCCTCCTCCCTGGTCACTTTGATACGTGGGGTTCCTGTGGGTCTGCTTCTGACTATTGGTCACTCCCTGTAATGGAATTATCCCCTTCTTCAGATGTCTCTAGGACACCCAGATCCCACCTATATATATATATATATATTACTTTGCCCTTCTACTGCTACTGTTTAGTATGGATACCATATTATTTATATAGGAACATACTTATATTCAAATCTGCACTTGGGGGTGGGGGGGCGGGAATGGTGTTCATCAAATGGGGATATTGGCAGTGATAGCTGAAAGCAGCATGAAACAATAAATCTGCATAAGAACCTGATCTCTCAGGTCATAGGATGCAATGAAAAGAAAACTTATTATAATTAGCCAAATAGTTTGCTGAGCTCAGTAGTTCCCCTGAAATGGCCATAAACTATGCTGCTATACAAGACAGTGAAAGAGGGAGAAGGAGAGAGAGAGGAGAGAGTATTTTTGTTTTATTTTCAGCTTTGTTAATTTTTAATACCAAAATAATAACCAAATCCACTGGAGATTACTTAAGAGCACATCATCCTGAAATCACCGATAGCATCCTTGGCCTTTACTTGCTTGCTAAGGAACACAGTCAATTCAGTGGGGATTTTGATGAACATAAGTAGTGTTAAATCAAAAGTGAATGAACAAAAGGCTTATTTAGAAGAGTAAGCTTATATTAAATCTTCTTGAGGTGATGACTGTTTGTATTTTAGATATATGGCTTAATTGTGGAGCCTCATTGGAGATTTATTTATTTAGATGAACAGCCCAGGGTGAATAACAGCCTAAATCTGTAAATAATATCATTAAAAGCTCTAACCCTAATTCCAGAAAAGCAAACATAATTCTGAAAAGTGCTCTGTATGGTAAATATTAGATGTAAAGTATGCATTTGCCAGATTCAAAGAGATTTTTGGCAGCAATCCTAAATCTGAAATCACTCAAGTTCTCTCAGCCTATCAGGTTACTCTGTTGTCCTTCCTCCAAGAAGCTTAGGAAACCCCTACGAACATTGGTAGAGGGATAGAGATTTCTGAGACATCACTTACTGTTTTGGAGTAGGAAGTGATATCGTGGTACTCCAGGAATTTCAAAATATCTGTAGAGAATGGTGCCATGTGCTGGGAGGGAGTGGCCCTTGTGGGGGCAGGGAAGGTTGTACGGGGCTGGAGGCAATCTGAAGCCCTGTGTTTGGCTTCAGACATCATGGGCAGGCCACTAGCAGCTCTTTCATTCCCCATCAGGGTAGAGAGGAGGTGAACCCCCCCAGCTGTTCCTGCAGCCATTGGGATGTCTGCTGCCAGATGTGTGTCCACACAAGCTTCCACTGGAGATGGCCCCTAAGCTCCTGCTGCAAAGAAGCCAGCAGTGAAAGCACAGGTACTCATTCTCTGGGCCAAAGATCTCCACATCGCTCCCACCATGGGGTGGTAGGAGGCGCAGCCGCATGGCAATGTTGTGGAGCATAGCGCTCACTGCAAACAACTGCCACTGCCAGAGGATGCATAGCTCTGCAGCCCCCTGCATGCTGGAGGCACCAGGTTCCTTGCCACTGGATCCTTCCAGAGGGTTGTTGCAGAGGAGCTCAAGATGTTATAGTCTAACTGATGCCTACATGGCTTTCTGGATGCTATGCTGGAGCATCTCCAGGAGCATGTGTGCTTCCCCACTGGGGAGGCCAACATTGCACCCATGAGGGCATTATTTGGAGCCTTTACCAATGTGGTGGGGGTTGTGGACTGCACACATACAGCCCTCATCACCCCCCAGGAGGAGCCACAGGTATACTGTAATTGCCACCACTTCTACAGCCTGAGTGTTCAGGCCTCCTGTGACCACCAGGGCATGGACCTCGTGGCCAAGTTCCTGAACAGTGACCATGATGAAAACAAACAAAAAGATTTTCAGGGATGTGTTGGCTTCAACACTAGGTAGTCAAAAATTAATCAGGAGTAAAATGTGTCAGCACCAAAAATATTCTTGACATGAGGATATACCATCATAACAAAGATAATGTACCTGTATTCCTTATTTGTCAGGTCCTTGCCAAGCAAATTAATGTGACCTTCTTGAACAGCAGGAGCTATAATTAATAGGAAACCTCTGCTAAATATTTCCCCCTTTGCCAGTCTGAATTCAGAAGCTTGACAAGCTCTAATCTTTCTGATTTAATGGAATTGTGTTACAGCACAGAGATGGTGCTGATTGTGGGCCTGAAGAAAATTCTCTGTTACAACCAAGGCTCTACAGATTTAAGATCATCCTAATACTCTGTCAACAGTTTTCTGCCAGGGGATTTTTAAAGCAACAGGACTGCACAGGTGTCAAGCCAGCTAGCAACAGAGATTCCAGGGCAAGTAGTTCATTAGTGGCAATGTATGAGGATGTGAACAGAGGAAGCAGAAAAAGAATGTTCAAGACATCTGGCCACACTGAACTGGGAAGTGTCTTTTACAGGGAAAATGAAATAATTCACTCTGTCTTTCCAAGGACTCTGTAAAGGATTCAGCATTAACTGTACATGCCAAGAACAGGAGTGCCACATATAGGAGAGCCAGTTTGGTGTAGTGTAAACATCCCAACCCGCGACAGAAAAATGCGGCCCCTTTAAATCCGGGATCCCTCCCGGATTAAAGGGGCCGTGTGGCCGCAGCCTGAGTTTGATTCCCCACTCCTCCACTTGCACCTGCTGGATGACCTTGGGCAAGCCATAGTTCTGGCACAGCTGTTCTTGAAAAAGATCAGTTTCTGTCAGGGCTCCCTCAGCCCCACCTACCTCACAGGGTGTCTGATGTGGGGAGGGGAAGGGAAAGGAGTTTGTAAGCTGCTCTGAGACTCCCTTGGGTAGTGAAGGGTGGGGTATCAACCCAATCTCTTCTCTTCTTCTATATCAGTGCAAAATGGTAGCTTGCTCTTTTTGTGAGAACAGGTGGCAGAATGTACAGTACAAATCCACAACAGGGAGTAGCAGTGTAATGACTCAGTAGTAGAGCATCTGCCTGGCAGGCAGGAAGTCCCAGGTTCAATCCCTGGCATCTCCAGTCAAAAAGATCATGTAATAGGTGACCACAGTCTGAGACCCTGAAGAGCTGCTGCAAATCTAAGTAGACAAAACTGAACCTGATGGACTGATATTCTGATTCAGTATAAGGCAGCTTCATGTGTATTTGTTTGTTCAACTGTACTTTAACTGAACTTTATGAACATACAAGAAGGGGGACTCATGATACTCTTGGAGGGGGGAGGAGTATTCACCCCAGCTCCCGGCCTGCAGAAGCTGGGAGGAGGAAATGGCATCAGGTAAGCCTTCTCCCTCCTCCTCCCCCCGCACTGGTGAGGCTGAGCGGCTCACAGCTGCTGGCCCACCGAGCCTTCTTCCCCCCCACAGCAGTGATGGCAGTGAGACCCATGGCCCACCAAGCCTTCTTTCCCTCCCCCTCCCCTCCCTGACAACAGTGGCAGCAAGGCCCACCACCTGCCAAGCCTCTTCCCCTTGGCGGCAGCAGAAGTGGCAGTGAGGCATCAGTGAGTCCCACAGCAGTGGCGTCAGTGAGTCCCACTGCCCACCAACTCTCTTCCCCCCAACAGGAGCGGCAGCAGCAGTGAGACCCACCACCCGCCACCCCTCTTCCCCTGACAGCAGCAGCGGTGAGGCCTGCCACCCACCGAGCCTTCTCCCCCTCCCCATCAGCAGTGGCAGTGATGCCCGCGGCCTGCTGAGCCTTCTCCCCCCCTCCCCCCCCAGCAGTGGCAAGGCCTGAACGGCTCACAGCCGTGGGGCTCACTGAGCCTCCCCCCCAACGGCCAAAGCATTCCCTGCACATGGACAGAGAATGCTTTTACTTTTCGGGGGATTTAAATATCCCCCCAAAAGGTTTTTTTTTACTTTTAGGATTTTTCTGCACATGTGGGGAGTCCCCCAAGTGAGCAGAAAAATCTCCCTGCCCCCCAAGTGCCCCCCAACGTGAATTTAGATATCTGCACAGAGGGGGCCACTTGGCTATTAGATATATAGATAAGACTGCCTTTTACAAAGTCAGACTACTCTGACTGTTATTGACTCTCAAGGAAAAAAGAGTCTTTCCTAACACCTGTTGTCAGGAGATACCAGGGATTGAACATGGACCTTCCCTTGAACTTATCCCCCCTTCAACTGGTCTGTGGTGTCACACTTCTGTGGGAACTGAAACTAGCAGCCTGCGTAATAGCTTGTAACCATGGCCGGTGCCAGGGTTTTTTGCACACTAGGTGAGGCTACCTTCTACCCCCCCCCACCTTGTTGCACCCACCAATTTTCAAACATAAATGCATTTTAGGAGGAATAAAAAATGAAACATTTGAAATTGCTAATTCTTTTTAATTTTGAGAATAAGTAATACAATCTCTGATTTTCTCTCTCAAACAGAAAACACAAATCACAAAACGTTTTGGAAAGTCCTGTTAATTGTCATGTTGTGCCAAGCAGAGTGTGGTGGGAAGCCTGCGGCAAAGGGGGGGGGGCAGCAAAGCCAAGCAAAAAAAAATATCTATATATAGCAAAAGGGGAGGAGCAAAACCGGCAACAAAAAAGCAACCAATCCAGTGGCACTTGAACTAGCAATGAGAAGACACAGTTTGGGCTACCCCTAAAAAAATTCAGTTAACCCAGCAAGGGGTAATTTCTCTGCACTGCATTCTTTTCTCTCTGCATGGGGCAACTTTTGGGCAAGCATTTGTGTGTCCAATTTTTTTTAAAAGAACCCTCCTGGTGGAAAAAGTGCACTTTGCTTTAAAAAAAACTTATTTTTTTGCCAAGCATTTTGGAAAAATAAAAGTGTCAGTGCTTAGTGGGGCAGGGAAGGGGGGAGAGAGAAAGACCTGGAAGCGGTGAAAAGAGGAGGGGGAGGGGGAAAAGACAGTTTTGCAGAAATAACACACTTTCCGCAATGATTATTTTTAATTGAAGGCTGAATCTCATCTTGAAGTATGCAAAGGAGAAAAAGGAAAAAACAAGCAGAGTTTCTTATTTTTTGCAAGTTCTTTTTTTGGAAGATCATTCAAGAAGAAGAAAAAATAAAAGAGGAGGAGGAAGAAGATTGCTCCTGCCTCCTCCAACCCCCTACCTGAGTCCAACTCTCCTGGCGATGATCAAGTAACTGCTAGGGCAATGTCCCGTGGCAAGCAGGGGAATTCGCAGCACTTGTCACAGAGGAAAATTACCACATGTAACTTGCAACTTCCCAACAAGCCAGTCCAGAAGGGAAACTGTGTGGAGGGGGGGGCAGCAGAAAGAAAGGATAAGGGAACCTGGGCTGTGTGTTTCTCTGGGTGGCACGAAATTGACCAGGAGAGCTTTTTGGGGGGAGGGGGTAACTGAAATGAAGGGTCTTTCTGAATTAGAAAAGAAGGGAGGGTGGGTGCTGGTGTGTGTGTGTGTGTGTGTGTGGCTGGCTGGCTGGCTGGCTGGCTGGCTGGCTGCGAGGCCGGGGAGGGGGAGAGGAGAGAGAAGGAGGAGAGTGGAGGGAGCACGAAAGGGGTGGCGGTGAGGGGAAATGCAAATTTTGGAGGCGACTTTTTGCAGGCAAATGTTGGAGGGACCAGAGGATACCGCAAAGTTGGTTTGCAAAGGAAAGGGGCATTGGGAGAAAGAAAGAAAGCAAAAAAGGGAAGGGAAGGGAAGGGAAGGGAAGGGAAGGGAAGGAAGGAAGGAAGGAAGGAAGGAAGGAAGGAAGGAAGACAGACAGACAGACAGACAGACAGACAGACAGACAGACAGACAGAAAGAAAGAAAGAAAGAAAGAAAGAAAGAAAGAAAGAAAGAAAGAAAGAAAGAAGGCAGCATGGCTCCTGCTGCTGCTGCAGTAGCCCTATGCCGCTCCTCCCCTTTGCACTACTGGCACCCATGCTGGCATGCAGAAGGCACCAGCAGAGGCTTGGAAACTTCCTGCCCCAATGCAAAGAGGGAGAAGCCCTTTCTTGTCTCCCCCGGGCCCTCTGCCGCAGCTCTCCCGTGTGGGCCACACAGCCCACACCAGGCACCTTGCCCTTCGCCGTGGACTGGCTCTCAATGAAGCCAATTTGGGCCCCCCTTCCCAGCTCCTGCTCACCTTGGCAAAGAAGAGTAGCACAGGTTGCACTCCGGCAGCGGCATGCCCACCATCACCAGCACCATCAGGGCAGTGCTGGCATTGGCAGCTATGGGCCAGGCAGTGGAGAGCACCAGCAGGGGCATCAAGGCCCTGAAAAACAGTGGTGGTGGCACAGCCAGGCCCATGGATGGGGCAGGAGAGGAGCTCTCAGCTGCAGAATTCAGAGCCCATCTGTGGGGCAGCCATGCTGGGCTCCCTTAGAAAGGGCGCCCCTTCTGCATCCCTTCCTCCAGGGGCAGAGGCGAGGGAGGGGAGGGGTGGCAGGCTGGCGGGGCACTTTCCAAAGCTGGCACCCTAAGGCAATAGCCTAACCGTGCCTCTATGGAAGAACCGGCACTGGTTGTAACAATTTTATTCAAGCTACTACTTCCTTATTCCTGGAACCACATAGGTATTCTTACCAAATCAGGGATGTTTTTGTCAGTTGTCTTGAAACCCTTGGCATTCCTCAGGCATTTTATTTTTAAAAACTGCTTTGAAAATTTTCTCTAGATTAACTAGCAAAGCTTGCTAAAGATTGGTAGAATATCCACTCTGACATTTACAAGATCTAAAGTTTATAGACTGTGGAATGTGTATGGCTGTCTTGCAACTTGGGACACATATGTTTGTGTTGGGGGGCACCGGCGTAAACTACGGGGGGGGGGGGCTCGAGGGCTCGAGCCACCCCTGAAATTTCCTGGGGGGGGGGACTAAGCCCCCCCCCCCGGGAAAACATTGTGCCTGCCGCCGGCGCCCTGCCACCGGCGCCTTGCCGCTGCAAATCCCGAACCCTTCCGAGGCTCGCCAGCTGGTGCCTCTCCTCCCCCCCACTGGCCTGGCCATTCCTCCCTCCTTATCTCTCCCTCTTCCTCTTTTAGGGGTGAGGGAGGGAGTGGCCAGGGTGGAGGGGGAGGGAAAGGCACCAGCAGCACCGGCTGGTGAGCCTCGGAAGGGCCGGGGAGGCACGGCAGCTGGTGGTAGGTTTTCTGGGGGGGGCGGAAACATCGCCCCAGCGAGCGCAAACCCGGACTTCAGAAAAGTCTACGCCCCTGTTGGGGGGGGGGGTGATATTTCCTGGTCTCCTGCTTGTATGTTAGTGTTAAACTAAAAGCGCAGGAAGCTTTTAAGGGCAGCATCAAAATTTATGGTTCCTAGTAAAATATTTGTATTCCAGAAAATGCTAGAAAAAACAATGGTAGTTAGGCATGATTATTTTGCAGCTTTGGGGATACCTAGACTTTAGAGGCAGACTAACAGACAGCATGACCCCAGTGTAAAACCTAAGCAGGACATCTGTTTATTCCAATGAAAGAGTGACTGGATGGTGTGACAGACAAGAGTTACTGTAAACAAGCATCTGCTTTACATTTCACTTAGCTTAATGAGAACTGAGGGGACAAACATCCCTGGATAGTTGTTGACTTTAACCTATTTAATACAAAAAGCTTCGGACAAAACAATTGCACTAGCTTTCATATTCAATCTGATGTCACGCCTGAAACAAGAAGGCTAAAAAGCATTCTGTGTGATGTAGATAAATGCTCAGTCCTGCTTATCATAGCTATGGAAAGTGACAGAGGATACCGGGGGGGGGGGGGGGGATGTAAAGTCTTTCAGCATCAAAGTGTGTCTCCCTCTTTCCCCTATATTTTTCATATTTATCTGCCATCCTGCCAAAACCTCAGAGTAGGGATGGGCATAAACAAGGAAAATGTGGCTTGGTTTATGGCTGAATCACAAACTGAACCATGAACCGAACCAGGAGGTTTGTTCGTGAACTGAACCAATTCAAGGTTTGTGGCCCTGCAAACCCCATTGAAAAGAACTGCAGTCCCTTTCAACAGGGTTTGCAGAAAGCCCAAAAAACAGCTGAGTGACAGGGAACACCTTGCTCCCAGCAGCTCAGCTGTTTCAGGCTATCTTGTGCCTGAAGGCACTTTAAAGGGACTGCAGAAGACAGACCGAAAAACAGCTGCTTGGTGGGAAATCTAATGCAATCATTGTGTCCTGAGCCTTTTGGGGGGGGGGGGGGTGGAGCCATTTTCAGGCTTTCTTCTGCAGTCCCTTTGAAGTGTAAAGGGACTGCACAAGACAGCTTGAAACAGCTGAGTGGCAGGAAGCACTTTCCTGCCATTCAGCTTTTTTGTGGGGAACAGAAAGTAGGAGTTCAAAGGGACTCAGAGTCCCTTTAAACCCCTGCTTTCTTCTCCATCCCCAAACTGTCACAAACTGCTTTAAAAGTTCGTGAAAGTTTGTGATTGTAGGCCAGTCACAAACCTACGTTCGCAAATCATGAACAAGGCAACATTTATGATGAATTTTGCTTCATGGTTCAGTTTATGCCCATCCCTACCTCAAAGCTAAGTCCTGAATTCTAACTTCCCCTTGCAAAACCTGATGGGAATTATTGACACTTAAAATATATATGGAACTCTGCATTCTGTCCCGTGGCTTTTGGTGCTGAGAAATTACTCTTCAGGGTAAATCTGCCAAAGCTTAAGGTCAAGGCAAGGTAACTACTACAATAATAGGGTTTTAAAATAAGACATAGTTTACACAGGTGCTAAAAAACTTAGGTTGTCTTGTTAAAATAATGGATGATATTAGCCTCTATATCCCTGACCAGGGTAGCTTGCTCATTAGATCTCAGAAGCTAAGCAGGGTCAGCCCTGGTTAGTATTTGGATGGGAGACCACTAAAGGGATACCAAGGTCTCTATGCAGAGATGTCTGAACATCTCTTGCCTTGAAAACCCTATGGAGTCACCACAAGTCAGTTGTGACTTGACAGGAAAAGAAAAAAATAGCCTTAATCATTGCAGTGTATAAGTTAAATTACTTTCGTTTTTGCCTAGTGTGAGCAATACTGTTAGCCAAATTGCCTTGATTTCTTATTAATATTGGGGAATTAGAGCTTATTACTTAATTTACAATAGGCAAAAGGGGTCACCACCAGGATATACAGAGGTCCTACCTCTTGCAGAAGCACCAGAAATGAATGAGGCTGGTTTCAGTAATAAAATTGTTTCTTTACTGAAAGATTCTTATTCAGGCAAACAATACTGATTCACACACACACTTATACAGAGCCTAAGAAATAAAGATAGAGCAAAGACGTTTGCATTAGCAGGAATATCATTAGTATCCGTCAAGGGCAATAATTACCTGTCCAGAGAGATGTTGAGTTCCCATTGGAAAAATAAGGGGATAAGGGGCACATGTCCTGAACCCGCAGCGACACGTGGAGACTCTGGCTGTGCAACCAAGAGCTGTGGAGGTAGGGTAAGAGGTAGTAAAAACTAGAGAGAGAACATGTTGCTGGGTGTCCTCTTTTATTAGGGGGCTCTGGGGGAGGGCTTGACAGGACACTTCCCTCAAGAGCACCCCTTGATGGTCTGCCCCAAAAGTCCTGTCTACTAGAGGAAGGGGGCTTAAGGGGTTGGGCAATGTTGCACTCTACCTGGATTGTGACAGAGATACCTGGAGGGCTGGAATGACTCATGGGCTAAACCCTTTGTTTTGCTGATGGGCTTAATGTCTCTGAGCTGCAGAACTGGTTTTTGGCTAGCCAAGTCCATTGTCTATGGGAAGGCGGGAAAGTTCCTTTTATTTCTTCGTAGCCAGGAATGTGGGGGGGGGGGGTTGCCTGTACGAGGAAGAAGAACATCACTAATGGCGTCTGAAAGCACATGTTCAAACCACAATAGCAAGAGGCTGTTTCTGTGTGAGTAACTGTGTTAAGGGAAGTCTTTGGGAGCTGGCGACCTCAGGAACCACTGGCACATCGTCTCAGGCATCAGCTGGTGTGTGTGTACAGTTGGCATCGTGATCTGGTCATATGGTATCTCAGTTCCTTTTACACATTCAGCAACACAGTCTATTGTCAACACTTATAGATTTTATATTTATAAGAGTGCATAAGCGCCTTGCAGGGCAACAATACACCTGTATAATAAAAGCCCATTTAAAAACATGCACATCCTCTTAGGACTTGCAGTCTTTCACTGGTACCCTGACTGAACACTTTTAATGTATGGTTCTGGTTCTTTCTGTGCTTTTTAGCAAATATACTTACAGTCTAGCAAACCTTTCCCCCTCCACAGCAAGTGGATAACTCCCCTAATCCACCACATGAAATTTCATTGTTTCCATTGTCACATTCAAGAATCCTACATTTTCAATGAAGCCTAGAGTGTTTACACTGCTTTGTTCCCCAATTCTTCCATGGAAATGTTATCCTGCTCCTAATTTTCTCTATGGAAAATCACAAAGGTGGGAAATTGGAATATGTAGTGCCTTCCAGTACGAATAATGTAAGTGCTTCTTGGCTGTGATTACGGAACTTTGTTGTCTACTTTGGCCATCTTTGAGATTGATCCAGATTTTGTTCATGACTGCTTCAGGTGCTCTTTGCTTCTTCAGGCAGCAGTGGCAGTACTTACTGTCACAATCCCTGCATCATCTCACTGCTGCTGCTATGAACCCCACACCTGAACCAGAGGACATGCTTCACTGTCTTAACTCTCTTTGAAAATAGCAAGGCAAGGCATGCATGCCCTATGTAGCTTTCTAAACTCTCAGAACACTACTTCCTCTTGCAAAAGCATAGTCATCATTTTTGTTGCCATAGCAACAGGAAACCGTAAGTCAGGGCTGAACTCTGGAGAAGAAGAAATCTTGTGAGTCCGGTAACTAGTATGATGACTTAGCGTGCTGCTGTTAGAAAGGCCTGGGTGAGCAAAGAAGTAAGGACTTATATTGTTTGGCTCCCAGATGGAAATGCAAGTTGGATACATGGCAGGTTGGTAGCTGGCTGATGACAAGATGCTGACAGCAGACAGGATAGGGTATTGCTGCCCTATTGCTTCGTGGTACAATCAGCCCTGGTTTTGCTATGTTCTAAATTCTCTCTTGCAACGGGGATCCTGCACCCCTGGCAAAGCCTGGAGGAAGGAGGGGCAGACAACTGTTTGCGGTGCCTTTGCATCGTAACAGCGGGGGTGGGGCCTGCCTTATAGGCTCAGCCCCACTCCCGCCTCCTTCAGTTTGTGCCTCATGCTTGGAGGGGTAGCTCCAAGCACACAGTAGCCAGGGAGTGATAGCCTACCTTGGCCTCAGGCCTCGGTGGCAGACGGCGGTATCAGCAGTGATGGAGGGCCTCCCAGTGGCTGCTGGTGGTGGTGGCCTCCTGAGCGGCGACATCTGCAGGCCTTTTTTCATCACTCTGGGGGCCTTCTCGGCAGGCAGCGCGGCCTGCTCGATGGTAGCCTGCTTGCCGGCAGCCCACACGGCAGCGGCTCATGCAGTGGTGGCTTGCTTGCCAGCAGCTGCTCCCATGGCAGCCTGCATGATGGTGGCTCATGCAGTGGCAGCCTGCGTGGTGGTGGCTGCGGCGACCCATGCGGTAGCAGCCTGCTTGGCACTGCCTCCGGGGCGGCTGCAGCCATTTGGAGTGGCAGTGGGCAGTGTGGGTGGCCCTGGGCAGGTGGGTGGCCTCCCCCATCATGAGCCAGCCTTCATGGCTGTGACAACCTTCGTGGCCTGGTGGTTTGTCAGCGGGGCCCCTTGTTTTGGTTGTGCGGCAGCAGCCTTGCGGCATGGCCTCTACATTGCGCTGGTGGTGGCGGCAGGTTTTTCTGCACGGCACTGGGCGCAGCGGCCCATGGCCATGTGCCATCGTGGCCTGGGTTTTTCCTTGGGGGTGGCCGGCTTGAGGGGAGCACTCCTGGGGCTGTGTTGGTCAGGGCTGATGAGCCAAGGAGGGGCAGGATACAAAGTTTTGTGGCCTCCCCCCATTGCTTTTTCTTTCGCTTTTAGCTCTGGCCCCAGTAAGGCTGCCCGTGAGTTTCTGGTGATGGGCGGGCTGAAGCAGACAGGGCACTTGGATTAGCCCTGTCACCATCAACCTGTAGGGCCTATAAGCGTGCAGGTCAGGGCTTTGTTTCCTTTAGGTGTATGGTCGATCTGTGACAGGTATGGCCTATACCTGTCCCCCAGCTTATCCAGTTTTGTGTTTATTTGAATATGAAGGGACTATCTGTTAGTTCTATATGTGGCAAACTGTCCTCTTTGGCTTATGTCAGTAAGGCAGTGGGTCATGAAGATCATTCAGGGGACTTTCAGATCAGGAAGATTCTTGACGGTTGGTCCTGTGAGGACCCAGCCAGGACAGACAGCAGGGAGCCATTGACTCTGCCTGGTACTCAAGAGCCTCAAGGCTCTCTGGCCTAGCCTTTGTGCTGACGCCTACGAGGCTGCCCCCTGTCTTCATGCAGCAGCATTGGTTGCCCTTTTTTCGGAGCACCACAACTTAGTGAGCTTAGTGAGCCTCCAAGCAGGACAATTCGGGCTGTGCCCTCTGCTTGCGGGATCTCACCCTCACAGGGAATAGAGCTACAGTTGTGATCCACCAGTACAAGACAGGCCAGATGGGAAAGGGCTCTGTGGTGGTTCTCGGACACGTGAGGACGAAGAGCTTTGTCCTGTCCTGGCCTTATGGCACTATTTGTCCTGGTGGGGGTCTAAGGACAGCACCTTATTTGGCTATCATGGCAGCTCCCCACTTACAAAGTATCAATTTTGGTCACTTACGCAGAAAGCGCTACAGGAGTTAGGCTTGGGGGGGCCTGTAATTTTGGAACCCACTCCTTATGTATTGGGGCAGCATCAACCGCACCTGCCATGGGGTACTCAACAGCTGGGATCCATGACATAGGCCGCTGGTGTTCACGCCGTTCTAAGGGTTATGTTAGGAAAGGTAAGTTTTGAACAGTTGTATTTACATAGTTCTCATTTCAGGTTTTGATGGCCAGCAGGCAAGATGAAGAGTCCTGGTCTGTGGCCACAGTATGGTTTTCAGGCCACCCACCAAGCCAAGAGAACACTCTGGGTTCTCAGTTGGGGCTCAGCGAGTGGGCCGAAGTTGAGTGGCTGGGTAGGAGAGGCATGAGATGGCCTGGTCTCCTCATGCTACTGTTTGGGGTGAGGCACATGGCCCCCAAGAGAACACCGTGGGTTCTCAGTTGGTGCTCAGCAAATGAGCTGAAGCTGGGTAGCTGGTAGGAGAGGCATGAGATGGCCTGGTCTCCTCACACTACTGTTTGGGGTGAGGCCCTCCCCCACATGTTTTAGTTCTTCACCTCGGTGGAAACGACCTTGGCTTGTTGAAATGCATCACGTTGGTGCTGCAAGTCAAAGCTGATTTGGCCTGGATCCAAACATACTGGCCAGATACACAGCTGGTTTGGTCCGCAGTGTTGCTATGATGGGTGCAGCGTGGCTTGGGGGACCCCTTGGTTTGGATCGGACCCAGCAGAAAGTCAATCGGCAAATGGAAAAAGCCATGGAGGAACGTTTGGGACAGTATTTGCCTCATCCCGGGATATGGGTCAATTTGGTGGACCTGTACAGGGATGATGGGGTACATCTTTCAAGCAAGGGTAACATCTGTTTTTAGAGGATTTAAGGCAAGGGATTAGGGCAGCCTTGGGCTGTTAGATGGCCACGTCGGCCAAAGCAAAGGCTTGGCCTTGCATGTGGCAGAGTTATAGGGCTTGGCCTTGCATGTAGCAGAGTTATAGGGTAAGGAGAGCAGAACCGGTAAGCACTTTCAGCCAATCCCCATTTGGGATAGGGGGTCATCAGGAATGGCCCCCGAGTTTTAGGGCCCAAAGCTGGGAATGTGATCTCCTCTGGGAATCTCTTGGGTAAGCACCTCCCTGCAGGCTTTAGGGCTTCGGGGGTAGGCGCTCCTGAGGGGGGAGTTGTGTGCTGGGCTGCCAGTGGTGGGCCAGAGCAATGGCCACAGACTGGGGTCGGTGACTTGCCCGTATCTAAGGCCCAGGAGGTTTGCTGATTTGACACCTGCCTGGCCTGTTCTGCTCCCAGCTAGTTCCCTTGCCCTTGTTGTTGACAGTTAAATAGTTAATAAAGTGGCCCTTGCTTGATACCAAACACAGTTGTCTGTCTTGTTATTTCTGGATAGGGGGGCAAAAAGCATTGTCTGTGGAATGAGGCACCTGTTTCCCATTGTTAATATTTCCAATCAGTGGATTAGGTCACAGAGGTGGACAATCTCCCCCAAATTCCCCCACAAGCAGGGCACCGATGCCAAATGCTCCTTATGAAGTTGTCCCTCTGAGGGCCACCATGATTTTTTTTAAAAAATCTCCTTTTAAAGGAGATCCTTCCAAGTGGCAAGGAGAATTTTATAACACATGTGCAGATATGTGGCATATCTGTATCCACCCTATGTCAAGCAACTAAATAAGCACCAACATGTCTGGAGAGTGATTACTTTGAGCAGAGGCATACCTTCCCAGTCCCACTGCAGCTCCCACTTATGCTTATGGCGAGGGTTAGAGGATTCTTCTGAAGAAAACATAATGTGTAATGAAGGGTCACTGTAAAAAGGAGAACGTAGGAGGATCCCTGATCCTAAGATCAACTTTTGGAGTGGGGGAGGTCATGGGAGATTGCTAGGGAAAGTGGGAGAGAGGGAACATGAACCCCCATCAGTTCCTTGTGCCAGCAGACAGTAGGATCCAAACTTCAGTTTTAAGTACTCTCAGCACATGAGTTGCATTGTTTAAATTCTTCTCAGAAGATATTTTCATCTTTTTTTTACAATTTAATTTATCTTAAAATAAATGAGCAAATTTAATTTTTTTAAAAAAAAATGGATTACAGCATGGAAAAGGCTGTATGTCAGCATTGCTTCTTTTATTAAAGGCTCTCTAACCTGATTCAAATTGATCTTTCTTTCTAAAAGCAGAATGAAATAAAAGCACCATATTGTGCATAAATGATATATTTTGTTTAAATGTTTGCATGCTCAAAATAGCTTTTATTTCCACCTCTTTCACAGTCACAGGTGCTAGAAACTTGGAGCTGGCAAGTTGGGTTGTCAGTAGTGTACACTATAATCACATTTGGTAAGTGATCACACCTGATATCGAGAATGACAACCTGAAAGTTAGTAAATATAATGTTAGGCTTTCAACAGTAGGAACTTTTAAACTGTAATCCTAGGCTCAGTTTCACACAGTTTAAATTTAACTGATATAAAGAGTAAGTGTGCTGAAGTATAGGCAGATGCACAGTCATTCTATGCAGGTGTATTCAGGATCAGGTCTTACAAACAAGTAGGTGAATTCTCAAAAATGTATGCATAGGACTGTACCCTAATCTCTGATCTGAACGAGCCCTCTTAGAAAAAAAATGTGAATGCAAACAGTATATCCCAAGAGGAAGGTAGCTTTTTATGAGATAACAGTGCTCTTGTTTAAGTTCTTGGTAGTGCCTTCAGAAAGCAAAGAACAAAGGAAAGGCAATACATTTGTATTTTAGGCATAACACAATTTATAACACAGGAACAATTCCTGAGCCATCATCAGAAGAAAAGTTACAAAGCTGAAATCTCAATAAGATACAGCAGAACAGGCCACACTGCCCCAATAAGCAAAACTTGTGGATGTCCCTGAATGTATACTATAATTTCTGTAGAACCTCACTCCAAAATGAGAGTTTTACCTTGCTTTGAGTCCAAGTGAAGATGTGGGAGGGAACAACAATGAGAGAAAGTCCTGATGCGCACAAATCTATGCTAGTGGGGTCCCTCCATCTTGTTTTATATTAGTGCTTTGGACATTTGGGGCAGATTACACCTTGCAAATATTCCATTATCACATCAATATCAAATCTTTTCTGAGCCAATGGCCCTCCTCATCCCAGCTAGCAAGCAGGGCCTGTAATATTCCTTTTGAGTCACCATCAACAAGAAACAGGATAATGAGGTAGATCCAGATTGTTCAAATCCAGTGGAGCTTGCAGAAGCACATTTACCTCCCCCCCCACACCGCCTTTGGAGCCTGCCATGTCCCTGCAGGCCATTGGTGCCTCTGTTTTTTTTTATTGATTGGGCTTTTAGTGGTTTTTATCATGATTTTTCTTATTTTTATTTTATTTTACTGCAGTGCCTTTAGTCACTGGCTTGGTGTACACACAACCTGCATAAGATAACTAACAAAATAAACAAAAAATGTGTATATTATAAAGAGCTAAAGGTTTTAAAAAAACACAGGAAAAAGTGTCCTCAATGGTCCCACACTCACAGCTTTCCCAGCTAAGTTGTCAGTGAAGAAAAGCACGTCTGTAACAGCAAAGACCTTCCTTCCTATAAATAACACAAGGGCTGTTATCCTTGTGTGTGCTGAAAAGAAGAGGGTCACCTTCTGAATTACTGGCCTCACTGCAAGTTCCTCAGAGAGCTGCAATGCAAATATTAACCCAGCCTGACCCTGCTCAGCTTGGGGGATCTGTCAAGATCACAATGCAAGGTGGCACATCTGAAGCTTTAACAATGAATATCTTGTAGAGATGTAGGTGAGAGTGCTGCCTCTCTGTCAATTAAAAATAATAAACAAAACAAATAAACACCCTCTGTGTCTGCCATTAGGAAATCTGAATTCACAAATGTGGTTACTAGACTGCACAGCTTTTATAATCACAGGATAAACTTGGGGGCCGTATTAGACAGTTGGGTTTTCAAAGAAGGCAAAAAGTTCCTGCGGGGGAATGGGGTCTAATTCTTCTTAGAGCTGTATAAATATAAATAATAAGGCCATTTACAGTACCCCAGAGCTTAAAGCATTTATTATATATAGTTGTCTCTTATATTAGGAAAAGGTACAGTCTTAACTGTTAGCCGAATTGCTTTAATTTACGTTCAGCAATTGGCGAAATAACGGGTTCTTGCCAACTGTACCAAGGTCCCGCCCCTTCCAGGAGTTCTCAGTAAATAGGCGTGGAGGCAGAGTGGTTTTCTTAAAATGATGTTTACTGAAAGATGTTGTTCAAGCATACAAGGAATAATAATAAAACCACATACACACAAGATCTAAGGAAATTAGACAGAAAATAGCACTTTTGCATGAGCAGGATTATCGTTGAGGGGGAGTTACGTTACCTGTCTTGATGGTGGGTGAATCACTTCCACAAGAAGATTGAGGGAGGGATGAATGTGAAAAATAGGGGAACGAGATCTGAACCTGCAGATACATGCTCCAGTCCTGGCTGCACAAACCAGGGATTAAAGATGGAGGCAGGGTGTTGGGTACAGGAAGCTGGACATGAGAGGTTGGTAAGAAGATAGAGGTCAAAGATGGTTAAGCAATGTGTTTCTGTTGTGCAAGATCTTTTATCAGGTGGCATTGGGGTGGGCTGCGCTGACCACATCCCATTGTCACACCCACTAGGTTGTCCGTCCTTACTAGTCTTACTATTGGTCAGTGTCATAGTGAGGATGGGGCAGGAAGGAGTGGACAATATTGCAAATCTAGGTGCTAATCAGGATCTAACACCTGGGCCTTCTGGTCGGTCTTCTTGGCGCCAATCTCTGGTCTCGTGATGGCTTCGGCCAGGTCACTTGATGGTCGGCGATTAGTTGCTGGGCAACCTAATCTCTTACTGGAACTTTGGGGGCAGGTGTGAAGAGGCCAGCGTAAAGGAGAAAAGGACCCTTTGAAATGGAGTCTTGGTCTCCCTGATGGTGGGAACATGTGAAGTAGATGTGAGAGCTCTTTGATATGGAATTCTGGTCTCCATGCAAGTGTGAACTCTGAAGGAAGTCTCCCGCTGTGGGCTGGAGCCTCTCATAGCAATAGAGTGCCTTTGCCTTAGGCAGAAAACCAAACCCAAAGGTCAAACTTGTGATTTTAAAGTTCATAAGAGCATATAATATGCCTTGCTGGCTTACATAACCACATAGACAAGGCAGTTATTGTTTTAGAATGTGCAAGTTGGTTGCAATGCTCCTGGAGGGAGACTCTTCGGACAACAGGGGTTAAAACTGTTCTTTTACTAGTGCTGACAAGGTCTATAAATACACTCCTCTTATATAAGGCCCTCAGAGTCCAGAGAGCCCCAATTTTCCTTTCTTCTTGTCAGTGTCTCTAAAAAACATCTCCCCTGTGTCAAACTGAGTGCTGATTTGCACACTGTGTTTTCTTGCATGCTTCTTTATTATGGTGATTCCTGAAGCATCATAATGTACTCAGTGTTTTGCAGAGCATAGACTCTCCTAAATTCAGTCATGCCCTGATCACCAGGCATTATTTTGCACTCTGGGTTCAAGGAAACAATGGGGAGAGAGATGTATGTGATATGGTCTTGTAATCTATCTTTTAAAAGTTGCACTGATTTACTGCTGGGACCCTCTCTAAGATAACATGATTAACCCATCAAAAGAAGATCACTTTGTTTATTAAATCAATGTTTCTTGTTTGTTGGAATGTGCATTGTAGGAAGGTAATATTCAGTAAACAGAACAGACTTTAGCTATAGAAAATGAAACTGTGTATAAGCTCTTGTAAATCTATTTATTACATTTCTACCCTACCCTTCCTTCAAGGAGGTTAGAGTGGTGTATTTAGGTCTTCCCTGTTACATTTTACACTTTAAAAAGTGATAGGTTAGGATGAGAGATAAGCAACTGGCCCAAGATCACTAAATGTGTTTCGTGGCAGAGAACCAAGATCTCTCCAGTCCTAAATCATTTCTATATGGGTGATTTGGCCTGGGTTTAATGCTGTTGAAAAGTTTTTTTCCCCACAGCATTGTGGTACTTCCATGTACCATCTGTATTTCCATCCACTTTTCCTGAGATCTTTCCCAAACCTGCTTTGCAGCAATGTTTTGTGAAAGATCACAGAAAAGCTGTACTGGCTGACATATGGGCAGGAAAGTCTGGATATTTCTAGTCCTGCCCATGTGGAAGCCATTTTCCCTGCCCCAGTCCCTAAAGCAGCTCCCCACCAAATACATTGGTATGTCTACTATGACATAATGGAAGGTGGTGGGAGTAGGTTTTCCAGATCCCCAATGGAGGTGGGGTCCTCTGACACCAGGCCCCAGCTCCCACCAATGATCAGCTGGGTGGCAGGAGGACTTAACAGTAGAGAGAGGGAGGCCTAAGCAATGATGCTTCTGGTGTGTACCGGAAGTGACATCATTACACAGGTGCCATCCAGATGGCACTCTGGTATTCAGGCAAAAATGCTATGGTAGAAGCCATTTTTACTACAGAGTTTTTGCCCAAATATCGGAGTATTGCCACGACATCACAGCATAAAGATGTTTCTTCCAATGCACACTGGAAGAGACTTACTGGAATTTCACACAGCACCTTTAAAAAATTACTGAACCAACTTGGACTAAACCGATACAGTAATGGCCATTTCGCACAGCCCTTCCCCTACCTGTAAGGAGCTGTCTTTGAAGCGGTTCGTCATTTCAGACAGCCACTTTCTTTTCATGCCTCTTTTTGCGATCTCCGGGTTATTTTTTTTTAAGCCAATTTAGAGCGCTATTTCACTGTCTGGCCACTGGGGGCGATATCGCACTGTTTTGCTTTCCTGTTACAGTGAAATAGTGATCTAAACTTGCTCTTTAAAAAAACAATTGCCCGAAGATCGCCCGCACGGGCAAAAAGAGGCGCAAAACCACGTCATCGGAAGAAGTGCTTCGAAGGCATTTCACACAGCACCCTGTAGCGCTTCAGGACTGGCACAAGAACAGAAGAATGCTTGGGAGCTGGTTTCAAGGTAAGCCAGTTCAGGAACACTTCCCTAATGGTAGAGAAACATTTCTGTGTGAAATGGCCAATATGTTCCGTTTGGGAACCGGTACTACAACGGTTCTGTCTGAAATGCCAGACAGGAACCATTACCAAAGAGTTCCTGAAACAGAACATATTGGCTGTGTGAAATTCCTCCTAGTCATGCCACCTGTGACATTGACTGGGCCTCCCTCCTGATAAGTCCCCCCATCCCCCACCAGCTGCCAGGAGGGACTATCAAGCCTAGATTGGAGAAAATGGCCACCATGGGGCCTGGGGCTGGGAAAATGGAGGGTAATTTGTCATCTGCCCCACTGCCCTGGTGCTCCATGAGTGGCTGCAACAACACCAGGGCTTCCACAAGAAAGTATTTCCTTGTGGGAAAGCCCCTAGTCTAAACTACAGCCTCACATTTATCACTGTAGATAGTAGATATCCTGAGAACTGATAGCAAAACTCTTGAGATTACACAGACCCATCATGATTTGAATGTGCCTTGAAAGTGTATGGGGATGTGCTGCTTGGAGATTCATGAGAGCAAGTCTACAAAGTCAATAGGAGTGCTTGCATGTGGGCATGGAGTTTTGTGCCCAGTTTGATCATGCTGAGTCCTTTCATCATTGACCCGTAGGTGGTTAGTACACAACTCCTACAGTGCAGAAGACTCACAAATGTTATCCAGAGGCATTAAAGAAAACTGTTTGACACTGAACATCAAATTGATTTCTTGCCAGGATTTCACAAGGATGCATGTGACAGCAAATGACATGCTTAAGCCTTACAAAGGGGGCAAAAATAATAAACATGTCCAATGATAAATCCATCAGTTTCCACCAGTTTCTGTGCCAGATTGGATTATGCACATCTTTGCAGATCTAACACCAAGTTAGATCTGCAAAGATTGTAGAGTTGTAGAGTTAAAGGGTGTTGTCACAATAAGGAAAATAAAGAGGCATCTAAGATGGTTAAAAGGGATAGTACTGCAGGATAGGATATATTATTCTCACTCACATTTAGAAAAAATGCAAATAAGACAACAGACTCTGACCTTGTACTTTCTTATTTGATTTCTGAATAATTAATTAAATATTCCTTTTTATCATCTAGACTCTTTTTCTTCCTTTATATTGCCCTCCAATTATTTCTTCTTGAGAGGATAGAAAGTTATGGGCTCAGATCCTTGATAACACCAGTTCTAATCTTAACTATGACTATAGCCTATGCCATTTATTTGTGTTTTTAAATTTATTATCCTTCTTTTACTGCATTTTTATTTTTTGTGGTATTATTTTCTGCATTGTTTGACATGTCTAATACTTCCCTATTTCAATTTTTGTAATCCTAATCCTATTGCACTTTTTATTAGATGTCTCATACTATTTGATTGCATCGATTGAGTCTCAGTGAGAAAAGCACCTAGCAATCAATCAATCAATCAAGAAATATCAAAGCACATCATTATGAGTGACTTTTTTGTAACTATATGGCTTCAGTTGATTAGTATGTTTTTGTCTCTCCCACCCTGGAAATTGTCAAGATGTTATGTTCTTTATTTTTAATTTTTAAAAAAATCAATATGTATGTATGGAATAAAGGTATATCCAAATACTTGTTTCTGTCCAAACAGTGGCCAGGATGGTTTTGCACCTATCCCCCTTAGCAAAGGAGGGCACCAGACATTGGGGAAAGGAAAGACTGCCTCTTACAGTGCAGCCACTGCCATGGCTAGGAATGGGTGGCTTTTTAAAGCCATCCCTACCTCATTAGATCCTTCCTTCCTTCCTTCCTTCCTTCCTTCTTCCTTCCTTCCTTCCTTCCTTCCTTTCTTTTCTTTCTTTCTTTCTGCTGAACTCCTTACCCTTCTCTCCCTGTGGCAACAATATGGGATTATCTGGTCACTGCATCTGAGCAGAATTTTTTTTTTAGTTCTTCTCTGATTGACCAGGCTAATGGGGCTTTTTTTTTTTGCCTACTTCATATTAGTTGTTGTGGGGTTGAGATATATAAATAGGCCTGACCCTGAAGGGTTGGTGAGGCCCTAAGTGAGATTGACTGGACTTGTGCAAGTTAGGTACTTTTTAATATTGGATTGGGGGAGGGACTCAATTCACCCATGGATGGCTGCATGGTCCCAGGGAGCCGGTGGGGGTTAATCTTACAGTACTGCATATCAGTGCTCTAACATTTGCACTGTGTAGGGGGATGAGGTTGACGAGCTACATCTTTCTGCACAAGTTTTGTGAAGATGATGAAAAGTAAGGCATGGGCTATGGCCATATTGAGTTGGAGCCAAGGGAAAAACAATAAAGTAGTCTCCTAGGGAACCTGCACAATGAGAGGAGCTTGGTGTCTTCATGTTAGGACATGGGGTCAGTGAATATAAGCATTAGGAAAAAGTGAGCTCCCTCTGGGTTGCCTCACACAGTTTGGTTTTTCAAACTTTCTCAGGGAATTCTTGGGAAAAGCAAGTATCTTTCCAAGTCCTCCACTCAAAAAACCCTTTAAATTCATTGGGGGATTCACGTTCCATCCCCTCTACAAGTTAGAAGCCAATCATATTTAGAAGTATACCTCCTTCACATCTGTTACGACAGAATCAGATGCTGTTTGTGTCCCTGATGTAGATTGCCAAAAATGCATCAGGAATTATCTTGTATGTTATCTCCCTTGCCTGTTCTAAGAAGATAAGAAATTGAAACAGAAAATCTACAGCAGACAGAACTTCCTCAAAGCTGATTCTAACCTTCAATGCCTCTGCCTCAGATCAAGCTCCAGAAGCAAGTGCTAAACATTTGCCATTTTGCTACAGGCATTCTCTTGATTCCTAAATGCTATTTAAAGATTCACTAAGGTCTACTGGATGTTGCTTTTACAAGCATAAATATTCCGCACAACTCCCACTACAATAGGCCCACACATGCAATGTATTTCCATGCCTTGCCGGAGGAGACTGAGCTAGAAAGTTCTTTGGGGCAAGTAAGTTACAATCTGTATATCCAATCCGGTGTATAAATAATGACCTTAATGAAAGCCTGAAGGTAATGCTGCTGTAATATTAAAGAATAATGAATGATTCCTGCTTGGTTACCCAGTGAGTAACAATTAATAATATTTGAGCTCCTGCTGCTTCCCGTCCCCCAGAGATTAATGTAACTGCCACCTCCTGCCATGCACTTTGCAACATTAACATAAAGTTTCTATTGAATAGCAGTTTGATCCATTTATGTTTACTTTATCCCTGTGTTCTGACAGAAAGAAGACAAAGAATTTACATAATTTATAATGACCTGAGCTTAATGCCTCCACTGAAACCTCTAACTACCCATGTTAACTAATTACATCAATAACTAAGCCAGGCAGGTAAAATACTCCTTTAAGCTTTTTGAGACAACATTATTTACCTGGGATTATGTGTGGGAGTTCTGTTTTTTCTTCTACTTTTTTTTAAAAAAATTCAGCCATTAGCTGAGATGGCTCAGGTCATCTATTAAAGACAAATCCTTTTACTCCTAAAACAAGAACACAAAAGCAAGGAGAGATGAAAAGGGAATGCACCAAGGAAGGGAGCTAGCTTTATGTACAATGTTTCAATTTTGTATCACTGGAAGAAGGAAGCTGGGTTTTTAAAATGTATTTGCAAACAAAGTTTCTTGAAAGTTTGTTACCCTTTCTCTTGAACTGCAGTGCATTATTATTTACATGTAATTTTGACATTACCTTTAAATAATTTACTATCTTTTTAATGCTGGAGTGCATGGAGGGGAGGAATGCATGGAGGGAGGAGCAGGCTCATACCTGCTTGACCCTGATCCCATCCTCAGTGCCTTCATGTGAAGTTCTGTAAGTATAGGCTCTGTACCAGCCAACTGGAACTTTGGACAAGGAAGTATCCCAACTGTATAGAGAGGGCATATCCATGGACAATTTGTTCATGTTAAATTCAGTTCAAATTATCACATGAATACATGAAGAAAAGGCCACAGCCAGCAAGCATAATTTCCCTCCCCATGTATTTAGGCCTTGACCGGGCTTAAGTCATTCATTTTAAAAACAAGTAACCCATGAATAAATATTCTAATACCACTGCAAGTGGTGAATCTTCAATACGTTGTGTTTCTCCCCTCATGGAACAAGGACACACAGTTCTAAGGTTTCCCAGAGAACCAGCTGCTACCAGGGATTTTCTCCCATTAAGATTATAGTCCTATAACTGTACCTCTATTTTACCACACATGAATAAAATATATTGCCAGGGAAGAATTGCAAGGTTCTGAACCTTGTTGTGAGAGCTCCGTGAAAAAAATATAAACATATAGAATCCCACCCAAATGGTGGGACTCTCTTTCTCTCCTGCATAACATTTGCTGATAACCCTGTCCATGAGTACTCAGAGATAAGTCCCATAATGTTCAGTGTGGCCCACTCACATGTAGTTTTTCATAGATTTGCTGCCCTGGTGCTCAGTGCTTTTGAAATGTGGGGTTCTTTCAGGTACTTTCAGTTAACAGAAAAAGTGTTCAGTTGTAAAGTACTTTTAAAAGATCTGGGACAAACAATTCTCTGCTTTACTATACAGGACTTGGGCTACACTTGGAAAAACAGCATAGGATCTAATTCTAAAATGGATTTGTCAGCACAATTCCCATTTATTTAAAAACTATTCAAGTACTGTTCTTCAGCTCTCCATCTGAGTGATAAACAAAATGGTACACAAATAAAGACAAATCAGTAGTTTAAAAAGTTTTGATCCTGCCCAAGAAACAATCAGGGAGGTGTGTGATTGTTGATGGAGATGCAACAGCCATAAACTGGCACCATAATAATCTATGTACATGGTTGCCTACATCCTGTGTGGAGTTTAGCACCAAAAAAATGTTTTTTTGGGGGGGGGGGGAACTGGACTGCTAATCACTCATCATCCTAACTGTGTATGGCAGGTCTGAAAGAGGTGTTCAGAAGGAAATGATCAGTATAATATTTGGCATATGCTGAAATTCACTTATTGAATTCATAGAACTGACTTGAATGGTAGAAGTCCTGAAACAATGTTGTTCCCTCCAACCACCTTGTGTCCAAAGAGCGAGTTGATGGAGATGTTTTGGGCAGCAAATGTCTTGGTGAGTCCAGAAAGGTGAGAGGTTGCAGGTTGCAGCACCCAATATAGCTGCCATTTGGAGACACCTATAAATAAGTCTTCAATCACTGTCTCCATTCAACGAGACATTTGTGTGTGAGGATTTCACCATGCAAATCAGGTAGCGCTCACTACAATCTCCTTCCTTTGGACAGGGAGATAAATGATCATCTTTTAATAGTATTGTCTGAATGGCTGTTTGCTAGAGCTGGGAGCAATGCAGTATCCACAATAGTTATTCATTATTTGCTGATCCTGTCTTTCTTTGTCCCATATACTTTCTTTGTCCCAGTGGCCAGTGATGTGTAGGCTTGGTACATATCTTGGTGTTCGTCCCTGGCCAGGGGGATGAAGTAATAGATGCAGTTACTGTTTCTGGTGCTGGATTTGTAATTTGCCACCATTTTAGTGGGTTTATTGGTTTTACTGTTAAATGATTTTGAATTTTGTATACTGATTTTAAATGTTGTGAGCCACCTAGAGCCACTTTGTGCTGGCTAGGTGGGATATAAATTCAAATAAATAAATAAATAAATAAATAAATAAATAAATAAATAAATAAATAAATAAATACTGTGAGGCCCTATAGTTCACATGAACTAGTTCTAGCTTGAAAAAAAGAAGCAGAAAGAGGAAGTAATATTATTTTAGGGTGCATTGTGGAAGTTCAACTATTAATTGAACAGTTGCATCATGAAGTTTAAGCACTGAAGAGTCCACATATTACAGCCCAATTTAGTTTTGTGTTTGAGGACCTTCCAAAGATATTTTAATAAAGAGTCATGCCACAAATGCAGTCTCATTTTTTTGAGGGGAGGTGTCTCTTAAGGAAGATTGTCTGCTACTGCTGATCTTGTCACTGAGCAATACCTAGGTTTCCTCAAACAATGGTTGAAAACTACTAAATATTGACGGCTGGATCCTTGACCTGGAGAAATTAACCTAGTTTGAATGGTGTGTGGATCAGATTTTCTGCAACCCAACTTTGCAAACTAGACAGCCGCTAAGAAACTGGAGGCAGCATTTGCCAATAGAAACCCTCCTCGACTAGAATGCATTATTATGCCTTTATTTGCTTGACAATTTCTGCTTACTCTCTTCCTTGGGAATTTTAAGAAGGCAAGAGACTCTGTACTGCTCAGTGCAGCAGGAGGCTCCGAACAAGTGAATGTTGAATTCCCTCAGACGAAGTAAACTTGTAATGCCTAATATCAGAACAATACTGTTTGCCAAGTCAGATGAAATGCTTTTAACAAGGGCTAATCAGATTCTACATTAATGAGAGAAAAATACGATGCTAATCAACATCCAGGCAGCTCTCTAGGCTGCAGGCCTATTAAACTTCATAAAAATTTAATGACTGAAAGAGCAAAACTGTTTGTAAGAAGTCTCCAGTGGCAAATGCAGGGTCTTGAGTACCATTCACCTCTCATTACATTGAATTAGCCTCACTTTCAGACCCTAAGCACAGACTAGCAAACTGTATTTTCCACTGAGCCTTAGATTATTCTATTTGAAAATATTCTCTAAGCATTTATTTATTCCCCTGCCTTTTCGACTCCCGCCCATTCCATTTTCATCCTGACTTGTTCCATTTTAATTAATGAAATTTGTTTTCCTTAAAAGCTTCTGGGAAATACCAAAGCTTTTTGTGGGCTGCATATGCTCTACCACGAGTCTCCCATGTAGCATTTTGTAATTGAACTGTAGCTGGTTGCTAAAAGCATGTTCAGGAGCTACCTGACAAAAATAAACAATATAGATGGTTTGTAAATGTATAAGTGGAAAGTGCAAGGAAGAAACTGAGCAGAGTGACTTGCAACAAGGGTTACACAAAATGTTCTCCAAGTCTTAATTTTGGCATGAGAAACAGAAGGGGAGCAAAAAATTCTTTTTCCAAAACATCTGAGTTCACTGCTGTTCACAGTTCCAACATTTATCACCATAAAAAAATCAGTCTTCCTAGAAACAATGATGTAGTCATGGAAGCAGTCACATGCTGTCATGATTAACAATATTTTTTTAGGCAGATCTTGGGACATGAAAAAAAGATTTAAAAAAGCTATCAGGGACAACCTGTGTCTTTTTTTATTTATTTATTTGGGTCATATTCATGATGACATTCCATAAAATTATGTTCAAGGCAGCTCACAGTGAAATGTGCACACATCATGATAACACTAAGAACAAACAAGTGAAATTTAGAAAACATTAAACCCAGAGATAAAATTTTCTATTACAAGGCATTCTAAAAAAAAAAAAAGTCTCTAGCTGCTTCTGGAAGGTCTGCAGTCAGAAGGCTTAATGGAACTCCTCATGACCTGACTTTTAAAATCCTGATAGCCACCAGAACACCTTTGTTAGAGTCCCCAGCAAATATCTCAGGCTTTGTGTGTTCCTGCAGCAATATGCTCAGAGAACAGGGAGGTATATACAGGGAATTAATACTCAAATCATTAAGTGTTCTAAAGATCAAAAACAGCATTTTATATTGGGCTGGAAACAAACTAGAAGCCAGTTTAACTGGTACAATCCTGAATTGGTGCAATGAGCCCCAGATACTATACTGCCTATTGCATTCTGGACAAGCTGAAGTTTCTGGACCATCTTTAAAGACAGTCCCATGCTGTAGTCCAATCTAAATATTACCAAGGTATGCATGACTATGGCCAGGTCTTTGTTCTCCAGAAATGGCCACAGGTGGCAAACCAGCAGAAGCTCATAAAAAGCATTCCTAGCTACCTCTTTCCCATAACACTCTTGGACAGTGAACCTGCTCATTCAAGGAGAGTTCAAGCTCACTGAGAACAGGCTGTATTTCTGCTCCTGAGTAATCAATTCACAGCATTTCCACTTTGTATAAATTTATAATTTTTTCACCCTCCCTCAGTCCTTCACTGCTTCCAAATACCAATTTTGGACTTCCACTACCTCCCTGAAATTAGACAGAAGAGAGAGTTGAATATCATCCATATTCTATTGCAATTCACTCCAGATCTCCAAATGAACTTTCTTAGTGGTCTGACATGAATGGTTAACAGAATTGGGACAAGATGAACACTTGAGGAAGTATCCAAGGAACAACAAGAACGTCCCCTAAACACTCCTTTCTCAAACCTGCCCTCCAAGATGGACCAGGGCCACTTTAACACTACTCCATTGAGATTCATGCCCACCAGCTGATACACAGGAATAATATCAACATTTCTGAAAAAACCAGGAGACCAATAGGGATGCATTCCTCAAGACAGTAGACCGGTGTATATAATTTATTAGAGTGACCAAGGGTTTTTTTGCCAAGAATTAAAACCAGGTTGAATATGATCTATGTAGCCAGTCTCATCCTGAAGTTGATACTGAAGGCACATTGCCTTTAATTGGGTGGTTTCACCTGTACTTTCTGGACCAAAGTTGGAAGGCATACACATGCTACATTACTCATCTTGTATGCATCTGTAATTGACACAAGGCTAGTTTCAAGGAGGCCTCACAAATCATATTTTTCTTGTGTCATTTGATTCCATATTGGAAATTTCTTTTTTTGGTCCTATATCAACTTGTTAACTGCCTTTTGATCGTAACAGTAGTCTATATGTACTTTTTACTGTTTGATCTCTGAGGAAGGCCCTTTTGGGCTAAAGTGTATTAGGTTATAAGTGCTTCCTCTTGTGCATAATCACTTTTATCATGTTATGAGGCTTGATTTGGGACCTTGTATGTTTTTAAATGTCAATGCAATAAATACATGTATTTTTACTTATAATCTTTCCTATTATATAAAGTTGTTTTCAAGATTCTATGGGGCAAGATTCCATGGAGCACCAAAATCAATTGGCTGGACGGACTGCCACTCAGAAGGGTGTCCCTGGCCACTGGCTGCATTCTCTTCCTGCTTTGCCTCAGTCCTGCCCAAAGAGCCACCAGCCAGTGTCTCAGCCTCAGTCTGGAGGGAGCCAGCGAAGGGGAAGGACCGACTGGGTGCTGGGTCCACTCTTCTCCTCCGCCCACTGCCAGGTGGATCCAACTGTCCCCTAAGTGGCCTGCTTCAGTCAGTGAAAAGACCAGGGGTCATTTCGTAGAAAAAGAGGTGCAGAAGCTCATTAGCATAACTCATTTGTATAACTCATTTGCATATGCCACACCCCCTAACATACCGGAAGTGTGTCAGAAGGCAACACCCACCTCTCAGGCTCCACTCCACAGGTGAGTGAAACTGACCTGCTCTTCCTCCATTCCCTTCCCCATCCAATACTTTGTGCAATAAAAATAAGCATAAAGAACACACCCTCATTCTCTTCCTGCTCCCTTGAAACCACCAGGTTTCAAGTAGACTTGAGATACCCAAGACATGTGCACCACCCATCCCTTTCCCTTCCCTTTCCCACAAGACACCCTGTGAGGTAGGTGGGGCTGAGAGAGGTCTTTTGAGAACTGCTCATGAGAGAACAGCTCTGAGAGAACTTGTGAATGGCCCAAGGTCACACCAGCAGCTGCATGTGGAGGAGTGGGGAATCAAACCCGGTTCTCCCAGATTAGAGTCCAACTCCTGACCACTACACCATACTGATGGAGTGGAAGCTGCTGAAGTGTTGGTGAAATTTCTCCAGTACTTATGTGCCATGTGCCCAGATAAAAAATGGTATACTTAGAAAATTTATATGCCACCTTGAGCAAGTCTCTGGAAAAGCAGCACACAGTCATAAAAGGAACAATGATAAAATTATCAATATTAAAACAAAACATTAAAAACAATAAAGACCCTAGCAGGGCTTTCCCCGGGGCGCTGCACCTCTGCACTGCTCGGGGAAGCCGAGGAGGGGGTGGGGCTTGGTCATGTGCCCACCCCCTGGGCTCCTCACTCCCGGAGCTCTGCTCCTGTGCGCTCCTGCTCCAACAGACCCCTGGAAAAGACAATGGACTTTCAGCAGAACCCCCTCCCCCACACACTGCCAGCGTGCCGGGAATAAAGTCAGAATAAACTGTCAGAAACAGGGGACATTTCACACAGCACCCCATAGCAATTCAGCACCAGTACAAGCACTGAAGAACGCTTGGGAGGAGGTTTCAAGGTAAACCGGCTCAGGAATGCTTTCCAACAGGAGAGGCACATTTCTGTGTGAAAGGGCCAATATGTTCCATTAGGGAACTGATACTAATACGGTTCTGTGTAAAATGCCTGACAGAAACCGTTACTGAAGAGTTCCTGAAATGGAACATATTGGCTGTGTGAAATTCCTCAGGCTCTTTCTCCTGCTTAGCTCCACCATGGCTAGCTGGTTAATGAGGTGGGCCAGCAGCCATCAAACCATTCCCTTCAACCCCCTGCAGTGTGGCTGACTTTCCCCCTAGGGTTGCCAATCTTCAGGTGGCACCTGGAGATATCCCGCTGTTAAAATTGATATCCAGATGACAGAGATCAGTTCCCCTGGAGAAAATGGCTGCATTGGAGGGTAGACCTTATGGCATTATAGCTTGCTGAGTCCTTCCATCCCCCCCCCAAAAAAATGCTGCCCTCCATAGGATCCACTCCCTAAATCTTCAGGTATTTCCATCATAGGGTTGCCAGGTCTGGGTTGGAAAATCCCTGGAGACTTTGGGGATGGATCCAGGAGAGGGTGGGGTTTGGGGAGGGAAGGGGCCTCAGCATGGTACAATGCCATAGAGTCCAGCCTCCAAAGTAGCCATTTTCTCCAGGGGAACTGATCTCTGTCAGCTGGAGATCCATTATAAAAGCGGGAGATCCTCAGGCCCCACCTGGAGGTTGGGAACCCTATTCTATCATCAGAGCTATCAACTTTCCCTTCAGTACCTGTTGCTAGGCAACCAAGCTTGCTTCTCTGAAAGCCCCTTTCTACACCTATGTAGGCCTTTGGGAGAAAACTCATTGGGGCCAGCTGAACAGAATGCCATAGAGGCCACCCTCCAAAGCAGTCATTTTCTCCAAGGGAGGGGGGAAGATCTGTTGTCTAGAGTTCAATTGTAATACCTGCGGATCTTCAGGCTCCACCTGGAGTTTGGCTACCCTAGGCGTAGCAGTCAGTGCTTCAGAGCAGGATCTGCTAGACCCAGGTTCTTGCTGAGTGAGTGATTCCGGGCCACTCACAGACTTTAAGCCTAACCTACCTCACAGGGTTGTTGTGCAAGTCAAAAAGGGGGAGAGGAGAATGATGTCAGCTGCTTTGGTCCCCATTGCAGAGAAAGACTACTTTTCCTCCAGGGGAAGTATGGCTGCCAATCTCCAGGCGAGGGATACAAATCACTCAGAATTACAAGTGCTCTCCAGATGGCAGAGATCAGTTCCCCTGGGGAAAATGGTGGACTCTACTTCCTTATACCCTGCTGAGATGGACCCTTTATGACAGCCAATGTGACATAGCAGTCAGGGCTTCAGAGCATGGTGGAAGCTGCAGGGGGGGGGAATGGAAACCTGAAGAGTGAGGTTGATGATTGGCTGGGAAGGAGATAGGGTTGCCAAGTCCAGGTGGAAAATTCCTGGAGACTTGAGGGATGGAGCCTGGAGACAGTGAGGTTTGAGGAGGAGTGGGACCTCAGACAGGTACAGTGCCATAGACTCCACCCTCCAGGCCAGCGAGTCCCTCATGGGGAACCATTGTTGCCAATCTCCAGGTGGGGGCTGGAGATCACTCAGAATTACAACTGCTCTCTAGGGGGGAGGGGGGAGGAGATGGAAAGCTGAAGCCAGGGAGCAGATAACGATACACTGATGGTTGGCTGGGAGGTAGGGTTGCCAACTCCAGGTGGGGACATTCCTGGAGATTTGAGGGGTAGACCCTGGAGAGGGTGAGGTTTCAGCAGGGGTGGGACCTCAGACAGATTCAGTGCCATTGACTCCACCCTTCAAACCACCTGTTTCCTCATGGGGAACCATTGTTGCCAATCTCCAGGGCAGGAATGGAGATCACGCTGAATTACAACTGCTCTTCAGATGGCAGAGATCTTCCCCTGGAGAAAATGGTGGACTCTGTGTCATTATACCCTGCTGAGATTGCCACAACAAATTGACACTGAGTGCCCAAGGCCGGGGCACTTTCCCAGAGCCTCTTTCTAGAGCCCGTTGTATTTATTTCCACAACGGGCCTTATTCCTAGTTATTCTATATTTAAGTTTTAACGATTGGCCCCTTATTTGTTTTCTTAATTACTGTTAAATACTGGGTTCCATGCGTGGTCTGACCCCAAGCCTAGTGATCAGTTCTGCTTTATTAGTGATTCAGCAAGGACAAGACAAAGACCCAGGGCAATAGCCCTGTTTAAATAGCATGCAAACCCCACCCACTTCTCAAACAACTAACAACAGTAGGCTATTGTCAGAACCATTAATTCCTCATGGGCCACCTCCAGAGTCCTGGTGGGCTATTGTTCTAGAGCTCTAAGCTCAGCCGGACTCTGCTAGAAACAGTCCTGGAATGTTCCAGCCCCACTACATAACACTTACCTTTGAGGTTCTTGATTCCATTTTGTTGGGTGGAGTCTCCCCCTTTCCCCCCCTTCACTAGTTCTATTGATAGTGCCTGTAGCTAGCCTTGTAGAATTTTGAAGCTGCTGGAGTTGTCTGTAATATAATAATTCATTGTAAGGAGCTGTTTGCATATAACATAGTTAAAGGTTTGTCAAAGTGAGAAAACAAAGACCTGCCAGTGGGGTTTTACAACACAACAGTTGCTCAAAATTGCCATCCATTATGCAAATTAACAACTAAAATGCACAGATGGCACCTTTTATAAAGGCTCAATGAGGGCAGCTTCATGGCTTTATAATTCACTAATCTACATGAATGTTGAAAGGTGCTGCCTCTCTAAGTATGTTCTGAAAGCTGCTTCTTGATTCAGCTCCTGTGTGTTTCACTTTTACAATATGTGAGGCTTTGGAGTTAATACCCTGTATTTAATTTCTAAAATCTGATATTGGTTCAAACCTTCATAGACGTCACAATGGAAACGCTTCACACTAATAACAGATGAATGAGTGATCATTAGTGGCAAAAGAAATTCTTCAGAGAGATGTAATCTGATCAGAAATGTCGAATACATGGGAGGGGGCACAGGGGAAAGGTTAGAACTCTAGAATGTAGAAGGAAAATGTTGTGTTTGTGTTTGGAGTATTGAAGCAGCAATAGCTTGATAGGGCTCTGGTATCTGAAAGCTCCAGTTCTTATTGGCTGATGACTAAAGACTCCCATCGGTCCTAAAGACAATCCAGATGCCCAATCGCTGAACCCTGCTTAGGTCCAATAGTATTGCTTGTATATAGTTACTTTGTTGAAAGTTATGTGTTGGAACAATATAAATTAAGGTGCCGCTCTCATAGAGCTGACTTTGGAGCTGAGCAATATCACTGAATAAAAGCCTGTTGTTTGAATTCATCGCCTCCCGCTCAATACTTAAAAGAAAACAAAATATTGCTACTAATTATAATTTGAAAATATGGCTATACCTTCTATATTCAGACATCATGTATATTATGAGCTCTAACTTTACTAGGGATGTGCATGAACTAGCTCCTGAGCTAAAGTTCATGATTAATTTTGGTCAGTTCATGGTTTGTGAAGTAAAGTTTGTGGCAGCTTAACTGGCATGAGCTGTCCATGAGTATTCCAGCTGTCTGTGGCAGTTTGTGGTGGTTCATGAATGTATACATTTCTAGACTGTCTCTGCTCAATCTAAATGTTTACAAAACTTCAAAGCAACTGGGGGTGGAACTTGGAGGACAAGTAGAGAAGCACCTGGGGGAGGTCCCCTGTGACTCTGGTATCTCTAGTTTGCACAAGATCTATTCTATATGCTCCTGAACTTTCTAAACTTGCTCCTGTCAAAATGACCACCAGTCAATGACAGGTGGAGGTTCAGGAGTGTACTGAATGGATCCTGTGCAAGCTAGAGACAGCAAACTCACAGGGGATCTCCAGTTGACTCTCCTCTACCTCTTTTCCAAGTTTGGTGAGAATTGAATTTATGGGGTCCAAGTTACATCTCCTCAAAGAAGGCACCCCTCAGGAAAATGCTTTCTGGTGAAATGACAGGCAGTCATTTCACCAAAAAGCACTTCTTTGGGGAACTGTTATTTCGTAAATTCAGTTCTCACCAAACTTAAAGGGCAGGTAAAGGAGAGTCAGTTGAATATTCTCTGTGAGTTTGGTGTCTCTAGCATGCCAGGGGCAACATTCTACTGGATCACAAACCTCACAAACTGAACCAGTTTGGCCCCTAAAAGTTTGTGATGGTCCGTGGTTCACAGTCTGTGCCTGTTTCTAAACTTTACCACAAACATAATAAAGCAAATGCATGATTTTTGTGAATGGAAGATTTAAAATAGTATGTGAGGACCATTCATAGCTTTGAAGACAATCTCTGGGTGAATTTCTTCCTCCAGTTGCACTTACTCACAAAATGGTTCAATGTATAATGATTAGGTTCATCATTTAGAAAACGGGTTTCTGGATGTGGATTTTTCTACAAGTTATCTAGACATTGAAGTCTCATCTTACCCATTGAACTGTGCATGCAATTTGTGTAAATACATGTAAATTCACACACAGAATTGATCAGGCAGTAGCTTGTTTCCTCTGTTTCGGGCCTCTGGATCATATGTCAAAGAAATTTAAAACCATTGTATAATCTGATACTACAATAATGAAGGTCAGGAATGTATTTCCATTATAGTTTAGTGAAATACAGGGAAACACTAAAGCTGCTGTTAGATTGATGGGATAGCTTGGTGAAAGGATGTCTTGTGGTCTTAATTCTGTACAGTTTAGCACATATCTACCTGTTCCAACCTTCTCTGATGTTTGTTCTGTATCACAAAATATGGTCTTCTGTATGTGCAATTGGTCCCACTTCAGTACTGAGGAATGCTGGTACAGACAGTTTTTTTTGTGTCAGACGAGTCACTTAACCTTTCCGCAAAATAAAGTAGTTTTTATTCATTACCACTGATTTGTGCATACTAAGCACTAAAACTGGACTTTATAGCTCACATTTTCAGATCCCCCCTTAAAGGTTTCAGTTTTGAGCCACATGCTAACTGTTTGGTAATCAAACTGTATCAGTCCAAATGCCCATTCTGCCGGCAGAGTGGGCTGCTGAACATGGTGGAGCCATTCTGTCTAGATTAGATGTGTGGGAGCAATGATTATAATGCCTTTTATTGATCTTGTGGCTAAGTCTAAGACATGTGGAAGGCGGAGAGCCATGACCCTGCTTCACTGCTGGGAAGTCAAAATCATTTACCTTTATAGAATCTGTACAAATTTGGAATTAAGTTGAATGCCATTAGGTGGAAATAGCTGTGTCCTGGAGAAGTGGATCACAGAGCTTTCTTTTTCATTTTTCCTCATGGTGGATCAAAATCTGTCTACATTCAGATTTTTAAAAATACATAAAGATTAAAGGGATCTCAAAAGTTAGTCTAGTTCGGTATTCCCTCTAAGCCGAGTTAGTGTGAGCTAGCTCACAGTTTTTTAGTCTCTGGCTCACACATTTTTGGCTTAGTTCAGGAAGGATGGCTCCAGAGCAAACTAATGTCTGCAGTAGCCAAATCGCTCACTCACAACTTTAATGCCAGTAGCTCACAATGTAGAATTTTTGCTCACAAGATTCAACAGCTTAGAGGGAGCATTGCTTACCGCCATACTTCAGTGAGTCTCAATTACAATTACAATTACAATTACAATACCTTTATTGGCATAAAAGATACAGTACAAGATGCAGCATAAAACCTCAAAATAATCGAGAGGGAGGTAACATATTCAAACAGTCTTAAGATGGAGCTCTTAACATATTTCAGACTGACTTAGGAAGGGGCTCTTCTCCTAGATACCTCATAAAAGAACTTTGATACTGGTTCGAGAATTTCTGTGTTCTGAGAAGACAACAGAAAGATAATTTTGTCCTCATCAGATTGGTCTCCACAGGGATCGGTCACGGATTCAATGTGAGCAGCATGAATATCATTATGAAATTTGCAGTACAAAAGCACATGCCTAATAGATTCAATTTCATTCAACCCACATGGGCAGAGTCTATCTTTAAAGGGGATTTTCTTAAACCTTCCTGATAGAACTGCTGAGGGAAGAACATCAAATCGGGCTAACATAAAAGCCCTACGGAGATGAGGCTGAGTCAATCTTGTCAGGTATCCTGACGAGATGTGGCTGAAGGAAAGTCCCATATTCAAGGGGGAGCAGTGTCTGTGTGCCAATCTTCTCAGACCTTGCCCCTCTATATCAAGAAGTCTTTGTCTGAGTAAGAAAAAAGTCTTCCGCTCAGACAGAAGTTCTAGATCATCAAACCTAAAGCCAATTGAAGAAATTTTTTTCTCTATATTAGTCAACCAAGTTGATAAATGTGACTCAGTTAGCATAAGTGCCACAAGACTGTTTGAGCTGCATCTAAAATGTAGGCGCAGCCAAAATTTGAAAGTTATAGACCAGGCCATCGTAGAAAGCCGTCTTTGGGTTGTCTCCAGGCACATAGCTGCATATGGTACACATGGTGGGAGCCCCAAGATTTTCTTCAAGAACTTGGATTGGACACGATCTACAGCTTCATTACAAGCTGAGACCCAGATTGGAATACCATAAAGCAGTTTGGGTGGTATTTTATGGTTGAAAACTTTAAGGGCAGTGGGAACGTATTGATGTCCTTTGGTGTAAAAGAAATGGGCAATAGCAAGGGCATTGTTAGTTGATGACTTCACTACTACTTTGATATGTGTAGCCCAACTGTTAGTATAATGGAAACGTAAGCCCAGATATTTGAGGCTTTTGACTTGTTCCATTTTTTGTCCCTGTATAATCCAATTAATGGGCTTCCAACTTTCCTCAAAGACAATGATTTTAGATTTATCAGAGTTAAGGGACAGCTTGTTCTTTTTGCAGTAACCAAGAACTTGTGCAAGAGTCCTTTTCATCCCTATTTCTGAGAGAGAAAGCAGGACTGCATCATCTGCATATAAAAGTAATGGGACATGCCTCTCCAGTGAGTCTCAAATCATGCCTGATAGCTCTTTATGTAATGAAAGGCATCTAAACTTCTTAAGGGATTTAGATCAGTTTTAAATTCTACCATATCCATCATTGTACAGGACAGGACTTCTCTAATGCAGTCTGTGGCCACTGTCACTACTTTAGTAGCTTACTACATGGATTGTTCTGTGTCACAATTTTATGTAATGTTTTGGAAAGAATCACTGATATAGGGCATAGAACTTCATATGTTTAGCTTAGTTTGCTTAAGTAGCCAAAATCACAAAAAATCACAACCTTCCATCTTTGTTTTGTAAGCAATTGAAAGTTGATTTGGGTACTTCAGCAAGACAAAAGCACCGCCATTTCTTTATTCCAAATTCTGTCTTCTAGAACAAATTCTCCTCAATCTCTAATACCCCAGAAAGTCTCTCTTTAAGGATCATGTGTTTAAGTGATCTTTAAAAAAATCAGATTGTGTTTTCACAAGTTTTAATTTTGGGCTATTTCTAAGTTGCTGTCGTCTCTGCCACTAGATATTTGTCCAGATCGTCGGTTATTTTTGGTGTGCTTGAAGCTTTCATTGTGGATGATCAGAAGGAATATTCTGGAGAGACAATTAAGACAGTTTCAGGAACCTACTAGTTGCAGAATTATGGGATCTATAATAATGTGGCAACATTATCTGATGTGTCTCACTATTACACTCCTTTTGCTCCCCTTGTTCTCCAACTCCATTTCTTGTAAATTCAAAAATGACGGATAAGGACTGAGTTTCTTCATATAAACTGTATACCATACATTCTGCTCCTTAATCTTAGGACACATGAAAATAGCAAAAATAATGTAGTGTTGATTAGGACTAGCAGTCAGTGTTAACTGGTTATCTGATACCTTTAACAACACAAAAACCTGTAGTGGAGCTATTTCAAAAGAGTATTTGAAGCAACAGTACAAGTTTTATCTATTGGAATTAGGGATTAGCACAAATCTAAAAAGGCGGTTCATTTCAGAGTTTTGGGAAGGCCCCTGAATTGAACCCCAAACTGAACCCAACCAATCTGACAAGTTTGGGTCCCCACTCATCCCAGCCATAGTGGGCCATGGCTGGGAGAAAGGGAGTGAGGATGACCTTAGAAAGGATTTGCCTTTTCCCCTTTTCATGGCATGGCTTACCTGAGGCTGGGAGAAAAGCAGCAGGCATCACATGGCTTGTCCTGGCCAGGAGAAAGAGGGCAGGGATCACACTGGAAGGGAATCCCACATTTCGCCCAGTCACAGCTCACCCTGGCCAGAAGAAAGGGGGACAGGAATCACCCTGGAAGGGACTCCCTTCCACCTTTCTCCCAGCTGAGGCTTGCCTTGGCCAGGAGAAAGGGAGATGGGATCTCTGGGGAAGAGGCCTCACATCTCCCACTCTCCTGGTCATGCAGCCAGGAGAAAGTGAGACAGGATCAGGATTGTCTGGAAAACTGCTTCCCATGCCCTTCTCTCCTGGCCACACAGCTAGGAGAAAGGGTATTGGGAACGCCTAGGAAGAGACTTCCCATCTCCCTCTCTCCTGGGTACATAGCTAGGAGAGAGGGGGGTGAGATCACCTGGAAAGGTGCTTTCATCTCCCTCTCTCCTAGCTGCACAGCCAAAGAGAAGGGGGGTGGGATTGCTTGGGAATAAACTTTCCATTTCCTTCTCTCCTAGTTGCCCAGCCAGGAGAAAGGAAATAGGATAATTTGAAAAGGTGCTTTCTATCTCCCTCTTTCCTGGCCACGAAGCCAGGAGAGAGACAGGATTACCTGGGAAGAGGATTCCCATCTCCCTCTCTCCTGGCCTCGCAGCCAGGAGAAAGGGGGTGAGTGAGGTCACCTGGAAAGTTGCTCCCATCTCCCTCTCTCCTTGTTGTGCAGCAAGGAGAAAGGGAGACAGGATCACTTGGGAAGTTACTTCCCATCTCCATCTCACCTGGCTGCCCAGCCAGGAGAAAGGGGGATGGGATCACCTGGGAAGGTGCTTCCCTCCTCCCTCACTCCAGCTGGGCCAGCATGGACAAGGGTCTCTGCACTGGCTCAACTGCCTCTGTCTCCCTGGTGTAGAACCTTTAAATGGGCTGTATGAGGGAGCCTGCAGCTGTGACAGTGGGAAGAGCTCCCCTCCTGTCTCAGGTGCATGCAGCCCAGGTTAAAGGGACTGAATGAGAGAGCCCAAGAACACTGAGATGGTGGGGAGAGCTTTCTGTATCAGGAAGCCCGCAGTTGGGCCACTGGTTCTGCTGTCTTGGGCTCCCTCCTGCAGCCTCTTTATACTGTGCTGCATGAGGGAGCCCACAGCTGAGAAGGCAGTCAGCTGTTGGTTTAAATGGCTCTGAACTATTTAAACCCTGATTTCTGCTCCTCACAAAAAGTGGGGAGCTCAGAGCAGGATTTAAGCCTTTTAAGCCAAACAGCTGAGCGGTGGGGAGGTCCCAGCTCTTCAGCTGTTTCTCGTGAAGAGCAGAACACAGGAGTAAACTCCTGCCTTCTGCTCTTCAGGAAGGGTCACAAACCACCATAAACTGTCCCCTAAACTTGGAGACATTTGTTGTGGTTCCTCAGTGTGGGGAGCCAGTTTGGTGTAGCGGTTAACTGCACAGATTCTAATCTGGGAGAACCAGGTTTGATTCCCCACTCCTCCACTTGCACCTGCTGGATGACCTTGGGCAAGCCATAGCTCTGTACCAGCTGATCTCTCAAGGACAGTTTCTCAGAGCTCTCTCAGCCCCACCTATCTCATAGGGTGTCTGCTGTGGGAGGAGAAGGGAAAGGAGTTAATAAACTGACCTGAGACTACAAGTAAAGGGTGGGGCATAAATCCAATCTCTTCTTCTTCTTCGTCTTCTTCTTCTTCTTCAGTTCACAAACCTCTGTTTGTGAACTGTGAACTAGTCAAAATGTGTAATGAACTTCGGTTCATCAGCCGGTTCATGCCGATCCCTAATTGGAATTTCTGTTTTTATCCAAATCAAAGCCCAATAATTGAGATTTGAGTGCACTTCACTGGATTAGAATGTTTATCGAGTCCAGCATCCTCTTTCTAATAGTAACCACAGAGAGGTGCTTCTAGGAAGCCCACAAACAAGCTATGAAAGAAATAGTTCTCTCACATTGTATGTCTCCAGGATGTGATATTATACTTCCTCTGTACATCGGCCCCAGATGCCTAACAGATTATGCATGGCTTGATAGTCTCCTCAAGACCAACCCAAATACATACACTGACCAATAATGGTCCATGGATACAAACATTTTATTAAGAAACTCAATAAGAGAAAAACTGGATTTAGATATTAAAAATTTCTTTGCAGAAAACACGACTTCCAAAACAGTTCCTTCTATTCTCTGGGATACAATGAGGGCAGTATTAAGGGGTTTGATCATGTCATTAATTTCTCACCTAAGGAAAGAAAGAGAAAAACTTAGAACAGAGGCTGAGGACAGACTGGCAATCTGGAGCGGGAGGAATCCGGAGGCAAAAGCTGCAGGGGAAAAATTCCCCGGGGCTGGCCGTTCACACTGGCCAGTGTATTGTGCAAGGATGCTGTTACGGAGTGTTCAGACTGCTGTGGAGCAGCCCCGGGTGGGCCGGCCTCCGCAGCTTGTGGCAGGACTGTTTTGGCAATGTGCGCATGCGCGCATGAGCGCTCATGCACAAATTGCTGAAATGGCACATTCACATAGCTGCCTCTGCTTGAATCCCGCCTTCTTCCAGCTCACAATGCCTGAAAGCGGGAAGCATGAGGAAGACAGGAGAAACCGGTATCCTTCTACAGCAAGAGGAAACCGGCTTCAAAGTGCGGAAGTGCGGAAGGGAGCTGAGGGACAGCTGCGGATGTCTGAACGGGCTCCCTTCCCCCGCTTTCCAAGCGGAGCTCTCCAGGGGCAGACTGCCAGTCTGTCCTCAGCCAGAGATTCTACATTGTATAACTCTCCTGGAAATGGAACATAAATGTTGGGGGGGGGGGGAGTACGCTAAACTATTGGCAGAAAGGAAGATTTCCAAAACTCTGGAAGTCAACACAAATGCAGAAGAATCTTATGATTATGAAATAATGTTTCTGGCAGAAATCATCCAAAAATATCCATCTCCTAGCTTGGAGGGTCAAGGACAAGAAAAAATCATCAGTGGTTGGGTTTGAAATATGCAAACAGCTCTTATTACACTTCTTCTAAGGACATTGCATGTACATTTGCAGATTTCTATGAAAAGCTATATTTTTCAGATGATCTGAAGTTGAAGAGCATCAACTCATACTTAGATGTAGTGTCTCCAGGAAAACGTCTATCTCCTGTCCACTCTGAGTTCATAGATAACCCCATCACGATGAAGGAATTACAAGACACCATCAAACAATTGAAACTGAATAAAGCACCGGGTATTGATGGCTTACCTCCAGAGTTCTACAAAGCCTTTCGCTCATCATTAATAGCACCTTTCCTTTCTGTCTGTAATGATGCTCTCCAGACTGGGATCACCCCGCCCTCCTGGTTGGAATCTTCTATTGTGGTGATCTCTAAAGATAAAAAAGACCCCCTCAGATCCTGCCTCCTACTGCCCAATAGCCCTTATCAGCAATGATAAGAAGATATTCACTACTATCCTTGCTAATCACCATAAAACAATAATTCCAGACTATGTGATCCCAAATCAGACCAGGTTTATACCAAACCAGCAACTGACTGACATCTGTCACTCTCTAAAAATTGTCATTCATGGCAAATGAATGCAAGCTGATTCTCTGATTTTAGTACTGGACTTTGAAAAGGCATTTGATTCCCTTGAAATCCCATATATGCTAATGCTTCTACAGAAGATTGGTTATGGAAGGAATTTTCTAAACATCCTACATTTGATCTACTTGCAGCCCAAGTCCAGAGTACAAGTCAATGGTCATAACTCTTGTTTTTTCCATCCTACTAGAGGAACCACACAGGGGTGTCCTCTCCAATATTCGCACTGGCAATCAAACCTCTGGCAGAAGAGCTATGCAGGAATGGCAAGTTCTCTGGAATATCCATCCAGAGCAGGCATCAGACACAAAGTGATTCTCTATATGGATGATTTTACAGTATACATGCCAGATCCCCAATGCTCTCTGCTAATCATTCAACAAATATTATAGAGGTTCAATGTTGTCTCTGGCCTCTGTCTCAATCCACTGAAATCTGAAATTTACCCAATCTCACTCTCCACTGGACTGAAGACCTTGCTAATGCAACACTTCCCCTACAAATGGGTCAAGACTTCCCGGAGACATCTAGGGGTACAAATCCCACTTGATCTCAAGAACTTACTATCTTGCAATCTTTATCACTTACATAAAGGTATTCAAGGTTGTCTTCAGGACTGGAATGCCTTCCAACTTACTTTACCAGATTGCCTACATCTGATAAAATGTTTTGTTTTTCCTAGTTTCCTTTTCCTCTTTCAGGCCCTGTCCATCTTTATACCAGAAAAGAATCTATATACTTGGCAAAATACCCTTTCTAATTTTCTTTAGACCTTTAAAAAAATCCAAAATTGACCAATGCATTTTGAGTAGGCCTGAGTCATTGGGAGAGCTAGATTTACCACTATTACATACATATTACCACACCACCGTTATTTCCAAAGTAGTAAAGATGCTGCAAAATGACTTATCAATGAACTGAATGTTAATTGAAAAATCCTACACTGCTCCTTTTAGCTTGCAAAAAGTGTTCTGGCTTCCCCCCATGCAGCAGCCAAAGCAAACTATCAACAATTGCTTATTGGCTTCTACACTAAAAAATTGGGATTACAGGAAAAAATGCAATGCTTCTAATATATCACCACTTACGACCTACACAAACTAAACCTGGTTCCCACCTGGCATGGACACTGAACCCACTGAGAATGGACCTCAGCGGGTCTCTCATGCTCATAGGATCTTGTTAAACAGGATAAGATCCACAACAAAGTCCACTTTGAAGTGTGATTAGGCAGACGTATCCCTTGGCTTCGCCATTATCAATTTAAAAGTCTGGCAGAATTTTTAGCCTCCAAAGATACCTTTAAAAGACCAGAGACCAACTTTGAACATCTTCTGGAAGTATATCTGGAATCTTCAAAATCTTTGCTCTCCAAAATGTATAAGATTCTAATAGAAATTAACAGTGAATTTGAGTTGCACTATCACAAATCTTGGCAGTGACCTCCAAATAGTCTTACAACACTCCCACTGGATGTCCATTTGGAACTCTTTTGCAAATAGATCTTGGGTTTTTAACATTTGCTTGCAATTGTTTAAAACTCATAATATGTTGATACTACATTCCAAACAGAATTCATCATATGAATCACAAATATAGTTCACTTTGCTGGAAAAATTGTGGCTCCATTGGTAGCTATCTTCACTGTTGGTGGGACTACCCCATCATACAACAATTTTGGTGGAATATTTTAACGGAAATAAATATAATCACTCCTTGTTGCATACGCTCCTGACTAGTCTAGAATTCTTGCTCCTAAACTTAAGAGATTCACTGGCTTTGGAAGACAGTCTTATAGAACTCACTTCAATTCTCCTAGCTGCGGATAGATTGACAATAGCAGCTGTTTGGAAATCTCCAATACCCCCAACCATGGCAGCCTAGCATGACAAAATTTGAGATCAATTTATTACGTACAATATCTCCAACTCTCTAGATCACTCTCAAAATGGCTCCAGCAAGGTTCTCTCCAAATTTCTACGTATCTGGTTTCCAGTTCTACAATATATGTCAGACAAGGCTCTTCTTCCTTCCAATCCAACTTACCATACATGGCTTCATTTTTAACAATCAACATGTTGACATCAGTTTGGGACCCCTCATGCTAGACAGAGCTTTATCTCTCCATTCAAGTGTATTACCTCTAATCTTCATTTTTCCTCACCTGTCTCATCATCACACTTATTACAGACCTATGTGTTTTGCCTATCTATGCGATAACATTGTTATAAATCTATTTGCTGAAGTTTTATTTTTTTCTCTATTGGAACGTCACATCCTGGCTTATCTCTCTAAAGATTGTACTGCTGTTCTGTTTATTCCCTAATAAAAACTTTGAAAAAAAATAGACTATACAAATGACCAAATTGTCCCACGGTAAGCTCTCTTACCACCCTGCCAAGTGATAAGGATTGTTTTGCTAACCATCAGAAGTATGTATCTGCCAAATAACATCCATGCCCTGCAGAACTTGTTACAGTTCTGCAGGGCCTGTAAGGCAGAAATATTCCACCAGGCATTCAGTCGAGGACAGTGACAGTTCCCTCTTGGTACTCCCACCCCTCACCCCCTCCTGTGAGACAGTGGTGTTACTGGCTTTTCTTGCACCATCTCTAGCTACATTACTTTCTGTTACTGGTTTTAATTTGTTTTTTATTGATGTTTTATGACCATGTTGTACACTGCTCTGAGCCTGGCTTGCTGGGGGAGGGCAGTTGAAAAAAATCCAATAATATAAATTAAAAAATAAGTATGGTAGTTTGTATAATACAGTAAATGAAACAAAGAGATGATAATATAGTCATCTGAATTACACTCATATTTATTGTTGCATTCTTAGTTTTTCAAAGCTATTAGAAAACATAAGTTTTGCTATCCAAAACTGAATTTAATGTGCAAGACTCAAAATAGGATACCTTGAAAGTTGTCTTGCTCTTCAGCCTCTTCTGTTTTGTTCATTCAGAACTCTGTATAGCAGCCAGTTTGGTTTATTTCATGCAAATCACTAAATCTTGCTTCTCTGGCCTCTATTGAAGATAATGGGATCCTGGATGGATTGTGTTGATAATAAATTAGAGGAAGAGATGAGATCTGTCTTCTTAATGTTCTTTGTATGGTCATCAAAAGCACACACCACCTGTTCCCACCTGCTTTATTTTTCTAATCTTCTTTCCATGACTCTCCCTTCACGAACACCATGTCAAGCCAAACACAATGCATGATGAATCACATTTAGAAAGAAAAAAAGGCTAATTTTTCCTTTACAAAAGCAGAAGCACTCAAGTCCCAAACTGTATGTATTTCAGTTCCAAAAATCTTGTGTTCCATTCAGCTCTTGACATTCACTGAGACTGTAATGGTAAACATGATGGCTAGGTCTACCTTTGTCAAAGAAAGTGATTGTAAGCTTTAGAGAATCACATACCTCGGGTCATGGACATGCTAAGCAGCAAAGTTAAAGGCAGGAGTAGCTAACCTTTTATGCTAGTTTTGGTTTAAATTTTGCAAATGTCAAGTTCAAAGACAGAAGTTACCTTCTTTATGGTGCCCACACATTGTTGAATTCTCTATTGTTAAAACACACATTATTTCTTAGGTACAGAAGTACTAAGGTATAGATCACAGTAGGTTTTGATGGGCCTGATCTTCCCCTGCATTTGCCTTCTCCAAGCATCCTGATATTCTAAAACTTCTCTCTGAGGAGCAGGACAGCCTCAAAGGCAGCATACACCAAGTGATGAAGGGCAGTGATGAGGGGGAATCCAGTAAAATTGCCTCCTTTTCTTTTTTCCACTGATGAAGGCCATGCTTCTCCATCATCACTGCAACCCTCTATCCAGTGGTGGTTTGTTTATGAAGCTCTCCCAGTCTGTAGAGAGCAGTTCCAGAATCAACGACTGGCTGCTTGAGAAAGACCCATTCCACCAATAACTTCCACAAATCCAACCCACAGGATGGTTCTGCATCTGTACAGCTGCTGTCATTTAGCATTCACTAGGTGGCCCACATATGCTCTGGCACTGTGAACAGGTCAGTCACCACTTGACAGCCAAGCAATGTAGGTCACACACAGAATGGCCCTCCATTGCTGAAGAAATGCAATGACTTCCTGCAAATGAACTACAATTCCAAGGTAACAGAACAAGAACATGGATATGCAAATAATTTGTGGTGCAATATAGAATGTAACATGAACAAACATTTGCAGTGCAATTTAGCACATTTGTAAATGTTCAATTAAAAAAACAACAACCCTAGACTTTTTTCTGATTATTTAAATTTGCTGACTGCAATTTATGGATCAAGCAAAGGAGTTATCACAGATCCTATAATCCTTAACAGATCCCCTTTTACTTCACATTGTGGCATCAGACTGAGTGGCTTTTGCACTGTCCTGTTATAGTACAGATTACAACCGTAAGCCTTGTTTGCAGTAACTCTTAAAATAATTGCATTCTGTAGAGATGAGAGCAAATTGTCTGATCATAACATTTTTCTGATGGAAAATACAGCTGACTCAGAGGAAATCATGCATGCCATGTTTACTATCACATTGGTAACAGCTGCACTGAATAGCCCTCAGACACATCACTGTCTCCCTCCATGCCAGTCTCCACAGGAGTTGGAAGCTGAGCAATCAAGAAGCCAGTGCTTCAGGTGCAAGCTGGTGAGTTCCTGTATGAATGGGAGTCACTAAGGCTGCAATATTGCAACTACTGATTGTATAAAAATTCATCTCTACAGGCCAGAGCAGATCCACTGATTAAGGAGCCAAAAAGCTAGGAAGGGGTAGTGAGAGAAAAGTTTTAGGCATCCAGCTACTAAATCCCAAAGTACTTCCTCTTGTTTCCTAGCCCTGCAATCTCATGACAAACACTACACAGGATATGAGAGCAGTGTGTCACCTGGCTAATATACACAATAACTGAACAGCGTGGCTGCTTCTCTGGCAATGTGGACCAAGAGAGCAGTTTAGTTGAGAGTTGTGCTAGCCGCTGCTGGAGGCTGCATCACCCCTGGCCTCATTTTCTGTAGTCTCCTATGCTGCCCTCTTCCCTTTTGCACACCTAATTCTGAAGATGTTATAATAAGGAGTAGAAAAAGACTGTGGGATAAATCCAGCCAGCTTGTTTGCCCAGCCTCACCCAATTCTCCTCCTTACTACAGCCCCAATCCCAAAAGACTGTTACTGATGCAGGCTGCACAGTCATTTAGATCACCTTTCCAGGAGGGGATCCTCCCTCCCTTTTTCAGTAGTGGAAAAGCTGATTGGATCCAACCCAGTGCAGAAGTAGCACATTAGAATTGTGCAGCTGGGAAACTAAAGGCTGTTCCAGCTCTCCTTGGAGCTGCTGCCTAGTGTGTAGTGGAGAATGTTTGCACACAGTGCGTCTGCAGAATTGTAGCCCAAAATACTAGTTAACACCAAACTGGAAACACAAGAAATTTTCATGCATTCATATTCCATGTGGCCAGGTATTGATAGCTAACTATACTAAAAATAAGTAGGATAAATAGAGTTTGTGTCTGAGGTGTTCTATGGTTTTCATAGCGACTTCATCTAGAACCAATGAAGATGCTACAAAATAAACAAATGAATAATATATGTACACACATACACACCAGTACCCATGCATTGAAAAAGCCATTTTTGGCTTGCATAGAAATAAACTATGAAAGCCAGGACACTTACCCTTCTATATGTGAAGTTTACTACTTTCAACTTTCAAAAATATTCTGATTTATTATATGCTCCTTAGAAAATGGGCTCATTTTCAATTTTAACATTAAATTCAGTGTTCATGTGGATTTAGAGTTGTTTTGCAATTTCATCACAAATATTTTCCCATTAATTTATTTTACAACCTTGAAATATTTCTGGGGGATGAAGCTATTTTTAAAATTATGTCTACATATATAATATAGAAACAGCAAAGTTGTGAAGATAAATCTATAGTTCATGGCTACAATCCACAAGTTGATTTACTTACATAATTTATTAATTGCCTTGCAAAAATTCTCAGAACAATGTACAACAAATAATGAATTTAATCTTTTGTAGGGTGTTACAAACAGAATGTATTTGAAATACCTATATTTGGCTGAGGACAGACTGGCAATCTGGAGCGGGAGGAATCCAAAGGCAAAAGCTGCGGGGGGGAAATTCCCCAGGGCTGGCCATTCACACTGGCCAGTGTATTGTGCAAGGATGTTGTTACGGAGCGTTCAGACTGCTGTGGAGCAGCCCCGGGTGGGCCGGCCTCCGCAGCTTGTGGCAGGACTGTTTTGGCAATGTGCGTATGTGCACATGTGCGCATGAGCGCTCATGCGCAAACTGCCGAAATGGCACATTCACACAGCCGCCTCCGCTTGAATCCCGCTTTCTTCCAGTTCACACTGCCTGGAAGCGGGAGGCATGCAGAAGACAGCCCCTGGACACCGGTTTCTCCCGGTGTCCTTCTACAGCAAGAGGAAACTGGCTTCAAAGCATGTAAGTGCGGAAGGGAGCTGAGGGACAGCTGCGGATGTCTGAACGGGCTCCCTTCCTTCGCTTCCCAAGTGGAGCTCTCGCGGGGCAGATTGCCAATCTGTCCTTGGCCTTTGGCTGCATTTTTTTTTTTTTGCTCTGTTCAGTTCTATAAAAGATCAAACCCCACTGGGAAGAAATATGTGTCTTTTCATGCTAGCCATCATAGATTTTAAGATTTATAATTTTTAAAAAAGGAGATTTTCTTTGAGAAGCCATTTTATATGTTATGGAGATACATTTTTGATGCATTTAGATTCTAAATTGAGTCCTTCAAAGACAGGAATATATACTTTCTGCTGAGTTCCTGGAGATTAAAACAGTCTGCAAACATTTTAACTATTATCAAGGCTGACAAGAGCCACCATGGGCCCTCAGACAAAGATTTCATCTGGCTCCCCATATGATCCTGATCCAAACCAAATATCATAATAAAATGAGCAAATCGCTTGGCTTCCTGTTACCATTAATCTATAGTAATAAAAGAATTGGCCTGTCTGTCCATGTTTGTTTATTTCTTTATTTACTTTAGTTATATCCTACCTTCCTCCTCAGTGAGGGCCCAAAGCAGCTTACATCATTCTCCCCTCCTCCATTTTCTCCTCTCAGCAACCCTGTGAAGTAAGTTAGGTTGCGAGTGTGTGACTGGCCCAAGGTCACCCAGCAAGCTTCCATGGCAGAGTGGAAATTTGAACCTGGGTTTCCCAAATCCTAGTCTGACACTTTAACCACTACACCACACCAGCAGGCATAATAACTCATCAGAGAATAAAACTAGGAGTCTCAAAATTGGCCACCAGCTTCAGGATAATTGTGGGAGTTCCATGGCCAAAATGGACAGGCATGGGAAATCCTGCCCCAAGTGAGACAAACTTCCACCACACTGTGCTTTTTGCAGTTGAAGCTCTCTGTAGCAGGCATAACTCAGAAAATATTGCTACATTGTTTGAAAACTGACCACTAACCCCAGAATGATGATGGAAGTTACAGTGACAAAAATGAATGAAACTGGAACACCCTGAACCAGGTTATCATCATGTCAGATGACATGTAATAAGAGAGCTTTTAAGCAACCTGTTGCGTCTCTTATTCTCAGATCCCCAACCCACCATGGAAGGTTCCTGAGTGACACACTTTTAACAAGACCTACCTCACAAGGCTGTTGTGAGGATAAAATGGAGGACAAGAGAACAATGCAGCTTTGGGTCCCCACTGGGAAGAAAAATTGGATATAATATTTGTTACACATCTAATTTTAATGATATTTTTTAAAAATTGCATTGTTTGTCATACAGCAAAGTAGCCTTTACAAAGAGCTATTAGATATTCCACCAGCACAATAATGATTTACTACCCAGTGCCTGAACTAGGGACTCTGTAACATCTGTACAGCTTCTAAAACAGATTAATGTTCCATTGCCATGCATGTAAAGGGTGAAGGATGGGGAAGCATCCATTTACTACTTTGTTAGATTATGGGGAAATATTAACTCCCCCCCTTCTGTTGATAATATTAACAAAAGTTTGATACTATACTATTATAAAGTACATTCTGTGGCCAAGCAGAATAGGGATCAGAAGGTCTTGAAGAAGAGCAGAAGAGATTGGATTTATACCCCACCCTTCACTTGGAGTCTCAGAGTGACTTACAAACTCCTTTACCTTCCCCTCCCCACAACAGACACCCTGTGAGGTAGGTGGGGCTGAGAGAGCTCTGAGACAACTGTCCTTGAGAGAACAGCTGGTACAGAACTATGGCTTGCCCAAGGTCATCCAGCAGGTGCAAGTGGGGGAGTGGGGAATCAAACCCAGTTCTCCCAGATTAGAGTTTACGCACTTAACCACTATACCAAACTTGAGACCAAAAAGTAAAAAGGGGGTGATGGTGGAAAAATTAATTGAAAGGAGACAGAAATGGAGAAAAGTATGGAAAAGAGGGAGAGAAATTAAAGAAAATAGAGGGAAAGATTGTTTAATCTTTCTGCAACACTCTAACTACTGCTTTGCAAGATTTGGCTGAGCTCAGTGTAAGGAAAGGAAGAGAGAAAAGATAAAAAATTATAGAAAATGACCTTGGTTAGCAGATTGCAGGCTGACAATCAGTGTAATGGCCATCAGACGGGATTGCTTGTCTTGCTCCATTGATGAATTAGTTGATGGGAGTACTATTTAGGCAAGTTTGCATCAGTCTTGAAGAAAGGGAAGTTTAGCTGATATTAGAGTGCCTTTTACTGTGCTCAGGCTTCCCTGCATCCCTAGTGGCTGCAGCCAGAACTGCATTTTAAAATGAAATGGGAGGATGTTTGGCATGACACTGGCTTCAAGGGCCTTCCAGCTGACTTGGGCTTCAAGGGCCTTCCAGCTGACTTCTCCCCCTGTTGGTGGCTCTGGCTAATATGGTTTGTCCCAGACTGTTGTAGTTTCTGGGGACTGTAATTTTTTGTGACAGTGCTGTTATTTCTTTAGTTAATATTTCTGGCCCTTTCAGGCCACATACCCATACATTGTGATACACCAAGATAAAACTTCTCTCTCTCTCTCATTTAACAAGTCTCCATAGCCAGTTAGTGTTTGTCAGAGTTAGTTTGCTGCAAGTTTATTGCGAGGTCATGGGCAGGCTTATCTGGTACTATTTTTAAAAAGTGGGAATGTGAAAGAGAATTAATTTTTTAAAAAGCTTTCGATAAGATACAGAAACCACTCTGCAGAGCACAAAGCCACTTAAGTATTCAGTAAGTTAGGCTGATGGTTGTTGAATAGCCCATAGAATACTGTTTTGGAGGAAGCTGGAATAGATGATGCAGACATTACAACCAGTGTAGAGGGACTACTGTATCATGTCCTTCTCTGCTCTATTGCTTCTGAGCCATATCCAGCCAGAAAGTACATTGCATTTAAGAAACAGTGTGCCTCCACAAGTTTTCTTTGCAAAACTAGAATACTTAATTTTTTAATTATTTGTGGGACTAGAGACCTATATATCAAAATGCAGATTATCCCCATCCAGGATGCCGTTTGGCTCACAGTTTGATCATGAATTGCCATTAGCATAATCAAACATTTAAAAAAGTCAGTTATTTGTGCATATATGTTTACACAAGGCTTTCCCCCATCCTTCTACCATCTCTGTCACATGTTAAAAATAATGAAATAAAAAAGGTGTTTTGACTCTGCTGGGGTGGGTTGGGGGAGCTGAACATCTTGTCTTGGGGTTCTGCTGTGCTTCATTCTGCCTGCCTGATTCTATGTTCATTCAAGACAGTGTTCAGGTCCAGAGAGGTCACAAAGATTCTGCACATGCATATTCTCACACATTAGACAACTAAAGATACTTTCCTTACTTGTCTTGGTCCTGATGCATTGTGTGGGATGAGGGGAGAGAAACAACATGACTTATTATATTAACATTTCAGCCTTACTGGTTTTGTCATACTGTCATTTACTGTCTGTCATTTCCCCAGAAAGCACTTTGAGGGCACCTTCTTTGGGAGGCCATAACTTGGACCCCATAAATCCAATACCCACCAAACTTAGTGGATAGGTAAAGGAGAGTCAGCCAGAGATTCCCTGCAAGTTTGGTGTCTCTAGCTTGCACAAGATCCATTCTATACACTCCTGAACCTGCTCCTGTCAAAATGACAGATGGTGGTTCTGACAGGTTCAGGAGGTTCAGGAATGTATACAATGGATCCTGTGCAAGCTAAAGACACCAAACCTGTAGGGCCGGTAGAAGAGACAAGCATTCATTTTGACAGGCATTTAGATTGAGGAGAGACACAAACTTCCACAAACAACTTGAATGTTCATGGAAAGTTCATGCCAGTTGACCTCCCACAAACTTCGCATCACGAACCATGAACCAACCAAAATTCTTCATGAACTTTAATTTGTAAGCTGGTTTGTGCCCATATCTGGTACCGATGTTAGACTGACTGGCCTGTAATTTCCCAGGTCTCCTCTGGAACCTTTTCTAAGGATGGGGGTTACATTAGCTACCTTCCAGTCCTCAGAAAAGGAGGCAGATTTTAGTCATAGACTCCATATTTTTGTCAGGAGATCCACAAGTTCACATTTGAGTTCTTTCAGAACTCTTGGATGTATGACATCTGGGCCTGATGATTTGTCAGTTTTTAATTTGTCCATCAGTCATAGGATCTTGTCTCTGATCACCTCCATCCAACTGACACCAAGGTCTTTTGACACCAAGGTCTATGAGGAAAGTCTGAGGGACTTGGGAACGTTTTGCCCTAATGGACCAGCTGTCCCTGTTTGGTTGGTTCAGTCTGACCTTATAGAAATGTACCTTTTCTAATGGCATGGTGGCTTGGAATAGTAGATGTGTATATTATATATGGGGCTGCAGTGGCTCAGATGTTAAGACACTGAATTGCAGACCGGAAGGTCGGTAGCTCGGCAGTTCAAAACCCAAGTGCTGCATGACGGAGTGATCTCCCGTCTCTGGCCCCAGCTCCTGCCAACCTAGCAGGTCAAAAGCAAGAAAGTGCAAGTAGCTAAATAGGTACCACTTTGGTGGGAAGGTAACAGCATCCCATTCACCTCAGTGTTTAGTCATGCTGGCCGTATGACCACAGGAAAGTTTTTGGACAATGCTGGTTCTTCGGCTTGGAAATGGAGCACCGCCCCTAGAGTGCGTTTTGAGCAAGGGAAACCTTTATCTTTTTATATTATATATATTTTTCTGGGCCCCTCAGCTTTGTGCACCCAAAGCAAGTGCTTCACTTGCCTTGCCCTTGTTACAGCTCTGGTGTCACGTTTGCATACATTATTAAGTTTGCAATACCAAATATTACAACTATAATTGTCACACTTGGATATCATTAAAGCACTTGACTATTTTGATCAGTTTGAGCTATTAATTATTTGGAAATTGTATTCACTAGCCTTGAAGAAATATTTAAAACTGGCTCCCCAGCACTGCATTTTTAAGGACAGTGGCCTTGGAAGTATTTCACATTTTTTCTGTTGGCATGTAAAAGAAAAACTGCCTGAATTGATCCCTCTTCCCTCCTCTCCTGCTGTATCCACTTATTAGTGGCAGCAGGTAGTTAATGAGAAATCAAGACATTTCCGATTTGGGAAGGCAACAGTTTTCTTGGCAGAAATTTTGCTAGAGATGTTGCACTGTTGCTACAGAAATATTCAGAGAGCCCATTGCCAGTCCAATAGGTGCATATGTATGCATGCATTTACAACATTTAAAGTATTTGTATCCCACCTTTCTGCAAAAGTATTCAGGACCAACATGGTAATTAAAAATGTTCAATGAATATTAAATCATATAGTAACAATAATGGAAATTAATGGTATTAATAATAGTAAGCTAAATCAGCAAAACAACAACCGCTGAAAATGAGATCCCAACAGAGACTTAGAACTTAAAACAGTAATAAGAATTCACGATTAGATATAACAAACCCATCACTACTAAAAAAAATAAATCCAAACCAGTAAAACCACTTTAAATTCTAAATATGACAAGCTGCAGGAAACAAAGAATCCTGCTTCCTCCACGTGGAGGGAAGCTGGACTTACTTTTTTTAGACAGGAGGGAGGGTGGGGGTATGCCTTTTTGTTGCCTGTCTTATACAAGATGAGAGCTGGCTGTCTTTGTGTTTTTGTGTTGACCAGAACCAAGAGGGAGCTGGTCTCCAGACCTGGTTGCCTTATCCAGGTCCAGGTGAGAGCTGGTATCTGATCAGCTGTCTTTAAATTTGCTTGTCTGCCTTTGTTTCACCTGCTGGCTGGACATGTGTCTGGTGGAGCAGAATGGGGAGGGTATGGTGCCATGATCAATAATGTATGGGGTAGAGGGAGATTTGGTGGTGGAAGATGAACAGGCTGGAAAAGAGAAAGGGATTGTAGACATTTGCTCTTTCCTCTTCTGGCTCTTCTTTCAGCCATGATGATGCTGATGACCATATCTGTCAACATCCCATGGGCTATAATATCCTGCTTTTAAATGCTAGGTCAGTTACAGGTAAAGTTGCAGCCATCCAGGTTTTAATTCTGGATGAGCAAGCTGACCTGGCATGCATTACTGAGACCAGGCTTGGGGGGGGGGGGGAGAGAGATAACTTCCTCCCAACTATGCCACCCCAGGATACTCATTGATGCATCAGCATAGGCCTGACAGGCATGGAGGCAGTGTCTTTGTAGTCATCAGGATTCTAGCCCCCTGGCTCATTGCCCTGTCCAGGACTCTGCTGGGTTGTATCTAGGGCTGGGAGTACAAGACGGGACTGAGATTCTGTTGGAGTACCATCCATTCTGCTGCCCATCTGTCTCCCTGCCTGAACTTGTGGAGGTGGTCTCAGAAATGGCATTGAGGACTGCTAGGCTGGTCGTCTTGGGAAACTTCACCTTCCATGCCAAGGCTATTCTGTCGGGAGCAGTTCAGGATTTCATGGTCTCCATGACAACCATGAGACTATCTAAGGTAATAATAGGCTTTACACACTATCCAGGTCACACTCTTGATTTGGTGTTTTGCTTTGGGCAGGAAGAAGGTGTGGGGACTAAAGACTTGTCATGAACAGATAACTACTTGCTGGAGTTTTACAAGGGTACCAAGACTTCACAGGCTGGGGGATCAGTTATGACGATCCGCCCCTGTAGCCTGATGGAACCAAAAGGTCTTCAGACAACATTAGGGGATCTTCTTGCTGATATGATCTGAAATGAGGAAATGATCCAGGCAATTGACATTATCACACCTAGTCGCTCGTTGTTTCTGGTCTATTATAGCATTGGAAAAAGTGCAGAAAAGGGCAACTCGAATGATAAAAGGGTTGGAACACTTTCCCTATGAAGAAAGGTTGAAGCGCTTGGAGAAATGACAGCTGAGGGGTGACATGATCGAGGTTTACAAGATTATGCATGGGATAGAGCAGGTAGAGAAAGAAATACTTTTCTCCCTTTCTCACCGTATAAGAACTCATAGGAACTCCATGAAATTGCTGAGCAGTTGGGTTAGAACAGATAAAAGGAAGTATTTCTTCACCCAGAGAGTGATTAACAAGTGACATTCACTGCCATGGGAGGTAGTGGCAGCTACAAGCATGGACAGCTTCAAGAGGGAATTAGATGAACATATGGAGCAGAGGACCACCAGTGGCTATTAGCCACAAGGTATAGATAGGAGCTCTCAGTCCAGGGCAAGTGATGCTCTGTATTCTTGGTGCTTGGAGGGGCAACAGTGGGAGGGCTTCTAGTATCCTGGCCCCACTGCTGGACCTCTTGAGGGCACCTGGTGTTTTTGGCCACTGTGTGATAGAATGTTGGACTGGATGGGCCACTGGCCTGATCCAACATTGGCTTCTCTTATGTTCTTAAGTTCTTATGCTCTAAGAGCCCTTACAGCCTCTTGGTTTACTGTAGAGCTGCTGATTTGTCCAGTTGTGTGGGAAATCTTTTGGCTTGTGCAGTCTGAGGATGTGGACAGGATTCTTGGAAGTTTGAGACCTACCACCTGCTTGTACTATCCTTGACCCTCTTGGCTGCTTAAATGTGCTGGGGAGGGAAGCTGGCAGATTGGGTCTCAGACACAGTAAATTCCTTCCTGAGGGAAACCTACTCTGGACCCAGAAGAGCTGAATAACTACCATCCAGTCTCAAATGTACCATTCTTGAGCAAGTGGTGGCTGGGCAACTTTAATGATTCCTGAAAGAAGCAGATTCTTTGGATTCATTCTAATCTGGTTTCAGGCTTAGTTATGGGGACTGAAACCGCCTTGGTCACGCTGGTGGATGACATGTGTCATAAAACAGGGAGTGCAACCCAGTTAATTATCGTGGACCTCTCAGTGGCTTTCAATACCATCAATTGAGGTAACCTTTGAGATAGCATTTCAGGTACTGGAAGGTACTGTTCTGCAGTGGTATTGGTCCTACCTAAGGGTAGGTTTCAGAGTGTGATGCTGGGTGATTGCTGCTTAGCCTCTGGCCTATGAGATTTCCCAAGATTCCATCTTGTCCCCCATCCTTTTCGAACATCTATTTAAAGCTGCTGGGAGAAGTCATCAAGAGATTTGGGTTCAGCTGCCACAGATATGCAGATGACACTTGGCCTTATCTTGTACTACCAGCAGATCCCAGGGAGGCTGTTGAAATAATGAACAGGTGCCTGGAAACAGTTTTGAAATGGATGAGGTCTAACAAGCTGAAACTTAATCCCAACAAAATGGAAGTGCTACCTATGTGTGTGTGTGGGGGGGCTTTTTATTTTTTTGGCATACCTCCAATAACACTTACTGATTCTCTTTCCTCCTGTTTCTGATGTTGTTTGTTTTTGTGTTTTTATTATTTCATAATTTTAAACTTTCAAATTGTTAAGATGTTTTAATATTTTTCCATGTGCTGCCTTGGGGACCCTAATCAGGGGGGAAGGCTGCATAAAATGTATTAAATAAAATAAATAAATTTAAGCCTGGCATACCTACAATTCTCTTGCAGGGAGAGAGAAAGGGCTTAGTCCTTCAAATGTCTGTAATATAAGGGAAATATGATCTCCACAATATGTCCCAGTTAACACTCTGCTGCTGCATAGGGATGGGCATGAACCTATAAACAAACCACAATTTGAGCATGAACCAGGTCAGTTCATAGTTCATGGACTGAGGTTTGGGGAGAACTGCCTCCCACGATCTTCCCACAAACCTCCATGGAGGTTTATGAGGTTTGTGGGAGGGTTTGGATGGCATTTAAATACCCTTGGAGCTTACTTCCTGATTGGTGGCCCAAATGGAAGTGAGCTCCGAAGGCATTTAAATGTCATTGGAGCCCACCACTCAGTACCTGAGTGAGCTCCAAAGGCACTTAAATGCCTTTGGAGCTTACTTCTAGGTCAGGCCACCCAAACAAAAGTGAGCCCCAAAGGCATTTAAATGCCTTTGGAACCCACCTGACTTGACTGAGCTCCCAGATTGAGCTCTGAAGAATTTTAAAGGCTGTATATGTCCTTATGTGGGCCTGCCCTATATAAGGATATATAAGGCCTATAAAAGCATTCAGAGCTCATTCTTGGGCCAGCCAGACCCAGAGGTCAGCTCTGAAGACATTTAAATAGGCCCAACCTGAAAGTAAGCTCCAAAGGCATCTAAATGCCTTCAGAGCTCACTTGGGCCCCAGGTGATGGGCTCCAATGGCATTTAAATGCCTTTGGAGCTCACTTCTGGGTGGGGCAGCAGCCCTACAAACTTCCCAAACCACAAACCAATTTGTGGAATGGAGAAGTTCATGGAAGTTTGTGGTTCAGCGTTCATGAAAACCCTGAACTATGAACCTCCATTTTTCCCAGTTCGTGTCCATCCCTAGTGCTGCGGCAACTGACATTTCCAAACTAGCTTCCAAGGCAGCCAAAGATATATCACATGACCTTGATTAATTCATGTGTGTGTAACCAACAGAAGTTCCTAGCTCCATTGTTTCCAGAAAGGGAATGGGCACAGCTGGTAAATCAACCTAACCTGGAAAAAGAGACTTCTGCCTAACTCTGCTACTTGTTCCTCAAACAGCAGGGCACCCATAAACTGCAAACCATTCCTTCAAGAAGAATTCTGTCTCATCCAGAACAAGTTGTAACTCTACATATAGGAGTAGACTGAGTGCTTAAGTTGGTGGTGCACCCAGAAAATTCCTGTTGTACTGTGGTTCTCCTTCGGAGAAAATGCTGGTTGGTATCATGCTTACTGACATGGCTTCCATCACTGAGAGACAACTTTGAGGCTCAGGGTGAGGTTTGGATGCAGAGCAGAGAAACTAGCATACAGCTAGTAACATATGGACTTTGTTTCCCATTTGATTTGAGAAACTGATCTCTGCATGATTTGTCTGATAGCAGGCAACTATACTCCCAGAAGCAAAACATAATAAGATATGATGGGAAGAGTTGACTATGAACTTGACAAGGGCACTGGAGTGTATGATTGATGCTATGCCTGTGACCTTAATCCCACTTGGGTTTTGCCACCAACCAACCAATTGTCTTGATTAAGGCTTGCTTGGTTCACTTACATCCAGCCCTTTAATGTCTCCAGACACCTTCAGTCTCTACTGCCTCCCTATATTCAAATGGAAAAGAGACAGAATTTGTTGTCATTAGTACAATGAAGCCACATTACTCCTAATGTCCGGATAACTTTTCTCAGTGATTTCATGTATGTATTTAAAAAGAGAGAGAGAGAGAGAGAGAGAGGAATGAACTCTGGGGCTAAAATCACCAAACTTGGCTAAAATCACCACATGCTCATTCAAAAAAAGTCCAGATTTCAATCATGTGTGTAACCCTTCTGATTTGGCCCTGTGTTGCAGTTGGGGGGGGTATTTTGTCCTTGAGGGGGTGTCATAGGAGTGCCCAAGTTCTACATGTGCATGGTTATTTATTTATTTATATTCATTTTATAGAATATATATCTCACCTTTCAACCCTCCTAAAAGCCACCAAAACAGCTAACAAATTAAAACATAATAAAATCATATTTTAAAAATAAACCAACAAAAACACATCATTAAAACAGTTAAAACCAGAGCTAAAATAATATAAAAAAAAATAAAAAGGACACTTGAAACACTGAAAGAGGGATCATTGAGGGAATGCCAAACAAAACAGAAAAGTTTCACCTGCTGGCAGAAGATGGCAACAGAACAAGGGGAAAAACAAGTCTTCCTGGGCAGACAGTTCCAGACTTTTGGTGCCATGACCAAGAAGACCCTTTCCTGTATTTCCACCCACCTAATCTCAGAAGGTGGGAAGCTTGAAGCCAAGGCACTTGAAGATACGTGATTGTAGGGTCTGGGAGTTGTTTTGGAATTGTGTTTTCCTTTATTTTGCCTACTGATAATTCCCCTTCTTTGTTAGGAGCAATGGAAGCCAATGGGCCAAAAATACCTCTTATCGTTTTTCCATGCACCCATACACTCCTTCCAATAACCAACTCAAGTCCTATAATTTCTTTTGAAAATGCAGGACGAAATAGTTAAAGAATGTATGGTTAGATGGATGCAAAATGTGGGTTATAACATTGATCTGTCACAGTGGAGTAGAATATGGAAAGTGAATATTAAGTTGTTTCATTCAAAGAAAACTTTTATAAAATGTTCTATAGATGGCATCTAACCCCAGATAGATTAGATAAAATGTATATGTGTTGGAAATGTAACATCCTTGCTGGGTCATACTACCATATGTGGTGGACATGTAAAAAGGTTAATAAATTCTGGACTGAAGTGCATACTTCCTTACAGTCAGTCTTAAATATCACAATACCTTTTAAGCCAGAGATATTTTTGTTAAACTGTTTACCAGATGAGTGAAATTAGAATCATAGATATTTTATTTTATATTATTATAACAGCTGGCAGAATTTTATTTGCAATGGCATGGAGGACATTGAAGATTCCAATGCTACATGAGTTGATATTTAAGATTATGGAATGTGCTGAAATGGACAAGTTGACAAATATATTATGAGGAAAAATGGAAGAAGAATTTATGGGACCCTGGAGGGCATTCTGTGACTGGTTAAAACTTAAGTATTGAGAAAATAAGATTAAGTGAAGAAGAATAAGATAGACAGATGAAGTAGTTTGAAATTATAATGAGAAGATATGCATGCAAAATGCTAAATTGGAATGTTTAAATATCTCTGTATTTTTCTTTTCTTTCTTCCTGTCCCCTTCCCCCCTTTCTGTGTATAAACTATTTTTTAAAAAAGTCCTATAATTTCTTTCCTTTACTGGAATTGGTGGAGAAAATTGAGTTTAGACATAAAAGACTTGTGTGTTTGAAAAACAAACAAAATGATAACGTTCAAACTGAATCTAGAACAGGCAAATGAATGAAAAATGAAAATGGATCACCATTTTCCTACCCATCAAAGTCAACTAAGGACTCTCTGGCCACATACCATGCCTGATTTTTTAATTTTATGTCAGACTAAGATTAAGGATGGCAAATAGTTTTATGACTACCACAAGGGACTGTTTAATAGAGTGACTGTAAAGTCCTTAATCCAGCAAAATGCTGTGCTATAACAACATTCTCACCAAAGTTACCTTCTTTTCAACTAACGCTTTACAAAAATGACCTTTGAAACATTTATTGGCCTGGAAGCTGAAAATAACATGTATTGACATGGTTAGAAATGAAGTGCAATATGGATTTTGAAAAAGGTTGAGTGGGAAGTGGAACTGGTAGCATTTACTTTAGAAGTGGAACTGATGGCAAAATTTCATATTAAAAATACATTTTTATTATAGGAAAAGGAACTTTTGATTCAGTTTTCAATTTTAGAAGGTTTTTTTTTTCTCTTTTAGGTTAGGCAAAGTTCATTTCCCATTCAACTGAGCTAGATTTAAAAACTAGCCATAACAGGGTTCTACCATAGCGTACGAAAGAAGCCATTTCTGACAATTTCTTTCCCTTTCAGTTTTGTTTCTTTGTGGGTTGTAACGTACTTTATTTTCTAGGGGACAACCATCAATATATGTTAACAAGTCAGGCATCTACAAGGAATCATAGAGGAATAAATGACTGGGAAATCCACCCATAGTACAATAGTGAAAGACAGTTGAGTTCTAGAGCTTGATTAGTAGCTTCCTGAGCTCTGAGCCTCAGAATTCTATGGATATAGAAAAATTATTCTAAAAATCTGATTGAGCAGCAGGGAGCCTTGATTTTGGGATGGTCTATGTAAGAAGTGTGAATACTTTTTTTACTTCTAACTCTCCATGCTGTATGGGAGAGGCTGTGGTTCAGTGGTAGAGCATACGAAAAGTGCCAAATTCAGTCTCCAGTATTTCCAGTTAAAAGATCTGGCAGTAGGTGATATGAAAGACCTCTGCCTGAGACCATGGAGAGCTGCTGCCAGTCAGAGTAGACAATACTGAATTTGATAGACCAAGGGTCTGATTTAGTATAAGGCAGTTTCACATGTTCATGAAGGGTTGGGAAGGAAGACTGGGGTTAGGTACAACCCCTGTCCACAGTCTCATGCACAATCCAAGAATTCTATAAAGGGTTTTGTTTTTATTTTTTGCTGTCTACTGAATTCTCAAAAGCAACTACCAAAGGAAATGGTTTGATCAAATCCTAGTCCTCCCCCAGCTTCAAATTAGCTGAACCATTAAAAAGATGGTAGTATCCTGGAGGGGGGTGGGGATTCAATTCAGAGAATGTGTGCTTTGAAGTGTAAATCCCCCAAAATGAATTCCCTCAAGATCAACCTGAACCAGGCACATTCTTTAATGGCTCACTCACCCACCAATTCACAAATCCTTCTGTTTGGTCTCCAAAGGAAGCTACATACCAAAAAAAAAATTTCTTCTGTCTGCCTGAAACTAAGGAGTGAGGCTGATTCTTTGGGGGTAAGAAAAACACTCCTTGAAAAATTCATCTTGTTAGGGGAGAAAAAGTCACAGGTAGAAATGTGTTTCCTATTAAACAAATGAAAGCTAGTATTGAATTTATTTCAGTAGTAAAGAATAAAATGATAAAAGATCTGAATATATATCCAAAATTTTGATATGCCTAGTCTCTCCTTTTCAGGATATGATAAATTGCTATGGGTTCAGTCAAAACAATCCCTCTTCCCATTTTTCTTTTCTTAAAAAGAAATATTGCTTAACTGTTCCACATTACATACCTCTTCCAGAACAATAACCATATTGGGCCAGTCTTAGTTAGATCTATCAGATTTAGCTACTTGATGATGTTGGTGAGGGCAAATGCTCAATTCACTCTGAAGACTTTCTCAAATGGGCATTTGAATAATCCAAGCCAGTCTGAGATCATGCATAGGAACAGAGCCACATTCCTTAATGTATAATTTGGAAAGGAGTTATGCCAGTTTGACAAAGTTGGAAAAAGTTCTCCATGTCCAATAGAACACCAAGGGAGCTTATGAGAACTAGCTTGCTTCTTATTTGCATAGCCTCACTTTAGATTTAATCGTTAGAAAGCAGAATTGATGGTATTCAGTCTGAGGGAAATGTCCCCATGATTAAACAGTTCCTTAGGAAACTACTACCACTCCTAGAAACACTGTTCTCGGGTCATGAATTTTCTCAGGTCAAGAACTGAAAGAGGATATTCCGGTGTAGTCCTACCAGAGATCCCTTATCTGAGCATAATAGATGTTTCTTTCTTTCTTTTTTTACTTCATGCATGCAAAGCTATAGCATCTACAAAAAGCATTTACACTATGGAAATCTCTCTACCTCTCTCAGTCAAGTTGCAGCCAACACTGCCTTTTGAGGTATTTTTCTCTTTGTGTTGATGTAAACATTGTCCATGATATCCAGAAGGGTCAACAGGTTGTCAAGAGGAGCTGTATCTCTCCAGAATGCATAAAATATTTCCATGGATTAGTATCTTTCTGTTTGAAAAATCCTAATTGAATATTTTAATCGCGGTGGTGAAAATGTGGTCAAGTCACAGCCAATTTATGGTGAATCCTCATGGGGTTTTCAAGACAAGAGACTTACAGAAATGTTTTGCCGTTGCCTGCCTCAGATCACGGCCACACAAGCAAGATAATCTGGAGGGGAAACAAGGCTATTTTGCCCTGGAGCAATTTGCCCCGCAGTTGCATGATCACACAGTCTGTGGACCTGCCAGCGCAAATTGCCACTGCGTGATCAGACGCAACTGCAAGTTAATTTTTTTGTGTGGTTGGTTTCCGATTTGCTTAAACAGGGGATTGATTAATCACTCCTTTACCCTAAGGGCTTTTGATGATGCACACACTAGGGGGGGGGGGGACAACAGCATGGCGTTGGGATAGCCTGTGATCAGACAATCCCTGACGCTATACTTCCATGCTGGACTGATCACACGGGGAAAGTCCGGCTGTGCGCTGCAGCAAACCATTTGATACCAGAGTTTCTCTAGTAGTTTTTTACTCCGCCTCTCCGGTGGATCAAAACGGTTTGCAACGGCTTGCCGATAGTTGCAGGATGCTTCCCAGATGTGCTGGTGTGATTGCACCGCTTTGATCCGCTGGTGAATCGTCCCTCTTGTGTGGCTAATGGGTGCGTATGATTGCACCCTCAGTGTAGCAACTCAGGACTTCCTAGTTGGTCTCCGTAATAACCAGGGCTTGAGATCTGACAAGATCTGACGAGATCCAGCTAGTCTGAGCCATCCAGGGCAGGGGGGAAATGAGGGGGGAAAGAGTGCCCAATGTGATTCTTGAGAGCTATACTGCAGGTGCCCAAATGTGTGTTGAACTCCTGGGTTAGACTCAAGACAGGGATGTTAAGGGTCAAGGTTAGAATATGCATCCTTTCAATCTTCAAATGGCTGGTATGAAAAATAAACTCACATGGCTTGTTCTCTTTAATGCTGCAAGACCAATTTCATTCCAGTTGGCAAAAGGGGGTCTTGAAATCCACTGAAACCCAATGAGTTTGTAAAGGCTTTTTTTCAATTATTGTTGCTTTAACCATAAGACACCTTGAGCCAGACTCTGAAGGGGTGGCACAGAAAGAGCCTAAATAAATATGTTATATGGCTTAGAACTTCATGTGTAAAAATCAGTATATTTCTCTAGTTGTTTTGTACCCCGGTGCTTTAGTTTGCAAAAAGAGAAGGGTACTGTGCTTTGCTGACAATTTTGTGGGAGGGCTGCCCTAGGCATCCACCATGGATCCCTTTTTGGGCAGGTTCACCCTGGCTCCAAACTCAACCAGTGCTTCTGCCAGCCTTGCTTATTATTGCCTCCACAATCACTATGTGCTGAGAGGTGTGAAGTTTCAGTCACTTCCTCAATGTGCTGCAAGGCTCCTATCAGGTTCAAAAGATGCTGCTCAGCACTGAGGGCAGTTTTTCACAGTGCACCCAGCTGCAAGGCATGTGATATCCTATTCTGGACACCCCCCCATCACACCCAGTGCTTCAGTGTGTTTGCTGATCAGCCCTACCTGTTCTGAGCAACCTGCCCTATTCCTGCAAATAGCTGTGGCTTAACCAGTTTATAACCAGAGTTATCTAATTTAAATAAAGCTTAATATAATAATAAATACCCTACTCATAGTGGCAGCATGGAGCAGGTGAAACAAAAGTTTCACCCAAGCCAACCTGTTGAAACCCCACAAAATTTCTGCTTTGACCTGCAATAAGGACCAGCTAGTCTCTCACGGTCCCTTGGGAGAGTGGACCAGACACAACAAAATTTTTGTCAGGGAGAGGGTGTTAGCCAGCAAGGCACTTTTCTGTGCTCTTATGGATTTTTATCCATGGATTTTTATCCATGGCTAATGGATGCCCCCACTCCCCCAACGAAACCATAAGTTTGAACTCTGTGTCGCCAGCAGTGGAAGGGACTTGCACTTTCTTCTTCACATAGGAGCCAGCTCCAGCCCAAGCCAGGAGGCTGACACCCCAAGCAGTTCACCCAAGGCAAAGACAAAGGATTCCTTTTGCCATGAGGCCTCCTTCTGTCAGACATCCGCTGGCTGACCCCCACTCCCCCACTGAATAGTTATGCTAACGAGACTGCCTAGCAACTAATGTGCCAGCCATCAGATACCTGGCTAAAACCATCAACTGACAATAGGTATGGCCAGGTGAGTCATCGGACCCCAGACTCAGTGTCTGTTTCCTGGTGAAGTCATACTTTTGCAACACTGACCAAACCCCTGGACCTCCTCCCTTTGTTCACCTTTAACCTATAGCAAGGTCCAACAGGGACGGACCGCCTAGTAGGAGTGTTAGTGGGTTGTGGTCTGCAAAGCCCGCCCCAAGACCCCCAATAAAAGTCCAAACCCAGAGTCACTCGGTCTCTTGAGCCATCGCCCTCTATCTTACCTATTGACCCTTCAGTCCAGCTTTCTGTCCCCAACCCTTGCCTCCATCTTTAAACCCTTTTTCTCTCTCTGGACTCGTGATCCAGGAGAACCACGTGGTCTTGCCGGTTCAAGCCTCGTGGCCCCATAGCTTTTATACCTTTCCTCCCAAATCCAATTCATCTGGACATCGGACAACGCATCTAAGGTAACGTGCTTTCCCCACCAACGAAACCTGCTCATGCAAAAGTGCTATTTTCTCTCTTTATTTTATTAGGCCTGTAAGATTGTGTGTGTGATTACGATTTTTGTATGCTTGATTACATGATCCAGTAAACAACATTGAACTTGGAACCTGCCTCACGTGCCTCTTTCCTTGAGATCTCCCGGGAGGGGTGGTACCCTGGTATAGTTGGCAAGAACCCGTGTATTTTGTTGATTGCTAAACGTAAATTAAAGCAATTCGGCTAACAGAATTGGGGGCTCAGTCCGGGATTGCCCTGCAGGTCAAAGGTCGCACCAAAGTCGACAGGCGTGTCTTTTGACCAGCAGATGTAGGGGAAAAACCACTTCCGGAACTCTTGGAGAGGCTGTATGATTGGTTTCTGTCTGCGTGCCTGGCTCTAGCGAGCAACCTATCGTGGGTGGCTTCCCCCTTCTCTTTCTCTCTCTTGGAACCCCAGGTCAAACTGTGTGGCCATCCGCGTGTCTATCTTGTGGGAAGGGACCCCAAAGAAGACCAGAGTAGGGCGCTAGACCAGTTGCACCAACACTACATACACTACATACACCCGCTGAGTCCGAAAAAGAACTTTTTCTTTGAGCGCACCCTCGCTCCCCCTCCTTGCTTTACTTCGCTCAACGAAGTGAAATCAATTGATTTTGGTTAGGGGTCAGCCTGCTGGAACATATTGTTTCGAAACCCCGCTGGTTAATAGGTTATCCAGTGAGAGCTTGCGAGCCCAAAACCTTCATTTGGTTGTGTGGTTATCCTTAGGTCGAGAGGTTTGGCCAACCCGTTCTTGAAACCCTCATATAAAGAGACTGGGTGTCTCTGAGACTGGGTGTCTCCTTTTGGGTTACGAGTAATCCCTGGGTGTCGTGTGGGTGTGAGTCCCCGGCTCTAGAAACCGAATTAAGGCCGAGAGTGCCGTGTTTAGGGTTAACAGTAATCCCCGAGTGTCGAGAGAGGTGTGAGTCCCCGGCTCCAAAAACTAATTAAAGGCTGGGATAGCCTGTTCTGTGGTGCATTGGCCACCTTGAGCCAACAATTGTAACCTAAGAAGCCGATTAAGGCAGAAAAAGGGAAATTCAGCTTCCTTTTCTCGCGCCCCTGTTGTAAGTAAAAACAGGAGAATCCCTGCAAAGATGTTTCGTACCAAGGAGGACGAACCTAAGCTAGAAAAATGGCTGGTAAAGAAAGGCAAGTCTCCTTGGAAGAAAGGATCTTTTAAGGGCCCCAATCCATTAGAAATCGCCCAAAATGCTTTCCAGGACTACTGTAAAGCGCAAAAACCCAGTTCAGCAGCCAAAGACACAGCCGCCAGTTGGGCTCTGTATACGGCTTTGCGAGACGCTGCCTCAATCATTAACCGTCTACAGGCAGACGTGGAAAAGCAAGAAGAACTTGTCAGGGAGAACAACCAAAGACATGCCCAGGAAACGGAGGAATTAAAGATTCAACATAAGGCCGCATTGGAAAGAGAGGAGGCCAGATTCGACAAATTAGAATCTAAATTTGAAGCAACCAGAGAGGAATTAAGAGAAATAAAAAGCAAACATGAACAAGACCTCATAGACCAGAGAGAAAATTATGAGGACTTAATGGAACAGAGAATAAGAGAGGTCGAGGCCGAGAGCCAGCAGTTACAAGCAGATAAATTAACTGTGACCTTAGAGAATCAAGGTTTAGCACTCAACATTCAAAAGGCTGAACAAAAAGCCGCAAAGGCTACAGCCAGGGCTGAGGAAGCAGAGAAAGCCCTAGAAAAGGCCAATGTAGCCCTAGTATCAGTACAACAAGGAGCAAAATATTTGGCCCAAGAAAACCTAATTAAGAGAGAGCGAGCCAATCATGATGCCTGTAAAAGAGAGATAGAGATTCTAAAACGACAATTAGAAGCCCAAAGAGCGGTGGTATCAGCAATCCACCCGGAGGGTTTAATTGACCTCTCCCACACCGAAGAAGACCCTGAAGCCCCCATAGAAGAGCCCACGGAGAACCATGCCCCCGTCCACCCAGTGAGCACCAAACAAATGGTCACTAGGACCGGCACCAGAACCACCACCCAAACTGTAACGGAAACTCAGCAATGGAAGCCCGATGAGGTTAAGGCCATCGCCGAGCAAGTAGGCTCTCTCTCCAAGGATACTGCCGTACAATGGATGACACACATCCATACCATGTATGGCGGTGTCAATGGAGAGGATCTCTGCCAGCTCGCCAGGCGCTGTGCTTCAGGCACAGATCTAACGGCCATTAATTCAGCCATAGCCACCAACGGTATTGCAGCCGGTACTCGGATCCAATGGATGCAGAAGGTTTTGGAGTATCTCCACCCGAACCGCAGCTTATCTGCACTGTTCATCCTAGAAAAGCAAGGGCCAGGAGAAGACCCAGAGGCTTATATGGCCAGGAAACAGCTATTAGCTCAATTGGCAGACACATTATATATTGACCCTGACACTAATGAACCCGAATTCGATGACGATGCGTTTAGACGCGCACTCATGCATGGTTTCAATGCCCAAACCCAATTGGCTCTTAATATTCCAGATCCCACTAGGGGAACCTGGCCCAATATGGAACTCAAAATAAGGCGGGTGGCTACCTTACTCAGGAGCACAGGAGTCACAAAGGCGGGGAAAGGATCCAAGAAACATAAAGACAAGGAAGAGGAAGAACCCATTCAAGCCATCACTTACGCCAATCACGGCCCACACTCTCAGTACCAACCTTCAGGCAAATATGATAACCGGAATGATAGAAATTATGATAGAAACAACGACAGGAACAACGATAGGAACTACGATCGGAACTATAAGAATGACCGCTATGACCATAATAAATCCTGGCAGAGAGGCGGCAACAATAATTATAGAGGGAAAAGGGATTACAATAACAACAGAACCAACCCAGCGCAGGCATACATGCATCCATCTGCTCCGCCGCTTCCGGCTGACTATAACAATGGCCCTGACGATCGGTATAGTCCTGCCCCTAGCTCAGGCAATTCACACCCGGCTGCCCAGCTGCTGATGCCTGGTCCACAACCGTTCCACCAAAAAGTCAATAGGGATGCACCTCCAAATGGAGTAAGTCCATTCAGATGGCACCTTTGGATGGAACTCAAAGAACGAGGCTTTGAGATGGAGCGCTTCCATCTGCAACCCGACTCGGTTCTCCTACAGGCACTGACAGACTCGGCCAAGCAACAGGAACGGTCTCTCAACCCGGTAAAGACCACTCTCACTCGCATTGAAGAGGAGAAAGGGAACCAAAGCTAGAGCTGCCCGGAGTCCCACAATCTCCCCAATGGCATAGTGGCTCCTTTGAAGCCCGACACATGGGGGAGACCGACTGTGAAAGCAGGGGTCGGGACTCCAGGGAACATGAAACCTGCTACACTCCTTGTAGATACGGGAGCATCCACAAATGTCCTTAAACCCCAATTGGCTCAAACAGGCCAGCCATCTTCAGCTACTCTCTCTCTCTCAGGCTTTGCCGGAGGCAAGCACACTGCCACCATCTGGAATTCGATTCCCTTAACAATGGGAAAGCTTTCCACACGTGTGTCTGCCTGCGACAACCAGGGCGAAGACGACGGCATTCTCGGGGCTCCATTTTTCCGAGACCATGGGCTCACAATTGATTTGGCTAATGGCTTCCTCTGGCAGATTCCGGGAGGTCCTAGCGAAATCAATGCAGTCCATCGGTGTGCCGCCCTAAAGGCTCCTCTTCCCCTGGCCCCATTGGAACCTAGTGACCCTTGGATCCAAGATTTCCCTGAAGTCTGGATCCAAGACAAAGCAGAGTATGGCACCGTCCGTGATGCCTGTGTATTAATAGAAGGGAAGGATCCACCTCCACAAAAACAGTACAAGTATCCCGCCGAAGCTGAAGCCGGAATAGCCAAAACCATTGAAGGGCTCCTCCAATGGGATGTCATCCTCCCAATGCAATCCATCTGCAACGCTCCCCTCTGGCCCGTCCTTAAAGCAGATGGAGTGACCTGGAGAATGACAGTGGATTTCAGAGTGCTAAACGCAGTGACTCCTCCAGTGGCCCCTGTCGTAGCAAAATACCATGAGATCCTTGCGGCCATCGCAGCAGGATCGCGCTACTACAGTGTGATTGATTTGGCGAATGCATTTCACTCCATCAAATTGCACAAGTCCTGCTGGTATAAGTTCGCTTTTACCTTCCGTGGCCAGCAATATGCCTTCAAACGCACACCCCAAGGTTTTCACTCCAGTCCTAGCATCTGCCATGCACACGTTGTACGCATGTGGGAACACCTTAGAGCTACCTCTAAAGATCACGTGCTTTCTTACGTGGATGACATTCTTGTCCACGCCTCCACAGAAGAAGAAGTCACTGATGTAACCCGGGAAGTCTTAAATCTTCTCAGGGAAGCAGGGTTCAAGGCTAGTAGGGACAAGGCACAGCTAGTTCAAACGCGGGTCAAGTACCTTGGCCTGGCCCTGGGTCCCGACGGCAGGACTCCCGATGCCCAGTGCATGGAAGTCATTGCCAAGCTCCCTGCGCCTACAGATGTGCCTTCTTTAAGAGCTTTACTAGGAACATTCAACTTCTCCAGGGATTTCGTGGAAGGCTTTGCTGATAAAGCGCGCCCTCTGTACTCTCTCTTAAAGAGCAACACACCCTGGTTCTGGGGACCTGAACAGCAATATGCCTTTGCCAGCCTTAAACAAAGTCTTGCTTCTGCTCCCGCTCTAGCGCATCCGGACCCTGATAAACCCTTTTACATCCAACTGGCACATTCTGAGAAAAGCATCGGCGCCACCCTTATACAGCATCATGCTGGCACCCCAAGAGTGGTCGCCTATGCCTCCCGCAATCTTTCCTCTGTAGAAATAAAGTTTACCCCATGTGAGAAAGTCTGTCTAGCCCTTGTCTGGAGCCTTACTCACTGGGAATTTATCATCGGAGGTGCGAAGGTCGTAGTGCAAACCACACACACACCTCTGAAGTACATTCTCTCAGGGAAAATTCAGGATGGCCAAGTATCTAATGCCCGCATTGCCCAGTGGACACTTGCACTGGTCAATAAGGGAGTAGACTACCGAAAAGAACAGAAGGAACCCCCTGCCCCGTATGGCCTCATCATAACTGGGGACGAGCATGAGTGTCCTCTACCAGTGGTCGACCATGTACCCTGGCCAGCCACATGGGGAGTGCCATTCGAAGAAGCCAAGCAGCTCGGTTTTCACTGCTGGTTCTGTGATGGATCCTCCTTCCATGTGACAGGGACACCCTATACAGGTTATGGTGCCATCCGTACCCACGACGGTCACACTTTGCAGGAGTCTGTCCGCCCCCATTCCAGCCAAGCCGCAGAGGTCGCCGCCCTGCGGGCGGTTCTAGCCTTTGAGCCCCCAGACATTCCGGTCGCTGTGTTCACCGACTCGGACTGGACGGCCAAAGCCGCTACAGTGTGGCTCCCCCACTGGGAAAAACAGGATTGGGTAAATGCAGAAGGCAAACCGGTGGCCCACGCAACACTATGGAAAGATGTTGTACAACTCCTCCATAGACGTGTGGCGGAGACTCAAATCTCCCATGTCAAGGGCCACCAGAAAAATAACTCTGAAATTGCATACTGGAACGACCAGGCAGATCTTTTGGCCAAAGCTGCTGCACAGCTACCCCTTCCCCAAGAACCGCCGGAACAACCTCTGCAGGCTGTCACTACACGCAGCCAACATAATAGGTCATCCATCCCACCAGTCTTTGTAGACCTTGGGGAGCTCCAGGCGAATGACGCCGATGTACAGGATCTCCTTTCCAAGGGCAAGGACCCAACAGGGAAATACTCCATAGAAGAACGGGACGGAGTAATCTGGGCGGTGGATCACACTGGGGCACGTCACTGGGTAGTTCCTGTAGAAGTACGAGCAGACCTGATCCAATTTGTTCATGAGCAGGGCCATAGAGGAAAAGACCTCACTTTGGAACGGGTGCGTGATGCAGGCTGGTGGCCAGGCATGCGACAAGACGTTGCCCAGTGGGTAGATAACTGTCTTGCCTGTGCCATGGTCAATGCAGACTCATCCGGTCCCAAAGCTCCCATTCAACACCAACGCATAGAGGGACCATGGGCGCGGGTTCAGATCGATTTCATCGGTCCCCTTCCCAAAACTAGCCGCGGCAACAGGCACTGCCTTACAGTCATTGACCCCTTCTCCAAATGGGTCGAAGCCTTCCCCTGCCGGGACAACTCCGCTGGCACGGCTGCCAAACTCCTTTTTAATAACTTATTCTCACGCTGGGGCATCCCCCGAGTCCTGGACTCCGACCGCGGGCCTCATTTCATTGGAGAGGTCACTCAGGAGCTCTGCAAGGCTCTGGGGATCACCCAAAGATTCCACATTGCGGCACACCCCCAATCTTCTGGCTCTATTGAACGCGCTAACCGCGCTCATGAAAATGGTTAATTCCACGGGCAGGACTTGGGATGAAAAACTGCCCATCATCCTCATGGCTATCAGGGGGACCACGGCCTCACACGGCTATTCCCCACATATGGTCATGACTGGCAGGAAAATGCGCATGCCAGAAGCTTTTTGGCTACAGAGCGATGTCCCCTCGGACTTTGAACCCAAAGTGGCAAATGATGAGTGGGTCAGATCCCTCCTCACTGACATCCTGATCATACACCTCCAAGTAGCCAACATGCTCGGGGAAAGCCAGCTCGCAATAGACAAGAAATTGGGATGGGTTCGTAATCCTCAGGTTTGGGATCCAGGGCAGCAAGTGCTCTACCGCAAGTTCAGCCGCAAACAGCATGCTCTCATGGCTAAATGGGCTGGTCCGGTCCCCATCATTGATAGGGTCAGCCCTGCAGTGTACAAACTGGCAATCCCTCGAAAGCATGGCCAAACGTGGCACAAGTTCTTCCACTCCTCCCAACTCAAACTGTGGAAGGGTGAGCCGGTTCCGGTCCCACCTGATCTCCCTCCGGACCCCGGTGGCGACGGGAATCCGCTGGCTGCAGTTAAACACGGTCCTTTCCTTCCCACAGACATGTTTGAACTCTTTCCTCTTTTCTCCCTTGGAGACACTTGCCTGTTCCACTAAGTGCTTCCCAATGGCTCAAGCCGCCATTTAGGAAGCAAGGGGGGGAGGGAATAGCAGAATTTTAAGTATAACAACCTCGTTCCAAGAACAAAAGCCACGGTAGCGTGCAGCAGTAACCGCACCGGGCTTGCATAAGTGCCAAGCGCACACCAATGAACGAAGAACCTCTAAGCACCTTTAGCTAAAAGGGAACCATACTGTGACTACTTGGGTATGTCGACTGCAGTATGGAGTACAGGGATCTCACTCATACACCCCTCAAACATTATATTACAGAATGCATCCAGGAAGTTTCACCTCAGCAACAGACAAATGGGTAAGACCATTAAAAATTTTATTGTTATTGTCCTTGATTCATTTTACATCAACAACACAAATAGCCAACCATACGGTAGTCTTGACCAGATGGAGATGCGTGGGAATCAACATGCCTTTTAGAATTTTTACCTGTGTAACAGGACGGCATGACAGAGCAGTCACACTCACACCCATAGATCGGTGTCCACCACAGCAGCTCACACATTGCATCCAAAGCCACACCGGAGAAAAGGTGACGCTATGCACCTCCGGGAAATATGCTATGGATGAAATGGAAGTGACCTTGTGCAAACAGCCACAAGACAAAATCAACACCTCCACCATTGAATATACTGCTCCTACCCCCATCTCCCTCTACACTGACATAGCTGTAATCTCAGCTGCCGTATGGGACATTGGCGATCCTTTAAAATTAATCATTTCCATTGGCTCCCGTCATTTCCATAATGACAGAGGTCCCGATAACGCTCACGGACCCATTCGGTGAAGAAATAGACCTAGAGCCACTGGCATGGGGCAAGCTCGATTGGCATTTTAACTGCTCTGTGTTAAAGCAGCAAGGTCCCCCAGACTGGACCCTCCTTCTAAACACATCTGTCTGCCTCAATGCCACCGATACTGTAAATCTTACAGCTATCGGAACAACAATTCTGCAGCTCACTCATCAGGAAGGAAATTATACTTTAATAATTGGTGATGCAAATCACACACTAAATTTGGACCCACTTATCCAAAATGTAGACGCACTGGCCTCATTGACCTACCCGGTAGTGGGGGCACACACTTTAAAATTTAATCATCAAGAAACAGTCTTGATGCAGCCGCAAATTTCAGTCAAAAGGGTCAATGTCAGCTTAAATGGGCTCGGCACTTCTTTCAGCCATGCCCTCTGTGACTCTTACTTACACACGACCCAGCAAGGTTGGGACAATTGGATCTTAATGTGGCGTAAAGGGGAGCTCTCTAGAAGAACGAAACGCGATCTTTCTGATTGGGTCGCACCCGTAGGAGCGGGCATGGCAGCCATAGATGCTGCAAACATAGAGGTGATAGCGAATAAAGCCTCCAAGGTTGCATTCGACATCTCTCAAATGAGCCTCCCTCTTACGCAATCATTGGATTCCCTTGCCCATGTGGAATGCTCCACCAACCCACTGCTGGTTACTTGGGAACAAATCATGGAGAAAGATTTTAACAATCTCCTTGATGGCATTCAGTCTTTACAAAACAATATTTCATTGGCTCTTGCTTGCACTCAAGCACAAACTCTTAATGTAGTCACTGCTATGACTATAATCAAACAAGCTATGGCTGGAGTTATACCCTTAGAAATAAGGGAATTGATTAAAGGAAATCTAACCGCCAGTGAAATCTCTCTCGAGCACTGGTGGTCATTGGCAAACGCCTCTTTTGACGCAGTAACCCAGACCTTGCAATTGATTATAACCACAGTGACCGCTAAAGAAATTTTCCACATCTATCCAGTAGTTCCACTGGGTATCCAAGTTAATTCAGACACAGTATTATATGCCAGGAACAGTGACCGATGGGCTAAAGTGAGCTCATCCAGCTGGCATATGATCAATCTAGACGGATGTACACATAAGGAAAATTTAGGCTTCATCTGTGATGACGAAGCCCTAGAGAAACATCACCCATGCTTAGTTCCCAAGAAACACGCCATCTCACACTGCCAATTTGACGCAGTCAGTGAGACCGGGTCCACTATTATATACATAGGCAGAGCTTGTGTCTGCCTCAGAACAACCTGCGAACACATTCATCTCAACACACTATACTACCAACAAATGCTGCCTGGAATAAACAGATGCTTTTGTAACATTACCTCCATCAGAGGGTGTGACTTTTATTTTGAAACTCCCATTTGGACACAACAAGAAATGGCCTTATCCCCAGAATTATATGACTCTATTGCTCCAGTACCTTTGGGGTTAGGACTGGAAGCCCTGAGGAAATTGCTCTCTCACCTGGACCTCCAAGAGCGCCTGGCTCAGCTAAAGAAAGCGGGAGACAAAGCCGCCTTAAACGTTTCCCATAATGGTGCCAGGATTAAGGAACTGGCCGTGGAAATTAAGGAGGCTGGAAAACATAGCTGGTGGGAATCGCTTCTTGGTTGGAGCCCGACGACGACAGGGTATTTAAATTTAATGCTCCACCCCATAGTCGTCATTCTGGCCTTCCAAATTATTTTAATAGTGGCGCTAATCACATTGACTTGCTGGGTGAGAAGACAAATCCACAAATTGGAAGCTCAATCTAAAGCCACGGACTTCCAAGCCTTGATGCACGTTGCATCTAAGGTTTCGAATTCCTAGCCCCTCCTTTCCGACCTCTGACATACCTTAACTGTTGCCCTTTTCCCTATGTTTGTCTGTCTTCCTCCATTTTCAGACCCTTATGTGTGTTTATGTTTGTGTTTCTATTCTTTAACCGTTATTGGGTGGGTCTCTTAGAAGAGACCCATGAGGTAGGAAAATTGGTCTTTAGCAGCAGTCTATCAAACCCAAGGGAACATCAGCGAGACTACAAATGCAGCCGAAAGCAGGTTCAGTCTCCTGCATATACTCAGAAGACCTCAATCATGCTGCCTTTTTGATTCCTCTGTAGCATCGCTGACACCAAAAAAAAACATATTGCCAGGTCGCCAAGAAGCCAGTGGAGCTTTCTCAGGATGACTGAGATCCATTGTGGCAGTATGGTCACGCTTTGAGGTCAGCGCGACGGAGCAGGCCAAGAAAGGAAGTGCAAATGTGCGAGTCCTACTGGAAAGCCAGTGGGAAAATGCAATCCTTTCAAAAAGGTTAAGGCGAGCCACGATCTTTTTGCGAGCTCTCCCCCTGCAATGACTTTTTCGATCATAGGACATAGAAGTTTTAGATTGTTTTTCACCTTTGGGTTCCCAATTTGAAACCTCCTAAAGTATTTTTAATTTTGACATTGGCAGTTTTCAGATAACAACTTATTAAACAAAAATTCGGTCTTCAGAAATTAAGAACCAGCGTGCTTTGCGGCAGCTCTACTTTGCATACGCCCCGACACGTGGATCTCAAAATTAGTCCTCTCAAAACTTGTACTATTACTTTGTATATCTTTCGACCGTTCCTATCCATACACCGGACTTCTTTATTTTTGGTTTCACTTTTGCAAAAATCTCCCACCAATGTTTTTATATAGCCAGTATACACCCTTTTTTGTTCACAGCCAGACACATCTTAGGATCACAACAAGCCTCCGCTTGTTCCTAAGAGTTTTTACTCTTTTCTATTCTTTAACCAGTATTGGGCGGGCCGAAGCCCTAACGAACCATAGGGAGCAATGAGAGAAAGAAAAGGGAGATAGGGGGTGGGAGGACCGAAAGCATTTCTTCATGGGAGATCAGAAGAGCCGAGGGCGCATCCAAAGATGCCGTCGACAAAAGCTCCGTAGTTACATTTGTGGCTAGCACGAATGTGAAGCTTAGTAGGCGGCTTCTCCCGGTGGTGCATGCAGAAGTTGGGTTCGGAAGTTACTCCGAAACCTCCCCTCTCTCGCCCCATCTCCACCAGGCGTGCAATCCGATCGCCACTCGAGGCAGCGACGGGTGCCTGGGGAAAGGCCCCAAGGTTAGCCCACTCCAGCCAAACGCTCTCCGGCCACATATTACTGCATCTCTCTATGTTAGTGTGACCTCTTCCCCGATTATCTGCCCAAGCAATCCTCAACCCAAAACACTCAGCCGCCTCAGTGCGGGACTCTTATTCGGTCTTTTTGCTTTTTAAATTTTATTTTACTCATGATATCTTCTTCTCCCAGCATGCCCATTGACGCCCAATCTGCATAGTCTGTCAATCATCATTAACTTATTTAATTTTCATATGTACTTTTCTTTGTCTCTTTTTACGGGCATAAAGCCTCATCCAGAAACTTTTTCAGTGTGCACGGTTTTGTTTTTGTCTCCATCTCTTTGTTTTTGTGCACTCTACGGGCAAAGAAATAAACCGTTTGTTTGCAAACCGAGTCTTCTGTTTGCAAAGCAAATCGGTTGCTTGCCAAAACACTTTTGTTTTTGTGTTTGCTTTTCTATTCTTTACCAGTGTTGGGAGGGCCGAGGCCCAGACGAACCGTGGGGAATCATTAGTGAGCAGGACAACAAGAACAAGGGGGACATGGAAGCCCGAGAGACAGCTCAGGAGGAAGAAGTAGGACAAACGAATCCTTTGTCTCCCTCCGCTATGCAGCCCCTCCAAGCCGAAATGATCTGGAGGACATGCAGAAGTTGGGTTCGGAATTTAAATCCGGCCCATGCCCCCTTTCACCAGGCGTGCAAGCTCTCCCTGCACGAAGCAGTGGAGAGTGCCTGGGAAGGACTCCCCGGTTAGGTCAGAACCCCGGACAAAACCTCCTGCCCCCTCTTTTTAACATCTTTCTAGGTTAGAGGGAGATTTTCGACAGCTCTCTCCCTGAAGTGCCTGCAAGCTAAAACGTATCCTCGCTCCAACACTGGTGTCCAATTCGATTGTTTTTGATTTTTAATACATTTATTTTTCTTGAAATGTTTGTGTATCCCAGAATGCCTAAACAATCCTCTCATTTGCATACGCAACAACCTCTAGCCGTAACATATACAGCCAAGTCCAAAACACGCGACCTTTGAGGGGTTCTGCCTCGTGACTAGCTGCCCAGTCCGCTCCTCATTGGGTATGGGACGGTACCACTGGGATCAGGTTTAGGGGGAAAAGATTGTTCTATTTTTGTACAGTATTAGGGGAGGGCCCCCCGGAGGGAGCCCTCCAAGCTAAAATGGGTACACAGCTAACGGCGTCCCCGCGGAGCCACCCGGCTCCAGATAAAAGGTCAGAGTCGACCGGACGCAACTCCCGAACCCAGCTTTTGCATGCCCTGCCTGTGCGTGTGTGCGTCTGTGTCTCTCTCAGGCACACATCTCACAAATGCTCCCCAGGGTTCGGGAGGCGTGCCCGGAGACTCCGCCAACCCCGAAGGGTGAATACCTGGCCTGTGATTATTCCAGCCAGGACCCCAAGATGATGTGTCTTTCATAATACAATGATTCCAGATGTCTGACCTGTTTTGACCTTTTCCGTATTTCTTGAATGCCTTTAGACACTCTGCTTGCAAAATCATTAAACTATGTTTTATTTTAATATCCTTTTTTCCTAATGTAAGTAAGTACCCATGATGCTTTTAGATAGCAAGGGGGGGGCGACTCCTCAATATGCAAACCGGTCTCCTCCTTCCCGGCCGAACTGACTCATGTCCGTGCTGAGAAGTGACGGGCGCAGCCGAGAGCTTCATGAGCTATTGATCAAGACCCGAGTGGCTTCCGAAAAGCCGAAGATATACGAGTCCTGGTGTTCCGTTAGATACAATGTAAAGCGCGCCTCTCTCCTGCATAGAGACACCAGTAGTCCATTTCCAGCAGAAAAGCCTTGCCGCTCAGGAGAGATGGACGTGCAACAAGGGTGCAGTCAAATAAAAAGCAGATTGCTTCCCCACCCCACCCCCATTGGCTGGCTCCCTTTAAAGCCCCACAAAAAAAATTAAAGTTAATGTGGACTGGAGTAAATTAGTCCACGGCATTATTTGCCACAAATGCCCCTTCTGAAACAGCAATAAAAATTATCTGGGAGAGAAAAAGAGCAAAGTTCTGAGCTCTATGGTTTCCAGTTTTGTTGCTCCAGAAGAATATGGCTCTGTATTATATTCAGTTAATGTTCAGGAAGAAATTCCCATGAAGGAGGCTCTTATTTCTCTTTGCATTCCTTTAATTCTTGACAAATAATAGTGCCCCTTAGCTTTAAGCATTTAGCATTAAGCATTTCACTGTAGTTAGTAGAAATGGAGTCTTCATAATGGAAGTAAGATTTGGGCTGTTGTTCTGTCCGTATCCACCTCCGACTGATTTCCATAGAGTTTCATTGGTTTCCAGAAAATTTACTGTCAATGAAGTGTGAATAGGACCAGAACCATAAAATCTAATCCTAATTTACTCAGAAGTAAATCCTATCCATTTAAATGGGATTAACTTCCAAACAAGCGTGCATGGTATTCCAGCCTGAAACATCTCAAATCCTCCAACATGAAGTAAGAGTTTGTCTGTACAAGCAGGAAACTGGTTACAAAACTTGAGATTAATTAATATTTTAGTTCATTGTCTCTGGCAGTTACAGTTTAATTAATATATCAAACCATAACTGGACCCCAAGAAGTGCTGTCACAAATTCCTTGCCAACAGTAGGCTATACTGCTCTTATACTTCATCCTAAATTTGCAGGAGCTAAATATGCTTTTCTTGGGATACCCAGATAAAGCATACGCTGAAGATCAGTACACAGAAGATTGTCAGTCAATAGGGATAATACCCTTCTTTAGATTATTTAATATATACAGAGAAAGAAGAATTTCCTAGGGTACAAACAGGTTAGCTCAGCTGTCAAAGCTTCTGTGAGCTTTCTGAGTGTTGTTGAATCCTGTACAAATGTTTGAAACTGGGCTATGTAAGAAGAAAATAATTACAATCCAGTAATTTTTTTCAATTTTAGATAAAACAGCATCCAAAGAGAAATACCAGACTTACAGTATGAGAATTAGTAATAAAAGAAATGGATTCTTCAAGTGTGTGTTTCCCTTACAAATTGTATTTATTTATTTGTTTGTTTGTTTATTATTTAATTTATACCCTGCCTGGTGGAACAGCTCCATTTTACAGGCCCTGGAAAACTGTAAAAGGTCCTGCAGGGCACTAATATCTTCCGGAAGCTTGTTCCACCAGCGTGGAGCCACCACTGAGAAGGCCTTGGCTTTCATCAAAGCCAGCTTAACATCTTGAATGGTTTGCTCACTTTTTATTTAAATGACTAAGCCAGCATGGAACAACAAGGGGGTTGGTTGAGATGAAGACATAACTAGAACTCTCATTGGGCTGTGTGAGAAGAAAACACTGCTAATTGCACTGTACTATATTGTAGTGATTAAATACATATGTGAAAAGTAACCTGACAAACTGGCTTGAAATTTTCATGAATACACAAACTCATCAACAGAAAATTGGCTCACAAGCTGAACAGGTAGGTGTTTGAGTATCCCTAGTTAGGTTGCTCACATGGTCTTGGGCTTTGTGTATAATCACACTCGCCAAGAGCTGTGAAAAACATCTGAGTGCTTGAGGATGGTGTAATTGGTGGTGCAGTCTTCCTTCTTCTTTAAACAGTTGCTGTTCTCTTGTGGGATTACTACAATAAGGTATTTACCCTTGCTGTAATCAGAATCCAGATAATACACAGTAATTTCATTGATGTCCTTTTACAATCACTGGAGCTATACTGTAGTTAACATAGGATACAGGGATGGTTAGCTATAGAGACACAGAATGTTCCAAATGTTTTTGTTTAATAGCCTTTGAAGCAAAGATACCCTTTAAAGAAATTTCTTTTACTAGAGTCTCCCTTTCTCATATTGGGATGAACAACAGACACATTTATTTCCTCAAACTAAGTGCAAGATCTCTTTTTATGTATTTTATTTTATTAGACAATTTATTTTATAAAGCATATCACAACTCTCATGAAAAGAACTAAAGTTTTACAGAAAACAGCATAGATTACAAACTCATGAAAGTTCTACTAATTTCAACTGAATACAATTAATAACTGAAAACTAAATCAACTCAATGATCCAGATTTTGTCTCCTCGGGATAATAGGAAGTTTTATCATTAAACCTAAATTCTTAGCTTTTTCTACCCCATTCTGAATTTTTGGAATTACCTGAGATTTCTAGCATCTTGTAAAAAAACAGTCTTGCTGCAGTTCAGCAAAATTGATTGTATTTTTTTTGAAACAGGTAAATGTGATTGAATAATATAGTTTCTAGGTATCTCTTTTTAACCCTAAACACAATAGCACAACTATCTTATTCTAATACTGATCTATTTATTATGTGCAAGACCTCTATGAGGCTCCTCATGTCCTCTACATAGTTTTTCTCAGAGGTTCTTTTGTAGAAAAAGAGCTGCAGGATCTCATTAGCATAACTCATTAGCATAACTCATTAGCATATGCCACGTCCCTTGACATCACTGGAAGTGTGTCAGAAAGGGAATGTCAGTTTCAGCCCCATTATACCCTATGAGCCATTGAAATCAATGGCAAAAACTCATAGGGTATATGAGGGGCTGGAGGAAAGGGGATTTGAGGGAGAGGCTCCAAACTTGCAGGGTAGCTGCTGGGGCCTCTCCCCGAAATACCCACCAAGTTTCAAAAAGATTGGACCACAGGGTCCAATTCTATGGGCCCCAAAACAGGTTGTCCCATCCCCTCCATTGTTCTCTATGGTGGGAAATTTTTTTACCTTTTTTTCTACCATAGAGAACAATGGAGGGAATGGGGGCAACCTGTTTGGGGGCCCGTAGAATTGGACCCCCTGGTCCAATCTTCTTGAAACTTGGTGGGAATTTGGGGGAGAGGTCCCAGCAGCTACCCTGCAAGTTTGGAGCCACTCCCTCAAACTCCCTCCCCTCCAGTGGCTTTTAAAATTGCTGCTGAATTTCAGCGGCAATTCGGCAGCAGGCTGAATCAGATCAGAGAATCTGATTCAGCCCATGGCTGCCCTCGTGGCCGCTCCGCCTCGCTCCGGCTCCAACGGACCCCTGGTTTTTCTCTTGACTTGCCATGTCCCAGGACATGACACATCTTTTCTGCAGAGCTCCTTTGGATTGATTTCCTCCCTATCTTCCCTTTCCTTACAAAATAGTGATGCTTTTCTTCTTCATTTGGGAGTAATACAAGAGAAAGGAATATTCAAAACAAACTTCACAGGTCTTGTATGGTGAACATTAACATAAACTTCCATTGTTATCAGAATGTATGTTTTGCTGCCTATCTGCTTTACCCATTCCAGAGTTAAAAACTACCCCTTTGTAGCATCTCAATGACACACACTATTATTTGTGCATACTTTAATTTGATTTGTGACACTGGAAAATATCATTAGCTAGAGAACTACTTCAGACAGTTTTGATAATATTTTAAATAGGCTGAATTTTGAGAATATTCATGTACTGACTGCATTTTTTTAAGGAAACCCAAGCCTATATCTCAAAAGGAAGAGAAAAAGGACTGGGAAATGTGCCTGCTAATATATTGATTACAATAGAAGCCATATTTAATGGTCAATAATGATTGCAGAAATGCATCTGCTATATCTCCAGAGTGCAAAGTGACACTTGAAGATCACTGTAGAGCATCATCGTAGGACAAGGAGTGACAAGGAGTGCTCCCTAATTGCATTTTTGTTGATTTCAACCTCAGAAAATAGTGGAATAAAGAAAGCTCAAGACACTCAACTCTTTTCTTGTGGTCCCTGAAGAGCTAACAGGCTCATTTTCTGCATTTAGTCTCCAGAGATGCCATTATAAAGAATATTGTTGGCGTATTGGATCCTGGTAAGAGGCCATAATTAATTTCCTGACATTTGGAGAACTGTGACATGGGGTCTTGCCCATCTACAGTAAGAAAATCTAAGTCCCTAAGGCCACAAGTAGTGTTTAATATCACCTCACTGTATATATTGTGAAAAAAGTTCAGAATTTAAAATCAACCAACAAAAACCCTAAAAATGAATGAAAAGTACATTTTAAACCAGCAAAAAACTTTTCTTGAGAAATATGAAGTATCAAGGAGGATGCTGTTAACAAAGACATACAAAGGCCAAGGACAGACTGGCAGTCTGGCCCACTCTGCCTCCGCTTTAAAAGCAGAGGCAGAGCGGCTGTTCAGACTGCCACATCTGCCCGGAGGAGGCAGCCCGGACACAACACGTCCGGCGCCGTGCTCCTCCCACAGCAGTCGGGCACCACTTCAAAGTGGTGTCCCGGCTGCTGCGCACGCATTCCACCCGCTTCTGGCAGGTGTGAACACATGCCGGGCCGGGGGAGCTGCACGGCGTTTGGACGCTGCTGCTGGAAGCTGCCTGCAGTCTGGACACTGTGGGTGGCTTCCTTGCAGCGGCGTGCGAACGTCATACGGCGGGGGCAATTCCCCCCGCCTTGTTCTGCCACGCCGTGGAGGCGCGGCAAATTGCCAGTCTGTCTTCACCCAAAGACATATAAAAACCTAGTAGGGGCCCAAGTAAAGCCTCATAAAATGTTCTAAGTTACATATACAGACAAAAGGACAGTGTATGACCTATAAATTGTATGAAGTTACATATACACACAAAAGGACAATGTATGCCCTGACGCGTTTTGGCTCACAAGAGCCTTCTTCAGAGGTCAATTAGTGCAAAATACAACAAGCAACAGAGTCCCTTGCTTGAAAGCCAGTCAAATCGGACTCAAATCCGACAAAGCCCCACCCCCAGCTCCCAGCAGCAGTGGCACAATCTCCTATTGTATCCTATGGCCCCATAGAATACAGTGGAAAGATCGCCACTGCTGCTGTGTGACTCTAGAGAGAATGGGTTTAAACTTTAAACCCCTTCTTGCTTCGTTTCCTCTGCAGGCCTGCTGGGACCTGGGGGTGGGGCTTGCTGCCACCACCATTTGTGCCTGCTCCTGGGCTGGCAGAGCGCAAGCCTCCCTTTCCCTTCCCTTCCCTAGCTGGCCTGCCAAAGCAGGTGGGGGGGGGGAAGCAAAGCGAGAAGGGCTTTAAAGTTTAAACCCCTTCTGTCTAGAGTCACACGGCAGTGGCAGCATGATCTTTTCATTGTATTCTGTGGCCCCATAGAATACAATGGAAAGATTGTGCCATCACTGCAGCGCGACTCTTGAGAGAAGGGGTTTAAACTTTAAAGCCCTTCTCTCTTCGCTCCCCCCGGCCTTGGCAGGCCAACTGGGGAAGGGAAGCGGAGGCTTTTGAAGATGCCCTCCCCCCCGCTTTTCTTTCTGACACACTTCTGGTGATGTCAGAGAGTGTGGCATATGCTAATGATATACTAATTAATAGGTATGCTACTGAGCTCCTGTACCTCTTTTTCTACAAAATGACCCCTGATTGAACCGATGGGTATATTGCTCAACCAACAAAACCAAAGACCATAATGCCTTGTTCCATCTTTCTGTCTCCCAGAAAACCTTTGCTGATATCTCAGAAGGGAGCCTGACCAAATGCTGGCATGAGCAAAGGGTCAGGTAAAGAGATGTTCTCTAGAATACATCTCCAACATACTGTGATAGCTAATGGAGGGAGAGGGAAGATGCAAAGGCATGGGGAGTTAACATATCAATTCATATGCTTGGTTTGCATACTTAGCAATTTTTATTGTATGCAAAATAGGTTACCTAGGTTTAGGGAACTTTAAAATGGAAAACCAAGATAATAATGTTTTTAAATCAATACACAAACACTTTAAGTTGTTGTCTTGGGACATTCAAGCTGGCCCTTCCTTTTTCTTAGAGGTCACTGTCATCTTTATATTTTATAAAACCTTGCCTTTTGCCTTTTTAAAATTCTATTTCAATTCTTCATCATTCCTACAAAGAAAAACCAACACTCTTGGCATTTTGCAGGTTGATAACAGTCTTTCTGCTTTAAGCGTGTAAAACAGGAACAAACCCCCAAAGTCACAATGAATTTTAATGTATTAATTTATGCATTCACAGAAGCCTTGATCTTATTTTAAAAGAGAAACATCTTGTTCACATTCCTGGTGCTGGAAAGATTTAACATCATATTTCTGTGGCACTCAGAGAATACAGTATTTGGCTGATGAGGGATGTCCTTTACCATATATATTTATGTATGGGTCTTTTTCATAGAATTCAAAGCCTTTTGATACAGAAGCTTTATTCTCACCAGATGTTCACTACCATGTCATAGTCAGAATTTAAGACCCTGGCTCAGTATGGTTGTGATATAAGAGAGATTGTTACCACTGAGAATGGATGAATATTGATAGTTCTCACCAGGTATACACTGAAATGAAACCACAAGATTCTGATCTCATAAAAAATACTGGGGTTACAGACCAGTGTGCATCTTACTCTTTTACAGTTTGTATGTCTGTGAAACTCTGTAAAGCACAGAAATGCAAGAGCAGTTGCTGGAAAACCACAGACATCCCCCAAGAGATTCTGTGGTCTCACTAATTTCAATGATGCTACTGTGTCCTGGAGAAATGAACTATCAGTTCAGCAATCTGCATAATCTCTGCACACCTTTTTTTTTCTTAACATAGGGTAGTATTATCAAGAAGGTTGCCAGCCCAAGCATACTGAGACCTCCTTAACAAATATTTTACTGGTGTGGCTGCCACTGCAATGTTGTTTCCATCTGAGCAACCATTCCCATAGCTTCTATCAATGATGTGTTTGCAGAACATTCAAGCCACATACCTGCCAAGGATCTGAGTGTTGCCACATGTTAAGCAAATACTCCATCAGGAAGATCCACTTTACATAAACTCTCATTGTCTGCAAACAGCTATGGTAGCAGTGGGAAGCATGCAAAGTATTTTTAACAGGGTGGTCCATACTTATTTAAAAGAATGTCTCATGTCTAATGAGATTGCAAAGCCTTGCCTCCCCTTCTTACTGTAGCCCATGGAGGCCTCCAAAATTCTGTTCCCGGCTTAGCAGATCATCATGACCAACACAGGGCAAAGTGGAGGCTGCAGTATGAAGAGGAATTGGCAGAAATTTCCCCTGTCTCACTGATGAAAGTGTCCTTTCATCCTCAGAAATGGATTGTTGGATACAAGCCAGTTCATGGAAACCATCCCGTACTTAACTGAAAGCTATTGTCCTTTTGCTGACAGTACATAAAGAAACACAGTTATGGTCCATGCCACAAAGTGTGCAGTAGCTGTATTACTTGAATGAGATTTTGTGGTACAGTTTAAATGTTCAGCCACATGTGAACTCTAAACAAGTTTATCAGTCTTCCTACTGATCTTTTGTCACTGTCTCCAGTCCTGTCTTCACATTTGGCCTTTCATTTTCTGAATTCCTAAATTAGATAAGGTATGCTACCTCATTAAATGGTGTTCAGCAAGATAATTATAGCAGCTAATTGCCAGACTAATTAAATAAATAAAACATGTTCAGTTCCCACTCTATCCATTCTGAATTGATAGTCTGAAATACTATCACTTTTCACTGATTGCCATTAATATCAGTTGCAGTGGTTGATGAATGGATCTTGTGATGTGCAATCCACAAATGCAACAATGGTTTTTGGCTGAAATTCACATGTAATCAGGATTCCCATAACTATTGCAGGAGAATGAGAAAGAGAGAGAGAGAGAGAATGAGAACAGAGGTGTGATGCAGATAGAGTGAACTGGCATTCAATTGTTAAAGAACTTGTTGTCACTTGCATCCTTGAAAGATAAACTGTTTGCTATTAATTTAATTTTTATTTTAAAAGGTAAAAATTGGTTAGCCTTGGATTTTCTCATTTTGCCAACTCAGAGAGAGAAAAAGAGAGAGGGAGGGAAGGAGAAGGGAGGATTCAAGACTCATTAAATGGGGTAAACTACAGTTTGTTACTTCACAGCTGACCTATGCAATCAAACTGTCCTGGCTTTTTAGTGTGGGTTGCCTAAAAGGCTTTCCGATGGATTGCCAGCACTTGGGGGATCCTACCCTGGCTTGGTTTGGCCCAGTAAAACTGCCAGGTCTTGCTTTAATGTTCCTGCATAGAAATCTGTGTTAACAGATGCTAAGGATCACCACCTAGTTCCAGTTCAAATTAATGTTCAAATGTGGATACTTTTCACTGCAGGAGTTCAGTCATGACTGGATGGCTTGGTTACCTCCTCTTTTCTAGAGATGCCTCAGGGTGCTTGCCAATTTACAAAAATAAATTCTAGTACATAACCCACAATAATCCTGCCACACTCCCTAGTTAGGGTCTAAATACTTCCATAGTATGAGGCCAATGTATTTACCTAAGCCCTCCTAAACAAAGTGAAGCAGCTGAAAAAAGGACTATCTGTGACCCATTATAATCTGACCTCAAAAATTCTTGCCAAGACCTGAAGTTGCTGGCTAATTGCACATTGTTCTTTTGATAGGAGGGCAGGAAAAACAGCTTCAACAGGGAAAGCATGATGCAAAGGGGCTGGATAAATAGTCCTTTCATGCAGCCATGAGCACCATTTTCTTCACTATATAGGCTGTGGTCAGACGTGCCTTTAGATCCAACTCAGGGATAAATGCCTGACATATCTAAAGGGCATGATCAGACAGCAACATCTGGGAAAGGTCACACAGCCGTCGGCACCCCATGCTGCTCTGCCACAGAAGCAGAGTTAAAATACACCAGGGAGAGTCTGGTTGTAATGCCTGCTGACAGGCTACAGACGGACTTTCCCCTGTCTGATTGCTCAAGCATGCTCTCATGCTGTTGGGATGGTCTGCTCATTCCATCTTGACTTGGTGCCATTTTTTCCTTGCTTAGCAGTATGCGCATAACTGCATACTCTATGGGGAACCCTCAGTGCAGAGGTGCAATTCCTCATTTATGCAGATGGGAAGCAAAAGGCCAAACCCCCTCCCAACTTGGCCATGTGCCATCTGAGCCCGCAGCTACAAAGGATGTGTGATCGCGCAACACCATGTCAATTTCAACCAGGGGAAATAGGCTCACTTCCCCTCCACACCAAATGCCATATATGACGACAGCCTATGTTACCAAAAGTCAAAAAGTTGGTTTTACAGCAGGGGAAAGATATGGGAAAAATGGTGGCTCACTGTGTGGATGCAGACACAGGTCACAAATCATAAATGAATTATGGTTTTTTTTAAAAAAATCTACCAGTATTTGTCTAAGTAGTCTTTAGTGATGCCAATAGCTGCTAATCTACTTGGATCTGCAGCAATTTGCACATGCACAGTCCTAAAAAGAACCTGATTCCAACCAAACAGATCAAGTGATCAGCTTACATCAGACCTTTGCATTTGAGATCATTAAATTCAACTGACAAACATGTTCAACACAAAATCTACTATTTCTATATTTCATAATTTTAAAAGGTGGAAACAAGCATGTACTCTTCCACTCAGTCATGGCTCCTCCCCCATACGACTCTTAATCATGGGGCCAAAAGTAACACATGCATCTAGCAATTATGGATATAACTAGTTCCTCTTCTGATGTCAGCACTTTTTTCCACTGCCACAATCACAAGACTGCCATATGCATGACTGTCCAGACCACATATTATGTTTTCCATGTGAATGCATGTGTAGGGATGGTGATTTCTTACCAGTTCAGTAAACTTACTAGTGCAAGCCAGCCAAAGTTAAATAAACTGAAGCCTGAATGATTTCAACAGGAAGCTTAAGCACATTCTTACTGTTCTCTCACTGAAATCAATAGGATTCAAAAGCATTTAATCTTGGCTGCATTGAGCCCACTGTGAAAACAGCCATTATGATCACACACATCCAAAGTATTTATAAATGGGAATAGTGGAAGTATGATTAAATTTTGAGGGAACACATTGTTTTATGGAGATGGGAGGGCTGGATTTTACTGTCATGGAAGACAGAGCCACTTAGTACAGAAAGAATGGCAAAAGCATTGGAGCCATAAAGGCCCAAACCAAACACAAAGAAGAGAAGAAGACAAAATAAATTAAAAGTCAATAGCAAATGGCTGCAACTGGTAGCCTAACAATAACATTCTAGCAATCTGCCCACATGCATTCACCCTCCTCACCATGTAGTGAAAAACTAAGTCTTCTAAATTACTCTAAATTTCTACAGCAGATTTCATAGCTACCTGTCTGAAGACTAGTTTAAAGATCTTATGTAGCAGCATTTTTCTTGATAAGATGAGGTAGCCCACTTCCAAAGGGTGGGGAGAGAAGCATGAACAATTTCCCAACACTGTTGTTTTCTCTTGTATTCCAACATTGGTCTTGTATGACCAATGCTCTCACACCATCTACCAATTCCTAAAACAAGCACCATCTGTATGATGCTGTATCATTTGGCTTGGCTCCTCGGCGTTGTCATGGATATATCATGGTTTTGCTGCTTTCTTCAAAGATGTTATGAGCCAGACTGTGTCTCTGAGTTCTTAGCAGCCTTCCTAGAACATCTGGAACATTTGGAAGTTTGCAGAAAGATAGTATCTATTTTAATTATCATAACCAAAACTGGAATAAGCTTATTTGTTGTAAACAGTACTTTTAAGTATTCCTTTGATGGGATAGCACAGTCATCTGGCGCCCTCCATTTCATATGTGCAGTAGCACCAAAAAATGGCTTGTTGCTGGAACCAACTATATCTGATTTAGTGTTTTGTCTTTTTTTCTGGCCAAGGATAGACAGAGATCTATCCCAGCACAGCCGCGGGGCCGAAAGCCCTGCGGGAAAAGCTGCCCGGGCCGCCCCGTTCACACTGGCTGCGAGGGACAGCGGAGCACGGCTGCCGGCTACCTGGGCGAGCTGCGGCTATGCACAGCCACGGCCGCTGTTCAGACTTCCGGCGGTGTGTGTGACATGCCTTTGACGTGTTCACACCCGCCAGAAGCACTGGGGACGCGCGCAGAGATGCCTGGGGAACTGTTCCCAGGTGTCTCCAGCTGAAGTGGCATGCCGGCGCCTCACGGATGGGTGAGTCTACGACGGGGGACAGCAGTGGCTGTCTGGACACCCTCTCTGCCTTCGCTTCTAAAGAGGAGGCAGGATGCTCCAGAAGCCCAGTCTGTCCTCGGCCTCTGAAAGATGTGATATGTTTTGTTTGCAGCAGCCTTCTATGTGTGTTGCTTGTCCTATAAACAGCACCAGTATGGTGAAACAAGATTATCCTTTTTTCTCATCACTGCATATTACAGTTTGGCTAAATGTAACTAAACTGTTAGGGAAAAGTAGGTATAAAGAACATTGATTCCATGGCAAGGAATGGACCAATCAGTTGGAGTTGTTGTCACTGTCTTCTTCCCACTCCAACACCAACAGAAACATTCCTCATATTTGTTTACTTAGTATTTTTGAAATTACTGTTCAATCCATAATTGGTTGGGCTCCCTTAATTAATTAGGAGTCAGTGACTCATTTCATATTGATTGTTCTTTTATTTTATATACCATTTATACAAACATGACTTTGAAATAAACTAATTTGACAAACTCAGTGATTTTAAAAAAAAAATGCTTCACACACTGATTTAAGTAATACAGCACACAATGAATTAACAAGGGATTACAAGTTGTACCCTACCATTTTTCTTAATGTCATGACTCATGTTGTTTCCCTTCTGGACTCATAATTTTATTATACTTCACAGTGTTTTATTATATGGTTTCATCTTGTTTTGTCCTAATTTGTTACATGGTTTCATCTTTCCTTTTCCATCTAATATCAAACAACCCTATGCCGCTCTTGTATAAAAGATGGAGAATCATAGTGCAAACCTAAGCAGAGTCACACCTAAGGATGTACACTCAGATGTGCATTCTGACTATATATACAAAGAATATCCTATTGGCATTTTGTGGATATATTCAGATCTCTGAATGGTATCTGAGATTTTCCAGGATACCAGAAAAGGGATCCCAAACAATCTCAGGAATATTTGGGATTAACCGGAAATAATGGAGTGAAATAATGTAGGAATTCTGAGGGGGGGTGGAAATACCAGTTTGGTATTTGGAACCCAGGAAACTGGGAATACTGAGATATTTTGGCTCCATGATATCTGGATCCAAAAAAAGTACCATGGGGGGGGGGGGGCTGCATATCCCTTGTCGCACCCTTCTAAATCCACTGAACATGGATAACATGCTTAGGTTGGCATTGCTAAATCCAGATGGTCTTCATGTGTGGCATCAGTGACAAGGATTAGCAACCTTTCCTCATTTTAATGATGTTAAAGAACTGTATACTGTTTATTTGTTTTAAATCAATGTCCAGCAATCCAAATGTCTATTCCTACCCACAATTCCATTACACTAACCTTAACAGAAAATGGTTGTATTGACGTCAAACTTGAGATGTTGAACAACATGCCATGTCTCCATTATGGTTGTATAAGTAACAAGCACTATTTAAGGAGACCATTAGAAGCTGATATTAAGCAGGCTCAAGGCATACTGAGATGGCATGTCCAGTTACATCTCTGATTTCCTATTTTCTTACAGCATGGACCTGTATGACATTTGGACAATTCACATTAACAGTTTAAGTGTTTAGGAACTGACTAGTGACTATCACTTCATAAAGCTGCTTCCATTAGCCAAACCTCACACCTATCATATGCCATTGACAGAGAGACAAGATACTTCATGCACAAATATGGCAAACTGAACCATTTTGGTGCTGATCACAAAGATAATCACAAAGAAAAATTACAAAGCCATTCCATGTCCCTCACTAGTGTAAAATGTAAGTCATATGTCTTTGTGTGTTTACATGTTTTATTTAATTGTTTTAGATATTTTTGTATATAAGCATTTAAATGCTTCTGTTTGAAATGTTTTAACATTTGCTGCCTTGAGGCACTGAAATGCAATCCTAAGGATAATTACTCCAGTCTAAACCTACTGAAAATAATGTTCTTAGACTGGAGTAATTCTCTTTAGAATTGCACTGTGAATTAGGTGCAAAGGAAGCATAGAAATGTTTTAAATAAAATTGACTCTGAAAGACTTGCGAGCAATGGCGGACGCTTCCCTCCGCACCAGCGAGGGAAGCGATCCGTGCCCGACGGGAAGAAGGGGCTCTGGACAGGTGCTGAGCCCCCAGAGATTTCTCTCGGCGGTGGCGACCGCGAGATCGAAATCCCCCTCATCACCCCCATAGGTTCCCCCGTCGTGGGAGCCGTAATGGCAGCAGCGCAAACCGTGAAGCAGCAGAGAATATGAAGTAGAGAAGCACAAGATTCCAGATACGCATGGTGAAAAAGTGAGTCTCGAAGTAAAACTAAGCAGAACTTAGTGGGAACGCGGCGGGCGGAGTGAAACCCCCCCCCCTTTTCTTATCGGCGTACTTACGAGGCTCGGTTTCACGGCGTTACTGAGAAAATAAAAGCTCCTACGAACTGCTAGCAGGCGGTATCGCATACTTGAAGGCATAATTTTGAAAACGATAGAAGTGCCATTAAGAAAATTGCTTCTTTTGCTCATCTTATCTAATTGTAAACAATAGCGCAGTCTCAACAATGGCGGGGAAACTGAAACCTTCCCCCAAACTAGGAAGTACAGCTCCGAGTGCAAAGGTCGATACCACAGAGATGACCGCTGTGTTCTCCTCGTTATTGCGACCTCTAGTGGACCAAATGACATCTCTCAACACAAAGATGGATAAAATGCAGACGGAACTGAAGGAATCAAATAAGATTACAGAGAAGCTGCAGCTGGACCTTATGGAAGTTAAAACGTCAGTAAAAAATCAAGACTCAAGACTACAAAAAGCGGAAAAAGAAAAGGCTCTTCAACAAGATTCGATTTTAAAATTGCAGATGGAACGATCAAATTTCTTCCTAAGACTTCAGAATGTACCAGAGAAAAAAGGAGAAGACCTTAAAAGTATGCTAAGTGAAGCATTGGAGCCAGTAACAGGCTTAAAAGCAGCGGATATAAAAAGCAACATGGATATGGTTTATAGGACCTATCCTGAATATATTAAAAAGAAAAGCCTGCCTGGTGAAATAATGATAAGGTTCTCCAAAAAATCTACAAGGGATGTGGTCTTAAGAATCACAAATAAAGCTGTTCTGAAGATCCAAGAAGAAGAGGTGAAAGTTTTGAAGGACATACCGTTTGAAATACGGAAAAGAAGAAAAGCCAATAGAAAGTTAACAATGTGGTTTCAGTCTGAGTCCATTGTGTATCGTTGGAATATTCCAGAGGGACCAAGCTTCAGCATTAAAGACACGAAATATAAGATTGACTCTGTTGAACAAGCGAAAAAATTTCTGGAAAATGGCAAAGAAAAGAAAAAAGACAGAGACTCAGATGATTCACTGGCTTCACAAGAAAGTATGTACGGCTTCGATGGTTCTAAAAGCGATGAAGATATTTCAGACTCGGAAAAATGGGCGGCAGCTCCAAAAGTACAAGTTGAGACCAGGAAGACAAGAAGAGGACAAAGGAAGAAATGATTGTTAAATCGTTATATTAAGCATGTGCACTAATATGATGTATAGGTTGCGTTGTTAAGTGCTTTCTTTAAAGTATGCATACTTGCCAAATAGCTCTTATAGTAGAAACAGTAACAATGTCATTTGTAGTTAACCACGGTTTTATTAATGCTTCAGTTTTTTTTATATAACCAGATATAATTAAGCATTTTTTAAAGTATTCTCTGTACAAGATATATTTAGCATAGTGAATAGCGTATAGAGGTAGATAATTAAAAAAAATCAATAAAATCTTTTTTTTAAAAAAGAAAAGAAATGTTTTAAATAAAATTAAGCAAATAAGTAAATACTGTCATTCAGGAATATGCTGAGTTTCTTAAGTAACTAGAGTATAATTTTATATGGAATAAACAGTATGAAACAAATAAGTGCAAGGCCTACCAGAGCAACTTGCGTAGATCCTGCTTATCTAAAACCATAAATCAAACCTGGTTTGGAACTGCTTCAGACTCTGGTATCCTATGATAAAATATGGAATGGACATCTGAATATTACAGTCCTGCATCAAAAAGTTGTTAGAAAGCAGGAACTAGGAAGTGTCCCAAGAAGGCAGGCATCAAGTATTTATAGGCAAAGCTGATCCCTGATCATTGAACTATTGCTTATTAATAGAATAGTAGTTAACAGTGATTTTAGTGATATTACTCTGGTTAGTATTGCACTGTAAGGGAAGCAAGAATTTTGACTTCTATGAGCTGGGTGTGCTTAAACAAGCCACAGCCTCCCCTCTGAAACTAGCCTCCCCATGTACAATATGTTATACTTCTCTTTCAGTAATGTTAAGGTTTCAGGATGGTCTATGTGAAGTACTTTGAACACTGAACAAGTTATATGATAAAGTTATTGCAGCAAATATCTGAATCTGACAGTACAAACAGTATATTGCTGCATCCACCGCACATCTGGAAAAGCTCCTATTCTAAGATAAAAAGAATGGATCACTTTGGGGCATGTTTACTTTTTGAAGGCCACTATTTTAGACTGTCACTTTGTTGTTCCACTGTCGAGTACTATTCAAAAGCAAGTTGTTTTCTCTCATATATTTCTGAAATTTCTCAGTCTCTGAATCACTGCAATCACAATACAATCTAACATAATGCAATCTAACATGACACATCACTTTAAAAATGTTTGAACAGAGTTCTTTGTGTATTAGAAGGTGCAGTGTTCGTGCTAGTTTCTTTTCTTAGGAACCAATCAAAGAGCAACATAAACTGTGAGCCAAGGAGCTATTGATTAACTAAGGCCTGCCATTACATTGGCTTCATGCTTTGTAATGGAGATCCCACTATACTGACCCAAAGTACATGACTGGTGACTTTTTGTGCTAGGTGCATTTGTCTCAAAGAGCATTAAAAATGGACATAGTCACCACATAAAATTCTATATACTAAAGAAACTAGCAGAGCATGCTGATGGCACCAAGTAAAACATTCTCAACTGACTCAAATGTTCAAGGGACAGTTCTAAGAAAGTATGGCCTGCATTACAGTCTGAGCCACCAAGATGAGGGATCGGGAGTACAAATCTTCCCCAGCTCAGCTTGTTGTAAAGGTCCAAGAACCCAAAAAGTCCATTTAACTCAGTCTGGCAACCACAAAGGAGCAAACTAGGCTTGTTTCCTTGAAAATAATTGTGTCAAGTATGATGGATGGAGGCATGGAGGGATGAGCAGCCACACCAAAACCACATGAGAACACATTCGTGCAATGTGTTTGCAGTCCAGACCCAAGTGCTCTTATGAACAAACATAGCTTCAGCAAGGAAAATGGAAATGATATAAGCGTTTCAGTTTCCCACTCCCCATTCCCAAGCAGGACCAATACACTTCTTTTTATGAGTTAATAACAGTAATATATATTTGGTGGATAAGGGATGGGGGTAGCTAAAGAGAAAACAATGTGGATGCACAAAGATCTTGCAATTATTACACCATTTTGAGTGTTCAGGAAAAGGTAACATTTTTGAAGTGTTCAAGAGTACTGGTCACAATTTATGATCAAATTAAATCAAAACAAAGGGATGACCCACCAGCATTCTGCAGTGCACAGTCATATATGGTATTGTACCAAATGACATCTTGGACTGAGACAGCTCCTGTTAAAAAGAGAGTGACAAAAAATGAGATGAGGCAAAAATAGGGGGTATGGGTAAAGGCATGGGCAAAGATAATTCATATCCTGCACTAAGTAAGAAGTGCAGCATGCTCTAGTCACTCAGATCAGCAACTACACCTTGTTAGGAATGTTTTATTGTTGTCAGAGAGTTCTAGCTAACTCACTTGAGCCAAATGGGGTATAGTGGCTTCCGTACTAGTATGGTTTCACTGTATCTCCTTCCTTCGGCTAGTACTAGATAGTGGTTACTATCTACCATAGACAAAATCCTTGTCTGACTTCCCTTGGGTTACCTATCTGTCTGCCTATCTACTGCATACTGCTTCTTAACTTTTTAGTTTTAAGCAGATTACTAAAATATAGGAAAAGCTAGAGGCCATTTGAATGGCTGCAAAAATCTATCACAGGTGCACAAAAATTCACAGCTAAAAGAGTGATAGGTCTGCTATTATCTTCAAATAAAAAAGGTAATGTCTCTATGATCTATATTTTGGAACAAAGGAAGAATTAAAATATTTCTAGTCTCAGAAAAGTAATCACATACAAAGGTCACGTTATACAGGGTGTCTACACTACCTGCACCACAATCATATACTCTATCAGAGTATGGTATCTTAAGATACCTCCCTTGCAAAGCCCTAGGTGGTAGGGCATTAAGGCACACCAAAATAAAAGCACACCAATAGTGAAGAACAGAAAAATATGAGCAGTAGTTGGGAAGCTCTCCAGGTGGAAAAATACCAACAAACTGAGTAGAACAAACACATCATGATCTACAGATTGTACTGTTATAATTGTACTTAAATAGAATTTTTTTTTAACTTGTTCTTATGGCTTTCTGTCTAGTAACTGCATAAAGGGAGCCCCAGAAAAGTTTGAGGAGCTGCAATCATTGCTCAACGAGTTTATCCCAGTGGGAAACATAAGAGTCCCCTATGACTAAGCTGAGGTGGCCATCTTGGATATCAGAGTGTATAGTTTTAATTGTCCCATTTCAGCTCAGAGAGCTTGCCCCACTACACAATTCAGAATTCCACAAATGGAACATAGGAAGAATTGAATCCAAAGAATTTAAGAAGAATTGAATCCAAAGACTCTCCTATTTTGTCAATCCAGATAAATACTATATAAACTTTGTGTAGCCCCCTGGCATTAAACAGAAACGACAGATAATATTTGATGCCACTGTAACCAGTCTTTTAACATGAGCTGCTTGCACTGACCAAGTTAATCTCTTGTCAAACCAAACCCCTAAGTACCTCCTACTTTAGCAGGGGTTACCAGTTTAAGACACACAGCAGGCTCAAGTCCTGGGAAGGACAGATAGTGAAGGTTATAGTTACATGCTTTGGTTTGCAATTCTGTGCTTTTCTCTGCAGCTATTTGTGAAATATGTAATTTTTTAAGCAAATGGATAAGAAAAGCATCTGCTGTGGCTTCTTCACTTACCCAGTTAAACACCAAGTAAGTATAATAGTAAAAACAGATACATAAAATCCTTTTGCCTTCGGGCTAAAAGGGGGGAAAAAACCAAAAGGTTCAGTGGAAAATGCTGCTAGTTGTGGATCTTCCCTTTCCCTTCCTCCAGTAGTCCTTTCTGACCATGGGAAAGTTCACTCTCAAGGTCTCATGACCTGCACAGACTAATAGCTATGCAGGTCAGATGGCTCATTTGTTGACTGACATCTAAAACGAAAAAAGCAAGACAATTGATTATTCTACTGGGAACAATAGACAGGATCTTTCCATATGGTCCAAAAAGTTGGTATATTTGTGCAGTGTATTTAAAAGGCATATGTGTGCATTCTGTAGAGTAACTATTTTGGGTCCAGGGAGCAGAAGTGCTATATCTCAGACCAAGGCCACACAGGAATTAATGTCTGAGCCCTTACTTGAAGTGTCTCAATGAAATGCAGCACATTTATGAGTACTCACAAAATATCACTGCAAGACAACGAAGACTCAAAGACTCATTTGTAAATGGTACTCAGATTTTTTAAAAATACAGCCTGGTAGAAGGTTATTGGGGGAGAGTATATATTTCTGGCAGGAACTGTCAACAAAATCATCTTTCCAAAAACTGAATGGGGTGTGTGTGTCAAGACAAAATGTAAGTCAAGAACTATCCAGTCTTGAAATGCAAACTACTGGTGGGTTGTAAACTTTTGCTACCCCAGCTGGAATAATGAGACAGACAACAGTTTGGAATTAAACAAGGGCCATTTTATTAACTATTTAACAGAACATTGCAGCAACAGGCAAAACTAAGCAAGCATGGAACAGACAAGGTAGGCATCACTCCCTGACACAACCTCCTTGCCCTTGATATGGGCAGGTCACCTAGCTCTGGTCTTGAGCCAGCCAAATTCTGGCTCGTAACCAGCAGCCCAGCATACTAGTTGCCCCTCAGGAGCGCCTACCCCTGAGGCTGCACAGACCTTCAGGGAGGAGCCTAGCCAGAGAGGTTCCCAGAGGTGATCACCATTCTCCACTCCAGACCGCACAGCCCTAGGGCAGTTCCTAATGAACTCCTGTTCCCAAACAGGATATGCTGTGAGGCACTCACCAGTTCCATTTTCTTGCTTGCACAAACCTGCCACAGCCAAGGCCAAACCTCTGCTTTGGTCTTTGCTACCCCCTTCAGCAATCAAGTGCCAACAGGATCCCGTGCTGCAAGTCCTCTAAAAATATCCCATTGCCCTTGTCTGACAGATGCACCCCGTTGGGCCTTTACAGGTCTGGAAACTCAACCCATATATCATGGTGCGGCAAAAACAAACCCAACCTGGACTCCATTGCCTTCCTCATCTGACTGTTGGCCTTACGCCTGGCACGGTCAATACACCTTGGGTCTTCAACATTCCGCCACACCTGGTGGGGAAGCATGGCTGACCACACTATCTGCATGCTGGGCCACCATGCTCTTATCCTCACAAGGTTGGCCCTGGTCTGCAACACAAGGGCCAGGCCCTTCATCAGCCCCAAATCATTGCCCCCCAGGTGTATTACCAGGATGTGGGGCAGAGGCCCCCGTCTTTCCTCAAATAACAAGGGAAGGAGCGCAGGCCACCTCATGCCCCTCCTTCCCAACCACTCAACCGTTGCCTGCTCGCTAAGGCCAAGCTGAAAGCCAACGGGTGTCCTCCGTGCCTGATGAACTGCCCAAAAGATCATGCTGTGGCTGCAGACTTTGTCTCGTCGCACGGCCCGCAGTGCCTGTAAGAGGAACTTTATTAATTTTTTTTTGGTGTGTGTGTTAAAATAGTCTGAACTTTATTGATTAGCAGGTATAAAAATAATGCTTGGAGGGAGCAGTTCTTCTCCAGCCTGATGAGGGGCAGAAGTGGGAGAGAGAGAGAAGGCGAAGACAAGCGGAACAGGCAGGATTTGTCCCCATGTCTCTGTTTCTGTACTCCGGGCATCCATCCCTTTCTCTGTTTTAACCCAGCAAGGGAACCCTGAAACTCGCTCCTGGAGTCATCCCCCACCTCACTTATGAGAACCATTATTTCTGATTTGAATTTTGCACGCGGCTTTCATATTATATGTTTGTTTGTTTTAAAAAGAGAGAGGAAAGAAAGAAAGGCAGAGAGAGAGAGAAAAGAAAGAAAGAGAAAGAAAGAGAGAAAGAAAAAGAGAAAGAAAGAGAGAGAGAGAGAGAAAGGAAAGGAAAGGAAAGGAAAGGAAAGGAAAGGAAAGGAAGGAAGGAAGGAAGGAAGGAAGGAAGGAAGGAAGGAAGGAAGGAAGGGGAACTTTATTAATAACCCAAGTAGAACTTAAGAAACCTTAAGAAGCTTAAACATTACAGGTCCTAACATAACCTTTGTAACAACGGGATTTCCAACACCCAATACGCTGGATTTCACTGCTGGGGTACCCCATGGCTGAAGCCATGGACGCTGTGCCAATCCTAAAGGAGTACATTCCAAAGTGGATCCCACCCAGTCCCAGCCGGACCAGCGTCCTCTGCGTCACAGTCCAAAACTGGAACTTGGTGAGGGGGGTGCCATCCCTGTGTCTGAACAGATAACCCGGACCGTCACCCCGAAGTGCCAAATATTGGCCAATGGCAGCCACTGGGCACAACTCGGCCTCACAAAAGCGGTCCATTTCAATCATTGATCCCATCCTGCATTGGTTCGTTTTTGACCTACGCAGCTTAATCCGAATTCTAGAATTCAGTATGGAAATGTCCCACCACTCCAGTGCCGTGCCAGAGGCATCACTGCAAGAGCTGGCCACCAGCTCACTGATCCTGAGTGCCCCGAAAAAAACAATCAGCAATGCTGCATGAAACAGCCCGGCCTCCTAGCCATCACTGCAACACATGAGCCACTGAGTCTCAACCCCCCCCCCCCCCTGCAGCACAGCCGGGGTCAGGGGTGCCCTGGTGTCAGCCACCTTGTCACTCTCCCGTGACCACCCCTCGAGCATCTTCTAAATTCAGAAATCGCCCGTAGTATCTTCATGGCTGGACACCTTGCTAGCAAAGGCCAATGAGGACAGCTTACCCCTGATGGTGTGTGTTGACAGGCCCTTTTTCCTCAGCATCACACAGAACTGCATTAAGTGTGACACTGGTATGGGTCAGACTGATTTCAGGCCCTCTTCCTCCCTGAAGGACAGGAATTGCTTACCCGCCTTACTGTAAGCTCTTCGGGTGGAAGGGGTGAAGGCCAGACTCATCGCCCTGTCGACCTCAGCCCTCCAATCTCCCACACCTCTTCGGGCATATGTGCCGGTTGCAGGTCGGCCTCTGGAGCCAGCTGATGGAATTTCTCCATCTGTTTGCAAGAGAGAGCGTCAGTGACCCCATTGTTAACCCCGGAATGTGTCGGGCCTTAAACATGATGTTGTTTCGCAAGCACTGCAGCGTGAAGGCCCTGACCAGTGCCATTACCCTGGGAGACTTTGACATCAGGGAGTTAATTACATGCACCATAGACTGGTTGTCGCACCAGAAATGGACAGTCCAATTGACCAAATCATTGGCCCAAATTCACACTGCCACAACAATTAGAAAAAATTCCAGGAAGGTAAGATCTTTGACCCACCCCGCCTGAAACCAATCTGCCAGCCAATCCCCAGCACACCAATATCCCCTAAAGTATACCCTGTAGCCAGAGGAACCTGCCGCATCTGATGAAATCTGCAGCTCCACCTCCAGAAATTGTTGCCATACAAGGAGGTCATCCTGAATCCCCCTGGTGACCCTGGTCCTATGATGAGGAAAATGGAGGCCCCTCATCGAATCACAGAGTCTCCTTACAAAAGCCCTGCCAGTGCCATGACCTTGCATGCAAAATTTAGGTGGCCTGCTAGCTGCTGCAATTCATGCAGAGTAATCTTAGACTGTAACCTAACTGAATCCACCCGCAACGGCAATGCAGTTAATTTGTCGGTAGGCAACCTGCAGCTCTGCCCCACTGTATCAATCTCTATCCCAAGACAGGTTAACATGGCCCTCTGTTTTTTCCTGAGTTAGAGGAATGCCCAGTTCCCTTGGAAGGCTAACAAAACTGGACAGGCTAACTGGACAGGCTAACTGTCCCTTCTTGCCTGTAAACTTAGGGCACTGGGAGTTCTGATCTCCTCGCCTACTGGAGAGCTTGTACATTCTCAGCTAGTGGAAACTTTGAAGAAACTTAAGCAGCTGGATTGGGCAAGTACTGTGGCTAGGGCCAGACACACCTGTTCACCTCTGGCCCTGAGGCTGCCTCCACCTGAGAAACTTCCTGACTTTCATTCAATGCTTCCAATTTCATCCCACCGTCGCGCCTTTCAAATGGCTCGCTTAAATGTATTTCCAACAATGGTAACATTGGGCAGATTTGGAGGATTACCTTACTCGGATAGCCTCTGCCCTTGCAACTCAGATGAAATCTTATGCTCTGCTGCCCCCTCTGGATGCAAGATAGAGGGACATATATCACTCCCATCCTTACTAAGATGAATCTTCCTCTGCAGTCTTGGGTGCTCTCAGTACTACTAAGCGACTCAAATGCTGATGGACTGATAACAGCAAATGTGGCTCGGTTCTTGGCCAAGGTAGCTGCCCTTAAGAGGCATTGAAAACTTTATCATCATTATCTCATAAGCTCATAAGCTTTGGACGATTTTAGATTTTAGTTAGACTGTTCCGCCCCAAGTGTAGTTAGGTAATTTTAACTTCTGGGCTAAAGCCCGGGTTTTATGCATTGTTATTTTGATTTTTATGCCTCATTTTATGTTTCTTTTTTTATCTTTCCTTCCGATCATTTCTTCTTTTTTTTTTTTGGTCATGACTTTGGTCATATAGACCTATAATAATAAATGAAATGAAAACTGGACAGTAGAAATGGACATTGTCCCGTACCCCTCCTACCTACTAATAGGAAATCATCAAGGTAGTGAGCCATACTGCAGAGTCCCGTCCTGTATCTCAAGGCCCATTCCAAAAACAAACTGAACCTCTCGAAAGCAGCACAAGACACCGAGCACCCCATGGGAAGGGCCCAATCCATGTAGAACTTGCCCTCAAAGGCAAATCCGAGTAGCTCGAAGTTCTCTGGGTGGACTGGGAGGAGGCGGAAGGCTGACTTAATGTTGCACTTTGCCAATTCCGACCCCTTGCCACAGAGGCGAACTACCTGCATGGCCTGGTCAAATGATGTATACCTAACCGAGTATAACTCTGGTATCGCGTCATTCAACGACTCCCCACGCGGGTAAGACAGGTGGTGAATGAGGCGATATTCACCAGGTGCCTTCTTGGGCACAACTCCCAATGGGGAAACTCTCAAAGCACCAACTGGGGGAGAAGAAAATGGACCTAATACCCTGCCTTCCTTGCACTCCTTGATGATCTTTTCCCTGACTATATGCTCCATCCCAACCACTGATTTCAAATTAGGAGCTAGATAGGGTGCCTTCCACCCTTGGAAAAGTATTCTAAACCCAAACTTGAACCCCTCCAAGAGGTAAGAGCAGTCAAGGCTCTTTGGGTAACAATGCAACCAATGCTCTAAAACTTCCAGTTTAACTTGGCTGGGACCCTTTGTCAGGAGGGGGGTTGACGTTCCCCCCTCCTCCAGAACATTTACCTCCTTTGCTACCCCCTCGGCCTTTTGGCCTGGGGCAACTTGAGAAGGTGTGTGGGCCAGCACACAGCGGGCACTCATGTCGAAAAGAACAGGACCTATGGCCACAGGTCCCCTGGGAGATAAACTCCCAGCAAAAAAGGTGTCGCTGAACTGCCTGCCCCACCTGGGTACAGGTACCTGTCTGTAAATGTGCCCTCTTCAATGAGTGACCACTGTATGATCTCTCGTCCACAGATGCCCTATTCGAGGACATAATTTGCAGCCATAAATTGGGGTTAATCTTATCCCACTGCATGGATGGGTTCATGGCTGCCTGCATCCTGAACTCCTCATCATACTGTGACCATGCCGGGCTTTAGGGAAGTCTGTAAAGGCCTTGTAGATGATGTCCATATACTGGATCATCGCTGAAGCCCACCATGGCTGGTGCCTCACAATAACCGCAACATTAATGAGGAATCCAGGGTACCAACTTGCCCATGTCCTGTCCACTATGCGCCGCTTTAAGCGCTTTTTCCCGCTCATCCAGATTGTCCTTATCTTTTTTCTCCATCTCGCGATAGAGTAAACTGAAAACATCCATGTATTTGCCCTTAAGGAGCTTCTCCTTAGTGGCTATGGACAGGTGGTTGCCCAAAGGCAAATCTGCATCCCCACTAGGGATAGTGCAGGAACAGCTTCATGTGAAGCCACCCCAGGATGCTGATAACTCACACCTGGATGCGGGTAACCTCATGTAGGCCACATCCCGTGATGAGGTGGTGGAGCCCCCACGTGACTGTACAGTGGCCAGGTGGTTGGGGCCAAGGGTGTGCTTGAGCCCAAGGTGCCCTGGTGGCAAGGGCCCCATGGCCAGTGTGCACCACCCCCTGCACTAGTGTCCCCTTTACCTTCCTTTCGCTGAGGGCCCTTGTACACCTCCACCTGCATGTCGCCCCCAGTGGCTTTGGGTCAAGCTGTCTCCTTCCTCTTCTGCCTCAACACCTCTCCTGTCCTCCAAGAAGGCCAATTGTGCCAGGACCAGTGCTTGAAAAGATACAGTTGATTCCCCCCCGGCTTTTGCACCCCCAACAAACTTGGAAGGCAAACCCCGCTCTTTTTCTAAGGCTTCCAGCTGTTGTAGTATTGCAGCATTAACTGGATCATCATCTTCATCGTCAGAGGGGATAACAGGAACAAGCTGCGCTGGAGGCCGTCTCGGAGCCGGTTGTTTGCCTTTGGCCTTACCTTGCCCCTTCCTTGCAGCCATATCAGCTAAGTTAATTAGTTAATTAGTTAAGCAAGACAAAATGCAACAATTAGTGAATACCTCAATTACTACTGTGTACTTATTCAGACAGTAGAATAGAGAAGGCTCCTAATGTGAAGGTAAGTAATAGTCGAAATAATCAAGCGACTATACTGGAGAATTGTGATCTAAAATAGCTGCCACTCAGCTCCCACAAAATGGCTCCCGAACATGAGGCACCCAGACCTCACTAAGATGGCTGCCAACTGTGAGGTCTACCTAGCACCCAAGGCCTACCAACCTTATGCTAATGGCCATTCAGCCTGGCACTGTTAAAGCCACATCAGGGGCCCCAAGCAGAACATCAGAAAATTCCCCTAGGGATGCCCCCACTCAAGATGGATGCTACTGTGGCTGTGGGTAGCCAAAAGGCAACCAGTCCAACCAACAATGGCCTCCCCAGAAAGCCCTGCACAAATGACTGCTGCTGGGGGGGGGGTGATAAGGGCCTGACAACACCCAGTGCACCCTGAGCAAGAGGCCACCTGACTTTCAAAATTCAGGGGAACAAAAACCCCTGGGCGGGCCCCCTTCCAGATGGGTAGCCCATGTTAGTGCCCCCACCAAAACCCCAGGCTGACCCAAAGATGCAGCCGCCCAAGTGCTGCCGCCGCCAAAAAAGTATGGTGGCCTCATTTTGCCCTGCAGCCATCCCCTTAATCAGGCCCCCACCAGTAGCCTTTCGGGGAAACCTGCACTCCCCCCTCACACAACTGCCAAGTGCTGCTGCCGCCATAGCCAGCCGCCACCTCAAAGTACCACCAAAAACCCTGCCCCCAGAAGGGCCCTCCCCCGCCATCACAAGGTGAATGGGCCTTGGCAAACCTACTACTCCGGCGCCACCTGGATTGCCGCGCCGAGACTGCTGCTGCTGGAAAACGCAGCCCGAAAAACAGCTGCAACACCTAAAAAACCTCCATTGCTGGATTGGAGTTCGCTCCGCCGCCGCCCCAATCATGCCACTTCCACCAAACTTGGTCTGCCGCTGCCAAATTCAGGCTGCCGAGATCTCTTCGTCGTGGAGGCTGCGCAGCAGCAGGTAGGCCCAATGGAGCTGCTCCCCGTGCTCTGACACAGTTGAGCATGTGGAGCAACGCTTCTTCAAGCGGCTGGCCCCGCCCCCTCCAGCTCCGAGCTGTGTGAGCTGTTGCTTTGTGCGCACTTGTGCGCACTTGGTACTCATTTCTTCAATATATGACGGAACACAATTTGCTACCACAGGAACCTCCTGGCGTCATTTCTGACTATTAGAAATCAAACACATACACCACGCAACTTTCTTTTAAGTAGTTTCTACTCATTGTTTTCATATTTAGACAGATTCAGGTACTGGCTTACTATATATTAACAGTTCATATCTCATGACTGATACATTGTATATCTATGACACACTGTCATCCCACTTGTGGTTATATGAAAAAAAAGTTTTTGACTTGTATACTTACTCTATGTTTACATTAATAAAAAAATATTTTTTTTAAAAAAAGAAAAGAAATGCAAACTACTGGTGAGTTGTAAACTTTTCTGTACTATAGCTGATAATTTTCTTTTATATTTTTGACCAATCAAAAATAAATTTTGAGGGGGAAAAACCTTTCAATTAGAAGCTTGCTACTCTGAAGGAAGGCACTATATATGAAATGCTATCGTTTAAAGGATTTGGATGGTCTTTTATTAAAGTGGTGGGAGTGTTCACTTCACAGTTCATGGTTATTAATATCAAAACCAAATAACCAGCTATAGATATGGTTAATGTTGGCCACTGTAATGCAATTTAAATTAGCTAGAGGAGGAGGTTGTGTGTGTTCCTCTCTGAAGCATTCAATCACACTGATGTACCAGAACCACAAGAGCAATTTCATTCTTGGCATAATCAGAAGCATTTTGCGGCATCCGGGAATCTACTAAGGTAGCAATTTTCTAGATAATCAACTTAATGTCTTCATTCTAAGTGCATTTATATGTGTAAGTTAATTAGGGGAGTTAATTTTCACAAATGGCAGAAAATTTGCATTTTCCAGCAGCACTTTGTTGCTGTGCCAGTTGGAAGTTCAAGGTACAGAAGATAACCTGACATCTCATATATAGTGCAAGAGTCTTATCTAGGCCACATGCATAGCACAACTGCTAGTTCTGCTAGTGTCTATGGGTACCCTCACTTCTTTCTCTATGACAATACGGCTTAAAGGAAGATTTAAAATATCAACAGCTAAGGATATTTAATAGTTTGTTGATAAATGGCGCGTTTATTATTGGTAACTTTTATGCTATCATTTTATGATTTTATTGTATCATTTTTTAATTTTGTGAGCCACTTTGAGCCACCTACACATTTTTTAGATTAATGACTAGCTCTTATAAAGGTGAATCAGCATGGCAGGAAAAAATGTGTAGCATCGAGAACCTCAAAGAGCATAAAGAATTTGCCTATTGTTCTGCAGTAGTCTAGTATCAAAATATTATCCATTGCTGATGTGGAGCCACAATGCATTTAGTGCCCAGATTCCAGTGTTAGATGGATCTATGAGATGAACATGGCATGACTGCAGATACATAAAGTATTGCAATATTAAATTATGTGACATTAGGAGTACATGATATAGTAAGAAACATATTAATGAAAGAAAATGTCATAGAAAATGAGCCTACTATAGCAAGCTGGGGGTTGTGAAGAAGAAACATCCTAGAGTTTACAACCTGATGGTTAGTTTAGTAACCTTTGCTAAGCACTTTTGGTACTGTGGAGCTGGTCTGTGTGCTGATCTTAGGTCAGTTGCCAGTGGCACAAAGGAGAAATCTGGTATCTTCTCTTCCATGTCAAGGATATAAAATCCCACTTATGGGGGGTCATTTTATAGAAAAACTGTTTTAGTAACTTGTTTGCTTCCCCTGGGAAATTTCCATCCATAGATAGTCTTTTCCCATATGTTCCTGCCCAGGAATTAAGATCACAGGGAGAGGCCCTTCTGACTGTTCCACCAATCAGAAGCTCATCTGGTAGACACGGAAGAGAGGGCCTTTTTGGTGGGAGCCCTAAAATTATGGAACAATTTCCCCAGAGAGGTATGCCTGGTCTCCTCACTTTCGATATTCAGGAGGCAGTTGAAAGCAGTTTTGCTTTTGACTAATTTAGTTTTTATTTATTGGCAGTCCTAACTGAGATTTTACATTATGTTATTTTATGTGTTTCTTATAATTGTTGCTTTATTTACATAGTAAGGTGCCTTGAATCCTGCAAAGTAGAAACACAGCGAGTAAGTGCCTTAAATAAATCCCACAATGTGCTCTACCTTGCTTTAAAGAGTATCTGGTTGTTATTATGCTACTATATGGGCAAAGAATTAGAATGGGGGTAACACACAAACATTCATAGTAGGCTGCGGAAAGTATTTCCCTTTTCTCTCTACCAATCTCTCTGCCATCTGCTTTCCACCTGCCCTTCTCTCCAACCTCTTTCCATCTTGTTTCCTTTCCTTGGCTGAGGACAGACCAGCATTTCGTCCCGGGACAGCTGCGGGGGGCAGAAGACGCTCGCGGAAACGGGTGTGGGGCATCCTGTTCGCACTGGTAACAGTGCTGCGGGACCTTTCCGGAGAGGAGGCAGAGCAGCGCGTCCACACCGCCGGCCGTCCTTTGGAGCCTCCTCTGCTGCGGCGTGTGGCTGCTGGCCGGTCCAGGGACGTGTGTCTGTGCGCAGCGCGTCCACACTTCCGCCACCACTTCCTGTGTGCCATAGAGGCATCCAGACCGGCAGGAAGTGGCAGCAACGTGCGCCCAGACAGCCGGAGACCAGTTCGAAGAGGTGTCTGGCTGCAGCGCGTGGAGAGCGGCCCACATGCGGGTAAGTGCGGGCCGCTGACGGGGGACAGCTGCGGCAATCTGGCCGCCCTCTCTGCCTCCGCTTTAGACGCGGAGGCAGAGCGGGTCAGATTGCCAATCTGTCCTCAGCCCTCGTTTCTTCTACCATTTCTCCTCTCATGGGATAAAAGGACAAGTCCTCTTGTGGATCAAAAACTGTCTAATTAATCTGAAACAGATAGTGAGTATAAATGGGCAATTTTCTCAGTGGAGGATAGTAGGCAGTGGGGTACCGCATGGATCAGTACGGGGTCTGATGCTTTTAAAGTTGCTCATTAACTATTTGGAGTTGGGAGTAAGCAGTGAAGTGGCTAAATTTGCAGATAACACTAAATTGTTTAGGGTGGTGAAAACCAGGGAGGATTCTGAGACATACCAAAGGGATCTGACAAGGATGGGCGAGTGGGCGTCAACATGGCAAATAGAGCTTAATGTGGCCACATGCAAAGTGATGCACACTGGGGCCAAAAATCCTAACTATAAATACACATTGATGGGGTCTGAACTGGTGGAGCCTGTCCAAGAGAGAGATCTTGGAGTCATAGTAAATAACTCAATGAAAATGTCGAGACAGTGTGTGACTGCAATAAAAAAGGCCAACACTATGCTGGGGATTATTAGGAAGGGAATTGAAAACAAACCAGCCAGTATCATAATGCCCCTGTATAAATCGATGGTGCCACCTCATTCGGAAGACTGTGTACAGTTCTGATCACCAGACCTCAGAAAGGATATTATAGCATTGGAAAAAGTGCATAAAAGGCAACTAGAATGATATAAGAGTTGGAACACTTTCCCTATAAAGAAAGGTTAAAGCACTTGGGGCTCTTTAGCTTGGAGAAATGATGGTTGAGGGGTAACATGATCAAGGTTTACAAGATTATGCATGGGACAGCAGGTAGAGAAAGAAATACTTTCCTCCCTTTCTCACAAGACAAGAACTCATGGGCACTCAATGAAATTGCTGAGCAGTCGGTTTAGAATGCATAAAAGGAAGTATTTCTTCACCCAAAGAGTGATTAGCACATGGAATTCACTGCCACAGGAGGTGGTGGTGGCTATAAACATGGATGTTTTCAAGAGGGAATTGGATAAACATGGAGCAGAGGTCCATCAGTGGCTATTAGCCACAAGGTATAGATAGGATCGCTCAGTCTGGGGCAAGTGATGCACTGTATTCTTGGTGCTGGGGGGGTGCAACAGTGGGAGGGCTTCTGGTGTCCTGGCTCCACTGCTGGACCTCCTGATGGCACCTGGTATTTTTGGCCACTGTATGACAGGGGGTTGTATTGGATGGGTCACTGGCCTAATCCAGCATTGGCTTCCCTTATGTTCTTATGTTCTTTCTACTCATCTCTGTGAACAGACTCTTTCCCTCACATCTACTTCTTTCCCCATTTCTCCCTTAGCCTTTTCCTTTTCTCTTTCCCTTTTTACATTTCCATTACCACCTTCTGCTCTTGGTAAGGGCCTCATCAGTTCTCAATAGAGAGGCCAGCAAGGAGGAAAGGATGCATCTGGAAAGCCCCAATGGCATTGGCAGCAAGGAGGCTGGGGAGCTTCAGGGACAAGATGAGTTACAGTAAATTGGGCTGGGTGAAGGACAGAGAATACTGCTATAGTCTTTGTTCATTACTGGATCCCCCCATCACCACAGAGTTAGTTCAAATGATCACTCAGCTGAGCTCCCACCTTTCCATAACTTGCACGGTGAGGGACCCTTCTGGTTAGATTGGTGGGAAATGAGCAACTGCTTACAGCTAAAATGCTCTCCAAACTCTCTGGAAGCATCATGTGGCAGAGGTCATTCCTGGCAGCCCAAGAGAAGTGCCTCCTTCATGCTGCCACAGGTATGAGCATTTGACTTTCTGCTATTGTTCTGTTGTTTTTTTAAAAAACTCCCCATTTTTGTGCATTTGAGGTGTACTCTCTATTGAAGGTCTACTGAATTTTAGAAGTAGTTTTCTAGATAAAGGAAGACAGCATCTGAAGCTAACAAAAAGATAATTTAATCACTTTTTTGCTAAAGTGAAAGTGATTGCTTAAATGGTCTGATTCATAAACTTAAGCCAAATATACAGTTTGAGAAATTGTATTTGTACGAATTCTCAAAAATACCAGAGAATCAATTGATCAACATTTTCAGAGAACATGGATTCTAAAGAAGAAACAAGATGGTAAATTTAGTGCCTTATGTCTCATTACAGAGAATATTCTCTTAACACACTGATATCAAAATGTAAATAAGTTTGTTGTAATTTTGGTGCACAACTGTGCAGTTTGTGTTTTATGAGCCAAGGCAGGAGATATTTCAGTGAGCTTTAACACTGATGATCTATTTATCTGGCCAATATCTTTCAAAATCCAAAATCAAAATCCAAGATGAATGTTGGATGTCAACAAGAAAAATGCCTTGCAGAGAGGTAATATAGAATGCAGAAACAAACTTGCAATGTTGTATTGTATTACAGAAGGGATAGGAGGTGGGGTGGGGGAAAGCTCCAGCACATTTAAGTATATCTCACTATAAGCATTTTAGACCATTTGTTCTGACATATATAAGATTACAACATTTTTATGTAGTTCTATAGGGTAACTGTGTTGGTCTGCCATAGAACAGCTAGATTTCAGTCCAGTAGCATCTTAGAGACCAAATGGAAAAAAGGGGGGAGAGTTATGAGCGTTCAAAAACTCTCTTAGTCAGATGCCTGACAAAGTATCTGATTTTATGTTTAAATTCCATATAAATTGTGCAAAAGGCATACAAAATTCGGGGGGGGGGGCTATGACATCAGTTGCAAAGTGTGAAAAATCAAAAACATTGACAAACTATATAAACTCAAAAAAATGACACATTCAATCATCCATGATGCTTTCCAAAAGTATACAAACAAGAATTATCTAGCATGCCAAGTGCCAAATCCCCCCTTGCTTCATTGACATGACAATTATGATGTGTATAATTATCACAGTTCTGGGATGTCAGAATTGGTCTCTAGTGGCATGTAGACGGTGACTACTGGGTATGCCATTGTAGCTCCATGGCAACTTGTGTGTAGGTTTCCACAGGGTATGGTGCTGTAACATTTACTTGAAGCTGATGAGTGAGATGATTTGTAGCTCTGGTGTAGATGTCATCAGGATGCTCTGAATTTCATGATCCAAGCATATGAAAGATCTGTCTCTGTCCTGTACTATGGTTTAGAGGCCGTGGGTGAGTGGATGCCATCAGATAGATTCAGGATGACAAGACGGAGATTATGTTGATGGGAGATTATCAGATTCTGAGGTGTTTGAAATTACCTATGACAAATGGGCACCTGATTAGGTTAAGGGCCTCAGAATGCTTGTAGGTTAACTTGTTATTTGAGAAGCTGGTAAAGGCCATGGCCTTGTATACTTTCCATAGTATGACTTATTATTGTTCCATAGGGCCTGTAAAATGGAGCTGTTGCACCAGGCCTTTTGTTGAGGCAGGGGGCATTCAACGAAGTCAGCCTCCCCCAATTTATTGATTGATCTGATTTGTATACTGCCCTCTCCACAAGCAGGCTCAGGGCGGTTTACAATATTTTTTAATATAATAACATTAAAACAACCATTAAAAACAATTTAAACAAAGTCTGTCATCATTATTTGGCCCAGATTAAGATTAAGAAGATCTCTGAACCCAACCACTCCAGCTGAAACTACCATATTTTTCGCACCATAAGACGCACTTTTTCTCCCCCAAAAAGTGGGGGGGAAGTGCCTGCGTCTTATGGTGCGAATCCCCCCCATTCGCTCAAGCTCCCGGGGCCGCGCCAAGCGCTGCGGGCCCGGAAGCAAGCCCCCGCCTCCCTCGCCCTCCCCCCAGTGTAGATCCCGGCTCCGCGGCGAGCGCCGTGGGCCGGGAGCAAGCCCCCGCCTCCCTCGCCCTCCCCCCAGTGTAGATCCCGGCTCCGCGGCGAGCGCCACGGGCCGGGAGCATGCCCCCGCCTCCCTCACCCTCCCCCCAGTGTAGATCCCGGCTCCGCGGTGAGCGCCGCGGGCCGGGAGCAAGCCCCCGCCTCCCTCGCCCTCCCTCCCAGTGAAGAAAGCCCTCCTCCCACCCCCCCTCAGAAGCCCCCCTCCCACCCACTCCCCTCAGAAGCTCCCCCCTCAGAAGCTCCCCTCCCAGCCTCTCTCCCTCCCACCCCCTCAGAAGCCCCCCCACCTCAGAAGCCCCCCTCCCACCCCCCCTCAGAAGCCCCCTCCCTCCCACCCCCCTCAGAAGCTCCCCTCCCAGCCCCCTCCCACCCACCCCCTCAGAAGCCCCCTCCCACCCACCCTCAGAAGCCCCCCTCCCTCCCACCCCCCTCAGAAGCCCCCTCCCTCCCCTGCTCACCTTTCCCACCCCATTCCTTCCCCCTCACCATTCTTGGGATGGGGGGGAGGTAGGGAGGTAAGAGCTGGGCCTGAGTGGCGTTAAGCCACTGGGGCCCAAGCAAGGGGGGGGAGGGAAACACTTTGTCTTTCTGTCTTTCTTTCTTTCTCTTTCTGTCTTCCTTCCTTCTCTCTCTCCTCCCTACCTTCCTGTTTCTTCCTTTCTTTCTGTCTGCCTTTCTGTCTTCCTTCCTTTTCTCTCCCTCCCACCTACCTACCTACCTACCTTCCTTCCTTCCTTCCTCCCTCCCTTCCTTCCTTCTGTCTCTCTCTCCCCCCACCTACCTTCCTTCCTTCTCTCTCTCTCTCTCTCTCTCCCCCCTACCTACCTACCTTCCTGGTACTTTCTTTCTGTCTGTCTTTCTTTCTGTCTTCCTTCCTTCTCTCTCTCTCTCCCTCCCTACCTTCCTGTTTCTTCCTTCCTTCCTTTCTGTCTTCCTTCCTTCCTTCTCTCTCTCTTCCCCCTACCTACCCCCCTCCCTCCCCCGCTCACCATTCTTGGGCTGCAGGGGGGGGAGGTAGGGAGGGAAGAGCTGGGCCTGAGTGGCATTAAGCCACTGGGGCCCAAGCAAGGGGGGGGGAGGGAAACACCTTGTCTTTCTGTCTTTCTTTCTGTCTTTCTGACTGTCTTTCTTTCTTTCTGTCTTTCTTCCTTCCTTCCTTCTCTCTCTCCCCCCTACCTACCTACCTACTTTCTTTCTTTCTTTCTTTCTTTCTTTCTTTCTTTCTTTCTTTCTTCTCTCTCTCTCTCTGTCTCCCCCCCCCCCCCCAACTACCTACTATTTGATTCAGAATATTTTTTCCCCTGTTTTCCTCCTCTAAAACTAGGTGTGTCTTATGGCCAGGTGCGTCTTATAGTCCGAAAAATACGGTATGTTTGTGTTTATACACAACTGTTTTACTGTTTATGTGTTTATACACAACTGTTTGTATTACCTAGTTGTATTACCTGTTTTGTGTTTATACACAACTGTTTGTATTACCTAGTTGTTAAATATTGTTATATTAGTTCATGTTTTTATCTATTTATAATGTAATCTGCTCTGAGCCCACTAGTGGGGAGGATGGAATACAAATCCAAAATAAGTAAAAATAAATAAATAGTTATTGTAAAGTTCCAGAGCTAGTGTGTATGCTTTACTCTTTCTGGATTAAGACAATCTGAGTTCACTTTTGCAACCTCCATATTTGATTACTGCAATACACTTTATATAGAGCTGCCCTTAACATTGACTCAAAAGCTTAATCTAGCTCAAAATACTGCTGTCTAAACAGACATGAGAACAAACAAATGTATTCAATTGCTGTTGTGCCAATTGCAGGAGCTAACAGTATGCTTCAGAACCCATCTCATTGCAGTCATGATAAAAAAATACTAGCTATCAAAGGGATGTGGTATAATGAAATAGCAACAGGCACTGAATCAGCTAGACTGTGATAGACACTAAGGCAATTATTATTTGCTAGTATTCTCATGATCAGATTTTTTTTTTAATATGAAAAAATGTGAACTCTGGGGTACAAATTTAGAGTTTTCAGGATACAGATCTGTAGTTTGTTTCTGTGCCATTTTATTTTCCAGTCTCTTAGGGTGTGTTCAGATGGCTCTTTTGATCCGTGCCAGGCACTCGTGCCTGGTGGATTTCAAGTGCATGTCCAGACTTCAAAATCTGTGCCACTTTCGTCAGTAGCCCGTCGATCCCCATCGGGGATCCATACCTAAAAGATACTAGTTAAATTCCGGTCTAAAGCTGGCCGATGAGCCAATGCCGGGCTTTCCACCATCAGGTCATACCTCCAGCACACAATCAGCCCATAGGGATGGTCTCCAGACCATCCCAAACGGCCGCCATTTTAAAAAACTCTTAGCGATGCACGCATAACTGCTTAAACAAGTGATGTTCCCAGAGCTCTGCTCAAGCGATCCAAACAATGTTATGTTTCTGATGGTCCCCTGAACTTTGTCAACTTTATTAAGTGAAATGGTATCTAGAGGGAAGGTATTGCTGGACGTGTTTTTACCAGTTTTAGTACGCACATGCGTGGAGAAACAAGTATATGGTGAGGTGCCTATGCGCATGTGCAGACAGGATTTTTTTTAAAAAAGCTGACTGTGTGGCTCCTCACGGTGGATGCCATCTAGACAATCCACCATGGGAGTCAAGCGTGGTGAAGCGCTTCACAGGCAGGCTGTCTGGTCATGCAATGCTGGATCAAAAAGATCCAGCTCAAATTACAGCCAGGTCAATAGCGGGATTAGCTGCCCATCTGAACACACTCAGAAAATGTCATATTTGAATTTGGTAATTTGAACATGAATATAAGTTGCCAGATCACTTGAGCTGAATTTGCCATCAGGAAATAGTATTGTGTGTATTTAGCTTAAGTAAGAATGATTGTGATGTCTATTCATGTTGTAAAATGTGAAAGTAAAAATGCCTGCATAAAATGGCACTACAGTAAAGAAAACCAGGCCTATAGTGTCTAATAATTTCAGGAAACCTTCAGAAGAATGGGGGGGGGGGGCTTAGGAGAGCAGAAATATGTAGATTTGTAAGGATGCATTAGAAGTCAATAGAATGGATGGATAACTTGCCTAAAGAGCAATATGAAACAGCCAATCTTAAGGCAGCTGCGCTGGTTGCCAATTTGTTACCAGATTAGGTTCAAGGAGCTGGTTATAACCTTTAAAGCCCTGAACCATCTGGAACCAGCATACCTGATGGACTGACTCTCCCAATATAACCCACCATGCTGTTTGTGCTCATTGTTGTGCAATTTTTTTTTACATTGCCTGCTCCTTAGGAAGTCCTTATTGCTTCCACTAGGGTGAGGGCTTCTTCCATCATAGCCCCATCCTGGTGGAATGCTTTATCGGAGGAGAAACATGCTGTGCAGGACTTGTTAAGGTTCTGTAGGGCATGCAAGATGAAGTTGTTCTGGCAGGCCTTTTATTAATCCTTTTACTTTCAGCTGTAATTGCTTTGCCAGATATTTTCTGTTTTGAATATTTTGTAGGTACTGTGAGAATGTCAAGATTTTAAGTGGTTTAATGATGAAGTTTATGGTCTTGGTGTATTTTTTTTAAATGTTGTGATCCACCTTGAGCCCTGCATTGTGAGAGAGAGGTGAGAAATGAATGAATGAATGAATGAATGAATGAGGTGGGATTGTGTGTGTCTGAAGAGCCCAGAAAAAGAACAAATCTGGAAAATAGATAAGTGTATGGCTCGAAGGAACAACTATGCTACTCCAGATTTACACTCAGGTCATCCAACAGGAGTCTGTAGAGCTATACTACTGAAAAGCCACTGTAGAGACAGCAGAAAGCAGGAAAAATTCTACTGTCTAGAAAAGTTCCAGACACTGATGGTATGAGAACGATCTAGAGATTGTTTAACTTTTCTTGTCCCTCTTGGCCTCTAATAGCTCTCTCTATTAAAAAGGTTATGGCTGTTTCTAGAATGATTCTAGAAGGAAGTATGCTATTATGTGAAGCATAGCTGTTTTCTCTATAAACCAATCTATAATAATTTTATCTGCCCTATTACTATATCCATGTGTACTACAGTTAGTTCCCTCAGAGCAGCAACGTCATGTAATATTGATTCCCCTTCTTGTTCATCCTGGTAAAATTGTAGTGATCAGCTAGCACGTTCACTTTAATGCAGAAAGTGTATTCTCATCTTCAAGGAGAAGAGTACATATTCACTTACCCCTTCCGTTCCAAGGCAGTGGATAAGAGCTGTATTCTTTGTTCAGAAACCTCTCTTTGCAAGCAGATAGTTCTCAAAAATCTGAATCCAAACACTTGAGGTTCACCTAGACCTTGAAGAAAGGCTGGAAATTATACCAATATAATTTATATTTTATAGACGTTACATTAAACAGTGTTAAGGAACTAATAATTTGGGGACTTGTGACCGTAGGATTCTAGAAAAAGCTTTATAGACTGTTGCATGAGATTATTTATTCATTTATTTGGATTTACTAGGCCACCCTTCCCTAAGGTAGGGCTCAGGGCAGCTTACAACAGGATAGTATACATTCTCCATATAAAACCAAATTAAATAGTCTAATACATACTTGTAGATAAAAACAGTGTATACAATATATAAAATGGCAGAGAAATCCTAACTCCCCAGTCTCCTCTGGGGGGAGGGGTTATAAGGGATAGGGAATTATATGAGAGTGCCAGAAGAAGTCCTGTTGCTGTCCTCAACTGAAGGCCCCAAGGGTTTTAGTTGCTCATCATTTTGAAGTTTTTTTAAGCCCACTTCTTCAGTTTTTATCTTTCCAGTCATTGCAGGTCATAGCTGAGCCAGGACAAGGAACAGGAAGAAACTGGTAATCCTTCAGTATGACAAAAACTTTGCTTGATCAGTCTTAGCCTGTAAATCCAACCAGATTGCCTAGTTGTCACACTAGCAAGCTGACTCATCATTAGCAGAGTGCCTTTAAGTTCAGTAACAACCCTAGAGATGTGGATTTTGAATTGGGTCTTTTTATCCCACCCCCAATTTTTTAGCGGTCTCTCCAGTATTCTACCTGAGGTGAGTTACAATCTATTTAAAACAAGAAAACATTAAAAAAAACCAAAAACAGGAAGAACATTATCATAAAAAGCAGCTTAAAACCTGATAAAAGTAGGATTGCTTAAGCACCCACAGGGTTGGTTTATGTTGTACTTACCAGTCAGAAGCCAGGATCCAATTTGGGGTCTGGTAGCCTGCCAGTTTCTGAGCTGCTCCAGCCTGTTCAGTGGTTTACTTTCTATGCTTCTGTGTATTCAGGCAGTAAAGTATGGTTCAGTTGGCAGCATTTCACATGCGTATTCTCACACAAGATGACGGGAGTCCTGATGACAATGCATACCACTCTACAGCCAATTCTCTAGCTAGTGAGCAAGCCAGTCACTTATTTATTAATACTGTGCATTTTAAAACTCTCACCGATTGGTTATTAATTAAAATCCCTGTTATTGATATTTCATGTGCATTTTTGCACAGCCTTGTAGGAATTGTAGCATTCCCACCAGCATCATTTAATTTCCTGACATGATCATCCATGACCTTGGGGGAGAACTAACTTCACCTACTGCACAGGTGCAAAAGCAGCTGCGAGGCAGAAGGACATGAAACTCCACCAACAAAGCTCCAACAAAGCTGCGAAGCTATTTGGCGTGCTGCTCAATCAGATGTTGAGGAAGCAAGGAGATCCAAGGCTCAGTTCATGAGTGATTGCAGCTGTCAAAAAGAGTATGTTTGCCTGCTGAACATGTTTGCTGCAAAGTTCTCCTCATCCCTAATAAAAGACATGACATAATAAAAAACATTTGACAGAGCCAGTCAATGACCAGATTCTCCTGGCTAATTCTAAAATTTTATGTGATATGGAACAGCCTTCTTGAGAGCTGACTGATTTAACACCTCCAGAAAAAGGTGTTGGAACTGTCCTGAAAAGGTTGGAACACTTTCCCTATGAAGAAAGGTTGAAGCGCTTGGGGCTCTTTAGCTTGGAGAAACGACGGCTGAGGGGTGACATGATCGAGGTTTATAAGATTATGCATGGGATAGAGCAGGTAGAGAAAGAAGTCCTTTTCTCCCTTTCTCACAATACAAGAACTCATGGGCACTCCATGAAATTGCTGAGCAGTCGGTTTAGAACAGATAAAAGGAAGTACTTCTTCACCCAAAGAGTGATTAACACGTGGAATTCACTGCCACAGGAGGTGGTGGTGGCTACAAGCATGGACAGCTTCAAGAAGGAATTAGATAAACATATGGAGCAGAAGTCCATCAGTGGCTATTAGCCACAAAGTATAGATAGGAATTCTCAGTCTGGGGCAAGTGATGCTCTGTATTCTTAGTGTTTTGGGGGGGGCAACAGTGAGAGGGCTTCTTGCCCTACTGCTGGACCTTCTTCTTCTTCTTTTTTTAAATAAATAAACTTTATTGATATTTATATAACATACAGCATAGGTGGTTGTTTACATAGCTGTTACATTGTTCAAAAATAGTTGACATCTAAAATAAAGCATTTAACAATTTACCAATAGACAGTTTCCTATTCCTATTTCTATTTTCTTATACTAACCTTTGGTTATTCCAATATATCTAGTAGTTGTATTTCTAGTATTTTTAACATTGAATTGGGTTGTTCACAATTGAGTGTTATATAGTGTGCAAGTGTTTCTTGTAAGGAGTAAAGATTTAGTGTATTACATTAGTATTAGATCTTTACAAAATTTGTTTTGTGGCAGTGTTTCGTGTTTAACAGCATAGTCATAGAAAAGATACCATTTTTCTATGAAGTTTGTAGTTTTCGGGTAGATTTCTGTTTGATGTAGTCGGTATGTTATTTTTTCCATTAGAAACTGATCCCATACTTTTTTCATCCAGAGGTTTCTTTCAATCTTTTGTGTGGATTTCCAGGTTTGCGCTATTGTTGTTTTTGCTGCTGTTAATAAACTACTGATCAGGTCTCTCATTGATTTAGAGATAGTGTCTTCGTGCCACATATTTAGTAATATAGTTTCTGGGTTTAAAGGGACCGTATAGTTAGTTATTTTGGCTATTTGAGTTATTACATCTTCCCAAAAAGTGTGTACAATCTTACATGCCCACCAGCAGCGTATATAGGAGCCTTCTTCTCCACATTCTCGCCAGCATTTGGAGGATTGTGTGTTTGATATTTGTTTGATTTTGGTAGGTGTTAGGTACCATTTCATTAGAATTTTGAAATTTTGTAATTTGGTTGTTATTGATGGTGTTTTGATTAATGATTTTGTCCATATCATCGACCATTGTTCTTCTGAGAAGGTCTGTTGACAATCTTGATGCCAGGAATCTTGATATGGTAATGTTTTTGGTTTTCCAAGACAGATTAGGATGTTATAGATTCTGCTGATTAGCCCTTTATTTTTTTCTAAATAAATAAATGTATAAGTTATATTAATTGATTTGTGCTATATAATTAAAATTATTGAAATTTATAGTTCTAATTAATTAAGCTTAACTAAAATTGCCAGCAGTATATAGCAAAAATAAGTATAGTAGGAGTAAAACCAATGTACAATCTCTATTTTTTGCTTAAAATACTTGTATATTGTAATGCAATGTTAGTCAATATTAGATGCAATAGCAGTTTATATGAACAACAATTCTTAATATCTATGGCTTAATAGGAATAAATATATAAATTATGATTAATAATATATGCTGTATGTTTCAATTTGTGGTTATAATTAATTCAGCTTAGTTAAGATACAATCAATACAGAACAAAGTCAAATAAAATTATGAAAACTGAATGGTTATCACTATTTTCTAATATAGTTCTATAAACAGATATCAACAATAGAACAACTAGCAGCTATTTTTCCTACGTATTTCAGTCAAATAGTTGATAGATTGTAATGTTAAGGAGGTCCTTTTTTTTGTTATTATTTTCTCCTTTTATCTTCAAGTTTCCTGTATGTTTTCTGTATTAGTGTAACTGCCAGCCGGCAAGTTTTCTGCAACTTTGTTTTCAATTTAAACTAAACAAAGAGAAGGAAAATATTTTCTGCTGCTATAAATACTATGTAGCTATTAAGTATAAACTATTACAATCCCAGGCGAGTTGTGTACTAACCTGGTTTGTGTTGAAAATTAAAGTTACAACAACTAACTAACTTCAAAAACAGTTCACTGTTGGGATAGGTGGCTAAAAGAAGAAGCAAGTCCCCCCCCCCCCTTGTTAGCGTGTCTTTTGTGAGGTTGATGTTAAAGTACTACCCACATATTTGTAATGTGTTTCATTTATCGATTAGAAGAGTCAATGTTCTTTATTCAACTGCTCTTATAGGTATTTTGCTATTTTTGGATGGAGAAGGTGATTGCTCTGGTTTCCTCTTCTGTGATCCCTTGCTGGTGTCCATTGGTTGCGGCAGTTGTAGATTGTATAGCAGCGTCTTTCCGGAGTCTAAGTCATCAGCTGTGAAGATTTTTCCATCTTTTTGGACTCTTAGCTTTGTCAGATTCACCCATCTATATTCTATATTTGCTTGTTGTAGTGAGAGTGTAATAGGTTTCAGTTCTTTTCTTTTTTGTAGTACTGCAGGCGGAAGGTCAGGAAATACTAAAATCCTTCCTCCGTTTAGAGACAGACAACCCCGTATTCTAGCTGTTTCTTTCTAGGGCGTATGTCGGGGATGGTTGCCAGAACATCCCTAGGATTGTTTTGGTGGGGGTTGGATAGAGACCCTAATCTGCTTGCTTTTGTAATTAGCGGGGCTATGCCATCCTCAAGCTCCAGTTCCCTGGACAGCCAGTTCATCAGGAAAGAGGGTAGGTCTCGGTCTGTGTGATGGTTTTCTGCTATCCCACGAAATTTAAGATTTTGGTGGTGGACTGACATTTCTAAAGATGTTACTCTTTCTTGGAGGCTTGTGTTTTCTTTATAAAGTGCCTTACAGTCCTCTTTCGACATCATTCCTAGTTCTATGGCAGTTTCTGCTGTTTGTTGTGTTTTTTCCATGTTTATTTTGAGCTCTGCAAATTGAACTGATAGAGGTTTTATAAGTGCTGCCATATTGTCCAATAGTTTAATTTCCATTGTTTTAAGGAGTACTGTTAAACGCTCTTCCGTTATCGGAGGCTGTGTGAGGGTTGGAACTGTTGGGCCTGCCATTTTGTCAGTTACAGTTTCAGTTAAGGCCGGCGTTTCTGTGGTTTTCTTTAGGAAGTAGCTTAAATCTTGTGTGTGTGGAGGGCTAATTAGTGATTTTTTGATAAAGTCTTTTTTGCCCATGCTTTATATGCCTTGTTTGTGGGTAGTTTTGCCGATTTTTGCTAATTTCGCTAATTTCGCTGCTGGACCTTCTGAGGGCACCTGGTGTTTTTGGCCACTGTGTGACAGAGTGTTGGACTGGATGGGTCACTGGCCTGATCCAACATTGGCTTCTCTTATGTTCTTATGTTCTTATGTCCCATGCTGCTAACCTCTGTCTATCTTCTGAAGATTTAAAGAGCAATCCTAAGGGGGAGGGGATCGGAATAGGGACCTAACTCAGGGGTGGGCAATTGTTTTGGCTTGGGGGCCACTTTGTGGGAGCGGAAGTTAGCAGAGGGCTGCACCTTTTAAAATGATTGCATTCATTAGTTAACTTTGCATTTCAGAAAAGGTATAAATTGTATCATAAAAATCAATAAATATAAATTAAATAAAATAGTGGTAGTTTTATTCAATTTATTTATTGTGCTAATTTTATATCATCTATAGCTGCAAGCACATTTAATTTTAGAATCAGTTTAATGAGACAAATGTACCCTATCACACTTTTCTACATTTTTTTTGAAATCAGGAGTGAGATTGCTTGTTGAGATTCTCATCACAGCCTGCAAGTTAATGTCTGTCAAAGAGCATCTATATTTACTCTTGTTGATCTTCATGCAAGAAAAACTGCTCACAAATATATGTAGACCCAAATATAGAGAACATTTTCCCAGCAAATTTCTTCATACATGGAAACTTTTTCAGCAGACAAAGATTTGTAAAAGTCAACTAATGTCACAGCATTAAACATTTCTTTCACAGTGTGATCTGACTGCATGTCAGTAAGTTCAAGCTGCAGCTCCTCGGGTGCTGTATCAATATCAGCAGTGATGGGATAAGAGAGCAAATTGAATTTAGGCTCAATTTTCTTGAAGTCCTGAAATCCTCTTGGCAGGCCGCAAAAAACTCTGTGGTGGGCCGCATGTGGCCCCCGGGCCGCAATTTGCCCACCCCTGACCCAACTGACTCTTACAGCATAAAGGCAGATTACACTAGCACAGGACAATAGCAGCGCTGCACCACAAAGTCCCCAAAGCAGAGCAATGGCACAGACCCACTGCTGGTGTAGATGTGGGTGTTTCAGGAGGTATGGCAGCCGTTAGGTGGCTTCCAAGGTGTTTTCAGCATGGGAACGTCCCTCCCCCCCAAGCAGGCACAAAGTTGCAAAAATGGTGTCATAGCCCACTGACAGCCATGATAACTTCAAATTTACTCCCTCACACACAGCTGCAGCCATGCCCACAGGACCCCAAGCAGCTCAGGATACTAAGTGTGCACCTAATCAGCACACTCCCCTGCTCTGGCCATGCCCCTCCTTGGGACCCGGTCACAGCACCCCACCCTACAAATGGTTCCAGGAGGTTGTCCCAGAATTCCAGAGGTAGGGCCTGTGGAACAGAATGCTGTCTGACAGCTCCCAGCCATGCAGACTTAGAGCAAGTGCACGTGTACCTGGTGGTGGGTGCAACACAGACAGGGCATCTGTTTTGGGGGAATATACCCCATGGAGAGCATTTGTGGCTGATCTCTCCCAGATTTCAGCCCAGGAAAAACAGGCCTTTCACTGGCATCCCAAGGGGCAGCTGCATATGAACAGGTAAGCAAGGCTCCAAGTCCTCCACCCCCATACCTCCCCTGGTCCTACTACAATGGCACCAAGCTCCCTCTCTCAAACCCAGCAGCCATGGGGGTGAGCAGCAGACAACCAGATGCACATGGATGCCACAGACCAGGTGGTTAGGTGTGTTGGGGTCTGCCTGAGGCAACTGCCGGGAGGGGGGGCACTGTGACAGTCATCGACAAGGCTGTTCACCTAGCAAGGTAGCAATGTTCCCTCTAAACTCCACAGTGTTGTGAGCAAAAATTCTACGTCGTGAGCAAAAAAAAGCTAGTCACTTTAAAGCTGTAAATGAGTCTACATTTGACTATTGCATAAATTAGTTTTTTAGAAGATTATTTCTATAACCTTGTAGAAATCTCAGAATGAATTCTTTTGAACTCTATTTAAACTATATGTTAAGAATAATTTAAACATTATCAGAGAAAACAGAATCAAGTCAAATTTCATTACGGAAAATGTTCTCTATGGGGATAGACCAGGCCTCTGGAGGACAGGTCTTCCTGCCCCTGTCCACTGTATAGACAGTAGCCATGTCCCAGCAGGCAGAGGGGTGGGCAGGGGTAGCACTGGCAGGACAGCTGCCCCTGGACCAGGTATTGTGGCTTCTGGTGGCCCAAGGAAGGGAGGGGATTCTGGTCCCTTGTCAAGTTCCCAGGCACAGGGCCCAAATCTGGCAAAACTCATCCTGCCCACTCCATGTGGGCAGCAATTGAGCAGGAGTGGCTGGAGCGCCATTACAAGTGGCAGGAAAACTTTTCTGGGGGTAGCAATGAATGTTGGGGCTGGCAGCATCAGTAACAACACCTGGAGGGGCTTCTTGCCATAGTGAGGGATGTGAGTGAGGAATGGGCACACTGAGTGACTGCTGGGGAACTTGTCTGAGTCTATCTGGGGGGCTCAGCTCCCCCATGCCTCTTCTTTTGCTATGCCTCCAGCAAGGGTGGCATGCAGGTTTGCATGGGGATGCCCTTGACAATATAGCTGCCTTGCTGGACACTGTGGCCTGTGGTGAACAGGGAGCACCTTCAAATCCATGCCCTTGTTCATTGTCACCCTCTGGGGACCTGTGCGCTCTGTGTGCAGAGTGTCACCATGGGGTGCCCCCGTGGCTGATGGGTGATGCCCCCCTCAACACTGACAGATGATTGGGGATGTAATGAGAGCCAATTTGGTGTAGTGGTTAAGAGTGGCAGACTCTGTCTGGAGAACTGGGTTTGATTCCCCACTCCTCCACATGCAGCTGCTGGGTGACCTGTGGTCAGTTACAGTTATCCCAGAGCTGTTCTTTCAAGAACAGTTCTCGAAAGAGCTCTCTCAACCCCACCTTCCTCATAGCCAGAGTGTCTGTTGTGGGAAGAGGAAGGGAAAGGAGATTGTAAGCCACTCTGAGACTCTGAGTTAAGGGTGGGGTATAAATCCAATCTCTTTTTCTTCTCTTTAAGGGTTTGTGTGACAGAGGAGGAGTGTGATGCCTGTGGCCCAACCCTCTCCACCCTTGCCAGTGACAGACACTTGGCTCAGCCTCCTCAACTCATGACTCCCACTGGTTTTTCCTGCCATGTCTATCATGCCGCCCCTACCTTGCAACAATTCTGGAACGGAATGCTGTGGTGGAATAACCGTAGACACTGCTACGGCAGCGCCTAGTAACAGTGTTGGGGCACCTTTTCCACATTCGGCCTCCACGTGACTATCCTCTTAGGGAGGTGACTAGTGCTGCTGCAGCTGTCTCACAGCCGGTCACCACAGCGCAGGTGCAACACAGGATTGCTCTGCCCAACATGTTCAGCTTTAAAAAGAAGTGGAACACCAGCTTACCAGTAACATTTAGCAAACCAGTATATAAAAGTTAGCTTTATTTTACCTTAGTTTTTATCTCCCTGTTGCCTTTATTCTTTGATTTCTTTGTTGTCTCTCTGTTTATTAATCATAATAGATTTCTTATTTTTAAAAAATCTGTCAGGTGACATTGCAAGAGCATGATAACCCTGTGTATTTAAATCCTTTGTGAATTACTGACCCAAGATGAGTACAGAAAAAGTTGGGAGAACATCTCTATCAGAGATATAGGACAGGGTGCCATAAGCCTTGCCCAAGAACACATATTTCTTCCCCAATCTTTCTCTCCAAAGATACCCCCGGTAGGAAAGGCAAAGATAATGTGGTGGTGGCAGTTCTTTACCTCTGAAAGATCTGAAGTAAAAAGGGAGCATCAAACCTTCTGCTAGGGAAGTCATATGTCACCTTCTTACAGTATCTTTTATTCAGTTATATGAAACATAACATACTGGACAAATATTTTATTTATTTATACACTGCTTTCCCAAAGCTGAAGGAGCTTTTAAAATTGATAAAATACATGATGAAACTAGAGGAGATGCTGGCAGATTTGTCATTGGATCTTCTCAGTAACTTGAAAAAGTAAATTGCAGTTGTGCATGGCCCTGATCCATATCTGATCTTCTTGGGCAGCAGCGGGAGGGGGGGTAATTGTACCATCCACTATCTGAAATACCACTGTTGTTAACCTTGGAAGAGGGAAAAAAGACAGGTGCCTATTTGTATTCGCTTTCAGGACTCAGTATTGATAAAGGAAACCACACAGAGTTGAAAAGATTAAACCCTCTCTTTTCATATATGTCTCCAAATCTGAACTGGAACTGTGTAGGAATGCAATTTGTAGGGTTTTTTAATGCCATGGATATCCAGTCATGGATCCTCAGTTGTGACCCACAATTGTTATAAAATGAACATAAACCTACCAGAAATAAATATGTCCTTCCTCAGTTCTCTTTTTTTTTCCTTTCACCCTCAAATGTTCATACTTTAGCACATGAACCATAAAAGTATTAGATATAACCAGGGCAATAGGAAACACCAACAGAGCACATTAGCTTCAAAAGTTAAAGAGCAAAGATTAATATATGATGCTTATCAAAAAGTTATGCAATATTACTAGGTCTTTTCTCATATCATGTCAGATAGAATCCTCTGCTAAATAGAATTTTTTGGGCCTTAGATATTTGAAAATAAGAAGTATGGGGCTTTAGATTTGATTTGAATTTAAAGACCGTCCTGTCAATTAAATAGAAAGAAATAGGAATTTGTGCAACTAGAGGTAGGTGGGAAAATAATGTGAACAAAAGCCGAAAAATTTCATCCAGCAGTGTATAATTGTGATGGTTGTTTTTCTCTTGTCATGTCTTATTGTGGTTATTTTAGGGATGGCAGCATAGAAAAAAGAGATTACACACATGCACAAACACAGATTTCAGCAATGCTACCTACAGCGTTATTGTGTTTGTGCCCTCAATTATCCTATTAAACGGAAAATGTTATTGCTCATACAGCACCTGCAACATAACCATCATAGTAGTGTCTAGGTGTCAAACCTGACAATTAAAAAGTAGAACCACTTACTATGTTTTATTATAATTATAATTTTAAAGGGGGTAAACCACATTTTCTTTCCTGGAAAAAAAAGAGATCTGGGGGCAATTTCTTTCCTTTCAAATATACCCACATTTTATCATATAAATGAAAAGGATGACATTTGGGGGTTTGTTTGGTTACTGTGTGAAACTTAGCTTGAACAGCAATAGGAGGTAGGTTCCCCCAGACAGCAATAAAGCAAACAATGGAATTTATGCTGGCTGGGCTTGCAACATTTTGGACTAATTTGTTTTGAGGACAGCCAAAATTTCCAGAATTGATTACAAATTGGCTTACAATTGCAAAATTAAAATAACCACCATTAAAAACTAGATAAATTGTCTAAAACAAATATTGCCCCCAAACCCAGGAATGAAAATTCAGTACTCAAAATGTGTGTTCAGCTAGGATTTTATTATTAACTGTTCTGCACAATCAAACAGCAAGCATTTCTTCTTTTTGGTGCAAGCTAGCCTAACAATATGGGCATGCTGTTAGGCCACCAGCAGATGAATGAACCCAAGCTGGCTCAAAGCACAACATTACAACTATTCTATGGTCACGGCCACACTAGCGAGATAATTCGGACGGGAACTGACACAAATTTGTGCTGGCTTAATTTGCGCCATATTTGCATGATCACACAGGTCCGTGGACCTGCGAGGGCAAACCACTGCTACATGATCACATGCAACTGCGGGTGAGTTGGGTTTTTTCCCCGGCTGTTTTCAATTTGCTTATTCACTTAAACAAGGGATTGATGAATTGCCTCTCTACCCTGGGGGTTCTCCAATGATGCAAATACCGGGGGGGGGGGAGAGAAAAAGCCTGATCCCCAATGCCACACATTTGTGCTGGCGCAATCACACAGGGAAAGTCCGCTCTGGGCCATCACAAACCATTTGATACTGCCTTTTCACTGGTAGCTTTTTTTCCCAAAGGCTTTGGAGGCCTCAGATTGGCCGGGGGCGGGGGTTTACAGCACCTTTTGCCACCTCCCGGCCTCCATCGGAGAGCGTTCACTGTTACTGGTAGCTTTTTATGCCGATTCCCCACCGGCTCAAAGCCACTTGTGACAGTTTGACGACAGTTGTGGGACGCTTCCCAGATGTGCTGCTGTGATTGCGCCACTTTGAGCTGGCAGGGAATTGTCCCTCTCGCATCGCAAATGGGTATGATGGTGCCCTATGTTTCATTTCTCCTTGCTTACACAATGCTGTGCTTCATTTTTTCTCTCTGTTTCAATCCTTCCATCCTGCCAGTCTTCATATAGGGTTCAAGTGATGCTACACCATACCAAGGAAATCCTCTCACCAACCCTCTGAATCAGGGTCAGCTTTTATGGTTGGATCATCACTAGGAGGTTGGATCATCACCATGAGGTCCATGGAGATTTGTTCTTTGTGGGATTTATGAACCACAAACTATCCTCAAACCATTCAAAATGCCCTCCCCTCACTTGCTGAGTCGCACGCGCACTGCCACAGTGGCACACCTCACCACATAAAGGGAGGGCATTTTGAATGCCTTCCCTTCACTCCCCAAGCCATGACACACAAGTGTGACTCAGGGAGTGAAGGGAAAACATTTTAAATTCCCTCCCTTCACTTGCTGAGTCGTATACGTGCCAATGCCTTCCCTTCACTTGCTGAATCGCACCGCCATAGTGGCACACCTCAGTGAGGGAAGGGAGGACATTTAAAATGTCTTCCCTTCATTCCCAAGTTGTACCGCTGTGGTGGAGCAACTCAGGGAGTGAAGGGAAGGCAATCCCCCCCTGTTCCCTTGGCAATCATTGGCACTAGCATGTCTGGGTCATGGACCACTCCCATGGACCGTGGAAACCTCCTTGGAAAACATGCAGTCTGTGGGTGGTCCATGAGAGATGCATGGACCAGGCTCATAGACCATGAACTGGGCCCCAGTCCTTGATGAAAATTGTTCTGTAAGCTGGTCCATGCCTATCCCGAATCATCACTGTTCATCATTGGAATGCCTTGATGTACTTTCCAATTTATTATTAGAGCTTTAGCAGCAAACTCACATTGTTCCTCCTATATCAACATAGATGTAACATAACTAATTTTTCAACAAATCAAGCTTAAATTTAAATGGCCATCTCTTCCAGCAATGTAAAGAAGGAAACAGAGACCCTTCTCCAGACCATTTGAAAAGGAGCTTGGCCCCCAAAAGACCGGCTAATTCCATACTATGATCCAAAATGTTGGGAAAGGGCAGCTGTAACACCACTAGTCTGCTCTGGGAAGGTGGGACTCCTTTAAATAACAGTCACCTGACTTCCCCAATTGGTGGACAATACAAGACAGGCACCCAGTACACTCCCTCTCTGAGAGCTGTGAACTCCATTCCCAAAAGGGGTGGGACTAAAAATGGTCTCTGCATGGTGGGAACCAGACAAATCATAAATAGCAGAGTAAAAATAGTAGGCTTAAAGATTTTATAAAGTAGTCCATTGTGTGTACAAATGTGCACATACACAGATACACGAACTCTGTAAATAAGGGCACAAAAATCTTGTTATAGTGTGACACAGGCTGAAGACAGATTGGCAATCTGGAGCGGGGGAGTGGGAGGAAAGCGGGGCCAAAAGTTGCGGGGGAAAACTGCTCCAGGGTTGGCCATTCACACTGGCCAGACTCCTGCATTAGCATACTGGATTGGAGCATTCAGACTGCTGCAGAGCATCCCCGGGTGGGCCAGCCTCCGCAGCTCATGGCAGGGCTATTTTAGCAATGTGTGCATGAGCGCTCATGCGCACATTAGTAAAACAGCACGTTCACACTGCCGCCTCCGCTTGAATCCCACCTTTTTCCGGTTCACACTGCCGGAAAGCAGGAAACAAGCAGCAGACGGCCCCTGGACACCACTTTCTCCCAGTGTCCTTCTGAAGCAGCAGGGAAGCAGCATGAAAGCAGGTAAGTATAGAAGGGAGCCAGGGAACAGCTGTGGCTGTTTGAATGGGCTCCCTTCCCCTGCTTCACAAGCGGAGCTCTCCCACTCTAGATTGCCAGTCTGTCTTCAGCCCCAGTAACTTCAGAGTTGGATTTAGATTTTGGAAATCAAGCCATGTTATAGTCAGGGGCAGGGGTCCATTGGAGCAGGAGCACACAGGAACACAGCTCCAGGAGTGACGAGCCCAGGGGGCGGGCACATGACCAAGCCCCGCCCCCCCTCGGCTTCCCCGAGCAGTGCAGAGGTGCAGCACCCCGGGGAACGCCTTGCTAGGGTCTTTATTGTTTTTAATGGTTTGTTTTAATATTGATAATTTTATCATTGTTCCTTTTATGACTGTGTGCTGCTTTTCCAGAGACTTGCTCAAGGTGGCATATAAATTTTCTAAGTATACTATTTTTATCTGGGCACATGGCACATAAGTACTGGAGAAATTTCACCAACCCTTCAGCAGCTTCCACCCCATCAGTTTGGTGTAGTGGTCAGGAGTTGGACTCTAATCTGGGAGAACCAGGTTTGATTCCCCACTCCTCCACATGCAGCTGCTGGTGTGATCTTGGGCCAGTCACAAGTTCTCTCAGAGCTGTTCTCTCATGAGCAGTTTTCAAAAGACCTCTCTCAGCCCCACCTACCTCACAGGGTGTCTTGTGGGGAGGGGAACGGAAAGGGATGGGTGGTGCACATGTCCTGGGTATCTCAAGTCTACTTGAAACCTGGTGGTTTCAAGGGAGCAGGAAGAGAATGAGGGTGTATTTTTTACACGTATTTTTATTGCACAAAGTATTGGATGGGGAAGGGAATGGAGGAAGAGCAGGTCATTTTCACTCACCTGTGGAGTGGAGCCTGAGGGGTGGGTGTTGCCTTCTAACACACTTCCGGTATGTTAGGGGGTGTGGCATATGCAAATGGGTTATGCTAATGAGCTCCTGCACCTCTTTTCCTATGAAATGACCCCTGGTCAGGGGAAAGTGGTTTTGTTTTAGAGGCATTTTCCCTTACTGTTAAAAGTACTGGCCAAATGTTATTTTCTGAAGATTGGAAAAATAAAGCAACAGCAGGGGGAAATTTTCTAAATTCTATCCAGCTGGAAAAGAAAAGTTCTGTTCATAGAGGCAGGGTAATATACCTGGTTCTCAGTTCTCCATTTTATCCTCACAATATGTTAAACCAACTGGCTCAAGGTCACCCAGTGAGCTTTATGTCAGAGTGGGGGTACTGCATCTGTGAGAGGCATCCCATTGGCTCTCAAAACAACTAATACTATATTTTGGAATTTAAGTCATTTTATTGATGTCATGTACATTTCAAAAAAGCAAAATAGCACACTTAGATCCCCCCCGGTGCCAGTAATGTTAGAAAAACAATCTTGACTCTCTGGAAAATTTGAATACAATATTTATTTTTGTCATAATTATAGTCAGCTTATTGTGTTTCAAAAAGGGGCTTTGAAGAAATATGTTGTGGAAAATAAGCATCACAGCAGTATTCACCTGAATGAAAAGCAGAGTTGTTATACTTTCAGACATCCAATTGACAGTTGACTTGGCTATGATGGAGCATAGAAGTTGGTAAACAATGGTTACAGCAGCAAGATGTCTCTCATTAAACACAGCTTTTGAAACACTTTGAGGTGGTTTGTAGGAGTACGTGCATGACAGATTAGAAACTTTTTCTTTATTTAGTACATTTAAATGCCACCCTTCCTCCAAATAGCTGAAGGTGGTGTGCATCATATTCTTCTCTATTGCTTCCTGGACATTTGCATAAAAGCATTCTTCCCCCCCCCCCTTCAACATCTGAAGTTGGGGTGTAAACCTGAATGATGGTTATATTGATAATGCTTTTCATGAAGTCTGATTGATATTATTTAGTGAGGCTTTGCGTTATATCTCCTGATTGCTTATGCTAGTCTTGCCTCACTATTTGAGCAACTCTGCTTCTTCTATGTTTAACATTTCCAGAGTAAAACACTTTGTAACTTTCTCACTGAAAATGCTCTAATCCAGTTCATTTTAGTTCACTCACTCCCAGGCCTGCAATGTTTAAACATTCAATTTCTTGTTTTATGATTTGTTATTTGTTAGGAGTGGGAAATATTAACACCCGTTAGGGATAGAGGTATGTAGTCAAATCTCATTGGCTGTTTAGTGTTACAGTGTTCACTGAGTGACTGATATAGAAAGGAAGGAAGAAATCAGGGGGAAAAAAAAGAATAGTTGGGCACAAGATGATAAGATGTGAATTCTGAAACCCCTTTTTGAGGGGAGAAATACTCCAGTAAAATTGCTAGTTTCTACTTCAGAACAGAAACTGCAGAATTCAAGATAGAGATATTAATGTTTTAAATTATTACTGATATATACTTACAAGTACAAATACATTTGAGCATTTTCCCCATGTGGCTGCTCTCATTCAATGATTTGTATGTTAAAACAGTGTTTCAGTTGTACTATTTGTACCTTGAGTCTGAGGCGTATGTTACTGGTCATTTTCTCCCCAGTTTTTATAGTAATAAGTATGACTGGCCATACCATTTATCCATCACCACTTTTGCAGTAGGCCATAATATAAGCATTTTTAAGCTCTGTTTTTGTATCCTTTAACTATTTAGATTCAACATAATAAGGCTTTAAATGTATATGTGGGAATCTAGAATGTCAGGAAAGGTTTTTGTGATCATTTTGCCCCAGTATCCCAATAAAGACATGAGACCACAGCAAGAGTTTAACTAGTTTATTCAAATTAGCTAAGTCATCAATTAATTAGGCTAATATGTAATTGAGGGTGGGCTGCACCAGACAGCCTATCCACAGCTGCCTTTTCCAGGAAATCCTGGCTCCAAATTCCGTCAGTGGCTATTGCCAACCTTGTTTCTCATTGCTCACATGTACTATTTTAAGAGATGCCCATCGCCATCCCCCCACCATTCCCCCTTCCCTGAGGCACGATAAAGCCACTACTAGGTTCAGGAAGATGTTGATTAGCACCAAAAGTGCTCCTTCCCAAGCTGCATCCCACCATAAAGCCTGTGGTGGTCTAATCAGAACATGCTGTTTATCATGCCTAATGTCTTAGGGTGCCCACGGTTGATCCTTACCCATCAGTGAACAACCTGCCCTATTCCTGCCAAACTAGTTTTAATCTAAACAGTCAAGGACCAGGCCCAATTAATCTTTTAACACCACCAACCTGAACCTCACAAAGCAGGTGAAAAAAGGGGTCCATTCAATATCCAATCAGGGTAGAAGCCCCCCCCCCCAATTATTTCTTGGCCTTAAACAGTGACCAGCTAATCCCATGATATTCTAGGGAGGGTGGGTGGGTCAGCTGCAGGTGGCAAAAAGCTGGGTCATGAGAGAGAGGCAACAATATATAGCCTCTCCCATTTGCCTTCCCATTGGATGGCTTCATCTACTTTACAGACAACCCAGCCTGGTGTTTTATTCAAAGCGGCATTGGGGCAAATGAATCCCTGGTTTACTGGCCATGAATGCTTCTTCTGCATCATGCACACAACAAAAATTCTCTTTCAAGAAGATAAAATTTATTTTTTTTAAAAAAGCAACCTCATCAAGAAATTACTATGTCAGAGGTAGTTAGAAAAGAAGTAGTTTTCCAGCCTTAAAGTTGTGAAGTATTCAGCATGCCTTAAAAGATCAGTTTCTACTAAAAGATGTGCAATCCTCACACCTCAACTGAAAATTGTGTGTTCTCCAAAAGTCCTAATGCAGCAACTTCCAGAGCCATGACCCACTGTTAACACCAGTGTGGGCTGCAGCATGGGACCCACTGTATTACATAATGCACTTAATACCACAGTCACATGACAGGAAGAGGAAGAGCCAGAATTCACTAATATCAAGGCCAAGACCATGGACAACAGGAACAGCTAAGAGCCCATGCTCCAAAGGAGAATCCCTAAAATCCCAGAGGTGCCCTTGTAGGCTAGTTTAGGGATTGTACAGTAGAGATGGGCATAAACCAGTTTATGAACTAATGTTCATGATGAATTTTGGCCATTTTGTGCTTTGCAAAGTCAAGTTCATGGCAGGTCAACCAGTATGAACTTTCCACAAACTTTCAAGTTCTTCAGGGAGGTTCATGCTGGTTCGTGAGCAGAGACATTTCAAGACTGTCTCTGATCAATCAGAATGTTTACATAACTTCAAAGCAACAACTTGGACAGCATGTTGAGGAGCATCCAGAGGGGGTCCCTTGTGACTATGATGTCTCTAGCCTGCACAGGATCTGTTCTCAGTCATTTTGACAGGTATAGGTTCAGGAGTGTATAGAGCAGATTTTGTGCAGGCTAGAGATACCAAACTCACAGGGGATCTCTGGCTGACTCTCCTCTAACTGCCCTACAAGTTTGGTGAGGATTGTATTTATGGAGTCTAAGTTATGCCCCCCCCCAAGAAGGAACCCCCAGGAAAGTGCTTTCTGGGGAAATGGGCACCTGTTTTGTGTCTCTAACATGCGGAGGGCCATTCTACCATCTCATGAACCTCAAGAACCAAACCAATTTGTGAGGTGGCTAAAAGTTCATGTTGGTCCATGGTTCATGAATGGGGCACATCAGAAACTATGACCTGAATTTTTCAGGTTTGTGCCCATCCCTATTATTCTGGAGCCTTAAAAACCAGCCTTTGGCAGAATTCATTCATTTATTCATTCATTCTTAAAATGTTGATATCCTCGCTTATAAATCAACCAAAAACATCACAATTTAAAAATACAAAATAAAACCTCAATTAAGCCCCCTCCTCCCAATAAAGATGGCCACATCAAACTCCCTCGCAAATAAAAAGGCCTGTTATTTTGTTTTCTAGTTTATTTTTCTGAATGATTCCTGTCATCAGCCAGTTCTCAAAGGAAGAGTCTCATTCCTGGGTGGTACCATTCCCTTCTTCACATAATTAAAGACACAAGGAGGCGGTGTTTATCAGTTTGTCTTCCACATCTTAATGTCAATCCCCTTCTCCTCTCCTTTCTCTCAAAATTTCTTCTCCTTCTCTTTGCTCTTCTGTACCCTCTTCTTCTTGCCTTCTTCCTCTTTCTGTTATCTGCTCTGCTTTTCCTCTTTTTCCATCTGCCCCATTTCCTCTGTCTGCTTTTTCCTCTGCTCTCTGTCACCACCCTTCTGTCTTCCTGCCTCAGCTTTCCTTCTAATGCCCTTGATGTCATCACTGGAAAGCACTCTCATCATCATCAGTCCACTCGTGTTCCACCCATTCATTTCTACTTCCAGGTGAACTGGGAGAGGCTTGAGGCCACCACTATGTGCTAGTCAGACCATTGCCACTAGGCAAACACTTGCCACTGAGGACTCATCACTGGGCTTAAATTCTGACATGAAGCTCTGCTTGACTGCCAAGCTTCACACAGAGAAGCTTGGCAGCTCTTGGCTCTCAATGACTTGGAGGGTGCAGGTCCTTGTTGCTTAGACCGGCAGGGGTTGCCACCTCCCCCTCACAGGAAGATACAACAGAGAAGGGGTACAGGCACCTGCAGGATGGTTGAAAGTCCTTGTGATGAACTCATGTAAAACATAACATTTAGCTTGACCCTCAGTCACAAACATCATTTAGAGGTTATTCAAAATAACCAATGAACTAGATGTTGTGGGTGCAAATGTCCTTTGTTGGCATAGCCTGGTTAATTTAAATGTTGGTTTGATAATTGCAATGGCCAGCTATTCCCAAAGATCTGTAATCTAATTTAGCTCCAAGAGTTAATGATTTTAATGATTTGTTGTGATCTCAAAACAACTGTTAGAAGATAAATCTGCATAATTAAACCTATTATAGTGTTTTGCTTCATTTAGCAAATGGTGTGTGTTTTTGTTTGGAAAACACCCACATTTTAAATTAGCAGAGACTGTGACTGGTTGTAAGGAATGATTCGTTCCCATCTTCCTGAGAAAAGTATCTGGGGGAGGGGGAGAAGAACCCATCTCTACTTAACCATTATTGATTGTTTTGCAAAGAAAATTAGTTGTTTGTGTTATCCTGTACAGTAATATTTCTCTGGGTACTAAAGAAGACGGGGAATTGGAAGGGACAAGGTTAAACTAAGGATTCAGTATGTTATATATAAATTTGAGAATAATAGCTATGTTAGCTCTGTGGCACCAGAAAACCTATTAGATCTATTGTAGTGATTAGCAGAAATACCTACTTCCATTCCAAGTTCATCATCTATATATTTACCAGAACTTTCCCTTTTTACCCTTGAGTTCACTGAAATCTGGTGGGTTCTATGGCTCCAGCATTTCCAGAGACTTTGGCAATGTAAAAAGACTCAACAGCAAATGCACAAAAGGCTTGGGCACTCCCTGCGGTCCTTGCAAAATAAGGTTCCGGAGACTTCTCTTCCAGTATGATACTATGATGTCATCATGTCATATTGGTCCAGAAGACCTCTGAGCATGTACAGTAAGGCCTACTGCATTTCACAAGCCTCTGGAACCAGGATGAAAATACAGTAAGGTGCCAGTTCATTCAAGTGATAACCCACCATGTATGTCCAAGTATGTCCATTCAGGCTCATGCAGAACTGTAGATTCACCACTCTCCTTCCCCTGTGATGTACTTAAAACAACTGAACCTCTTTAAAAAGCCCTCAAACAGACTCTAAATGTCAGATGAAGTCATTAAATTATGTGCAATTGAACCAAAAATGTTATTTGTTATGGCCTTCTGCTGTCTTAAACTGTCTTGGGCTGTGCTGAATCTGTGGCCATTATTTCTGCCTCAGGATGATATCTTTCATAATGAGATTGCATCTGATGAACATTGATGGGGGCCCCACTGAAATAAATGGGGATTAATTATGAACTCTGTGTTTAGGATTGGGAAGTTTATCTTCAGACTGAGGCAATGAAAAGTTTAGTAGATAAATCAAGACTTTATTGTGGTTAAGGGCATTGAAGGAAAGAGCCCATTTTATTTGGTGTACACTTTTGTTCAATTTATGCTACAAGAACTCATACTAGAATAAATTAAGTACACATTGTAAGTTTCATAGCAGCTAGAGATTCAAATCCAAGTCTTCCCAGCCTATGTTCAACACTCTAACTTATATAACACTGCCAGTCAGTATGAGAGGTGTAATGTAGTATGCTCTGTGTTCTAACCAGCCTGCCATGTGCTCCCAGGTAATGGCACCCGCCACATGGCCAGAGCACATGGTCAGGCAGAGAGGGGAGCTTGAATCTGGAGGAACAATAGACATCTGGATTCAAAGTCTCCACCAATGTGGGACCTAGGTTCTCCCTGGAGAGCCAATGCAATCAAAAACTCCTCCAGGGAACCTATGACAGACATGCACATACGTTAAGCCCCTATCAGGTCTTTTGGGTGCGGCCAGAGGTGTGGCTCCGGCCAGCATATAATGAGGGCCCTGGAGCCCTGGAAGCATGCTTGTTCTGACCATCTACTGGGCATGCTGAATCACTCAATAAAGGCTTCATGATTTCACCATTCCTGGTCTCCCGAGTCCAGTACTCTTCAGAGTACTGTATAATATAGGTAACAGAATAACAACTAAGCTATGACAGTGTTTTTTCTATGATCCATGCACCATTTAAGAACTGAATAGCAGAAACACTGGTGTTTTCCCCCATGAAGTTTACACACACACACATTATATAACAATCATAGTAAAGATGACAACAAAATCCATATAACTCTATTATCTGTCCCAACAGAGCCCATCATCAAGAGAAGTAGATGTTGGCACCAAGAAAGCAAACTTTTCATATTCACCCCTGCTCTGGAATTTATTTATTTATTTATTTATTGGATTTATATTTCGCCCTCACCGCCTCTTGGTGGGCGGAATAATTTCTCTGAAAGTTTTAGAATGTTTTTTTTAAAAAAACCCCATTTATTTCCAGGCAGGTGTATGACTAACCCAGGGTGGTCTTGTGGTTTCTGTTCATTTTGATATATATTGTATTTCATATTGGATAGTTCAAGCAGGGAACCTATGAGAAACTTGTTGGGTAAAGAAATCCCTTCCCTCACAAGCAGCCATACTAGGTCTCAGCCAGTTCAGACCCCAGAATATATTTAAAGTTAGGATTTTTTTTTGTTCCAATGTACATTACCTTACACTTACCAGCAATGAACCTCATCTGTAATGTTGTTGCCCACTCACCTAATTTTTAAAGATTCTTCGGTAGCTCTTCACAATCCACTTTAGTTTTCACCACCCTGAATTATTTGATATCAGTTTAGCTGCTCAGCCCCAGTTCTAAATAGTTTATGAATAAATGCAGGGGTCATTTCGTAGAAAAAGAGGTGCAGGAGCCCATTAGCATACCTATTAGCATAACTCATTAGCATATGCCACTCCCCTTGACATCACCAGAAGTGTGTCAGAAAGGGAATGTCAGTTTCAGCCCCATTATACCCTATGGGCCATTGAAGTCAATAGCAAAAACTCATAGGGTATATGAGGAGCTGGAGGAGAGGAGGTTTGAGGAAGAGGCTCCAAACTTGCAGGGTAGCTGCTGGGGCTTCTCCTCGAAATACCCACCAAGGTTTAAGAAGATTGGACCATGGGGGTCCAATTCTACGGGCCCCCAAACAGGCTGCCCCCATTCCCTCCATTGTTCTCTACGGTGGGAAAAAATGTTACTTTTTCCCCAACATAGAGAACAATGGAGGTAATGGGGGCAATCTGTTTGGGGGCCTGTAGAATTGGACCCCCTGGTCCAATCTTCTTGAAACTTGGTGGGTATTTGGAGGAGAGGCTCCAGCAGCTACCTGTAAGTTTGGAGCCTCTCCCTCAAACCCTCTCCCTCCAGCTGCTTTTTAAACCGCTGCTGAATTTTGGTGACAATTCAGCAGCGGGCTGATTCAGATCAGAGAATCTGATTTGGCCCGTGGCTGCCCTAGTGCCCACTCCTGGGTTGGCAGAGCACCACTTCACCTCACTCCAGCCCTTTCAATCCAGACCCCTGAATAAATGAAATAGCAGTGGTCCCCATACCAATCCTTGTGGGACCTTGCTGCTCACTTCCCTCCTTTGTTAGAACTGTCCTTTTATTCCCACTCTGTGCTTCCTGTTGTTTAACCAGTTTGTAATCCACAAAAGGATTCATGTTTGTATCCCTTGATTTTTAAGCTTACTCTTGATGAGGCACTTTATCAAAAGCTTTTTGGAAGTAACATCTACCAGATCTCCTTTATCCACATGCTTGTTAACCTGCTCAAAGAACTCCAAAAAGTTAGTGAGGCAGAACTTCCTTTTTGAAGAAGCCATGCTGATTTTCTCTCAGCAGGCTTTGTTTCTCAATATGTTTAATAATTCTGTCTTTAACAACAGTTTCTACTAATTTACCTAAAAGAAATGTTAGGGTGACTGGCTTGTAATTTGCTAGATACCATCTGTAACCCTTTTTAAAAACTAATATGACATTTGCTAATTTCCAGGCTTCTGACACAATGGCTGATTTTAGCAACAAATCACAATCTGGTTAGTATTTATTTATTTAATTTCTACCCTGCTTTCCTTGTCTTCAAAGTTGAGTTCCTTAAGGACCCTTGGGTGTACGCCATCTGGACCTGGAGACTCATTAGTTTTCATTTTGTCCAGTAGTCTTAAAACTTTTTCTCTCATTACCTCAATTTGACCCAGTTCTTCAGACATCCTTCCCGAAAACAGTGGGTCTGGCATGAGTATGTGCTCCATATTTTTCACAGTGAAAATGAGCACAAATATTTCATCCAGTTTCTCTGCCATCTCCCTATATTCCTAAAGTAATCTACTGCTAGCAGAATGGATCCACAGAGATCCAACTCCATATACACATGCATATTGACAATTCTATGAAAAACAATGGCCAAATATAAGGAAATGATTACCTCTGAGGGTGCCTTCCAAATGACATAAATTATACCACATAATTGTGTGCCTCAAAACTTCTGAGCATATTGAGATTACAAATTTTGTGGGGTTCTGAAACCTGGAGCTACTTCCTGTGCCAGAAATAACTTTGAGAAGAAATGCACTATGCTTGCTTTGAATGGAAGTTGAATATTCAAGTGGGTCAGAATTAAAGAACAGCAAGTATGTTTTAAATTGTAAGCTGCCTTGGCAGCCTTTGTAAGAACAGAAAAGCAGGATATATATTTTGTAAATGAAATGAAATGAAGTTTAACAATAACCAGGTTTGCATCTAAGTTTGGGCAAAAAGTTTCAGGTATGTTACCAACCAATTTGTCCTTTTCAGAGTACTGTATCATAAAACATTATGCATAATTCCAGTCAAAACACAGCTGGTACTATAAACTGTGTCAACAGATTAATCAGTACAAATGCATCAGGAACAAACACGGTGACTGTCTGAAGATTGTAAAGGAATTTAGCGGATTACATCTAGAAATTCAATTGTTTACCATTTATCTCCCACCTTTAGCAAATGGCAGGGCTGTACTTAACATTGTTCATTTAAGGGTGGGTGGAACCACTACTTTCTGCTTCACTGAGTTTTGGAAGAAAGGGGAAATTATTTTCTTTTCTCTAGTAAAACCACAGAAGCTGGAATTGCTTTCATGAGTCACCCTGATCCATGATGGGAAAAACAAACTTTCTGTACCTGAGTCATTCATGGAAGGGCTAATGTAGCCTTTAGTTACTCTAATGTAATCTAGTTTCTATTTTTCTGTTAAATAGAGAGGCTACACGAGATCTTCTTTGTTTACTCTTATTTCCAGATATAGCCCAGAAGCCACAAGTCCACAACATTCTTTCAAAATTCTTTTGCCTCTGCCAGAAGTCATAATAGCAGCATGGATTCTGCAGGGATAGAACTCTTTGCCGTGGTCATGACTTATGAAGCCGGTGCTCAGACCTTGGACAGGCAGGCAGGCCACTGACAGGCAGGATGAAGGTCTCAATCTATTTATTTATTTCACACTTTTACCCCACCTTCCCCTCGAACGGGACTATTAGTCAAGCAACTAGTTGGATGGCCATCCCCTAACCAACTGGCTAGTGACAGAGAGGCTCCTGGTGGTTCGTGTCAACAACAAGTTGCCTAGATTGAGAAAGGAAAAGTTCGAGTATATTTATATCAGACAGTGGCCCTGAATTAGCCTTCATATGTCAATTGATTCTCCAGGGCAGAAGAAGTGTGAGCTTCTGTGTTATGTTTTAAATTCCCTGGAGATAACTCCAATGGTCCTAATGCTGCAAGGGTGGGGAACCAGTTCCTAATCTGCTGGTCCTCCAGTTTGTCACCCAAAGTGCTTGTTAACTGCTGACAAATTGATTAAACTTTGTATTTGTTGATTGCAGATTTCTTCTGCCCTCTTTGAATTATTTATTTAACAATTTTACAATGAGCTATTCTCAATATCCTGGAAATTTGGCTATATTGGTCACTATTCAGCAGAAACATCCCTTTTATAATCTTTGAGTTAATGGAAGTTGTGCAAGAAACAAGATGTGTGCTTGCGATGCCCATTAATTGTCAGGATCAGTTCTTAGGGAGCTATGTCAACAGTACTTCATAAAAACTGGAACCCCTTTCAAATATAAAAGAAATATGCTGGAATATATTAATGCCCATCTAGATGTCATTTTCCCCACTCCTATCCAGCAGACTGATGGCCTAAAACTCAGTAGATTTGGGTGTATATCTAATATTAACTTTGGCAACTTCTGCAACCCTGGGTCAAGCTTCCAGGGGAAAACATGAGAGTTTTGCTTTTAGCAACCTTTTGTGCTTTCAAATGTAAAGCTTTCCTTCCCTACACTCCAACAAATAGGAGAGTGCAAGGAGTTTGCTCACTGCTGCGAATTCAGCTCTGTTGCATATGGAAGTATGTTTTGGAGCACTGCAGAGACATTATTAATCTATGGATTTTGACATTTACTGTGAGCTGCAGCCCTAGGTGTTCTTTATTTGACAATTACATATGGGTTTTCTAAAGAAGTGGGAAAACATATAATAAAAGACCATTTTTCTAAAGCTTCTTTTCAAAATGACATTTGATTAATTTCAATGATGGATTTTTGGTTATGTTAAGAGTTCTAAATGTACTCACATTTCATAACAAAGAGAAAAGAAAAAAATCCCCCCCCCATTTTGCACTCTTTCTGTAACTCTGAAATACTACAGAATGCAAATGAAGGAACTAAAAATGGAGCCCTTCCAGGTTGTAAATGTTTTGCATAATTCTGAGCCACTGTTCACGGCTAATGTCTAGACACATCCATTTGGTTAATCCTGTGCCACAGTTAGACCATTTCTCTATAGAATACTCTAGGCCAGAAACAATGCAAATTGCCCAGACCCAGTTTGAAACCTTAAACAAGATACTTATTAAGAAAAAGTCATAACCATTGGATGCCTAACCAAAAGAAAATAAAATGATCCAAAATGTATATAGACTGCTGTTTCAAGGGTAATTGGACACAGGGGTACAAAAGCTGGGAAATAAGACATTTTGCTTTACTAATGTATCTGCTAAAATTGGCAGTTTCCTCTCCCCTGAGCTTGATGATAAAGTGGGTCAAGTTGTCTTCAGAAAAAAATGACCAAAATCAACATCGGGATTTTCAGAACTGCTTCACACATTTAAATTTCCTGTGTATGTAAGCAATGGAGGCTGTTGCTTCTGAGCAGTAGATACCTGCCAGACCAGCTAATCATTTAGTCAGTGTAATGTAGTAGTTGAAGTGTCAGACCAGGCCCTAGAAGCCCCAAATTGAAATCCCAATTTTTCTGTGAAGCTCTGGCAGTCCTGTAGCCAGGATTTTTTTCTGCATGGGTTCTGGGGGCACTAATTAAATTAAATTAACTTTCAGTAAGACCAGTACCAGCCCTCATTCATTCACTACCAGTGGTTGGAGGGAAGGTGGGAGCCACCCACCTTTCCTCTGCTGCTGCTGTCCCCCTCCTCAAGCCGGCTGTGTAGCCATCTACAAACTTCCCCTGCCTTTGTTCTGCTCCCCTTCCCACAGTTACCAAGGAGAGGCCAGCCCTGACCTCTTCCCTTTTAAAAAGCCATCCATGATTCTTTCTTCTGAGCCTGGGAAGAATGAGTGAGCACTGTTCTTTCCTCTGCACACTCCCACCCAGCAGCTGATGTTTTGTTTTCTCCTCAGCTTTGCCATGTGCATCCTAGCAGCCATGCCTGGCTGGGATTCCCAGCCAATATGGTTTTCTTTTTAATAAATACTTTATAAGTTTAAAAAAAAAAAAAAAGGAAAATGCTTGCTAGAACCAGACAGTCATGATCAGGGGCATAGAGTTTTGTAAATTCCGGGGGGGGCCTCTTTAGCACGCACGCAAAGCATGCATGCACGCTGGGGTTATGCCCCCCCCCTGGGAAACCGCCGTGCCTCCCCGGGCCCTTCCGAGGCCTGCCAGCCGCTGCTGCTGGTGCCTCTCCCCCCCCCCCCGGCCACTTCTTCCCTCTCCCTCCCTCTTTTCCGGGCAAAATACCCAATGTGTATGCCCAGAAGTGACACCATCATGCTGGGCATGTTGCCAGGGCGACGCTCTGGCAATCGCCCTGAAACTCTATGATGCCATAGAGTTTCAGGGTGATTGCTAGAGCATCACCTAGCAATGTGCCCAGTGTGATGTGGCGTCACCTAGCAATGTGCCCACCCGTGATGTGGTATCACCCGGAAGTGATGCCACCACGCTGGGCATTTTGCCCGGAAAAGAGGGAGGGAGAGGGAAGGAGTGGCCAGGGCAGGGGGGGAGAGAGAGGCACTGGCAGCAGTGGCTGCCGGGCCTCGGAAGGACCCGGGGAGGCACGGCAGTGAGGCGTGGCAGCGAGGTGCGGCAGCAGGCGCTACATTTTCCTGGGGGGGCTCAGTCCTCCCCAGGAAATTTCAAGGGTGGCTCGAGCCCCCCCGTAGTCTACGCCTATGGTCAGGATGGATTTCAGCATGGCTGCTCTCAGTGATGCCTCATGCAGCTCAATGGGGCTGCTCTGGAGTAGCTGATAAACTGGGGAAGAACCATGAATGTTCCTGAGCTCATTGTATTAGATAGGCAGACCAACAGATAGTTTACCACCACATGCATAAAAATGTAGTTCAAGAAACAGCCCTTCATTTAAGGACTGGGCCTTTCAACACAAGAATTAGTACTAATCCCTAACGCATGTTTTCTGTGAAGTATGTAAGGGATGGACACCATGCTATGCAAACTTACTTGGAATAGGTAATTACTCTCTCTGAACTCAGCTAAATTTACTTCTAAGCAAATGCATGTAACATTGCCCTAACAGTTTCTGACCATGCAATCCTAAACAGAGGTTTAACCTTCTAAACCAATTGAAGTCAATGGAAGAGACTGCACTGTGGTTCTATCAAGGGCTGCCTTCCAGAACTCTTAACAATCATCAGCCACCTTGTTTTATAATTGAATTTAATTCAATGGGTTTATACATTCATTCTTTTTTTCTACCTTTTATTACATTATTGCCAGACTCCTGGGTAAATCAGTTCCCAACAACATTCACTCTGGAGAAAGATGAGTTTATTGAGATGTTGATAGGATCCAGACTGAACACAGGCTGTGTTAGAACTGAGGTTAAAGGTGTGAAAACAACACATATACAAGGTTTGAGTAGGGGCCCTAAAGGTTCAGGACCAATCACCCCTGAGTATTCGCCCCACCAAAAGCACCAGCTAGCAACAACCCTCATTATGCCATCCCCCTAAAATGTAAAACGAAGCCGAGCAGCAAAGGCTTGAGTCCCAAGGCTGCCTCGGTTCTCAGAGGTGATAAGCAAGCAATCTACATCAAAGCAACCTAGGAAAGCAAAAGCATCTTCTGTTCACAGTCTCCCCCTCTTCCCCCCAGTTACCATGGCAAAACGAGCCATAAAATGCATAGCGAGGCTGACAATTATTATGTTTAATTTTGGGTAAACAATCTGAGTATTCTTTCCAACATAAAAGAGTCATGGACATTTCCAGAATGAGTGAATAAAGCCAGTCCTTCCCAAGTGGCACATAAATTGAGATGAAAGGCCATTTAGAGAAGTAAGACATTTCATAAATTTGGGCAATGACATATTACATACACCACACTAGATAACACAGAATTTCATAGTTAGTGTTTGATTCACTACAGAATGTTCTTACCATCTTTTAAAAAAACCTGTTATGGACCCCAAGCTTTTGGAATGAGAGCGTTCCCATTTAGTAAATCAATCTAGAGCCCCAGTTAACTGCATGTAAAATTGTTTAAGATTGAGTGACCAGGTGCAAGGAAGTGAGGGCTTTTGTACTTTAAATGGTTGTGCAGAAGATGACATTTTCAGAACACAGAGATGTTCTACCCTTGATACTCAGCAGAATTATCTTCTTAAAGCTTGTACCAAGATGATATCATATTCACAAGAATAAATTCCCATGTTGCAGACAACAATACTAGTCATAGACACACCATAATTAATGAATACCTACTTATCTATATACTAATAGTGAAGGCACCCCCTATCTAAATCCATGCAGGGGGCACCTGGGGGGCAGGGAGATTGTTCTGCACACTTGGGAGGCTTCCCAGATGTGCAGAAAAATCTGAAAACTTTAAAAAACTTTCAGGGGGATTTAAATCCCCCCAAAAGTTAAAGAGTGTTCCCTGCACATGCGCAGGGAATGCTCTTGGAACTCTGAGGCGGTGCAGCGGCTGAGAGCTGCTCAGGCTGAGTGGGAGAGATCCACTTACCTTCTAGATCTGTGGCTGCTGCTGGCGGGGGCAGCAGCAGGGGCAGGTGGAGAAGCTTTGCTGGGCCTCACTGGGCCTCGCCATTGCTGGGGTGGGGGGAAGAGCTCTCCCCCCACCAGCTCTTCCCCCCACCTTCACCCCCCAGTGACGGCAAGGCCCAGCAAGGCTTCTCCACCTGCCGCCACCGCCACCAGCAGCAGCAGCCACAGGCAAGCCACAGGTGCAGGCCTCACTATCACTGGGGGGGAGAGCTGGTGGGGGAAGAGCTGGTGGGGGGAGAGCTGGTGGTCCCCACAGCTGGAAGCCATGTGGACTTCACCATCACTGGGGGGTGGGGGCGGGGGGAAGAGCTGGTGGGAAGAGCTCGCTGGGGCAACCCAGGGCAGGGGGAGATCGGCAGGCCCCTTCTCTCCCCCCCCAAGAGTTCCAGCCAGGTCTACAAATATAGTGGCAAGGGCTGGGTAGACCTGGTTTCCGGAGATCAGGTCTACCCAGCCCTTGCCACTGTACTGGTAGACCTGGCCTCCAGAGGCCAGGTCTACCAATACAGTGGCCAGGGCTGGGTAGACCTGTTCTCCAGAGGCCAGGTCTACCAATATAGTGGACTGGGGTGGGTAGACCTGTTCTCTGGAGGAAGAATGGGGGGGGGGTTGCTGGGCAGGGAGAGGACTTACCTGGGGCTGCAGCCTTTAGGAATCCTCCCCCCCCCCCGAGAGTATCACAGGTCCCCACCTCTTGTAGATTACCTATTTCAGGACTAATACCTTTAAAAACAGAACATGAGCTATTGTTCTAACCTTTATTCCTGAAGGCCCATCTTCACATAGCATCCTTCATAGTTCACTTATACATAACTTGTAAATAAGTGCTGTTATCTCTACCACACTTTTCTTCAACTTTCCTCTAAGGAGCTCAAGAGAAGCTACATGGTTCTCCCCACCTACTTTTTACTCTCACAACAAATTCTGACAAATATGTCAGTCTAAGAGAGAGTAATTGGCCAAAAATCACAGAGAATCTTTCACAGCTAAGTAAGAGTTTGAATCTGGCTCTTCCCAGTCTTGTTCCAATGCTTTAACCACTCAGAGAATGTCTTGATGCAAACAGCAGGATACACAATGCTGACAAAGTTTTCAGTAATGGGAAAATGGAAATTTTCTCTCCTCGCAATCCACATTTTTATTCTGCGTTGACCACCTGTATCCTAAAACTCTAAGCATGCAGCCACTGAGGACCTGCCCTGGTGCCTGAGACCAGTGCAGTGGTGCTGAGGTCCTGTGTCAGCATAAGGGTCAGTTGACTCCCTGACCCCATTCCCCCTTAGGACTGTAACTCTGTTTGTATTATCATCATGCAGCTATTCTAACAAATCTGCCAAATATGTTACAGTCAAAGACAGAAACCAAATGGGTAAACATTGAGCAATCATATGTAACACCTCTTAGTCTACCAGAGGTATTCTGGATGCCAGCTTCACAAAGACCTTCACAAATCCTGGAAGATCCCTTTCTTTCTGCAACTCTAAAGATCTGGGACCAGAGAAAGACATTTTTGTCACCCTCCATATCACCGCTTTCTACGTACACAAATCAAGATTGGTTCTTACCAGGAAAAGAATCTGCAATGTTTAAAAATTGGGCGGATACTGGCTTCTCTCAGCTTCAACATCTGGTGAATAGAGGAAAACTTCACACAAAACAATATTTTGAAGAAAAGGTTGGCGATTCTATATCGTGGCTACAATATTATCAACTAAAAAGTCTTATAGATTCTCTGGCATCTACAGATACATTCAAAAGACAAAAGACTCCTTTCGAAAGACTACTCGATACATTTCCAGATTCTGCTACTGGTCTTCTATCCAAAATTTATAAAATTCTCTCAGAACAGGACTGCTCCTTCAAATCCAATTTCCAAAAGTCTTGGGAGAAAGATCTCCAGATGAAACTTTCAGAGGAACACTGGAATTTGTGTTGGAACACCTCAAGAAGACTCAGTAGAATCTTTAGCATTCACTTACAATGGTTTAAAATGACCACACATTGGTACTATACCCCAGAATGCTTGCATAAAATCAATAATAATCACCAAAATTTATGTTGGAAACAGTGCGGGCAGACAGGGAGCTTTATACACTGTTGGTGGGCCTGCCCATTTATCAGCAACTTCTGGAACTTAGTCTTAACAGAAATCTCAGTAATTACAGCACAAACTATTCCTTTCTCTCCTGTGGTGGCACTTCTTCAGATAACTGTTTCATCTCAATCTCAAAACAGACTAACAGATTTGACTTTATTTTTATTAGCCGCAGCAAGACTCTCAATTGCCTTGTCCTGGAAATCTGCTTCTCCTCCAACTCTGTCCATTTGGAGAAATAAAGTTTGGGATCAATTTATCCAGTGCAAAATTACAGACTCAGTACATAATCAGCAATATGGTAACACAAAAACGCATTCCAAGTTCGTAACTACTTGGTTCCCATGGTTGCAGTACATGACGGAAAAAGAACTGCTCCCGGAAAACACGACATACGCATCACTACTTCAGTTTTGAACTTAGCTTTTGAATACTAACTCACTAAATTTTTCTTATATAGAATAAATAACGAAGGGTCACAGTATTTAAAAAAAAAATTTTTTTCAGTGATTTGTCTTATAGTGTTGCACAGTTATGGTTGCCTTTAATCATAAATTACATCTTTGCTGGTTAACTTAATTAAATGTACGTACTATCAATTTGCTTGCAAAAAAAATTTCTGTATTCTATATTAAGATGTTATGTTCTTGAAAAAGTTCAATAATATATATATATATTTAAAAAAAAGGACTGTAACTCTGTTTGTAATGAATAAAGATGGGTAGCTGTGTCTAGTAGTCGAAAAGAGCAGGAGTCCAGTAGCACCTTAAAGACTAACAAAATTTGTGGCAGGGTTTGAGCTTTCATAAGCCACTGTTCACTTCTTCAGATACAGCTAGAATACATTTAGATGCCTTTTGCAAACACTGCTGCACAAATGGAGTCCCACGTGGCAAATTCACCTAGAAGGATACAGGATGATCTTGACAGGCTGGAAAACTGGGTTAAAACCAATAAAACGAATTTCAGTGGGGATAAATGTAAAGTTCTGCATTTAGGTAGGAAAAATCAAATTTTCCCACTGTTGGACCTCCTGAGGGCACCTGGTGTTTTTGGCCACTGTGTGACACAGTGTTAGACTGGATGGGCCACTGGCCTGATCCAACATTGGCTTCTCTTATGTTCTTATGTTCTTAAATGCATAATCATTGGTTGGGGAGACTTGTCTTGGCAGTAGTAAGTGCAAAAAGGATCTAGGGGTCTTAGTAGACCACACACTGAACATGAGTCAGCAGTGTGATGCAGTTGCTAAAAAGGCAAATGCGATTTTGGGCTGTATCAACAGAAGTATAGTGTTCAGATCGTGCAAAGTGGTGGTACCACTACTCTGCACTGGTTAGACCTCACCTGGAATATTGTGTTCAGTTTGGGGCACCACAATTTAAGAAGGATACAGACAAGCTGGAACTTGTCCAAAGGAGGGCAACAAAGATGGTGGGGGGTCTGGAGACCAAGTCCTATGAAGAAAGGTTGAAAGAGCTGGGTGTGTTTAGCCTGGAGGGGAGATGACTGAGACATGATATGATAACCATCTTCAAATACTTGAAGGGCTGTCATATAGAGGATGGTAAGGAGTTTTCTGTTGCCCCAGAATGTCGGACCAGAACTAATGGATTGAAATTAAATCAGAAGAGTTTTTGGCTAAACATTAGAAAGAACTTCCTGACAGAGTGGTTCCTCAGTGGAACAGGCTTCCTCAGGAGGTGATGGGCTCTCCTTCTTTGGGGGTTTTCAAACAGAGGCTAGATGGCCATCTGACAGCAATGTTGATTCTGTGAATTTAGGCAGATCAGGAGAGGGAGGGCAGGAAGTGTTGCCTCAGTGCTTGGTTCTTGTGGCCCTTTCTTACATGCCCAGGGAAGTGCTGATTGCCACCTTGAGGTCAGGAAGCAATTTCCTTCATTGAAATTAAATCAGAAGAGTTTTTGGCTGGATCCTGGAAGGGTTTTTTGTCATCTTTTGGGTGTGGAACAGCGGTCACTGTGGGTGTGGAGGGGTGTAGTTGTGAATTCCCTGCATAGTGCAGGAGGTTGGACTAGATGACCTTGGCAGTTCCTTCCAACTCTATGATTCTAAGGTGTTTAAACACTTTCTCTAAGCGGCAAGTTCACAAAAAATTTTCTGGAACCCTAATTATTTCCTGAATTCAGGAATATTGGTAAATACTAATATTTTGGGGGTTCAATATACCTGAACTCAAAAAATACCATTTTTGCACACCCCTAATGCTGTTTTTAAAACCCTGTTTCCAGTGATTGGGTTACAAAGTAGTGACCCCAGTGGACTTACTTTTAAAGGGAAAAACATATATGGGGATGCCAAAAACTGCAATATTATTTGTTGTGGGTCAGTTTACTAAGAACAAAAAACCCCATGATCTTGGGATTATAGAGAGAAAAACAGGAAGGTGAAACTAGGGCTGCCAAGTCCCCCGGTAGAGCGGGGGAAACACCGATTTTTAAAGCTTTCCCCCGCTTTTCCAAAATTGGCCACCGGGGGGACAAAATGGCTGCCAGCAGGGGAACCTCGGAGCCTGCCCTGCTGGCCTCTGGAACTTCTTAAAAGGGAAATTTCCCCTTTAAGAGCTGATCGAGCAAGACAGCCCCGCCCAGAGATTAAGGCGGGACTAAGCTCTTTCTACTGAAGGGCTTCCGTGCAAGGTTGCTACTGAGTAAACTGCTGGGGTAAATTGGTGTCTGCGAGCTCTTTTCCTTCTCTGTCTCCCCCCCTACCCCTCTTTCTTTTTTCTGTCTGTCTGTCCACTGTGGTTTTGTCAAAGGAATAAACTGTCACTTCCAAAGAGGTAAACATCACAAGGAGAGGTTGCCTGTAGAAGGTCTGGGAGTGGGATTGTTTAAAATGTCTTGTCGTGACTGTTTGGGTCCCCCCAATCCTCATTTCCCTTCTGCAAATAAAAGTTGGGATTCCTCATTTTTATGCCAATTTGCTGTTTCTTTCAACCATGTCTCCCCCCCCCCCCCAGCAGTAAAAATCTGCATTTTTAAAAGCATTTGTACATCAAGTAACCGGTATTTTAAGTTAGGGATGGATCCAACTAGCTTTTCTGCTGGCGAAAAGGGGAGGACAAAGGTCCTCTTTAGTCACCAAAAAGCCTATGCTGGGGGGGGGGGAGAAGTTATGGGACTTACATGGACAACAGCTGGGTGAAACAAGGGCCAGAAATAAAGCCTGGGAATTGGGCAAGAGTAAGTGAAAAAGCTGACTGTCTGACTGTCTGTCTGTCTGTCTGTCTGTCTGTCTCTCTCTCTCTCTCTCTGTCCCCATCCAGCAGAGGTCTATCAGTGGCTATTATAGCCACAAGGTCTAAATGGAACCCTTTGTCTGGGGCAGTGATGCTCTGCATTCTTGGTGCTTGGGGGCAACAATGGGAGGGCTTCTGGAGTTCTGGCCCCGCTGCTGGACCTCCTGAGGGCACCTGGTATTTTTGGCCACTGTTGTGACACAGAGTGTTGTACTGGATGGGCTGTACTGGATGGGCTGATCCACTGTGGCTTCTCTCCTTTTCTTATGATATGAAAATCATATTTAGCACTTGTGTAGCACTTAGGGCTTCATATTCTGCCGAGATGAGGAAGGATTCAGTAGGGCCGTTGCTCAGTGATAGAGCATCTGCTTGACATGCAGGAGGTATCAGCCTCTTCAGCTAAAAAAGGATCAGGTCATAGGTGACATTAAAGATCTCAGCCTGAGACCCTGGAGAGCCACTACCAGTCTGAGTAGTCAGTACTGACCTTGATGGACCAATGGCCTGATTCAGTATTAGGAAACTTCATGAGTTCATGTGTCAGCATGTGGAAGCAACATCACAGGATGTGACATCACAAAATGATGTCACTTCCTTTCTCCTGGCTCCACCCCCAAAGTCTCCTGGCTCCACCCCCAAAGTCCCCAGATATTTCCCAAGTTGGACTTGGCAGCCCTAGGTGAAACTGACAACATGAACTTTATTTATGTATAAGGAGTGTTTATTACTTAGAGGCAGTTTAGGCAAGACCCTGAAGTAATACAATAATGGAGAAATAATTATCATTCCATGGGCGTGTGAAGCAACCAATCACAAGGATAATTAAATTACTTTGCATTTTCCCATTGTCTGCTTAACAAAAGAAGGTGTGTCAGGGAGATGGGATCTCTTTTCCCCTTACAAAGTCTCTTTGTGTTAAGGAGATTGCTGCTTTGCTGCATTATCTTTGAGAAAACTGCTGCAGTGTATGTTTCTCTGATTTTCCCAATGGGTTGTTTACTTATTGGAACTGAAGTGACTTGCTCTTCAAGGCTGCCTTGGGTTTCTAATAAATATGTAAATAATACATTTCTCAGCTGTTGCCTAGAGCAGCACTCTTCTTGTGATTCCCCTTTGCAATAGTTAGTCTGCTGTGAACACACACTTGTTTTAGTTCAAATAAATGTACAAGGTCCCAGCAGAGCAGTAGAATGAAATCATCATACTTAACTCACTTTATGGCTGCTTTTTACCTACCCTTTTCTTTAATGTAGCTCCTCTGGACTTGCTCAAGGATAAAGAAGATATGTGACATGTAGAAATTCCTTATATAAGTCTGACAAAATGGGTTAATCATCAAATCCCCCCCTCCAGTAGATATCCTGTCTGTTTATTCTGACCAAAAGAAATGTGATGTGAGCGCCACCTGCTTGGCCTGTGCTCCTCCTCATTTTCTTTAAAGGACTATGTCCACTTTCAACATTCCTGTAAGGTAGATGTCCTAGGCAGGTTTCACCCTAATGTCCCAATGCGCTTGTAACTTCTTAAAATGCTCTGGAATTACTGAATCCAGAAAAAAAAACCCTCATTTTTGCTCAGAATACTCAGAAACTAAAGGGAGTAATTTAAAGAAAGTAACAGAAATACTGAATTTATCATTAAAGGAAGCATTTTTCACACAACACATGGTCAATCCATTGCTTTGAATGCTGTGATGCAGCTAAAAAAATGAAATTTTAAAAAGCATTCAGTGAATACATGGAAGATAAGTCTTTCTGTTGCAACTTGAGGTTTGCAGAAAGCCCAAAACAGCTGAGCAGCAGGGAGCAAGCTGCTCCCCACTGCTGAGCTATTTCTGTGGCTTTCATGGGGAACAATGAGTCTCTTTAATCCCTTGATTTCTGGTCTATCCATGAACCACCACGAACTGATTTAAAAGTTTGAGGAAGTTTCTGACAGTAGACCTGTCAAGAACGTCAGCTTGCGAACCACACTGGGCAAAATTCGTGATGAATTTTGCTTCATGGTTCAATTCATGCCCATCCCTAATGATGAGACTCCACCAAGTGGCAATCAAGGAGGAAAGAGACACAGTAGCTTTAATGTGAGCATCACAGCAGAAAGATGAAAGATGAAATCAGGCCCAGGCAGTATGTTTGTTTTTAATGTACCAGCTTTCCTCTTGGTTCAAGGTGGCTTACAATAATAGTTCAAGCATCCCCAGCTATAGCCCAAGATAAAATAACAAGCCCCAAACCCCTCCCTCTCCCCTGAAGAGATGACTGCTATTGGCTGATACTGGCAAAGGAATGAAACCTGTGCACTACACAGGTATGCATCAATGATATCAGTGATCTGTGGGGCTCTGAAGTGAGAACTTAGCTGTTCTAGCCTGAACCATGGGCATTCGCTAATGTCATAAATGACCTGAATCTGATCATGGGTGGCATCACTGCAATACCCCACTCCTTAGAGGTGGGACAGAGGTGTGGATTTACTTATCCCTTCATTTATTGTTTACTTGGACAGCCAGAGAGCAGAAAAACCTCTTCCAGTATCCCAAAACAATATGCCTACCTGAGCTCCCAAGACTGTTCTTGTTTATCAGAGCTGCAGGTATGCATTTGTGTCCAGAGGACTTTATACTTTCTCAGCCATCAGCAGTGTACTCTGGGGACTTCAAATGAGGGTTTTCCAGGCTGGGGTTCAAGGAAGGATATCCCTGTACAGTACAATTGTATCTGCAAACAGTTTGATGAATCTTCTTTATGCATAAATAAAAGTAAGGCCCATTGTGGGAAGAAATACAATGGGCTCTAGAAGGAAGCTCCAGGAGAGTGTCCCAGCTGCGGCTGATGGGGCAGCAGAGGGAAGGGGAAAATAGAAGGAGGCAAGCCATGTTTATTTCCTTCTGCTTAGCTATAAGGCAGGGCTGTCTCAAGTCATTTTGCTGCCCCAAGTGAGTAGTATGGGAGGACAGCCTCATGGTAACAGGTATGATTCCCTCCACCGCTGACATGTTGATTTGGGGTTATGTAGTGGCAGCTAAAGAAGAAAACCACCTCCTCCTATGCCATGTCTTCTGGGTTCCAAGGGTCTGGAAAGCGGTTCCATAGCCAGTTACAAGGTTGCCAACTCTGGGTTGGGAAATATGGCAGAGCCTGGGGAGGGCAGGGTTTGGGATGTGGAGGGACTTCAGCAGGGTATAATGCCATAGAGTCCACTGCCCAAAGCAGCCATTGTCTCCAGGAGAACTGATGTTGGTCATCTGGAGATCAGCTGTAATAGCTGGGAAATTTTCTTTAGGGGAAATGATGTGCTATGGCTGGGGAACATGGTGATTTCTGGGAGATCTCCAGGTCCCACAAGGAAATTGGCAACTCCAGTGAGCCAGTTTGGTGTAGTGGTTAAGTACGCAGACTCTAATCTAGGAGAACCAGGTTTGATTCCCCACACCTCCACTTGCACCTGCTGGATGACCTCGGGCAAGCCATAGTTCTGTACCAGCTGTTCTCTCAAGGACAGTTGTCTCAGAGCTCTCTCAGCCCCACCTACCTCACAGGGTGTCTGTTGTGGGGAGGGGAAGGGAAGGAAAAGGAGTTTGTAAGCCACTCTGAGATTCCAAGTGAAGGGCAAGGTATAAATCCAATCTCTTCTTCTTCTTCTTCAAGAGAAGACTGGGATATGTATTTTACTTTAGGACACATTCAATTACTCCCAACAGCAACAGCAAACTGTTTAGAATGTTAGAGGCAAAGGCCAATCAGACCACATATGCAAATGACCTCTGTGTTCTGACTGGCTATGGAGGGAAGAGGAAAAGCAAACTGTTTAGAATGTTGGAGGTGAGACGCAGGCAATGTAGCCAGTGGATAGGGACAGCTTCTGAGTGACATATCATGGAGCCAACTGATTTAGGGGTATGTAGAATGTTCAAAAAGTGCTCAATTATACTCAATTACATATAAGGAGAGATGTCTAGTCCTGTACAATCGAGTTGCTCATAACTGTGTTTTATCATATCTCAGGAATCTACAGATTTCTCTTGGCATCCCAGTAGCTGATTATTTTACTTCAGTTGGGACAGCTGACATAGCATACTCCAGTCAATGCACCAGCTCCTGGTCTCCTCAACAGTCATGGGATAAAAGGGCAGGTCCTTTTGTGGATCAAAAACTAGTTAATTAAAAGGAACCAGAGAGTGGGGTACTGCAGGGATCAGTACTCGGTCCGATGCTTTTTAACTTGTTTATTAATGATTTGGAGTTGGGAGTGAGCAGTAAAGTGGCTAAATTTGCAGATGACACAAAGTTGTTCAGAGTGGTGAGAACCAGGGAGGATTGTGAGGCACTCCAAAGGGATCTGTTGAGGATGGGCGAGTGGGCATCAACGTGGCAAATGGGGTTTAATGTGGCCAAGTGCAAAGTGATGCACATTGGAACCAAAAATCCTAACTATAAATGCACGTTGATGGGGTCCGAACTGGTGGAGACTGACCAAGAGAGAGATCTTGGAGTTGTAGTAGATAACTCAATGAAAATGTCGAGACAGTGTGCGACTGCAATGAAAAAAGCCAACGCTATGCTGGGGGTTATTAGAAAGGGAATAGAAAACAAATCAGTCAGTATCATAATGCCCCTGTATAAATCGATGGTGTGACCTCATTTGGAGTACTGTGTAGAGTTCTGGTCGCCACACCTCAAAAAAGATATTATAGCATTGGAGAAAGTGCAGAAAAGGGAACTAGAATGATAAAAGGGTTGGAACACTTTCCCTATGAAGAAAGGTTGAAGTGTTTGGGGCTCTTTAGCTTGGTGAAACGATGGCTGAGGGGTGACATGATCGAGGTTTATTAGATTATGCATGGGATAGAGCAGGTAGAAAAAGAAGTACTTTTCTCCCTTTCTCACAATATAAGAACTCGTGGGTGCTCCATGAAATTGCTGAGCAGTTGGGTTACAACAGATAAAAGGAAGTATTTCTTCACCCAAAGAATGATTAACACGTGGAATTCACTGCCACAGGAGGTGGTGGCGGCTACAAGCATGGATGGCTTCAAGAGGGAATTAGATATACATATGGAGCAGAGGCCATCAGTGGCTATTAGCCACAAAGTATAGATAGGAACTCTCAGTCTGGGGCTCTGTATTCCTGGTGCTTGATGGAGGGCAACAGTGGGAGGGCTTCTGGCTTCCTTCCCCCACTGCTGGACCTTTTGTGGGCACCTGGTGTTTTTGGCCACCGTGTGACAGAGTGTTGGACTGGATGGGCCACTGGCTGATCCAACATTGGCTTCTCTTATGTTCTTATGTCCTCCAACTGAATACACTAGTTCTCCTGAATCCAGTGGAACAACTACTCAAGATAAGATCAAAAGTTCATCAGTCCATTCTTCTCTCCTCACCAAATACACTGAAAGCCCAAGCACAGTTGAAGTCAACTGCCCCCATGAACAAAGGTTTCCTCTTAATATTAAGAGATGCTTTCCAAATTTAGTAATGGTAAAGGTAAAGGTTTTCCTTGCTCGAAAGCCAGTTGAATATGACTCTAGGGATGCAGTGCTCATCTCCGTTTCCAAGCCGAAGAGCCAGCACTGTTTGAAGACATTTCCATGGTCATGTGGCTAGCATGACTGGACGCCTTCCCACCAAAGTTACCTTCCCACCAAAGTCGTACCTATTTATCTACTTGCAATTTCTTGCATTTGAACTGCTAGGTTGGCAGGAGCTGGGACCAGAGACGGGAGCTCATTCCATCATGCAGCACTCAAGTCTCAAACTGCTTAACTACTGACCTTCCATACTGCAGTTCAGCATCTTAACCACTTGAGCCACTGCAGCCCCTTTCCAAATTTATTTGCAAGTAATTTTTTTCACATGCCAAGCAAAACAATGACCCAGTTCTGTATCACTGTGATTTCAGCGAAAGTCACAGTCATGGTCTAAAATATATTTTCTTCAGAGATGAAGACTTTGACTGCACCTACCCATGGCCAAAAAATGTGCCCCATTATCAGTAGGTACCTTGGAGCACATAAAGATGAGGGGTCAAATCCCTTATCTCTATAGATATTGACCTCACACCAGAGCATTTATTTTTGAATAGTTGGGCTGCAGACTGTGATAGCTTCTCCATCAAAGAAAGAGTCACAGTAATGCTTCTTGCGGCTAAGACAGTCATTGCCAAACAATGGAAAACGACAATGACACCCACTCTTTCACAATGGCATAAAAAGCTGTAGGATTTATATAGTATGACAAAACTCTTGGACAACCTTACGTGTTTTGATAAATGTCCTACTCTCACCGATTTTACTTCCATATGATTTCCTATCTTAGAATATTTAACCAAACAACAAGACATCCCTTCCATAATGGATGACGTAGTTGTGGTAGAGATGTTTGTTTACTTCTAGTCTGACTATTAACTTCAAGTTTGTTGTATTGTTGTTGTTGCTGTATATATTAATGTCTTTTCATACGGTTAAATACTACAATGCATTCTTGTATTTGCACCTTTTATACTTCAAAACACACTGTGCATTGATACTTGCTTTATGTAAATTTGCAACTGTCTAAATTAAAGTTGTTTGTTTTTAACAATTGCATTTATACTGTAAAATCAATAAAAATACATTGTACAGAAAAAATAAAGACAAGGGGTGGTTTTCCTAAGCCCTGTGCTCATGTCTGAACAAAACTAGGGAGCTGATGAGGGGATATTATTTGGATCCAAAGCATTATTTGGACCCAGTTGCTGCCTAGTATATTTGAATCATTATTTGGATCCAAATATTGCCTAGTATATGGGAAGGATGTTGAGAGACTCAGCAGCTCTTAACACATGTAGCTGTGCAGGCAAGTAAAGAGAGGCATGACAGTGTCACAGTGCTGGTCTGAGCCAGAGATAGAAGTCAAAAGTGTTTAAATTGTGCAGATCAGTTGTTAATACTAACCCACCCATCCTGTTTTAACCTGTGCAAGCATTGCATCTTCATTCTGGGGTGTGGAGTCACAAAAAAAATATGTTCTCTGCCTACAGTTTGGGAGTTGTGCTCCATTGCTGAAGGGTCCCCTTATTTGAGGGGTACAAGTCCTCAGATTTTCATCCAAATGAGGTGGTTGACAAATTACACTAGGAATTGCATTTCTCAACCTATGGAAAAAATGTGAGGCCAACTGAACTAAATCAACTTATTTTTTTAAAAAATGACAAAAGATTGAGAATAGACTCTGCATCCAGTCTGAGGGTTTTTGTACCATCCTGGTGAACACCTGGGTGCCTGATATTCCCCTGCAACTTTTGTTTTGCATTTCCCATTGGAAAGGGTAACAGGCTTTTCCTCCCTGGTCACTCCTTGATGGTAGCAGCCAGTCACTGCTAATCATACCACCACAATATCTGTTGCCAGGCCTGTACCTATGGTGGGGCTTCTGGGGGCTCTACCCCCTTTCTTAAAGGCACAGCCTCATGAGAATTTCTCCTGTAAATGCTTTTTCCAGTCATTTAAAAACATTTTTTAAAAAGTGTGCACTCCTTTAAGAAGAGTGGGGTGCTGTAGTTGTCTGATTCCTGCACTTAGCAAGGGGGTTGGAGTACGTGACATCTAGGATCCCTTCGAACTCTGTGTCCAGAAACTGGTCTCCTTTAAGGGAGTTTTTCTGCCTGAGTGTTAGTTTTCTTGACTATAGAAGTCATCACCCCCACTGGCTGGCTTGTTATCAGAATTGTTGCTTTGGCAGAAGTGATTAACTTGCAGCAGCTGAGAGCTGTCATCTAAAGTGGTTGACAGCTTGCAATTTAGAGATCTATCCTGATAACAGCTTCCTATTGGCTAAATGGCTTTTCTTTCTGCACTGAGAACTTCAGCTCCACCAGAAAATAATTGCCCCACAAACCACAAAATCCTGGCTACGGGCCTGTCTGTTGCTGCCTATATCAAACCAAGTATGTCAACAGTACTACAGACTTACGTAGTAAACTGTGTGTTCCAACTGATGTCAATGGAAACCATCATTTTATGTTTGGATGATGGTTCACAACAAAGTTATTAGAGGTCATTTTTTTTTAATTTCTACTCTGATATATATCATTTTCATGACAAATGGTGGGCACAAGGGGGAAAAATCTCACACTTCATTTTAGCTTAAATGTGTGGCTGCCATCATTAATTCATGGCTCACAACATGCCTTGACCTTCTAAATCCCAGGGTCGTAGGAGCAATCCCACTAGCAAGAACACAAAAATCAGATACTGAATTTAATTCTTCAAGAATGCAACATGTAAAAATGAAAGTCATAAAGGGTTCACCTGCAGGGCTAAATGGATTCTGCTACACATGCACATGGGATTTAAAATTATTGATACATCTGTATTATAAACCAGCGTTTCTGATAAATTTTCTAGGCAACTTTGAATCTCAGTGCTATTTTAAAAACCAAACATTGTTAGCTAATGCTATTGAATATTAAGAATGAGATAATGAATACAAAATACTGAACATAAATGATGTTGAAGGCTGATCCTGATGGACCCCTTGCATAGAATAGTGTGGGAGGATGACCCATAGAAGATGGTGTATCGCTCACCTCCGTGATGTTGCCTCTGTGCAGGATCAAACTGCTAGGCATGCAGAATCATGGCCAATCTATATTCTACCCAAACCCTCTCTGATTCTACTAGGGGTTCATCTTCTTCAAGATCTCTCATGCAGTTTGAATCCTATTTTTTTCTAGAACAGCCTCTATTATGAAACCTTGGGAAATAATTAGTTGCTGAGTGATCTCAGGGGAGATGTGTAAGGCTTCACCTTAGAATTTATGGGCTAGCTGCAATGCTACATGCTTGTCAGAATGACAGAGATCTCCCATGGACAAGGAAGAAAGAACATAAGAACGTAAAAGCCCTGTTGGATCTGGCCAAGATCCATCTCGTCCAGCATCCTGTCTCACACAGTGGCCAAGCCGTTCCTCTGGAGGGCCAACAACAGGGCATAAAGGCTGAGGCCTTCCCCTAATGTTGCCTCTTGGCTCTGGGATTCAGAGGTTTAGTGCCTCTGAATGTGGAGGTTCCCTTCAGTCACCATGGCTAGTAGCCATTGATAGACTTATCCTCAATGAATCATTTGATCCCATTTAAAACTGTTTATTCCTGTGGCCATCACTATATCATCTGGCAGCAAATTCCACATTTTTAATCACTCTCTATGTAGAGTATTATTTCCTTTTGTCCATCTTGAACCTATTGCCCATCAGATTCATTGGATGTCCCTGAGTTCTTGTATTTTGGGAAAGGGAGAAAAATTATCTTTGTCAACTCTCTCTACCCCATGCATAATTTTATAAACGTAAGCAGCAGATCAACCAGAGCCTGCTAACAAGGGGGAGGGGCCCACAAGAGCAGAGGAGGCATTTAACAGAGGTGAGAGAACAGCTGGAGGCTGGACCAACAGGGGCAAGGGGTGAACTTTGGAGAAAGAAAGAGGAAAATGGATGGCCCAGAGGAGGGGGGGGGGAGAAAAGACACTGGCAGAGTCCAGAGAGGGACTGAGACGGCAAACAGCTAATGATGGAAACACTGGGGAAGGGTCTCTCTCCAGCATCAGAGGACAGACTACTAAGCAGCCAGGAGGGGTGTGGCCCACCCAGAACAGCTGACAGGGATGCCAAGTTGATGGAAGTGTTAGAGCTCCAGAAGAGCTTCCCTGTAGGCTTTCCAGGACTCAGGTTGGACTTGAGGGGGGAAGGGCTCACCCAAGGCTGCAGAATTCACTCAGGGGAAGCAGAGATAGGACTGGGCACTGTAAAGGGGTTAAGTGAGGAGATAATAAATAAACAAGAGACACATGGCTTGTGATGACCCTTGTAGCTGGATGGTTTAGGGACTTCCTGCAGCTCTTCCAGGGCTGAAGCCATAGGCGTAGACTATGGAAGGGCTCGAGGGCTTGAACCTCCCCCGAAATTTCCCAGGGGGACTGAGCCCCCCTGGGAAAACGTAGCACCTACTGCTGCTCCTCCCGGCGCCCTTCTGAGGCCGGCAGCTGCTGCTGCCGGTGCCTCTCCCCTCCCCCGCCTGACCACTCTTCCATCCTTCCCTCTCCCTCCCTCTTTTCCCGGTGAAGGGAGAGGGAAGGAGTGGGGGGGAGGAAGAGACTCCGGCAGCAGCGGCTGGCAGGCCTCGGAAGGGCCCGGGGAGGCGTGGAGGTTTCCCAGTGGGGGGGACAGCCCCTGCCCCCCCAGGGATTTTCAAAACTCTACGCCCCTGGCTGAAGCCATTGATCTCTCACACTTCTATCATGTCCCCCCTTAGTCATCTGTTTTCTAAATTGAAAAGTCCCAGACACTTCAGCCTTTCCTCACAGGGAAGGTACTCCAACCCCCTAATCATTTTGGTTGCCCTCCTCTGTACTTTTTCCAGCTCTGCAAGGAAGAGAAGGGAAACACAATATTAGCTTCAATGGGCTTGCTGTCATATCAGTGCGGCAGCCCAAATAGTCTATTTCTCTATCAAATATTATATGATAGTATTGAATACTGACATTCTAACTGGTGTAAACATATTGTTCTACAAACAACTGGTAATTAAAAACAACAACAACAAGGATCCCATACATCCCTGCTCAGGTAGGGTACCTAGAAGGGGAGGGGATATATTTCTGTTGAGACATAACATTGCCTGAGAGAAAGCAGGTATACATTTGCCCCGAATTCACATATATTCATTTTCATTCCAAAAATGAGCAGATCCTCAAATCTGAGTAAATATATCAAATGGCTTGGATCCCATCTTCAACCTGAACTGAGATAAGAGATTTCTGTCAGTGTAACAGGACTTCTTCACCTTCCCCCTCCCACTGCAGCCTAAAATTTTCCTTAAAATGATGCTACTGGAGGACAGGAAACTCTCAGGAACACCTTAAGTTGGAAATCAGAGATCTGAAGTGGAAAGGAAAATCAGCAGGCATTAATGCACCCCGTCCATTAGGAGAAATGTTCTTCAGGATGCAACCCAAGGATTCAAAGAGACTGCTCTGGAACAAGCCCATCATTTCCTTGGGATGATATGTTGCAAAAAAAATAATCACTGAAGATGGGCAATTTGCTATATTTGGGGGAAGCTTGTCTGACATTATAGATCTCATTCTGAATTATTTATCAGGTACCAAAAACCAAGGTTTCCCCTGATAACAGCTTTAAATATTTGACCATATTAATAGCTGGAATGCAACAGTACTTAATATTTGCCTGTTTTTCATGTATGACACATAGTGGAGTTTTTATTGTCAGCACTGGATAGAAAATGTACAGTGGGGTTTACAATGTGATCCTTAATCAAATTTAACACCCTTTCTAAGCTGATTGGATTCAATGAATTTAGAAGGGTGAAACTGCTTAGGATAGCACTGTTAGTGACTGATGGCACTTGACTGGTAACTGCTAATCAAATCAAAGCAATCAAGAAATGGCAATAAATCCAAAGAATCCATATTTCAATCACTGGGTGGAGTTTAAATTGCAAAAAGTGGCAATGTTAGGTTGTTAGGGTTGCTGTTTATTTGTGAAACTTCACAGATCTCTAGTCTTCATCTATAATCTGCAACAATGGAAACCCTTCTACACTGATTATTTCTTTGGCTGCAACCTGCATTTCACTGCACAGGCAAATGACAATGTCAAATTTTGTGAGGGTTGTTGAACAAACGAGACTATTTACTACCTTCTCTACTCCTGAAATAACTGATTTTGTTTCTGGTAAAAAAAAAAATAGACAGATGTGCCTTTTGTTTAGTGGAAGGAATTATTACCATTATTTTGCCTCACAATGTGCAAGAGCTGCACCTGTCCTCAGACAAATAACTCAGCTCCACTCAGACAAGCCCCTTTTATATCTAATGGTGAGGAAATGTTTTGCACTTGTGGTGCTTTATCAACAAAATGGCCTGCTGTAGTTCTTTGGCCTTTGGAGATTATTTTCTCAGAGAAGCTGTCAGAAGGAGCTGATTAATTACTCTAATAATCATAATTTTTCCTAATAATAAAAAACCTATTCTCATTTGTTAAGTACATTGCAGGTAGGTGACAGTGGCAATTATTCTCTGGAAATACTTCTGAATTATCTTTCCTAATCCAGTCTGGGCTGACATTTTTGAGAGAAAAAAAAGCATTTTTTGTTTCTTTTATGAGAGCGGTGACATTTAAATATGCAAACAGTGTCAAAGTATGCCCTCTGGATGTTTTCATGCACTATGATTTATGAGCTGTGGCTATTGTATTTGCCATCACAGAACCAGAAAGGTCATTAGACAAAGAGGCTTTCCCTGCAGGGGTCCCCTTGCAGCCTTCATTTTATGATATTTTAATTTCTGCCAGAACATAAAACTGGTTGTTTGTATGGGTGTATGTACTCTCTCTCTCATATGTGTTTAGTTGCATGCATAGAAAGATATTGTTAACATTCTAAAGACAGAACCATGATTATACACTGACCAAAAAGAAAGTGGAATAATCACCAGTCTGATCTGCAGAAACACTTTGCAATAGTACAAAATAGATTCCTTAAGGCTGCTGAAATCCTATTGAAGTAAGTGGTATTTAAGCAATCTAGCAATACACAGGATTGCAGCCAAGGTAACTCTGTAGCAGAATTCCAAATGAACCGATATTTCAGTGTTCAAGAGTCCTTGACATTACTTTCAAGTAACCCAAGAGATCTGCAAGAATGATCTTTTAATATAATGTAGATAATATTATGTAGGCCCTGACCTAGATGGTCCAGGCTAGCCTGATTTGGTCAGATTTTGGAAGCTAAACAGGGTTGTTTCTGGTTAGTATTTGGATATGAGACCACCAAGGAAGTCCAAGGTTGCTACACAAAGGTAGACAGTGGCAAACCACCTCAGCTCACCTCTTGCCTTGAAAACCTAGTATGTCACCATTTGGAAGTGCATAATATATAGTAGTTATGAGAAATGATTTATGTACTTATTGTCCAAGGCATAAATATCAGGCACGGCACTGGATTCCTACAAAACAGGCAGGGAAGTGGATAAAAACCACAAGGTTATTTTTATTTATAGGATTTCATCCAGGGACAAAGCAAGATAATAAAATCCACAGTATCACAAAATCACATGCTTTCAAGCAACTGGCTCCTGATCAAAAGGTATAAAGGGTTATTAGAGCTGGTGAAGAGCTACAGGATGATCCCTTTAAACTGGGTAAATAACCAACGATACAACAAATGCAGTTCAGCAATGGTAAGGGTAAAGAAATGTGCATTCAAACAAAAATTCCTAATTTTAAACATATGATGATGGAGTCTGAACTGGCTTAGACTGAGATTGAAAGAGGTGTTGGTCTCACAGTGGATAGCCTGAGGAAAATGCTGACTCACTGTGGGGCATCAGTGAAAAAGCCAGACTCCATGCTGGAGATCATTAGAAAAAGGGAAAAAAGAATAAAATGGTCATTATTGTAATTAAGGATTCCGTTCAGCATAAACCTAACCAACCTAGCCATGGTGGGTAAAGGGAACCTCCTCATACAGAGGCTGCAAACCTATGAATATACCAGAGCTAGGAAGCAGTACCAGAGGAATGCCTCTATGCCCTATTTGTTTGGCTGTCCAGTGCAACTGGTTGGCCTCTGCTTGAAAATGAACTAGATGGACTACTGGTCTGATCCATCAAGGCACTCCTTATGTTCTTATGTTACCATCTAGTACAACTTGACAATACAGGCAGACCCAGGGATTCTAACCCCAACTACATACATTTAGGATACATAAATTCTTACGAAGTACAGATCAAGTTTTTACTGACCTAGGGTCAACAAAGATTGTGTCCAACTAAACTAATCATCCTTAGTTACCATCAGCAACAACCAGCACCAGGAGCTTGATTGTTTGGGGGTTTTTTTATCTGTGGAATACTTTCACAACAGAGGAGATCCTAAGCTGTTTGCTCATGTTTAAGGAGAATGGTGAATAACATCTTTTTTATCGAGGCTGTAGATGATTAGTCAAGAAATCATGTCCTGTAACTGATGTGGCATCTAATGTTGTTTTTTATTGTTTGTTTCTGCTTACAAAGCCTTTTTTTAATCAGGAAGGGATAAAAGAATAAATATATAACATTGGAGGCATTTTTAGTTGGCACCCAACAAAGAAAAGATACAAATCCCCTAAGTAGAGCTGTACCCTTCAAATTCCATTGACTTCCATGGCCTTTACTATTGTACTGTAAAGAACCTAAGTGTCCTGGATCAGACTTACCCCTGTCCCAGAGAGGTGGCCAACAGGAGGCTCTGGTGGCGGGGAGGGCAGAGGACCCAAGATGACCATAGGAGGATGGACCAGTGCTGACTGGAGAAGCCCACAGACCACCTATGGATCAGGGCCTCAGCAGGCCCTGGAGCCAGTGGGTGGAGGTGGCAGATCAAGCAGTATCTTGCATCCTGGGGCCGTGGGGGAGAGGCATGGGAGGAGACCTGGGGCTGACTGGCAGACAAGAAGGCAAGGGAGAATGGCTGTTGAGGGGAGGAGAAGAGGAAGGTGGACCGAGCCCATCTCCAGTTGCGAGGAAAGTGAGGCAGAAATGGTCTGGGGACTACCCACTCCCTGATTCAGAGACATGGGTGGGACCAACTGCTTGAGCATCTTGGTGCTCAGTGTCCAGCCGACCCCACCCCATGACAAGCGAAGAGAGATGCCTGAAGAACAATGGGGCATGAAGAACAATGGCACATGAAGACCGGCAAAATCACTGGCCAATGAGAAGGAGGTAGGGAAGGAATGACACAGGAGGGAACAACTAAGGAGAGAGAATGGGAAGAGGATGGAATATCATAGGGGGATAAAAGGATGCAGGATGCTGGGGCCAGAGAGGAAGAGACCAGGTGCTGAGAGTGAGTCTCAGAGAAAGAGAAAGTTCTCATCCCAGGGCAGCTGACAGTGGTGGTGATGTAACTCGATGGGCTGCTTTCTAAGCCCCCAGCTGACTTCTTCTTTCCTCATCCTTTCATTGAGCATGGTAGGGGCCAAGGAGCCCTGGGAGGTTGGTGTGGGGCCTGACACTAAGCAAAAATATATTTCTTTAGATTATAACCAGTTTAAAGAACTCTGAATATCAAAATCTTTAGGAATCCTCATAAATAGAAGCCATCTTGTCAGAAATCTATACAATGTTTCATTTTAAAGCCTGGATTAACTCTTACAAAAGAAAATGCAGCTTTGCTATGTATTTACTTCTTATGCGTTCACTCTGAAAGCCATTGTTACACACACTCCAACTAATGCCTATGACCTTTTGGTCTGGGCACCAAAGATCATGTTTATGCCAGCAAGTCTTGAAATTAGTTACAGTCTCTGGAGAACTAGACAGTAGCTGAAGCTAAATTTTGGCCTACCACAGCTCACATCCAGGCTATTTCTGATCAACTACAGAAAACTAAAGCCATGTTTATTTCCAGGTCATCTCTTGCAATAAGCCATAACCATACTAATTTGTGTACTTTCTCCTATATATTCATTGTTCATATCTTGCCATTATCTTTAGTTTCCTTTAACATCAGTTCTCCATCTGCTGGTACTATAAATCTTTAAACCAACAGTTTAGTGACAGCCACTTTTCTAGATGTTTTTCCAGTAGCCTTTGTTGCTCTGTATGTTCCACCAAAACCACTAAATCTAATGCTGAATTGGTTTGATGCTGTCTTGATGATGAAAGTTGCAAAACCAGACCACCTATAGGCAAGGTAGAGTATCTTTATATACTCAGAAGAATTTCCTGATATGCATAAAACATGGCTTTATAAATTAACTGAAATAAAATTATACCTCCCATCCAAATGGACTGATAAGGACTAAATATGCTTTAGAAGAAACTGAATGTTAACAGTATCTGAATGTCAGCTAAAAGACATAAAGAGGGGAGGAGAAAATGGCCTACTCAACCTTTATAAGAACTTAGAGAACTGTGAAACGGGAAATTAGGAAGGGGGTGGATTTTTCAAATTGTTCCATGTTTCTACAATTCCTCACAGTTCCTAAGTTTTGCTACTGATAAGCCACAGTTGTAGACTATATTTTACCCAGACTGTTCAGTAGATTATTCATGGTGCTGAAATTTGGAATTGGTGGTGGTGGGGAATTAGATGTGAACTTCCCCAGCAAGGGAAACAATGAGCCATTATGAGATTATTTCAATTTTTCCTGAAGTTCAGGGTCAGTGACTCAACACAGTGTGAGCCCTCTCTGCTGTCAAACCATCCATCTTCTTGGAGTTTTGTCTTTCACAAAGATTAACCTGACACAGTAGAGCAATGGTAACAGGGTGAGTTATTACAGAAATTTCATCTTTTCTTGATGATCCTGTGTAGTATCCAATGGCAAGAGACACTTCCAAGCATGCTCAGAAGAATTCATTGTTGCTGGGATACCTATAAAATGGACTTTCCAGTGCCTCCCAATTAATTTCTTTTCTTAACATTACAAACCCCAATTTCCTTGGCCACAATGGATACACTTCAGAAGCACCAAGTCCTTAAGTAGTAGGCCTTTGCCGAAACCCTGCACACCAGAACTTGTCATTAGCCCTCCTTTACCAGATCAAATTTTAGTAAAAGGAGCACAAGTGGGAAGATTAGAGTGAGCTCCCTGGATCTGGCCTTTCTGAACTGTCAGAGTATTATTAGAAAGGTCATTATGTTTTCCTGAGAATTATTTTTTAAACTCAAAGAGAAAACAAAAACAAATTATGAGGTAAACTGGCTTGCCCTTCACTAAAGTATATTATCTCAAGTTAGTGAGATTGGCAATTACTCAGTGAGATGGGCTGTTACTGTGTATTACTCAGTGAAATTCCATGGCAGACTTGGGATTATGAACCTGGTTCTCCCATATCCTAGTCTGAAACACTAACCACTAGCCCACACTGGCTATTTCAGAGTAGCTGCTATTGAACAGTAGTGAATGGCTGGACCTGGGTGAGTCATGTAAGCCATGTGGTAGCAAGTCACCAGTGATTGCTGCCAGGCCTGGCCCCATGACTTCTTTCTTAAAGGCCAAGCTTGCCCTGGAAAGGGACTGCACTCTCCCTCTGCCTCTTACTGACAGAAGCCAAGGCTTGAAAACTGGTAATACTTTTTCTCTTTGCCTAGCAACATCCATTGAGGGCATTCATTTCTTAAAGCTAAAGGTCCTGCTTTTATTATTTTGGGCAGATTTAAACCCCCCCCCTTTTTTTTCCCTGCAAATCTGAGGCTTTTTTCAGGTTTGTAGAAAGATGTGCCATGTCTGTTCATGGCTCTAGTCTCCAGATTTAAGTATTCACAGATGGCACCATGTAGAGAATTAGACAGATTGATTGGTAGCTTTGCCATTTTTGTTCTCGGGACCAGACCTCTGGAAGATGGTGAACATAATTATGAACATAAGATACAAGCTAAAAAAAAGCAAGGAACAAAATGAGACAAGAAGGCAAAGCACTATGGTAATAACAGTATTCAAAGAACCTTCAGTGGAGATACACTAGAGATGCTTCCTGTTGATTAGAAAATGTCCCCATTGGTTGGTTCTTAGCCCATCACCCAGCTGAAATCACTTCCTGTAATTCTGTTCTGCTCTGTTTCTGCTCAGGAATGAGTTTGAGATTAAATGGAAAAGGGGAACAACAGCCTGGTAACTGAGCAATCTTGTTAAAGGAGAGAGAAAAGGCAATAAGAGGACCGCAACCAGGGAAAATTAGGAAGAAGAAGAGGCTTTTTTATACCCTGCTTTTCTCTCCCTTAAGGAGTCTCAAGCATTTTCCAGACTGCAGCTGACTTCCAAGTTTTCATTGGTGTTGTAGTGATTCTGATGATCACACTATTGGTGCAATCAATGCACACATATTTTCTTCATTCCCCCCCCCCCCCCCCCGTCAGTGTTACATCTGTTCACATTTGCATTGTGGATTTGTTTTCCATTTTTTGTTTTTTGTATGTGCACGGAAGTATTGCAGTGCCTCAGCAGCCTCAAGGGGCTGAGAAATCCCTTTACGAGTACATTCCTTGCCCATCATACCACATATGAATGTCATACCTGGTGTATGTGTCTTTTTGGTTGCCTCTTTTCCTGTGTTTGAGTGTTCTCTCTCATTGGCTCCCCCCCTCCAATTTTTTGAATTCCTTTCCCTGAGTTGAATCAGTACACAGTTTACAACAGCTTGTTTCCTTCAATTACATGTTTTCAGAGTAGCTGCACGCACTGCAAAATGTATTTGAAAATGGCACCCGGAGACATGCTAGAATGTTTTTGAATGTGAATGAAGGAATGGTAAGGAAGGCAATGATTGGCTGCTAGTGTTGGGCCTTATAATGGGACTGAACTTTTGTTTCAGTCCAGCACTGAAACATTTTAACACTGGTATGCAAATTTTTAAAAATTGCCACCCAAACCTGCTGTTTCTCGACAGGTTTGGGTGGCAATCCATGAGATAGAAAAAACTGTTCACATTTTGAGCAAGAGACTATCTTGTGAATTCATTCCACAATGGGGAAAAAGTACAGAAAAAACTAGTTTAGGAAAGAATGGGGAAAACACATGGAACAAACAGGATGGCTCGGGGATGTTAACTAAGTTGTCTGGATACAAGGAAAAAACCTGGTAACACAGGAGAATGAAAATGAAACATTAGGGTGATCTGGAAAATGCCCCAAAGCAGTTTACAATCCCCTTCCCTTTCTCTCCCCACAGCAGGCACCTTGAGAGGTAGATGGGGCTGAGAGAACTGTGACTGGCCCAAGGTCACCCGGGAAGCTTCATGTGGAGAAGCGAGGAATCAAACCTGGTTCTCCATATTAGAGTCTGCTGCTCTTAGCCACCACACCACTTCAGCATCAGCAGAAACATATTTAAAGGAAGAGACAGCATTCTTTTTCAGTACATAGTAAAAAAGTTCCACCTGGGAAGAAAGCTGAACTGGTGTTACCCCCCAATCCCAAATGTGAACATTACATTCTAATAAACATGGGGAAATAGCTTTCAAGCTTGTGTAGGGTGCAGAAAACCAGGATATTTTGCCTAAAGAGGTGGCTGTGAGTAACAAGTTTTCAGTAGAAAAAGGATGACAGAGACCTCATTTAAAGGGAATACAGAGTTTATTCAGGGAATTGGTGCAATAGTGTGTATGTGGGGGGGGGGGGAAGGGGAGAAGCCTAAGAAAATACTAACAGTGCTAAATCAAAAGGGGGGTCTGGCAACAAGTGGTCATTTGTTTAATCCTAATTTTTATGGCATGATTTGGGCTGGTGGCAGTCAAGACAGACACCTGGATATAAAAGGCCATTTAATGTTTGAATATAGTTATGATACAAAGTACAATGAGCATATCTACAGAGCACTGCACTTCGGTTTGCTGTTTATCAGTCTGCAGTGTTGGGAAACCCTGATACATTAGTCTGTGTCATTTCTTGACTCTTGGTAGGTCTGTTTGCCATTGCATCCATTCTAGGTGTTTAGTACAAAAAAAGACCAGTTCCACTGGAATAGACACTAATATAGCCTTATATATGTTATGGGAATAATACATATCTTTATAGCATTTTGTTGTCTCATTCAATTTGCAATGGGATGGAAATCTATAATGCTGAATGGCAGTATAAAAAAAGCACAATGAAGAGAAGTATATATTTGTGCTCAAAAAGCCTTTCCATGCGCCCTCAGGCTTCTGTGATAGGATCAGCAAACGGAACATGATTGTGTATGTAGAAAGACTGGGATGAGAAGGGAGAACATGATTAAAAAGGACAGCTCTTTTGTTAGAGTTTACTGATCCACTGGAAAAGAAAGAGGATTTCATTAGTCAGAGAAAGATGGTTTGGAGACTTTACTACATGGCTGCTCCCCTTTTAACATAAAACAACTATGTAGGCTTCTGGCAGTCAATTGTGTAAATCCATTAAATTTTGTATTTAAACAGTTTCAGCTCAGCTACTATATCCACAACAGAACATTTGACTTTTCAAATGGCAGAAATATATGATGGCTCTTGGAAATTAGTTAAGGGTTAAAGGACATAAAGGGATAAAAAGAATTGCATCTGTGTATGGTATACAATCTTGTTTCTGACAAAGCAACATGTTCTTATGACCTACATATGCTTACTGAATGCTGACAATCCACAACTGTGAGGGAAAAGGTGGAAACACAGTGCTTCAAAAGCACACAAACCCAGTCACCATGCTCAATGCAAATTGCTTGCTAGCATGTACATATTTCTGAGGAAATATTTTCACTGCTGGCTTGCAATGTGTATTGACTGAGATCTTAGTTCAGTTGATAATCTGTGCCAATATATCTTTAGAACTGCTGCTTTGAGTATTAAAACACAAAGCAAAATTTCTAATTGACAGCTACAGTTTGGCAACTATTATATTAATACAAATTCATAATACTGTGCTCATTATGGCAGTGTTTTTTAATTGTGGACCAAGGTCCCTGGGGATCTGTGAGCTGTTTGTAAGGATGGAGCATGAAAATCTTTCAGGTCCATCCTGCCAACCACAAAACAGACCCCCTCTTTTTGGGGGGAGGGAGCAGGGACTCTGCACCTCAGAGGAAAGTGATGTAATTAGCTTACCCCTCTGAAGGGTAAGAGCACATATTACTGCTGCCACCTACAGTTACCTAGCTTCCAGATCATCTCAGAGCAAGAAGAAGAAGAGGAGATTGGATTTATATCCCACTTTTCAATACCCAAAGGAGTCTCAGAGTGGCTTACAAACTCCTTTCCCTTCCCCTCCCCACAACAGATACCCTGTGAGGTGGAGGAGGCTGAGAGAGCTCTGACAGAAACTGCTGTTTTTCAAGAACAGCTGTTCCAGAACTATGGTTTGCCCAAGGTTATCCAGCAGATGCAAGTGGAGGAGTGGGGAATCAAACCCGATTCTCCTAGATTAGAGTCCACACACTTAACTAGTACACCAAACAAGCTGTAGAGCATTAACCAGAAAACATGCTGGCAGAGATCCAGCAGCTCTGGAACTCTGATAGACTAAGTGGAACCAAACAGGCATAGTCCTACTATACTTGTCATACTTTCTTCTGGAATAAAATTGATTTTTAAAATACTTTTCCAATGCAAACAAGTTCAGCATAGAGACAGATGCCCCTCTGTGTCCATAGATAATCATATCCAATGGCAATTTTTAAATGAATACTTGAAGTTCAGGCTTTGTGTGATACTGGTTTTCTTTCTGTTTCTATGAGCAGTTCTGAAAGTTTCTCCAGGCCTCTGTTCAGCCAGCCTTTGGCTAAAAGTCATTAATGAATAGGGAAGTTTTAGGCTGTCTCCTGCTCAAAATCCCTTTTAATCAAATAATGACATTGATTAGAATTTGGCTCAGGGCCTTCTGAGTTGTGGCCCTATAGAATCAGCTATCCTATGAGACCTGACCTTGTAGGCCATGTATAGACACCGCAAATATTTTATTTGCTTTCAAAGTGTAGCTGATGTGGTTCTCACTGTATAGTTTTGAGATCATCAGAAGATGGAGAACACCACAAGGCACTACCATGTGCTCTGCAAGAGGGTCGTCCAGTGCATGGAAAGCAGTGGTGTGGGAGAAAGGAAAGGCTTGAGGTCTGCAAAAAAAAAAAAAAAAACACCTCTCGGCCCTCAGATTGCCAGTGTTTAAGAACTGCTGCATTATGAGACATTTGCAATAACTTATGAATATATACCAAAAGTGTCTTCATATTTAATTCCTTTTATTTATTAATTATTTTATTTTATTTTCATTTTAGATTGTTTTTTGTATTCTTTGCTATAAATTGTCCTAAACTAATTTTTTTGTTGTGTTCAGTCTAAAACACATTTCTAGCTGTAACTTTTTTGATGTCTATCCAACTGGTATGACATTTGCAGAGACTGTATCTCTTAGCCACGGGGCCCCTACTTGCTAAACGTAAGACAAGGTAGGACATTTTACAAGTAATTAAAAGCACAACTCACTTCTAATTCTTATGTTTTCTCCAACCCAAATGGGTGATTCTACATTACAGCCATTCTCAGAGATTCTACATTACAGCCATGACATGGCATAGAGGAAGGAGCCATTGTTCAGCAGGTCTTTTAATATAAAGGTCACATGAAAAGGAACCCTCAGGCTACAAGAGATCAATTTGGCTGCTCCTGCCCATTTGTCAACCATGAAAGCAATGAAAATTCACCGCTGAGCACCGATTAAAGTTGCTGTTGAAGTCTGAACATTGGGAGTCTGATGGCATATTCTGGGTTGGCTTCTTCTTTTAGCAAGTCAAAATTTATTTAGCACACAGGAGCAGTAAGTACTTGACATTGTGTCTGGTATATTCAGAAATCTGTTCCAGTTAATAGTACTATTTGACTGAGAGTTCCACACAAGAATATCACTATTTCTTCACATTCAGTTCCAGAGTATCTTAGGCCAAATTTACACCTCCCCTCTGAAGTAGTTTGACTGCTGTCTTTTACTACACTCTTTTCACACTGGTTTCAAATTTCACTCCCTGGGTCTGAAGAGCAGTAAGCAACAGGATCTGTTTAAAGCAGTGTAATGCTAGCTTGAATACCATACAGCAATTAACGGATGTAGATGGTGATTTTTAACCTAGAACAAGTATGGTTTGAAACTAGAAACAGGTATAGATGGGGGTTTTTGAAACTAGAATGATTCCAGCGGGAAAGTCGGACGTAGATTTGTCCTTAAATCCAAGGTTTCCATTTTGAAATGTTTTACCTCTCCAGTAACTTGCACTGAAGCTTCCAGAATGCACAGTGCATTCCAAAGGTGGAAAATCTTCATCACAGATTAGATGGTTGAGGCAGCCCAGAAATTGCATCAGTCAGAAGAGATAACATATCCAATATCCATTTTAAAACAGCTACCACCCACCCAACACTCTGAACTCATTCAGCAGAGACAATTCCTTCATATGAAGTATACAGAGAGCATTGTTTTACATAGTACCCAAACCATCTGTTCTCCAGTTACAGAATATTCTTTTTTTCTTTCTGTGATGGTGAATACATAGTTCTACTGGATGCTTACAAAAAAACCCCACTAAAAATATATAGACAATCAACTGGCACCATCCAATTTAAAAGTTCTCTGAGGGAGAAGAGATTGGTGCAGGTGCTTCAGCGTTCTAACACACAAAGCAAACTCAGCAAAGTTCCTTTTCTGATTGATTTAATATTCATCACATAACCATTGTAGAGAATCTTTACATTACCATTCAGCCACCATCAGCTAATACTGAAACTTTAAAAAATATTGCCCCAAACTTATTTTACCTTGAATATTACTTATCACTGCAACCCTAAACAGCCATATTCTCTTCTAAGGCCATTGATTTCAATGGACTCAGAAGGGTGTAACTGTTCAGGACAGTACCTAGTAGAAATATAAAAAGAAAGCCTGTAGGTTGCATGAGAAAAACAAAATGACCTCACCATTGAAGCAAGTTTTTAAACATTGCAAAAGATAAAGGACAAAAAAAATATCAAATAAATTTCTGATATTCTTTTTTTTTTCCTCTTTAAAACTGTTAAATAAGGTCCCTTTTAGTCATGGAATGAATAGGATGAGCTTGCGAACGCAACACTGGAAATCCTCTGCTAAAGAATCTAAATTTAAAGAAAGCTGTAAGTTACAAAATAATTTGCTGCTGGTTCCCTGGTTTTTTATTATGACAAATGTCTCCCCCAGACACGCACTGTGACATGCTGAGGACTGAATATTTTCAAGAGTATGGCAAGAGAGGGAATATCAACTGTTTAGCCATTTAGATAATTTTATTTGTAAGTTGGATTCCATAATTACACCACCACACTGGGCTGAAGTACGCCTTATATTTCCACAGTTGTTCAAATGGTATGTCATTTATTTAGATATGAAAGTATTATAGAATCCTAGAGTAGGAAGAGGCCTTATACCTTTCCTCCCTGCTTGATGCAGGAAATCCAAAGTTAGAGCATCAAGGCAACATCATGGAATCAATTTCTTATTCAACTTACATTGGAGATTCTGCTCATGTGGTTGGGTGAACCTGAAGTGCTTGAGCAAATACTTTTATTAATTATTGCATTACTAAACTACAGCTTCTCAGAAGTCCAACTCTACAGGGGAAATCTACTGGAGGAGTTCAGGTGATACTACAGTCAGTCTTAAGGGAGCTCTAGAGTTTTATGACAAAGGCAGTTTCCTGCACTGGAAGCTCATTAAGAATTCTGTATGAAAATTCTTATACAGTATTACGAAGAAGAAGAGGAGGAGGAGGAGGAAGAAGAAGAAGAGGAGGAGGAGATTGGATTTATACCCTGCCCTTCACTACCCGAGTCTCAGAGCGGCTTACAAACTCCTTTCCCTTCCCCTTACCACAGCAGACACCCTGTGAGGTTGTTGGCCAGCAAGGCACTGCTAGTGCTCTTATGAATTATGATATTCATAAGCCTGAACTTTGGGTTGCCCATAATGGAAGGGCCATGTGCTTTCTTCATGATAGGAGCCAGCTCCAGCCCATGCCAGGAGGCTGACACCCTAGGCAGTTCACCTGGGACAGAGACAAAGGACTCCTCTTGCCATGAGGTTTCTCTCTCTCTGTTTCAGCACACTGGTCAACCCCTGCCCCCTCCAACGTATCTGCATAGTTATGCTAACGCAGTTGCTTAGCAACTAATATTCGGGCCATCAGCCAGTCGGCCAAAGTCATTGACTAACAATAGATGTGGCCAGGTGAGTCATCGGACCCCTGTCCAAAGTCCACTTCCTGGTGAGATCATAGTTTTGCAGTATTGTCCATCCCCCTGCCCTCCTCCTTTTGTGCACCTTTAACCTATGGAAGGGTCCAAGAGGGATGGACCGCCTAGTAGGTGTGTTAGTGGGATGTGGTCTGTGCAGCCCACCCCAAGACCACCTAATAAAAGACCTTACGCAGAGGCATTCGGTCTCTTGAGCCATTGTCCCCTGTCTGCTTTAAAATACCTCTTCAGTCCAGCTTTCTGTCCCAAACCCTTGCCTCCATCTTTAATCCTCTCTCTCTGGAATCGCGATCCAGGAGAACCACGTGGTCTCGCAGGTTCAAGCCTTGTGTCCCCATAGCCTTTCTATTTTCTCCCCATCCACTTCTTCCATCGTTCGGACAACTCATCTAAGGTAAGGCACTGCTTCCCCACCAACGAATTCCTGCTCATGCAAACGTGCTACTTTCTGTCTTTGTTTCCTTAGGCCTGTGTGAGTGTGTGAGTGATTACGTTTTTGGTATGCTTGAGACACACCATTAAGTAAACAACATTTAATTTGCTATCTGCCTCACATGACTCTTTCCTTGAGAACTCCCGGGAGGGGTGGGACCCTGGTATAGTTGGCAAGAACCCGTGTATTTTGCTGATTGCTAAGCGTAAATTAAAGCAATTCATCTAACAAGGTAGGTGGAGCTGAGAGAGCTTTGACAGAAACTGCTCTTTTTCAAAAACAGATGTGCCAGAACTATGGCTTGCCCAAGGTCATACAGCAGCTGCAAGTGGAAGAGTGGGGAATCAAACCCGGTTCTCCCAGATTAGAGTCTGTGCACTTAACCACTACACCAAACTGGCTCACTTAAACACTTAACCACAACACCAAACTGGCTCACTTAAACAAAGCCAGTACATCCTTATAGAAACAGTGATATCCAATGTGGATCACTACGTCAAAATTCCACAGATAAGCATCCATGATCTCTTAATAGAGTTTGATGATGGGTATAGTAGCCTTCTGGAAGGGGATCCATAGGGAGAAGCCTGGCTGCTATCAGCCTTGGTATTTGTAGTGCTTATCAATAACTGTGGCTGAGTTCTGTTTTCCCCCCAATACATTTTATTTAACTTTTTAAAGGAATATAGAATAAAGAAAAGAAATAGGGGAAAGGGAATAAAAGGTATGATTGCAAAAACACAATACAGAGGGCAATTTTGCAGATATCAAGGACAGTTCTTGATTAAAATACATGTGTATATACAATGAATATATGAAATAATAGCTTAAAAAACAGCTACAACAACCTACTCAACTTATTCTACCATTTTCTCATAATATATTATCATTTTTCCTCTTACCGATTTTATCTGTTTTAAAATAAAAAGGAATAACCTTATAGAAATGTATATAATTTAACATCTCTTAACATAACTGTTTATTGTAATAAGTCATATAAAATTATATCCTTTCATATTAAAACTATCATATAATATTAAGCTGTTAAAGTATATAACTAGAGAGATTGGTTATAGTAATCATAGAAGACTCACCAGTTATCTTCAAATTCCTCTTTCAGTCTTTGATTAATGCATTTTGTCAGTTTTGCCATAACTGTATACTCTTGCATTTTTTCCATTCAGTTCTCAAGAGTTGGACAACCATCAATTTTCCACTTTGTTGCAAATACTATTCTTGCTGCAGTTAACATGTAACTGAGCAGTTCCTGCATTGTTCTTTCGGGTTCATTGGTAGAATTCATAAAAGCATTGTCTCTGGTAACATAGCAAATTTTACATTCTTTTTTTAAAAAAAAAAAATTCAGTATGTATTTCTGTCCAATATTGGTTAGGGTTGTTTTTGTTTTGTTTTGTTTTTTGCAAGACCATCACATATGGTAAAAGGTACCATCTACCTTTTTACACTTCCAACACAATCCTTTATAGTTTTTATCCATCTTCTCAATGTCTTTTGTTGTAATGTACAAGCGATAAAACATTTTATACCAATTTTATCTAAGTGTTTGACTCACTGTAAATTTTATATTTTTCGTCCATGACTTTTCCCATTGCCGAAATGAAATCTACTTCCAAAATTTTGCGACCATTTCACTATACATGTCTTGATTTGTTCTGTTTCTGTGTCATATTGTAGAAGTTTGTAGGTATGTCCTAAAATATGATCTTTTTTGTTCAATTGTATCTTTTCAAACTGAGTCAGATTTTTTAGTCTGTCTCCTTCTCAATACGTATTTTCTTTAAGCCTAGATGAAACCTGAAGATATGTTAACCATTCTCTGATCTTAGGTTTAGGGCCAAAGGCCATTATTTTAGTTTTGTTACAGTTTAGTTTGTTGTGGAGTTAATCTCCAAATGATTTAAATCACAGTACAGGCCAAATTGATTTAGCACCCGTCTCAAGCCAACTGGTGTCCTGGATAGTAGCACTGTATCATCTGCATACAGTAAAGCTAGTAGATGTTGGTCAGCTAAAGTGGGCAGATGGGTATCTACCAATCCCAGATAACTGATTAAATGATTAACGTAAGTGGCAAAGAGGAAAGGGGCCAATACACAGCCTTGCTTGACCCCTTTATTAGATGGAACAGAATTAGAGAGGAGGCCCTGCTTATGACATATAACCCTGATCTCAGTGTTTAAATATAGTACTTGGATCAGGAATAGGAGTCTCCTATCAATTGAAGTAATCTCTAACTTCTTCCAAAGTTTTTTCTCTAGAGATGGAGTCAAAGGCTGATTTTAGATCTATAAATGCTGCATAAAGCGATACTGTTTTATGAGACACATATTTATATATCAAATGGGATAAAGTTCAATTATGACCCAATGTAGAATGCCCTTTCCTAAAGCCTGCTTGTTCATCCATTAGTATATTTTCTTGAGTTATCCAGCTTGATAGTTTCTCTAGTAAGTGGCTTGCATAGAGTTTCAACACACTGTAAGGAAAGCCAAAAACCACAGAAAACAACTGTGAGCTGAATATATCGCAAAAAATATACAAAAGGAGACTTCAGTACAGTGAACAATGTATCTAATGTGAAATAACTCTATTCATAATCCATCATGGGAGAATACAGAAGTCAACAAAATGCATAAAGAGCAAATACAGACTCCAAAAGTATAAATATACTGTAAATGTGTAAAAAAATATTGGACCTGGATTCATGAAATATTGCAAAATACGTTGCATATGACTATCCCATTTGTGCCAGAATTATTTTTGTTGAATATGATTCCAGAAACTTTTAACAAATCTGATAAATATTTGATTATACATGTAATAACTGCTACTAGAATACTTTATGCAAGGTATTGGAAAAGATTATGTTGTAATGTTTTAATCTCTTTTTAACTTTATTGTATTTATTGTTTTATGAATCTTGGCAAGTCCAAGTCCTGTAAGCCGCTCTGGGCCTGCAACAGCGGGGAGAGCGGCCCAGAAATCGAACAAACAAACAAACAAACAAACAAACAAATAAATAAATAAATATAAAGAGAAGAAGTTTCCTCGAAGGAGGAAATACTATATAAACCCTTGGAGACTGCAGAAATGAACAATTTAACATTGAAATTAGCAGATAAAGGAGAGGAAACTTTTGAAAATAATTGGTTAAGATTGTATAAATGGTTGGAAGAACATTTTTAAAAAGTGAATTAACCATAATTGCATGCTCTTGTAAAATTGAGACAAACTAGTTTGGTGAATTAGATATTGATTCTAGTAGAAATGTTAATATAGATATGTACAGTATAGACTCCATATTTGTTAGTATGCTTTTATCTCTATTTGTGTTTTCTTGTTTCTATTTTTTCTTCTTTTGCTTTCTTTTTATTTCCTGGAAACTTAATAAAAAGATTTTTTTAAAAAAGTATAAATATTCAAAATAAATATTTTCCCAGGTAGCATTTGGTGTTTCAGACTTCTGGTCCTTCCTCAGGAAAAACAACAACAACAACTATAGGAAGTCTCATTCCATTTCCTGATAGGCTATTATTATTCTGTTTCTTACATATTGGGCAAGGTCTCATGAACTTAAGTCAATTGCTCTAAAGGCTGCTTCTATGTATCAGGTCCAACAGATGCCACTATTTCCTGATACATGACCTATTTCTTCAGTCATTTTTGTTTGTCTTCTTCTTTTAAATATTCGGCCAGCCTCTGAGCCATATCAGTAGATTGAAAGTGGATTATTTAGTGTGTGATTGCCACCCAAGACAAATTATCAAAAGCTTTTTCAGTGTCTAAAAACATAAAAACTGCTTTCTCTTCTTTATCTTGCACAAATTTCATTGCATCAATTATAAAACAAAGATTGTCTTTCATATATTTCTTTGGGATGAAACTTGTTTGGTCTAAGTGAATTATTTTTGTTATGCATTTCTTAAGTCACTCTGCCATTATTGAGGCAAAAGAGTTTGTAATCCACATTATAGGTCTGTACTATTGTGGTAACATTGGATCGTTCCCTTCCTTTTGAATCAAAGCTATATGTGCCTCCTGCCATCATTTGTGGTAGTTTTCTTTTCATTTATTTGATCCATTACTTTTTGCAGTGGCAAAATTAGTTCATCCTCCAAACACTTTTAATACATTGCTGATAACACATGAGGGCCTGGAGATTTATCTTTTTTCAGTCTCTCTTACTTGTGAAATTTCTTGTACTGTAATGTTTGATTCAAGATGTCCTTATCTTCTTTTGTGAATGGATGCATCCTTTATATACTCATCTAGTCCAAACTCAGTTAAATTTTCTTTCTTGTAGAGTTGTGAGAAGAAATGAATTGTTCATGTATGTCTTTTTCTTGATGAGAAATTTCATTTAGCTTTTTGATTCCAATTCAATCAAATGTCATTGGTTTTGCAATTGTTTAATTTCTTTTAAAACCATTTTCTTTGATGTTATTATATGTTGGTCTTCAATTGTTTTGATTCTTTTTCTGTTATTTTAGTAATTTAGTGTTTCTATTCTGTTTTTTTTTCTTAGAAACTATTGCTATAAGGTTTCCTCTCATGAAAACTTTGCTTGCTTCCCAAATCAATGTCATTGATGCCTCTTCTGTAGTGCTTAGTTTAAAAAACTCTACCAAGTCTTTTTTTTGCATTTAATTATATTTTTTAAAGTAGGAGGTCATTGTTTAATCTCCATTTTCTTTTTCCCATTCTTCCTTCTTGAATGTGACTGAGTTCTTGAAGGAGGCTAGACCATGGCTTCATGGAGATGGGGGCTTTCAGTGATAGTAACCTTATCATTGTTTTGACATTTGAGTTGACAAAACTGCTTGAGGATTAAGAAGGGAGTCTGTCTTAGTGGGGGCTGCACTTCCCATGAATAAAAAGGTCCATAATTTAGGAGGTGCTGCTGGATAGTGACCTACAGTTGGAAGCTCAGGTCTCATCCATGTATCACTTTGGATAATAAACTATATATGGCCATTCCTCAAACAGCATGAGCTGGCCATGATGATCCATGGTCTGATCACAGCCAGGTTAGAGTACTGTTAATGCATTGTATGTTGACCTGTCTTTGAAAACTGTCCAGAAACTTCAGCTGCTCCAAAGTGCAGCAATCAAGCTACTGTCAGGGGTGGAATACAGGGATCATATTGCCCCTGAGCTGAAAGATCTGCACTGGCTATCTGTTTCTAGGGCATAATTCATAATGTTCGTACTTTTAAACTCCTTGAGATTGGGGTACTAGAAGGATTCCCTCCTTCCATAAAGTCCATTCTGCCAGCTAAACTGTTTCTTACAATCCCTGAAACATGTTCCCCCACCTTCAGAGGTTAGATGTGTGGTGATGAGAGACAGGATGGGTTTTTTTTCAGTACTTCCACCTCACATGTGGAATGCTGGTTCCCTTGCAGCTTGTTTGATACCTACTTTCTTTTAGATGCTGGGACAAAATATTTCTATTTGTGTATGTGTTAAAGCTAAAGGTTTCCCTTGCTCAAAAGCCAGTTGAATCTGACTCTAGAGGGTGGTGCTCATATCTGTTTCTAAGCCAAAGAGCCAGCACTGTCTGAAGACTTTTCTGTGGTCATGTGGCCAGCGTGACTAAACGCCATGGCACATGGAATGCTGTTACCTTCCCACCAAAGCAGTACCTATTTATCTACTTGCAATTTCTTGCTTTTGAGCTGCTAGGTTGGCAGGAGTTGGGTCCAGAGATGGGAGCTCAGTCCGTCACATGACACTCGGGTCTTGAACTGCTGAGCTACCAACCTTCCAGTCTGCAGCTCAGTGTCTTAACCTCTGAGCCACCGTGGCCCTAAGTGTATTTGTTAGGTGCCATCAAATTGCTTCCAATTTATGGTGATCCTATGAATTAATGACCTCCAAAACATTTGTCACTAACAGCCTTGCTCAGGTCTTGCAAACTAAGGGCTGTGGCTTCCTTGGTTGAGTCACTCCATCTCATGTGAGGTCTTCCTCTTTTTCTGCTGCCTTCAACTTTTCCTAGCATTATTGTCTTTTTCAGTGAGCTATCATACCCTCAGTTAGTCAATTTAGATTCCAGGGAGAGGTCAGGTTTGATCTGATCTAGAACCCACTTATTTGGGTGTGGGTTTTTTTTTTTTTGGCAAGTCCACAGTATCTGTAAAACTTTCCTCCAATACCATATTTCAAAAGAATCAACTTGCTTTCTTTTAGCATTCTTCATTGTCCAACTTTCACACCCATTTATTCATCTCTTATGATAGACAGACAGACAGAAAAGATATTAAATAGTGTGTGTGTGTTTCTTTGCCTTAGAAATGCAGCCCATAGGGTTAAACAAAACAAGAAGTTAACTTTTATTTATGATATGAATATAACACTGAAGAAAGTAAGGTATAAGTAACAACATTTTACTTCTATTGAACTTCTGAACTGAGGCCCTGTTCCTGCAACTGGGACCCTTTAGTTACAAGTTGACTATTTTCAGCCAGCTCTAAGCAGCTCATCTGCACAGTTCCACTCAGTAAGACATTCTTTTTTTCCATCTCTCAACTCCCAAGTATTACCCAAAGAGGTGGTCTGCTATTTCATTGGGGGGAAATAGCTTTAAACGAGACTCTCCTTGGCTGCTCTTAGGGAGAGGGGGAACTTACCATGCCCATCACATCAGTCATTTTTAAACTTCATTTTCATTCATTCATATTTAGTAACAATCTACTTAGAAGTGTCCTGTTGATCTAATATTCTTTATACAGACACCTCAGCAACAGCTCATACTACATGGCAGCAGCATAGAACTCATAAGGTTTACTGTACATTCATTCAACAAAAACAGCACAAGGAAATATTATTAGAGGAAAACAGAACCAGAAAAGTAAGATTGGATATCTAACACTAGAAGATTCTGTGAAATAAAAGGCCCATAAAATTTGTAAAACAAAACACAAAATTATGTTAGCAAATGAACCATCATCACCAGTAACCTTTGTCCCCAAGTAACTGGAAAAAGTTGGGTGACTTGAAGCAATCCTCACGTTAGTTCAATTCTATAAATATAGAAATGTTTCAAAGCTCTAAACCCTAGATTCTGCCCTGATCATCTTATTGCTGAACAAGGAACAAAATCTAAAGTTGTTATTTCACATCACACTCTTTGAGATTTACAACCCTCACATATGGCTTACTCTGTCGGTGAAATATATTGCTGGGATCTTTCAGTATCATCAGAAGCACTTAGTGCTTTTTGCTGTGTAAACAGTTTGATACCAATATTTAATATTAGTAAACTTCAGTGAGACTGTGAATAACTACAGAGTCAATAGAGAAAAGAGGAAAGCACAAATGAATAAAAGAATCTATTCAGAATGCTGGGAGGGGACAAATATTCAGTTTCATAAATCCTTGAAAATCCTTGAATAGTGAACTCTTGAGTTCCCTTGAGGACTGTGTTTTAAACTACACAGCATACAGAGAGAAAAACCACAGGAGTGGTATTTACATGCAAAACCAACTATACAGTACTGTAGTTACTTCTGAGTAGACCCACTTAGGATTGCTAAGGGCACTCCTCAGGGTTACACCATTCTGTCCATAATAAACTGTTCCCAGGTTCGTGTTCTCCATTGATCCACAGAAGAAGAGTGCTGAGCTTCCAAGATGCCACAATTGTTGTTTTTGCTGCCATAAGTAAAAAAGTAGTCAGGGGGTAGTGTGGTTCCTCCTCAGTAGAGGGGTCTCTGAGGTGCAAAAGAAGGACTGATGGGTCCATTGGTAGAGATTGTGAACTAATGTCTGTTATTTCCTTAATTACAGAAGACCAAAACTGTTGGATGTGAGAGCATGACCACCAGCAATGTAAATAATTGCCCAGTTCTCCGCAATTCTTCCAACAAAGAGGAGAGTGATTTGTGTTGATTCTATGTAAGCGGGCAGGTGTGTAGTACCATCTGGAGATCAGTTTGAAAAATTGGAACCGAACATTAAAAATCCTGGAGGTATTGGCAGTCGAGGACCAGATGAAATCCAGAGTTACACCATTCTAAGCCCATTAAAGTCAATGGGCTTAGGAATGTGTGACTCTGCTTAGGCGTGTACTGCATATCAGTATGTTGTAGTGGTTAGTGTTACTTTAGACTAAGGTGGAAAGACCTGTGAACAAATCTCTACTCACCCATAAAGCTCATTGCATGACACTGAGCCAATAACTTTTTATTTAACTAACTTACCTCACAATGATACAATGGAGGAGGAAGAACTATTTACACTGCCTTGAGCTCCTGGGAGGAAGAGCAAGATAAAGTGGCCAAATAAAAATAAGATAGATTTATTTGCACAAAATGCTTCAAATTGGACTAAGCCTGAAATTTGTTACTCAGCTAAGTAGGTCAGGTTTGCATAATTAATCACACTCAAATTGAAAGCTTTGGCTCTAAATGCAATGCAGTGCACTGATAAATGCTTTAGACTAGGGGAGTCAGACTTAAGGCCCATGGGCTGGAAATGGCCCCCCCATTACTTTAATCAGGACTGCTGCTCTTTTCTTCCCCCCTCCTCCCCCTCCTGTCCATACCCTTTAAAGCTTGAGGCTGCTGAAGTTCCCATTTCCCTCCATCTTGTTTTTGTCTTTACTTGCTTTGGCAGGAAGCTCTTCTGGGCTTGCAAAGTTGCAAAGAAAATGTGGTGTGGATTTTTCCATTACGGTTTCTGCACCTAGATAGACTACTCTGGGACTGTTTCTAGCAATAGACTGGAATAACTCCCTCCCCCCGAGTAGAATGACCATCCCTGAGAGTAGCAGCAGCATTCTGGGAATGAAATTCTACTCTGGGAGCCCTCATTCCAATCCCAGAATGCTTCTGCTACTCTCAGGTATTGTCATTTCACTCTGGTGGCTCTCATTCCAGTCCCAGAGTAGTCTATCCAGGCCCAGAGACCTTAATAGGAAATCCATTCCACATTTTTTTTTTGCAAACTTTGTCTGTGCTGCAATGAATTTCAGTGGAGCGGAGTGGAGCTCAAGTAGTTTCACTTTCTAGTGTTTGCATAGCTGAAGCTACTGGAGTTGTTTCCTTACAAGTACAGGGTTGATGTTTTGAGCTAGGTTGTAGCTGCTGAATGGATATGAGTGAGTTCTCTAACCCACAGCCAAAAGGGGCCATTACACTGGACAGCCACTGCCACTCTGAGTAGACCTGTTGCTGGTGGGGGGAGAAGCTTGCAATGCCCAGCCATTTTATGTTCTTAGGTTCAGAACATTTTATGTTTTTTTAGTTTATATTTAATTTCTGCTGGGATCTTTGTACTTTTTCTTGAAGTTTTATTTAAATATTGCATTGCCAAATCCCACTATTCCCCCAACTTTTAGGCAGGCATCTTTTAAGGGCGGGGGAGGTTTGGGAGGTGTCAATTATCAAAGACTGTTAAATAATCAAAATATCTCAAGAGTTTTAAGCATATTTGTATTTTAAGTAAAAAATAGTATCTTTAATTGTGTTTGTATCTTTTATAATGTTTATATCTCTGCTACCTGGCATTACATTTTGTGACACACATGGCCTGACCCCACAAAGTCCCATTTATGTCAGATCTGCTCCTTGTAACAAATGAGTTTGACACCCCTGCTTTAGACTTCTCTGAGCATGTTTCAGTGTAGGGCTTCAATAATGGAATGAGATCATCAGTGCTTTAGGCTCCTCTGGCTGTGTTTCAGTACAGGGCTTTGATATTGGAACTAGGCCACTGGATTGGAATTAGCCCTTCACTGCTAATAGTGACAAGGCGAATGTATTAGCTGCCTTTTAAGTATTGAGCGGAAGGCGATGAAACAAGCTTTTATTCAAACCATTGCTTTAGCTCAAAGACAGCTCTATGAGAGCGGCACCTTAATTTATACTGTTTCCAACTCATAACTTCAAACAATGTAACTATGTACAAACAATCCTATTGGACCTAAGCGAGGCTCAGCAATTGGTTACCTAGAGTGGCTTAAGGACCAATAAGAGTCTTTATTTGTTTGCCAATCAGAAAGGGCCTTTTGCATCCCAAAGTCTCTGCAAGCTGTGGCTGTAAAATAATAAGAATACAACACTCCCCCCCCCCTAAGTTCAAACAACATAGTCTTGTAAGTGTGGGGGCGGTCGTCTGGTCTGTCGGGAGCAGTGTGGCAAAGGTGGACCCATGCTGGGCGACCTGAGCTGTGATGCTGGACTCCCGGGGGAGTGGTCCACAATGTCTGGAAACTCAGGGAACCCAGGGGCAAGACCCATTTCTGGCAGGGGGTTTACTGCAGACTGGGCTGGCAGTGGCTCGGTAGACTGTCCCTGTGACAAACTGACCTGGGCTGGAGTTCGCAGAGGGCTCCCCCCTGTCAAACGACTGTCCCGAGCACCGGAGTCTTGCTGTGCTGGTCGATCTGCCGGTCTGGCCTCGGGAATTAGGGGGCGTTGTTCAGCTGTCGGAACTGGGGAGCGCGGCAAACTTTGCTCCGAGGCAGGAACTGGGGAACGCTGCAATTGATGTTCCAGCGCAGGAACTTGAGGCCATTGCTCCGAGGCAGGAACTGGGGAGCGCTGCAATTGACATTCCAGCTCGGGAACTTGAGGGTGTTGCAAGTGCTCCTCGGGCGCTGTCCACCGACGTCTGAGTTGGTCCAGGTGCCTCTGACGGACTTCCCCGACTCATCCTTGACCTCATAAGAGATGGGGCCCATGGCGCACAACACCATGGCCGGGACCCAGTGCGGACCTGCTCCAAAGTTCCTTGCATAGACGGTGTTGCCAGGCGCAAACGAGCGAGTGGACCCCATGGAAATAGGGTCACGGTGGACGTCTGGTGCCAGGTCTGGGTGTAGACGACTCAGGCGGGTGGATAGCTGGGGCCCCATTAGCAGCTCCACCGGCGATTTCCCAGTGGTGGTGTGTGGTGATGAGTGCTGCACTAGCAGGAACTCGGCAAGCCTGGCTTGAAAGTTCCCATCACCCAGCTGGCGGAGTGAGTCTTTGGCTGTCCAAACCATTCACTCGGCCTGTCCATTTGTTGCCGGGTGAAAAGGGGCCGAGGTGACGTGCCGGATACCCCTCTCGTCCAGGAACGACTGGAACTCTGTCAATGTAAGCTGGGTTCCGTTGTCAGACACGAGGAGGTCCGGCAGGCCAAAAGTTGCAAAAAGGCAGTCCAGGCAGCAGGTGACGACGGCCGATGTCATGGAGGTGACAGGGATGACCTCCAGCCACTTAGAGTATGCATCCACGACAATCAGCAGCATTCGGCCTTGGAAAGGCCCAGCAAAGTCCACATGGATGCGGGACCATGGTCCCCTTGGCTTTTCCATGGGTGAACTGGAGTTTCTGGAGGTGCTGGTCATGACTCCTGGCACGGTTGACACGTTCGGACCCACCGCTTGATCTGTTGGTCCATGCAAGGCCACCAAACATAGCTTCTCGCCATGGCCTTCATTTTGACGATGCCTGGGTGCCCTTCATGTAAGGCGTCCAGTACTCTCTGGCAAAGTGGGGGAGGGACGATGACCCTATTTCCCCACAGCAAGCAGCCCTTGTTGACCGATAGCTCTGATGACCTCGATACGAATGGCTGGAATTCAGCATCGAATGTCCCTGACGGCCATCCCCTCCACACATAGTTGTAGACTCTCCCGAGCATATGATCCCAGCCAGTGTGGAATGCGATGTCGGCAACAGAGAATGGAGGCTGTGGCAGTTTCTCGATCAACAAAATTTCCTGGAGTGGGGCCACGGGCGGTTCCAACGAAGGAAGTGGTAGCCGGCTCAGAGTGTCAGCGTGCCCGATGTTCTTGCCTGGCCTGTGGAGGAGATGGAAGGAGTATGCCGACAGAAGGACTGCCCAGCGCATCATCCGGGGAGACAGTATCTGGGGGGTTTGATGATCAGCCGTGAAGATGCCAAGCAGCAGCTTGTGGTTGGTAATGATGTCAAAGTCCCGGCCGTAGATAAAATCATGAAACTTTTTCACTGCCACGATGATCGCTAGGGCTTCCCAATCAATTTGGGCATAGTTCCTCTCAGCAGGTGATAATGTTCTAGAATAGAAAGTGATGGGGGCCTCCTGGCCAGATGGTAGACCGTGACTGGGCACGGCCCCGATTCCGTAGGGCGATGCGTCACAAGTGAGGACGAGGGGCTTCTCGTCGTAGTGTACTAGGATGGCATCGGAGGCAAGGAAGGCTTTGACAGCTTGGAAAGAGGCGTTTTTCTGCCAACCCCATGCCCATGGAGCTGACTTGTCCAGAAGCCGATGGAGTGGTCCCGCAAGAGCTGCTTTGTTGGGCAAGAATGCATGATAGAAGTTCTGTAGTCCTAAGAAGGACTGCAGCTCTTTCTTGGACCTTGGCGGGGGTGCATTGCGGATTGCTGTAACCTTGTCTGGAGAAGGGTGGATGCCATCTGCATCTAGGCGGTAACCCAGGAACTGCACGGAAGGGACAAAGAACTCGCATTTCTCCTTCTTCAGTCGAAGGCCAACATCCTGTAGCCGTCGAAGGACCTCTCACACTTGAGCAGCTAGTTCTAGATCAGAGACTCTGGCGATTAAGACGTCATCAAAATATAGTATGACGCCAGGCAAACCTCGGAGAAGGCGCTCCATGAGCTCTTGAAAAATGTCGGGGGCGACATTCACGCCGAACTGCAACCGGTTAACTTTGAAGGCACCTCGATGCGTCACGATGGTTTGAGCTTCAGCGGTGGTGGCATCTACTGGCAACTGCTGATAAGCCTGGGCAAGGTCGATTTTGGCGAATACCCAGCCCCCAGAGACTGAGGCCAGGAGGTGGCTCACCACGGGAACCGGGTATGCATGCGGCTGTAGGGCCCGGTTGATGGTGCACTTATCATCAGCACACAAACGGACGGAGCCATCGAGCTTGAGGGGAGTGATGATAGATGTCTCCCACTTGGGAACTGGCTCGAGGATCCATTGGGCCAGGAACTTTTTGATCTGTTCATCAATCTTGGGCTTAAAAGCGACGGGGCAACGTCTGGGCTTTTGGTGGATTGGTGGCACAGCAGGATCCAGGTGAAATGACACGGGTGGACCCTTGTAACAGCCCAACTCCTTCTTGAAGACCTCTGGAAACTCAGGCTCAAAGTCCACTAAAGGCTGAGGTTCGACCTGGTTCACACCAACAACTTCTATGCCCAGGGCAGCGAACCAGTCCAGCCCTATCAAGCTTGTGCAGCGACCTTCTACCACGAGCAGGTTCAGATGGCCGGAGAATTTCTTATATTTGACTTGGACAGTTGCGATGCCCATGACCGGAACTCAGTTCCTCTGGAAGTCAAATAGCTGTTAGGTGCATCTTTGTAGGCAGTTTGCAGCGAAACGTGGGCAGACTTGTTGGAACATGCTCCATGAGACAATGGACAATGCTGAGCCCGAGTCTACCTCCATCTGGCACACTCGACCTTCGATGAAGACGGTGGCCTTGATCTTTGGACGCGGATGTAGTCCCTGGTGTATATATAGGTGGTTGGTGTAGTCTTTGTACATGCTTGCTTCATGGCTGGAACTCTGTCTTTGCCCTGACGATCACAATGACGTGGAACGATACGAGTGGCTAGAGGTAGTCACAGACCCTTGGGTCCGCTGGAACTCGTATGTAGCCTCACGTCCCTGAGACGAGCGACACACTTTGGCTAGGTGGCCCGCTTTCCCACATGCATGACAGATGGCATTTCGGAATTGATAGTCTCTGCGTGCATGCACACCTCCGTAAGCGGCACAGCCGTTTTTTCGCTGGCTTTTTTGAGAGCGGCGTGGGCTATTTTGATGGCGATGCAGCTTCTGGTTGGCCGTTGCGTAGAATACTCCATCATCAGATTGGTCGTCCCGGGCATCATCGGACTCAGCGCTATTGCTCTGGTGAATAGCATCAGAGCGGCCTGGTGTGTGGCTCTGGGGACCCAATTGCAGTTCGCAGAGGGATAGGTTGGCGGCCTCTACTCTCAGGGCCTCTTCAAGGGCAGATTCAAAAGTGAGAGTCTATAGCAAGAGTAGGGCTTGCTTGATGCTTTCGTCTCGGAGTCTGGAGAGCAGTCGATCTAGGAGGACGAACTTCAAATCAGTGAAGTGACAGTCTCTAGCAGCCTGCCTCAATGCGGTGAGGTACTCTGTTACGGACTCGCCCTCCTTCTGGTTCCTCTGATGGAAGGCGCATCGGTGTGCGGCAGCCAATGTCTTCGGGGGGAAGTACTCAGTTAGCTGGGCCTTGATGATGCTGAGAGGGGTCTCAAGTAACTTAGCGGGGGCAACTAGATCCCGAGCAATGTCAAATACAGCCTGGCCGCAGATACTCAGAAAAGTGGTGCGGCAGACATCGTCCCAGTCAATACTGTTTGCTATGCGGTAGCATTCAAGTCGTTCGAGGTATGAGTCCCAGTTCCCAACTTTTGGGTCGAACAGTTCGATATGACCCTTGGATGCCATGCCCATAGTGATTTAGCTCTGGGCACCCTTAGTAATTTCAGCTGGGCAGGCAGAGTGATTTCAGCTGTTCAGTTAGGACTGGGATCCCATCCTTGTCGCCAGTTTTAAGTATTGAGCGGGAGGCGATGAATCAAACAAACAGGCTTTTATTCAAACCATTGCTTCAGCTCAAAGACAGCTCTATAAGAGCGGCACCTTAATTTATACTGTTTCCAACTCATAACTTCAAACAATGTAACTATGTACAAACAATCCTATTGGACCTAAGCGAGGCTCAGCAATTGGTTACCTAGAGTGGCTTAAGTACCAATGAGAGTCTTTATTTGTTAGCCAGTCAGAAAGGGCCTTTTGCATCCCAAAGTCTCTGCAAGCTGTGGCTGTAAAATAATAAGAATACAACACTGCCTGACTGGTGAACTTACACCAAGTACCTATGTTCTATTTAACACATCTGTTTCCTGCTTCGATATTTTTCTATGTGTAGGAAAATTGTAATGCCTGAAGGAGGCATTGGGTGTCACTTTTCTGTTGTTCCCTGTGTACAGAGCCCCTTTCTTCCTCACAGAATTTGGATAAACATTATATTAAATAATGAATTATGGTAAATAAACCACAGAATTTCACATAAACATATGCACACACTAATTGAACCATATGCGAGCTGCATCTCTATGGCACCATACCATAGACACATCAATAGGGATGTATGGATTGACTTCCCCAGGCGTCCCACAGCTGTGGGGTGCCTGGAGAAGCCAAGGGGAGGAAATTTAAACTGCCATTCCTCCCAGGATCAGCTCATGGGCTCTGCTAGGCTGTCGGCTTCAACTAGGCAGCCCAACAGAGTCCCTGCCGTGGCTGTCTGGCTGTGGGGATAAAAGTGAAGACAGACTGGAGGAGGCATTTAAAGTTGCTGGCCACTGTGGAGAGCCGGCTAGGGAAAGGAAGGGAAGGGATCATTGCCTTCCTGCTCTGATTTGGGGCTGGGCACCCTAATAAAAGCCAAATAAGATTGGCTTTTATTCGGGAGCACCTTATTGGCAGCTGAATCAGATTAGAGAATCTGATTTGGTTAAAGAAATGCCCCCAAAATACTGATAAGGTAATTTTGGGGTATTTTTTCCATTCAGCAAAGCCAAGTGCACACCCCTAGTGTATATGTGACCACCTGGGGGGGGGGGACAGAATGGGAGGACTGGAAAATGTTTTTTAAGCCCCCCATTTTTCTTATGGGAAAACTGGAAGATTTGCGGAGCAGTGAAACCCTTTCCAATGAAATATTTAATCTTTTGTAATAAGTGAAATGCTTTTAAATACAAAGTTTTGCTCTCTTAGAATATGTTGTATGGAGATTTTTATGATAAATCCTGCATATTCTGTAGATATATACAAACATTTTCAAGCATCTAGTTTACAATTTTATAAATATGACAGATACCACATCTGATGTTAACTAATGTATTCTTTATGTTTTTCATGTTTAGAAAATAATATAAGTGCAGGCTTGATAAAAAATATTAATTGATTTATATTGATATTATTTATAATACATACATGTGACTATGATGAAGATATAATTAGCCAGAAGAAGAAAAGCCCACCTGTGTGGCTACAGCAATATTCAGGAACATCCCAGTGATGTAGGACAGCACTACATGAAAGTAGTTCTCTGCAGTTTGGTGTGCTAACAACTAACTGAGTTAAATTGAGATTCATCGTGAAAAACATGTCATTATTATGCATTTTTACTGGATGCATTTAATGTTTCATTTACTCATTAAGGAAGGACTTTTTTCTTACCACCAGACAAGAGTTCTTTGACCATTTCTTGGAGCAAGAAAAGGTGTAATGCTGTAGTCTAGCCAACATGGGGATCAGAATACTTGCAGTACTGGAAAATTCAGGGATGGGCAGGGCCTTGTTTTATTTATTTATTAGATTTCTGTTCCACCCTTTCCTAGAGGCTCACAGAAGAGCATGGATGAATGGAACTACATTTGTATGAGTTGTGTTTATAGAAGAGGCTGGTCCTTAGGTCCACAGGTTATTAGCCACAAATATGTTCCCAAAATCTGGTTTGGCTCATAATCAAAGATTTCTCCCCCTAAAAATTTTTTCTTGATTTGTTGCATGCTGAGAAGTACTTTTCTTCTTGTAATGCTTTTCAGCACAGTATGTGTTAGTTGTTGTGGTTGTTTGTACCAGGATGTATCTGGCATATTCAACAACATAGCCACATGCGGGGTCTAAAAACAGGCAAACTATTGAACCAGCAGATTTGTTGGCAATGGCATTGGGAACAATCCGGCAGGGCATTTCAAAGCCACATGGAACAGATTGTACTGGGAAAAGAGTTGCTTTTGACTTTAAAGTTCAGACAAAATGACAATAGGAAAGTAAATGTACCAGCAAATTGTTATCTCAACAAGGGTGCTGCAAGGTGACATTTTCACAAAAGCACCATTTTCAATAAAATATGACCTTTTAATGTTGCAGTGACCCAAGTCAAGTTATTAAGATACACTTATAAACAGCAAATGTTCTACTCAGTGCCGAATCCTAGTGGCCAGAGCAATCTAATTTATAGATTTCTTGGAGACCTCCCATAAAGCAAAGCCATAATCTGAAAAGCACTGGCTCACAAGGACCTTAATGAAAAAGGATTAAAATTGATTTTCAGCATTTTGGCTTTGGCACAAGATCCAAGTCCTTTCAGCAGCATTTTTATCTCTAGGAGACATTGCTTGTCTGAACAGGTCAGGACTGGTAATTCATCAGATAAATAATGCATATGAATAACTAATAAATTAATGGCCCACTCTTTGGAAATGCAATCAACTATCACAACCTGTTTAGTAATAGACTGCTTGAAACAAACAAAGTAGAATATAACCATCTCTCTGGTAAAATATGAAGCTCAGGGGCACAGCTCATTGACTTTAAGTGGGTGAATTTTTCTTTTACTTATACAAATATTCTGTCTTAATGTATCTGGATGAATCATAGAATCACAGAGTTGGAAGGGGCCATACAGGCCATCCAGTCCAGCCCCCAGCTGCTGCTTGGCCTGCCTGTGTGGACTATCAAGTGGACTGCCTGACTGGACTTCAACTGGTAAAGATCTTCCGTTCAGACTTATTTATTTTTAAAATATTAATATTTTAAAGGATAAAATTTTAAATTTTAAAGTTTTTTTTAGGGTTTTCCTCACTTTTTTTTGTGTTGGGAGGGTTGCCTCTGGTTGGGTGGGTGGTTTCTGTTGGGTGTTGGGGTGTGTGTTTTGTGTAGCATGGATTTAGCTTAACATTTTCTGTTTTTTCAAAACCTGTTAAAATTTGAAAGTTTGCTGCTCTTTTGAACAGTTGTATTGCTTATTACTTTGGGTTATTGGGGGGAGCTGTGGGATATGTTTTGTTTACTGTGTGCCTTGTTATTCTGTTCCCTCTAGTTCTCTCATGAGTTGTGTTAGTTTTTGCATTTTTTGAAATTTTGGTTTTTGATATTTTTAGTGTTTAAAAGTTTTTGCATTCCTTTTGATTGCTTGCGGGGTTAAGATGGAGGGGTGTGTGGTCAACTGTTGTTTTGGCTTGTTGTTCTAATCTTGGGGGTTGCTTGTGTAACTTGTTGCAGTGTTGTTTGTGAAGGTTTGGGCTTTCCAGATTTTTACTGTTTAAAGTTCAAGTTTGTTTTGCTTGCTGTGTGTGTGTGTGTGTGTGTGTGAAGGTGGTGGGGTGTGTGGTCTACTGTTGTTTCGGCTTGGCTTGGCTTGGGTAAGGTTTCCTTAGTATTGGCATTGGTTTTCTTTTGGTTTTAAAAGGTTTTCCTGGGCTTGGGGGGCATTTCTGGTTGAGTTAGAGGCATTTAATAAGCTGTTCTATTAATAAGGATCTTTTCAGGAACTGGTTTTTGTTGTATTTTGCTTTTAAACACTTTTAGATAATTTAACATAGGGCTGTAGTTGATACCTAACTAGGCTAGAGATAGGATACTGTTAAAAGATGCTAGGTTTTCCTTCAAAGCAGCAGAATAAGTAGGCCAGAATAGATTTGATTGTCAGAAATCAGTGTCCTTGAAAAATACATTTCATAGGTTGAACCCTAGCATTTCAGTTCTCAATAGAGGACACCTGCATTTCTAATTCAAAGAAGGAAATTAGATTTGTCTCAGTAGATTCTAGTCAGGAAAAGTTAGATAAAGAAGACCCCAGTACTTTTTAAAAGGTTTGCTTTCCATTTCAAGTATAGCTTTTAAAAACCTGTAGCCAGAGTAAAGTAGGAGTACCAAGTTTGAAACAAAACCAGTTCCAAGAAAGAAAGAAAGAAAGAAAGAAAGAAAGAAAGAAAGAAAGAAAGAAAGAAAGAAAGAAAGAAAGAAAAAGAATAGCTTAGGGTCTTCTGAAAAGAAAATTAAAATTTGGGTGGGAGGGTTCTTAAAAAGGAGTCAGGCTCCGTTAGGTTCAGGTTGCAGTGCAGGTAGTTAGGTACCTAAACACCCTAACTACAGATTACACAGAGTTTGTAACACAATGAGTGGCAGGAAGGGAACACAGAGGGGACCTGGGGGGGCAAGGTGAAGGAGAAGACTAGAGAGGTGGAGGGGAGGGGGAGGACTGTAGTTCCCCCCATCCTGTGTGCAGGACTGCTCCAGAGCTGCCTTTCACCACTCCAACCTCTGGCCGTAGTGGTGCAAAGGAGAGGTGCCCACAGGTGCTGGCACTGGGCAGGGGTCTGCTGCTCAGGCAGTCCCTTCTCCAGCTGTTTCTGCTGAGGCTCAGCAGGAGGAGGAGGGACAGCAAGAGCTGCCTTTGGGGTTGAGGTCTGGAACAGTTTTCTGTCTGAAGAGCTCACCCCATAGAGGGCTGTAGAGGCAATGGAAGAGAAGCTGGGTAACCAGCCCACTTTTTTGGTTCCTCTAGACTCCAGCAGGTCTTCTGGGGAGGGGCAAGAGGCGAGGCTGGAGGGGATGGAGGAGGAAGAGATGGAGACATGCCCCAAGGAGCTGCCATCTCAACCCCCTCCTCCCAGTCAGTGATATTCTCCTGCTCCCCCAAGACACGGTGTGTCTGCCCCAAATTCCTCACAGGAGGCAGCTCCAGTGGTGACCAAAGCTGCTTGTCGTCAGCATCGGTCCCACTTCACCTTTAATGTCTGTAAGCACTTCCAGCTGATGGAGGATCCCCACTATGCAGGGCCAGCTGTGTAGGGCCCGGATCAGTTGTGGGAAGGACCCCAGCCATCTCACGCCTGCTGGGATGTGGAACCACTTGAAGAAGCACCACCAGGCAGAGCTTCTTTGGGGGGAGAGACAGACTGCCACTGGGGTGCCAAAGTGGCCACCACCAGCCAGCCAGGAGCTGAGTTGTACTGCAATCACCTCCAGAGTTGTCCCTGAGAATTCTGCAACAGGGAAGGGATGCCAAGCACCTCTGACTGAGATGTTTGCTGAGGGTGGCACTAGGGTGCCAAGGGGAGGGAAGATGTATGCTAGTAGGATGGTCACTCACTTCATTGCCAAGCTGATCACATTAGAAGGGTTCCCATTCTCAGTGGCTGAGAGTCCTGTATAGTGACTGTTCCTACACTGTTCCTGCTCACATCATGATGAGCAGGACCATGGTGCCCTTGCTTTACAGGGCTACCAGGGACTTCTTGAAGGAGCAGTTGTCCCATGCTGTGCTGAGGGCTGTTAATTTCATGTTGGATATCTGGACATCCAAACAGGCGCATGATGCGTATCTCTCACTGACTGTGCACTGGTGGCAACCCAGTGATGTTGTGGGTGGGGGTTGGGAAACAGCTGATAGGTAGGGCAAGGGCCCCCAGGCTGGCTACTGCCAGGCTCTGCTGCATGCCAAACCAGCATCAGGACCACTATCAAGAGGCAACTAGAGGAGTGGGTAGGCAGTGATGTCACCATGGGCTTCATGCTGACTGATGGTGGCTCAAGCAACTGAGGAATTGGGCCTCATGTGCATGCTCTGTGCAGCCCACCTTCTCCACCTCATGGTTAAGGATGCCTTGGGCCAGGGTTCAGAGAATCCCAGGCACATTGCTGGGATCCATCCATACTGGCATATCCTCCAGAAATGCTTGCACATCACAGGTCACTTCTCATGCAGCAATATGGACACTTATCTGCTGCGTGAGAAACAGACACTAATAGGTGTGCCGGTGCACTACCTGTTCAGTGATGTCAGCACTCACTGGAACTCCACCTGTGCCATGCTTGAGTATTTGGTGGAGCAGAAGGGAGCCCTGAATGCCCTGATCTCTGAGACCAGGATCATCCGAGAAGAGAGCTGGCTCACCCAGGAGATATGGAAGTGCGGGGTGAAAGCATCCCCACTGCTGTTTGTCCCCCACCTCCCCAGCTAGGCCACATCCCTCCCAAGGTTCCCACCATGGTGAGTGCTGAGATGGCACTCATCAAGTGGCTCATCAGCCCCTTTGGGAGTGGTAGGGCTATGAGACAGGACACAGTGGCTGCAATGGTAAGAGAGTACTTTTTGAATCCCTATGAGTCACAGTCCACCTGGCCACTGAGCTACTGGGCCATGAAGGAGTCAGTCTGGCCGGACCTCTCTGCCAGGGCCCAGGGGCTCCTCTCATGCCCTCCAATGAGTGTGTATAGTGAGTGCATTTTTTCACATGTGGGCGACATTGTCAGCCCACATCGCTCTTGCCTGCACCCCCTGGACAGTAGAGCAGTTGGTCTTCCTCAAGGTCATCTTGCCACTGTTTGGCTTCCTGGACCTGAATGTTGAGGGGGACTGAAGTGAGCATATGCTTGTGCCTGCATCTACTCTCAGTTTGTGCTGGGAAGTTGGGGCAGAATGCTCTTCCCAAAACTAAAACTAGAGACCAGAGAGCCACAGCCCCTTAATCAGTTTGATTGGCAGAAGAATGCCCCCCCAATCCCCCCAATGGCATTCCAACCCCCCCCCCCCCCCAGAAACCCAGTAGCTGTACAGCACTGGGCAATGTAGTTTTAGTCTGGGTATGGGTAACTAGTCACCATCCACCCACAAACCAAAACTGAGTTCTGATGAAAACAGCAGATTACAAAATATTCTTCCACATTTCAGTGGAGATCACGAGATTCTTCCAAAACAGAAATGAGCATAACCCACAGGAGTGACTGAGGTATTTTTCTTAGCAGGGGTGGGTGGTGGTGGGTGAGGGAGGACCCATGATGAAGGGCAGTTGCACCTAGGCTAAGGTTCCTCAAATGGGACAGTGATGGCTGGTGTGCTGCTGCTGAGAGAGGAGGATCAGGATGGACAAACACGACCCCTTCTCCTCACTTTCTGAGGACCTCCCTGGGTTGATGCAATGGGTAAGGGTGTTATTGTGACTTGCTATAGGGCCATGCTCAGAGGTTAAGACACTGAGTTGCAGACCGAAAGGTCGGTAGTTTGGCAGTTCAAGATCCTAGTGACGCATGATGGAGTGAGCTTTCATCTCTGGTCCCAGCTCCTGCCAACCTAGCAGTTCGAAAGCAAGAAATTGCAAGTAGATAAATAGGTACCACTTTGGTGGGAAGGTAACAACATTCTGTGCACCTCAGTGTTTAGTTATGCCAGCCACATGACCACAGAGAAGTCTTTGGACAGCGCTGATTCTGTGGCTTGGAAACAGAGATGAGCATCGCCCCCTAGAGTTGGATTCAACTAGTTTTTGAACAAGGGAAACCTTTACCTTTACTATAGGACCTAAAATTTGATTCTTTAGATTCTTTAGATTAGATAGTTGGGGTGCAACTCCGGCTTGCCTCCTTGTGGTGCACCCTGGGTAATGCCAAAGAGCTAGAACATCCATCAGCCAGACAATGTAGGGATCTCCCGACCACACCTTCTTGGTATTACTTGACAAGGGGTAAAGAGAAGACTCAATCCTATAGAGCTGGCATTTGCCACAATGTCACTGGCTTGTTGTATAGAGCTGGCATTTGCCACAATGTCACTGGCTTGTTGTATAGAGCTGGCATTTGCCACAATGGCACTGGCCAGACAGTGTAGGGATCTCCCGGCCACACCTTCTTGGTACTACTTGACAAGGGGTAAAGGGAAGACTCAGTCCTATAGAGCTGGAATTTGCCACAATGGCACTGGCTTGTCTCCTTGTGGTGCACCCTGGGTAATGCCGAAGAGCTAGAACATCCATCATAAGATCATAACAACATAAGATAAGCCAATGTTGGATCAGGCCAATGGCCCATCCAGTCCAACACACTGTCACACAGTGGCCAAAAATACCAGGTGCATCAAGAAGTCCACCAGTGAGTCCAGGACACTAGAAGCCTTCCCACTGTTGCCACACACACACCCCCCCAGCACCAAGACAATCAGCCAGACAATCTAGGGATCTCGCAGCCACACCTAGACCATCATCCAAACAAGCAGTCCTTCTTGGTACTACTTGATGAGAGGTAAAGGGAAGACTCGGTGCTGTAGAGTTGGCATTTGCCATAATGTCACTGGGTTCAGTTGCTGAACAGTAGTAGGGTATCCAGCCAGAGTAGCAAGGCTTAGAGTGCCACAAAGGTACACACAGAGCCATGTTTTAAATTTAACCTGACTAATACTAATCTCTTTATTCTAGAACTACAATCTGGATAGGAAAGATTAGAGATAGGCTACAGTAAGTTTAGGATGGAAGCAGGTGGTAGAGGGTGGTAGAGGGGTGAATGGAAGAAAGGATGTTGTTTATTTATTTATTTTTAAAATTTATATCCCGCCCTCCCCACGAATGGGCTCAGGGCGGCTTACAAGGGCACACAGGCCAATTCAATACAATAAAACAGATAACATCAACTAAAACAATTCCCATAAATACAATAGATTACTATAAAAGCTTCCAGTATCATGTATTCAGATGGCTACCCCGTGGTAGGTCCTTGCCACCAAGCCCGGGCTGCACTGGGCCAGCTACATCACAGATAGCATACGTGATGGGTGATATCACTGGTGGCGGCTCCTATTCAAAGGCCTGGTGGAAGAGCTCCATCTTGCAGGCCCTGCAGAACTGCATTAAGTCCCGCAGGGCCCTGATCTCCTCCGGGAGCTCGTTCCACCAGACAGGAGCCGCCACCGAAAAAGCCCTGACCCTAGTTCTCATGAGCTTGACATCCCTGGGGCCCAGGAGACAAAGTCGATGGCATGACCCCGACCGCAGTGCCCACTGGGGTATATATGGAGAAAGACGGTCCCTTAGGTATGTTGGACCCTCGCCATATAGGGCTTTATAGGTAAGAACCAGCACCTTGAAGCAAACTCGGTATGCTATGGGCAGCCAGTGCAGCGCCGCCAGCACAGGCCTGATATGGTCCCGCCTTGCGAGACCCATCAACAGCCTGGCCACGACATTCTGCACCAGCTGCAGCCTCCTAGTTAACACCAAAGGCAGCCCCATGTAGAGAGCATTACAGTAGTCCAACCTTGAGGTGACCATCACATGGATCACCGTGGCCAGGTTATCGCGGTCGAGGTAGGGAACCAACTGCTGCACCAGCTGAAGATGGTAAAAGGGCCACTTGGCAGTGGCTGCTACCTGGGCCTCCATTGACAAGGAGAGATCCAGGAGCACTCCCAAACTCCTAACCCACGACACAGGCACCAATGGCACCCCGTTGAAGCTCGGGAGTGGGACCCCTCGCCCCAAACTGCAATGGCCCAGGCACAGGACCTCTGTCTTCGCTGGGTTCAATTTCAGCCTGCTCAGCCTGAGCCAGTCAGCCACAGCGTGCAATGCCCGATCTAGATCTTCTGGGCCAGAGTCCGATCGGCCGCCCAACATCAGATAGAGATGGGTGTCATCCGCATACTGGTGACATCCCAGCCCAAACCTCCGGGCGATCTGGGCAAGAGGGCGCATATAGATGTTGAACAGCATCGGGGAGAGCACCGCCCCCTGAGGCACACCACAATCCAGTGGGTGCCTCGTGGACTGCTGCTCCCCTAGCACCACCCTTTATCCCTGACCTTGGAGAAATGAGATGAGCCACTGAAGGGCCCATCCCCATATCCCCACGTCGGCAAGGCAGCGAGTCAGCAGCTGATGATCCACCGTATTGAACGCAGCCAAGAGGTCGAGCAACAGCAACACCGCCCCACCACCCTGATCCAGATGTCGCCAGAGATTGTCTGTTAGAGCGACCAAGGCCATCTCCATCCCATATCCCGGGCGGAAGCCGGACTGAAAGGGGTCTAAGACCGAAGTGTCATCCAGATACCTCTGTAACTGTAAGGCCATCACCCTCTCTATTAATTTGCCCAAATAGGGCAAATTGGACACTGGCCGGTAGTTTGCCAATTCCGCCGGGTCCAGATGTGCCTTTTTTAAGAGCAGGCGGACCATCGCTTTCTTGAGAGCCCCTGGGAATTTCCCTTCAGAGAGGAAGGTGTTAATAATTTCCTGGGCGGTACCTCGCAACCCCTCGTGGCCAGCTTTTATTAGCCAGCATGGGCATGGATCAAGAATGCAAGTGGTTGGGTGCACAGTCAAGAGAAGTCTGTCAACTTCCTCTAGGTCAAGCAGGTCGAACCCATCTAACCCTGGAACCCAAGATGTTCAAGGGGCCTCGAGTTCCCTCACTGTTTCAACTGTGGCCAGGAGGTCACGGCGGAGCGACAAGACTTTATCTGTGAAATAGCTCGCAAATGCCTCGCAGTCTCCCCCTCCCGCACCCAGGCCTGGACCCACCGCTCTTCCTCCTCCCCAGGAGCACCGGGATTTGTGACCCAAGCATCACCGAAGATCATTTGCACAATAGCCTCAGATCTATGGTGGCCGAGTACAGGCTCCCCTCCCAGTCCGTTAGAATTAGTCCAATAAGCCTAATTCAGGCCAAATTACTTAACACTCCCCACCCCAACCTCTCTACCTGCGATTCCCCCTCGCACGACTAATCTATCTAATACCCTATCTAATTAAATTCAATTAAATCTAATTAAATCCAATTCCCTAGAATTTGGTCTGCTACATGGCAGACTTGTTAAAGACTGAATTGTTCTAAACAATTGGGCTGGGCACGAACTAGCGGATGCAATCTCAGCAGCATAGAATTCCCTCTTTGCTGCATTGGTTGCCATCTGATAAGCTTTTATAAACATCCTATAAGATGCTCTTGACACCTCGTTGCGAGCACGACGCCACCATCTCTTTAGCCGTCTTAGATCTCGCTTCATCTGGCACAACTCCTAAGAATACCAGGATGCCAGTCTGTTGAGAGGGCGAAGAGGGTGCTTGGAAGCAATCTTGTCAAGGGCTGCAGCAAGCCGGCTATGCCAGTCTTCAACCAATTCATCTAACGAGCCGCCAGGGGCATCGGTTCCCACAGAACCATCTGGAGCTGCACAGGGTCCATTTGGCTCCACAGGCGAGCCAAAATAGGCTCACCGCCTAGGTGCTGGGGAGGGAAATTCAAACGGGCCCCCAGGGCATAGTGGTCTGACCATGGCACAGCTGAAGCAGTGATTTGGTCCACTGCTACCCTCACAGAAAAGATCAAATCGAGCGTGTGCCCAGCCTGGTGCGTAGGGGCCGAGATGTACTGAGAGAGTCCCAGTGCCACCATGGAAGACACCAGGTCCCCCCCCCCCCGGCTGGAAGCTGCATCATCGGCATGGACGTTGAAGTCACCCAAAACCACAAGGTTAGGGTGCTCCAGCGCCCAGCCTGATACAGCCTCCACCAGGGATGGTAGGCTGCTGGCTGGTGCATTAGGCGATCGGTACACCAGCCATACAGCCAAACTCTCTTCAGCCTCCCACACCAGGCTGACACATTCCATGCCCGTGATCTCCACCGACAGGAGCACCTTGAAGGAGTAAGCCTCCCAAATGAAGATCGCCACCCCCGCCCCCTTGTCTGTGACTGGTGCAGGACCGTGAATCCTGGGGGGGCCATTTGGGAGAGAGCTACAGTCTCCCCCTCCCGCACCCAGGTCTCGGTAACGCACACCAGGTCAGTCCTCTGGTCAACCAGGAAATCCTGAAGTACCGTGGCCTTGTTGTTTATTGACCTGGCGTTGCACAGCACCAATTTCGGAGGGGGGTTACTCCTAGCCCCACTGCCAACAACCGTCGGGATGAGTTGCAGGCTGGAAGAGCGTCAAGCTTTCCTGTTTCTCAGCACCCTTCCCTCTTTTCCTTGCCTGGACCCACCGCTCTTTCTCCTCCCCAGGCGCACTGGGATTTGTGACCCAAGCATCACCGAAGATCATTTGCACAATAGCCTCAGATCTATGGTGGCCGAGTACAGGCTCCCCTCCAGTCCGTTAGAATTAGTCCAATAAGCCTAATTCAGGCCAAATTACTTAACACTCCCCACCCCAACCTCTCTACCTGCGATTCCCCCTCGCACGACTAATCTATCTAATACCCTATCTAATTAAATTATGGGGTGAAGACTAATAAGGACTAAAACTAATAAGGACTAAACTAAAACTAAGTACTAACTACACTATCCTACAACTAACTACTAATCCCTTACTGCCCTGGCTGGCCCCCCACATCTGCTTTCCAGCCCCCTGGTGTAGATGAGGTCATAATAGATGTTTTAGTTGTTCCACAGCACCTCCGGCCCTCCCCCCTGTGCTGGACTGCTGGCCTCTGGTTCCAGTCGAACCAGTGCATCTTCAGCCTGGTACCAATCAGCCAACAGCCAACATTGGCTCCAATGACCTCTGCCCAACTATGCCAAGCCACAGCCAGCGCTCCGGTGATCTATAAATCCCAATGCAATCTTGGCAGCACTGTTCCCTTAGATCTCCATTCTACATATCAAAAGGGACAGTGACAGGAGAGGAGAGTAAACACAGGGAGGAAAGGTCAGTGAATGACTATCTAGCTATTTGTCTCTCTCACCACAAAGTCTGGAGGTTTAGCCAGGGGAAAGCACCTTCTTCACTTCATGCTATGCTGTGCATTCTTTGAAAACTCCCAAGAAGTCCATCCAATATTACAATATTACAGGTGAGGTTAGGTGACAAGTGTATGTGTGTGTGGGGGGGGGGGTCAGGGAGAGGTTAGATACGGTTGTGGAACCCTCTGCTACCTTATCCTTAACTTCCTATTTTCCCCTGGTCTAAATGGGGGGGATGCCTGGCTTGAAACTTTTGGATGCAGTGCTGTTGTACAGGCTGGCAGGCTTAGGGTGCTGTTACTGGCCCGCACTACTGCATTCAATGCACTGGTTCTGCTGTCCTTTCAGAACCCCCCTCCCATTTTTGTAAAACAGAGATTCTCTGTTTTGAAGTTGGCCTGTTGGGTTTCGGTGTGGCACTTGCACTGTCACAGTGACATTTGTTCTGCAGTGCACATAGCAGTGTTAGGCTCCAGTGGCAAACAAGCAAGGTCCCAACAGTTCACTTTCCATGAGATTCTGCTGGGTTAGGTTCATCCCCATAGGAAACAATGGAAGGAATGGGGGGAACCTGTTTGGGGGCCCATAGAATTGGACCCACTATTCTAATGTCTTTGGAACTTGAGAGTTCATGTGGGGATAGGCTCCAGCAGCTAAACTGCAAATTTGGTGCCTCTCCCTCAAACCCCTCTCCCAGCCCACTAAATTGAACCGTGGGAAATTTGAGAATTCTTTTTCCAGCATGGAGGGAATGGGGGCAACCTGTTTGGGGACCCATAGAATTGGACCCTCTTGTCCAATGTTTTTGTAACTTGGGGGTTCTTCTGGGAAGAGGTTCCAGCAGCTACAGTGCAAATTTGGAGTCTCTTCCTCAAACCCCCTGCCCCCCAGCCCCCCAGATTATACCCTATGAGATTTTGCCATTGACTTTAATGACCCATAGGGTATAATGGAGCCATATATTTGGGATTCCTGAATATCTCCCGAATCAGCCAGTATTGCTGAATCTGGTATTCAAAGATATTCAGACATGCTGAATATCATAGCCTCGAATCTGGATTTAGCCAATTCCCCCCCCCCCCCCCCGCAGTCTCCTAGTAATAAACAGAGTTGCAGCCTTCTAAACCCATTGACTTCAATGGATTAGAAGGCGAATCTCTCTGTTTAAGATTCCATAGTCTCAAAATGTTCTGCCAGAGGTGAGATCTGTGTTTGCCACTCAATGTCAGAGTAAGAATATTGCAAGTGGCTGGTGAAAGTAATGGGTTGGATCCAGTGATCTGTTCATGCAAGAATACCAGATCTTTCCACTTTCCCTTTGCCAAGTACTGGAGTCAGGAGACCGGTGGTAGTGATTTCAGCATAGCAAAGTTTATTTCATGGTCAGATGAGGCATGCCATATGGGGCTTCAAGCCCTGCTTTTATGCTGTCCGGAACCACACCTCTGGCCGCACCCAAATGACTTGATAGGGTCTTACATTTACATGAATTGTCATAGGTTCCCCGGGGAGAACCTAGGTTCCTTATTGGTGGCCACTGAGGATCCAGGTGTCTATTGTTCCCCCAGACAGAACCTCAGGCTGCTGCCTGACCATGTGCTCAGGCCACATGGCAGTCACCATTACAGGAGCACATGGCAGGTGACATTGTATAATAAAGCACAGTACATTACTCCCTTCCTCCCAGCAGTCTCCTCTGACCCCAGGAAAGTTGATTCCCAGGCCATGGGGCCCAGGTGGAGTAATAGCTGCTCCAAGTTGCTCCCTTGTCCCTCTTTTGACTGCAGAAAAAATTGCAGATGTAAATTTAGTTATAATTTCCTGCCATATATACCAAAGAATCATATAATCTGTTTCCTTTCATCTGATAGGCTACAAGAATTTCCTTCTTTGTTTATACTGTCTTTAAACTATGTTTGAAGCAAAACTGTTATTGTCAGCATTTATCTTTAAATTCAGCAAACAATACTGAAGATGCAATTAGAGAAAAGGATGCCTGAAAGGATGTACTATCTAATCAACATGGTTGATCACTTCTAAACCCCATGAGCTTAAGTCAGAACTGCAAGTATTGACTTGCCTTCTCCCTTTTTTGTAGTTAATAAGATACTTGGTATTGGTGCAAGCAGTCACCCAGGGTGACCTCTGATCACTCTACAAACTCATCTAGTGCTGCTCCATTGACTATGTCAATGTGTATCATTTGATGTAGAGGTCCATCTATTTCAACTAAACCTAACTCAGGAAAAGGTCAGCAAATTCTTCAAAAACGTCAATGAGGATTTCAAAGATATTCTTGGTTCAGTATCACCAATGGATCCAGTGTTGTTTTGCTTCATGAATTTTACTGCATAAGCAAGTCCTTTAAAAAACAAATGCAGTATTTTTCAAAGGGTACATATTAAACATCATGTTCATATTAAATACCATTACAGGAAACGTTTCCAATTCAAAGATTCCTTCTTTAGGACTCCGTGCTAAGTGCTAGATGGACCCTGATAAGAATCAATATTTACTGCAGGAACAAAAGTTTTGTTAAGCCCTATGGAAGAATTTTCTTGGAGGTCTCACACATAAACATGATGGTTTCTTGTTGTGTCAAAGAATAAGGCTTGGATAGGATGTGTTCTAGAGCAGTGGCTTTCAGAATGTGAAACCAGCCAAAAATTGCTCAAAGATATTTATTTATTTATTTATTTAACTTATACCCTGCCCTCTCCACCAAAGGAGGGTTTTTTGAAGGTTTGGTTTATACATTTAGGTATCAGGTCTTTCAGCATGTGTAAGGATAACAGTATTTTCTGCATCTCACATAATAGAATCTCAGTACTGCAGGATCATATGGAGGTCCATCTCTGAAGGATGCTGATCTTTGCCATGAGTTCCATGTTTTGACTCTCATAAATCTTTATCTTACCTATAAAGCACATCACTTGAATAACAAATGCACAAACAAACTGAAATTGATGAAGAGCAAGTACAAACTTAAACCCAGACTTTCCACTTCTATTGGCCTTCTAATTTGCCAAATAATGCAGCAGCTACCAAACTCTCAGTATTAGCAGCTGTTCAGAATCAGGTAATGCATGATGCAGAACTGCTCCCAAACACACTAGGAGTTAATCCAATAAATCCAATGCTAATCTGAGTTGCTATATTCTCCTATCAGGGTTTGATTCCTGTCATAGCACCACCTCTCAAGTGAAGGTGCACAAAACTGAAAGGCCAGTGCTCTGACTTGGTGCTAAACAAGTGTGGCACTACATTACTTTCTGCAATGGAGTGTGTGTTATTTCTTCATCAAAAGACTTCAGCTACCAGGTTTATATTCTATATGTGATCATTCAGGCTTCTTAATATTTTACTTTTTTAAGGTCACACAACAAGGTAAAGGTAATACCTGGATTCAGATCTCCCCAAATCTTCCTTCTCAACTCAAGAAAAAGTACTGGTGTTCCAAGAGAAGGGTTTTGGGAACTGGAAAGAGAGTACCAGCCTTCTGGGCACTAAAAGAGTCAGTGATTACTCAAAGTGAACTAGAGTGTTTGGGGAAACACTGGGGCAAAAGCCTCTCAATATAAAGATCTAAGTAACTGTGAATAAATTTAGCCTGATAGAGCAAAAGTCTGTGCTTGTACTACTTTTACCTCAGTAATTTATTTATTATTATTTTGATTTATAACCCACCTTTCCTGCACCTGTGGTTTTACCTGAACTTTCCCTTTGATGTTAAATAAAACCTTTTGTTATTTTTTTGAATTTTAAAGTGTCTCAAGTGCCATTTCCAAGGTTTTAAATGAAAGGGTGATCCTATCTTTTCCCTCAGGTTCCTGGGCTGAGCAAATAGTCAAAATATATCTTACAGGATGGGACAGCCAAAGTTTCTTCAGGGGAGAAGAAAAGACATTACCAGGGCTGCTCAGTCAGTGAGAGGACAGAAAAATGGAGAGAAAATCTATCCTTTGAGGGAGTGAAGTGGAAGGGGTCCATCCTACATGTTATTTTATTTCTATTTAAAAGGTTTAATATTTGGGACCTAGGGAGCAAGAGGTCACAGAACATGGGCAGTTAGTATGGATGCCAGCCTCCATATGGGACTTGAGGAAGCTCATCTCCAGACAACAGAGATCAGTTCTCCTGGAGAAAATGGATAGTTTGGAGGGAGGACTCTATGGCATTGTATCCCATTGTGTAACAGTGGCAGGGGTAACAATTGAGATCCCTGTCCTCCCCAGGCTCTATTCCCAATTTTCAGGAGTTTGCCAACCTAACCCCTATATCCCTGCTAGTGGCCAGGGGACACCTGGTGACCCTAGCATTTAGCAAAGTTGTTGACATATTACCAACTGCAAAAACCCTACCCTATCTGGCTTGCAGTAGGAGAAAGAAGGCCTAGAGTTTCACTGGGGGAACTATTAATTTTTTGCAGCTTTGTGATGGGCCCAACCAAGTAGAAATTGCATATCAGAGTTTAACTTTTAGGAGATATTATAAAAAAGGGCTTGTCAAGCTATTAGTTGTGTTATGGTTAAGATGCTGTGTAAAACTCTTTCCCCTGAGTCAGTCTGGCTTGCCGCAGGAGAGAGAAACCTAGCAATTGACTGAGAGAACTGCTAATTTCTTTGTAGGTCCAAGCCATAGAAATAAACCATCAAGAACCAAAGTGGGAGGATGACCCATTGAAGAGCACTCAAGGAAGAAGGAGCCCTGCTAGAGAAGCCAGCCTTCAGTTGGGACCTGGGAATCTCCCAGAATTACAGCTCATCTCCACACTACAGAGATCAGTTCCCCTGGAGAAAATGGGTACTTTGAAGGGTGGACTCTACGGCATTTACCCCACTGAGGTTCCTGTCCTCCCCCAAATCTCCAGGAGTTCCTCAATTTGGAGCTGGTAACCCTATGCCCCCCCAGCCCCTGCTGGCAGCTGGGGGGGGGGACCTGACACCCTAAGCCCTGCACTTTTTTGAATTAACATTTTGGACTTGCTGCATTCTTCATGCTACTGGGTGCTATTTGTTAGGACTTGCCTTTGTTCAGAGTTCCCTTTCTGAAGGGCACTGAAGATCCTGCCTCTGCAAATATTGCTATGTTTGTAGCAATTATGACTCTATTATACACATGGGTATAAATTTGTTGGGTTTATGATAAATGTTACCTTGAAAACTATGTTTTCTTTTTGAGCAATTTCATAATTGCTTGAAAGCAAAAAATGCTGTCATTTATTGACTCAAATCCCCTGCCCCCCTGGAACTCTTCCATTGGAAGAAGATAATTTAAGAGAAGGCTATATGTAGCCAGGGTGCTGCTGGGTTGGATTCACAGTTGTGAAATGAAACATATTTTGACGCAACACATCTCTGAATGCTATATGATGGAGAAACAACAGGGGGTGAGCCATCACCTTCATTTCTTGGTGGGATTCCAGAGGCATCTGGTTAGCAGCTGCTCAGAGCACACTGCTGCAATAAATAGACTTTAGCCTCAGCTCCATACCCAGAAATTTGAGGCTGGGAGGCAACTAGTGAAAGCAGTGGTGATAGGCAGGCAAGAGCAAAGGGGAAGAAGGGCAAGCTACTGCACAGATGGCTGAGATCAGGAACTAGACTGATTTAGTGTCTGTTCTGAAATGACGACAATGCCAGGCATTCCCAGATACACAGCAGAGCAGCTTATGCTTGGGCATGAGTAGGAGCAGTGTGGGTCAATGGGACATTTTCTGGGATGGTCAAAGGAATGGTTTGGGGGCTAGGCACCTGGGGGCTACCCTTCGGGTATTGACCTGCTTTGTCTGATCTAGCAAATGTGACAGATCACTCACTTATTTCTTCTAATACTGAAAAGAGGTTGTAACTGTGGGAGCTTAGGCACATTTACCTGACAGTATCCAGTTAGAAGCTGATACAAAGCAAATACATCTTGATTCTGAAGCTGCATGTAGCTGAGGGAGTGTAAAGTTGTTTGCAGTGGCCTCCCTCTGTTAACACCCCAAGCCAGGCAATTCTGCCCTACTATGTTATCAGTTGCAATACAAGCATGCAACATTATATATGGAATTCTGAGAACTCTCCTTGCAAAGTGGTATAAGTAGAGCTTCAATAACTGCGAAGTATTTCTCCTGTCTTACGACTAGAGTGAAATATGAGCATTTATACAGAACTGCAGGATGCAGGCAGAATCAAGTATTCTTTAAAAAGTGTGAACACTTCCCTGTAATAAGCTCCATGAATCATCTTGTATAAAATTATTATTTTCTGTTATAGATTGGCAGGTCTAAAATCCTTCGGCAGCCTTCTGCTCATAAGGGGGTGTACATGAATGCTTTGGTAACAAGGCAAAGAGCCTTGTAGTAGCTGTACTATGCTGATATCATTCACTTGGTGGGGCTGATAATTTGATTTCACTCTTCATAGTCACACGGTGCTATTTATTGATTTTTAACATCATTACTGAAAATTAATGACTCACTAGCCATAATTCGAGGGCTCTTTCGAACATAGGCTGCATTTTTTTATTTACATAATATGCTTTGAATGAGTTCTAATATTTCCTCCAGGTATGCCAATAATCCCAAAGAAGATGGCAGATTATTTATGTACCTTAGTACTCTCCATGTGGTAATTTATGCAAAATAATTCAAAATATAAAAAATGCCTCCAAAAACTACAAATGTGTACAACAGTACCTTGTGAAATAAACTCAAAAATATAGACATAAAAGCCATGTTTTACAGCAATCATGCCTTTTTTTAGTCACTTAGGGAATGTTATGATATGGGAGGTGACTGGTTCAAAACATACCTAGCATTCACTCCCATATCAATATAATTAGGCAAAATAATAATATTATTGTCTGGAAGCTTATTATATTTTTAAGAGAACCCCTTTAATACAAAATCTGACAGACTTTTCCCAGACAAAAAGAGAAGCTGCAAGACTCTGGCCTCAATAAACAAACACATGTACACACATCAGTTTACGCTGCTGGGTGCCTCATACAATGATCAGTTCACCTTCCAGATTAAACTGGTGGAAATGAATGACACTGACAGCTGGCATATTTGATCAAACAATGTATTTGTCACCCAACAGGCACTCTACCTAAATGTTACTGAGGTATCCTTCTGTGGTTCAAGTATTTTTAGATAACATGATCCAACGATGCAATTATCTTTCACTGTTTCTGATGGAGATTACTTTGTTCTACACTGGTTCTACATTGACTTCATTTATTGTCTGCTTTTCTCATTGATGCTCCCACTGTTGTTAGGCAATATGATTTTTGAACTCTGGATCGTTGCCCAGGCCATTCAGCCAGGCTGCTAAGGTTTGTGGAACTGCTGGGCTAGGTGGTGACCAGAACAGTTAATCAGGAGTCCACATCCATCTTTCAAGAGGACCTTTGCATGGGATTTTGCTTCCCTCTGAACTGTGGACCTTTCTTTGATTAAGGGCAATATACACAAAGTATGGAGACCTATCTGGAGTTGGATTTACTCAAGCCTGAGACCTTTTGTGACTGTCAGATCCTGACAAATTGTGGCATTTCTAACACATGAGATGAGTGTTACTGAGGAAAAATAAGAATAGAGTTTAGTTTTAATGCTAAGTAAAAATGGAATCCCAAAAGCTGAATTAATTCTCACTGACTGGGACTCTTCATTACAAGCAATATATTTTACCAGATTTTGACAGTGGCAGCTGTAGCCTTGCTTTCATCAACAATGTGTGTGTGTAGGATTCAGAACCATTTTCCTCATATGGAATTTTAAATATTATTTTTACACTCCCTGTAAGATTGACTATAGTGAGGGCCAACTGGACAGTGGTGTTTTATTCAGTACATATTATCCACTACTGTTATGTCTCTGCTGGCTTTCATACTGCTGAGGCTGTTGATTTTGCCAGGAAGCATGGCCTTTGTGGTCTGTGAGAGCCACACTGACTTTTTGCCCCTGTCTTTGTGCTTCAGAAAGTGCTGTACTTCCTCTTCTCCATTTTCTGGGAGGAAGATCTTATTCCTACTGACAGCCGCTGCATGCCTCATGGATGTAACATGTTCAGTCCCCAAGGAAGAAATTGATCTCAATTGACTGGCCAAGAAGCAGAAATCAAATTCCTTAAGGGGAGACAGCCCCCCTGCCCAGCAGCTTTGTGTTCCTTCTAACAGAAGGGAAAGATGATGAACTGGGATATGTCTATACAGAAAATGAGGAAGACGAAGAGAGAGAGTAAAAATAAATGATTGATTTAAAGGGGAAAAATCACATCCTAAGTCATTTTCTTCCTGCTGGTCTGGTGTTGTTTTCAGGGTCACTGGAGGGGACACAGTTCTGCTCAGGTGGTTTCCATAGTGGATTTTATGTATTGATTTGTGTGAGTGAAGCGCTGAGTGACAGATCTTTAAAAGACAATGCGACATATACGATGTGGGCGACCAAGCTTGACTCCTACAGTATGTCTTGGCTGTGGCACAGTCATCATCACAGTCATTATAAAACCCAGGCACTTTATTGTAGATTTACTATAGGAAGGCATAGCAGCTGAGTGAAGCTCACAGTTTAGACAGTCTTGCATTTTGGTCTTGTGATTCTGTAAATTTTCTTTCACCATCTTTTACTGCTTTAACGGGGATGATCTGCAATTAGAGGGATTATTATTGTTATTTCTCATCAGCATACACTTTATAAAACTACACAGGCAAACGCCCTAGTACCTGTCTCCAAGGATTTTACAGTCCCAAATAGACAATGGGGAACAACAGAGAAAGGGAACAGAGGCTACCAGAGACAGGGTGTTCTCTACTGCAGTACCCCCTTCCTGTACACAGTGCTAGGCCTATTATGCACAGGCATTTTCCCTCACTTTCACCACCATGTCTGTCAGGTTTTCTTTGTTGTTCTGCTTTGATTTTCCTCCCTTCAGCACTCAGTTTGCTTTCTGGTCGCTATTTCTCCAGGATTTTTGAGAGAGCTTTTGTGCCAATTTTTCCATTGTTTGACTTCCAAGCCAAAGGTAATTCAAAAGTGTACAGATTCCCTTGGATCTCCCCCCCACCCCCACCTTTTTGCCAATTCTTAAAGGTCACTACTTGTCCACATCAAGGTTGTTCCACCCACTCTACACTTTCCACCATCCTCCCCCCTTCATCGGCGTACAAGCTCCATTTCTCCCTCATTTTAATTTTTAATTTTTTTTACAAGTGGCATGAGTCTATTGATATGAGGCTATCGCTAGTCTCAGATCACTGAATAAAAAAAATTAAAACATCAGTGGGGAAGTTTAAAAGGAGCTGCATGAGGTTTAGTTCCCTGCTGGTATTTTGAAAGGGGATTGGAGAAGAGGAAAATGGCAGCATCCCCAGTGCCCCCCACAAAGGATTTCAGTGCTGCATGAAAACAAAATAAAGGGGGAGGATCCTCAGGGCAGAATGAAATTGACATGAGGTATAAACAGAGAGAGAGGGAGAGAGACCAGGATGGGAAGCCTAAAGCTTTGAAAACATTTTTCCCTTGCGGGGGGGGGGGGGCATTTTGGCAGTCTCTGGAAGCCTAACATTTAAATGGTGGCTAAGCCCCATGGACCTTCTGTGAACCACCGAACTTGGGATCGATTCATTTGGAGGAAGAGTGTAATTTGCACAGGACAGACTTTAAAAAACTGCCAAGATCACAACCAGTGTGCAGGATCAAATTAAAGAATCGCAAGGTGTTAGTTTGGTGTAATGGTTAAGAGTGGCAGACTCTAATCTGGAGAACCAGGTTTGATTCCCTGCTCCTCCACGTGCAGCCAGATGGGTCAGTCACAGTTCTCTCAGAGCTGTTCTCTCAAGAACAGTTCTCTCACAGCTCTCTCAGCCCCATCTACCTCACAGGGTGTCTGTTGTGGGAAGAGGAAGGGATGGAGATTGTAAGCCGCTCTGAGACTCCAAGTGAAGGGCAGGGTATAAATCCAACATTTTTTTCTTCTTCAAAGAGAAAACCACACACATTTTCAAGGAAGGGCAGGAAATTAGTGTTACTATGCAGCTGCGCTAGGGCATCAGTGAAAATATACCCCCCTCCAATTTTTTTTTCCAGTTGAGTGGCACAAGACTAAAAAAGCATGGTGGAGTTGCAGCTGACTTTGCACAGGCATGTGTGCACACACAGAGATTGCCAGCGATCACAACTTGCAATGCCAGTGTGTTCTACCATACATTCTGTACAATCAACATATTCCCCCATATGATGAGACTGTGTGACTCTTTCCCATTTTCCAAAGTGGCCAGTAACACAGCAGAGAATCCCCTAATGCTCAGCAATATGGAAAATGGGGCTTTGCAGGTGCTTGTCAGTTTCAAAAAAAAAAAGTCTGGTCAGTTTCAACCGAGAGTTTTCCCCCTTTGACTGCATTCCTTTTCTGTTCCCTTTCATTCAATGAACTAACACTAAAATGCATGCACAAAACCTGAACCATGAGGATTTAAATGGAAGATGCTTGCTGGATGCTGCTGTATAACTGTGATAGGGCAACTGCTTAAATTTAAAACAAAACTTTGGATGCCACCCCCCCACACGTCACAAGTACCTTTCCACCCCAATTTACAGAAGTGTGTTGTTGGTTTTTTTGTAGCTGTGGAATAAATACACTGGAGGGAAAAGAATGGTGCGTAAGATGGGCACAGAATCCAAAATCAATATTAAAGGCTCGCTGCTTTGAAAATCTGCAATAAAATGTGACTGTGTAATGGGTTCTAGTGTGCTGAGTTTTAGGCATCAAATAAGTACTTTGCTCAGGTTTTGCATGGCATACTCAATCATTTCTTTGCTTTTGGCCCACCACAATTCTAGTCACCTTGTTCCACCCAGTTACCATCCCCCCCTCAAAGTATTGTAAGCTGCCCCAAGAAATCTAGGGGTTGGTAGGCAGGATATAAATAGTGTTAAACAACTAAATAATAAATAAAGAGACAAGGGCAGTGGGGGAATGTAGATACTCATATTTAAAGCTTGGCAGTCGTTAGGAAGGTTAAAAGTATTGACTGAAGGCCACATGGAAAAGATTTTTTGAGTGGAGAAGGGAAGGCCCAGAGGAAAAAACCTCCAATGATTTCCCCCCCCCCCAAAAAAATATAGCATTTTCCAGCAGAAAAATAGAGAAAATTTGAGAAGCACTGGGAAAACAAAAAAAGTCTTATTCTGTAGACATATATAATGTTTTCAGGATTTTTGATGTCGTTTAAATGCAAACAAGTTTGATAACAATGAATGTGTTTACTGATAACACTAAAGAATTCAGTGTTTTCAGTGTTATAAAGTTTAGCTTAATATCCAAACATGTTGGTACTCTTACTTAATATGACTATATAAGAGAGTTTCTGTCCATATGATATACCTCTTTTTTTTTTACTACAGAATTTGTTTTCTGCTTTAGCTTTTATTTTTTCTACCCATCCAGTGGCAAAAAATAAAGATATATGTGCTGTGGTAATATAGGACACATGAGTTTGCAACTCTTTTTCAAGTACTGGGTATACTTGCAGTTTTTCTTACACAAAATGAAGATATTTATACTTTTAAATTTTTTAAATGCTAAATCATAAATTATGCATTTTATGTGTTCAATCAGCAAAGGAAGTTTAGTATGAAAATAAGTACTGCATATGTTTCAATTTTCTCCAAATGTCAATTTATTTCCACAAAAGCAGGGAGAATCCCCACCCTGTGGTTTCAAAATTTCCAGAAATGTTGTGAGTTTTAAGGGGAGAGAGATGGAGGCATTCTGGGAGGACATTCCAGGTACAGGTGAAAATCAAAGTAAAGTACATGGAATTATTTCAAGAACAACTAATGCCCATTAGTTAAAAATGTGACACATTTAGAAAACTGGAGGACATGGACAGGACCATAGTGAGAAATTAGGGCCAAGCAATGGGCTACCATTTTGCTTGCCAAAAAACCCCTTATTAATAAGTTTTATTCAAATAAAATTGAATGGAATCAGTTCCAAAAGGAATGAATACTGCACTATAAGTAGATGAAATAAGATAAAGTAAAAGGGGTCTGGAGATGGTTTTAATTGACTTCAAAGTTTTCATTTTATTAGTCTGAGTAGATTTGCCAGCTCTTCATGCAAAGATGGTTTCTCTCAAGGTAACTTGCAGCAGACTTAATAATGATAAAACAGCAACCACTAAAAACACCTCAGCAGCAATTATTCTAAATATTGTCAACAAAGAAGTCCAGAAACTGTAGCAACACAAGCTATCTATATGTTGCCCCTTGAAGCCGCTTTTGTAGCAGCACAGTTAACATATAAAAGAATCCACTTGATCGCCAGTGAAGGACCAGGGTAGTGGTCAGGTCATTAAAGTGATCTGTTTGTTGAACACATTTGGCCCTTCTTTGTGCCTGTTTAGTTGGATGCATTACCTTCTTTTTTGCACCAGCAAAAAGTGGCAGCAATGATTGTTACCCAAACTGGACCCAGACAGGGGTAAATTAGCTTGTTACTGGGTCCCCAGGCAGATAAACAAAGGATCTTTTGTTAGTGTATACAGAGGTTTTATCCCCGCACAATCTTGCCAAGAGAAAGAGTAGCAGAAACCAATTGATTCCAACTAGATTGAATATTTATTTACTAGCACACAGACACACACACAGAGTCAGATAAAAATTGCAAACCTTTAAAACCACAAATAAAGCCACAACTAAAACCAATACTAAAACTACCCTCTCCCTCCCAATAAACACACCCAGAGAATGGGGCAAAGATCAGGGGAATAGACCAGGATAAGGGGTTCAGAAGGGTGACACTACTTGGTCCAAAGTGAGTGAAAAGTGGAGGATTGTGAGGAGTCTTTGCAGCAGAAGTCCAATGTGGCAGAGTATTGAGGAGAAAAAAGGGAGCCTGCAAAGTGGCTGCAGGGGTATCCAGCTTGTGGGGGAACCTAGCACACTTTTCACTGATGTGGGCTAGTTCATTTATTTGGGGGGGGGGGGGATTCCATAGCTCGACATGGGAACCCAGTTTCCCATAACATGATTGGCTCAGGAAAGGGAAATTTAAATTTGATGGGGCAGTTTGAAGGTAATCTAGTGGGGAAATCAGGAAGTAATACCTGACCCTCCAAGGTGGGGAAGTTTTAGTGTATCAACAAAAAACCAAGTGTGAAGCAATGGTAAAAAATGTCTTTTTGATGTCCCATCTGGATTGATCAGATGCTAGACTGCTTTGATGGATCAGAGGAGGTACTTAAGCATTGCCCATAAACTAGAAATGGTTCATTTTGCTTTGATGAAGTCAACCTTGAAGCAGGGATATGATCCTATTTTGCATGCCTTAGAGCCAGGTGGTATGTAAATGTTTTATGCTACCTGCCTCCATGCTGGAATGTGCTCTGGACATGGCAGACCAGATGAGCTGTCTGAAATTTTTCCCAGGGATCCCTATTGCACTTAGGCTTTCAAAGGGGTGGCCTTCAAAACAACTAAGATAAGACTGGAGATCAACTTGGGGTGTCTCAACTAGGAATGGCTATGGGCATGAACCAATTATGGTTTGCAAACAGAAGTTTAGGATGGGTCTACCATCATGAACTTCCATGAGCTTTTAAAGCAGAGACTACAAGTCCCTTAAAAGCTTTGCTTTCTGTTCCCTGCAAAAATAGCTAAGTGGCGGGGAGGAACTCCCTGCCACACAGCTGTTTTTGAGCTGTTTAAAGGGACTGCAGTTTAAAGGGACTGCAGAAGACAGCCCAAGACAACTGAGTGGCAGGGAGTAAGCTGCTCCTGGCCACTCAGCTGTTTTTCCAGGTTTCTGCAAACCCCATTTAAAGGGACCCACAAACCATCTCAGTTTGTGGACTGGCCTCCTGGTTTGGTTCGTGGTTTGTTCATGGTCCAGCCACAAGCCAAACCAAACCAAACCACATTTTCCTGGTTCATGCATATCCCTAGTATCAACTGAAGAAAAGACAGGGAACTTACACTATTGTGATTACAACATAACTTTCGTGGTCTCTGTCATGTTGTGGGCAAGACTAATCACTGTTTTTCCTCTCCTTTCAGTTGTCACCACCACTTTGGGTAAAATCCATCCCCCCTCTCTCCAGCATGCTTGCCCAAAGCCAGCCTCATAGGGGTATTATTCACTAGCACAGGCTGATGGGTTAGGATTCGTGCAGACGCTCTCAAGTTAAAACAATATTTTATTTTTACGAGGCACAATCAGGGTATTGCACAGAACAGGATCTAGGCACATTAAGCAAAATAAACAAAAAGACAGGTTATAAATAAAGTACTTACAATCTCTGTTGCATCTGGTCTGGGTATCTGCAGGATGCCCGCCCTGGTGCATCTGCATCTCCCTTTTGTGTCATGCATCTCTGTCATCCTTCATACAATCACATCATGACTGCCCTGTTCATTTGTTTGTTTTTATTTTAGTAACACCAGGAAAAACAGGAGATGTAAATGAACTGGACACCCCCCACCCATGTTATTAGCCACAATATGTACATGTTCCAGAACAATCAAGGAACAGAATGGAAAATTTCATTCAACGTACTATGAAGATGACAGCCGGATGGGACTGTTCTGTCTTTCCCATTGGTGAAAAACAGGAGGGAGTATGGAAAACCATGACTAGCCATTATTTGTTTTTTTGTTTTTTTGATTGATTTATATACCACTTTCCCCATAAACAGGCTCGGGGTGGTTTACATCAATTAGTATAATACAATTAAAACAATATTAAAATGACACTTTACACATTAAAGCCACCAGTGAAATTCTCAGTGGACTGATCCTGAGGGGCCATTTTAAAGCCCCAGAGGGGCCAATCGTGAGGTAGGTAGGAGCCATTTCCACCACAAACTGGCAATCCCTGTCTTTTGTTGGGTGGGTGGGTGGGTGGGAGCTACCACTGCCACCACTGCCCTCCCTCTATGACATCAGCAGCCACTGCCCTGTGAGGAGCTGCAACTGCTGTGAGGTAGACATGAGCTGCCACTGCAAGTTCTCAAGAAGCATGGGCGCTACCACCATAAGGTGGGCAAGTGTGAGCCAGGCAGAAGCCATGGCAACCCTGCTGATTTCCTTCACCCTCCATCAGAGCCGATGACTTTTAGAATCCGGGGGGGGGGGGGCTCTTGTGTGTGTGCGTGCAAAGCATGCGTGCATGCTGGGACCAGTTCCCTACTGCCTCTCCCCCCCCGGGCCTGGCCTGGCCACTCCTGCCTCCGTGGGGCCAGCTCGGCAAATGCCCAGCGTGCTGGCATCACCCGGAAGTGACGCCAGCACGCTGGGCACGTTGTCGGGGCGACGCTCTGGCAATCGCCCTGAAACTCTATGGTACCATAGAGTTTCGGGGTGATTGCTAGAGTGTCGCCCCGGCAACGTGCCCAGCGTGCTGGCGTCACTTCCGGGTGATGTCAGCACACTGGGCATTTGCTCAGCTGGCCCCACGGAGGCAGGAGTGGCCAGGCCAGGCCCGGGGGGGAGAGGCAGCGGCTGCCAGCCGGCTGGCCGGTGGGCTGGCAGGCGAGCGAGCGGGCGGGCCTGGTGGATGCTCTGTTTTGCTGGGGGAGGCTGAGCCCCCCTGCGAAATTTTGGGGGGGGGGCTCGAGCCCCCCCATAGTTGACACCTATGCCCTCCATCGGGGAAGGAACTGAGGGTGGACCAAGGGGCAGGGCCCTCTTTCAGGACTGTTTTTCTCCCCTTGAGAGAAAAATGAATAGGCAGAGGGAAAACAGGACAGCGGTGAACTCTGTGTCAGGATCTTGAATTCTTTCCTGTCTTTGCTCACTCCAGTCCATGCATGTAGCAGAGGATTTGGAGCATACGAATTGTGATCAGAAAATTGTAAATGAGCACCATAACAGAGCTCCCTTATACTTCTTGTGTTATATAACCAGTTTTAACTTTCATTTCTCAGACACTTCTATTTACTCTGGCCGAAAGGCTACTATTGGGAAAGGCTAGGAGGAGGGGAGAAAACTGCACAGTTAATTGAATAACCCTTATGTCTTCCATTTAATTGTGTGGTTCTTAAATATCAGTGTTTGTGCAAAAATCTCCACTTTGAAACACCAAGGAATGGCCTAGGAATGACCAGGGTGAAACACTCCTTCTAAAATTGGTCACTAGAAGTAAAAAACAAACAGACAACAACAAACACAACACTCTTTTGAAACATCTTTTGAATTGCAAATTTCCCCAACCATTCAGTACTTGGTTTCAATTTCAGAGGCCAACATACAGCCAGGAAGCCAACCAGTATCAACATTGAGTAGACACACAAAGATCCAACTAAAGACTGGCATTCCCATCATTAAGACTGTGTGAAAAGGGCTAGTTGACTGGCCTCCCATTGAGCAATAATTTCTGTACTTTGGATCACTGACTTGTTAGTTTTTGTTTTATTTAATGCATCAATGTACTACACTCTCTCTTTTTGTTGTTGTTTAGAAAAAGGTGGTTTAGGGGCATATACTTTATTTAGAAAATCATAATACCAAGACAAATACCAGTAACAGTAAGTTAAATGTCTACTTAAAAGCTAGCAACAGAATGAATAAAAATCCATTTCATATCCTAAAATATTAAATGGAGCAGCAAATAAATAATTCCAACCTATTGTATAAAGTAACTAACTGAATTAAGCATATGATCAACAGAAAGAGATAATGCAAAATGCAGAAAAATAGCTCAGCCTCTGAAAGAAGCCCAGGCAAATAAAATGCCTTTACCTAGCACCACAAAGCCAGCCATCAAATTTGTTTTCAGGGAAAGGGTTAATGAGTAGGTGTTCCGTATGGAGCCCCGAAATGGGAAAGGCCCCATTTTTAGTATCCCTCTGCCTTACCTCTGAAGCCCATGAAGCAGGATTTCTGATGTAGATAACACTTGCAGGGTCATATGGAGGGAGGCAGTCTTTTTCTGTGCAAACATTTTGCAAGATGTTGCAGAATTTTTAATGTCACATAGCATATAACATATTTATACCACGGATTATATCTATTTTTCATTTAACCTTGCCAAATATTTAGAACACATTTGGTTATTGTCATTTTGTTTGGCTATGTTTTGTGCATGAGGTTCCAATGATCACCCATTCTTTTATTGGCCATTAGGGGGTGCTGTTCTTTTTTATATCCATTGCAGAGCAATTGGAAAATATACAAGGGACATTATGCCTAGAGTGCATTTCTATGATGAAAATAAGTTACCTTAGCTCTCGCTCCAGTAACAATTAGATCTGAGGAATAGCCCCACATTTACAAAGTAGGGGGAGGGATTAAATCACAAATATATTTATTATTTTATTTATTTATTTATTTATTTTTCAGATTTATATCCCGCCCTCCCCACGAATGGGCTCATATGATTTCTCTCACCATCAATGAAATACTGAACTTAGGCCGAGTTCAGACTGGCAGTTTGGCTCGATATAGGCACCTTTCTCAAGTGGATTAAATGGGCTGGTTCACACAGCCACAGCTGTCTGGCATTCCCCTGTCATACTCACCCTGTCCTTTAATGATTCGATCCCGCTTTTAAAAAGTACCAGGTGAAAGCCGGGGCAAGCCGTGAAGGGCGCATTGATTACGCTTCCCAGAAGTGTGGACATAAAAAAGCTGCTGTCAAGTGGTGCTGGTAATGTGAACCCACTGATCTGGCAGGAATGCACATAACTGCCCATGTGTGCTGTGTGCTTGAGCACGCTTCCGGCTCACAGAGTTAAAGCTCCCAGCCATGGGATCCTGCTCCAATTGCTGCTGTGCCTATGAGCCCATGCACTTACGTGCAGGTCGGCGGAGTAGACCAAAGTTACGTGCAACCGTGACACTGCCAGGAGATGCCTGTTAGCCTAACTGCTCTTTTATGTTATTAATATTTGGGGAATATTAGCTCTTATCAATATGCAGCAGGCTTACGGGACCTTTAACCAGTGTATACAGAGGATGCGCTAACCGATATTTCTGAGAAACTGACAAGGACTCGATTAAAGATGTAAAATAGTTTGTTTACTGAGATATAATTAAAAGGATTACAAGAAGCAATGTTGTTCTGTCATTCATGCATACATACAGTACTAGGAATTTAGAAAGAAGTTACAGGGACTTGTGCATGAGCAGGTAATTGATAGTTTCCGTCGAGGGTGATATTTACCTATATAGATGCCATGGAACCTGGCTGGAAAACGAGGATGAGAAAACCTCAGGAAGACAATAAGGGTCATGGCTCTGAACCGGCAGAGGACCATGGAGGCAGATCCCAGTGGTGCACCCAGGAATCCATGGGGGGGGGGGGGGTTAGGACAGGTAGGAGGACTAGAATTGGAGCTCGAACTCTCCCTGGTAAACTTGGGGAGTATCTTTTATTGGGAGGTGTTACCTGGGAGGACCTTGGAGGATGGCATGATGTGATGTCATCCCTAGAAAACCTATAGATGGCCCGTATGTTATCTCTAGCCACTAAGGGGGTGACAGGGGATGGGTCAATATTCAGATCTATCTGATGGTCAGAGCAGGATGTCGCTGCCAGTGGGATCTGGCGCTGATCTTCTGAATCACAGGAATGCCAACCATGGAAATCGGTCTTCAGGAAGCATCCTGGTGTCTTCACACCCAGGTGTGATGCTTCTTTGATGTGTCATATGGAGATGAAGGCTGGCCAGAAGGGGCGCCAGGAGGTGCACATGAAAGGGGTATGCATGTATAGAGTTGTAGATGTAAGTTTACAACCTCCTGTCTTTGTGTGAGAGTGTCTTTTGATCTCTGGTATCAATCCTCCCGCCTGGAGGTGGTAACTTCAGAAAATGGTGGTTTGACCCTATAGTGTAGGTGTCTGTCCCCATCTTCCCACTGGTCACCTAGTGTACTCTCATGTCTCACATAACTAATGGCATAGTTCATGTGTAACTTTCATATCATAGCAAAAAGTCCATAGCGTGTTGCACAGCCTTACACGCCCCACAGTGCAACCGCTCCATTCCGCCTCCTCCCCAGTATGCTGCCGCATCAGTCAGTGCTGTGCAACTGGGAATCCCCACCACAACTTGGCCCGGGTCTTTTTGCCCCACCTCCCTTCTGCTTTATACAGCCAGTCTGTCCTCAGGCTCTGTGTATTTTGCAAATGTTTGTTTCAGTCTCTTCCTGCAGTCATCCTTGTTTAATTATCAGTCATTAGCTACAGGTTAAAATACTGATCAGCTTTTCAAAAATACCCCTTAAACATTTAGGTACAATTTAGAACAGGGACACAATAGTGCATTTACAGTGCCATCCTAAACAAGTGTATTCAAGACCATTCATTGGGGTGGGAAAGTGTTATTTGGAGTGGTACAAGGAAGCTGCTACAGGAAGTGTCTCAAGCCCTGCATCAGCTGAATATTACATTCAGTTTAATCACTGCTGAAAGCACCTCCAGTAGTTCTAAATATCCCAAGTGAAGTACCCATTAAATAGAGAAGTGTATGTGGTTATAGGATCCAAAATAAACAATTCAGAGCTGTCTAAAAGAGTAAACTATGAAACATTTATCACATGCAATCTCCTCCATATAAACTTCATGCAAGGGAATTGTAACATTAAGTAAAGGATAAGCTTCTGCCACCTTGTCTCAGAAACTTTCCAAGGTGAAACAACCCCTCCAGGATTATCCAAATACAGAAAAACAAACAGAGGAATTGCCCCCCACCATTACCTGTCAGTGCCCTTACTCCCCATGAATAAAAACACAAACATTTCTTTCTGAAGGGAGAGGGGGAAATCAGCAGTGAGGAGGTCTCACTGGATGGGAAGTCATCTATAATTGGCAGTGTGTTCAGTCAGGAGCATCATTCACAGGTGGCAAGCTTGGAATTTGATTTTCTTTCTGCCTCACATTTTGGGCCTGATTTACATATGATGCTGGGGGGAGGGAGTGTGTGGCTACTTTGTCTGACTGCCATAAAGTTTAAACAAGATCCTCCTGAGTCGATGCCAAGTTGCATAGGGAAGATCTTTAGCTTTACCAGCGTCATGTTTAAATCTGGTATCCACTTTGAAGGTGCAAGACACTAGAAATGTTCAAGTCCCTAATAGGAAAGGTTGAGACTGGCAGGGAGAGCCAACTGACATTATAATCCAGGTCCAGATTTGTAACTTTATCCCTGACTTCAAATAGGGTAGTGCTTTTTGAAATGGGGGACTTTTATTCCAGACTCTTCCAGTTCTGAATTCCATGACATCCTAACTACAATTGCGCCTTTCTTAGTCCATTGAAATAAGTGGTTAGGATGGTACTGTTAATTGGATAGCCCTTAGAAGTAAGAATGAGATCTGTGCTAATAAGGGTTAATTATATCATGCAAATGAAACAAAGTGAAATAGTAACTATGGAAATTGCTCCGGAAATATATCACCAGGTGTAATGGTTCTGTGTAAGGATTAGAAGTGAAAGGTGTCAACTTTTCTCTAAAATTCAAGACTTTAAGAAACTTTCATAGTAGTCTGTGTACTCAGCCCATTATGGGCCATCCCAAAAAAAAATTCAGCAAAGTATTTTATCTTTACATGGCTGAAACAGATGATAAAGGCACAAAGGCTGCTGTGCAGGGATAGCATTGCAATACAGTGCAACATATTCTGACCTCTGTCTTCTTGTCTATCTTTATCTGTAGTGCTCATTTGCTATAGATTTATGCAATTTGAAATGCATGCCAAGTCTGTTTCAATTTGAGATGCAACGTTTTCATTTGACCCCACAGCTGAGGACCTAGTGGAGAGGGAATGAAAACCAGAGGCAAAGAGAATACTCTAAAATGGAAATGCACAATATAAACTGGTGATATGCACTGTTTGGAATAGCGGTATTACATTTCTACAATCCCTCCTAATGTTTGAGCAGACCAGAATCTTTTCCTGTATCTCAGTGATTGTTCTTCAAGCATGCTACCAACATTTCAAGCTGTCAGGGTAAATGTAGATGGCTTTCGGTCTCATCAGGGGATGAAGAGCCAAGTGTGCACATGATCAAATACAATGAGACAAGAAAGTGATTCTTCCCTGTGGTTTTGTTTGGCTAATACCCTATCCTCTTCCTCTGCTTCATAAAATAAATACTGTGGAACACATTTCAAGACAAGCATTGGGTAACATTCTTCAGACACCTCAACCCTTTGGAACAAATAACATCCTAAGTGTGATTACTCAAAATTATATCTTACTAAAATCAATGGGATTTACCACTGAGTGGCTTGCTTTAGGATTACAGCCTAATAAGGGAGTGTAACATTTAGCTGGAATTATGTAAATCAGGCATATATGTAGAAATTGCTGTAATTTGGATGTGCTACTTATATTTTTTTTGGTTTGCTGAATCTGCATTTTCTTGTGGTCAGTTTTGGAACTGGGAAAGGTACAGGTCAACAGCCCTTGTACACAATCAAGGTCGGTGCACTGGTGTATTTTATATCACATTTGGAAGCCATATAATAGAAGAACTGAGCACATGAAATGTATTTAGAAGGAATATACTGGAAAGGTGAGGAAGTGGGATTGTGTCCATTAGTTAACTCCAGTGTCAGAATAGAAACTACACTTTAGGGCTGAACCCGTAATTTTTTCCCTTTAATATTTGAAGAGCTATCTATAATGATTCTCCATTTCCCTTTCTTCTTCTTCTTGGATGAGCAGTCCCTTTTCTTGCTCTTTGTTTCTCTTTCTGTCCCACCAGTTTAAATGTACATAGAATTATGAAGAACTGACAAAAATTCTTCATTTGTTTCTCTCAGATTATGGCACCAGAGAGGCTCATAGTAATACAAAACAAACTGTTTTATTCTACTTTTGTAGGGGGAAGAGTCAAGTCAGGCTGTCAGGTAGGTTTCAGGTTTAAATTTGGCAGGTAACAGGCAACAGGAATGAAGTAACTTTGTATAACTATGTACAACAAATAGATTGTCACAAAAATGTATTGCTTTGTTTTATAGACAGGTCTATTTTAGGTGTGAAACATTCTAAATTTATCAATATGACTTGATCAATTTTCTCTTTACTGCCCTTTCTGTGCACACACAGACATATACCCTCCACCAGGGGCCATTTTGTAGAAAAAGAGGTGCAGGAGCTCATGAGCATAACTCATTAACATAACTTATTTGCATATGCTAAACCACCTGACATCACCGGAAGTATGTCAGAAGGCAAGAGAGAAGGAGGGAGGGAGGGAGAGAGAGTGAAAGAGAGAGAGAAAAGAAAAGAAAAGAAAAGAAAAGAAAAGAAAAGAAAAGAAAAGAAGAAAGAAAGAAAGAAAGAAAGAAAGAAAGAAAGAAAGAAAGAAAGAAAGAAAGAAAGAAAGAAAGAAAGAAAGAAAGAAAGAAAGAAAGATGGCAGAGAGGGGACAGTTAGTAATCCAAGTCTCAGAAATACCACTATTCTGGGAGGATAGCTTCAGTGGTGGCTGAAGCCTTCAGAAGGCTGGTCGGAGAAACAAGGACCTTTCCAGGGGACGGGGTCGTTTTGCTGCAGCCATGACACAAGCAGGCATTCCCCCACCGGGGGGGGTGCTGGCACCAACTCCTGGAGCTGAGCTCCCCCAAGCTCCTGCTCTAAATGACCCCTGCCCTCCACCTCCCTTCTCGTGGTAGGTAGGGATCACCTCCTCCAAGCTCCCATGTATCTTTAAAAGAGCTCCCAGGGCTAATTTCTGAACGATCAGTGCCCACTGAGAAATCATCAGCTAACCAGTCTGAACTATTAACCTAAGAATGGCATGATCAACCAACATTCAAAACAACACTATGAGAGATAACAATGAATATTAAGCGTGAACACCAAAGAAAACACACCTGGAAGGGGTACCTAGATTTAGATTCAGAGTACATTGGCATTATGTATTTATTTATCATATGGCAGAGTTAAACACAGGAAACATATAATATAAAATGTGTGACCAAGTTGATACAAGGAGTATGCAGACCAATTGGGCAATCCCCCTAAATACTAATATCTAAATTTTCAATCCACTCAACTGCAGGTGGGGCAAGTTCAAAGATTTCTGTCACATCTCCCTGGGAAGCATAATGCTCACATTCCTGTGACAGATGGAAAATAGTTTGGCGGGCTGCATCACAATCACATCTGGGCCCTGGTATTTTGCTGCATTTATACAACAGGTCTGCACAAGTGACAAAGCCTGTTTGTATTCCATTAGCCCAGGTGTGACAAACATATGGCCCACAGGCTGGAACTGGCCCACCCAGCCTGGGAGTGGGGCCTTCTTCTCTCCCCCTTCCCCTGCCCATTCTCACTGTTATGAACTTGAGCTGCCTTGGAGTATGGAGATCAGAGGGCGGAGCTGCCTCTGAGAGCAGGAAGCAGAGGGTGGGGCTGCCTCTGAGCAAAGAGCACAGGGCAGGGCTACCTCTGAGAGCAGGAAGCAAAGGGTGGAGCAGCCAAACTTCACAGCCTCTTCTAGCCTCCGTAGTCCTCTTCACAAGTAGGAGCCGGGAAGGAGTGTCCTTCTGCTGTGATCCTTGTGTTTCTTTTTTATTTTAAATCTTGCTTTGCAAAATCCTACTATTTCCCCACCTTTCCAATTTAGGCAGGCATGTTTTAAGGGTGTGTGGGAGGGAGTTTGGGACCAGTCAAGGTCCTTCTGTGGTGATCCTTGTTCTTCTTTTTTTATTTTAAAAATTGCTTTGCAAAATCCCACCATTCTCCCACCTTTCCAATTTAGGCAGGCATGTTTTTAAGGGTGTGTGCGGGGGGGGGGGGGGGGGGGGAGAGAAGGTTTGGGACCAACCAGGGTTAAAATATAGAGTTCTGCAAACTCAAGGGACTCAGTTTTGCAGAGAAATATTTAACATACACCGCCTCCTAATGTGGAGCTCCAATGGAATAATAGCGGAACAAGTGCTGAAGAGGACACTCAAAATTATTATCTCAAACCAGCCTGTAAAAGAACCCCTGAGACCCTGAAGAGCCACTTCCACTCTTAGTAGACCAGGGATGGGTGTGGGGAGGCTTGCAATGCTCAGCCATTTCATGTTCTTCCCCAGGGTCCTAGTCTCAGACCATTTATATTTGTAGTTTATATTTTTAAGGGTGGAGGGAGTTTGGGACTAACCATAGTTAAATGATAGAGTTCAACAAATTTGATGTTACTCCAATTTTGTCAGATCTTGGAAGTTAAGCAGGGTCAGCCCTGGTTAATATTTGGATGGGAGACTACTAAGAAAGTCCAGGGTCACAACACAGAGACAGGCAATGGCAAACCACCTCTGAACGCCTCTTGCCTTGAAAACCATACAGGGGTGCCATAAGTCAGCTGCAACTTGACAGCATTTTTCACCATCTACATCTTTATAAACAGCTGTCCTAGACCTTCATATACATTTCCCACTGAAAATAATGGTTCCAGACTCCAAAAGAAACCACATGGATTTGATTTTGGGGGAACTGTATGTATATAAGGAGATAGCTCTTTGGAGATTGCTTTTAGAACAAGCTAGAACCATCTAGACAGTTGTGGACCAAGAGTCGACTGGTCCAGACACATTACTTATGATCTGTTTATGAGAGGAAAATCATGTGATATGGTTTGTTTGACATTAATGATAGATAGATCGCTAATGTTTCTGAAGGAGCCTTAGGAAACGAAAGCATTGTGAACTAAGAACTCATTCAAGAGGTTCAATTCCTGGTATTTTTAATGGGTAGTAGAGAGGACAAGGAGGGCAATGTGACCCAATTTTCAAAACAATGAAACACAATTCATGTGGAATTTGTATGTTTTCCCTTAACAGTCAAATATCCATGCCAAAAACTATGGCCAAATTCCAAGCTTTATACAATGGAAATCTTATGATTTCTTATGGCAAGACCCTGGGCCAAGTGGCCTTAAGTACTCAGATGATTTCAACAATAAGCTGGTAAAAATCCAGAACTAGTTGTGTAATTAATTTGGCCCGGATTATTGTTTCTGACATTTCTTTGTCAAGTAAGCTCATGGTACAAGGGAGAGGATACTTCAAAAATGGTATAAAAGTAGGAACAGGGCTCCAGATTATCAGAGGCTGAGGACAGACTGGCAATCTGAAGCGGAGGCAAAGCGGAGGGAACTGGAGCGGGGGAAAAAACCCACGGAGCTGGCCGTTCACACTGGCCAGAGCAATGCGGATCAGCGGCGATACGGAGCGTTCAGACTGCCACGGAGCGTTCAGACTGCCGCATAGCCAGCGTGCGCGGCTTGCGCGCACCGCTGCACTTTTTTTGTTTTCCTTTGATGTTTTTCGCATGTGCGCACATGCGCACATGTGCACATGTGCAAAACTTTTTGCCGGTGCGTTCACACTTCCTCCGGATGCCTCCCGCTTCTTCCAGTTCACACTGTTTGGAAGCGGGAGGCATGCGGAGGAAGGCCCCTGAACACCGGGAAAAACCGGTGTCTGGGTAAAGCGGAAGGAAAGCGACTGGGAGACAGGTAAGTACGCAACGGAGCCGACGGGCAGATGCGCATGTCTGAACGTGCTCCTTTCCTCCGTTTGCGAAGCGTGCCTGCCCCGGTTTAGATTGCCAGTCTGTCCTCAGCCAGAGAAGGCCTCTGGCCTGTCTCATACTCACTCTCTCTGTTCTTTTCCCACTTATCTGCTACCTCGTCTCCTGAGTGAGTTTAAGTATGCTGGTGTAAAATTTCTCAGCCTAACTGCTCCAAATAGATGAGAAGAGGCCAGCCCTTTCTGTTCTTCTATTGCTCTTAGGAACTGGTGAGATTATTGTATTATAAAGTATTGTAAAGTAAAGTATTGTAAACCAGTATTGTAAAGAGTTAGCACTGAGGTAAAATATGTTCAAATTTATTGTGGTTTCTATTTTTGGTGCTAGTTCTTTTGGTTGATAAACTAGTGGATAATTTATTTTTTAGGATTTGTTTTGTTTTGTTTAGCTATAGGTGTTAGTCCACTTGGCTGAGAGAAAGTAGGGGAGAACTTATTGTCTTGTGTTGAGGAATTTGTAATAAAAGTTGAAATAAGGGAATGAACCTTGCCTTAAAATCTTCATTGTTGTATAACTGAAATAAAGTTATTGAAAATAGTATTTATGAGATCCGGTTCTGGGCTCAATGATGGCAGCTGTGTGAGTGAAGTGCTCCTCATACATAAGTCATACCTATAGCTTTTCTAGGTTTTTTACATCACCTCAAACATTCTCATAGAGAGAGAAGTTTGGCGGGGAGCTTGAACTCCAAGGGGTGAGGGGGTGGTGACCCCCCCACTTGGTTTGTATTGCTCTGAAGCAGAGAGTTATAAGGAGCCTGTCGAGACATTGTCCCACTGAGCACAAGAAGAGCCCTGAGGTACCCTGGAGTCGTCTTTGAAATCAACCGGATTGAAAGACACAAGTGAAGCTAAGTGGAAATATTTGCTAAATCTTACTTACTGACTATTTTTGTGGGTCGGGGGGGCATCAGCATACTATGGTGTGGTGAATACTCCCAGTTTGTGTGAAAATTTAAAAGTCTCAGCCTGGGACCCTCTCAACAGAGTGGCAACTTCTGGATCCTGGAGAACGGAGCGCTTGGAAAGGGGGGACATATACTTTTGAAGAGGTGGGAGTAGAAGGGAATCAATCCTAGCTCTAGTAAAACCTCCTGTTCTTTTTTCTTTCCTTGTATGTTCCTTTAATTTCACTATTTTCCCGACAGTGATGGGGAGAAATGGTGAAGACATGAGGGAAAGCCAAGGGGCAGCTGGATCGAGGCTGGAAGGCGGCGCTTGAGACTACTAGAGGCTGGGAGCAATGTAGTGGACATGCTGACGAAAGAAGAGGAGAGATTCATAGCAGAGGGCATGCAAAAGATGTAACAGATGGAGAAAATGGAAGCCAGTGCAGCTGAGAAATGGGGAGCGATGTTTGCCACCCCAGCCAGAATAACTAGACAGACAATGGTTGGAATTAAACAAGGGCCACTTTATTAACTATTTAACAAAACATTGCAGCAACGGGCAAACTAAGCAAGCACAGGAACAGGCAAGGCAGGCATCACTCCCTGACACAACCTCCTTGCCCTTGATATAGGCGGGTCACCTGGCTCCGGTCTTGAGCCAGCCAGATTCTGGCTCGTAACTGGCAGCCCAGCATACTGGTTGCCCCACAGGAGCGCCTACCCCTGAGACCACATAGACCTTCAGGGAGGAGCCTAGCCGGAGAGGTTCCCAGAGGAAATCACCATTCTCCACCCCAAACCACATAGCCCTGGGGCAGTATCCTGATGAACTCCTGTTCCCAAATGGGATATGCCTTAAGGCGCTCACCAGTTCCTTTTCTTGCTTGCACAAACCTGCCACAGCCAAGGCCAAGCCTCTGCTTTGGCCTTTGCTATCCCATGCTGCAAGTCCTCTAAGAATATACCATTGCCCTTGTTGGAAAGGTGTACCCCATTGGACCTATAAAGGTCCAAAAACTCGTACCTTATATTGGGGTGTGGCAAAAATAAGCCCAACCTGGACTCCATGGCCTTCCTCATATGATTATTGGCCTTACGTCTAGCCCAGTCAATGCACCTGGGATCCTCTACATGCCGCCACACTTGGCAGGGGAGCATGGCTGACCAAACAATCTGCACCCCAGGCCACCTTGCTCTTATCCTTGCAAGGTCAGCCCTGGCCTGCAACACAAGGGCAATGCCCTTCATCAGCCCCAAATCATTTTCCCCCAGGTGTATGACCAGGATATGAGGAGTAGGCCCCCGTCTCTCTTCAAACAACATGGGAAGGAGCGCAGGCCACCTCATGCCCCTCCTTCCCAACCACTCGACCACTGCCACCTTGCTAAGGCCGAGCTGAGAGCCGACAGGTGTCCTTCGAGCTCAATAAGCCGCCCAGAAAACCATGCTGTGGCCGCAGACTGTGACCCTTCGTCTTGTCTCGCAGCCTGCAGCACCTGTAAAAAGAACTTCATTAACAAACAGGGAACAACCGAAGGAGCCTCAACAGAGCTGCACCTTGCAGGTCCTAACGTAACCTTTATAGCAGCAGGATTTCCAGTGCCCGATCCTCTGGATATCACTATCCTGGTATCCCATGGTGGAAGCCATTGACGCAGCCTCAATTCTAAATGAGTGCGTACCAAAGCGGAACCCTCCAAGTCCCAGCCAGACCAATGCCCTCTGTGTCACCATCCAAAACTGAAACTTGGTAAGGGGGGTGCCATTCTTATGTTGGAACAAATAGCTGGGAACATCTCCCCTAAGTGCCAGATATCTGCACAGAGCAGCCACTGGGCACAACCCGGCCTCGGAACAACGGTCCAAATTGATGACTGAACCCTTCCCACGTTGGTCCGTTTTTGACCTATGCAGCGTGATCCTAATCCTGGAATCCAACACAGAAATGTACCGCCACTCCAGGGCTCTACCCGAGGCATCCCTGCGAGAGGAGGGCACCAACTCACTGATCCTAAGTGCCCCAAAAAAGGTGAGCAGTGATGCCACATGAAACAGCATGGCCTCATAGCCATTGCTGCAACACATGATCCTCTGAGTTTCAAGCCCCCGCAAGACCGTCAGGGGTTCCCTATCATCAGCAACCCTAACCCGCTCTCGGGACCAACCCTCGAGCATCTTCCAAATGTGGAAGTCGCCCGTCGTGTCCTCATGGCCAGAAGCCTTACTGGCAAAGGACAAAGAGGACAGCTTACCCCTAATGGTGTACGCAGATGAACAAAATCAATGCTCTCTTAAAGCCTATGGCTGAACAGATCACTGACCTTACTAAAGCACTGGAAAGCACTGTGATTCTTGCAGACTGCCAAACAAATGGGGCAATCAAATGACTTAAAATTACAAGAAATGCAAAAAGAAAATCAAGAATTGAAGGAAAAAGTGCTTCTCTTACAGGCATCAGACAAAAAATATAATTTAAAATTTCGAGGATTCCAGGAAGATCCTGATGAATCATCTAATCTCTTAAAAATTATGGCAGCATGGTTAGCTTCTGTTTTACAGCTAAATGAAGGCATTTTCCCATCTATATTGAAAGGTTACAGAATGGGCTCAGCTAAGAATACTAATAGAAAATTTCCACGTGATATTCTGGTGACCTTTGCTGACTTGAGACCCAAGATAGAAATCCAAAAAGTAGCCTGTGAAAAAGGCTACCTACTATATCACGACCTACAAATCTTAGTTTTCCCAGACCTTCCATCTGAAATTTTACAACTGAGAAAAAAGCTGAAAAGTACTACACAGAAACTATGAGATGAACACATCAACTATCGCTGGACTCCTGGCAAACTGATGGTGAGACATCAAGGCAAGGTATATTATGCTTCAGATGAAGAATCAGGACAACTATTGCTCCAAAATCTCAACTTGGAAGAACAAATGGACATTACAAAAAAATCATTTAAGAGACGACTTTCGATGACCTTATCGTCTTTTAAGGCCAGCAAACTCCCAATATGAGATACACCTAGTACATCTGGTTTGTAATTAATATATTGGGTCTGAACTGTTTTCATATTCAGTTTTGTTGTTTGCTCTGTCTATTCATAGGATATAACTTTTTTACACTTTACAGGAAGGTAGGGGGAGGGAGAAAGGAAGGGTACTTGCCCAGGAAGACCTTTAGGTAAATTAGAGGGTCCAAACAAGTAGTTGGACCACAGAGGAGAGGTAGTTATCTACTTTATAAAAATTAATAGTTAAGAAAACTTGTTTTTATTGGTTTGGTGGGTAGGGGGTGTAGTAGAAGTGGTTGGTTGTTTTTAATTTGTTTTAGTGGTCTGTTTTATTAGGGAGTAGTCACTGTTGTTAAACTATTAACAAGTACAGTTGAAATACACTAAAATTGTTGAATACGTATAATTATTGAAATTGAGGGACAGATAGAAGTGTTTAAAAGTAATAAACCAGTAGTTATTCCTTTGAGTCTTTAATGTTCATTATATTATTTAAAGAAATTAGAGTATTTTGGAGGGAACCAGTTAACTTTTCAATTGGATAATGAACAATATGTATAATATTCTATCTTGGAATGATTGAACAACAAAATTAAGAGACGTAGAATTACTTCCCAAATTCTTAAAATGTGTCCAAATATTGTTTTACTACAAGAAACACATTTAAAGAGTGCAACAGACCCAGTACTAGCTTCAACATGGTATTCTCAGCAATTTTTATCTCCAGGGTCATCTAAGGCGAGAGGTTCAGCCATTCTTATAGCTAAGAACACACATTTTGCTGTTACCAATACCTTGATAGATGGACAGGGTCGATATGTATTTATCAAAGGCACTTTGGAGGGTAAGGTGACAACATTAGGTTCAATTGATGCACCTAATGATAATCAAATAAAATTTCTCAACAAACATTAGAAACTTTGAGGCATTTCCAAGAAAGTGATATTATAATTGGGGGAGACTAACTATATTTTAAATTCTCATCTAAATAAATCTAAATTTAAAAAGAATAGATTAAAAGTAAAGCCAGAACAATGTGAGACCCAATTACAAAACATTATTAGAAAACATGGTTTGTGTGATGTTTGGCGAATACAACACCCAGACACTCGAGATTATACCTTTTATTCCTATAGATTTAACACATACACTCGAATTGATTAACTTTTGTTGTCATACTCATTGCTTCCTAAAGTGGTCACATCAAATATAGAATTAAAAATTTGGTCTGATCATAACCCGGTACAATGTACTATTGATAAGAGAAGAGAGGGGACAAGAGACACCAGATGGACACTAAATAAATCTATTTTATTGAGTCCAGACTCACAACAAAAAAATTCAGATACTATTAAAATATTTTTAGAGTTCAATAAACCAGAAGACACTTCTCATCAGAATAATTGGGATGCACTTAAATCAGTGGTAAGAGGTCATCTGATGTCCTTAGCTGCCTTCCTAAAAAGAGATAAAAATGAAAAAATCGATATATTATACACTAATATACAAAATCTAGAGAAAAAGCATAAAGACACAGGTCAATATAAGGTTTTACAACAATTACAAACAGAGTGGAAGGTCTTAGAAACTATCAGGATTTATTGTATGTGAAACAATGATACTGGAGGAAAACCCCAAAAACATTAAAAATTTTGTCCTGGAGGGTGAAGGAAAAACAATCCCATAGATATATATACACAATTAGAAACTCAAAAGGTGATTTAGTCTCAGATACAAAATCTATTATTGAAATATTAGAATCCTATTTTGTTAAATTATATACTTTAACTCACATTGATTCAGAAAAAATAGATGAATGGTTTAAAATACATGATATTGCCAAAAAGCTATCCGAACAACATGTTCAATTAATGGAGGCCCAAATTACTAAAAAAGAAGTTTTAGATGCTATTTCTCAAACAAAGTCTAACTCCACAGCTGGTCCTGATGGATATCCATTTGAATTCTATAAACTTTTTAAGCTGGATTTAGCAGATGCATTAGTAGCATTATGCAATGATATTCTTAACACTGGTTCCTTTCCTAAATCCTGGCAAGCCTCTGAAATAATTTTAATCCCAAAGCCACAGAAAGACCCAGCCTTGTCTTCCTCGTACCGGCCTATCATGTTACTAAATACTGACTCCAAACTATTTACAAAAATTCTAGCAAATCGACTGAAACAAATTTTACCAGAATATATTAATATAGATCAAACGGGCTTTCTCCCACATAGAAATATTACGAACAATATGAGAAAATTAATCGATATTATTAATCATAGTAAAAACCAAAAGTTAGAAGCCCTACTTCTAACCCTAGACGTTGAAAAGGCTTTTGATTGTATTAATATAACCTATTTATAAAAATTATTGGAGCTTATGGGATTTGGAAAGAAATTTCAAAATGGTATTCAAGTTCTTTATAGCTGTCCCACAGCAAGGCTAAAAGTAAATAGTTCATATTCAAATTATACTCATTTACAAAGAGGGACATGTCAAGGACATATCACCTTTATTATTTATTATGGCATTGGAACCCTTGGTGGAGTTAGTTAGAAAGAATGTTAATACCAAAGGGATACAGATAGGCCCTAAAGAATATAAAATTTCATTATATGCGATGATATCATCATATATTTGACTAAACCTAATACCTCACTAACAGAATTATATACAAATATTCAGGGGTTTGGAGAAATCTCAGGTCTTAAATTTAGCAAGGAAAAATCTATACTATACCCCATAAATATAGAGCAGAAGGACTTGGGAAAATTGAAAAAAACAATTCCAAATTAATATACAAGAAAAACCATGGAGATATTTAGGAATATATATTCCACAAAGTCTGGATCAGCTGTATGATTGTAATTTTAAGAAGCTACATAAAGAAATCAAATATAAATTGAAGGATTGGAATACAAAAATTTTAAATTGGGCAGATAGAATACAATTAATAAAAAGTTTCATTTTACCTAAATATTTATTTTTGTTTAGAACTTTACCTATGAAACTCCCAAACAGTATTATAAAAAAATGGCAATCAGAATTGAACAATTTTTTTTGGAATATCAAAAAACTGAGGATACATAAAAAAAACACTTTTCAGAACGCACTCCCGGGGAAGCATTGACTTCCCCAACCTACTAAATTACTACGAAGCTTCACAATTGGCAGCACTCTTTCAAGCAGCAACTGCTAGTCCTCCCCTCTCCTGGTTACAAATTGAAATGCACACAACATCTAAGATACCGCTTTATGATCTAATGTGGAATACAGATTTGAACAAAACAATTAAAAAGACCTCAGGTAATAACATAACTCAGGCTCTAACAATATGGGACAAACGAAAAAATGCTTTAGCCCCAGGTATTTCAACTCAAGCATCATATATACATCAAAATTGGTTTGAGCCTGGACATTTGCCAGCTGAATTCTCTATCTTTTTGGAAGCTGGACTCACTAGAATAGGTCACTTTTTAGATAAAAACAAAATTATTGATAAGATCAACTTAGAAAATAAAATAAAAAATAAGATACATTGGTTTAAGTATCTTCAGATTAAACATCTATTGGACTCCCCTCAACTGAAGTCCACACAGGAGAGACAACTGACATCATTAGAAAAAATACTGGCAGAATCTAAAGAACAAGACCCGGGTCTTATCACAAAGATATATCAGATTTTAAATAAGGTGGATGAGGATAAAGAAACTTTGTATCAAAAGCAATGGAATTTGGATTTAAATTCTAAATTAACGTCAGAAGACTGGGATATAATTTGGAATTCTCCTAGTAGAAATTCCAAAATCAGCTTAATTAATATACAAGCAACAAAATTAATGATGCGGTGGTATATTCCACCATCTATCTCCCATAGGATTAATAGTACATACTCTCCAAATTGCAACAAATGCGGGCAAATAGCAAACTTTTTACATTTTTGGTGGACATGTTCCAAGATTCAGAACTTTTGGACTCAAGTAGTAAAATACATAGATGAGATTACTTCTATACGGTTACCAGTGCTTCCAGAAGGATATTATTAGAATTATGGAAAACCTTTACTATACAGCAGGGAAATACAGAATGTGTTTCTGTGCTATTATCTGCAGCTAAGAACCTTATAGCTTTGAAATGGATAGACAAACAAGCTCCAACGATTAAAAATTGGTTTGAAAAATTATGGGAATATTTTATATTATCAAAACTATCGTACACTGTTTGTAATACCCCTTTGAATCAATATCAGAGGAAAATTGTCTATGTTTGGTTTCCTATTCTAAGTTTTTTGGAAAAACAAAAGATTCTTCCACAGAACCCTGTATATCAAAAGTTAATGTATTTTTAAAAGCAATGGAAAGTTGTAACTTTTAGTTTTTTGCACCAGAAATTTCTATGCTGTACTTGATCGAAGTTTTGATGTTTGTGTTCTGTTAAGAATGTAAAATTGAAAATAAAGAAAATGTGAGTTAAAAAAACACACTGAAAGACATTGAAATAGAAATAGAAGGAAGGAAGGAGAAAATATCTTAAAAGTAAGCTAAAGGCAGGTTGGTGCCAGGGTTACTTTAAAGTAATATAACAAGGTAGAGAAATATAGATCTGTGGAAGAGGACATAAAACACTTTATATTCTCAAGACAAGAGGGAGGTTCAGAAGGTATTTCTCTTTCTCTTTTTTTTTTCACCTCTTGATACTGAAATAAGAAATATAGCTAAAGGTTATAATATAACTCATTCTCTTTAAAGAAAGAAATATTAAGTATACTACTAAATAATACATAAAACCAAGACTGCTAATTCAAATTATTAAAATTAGTATTGATGGCCACAGGTGGTAGTGGATCCAGGAAATCCTCATTAACCTCACCAGGTCAGCTTGGAGGTATTAGTCAACTGAAGGCTACCAAAATGAATATTTCACAAACATCCATGACAGAGATCAGGGCAATGATCGAGAAAGTGTAACACAGATGATTAAGGTAATGGTAGAAACTACCCTCCCTACACTTATAAAGAACAAAGTGGAACCTATTATAAAGAAATGGAACCTATTCAACGCAAAATGGAGGAAATAGCTAGTAAAATTAATGCAGAGACAGAGGAAATCAAAAGGCAAATATAAGAAAACAAACAAAAAATACAGAAAATTACTAAGAACAATGATAAAGTTTAGAGGAAAATACAAGAATTAGATTATGAGACACATGATATAAGAATTAAAATGGACAAAATGGAGGAAACATTAATTAATCTGGAAATGGATAAGGCAGCTCTAATTTTAAGATGCCAAAATATTCTAGAAGACATAGGCAAGGACTTAAAAGAAGAAGTGTCACAAAATATAGCAGACCAGTTAAAAATAGGATCTAAAGAAGAATTTATAGCAGAGATTGAATCAGTATATAGATTAAACGCCTCATACACTAGGAAAAATAAGGTTGCCTGTGAAGTCCTCATTAAATTCTACAAGAGAGAAATAAAAGACAAGATATTTAGAACCTCAAATGAAAATAAGCTAGTTATACAAGGAGATGAGGTGAGACTCTTGAAAGAAACCCCATGGAGAGTAAGGGAAAAAAGACAAAATTACCAAGTGATAATTGATCTTCTATGAGTTAAGGGGATTGTTTATAGATGGTTATTACCTGAGGGAGTTTTTTTTTTTTTTTTTAGTATGATGGTAAAAGTCATAGACTAAATTTTATATTTAAAGTGGAAAACTTTCTTGAGAAATACAGGGAAGACCTAGGCTGGCAGAAAGAGGATGAAGAAGACAGGAAGATTTAGATGCAGAAAAAGACAAAGAAGAGCAAGATGGGAAAGAAGAAAGTAAAGTGTTGTCAAAAAGAGAAAGAAAAAGACCAGGTATGACACCGTTCCAAATGTTAACAAGATATCGTTATAAGGAAAGAGAAAATAAAAAGAATAATGGAGAAAACAAAGAAATTTCAAATTCTTTCTATAAACGTGAACAGACTTAAGAGTCCGCATAAAAGGAGGAGGGTTTTCCACCAGATTTCAAAATATAAAGTCTGTTTACAAGAGAGACACATCAAAAAGGAAGATATAAAACATTTTAAAAATAAAAAACTGGGTCATTCTTTTATTGCTTCAGATAACATTAAGAAAAGAGGGGTTGTAATTTATACAAAAGATTATTTACACCCAGAACGTTTTTTACACCTTGGAAGATGGAAGGAATGTTGCAATTGTTATATCTAGACAAGGTAGAGAAACTCTAGTTCTTAATATATAAGCTCCAAATAAACTCAAGAGGCTTTTTTCAACGAAATACGAAAAATTCTTTCGATAAAAGTATTTAATAATATTTGTATAATAGAAGACTTTAATGCAGTTTTAGACCCAGAACTTGATAGAAAGAGTAAAAGAAAACTAGAAAACTAGAAAACTAGAAACAACACTGCCTAGAAACTTTTTGCAAATTGCAGAGGAGTACGGTTTAGTAGATGCTTGGAGGACAAGAAACACAGAGAAGAAAGATTATACCTTCTATTCTACAAGACACAATTCGTGGTCAAGAATAGATATGGCTTGATTATCAGTAGCAATGTTAAAGGAACTAATAGAAGTTGATATTTTGGTGAATACATTTGCCGATCATAGCCCCATCTTACTATCATTTAAAGCAGGGCTCATTTCGTAGCAGGATTTCCTCTGCATATTAGGCCACACACCCCTGATGTAGCCAATCCTCCGAGAGCTTACAGTAGCCCCCGTAAGAAGAGCTCTTAATGATTCAATTACAACCTGTGAGATAGTAGAAGCTATTAAAAAACAAAAAAAGAAGAAGACACCAGGGCCAGATGGGTTGCCAGCAGAAGTATATCAACTATTTGAAAATGAAATAACCAATCAATTTAAAGAATTACTTCAAAAGATAGGTTTAGTAGGAAAACTACCAGACTCTTGGAACCAGGCAATAATTACATTAATTTCTAAACCTAATACAGAAAAAAACTTAATCAAAAATCACAGACCTATCCCTTTATTAAATGCTGATTATAAAATCTTTGCTAATATTCTGCTGACCAGATTCAAAAAGTATTAGTCCAAATTATTTATCAGGATCAGACAAGATTTCTACCAAAAAAGCATATGAAAAATAATATAAGGACAATCATTGATGTTTTAGAATATTATGAGATACACCCAGAAAAGCAATCATGGGCAGAGTAGCGACCATAAAAATGAACATCTTGCCTAGAGACTCTTATTTTTAGCGCAAAACCTACCAGTCTTAAAAAAGAGAAACATCTTTATGGAATTAGATAGAATAACAAAAAAAAAATTATTTGGCATCCCAAAAAAGCAAGAGTTAAATGGAAAAACCTACAGGACAGAAAAGAAAGAGGTGGTTTAGGAATACCTAATTGGGAACTGTACTATCATGTGGCAGACATGGGTTGGATAAAAAGAATGGATAACACTGGAGGAAACAAGAACTTTAACCCTTGAAGGCCATGATTTATGTATGGGTTGGCAGGCATATGTCTGGTATGGTAAAGACAAGATCCATTCCAACTTTAGGAACCATTTAATAAGGGATGCATCATTAAAGACGTGGATTACCATAAAAGAAAAATACTATAGTAAAACACCCAAATGGGTTTCTTCTTTAGAAGCCTTTATAAAAACACTCGCTTCTCACAGAAGATAATAAAGGAAGTTATGTGGTTATACTAGATAAATCAAATCTGAGCAAACTCTATTACAACTAAATAATATTAAACTATCTTGGTGGGAAATGATGCAATTAAAAGTGAGATATGACATAGATTAAAAAGCTGGTTTCCATGATATTAAAACAGATCTAGACAAAATCTGGTTGTCTTCCAGTGATAAGATGATACAGAAAATGTACAATTTTTTATTGGAAGATTTCATGCAGGATGAAAAAGTGAAAAGCACAATGATATCATGGATGCAAGATATAGGACATTGTGTTGAATTTGATGACTGGCCTAAAATATGGAAATCTACTAAATATATGAGAGCTATTGCATATAAAGAAAATGTATATAAATTACTCCACCGGTGGTAATGGTCTCCAGATAGAATAGCTAAATGTTATGCAAACGCCTCAAAGTTATGTTGGAAATGTAAGGCAAATGTGGGTACCTTTTATCATATGTGGTGGCGGTGTGTAAAAATACAAAAGTATTGGCAAATGATCCAGAAAATTATAGTAGAAATGCTGGACGTAGAAGTAGAGATACTCCAGAATTGTATTTACTGAATATAACTCATGAAAAATATGGATATGATGATACAGTGATTTTGATTTATCTATTGACATCCGCTAGGATAGTTTTAGCAAAATACTGGAAAACGGAATAGATTCCCCACCAGAGAAGAAATAACTGATAAACTGCTGGATTTAGCTGAGATAGATAAACTGATTATTATACTGCAAGGTAAAGCTGATTATGTATTCAAAAACAGATGGTTGAAATTTTATAGATGGGTAGAGAAAGATGCTGTTAAATAGACTCCAACTGTATATATTGTAATTATATGAATGTATAATAACCCTTTTGGTGTAAAAAATTATAAATAATTAAAAAAAAGAAAATAGTATTTATGTTGTGTCTAGTTCTTTTCCAATGGGATTTTGCTTCTTTTCCACTGGGGATAAAAGATCCCTTGTAGATGAAAGTTAACAATATATTTTGTGGATTGAATCCAGTGATCCACTTACCCAAGAAGTGTGGATCTTTCCTACTTTCTTTCCCTCATAAGTCCCTTCTGACCCTGGGAAAGTTGGTTCCTGGGACTGTGGGACCTATGTGACATAATAGCCATGTAAAGTGATGAATGATGGCTGGAGTGAAGAGGGGGATGGAGCAAAATTGTTTTATCCTCCCTGTTACAATAAAACAGCTCTGCTGACAGAAGAGGTGGGAAGGGCGATTTCTCTTCTCCCCCACACTTAGTTCAGCCTATCAGCCCCTATGGCTTATGTGGGTCCCAAAACCCCAGGAATCAATTTTTCTAGGGTTGGTAGGAACTGCTGGGTAGAAAGGGAAAGCTAGGAAAGATTTCAGTGGCCTCTACTGATGAATTTCTGGATACAACCCCACAGTTCAGGCCAGTGTTTCTAGCTGTATGAGGTGCACAGACAAAAAAAATGCTGTTGCCATATATCAACATAGTATTTTTATTTTCTGAAGAATACCTTTCTTTGTTCTGAAGAATTCTGTCTTTGTTAAGTTTTCTGATGGTCAGGGATGACTACCTGGTGTTCTTTGGTTGGAAGCTAATTTTGAGAAATCTCTCTCTTCTGTAAGGATGCCAGACCTCCCAGTGTGGATGGGGGGTACTCTGGTTTCCAGTGCTCCTCTCCACCCAAAAAACAAGAAGCTGGAAATAAATGTGATATGCCTACATGACCCAGAAGTGACGTAGGCACGTTGGTGTTGTGGGGGGGGGGGGGGATGCTCTGGTTTTTGAGTAAAAATCTATGGTTGAAGCTAATACTACATGGAGTTTTGCCCAAAAACCACAGCATCCCCCTCCATGTCCCCAGTGTGCCTAAGTCACTTCCAGATCATGTAGACATGTTGCATTTATTTTCAGCATTCCTCCCCACTCCTGGTAAGTTCACTCCCCATCCCCCACCAGCAGATTCAAGGGACCTGGCAACCCTACCTCCTTGCCTTTGGAAACCAACATTGTTGAGTTTGCAGAACAGACAAAGAAATGGTATTGTTGCAGTTTTGAATTTGAGTGAAAAGGCAAAGTGAGACAGAGTAAGAGTGCTAGAAGTTCTTGAGCTGGTGTTTAACAGGACTGGAAACAGCTGGGAAGACAGCAGGGAGGCCAATCAATTGCTCTCTTTGGGACTGTGATACAGAATCAGCACTTCTGCTGCCTGCTTTAGGAAGGCATTGTTTCCAGTGTGCTCTGCTTGTTTATTGTAAATAAAACAAAGGATTGTGCTTTCAACCAAAGGAAATTTAACCCAACATGCTACTGGACTTTTTCACCAAATGGGAGAAGTGGGAAATGCTTAAAAACATAATTTCACTATCATGTAACCTTTTTTTTTCTACACCTGTGTATATAGATGTTATGTGGAAAACAGGCTCCTTGTCTGTATGATACAGACAGGAAAGAATAATGAGTTTGCTTGGAAGATATAACAGCTTTTTATTCTTCTTCCTAAGCCAATATTTCATCCGTGTTACTTTTTTTCCACAGAGGCAAACTACACACACACCACTCACACATGACAATACAGAACCCCAGAACTGGGCACATGATGAACAGGACCTCCTGTGCTACCACTAGCTACTGACCTGCCCATGCAGTTGACTCTTATCATGCAGCCAATCTGATTAGATGTAATATCTACTGCTACTATTTATTGTTTACCTGCACTGCATTTTAACTTGCAAAGTGGTGGTGATAGAACATGCCACCAAGTTGCAGCTGGCTTATGTCAATTCCATAGGGTTTTCAAGGCAAGAGCCAGACAGAGGTGGCTTGTCATAGCCTGCCTGTGCATAGCACCCCTGGATTTCGTTGGTGATCTCCCATCCAAGTATTAACCAGGCCTGACCCTGCTTAGCTTCTGAGAGCTGACAAGATCAGGCTACCCTGGGCCATCCAGGCCAAGCGAAGTATGTAAATTTTTTGCATTCACCTACACAACTACACTTTGAAATGGGTCACAGTTATTTCCATTTTACAGAATAGTTAATTAACATAAGAGATTGCAACTGTACTAAGCCACAGCTGGCAGATCTTTCCTGAAAGATTTACAAAGGCCTACCAAGGCCATTCACTAGCTGCACAGATTCTCATTTCATACCTTTTATTGGATTGTTCCACTATTCCAAAGGAAAATTTAGACTTAAAATCCTCAGATTTTCTGATATATGATTGTGTCAGGGGTTCACAGGTCCTGCCTTACCTGGAGTCAAGGGAGAAGTCTGGGAAGTTCAGTTCAGCCAGTTATCCTAGCAACCGGCTGCTTTGGTTCCAAGCTACTGAGAAAGGTTGCAGGTAGGCATGGTTGTCCAAAGCAAATGGAGGTGGGCTGGAAGAACCTATTCTATATCTGAGAGAAGGGAGAAGGGAGAGCTGTGATGTTCTTGAAGGCATGGGCTGAGGAGAATTCCACTGCCATCTCTCCAGGCTGTTCCATATTAGGTGAATGGCATGGTGGAAAGGAGGACCAGGAGGACCCTTTCTGACTGAGGCCACAGAGGTCAACTGGGCAACGAGACACAGCTTTGGAGGAGGTTGCCATAAGCAGGCACAGAGGGGCACCTTTTTAAGCCAAAGAAGTAATCAAGCTAAAAATTTCATGTCTGTATTTTGAACATTTTCTTTTGAGATATGAAATAACACATCTGTTGAAGTATCACTAGTGATGCACAGATAACATTTTTTTCGTTGCATTTCATTTTTATTTCTTTTCATTGTGAGCCTTTCATTTGCCCATTTTTTAATACTGGTACTCCTGACAGTTTATTTTATGCCATTTTACACCATTTTAAATCAGCTATATAATGCAAGCTGAGAGACCCGCAAGAGTTGATGGGGGAATCCAATCATTTCACCCCTGTTGACTTCTCTTGCACCTCCCTCTCCCCCCCCCCCCCCGTTTCTTTTGCTTGCCTGCCTTTTCATCTTCATCCACTGCCTCTTCCTTCTGAGTGTAGCCACTTCCTTGCTCACCAGGTTTCCCACTCTCCAGGCTGCCCACTGGCCAGCTCACCTGCCTGAGGCACTGCTGCCTCTACCTGCCTGGTTCACATGGTGGGTGGGTCTGGCTCTTCCCCTCCTCCTGCTCCTTTCCCTACTGCCTGTAGTGCTGCTGCCACCTCTCACACTCTTCGCCTTCTCTCTGCTTCACTTGTTCGCCTGCCTACCCCTTCATCCCCCAATATCTCAACTGCCACCAATGTCTCCTTCCCTCCCTGACCAGCCATGCCTCTTCCCTTAATTGATTGGTTTCTCCCTGCCCCGCCTCCAAGCTTGCTTCCCTCCCAGCCCAGTGATCAGTGGCTGTGTTTAAGTTGCATCTGCAAACATCACAGTTCCCGTAAGTGGCTTAAAAAAAAACCTTTATAATAAAGTTTTTGGATTTTTCTGCAAGCCTGTAGATTCTTCCAAATTTGTCACAAGAGATCATTTCTTTATACATAGCCCTAATTTGCAGATTTAACTACCTGCATCTGGGGACATGCCAGTTGTTTCTGTGCCAGTTAAACATGCAACCCATCCCCCCAATAACTGTGCAATCTGGAGACTTTTTCTTCTTCTTCTTCTTCTTCCATAAACATGATTTACTTGCTGTAGAAATGGTAGGAACTGCTGTGGCATTTTAAAATTCTGTTCATGACCCTTTGGACAGACACTCTCAGGCACTCATCATTTCACTGAATTTAACGCAAAAACAGTTACAGGGCAGATCACATTATTGCCTCTGACTCCTGCCTTATTTAATGCTTAATGACATTTTGTGTCACTGTGGAGATTAACTTTGGAGAAAGGAAACTCTAACATTCTGGGAAGTGCATTAACTGAATTAGAAAAGCCACTTAAATGCATTTCTACCCCTGCCATGATTGAAACAAAAAATCAGATAAGAAATGGGAAAATAATGAAAAAAAGCTGGAGAGTTTACAGGCAGTGTAAGGAATAGATTTAGTCAATGCACTGAGCAAGGGATGTGTCAACAAGGTTTCACACAGAGATATTAGTTCTAGTCTCTTCCTTCAGTTCTATGTAATATTACAGTCCTGACAGTTCTTTCCCAGCTCCAACAATAGTCTGAGCTGGAGGGGGGAAATGTCCTTGCTTTCCTGCCTCAGTTTTTGCTAGACAATGGAGCATTCTAGGTGCTAGGGACACTGAAAATATCGTTTTCTCATGACTTCTTCATCCTTAGTGCAGGTGCCAGGGATGGAAGGAAGAAAATAGGTCTCTTCTCTTCCTCAGATTAGCATATGAGCTAGAAAAGAATGCTCAGTGCCCTAATGTTCACCTTGGACTGCAGGTGAGGCTGAGCTGCCAGAGTTCATATCCAAGTCAGTTAACTATAAATGTTGACAGCATCACTAAAACCACACAAACCAGATCACTATATGCTACAAGCAGACCTCTAGTACAGTTTAGAAAAGGGTATTTGTTGAGTAAATATCTCTAGCAATTGAGCAAAAGCAGAGTATCTGCTTGGCATGCACAGGGTCCCAGGTTCAGTCCTCAGCATCTCCAGTTAAAAAGATCAGGTATGAGGTGATGTAAAAGACCTCCACCTGAAACCCTGGAAAGCCACTGCTGGTCTGAGTAGACAGTACTGACCCTGAGAGCCAGTTTGGTGTAGTGGTTAAGAGCGTGGACTGTAATCTGGGAGAACCGGGTTTGATTCCCCACTCTTCCACATGCAGCTGCTAGGGTGACCCTGGGTCAGTCATAAATTCTTTCAGAGCTGTTCTCTTAAGGGCAGTTCTTGAGAGAGCTCTTTCAGCCCCATCTGCCTCACAGGATGTCTGTTGTGGGGCTGGGAACTCCTTTGGGTAGTGAAGGGCAGGGTAATAATCTAATCTGTTCTCTTCATCTTCTTCTTTTTGACAGACTAAGGGTCTGATTCAGTATATGGCAGCTTCATGGGTTCAAACAGTTCTTGGTTCACATGCCCAGGGGCGTCAAGTTTTTAAATTCCCAGGCGGGTGGGGGCTCTTGCGTGTGCGCAAAGCATGCGCGCCTGCCGGGACCATGTCCCCGCTGTTGCTGCCCCCCCACCGCCGCCCCCCCCCCCCGCCTTACCACTCCTGCTTCCGTCCCTCCCTTCCTCCGTCCAGGGGCCAGCTGGGCATTTGCTTAGCTGGCCCCTGGACAGACGGAGGGAGGGACGGAGTGGCCAGGCGGGGGTGGGGGGTGGGGGGAGAGAGAGAGAGACAGCGGCAGCCCTAGGAAGGGCCCAGGGAGGCATGGCGGAGGGCGCTCCGTTTTCCCGGGGGGGCTCAGTCCCCCCCGGAAATTTCGGGGGTGGCTCGAGCCCCCCCCCCCCTCCCCGTAGTTGATGCCTATGTACATGCCTCTGCCACAAGACCAATGACAGGGCACATCTCTCACACTAGATGCAATGGTACACTCTCAGTTTTCAAGTCTATCACTTGAGTCAGATCTGATTCTGGATTTTAGTACCATTGCGTGTGACCAATAAATATGCCAAGTTTTTTTTTTCTCTACAAGCATTTGTTCTAGCAGAATCTAAGGAGGCAGGAAAGCAAGGACATTTGTCCCCTCCAGCTCAGACAATTGTAGAAAATGGGAAAGAACTGTCAGGGCTGTAATGTTCACTGCAAATTTCAGGCATGCATTACAAGCCTGCCAAATTCATACATTCTGTGGAGCTGCTCATTTTCTCATGATAGCACCTGCTGTTCTAGACCTCATATCCCTGGGCTAATCAAACCCAGAGGAAGGGCTCCAAGATCTTTTAGGTTCAAATCCAGCTGCAAACAGACAAAGATTCCTAGGCAAAGATCATTTTAAACAAAATAAACCTTTATTGAAAATACTTATACATCCTAGGCTACACACACACACACACTCACACTGTCACCCAAATTTCAGGTAGGCCACACCTGGGTGTTACACACATTGGCTGCTCAATCAAGAAAGCTCCAATGAAGATATGAGGTGCATAGGCTGCTTAAGCAGGAGAACTCCATTGATGATAGAAAATAGAACTCTGCCTGTTCTATCTTTGGCCTCCTCCATTGTGCGTCTGGTGATGTCATGGTGTCTCTGCCCTTCTCTGCTGCTTCTTCACTGCTTTAGTCATCACCTTTTCAAATGCCAGGGACTAGTCACATACAGCTCTCAGCTCAAACATGGGGGGAGGAGGAGGGTAATTTTTTATACATTACTTACACTGAAAGCTTGGATGGTAGAGCAAACTGATACTGGACACTTCTGCCCTTCTACTGGAAAAGTTTCATCAGGAATTTACAGGAACATAAGCTCTCTCTGTATCCACAATTAGCAATGGAGAACATTTTGAATGGGGGTATTTCATGGTACAACTCCACAGTTTGAAAAACCTCACACTTGGACCTGGGTCTGACTTAAAATGAGGCTTTCATCTCTCTCCATAAGTACTGTCTACACCTCCCTGCCACCTCCTGTCCTACAGTATCAAAAGCTTTCCTTTGAAAAGGGAAGGAGTAATTGCAGGCCCGTAGCTACATTGGAGCTTTTCGGGGCCCACCCCCCCCACACTTACAACAAAGGCCCCTCAACTTCACACCCAGCCCAGGCCCCCCAACTTCCAGTTTTTAAATTTTATTTATTGCACTCTGTCGCCACCACCACCAAGCCTCATGCTGCCCTCTCTTGCCCGCCGCTCTCTTTGGGCAAAGCAAGACCCATGCCCTAAGCACTCCGATCCCACACCACTCTCTCTGGGCAAGGCAAGCCCCATGCCTTTCCACCCTCCAATCCCACACCGCTGCTCTTTCTTGTTTTTTGTTGGCCAGCAAGGCGAGCCCTGCCTCCAATCTCACGCTGCTGCTGCTCTCTCTTGTCTTTCTTCGACTGGCAAGTCAAGCCCTTTGGGTTGGATTATCCCATACTGCTGCTCTGCTCTCTCTCTCATCGCTCGCTGGCCAGCAAGGCAAGCCCCGACCATATTCATCCCTCCAGTTCCCAAGCCAGCAAAGCAAGTGTCGCACTGCCCAATCCCTCCCTCAGCTTTGGAGCCCATGATTTGGCTTCTTTTCCTCTCCCCTCCTTTCCCTTTCTATTTTCAGAGCTCAGCTCTGCCTCTCACCTTCGAATGGCGAGGATTCCTCTCTCCCCCCCTTTCCTTTTAATCTGCAGGGCTCAGCTCTGCCTCCCACCTTTGAATAATTAAATTATTTAAATTAGCCAGTGCCAAGTGCCCCCCCCCCCCAAACTTAGAAATTCCTGGCTATGAGCCTGAGTAATTGGTAGCAGGGAGGGCACATTAAATGAAGATCAGCTCTTTTAAAAATATAAACCCTATCTTTCATAACAATCATTTCCTATCTGTGGTAAGAGGACATGCATTTAGCTTGGCCTTCTGAATTAAGTTGGGAACCAAGAAAAACTGCACATTCCCTAATAAACAAAATTTGAAAGTGAAGAAGGAGTAAGTCAACAAGTAACCTATCTTCCATATTAAATAATCCTTCTTATCTGTTAGTAACTTTCTCCACCTTTGCAAACTAAGATTCTGTTGTTCACACAGTGCTCTTTGATATTCACAAATAGGCTAGAGTAGGGGGTACCCCTTTGTGTTAAGGATAAATTGGTTGGAGAGGTTGCTTTAATGTAATTTATGTATTATATTTGTATTCTGCCTCTCCATGTACCTGCTACTAATTGTGGTAGAGGAGGTCCCATTTCGGCTAGTTCCACCCTATCGTGGGTTTAGAAGCCCAGAAAGATATATCAGCTCAATCAACCATGTAATTTATTCCATCTAGGTTCTGTCTATAAATGGTGACAGAAAAGTAGAACATACATTAGTAATATATTTCATGGTTGGGCCATGTATACCTATGGAATCTGGATGGTATTCTCTAAGACAACTGGAAGTTCATTGAAGTATGTTAATGTTAGTTGTGAATACACAGGCAAAAGCCATGATAACTTCTTAAAAATCATTTCTATGATAATTTAATTCTAAAGACTGCTCTGTCCTTGAAGCAGCTGATTGATTTTTCCAGAGGATAGAAAGTACAGTGACCTGGTCTTCTGGAAAGATGGGATTCTAATGGCTCAAGGAATAAAACCATCCATGTATTGTTCCTTTTGCTGCTAAATGATGCTGACATGGTGAACAAGGGCTTTTCATTAAGAACAACCTGTTACATCTGAGACTCAAACTCTCCCATATCAAAAAGCTGGAGGCCTTGTTCTTTTAATCTCTCTGCCCACATCTTCTTTGAGAAGCTGCCAGGAAACAGTGACCTAGATGTTACATAACACAAAGTCAGTATAATTTTTTTTAAAAAATACGAGAAACATAAAATGAGAACGCTTCCTCTCTATTTTCTATTGTAGCAGGACACTATAGGGGTTTATTTTTTGTATTTGCCACTGAAATGAACTATTTGGTTTACCTGTATTCAGTCTAAAAATTGATTGTTGTTTTAGTAAGAAAAAAAATCACTAATAATGCCATCTTAATTTTATTTTTTTTAATTATTTATTAGATTTGTATCCTGCCCACATAGCAGGCTCAGGGCAGTTTCCATCATAAATAACATACAAACAGTTAAAAACAATTAAAACACATCAATTAAAATACAGCTACTAATTCCTGTATTTCAAACCAGCACCTCAGCAGGTGAGGTCTACTACAATTTGGGGTTCCAAATGATGACACATCTGTTCCACTGGAGAGGAGGCCTGCCGCCTCATCTAAAAGCCTGATGGAAGAGCTCCATCTTGTAGGCCTTGTAAAAGGTCCTACAGGGCCCTAATCTCATATGAGAGCTCATTCCACCAGGTAGGGGCCAGTTTGCTCTGGATCCATCCTTCCTGAGCTAAGACAAAAATGTGTGAGCTGGAGGCTAAAAAACTGTGATCTAGATCACACTAACTAAACTTAGAGGGAACACTGGTAGATACGCATCTGCACAGATGACGAAGTCAATACTCGTGCTGCTGTATTCTGCACCAGTTGCAGTTTCCAAAGCAGAGCAAAGGGCAGCCTCACATAGAGAGAATTACAGTAATCAAATCTGAAAGTGACCATTGCATGGGTCACTGTAGCCAGATCCCAGGGTGTGAGATATGGGGCCAACTGCCTTATTTGTCTCAGATGAAAAAAGGCAGACTGGGCAGTGGTGGCAACCAGAGCCCCCATAGTCAGTGAGGCATCCAGGAGCACCCCCAGGCTCTTCACCCTCAACACCGACACCAGCGGAGCCCCATCAAAGGTTGGGAGCCTAATTCCCAATCCCAGTCCCCTGCGATTTAGGTGCAGGACTTCCATATTTGATGGATTCAATTTCAGTCTGCTCTGTTGTAACCATGCAGCCACAGCTTGTAATGCCCTGTCCAGATTTTCTGGAACAGAGCCTGGGTGGCCGTGCATCAGTAGATAGAGCTGGGTGTCATCAGCGTATTGGTGACAACCCAGGCTCTTCCTCCAGATAATCTGGGTGAGGGGGCACATATAGATATTAAATAGCATTGGAGATAGAATCACTCCCTGCGACACACCATATTCCAGCAGGTCTCGCTGAGACAAATCCCCCCCCCCAAGTGCCATCCTCTGTCCTCGACCTTGGAAAAAGGAGGCCAGTCACTGCAAGGTACTACCCCGTACCCCCACATCAGCAAGGTGGTAGGTCAACAGGTCATGATCAACCGTATCGAACACCACCAACAAATCAAGAAGTATCAGCCATACTGATCTGCTTTGAGCCAAATGTCTCTGGTGACCAACACCATCTCCATCCCATAGGCAGGGCGAAACCAAACTGGAAGGGATCCAGGATATTAGCATCCTCTAGGAATGCCTGGAGCTGTGTTGCCACCACCTTCTCTACTACCTTACCCAGGAATGGTAGATTGGACACTGGGCAGTAGTTAGTAAGGACAATATGGTCCAGGGTTTGTTTATTTTTTTTAAGGAGAGGGCAGACCATTGCCTCCTTCAGTTAAGCGGAGTTATACCCCTCTAAACCAATTGACTTCAAAGAACTTAAAAGTATGTTACTCCACACAGTCAGTAACAGAATATTTTCCTAAAGCCATTATATTAATTTAATTCAATTTGTATCCTGCCCTCCCTGCCGAGGCAGGCTCAGGGCAGCATATTTCACATTTGATATATTTGATATTGCATATTTGACATTTTTGCCAATAGAAAATTATTTCTGTCTGTCTGTGTGAGAGAAAGAGAGAGATTTGTACTTTGTGAGCCAATGGCCCAGACTGAATCAGCATCCATTACAAAGCACATAGTTTTGATTGCCTACTTTACATTGTGCATCATAGGATTGCCATCTCTGGGCTGTAAATTCCAGGAGATCTGGGGATGGAACCAGGGCCTCAGTCAGGTACAATGCCTTACAGTCCAATCAACAAAGCAGCCATCTCCAGGGGAACTGATCTCTTTTGTCAGGAGATCAGCAGTAAATTTGTGAGATCTCCAAGCCCCACCTAGAGATCGGCACCCTAGTACATCTACAAATACTTTGGGATTGGGAACCTTGTCTTCATGGTAGTTTATTATAAATGTTTAGTCATTGTGCTTTAGAATCCCACCCCCACACCCCAAAAATTAACTCATTTGGTATTTCATTTGAATATTGCATCAATGCTTTTATATTCATGGTTTTCTTAGCCAAAAAAACATAAAATGTCTTATCGACCATATACTATACTGAAACAATTATTGACTTATTTAAAACAATTTGGGGGGGGGACTCAAAATATACCTCCACCCCAATCACCATAACCCCATTTCAAATATGAAATTGTAAAATACAAAGTTAATTTCATATCAGTAATTCCCTTCTAATGGTTAGACTTGGAAAAAGATACACATATTCTCAAGAGAATGCCTTAGATAGCTGTAGTGACACTGAGATGTTTTCTGCACAAATGGGTCTCCCCACTCCTGCATTTGTATTCCTTCACCTCTTTCACTCATTTCTGCAGAGGTATTTGCAGTCCAAGGTGCAGAAACCCTGTTTGTCCTCTCTTGCAGTGCAGCATCAGACTTCCCTGTTTCCGGGAATTCCTTGCGCTACAAGAGCATTTTTGCTCCTCAGACTGCAAATACCTCTGCAGAAATTAGGTTTGCCAGGTCTGGGTTGGAAAATACCTGGAGACTTTGGGGTGGATCCGGGAGAGGGAGGGGTTTGGGGAGGGGAGGGACCTCAGCATGGTACAATGCCATAGAGTCCACCTTTCAAAGCAGCCATTTTCTCCAGGGGAGCTGATCTCTGTCAGCTGGAGATCAATTGTAAAAGCAGGAGATCCCCAGGCCCCTCCTGGAGGCTTGCAGCCCTAGCAGAAATGAAAGAAAGCAGCAGAGGAATACAAATGCAGGAGTGAGGAGACCTGTTTGTGTGGGAAATGTTAGGGTCTCAGCTCAGCCCTTCTCCCAACACCCCAAAGTTTTGGTATTTCAAGCAGCTGAAAGTTCCAACTCAGCCACACCAAAAACTAAACTTCAGTTTATGAATTGTTGGAGACAAATGGACAATATGGGAAAGAGAACCTACATTAAGAATGTTAGAAGGACAGATGCCAATATAACTGGTGAGGTAAGTCCGTTCCCCAAGTATGTAAACCTGGGGTCTGCACAACAGAAAAGTGACTTTTTTTGTATCCCCTTCTGATCAGGTTCAACTGCAAATAAAACCCCTCTGCCATTTTCTATCCACAGTGAATGCACTTCGCTACCCAGTTGGTTGTTGTTTTTGTGAGCAACTACCATGCCAGTTTGACAGATGGAGAACAACTTTGGCAAATAAGTTTTATGTGTATATTCATCAATTATGTTAAGGACTTGATTCCCAGATGAGGCTATTAAGACATCTTTCTGAACTGAGTTTTACTAGTCCATAGCTAAGGGGGTTTATCATTAGCAGTCCTGTTTTGGACTAGATTAATGCAAAGGAGATAATAAAACCAATCCTTTTCATCACAAGACGTCAAATACAAGTAATTAAGCTCTATTGTGCCAAATTTCTAATTTCTTCCTAGCTTCATACCATTTAAGCCTTTAATATTTCTGCTCTCAGTTCCTTATTGTAAACAATAGCATTGCTATTCTCAATTGTTTGTACTCCTAGGGAGTCACTGGTATGAGAACATACATTCACAGACGGCTTTGGGCACATTCTACATGGCTCTATCTAGAAATTTCAGGCACAACAACAGAAGCATTTCTCCAAAGCTGGTGTCTGAAGTCTTCCACCAGCTCAGCAAGTGGTTTCCACCTGGGCTTACCTTGCATATTCTGCAGAGATAAATTTGTAAATAGATGCAAAGTCAAGGTGCTAAAGGGCACATTTGCAAAACTGAGAGGTTTTACAACAGGAGGAGGAGGACAACATTGGATTTATACCCTGCCCCTCACTACCCAAAGGAATCTCAGAGCATCTTACAATCTCCTTTCCCTTTCCCACAACAGATACGCTGTGAAGTAGGTGGGGATGAGAGAGCTCTTTTGAGAACTGCTCTTGAGATGAGAGAACAACTCTGAAAAAACTTGTGACTGATTCAAGGTCATAACAGCAGCTGCATGTGGAGGAGTGGGAAATCAAACCCAGTTCTGCCAGATTAGAGTCTGCATTCCTAACCACTACACCAAACTGGCTCTCAATAGTATGGAAAGCCTTGGCTAAGGATGCAGACTTTGGCAAACTTATTTAAGGTCAAATTTACATCTGACTTTCCCGCTAGAATCATTCTAGTTTCCAAAAAACCCTGTCTATACCTGTTTCTATTTTCAAACCATACCTGTTCTAGTTTATAAATTGTTTAAATTCGTTAATTGCCCTCCTGTGGTCAAGCTAGCATTATACTGCTTTAAACAAATGCAGTTGCTTAGTACTCTTCAGACCCCCTGGAATGAAATTTGAAACCAGCGTGAAATGAGCTTGGGAAAAGACAGCAGTCAAACTACTTCAGAGGGGAGGTATAAACTGGGCCTTAAACAACTTGACCTTGCTGTAAATATTAACGCTAATAGCTGGTGTTGCATGATAATGTTGTTACATGCTTGGCTGATACAAATGGATCTATCACCATGGTTTTGCCTGATGGATGATCCAGAGGTTAATGAGAAAAGCTAGATGATCCTTAATGCTTTTGAATCCCACTCCAGCATCTTAGCTGGAGTTTGCTAAAACTGAAACATCATTTGGGGAACCTGATAAAGGATTAGTGGTTGTGCTGTCTATTTTAGGACTCTGCTCCCAAAGTGCTTGCTTGTAGTTTTGTAAATACTCAAATGTTACAAAGATAAGGGCTCCTAACATCAACTTGCAAGAGTGGACCTTGCAGAGCAGGAATTTTAGCCCTCTGAGCAGAAATTTTAGTCAGTTTGTTCCTGGAGTCAGTAGGACCCCGAGAACAACACAGCGGCAAAGTAGCAAGGAGATCTGCATGGTGGGGAAATTAGCAGAAACCTTCTGGTTTTTCTTCTGAAGTTGAAAGTGCCTTTATGTCTTTGGAACAGCATGTTTGGATAAAAACTCCAGTATTTATCCTCTCATCCAAAGAAACCTAAAGTATGCAATGCTGATCCTGGGCTCATCAATACTTGAGGAATGCTTAATACTATGGGTGTTAGTATTATATTGGAAGTGTAATGTACTGAGGTATGCCAGATAAGATTCTGCCTATTTATTACCACCATTGTGGTCTCTGTTTGATGATACACTCTGTAGTACCAGTCACCAGCTAGTACACCTGCACCAACTGGACAGGCCCCATCATGTGGAGATGCTTCAGCAGGTGTACTGTTGCAGACCCTCTTCATATAATGCAGAATATATGTCACGACACTGGTACAAGATAAGACATCATGTGAATGATCTGTCAAGAAATTGCAATGCAACACTAATACATTGAAGCCTAATCCTAAATTTCTAATGTGAACAAAAAGTGTGCTACTCACTGCAGGCTGATTTACCATATTGCCAGAGAAGTCAAAGAAGGGAAAATCATGTGCAAGGATAAGCATACAAAGTGTGCTCCTAAGTTATACCGTATAATTCAAAGATATCCTAGCAAGGTTAAGGGAGATCTGTTCAAATTCCTAGAAACTGAACATAATCTCTTTCCATCTAAAGATTTAGAGAGCTACATTGACTCAGTCTAAGAGGTTATCAATAGCATTTCATCAATCCAGGGGAAAGATTTCAAGTGGGATGCCACAAAGCTCTCTTCTAGAGCTGGTATTTTCCCAACATTCTTATCAATGACTTTTAAACTGTTACTAATATTATCCTTTTCTGACTGTTTTGACCTTGCAATTCCCCCTCCCAGCAAATACATAACAAAAATCTCCATCCATGCATAGCATATATTTGTGTGTGTGTGGGGGGGGGGGGTGTAGGTGGAGATATGGTAATGAGAGAAGAGGCAGACAGGTCAGAGGAAAGGACAACAGACCTCTATTGTGCTGTTGTTTTTTCTAGCTTTTCTTCCAGATGAAGTGATGTTGTTGACCATATCAACAACTTGCCAGGCTATAAAATCCTGCTGCTAAATGCTAGGTCAGTCATGCGAAAAACAGCAGCCTTCCAGGATTTAATTCCGAATGAGAGGGCTGATCTAGCAGGTATCACTGAGACTTGCCTGAGGGAGTCATTAACCTGTCGCAACTGTGTCCCCCAGGGTACTTGCTGATACATCAAGATAGGTCTGGTAGGCAGCAAGGTGGTGTCACCGTATTCTATAAGAATTCTGTCATGCTACTATGGTGCCCCATCCAGGACATTTCTGGTTTTGAGGCAGTGTATCTAATGTTGGGATTGAGAAATAGGGCTGGGATTCTGTTGGTGTACCACCCACCCTCTTTCCTAAAAGTCTCCAACCTGATCTGACAGATGTGGTCTTGGGGGTAGTGTTGAGGTCTTTGAAGGTGGTTGTACTGGGAGACTACAACATTCATGCTGAGACTGCCTTATTAGAAGAGCCTCAGGATTTCATGGTCTCCATGACAACCATTGGTCTCTCAGGTAGTAACTGGTCCTACACATTGCGCAGGTCATACTTTTGATCTGGTATTTTGTTCTGGGTGGGATTCATGCAATCTGAGGGCTGAGGAATGATTATGGTTCCTTTGTCATGGACAGATATCTGTTTGCTTGAGTTTGGACTTGAAAAGATACCAAGACATTGCAGAGGAGGTGAAATCTATTTAAATGATTCCCCCCCTCCCCCCGGAGCCACATGGATCTGAATGGTTTTTTGATGGATCTAGAAAATATACCTGTTGGTATAGCTGGTGTGTCTGTCAATGCCCTGGTTGACCTCTGGAATGACAAAACGACTTGGGCAGTTGACACAATCCTAGGTGCCCTCTCTCAAGTATTACAGCTCAGGTAGCCCCTTGGTCTACTGAAGGGCTGTGGGTGATGAAATAAAAGGGAGATGGCTAGAGAAACAGTGGAGGAAGATTCTGGATGATAGACATGGTGAAAGCTCATTTTAAAGCTGTCATGATCATGGGCCTATAGTGGTGCGGCCTACAGGTTCTAGGGAGGCCTAGTGGCTCCAGGGAAGCCTGCATGGGAGCAGTCATTAAGGCCTACATTTCCCAGGTTCCCTCTGGACCCTGTGATTGGGTAACAGAAAAACTACACCAGCAGGAGAACAGATGGTGGTGCCTAGGGTTGCCAAGTTGTACTCACGATTTAGTGAGGGTACATAGAGTTGTACCCATGATTTAGCAAAGGTACATAGAAAATCATAGAGTTTTCCCTCGAATTATAGAGCGTGTCCCCCCCCCCCAAAAAAACGTGCCCTGACATCACCTCTGGGTGATGTCATTGTTCTGGGCATGTCTCCACAGACCAGTAATTTGGGGGTGGGATTCCCCCCAGCAGCCCGATCGAGCGGGGTTTTCCCCAATCCCCAGGGGGACTTGGCAACCCTAGGGGTGCCTGGGAAGAGGAGACAAAAAGCCTTGCCCAGAGTGGGAGTGTGTTCTCTCTCAGGGAACAGGGCTGGTGAAGCTGCTGCAGACAGAGGGATCCCTCATCCAAAAAGGGGGTGAGTTAGACTGTGAACAGGTACCAAGGGAAGGCTAGGACTGTGTAGAGAGCCAGTTTGGTGTAGTGGTTAAGTGTGCGGACTCTAATCTGGGAGAACCGGGTTTGATTCCCCACTCCTCCACTTGCACCTGGCTGGATGACCTTGGGCAAGCCATAGCTCTGTACCAAGCTATTCCCTCAAGGACAGCTTGGGAAAGAGTTCTCTCAGCCCCACCTACCTCACAGGGTGTCTGTTGTGGGGAGGGGAAGGGAAAGGAGTTTGTAAGCTGCTCTGAGACTCTTAAGTGAGTGAAGGGCGGGATATAAATCCAATCTCTTCTTCTTCTTCTAGATAGATGTGTTAGGATTTATTATTTTACTAATTTACCTGCCTTTACTTTGCTCATTTTTTCCTACTTGTTATTGATCTAAAGTTGTTATTAAATCTCTTAGTAAACCTATTTGTTACTCTGCCTGGGTCCTCACACCTCATTTGGTCACAAACAAGGGGAAACCTGTTGCAAACGTATTGTAAAAGGAGGTAGGGTGGGTGCTCTGGGCCCTCCCAAGGAGACCCATGCCAGAGTGGTGGCAGCCAGTAGTGAACCTTCCTAGTGTGACAAAAGCATACACTGTGATGGGAATGGTGGGAAAGATATAATACTTTTCTGCCACCATTGTGTCTGCACAGTTTAGGCCAACAGAGCTGTTCCGAGTAGCCCCACACCTATTGGGATCTAGCCTGCAGGATGTGGTGGCCTGCTCATGGGACCACTGTGAACATTTTGATCAACACTTCACAGATACAATGATTCACTTCATTACTGACTTGCACTCTACATTAGCCTTGACAGGGTCAGATGGAGCCTGGGCACTGACCTGTCCAACTGTCATCTGAGAATATGAACAGGATCCTTGAAATTTTGTGGCCTACCACTTGCTTGCATAACCCTTGCCCTTCCTGGCTAATTAAATCTGTTGTAGGGGAGGGGTCTATCTGTCTGGCTCTTGAGAGGCAGCGAATGCCTCCTTGAGAGAGGGGGTGGCCACCCCAGCCTTGAAACAGGCTGCAGCATGTCCACTACTAAAAAAGCCTACCCTAGACTCAAGAGATTTCAGTAACTATCAAACAATCACAGCATAGACAGCATGGCTCTAGGTGGATCAAAGGTCTGACTTGGCATAAGGTAGCTTCAAGACTGCAGTCGTAGGCACATGTACCTGTGTATAAGCCTCACTGAAGTATAAAAAGTAAGGTCAGGATGAAGCACTTTTTGTAGTGGTACTCTCTTGCTCCTTTCTGGCTATTGGACTATGAGAGAGAAACTGGGAACAGAAAAGGAAACTAAGCCATTGAGAAGCCACTCAGTTGAAAATGCAAGTGAAAATAGATTGGAAGCCTATTAAAGGTGCACTGCAATAAATTATTTTGCTGTACAGAGCACTGAATGGTAAAAGACCATGCTCTTGCATATTCTTTCCATTATAACAAAACCCCTTTCCTGGCACCCGGCCAGAAGGGTAAAATACCTGTCCTGCCAGTGGAAAACTAACCAATTGGAAACCCCAGCCCTGGACCAAGTGGAGCTGGCACAGTGGTATCAGCCCACTTGGAATGCTCAGATCTCTATATAGAAAACATTTGATATGTGTATACACTAGGGTTGCGAAGTCCCCTGGGGGGGGATGGGGAAACCCTTGCTCAATTGGCCTGCTCCCTGCCAGCCCGAATTGGGCCGCTGGGGGGAACCCCACCCCCAAACTGCTGGGCTGTGGAGACATGCCTGGTGTGATGACATCACCCGGAAGTGATGTCATCACATCAGGCACGTTTCGGGGGGGGACACTCTATCATTCAAAGGAAAGCTCTATAGTTTCCCCTTAAATTATAGAGGTCCCGCCCCCAACATGCCCAACACACTGATGTCACTTCTGCATGCCAGAAGACTCCCTTAGAGGACTGGGACTCCCCCCACTAAAATGTGAGTGAAACTTGGCTATCCTAGTATACACAAACATTCCATTTCATCTGGTCATAATATGTGAAATTCTATTTTTACTCCTTGAGAAAACTATTTTTTTAAAAAAAACAAAAAAACACTTGTATTGTGAACATGGACATTGATAGTGTGTTGTGTTTGATAGCCAAAGAGCAAGTGAAGAAGAGTTTGATGAGCAAAGATATTCCAGAGACTTCCTAATGAATACAAACATCTTGGTGCATAATAAAAGGTTATTGCAGGAGAAAAAAAATGAATTTAGGCTTTACAACTAGATGTAATGTCTAATGGCTTTGCGATCATGAAACAAGAGGAAAAGAAACAAAGAGGGAGATGCCAGTTCAGAGGGATTTTATCTAATTTTATTTTAATTAGATCCTTCTTCGAACTGAGTTTCTAATTTTTCAATTAGCAATTAGCAGCTGCAACTCATTCAGAGCATCATAAGGTGCCAAAGACACTAATTACACCACAGGAGTAGGAGTCTGAGAACAAGAAATAAAATTATCCATGAATGCTATTAGAGAAAAGGAATGATTGCATTCTGTAATAATATGCTGATGCGAATCTAATTAGATTGAAAGATTGGGGTGCATGGGACAAGATTTAAAAATGGATTACATCCTTCAGGTCATGATTTTATCATAAATATTGCTTTTTGAAGATAGCACTACAAAATATTAAAGCATTTTCCAAATGTTATTTGAATGCCAAATTATGATGTAAATGGGCAAGATATTAAAGCAATTCAGTTTTATAACTAGAAAAAGTTAAACTACACTGGATATCTTCCTAGTACTATGACTGACTAGCAATGTGGCCACTCCCAAATTACTTGACTTCTCTTTGGGACACAGATCTTATGGATACAAGAATCATTTATCTGTTCAGGTAGATGGGTTCTATGGGTTAGTAATTCATGAATTTAACAAACTAACAAATCCAAATATTCTGAGCCAGTTTAAGATTTTACAAGCCTATCACAGGAAACAAACTCTATAACTAATTCACACAATGGATGCAATCCAGTCAGGCTTAAGTACTTTTAACTCCCATTAATTTCACTTGGAAAAAATTAAGTACATGCTTTACTTTTTCACTGAAATAAAGGCAATCTGAAAATGCTTAGCTCTGTAAATGTGTTGCAATTCCTGTATAAGTTACATCTGATGTGGGTTTATAAATTGTAACTCATGTTCTCCCCATGGACAGATAAATATGCTTCCATTGTGAGAACCATACACACAGGACAGATGTTTGAGTCCCCTGTATGGAAATCAGTTATGTCAAATTCAGAAAATACAGCTCAAGTTTGTGTATGTGTACATATTATTATCACTGTTCAGTTGTTCACAGCATATATACCTCTACATGTACAGAAGCTCTTCAATGGCTACAGAATGTGAAAACTTATATTTTGACTTGATGAAGCCAATTAAATATTTTCAATAGCCGCCTGATTGTTTCCAGGTTCACTTCTACATTGGTTCTTACTTAAATCTTTCCTGACCTGCAGGGCTGGCCAACTGATGCCTTCAACACAGACCAACAATGGTGCCCCTCAGCCAATTACAAAAAAATAAAATAAAATAAATTGACTAAAGTTGAGTGTGGCAGTGAAAGAGTTAAGGGCATGATAGCTAGGGGGAAGACTGTGGTGCCTGCCTTCCCTTGGTGCCCTAAGCACTTGCTTATTTTGGTTACTGGTTAATCCAGGGCTGCTGACCTAGGAGACCCACATAACTGAGGGATCATCTTGCCCTGTAGTAACCTGTATGCCAGTTATGCTCTTCTCCCAACATGTTCTTATTTTCATTTCCCTCGTGATGCTTAGAACATCTCTAGTGAGTTTTTTCAGCAGCAACAGCAACCTTTGGAATAGCCTCCCACTGGAGTTTATTAGCTTTGGAAATGTATTCATTTAGGATATTTCTATGCTGCCTCTTCAGAGTACTGCTCAAGGAGGCTTACCATTTAAATCACCACAATAGTTAAAAAAACAACAAGCCACTGAACATAAGCAACATAAGAACTATGCATGAAACAGAAGAAGATAATTAAAAACCTGGTAACATAAATCCTCCTAATTAAAAGATTGTTAAAAGATGGGCTGTGGTCTTGTGTCTAACAGAAAGTAAAGCAAGTGTCAAGTGAGCGTGAAGAGGGAGTCTGTTCCAAAGGCTAGATGCCACCACAGAAAATGCCCTGTCTCTAGTCACCACCCACCTCACCTCTGAAGGGGAGGCACAGAGAACAGCACTTAAGAGGCAAATATTAACTGGCAGGATGAATAATATGAGATGGATTGTCCTTCAGGTGCCCTGGATCTAACCCATTTAGAGCCTTAAAGATGAGAACCAGCATTCTGAATTGTGCCTATCTTTCATCACAGGGGTGATGAAATAAATAGATTAACCAATGCCTGTAACCGACCCCTGTAATTGATGCCTGGCAGTAGCCTTGCCATGGCAATTTGAACCAACTGAAGTTTCTGAACTGTTTTCAAAGGCAGTCCCAGACTGGGTGCATTACATTAATTTAACTTGGATGTGATCAGAGCATGGATCAATGCAGCCAGTTGTTAAGAAGGTGTGCTGGAAGGGCGGGGTAAAAGTTTAACAAATAAATAGAGTTGTGTTAAAACCTGAGTTGCTAGGGTTTTTATTGTTGTTTCTATGTAATGATGATTCCTGCCTATAGAAATGTTATTTTTAATTGTTTTAATAATAATTGTATAAGAAGGTTTGGCCCCCTTTTTGCAAGAAGACAGGATATAAATGTTTAACCTACCAAATGAAAAATATTTCTCAACCTGAGTCAAGTTATAGTGTTGTTATTGTTGGACATATGTATGTTGCAAGGTCTAAATTCAGTCATTATAGGGTTAATGTGTTTACCTTGTGTGCTATGGTTTAGACTGACCTGGAAGGAAATGTGGTACAAAGCCAATGGGGAGAGGGTTGGGAAACTGGAGTCTATTTACTAACAAACATTGGTTAATGTATTCAGGCGATTTCTTCTAGGGTCAAGAAGAAAGAAGAATCTCCATTACCGACTGTGTGGTCAGTCTGTCTGTTGTACTTGTAACAGTAAGGATGTAGTCTTAAGTGTTTGTTGTTTTGTAGATTTCCAATGTACTTTTCCCTTAAGAAATAAAGATTTTTACGTAGAAAGAATATGCCTCCTCTCCAGTGAATAAAGATCCATTGCAAGCTCTGAATACCTATTTTTATCAAATTTTTCAACAGTTATGAGGTTAACATGAGATATATGCTTATAGGACAGGAAAAAAAAAACATTGAAATAAATCCCAAATGGCTCAACAAAGCTCCTATACATGTTTCAAGAACTTATAAGGAGGCCTGTTAACTGAACCTATCCTACATAGTAAAGAGATGTGTGACCTTGAAATCCTCCATACAAAAATAAATGAATGAGATAGTTTTGAGGGGCATTACATTGTGTATTATGTCTTGGCTGAAGACAGGATGTCTTCATTTTCAGCAAAACACAGGAGACATTTTTTTGCAGCTGAAAGTCTGCCATGCATTCTGGAAGAGTTGATTGGAATAGATATGCAGATGTGCTTTCTTTTTATTAGGAAATTTCTTACAAACTATTTCTCCAAGAAGAAATGTGCATTTAGCAAAATATGTGGCCCAACAAAGCAAATTAGAGCATCAACACAACCCTCATCAATTCATGAGAAATGCAGTTCCCAGTCATGCAGATTTCTAATTGTTTGTTTTCTGAAACACAACATGCTCCATGAGGTACCTGTGTGTGACCAAACTTGCAGCATTAACTGGTAGATGTATAAAGAAAAGGACCAGAATATAGAACACATGTGCTTAAGGATGCCAGGTCTCCTAAGGCACAAACTTGGAGGATCAAAATGTAGAGTCAAGGCATTCAAGCTTTTTGGGACAGGAGGTGAAGCCTAGCATTCCTTGGTGCTTTTTAGGAAGAGGTTTCAAGCTTCTCCTAATGATCTCCAGTATGGAATTTCCTCCAATGTATTTTCAGTTCATTTATTTATTATACTTGTAGTGGTGTCTATCCCCTTGCCACTCTTCCACACAGCAAGATCTCAGTTCTGAGACTAGATGGCTATTCAGAAAAGTGATAAGATAATGCTTTAGAATGTGATGGAGGATGGGGATGGGACTTCAGAAAACAAGCTTGTCACATTCTGAGTCACCACTCAAGAGCTAGTGCAGCACAGTGACTAAAATAATGTGCTGTGATCTGGAAGATTGCTGGTTCAAATATCACCTTTGCCATTAGGTGGCTGGCAAATTATTCTCTCAGCCTTAGCCTCACTATTGCAATCTGGGAACAAGAATACTGGGCTACCTTAGAGGACCCTTGCAAGGAATTCAGTTAAGATGATTTGTGTGAAAAGCTTTGCACACTAAAAAAAAAAAGTACATAAATGTTAAAGATTAGCAACTCTTAAGCCTGCAACCTCTGAGAAGGAAGCTGAAGTCTGAAACTTAAGGTCACATCCTAATAGCTGGTAATCCTACCTATGCTATAATATCTATAATACACATTAATCAAGTGTGTCTACTTTTTACATGATTCTCAGTCTTTCTAGGCCAGTGATTTCAAAAATCAATCCAAAACAGACAGGGTTTCAGATCTTACACAGTGGTCCCAAATCAGGAATGTTACAGTATAAGTCTGCAATGCTAAACTACCAACTAGGAAGCAAGTCCATTGAATTTCTGAGTACAGATGCCCTGGATTGGACTGTTAATCAGGCCATTAGCTGAGAGTACACAAACATCATAAAAATGATGAGTTTTATGGTTTCAGGGATTGTGTTAGGTTTTAGCTAGCAACTAGAATTCCTGAGAAAGTTTCTGTCTGTGAGCTTGGCTTAAAATAAAGTGTCTATTCAAAACATAGTAAAAGCTCACAAGTTAAATTGACAATGACATTTTTTTAAAGCAGTGAAGCTGAAAATGTTGATGAAGTGATAAGGGTGAAATAACTGCATAGAAAGATTGGTAGCTAGAATGGATTAGACAGACTGACAGTTTACTGATCTGCCTGATAGGAGAACCCTCTTCTCTGCCACATTTCAACTGCTTGACTTGTTTGGGCAGATATTTAAGGAAACCTATGACAATAAGTGAGTTTAGGGAGTCTCAGACATATTAAGTTTCCCTAAATTGTGGATACTTTCTAAATTTTCATCAGCTATATTTCCCTTAGAATTGGGGACCCATCTATCTGCTTTAATTTTCAAAGTGGACTGGACGGACTAGGAATCCTCCTTTGCAGTGATTTTAAAGAAAAAAATTCTGAATTTTGTGCACCATACACATTTGTTTTCCAAGGACTGCCGACAAGGGGAGAGTGGGAGGACAAAATTTGTGGGGTCCAAGTCAGATGAAGGGCCCCTGAAGCCACTGTCATGCTATATCCACTGATGGCATTTTTTCTAATGCAGTTCTTACTGCAACCACTAGGGGCATAGGGAAGGCAGAACACAATAAAAGGCGCTCTCAGTCTGCTGGCTGGGCCTCTTAGCAAAGTTTAGTAGGAGGCTGAGGGAAACCATTTGCTGATGAGATCATATTAAACCCTCAGCCAAGCCAGCACTGGAGCAAGGCAAGACCAGCCAGAACAAGCTACAGTCAATGCCAGGGTGCAGCCTCCTGACAAGGTCTGGGATTCCATTTTTCTTTTAATTCCACCCAGTTCCTGCACAGCCAAATCTTGCAAAAGGGTAGCCTGGTTAGGTAGCAATTTTTTTAAAACCCCTTTGTATTCTTGTTCTACATTTCTCTAAGTCTTTCCCACACTTTTCTCTGCCTTCATTTTGCTCTCTTCCTCTCATGATCTGCCATTCATTTATCCCCACTTGTAATTTTACTCCCACCCCCCTATTTTTTAGCCTCAACACCTCCTCACCCATCCTTGTTGGTAACTTAGAACATATTTAACAGCAGTACAGAAGCAAACCTTTGTTATTATGAACATAAGGGGACAGTTAATATTTCCCATAAGCTATCAAAATAGTAAAAGAATGTTTTCCACCACCTCCACCCTTAAAATGTATGGTAATAATGTTAATCTGCCTCAGTGGTAACAAATGAGGAACAGAAGAATTTATTTATTTTCTTTATACCCTGCCTTTCTCCCCAAAGGGGACTCAAAGCAGACTCAAAGCGGCTTACATCGTTCTCCTCTCCTCTGTTTTATCTTCACAACAACCCTGTGAAGGAGGTGAGGCTGAGAGTCACACCGAGGCCCAAGGTCACCCATCAAGCTTCCATGGAAGAGTGGGGATTCAAACTTGGCTTTCCCAGATCCTAGGCTGACACTTAAACCACTACACAAGCTTAGTTTCCATGATCATCCTGAAGCTGGTGGCCAATTTTGAGATTCCTAGTTTTGTTTTCTGAGTTATACCTGCGACAAATGGACAGACAGATGGACATGTCTGTTTCTTTTTATTATAGATGTGTGGTAACAGCCAGCCAAGTGATTTGTTTTGTTATGACATTTGGTTTGAATCAGGGGGGGAGGGGGGCAGAAAGAATCTTTATCCATGGGCTTGTGGTTGCTGTCAGCATTCCTGCATTTTGCTGAAGCTTTCATGTCATTTCTGTCTTTCTCTCTCCACACATTAGTTGTGTATATGTATACACTGATAAAAACACTGCAAAAAGTAACCTTGGTATGTTGTTGATACTGTTGCTGTATCACACTTCTCTTTGTGCTGTATTTTGCCCACTTACGGAAGAACTCCAACCAAAGCAGCAACACTCTGGGGTCTGCCTGAATCTTCTGAGGTCCCTAATCACTCTCATTACTACTGCAGCACCTTTGGTGAAACACTAGAATTTTGGGATGACAGCACTTTCTTATTACTTGGTGGAGGGAGGGCGGGAGTTGGCCCCATAACATCCACCTCTTGCCAAACCATTGAACATTTGCCAGAAGGAGAAGGCCCAGCTGAGTCCCTCCAGTGCAGACTTTAACTTTTCTCTTCACCCAGAAAACAACGGAGTGGTCCAGGATGAGAACCCTGACCAGGCTGCATGATATGCCTGCACCTGTAAGAAACAAAGCACACTGCATTATCTATTGTAGCCTCTAAAGTCATTGGACTGCCAAATGGTCGATCCATTGTATATCTTGGCCAGAAAGGCCCAAGGTGGCTGCCATCGTATGTCCGCAATCTGGAACTAGTCCCAAACTCACGTGCTGGCAATCCAGCCTCCACAAGTACTCCATGGGTAACTGCCCCAAACTGAAACTGTGTCAGCAGCCTTCCATTGCTATGCTGAAACAAGCCCCAAGGGTCATCACCCTATGTATCCAAATACACACCCAAAGACTTAACAGAGCACAGCTGGGGATTCCCCATGGTCATCAGAACCACGTGATGCCCCTTGGCCTTCTGGTCCACCCTGGACCCATGAATCCTTAGCTTTGCCTCACTGGACCACAGCCTCAAGTCTGCCACCTGCAACACTATTTGGGACGCATCCCAACGAGAACGAGCCAAGAGCTCACTGATCCTCAAAGCAGCATAAAGTGCCACCAAGGAAGCTGCTTGGAGAAGAATAATCTCATAATGGCTTACACGGTATGCTTTGTATCCTTGCCCCGGCATGCTCATCAGCTCTGGGGAGAAAGGAGGCCTGTAGTCTTGCTCTACAGAGGCCTCACAAAACCAACCCTCCAGTATTCCACACACCCTGAAATCAGCCACTGTATCTGCAAAGCTTGCAGCCTTCGCCTCAAATGCCAACACCACTAGGTATGATTTCAGTGTTTTAATTGCCAAAACACATGCTTTTTAATGCCATCCCAAACTGCTTAACATATGTGACCGGTGAAAGATACTATAGCCCCAGATCTACCAGTCTTCTAAAGTTTACAAATCCCTGTACCTGCCTTACATAAGCTGCCTTTGTGCTCAGAGCCGGGAACACTGTCACTGCTCTTCAGGCCTCAGCTGCCCAAGATACTACAGACCCTTGGGCATCAGTGTGGGGGTGCTGTCTGCCACAGACACCAGCTCTCAAAAGTGCTGCTCCAGGAAATTAGACAACACATCTGCTATGCTGTTATCAAGACCAGTCATATGCTGTGCCTAAATAGAATATTAAATTGCAGGCACAGCAGCACTCATTCCCTGACTAAATGCATCAGCCTTGGGTTGTGCAATGACTGCCCATTGACAATCTGTCCTATAGCAGCATTGTCACACCAAGAAAAAGGACCACAGAATTCCTCACCAATGTTCCCAACAAAAAGTTCTAAAAGCATCAAATTGCTCCCAACTGCTCCCAACTAGACAGCAGTCTCTGCACATACCAATTGGGCTGCCAGGTCTCCTGGGGGTGGGGGTTTGCCTGCTCAAAGGGCCCCCAACTTGCCAGCCCGGATCTGGCCAGCAGGGGGAATCTCACCCCCAAAGTGCCCAGATTGGGCTGACATGCTTGGAGCAATGATGTCACCTGGAGGTGACATCATCACACTGGGCACATCACCGGGGGGACACTCTAGCATTCGGCCTGAAAACTCTATGGTATTATAGAGTTTTCAAACCAAATGCTAGAGCCTCCACTGGCGATGTGCCTAGCATGATGACATCACTTCCAGGTGACATCATCACACCAGGCATGTTGGCCCAATCTGGGCACTTGCGGGGGCAGTGTTGGCCAGATCTGGGCTGGCGGGTCGGGGTCCTTTGAGTGGGCATACCCCCACCCCCCTGGGGATCTACTCCCCCCACCAGAACTGGATAGCAACTTGGCAAACCTACATACCAGTGGCTGATAAATATGCACCAAGCACATGTCTCCCAGCAGCATTTGATTGGACCTGGAAATCCCGACCAGCTATGTGGGCTTGCGTCCAAATGCACCCTCCATTGAAAAAAAGAAGTGCAACAGAGGTCCATCAGTGGCTATTAGCCACAAGGTATAGATAGGAAGGGTCTGCAGTGGCTCAAGTGGTTAAGACGCTGAACGACAGTCTGAAAGGTCAGTAGTGCAGCAGTTCACGACCCAAGTGCTGCATGACGGAGTGAGCTCCCGTCTCTGGTCCCAGCTCCTGCCAACCTAGCAGTTCGAAAACAAGAAATTGCAAGTAGATAAATAGATACCACTTTGGTGGGAAGGTAACAGTGTTCCATGCACCTTGGCACCTAGTCATGCCGGCCACATGACCATGGAAACGTCTTCAGACAGCGCTGGCTTTTTGGCTTGGAAACAGAGATGAGCACCGCATCCCTAGAGTCGTATTCGACTGGCTTCTGACCAAGGGAAACCTTTACCTGAAACTTATAGATAGGAACTCTGAGTATGGGTGAAGTGATGCACTTAAAGTCACGGGTGAGGTCCCAGAAACTTGGAAAGATGCAACCATCTCACTTATCCCGAAAGAAAATCAAGACTTAACTAATGTTAAGAACTATAGACCGATTTCTTTACTAAATAATGATTATAAGATCTTTGCTAAGATTATAGCTGACAGACTAAAAGAACTTGGCAGCCCTAGGCGGGGTGGTTTCGGGGGGGAAGAACATTGCTCCAGCGAGCGAGCACACTTTGTGCTAAGGAGCCCCCCCCCCCCCCCAGATTTCCAAAAGTCTACGCCCCTGAGCAGGGGCCTGGTGCAAGACAAGGCTACAAAACCAGGGTAGATGTTGTAAGTCAGTCTGTGCTGAGGGATGGCTCACATTTCTCAAACTAAGAGCTACCTGCTAGCCCTGAGCCAGTAATTGCTAGCTCTGCGCCAGAAGGAGAACAACAAGAGATCAGATTACTGGCTGATCAGAAGTCACAACCTACAGTAGGGGTGGCCAAACTGCAGCTCAGGAGCCGCATGCTGCTCTTTCACACAGTCTCATTTAATGTTAATAAAAATCAAATTTGCATATTTTTCAACATAAACGTGTAATATTTGTTCATGTCTTGCAACTCTCAAACATCTGATGTTTATTCTGTGTGGCTGTTACATTAAGCAAGTTTGGCCACCCTTGGCCTACAGCTTGTAGCTCTGAAGCAGTAAACAAGTCTACAGCAGCCACTTCCAGCCCATCTAGCTCACCCATACCCTTGCAGCACTGACACTGTCAGAGATGCTTAGAGTTGCAAGGAAGGAGAAGTGCGAGACTCATGGTCCATCATCAGCTGTCAGTTGACAAGACAAAGGAGTAGTTTCAGGATGACTGCCAAGGAATTGGCTGGGAGTTCAGCTCATTAAGACTTTGCTATAAATTCAGCTGGGAGAAGCAGCAGTTTGTGGATACAACAAGTACACTTTGTTACTGAGCTATCAACTTTGCTACTACTGGATCGCTACAACCTTGAACTGGACCTGACAACTGGCTTTTCTTGAACCCCTGATGTCAGACTGGACTTGCTGCCTGGAACTTCTTGACCCTTGACTGGACTTTGGTAAACCTGTTGTCTGGACCCCCTGACTTTAGTTACTCTCTGCAACCTTGCCTGTGATCTGCCCTGGTGGACCCTCATCTGTGCCTCCTGGGTAGCTACATCAGTACAGTATGCCTAGTAGAACTGCTTCAAGGCAAAGGCTAAGCTTGGCCCTTTAAGATTTTGAAGGGGCAGAAATAGATGGGTGAAGGGAACTGCACTTGTGGGGAAGCCAGTATGAACTTAGCTAAATCCAAATAAACAGGCAATTAAGGAACACCATTATGTCTGGTGAGTTTCTGCTGCCTATTGAAGTCAGTTATGAAGTCCAACTGCCCCCCAAGGAGGGTACAAGGGCACATTACTTTCTATGTTGGTAAAGTAGAATTAATTTGTTGTTTTGGGGTCAAGCAGGATTTTTTGGCCCTTTCAATTGACTTGGGGAAAATGACTTTTTTGTCTGCTTCATATTGCCGGTTCTCTCTCTCTCTGTCTCTCCGTCTGTCTCTCTCTGTGTGTGTGTTCAGAGTTAAGTGGTCTTAGTTTTAGCACTTATCAGGCCTTACTGGGTTCTTCCACTGTGGGTTTCTTCTCAAAGATAAGTGTGGGTTTCTTCTCAAAGATAAGGAATTTTGGTAAACACACTGATATAACTCATGGTGGGGGGAAGTTTCCCAAACCAGTCTCTCATGGGGTTGCCAGGCCCCTCTGAGAAGCTGGCAGGGGATAGGGGAGCAGGGAGGAACATCCAGCCTTTCAGCAACTGCTTATGCGACCCAGAAGCTTCTGCCTTAGAGCTTTTACCCCAAAACCAGAGCATTGCTCCTGATGTCCCCAATATCTTGTAACTTGGAGCCAATGTAATATAGTTTTATTTAGCCTTTAAGTCTATAGATTTCTTATTTTTATTCTCAAAGTCTTTACTTCTTGTTTGAAGTATTCTTGCACCTTAATAAAAATATATCTTAATTTACTTTTGTGGTTGTTTGTTTTCACAGTCATCAATCTGAATGTAGTGCTTTGACTGGCAGACCACCTACCAGAGTAACTTGTCTTTCGTGAGAACCACTTTTTTTGTGAGCCAACCTTGCAGGCTGGACTTTCTGATTTAGACCCAGGAGGGTTAGAAGTTTTGCCCCTTGGCTTTTGACTATTGGGTTAGTAAAAAGGGGCTGATGGCACACTATCGGACTGGTGTGTGAACAGTCACACCCCAGGGTTTTGCAATTTTGTGTTGCAGCCCGGTAACGAAAGGTATTTGGTCTGGGCTGGGCTAAGTGGCCTTTTGACAATGACATAATGCGTGATGATGATCTGACATTCACTCTAAGCTCTGTAGTTAAACTATAGAATTTGGGGTGAATGCTAGAGCACTATGCCCTGCACAATAGTGTCACTTCTGTGTTGCACTGGAAGTGATGTCATAGTTCTGGAGTTACTGATCGTACCACTAAGCAATATGAAGGTCCCCACCCCCATTTCTCATGGTTGTTAAATGCAAAGCTGGGTGTGTATTTGACTATCATATTATCATGTCCCTTTCTAGGGGTGCCAAATTAGGGTTGCCAGCCTCCAGGTGGGGCCTGGGGATCCCCTGCTTTTACAAGTTCACCCAGCAAGTTTCCATGGCCAAGCAGGAATTTGGACCTGCACCTCAAAGATCCTACTGTGACATTCTAACTACCATGCCATACTGATACTCTGAATGCTAAAGGGATAATAGCAGTACAGAGGTGCAGACCAAGCATTGCCTTCAGAGTGTCCTGAAACAAGAAGATTTGCATGCTTTCCTTTTCTGTTTGGCTATCACTGCAAGAGTAACCAATTAGAGAAAATGAATTACCGCAGACACTACTCTGAGGAAATAACTTAAGTTTCATTCCCGGGTCAATATGCAGTATCTATGAAAGGATATGCAATTAGCAAATAAACCCACTTTTATTTTTAATCATATATGTAGATGTGAGTGTGACATATATATATTCTGATATAGCTACTGAACTATTGGAATTTTGGGCTAGAATAGACATACTGTGCTTTGCTAAGGAAGGGGAAGTAGGGTGGTATCCCCGCAAGACATCTTTGAGGAACTCATTTCATTTGTTCCTACATTTAAGCATGCTGATTCTTTTTCTTTGTGAATCAATAGCCCCTTTCATTCAGCTAAGCAAACAATCTCTTTCCAAGTCCATCACGTGCTGAATTACTTTGATAATCACTTCGAGAACTCCCAGTTAATAAATTACTACATTCAAATATGGCTCTCAAGAAAAACGTATGAGCTCCTATTCATCCCTCTCCCCTATTTGTCTTTATGTATCTCACAGCATTTGCCAGTAATTATATCCCTCTTTATAATCTGTACTCCCCAGTTAAGGTAGGTAATTGATAGCTCCTTAAAAAAAAATCATTAATCCCAGAATGGATCCAAAGTGCTTTTCCATGCTGGGTTATTTTATATACATATATTGTTGGGTTTTTTCCCCTATAGCCTGGGTTCTTAAATTATTATGAAGCTTCCCAGTTCACAGCAGATCTAACTACAGGATGAAGCAGAGAATTTAAATAATGCCCATCTACTTCTGTCGTTGTCAGAGGACACACAATAAGTAGAAGTGAACATTACCCGAGCCCAGCCCTCCACAATCTTGATGAATCCTTTGACTTTCACTGCTAAGCTGTTATGACGAGTGCCTGCTGTGTTGGAAAATTAGTGGGGGTGGAAGAAGAAGAAAAGTATTCCACACTTGAAATTCAACCCTCGCACCTAAAGAGCAATGTGGGTTAAGAAATGGCTTTCAAAGAAAAATTATTTTCTTTTTGTCATGGTCTCAGTTTTGCAAACTGTATGGTGCTGCCCTCAGCAAAATGTAGCAGCTAATGAAGAACTAGCAACTGAGAGAAATAAAAAGATTTTTAAAATTATTTTGAAAAAGGAAAGATGGTCAAAATGCAGGTAGAGTATTGATAGTGTTGATACAGGAGTATTCAGGGAGAATGGGTCTAGGAGGTGGATAGAAGTAGAAATTCTAGGTTTCAGAAGCCTCATAGTCAAGGAGTAGCGATAAATCCTGAGGGGAAATATCCAGTATAGGTATCAGGCCCTCACAGTACAGATTAAAAAAAAAAATTCTGCTGGATTAGATGAATGGTCCATCAACTCTAGCATTCTGTATTACTCAGTGGTCAACCAGTTATCCCAAAGGGCCAACAAACAGAAGTTTCTGAGGTGGCATGGTGATATTATCATTCCACATCAGGACATAACTCTTTTCTTGAATGTATGACCAGGTTTTGTGCCATACTCAACAAAGGTTTTTTTAGGGAGCCTGGACAGAAGATTCACGATTGGCTCAGGTGTGGCTACTTTGTCCTTTATTTCATCATCACTACTGCCTCATCTTCTTTCATTTTCTTCTCCATCTGGCCCAATACCTTCTCTAAGACTGGCACTGAGCACCACATAAGAAGAGCCCTGCTGGATTAGACCAGTGGTTCATGTAGTCCAGCATCCTGTCTCACACAATGGCCAACCAGTTCCTCTGAAGGTCCAATAACAGGGCATAGCAGCCAAGGCCTTCCACTGATGTTGACTCCTGGCACTGGTATTCAGAGGTTTAGTGCCTCTGAATGTGGAAGTTCCCTTTAGTTACCATGGCTAGTAACCGCTGATAAACCTATCCTCCATGAATCTGCCTAATCTCCTTTAAAGCTCCCTATGCCTGTGGCTTTCACTACATCCTCCAGCAGTATAATCCACATTTTAATTGCTCACTGCATAAAGCAGTATTTCTTTTTGTCTGTTCTGAATCCACTGCCCATCAGGTTCCTTGGATGCCCCTGAGTTGTAGTATTTTGGGAGAAGGAGAAAAAGTTCTCTGTGGCTGTGGTCACACAAGCAGTTTCTGTCAATATCATTGCAGTACCTTTGCAGATTTAAAGAACATGATGAGATAGCAACATATGCCTTCCATTCCCCTGTCATTGCCACTGTGTTCTGCCCTGCTTTGGAAGCAGAGTAATCAGGCACCAGGGAAAGTCCGGAGTTTATGGATATCAGCGCTTTCATCCACATTTCCGAATGTCTGAATTTCCCTGGTGTGAGCTCATCCTGGTTGGGAAGTCTGATCACTCTGTTCCATTTTTCCCCCTTTGGGTTTTTTTTAGTCAGTTAGTGATGTGCGCATAACCACATCTTCTTGCTTTCAGCAGTCCTCTGAGGCAAGAAGGGGGAGTGGGAAGAGCAGGATGAAAAGCCTCCTTTGTCTTTTTTCTGCCGGTTACTCTGCCTACAGCTTTGCAGCACACAGGGTAGGGAAGGGGTTAATTTAAAATGAGTTTTTTTCAGAGGGGAGAGGTAGCCTCCTCCAGCTGTCAAAGTGGAGTGGTGCTTCAAATAAGTGATTACGTGCATATGCAAAAGACATTTTAAAAAAGAAGCCACCTGACTATCCACTCCATGGTTGCCACACAGCAATAATCTGAATGGTCAACCATGGGGTGAGCATGCAGTGAGGCTGGTTCAGGGTGGGATGTATTATTAAAACTCTTAGTTACAAACTGCAATGGAGTACTTAAAGCCAGGGCCAGACCACACCAATCCTGCAGTCTGACCACAGCCTTTGTCAGCTATCTCTATCTCATACATAATGTCTGGGGAAGGAGTTCCAAAGTTTTGATACCATGATGGAGAAGGCACTTTCTTGGGTTGCCAGCTGTCTAGCCTTAGATGGCAGGGGCAACTGAAGAAGGCCTCTGAAGATGACTGGAGTGAGCAGGTAGGTTCATATAAGAAAAGGTGGCCCTTAAGGTTTGTTGGTCCCAGGCTATGTGGGGCTTTAAAGTTCAATATCAGCACCTTGAATTGAGACTGAAAGCAAGTTGGAAGCCAGCATAGGCACAGCAAGACTGGTCCCTGTAACCCACTCCACTCAACACTATGGTTGCAGCATTTTGTAGTTTCTGTAGTTTCTGGACAGTCTTCAAGAGCAGGCCCACATAGAGCACATTGCAGTAATCTATTCTAGATGTTACCACTTTCCACGCCAGGGAAGACGATCATGGCTAGCAAAGCGGGTGGGAAAGGAAGTGGTAGAGCGAGGCTTTATAATATTCTCTTTGACCCTGCTAGCATGGGTTCATTAGTAATTCCAGCCGGTTGCAGGCTGCCTGTTGGCTATGGGCCATTGACACATGGCCTACCTGCACAACTTAGAAATGTCTAGAAAAGAACCCTCAGTGTCTGTAAAGTAATAGTTCCAATAAAGAAACAGTTTCTCCCCAAAATTCAGCCTAGGTCAGGTTCGGAGAGAAAACTGGTGGCATCCTTAACATAAAGTGAGCAAACAAGAGACCAGACTAACAGTGGAATCTTAAGAACATTTTTCTAGGAGTCAGCCACATTGAATAGTAGAATTCTGAGTAGACCTGCTTAAGATGGCCCTGAAAAGAAGCAATTGTAAGAAAGTCTCCTTAGAATTAAGTTCCATTGTAGTCAATAGGGCTAGTCCCCAACCCTAGGAAACTGTAGCCTATGTGGGGGTTTCCTCCATACTTTGATAATACTCTAAGATTGTCTCCATAGGGGTTGTGATGTAATGACATGAAACGGAAAAAATAAGAACATGCCCAGTCATCAATCTATTCCTTGCTCTTAGCACTACCCTAGGTAAATTTTACCATGAGCTGGAGAATTCTCTTGTACTTTCCAAAGAAGACAATCACTCTAGAGGTGATTGTTCTTACTGCAGTTATAAAGCAGCTGAACAAGCTTTAGCCATATGGTAGACACTCATGGATGCTTCTAGACTTTAAGCTAACCTATTAGAAGTACATTCCATTTATGTGTAGTTCTTTAACACACATTGCTAGAGTTAATCCTATTGCTCTTATGGCCACAATTACTGCTCTCATTCGAATATTTTTGCTTGCTTGATTGCATTTATTTATTTTTGACAGACAGACAAACAAGACATACATACATAAAAGTTACATAGAACATGTGGAGGACATAGTATTTTAAAAAAAGAATTTGAAAGTGTTTCTCATAGTATCTAAATTTTTACTCTTGAGTTAGCAAAAGTATAATAAATTGACATAACAAGAAAAATATAGATCAGGTAGTCTACATTTTTGTTTGAATAGTAGATTGACTCTATTTGCAATTAGAGTCAATAAGTTCAATTCAAGTTATATAGTTATATAGTTCCCCAGCCATGTATAGAATCTGGATCATGTATTATTAAATTTCTCTTCTTGCAACCCTTTCAACACTAAAGATAATTTGTCCATTTCTGCAGTCTCCAGTACTTTGTTTATAAGTTCTTCTTTAGTAGGTATTTTCTTTCCTCCAGTATTTTGCATATAATATTCTAGCGGTTGTTAATACATGAATAATCAAATAAAAATCCTCATTTTTGCAATTCTCAAGTCTAATATTCAATAGAAACAGTTCAGGAATAAAAGGTATAGTAGTTTCCAACATTTTTTGCAGCATTCTATGAATCCAACGCCAATATTTCTTAACCTTATCACACATCCACCACATATGGTAAAATGTCCCTATTTATTTATTATCAGATTTATACCACACCCTCCCAGCCAAGGTCGTAGACTTTCCAATTTCCAGGGGGGGGGGGGCTGGGCCAGAGACATTACAGGCCATTGTCTCCAGGGGAGGCTCAGCATGTCCTGGAAAAGTTCGGGGGGTGGGTGGGCTCCAGCTCCCCAGCCCCCCTGAAGTTGATGCCTATGCTCCCAGCCAAGGCCGGCTCAGGGTGGCTTACATACTAACCTGTAAAGATAGAGCAAACTTACTCTTATGAAGAAAAATTCCCAGAATTAATTTCCCTGGTTCTAGCTATGCTACAAAGGCTTTCACTTAATACCACTCTTGTCTTGTCTCTGTTCTAATCTCTTCTCCAAGATGGACTCAAAATCTGCTGAGCACACCATTTCCTCTGACAAACAGACCTCCACACTGAAAGGTGAGCTATGTCAATGCTTGCCCATTCCTAAGCTTCACAGGCAGCTCATTAGCTGCTTATTCTAAGGAGGAACAAATACACTGAATTTAGATACCCAAAACTGTTCACATCCCAGATCTTGCTTTATATACAGTTGGGGGATCTTTTTCAAATTAAGGCTTTACTTCTTTTATACAGCATCAAAAACTGGGATTTCAGAAGAACGTATTCTCTTATTATAGTATTTCTGGTGTTCAGAAGAACTCATTCATGTTCCGCTCTTTTGTAAACATGGCTTAAGGCGGCACGGTAGGAACTGCCTGTGTGCCTGGGTCCTTTCTGTTTGTGTCCCTGTGTTAGATGCTGTGTATTTGAACACTGGGATTCAAAATGGGGAAAAGTCATAAACACGCTCATTGTGTGCTCAGACTCAGCAGGACTTATCATTAAGGAAACATACTCAGGATACATCAGAATGTAAGAGCCTAATCATGAAGACCCAAGGTCCCCAAATACAGCAAGTTCTTTGATATCTAAGTGCAGCAATTGTTATTCAAGTTCCACAGGATGAACAAGATGGTGACTAGTTGAACTGCCAAGGCTTATAGGGGATGTTCTCTCATACATTCTCTCCAGGACAGGGTGGTGGGAAGTGTCTGCTTGTGCAGTGCTCCTGTTCCTCTAACCGAGTCATGACAAGCAGAAATTCAGCAAGCAAAGAGGCTGTGTGTCCATCTGATGTTTGTTCAGGTCCATAAATTCTACGAATAGTCTGCTCCAGTTTTGAGAGAGTGCCATTCAGTGAGCTGTGCCATTCAGTAAGCTGTCCATTTTCTGTCACACACCCCCCCCACACACACACACACAGACACATACCTTCACCTGCCAGTTCTGTAATTCCCTGATGCTTTCAGAAATCCTGGTTATACATTTTCTTTCCCATCACTGCTATCATGTGGTTAGGGATAAAACAAAATTTTGCAGCTTGCTGGTTTGTTCAAATAAACCCAAGTTCAATTTCACTGTTCCTTGTGATAGGCAAACTTGTAACTATTTCTGTACTCCTTTCGGTTTCTTTGCCCTGAATTTTTCTCATTAAAACTAATGCATATTCAGTATTATTTTTCATTAATTTCATATGAATGGCATGCCTAGTTAATGTTTAAAGTGCTGATTCTGAAGACACCCAGCAAGTAAACCGCTCTCATCTGAAGAATCACCTGCTAATTTAAGATATTCTGAGAAAATGGGTTGTGATTCTTCAGAAGTGAGGGAAATGCACTTTGTACATACTCAAGGGCACTGTCCCTTGATTATCACTTCATACTACTCAGTAGTGGATGATTTTTGCTAATTCTCCCATCTGGTTGCAAATTCTGTCTTCTCCTCATGCTGTTCCTGGGCATCCCCTCTTCCCTAAGAGCAGGCAGCAGGGGGAATGGGAAAGTCCCACAAAACTTCCACCAGCAGAGCTCTTCCATGGGATCCTGGAGCTTGATAGTTTACAGAAAGTGAGCCCAAACAGAAATGTAACCCTTCCTTCCCACCCCCAAATAATCTCACCTAACATCAATTTCAGATATTTGTGACCAAAGCTCCCTCTAAGCTGTGGAGTCTTGTGAGCAAAAATTCTGCTTTGTGAGCTACTGGCATTAAAATTGTGAGTGAGCGATTTGGCTACTGCATAAACGAGTTTGCTCTGGAGCCACCCTTCCTGAGCTAAGACAAAAATGTGTGAGCCGGAAGCTAAAAAACTGTGAGCTAGCTCTCACTAACTCAGCTTAGAGGGAACACTGTTTGTGACCAGGCTGAGTTTGGTCAGAGGTGAAGTATCTCTGTACAGGCGCAGAGATACTTTCTTTGATGATTCCTGTGCTCCACGATGGAGTGTGCATTTGCAAATAGGAAATCTAATGCCTATTGAGCCCTAGTATACATACATCCTGCTCTTCCCTCACTCTGTCTCAGCAATATTCCCATACTCTTCAGAGAGAATTCTTGAAATCTTCAGAGCTCCCATGCTATGTCTTTGCAAAGCTGTTAAATGCACTGAGGGGAACTTCTGAGCACAGTAGACACAGACATCACACACTGTGATATCAGACCGAGAGCTTGTCCACTTGCTTTGCTGCTGCTTCTGGCAGGGTTTCTGTGATTCCTCCCCCCCTCCCTTCATTTCTGAACTGACATTATTACTCTTGAGGATATATCTGAAACATTATCACAAGCCTTTCAATCTTTGTGATAAAGCTGCTTTGGGGGAGGCAAACTTAATGTATGTTTTTCTCTGCTCCCTTCTACCCCATAACTTTGAGCTGCTGTAATAAATTAAAGCGGGAGGTTTCTCACCCAGCCTGTCTGTCCAGAAGTGATCTGGATCACAGCCAGAAAACTGTGTCCACTGGCTGAATACTCAAATGACCTGACCCTTTCATATTTTGTTTCTTTATCTCAGATCTTACTGTGTTGTTGAATAAATTGGGTCTTGCTGCAAAAATACTTACTCCCAGCAGCAATAGCTGTGCTCAGTTTTTATGCACCACCACAGCCAAAAAGGATTAGGCCTATCAGTCTGGTAGGCCTGTTGCCCCTAGTGTACAACAGAATAGGGTATTTTTTTTAAAATGCAGTGGCTGCAATAAGGAAGCCTCCTCATTGATCCATGTCTGCTTCATGAGTCATTTATGTGCACCAGCTTAGTATTTAAATCCATAGTGCCATTAAAAATGTGTTGTTGTAGCACATCCAATTAATAATTGGCTAGTTTAAAAATGATTCATTAAGAGGAAGTCTGTCTGCTGGTTGTCTATAATCCATTTTTAACAGATCCGTGATAAATACAGTAAGGATTTTAGACCCTTGTACATTCTTGATGAGATCACTGAAAGAATACCAGTACAAATAGACTTTTCAGAACTTTTTAGACTTCTTTTGGAGTCTAAAAAGTTCAGAAAAGTCTATTTGTACTGGTATTCTTTCAGTGTCTAGTGTCTTCACATAGGCTGTAATCCTTCAGACACTTTCCTGGGACCAAGCCCTATTGCATAATATGGGGCTTACTTCTGAAAAGAACTGCTTAGGCCTGAAATGAACCTAGGGTTTCCAGCCTCCAGGTGGGCCTGGGGATCTCCCGCTTTTACAACTGATCTCCAGCTGACAGAGATCAGTTCCCCTGGAGAAAATGGCTGCTTGGGAGGGTGGACTCTATGGCATGGTACCATGCTGAGGCCCCTCCCCTCCCTAAACCCCACCCTCTCCTGGCTCCACCCTCACAGTCTCCAGGTATTTTCCAACCCAGACCTGGCAACTCTAAATGAGCCCCCAAAAGGTTTAGCTGGTGAATCTGGAATGGGTCCAAATCAATCTCATTGCAAGAGATAGCTGGACCATTTAAAGTAGTCTTCATGTAACAGCTAATGTGTAAGTCATTCCCATGATGGATGTGAGAAGGGTCATTTGCATGCATTCTTGACTAGAGCTAGTTTGTGTGTTACCTCACACCAGGGGTCCTTTCGTAGAAAAAGAGTTGCAGGATCTCATTAGCATAACTCATTAGCATAACTCATTAGCATAACTCATTAGCATATGCCACGTCCCCTGACATCACCAGAAGTGTGTCAGAAAGGGAATGTCAGTTTCAGCCCCATTATATCCTATGGGCCATTGAAATCAATGGCAAAAACTCATAGGGTATATGAGGGGCTGGAGGAAAGGGGGTTTGAGGGAGAGGCTCCAAACTTGCAGGTAGCTGCTGGGGCCTCTCCTCAAAATACCCACTAAGTTTCAAGAAGATTGGACCAGGGGGTCCAATTCTATGAGCCCCCAAACAGATTGTCCCATCCCCTCCATTGCTCTCTATGGAGGGAAAAAATGTTAACTTTTTTCCTACCATAGAGAACAATGGAGGGAATGGGGGCAACCTGTTTGGGGGCCTGTAGAATTGGAACCCCTGGTCCAATCTTCTTGAAACTTGGTGGGCATTTCGAGGAGAGGCCCCAGCAGCTACCCTGCACGTTTGGAGCCTCTCCCTCAAACCCCGTCCCCTCCAGTGGCTTTTAAAGTTGCTGCCGAATTTCAGCAGCAATTCAGCAACAAGCTGAATCAGATTAGAGAATCTGATTCAGCTCGTGGCTGTCCTACTGGCCAGTCCTGAGCTGGCGGAGCTTCGCTCCACTTCGCTCCAGCCCCAACGGACCCCTGCCTCATACCATTTCTTCTGTAAACATCTTGATGCACGAGTCTTTTCATAGAGCTCTCAGTGGCTTGGCTGTCTATATTTTTCTTTCCTGTCTAGTAGTACTGTTTGTATCATGTTATTATTCTTATATACATAATGTCTGTAGTTGTACAATTAGTATTTCTTGTTTCAACTGCTGCTTGCATTATGCCAAGCTTAGAATTCACTTCTGTGTGGAAAGTCAAACAGCCATCAGTGCAACCCCCAAAAAAACAAAAACAAAAAATGTGTGTGTGTATGAGAGAGAGAGGAGAGAGAGGTTGTATATAAATAGTATCCTTCAGAAAGGATTTATAGAGCTGGGAGCCCATAAATACGCTTAAAACAGATAGCATGGAAAAGCAGATTCGGGAAGTTATACTTGCTCGGCAAAACAGTATATTTTAGATGAAACTGAAATGGATTAAGTATTTACAATTATATGTTAAATTCACTGTGGAGGATGCTGAAGTTTATTGGAGCTAGCAGAGTATTTGACATTAGATTTTGTTGCCAAAGTTCAAATATCAGTTTGGGAAAATAAGTTCTAAATTTGGAGCTGACGTTTGATTCTCAAAATGACTGTTTAAATTATAATTGTATTTCATGGGAAATGTAGTCAGATACAATTAAAATACAAAAGAAGTGCAACCTGTTCTTTAATATAGTTATTGCCTCATGCATTCCACAATAAAAATATAAGATGCATAAAACTGTTTAAACCTGCTGCTGTTAAATAACAGTTGGACTTTGCCCCTTATGAAATATCACCACAGGGGTTCAGTGTTTCCCTAAAAGGCTACCAAAAAGAGTTGCCTGTTTGAGGGCAATTCCACTGTCATGATTTGTTGTTTTTTTTCTGTGCACAAATCTGTGCTGAGAGATCACCATCCCTCCTGGGCCCTGCCAGTTAGCATAAGGGTTCAAATGATCATGCTCAGCACTACGGGAGTTCCTTCCCCAACACCTTGGTTCCAGTAAACCATGAGAGGCTGCCTTGAGTACCTCTTACCATCCTTACTTTAATGTGCTCAACAATCCCCCTTCAGCTTCAGCACATAACCCTTACTAATCCAACCATATACTCTAATTAGGGCATAACCCAGGGTTGCCAACCTCCAGGTGGCACCTGGAGATCTCCTATTACATTTGATCTCCAGACAATAAAAATCAGTTTCCCTGGAGAAAATGGCTGCTCTGGAGGGTGGACTCAATGGAATTATACACTGTTGAGGTCTTGTCTCTCCCCAAGCCCCACCTTCCTGAGGCTCCACCCCCAAAATCTCCAGGTATTTCCCTACCCAGAGCTGGGAACACTAGCCTAACCAATCCCAACTGGATCAAACCTATTTAAGTTCCTCACCTCACAGGAACAATAGCCCTGTTCACAAGTTACAGTGAACACATGTACATCCTGCATATATGCATTTGTTTGTAAAAAAGGGCCTACATGCTCATTTTACAAAAGAAACCAGGGATCACTACCTGGATCAATGAGTGGTTTCAATCACATGTTCAGCTGTACATGTGCTGAATGTAACATATGCATGTGTAAAAGAAAAATAGCATGTGCAGTGTACACAGATTGTATGTGTGTTCATGGTAACATGAACAGGGCTTCTAGGAGCAGGCAAAAAGGATCTTTCTCTGAACCAATTTGAGATAGCTCCCCAAATCATTCTCAGCCACCTAGTGACCAGCTAATTCAACATTTCTCCATTGAAGGGTAGGAAGAGCATGTAGCTTCAGTAGCAAAAGCAAATACTGAAGAACAGGTTATAGTTACATTGACCTTCCTCATCCCTTCTCTGATTGGCTGGTTTGCATAGGGCAGCCTGTCAGACTCCCACTCTCCATCTCCGGCAATTTCCTTCAAAAATGGGCATGCAGACAAAAGAGTCACTCTGCAAATAGGGTAGGAAACCATGTTTGTAATTAATCTGAACAGGAAAAAAATGATGTTCAGATACTACAAGGATAGATCCCTAATCCTCTGCATTCTTTAACTTTGCTAATGCTGTTTTAATTCAATGAAGGCAGAGGGTGAGGCAGCTGGTAATGAGAGTGACAGACAGGCACACTGACAAACCAGAAGAGTACATTATTGATCTCACCACCAAAGAAAATCGTGCAGATAGGCTTCTGTGTGCTGCATTTCTGCCAATAATTGTTCTGACAAGGTGTATATAAACACAGAGCCCTGTCCTGTTGAGTACATTCTTTTTGAGAGACACTGCATATACGGAATCTCTGTCTTCTGTTTTGTATAGATCTTCTCAGAAGGTTTCCAGCTGCTCTCAGTTTTCCAAAACAATTCAGCTTGGATGAACATTTGGATGACCAAGGGATAAAAGGAGTTCTGAAGGATTATAAAGAAATGGCTGAGAAGCTGAATGCATTTTTTGCCTCAGTCTTCACTGTGGAAGATGAGAAGTGCTTGCCCACTCCAGAACTGCTGATTTCAGGAGGGTTGTTGAAAGACCTGAGTCAGATTGAGGTGATGAGAGAGGAGGTCCTATGACTGATAGACAACTTAAAACAAATAAATCACCGGGCCCGGATGGCATACATCCAGGAGTTCTGAAAGAACTCAAATGTGAACTTATGAATCTCCTGACAAAAATATGTAATCTTTCCTTAAAATCTGCCTCCATTCCTGAGGACTGGAAGGTAGCGAATGTCACTCCCATCTTTAAAAGGGTTCCAGAGGAGACCTAGGAAATTACAGGCCAGTCAGTCTGAAACTGTTATTAAGGAAAAATTAGTAGGCACCAATGTTCCCTCTAAGCTGTGGAGTCTTGTGAGCAAAAATTCTACTTTGCGAGCTACTAGCATTAAAGTTGTGAGCGAACGATTTGGCTTCTGCATAAGTTAGTGTGCTCTGGAGCCCTCCTTCCCGAGCTGAGACAAAAATGTGTGAGCCAAAGGCTAAAAAACTGTGAGCTAGCTCACACCAACTCAGCTTAGAGGGAACATTGGTAGGCACATTGATGAACAAAATCTATTGAGGAAGACTCAGCATGGGTTCTGTAAGGGAATATCTTGTCTCACTAACCTGTTAGTGTTCTTTGAGGGAGTGGACAAACATGTGGATAAGGGGGACCCAATAGGTGTTGTTTACCTTGACTTCCAGAAAGCTTTTGATAAAGTTCCTCATCATAGGCTTCTAAGTAAGCTCAATAGTCACAGCATAAAAGGACAAATCCTTTTGTAGATAAAAGTGGCTTAATAAAAGGAAACAGAGAGTGAGTATAAATGGGCAATTTTCTCAGTGGAGGGATGTAAGCAGTGGGGTACCGCAGGGATCAGTACTCGGTCCAATGCTCTTAAACTTATTTATTAATGATTTGGAGTTGGGAGTAAGCAGTGAAGTGGTTAAATTTGCAGATGACATGAAGTTGTTCAGGGTGGTGAGAACCAGGGAGAATTGTGAGGCACTCCAAAGGATGGATGGATGAGTGGGTGTCAACGTGGCAAATGGGGTTCAATGTGGCCAAGTGCAAAATGATGCTCATTGGGGCCAAAAATCCTAACTATAAATACACGTTGATGGGTCCGCACTGGCAGAGACTGACCAAAAGAGAGATCTTGGAGTTGTAGTAGATAACTAACTGAGAATGTTCGAGACAGTCTGTGACTGGAATCAAAAAGGCCACTACTATGCTGGGGGTTATTAGGAAGGGAACTGAAAACAAACCAGCCAGTATCATAATGCCCCTTTATAAATCGATGGTGCGAGCTCATTTGGAGTACTGTGTACAGTTCTGGTTGCCGCACCTCAAAAAAGATATTATAGCATTGGAAAAAGTGCAGAAAATGGGCAACTAGAATAATAAAAGGGTTGGAATATTTTCCCTATAATGAAAGGTTAAAGCGCTTGGGGCTCTTTAGCTTGGAGAAACGATGTCTGAGGGGGTGACATGATCGAGGTTTATAAGTTTATGCATGGGATAGAGCAGATAGAGAAATAAGTACTTTTCTCCCTTTCTCATAATACAAGAACTCATGGACACTCAATGAAATTGCTGAGCAGTCGGGTTAGAACGGATAAAAGGAAGTCCTTCTTTACCCAAAAAGTGATTAACACATAGAATTCACTGCCACAGGAGGTAGTGGCGGCTACAAGCATGGACGGCTTCAAGAGGGAATTAGATAAACATATGGAGCAGAGGTCCATCAGTGGCTATTAGCCACAATGTATTGATAGGAACTCTCAGTCTGGGGCAAGTGATGCACTGTATTCTTCATGCTTGGGGGGGGCAACAGTGGGAGGGCTTCTAATGTCCTGGTTCCACTGCTGGATCTCCTGATGGCACCTGGTATTTTTGGCCACTGTGTGACAGTGTTGGACTGGATGGGCCATTGATCTGATCCAACATGGGCTTCTCTTATGTTCTTATGTTCTAACACTTCTATATGTATTAATTAATTAATTGATTGATTAATTAATTTTGATTTCTATCCCACTCTCTCTGCCAAGCAAGCTCATAGCGGCTTACATTAAAAATCATTAAAACACAAATGATAAACATCATAAAATTTATATACATTACAAATAAAGTGCTGGTGGCATTATAACAATACAAAGTGATCCCAATATGCCATGATAAGATGATGACAAAGGCGTACGGCTGAAGTCAGTATCCAGTATATCACAGGCTGTTGGTGACAGCATAGAGGGCCTTACCACAGTTCATTTGTTATCGGTAGTGGTTCCTAATCGAAGGCCTGGTGGAAGAGCTCCATTTTGCAGGCCCTGTGGAACTGTAAAAGGTCCCGCAGAGCTCTGATGTCTTCCGGTAGCTCATTCCACCAGTATGGAGCCGCTACTGAGAAGGTCCTGGCCCTGGAGAAGGCCAGTCTTGGATTAATAAAGGTCTAACTGTGCATCCCTTCTGTTTTCATCTATGCAAAGATCTCTCACTTATTCAGATGAGATTCAGGTGGGTAGCTGTGTTAGTCTGAAGCAGCAGAACAGAGTTCAATCCAGTGGCACTTTAAGACCAACAAAGTTTTATTCAAGGTATAAACTTTTGTGTGCACACACAGTTCTTCAGATACATTGAAATGGAAGTTACCAGTCCATACATATAGGTAGAGGGTGAGCAGCAAATTAGCATAGAGCATAATAAAGGTGTTTAACAGATGCAAGGATCAAACTGGAATAACAAGTTTAGTTTATATGGTCCTCATTTGTTTAGGTTCAAACAACTGTACCACTGTTGAATACAGCAGGTTAAAGGAAGTTTACAGACATTTTCCAGGGCAAATATTGCAACATAACTTAGATGCAAATGGTGGCAATGTTGAACATGTGTAATATTTACCCCATGGCACTAGCCAATCCCAAAGGATAAAATAACAGCTGGAAGCACAGGAGTGTGAAAAGATTTCATTCATGCAGCATTAGCTCACAACCTTAAAAGAGGGGGGGAAACTGTGCAATATGAATCCAATAACCTCCCAAGATCTAAGAGATCATAACTGTGGTGCTAAAGAGATGTGAAAGAAAACACATGTCTCCCTCACTAATGGTGTTTTAAAACTTACTGTTTTACTCCCAACGTGTATATTGCTTTGAATTTAGATGGAATGTAATTAGTCAACAATTGTGATGCACACCTGTCAAGTAAATAACCAAGCAAGATGTTTTCTCCCCCATATTCCAGTCCCCCCCCTTTCCACTTGACTTTTACAAAAATGGCAGGAGCCTGGAAGCCTTCCAATTATCTTTCACACTAATCTCTATCAGCAAACCCCAGGTGTGTATCTGTTTTCTTTATGGCAATGCTTGCAAAGAATCATGTGTCTCAGACAAATATTTCTCCCATCTCATTTGACACTGAACAAGAAGGAGAAATATGGTCCATCATGACAAATATCAGGATAATATTCCAATTTTCTACCATTTGACAGCAATCAAGTAGAGACTAATGGCTTTTCTCTGTGACTAAATCATTTAGAGACCAAGGTACTCCGTCTTCCTCTCATTAGAAAAAAAATACCCCAATAATCTCATTATCCCGGTGTGAATACCACTAAAAATGCCGCAAGACTAATGTATCCTTCAGCTCTCTCACTTACTGATATCAGTGTTTTATGGATTTTGCCAGTGTAATGGGAGCTGTCATGACACCCAGCACACATATCTGGAAGCAGCCTGGTTTCTAGTGAGCTTTATGCTCATTTTGTATGCTAAGGACTTTTATGTACTATTTTTTAACTAAGTACAATAGAAAAAGACTGTGTCATGGAATGTTAAACTTTATGGAAATTCTTCTGGAGAATAACACTATTTCACAGTGCATTAGTCTAGTACAGCTGGGTATTTGAACAATTAATTTTTAAGGTGCAACCTTGCTATTCCTTGTTGTCTTTAGTCAACAACATTGAGATTACATTCTCTACCATGTAACCTTTTTCCTATTCTCTGACCCCAGGAGATATTTTAAAACACTCTCAGACTGTATTACTTTTAAAATATACACTATAGATAGCACATAACACTACTGAGTCTGTTTCCATTTTCCCAATTTGGCTTATTTTCATCATCTAACTGTGTCCCATAATCCCACAGAATACGTTTGAATTCAGAATAAAAATTCTACCGCTCAGTTTTCTGTTCATGTATATGTATTGGCTATCTGAGCTGGGTAGCTGTATTGGGTTTGATGGCAGAGAACGTTCCCTCACTAAAACACACACACTTTCCCATATACCTGAACAGGAAAAAGAGCTAGTCATCTCTGTGGAAAGGGCCTGCCTGGAGTCTTCCTAAGAAGAAAACAGGAAACTGATCTCCTAGCAGCAGAAATGCTTTGTATTCCATTAGAAGTGCAAATGAGGAAAGACATGGAAACAAAGAGCAGGCTGTGTCAAAGTGAGTATGTTAGTAACACTGCAGTGCAGACACCTTCTCAGCTGAACTGACAGTCAAGTATAGAAAATTATAGTGCCTGACACAGCACTGTGATAATCCAGAAGATGGGCCATACAACATCCTCCCTTGTCAGTGGCAGGTCAACTCTGTATGCTGTAAAACGTTGTGTTTTGTCAACTGTTTACAACAAGCTTGCTATCGTGAAGCTGGTTAACTTGTTAATAAAGACCTGTGACATACATAGGAAGGGGCTAGAAGCAATCTGAGGGTAGTTAATAATGTTTTTTTAGTGTTGATCTAGGGATGCTGCTGTGGTTGTACTTGCCCTAAAACTCTGCAAGTAACAGAGAATTCATTCTAGAAATTGCCCAAACACTCATTGGTTTGGTTCATGTCCTGTTTGTGAGTTCCAAACAGGAACCCAATTTTTCAGTAGACTGTTTGTTGATGCATATGTGGCTGTTCAGCATGTTGCTTCACTCTGTTTCATCCTAACAATGTCGTACAGTACAATCAGCTTTCCACATGTGTGCCTTCTCACACAGTCCAGTGGAGTTCTCCTTCCATCCCTCCTTGTTGCTCCACTTGGCAGGCAGTTATTTAAATAACTAATTTAATCAGCCACAAATCATATCATATATAAATGCTGTGTTGTTGTTTTTAAAATGCTACCATTTGTTATTCGTTTAAAGTGCTCCTTCATGATGTTAATGGCTGCTGATCTATTTGGATCAGTAGCCTTTTTGTGCATGTACAGTTTTGTTGAATCCTGGTGCAAAACTCTTCAGCAAGCATTTGAGTGATTCAATGCCAAATCAAACAGACTCAGTGATTGGTTCATGCACAACTGTCATACTTCAACAAGATGAAGTTGACTGTTGAACATGTTTGATGGGAAATTTACAGCAATCCTAACCAGTTCACCACCCCTTCCATTGGTGCATTGTCTTTAGAGAGGAAATTATAGGAAGTTAGCTGCTGGGGGGGGGGGAACCTTTGGGTTGGGCTTACTCATGCATAGATCAAATTATTTTTGTTAAATTGTATGCTGCTTTTGGTCCCATCTGTGGTCCTCATGACTGCTTGTGACAGTTTTAAAACAATTTACATGGTTACAGTGGACATAATCACAACATATTTATTTATTTATTATTTAATTTCTAGGCTGCTCTCCCCACATTTTGCAGGCTCAGAGTGGCTTACAAGGCCTGGTGTACCAGAATACATTTACATTGCAACAGATAAAAAGATAAACATATATAATTTAAAACAATAACAGTTTAAAATGCTCAACAATCAATCAACAGATGGCGTCTCTCAGTTGAGCTAGGTGCCATATCCCAGTGGCAGATGGTAATATCAGCAGTCAGACGTAGTAAAGATGTTATGAGGGGGGAGGGAAAAAGAAGGGTGGCGGCTCCTATTCAAACGCTTGGTAGAAGAGCTCTGTCTTACAGGCCCTGCGGAACTGAACCAAGTCCCGCAGGGCCCTGATCTCCTCCGGGAGCTCATTCCACCAGGTCGGGGCCGCCACTGAAAAAGCCCTCCCCCTTGTGGCAGCAAGCCTGGCCTCTCTGGAGCCAGGTGTAACCAAGCAATGTTGGGCCCCAGACTGTAGTGCTTTCTGGGGGACATACGGGGAAAGGCGGTCCCTCAGGTAGGTCAGACCCAGGCCACTTAGGGCTTTAAAGGTAAGCACCAGAACCTTGAAGTGGATCCAGTACGCTATTGGCAGCCAGTGCAGTGCCACCAGCATAGGACGGATGTGCTCCCACCTTGGGAGGCACATCAGCAACCTCACTGCAGCATTCTGCACCAGCTGCAGCCTCCAGATTTGCGACAAGGGCAGCCCCATGTAGAGAGCATTACAATAGTCTAACCTCGAGGTGACTGTTGCATGGATCACTGTGCCAGGTCAGCACGGTCCAGGAAGGGAACCAACTGCCACACCAGCCTTAGATGAAAAAAGGCCGACTTGGTAGTGGCTGCTACCTGGGCCTCCATAGTCAAGGAAAGATCCAGGAGCACTCCCAAACTCCTCACCAATGGCACAGACACCAACGGCGCCATGTCAAATGCCAGGAGCAGGAGCCCTGACCATGGACCAGCCCTCCCCAGGCACAGGACCTCCATCTTCATTGGGTTCAGCTTCAGCCTACTCTGCCTGAGCCATCCAGCCACAGCGCGCAATGCCTGGTCAAGATTGTCCAGTCCAGAGGCAGACCGGCTACCCAATGTCAAATAGAGCTGGGTATCATCAGCGTACTGGTGACACCCCAGCCCCTCCCTCTAGACCAACTGGGTGAGGGGGTACATATAGATGTTAAAAAGCATCGGGGACAAAACAGCCCCCTGAGGCACTCCACACTCAAGCGGGTGACTCTGGGACTGCTGGTTCCCAAGCACCACCCTCTGTCCCTGACCCTGGAGAAAAGAAGCAAGTCATTGTAAAGCAAGCCCCTGTATCCCCATGTCAGCGAGGCAGCGGGGCAGCAACTGATGATTGACCGTGTCAAATGCCACCAACAGGTCAAGCAGCAGCAAAACTGCCATGCCACCCCAGTCCAGATGTCTCCAGAGGTCATCAGTAAGGGCGACCAGAACAGTCTCCGTTCCAAACCCCAGGCAAAAGCCTGACTGGAAAGGATCTAACACCGAGGCATCATCCAGGAAACCCTGTAACCGTGTCGCCACCACCCTCTCAATTAATTTGCCCAAATATGGCAAATTGGACACCGGCCGATAGTTGGCCAATTCAGCCGGGTCCAAAGATTTTTTTTAGGAGAGGGCAGACCATCGCCTTCTTGAGTGTATTCGGGAACCGTCCCTGTAAAAGGGACTGGTTGATAATCTCCCTCAATGCACCTCGTAACCCCTCATGATTTGCTTTAACGAGCCCGGAAGGGCACAGATCAAGGATGCATGTAGTTGGGCGTACCATCACGAGTAACCTGTCCACCTCGTCCAGGCTAAGCAGGCCAAAGGAATCGAAACCCGAAATCACCAACATGCAAGGGGCCTCGAGTTCTCTCATTGTCTCAATCGTGGAAGGGAGGTCATGGTGGAGCGCCAAGACTTTATTCGCAAAATAGCTTGCAAAAGCCTCTCAGCCAATCTCCAATTCCCTACTATTTGATTTGCCCTGAGGCAGAGCAGTTATAGACCTAATTATGCTAAATAATTGTGCCAGGCGTGAGCTAGCGGATGCAACGTCGGCTGCATAGTAATCCTTTTTAGTGGCCTTGCCACCTCATAGGCCTTCATAAACGTCCTATAAGATGCTCTTGTTTCTTTGTTGTGAGCACGGCACCACCGTCTCTCTAACCTCTGAGCTCCCATTTCATAAGCCAAAGCTCCTGGGTGTACCATGGAGCAAGCCTACTGCGGGGGTGCAGAGGGTGCCTAGGAGCGATCTCGTCGATGGCTGTGGAGAGTCGGCTATGCCAGTCATCCACCAGCTTATCCAATGAGCTGCCAGGGGGCATCAGATCCCTCAGTGCTGCCAAGAACTGTCCAGGGTCCATCAAGCTCCGAGGGCGAGCTAAAATACATTCGCCGCCTAAACAGAGTTGGGATGGGATGTTCAAACGAGCCTTCAGAGCATAGTGGTCCAACCACGGTACCGCCAAGGCAGTAATCCGGTCCACTGTCACCCCTGCCGCAAAGATCAGATCGAGCATGTGTCCAGCCTGGTGTGTAGGGGTTGTTACAAACTGGGTGAGTCCCAATGCCGCCATGGACAACATCAGGTCCGACACCTGAGCCGAAGCCGCATCATCGGCATGGACGTTGAAATCACCCAGGACTGTCAGCCTAGGGTGTTCCAATGCCCAGCCTGTTACAGCCTCCATAAGGGCCGGTAGGCATTCAGCCAGAGCGTTAGGTGGTCGGTACACAAGCCAAATTGCCACACTCACCCTGACCTCCAACACCAGGCCAACACACTCCAAGCCCAAGACCTCCTGCAGTGGGAGCACTCTGAAGGAGTAAGCCTCTTGAATGAGCATTGCCACCCCTCCCCCCCACCCCTAGTCTGTGATTGGTGGAGGACCGCAAACCCAGGTGGGGCAAGCTGGGAAAGAGCTACCGTTTCCCCCTCCAGGTCTTGGTCACACAAGCCAGAACCACTTGCTGTTTTGCCATGAAGTCCCGGAGGACCATAGTCTTGTTATTTACAGACCTGGCATTGCACAACACCAATGACGGAGGGGAGTTCTCCATCCTAGCCCCACTGCCGATCACCTTTGGGATGGGTCTCAAGCTGGAAGGGTGCCAAGCTCGTCTGTTTCTCCGCATCCTTCCCTTCTGCTCTTGCTTGGACCCACTGCTGAACTTCCCCCTCCCCAGGAGCACCGGAATCTGCTGGCCAGGCATACATAGTGAAACATGTAGTCAATTAGACCAAAGATCTTCCAGACTTGATTTTTGCTCCAGTTTTCTCTGGAAAGCCTAAAGAGACTGTGCCACTACATCCTGGAGGAAGGAGTTCCACCCATCTTACCTCACACAAGGCAGGTTACAGGGTAGACTGACTGTTTACCAGGAAAAATTCCCCTGTGCCACTGCCCCGGAGGGGCACCTGGCTTTGCCCAGCTAGACCAGGCTGTCTGGGGGCAGAAAACAGAACAGCACTACCTCTCTCTATCCAGCTGTTTCTTCAGCCCTCATCCAGGTGAAGGAACTATGACAGTGAGACAGGACAGGGCCCTTTTGGCCTCCAGCCCACCCTTGCAGGTTCCCACAGGAAGTATCAAAGTACAGAATTCAAATGAATAATTAAATTACTGCCTTTAATGACAGAATGAACTTTAATTCCTTTGGGTAATAAGAGCTTCAGGTAATTGTAACTCATTTACTTTGAATTTTGGAATGTTTGAGCAACCAGCTCCTTGGCAAATCAAGGAGAACTGCACATTGCATCTGACAATGAGGTGATTTTTATTTTGCAAACTGTACATAATTAATCCTTAGCATAAAGCCAATGGTTTCCACAGATGGATTTGGCACAGTTTGTTATGTATAACTGAACAGGTGTATTGAATCAATACTGTCCTTTCTGTGAAACTACAGGAACAATTGCAGTCTCTGTGGAAATAAAGGTAATGAAGATGCTACTGTTATCCTGAGATCATGGAAACAATAGTGTTTAATGGTTCCATGTGAGACCTTATGGTTGATCATGTCAATATATCCTCAGGGAGTCTTGATCTAAAGATGATTGACACATTACACTGTATTCATTGCCTTCAGAACTGTTACAGACATCTGTACAGCTAATGCATTGCTTTGGACTACTGGACTGGAGATGTAGCATTTCAACAAAATTAGTAATCATGAAATTACCAACTAAAGCATTACACAATGAATCACACAAGCACTTCAGTAAATTCAGCTGAATGTCCTCGTATCCTGGCGGTGTTCCAGTTCAGATGACATTCATAATTCTTGCCTTATTCACCCTCTGAACTCCCAGCTCACAGCCACTTCCATTTCCATGTTTGTGCTGCAAATGAATGTGTAGCTTTGCTGTTCCCTATGCCCAAATTGGGAGTGAACTGCCATTTTGCTGGAAGTTGCAAGGAGGACATCCATCTGGAATTAGGATACTTGCAAAGTGCTTTGGACTGAAACAAATGTCACACAGCTAAACTTAAATTGGTATTGTCAGTTAGTTTATTTATTTATTTATTATTTAATTTCTAGGCCGCTCTCCCCACATTTCGCAGGCTCAGAGTGGCTTACAAGGCCTGGTGTGCCAGGATACATAACATCTTTACTACGTCTGACCGCTGATATTACCATCTACCACTGGGATATGGCACCTAGCTCATCTGAGAGATGCCATCTGTTGATTGATTGTTGAGCACTTTAAACTGTTATTGTTTTTAATTATGTATGTTTATATTTTTAACTGTTGCAATGTAAATGTATCCTGGTTCACCAGGCCTTGTAAGCCGCTCTGAGCCTGTGAAATGTGGGGAGAGCGGCCTAGAAATTAAATAATAAATAAATAAATAAACTGACAATACCAATTTAAGTATTTTATCTTAAAGAGATTTACATTAATATATAGATTTTAAAAGTATTGTTTTAGCTCTGCTTAAATTAACTCTATACAATACACATTTCCTTTTTCTAAGCAGATGCTATTATTATATAATACATACAGAGAGCCCTAAAATTACACATCCTAAAAATGTAAGGGAATAGATTAGGGAGTAGTCTTGCACATCCACCACCACTCTGGTATGCTGTCTTTTTTCTTCTACATGCTTCTTTCCATAATACATTTGTCCTTACTCTAAACCATATTGCTACAGAGCAACAGGCATATGCACACAGGATATTGCAGAGCTGGGGTGGGGAAAAGTACAGAAGAGGGCAACTGAGATGATTATGGGGATTATGAGGAAAGGCTGAAGAGACTGGGACTTTTCAGTTTAGAAGAAAAGATGGCTAAAAAAGAGTAAAGAGTAAAGATGGCTAAAGGAGGGGGGCCATGCATTAAAGGACACTGTGTTGCATCCAGATGATGTACTGCTAATGAAAGAATGGGAAAGGCCAGTCTTGCTTGATTCCCCTCCAAACCGTAGCCCCCCTCCTGAGTGGATTTTTACCTACACGGACTCTACAACTCACAACACCAGCTTTTGGAGGGGGGGGTCACAGTATGTTGTTGGGAAAAGAGGAAGGGAGCTAATTGCCCCCATAGATGGAAGAAAGAGTCAGACAACAAACATGGGATTAACAGCCACTTTATTTATTAACAAAAACATGGCAAGGGCTTAATTTAACAAGCGCATGGCCAAGGCCTGGGGTTACCATTAACCCCACCCTTGCCATAGTATGGGCAATGCACCTAGCCTCCGGGTCGTAGCCCACTATAAGCGGCTCAAACCCCAGGCAGCCCAGCCTTGGAACATGCCTTGATGATCCCTCACACACAGCCACAAGGTCAGTGCTGAGTATCCCTCAACAGCACTCCAAAAGGCAGCCTGTTCCCCTCATCCCAAACTGCAAGGCTGCAGTTATGATCTGAACAGGCCCCTTTCCCACCAGGGTTGCTGATAGGTGCTTACCAAGCCGCAACAACTATTTACTAAACTTCCGCCCAACCATAAAGTGACAAATTAATGCAGATGCCACCCTGGCCAGTTCCTCAATCCGCTGCTAGCAATACAGGGTAGGCGAAAAACTCCCCCGTCTCGAGGCCAATCAGAGCAGAGGTAAAAAAATTCCTACCCGGCCTCCCTAAGAAACAGGACGACCAGCCAAAAGCCTGCATTACCTACAGGGTGGGAGGGTGGGTCAAGCACAAGGCACGAATGAGGCTGCTGGGGCCGGGGCTGTCCTTCAGCATGCTAGTCCCATCCCCCAGCAAAACTAGGCTGCAAATGCAGCCAGTCTGATCAGTCCTCCTTACAAGGAGGCAACTTCGTCCCCGCCCAGCCGGCCTTCGGTGGCTGCGGGGATCCGTCCTTCAGTTTCACTAATTAAAGCTGGTTGGATAGAACCAACAGTGGTTGGGCCATCATTTACCTACACGACAAGCCAGCCATATTTCTTTCTATGATTATAGGGATGTACATTTGAATAATAACTGATTAATATTTAGAACAAAGTTTGAGTCCAGTGGCTCCTTCACTACCAACAAAATATTATTCAAGATATAAACTTTTTGAAGAAGTGTGCTTGCACACAAAAGCTTATACCTTTTTTTAAAAAACAAATTTTATTGTTTTTCCAGTTACAAAACTTTACATAGTTACTTTTAAAATATTATCATCACTATCCATTTTTCTATGTAGCTATGTATTCCAATTACAATTCAAGAAATTTTGGGACTTCCTGCCTCACTGATACCATTATATATATAATAGCAATTATACAGATTTAAAATTATTAGCTCTTACAGGTAACAAATTTGGTTACAACAATAAAAAAAGAAAGGTAATTTTTAAACATTTAAAAGTATTATCTAGATATCTATAATATGTACCCTAGTTTCTATTCTTATCATTTCAGTCATTCAGTATATTTCTTTTAAAAATAATTATTTCTTCTTTTAAACATCAAAAATCAATAATTAGTCAATGTAAAAATATTATTTTTCATATCCCAATGTTGTTCTAGATATTCTTTCAGATCTTTCCATTCTTCTAGAAATCTTCCTGAGTCTTGATTATTTAGTTTTCTTGTCCATTTGTCCATTTCTGCCATAAATAGCAGTTTTCTCAACCATTCCCATATGTCTGGGTTTTTTTCACATTTCCAGTTCTGAGCATAGACCATTTTCACTGTAGTCATCATATACCATATTAATGTCCTTTTAGTTACATTAATTTCCTCTAGCTTAAGACCAAGCAATAACATTTCAGGCAGCTTTTTAAAAGTACATTTCAAAAAAAATTTCCATTTCAGCATGAATCATACACCAAAAGACTTTAGCTTTATCACAAGTCCACGACATATGGTAAAAAGAACCTTCTTTTTGTTTACATTTCCAACACTTATTAGACAGCCGTTGATCAATATTTGCTATTTTTTTCCGGAGTCATATACCATCTATACAACATTTTAAAACAATTTTCTTTTAGATTATAACAAGTAGAAATACTCATAGCATTTTTCCACAAATATTCCCAAGATGACATAGCTATTTCTTTGTTCATATTAATTGCCCATTTTATCATTTGTTCTTTTACAAGTTCATCTGCATTATACCATTTCAGGAAAATTTTATACATTTTTGAAATCAGTTTTTTTCACCTTCCTCCCAAACCTGTTCAATCTCATTAATTTTCTTTCTGAAACCCCCACATTTTTTATCTGTCTTAAATAGATCATAAATCTGTCTATACATCAGCCAACCATATTTAAAATCCATCTGGTTCTCATCTTTCAATACAAACTCATTATTTTCAATTTTTAGCAGGTCTCTGTACTTCAACCAGTCTTGTCCTTTAAAGCTCGAAAAAGGTTTTATTACTTCTGCTGGTACAATCCACAGAGGCTTTTCTGCTGGAAAAAAATTCTTGTATCTAAACCATGTATCTATTAAAGTTCTCCTCACATAGTGATGCTTAAACATATTGTCCATCTTCGTTTTATTATAGTACAAATACGCATGCCAACCGAATTGACAATCATGTCCTTCAAGTGCTAATAGTTTTCTGTCTTTTAAAGAGATCCATGATTTTAACCACATCAAACAGACCGCATCATGGTATAGCTTTAAATTTGGCAGTTGAAAGCCTCCTCTTTCCTTTGCATCACACATTATTTTCATTTTTCATATCTTGGTTTTTTTCCTGCCCAGACAAATTTTGAAAGTTCTCTTTGCCATGTTTTAAAGGCTTTAAAGTCTTTCACGATTGGTATTGTTTGTAATAGAAACATTAGTCTTGGCAAAATGTTCATTTTAACTGTAGCAACTCTACCCAGTAGTGATAAGTTTAGAGTATTCCATTTATTAATGTCGTGTAAAATTTGTGTCCATAACTTCTCATAATTATTTTTAAAAAGGTCAATGTTTTTCATAGGCCGAGGACAGACTGGCAATGTAAAGCGGGAGCAAAGTGGAGGGAACTGGTGCGGGGGAAAAACTCCACGGAGCTGGCCGTTCATACTGGCCAGAGCAATGCACAGTGGTGCCAATACAGAGCGTTCAGACTGCTGTGGAGCCGGTGCGCGTGGCGCGCGCAGCTCGCGCGCGCCGTTGCACTTTTTTTTAAATAGCCCTCTGTATTTCTTGAATTGTAATAGGGCTATTCAACATTTCTTTAAGTTTTTCAGTTGGTTTAGGTATTCCCAATGTTTGTAAGTATTCTGAAATTTTACTTTGGTCTACTGTTACTTTTTGAAAAAGTTTAGCATAATATTTAAAGAATTCTCTTTTTATTCCTTTGATGTCCATTATTTCTTTTTTATCTGTCACAATTTTACTTATAATCTTATTTTCTCTTCTTCTTTTTAATTGCCATGCCAAATATTTTCCAGGTTTGTTTGCACCTTCAAAAGATTTTTGCTGCAGCTTTTTAAAATTCCAATATATTTCTTGGTTCAAAATAGCCTTTAGTTGATATTGTATTTCTCTTTGAAGTTTCTTTCTTCCAGGTCTTTTCTTTAATTCTTTCTCCTTTAATTCAGTTGCTTGAATAATACTATTCTGTTGTTCTTTCTTTCTCTTATTCTCTTTATTGTTTAAAAATATCAATGTTCCACGCATTACAGTCTTATAAGCATCCCATACGACTTGTGGCTTGGTTTCTTGGTGTAAATTCATTTGAAAATAAGTTTTTGTGCCATCTTGTATTTTATTAATTATTTCATTATTATCCAAGAGTTCTTCATTTAATCTCCATCTCCGTTGTTTTTCTCCCTGTCTCGAAGTCCACAAGGGATTTTGGTCAAAAATAAGTTTTGGTAAAATTTCTATCTTTTTTGTTTTAAGCGTTAATTCTGACGTCATCCACATCATATCTATCCTTGAGTGTGAGTCGTGCCTGTTGGAGTAAAAAGTATAGTCTTTATCTCAAGGATTCCATTTCCTCCAAACATCTTCCAAACTTTCCTGTTTGACCACTGCAAAAAAAGCTTTAGGTAGCTTTCCAATTGTGTCATCTTTACTTTTTGAACGTCTGTCTATTTTGCTATTTACAGTTCCATTAAAATCACCCATGAGAATTAAATGTTCATAATTAACTTGGTCCAATTCTGCAATTAAGTCCTTAAAAAACTTTTCTTTTGCTCCATTAGGTGCATAGATATTCAGAATCAGGATTTTTCTGTTATGCATGGTTATCTCTGTTGCAGTGTATCTACCTTCTTTGTCTTTAAAAATTTCCTTTGGATCTAATTCTTTCTTGACATATGTTACTACTCCTTTTTTCTTAATTGTTGCTAATGAGAAAAATTCTTCTCCCAATTTTTTCCTAATCAGATATTTACAATCTTGTTTTTTAATGTGTACTTCTTGTAGGCAAATCACGTCGCATTTCTGTTTTTCAAGCCAATGTCTGACTATTTTACGTTTATTGGGTGAATTTAGTCCATTTACATTCCATGAAAGTACTTTGTAATCCATAATGGTGTTAAGTTAAATGTCACCAAATTCTTCAATATTTTTTGCCAAGAAAGCATCTCTTCCATACTCTTAATTACCACTCTTGTGCTTTGGTGGTTAAAACTTACACCTTCAGGAGTTTCCCATCTATATCTGTAGCTTCTCTGTTTCAGTTTATCTGTCAGCCGTTTGAATTTCTTCCTGTCTTGCAACATAGCTCTAGGGAGCTCTTTCATCACAATTACTTTATCTCCATCCATTTCAAAAGGTTCCTTAAGCATTTTCTATAAATCGACTCCCTTACCCTCTTAGTGGTAAATTGCACTACCACATCTCTTGTCAGGTTTCTTCCTCTAGCATACTCAGAATTAACTCTGTAAACCAGGTCAATGTTAGCTTTTATGGCCTCTTCTTCATCATTCAAATAGTCACTCAAGACTTCAGTCATCCTTATGTGTATATTCTCACCCACCTTTTCACCTATCCCTCTGAATCTTAGGTGCTTTTGCATCTCCTTGTATACCATCATTGTTTCCACTCTATAGTTCTCTTTTGTCACTTTTTGAATATTTTCTTCCAGCACAAGCATTTTGTTTTCCATCTCTTTCGATTTTTTTGCCACATTTTGAATTTCAGTCTTTCATTCTCCAAAATTTTTATCCACTTGTCCAGCTAGGTCATTCATTTTCCAATTGTTGATTTTGCTGGCTAAGATCATTAAAAGCTTCTGTCATCCTTTTGTCCATCGCCTCTATCATAGTCATTAGTTCAGTATCTTTTTTAGGAGCCATCTTAGATGCTGACCCTGCCCGATTTCTCTGTTCAGCCTCCGTTTTTGCCCTTTTAAAAAAGCCGATTTTTTGGTATCTTCTAATTTCAGCGTTTTTAGGCTCAATCAATCAGTCTTAAAAAGCTTTAACAAATGCCGTTATTTTCGTCATTCTAGGGTGTTTACTTTTCAAGATATTTGCTTTTAAAGTTTTAGTCCTCCCCAAAATGGCGGACATCTTTTCTCTATGGTACTGGTCACATGTCTTACTTCCTGGTTCTCTTTCACCCGGAAGTGCTCTTGCTAGTTGCAGTCCTCCCAGATCCCTTCCTCTTCAATTCTTCTTTTCTGCTCTCAGCCAGACATTACTTCCTGTTGTCTTCATTTTTTCTCTCACCCATGCATATCTTGCGATGGCTCCAATCCCTCCAGCCCTCTTCTCTGTGACCACAGGAATGGTAAACAAACACTTTACTGGCAGTTTTTAGCTAAAATCCAACTCTTTTAAAACAAAAAAAAAGTCAGTATGTTCTTCAACTGCTCTTCTGCTTATCTGTTGTTTTCCTTACTCTCAAAGACACGTTGCCGATAAGCAAAAAGTTTTTCGTTACCTTTAGATGTTTTTCTGGTAGGGGTGAAGCTTCATAAATTAGAGTCTGTCTTCTTTCAGTCAAGAAATCAGGGGAGTGGAGGTTTTATGCTGAATAAATCAGCCCGGTTCAGCTCTCTAGAGTTGCTTGCAAAGCCCACACTGGGGAGGAGATCAAAGTGTCAACAAGTCTCCTCCGAGATTTATTGATCACCAATCTCACTCTCTCTTGGGTCTTGTTGCTTACTGGATGCTCCCCTGCCTGGGGAGGGTTGCATCGGGTGCTAAAAGCCCCCACATTGTCAGAAAGAACCACCGTTCACCCTTAGCATTTAAAGGGTGCGTCAAATCTCCATTCCCCCCCCCCCAACCGGAAGCTTCACAAAAGCTTATACCTTGAATAAAATTTTATTGGTCTTAAAAGTGCCACTGGACTCAAACTTTGTTCTGCTGCTTCAGACCAACACAGCTACCCACCTGATTAAGATGTAATTGATTAATATAGATAAAAATAATAATCTGCTTACACTTACTACCAACAATCAATGATGATAAGAAACCCTTGGAGGTCACTATTGTTCCAGTGCCTCACAGTCTGATTTCAGTTCACTGGGCAGCAAAGAGAGACAGGTGAATATGTGATAGGGACATCAACAAATAAGAAACACTGCACTGTCTCTGGATTTAGGAGGAGGAGGAGGAGATTGGATTTATACCCTGCCCCTCACTCAGAACCTCAGAGTGGTTTACAATCTCCTTCCCTTCCTCTCCCCACAACAGACACCCTGTGAGGTAGGTGGAGCTGAGAGAGCTCTTTCTTGAAAGAACAGCTTTGAGAGAACTTGTGACTGACCCAAGGTAACCCAGCAGCTGCATGTGGAGGAGTGGGGAATCAAACATGGTTCTCCAGATTAGAGTATGCTGCTCCTAACCACTGCACCAAACTGGCCCTCTTTAGGGCTTTAGGACATTCCCAGTTAGCACCCATAATAAAATACCTTATGCAAAAGATATTTTATTATGTGTATATATGACCGCAAGACAGGGCAATGCTTCACTTGCACAGCTGTGGTTCAAGGCCCAGCAGAGAGCCTGTCACTGATACTTGCCCCATCTCCAATAGCAGAAGTACTGTTCAGTATCAAATGAAACAGAGTACAATAAGGGAATATTCTGCTTCTTCCTCCAAGAGTCCCTCCCATTCCTAAGGTTCCCATACCATCACAGAGGCTTCTGAGCAATATCTGTGATGTGACAGCAGTGATACCATCTGACCTGGATTTTCAGATAGAAATCTGGGGTGCTGGTACATGGAGACCCAAAAGTAGGCTTTAGTTTTCCATTTGAAACAGTCAATACTGTATAAAGGTAGGGAGGGGCAAAAGACCACTAAGTCCAGAAACTAAAATTACCCAGTATGTAACAGTGTAGAGTAGGAATTAGGGTTGCAAACTCTGGGTTGAGAAATTCCTGGAAATTTTGGGGTGGGGCCTGAGCCTAGGGAGGGGTTTGGGGAGGGGACAGAATTAAGTAGGGTATAAATGCCACAGAGTCCATGCTCCGATGCAGCCATTTTCTCCAGGGGAACTGATGTCTCTAGTCTGGAGATCAGTTGTAATTTTGGGAGTCTCCATGCCAAACCTGGAGGCTGACAACTCTACTGTGGAGACATGGGTTCAAATCTACTCAATCCTAATTATAACTAATTATAAAATTAATAAAGTGCATTTTATTATTAATACTAAGAAAGATAAAGAAAAAGAAGCAATAGTAGTAAGAAATAGGCCATCATTAGCAAATAGTTTGTTTAAATCTCATAAAATGTTTTTGGTTTTTTTTAAAGTCCATCCTGTCATTCAGAAATGTACCTTGGGTGATGTGTAGTGCTGTCTTTGGATGATTTCCAAAGACGCATTACCAGTAAAAAACATATAATGAAAGTTGAGTATGCATACCTACCTAAGTTGCACATTGCTGACTTTTTTTATTTTGAAAAGGAATTGACACTTAGGAGTAATTTCTTCCCTTCCATCTTTCTAATTTCGTCTCCCCTAGTACTGAAGAGTGGCTTCGGTTTGGAAGAACTTCTTGGCCTGATGTCTGTGCTGCAAACTCTGCCAGCACAACAACAGCTGAACTCTGATAACTGCAATGAAGTTACAAATGGAACTGCCACAAGACCAGGTGGGCTTCCGCAGGCTCCGACATAGCTGTTGCCAGTGGTACTGGACAGTGAGCCAGAATTAACCATTGGCAGAGACAGGAATTATATTTTGGAGTCTGCAAGTAGCTGGGAATGCAAGAGAACTTCATGGCTCATGAAGTTTCTTCCAGTATGTTTCTATGATTCTGAGAAGTATATAGCTTATACTATAAGCAATTTCCTGGCTAAGGGGTTGCAAGGTGGATTGATACTTCATACATATGTATATATTATCCAGCATAAGTTGCTTCTTTATTGTCATCACAAAACCCATTAATAATTCTGCCTTTTCAATCTTCTGAGGTTTTGAAGTCTCTACTTAGTGCTAACAATAAGATATTTTTTATGTATGAATAAGAACAAAAAGCCAGCCTGATTACAAAGGAGGTCTGAGACCTTTGTGCCACATTTCACTACCAACCGCTAGATAGCCCTTTTATGGCCTTATAATAACTGAAACTTTTGAACAATCATCAGCCAACAATAGAGCTGATCTTCAGGCAATTGAGCTTTGTACCACTGTATCCCTTCTGGGAAAAGCATTTTTCCCTCTTTAAAAAATACATATAATAATCAGGACTTTCTCAGGCGTTTATTACCAGCCTGAAGTCATTTTCACACCTCAGAAATGAAGACTTAATGAGCAGGGATATTAAAGAATGAAATTGGCTGGCATCTTCCTCCCTATCTGAGCATAATCACAGGACAGCCTTGGATTTTGATTCTACAGTGGGATTTTCAGGATTTTCAGCTTAGTTTACAACAAGCTTTTTATTGTGCAAGTGCTTACAACTTCAGTTTTACTTTAGTAATTTTCACCTTCATGCTAGGGTCACCAGCTGGTGGTTGGCACTCAGTGGGTGATGGGGAGTGGGACATGGGGGGCAGTGTTCCCTCCAAGCTGAGTTAGTGTGAGCTAGCTCACAGTTTTTTAAACCTCTGGCTCACACATTTTTGCAGGGCTCTTCTTGTAGAAAAAGCCCAGCAGGAACTCATTAGCATATTAGGCCACACCCCTGACAGCGCAGCTCATTAACATATTAGGACACACCCAGTGTTCCCAGAAGTGTGGTCATCCAGCCAAATCCACCTTTTGCTTCTTATTCTGTTTACCTTGTTGTCAAAACAGTTTTGACAAAACCAATAAAAACATTATTTTCTGTCCCATCTATACAAAACCTTGCCTGAACCAATATCTTATGTCCAACAATTATTCCCACACTGGATTGGAATCAATTACTAAGGGTTAGGTTCCCATGGAAATCAGGTTGCCTTCCTGCAGAACTAGTATGCTGAATATGATTTTTTAGGGTTGCCAACCTACAGGTGGGGTCTGGAGATCTCCTGGAATTACAACTGAGCTCCAAACTACAGAGATCAGGTCAATGGCTGCTTTGGAAAGTAGAGTCCATGGCATTATGCCTTGCTTAGGTCCCTCCTTCCCCTAAACTGCACCCTCCACTCCCAAATCTCCAGGGATTTCCTCAACCTGGAGTTGGCAACCCTAGTTCACTGGCAGAACAATGCTAGGAGCCAGTTTGGTGTAGTGGTTAAGTGCGTGAACTCTGTTCTGGGACAACCGGGTTTGATTCCCCACTCCCCCCCTTGCACCTGCTAGATGACCTTGGGCAAGCCATAGCTCTGTACCAGCTGTTGTCTCAGAGCTCTCTCAGCCCCACCTACCTCACAGGGTGTCTGTTGTGGGGAGGGGAAGGGAAAGGAGTTTGAAAGATGCTCTGAGACTCCCTTGGGTAGTGAAGGGCGGGGTATAAATCCAATCTCTTCTTCTTCTAGGTTTGTGGATGCACTGGATGGGAGTAGTTTGTGGACTATTTTATTCAAGGTACAAAATTTTATTCAAGGTATAAGATTTCATGTGCCACCCACACTTCTTCAGATGGAAGACGTGTGCATGCACACAAAAGCTTATACCTTGGATGAAACTTTGGACTCCAACTTTGTTCTGCTGCTTCAGACCAACACGGCTACCCACCTGAATTATTACACTATAATAGTTTTTACAAGCAATTATGTACCAGTGGAGTGGTTACCATGCAGAGTCTGTCCCACAGGTAAAATTATCCTGTGAACAGGTGGTCTTTACCACATAAAAGTATCACTACCATCACAAGATCACCAATCATTGGAACTCCTCAGAAGCGGAAATCTCTCTTATTAAGAGATTTAAGAACATCAACTTTGCTGGCCCATTAAAGGCAGATGTCAATCCATTGGCAGGAGAAGAGGGACGATCATCTTCTTCAGAAACTCTGCCCACTTTTTTAAATGTCACAAAACAGGCAATCTCCAAAGTGCAGCTGACCATGCTCATTTTTAGTTACAACTCTGTTTCTCTGCAGATGTCCCCTAAAGATGTCCCCCATGCAACAGTCAAGTGTTCTGACAACACACACAACAATGAAGCTACTTTTTCAGATGTTTTCTCTTACATGGCAGTAAGCACCAAACCACTTTAATACAGACTTTAAACACACATATATTTGCAAGCCATTCCCAACAAGACACAACAATGAACTCAGGCTTCAAAGTTACTTTTCTTAAGCAGAAGATGCCATGAGAAAACTAAAGAGATTCTCAAAAATTAAAGATATTGTCAAAACCAGCATTTCCTGGGCTCTCTGCTTTTTTTACACCCGCCCCCTTTTCAATGTTTTTTAATAAAAACAGAAAGAATGGAAGGGAGGGAGGGAGGGAGGGAGGGAGGGTTAGGTGGGGGGAGAGAAAGGAAGGAAGAAAAAGGAAGGAAGGAGGAAGGAAGGAAGGTAGACAGACAGACAGAGGAAGGAAGGAAGGAAGAAGGAAGGAAGGAAGGAAAAGGAAGGAAGAAGGAAGGAAGGAAGGTAGACAGACAGACAAAGGAAGGAAGGTAGGTAGGTAGGTAGAGGAGAGAGAAAGGAAGGAGGGAGGGAGAGAGAGAAAGAGAAAGGAATAAAGAAAGGTGGGGGGGCAGAGAGAGAAAGACAGAAAGAAAGACAGAAAGAAAGGTGGGGGGCCAGAGAGAGAGAGACAGAAAGAAAGGTGGGGGGGGCAGAGAGAGGGAGAGAGAGAGGGAAAAGAGCACAGAGAACTTGAGCAGGGAAAGCCACGCAATGTTGGCAAGCCAAATGCAGAAAGCCTAGCCCCTGTGCTTAATCTTTGGGCGGGGCTTTCTCCTGCTGGCTTTTTTTGCTCTTAAAGGGAAAGCACCCGGTGGAGCCTATTCCTGCTGGCTCCCTGCAGGAACTTTCCCTTTAAGTATAAAAAGCTCAGGTCGGGCAGGGAGGGGGCGGGGCAGGCTCGGAGGCCAGCCGGAACGGCGTTCCTGCGCGTTCCTGCTGAAATCGAGCCCTGCATTTTTGTCTTAGCTCAGGAAGGATGGCGACAAAGCAAACTGCTTTATGCAGTAGCCAAATCGCTCACTCAACTTTAATGCTCACAAAGTTGAATTTTTGCTCACAAGACTCCACAACTTAGAGGGAGCATTGGGGGGGTATCATTGTGTGAATGGCATGACATCATTTCCAGAGCAAACATGCAAGTGGCATCATGCCATTCTAGGATTCAGTGGAAATTTTGTGAGTTTAACAGAGATTCCACTGGGTCTCTTTTTCTGTTTATAAAACAACCACCACCCCCATTTGTTGAAGAGACTTTCCCCCCTTGTTTTTCCAGCTGTTGATCTGAATCTGGACCTTGATATGCACAGGCTTAAGATCCTAAGTATATTAAAGTACCCAAAGTACATGTTTAAGACCAACAAAGTTTTATTCAAAGTATAAGCTTTTGTGTGCATGCACACTTCTCCAGATACAATGAAATGGAAATTACCAGTCCATACATATAAATAGAGAGTGACCAGTAAATCAGCATACAGCATAATGAAGATGTTTAATGGCCAAACAGGAATAACAAACTTAGTTTATATGGTTACCATTTGTTTGGGTTTAATTCTGGGGGAAAACATAGTGAAGGAAATAAATATGTCAAAGTTGGAGATTAATGGGCAGATGTATCCTTAATTGTGGAATACTGAGAGTAATTAACTGAGACCTTGCCATTATGCTCCATCCTCCCAAGCATGGAGGTGACCTTATAGCATCATCTTCTTTGAAGTGGGGTGATTGGCTGTGTAGAGCTTTTTCCACTTCAGTGTCTGTTGTGGGGAGGGGAAGGGAAAGGAGTTTGTGAGCTACTCTGAGGGAAGGGTGGGCTATAAATCCAATCTCCTCCTCTCCTCCTCCTACAGAGAAATACATTCCAGACCAGAGAAATATATTCCAATCTGCCACTATGAATTACATTACATTCTACTATTCATTACATTACAATCTATTATTCTAATCTATTATTCCAAATAAGAAATGAAATGAAATAAAATAAAATAAAATAAAATAAAAAGGATGTATTGCCCTTCCAGGGGACTGGTAAGAATACAGACGTAAGATGCACATGAAGGCTCATGCCTTTAATAAACCTTTGTTGGGCTTAAAGGTGCCACTATACTCTAAATTTGATGTATGGGCTGTGAGGTTAGCATATGTAGTGAGACAGGAAACCAATAAACATAGTGGGAGTTATTTCTGAGCAGACACACCTCAGATCATGCTTGAAAACTCATCTGTCGTTACAAAGCAAACTGTGGGTGTACCGGGTGAAAAACAATCCCAGCAGAAGGGGGAAAAGACAGCCTGATCTTTAGAAAAAGGAGATTGAATACAGGGTGAGAGGGGGGACAAGATATATATATGGGTAGGGAAAAACCCTTAACTTTTCCACAGAAGTTTTTCTTCCTGAAGAGTTCAAAAGCCAGACCATGGGCAATTCTGCATCTAGAATTTGTTCCACATTTTCTCAACTGGAAGGAAACAGTGCAGCTCAAAATCACATTCAGATACCTCGAGGCAATGCCATACTGACTGCAGTCATCCCTAAATGGCCATAAATCTATGCAGAAGGTACCATAAAATCCAATTATCAAAGAAAGCAAAAGCGGCATGGAGTGTGGAGAGTAGCATAAAATTTGATGATCAAAGGAAGTGAAAGCAGCATGCAATGCAAATGGGAATTTCTGTTCCAACTTGGGTTTCGTAAAACAATAGAGGGAAAAGCCAATGCAGAATCACCCTAGTTTTTTTGTTTTTATCACCTTATTAGTGAGGAGGAGTCCATGTAGTTCTTTTGCAATTGGGTAAATTTGCATTGGGTAAAAAATAAGCCCTGACTTGGATGGCCCTGGCTAGCCTGATCTCATCAAATCTTAGAAGCTAAGCAGTGTCGCCCTTGCTTAGTACTTGGATGGAAGACCATCAAGGATGTCCAGGTCTCTACAGAGAAGCAGGGAATGGCAAACCACCTCTGTAAGTTTCTTGCCTTGAACATGCTAAGGAGTCACCATAAGCTATCTGTGACTTGATAGTACTTCCCACCACCAAATAAAAGAAAACACATACCAAGAAGTGGAGGGGAGGATTTTGCCTACCCTTTGCCTAGGGAGGCAGAGACAAGCTCCAAACCACTACACTTATTTCTGTAAAGTGGAGACTGAGAAAGCAAAATGTGGGAAAGAAGAGGCAAACAAGACAGCAGAATAGCAGCCAGGAGAGAAAAGGCTACTGACAAGACTAGCAATCCTGGAGCGCCATCTAAAAGGAAAAAAGAGAGAGCTGCCCAGAGGAATCAAATGCAGCACTAAAAATGCATCACAGTCACTCATTGCCCTTTGCAGGAAAGGTAAAGACATGGGATTAGCCCCGTACTCAGAAAAAAAAATTGTTGGGGGGGGGGCAAGGGGGCAGTTTAGTACAGTGGAGCTGACTAGATACATTGTTAGGGAAATACAGAGGAGAGACATGGCTAGGTAAGAGTTGACAGGTAAAAAGGGATGGGGAGCAGCACATGGGTCAGTTCCAGGGCTATCTTTGGGCAGGAACACACAGAACCAGAGTTCTGGCTGGCTCCTGAGTTGGCCACACCCAGCAGGCATTAGCAATAATAGGCCACACCTAACAGCAGAAACTCATTAGGATTGGCTAACATGCAAATTAATTCCTGCTACAAAAAAAGCCCTTGATTTTGACAACAAACAAGGTAAACAGAATAAGAAGCAAAAGGTGGGTGTGTCTGGATGACCACTCTTCTGGTAATATGGGGGTGTGGCCTATTATGCTAATAAGCTGTGCTGTCAGTGGTGTGGCCTAATATGCTAATGAGTTCCTGCTGTTGGGTGTGGCCTATTATGCTAATGAGTTCCTGTTTTTCTACAAACAAAGCCATGGGCAGTTCAGATATAATAAAGAAAGGCCAGGATTTGTGTCTGGGAGCTGTAGTTTCTTTGAAGCACTGTGCATTGCTCCAGAATCAAAGCCTATCCCCAGAAGTTCCAAGATGTCTGACAAGCAGGGCTCCGTTGGGGCCGGGGCGTGCCAGAGCGCCGCTCCGGGAGAGAGGAGGCGGGGGGGCGGGCACTTAAGAAAGCCCCGCCCCCCGCTCGCTCTTCCCAGGCTGCGGCAGGCCGCCGCCGGCCTGTGAAGAAGCCCCCTCCCTCCCCCCTCCCACTGCTCCCGGGGTCGGAAGCCCTGCTTGGAAGCCCTGCTTGGAAGTGGCGAGCCCTGGCACAGGCCAGGCCGCCCACATCGTCACCGCTCCAGTTGAGGCTGCTGCTTCTGCTGCGGCGGCCGGCTCCTTCTTCCTCCTTCTTCCTCCTCCTCCTGCGGGTCTCCTTCTCCACTGCCGGCGGCAACAGCAGCAGCGATGGGTGTACTGGAGATGGGGCGTCCGGCGGCTTTCGGCCCTCCCCTCCCTCGCCAAAAGCCCTGCTTCAAAGCGGTGAGCCCGGGCCGGCCGCATCATCCCCGCTCCAATTGAGGTTGCTGCTGTTGAGGCCCTGGCGGCCAGCGCCTTCTTCTTCCTCCTCCTCCACCTCCTCCTGCGGGTCTCCTCCTCTGCCGGTGGCAACAGCAGCAGCAGCAATGGGTGTACTGGGCAGGCTCGCCCTGGGCGGCTCCCATTTTCCCAGGCTGGTGCCCCCGAGACCTTCTGCAGCCGCGGCTGCCACCCTCACCTCAAGCATCCCCGGCCTCCGAGGTGAGCAGAAGGGACCTGGGGGAAGGGACGCTGTGGAGGGCAGCCAGGCAGATCCCCAGGAGGCCACGCCTGGCGACAATTGGGCCGCTCATCTTCCTCCTCCTTCGGGGTTCCTGAGGCAGCAGAGAGGTAGAGATCTACACAGAGATCTATACAGCTGACCACCTTGGTCTTCTTACTGAAAGCGTTCAATGAAGAGAGTCGATATGTGCGTGCATACACATGGTGGGGGGGTCGGTTGAAGAGCTCTCTTTACCCCTCCGACCCCCCCCCCTTCCTGCACGACTTCTGGGGCGCAAGTGGGGGGGGGAGGAACGCAGCCCTCAGGAACCCCCATCTGGGAAGGGAGGAGCCCTTTGGAGCAGCGCAACAAGAAACGCCAGACGCTGCAGAGGGAGGAGGGGCTGATTCAGCAAAAGGTGATGTCATGGACTGGGCTCCATCTCACACTTCAGCGCCCCCTCCCCGCTTTGCATCGCTGCCTCCGCCCCCCCCCCCAAATCCGCACTGGGAATATCAGGACTCTGAGAGAGCAGGATCACTGTCTGCACCCCCTGTTGAGTGGCCGCCTGGTGCTCAGCCTCGGTCCAGAAGGCTCCCAATTGAAGAGTCTCAGCCTACTGTTCCCTCTAAGCTGACTCAGTGTGAGCAAGCTAGCTCAGTTTTTTAGCCTCCGGCTCGCTCACACATTTTTTTGTCTTTGCTCCGGAAGGGCGGCTCCAGAGCAAACTAACTTGGCTGCAGCTGCCTCTGGCTGCTGGGCAGCCCAGCCGCCCGGAGTAAGAACAGAGGCTGTTGCCTGCTGCGCCCGCCGGAGGGCTTCTTTATCTGGGCCATGGGTGAGTCTGGGAGAGGGGGTGGGGCGCCGAGGAATAATCACAAAAGCTGTATTGTTTGAAGAGAGCTTATGGTTTAGTTTGTACACCTCTCCATCAATATTACCCAGTGGCCACTAGTAAGCATGGGAAAATCTTCACAACTCCACAAGGAAGGTTAAGCTAAGTGTCAGAAACTTGCTTAAAGCTGAGTAAGGCTGGTTTTTCTATACCAACCCAAACCACTACACCAAGCTCTGCCCCTGGCATAATTCTTAACTAGCCCTTCCTTCCTTCCTTCCTTCCTTCCTTCCTTCCTTCCTTCCTTCCTTCCTTCCTTCCTTCCTTCCCTCCTTCCTTCCTTCCCTCCTTCCTTCCCCCTCCCTCCCTCCCTCCCTTCTTGCCTTCTGACACACTGCCGATGACGTCAGGGATGTGTGGCCTTATGACACTTCCAGTGACGTCAGGGGGTGTGGCATATGCAAATAAGTTATGCTAATGAGCTCCTGCACCTCTTTTTTTATGAAAGGACCCCTGCTGACAAGCATTGCTGAAAGAGCTGGGAGAGCCCCTCGATATTTTACAAACACAACCTGGTTCCATTGGCTAGCTACCCCCTGAGCAGCCCCTTAACCCCTGGTGCCAGCCAGCTATCCTCCTCACACCCCCTTCCTACATTCCCCCCTTTGCAGGCAATCCCAGAGGAGAGCAAAGACAGGAACTTCTTCTTGCACCTCCCAAAGCAGCTTAGGCATTACAATTGCACCAGCAGCAAGCTGAGTGTGGGCTGAGACACGCTTCCCCTTCATGCCAGGCAGGCACTTCACAGAGAGGAGGAAAGGGGGAGGCACAGCTGTTTGGGGAAGGTGTCAGGTAGCCATAGGCACCGCTGTGTGTATGGGCCTGTATGGGATCCATGTAGATGCACTTGTTCCAGACTGCTTTCCCATGCAAAGGTGGCAACCACCCACCTTTGGAGGACCCCACCCTTAAAATACCTCCCCAGTCTCTGGGTGCTCTTGAAGCAAGTACTTCTGTGCAAGCCTCTTTTCACTTTCACCTATCCTTTTTTAGACTCTAGCTGCACCCACATTTAAAGTGCCTCTTTGAGTAAGAGCAAAGTTGGGACCAAATTGAACTTGCCAAAGACAGTCAACAGCCACCAATAAATGTATCCCAGCCTGGGAAGTGGTGGGGAGAAGCCACCACTAAAAATGTCTTCCCAATCCCTAATTGCTCTTTCTTTTCTTTGCATGAGAAAGTGACCCTCAGGGAGGAAAACAGGGTGGGGGGGAGGCATATGAACACAAGAGAAGCCAGTGTTGGATCAGGCCAATGGCCCACCCAGTCCAACACTCTGTCACACAGTGGCCAAAAACACTGGGTGCCCTCAGAAGGTCCATCAGTGGGGCCAGGACACTAGAAGCCTTCCCACTGTTGCCCCACCCGCCCCCAGCACCAAGAATACAGAGCATCACTTGTCCCATAGTCCCTATCTATACCTTGTGGCTAATAGCCACTGATGGATCTCTGCTCCAAATGTTTATCTAATTCCCTCTTGAAGCTGTCCATGCTTGTAGCTGCCACTACCTCCTGTGGCAGCTGGAGGGTTGCCTTCTAGGGTAGTGGTGCAGTCCACTGGGATTTTTCTGGCTTTCTTAAATAAACAATCTCACCACCACCACCACCTTATAGTATGGTTGCTGAGCCGCAGCTCCACTATTCCAGTCAATGAGGGCAAGAGACAGAGGTAAAGTGGCAAGGGATGGATTTGTGGCCCTCCCTCCCTCCCCCACCACCCTACAGCTGACTGTGCAGCAGGCCCCAACTAGAATGGTAGTGAGGGAAAGAGGCTGGAGCAGGGGCTCTGCAATCATTGCTGTAGGATGGTGGGAGGAGCCTCCACAGACTCTATCCCTTACCCTCTCATACCTACACAGCCAGCCAGCCACTGGTACCTGGCATGCTGCATGACGGTCCAGAGGCCCCCAACAGTGCAAGGACCAAGGCAACTGCCCTGGTTGTTCTGTGGCTAAAACTGACCCTAAACATGGAAAAAGACAGGCAACTTTTTAAAATTAAAACCTAACTAGATGTGAGGGAGGATCCCTGCTAGGCTGAGCAGACAATACTTGATGGACCAAGAGTCTGATTCAGTAGTGGTGGGGCTGTGGGGCTTGTTTGCCTCCACGTTGCATAACAGTGAAAATAAAGTATTGAGTCTGAGAAAGGGAGGGGAGGAAGCCTACCCATGCATGCTGGCCTGTTCACATAGCACAGAACTAAGGTTTGAAATCACATCAGAACCATACCACTAGCAAATCTCATGCTGGCAGAACCTGGGCAGCTACCTGCAGGTCGCGGCCACATGAGCGAGATAATCCAGATGGGAATCAACACAAATTTGTGCTGGTGCAATTTGCGCCGCATTTGCATGATCACACAGGTCCGTGGACCTATGAGGGCAAACCACTGCTGCGCAATCACATGCAACTGTGGGCGTGTTGGTTCCCCCCCCCCCCCCGGCCATTTTCTATTCGCTTATTTGCTTAAACAAGGGATTGATGAATTGCCTCTCCACCCCGGGGGTCATCCGATGATGTGAATACCGGGGGGGAGAGAAAAAGCCTGATCCCCGATACCACACATTTACGCTGGCATGATCACACAGGAAAAGTCCGGCTCCGGGCCTTCACAAACCATTTGATACTGCCTTTTCACTGGTAGCTTTTTATGCCGATTCCCTGCTGGCTCAAAGCGGCTTGCGACAGTTTGACGATAGTTGTGGGATGCTTCCCAGATGTGCTGGTGTGATCGTGCCACTTTGAGCCGGCGGGGAATCGCTGTCGCAAATGGGTGCGTATGATCGCACTCGCAATGTATCAAACTTCACGATAAGAACATAAGAGAAGCCAATATTGGATCAGGCCAATGACCCTTCCAGTCCAACACTCTGTCACACAGTGGCCAAAAATACCAGGTGCCATTAGGAGGTCCACCAGTGGGTCCATGATATTGTCTAGAACCTTTTCTAACAGTCCAATTTACCATTTATAAACATAGCCACCCTGAGCTCGCCATTGGCGGGGAGGGCGGGATATAAGTCGCATGAAATAAATAAATAAATAAATAGTTCCTCCTTTGATAGAAAAGGCCATTTTTGTTTTTACGTAAGCTTGCTAATGGAAGAAGTAGGTGTTATACAAAGAGATGGAAACCATTTATTCTTGTAAGTGAAGCCATTGGTAAGCAGGAGATCCTTGCCATTTATTGCTATATGTTCCTCCTACATATAAAATTCTCAGAGTGTTAGGTCTGAACTGAGCATTATGCATAATGATTAGCAAACAGCCAGGTTTATGCTGAAGTGAGCCTGGGGTCAAACCACTCTTTTGTACTTAAGGGATTTGTTTTCTTTGCCTTTGGGAGAAAAAAAAGATGTGAATTAAACTACAGTTTATTGTTTCATAAAACCACAGTGGACAAATTACCCAGCTATGCTGTATTGGCTAGAATTGTTAGTTAAAAGTGACAAGCAAAGCTGTAATTTACGCTACAGCACTGGCATTTTCAGCCACGTTGCTGGCATTAAATCTTGCACTGCAAAACCTTCTTTTGTGTTTCTGACTTATTTTGTGTTGAGAATCATTTAGCCACAGACCCCGACTGCTAATATACTTCCATCAAATGCAAAGTATAAATCAAAATTACTGGATCACTCAAACTCAGACTGAGTCATTGTTTATATAGTGGTTTGCCATTTATTACATCTGCATGGGGGCTGTTAAATTATGATATATGGCACATGTCTGCCTGCCATCTTGGCAGACCCTTTTGCAAATAAAAAAGTGGTGCTTAACCAATTACTCCCTTAGCTATACAAAGAATAAGTAACAACAGTAATACCTAAGGAGAGGTAGAGTGGAACAGAGGTTGACAGAACCAACTCATTGCTTATCTGTTCAGCTTTGATACACTAAGTGAGAAAAATGCACCATTGTTCAAGAAACAAGCTCTGAAACTCTTTTGTGTCTCTCCGAAGCACCCTCCACAAAGCATATCAAAAAAACTTTCTGCCAAAAAATGACAATTTATTTTTCTGTATAAATCTCTACCAGAGATCCCTAGAGAAGGCCTAGATGGACAAAGTTCCAAAGAGCTCAGTCATGCAAGGGTCCAGGGATTTGATCAAATCCTATATTTTCTTGTATGACTGAGTTGAGGCTGAGTGAGGGGAATGCAGGATGAATCTTTAGTCTCTGATTGCTTTTGTCAGCTCTGGTCTCTACAAAAGCTAGGTCCTCTTGTGGTGGGGTTGGGGTGGTAAGGGGGAAAGGTACGTGAGTTCAAACCCACATTTCCATTGATTTTCTACAGCCTTAACTGGAATTGTTCAATATGACAGATGAAGGATTCACCAGATACTAGAATGCCTCTGAGATCCACTATTCTTTACCAGGCAAAAATCAAGCCTTTTTAAGAAACAGTACATGTTGACAATAGCTGCATTCAGACATCCCAAAAACCTGATAATTTAATTGCGGCTTAAAATTGTAGTTTGTGGGGAGTAAATTAACTCCATTTAATTTGTGCACCTGCATTCATGCATCACAGATAATCAAAGATATTTTCTCACTAAGAGTCTCTATATAATATAGTAGCAAGAAGGTGTTACCCAAACTAGACCCTGAGAAAGGGAAATTAGCTTTAAAAGAGTTCCAGAAAGGAATAACACATGACCTTGTAGGTGGATCTTGGCAGGTGTGCCCCACAATAAAATTATAAAGAAAGACAGTGAGAGAGAGTGATTTTAAACACACAAAAATAGCTTTATTGTATAAAAAATAAAGTAAAAGAAGTAAAAATGTAAAGAACCTATACTAAGCACCTGAGAACTAATTCCCTAAGTAACCACACACACATACACACACCAACAAGAGGCTATACTTATAAAAGGTAGAAGGGAAGAAATTGGGAAGTTTTAGGGAAGGGACATATGACATGAGATCCTATGCTTGAGGTCTGGAGAGGTCCAAGGCTTAGAGCGAGGAGGAAAAAAAGGAACCTGCAACATAGTTGTAGGTGTGTTCAGGCAGTGGGAAAAACCTGGCACACCTTCCACTGAGTTGGGATGGTCTTTTTATGTGGAAGGATCCCATACCTAGACATGGAAACCCGCTTTCCCAGGAATCCAATTGGGCCAAAATGTAAGGTTTAAAATTCACTGGCTGTTTTAAAGTTAACTGCTGTCCAACTTAGGTGGGAAAAATACCTTGATTAGGTTATTGTGATCCAAATCTGCATGGGCATAAAGAGCGTGGGAGAGACAACATGATTAACATACTTTAATTAGGCTGAAGTGAGCCAGATCTGCATTGACACAAAAGTCTGGGTGAGTCAAGACAGCTCCTGATACAGAATTGAGTATAAATTTATGACTTGAATGCCCTTCTTGACTGAGTTTTTTAAAAAAAATAAATAAAGAGGGAAAAAATGGGAGCTGGTCATTGGTTGGTGAGAACTCTGAACTGCAAGAGATTGCACTTAATCAGTTTGTAATGCCAGCACATCCTACCTCTTTCTTCAGTTTTAATGGCTGTACTCAGATGCCTTTATGACACTCTCCAGGTTTCAGGTCACCTTGGCACTTAAGCTGTAAAAAGGGGCACCTATTAAAACAACTAAATCCAAAAAAAGATGTGGACCCTACCAGTGTTCCCTCTAAGCTGAGTTAGTGTGAGCTAGCTCACTGTTTTTTAGCCTCTGGCTCGCACATTTTGGTCTTAGCTCAGGAAGGATGGCTCCAGAGCAAACTAATTTATGCAATAGCCAAATTGCTCACTCACAACTTTAATGCCAATAGCTCACAAAGTAGAACTTTTGCTCACAAGACTTCACAGCTTAGAGGGAGCATTGGAACCCTACTAACCAAGGGGGTCTCAGCTGGAGGAAGGGCAGGGTTCTTACACAGGAGTGTGCATATCTCAATTAATGCAGCTACTCTCATCAGTGGTTACCTGTATTAAGAAGTGTCTTCAAAGACTGGGGGGGGGGGAGGGCAGATTCCCTCTGCCACTATAGAGAGAAACTATAGATGCAGCAGGAAGGGTCTAATTTGTGATTTGTAGAGCAGATGACTTCTTTTGTTTTAAATGCTTCTGTGTAATTCAGGGAACCTGCTCGGCTCTGGAGCAGCTGCCACTGTCCTTTTTTCCTGATCCCAGACCCCCAGCAGCTGCTGTTACGTGAGAATGGTCGCACTTACGTGTCAGAGAGACAATTCACACGGAGGTTCAATCAGAATACAGCCTTTATTAGCGTGGTTTGCAAAGCACGGAGAACGAAGGGGGAGGCAGTCTCCACCAACGCTCTGCCTTACCTTTAGACTGATCATCTTTTATACCCTTTCTGGCTGAAGGAGTCAGTTGACCCCCTCCCTCACAATCTATCTCTGGAAATTTTCCTACCATTGTTCTATCACCCTGTGATTAATATTCCCCTTATACTATATTGGTATACTATATTGGTTCCATGGTTCCATTGGTTCCATTGGTTACTACTTAATTACCCTTATACTTAATTACCTTTATCGGTCACACATACTGATTACACAAACATTTCATCTAACCGTTCCCCTTTTGCTTTCTTGTCCGGGCATGTCAGCCTTCAGGCATGTCGGCACCAAGTACATCTTGGCCAGTCCCTCAGGGTTCTGAACATTCCTTTCCCCTTTCACTGCTAGCAGCCATTGTTGTGCCACTGAGGCCTGCACTGGCTGCTGGCATTCTCTGCTGCAGCTGGACCCATGAGAACTGTGGGGGCTCAAATCAATTATGCATGATTATGTGGACTCAGACCAGACTGGTTTCATACCACATCAGCAAATCATAGAAAATATCTGTCGCACCCTGATAATAACATGGCAAGGGATCAGCAGAAGGTTCTCTAATTCTTACACTCAACTGTGAGAGAGCCTTTGACTCTCTGGTGACCACCTACATGCTCTCATTCCTTAAAAAGATGGGTTTGGGTGACAATCCCGGAGAGTGCTGTTCTTCCTTTATAATTCCAGTACAACTAAAGTCAGAGTCAATTGACACAACTCCTCTACCTTTTATCCTTCTCAGGGCACCAAGAAGGGCTGTCCCCTTTCACCTCTTATATTTGTCTTTGCTATTGAGCCATTGGCAGAAGAACTTTGTAGACGTAATGATTTTACAGGCATCTCTATCAGAGGTGTGGATCATAAAGTAAATCTCTATGCAGAAGACATGACTTTATACGTTTCTGACCTGTTGAGATCACTGCCTGCCATCATGGGCACTCTTTGTGAATTTGGATGCATCTCATTCTTCAGATACACCCATCAAAATCAGAATTATATCCAATACATTTCAATCCTGCAACAAGTTCTAGGATACAACAAATTTCCCTTTTCAGTGGTCTGTTACTTCCTGGAGGCATCCAGGAGTCCATATCCCTGTGGACTTGAATAACTTGCTTGTCTGCAACTTTCATCAACTGCATACAGATGTCTGAATACAACTTCGAGACTGGATCACCTCTCAACTATCATTAACGGATCATTTACATATTATTAAAAGCTTTATTTTTCCCAGATTTCACTTCCGTTTTTGAATTCTCCCTATTACTATTCTGGACAAGACCTTTTAAAATGGCGATGCATCCTGTACTCTTTTATCTGGGCTTTTAAAAAGTCTAGATTGAACCGCAATTTGCTACACAGACCTGCCTCTATGGGTGGACTGGACCTACATTTCTTATGGGCTTACTATCATGCTTCCATCCTCTCCAATATGATATGGATGCAACACACAGAGTCTCCTCTGAAATGGATGGCTATTGAGCAATTTTACATCACCCCATCACTCTCCAAGAGATTTTCTGGCTGTCTCCTAGGCAATGCCCTGAATGGTTGGTTAAAACCTGCTTTTTAGCTACTATGATAAAGATCTGGGATCTCCGGGGAAAATTGTTGGCTCCTGGTATTTCACCTCTCTCCACCTGTACACATCAGGCTTGGTTCGCTCCAGGTATGGACTGTGATGCTTTTGCAAACTGGACTTCAGCTACCCTTTTACGTCTCATGGATTTAGTAAAGCACAGCAAAATAAGATAATTTTTTAAAATAACCTACTGGGAAACCCCTGTCCATAGTTCTGATACCTTCAGTTGGAGAGTAGGCCCATAGCTACAGTGGGGCATTTAGGGCCCCGCCTCCTTAATTAAAAGCCCTGCCCCACAAATAGCCATGCCAGAAACCACATTTTCAAAGCAGCAGCCAGGGTGAGAGTGCCATAGCTTGTTCTCAGGCTTCTCTCTCCCTCCTACTGTGGATCTGGAGGGGGGGGCAATATGAGACTCAGGAAAAGACAGTTTAGAGAGATTGTTGATGTATTGAAGGTACCACTCTCAGGTGCCCTTTTAAACTTTCTTGCCCTGTGGAAGGGAACTCAAAAGGCATTTAAATGCATTGAAGGCAATGCTGTTTTTTCCTAAAAACTGACGCACTCACTGCCCCGCTGCTTGAAAGAAAGGGCTAGAAATAGACTCAGAGCCTCCCCCTTTAAAGACAGGCATTCTGATTGATTTAATTAACTGTAATTTAACTGCCTCCTTAAAAAATTAAATGCCCCCTGAACAGAAAAAAAAAAAAACCCTGACTACAGGCCAGTTGAAGAGTATGATTGAAATCATTGCCACCTCCAGGAATTTTAGGAGGCCAAGAACCAGCTTTGAACAACTGATCATGACATCTCTTGATTCTCAAAAAGGTCTGCTTTCTAACCTCTATAAGACCATAATAATGGTCGACAGCAAATTTGAAGTAAAGTACCAGAAAACCTGGCATGCTGACCTTAAGATGGATTTATCCCATGATCAATGGCTTTCTGTTTGGACTTCTCCTGCACACTCTTCTGAAGTCTTTAATATCTGAATGCAGGCTTCTAAAATTACCTCCAGGTGGTATTACACATTATTTATTTATTTGTTTCCATTTATATCCTGTCTTGCTGGGCAAACTGGCTTAAGGTTGCATACAGGCAATTAAAATATAATAACACAATAAAAATATCAGATTAAATCCATGCCCAACCCCTATGCGGGAAAGAATGTGGAGCCGTTGGTGATTATATGCACTGTTGATGGGACTGTCCAGTCATACAAACTTTTTGGTAAGAGGCCCCGGGGGGGGGGGGGGGATCATCCCAAGTAAACAAGATACAATCACTACCAGCAAGATCAGAACTCCTACTCTTCAATCTGTGGGACCACTTGGATAGAACAATTGCTCACAAGGATTTCACCTCAGTCCTCCTGGCTGCTGCCCGACTAACAATTGCCATAGTATGGAAATCTCCATCTCCCCTGATGCTGAAGATCTGGCATGACAAAATATGGATTAGTTTATCATGTACAAACTCACTGACAAGAGACATCAAGCCCATACTGGCTCCCAAAAGGTTTACTCCAATTTTGTCTTCACCTGGCTACAATATTACAATATATGGCAGATCAGGATCTTCTACCATCTAATACTACTTACCATGCATGGCTTCACTTTTAAAGCACCCTCTGAAATTGCCGGCTGTTGAGACCTCTATAAGTTGATGGCATTCCCTTCCTACCTTTCATTTCAATATTTACTTTTTGTTTTCAGTGTATATGCACTATTCTGAGGGCAGTGATTAGTCTGATCTACCTTTAAGATACTACAATGCACAGTATGATTATTCTCTTACAGATGTTGTAACCCTGTGTCCCTTATGTTTCTGTTGCTAGTTAACTTGCTGTAATAGGCATTACATTGTATCCTAATGCCTTTATGTCTTCATTTAGTTATGCTACTGACATTTATATATGTACTTTAATAATATTACAATAAAATCTTGAAAATTAAAAAAGAGAGAACTGTGGGGGGATTCTCTCTCCCCATTTCCTCACGGGGCACAGCATGGCTCCCGGGCTGTACAGCTGCCACTGCCACCATCGCCAGGCCCAGCACAGCTCCCAGGCTGCACAGCCACCACTGAGCCTGGCAGGGATCTGGGACTGCACTGCCACCACTGGACCCAGCACAGCCACTACCACCATCTCCTCTGGGTCCAGTGTGGCTCCTAGGTTTCACAGCTGCTACCAGGGCCAGTAAGGCTCCCAATCTCCTCTGACAAACACCAGAGGTAGGTGCGTAATCTGTACCTTTGGGGGGAATTAAACCCTTCCTGTGTATTTGTTTAAGATGTCAGATTTTTCTGCAGACTTATGGGAAGCAGGGCACCCAAATTTGCAGAAAAGTGTTTTGGGTAAATGTGGCCCCAATTCTGCAGACTGGGGCCTCACTTGGAAAATAGATATATAGATTATGCTGCCATCCTATTTTATGGTTCTGTCATAAGAATGTTTCTACCTAAGTTAAAATGAGCAGGTTTCAGTAACTCAAAGCAGCATATATGAAGAAGAGCCATGTCTCAGTCACAAAGCATCTGCTTGCTATACGGAATACTTGGTATCTCCAATACCAACCATGATGAACCAATGGTCTGATTCAGTATAAGGCAGCTTCATGTATTCTGTGTTCATGTGTTCAAGAAGAGAAGTTTTCAACTGTACTTAGTCAATGATCCATACAGGTAGTGTGTGGACACATGAAGATATGTTATCTCAGGCTGCTTGCAAGAAGTTCATCTCTTCCAAGAGGTACATGTCTCAAAGTTCCACTAGATTTGAAATAATTCTATCACGGAAGATGTAAATTTGGTTTCACGATGTTATCATAGCTTGTGTTTCTTAAGTCCACACAATAATTATCTCAAAATCAGTAATTCACACAGAATTATGAGAAAATGCCTGACAATATGACAGATGGGAAATGTGTGAAAAGGAGACATATATATTTCAAAGGCCAGATGGCCTTTCATGCTCTTCCCACATCTTCCCTGTCTGCAGATATTGGGTTTCCCATTATCAGTACCAGTAGGTCAGTTTTTTCTCCATTGAAATTTTCCTCCCAAGTATAAACTTTGCGAGGGATTGGAAACCATTCACTTGTTAGGAAAAGATAAAGGAGGAAGGCCAGAGACCTAACTGGAGCTTCACCTTGGACCAGTGACTTTCATTTCATGTCAGGTGAGGCTTTGATCCTTCACCAGTCAGCCAGCACCAGAGTAACTGAGAAGCAGAGACCAACAAACATCTCCCTCCTCAGTTCCTGTTGGAACCATGGTAGTAGCAGCAGCACCTAGGAGATAGGTCTACAAAGACATGGAACTAGGTATAAGAGTACCATTCACCACCCCCTTGAAAGGAAAGGATTGAGTTTTTGCATGGCTCTTAAACACATGACTATTTACATCTTTCCTTATATATAATTCAGGAGTGGGGTAGCACATTCTGAACATTCCACACACTCCTAAATCAGTTGCCTCCATGATGTGTCACTCAGAAGCTGTCCCTATCCACTGGCTGCATTGCCTGAGTCCTGCCCCACAGTACACTCCATCAGCCATTGGCCCGTCAGCTGCCATTCAAGTGCAGCGTGCCATTGGCTGGGTGCTGGGTCTGCACCTCTTCCCCACCCCCTCCAGCCACTGTTCCCTGTCAGAATTACTGGCAGACAGCTCTCTCTCCTGACAAAGACAGTTCACATTCTTGGCTCCTATGTGAGACTAACTTTTCTCTCAGTGGCTGTTGGTAGGCAACCAAGCTTGGTTCTGTCAGTAAAAAGACAAATAACAAAATCCTTTTCATGCCTTTATGAGGAACTCATTGGGGCCAGTCCTGACTAGGGTTGCCAGCTCCAGGTTGGGAAATTCCTGCTGAGTCCTTCCATCTGCCCCCCCCAGTGCTGCCCTCCACAGGATCCACCCCCAAATTTCCAGGTATTTCCCTACTCAGAGCTGGGAACCCTACTTTCCCCTCAGTGTCTGTTGCTGATCAACCAAGCTTGGTTCTGTCAGTAAAAGGCCCTTTCCACACCCATTTTGGCCTTTGGGAGAAAACTCATTGGGGCCAGTCCTGACTAGGGTTGCCAGCTCCAGGTAGCAAGATTCCTGGAGTCTATGGAAGCCAGGATTTGGGGAGGGGAGAGGCCTCAGCTGAACAGAATGCCATAGAGCCCACCTTCTAAAGCAGTCATTTTCTCCAGGGGGGAGAGAGATCTGTTGTCTGGAGTTCATTTGTAAAACCTGGCAATCTTCAGGCTCCACCTGGAGGTTGGCTACCTTAGGCGTAGCAGTCAGCGCTTCAGAGCAGGGTCTGCTAGACCCAGGTTCTTGGTGTGGAAGCTGACTGGGTGATTTTTGACCAGTCACAGACTTTCAGCCTAACCTACCGCACAGGGTTGTTTTGCAAGTGAAAAGGGGGAGAGGAGAATGATGTAAGCTACTTTGCTCCCCATTGCAGAGAAAGACTACTTTTCCTCCTGGGGAACCATTGTTTCCAATCTCCAAGTGAGGGCTGGAGATCACTCAGTTCTTCTGAAGAAAATGGTGGACTCTGTGTCCTTATACCCTGCTGAGATGCCCCCCACCTGCAATGACAGGCAATGTGACATGGCAGTCAGGGCTTCAGAGCACAGTAGAGGTTGCAGGTGGGGGGATGGAAAGTTGAACAATGAGGGGGAAATAAAAGTAGGTTTATGCTTAGGTGGGAAGGAGATAGGGTTGGAGCTTGGAGAGGGTGAGGTTTGAGGAGGGGTGGGACCTCAGACAGGTATAATGCCATAGACTTCACCCTCCAAACCAGCCATTTCCTCTTAGGGAACCACTGTTGCCAATCGCCAGGAGGGGGCTGGAGATCACTCAGAATTATAACTGCTCTCCAGATGGCATTGATCAGTTCCCTTTGAGAAAATATTGGACTCTGTGTCCTTATACCCTGCTGAGGTTGCCACAGCAAATTGACACTGAGTGCCCAAGGCTTTGGCACTCTCCCAGAGCCTCTTTCTAAAGCCCATTGTATTTATTTCCACAATGGGCTTTATTCCTAGGCTTTTATAATACTATCATGGTACTGCTTTAATTTGTCATTAAAGGCTTGTTTCTAAAGTCTTAACTGTATGAAATGTTTGGAGATCCATTAACAAAACTCACGTTATTTTAATGTTTAATAGCATATGGAGTTTCCCCAACCTCAGTTTCTCTTGACCAGAGCTTTTGTGCTTACTGATGAGGGAAAGGCAGCAAAGGTTGCTATTATTTATTTATTTGATACATTTTATCCTACCCTACTTCTGAAGACTCTGGGTGGTATTCAATGTTCTCCATTTTATCTGCACAACAATCCTGTGAGGTAGGTGAGAGAGTGGCTCAGCAAGCTTCATGGCAGAGTGGGAAGTTGAACCCAGATCATAGTTACACCCTTACTACTACACTATACTGGCTCTTTACTATTTTTAATCTGCAGGACTTCTAGTCACACTTTTTGCACATCTCTAATTTTACCTAAGTGGCTTTAGGCCACCTACATTAAAAAAATATAACAAAAATGTAATTACAACCATCTTTCAGCAGAGGTAACAACTGCTCAAACCTAAAGCTAAATTTTCACCTGGAAATCAACACAAACCCTTCAAAGATATCCTGAAACAAAGTTCAGTGGAGAAGGTATACTAACCAGGAAAAAAGGGTCTGGTATTTGTGCAACTATGATGTATACCTGTATTTATATATGAAAGATATATTACCTACATGAACACATGGAATATAGTTATTGCCAAATTCCATGCAGATACTTTAACACTGTTCCATGCATACATGATATTATCAAATGAAGACATAAAGCAAATATTTCAATAGTGTGCTAATTATGGAACACCATTTGGCTATACCTTGGAAGACAAGAACTCCATTATTCAGTATTATTGCAGAAGGTCTACAGCTTTCTTAAATTTATGCATAGCAGCAGAAAAAGGAAGGCACAATAAAAGCTACAAATCAGTGATCTCTTTAAATCAAGCCATCATGTTCATTAATCCCAAATTACCCCACTAAAATAAAACAGCAGCTGATTAATATCCATCCCTAAGTAATGACTCCAGTCAACTGAGAACTGATGCCAATATACATTTCCTACAGAAAGTACATGCCTAAGGTAAATGTCTTACTATTATAAGAATGCTGAAACAGATTAGAAATAAGAATTCTGTAGAAATAGGAAACATTTAAAAATTGAATGATGTAGGAATCTTCTCTCACTCTAGTTAGGAAGCTATTGGAAATGTATAGATAGGACTCAGCATAGATTTTGTGGAGCAAGGATTTACAAAAGCAGGGCTCTTTTTCTAGCAGGAACTTCTTTGCATACTAGGCGACACACCCCTAATGTAGCCAATCCTCCAAGAGCTTATAGAGCTCCTACAGGGCATATTGTCCCACTCGTTATAATTAGGGATGGGCATGAACTGGCTCACAAACTGAAGTTCATAATTAATTTTGGCTTGTTCATAGTTCACGAAGCAATGTTTGTAGCAGGGCGACCAGCACGAACAATCCACAAAGTTTCATGCTGGTTGTGGCAGTTCATGAATAGATATTCCAGACAGACTGTCTCGGCTCAATGAAACTGTTTACAAAACTTCAAAGCAACAGGGGGAGGGGTAGAATTCTCCAGCCTTGGAAACATCAATAGGGGCCCTCCAAAGCTTAACAAGCACGGCTGGCTGCCAATAACAAAATTACCATTCTACTCTATGGGATCAGAATGCTATGTATATACCCTCACCAATGCTCCCTCTAAGCGGTGGAGTCTCATGAGCAAAAATTCTACTTTGTGAGCCACTGGCACTAAAATTGTGATTGAGCAATTCGGCTGCTGTATAAATTAGTTTGCTCTGGAGCCATCCTTCCTGAGCTAAGACAAAAATCTGTGTGCCAAGGGCTAAAAAAACTGTGAGCTAGCTCACACTAACTCAGCTTAGAGAGAACACTGACCCTCACTGAGCTCCACAGCCTCAACTCTGCTGGCTGTTGGCAGTTAGACAGAGAGGCAGGGAACTTCTTAAAAGCAGAATACATTTATTTGTTGTTGTTTTTTTGATTAAAATTTTAGGCCACCCTTCCCTGCAAGCAGGGCTCAGGGCAACTTACAACAGAAATGAACATACAATAAATAACTAGAAGTTAAAATCCTACAGTAAAATATACAGTGTACATATCAGCAAAATTCAATTCATTCCAAGATGGCATGAAAATTTCAGATTTCACAGCCTCCTGGGGGGGGGGGTGATTATGAGCATCTGATTATGACTTTATTCCTGAATATGAACATCTCTCCCTTGCTAGGGTTTGAGTGTTAGGTGGACTCAGGGCTCTGAGCCACCCCAACTCTCCACTCATGCCAAACACAGGGGTGTAGCTACTGGGTGCCTTGGCTGGGGACCCATATTTTTTTACCCGCCTGATTATGAACTCCTTTCCCCTGGTGGGTTTGGGTATTAAGTGGAATCAGTGCTCTGAGCCATCCCATCTATGCTCATGCCAAGCAGTGAGGTTAGCTACAGTGTTCCTTGGCTGAGGACCCACATTTTTTACCCTCCTGATCATGAACTTCTCTCCCCTGCTGAGGTTTGGGTGTTAGATAGACTCAAGGCTCTGAGCCACTCTGTCGCTTTGCTCATGCTGAGCAGAGGGGCTTAGCTACTGGGTGCCTTGGCTGAGGACCCACATTTTATATCCTCCTAATTGTGAACTTTTCTTCCCTATTGGGAGTTAAGTGGACTGAGGACTCTGAGCCACCCCATCTCTGTGGTTATATCAATTAGTGGGGGCTTAGCTACTGGGTGCTTCAGCTGAGGACCCACATTTTATACCCTTCTGATTGTGAATTCCTCTCCCCAGCTGGGGTTTTGTGGGGACTCAGAGCTCTGAGCCACTCGATCTCTCTGCTCATGCTGAATGGTGAGAACCCACATTTTATACCCTCCTAACTGTGAATTCCTCTCCCCTGCTGGGATTTGCATGTTAGGTGGTTGCACGAGAGGTTGGGGCAGATGACAACCTTGCATGACCCGTACTCCAAGATATTGGCATTGGTTGGCTCAGGGGACTTGGCGAGGTACTCCCTCACCATCACCCCTGCCAAATCCTCCACAATTGCATGCTCAGCATCCCAGCCACTGCTGACCTCCCAGTTCACTACTGACAACTAGTAGTGGGGCTTCTCCCTGGTTGGGTTCTTTGAGGCAGAGGTTCTGGGCTGCAGCTCCTCCTCCCCAGCATTGTCTACCCACTGTTCCCTCCAGCTATGTCTGTTGGCCTGTAATCTCCACACTTCTTTGCAGACTCGCACTTCCATTACAAGAACTCTGCATTCAGGAGAGCAATGCCGCGAGTCACAGATACAGGCCAGCTTGTACTCCCCTTTATTGCTTAGAGTATGCAACCTGGTTGTGATGCCCACCTTGGTTGTTGCTTCTGCCCTTTGGAACGAGATCCCTGATGAGGCCCACACTCTGTAAGAACTTCTTGCATTCCACAGGGCATGTAAAATGAATCTGTTTCATTAGGGCTTTGGAAAATTTTTGTGGAATTGCCCACTGCCTTTACTGGTAATTGTTGATTGGGTTACTTTTTAGGAATTTGCTATTATACTTATTGATGTTTTATGATTTTTTACTGTAATTGTACTATTTTAATGTTTAGATATATTTTATTGAATGTTTATTGTTGAATGTTTTATTGAAAACTGGTCTGAGATTGCACAGGATAGGATGTGGTCTAAAAATGTAAATGAATAAGTAAATAAATTACTTTTTAATCCAAACTTTGAAGAAAAATTCCATGCATCCCTTTTACCGAATAAAATCTATGTCTTAATATTTTTTATAAAATATTTTCTTATAAAATAAATAAAAATAGTAAAATAAATTAAAAAATAAAAATAAAAAAATCAGTGTGTTAATTTATATACTCATCAGGATGATGCTCCAGTTTGTATGGTGGAAAAGTGGAACAAATCATCCCTCGATTGTGCATATAACATTATGTGTAAAAGGGCTAGATTAGAATAATCTTTCCCTCTCCCAAAAGGGAATAAGTAGCTCTTTATATCCTGGCAAACATTTTTACAATTCACTTTTTTTAAGCTGAAGGCATCATGCAACATACATTGCCCTTCATCCTTAAAACAGTGTTTATAAAAAATATAGTGCCATCCTAAACACTCTTCTAAGGCTTTTGAATCAGTATAGTATAGTATATAAGTTATTTTAACTAATTTTAAAAGAAACCTGCTATATACAGGCATTGATATAAAATATATTTCATACACAACATACCAAATCAAAAACATTCTGTGTTTAGATATTGGAAGATTCACCATGGCTGGGCTTCTGTCAGGGGATGTATGTTAAAAGCTAATTTGCAAGATTAATACTGATTGGCTGCATGCTGGAAATTGTACCTGTGATTAGAAATTATGCAGCATTACTTTCTTGAAAGTGGACCATTTTTTACTGATAGTGGACTGTGGAAACCTTTGTATGATCCTGATATGAAAAGGACTAAGTTGCATTGTCTTGTGGCATAAATTAAAATTAAACTGGATGTGTGATTAATTAAACACAGTAACAAAAAGAGAGAAAGCCTTAGCTCTGGTTGACACAGAAGTTAGTTGGCTCTCATTCACTTAATTTCAATACCAAACCACTTTAATGGAATTTTAATTTCAGAGTGAACAAGCGGAGAACCCACAAGGACTTGTGGGGGTCATTTTCTGCACACATCCTTCCCCACATTATTTTCTATTCCTATCCTCATGTCAACCCCCATAGCATCTCTCCTTTTCCTGCTCCCTTCTTTCTTTCTCACTCATTACCTTTATTCATGCCCCTGTCTTCAGCTTTCCTTCATTCCCTCCCACTGTAGTCTCTGTCTAGGAAAATCATGGCCCAGTTTCATGGCAGGGAACTTGCAAGGACTTGCAGGAGGCATCCCATTTCCCCCTGTATTCCCTCCACACACTATTTTTCTCCTCCTGGGATCTTTCCTTGTTTCCTTCTTTTCTTCCTACCCACCCATCTTTTATCTACCCCCATCTGCAATTTTATTTATTGTTTATTTCATGTATACTCTGCCTTTTCCACAATAGGAACACAAAGCAGCATCATTCTCTCTTCTCCATTTTATTCTCACAACAATCACATGAGGTAAATTAGGCTGAGAATACCATGTCACCAGATTGTTGTTGCCAGGCCTGGCTCCAATGAGTCTTTCCTCAAAGGCTAAAACAGCCATGAAAAGGGCAATTCCCGCCCCCTGGTTTTACTAACAGAAAACAAGGCTTGAAGGCTGGCAATACTGTTGTGGTTGCCTAGCAACTCTCACAATAGCCACTTTAAAGGGAATTCATTTCTTTAAATTACAGGCCTTGTATCTATAATTTGGGGAGGTTAATCCCCCCTTTTTAAATTTCAGATTTTTCTACAAACCTGGAGTTTTTGCAAATTTGTAGAAATATCTGTCTTGTTTATTCATGGCTCCAATCTCTGGATATAAAGATCCTCAGCTATCCCACAGATTTAATGTCTACAGACAGGGCTACCCTGAGAATTAGATGCATTGACACGTAAAGGGAAATTCTCTAACTGGTTCATGTTTTCTCTTCTGGCTTCTTTACCCTTTCCTCCAACTACGACATCCATTTTTTTCCTTACTCACCATAGTCCTTTCCCTTTAGCCCTAACACTGGTCCTTATTTTCCCTTGCCTTCCTGCTGCTCCCACTTTCCTCAGACTGACCTCCCCATACCTTGTCCTCACTGCTCTGCCTTCCTACCCCTTCCTACATTCTGCTCACCCACCCCTCTCTTCACCACTCTGCCTGCCCACCCCCCCTTCCTTGTCAATCTGGACACCCTTTCACCCCTCCTTGTTGTTCTGTCCACCCCCATCACTGTTCAGCATTCTGACCCACCCTTTTCTTTGCTGCTCTGCCTGTCCACCTCCTCCTCACCACTCAGCCTACCCACTCACTCACCCTTCTCCTTGCCATTCTGTCTGCCCATGCACTCAGCCCTCTCCTCAGCATGGTCCCAAAACACAGAGACAACCCTCCTCTCCTGCCCCACATCACCTCCTTCATTGCCCTGTGCCCATCATGGCAGTACAGCCCCCTCAGACTCTTTGTAGGTGCACAGCATTTCAACTTGACCTGCAAGTTGCTCAGATATGAGCTTGCCAGGGGAGAAGGAGGAAGAAGAAGTAACAGTGCTGTCTCTTCTGCACCCAACCCATCTGATGCTTGATTCTCAGACTTGCAGTGAGCAGCTTCCCTCCCCATTCCAATAAAGGGAAATAGGGAAGCAGTGGCAGTGGCTGTTCCAATAGAAGTTTGTTGTGTGTGCACATACAAATGCCCCTCTGTTTGGGGTGATTTTACCATATATACTGCTCTATTTTTACTCAAGTTTACCTTTTTTTTCTGCAGCACAAGCCTTCCACTAGGACAGCTTGAGGACCTGAATTGTGCAATAAGGGCCAGACTCTGCAACAGTATCTACTGCTGTTTGCACTGTAAATGAGGGGGGTGGCAAGGCCTTTGCCTGTGATGCAAACTGGAAGGAAGTGAATGAGGTAAACATATGAATGTCTTTGGAGTGTAGTCATATATATGAAAGATAATATATTGTGGCTCCAATTCAGGAAGGAGCTATCTATATAGAGGTCCATGGCTGCAGTCACACATGCTAAATAATCCACTTTCAATCCACTTTCAGTGCACTTTCCAACTGGATTTTCACTGTGTGAACTGGCAAAATCCAGTTGGAAAGTGCATTGGAAGTGGATTGAAAGTGGATTATTTAGTGTGTGTGACCACAGCCCATCATGTTAACACATCTGGGTCTCTATAGCATTCATGCAAGAAATTTCTGACAAGAGGGAAGAACTGCTCACATCAAGCACATCAAGCCATAATTCACTGATCTAAGGATACAGCAGTGCATTGTACACCTAACACTACATTATTAGGGCATCCTGTTTCCTCAATCTTTCTTCTTTCTCCTGTCTTGCCAAGCATTGGCCTTAGCAGGGGGACTGGGTGATGTTAGATCCCTGGATCAGGAGTATATTTTTTCCACATAAATGGGATATTCCTCTAATTCTGCAAAGACCTAGAAAATATTCTCATGACTACTGTGTGTTCAAGTGGCTAACTGATTGTATACAGACTGCACGTGATTTTACCAAATCAGTCACTTGAAGACTTTAATTCTAACACAGATTAGAGTTTGGTGTGCTCCTTGATACTTTTCTAAATGGATTGCCAAATGGTGGCATGCCAAAATGTAATTGTGCTTGTGACAAACAGTTAAGACTAGTTGCTCACTATGAACACAAGAGTATTCTAGGTTTCTGGCCAAATGCATACTTATTGTGTGAATTGGCCCTAAGGCATAGATTAATTATTACCACTTGGCTATCTCATTTGACAACTGTGGACACCAGAAAAGGCAATCACTAGGAAACAATAGTGTGAGCTTAAACACTCAAATAAGGAATATGCTGGATAGCTAAACAGAATGTGACATATTTATGTTTGTGCCCCTGGCTTTATTTACTTCTTCATTTAGATTTTTGAGTGCCAATATACTGCCTTGGGCACATTGGATAAATTATGATGACAAAACTCAATACATAAATTAAGATCATTAGCATACTAACCAACCTGCCAGTACTACAAAAGGAAAATAATAATAACACAAGCTTGCCAAATTCCCATCATAATAATGACCTGCATCAGAGTGTTTGTCCATTTCAGACAAATCCCTAGAATTATGTCTTTCCACTGAAGCGTGAAGCATTGTCGTCTGTCAGGCACTGGATATTAGAGTTTACAGATGAGTGGTTTGATTCTGGCAAGCAAATCCCATGTTGTTATTCTCTAGACCATGGGTCTTTTGTCATGTGACTCCCTGAATGTTTCATTACACCATGCAGAATTCTTTGTCTTAGGGGAACTGCATTTGCATAGTAAACAAGTGTCATTCCTTTGGTGTTATTAAGAATCCTTTGAAATATCTTATATTTGATTAAAGTGATCTTTGTGCTAATAATACGCTAGTTTTTCTTTTCAGAAATCCAAGAATCCTTCACCTGATATACAGAAAAAAACTAGCCAATGAAAATATAGGTAGATAAATCTAAATGTGAGCACAAGGACAGCAGTAGAAGATGGGCTGTCTAAATGCATTCCTTACCTTTAACCTTTAGTGCTGTTTCTATCATTGGAAGACTTAAATTATGATAATGAATGTTAACCTTAGTATCAGAGAACGGCACAAGCTCTTCATGTTTCATAAGGAATTTGACACCTGAAAGAGATTGTTTGCTCAGAAGGTTTGTGTGGAAATACATAGGTAAATGTATTACTCAGGTAAATGTATTACTCAGAAGGTTTGTGTGGAAATACATAGGTAAATATTACTGACTAGGAGTAAGGCCCATTGTGGGAAGAAAATACAACAGGCTCTAGAAGGAAGCTCCAGGTGGGTGTCCCGGCTGTGGCTGGTGGGGCTGCATAGGGAAGGGGAAAATAGAGGGAGGCAAGCCATGTTTATTTCCTTCTGGTTAGCTATAAGGCAGGGCTGTTTCAAGTCAGTTTGCTGCCCCAAGTGGGTAGTATGGGAGGACAGCCTCATGGTAACAGGTATGGTTCCCTCCACCCCTGACTTATGTTGATTTGGGGTTATGCAGTGGCAGCTAAGGCAGAAAACCACCTCCTCCTACACAATGTCTTCTGGGTTCCAAGGGTCTGGAAAATGGTTCCATAGCCAGTTACAGGGCTGCCAACTCTGGGTTGGGAAATACCTGTAGATTTGAGGGGTAGACCCTGGGGAGGGAAAGGGTAGGGAGGGACCTCAGCAGGGTATAGTTCCATAGAGTCCATTGCCCAAAGCAGCCATTCTCTCCAGGAGAACTGATCTTGGAGATCTCCAGGTGCTGCCTGAAGGCTGGCAATACTAAGGGGAGGGCCAGACCTGTAGATTTGAGGGGCAGAGCCTGGGGAGGGCAGGGTGTGGGGTGCAGAGGGACCTCAGCAGGGATGTGCTGTGGCTGCAGAACATGTTGATTTCTGGGAGATCTCCAGGCTCCACAGGAAGACTGGTGATCATTTCTCTAGTGATCATTTAAGGGAAGATTGGGATATGTATTTTAGCAACTCCAGTGACCGTTTAAGCGAAGACTGGGAGATGTATTTTACCTCAGGACCACATTCAATGACCCAACAGCAACAGCAAACTGATTAGAATGTCAGAGGCAAAAGCCAATCAGGCCACATATGCAAATGACCTCTGTGTTCCAACTGGCTACTGGGGGGGAGTGGAACAGCAAACTGTTTAGAATATTGGTGGTGGACTCAGGCAACACAGCCAGTGGATAGAGACAGCATGAGTGACACATCAGGTAGCCAACTAATTTTGGCAAGCATGGAATGTTGCCAGATGAAAATGAAATTATATAATGACAGATAACCCCTTACTATTGAAAAAAATCCTTCAAAACAGTTTGTAAATAATTCTTTTCTGGATATTTTAACAACATTATTTTGAAATTAATTTCAATAAAAAGCAGATGAAGCAATTTATAGAATAAAGAATTAGACTCCAGATTTTAAAACAGGATGTTTTCTATCGAAAGACTTCTTTGGCTATCAGATTTATAGCCATGGAGTCCATTTTCCCTTGTTAAAAATTACTGTACTTTTCAGACAGTAATAACAGTGGATTAAAATGGAAACTGACATGCTACTCTCCAGGCGAAGGCACGGATTTTACAAACACGTGTTCTCTCCTCTTCTGTTGGTGACATTTCTTCCAATGACAAAAGGTCACGGAACTAATTAATGGCAAATCGGAGCCATGAAAAATGGGTATTAATGAAGTGTAGCTCTGAGTAATAAAGCTATAAGTAACCTTGATAACAAACACGTTTTCCTAATAACATCTTCAATTATCTTCATTAATGCCTCTCCATGGCAAGATGTGCCAGCTAGACTCTCAGCACCATGGACAGCAGAAGAGTTGGTATGCACCTTTAGAATGCTTTCACTTTAGTACACCCAGGAAAGAGTTTGTCAATGTAAGGTGTACATGACGATAATGTGCATTTATCTTAATTTTTGAGGGAGACATGTGTTTTGCATGTGTCATGAGGAATTGGAAATCTGAATAAGACTGCTTGAGTTACTCAGGAAGTTTGAAGGCTTCAAGGAGATATGTGAAGCATGTGTGCCTGTCAAATATTTACAGTCTTGCTTTCATAATCATGTTACTGCTAGATTTGCTGTCAGTGTCTTCAGTCCATCACTGCTATACTTGTTTCAGTCATACACTGGACTTCAGTTAAGCTCCAGTTGTTTTGGTGCATACATATACATATTGTCTCACTCCCTCACCCCCCCCCCTCCCTCAGTGACTCTAGTGATGAAGAAAGATGTCAAAATGACATCCGGGGAAAATGAAGCTCTTTATCTGCAGAAGATATGGACCATTGCACCAACACCTTTTTCTGAAATAATCTCTCTAGTGAGAGTGATTCCAGTTCATGAAGAGCTGTCTTTTTAAAAAGAAGAGGGTGTCTCTGCTCATGAAATCTTTGTTAAGTCTTCTCCCCAAGGGAAGATTTTAGGATTCATTCCAAAAGGCACACAGACAGGTTCTCTAGTAGTTAGTAGGAAAGCCTTGCAAAAATTAGGAGCAAATAATTCTGATTCTGAAGGCTACTGTGAGCATCCCCTTTTGGGAGTTCATCCTCACTCTCCCTGCTGTCAGGTTCTCCATGCTAGTTCTTCTCAGGTTTCAGAATTGGGGGTTGGTATGATGCCAAATGTGCACCATAAGTCCATTATCTCCTCACCTGGAGCAGCACTCAGCCTCACTGCCTGACACTGCACTGGCTCCTTTCTCCCTGGCCTGCCTTTGGAGCCCTCCTTTTATTTCTCCCTTCTGGCATTGTCCTGCCTCCTCCTCCTCCCTTGAGGAGTCAATCATCAACCCTTCTTCATTAACCCAACTGCCCCTTTCCCAGGGTTTAGCCAGGCCTTGTTTGTTTCCTTGGGCCACGTGGCCTCATTAATCAGCCACTTGCCAGCTCCAGGTGAGTCTCTAGGCTGCCTTAAGCAAGCAGACTGTTCCTTGGTACCAGTGGATAACATCACCAGCTGGGACCAGGAGAAGATTATTTTAGTTGCTGCCTTGTCAGATTTTCTTCTTCCTGCCTTTCTTCAGATGGTTGCAGACCAAGTAAATATCCCAGCTCTGGGGCCTCAGTGGGGGAGGCCAAGTCCAGAAAAAAATCCACACCTGGAGAGACACAAAAGGAAAAAAAAGGCATATAGAAACAGAACAGCCCTTCTGTTTTCGATGTGGTAGCCCAGATATATGAAAGCTCATTGTGAAGGCTAAGTTGTGCATAGAAGAAGCCATTTTATATTGAATCAGATGAATAATCTGTCTTGTTTAGTGCCAGCAAGTCTGTATGCTGCTGATTTCTCAGGATGCCTCGGGAAGAGTTGTTCCCATTTTCAAAATGTGGCCTTCCCAGATGCTTGGACTCGACGTGGCAGAGACTGAAAGCATAACCTTAAGTATGCTTGATGCTACTAAAATTCAGAGTCTCCCCTAACATCAATTCATGGTGTCCTACTGAAAAAGAAATGAATTAAAATATAATAAAAGCCCTATAGAGGCACAATAAAAATTCTCTAAATAAACAAATAGTATGGTAATAGATTAATGACAAACACTTGCTAAATAGTGTTAGGATTCCTGTTGTACCCAGATAAGGAATGAAGATATGAATAATTCATTAATAAACACCTACAATGCTAGCCAATATTAGGAAAGTGGTAATACAGATGAAGATGGGGATGTTCAGGACTCCATGACACTCCCAATTACATTACATGTGACTCCACATGTTTCTGAAAGCCTGAGGTATTTGTTAATTTATTGTGCCAATATGTTAGTAAATTGTTCAGATTGTCAAAGTCTGATTCCAAGATTGCCGATAGAATCAGTCAATGTTCAAAACCCTCCCAAAGCTACTGCACTGACTGGAAAGAAGAGAAGCAGAAAGTGAAAATGCTGAAGCCAAAAATGCCTGTCAGGATCATCCTGATTGGCATAAACTCTTTCAGTTGGACAAAGTCCCTGTCACAAACATAGCTGCATATGCTTAGTCACTCTCACCTCTTGCTACTTCAGCTCCTCGCATTACCCAGGAACATGAAAACAAAGAGTAAAGTGGCAGAATAACATATCACATTGAATGAGATAAGAAAAGTCTGAACTGTTACAAATATATTTATTTTATTTAGATATTTATATCCTGCTTTCTTCTTCAGTGGGAGCCCAAAGCAGCCTACAACATAATTCTCCATCTTATTCTCACAATAGCCCTGCAAGGAAAGAGAGTGATTTGCTCAATGAGACTTTTGCATGAAGAACTTACGTGGCAGGGTAAGGATTCAAACCTGGACCTTCCAGATCTTAGCCTGACACTAACAGGGCAGTAGCAAATGACCCAGGAATTACCCATTTGCAAACAATCATGGATTGAATCTTATTACTTACTTTCTTGACAGCACATCCCTGGGAAAGTTTTCCACAGTAACTTCTCTAACTTAGAAGCCATTAGTATGTCTCAGCTTTTAAAAGCTTGCTGTAAGATCAAAAACTAAAGGTGATAAAGCAATATATTAAAGTGCTGGGTTTGTTTCTTAGTTTATTTCTCTTGAAGTTAATGGAATGATGTCTGCTAAATGCAGGTTCTCTGGCTTAGTTTATTAGAAGGTCACAGTCATACAGATATATTTCCTTTTAATGGTGGGTTTCAAAAAGAAAAGGGTTTTTTTGTTTTGTTTTTTATACTTGAAGACTATCCTTTGATGCCTGGCCACTTAGAAAATAGGAGTACATTTTGTTGAGATTACTCTGAGATTGTAATTCTGTCTTCCAGAGATTGTCCTGATATTCTGAATTACTGCATCCATTCTTTTAAAAAAAAGAAAACCAACCTGGAGATGGATGGTTTTAGCACTAGTGTGGGTCTCTTATAACTCCAATAAATGGAGTAATCTGTACAGTCATTCACAGAATCTTTCATGTTGCTTCAGTTGGTTTTCAGTACCGATAACAGCAAGACATGTTTTCAAACTGTGATATTGATGAGCCTGAAACACCCATGCTAATAATTCCACAGCTATCAGCTTTGGCCCTTGTCTAGTGAGCTATGAGTAGCAGGCAGTAAGTGATCAACAAGGTGTAAGGAATGGTAAAAATAAAATAGTGTCTGGCCATTTGGCACTCATATGATGCCTGACTCATGAAGAGTTTCTTTTACGAAGGCTTCAAGGTGGAAATTAGAGAACTAGGCGGTATATGTTGGGAGCCAACTGCAGTGAATCAGATTCAGCAACTGGCTTTCACCAGTGCTCAGTGCTCTTCCCAGGAACTGCAGCTCTGTTGGCAAGATGGGCTTTATGATATAAGGAAGGTCAATGATACCTTTTACTGCATCAGGATTTTTTTTTACTGCAGATCTATCAATTGCTGTTTCAGTCCAGTGGCTCATTAGATTCATTCATTTATAGATAAGAGTGATCTCTGTTCAAAAAAAGAAAGAAAGCTTAATCATTTCCAGCAGCATACTTTTCTCAATGGCAGCACTCTTGTTTTTGTCTGCAGTTCCTTTTGATCCCTGTCAGATACTTTGATTCAAAACACTGTGTAAAACAATAAGAATTTTGATTATCATCACTATAAAATGTTGTGAGTGAACTCCAGTAGTGAAATACTAATCCTAGTTTCTTTGATCCTTAACTGAACGACTGAGTTGTCTATGTACAAAGGCCCTCTGAGATGCAATCTTGGATCTGTGTTTGAAAAATGGAGGAGAAAACTTTAGGGGTCTTTGTGGGCAGAATAAGAGTAATGGAAATGAGTAAAAATGTGGTAAAATGGACTAAGAAGGATTCATGCTTAGGTCAATGGATCCTTGTCTTCGAATGTTGGAATGCTGTAATAATGTAAGCAAAGCCAATCACAAGCTTTTTATATACCCCAGTAAGGCAAAATGATGATGTGTCTTCAGCTATTTATTTGTGTGTTCACAGAGTGTTTTTAAAGGTGAATGGGACTGCAGCCCCTGGTTTATGCCTGACACTCACCAACACAGATGAAGGTTTACGGTGAGCTTTTTGCAACGTTCTTGATCATGAGAAGGAATTTATGCAAATTCATCAGATCCAGGGTCAGAGGACATCCTCTTTATCCCCTTCATTGACACTCAGTGAATGAATGGATGAATATCTAAAGTGATGCCAGCTATTTCCACTTAGCACAATGTTTATCTTTAAAAGCAGGAATCCATTTGCAGTAGCAATAAGGCATCACAGTTTAGTTAATAAGATAAAAGCAACTTTAAAATATGCCTCTAACTTTGTTTTGAGCTTAAGGATTCAAAATATGTAACAGCCACCATGCTGGCTTTCCAATGTTCTGTCTGATTGAGGATTCTGTTTCACAAAGTGGCTATAAGCTGGGGAGAGACCCAAGCTTTCCCCTTTTGTTGCCCCCCACAAGTGCTAGTATTCAAAGGATTAATGCCTCTCTTAGATACACACTTTAGCATGATGAGGGGGTTTGTGTTAGCAAAGCTAGAGCAATACCATGAGGAGTTTAGACACGGTTAAGAGGCTAAAATCCTAGCAGAGTCACTCAAGGAGAAATGGTCAGACCAGACAAAGATGCATCCATTTCCTTCAGGAATTAATGGCCACATCAGCAGAATAGAATAGACATTGCCAATGGTGATGGGGGCTGAGGAATCCTTGAAGTGTAGCTACTGGGCAGCAGCAGTAGTGGAAAGTGACCGTGGCAGAGGATCTATCATAGACAAGGTTAGTACTGTGCAGAAGAAGGTAATGATAAACCACTTCTGATCATCTCATACTTCGAAAACCCTGTGACAAGACAATCCAGAATTTAAAAAGATGCAGTGCTGGAAGACAAGACCTCCAGGTCAGATAGCATTCAGTCAGCTACTGGGAAAGAGCAGAGGACAAATACAAGTAGCACTATTCTTAATGACACAACTGAATTAAAGCTGAAAGGATGTTCAGTTGTTGATGTGATTGGATGTGAAAGGAAAGTCCAAATGTAATAGGAACATGGGATGTGAAAAGTATGAATCAAGGCAGCAATTTTTCTCCAGGCCAGTTTGGTTAGAGTTCCTGGAGGTTTTTTGTCATCTTCCAGGCATGGAACAGTGGTCACTGGGTGTGTGTGTGTGTGTGGGGGGGGTATTTGTGAATTTCCTGCATTGTGCGGGGGGTTGGACTGGATGACCCTGAAGGTACCTTCCAACTCTATGATTCTGTGATTCTAAGGTAAGGTCAAAATCATAAAATGAGAAATTGAACATTTAAATGTTGCAATCCTGGGAGTGAGAGAACTAAAGTTGGCTGGATTAAGACATTTTCAGTCAGAAAATTACCAGGTGTTTTACTCTGGAAATGTCACACTCTGGAAATTGAGTTGCTCTAATAGTAAGGCAAGATGAAGCACAAGCAGTCAGGGTCTATAATGCAAAGTCTGACCAAATAATGTCAATCAGACTTCATGGAAAGCCTACCAACATAACATAATTCAAGTTTATATTCCAGCTACAGATGGTAAAGAGGAAAAAATTGAAAGCTTTTATGCAAGTGTCCAGGAAGAAATTGACCGCATACATAAACAAGATGTGCTAATAATCATAGGTGTCTAGAACACAAAAATAGGAAACAAAATAGAATCAAATATTGTTGATATTCTGTGAAGACAGCAATAAAATTCTGTGAAGACAGCAATTTGTTCATTGCAAACTCATATTTCAGGCAAACAGACAATTGCATACAAAATTATATACAATTGTATACAAAAATGACAATTGTAACAAAAATGAAAAGCATGCATACTGGATGGGGGACACACTTTTTGGGGTCCAGGTAGACTGTAAACTACATATGAGCAGTCAGTGTGTTGCAGTGGTAAAAAAGGCTAATGCGGTCTTGTGGTGTATCAACAGAGGCATAACATCCAAATAACAAGATACCATAGTCCAGCTGTACACTGCATTAGTCAGGCCACATCTGGAGTGCTGTGTACAGTTCTGGGGACCTCACTTTTAAAAGGATGTGGACAGAATGGAGCGGGTGCAGAGGAGGGTGATGAAGATGATCAGGGGCCTGGAGACAAAATTCTGTCAGGAAAGGCTAAAGGGAATGTTCAGTCTGGAGAACAGGAGGTTGAAGGGGGACGTGATAGTTCCTTTTAAGTATTTGAAAGGCTGTCCTTAAGAAGAGGGCAGGGAGCTGTTCCTGCTGGCAGCAGAGGATAGGACTTGCAATACTGGGTTTAAATTATGGGCAGAAAAGTACCAGCTGGATATTAAGAACATTTTTTTTACAGTAAGAGTAATTCAGCAGTGGAATTGGCCACTTAGGGAGATGGTGAGCTCCCCCTCACTGGCAGTCTTCAAGCAGCAGCTAGACAAACAATTGTCAGGGATGTTTTAGGCAGGGAGGCTGGAATGGCCTGTGTGGCTCTTTCCAACTCTATGATTCTATGATGCATGATTTAATGAAGAAACTGAAATTGTTTAAGATTGTCTATTCTTGGGCTCAGTCATCAACCAAAAGGGACACTGCAACCAAGATTTCAGGAGATTAAGACTGGAAAGGCAGCTATGAAGGAGCTAGAAAAGATCCTTAAGTGCAAGGATGTGTTGAATGGGACCAAGACCAAGACAATTCATACAATAGTATTCCCTATTACTATAGAGCCAGTTTGGTGTAGTGGTTAAGTGCGCGGACTGTAATCTGGGAGAACCGGGTTTGATTCCCCACTCCTCCACTTGCACCTGGCTGGATGACCTTGGGCAAGCCATAGCTCTGTACCAGCTGTTCCCTCAAGGACAGCTTGGGAAAGCGCTCTCTCAGCCTCACCTACCTCACAGGGTGTCTGTTGTGGGGAGGGGAGGGGAAAAGGAGTTTGTAAGCTGCTCTGAGACTCCCTTGGGGAGTGGAGGGCGGGGTATAAATCCAATCTCTTCTTCTTCTTCTATAGGTGTGACAGCTGAACAATGAAGAAAGCTGGCATAAACTTGACTAATCTGAAATGTGGGCTGTGGTCACACACACTAAATAATCCACTTTCAATGCACTTTCAATCCACTTTCCAACTGGATTCTTACTGTGTGAACTGGCAAAATCCAATTTGAAAGTGGATTGAAAGTGGATTATTTAGTGTGTGTGACCGCAGCCGTGGTGTTGACAGAGAGTTTTGCTGATACCATGGTCTATTGTAAAGACAAATAAGCGGGTTATAGATTAAATCAAGCCTGAATTCCCCCCCTAGAAGCTAAAATGACCAAACTGAGGCTATCATACTTCATTCACATTATGAAAAGACAAGACTTACTGGAAAAGACGATAATTCTAGGAAAAGCTGAAAGCAGCAAAAAAGAAGACCCACCATGAAGCCATGACCCTCAGTTTGCAAGACCTGAATAAGGCTGTTACCGATGGGACATTTTGGAAGTCATTAATGCATAGGGTTGCCTTAAGTCAGAAGCGACTTAACAGCACTTAATACACACACAATACCTCTCAATATAAAGGGTTCATTTTATCATCAATATATCTCATTCTCAATGTTGGTTGCATTTTTTGCTGCTTTTCCAGTGCTGGTAAGCAGAAAATATTACAAATGTAACCACATCACAGCTCTATAAAGGACATTATTATAATATTGTCCATTTCATTTTCAGTCCCTTTCCCAGTGATCCATAGCAGAGAATTTACCTCTTAATACATTCCTATCCCTTCCTCCCTTCATGGGAAGGGTATAAACTGACATCAGGTGCCTTCAGATGAGTATATTGTTGCACTGTATTATTTTAATTGTTTTTATTGAAATTATTTTATTTATTGATATGTTGGTGTATGTTGTACACTGCCCCAAACCCTCTGGGGGAGGGCAGTTTATACATTGAATCAATCAAGTCAATCAAGTCAACATTTTCACTGAGTTATCCCCAGTGACCCAAGATCTCTTTACTGTTCAATCACTACATATTTAAATTTGTATTTGGGGGGGATTGGATCCTTCAGAGATTTTCCACAAATTGAAAGAGAACATTTTTTCCTGATTTTCTAGTCTTGCTGCATACATCCAGCTCCCTCCATGCTGTTCCTGGGAGTACCTGTCTCCACAGAACAGCACTGGGAGGGATTTAGGGCTACAGTAGAGGAAGAAGGCAAAAAAGTCTGCTCTGCTGATGGAGCTCCTTCTCTTCTCTTTGCCTGAATCTGTATCACTTAACACGTAAATCAAAACCTGTTTGTCAGTCACCTGGTTTGGAGGTGACCTTTTGACCCTACTCACAATCTACTATTGTCCTCTTCATCCTGAATAATTTCATGTAATCTCCATACTTGACTTTCTCAATGTTTCATCTGATTGAGCTGACTGATTTAAGAACAAATTAAGTAACATCAGGCCCAGAATGGATTTCTGGAGAACATTACTGACAATCTGCTCAATTTGGTGGCATCTTGCCTAATGCACAATATACATTCTATCTGTGCATTACCCTAGGCATATAAGAAAGGTCCACAAGGGCTGAGCAGTTCATCCCTTTCTGCCCTCCCTTTCACAATGTGCCTAAATTCATAATGAGTCTAAGGGTCCTCCATGATCATGTCATCATATTATTAATCATTTATATATATTAATCATTTGTCTCTTTCTCATGACCTGAAAACTCATTAATGCAATCAGGGTGAGAGCTGAAATCTCCCATTATTATTTTGAAACTTTTCCCTCAGGTTGACTTTAGTATTTGTTTCTCCATTTCAACATAACCCTCAGAATTTTCATCAGGTGGGTGATAGATTACCAGACTAGGAGTAGAAATTTAGGTTCAATGATATGGTATGGATATTTGAGCCCCACCTCAAACATAGTCCTCCATTAGATAAAAAACATACATAGGTTTGTATTCAAAGTACTGTGAGTAGAGCTCCATTTACGAAGTAGAACTTTATTGTTTTCCCCCTTCTGTTGAATTCTACTGTCACTGTGCCCCTTGAAATATTCTCCTGGGGTTCCATGTTCTAGGGATTTCCTTTGCACAATAAAAGGTTATATCAAGCTGTCATGAAGAACCAGCTCCTGTCTCTATGATCATCATATAACAAAATTAGGGAGATCTTGATGAACCAAATGAAGATTACAAATTCTGCAGGGTTCATCTGTTAGCCTGAGCAATACAATAACTCATTACATCACAGTACTTAAATATTAAAGGGGACTGTTAATTTTTACTCTCCAGGAAGAGACATCAAGCTGACTAATGGACATTGAAAATCTGCATTTATCAGTTCTTAACATTGCCTTCAGATAGAAAGGTGCAAAGAAAATATTTTAAAAGAATTTATTTCAAAAGACATTTTCTACAGCTTAAATAAAACCCCACAAATTGTTGTTTTGTAAAAACATCTCCATTGCAAGTGTTAAGGCCATATTAAATTGATTTGCTACACTGGAATATGCAGCTTTATTGTGGCTATGTTTGGCTCTGGAAGAAAGACAAGAAAGAAAAAGGTTTAGAAACAGCAAAAGACTATTGTACATGATTTCATACATTTCCCTTGCTTATAATAATGTTTTCCTTGTAGTGCTATTGTTTTGTTCAGCATGACTGTGAAAACACAGAGTAGATGAAAGCTCTCTCATAAATATAGACACCCATTGAAACTGAACTCCTCTTACTCTTGTCAGTGCATAATACTCCCTAGTACATTTAAAAGATATGGTCCTTGTCCAAAAGACCTTGAGTTTTAGTAATAAAAGGAAGCATGAAAAAAGAGGGAAGGGCAAGCAATGAGGGAACAAAAGCCAAGGGTAATAAACAGGAAGCAATGGTGGCTGTTACATGTGTCTGATTAGGTGCATTAAAGGACAAGCTGATTTCTAGTACTTGTGAAAATGGTACACAAGTCAACAAGACCCTGCAAAAATCCATTAATTGCTGGCACAGCTGAAGGTAAAAACCAACCGATCAGTGATGGGGAAACTTGAAATAGCCTCCCCAGCATGGCAGAGCCATTTGTTGAAAAAACTGACCCATCCTTTCTTCATAATGTTGTGCGGCATTAGCTGGTTACTTTGGTGCTGAACAAGAATTTTTTGGAGTCTTCTCAAATTGGCTGTGGGCAGTGCTCTCTCTCTCTCTCTCTCTCTCTCTCTCCTGCTTCACATTGTTTGTGTAGGGAGGTTTATGTTGAATAGGCCTGATTTCATCTGGTTAGGGTCTAGCTAAAGGGTAAGCAGCATTAGCGTTAGCATGGGTTACGGTACTTCAGCCTAAATACTTCAGTAAACAGCCTGAGGCATTCATGGAGGAGAAAGAAGAAGAGATAGGATTTATAACCTGCCCTTCACTCAAAGTCTCAGAGTGACTTACAATCTCCTTTCCCTTCCCCTCCCCACAATAGACACCCTGTAAGGTAGGTGGGGCTGAGAGAGCTCTTTTGGGGACTGCTCTTGAGAGAACAGCTCTGAGAGAACTTGTGACTGAACCAAGGTCACACCAGCAGCTACATGTGGAGGAGTGGGGAATCAAACCCAGTTCTCCTAGATTAGAATAATAGAATCGCAGAGTTGGAAGGGACCATACAGGCCATCTAGTCCAACCCCCTGCTCAATGCAGGATCAGCCTAGAGCATCCCTGACAAGTTTTTGTCCAGACACTGCTTAAAGACTGCCAGTGAGGGGGTGCTCACTACCTCTGTAGTTAACTGATTCCACTGTTGCACAACTCTTACTGTAAAAAAGTTTTCCCTAATATCCAGCTGGTACCTTCCCACCCTTAATTAAACCCATGATTGTGAGTCCTCTCCTCTGCTGCCAACAGAAACAGCTCTCTGCCCTCCTCTAAGTGACAGCCCTTCAAATACTTCAAGAGAGCAATCATGTCCCCCATCAGCCTCCTCTTCTCCAGGCTAAACATCCCCAAGTCCCTCAGCCTTTCCTCATAGGGCTTGGTCTCCAGGCCCCCAATTATTCTTGTTGCTCTCCTTTGCACCCACTCCATTCTCTCCATATCCTTCTTAAGTGAGGCCTCAAGAACTGCACACAATATTCCAGGTGTGGCCTGACTAATGCAGTATACAGTAGGACTATCACATCTTGTGATCTGGATGTTATGTCTCTGTTGATACACCCCAAGATCACATTGGCCTTTTTTGTCACTGCATCACACTGTCTGCTCATATTTAACTTATGGTCCACCCATACTCCCAAGATCTCGTTCACACACACTGCTACCCAGAAGTGTATCCCTCATCTGCACTCTTAAACACTACACCAAACTGGCTCTCAAGAAGTTAATAAGTTAACCAGAGTAGTCACTATGGTCTGACCCCTCTACATGCCTTGGGCGGGTACTCTCTGTGTTGAAGATCATTATCCAAACTAGAGTTGCCTGTACATTTCTATGTCACTTTTGGGGAAAACCCAGAAGTGATATAGGGTAGCTCTAGGAATCGCTAGAAACTCCACAGCAATTCTAGTGATTCCTAGAGCTACCTTATTGAAAACATATAAAACACTTCTGGGTTTTCCCTGGAAGTGATGTGAGCGCATAAGATGCCAATTATTGTTTTATTTTTTAAAATCTATTTTTCTCCCACCATCACTTGCAGTGGCAGCAGTAAGCCTGGCAGCCCTAATCTGAACCCACATGCTGACCAGCATAGTGATATGGTCTTAATGAACAGTTGCACCATTTTGGCATGCAGATAAGGGAAAGTGAGTACCAATCCAAGCTTTGAGTCAGTGTGGTTCTGCTCAGACTATGGCTACCCCCTTGGGTAGCTTCTTAGGAAATCTGCCATAATAATTAATTAAAATTACAAATTGCAGTTCAGTTTTAAATAATAAACATTAGCTTATGCCACACATTGTTGTCCAGTGTCTTTATTTTATGGTGCATGGTAACACAACAAATTATGAACATATAAAGCTACCTTATTCTGAGGTGGACTATTAGTTTCTCCTACACATTACTGTCTGCTGCAAGGTATTGTGGTTCGACATGGTACTGAACAGAGGTTTCCCCAGGTTTTTCTGCCGAATGAGATCTTTGTAACTGGTACCTCCCTGGACTGAACAAGTACACTATGCAGAGCTGACGTTTCAAAGGTGAAGAGCACATATCATCCCATTTTGTGGTAGAATTTGAATCCGTGGCCGAGGACAGACTGGCAATGTAAAGCGGGGCAGCCACGCGTCGGAAATGGAAGAAAGGAGCACGTTCAGACATGCGCATCTGTCCGTCGGCTCCGTTTCGCACTTACCCGTCTCCCAGTCGCTTTCCATCCGCTTTACCAGGACACCGGGTAAAACTGGTGTTCAGGGGCCATCCTCCGCATGCCTCCCGCTTCCAAACAGTGTGAACTGGAAGAAGCGGGAAAGGAGCATGAAAGGAGCAAAAAGAAAAGGAAAGAGGGAGGGGGAGAGAGAGGGAGAGAGACCGAACCCTGAGTGCAGTGTTCAAGTACACTGTGGGAAGTTAGGCAGAGCCTTGAACATGGATGGGAAGAGGGAAATGTACTCTGCCTGTCTGGAACCCAGCAGGCAGCCCTGTCCACTCCCAGATGGAAGGACGCAAGGTGGGAAGAGGGTACTAAAGGGTGATCTACCAGGGATTTCTCTGGGGTCACTGCTGGAATCGGCTGTGGCCTCATGAGGCTGCCCTTTCAGTGTCCCCACCCGATTCCGTCCCGACACATAGTCAGTAGCCCCTTTCCACGCAGCCAATGTTGCGCAACGGCCACGGGTGGAGCTGTTGAGTGGCCTCATGGCATCAGGGTATAAAAGGACAGAGTGCTATGCAGGGGGGACTCCAAAATGGCTGCGGCACGAAACTGGAGACGGCCCGAGATACTAGACCTCCTGGCCATGTGGGGGGAGCCAGCAGTCCAGAGTGCCTTGCGGAGGACCCATCGCAACCTGGATATTTATGAGCAGGTGGCGAGGGGCATGACCGAAAGAGGGCACAGCCGCTCTGCCAAAGTGTGTCGCACAAAAGCCAAGGCCATGAGGCTTGAATATAAGAAGATGCTGCAGCACAACAGCATGTCGGGCAACGACCCTGCATGGTGCCCGTACTATGAAAAGCTGCACGCCATCCTACAGGGGAATGCCAGCGTCAAACCTCGTCGGGTGCGGCACAGCCTTCCACTGCAGACCACCCCCTGTACTAGCACCAGCTCCCAGAGGTCTGCTGAGCAGGTCCCATCTGCTGCTGTTCAGCCGTTCCGCCTGGCCCTCGAGTCGGAGGAGGAGGAGGAGGGCAGGGAGCCAGAGGTGCTCGTGCCAGGTTGGTGGGGAGGAGGCTTGCCAGCCACAAGGTGGAGTTGGGGGGGGTGCTGCTGGGTGGCAGGGTCAAGGAAGCAGGTGATCAGGACAAATGATGTACAGGGAAGGCTGCGGCCCAGGAGCCGGTGCTATGCTGTGGGCCAGTCCGTCAGCAGGCCTTGCCCTCTCCGGATGTCCCCTCCACCTACCTGGGTGCACCCCAGTGGAGGCAGGGCACCCATGCCGAGGGCCGCCACCCGCAGAACGTGACTGCACATCCAGGCCACAACACCCCACGCTGCAATCCATGTGCATCACGAAAGGGATAAGAATGTGAGATGGGCCCTATGGGAAAGGCCAGGTGCATGCATGCTCAGAGCCATGCATCCCACTTGCCATCCCTGCACCACAGGTCGCCATGGGTGTGCTTCTGTCGGTGGCTGCCGCACCACGGGGAGCCGTAGTACTCTGTCCCCCATGTTGTCTGGTTGCCAAGTGACATTGTAGGCAGGCACAGTGCGCGAGTAACCCACTGTGGTGGGCTGCACACAGTCCAACTTCCCTCCCCCTCGTAGAGACCGCTGAATCTGTGCTGGCCCAAGATCACGTGGACACGGACTCAGATGACAGCACCCAGGTTCCCGAGGATGCCATCCCAGGTAATGTCACTCCCTTCTGGGGGTTTGGGATGTGGTGCTGGCCACGCCATGGAGCCATGTGGACACCCATGCCAGTGGAGTGGCACGCACCCGTGGAGGGCCGTCTGCACGGCCCCATACCAATAGGTGGCCACAGTGCTGCCATGTCGAGGCAGGTGTTGTCTATGGACTGCATCAGGCAGGCGGGGGGGAGGGGAAACACCATCAGCAGCCCCACCACACAGTGGAGGGCGGGGCCTGCACAGTGTTTGCCACGTTCTGTAGCCGCAACCCCGCACCCTTGTTCCCCACTGTGATGCAGGACCATCGGGGGTGTCGAGGCCTCTGGGTGCTGGCATTGGGCGCCGCCAGTCTACAGATGCCGCAGGTGGGTGGCCGCAGCGGGGATCTGTGGGAGGCGGTGGCCGCAGGCGGAGAGGGTCTCGTGCTGGCCCCAGAGGCTGGGTTGTGGCAGGGCGGGAATGTGCAATGAGGGCATGACTTGGTGGCCAGGCAGCACTGGGGTAGGTGGCCTGTGGGCGTGTGTGGGGGGGGAGATGGCCACGGGAGCAGTGGCGGCTGCCGCTACTCAGGCAGGTTGGGAAGCCCTGTCTTGGGGACGTGGCCTGTCTCCCAGTTCCCTGCGGGGCCAGATCATGGCCATGCAGAGAGGTGGCTGAGGGGTCCCCAGGCCGCTCAGAAGGTGGGCGGGGCTGCTGGATGGTTGTCTGGCCCCCCGCCAGCAGGGGGCAGGCATGCGACTTTCGGTACCCTGTGTCCGCAGGGCCATCAGGGGCAGCCCAGCAGGAGCCGGAACCACATCCCCATGAGGGGGGAGCTCATGGTGAAGGTAGGTGCGGGACCCCAGCAGCAGGTCTGGTGCGGCATCCCTGGGACGCAGCTGCCGGCTGCCAGCACGACGGCTGGTGGGGCCGGATGCTCCCAGACAACATCTGTCAGCCTCCCGAAGGTGGGATGGTGACAACACAGGCGGGGAGGAGTGAGGGACATGTGTGGCCCACGGTGTGGGTGTGGGTCCACATGCTGTGTAGTCTGACCGCTCCGCCCCCTCTGCTCCTGCTGCAGATCTGCCGCCAGGGCCTGGAATGGGAAACCTATATGCTGAGGCCCGACAAGCTGTCATCGTGGCCCGGAGGCAACGTGCGTCTGCCCTGCAGAGGGTGGGCGAGCGCCTCCTGGACCAGTCTGCCAGACAGCACCAGGACATGATGGAGGCGGGCCGCCGTGAGCAGGAAGAGTACATGGCAGAGCTGTGGAGGTCCCAGGAGGAGGAGAGAGAGATCAACTGTGCCACACAAGAGCTGTTTCATGTCGCCCTCGACAGGCTGATGGTCATTGCAGATGAGCTGATAGCCTGCCGAGACTCCTCGCAGGAACGTCGGGGCCAGCGTGGCCGACAAGCTCGTGGCCGGGGAAGAGCATCACGCCACCGTGGAGGAGGCCCCCAGTGAGCTAGTTAGAACCCCTCCATGCCCCTCGAGCCGCTTTTCCCCAGGTGGCGTCGTCCCCAAATAATGGACACCAGGCCCATGGTGGAACAGCAAAAACAAACCTTATTTCAGAACAGGACAGGCGGGGGTAACTGGGATAATAAAGGCACTTTTCTGAGATGCTGGCTCACGTCTCTTCCATGGCGGGCCCTCGTGGGCCAGCTACGGGTTGTGGGGGGGCGTGCCGGGGTCTGCGGGTGGCTGCTTGGCAGGGACTGTCCCTGCAGGGGACTGCCCGTCACTTTCCGCAGCCTCCGTGGACGTCGTGGGAATGCTAACCCCAAGGTAGGTGAACATCTCCCGGCGCATCCTGCTGAGGGCGTTTTGATGCATCGTGAGGAGGCTCACCATGCGTTCGACTGTGCAGGCGAGGGAGACAAAAACATGATGAGTGGCCCGGGGGTCCCATCCACCCATGCAGCCAGTGCCATCTGGCCGCCGTCCAGCCACGTCTCCCTGCACCCCAGTGACTGGGTGCAGCACCCTCCCCACAGAGCAGGACCCCAGACTTACAGCGGTAGTCCATGTGCCGCTCCAGTGCCGCAATCCGCTCGGCCAGGCCCGCCAGCGTTAGGCCCTCTGCACGTGGTGCAGGTGGCTGGGCCTGTGCGGAAGGTCCCGCCTCATCCCCTGTAGCAGAGAGATGTGGCCTGTTGTCACTGTGGCCCGCCACAACTGGCCCTGGCCCACACCCACGCGAGGACTGCTCACCTTCATTGGCGCCTGTCTGGGACGCCACAGTTGCTCGCCCCTCCGGCTCGCTGGTGTCCCCCACAGTGTGGACTGCGACCGGCATGTCCTCGGAGGCCCTCCCTCCAGCGTCAGAGGCTTCAGGGGTGGTAGTCAGGACGACACATGGTCCCTCCGGCTCCGGTGGTGTGGGCGGCTCTGGGGGAGGGAAGCCAGTTGCGGGCGTCACAGGCCGGCCATGTCGACGGCATGCCGAGTGCTGGTGTGTGCATAGGTGTCCTGTCCATCAAGGCCCCCTGGATGCCGATTGGCACAGAGGGATGTGGCAGCCTGACCCTCAGGGACCATGCAAGGGGCACAACACGTCCTGTCATGGCCAAGCCTGGCCACTGGTGACTGCACCCGGACCTTTGGCAAATCTCACCTGCAGAGGGTCCTGCCACAGCCTCCTCCTCTGAGGAGCCGTGGACTGCCGCGGGGGGGGCCATCCTCTGCACCTCGGACGCCGTGGCTGGGTCCCTGTGGGAAGGCAGAATGGCCGCTCAGTGGGGGCCACACAGTGTCCAGCCACTGCTGGGCTCTGGCAGCCTGGCCCACCGACCGGCACCACCTGTGGCGTCTGGCAGCCACCGCCCCCTCCAGGGCCGCCCTGTGGCATCTGCGGCTTGGAGGCTGGGCTGCCGTGGCCCGAAGAGACAACCGTGGGTGCCCTGGCCAGCCATCAGCCACGACTTGCGCCAGGGATCCATGATGTCCTGGGCACTCAGCGCACCCCTGCACCCCAGAGGTACCCCCATTGCTTTCCTCCCCATGGCTGGCGACTGCAGGGGTCCTTCCTCCGACTTCTACCATGATCTAGGTTGACAGCACACTTCCAGGGAACCCGGACAACTGGCCACTCGGTGTGTGGGCTGAGGACCCAGGCCATGTGTGCCGCTGTGTCCCATCGGCTCCTGAGTGGGACCTGCACATTCCCCCCTGCCAGCCCTCCCCCCCAGCCAGCCCTCCCCCTCCAGCCAGCCCTCCCCCCCAGCCAGCCCTCCCCCCCAGCCAGCCCTCACCCCCCCAGCCAGCCCTCCCCCCCAGCCAGCCCTCCCCCCCAGCCAGCCCTCACCTCCCCCTGCAAGCACCCCTATACTCACCAGGCACACGCCGATGCTGCCAAGTAGGGCGGCCACCCTGCTCCCACAGGGCCTGAAGGAGGTCAAACTGGGGTGGCCTGTGTGACACTGGGGGGATCCCCTCCCAGTCTTCCAGGGCCTCGAAAAAGGCAGCCTTGTCTCTTTTAAATTTAGACCGGCACTGGGCTGCCGTTCTAGGGTAGCCTGCATGGGTCAGGTCCCTGGCCACCTCCTGGAATAGAGCCCGGGTCTCCAGGTGAGTGCTCCTCATGACCCTGGCCCCGGCTTCCCTGCTATGCAGCCTCCTGAGCATCAGCTCCACCTCCTCATCCAGCCAGTACATCCCTAGACTTGCAGATGCCATGCTGGCTGGATGCGGAGTAGCGCAAGAGCCAGTTTGCGCATGTGCGAAAGGCTCCGGGGGCCACATAGGGCTCCAAGGACCCCTGCAGGCATCCACCGAAGAAGCCAGTCCAGGACGCCTGGAGGTGGACTGCATTCTCTGAGCTGGGAAATCGGGGAGGAGAGATACCAAGGGTTTGTTGCTCATAACATGCAGCTGTGTCTCTCTCCCCCTCCCTCGCAGGGGAGTCTGAGAAATGGCTCCTCCAAGGACACTGCCAGGCTGCGGCCAGAGCAGGGGAGGGAACCACATTCCAAGGGTGGGAGGCTGCAGAGCTCTGTCCTCCCCGACAGATCCCAGCTCCCGCCCAGGAGACGAGCATCTCGCCTCTCACACAGACAGAGAGGCCAGATGCATCCAGGAACCCCTTGGCTGCCGCCAATGCCTGTTATCTCGTGCCACTGTTGTCTGGTAGTCCCCACGTGGGTCTCCACCTACCATGTAGCTGCTTCACTTGCAGAGGAACAAAGATCACTGTCTGTGTGTGGCCATGTGTGCTCCTGTGCAAACAGCACCCCCAGCATGAGCCACCCCCACCCCAGCTGCAGTGGCCACCACTGAGAACGAAAGGTGCCCTCTGGCCCTCTAATGGGCCACCAGCCCCTTGACAGACGAATCCTCCCCCAAGTGCCTCCCGGGTGCCTGGGACCCCAGCCCTCGCCCTCCAGGGCCCCACCCCACCTTCACAGTACCAGCTCATGCTGGAAGGGATGGTGACACAGCCTTGGCATGCATGTGAACGGACTTTATTGGGCCCCTGTCAACACCACAGACAACACTGAACCACATGGGATGCCACACGACTGTTCCTGTATGGGCTGGCAACTGCGCCATCACCACCGCGGGCCAACACTCTTCTTGTGCCACATCAGCAGGCAGGCTGCCTGAGGAGCCAGGCAGTGATGGCCTCCCACAGCGCGTTACCCTCTTGTCGGTTCCTCTCCTCGGCCTGGCGTGATGGTGGTGGTGCTGCGGGCACGTGAACTGGCGGCTCGTCCCCCGGATGCTGGATGATGGCATGGCCACGCTCTTCACATATATTGTGCAGTATGACGCAGGAGGCGACCACTGGTCTGAAGTTGGCCTCCTAGACATCTAGCCATAACCCTAGCAACCGCCAGCGTGCCTTCAGGCGCCCGAAGGCACACTCCACGACGCTCCGGGTGCGACTATGTGCTCGATTGAAGACGGTCTGCCGCCGGCTCAGGGCGCCCTTGTACGGTGTGAGGAGCCAGCTTCTGCTGGGGTAGGCGGCGTCAGCGAGCACGAGCGGAGGCACCTGTATGCACTCAATGGTGATGGTTGGGTGGCCTGGGACAAAAACTCTGGCATCCATGGCCTGGCAGAGGTGCGACTGGCGGAACACATGGGCGTCATGGTCCTGGCCACTGTTGCCCACTGAGATATCCATGAACCGGCCCAGATGGTCCACGGTCCCCTGGAGGATGATGGAGCAGAAGTTTTTCCTGTTGATGAAGTCCGCCGCCTGGTGTGGTGGCAGCCGCACTGGAATGTGGCACCCATCCACTGCGCCCACACAGTGTGGGAGCCCCAACTCTGCAAACCCATCCATTACCTGTTGGACAAGGACACATTGCTTCAGACCCTTTGGTGTGCTGCAGGTGAGCCGGTACCCCGTCCCTACTGCCCGGCCCATGGAGGCAGACCCACAGCCCCAAAGGCCATATGTGGCCCACCCTGCCCACACCACTGGGACTGTGCACCCTGCAGGCACCGGCTTGGCCACTCACCCGTCCAGGGGGACCGAGGCATACAGTCCGGGACAGCAGCTCCGCATCCATGGCCCCACACACCTCTGCCATGATGCCCGCGACGGTGGACTTCCCCACTCCAAACTGATGGCTGACCTCACGGTAGAAGTTGGCTCCAGACAGCCACCAGAGGGTAATGGCCACACACTCTTCTGCCGGGATGGCCCACCGTAAGCGGGTGTCTGCATGCGTCACACGTCCACAGACACAGTCCACCAGCCAACGGAACATTCCCCTAGTGACCCAAAAGTTCTGCAACCACTGTTCATCTTCCCAGACCCGGCAAACAAAGGTCTCCCACCAAGTGGTGGGCCGCGGATACACCCACCAACGATGACCACCACCCTCATCAGCCAGACGAAAATATCTTCTCATCTGCAGAGACCGCGAGGCCAGATAGCACCTCAGCAGGACTCTCCTCCTGGCCCTGTATCGATGGCAGAATTGGCGTCTCTGCACCTGGAGACGCCTGTGTCTCTGCTTCCGTAACTGCATGACACCCATGCAGAGACGGAGACCAAACATCAGGGCCAACACCAGCTCCGACTCCTCTGGATCCATGGCCAAGCCTCAGTGCTGCACCGTGGGTAAAGGACACTGCCTTGTCGTTGTCTGCGGTGCTGGCAGCTCCCTCACAGCAGGTGTCCAGCCCATTGCCTCCATTTGTTGCACATGCGCATATCAGCAGCACGACGGAGCCACACAAGCCGCGCGAGCTGGCTACACGGCAGTCTGAACGCTCTGTATCGCCGCTGGTCCGCATTGCTCTGGCCAGTATGAACGGCCAGCTCCGTGGAGTTTTTCCCCCGCACCAGTTCCCTCCGCATTCCTGCCGCTTTAGATTGCCAGTCTGTCCTCAGCCAGTGATCCAGTGGGCCATTCTAAGCAATGGCATGTCCTGAGATTTACACTTCTACCCTACTCTTCCTCTGAGGAGCTCAAAGCAGTTCACAAGTCCATGCAGTCTCTCATCAAGGCAGCCTTCAGTGTTGTTTGGGAAATCAACACCACAAATTTCATCCCCTGATGTAATACTTCAATACTTGATCCTGTTCCTATTTACAACTGCATCTCCTCGTCCTCTTCTTCCTCAAGGAATATGCTCACAGTCCAGTCTAAAATTTTGGGGCCTACAGGAAAATTTTCTAACCTGAGAAGCATTTTGCTTCATTGACTTCCCAAACCACATTTTCATAAAAGAGATTTGAAATGGCTCTGAATAATGGCATCCTCCTCCTCTTTGTCCCATCTCTTCTAACAGAATGGAGAAATACCTTCACTCACCAGTTTATTAACAACTTGGCCTCCCTTGTATCTCACCTTTGTAATGAGATAGAACAGATATGATGGATTACATTTTGTCTCTTGCTTCCATTCAGAATGAATTATCATTGTATTCTCAAATCAAGCTAGAGACCTGGTGCTGTCCAGGTCCCACCAATTATGAAAGGGGGAGTGGCTTGTGAGGAGGGAAAGGAAAAGATCTCTCTGTTTAAGCAAGATTATCTGAGTATCTTGGAAGGGGCTGTATTACATATCATAGCTGCCTGCAACAGATAAGTACCCATTTAATTGAAATAATTTGGAAATAGGCTGCAGCTGTATTATGGTCACTTACATAATCCTTAGGAAGTGGTGATGGTATGTTGAAGGCCTTGTGAGTTACTATTTTTAGACACTATAGCTGATCATATTAATGGTCTAGCAGATCTCTGAAGTGCATCTGCTCTTGGCTATGTCTTGGGAACCTGTCCTGTAGGGTCAGGAAAGTATTTTAAGTATCTCCTAGAGCTTTTACAAGGCTGGTAATGCATTAAACTAAAAACAAAATGGATATGTATGCGTTGTGGTGGATTCATTAATTACAGCCTCATCAAAATGGCTAAGTAAATGAAATAATTTTGATTAAAGATGGGTGCAAACTGAACCACAAAGCAAAATTCATCACACATTTTGCCCTGTTCATGGTTTACATACAGAAGTTCATTATGAACTTCCACAAACTTTTAAAGCTATTTGTGACAATTCATGATGGCTCACGGATAGAGCAGAAAGCAGGACTTTAAAGGTACTTTAAAGAGTCCCTTTAAACCTTGCTTTCTATTCCCCACGAAAGTCACAAAAATAGCCAAGTGGCAGGGAGGCACTTCCTGCTGCTCAGCTGTTTCAGGCTGTCTGTGAGTCATACCTTCACCCACCAGTTTATTTACAACTTGGCCTCACTTGTATCTCACCATTGTAATGAGATACAACAGATATGATGGACTGCATTTTGTCTCCTGCTTCCATTCGGAATGGAATTGTATCATTGTATTCTCAAATCAAGCTAGAGACCTGGTACTGTCCAGGTCCCACCAGTTATGACTTACATCAGCCATACTTTCCTATGTGGTATTTGGACTTGAGCTTTGGTCCTGGCTACTTCAGAGGGCAATCCCAGTCTGTGCTTTACACTTTGAGATACACTGAGTCCCTATCTTCCCAGATTTCAATGACAAATGAAAAGGAGCCACTTCAGCACCAGCAAGTCTTGTAGCCCCTGTGGTGTCAACCTGCTTGTTTATGAGCCAGGACCTCTCACACAGCAAATTATTTGGTCTGGTGAGTAAGATCCTGTTTTCTCTCTCGTTCTGCTTTGCCTCTCATGCATGCTCTCCTCCTCCTTTACTCAATTTAGGGGAAATTATTGGCTTCCTGGGGTTAACACTGGGACATCAGAAATGTGGGTGGTGCTTGACACCCCTCATGATAGCAGAAGTGCAACACTCTTTTGCTAAACTCTATTAGAATCATTATTTATTAAAACTTGATACAGAAACATCCCACTGAATTGTAGGGAGGGTACTGATTACATTGGGACTACTCATATATGTAAAATGGCTATGGCTGTACAGTCCAGTTTTATACAGTCTTCTGTCTGATTTCATTCTCTGGCAAATGAGACAAATTAGCTACAGAATATTCATTTCTTTTCTACTTAAAGTGAAAATACATAATATAATATGTCCAGTGCAGTTTCAGCAATGACCTCTGGAATATTTCTCCTCTCTCTCTTTGCCAAGAACTTGCTGTCAGCTTAGTTACATGAATCATTGGTTCCTTAACACCCAGAAGCTTATTTTAAAGAAAATTAAGAAATGTCATTAAGCAGTCAATTAATTAGGGAAGAAAAGATCATATCCATTCCATTCCTCTATTGTTTGAGAATGTTTTCTGTCTGTAGCATTCCATTGTGCCTAAATTCAAATTTGACTAGGATAATTTCTAAAATTAATTCTGAAACTAGATCTTGCACAGCTTTCCACAGCTCTCAGTTCATCTGCATCTTGTCCCCTTCTATGTCACTTATTCATTCACCACTGCAAAGCATTGCAAAGAAGCATTTTTGTGTGTGCTGGTATACATGACTGCATCCACAGATCCTTTTTGTGCAATATTCTACTGATGTTTGCATGTACTCTTGCACATTAGTAATACAATACTTCCTCTTTTGAAGTAGGGAATTCAGATTTTTATAGTCTGCAAAGAAATATAGATAAAGAGAATTCTCTAAACATCCATAAAATTAGCCTCTGCTTAAAAAAAAAAATAGGCTCCACCTAGCCCAATTCCCTGCAGTCATATCAGAGTACCTCTGAAGAAGTGTGCATATACACAAAAGCTTACACCCAGAATAAAACTTTGTTGGTCTTAAAGGTGCCACTATACTCAAACATTGTGTTTATCATATTTTTCAACATAGATAGAATCGGGATGTTATGCAATCCATACTGAGATTATTAGGTTGCCATAAAATTGGCAAAAGTCCTAAAAAGTGTAATATTCTGGAGTGAAGCAATGACACATTAGGTGTTTTGGGTAGTGGTCACTGATTTATTTAGGAGTGCATTTAGTCTAGGCTAGCAGTTTTCTGAGACTGATGATTACTCTAGGACTAGGGTTGTTTTTAGCCAGTAAAAGCCTATTTACAGAGGAATAATTGATTTAAGAAAACTACAAGCCCAGATCTCAGTACCTTCCAAATTACTGCATTTTAAAAGTTTCTTTAGAGGCCTGACTTCCTTCAGGAGGCCTGACTTCCTTCAGGAGGCCAGGTTCCCCATGGCACAGTCCTATCCTCCATTTTATTCAGCCTCTATTTAAAGCCCTTAGAACTGATCATTTGTAGTTTTTGGACTGTCATCTATATGCTGATGGCATCTAGCTCTGTTATCTCCATATTCTGGTGGCATGGTAGAGGTCCTGAATTACTGCCTGTTCCTAGTTGTTAAATGTGTAAGTCTGAACAAATTGGAACCAAATCCTGACACGATAGAGGTAATTCTGGTTGGGAAGGCAGAGACCTGGAGGGACATTGTGCTTCTCACCTTCAGTGGGGTTCAACTGACCCTAGCTGATTCACTCAAGACCTCAGGGATTATATTGGATCCAGTATTACTCCTGGAGAAGCACATTAATGCAGCTCCAAAACCCACTTTTGTACTAACCCAGTAGAGTTGAGAAGATTAACCCCCTACCTTGCCTCAACTGATCTGGCTACTTGGATCCATGCCACTGTGACACTGAGACTATACTACTGTAATGCACTCTACAGAGGTCTTCCTTCAGAATCAATTATGAAACTCTAGTTGGTCCAGAATTCCACCGCTTATTATCAGGTGTTAGGTGGAGCATGCATATTACTCCCTTTCTGCAGTCATTCCATTGGCTGCCCATCAGTTACCAGGTTCAATGCAAGGTATTGGCTATCATGTACAAAGCCTGCCTTGGCAGGGAGGGCGGGATACAAATCTAAGTAAATAAATAAATAGCCTTGGGCCCTCATATCTGGGGGACTGCTTCTCCCCTTATGCTCTGCCATGACAGCTTCACATATCTGACCAGGGCATTCTGCAAGTGCTACTCTGTAAATGGGCAAGATCAACGAATGCCCATACATGCATATTCTTTGTTGTGATTGTGATCCTCACCTTGTAGAAAGGGCTGCCAGATGAGGTCAAGAAAACTCCCATTCTCCTGGCTTTTCTCAAAGTATGCAAAACTGAATTTTTCAGGAAGGCATTTTTACAACATTAATAGGGCCTTATTAGAACAGAATTGATTCAGGAAGATATTAAAAAGGAAAGAGACTGTGGAGTATACTACTGGGTATAATATATTCTAACTTACTATATGTACTGTCTTGTTGTGCGATTTCTTTTTTGTATAATACTTTTTTATTTTAAAAACAAAATAGTTATGTAAAAGTGATACAGAAAAAAGAAAGAAGTTATATAGGGATTATGGAACAAATTATATTTATCAAAGGTCATTACAGGATATATTAAACAAGAAGTAAAGAAATACTTCTTCCCAACATCCCCTTCATTCGAATTTTAAAGACATTTTCTACAATAGTTCCATCATTAATGCATATTCTATATTACATATTTCTTCAATACTACATACTAGCTATAACTTTTAATATACCAGAATGTGAAGGAAGATCTATTATCTAACTTGGAATAAAAAATAAGAAGTAAGAATTTTTTTGTTCAAAATCCACTTTCTTATGCATTTATATTCAAAACATGTTCTCCTTTTTCTGCATTATACTACACAAGTGGGAACCTGCAAGGAACTTGTGAGGCAGTTATCCCATTCCTCACACTTTTGCTTCCTCCCCTTTCCCCCTACCTTTCTCACACTTTTTCTCCCTTTTGCCCCCCTTTCTTACTCTCTATCCTCCATGTATGTTACTTCCTCTCGCTTTCTTCCCCCTCATCATTCTCTTTGTTTTTCTGCCTCCCCACCTCATCACTCTTTCTCTCTTTTTCTGCCCCCTCCCTATCACTCTTTCTTTCTGCCCCATCACTCTCCCAGCCTCCAGCCTGCTTCCTCCCCTCAGCTACGCAGCAGCAGTGGTGGTGGTGGCAATGCTCCCAGCCACCCACCTGCTTCCTCTCTGCCCACAGCATCAGTGGCAGCTCTCCAGGAATCACAATGAATCTCCCAGCTACAGAGATCAATTTACCTTAGGGCTGCCAGCTCCAGGTTGGGAAATTCCTGGAGATTTGGGAGTGGAGCCTTGAGACAGTGAAGTTTGGGGAGGGAAGCAGCCTCAGCAGGGTATAATGCCATAGATTCAACTCTCCAAATCAGCCATTTTATCCAGGGTAACTGATCTCTGTCATGTGGACAACAGTTGTAATTCTGGGTGATCTCCAGTCCTCATCTGGAGGCTGGCAATGGTAGTTCTCATAAAGGAAATGGCTGGTTTGGAGGGTGGAGTCCATGGCATTATACTGGTCTGAAGTTCCTCACCTCCTCAAATTCCACCCTCCCCAGGATCCACACCTCCCATGTCCAGGAGTTTCCCAACCTGGAGTTGACAACTCTATTTCCTTCCCACCCAACAGCCAATCTATTTTTTTCTGCCTCTCTATGTTCAGCTTTCCATCTCCACCCCTTTCCCCCACAACTTCTACCTAGGAAAATTAGTCTTTATCCGCAGTGGGGACTAAAGCAGCTTACATTATTCTCTCCTCCTTTTTATCTGCACAACAACCTTATGAAGTTGGTTAGCATGAAAGTATGTGACTGGGGGTGCGATCACACGGGCATTTAAACCCGGGTTCTCCTGCACTGCTCTTTCAAGCGCGATAGGTACTTGTTTTTCCTGGTGGTTGGAAAAGCGGGCTCAAGTGCGGGGGGGGGGGGGGGGCGGCTTCGAGACGGGAGACAGATGCGGCCCGTCTAGTCAGCCCCTTTAATTGCAATGGGGAACAGCCGCGAGGCCTGCAATAAACGTCCGTGTGATCGCACCCTGGTACAAAATCACCCAGTCAGCTTCCATCGCAAGATGGGGATCTGAACCTGGGTCTTGCAGACCCTATTTTAAAGCTCTAACTGCTGCACCACACTGGCTTTCATAGGGTGGCTGCTGTTGAACAGTAGCAAGCAGCCAGGCCTAATTGAGTCATGCAAGTCAGGTGGTATCAAGTCACCCAGAAGGTGCTGCCAAACCTAGGGTTGCCAACCTCCAGGTGGAACCTGGAGATCATCCAGAATTACAACTGAACTCAGCAGAGATCTGTCTCCCTGGAGAAAATGGCTGCTTTGAAGAGTGGACTCTGTGGCATTAAATCCAGCTGAGGCCTCTCCCTTCCCCAAACCCAGTCCTTCTTAGAGTCCACCCCAAAATCTCTAGGAATTTCCCAGCCTAGCACTGGCAACCCTTATCAGGTCTGGCTCTAAGGATCCCTCCCTAAAAAGCCAAAATAGGCCTGGAAAAGGCCCTTCCCCCTTCCCCTGCCTTTTACTGACAAACCATTTAGAAGTCTCTCCCCCTTGAGGAAGTTTTAAAAAGGCAGTGGACCCTGCAGCAAAAGAGATAGGGGTGAGAAGCTCAGATTATTTAGCCATTCATACTGCAGGAAGAATCCTCTCCAATCCCAGTTCCAGTTCTGCTTTTGCTTCCTCCCCTCTCTGTGTGTGTCTCTCTCTGGCTATCAGACAGTCTATCTCTCATTGTCGATTCAGCACAACCTGGAGTAGATCCCTGCCATGGACCTTTCAAAAAGTATTGGGAGAAATTCAACCCTCCTTGAGGTTTTTTTTTAACTTTTTGGATTTTTCTGCAAACCCACAGAGTCCCCTGAGTCTGTAGAAAAAACCTGTTCAGGGAGAGTGTTCCATTTGCAGTAATAAGTATCAGCATGCAGAGGAGATGAGAATTAGATATATAGATTTGTATGGCTTATTTATTTATTTACTTATTTATTTGCTTCAATTTATACCCCACCTAGCCAGTGCAGCTGGCTCTAGGCAGCTAACAACATTTAAAATGCACAGTATAAAAAGGTTAAAAATTAAATCCATATACATAATTAACAGTAAACCACAAGAAATGGCAGCAGTACAACAATCCAACACCAGAAACAGCAGCCTAAGTGTCTTCAGCCAGGAGGCTTCCATCAGCAGATGTACCGGGCCAACCGTTTACCAGTGGCCATTTCCCCCCAGTGGCGACTCCTAATTAAAAGCCTGGTGGAAGGTTGCACCTGCAGGGCCCTGATGTCCTCTGGGAGCTCGTTCCACCAGTGAGGAGCCACCACCGAGAAGGCCCTATTCCTGGTGGTCACCAACCTGGCTTCTCTAAGGCCAGGGAGGGTCAGGCGATGTTGAGTGCCTGACTGCAGTGCTCTCTGGGGTGTATACAGGGAAAGGTGGTCCCTTAGGTAGGCAGGCCCCTGACTATATAGGGCTTTAAAGGTTAAAACCAGCACCTTGAACCAGATCCAGTACGCTATGGGCAGCCAGTGCAGCATCCTCAGCACAGGCTGGATGTGGTCTTGCACCGAGAGACCCGTCAACAACCTGGCCACAGCGTTCTGCACTAGCTGCAGCCTCTGCAGCTGACACAAGGGCAGCCCCATGTAGAGAGCATTACAGTAGTCTAACCTCAAGGTGACCATTGCATGGATCACTGTTGCCAGGTCATTGTATTTGAGGAAGGCAGCCAACTGCCTAATCAGCCGTAGGTGGTAAAAGGCTGCCTTGGCAGTGGCTGCTACCTGGGCCTCCATGGTTAAGGAGGCATCCAGGAGCACTCCCAATCTCTGGACCCTTGGCGCTGGCACCAATGGCGCCCCCTGAAGACCAGTAGTGGGATCCCTACCCCCGGCCCGCTCCGACTCAGGCACAGGACTTCATCTTCATTGGATTCAATTTCAATCAGCTCAGCCTGAGCCAGCCCGCCACGTCCTGAAGCGCCCGCTCCAAGTCATCTGGGGTGGCTCTGGACTGGCCACCCAACAACAGATACAGCTGGGTGTTATCCGCATACTGGTGACAACCCAGCCTGCGCCTCCGGACAATCTGGGCGAGAGGGTGCATATAGATGTTAAACAACACTGGAGATAGCACTGCCCCTTGTGGCACACTGCATACCAGCAGGGATCTTACAATACATTTATTTACCATTTTTAGAGTTTCTCATTCTAATTTTGTCTCCTACTTGCATAACAGACACTCCATCTCTCCTCAGTTTTTGAGATTGATCTGTTTCTCAAATAAGTTGTTAGTTTCACCATTACTGTATAATCAGCAAGTTTGTTTTCCCATCCTTCTAGCCACTGTAATTATATATTTAAATATCTCCTCCAAAAATTTTGGTCATTTATTAGGCAACATCCCTGATAACATATTCTTTTTTTTTTTTTTGTAAAGAAATTTTTATTTTTCAAAAAAAACCATCGAAAATAATACATTTAACCTTATACAAATCCCTTTTTCCATATTAAATAACATTTTGTTCTATTTGTACATTCTATTTTTATCTTGTTTTGGTGGTTTCCCACCACATCTGAAGCATAACACATTTTCCATTTTATTCAAAATAGTAATACTTATATCTATGTTTCGTTTCTGGTAACGGTTATATAGCTTTAAAATACTTATACTTATACACCAATTCTTATTTTCTATACTCTTATGTATTTCTAAATAAAAACAGTTTCATTGTCTAATTTTAACTAAAACATTCATATAATATATTTCTATTCCTTTATGCTATTATAACCATGTATAGATATAGTTTTTCATATCCCAATACTTTTCAACATATTCTTTCAAATCTTTCCAGTCTTCCAGAAAGGTCTCTGAGTAAAGATTATTCAATTTTCTAGTCCACTTATCCATTTCAGCCATATATAACAGTTTTTTCAACCATTCCCACACCTCTGGTATTTTTTCATTTTTCCAGTTTTGTGCATACACCATTCTTGCTGTTGTAATCATATACCATATTATTGTCCTTTTCTTTACATTTATCTCTTCTAGTTTAAGTCCTAGCAATAACATTTCAGGCAACTTCTTAAATGTACATTTCAAGATTTTTTCCATTTCTGCATGTATTTTTGACCAATAAGTCTTTGCTTTATCACAAGTCCACCACATATGATAAAAAGACCCTTCTTTCTTTTTACACTTCCAACATTTGTTAGACATATTTTGACCAATATTTGCAATTTTTTTTGGTGTCATATACCATCTATACATCATTTTAAAACAATTTTCTTTTAAGTTATAACACGTAGATATACTCATAGCATTTTTCCATAAAAATTCCCAAGATTCCATTTCAATGTCTTTGTTAAAGTTTATCGCCCATTTTACCATTTGTTCTTTTACCATTTCATCAGCATTAAACCATTTTAGCAAGACTTTATACATTTTAGAAATCATTTTTTCCCCACCTTCCTCCCAAACTTGTTCTATTTCATTATTTTTTTCCCTGAAACCGTGTTTTTTATCACTTCTATACAAGTCATATATTTGTCTATATCTTAACCAACCATAATCAAAATCAATCTGATGCTGCTCCTTCAGTTTGAAATCCTTGCCATGTCTTATTAATAAGTCTCTATACTTCAGCCAATCTTGTCCTTTGTATCTTGATGTTGGATGTAAGACTTCTGCGGGTACAATCCACATGGGTATCTCTTCTGAAAAAAAGTTTTTATATCTTGTCCACGTATCCATTAGTGTTCTTCTCAAATAATGATGTTTAAACATATTGTCCATTTTTGTTTTGCCATAATACAAATATGCATGCCACCCAAATCTACAATCATGACCTTCCAGGGACAATAACATTCTGTCTTGTAACATAGTCCATGCCCCTACCCAGGTCAAACATATTGCATCATGGTATAACCTTAGATTTGGTAGTTGAAACCCTCCTCTTTCTTTGGCATCACACATTATTTTCATCTTAATTCTTGGTTTTTTCCCTCCCCACACAAATTTAGACAGCTCCTTCTGCCAACATTTGAATGTTTTTACATCTTTCACAATTGGAATAGTTTGAAACAAAAACATTAATCGTGGTAACACATTCATCTTGACCACCGCAATTCTACCCAGCAATGACAAATTCAATACATTCCACTTTTTAATATCCTGCATAATTTGCAACCATAATTTTTCATAATTATTTTTATAAAGATCAATATTTTTCATAGTTAGGTTTACACCCAGATATTTTGTCTTTTTCACCACCTCACATTCTGTAAGTTTTTGTAACTCGTTTTGTTTCTTATTTGACATATTTTTGCACATTACTTTCGATTTGTTTTTATTTACATAAAATCCTGCTAAGTCACCAAACTCTTTTACTCTCTGTAACAAATGTGGTAATGTGGATAAGGGGTCTTCCACTATAAACATCACATCATCTGCAAAGGCCCTATATTTGAAAGAAAAACCTTTAGTTGTTAAGCCTTTAATATCTTTGTCTTCCTTCACATTTAACAGTAGAACTTCTAAAATCCAAATAAATAGCAGCGGCGAAAGCGGGCATCCTTGTCTTGTTCCTTTTTCAACTTTAAAATCGTCTGTCTTTTCAGTATTAATTATTATTGAGGATTTCTGTTCTTTATATATTGCTTTAATGAAGTTAAGCATATATTCACCGATCTCAAGATGTTCTAAAACTTCAAACATAAAATCCCAGTTTAAATTATCAAACGCTTTCTCCGCATCTAAAAAGAAAAAGCCCACTTCCTTTTCAGGATGTTTGTCGTAGTATTCTATAGCGTCCACTACTACTCTTAGATTGTCCCTTATTTGTCGATTAGGTAAGAACCCTGCTTGTTCTCCTGATAACATATTCTTAGCTTCCATGGGAAATTTGAATTTTAATATATTCTGAATTTCCCCATGCATTTCCTTCCAATATCTTTTTGGGGTTTTTTACAAGTACGCCACATAAGATAAAAAGTTCCATCTTTGTCTTGACATATCCAGCATTTTCCTTTGTAATTTTTGTCTAGTTTCTCAATATTCTTCAGAGTAATATACCATCTGAAAAACATTTTATACCAGTTTTCTCTTAGTGCCTGACTGTTCTTTCCTCCATAACCATTCACATGGATGCATAGGTATCTGTTCTCTAAAATTCTACATCCATTTAATCATACATTTTTTACTTTTTTATTTTTTCTGTTTCTGACATAATAACTTATATATCCAGCATAATAAATGATCTTTTTATTTTTAATCAGTTGTTCAAATTCAGTCATCTTTCTCAGCCCTCCACCTTCTGTGTTAATAATGTAGTATTTTTTATTATTATTTTCTTGGAAAAAAGGTGGAATACAGAAAGGAAAAGGGGTGAGGGGAAAATATAAATTCATCAGGTTTGTCAAATATTATGAGTTGTTGCGTACAACAGGTAAGTTCAGATGCATCGTCAAATGTATTACATATTTCAATAAAACATCGATATTACAGAATTTTGGGATAGATTGTCTCTTTAAAGAATACACAAGAATTTTCCTAAGGTTAGTGATAATCTATTGATGATAAAAGAAATTACATCTTTAACAACTGAACAATCTTCTATGCTAAAATTAAATCATTGTAAAAACCTTCATTCTTATTCTTAATCTTACAAATTCTTATTCTTACAAATTAATTAATTACTAGTGGAATACAGAATAAAGTATTGTAACTATAATCAATATTTCCATCACCTTTAATATAATATTCAGGTAATTCAAGAACTTAAAAAAAACTAATTATTTCCATAGTATGTATAATAAGCTTGCCATTTCTGCTGAAATTCTTTCTTTGCAATGAAATGGAAGACAGAAGATGGTTCTACAGGAGAGATCTGGGAAGAAAAAACTAGCAGAGTATGCAACATTGGCAAAACTAACCAATTACATACTCTTCTTTAGTCTTGAGCTGATTGGTAATATAGTAACCATTGGCCGAGGACAGACTGGCAATCTGAAGCGGGGCAGGCACGCTTCGCAAACGGAGGAAAGGAGCACGTTCAGACATGCGCATCTGTCCGTCGGCTCCATTGCGTACTTACCCGTCTCCCAGCCGCTTTCCTTCCGCTTTACCCGGACACCGGTTTTTCCCGGTGTTCAGGGGCCTTCCTCCGCATGCCTCCCGCTTCCAAACAGTGTGAACTGGAAGAAGCGGGAGGCATCCGGAGGAAGTGTGAACGCACCGGCAAAAAGTTTTGCGCATTTGCGCATCTACGTGCGTGCGCACGTGCGCACTTGCGCACATACGGAAAACCCATGAAAAACAAAAAGGAAAGGGAGGGGGGAGGGGGGGAGGGGGAGAGAGAGGGAGAGAGACGGAACCTGTAGTGCAGTGCTCCAGCAGACTATGGAAAGTTAGGCAGAGCCTTGAAAGTGGCCGGGAAGAGGGTAATGGACTCTGCCTGTTTGGAACCCAGCAGGATGGAAGGGTTGCGCTACGGCCATGGGTGGAGCTGTTGAGTGGCCTCATGGACTCAGGGTATAAAAGGACAGAGTGCTATGCAGGGGGGGAGTCCAAAATGGCTGCGGCACGAAACTGGAGGCGGCCTGAGATACTAGACCTCCTGGCCATATGGGGGGAGCCAGCAGTCCAGAGTGCCTTGCGCAGGACCCATCGCAACCTGGATATCTATGAGCAGGTGGCGAGGGGCATGACCGAAAGAGGCCACAGCCGCTCTGCCGAGGAGTGCCGTGCCAAAGCCAAGACCATGAGGCTGGAATACAAGAAGACGCTGCAGCACAACAGCACGTCGGGCAACGACCCTGCATGGTGCCCGCACTATGAAGAGCTGCACGCCATCCTACAGGGGAATGCCAGCGTCAAGCCTCGTCGGGTGCGGCACAGCCTTCCACTGGAGACCACCCCCTCAACGAGCACCAGCTCCCAGAGGTCTGCTGAGCAGGTCCCATCTGCTGCTGTTCAGCCTTTCCGTCTGGCCCTCGAGTCGGAGGAAGAGGACGAGGAGGAGGGCAGGGAGCCGGAGGTCCTCGTGCCAGGTTGGTGGGGAGGAGGCTTGCCAGCCACGACGTGGGGGCGGGGGGCCCTGGTGGGTGGCCGGGCCAAGGAAGCAGGCGAGCAGGATAAATGATGTAGGGCACCCATGGCAAGGGCTGCCACCCGCACCACATGACTGCACATCCAGGCCACAACACCCCACGCTGCAATCCATGTGTATCCCAAGGTGGACAAGAAGGTGAGATGGGCCCAATGGGAAAGGCCAGGTGCATGCATGCGCAGAGCCATGCATCCCACTTGCCACTCCCGCACCACAGGTTGTCATGGGTCTGCTTCTGTCGGTGGCTGCAGCACCCTGGGGAGGGGTGGGACCCTGCCCCCCGTGTGCTGTGGTTGCCAAGTGACAGTGTTGGCAGCCACAGTGTGCAAGTCACCCACTTTGGTGGGCTGCACAGAGTCCAATGTCCCTCCCTCTCGTAGAGACCGCTGAATCTGTGCTGGCCCAAGAGCACGTGGACACGGACTCAGATGACAGCACCCAGGTTCCTGAGGATGCCATCTCAGGTAATGGCACTCCCTTCCAGGGGTTTGGAATGTGGTCCTGGCCCCGCCACGGAGCCAGGTGGACACCTATGCCAGTGGAGTGGCACGCACCGGAGGAGGGCCGTCTGCAGGGCCCCATACCTATAGGTGGCCACAGTCCTGCCATGTCGAGGCAGGTGTCGCCTATGGACTGCATCATGCAGGCGGGGGGGGGAAGGGGAACCCCATCAGCAGCCCCAATACAGAGTGGAGGGCAGGGCCTGCCCAGTGTGTCTCCAGTTCTGTAGCCGCAACCCCACACCCTTGTTCCCCACTGTAATGCAGGACCGTCAGGGGTGTCGAGGCCTCAGGGTGCTGGCATTGGGCGCCGCCGGACGACAGATGCTGCAGGTGGGTGACCACAGTGAAGCTCGGCAGGAGCCGGGGCCTGCAGGCGGACATGATCTCCTGCAGGGCCCCGAGACTGGGTTGTGGCAGGGCGGCCACGTGCAATGGGGGCATGGCTCGGTGGGCAGACAGCACTAGGGCAGGTGGCCTGTGGGTGTGTGTCTGGGGGGGGAGATGGCTGCGGGAGCAGTGGTGGCTGCCGCCAGTCATGCTGGCTGGGGAGCCCTGTCTCGGGGATGTGGCCTATTGGCTGTCTCTTTGCGGGGCCAGAGCATGGTGGCGCAGAGAGGTGGCTGAGGGGTCCCCAGGCTGCTTGGAAGGTAGGTGGGCCTGCTGGTCGGTTGTCTGGCTCCATACCAGCAGGGGGAAGGCAAGCGACTTTCGCTTCCATGTGTCCGCAGGGCCACCGGGGGCAGCCCAGCAGGAGCCGGGACCACATCCCCATGAGGGGGGAGACCATGGTGAAGATAGGTGCGGAGTACCGGCAGCACGTCTGCCGCGGCATCCCTGGGACACAGCTGCCGGCTGGCAGCACGAGGGCTGGTGGGGCCGGATGCACCTGGACAACATCCATCTCTCTTCTGAAGGTGGGATGTTGACAACACAGGCGGGGAGGTGTGAGGGAGACGTGTGGGCCATGATGTGGGTGTGGATCCACACGCTGTGTATCCCGACTGCTCCGCCCTCTGTGCTTCTGCTGCAGATCTGCCCCCAGGACCCGGAATGGGAGACCCATATGGTGCTGGCCAGCATGCTGCCGTCGTCGCCCGGAGACAACGTGCGTCTGCCCTGCAGAGGGTCGGCGAGCGCCTCCTGGACCAGTCTGCCAGACAGCACCAGGACATGATGGAGTTGGCCCGCCGTGAGCAGGAAGAGTACATGGCAGAGCTGCGGAGGTCCCAGGAGGAGGAGAGAGAGAGAGACCGTGTCTCAGACCAGATGTTTCAGACCGCCCTCGACAGGCTGACGGTCATCGCCGAGGAGCTGATAGCCCGGCGAGACTCCTCGCAGGAACGTCGGGCCCAGCGTGGCCGGCAAGCTCGTGGCCGGGGAAGAGCATCACGCCGCCGTGGAGGACGGCCCCTGTGAGCTAGTTAGAACCCCTCCAGGCTCCTCGGGCCACTGTTCCCCAGGTGTTGTCGTCCCCAAATAACAGACACCGGGGCCACGAGGAACCATCAAAACTCTACTTTATTGAAACACAGAATGGGAGGGGGTAACTGGGACAATAAAGGCACTTTCAAAATGAGCTGCCATCAGTCCGTGCTGTGGCATGGCCTCCTGGGCCTCCTACGGGTCGCTGGAGGCCGTTCCGGGGTCTGCGGGCGGCTGCTGGGGAGGGAGCGCTCCTCCTGGGGACCGGCTGTCACTCTCCTGGGCCTCTGATGATGGGGGGGGGGGAATGCCACCCTCACGCCGTCGGTACACCTCCCGATGCAGTGACACCAGGGCTTCCTGGTGCATGGTGTAGAGGGTCACCATGTGGTTGACTGCGGTGCCGAGCAAGACAGAGACATGATGAGTGCCCAGGGGGCCCCCTCCGCCCGCGCAGCCAGTGCCATCTGGCCAGCGTCCTGCCACGTCTACCTGCACCCCACTAACAGGGTGCAGCAGGCTCACCCCAGAGCACGACCCCCACACTTACATTGGCGGTCCATGTGGCGCTCCAGGGCCACAACCCGTTGCGCAAGCCCCAGCAGTGTTAGGCCCTCTGCTCCCGGCATGTGCGGCTGGGCCTGGGAGGAAGGTCCTGCCGCATCCCCTGTACCAGAGAGACGTGGGCTGTTGGCACTGTGGCCCGCCATGACAGGCCCGGCCCCCGACCCGCATGAGGAGCGCTCACCTTCAGCGGCGCTCGTTTGGGATGCCACACTTGCTCGGCCCTCCAGCTCGGAGCTGTCCCCCACATTGTGGACTGCGGCAGGCATGTTGGCAGAGGTCCCCTCCCCAGCATCGGAGCCCTCCGGAGTTGTCACCAGGAGGACGCAGGGTTCTTCTGGGTCTGCTGGTGTCGGTGGCTCTGGGGGAGGGAAGCCAGTTCTGGGAGTCAGCGGTTGGCCCTGTCGCCGGCATGCCGACCGCTGGTGTCTGCATTGCTGTGCTACCTATGTAGGGCCCCCAGATGGCGAGTGGGCCAGAGGGCCACGGCAGCCAGACCCACAGCCACCATGCGAGGGGCCATACACGTGAGGGGCCATACACTCCCGGTCTGCACCAAGCCCGCCACTGGCGGCTGTGTCCGACCCTTTCAGAATACTCACCTGCAGAGGGTCCTGCCTCAGCTTCCTCCTCCGAGAACTCATGCACCGGCGCGGGTGGCGCACGGCCTCTCCGCCTCAGGCGCCTCGGGCGGGTCCCTGTGGGAAACCAGAGTGGACGGGCAGTGGGGATCATACAGTGTGCAGCCATTGTTGGCCCCTGGCACAGCCACCCACCGATCAGGCCTGCCTGTGGTGACCGGTAGTCCCTGTCCCCTCAACGGCCGCCCTGTGGCCACCGTTCCGTCTCAGCTGTGCTGGTGTGCGGTAGGCCATAGGTTCCTCGCCGCCAGCTCTCATGTGCTTGTCTCCGTTCAGGACGGATGGCCCCAGAACACAGTAGTGTATGCTGGAGCCACATTGCTCCCTCACAACTGCAGTACCAGCCACCCTCACAGCAGAAGCGTTGCTCACGAGGCTTCACAGCTTTGAGGGAGCACTGCCACAGGCCTGTGTGCCTGGTTGCCACGGGAACTGCGGCTGGGACAGACACCTGCAGGTGCTCTGGGCAGGCGGCAGACATGACTTGCAGCGCTGACCCATGGAGTCCACGTGGCTCCGTACGCCCCTGCATCCTGGCCACGCCCTCATTCCGTCCCACCCTGTCACTGGGGACTGCTGGGGTCCAGACGCAGACCGGCACTACCATCAAGGGCCACAGCAGACCACCACTGCTTCCAGAGAACAGGCCACACCGTGTGTCCTGGGCCTAGGGTTGCCAGGTCCAGGGTGGGAAATACCTAGGGAGTTCGGGGCTGGATGTGGGAGAGCGTGGGGCTTGAGGAGGGGAGGGGTGTCAGCATGGTACAATGCCATGGAGTCCCCCCGTTGAAGCAGCCAGTGTCCCCAGGGGAACTGATCTCTGTCAGCTGTGTATCGGATGTGAAAGCAGGGGATCTCCAGGCCCCACCTGGAGGCTGGCAACCCTACCCACTCCCCAGCCCCCAGGTGTGCTGCTGTGCGCTTCCGGCTCCTGGGTGAAACCTGTAATTCCACCCCCAGAACCCACCCCCACCCCCCCTCACCCCCCCACCCCACCGCAGCCGCCCTGTACTCACCAGGCATACGCCGATGCTGCCAGGAAGGGCGACCAGCCTGCTCCCACAGGGCACGAAGGAGGTCGAACCGGGGTGGCCTGTGAGAGACCGGTGGGATCCCCTCCCAGTCCTCCATGGCCTCAAAGAAGGCAGCCTTGTCCCTCTTGAACTTTGAGCGACACTGGGCTGCTGTCCTGGGGTAGCCAGCCTGGGAGAGGTCTCTAGCCACCGCTCTGAAGAGGGACAGGGTCTCAAGGGGGGTGCTCCTCATCACCCGTGGCCCTGCCTCCCTGACGTGCAGCTGTCTGTGCAGCAGTTCCACCTCTTCGTCCAGCCAGTAGACCCCGAGGCTTTCGGAGGCCATGTCGTCTGGTCGAAGACTAGCGCAAGAGTGGGTTTGCGCATGTGCGAAAGGGTCCGGGGGCCACGTCGGGCTCCCAGGACCCCTGCAGGTGTCCTCCACAGAAGCCTGTGAAGGATGCCTGCAGTCCCCTCAGCCCTCGAGCCCTGCCCTGACACCTGTGTTGCCAGGAGCTGGGCAGAGCTGTGCAGTCCACAGCAATGCCTTCATGGCATGCTGCCGTCGCCGAACAGGAGCGATGCGCACTGCCTGGTTTGCGCATGCGAAAACAACCCTGCTGTCAGGCACAACGGGACAGGGGGAGGGGAGCCAGGGGGGATCTGTCAGCTGGGGAACGTCAGAAGGGGCCAGGGGGACTGACATGAGGAATGCAGACTATGGGGGTCCGCCCAATGTAGGGACAGGGGAGCCTGGAGGCACTTCTCCCTGGGATGCTACCATGGCCTGCCCTGTGTTGCAGCCTCCAGCTCATGTCTCCTTGTCTCAGCTCTGGAAGGATGCCTACAGGCCACATGGATTACTCCAAGAGCCGAGGTGCTTCCTCACCACTGTACAGCCAGCCTCCTGCCAAATTGGTTTTCCTACTTAGAGGACTCCACAGCTTAGAGGGAGACTTGCTGCCTGCTCTGTGCTGGGCAATCGGGGAGGAGAGATTCTCAAGGCCGGCTGCTCATAAACAGCACCTGTATCTCTTTCGCTTTCCCTCGCAGGGGAGTGTGTGAAACGTCTCCTCCAAGGACACGGCCAGCCTGCGGCCAGAGCAGGGGAGGGAACCACATTCCAAGGGTGGGGGCAGCGGCACTCCATCTTCCCCGACAGATCCCAGCTACCGCCCGGGAGACGAGTGTCTCGCCTCTCACATGGACGGCGCCCTTTGCCCATCGGCCACATCTGCTACCTCACACCACTGTCTCCTGGCAGTCCCCACGTGGCTCGCCACCAACCATGCAGCCACCACTCTTGCAACAGGACACAGATCACTGTGTGTTTGTGCACAGGTGTGCTCTTGTGCACACATGGCCCCCAACATGGCCCATCCCCACCCCAGCTGCAGTGGGCGGCCCTTGCCAAAGAAAGCACACTGCAGACGGCACCTCCCAGATGCTGGAGCACTGACGGCAGATGCATGTGGCCAGGCCTACTGTGCATGGCCTCCATCCTGGCCCCCCCTGTCCATGGCAACACTGCTCCACCAGATTGGGAGTCCCATCTCCGTGTCCCCCCCTGGCGGTGGCTCCTGTGTTCTGACCCACTGAGCAGCCGGCTGGCCAGGGGCCTCCATGGTGCCCATGGGCTCTTGGGGGACACCCTGCAACTGACCATGCATCCTTGCCCCCCCACATGCCTCAGCCACCGTCCTGGCTTCCAGGTGCTGCCAGTCCTAGCCCCCGCTGTGTTCATGTGTCCAGACCGCCAGAGGCTGCCTTGTGGAGCTGCCCTCGCTGAGGGCCCATGGGCCCATCTGGATCCCCCATCTCGGCAGTCGACCCACGCCATTCGCCAGGGGGCCCGCAGGGGCCACCCCTTGGAGGATGGTACTGGCTGCCATCCAGCAGCCATGTCCGCCCGCATCTCACTGGGGACCTGTAGCCCACCAGACCCCGGTCCCTGTCCACGCAGCACAGGGGGCGTTGGCCTGGGAACAGGAGAGGCCGACTGCCCCTCCAAAGGGCCCCAGCCCCTTGGTGGGCAAATGCACCCCCAAGTGGCTCCCACGTACCTGGGAACCCAGCCCTCGGCCTCCACTGGGCCACCCCACCTTCCCCTTCCCAACTCATGCTGGTAGGGATGGCAACACATACATGGCATGCGGAAGCATAGACTTTATTAGGCGTCTGACAACACTACAGCTGGCATTTGACCACATGGGATGCAGCACGTCTGTGCCTGCATGGGATGGCAACTGTGCCATCCCCTCCACGGGCCAACACTCTTCTTGGGCCACGTCAGCAGGGAGGCTGCCTGAGGAGCCAGGCAGTGATGGCCTCCCGCAGCGCGTTGCCCTCCTGCCAGTTCCTCTCCTCGGCCTGGCGTGATGGTGGTGGTGCTGCGGGCACGTGAACTGGCGGCTCGTCCCCCAGACGCTGGATGATGGCATGGCCGCGCTCTTCACATATATTGTGCAGTATGACACAGGAAGCGACCACTGGTCCGAAGTTGGCCTCCTGGACATCTAACCGTAACCCTAGGCGCCGCCACCGCGCCTTCAGGCGCCCGAAGGCGCACTCCACAACGCTCCTGGTGCGACTATGTGCTCGATTAAAGACGGCCTGCCGCCGGCTCAGGGCGCCCTTGTACGGTGTTAGCAGCCAGCTTCTGCTGGGGTAGGCGGCGTCAGCGAGCACGAGCGGAGGCACCTGTATGCCCTCAATGGTGACGGTTGGGTGGCCTGGGACAAAGACTCCGGCATCCATGGCCCGGCAGAGGTGCGACTGGCGGAACATGTGAGCGTCATGGTCCTGGCCACTGTTGCCCACGGAGATGTCCGTGAACCGGCCCAGGTGGTCCACGGTGCCCTGGAGGATGATGGAGCAGAAGTTTTTCCGGTTGATGAAGTCCGCCGCCTGGTGTGGTGGCGGCCGTACTGGGATGTGGCACCCATCCACTGCGCCCACACAGTGTGGGAGCCCCAACTCTGCAAACCCATCCATGACCTGTTGAAGAAGGACACATTGCTCTAGACCCTCTGGTGTGCGGCAGGTGAGTCACTATCCCGTCCCTACTGCCCGGCCCATGCAGGCGGGCCCATAGCCCTGAAGGCCACATGTGACCCACCCTGGCCACAGCACTGGGACCGTGCACCCTGCAGGCACCGGCTTGGCCACTCACCCGTCCAGGGGGACCGAGGCATACGGTCCGGGACAGCAGCTCCGCATCCAAGGCCCCACACACCTCTGCCACGATGCCCGCGACGGTGGACTTCCCCACTCCAAACTGATGGCTGACCTCACGGTAGAAGTTGGCTCCAGACAGCCACCAGAGGGTAATGGCCACACGCTCTTCTGCTGGGATGGCCCGGCGTAAGTGGGTGTCTGCATGCGTCACACGTCCACGGACACAGTCCACCAGCCAGCGGAACGTCCCCCTAGTGACCCGAAAGTTCTGCAACCACTGCTCATCTTCCCAGACCCGGCACACAAAGGTCTCCCACCAAGTGGTGGGTCGCGGATACACCCACCAACGACGACCCCCACCCTCATCGGCCAGGCGGAGAAATCTTCTCGTCTGCAGATGCTGCAAGGCCACATAGCGCCTTAGCAGGAGTCGCCACCTGGCCCTGTATCGATGGCGGAGTTGCCGTCTCTGCAGCACGAAATGCCTGCGTCTCCGCTTCTGCAAGTGCATGACACGCATGTAGAGACGGAGACCAAACATCAGGCCCACCAGCAGCTCCGACTCCTCTGCATCCATGGCCAAGCCTCAGTCTTGCACCGTGGGAACAGGACACTGCCTTGTCATTGTCTGCCGTGCTCGCTGTTCCCTCACAGCCCATTGCCTATTTGTGCCGGTATGCCCATGCGCCCATGCGCCCATGCGCAAATGCACAAATGCGCAAATGCGCACATGCGCATACCAGAAGCACGACTAAGCCGCGCAAGGCGCGCGGGCTGGCTACGCGCCAGTGTGAACCCTCCGTGGGCAGTCTGAACGCTCCGTATCGCCGCTGATCCGCATTGCTCTGGCCAGTGTGAACGGCCAGCTCCGTGGGTTTTTTCCCCCGCTCCAGTTCCCTCCGCTTTGCCTCCGCTTCAGATTGCCAGTCTGTCCTCAGCCATTGAATATTAATTCCTTCATCTTTAATGTCTTGCCATGACTTAAGTTTCTGTCTCAGTTTACACTTACCAACACTGAACTTCACTTGCCACATTGTCACCCACTCACCCAGTTTGTGGAGGTCCTCTTGGAGCTCTTCACAGTCAACCTTAGTTTTCACCATCTTGAATAATTTGGTGGCATCTGCATACTTCGTGACTACACCACTCATCCTAGTTCCAGATCATTTATGAATAAATTAAATAGTATTGGCCCTAATACTGATCCTTGTGGGACCCTACTGCTTACTTCCCTCCAGTGTGAGAATTGTCTATTTATTCCTACTCTTTGCTTCCTGTCATTTAACCAATTTTAAATCCATAAGAGAACCTTTCCTTTTACCCCATGTCTCCTGAGTAAACTGGGTAAACTCCGGAGTCTTTGGTGAGGTTCCCTGTCAAAAGGCTTTTGAAAATCCAAGTTTATAATGTTTACCAGGTCACTCTTGCCTACATGCTTGTTCACTTTCTCAAAGAACTCCACAAGGTTGGTAAGGCAGGACTTCCCTTTGCAGAAGCCATGGTGATTTTCCCTCAGCAGGCTTTGTCCCTTTATATGCCTAATAATGCTGCTCTTTGATTACAGTTTCTGCTGATTTGCCTGGGACAGCATTAGGTTAACTAGTCTGTAATTTCCTGGTTCCCCTCTTTTTAAAAAATCAGTGTAACATTTGCAATTCTCCAGTCTTCTGGTACAGTGGCTGAATTTAGTTATAGGCTATTTTTTCAGGTTAGTAGATCAACAATCTCACATTTGAATCCCCTAAGAATTCTTGGGTAGATGCCATCAGGACCTGGAGACTTATTGGTTTTTTTATTTCCCCAATAGGTCTAGAAGTTCATCTCTCATCATCTCAATTTGACCAAGTTCTTCAGATTCCCATCCTGAAAATAGGGACTGTGGCACTATTTGACTGTATATCTGACTTTATACATATTAAGAAATGCCGGGGAACTGAATAAACAGGTACTTCTGCTTTAAAAGTTTCAAATTTCTACCACAGCCAGTGAAAGAGTAACATGATGGCTATAAACAAACACATTAGAAAGAAAGATCTATCAACACTGTCCTGTTCAGTTGCAAGAATTGTGTGAATTTGCTGATTGGAAACCATCCATGTCAATTACATTACCTGCCCTTTCCCCCTCCTCCATCTTCCTCTGACCTGCCTCTGCTTAACTGGACAGCTAAGTTCCAGAAAAACTGAAATGTCTGAAAATTACCTAATATTCAGGGCTATTTTGGGGTTGTAATGCACAGGAACAGTGTTCTGGCTGGCTTCTGGAGCCCAGTGGATGAGCACATACAGTAAGCCCCACCCCGTGCTCCCAGTAGCCCTCAGTCCAGCCACAAGGAGCAAGAAGGAAGGTAAGTTCTCTTACTGGGCTGCATCTGTGGGATCCAACCCAAGGGCTTGATTTGCACAAAGGGTAAAGCCAAATCAGCCCCCTTGGGGAGGGAAAGGGAGAGATTTGCGCCCTGCAAAAGCATCTTCAATGTTTATCTCAAGCATTTATTGCAGCGCAAGCCATGAGAGCCAGCAAGCTCACTGGAGGAAGGCGGGGGCTGTTTTCAAAAATCTGGCCCAACATCCCCCCTTTTCTTCCTCTTGAAAGCAACCCCCCCTTCCTAGAGTTCAGCCCCTCTGGGAGAGAATGAGCCAAGCACCCCTGCCAAAATGGGAGAAAAGGGAAAGAAAAGCTGGTTGGGGGGAGAGAGAGAGAAGGAGGAGGAGAGAAGAGAAATAAGGAAGGGAGGGCATGCAGAAATGTTTTATCTGCAATGAGGGGAGGCTGAGATGGCGGGGGAGAAGTCAGATGCAGATGGGGCTTGGTGGGGAGAGCAGAGGCAGAAAGGAAGGGAAGGGAAGGAAGAAAGAAATGTTGGGCTGCGAGGGAAGCAGCAGCCTGACATGGGGAGTGGGGCAGCGGGAGCATCTCCCCGGCCTCTCCTCGCTTCTCCCACAACTCAACGTTGGCTCATTAATTACTCAGTACACAGCCAGGAAGACAAAAAGCTCTGCAGTGCCAACAAATCAGGGTTCTGTTGCTGTGGCAACAGCCTTTTCCCTTTGGTGGCACCTTTAAGATCAAGGTTTCTTCAGGCACAAGCTCCCTCCTGTGTCAAGGCAGATCTGCACATCCCCCCCCCCAGCTAGCATTCCAAAGGAGTCCAGTGGCACCTTTAAGATCAAGGTTTCTTCAGGCACAAGCTCCCTCCTCTGTGAGGGCAGAGCTGCACTGCCAGTGGTGTGGCCTAATATGCTAATGAGTTTCTGTTGTTGGATGTGGCCTATTATGCTAATGAGTCCCTGCTGGGCTTTTTCTGCAAAAAGAGTCCTGCTAATATTAATATACTGGGTCCCCCCTCCCCCCATTTAAATCTGGTGTAATGATAACGTTAACTGAAATGGCTTTTTGTTTCATTATGTCAATATCCAAATGCACAACCCTATCATGGAGTTAAAGTAATTTTATGATGGCCATGCAGATGCATTATGTACTATACCAATCTTTAAATCATTTTCTACAAGTCCAAAACCTGACTTTCAATACACTTCTATAGCAGGTATTCTCACCATCCACCTACATACATTAAACCTTAGTGCGATCGTTTCTTACAAATGTTATTTTAAAAACCTATTTCTAACCCATTGTTAAAGAAAAACCTCCCATCATTAACATTAACACCAAGCTGGAAATTAATACCTGAGGTGTAATGGATTTTTGATAGCAACCATATCCAAATGGGTCATTAGACTCAGAAGGCACCTCAAGCTTATTTTACTGAAACCCAATAAATTGTCCATTTGGAAATGCAAGAAAGGGGTGTGTGGGAAAGAGGTTTATCAGCTTCTTAATGGCATATCAGACACCGTTAATTTCCACCTTTAAAAGTTTTATGTTGTGGTGAGTATATTTGGCATATTGATTTTTCTGATAAGGCTAATTTAGTGCAAGCTCAAAATTGGCTTTCAGGTACCATATATTTTATGAAAATATTTTAACAATACCTTTTCCCCATCACTTGTCCTCTGTATTGATATGTTATAAATTAAAACCTGTAAAATATCACAAAGACTGTTCAGGTGAAAGGGGGGTGGAAGAAGGGGGAATGTGTGGTCTGTAGGCTAAAGTTGGGTAGGGTCTTCCCATTTCTAGAGAAGGGCTTCCCTCAAGGCAATTATGACTCTGCCTCAATAGGTAAGTGGAGCATCCTGCATCAGCAGGCGTATTTTGAAGTATTGCTAAATGTTTATAAATCATCAGTCATTTCCAGTCATGAATATATTTTTAGCATTGTGGGGTATAGAATTTGCATTTTCTTCCTCAAGCCACACATTTTAAGTTATAATTGGCTTCAGGTATTTGAAAGTTACTAAGGTGAGTCAAATAACATCAATTTTAAAGCACAGCAATTACTTTGCCTCTCTTAATATGAATGAAATCCAGCAATAAGAGAGCCAGTTTGGTGTAGTGGTTAAGTGCCCGGACTCTAATCTGGGAAAACCGGGTTTGATTCCCCACTCCTCCACTTGCACCTGGCTAGATGACCTTGGGCAAGCCATAGCTCTGTACCAGCTGTTCTCTCAAGGACAGCTTGGGAAAAAGCTCTCTCAGCCCCACCTACCTCACAGGGTGTCTGTTGTGGGGAGGGGAAGGGAAAGGAGTTTGTAAGCTGCTCTGAGACTCCAAGTGAGTGAAGGGCGGGATATAAATCTAATCTCTTCTTCTTCTTCTTCAATAATAAGCCTATCTTAAATGGCACATCAGGCTGAAAAAGCATGAAACATGATGTGCCATTCACCACATCTACCCAAAATGGAATTCCATTCAACATTTTTCTCCTGCCCTGTTTCAACTCTTTTAAGCCTTATGACTGATTCTAGTTGGATCTACTTCCACTGCAGCATGGATCCTAATGTTCAACTTTTTTTTGGTGCTCATTTGTCCTTTCCCCTTATCAGTAGGCAGCCTTTCAATAAGAATGCTATAATCACTCAGGTGACCTGTTACCCATGACTTTTCTATATAAAAATATTTCTACCCCCATTTAATGTATAAGCCTAATATCTTCATCTGATACCTAACAGTACCACAATAAACAGCATGACAATTTAGTAATAAATGTTAGGATTTCTGTTGTGGAATCTCTATTGATTTGAATGTCATCTTCAGATATGCTTTGCAGACAGAGCTTTAGCTTATAAAGATTAAAATTTAGAGTCCTTGGTTCTACCCTTGCTTTGTGATAATCCTGCATTATTCTCTCCAAGAAGACTGAGGCCCACCTATACACAGTATTGCACAGTACTCCACTATTCTTTCTTCTGTGTTTCTCTCTGTCTTTCTTATATCCTAACGCAACTTTAACATAATATCATACTTCAATGATGGTTAATTTTTGAAACCCAGATTCAGCTTGTAGCTGCTCCTTTAAATCCTTCTTTGCCTTGACCATAGCTCCATTGCCTTTACTCCTATGCTGCCTTAACAGAGGGATCTACCTTGTGGGAAGACTAGCATCAGGGAACAAGTCAGATTTACTTCAGAATTATTCTGTATGCCATAGAAAGCTATATTTAAGACTAACTGAGGTTAATAAACAAATTTCAAACCATGGTTATAGATCCTAGTTTGACATAGTAACCATAGGTAGCCATGTTACCAATATTCAAACCATCCCTTTATTTGTTTGAACACTGCCCTTCTCCCCAGCCAGGACCTCCTGTGTATTATATCTTTCTCCTTTCCTCCATTTTATTCTCACAGCAACCCTATGATGTAGGTTAGCCTGAGAGTGTGTGACCTGCCCAAAATTACCCAACAAAATTTCATGGCACAATAGGGATTTGCACCTGGGTTACCCAGATCCTAGCCTGACAGTGTAACCAATATGCCACACTGACTCAGCCATAACTAACTCACTAACCATAGCTATTTTAATTAAACCATGGTTTTACATGATGTCAGCTTGTGTAACCCCTTTCTTTCTGGTCCTTTTCATCCTTCCCAAGCTGTTTTCCCCCCACCAGTAAGGGGAAAGTACCAGATCTTAAATCTTTTCCATATATTTTCACTCTTGGTAAAAAAGCAGTTTTTTTGGGGGGGAGTTCAGCACCCCCACTCCACCTGCCCTTCTTCCACTCAGATCCTCCTTGCCCCAAGCTGCTTTGGATCTGAAACTCCAGGTTGCATGTGGTTTGAATTAAAGTGTAGGGAAGAGCAATGGCTTTCAGTCTTTTTGGTCTTCTTTCATAGAGAGCATATGCAGTAATGAGATGAGCACCACAACATATGAAAAGAAAAATAGACAGGTGGTTATTAATACACCTTTTAGTGAGTTAGAGTGGTTGATTCTGAGGCATGAAATCAAATGAGTGCATCAGTAGCTAGCAGGCTTCACAATTTTCACACCAAACTCAGTTTGTTTTTTACCCTTACATTATTTACATTTTAAACTCCCTTTTGTAGTGCTACTGTACTTGTACTCTTTGCTGGAAGACGTTTATGAACTAGATCTGGCAAATATTAAAAATATGTTAATGCAGTCTTGCTGATGTCTCCTGGGACTTCAGCAAATAGTGTTGTTGGATCCATTTACTGTGAGGCAAGACTAGATTCTAGCTATTTTAGAGAACATCAAAGGCCAACTAGCTTCCTGGCCAACACAAGACAAAAAACTATAATCCACATATATTGTAGCACTCTTGCAGAAAGATCCATTGAGATCTATGAAACTATTCTAGTACTATTCCAGAAGAAATGCTCTGTGGACTATGGCTACAATGTTCCTGAAAATTTAATACAAGATTCTCATTTCAGTCTTTCTTGGTTTATTCCCCAATAACTGTAATTAATCTAGAACAAATTTAGGCTGTGGTCACACGGCAAGTAACTGTGATTTTGGTCCCGCTATAAATACAATTGGTTTTTTGGGGGGAGGGGGATGATCACACATCCCTCTCTGAACTGCAGCCATTGTGTGATGAGGCTCTGAGCAGCATCTAGAGAGCCGCACTGCCGTTTGGGCCAAATCACCACCCCCAATGGACTCGCCCGACCCTCCCTTCTCTGTCTGCCCACCTACCCCCCCTGCAACTTTCCCCACTGTCTCCTGCTGCCTGTCTCCAGACAATGGGACCCTCTGCGGTCTCTTAACCGAGGGCCCCTGGAAACCAGGGAAGGTAGTGGTGGCGGCGGCTGCCTGGAGCACAACAGTTCCTCTGCCAAACCAACCTCTCCCTGGCACCAGGGGCTCCCTCCCTCCCTCCTAACACTGCAGCTATATATGCACTTGCACATTTAAAAGTTGAATTTGTTCAGCACACAATTGCTCATGCACTCAAAGGAGGAAGCTAAAAAAAAATGTGCAAAGAATGATCAGATGACCCTAATTACAATCCAAGTGAGAGATGTCTTTCCAGATCAGCAAAAATGCAGATTTAAAGTACAAATACTGGGAAAGTACTGAATTTTCCCGGTGTCGGAAAATGCGCTAGGAAACCAGGAGCATTGTGGGAGTGAGCCCGCTTTGGCACAGGAGGTGGATCGGCCCGTCTGATCAACAAATTTAAATGTGAGAGGGAACAGCGGTGAAACCCGATCAAAACGACCACACCCTTAGAGTCCAGTGGTACCTTTAAGACCAACAAAGGTTTATTCAAGGTATGAGCTCTCATGTGCAAAGCACACTTTTTCAAATACAGTGGAATGAGAGGTAAGGTTCAAACTTATAGATGGGCTGAACAGCAAATTAACATGTAACATGATGAAAACATTTTAAGCTATGCAAAAGCAGAATTAAATAACAAGCTAGGGTTATAAGATCAACAGTTGTAAAGCAATAAATATGACAAAATAAATTTGAGACTCTCCATTCACTCTCAGAGTATGGAGGTCACTTAACAGCATTTTTACTTTCTCTTTCGAGGTGGAAGCAGTGTACATCAGCCAAACAATTCAATATTCCTTGTATAACATTCAGTATTCTAATATACTATTCTGAAAAAGAAATACACTCAGACTGATTTCCCACAAGCGCTGCCCTGGCATCGTTCCTCCGTTTGCCCCAATTGCCTGTTTGAATTTTCCACTATTTGCCGCGGAGCACATTTTGACTCGCAGCTTCACGCTATTTCCCCCCCCCCCATGGCTTCAGTGATCCTGTTTTTTGAGGATCACTGAAGCCGCGGAGTAAATCGGAGGAAATTGTGCAAAGTCCCAGATCAAAATGTGCCCCACAGCAAATAGTAGGAAATTCAAGCAGGCAATCGAGGCAAATGGAGGAATGACACTGGGGCAGCGCTTGTGGGAAATTGGTCCAGAAGACAGAGGATGTATAGTCCCTCTGTATGAGAATACATATGTGAGAACTGAATGTTAGCATATGTAATGAGATAAGAAACCAACATCCCTGTTGAGTCCTGGGGAGGTCTTTGTTCCAAGTGATGTAATAACTTGTATAATCTATGTATTTTATACTTCTACCAGTACAAACGGAATCCAGAAAACACTCAATGGCTTATAGACCTCTCCAGTTAGACAATTTAAACATATATAAGTTATGGATTGGATTGGATCCTTCCAGGTTTTCTGCTGGCAAAAGACGGAGGAGGGACCCCTTTTGATCACCCAAAAGGTCATTCATGGGATCATGGGACACATGTAAATAAAATCAATGTGAGGTAGACGCTGCAGTGGGGAGGGAATTGTGAGAGATTGAGTGGAAAAGCTGGTAAGATCCATTCCCATGTTTCTGAAGTATTGTTACTTTCATTTTATATGGGGAGAACCAATATATGAGAACATATTGAGGAGTTACCCAATGAAACTGATGGCCAATAGCTTCAGGACTTAAAAAAAATAAGCACCTCATACAATGTATAGTGTCTCTATTATAACGTTGCCACAATATATTGTGAGGACTGTTAGCATTAGGGTTTTAAATGGAAATGATTATGATATTGATATTTTATTAAAATACTAATATCCCGGTGCCACACTTGTGTCCCCTGAGGCCTGTGTCCCCATGTCTGTTCTCTCTGGGAACCAAGGAGATAAGGCTCCTCTACTCCTCTTCACTGGCCTTGTACTCAACCATCTTATTTCTTTTATAGGATACTCCCCTGCTGGCCCCCAAAGCCAAATGAGATTGTCCCCAGCCCACCCCTTCTTGCACCAGTTGTTATACTGCTGTTCCTTCTAAAAGAGGCAGCATGTCCTGCAAGTTTAGAAGAAGAAGAAGAGATTGGATTTATACCCCACCCTTTACTATCTGAAGGAGTCTCAGAGTGGTTTACCATCTCCTTTGCCTTCCCCTCCCCACAACAGACACCCTGTGAGGTAGGTGGGGCTGAGAGAGCTCTTTCAAGAACTGCTCATGAGAGAACAGCTCTGAAAGACCTTGTAACTGACCCAAGGCCACACCAGCAGCTGCATGTGGAGGAGTGGGGAATCAAACCCAGTTTTCCCAGATTACAGTCACCACTCCTCTCACTACACCAAATTTAGCCATCCCACCCATGACTTTTCTAGGCCCTCAGGAATCTCTTTCCCTGATTCTTTCTCCCTGGTCAGCCTATGTCCAGGGCTTTCCTCAGCCCCACTGTTCTCCCATTCTGTCCCACCCAGGGCTCCTTGTGTGGTGTATTTATTTTATATGTTACAATGAAACAGTCCATTTCACCATCTGAACTCTGTGTGTGTCCACTTAATCTCATGAGGTAGTCTCATGAGCAATGCTCCCTCTAAGCTGTGGAGTCTTGTGAGCGAAAAATCTACTTTCTGAGCTACTGGCATTAAAGTTGTGAGCAAGTGATTTGGCTACTGTATGAGCCAAAAACGTGTGAGCCAGAGGCTAAAAAAACTGTGAGCTAGCTCACACTCAGTTTAGAGGGAACATTGCTCATAATGTGTTTTTTGTTCATTAGTCTCATGAGTTTTTGTTGTAGTTAGTTAGAATTGTAGACCATATGAGCTCCCTTTGCCTGAAACCAGTTGCTCCTATTCCTGTATCTTCTTGGTAACATATGAATGCTGTTCTGAACACACCTATATCTGATGTGTGAACCTAAGAGCAGGAACCTGAAAGAGTGCCTATTCCTGATTTGCCAGAAAAAAGGGAGCATCACATCTTATGAGCCTTTCCAGGTTATTTGGGAGGTTTCTGCCATCACTAGTGGTGTCACTTTGTTTACATCTGGCTGGGCTGATGGAGGCATCAAACTGAACTTATTGGATGCTCAGAACCTCCAGGCAGCTAACTATAAAGAAAAAAACCCATAGGGGATAGGTCTACCAATTTAACCATGATAGTTTAACCACTCTTTATAGTGATAGTATAACTCCAAAAGCAAGATTTTGATGACAAATAATCACTTTCATGATCTGCTTGTAAATTGCCAGGGAACTCTATTTGGCTGCTGGTAGAAACACAGTGCTGGATTAGAAGGAGATTGACCTGATCCGCAAAGAGCATTCTTATATAGGGATGTTCATGGCAAATATGTTCAGCCATTAACTATGCCATGTTTTATAGCAGCTGTCAAACATGAGCCAGGCACTGGATCCGTTAAGCTAGGCACTGAATTCCTCAAATGCTGGCTTTACACATTTGCATTGAGTTTTTACTAAACTGTGCATGGATAAAAATGCCTACAGTCTAAGCAGATCAGTAGTCATTGTCACTAAGGACTACTTAGACTAACACAATGGTAGGGGGGGTTGTTTGTTGTTCAAACACAGCATTTATTTATGATTATATGATTTCTGACCGATTTAAACAACTGCCTGTCAAAAGGAGCAGCAGTGCAGCTAAGACAGGGAAAAGTAGAACTCTGTTGGGCTGTATAATAATATGCATGTGCAAAAAGCTGATTGCACTCTGTTGTTAGGAAAGGATATGTTGAAGCAACATACTGAACAGCCACTAACAGGTGACTAAATGAATGAACAGTCTGTCAAAAAATCGATTGCCTGTTTGCAACAAGCAAAGAAGGCATGAGCTGAACTTCATGTTCTATAAAACCACATATGGGTAGATTTGGGAAAGCAAAAGCAGAGTTTTACCATGCAATCCTAAGCAGAGTTTACACCCATCTAAAGCCATTGAAATCAATGGTGACCAGAAAAAAGCCCACTGGGAAAAACCCCACAGGAAAAAACCCCACAAAAAAAAACCCACTGACATAAATGCTCACAGGAAAAAAAACCCCACGTGGAAAAATACCCACATGGAAATAAGCCCACACGAGGAAAAGCCCACAAGGAAAAAAGCCCATAGATATAAAAGCTCACATGGAAAAAAGCCCACACGGAAAGAAGCCCACATGGAAAAATACCATGTAAAGTGCCATAGATATTTATAATTATGGATAACCATTTATCTCCATTTATGAGAATGAACAGGTATTACCTATATTTACATGCAACAATTTGTGTTGTGATTTTATCAAGTATAATTAAATAATGATTTTGCTATGTTATTAAGCGACCTGCCTGTGCATTAACCAGTGTTAGTTTGTGGCAAGCGAGGTCCCTCTTCAGTCCATCATATAGATACCATACACCAGTGTTCCCTCTAAGATGAGTTAGTGTAAGCTAGCTAGCTCGCAGTTTTTTAGCCTCCAGCTCACAGATTTTTGTCTTAGCTCAGGAAGGATGGCTCCAGAGCAAACTGATTTATGCAGTAGCCAAATTGCTCACTTACAACTTTAATGCCAGTAGCTCACAATGTAGAATTTTTGCTCACAGGACTCCACACCTTAGAGGGAGTATTGCTACACACTGGGATGACTGCTGTGGAATAGGAAATTAAGAGCACTACAGGACATGGTGGCCACTTCTGTTGTTTTTTGTTATTTAATGTTGTCTTATGGTTTTGTTAGCTTAAGCTAACCTTCATAGATCTATGAGGCCTTAACTACTTCTACTATTTAGGAAAGAGAAAGAGGAGGAGGCAGTGGCAGCAGCTGAGGAGGCTGGGTGATATATTTAAGAAGAACCCTGATGGATCACACCAGTCCCTGCAGTTGGGAGGGGCTGATCTTTTAGTTTCACAATGGGACCAGAGATATAAAAGGATTAGCCTGGTGTGGCCAAGGCCTTTTATTTTCCCTTTCAAGCCTTTACACTCAAGAGCATTAAATCCCTCTTCATAAGGCCACTTTTGTATATTAGTAATGAAGTCATTTACTAATAACATAGCAAAATTATTAGCTAGGAATAAGGCCCATTGTGAAAATAAATACAACGGGTTCTAGAAAGAGGCTCTGGGCGGGTGCCCTGGTGTTGGGCACTCAGCGTCAATTCGCTGTGGCAACCTCAGCAGAATATAATGACACAGAGCTTACTGAAGAGCAGTTGTAATTCTGAGTTATCTCCAGCCCTCACCTGGAGATTAGCAACAGTGGTTCCCAGTGAGAAATGGCTGGTTTTAAGGGGAGCGTCTATGGCATTGTACCTGTCTTGGAGGTACCAACCCTATCTCCTTCCCAGTCAAACATCAACATACTGTTAACTACCCCCCTGACTTCAGCTTTTCATCTCCCCAACACACCTGGAGCCTCTACCTAGGAAAAGTACGGTCTCTCTCCTCCAAACGGGAACCCAAGCTACCTCAGCAAGGTATAATGACTCCAAATGGCAAAGCAGCCATTTTCTCCAGGGGAACTGATCTCTGCCATCTGGAGAGCAGTTTTAATTCTGAGTGATATCCAGCCCTCACCTGGAAAATGGCAACAATGGTTTCTTAGGAGGAAATGGCTGGTTTGGAGGGTAGAGTCTATGGCATTGTACCTGTCTGAGGTCCCACTCCTCCTTAAACCCCACCCTCCCCAGGCTCCACCTCTCAAATCTCCAGGAATTTCCCAACCTGGAGTTGGCAATCCTATCTCCATCCAAGCCAATCATCATCCTACCATTATCTGACCTTGATCTCTACCATCTGCAGAGCAGTTTTAATTCTGCATAATCTCCAGCCCTCACCTGGAGTTTGGCAACAATGGTTTCCCAGGAGGAAATGGCTGGTTTGGAGGGTGGAGTCTATGGCATTGTACCTCTTAGGTCCCACCCCTCCACAAACTGCACCCTCTCCAAGCTCCATCCCTCAAATCTCCAGGAATTTCCCATCCTGGAATTGGCAACCCTATCTCCTTCCCAGCCAACCATCCACCTACTGCTATCTGCCCCAGTCTCTGCCATCTGGAGAGCAGTTTTAATTCAGAGTGATCTCCAGCCCTCACCTGGAGATTGGCAGCAATGATTCCCCAGGAGGAAAAGTACAGTTTTTCTCCACAGTGGAGACCAAAGCAGATTGCATTATTCTCCTCTCCCCCTTTTGATCTGCACAACAACCCTGTCAGGCTGAAAGTCTGTGAGTGGTCCGAAATCACCTCAACAAGAACCTGGGTCTAGCAGACCCTGCTCTGAAGGGCTAACTGCCACGCCTAGGGTAGCCAACCTACAGGTGGAACCTGAAGATCACCAGGTATCACAACTGAACTCCAGACAACAGATCTCCTCCCCCCCCCCCAGAAAAAATAACTGCTTTGGATGGTGGGCTCTATGGCATTCTATTCTGCTGAGTCCTCTCCCCTCCCCAAACTGACTTCTGTAGACTCCATCACAAAATATCCAGGAATTTCCCAAACTGGAGCTGGCAATCTTAGTCAGGACTGGCCCCAATGAGTTCCTCACAAAGGCCTGGAAAGGGTTTCCTTTCTTTGTCTTTTTACTGACAGAACCAAGCTTGGTTGCCTAGCAACAGCCACTGAGGGATAAGTTAGTCCCACAGGAGTGGATCCAGCACCCACCCAATGGCACACGAGTACTCTTGAGTGCCGGTTGAATGGCCAATGTCTGATGGAGTGCATACCACAGCCAATGGGAGAGCTGGAAATGGCCAACATGTAAGACAATTATATATATAGGATTATAGGTAATACCTGTTCATTCTAATAAATGGAGATGAATTGTTATCCACAATTATAGATATCTATGGCACTTTACATGGTGTTTTTCCATTAAACCGAAATCAATTAAATGCCTAATCTGCAGCAAAAGGCACGCAACACCTATATTCTTCATTGTCTAGTGACTTGGACAGTAAAGAACCATAGCACCTCCAGAATGTTTCAGTATTCACAGGCTGGAGTGATTGATTTACATAATATTCTCCTTCTGTCATTGGCATTTCTTGTCAATTATTGTGCACAGCAGCTGTTCTCAGACCTCACACATTCATTGGCCCCATAATCCCCGCCAACAGTTCCATCCTAAACAGAGTGATACCCTTCTAATCCCTTTGACTTTGATTGTCTTAGAAAGGTGCAACTCTGCTTAGGATGGTGCTGTACACATCGCTTAATAGCGGCATAGTTGGAACATGTTATTCAGTGTATGGATGCACACAGCCAGCTCACCAGCAGGAACCCAAGGACTGCCCAAATATTTTAATCACAGCTTCTATGTCTTTGTATGTTTTTCACTCCAGTTTCAAAGATGTGCTGTTGTCATTGTTTTATTGGTTTTAATGGTTTTTAAATGTGGTTTTACTATGGCCGAGGACAGACTGGCAATGTAAAGCGGGGGCAAAGTGGAGGGAACTGGTGCGGGGGGGAAACTCCACGGAGCTGGCCGTTCATACTGGCCAGAGCAATGCGCAGTGGTGCCGATACAGAGTGTTCAGACTGCTGTGGAGCCGGCGCGCGCAGCGCGCGTGGCTTGCGCGCAGCATTGCGCTTTTTTTGTTTTCCCTTTGATGTGTTTCGCACATGCGCACATGCTTTGTGCCGGCGTGTTCACACTGCCGCCTCCGGATGCCTCCCGCTTCTTCCGGTTCACACTATTTGGAAGCGGGAGGCATGCGGAGGACGGCCCCTGAACACCGGTTTTACCCGGTGTCCTGTTAAAGCGGATGGAAAGCGACTGGGAGACGGGTAAGTGCGAAATGGAGCCGAGGGACAGATGCGCATGTCTGAACGGGCTCTTTTCTTCCACTTCCGACGCGGGGCTGCCCCGCTTTACATTGCCAGTCTGTCCTCGGCCTATGTATGTTTTAAGTTGTTGCCGCCTTGGTGGCCCTTGTGGGGGCAGAAAGGTGGAATACAAATGTTATAAAAAATAAAATAAAATATGCAGCCATTTCAAGCATCCCTGCAAACTTCAGTGGTCATGTAAATTGTCCATCCCTCCTTTGCCAAGATGCATGGTAAATGAATCTACTCTCTTTTATTTCACAAAGTCCTGCTCAGTAGATGAGACATCCACATGAGTTCTTGTAATATTAACAGAGGTGTATCTTTCTTGCAGACAAAAGAGTGCCCAAGGAGTGCATGAAGGATAGTTCAGAAAAAAAGCCAGGCAATTGTCTGAAGCATCAGGACTGATGCTTTTACCGTATGCAGAAATCTAATTTGCAGTCTTTGATAATGCAATCATCCCCAGTTTCTCTGAAGCTCCCACGTCTACTCCACTCTTTCTTCCTACCTTACCCGTATGCAGCAACTGACTTTCTTTGTTGAAGAAAAACACATCTGTGAAAAGAGATTAGCTTCACATTATTAGCTCACTGGCAACCAGCCAAGCAATCCCCTTTCCTCTTCTTGTGTAAGCACTGCTGTATTTCTGAGCTTTGCCATCTCTGTATGTGTGTGTGTGTGTGGCATGACTGTCTGTTCCCTTGTATTTCCATAAAGGACACCATTGCCGACATGCCATGCTACAGACGCCTTCCATTTCATAGGGGTGCTAGACAGTTGTCATCCTTTATCATGAAAAACTGAAGCTTCTGCCTCTGCTGACCTAGGTGTTAATCTCTCTTTTAAAAAATTGGACCATACAGCTGGTTAGGAAATGCTCAGTGGTAATATTTGGGGATTGGTAAATCTGAATGAAGAAACAGTTTATGGGGGCTTAACTGTTTCTTGCAAGAGTTTTGAATATTAATTCCAAAAGCAACTTTGAAAGAGGATCCATATACCTCAAGCTTGGTCAAAGTATAGTCTGGGGAGGGACAGGCGTCTCTTTGAGCAAGTGGATTCATTGGCCTCAGGGCCAGGTCTTTCAGTGGATTCTCAGGTACAATTTAAGGTATTCTTACCCAGAAGTAAGTTCCCTTTTATTAAATGTCACTTACTCATGCATAGGTTTGTAGCCAAAGCCACAATACTTAAATGATAAATCAGTCCATCAGGAATGAGCAGATATTCCCTAGTTTGCTCCTTTTTGTCAAGGGATTATATTTTTCACTTTTTGTAATATTTGTCTTTATTGTTTACACATATAGTTTGGTTTTAATATGTGATTTCTACAGTGCTTATGCATGCAATGTACATGATTGATACATACAATAAACATATAATGTACAATTATGATTTATTTATGAACAAATAACATTGAAAATGCATACAATTTAGAGGAGATAAAGTCACTGTGAGAAAGAGCCTAGAATGAAAATGAAGACTCACAGGTTCAGTTTGCACTAGGGATATTAAAAATCAAAATGGGGATGTGTGGGCCAAAAGAGTACAAGTGAGCAGCTATCATCACTAAAAAGCTATGAATTTCAGCTTATCAGATGCTGCAAACATAGTAATGAGACTGGTAAGGAACATGTCCATCAGATGCCTTAGTCTCAGACTATTTAATGTTTTAAAAGTAGCAGTTGCCACTCTGAATTTTATCCAAAAGCAGACAAACCAATTAAGGGTTATTTAAAAGCATAGGTATAATACACTCATTATGACGGGCTCCAGTTAATGACCCAGTAACTGTATTCTGAATAGAAATAGCCACAAACCAAACCCTGGAGCAAAATTCATCACACTTTTTGCCCTGTTCATGATTTGTGAATCGAAGTTTGTGATGGGTCAACAGTCACAAATTGCCACAAACTATCATGAACTGCTTTAGAAATTCATGGAAGTTTGTGGATAGAGCAGAAAGCAGGGGCTTCAAGGGACTCAGAGTTCCTTTAACCCCCTGCTTTCTGTTCCCTATGAAAGCCACAAAAGACAGCCTGAAACAACTGAAAGGCAGGAAGCAGGCTGTTCCCTACTGCTCAGCTGTTTTCTGGGCTTTCTGAAAACTCTGTTTAAAGGGACTGTGGTCCCTTTCAGTGGGGTTTGTGAGGCCATAAACTGGCTTGGTTTGCAAACAGATCTCTGGGTTCAATTTGGTTTGTGGTTCAGCCATGTATCATGAACTAAAATGAACCACATTTTTCTGGTTCATGCCCATTCCTAAATCTGACCCAACTGAAATTTCTTAAAACACTTCAAAGGCAGCCCCATGTAAAACACATTAAAGTAGTCAAATCTGAATGTTATTAATATATGGATGACTGTAATGAGATCTTGTCTTTCTAGGAGAGATGTTGCTGGCATACTAACTGTGGTTGAAAGCACCACCCTGTGTTATGAATGCTTTTTCTTGAGGATATATAAGCAATTCTGGATTTAGGAACACTCCTAAACTGTGACTACTGTAAACCCATCCAGACTGGAATGCACACCATCTTCATAATCAGATAGGGACCTACCATCTCTCTCATAAAATAACGTTTGAGCACTGAATTTTATATAATATAAAATAATGTTTGAGCACTTGAGCACTGAATCTAAGAGTCAGCTTATTACATTTCACCCACCTTTTCTCCAGGGAGTTCATTGTCCCTCCTCCTCCTTTATCTTCACAATAATCTGTGAGGTAGGTTAGGTTGAGGGACAGGCCAAAGGTCATTTGGTAAACTTTTTGTTGATTTGGACCCAGATCTCTCAAGCTAAGTCCAAGACTCTAACCATTACACAAGAGTGGCTCTTTAGTGCATGAATCAGTTGTGAGACACCTCCCACAGAAAGCATTCTCCGTGATGGTTTGAGCACTGCAGCTTATTATGATTCATTATTAATCATATATCTGGACTTGGTTACTGAATAGTTTTACTTACCATATATCACTGGGTAAAAGTTATAGAATGCACACTGTGTTATAGGAGCGTAAACTTTTCAAATTCTGTTTCTGATTCATTTGTTCCTAATCTGCCAGTTACTTCTTTCTCTCCTCCTCTGGATCCTTCCCATTTTACAAATCCCACTTTCACACAGAAATCATTTTTGAAATAAATCCACTTATCTGTGCCCTGGGGTCTAGGAAAGTATGTATTGACAAAACTTAATGGGAGACGATAACTTGAAGCAAAGGCTAAACTAGACTGGTCTGACCTGCCCAGGGACTACTTTGTGGGATAAGGTTGTGAGTCTTAATATGCCACAAAGGCCCGTTTGTTGGGGTGGAAACCATAAAGAAAGGCATAAACCACAGTTTGTATTCTTGAAGAACATGTTCATGATGTTCTGGATAAGTTCTATGGAATTATTCTGCCTGCTCAGGTTGCCATTTGATTTATAAGTGCTAAAATATTTCAGAAAGATACCCATTAGCAAAGAAGCTGGAAAGAAGGGATGATTAAAATTCATTCAGATATAAAAAAGACCAACCTTCCCCAATGTTTCTTCTGGCTAGAATTCTGCCACTTACTAAGTGCCTCTGTGGCTTGTAGTGGACACTGAGTGCCAAATCCTTGTTCGTTACATGGTTAAGCTGCGGGCACACTGTTCATAAGAAAATTAGTTTTCCACCAACTTCTACTGCTAGCACAGCATGATGGAACTTATGACTGGAGAAGCAAAAAGTATGTCACAATAGGAAACCTAGCCATAGGGGTGCATGTGTTTCTTTTTGAAGTCACAAGGATACTTTCCACTTACTTGTGCTGTAGCTGGACTACATCTAGAGAATGAAGTTTGAGCTTCAAAATTTCATGGCCTTCTGATGTACACTCAGAAATTCAGCTAAGTGGGAACTTCTTCATTACTACTTTTTTATTAAGTTATCAGAAGTAAACAATGTGTTTTGCTTACATTTCATGGGAACATAACATTTTTGTTTAAACTGTAAAATGAAGTTCTCTGCAAGAAAACCAAACTTCCCTTGAACGTATGTAAACACATTGCATACCTAGATAGTGAATCTGTAAACAGTGCCTCCCTTTTTAAATTCTTACTGTGCAATGATTAGCCATAGGCCTTATGTGAATTGTGATTGTTATGAATGATATACCATGTTGTGAAATATCATGACATCAGAACTAATATAAAATATCAACATGGGTAGTATTGTTTAAATTCTACATAAAAGCTATATTTATAAAACACTCAAAGGAAATTGATCACTAGTTTTATATGCACTACTTTAAATAAATCCTGCAGTGCAATACGTTTGCGTGCCTATATATACACACACACACACACACAACTTTTTAAAAAGAACAAATATCAGTCATTTAAACTGTTGCATTCATATTTTCTCCCGTCTACCCCTAGTAATATATCCATGAATCAAAATGATCAAATAAAGTGGGGGATCTTATGGAAGAATTATATGTTGAAATACTCTCTGTATTTAACAGGGCCATCTAAACCCTCATGCATACTTGTGTGCATGGAAGCACCACTCTGAGCTTGCACACTGCTCTGTGCATATTGAGGTGAGGACACCAGTACAGAACATTTCTGCAGGCAGAAGGAATTGGATCCAGTTCTTCCCGTTCTTCTTGTTTTTCATTGTCTTATTATTATTTCAAACAAAGTATTATTTCAAGGGTCAAATCTACCCAAGATTTTGTGTATCTGTGTATGTCTGTACACAAGTGAGAGATTTAAATGTAACATCAAGCATTTCAGAACCAAAAATGTGAACAAATGAATTACTTTCTTTCCTCAGTGTTCTGAGTACAAATGCCAATCTAACAAGTAAGCTTAAAAAAAATGAGCACTAGAATGGGACAAAAGCCATTTCCTGGTAATGTGATGAGACAGCAAAACAAAATGAAGGTTTCACAAGTCCTGATCATTTGAATCTCATTTTTGCAGCCTCATTTGTCAGGCTGTGTATCAGAGACTCAGGACTTAATAACTTAACAGCTAAAGAGTTTTATCAAATAAGAGGAAAATAAGAATAGGATCTGCCATCTAAATTATTTGTTCATACATTCCTCCAAAGAACTCATCCCTGTTGAGTGAGAGAGAGAGAAAGAGAGAGACAAAACAAAGATAGCTGAGCTATCAATGAATCACAGTGAGGATTTAATTTGCTAGGCTAGAGTCTTTATATTCCTTTCTATCCCTCCCATAATGTGACCAGAGAGAGATGCAGCTTTTGAAAGAAGATGCAGATCCTCAGCTAACTTTGGCATCTGCAAAGAAAGAATTGGCCAGTTCTCATCTCAAGGATCAGTCAGGGTATGCTTAAAATGGTAACATATGTGTAAGGTGGCATCCTGTTGATGTCACATGGTCCCTTATGGCTCTTAGCAAAAATGGAATGCAGTTGGAAACCCTAAGTAGTTGAGTAGCCAATCTGAATGGATCTAGAGGTGGTTAATTTAAGGATATTTGTATGACCACACAATTATTTCAGACATTTTCCCAAATGAGTTTTCTCATTGCCCCAAATTTTCTACACTGTCCAGAAAACCAAATGTTGGGTGCCATCATAAAACCCACAACTCTGAGTGCCAGACATATTTAAAATGTTAGGCTTTGATAGTTATCTTCCACACTTAGAGTCCAGTGGCACCTTTAAGAACAACAAAGTTTTATTCAAGGTATTAGCTTTCATGTGCACGCACCCTTTTTATTTATTTATTTTTATTTTTAATGTTTAATTTTATTTATTTATTTATTTATTTGGAAAAGTGTGCATGCACATGAAAGCTCATACCTTGAATAAAACTTTGTTGGTCTTAAAGGTGCCACTGGTCTCTAAATTTGTTCTACTGATTCAGACCAACACGGCTGACCACCTGGATCTATCTCCCACACTGCATGCTAATGAAAAATAGGTGCTTTAACTAAAAAAAAAAATCACTAGTACTACCAAAATGCAGGAACAGCACATGAAGATTATAGATACACTGGCATGTAACTGCTCATATATGGTTATGTAATCTGGTCTAGCAAATCTGTATAGAAACTTGTACATATAAAGCAATATAAATTTGTCTGGGGGAACTGGGAACCTCTGTTGCTTGGAATTGTTTTAAAATGTCCTATTGAACATACATCTTTCAGGTACATGAACATGCATCTGCTTTACATGCAGGATGTACTTCTTTATAGAAGGGGGTGGGCTGAATAATTCATTTGACTTCCTTGCTGCAACATGATTCAATGCATAGTAAAATATGAATAGCAATATAGCCTCTGATCTCAAACCAATCTAGTGGGGTGGACTGGTGTCCAGGAAAATTTATGGCTTACTTGAATGTTACCTCAGTTTTGCACTGTGTTGCAGCCTCATCAAAGGTGCTATTATTAAAGGGCAGGGTCCTCAAGAGGAGCCCCATACTGTTTCACCTCTTTAATGACAGCTCGCCATAGACTGGAGGATTCATTTTTGTGCTCAGGCTGCAATTTGTATGTTCAAGCTCAAGGCCAGCTCAATCAATCAGAGAAAGGTAAAGATTTGCCATCCAATGGAACATGAATTAGAAAGCTTCCTTTCTCTACCAGTGTGACATATGGTGCTCCCATCTGTAGCATCTGATACAAATCTTCTAAACTGTGCTGTCCTTGGGTTCTGCATCAAGCTTTCTAGATGTCACAAGCCTGCTTAGAATGCCTCCTTCCTACTTATGCTTGGGATCATTGCAATTCAGTTTGAAAATATCTTATTTTTATGACACCCAGAACGCTATGTCATCGTTACAGACTGTCTAGTTAAATGTCTGCCAGTAAAGCCATTAAATTTTGAACTATCCATTTGGGGCAATTTATAAGGCTTTTCAAAATTTGCCACAGGCAGCGAGGGGACATATAATGGCATAGCTTAATCGATATTTTGGTTTCATTTTATTTCATGTTTCAACATAGTCTGTCACTATGGCATAATAACATTTTTATTTCAGGTCATTTTTGTTCATGTTAAGAATGCAGCCTTGAAAGGGCTGCCCACTGCCCAGCATTTGTTAATAAGAGTGGGAAACGACTGAAATGCAAACAATACTAAACAAGACTAGCCCATACTGATAACAACCAATATTTAACAGGCTAGAATACAGTTCTTCATAAATCAGCTTTATTGCATGCAGTCCATGTGACTGCAGTTCATAACAGGACCTCAAACAGTAGTGTACATAATTCTTTTAAAAAATGGAAGTACAATTTTTATAGCAGGAGACATCAAAGTCCACTCACTGTGCCAAGAGAAATGTATTCTAACCTTTTCTGATAATTAAAAAGACTGATTGTTTATATGGCTTGCGTCCCGACTCTAAATACATTTACTTGGGAGAAAATTACTTCCATTTATTTAAAACTAATGATGTAATCAGGACATTCACAAACATGACTCAAAGGAGCTGCAAGTCTATGATGATGTTCGCAAGGATGTCCATGCAAAAAGGGTATTCAGTAGCAGGGTAATTCTCATTTGCCAGCTCATTGCATCAGAAATGCAATGGTGATGTACAAGTATTCCTCCAGTGCCCAGTGCATATAATAATTAAAAAAACACTAAAATAATCATAGAACATATGGAAATCACAAACAAACCCACAAACTATCTTTATGTTTTAAACAATTACAAAAGAGTGGCCTAAATACCTCTGGGGGCAATTATATTTGGAGATGTCATCAATATACATCTCAAAATGTTTGAAAAAGTAAAAAGGTAGAGACATCACCCTGCCAACAAAAGTCTGCATGGTCAAAGCAATGGTATTTCCAGTAGTAATGTATGGGTGTGAGAATTGGACTATAAGGAAGGCTGAGTGCCAAAGAATAGATTCTTTTGAATTACGGTGCTGGAGAAGACTCTTGAGAGTCCCTTGGACTGCTAGGAGATCAAATCAGTCAATCCTAAAAGAAATCAACCTTGACTGTTCCCTGGAAGTCCAGATCCTGAAGCTGAAGCTCAAATACTTTGGCCACCAAATGAGAAGGGAGCATTCTCTGGAGAAAACCCTGATGATGGGAAAGATTGAAGGTAAAAAAAGAAAGGGACAGCAAAGGATGAGATGGTTAGACAGTGCTATCAATGCAGCAAACATGAAATTAAGCAAACTCTGGAGCACAACAGAAGACAGGAGGACCTGGTGTGATGTTGTTGCCTAGCAAGGCACATCATGTGCTCTTATGGACTTTTAATGTTCATAAGTTTGGACTTTGGGTTGTTAAGCTCTGAAGGATTACATGCACTCTTTGTTGCCGTAAGAGGCTCCAGTCTATTCCAGGAAGCACACACCCGCCATGATTCACACAAAGACAGAGACAAGGACCCCATTGCACAAGGGTTCTCCTGTCACCTCGCGCTAGGCAACCCCAACCCCCTCCAACATACCTGCATGGATTATGTTAAATGAAGTTACCTGGCAACTAATCTTCCACCCATCAACTGGCCGAGCTAGGGCCATCAAGGAACAATGGAATGGCTCAGTGACTCATCGGACGCTTGCACAGGTGTCAGTTCCTGTCTAGCCTCTAGTGTTGCAACATTGGCCACCCCTCCGCATCCCCTCCTCTTTTACCTTTAACCAATGGTAGGGTTTGTAGGGACGGACTACCTGGAAGGTGTGTTAGTGGGATGTGGTCAGTGCTGCCCGCCCCCCAAACCACCTAATAAAAGAAGTTGCATTCCATGCAATCAGTCTCTTGAGCTTTCACGACTCCTATCTGCTTTTACCCCTCTTGAGTCCAGCTTGCTATCCCAATACCCTTCCTCCATCTTTGATCTCTGGTCTGCGCAGACAGAGAAAAGCGTGTTTCTGCCGGTTCAGAGCACGCTCCCTATTTCCTTTTCAACCCCTCATTTCTTTGTTTGGAATGGACAACCATCTCCAGGACAGGTAAAGTATCTCCCAACCAACGTTTCTCCTGCTCATGCAAAAGTGCTATTTCTCTATCTAAGTTTCTTAGGAGCTGTGTATTTGTGTGTGTGATTCTGGTTTTGTATGCTTGAGAACATTTTATAGTAAACATCATTTAAACTGATCTCTGCCTCAGTGCCTATTTACTGGGAACTCCTGGAAGGGGCGGGACCTTGGTATAGTTGGCTGTAACCCGGTTATTTGCCAGTTGCTAATTTTAAAACCAGAGCAATTCAGCTAACAATGTGGTCCATGGGGTCACGAAGAGTTGGACTGAATAACAACAACAACATCAAATGTTTGGCAGTAAACAAGATCACAACTTTACAGGATGAGGAATCATGGCAACATTACCTGTTTTGTACCTCTCTCAGCAGATGGCAGCAGAAGAGAAAAGTGGAGGGGGCAGGGAATGGGCAATTGGCATAATCACTTATAGCTTGATCCAGAAGTGACATCATTCTGTTGGGTAATGCTCTTGCATTCATCCTGAGTTCTATGGATAAACCATAGGGTGTGGAACAAATGCTACAGCAAAACCCCCTGTGCAGTGGTGTCCCTGGTCATGCTGGAAGTGACATCATCTCATCACCAGCAATCACAGCATCATTAGCAAGCTCACCTGGCCTGTATTATGTGTTTCCTGCCTGTTACCAGCCCCAGGTTGACAATGCTAGTAAAACTGGAGCATACATGACCAAATTACCAAACACTAGGAAACAAAACAAAATGGCTAACAATGGTTACCTCCAATATTTTCTACTTATGGGATTCTTGGGAACATCTGATGGATCACTGTTGGAGAAAGAGTTCTCTGGACTGTCAGTGGAGAGAACTTTGGTTTGATCTGCTGCAAATTTCTCCATCACTGTTTAAGATGTTTTGATACAATGGGCCCAAGAGTTTGATTTAGGTTCTTGTGTGAATCTGCAAACATGCTCCCCCCCACTCCAGCAAACCTACAGCTTCACCCTAGAAAAGGACAACTTATGAATCAGTGGCCTTATGGTTAGAATAAATCCCAAAACAAATGGAATAAAGTTTGCAACAATTGTTCTTTGGAATGCTTTGAGGTGTCTAATATCACACCCTCAGAGAAAATAATTCTGATGGTTTAAGAAAGTCTCATGCAATTAGGTCTATATAAGATAGCCATGCCTTAAACCCCCTGAATCTCTGAAATTTGGATTGGGATGACTGAAAAGGCTTAGGCAGGGGACAGACTGGCAGAATGAAGTGGGCCAAAAAGTGGGCCAAAAAGACCTGGGCCAAGTTGCTGCGGGGCTTTCCGGTCATACACCACTGACTAATGCGGCACCATACTGGGGAGGAGGCGGAATGGAGCAGTCGCACTACGGGGCAGCCCCTGCCGGTGGTGTGGTTACATGTGGGTTTGGCCTGCTTCACCGACCTGCATGTAGGTGCATGGGCGCATATGCACAGCAGCAATTGGGGCAAGATCTTGTGGTGCCCATCCCCACCCCACCCTTTTCCAGGATGCTCCTCACACAGCTGCCATTTTGCCAAACTGTCTCCCAGGAGGCTGTGGGCTAGGAGCTTTAACTCCACAAGCCAGAAGCATCTCCATGGGTGGTTGTGCACTCAAGTGCACAGTCTGCATGGGCAGTTATGTGCATCCCTGCCAGATCAGTGGGTTCACATTACTGGTGCCGCTTGATTGCAGCTTATTTGCATCCACACTTCCAGGAAGCAGGATCAACGCACATCCAAACAGCTTGCCACGGCTTTCACCTGGTACTTTTTAAAAGCGGGATCAAAATGCTTCAGGACAGGGTGAATACAGCATAGGAATGCCAGACAGCTGTGGCTGCGTTAACTGGCCCACTTAATCCACCTGAGAAATGTGCCTACATCAGGCCAAACTGCCAGTCTGAACTCAGCCTTAGTAAGAGTTTTAGAAATTGCAATATATCTTCAAATGCAGGATAGTTAGGGAAAGGGATGTCATGAATACTTTTTCATTTATAAACTCATTTACATATGTTAGTGTTTTCTGTATAATTAACATTCTGGTTTATTTAATCTGTTCAACCTGACTAAAGCTAAATCTATAGTATTCCAACGTTTAATAGATATAGAGGCCCAGACAGAAGAAGTGCTTCTACCTCCGAGATATGGAGCTCTGAAATCTTGGGCAGGTTTTGTACCTGCTCCATATCTATCTAACATCATATATGACGGCTATAGATGGGCTTTTTCAAGAGCACGTTTTGACGCCCTACCCTCTAATCTATTACAAGGAAGGTTTTTGCACTGGCCGATCTCTCAACGATATTGTCCTTGTACAAATCTTGAGACAGAGTCAGTCTCACATATCCTATTACATTGTAATTTTTATTTTATGGAGAGACAGTTGTTAATCTTCCCATTGTTGTCCAGATTTAAACCTTTGGATGTTCATTTGAAATTTGCGGAATTAAGGATTTTAACTTTTTTGTTGGAAGATCGGAAAGAGAGGATATCTTTAGCTGTGGCAAAATTTTGTTTCCTGGCGTTAAAGAAGAGGAAACTTGTATCCTAGATAGTAAGTTAATGATAAATTAGCACTGTTCTGTTCCCGCTTTAATGATACATCGCGCTGCTCCCATTTTGTTTTAATGCTCTTTAAAATATCTACTTGAATTTTATGCATTTATTGTGTATTTTATATCAATATTCACTTTGGAAATGTTTTATTTTGACTGGTCGTTTTACCGTACTAATAAACCTGACTTGAATCTGTTCAAGAGTAACTAGAGTGATTTTAAATAAATCTCTTAAAAGACAACATTGAGTTCTATAGAGACTTCCAGTTTTGGTGCTCACTGGGTGAGTACACTTTCATCAGAGCTCCGATGATAATTGCCCATGCTCACGGTGGCTGGGAAGGGTATTGGCTGGACCCAGTCCCCCCTTGAGCCCTTGTAGGGGGCTTTCAGCCTGGGGCATGAGAAGTGCCTCTCCCAAGGTGAATGCTGAGGTACTGAGGCTCCTCTTTGCCCCCATAGGTCCTGCCACTGTGCAACCAGAAATGGCAACAGAGACGCACACCAGGATGAGCGAGCCGGCAGTCAAAAGCATTTCACTTACCTGGCAGAAAATGTCTGATGAAGCGTGAGTCTTTTGTATGTTAATCTAGAGGGCCAGATAAGCATTTAAGCCCCCAATCCTCAACTTTAAAGTGGTGGGAGGGGGCGTTAACGCCACCCCACAAAAATAAGAACTCTTTAAAATTCATTGGAGAGGAGGAGGGGTGCAACCAAAGCATTCTTGGCTGAAATAGGAGCCAGATAAGCCTAAAGCGCTTTCTCTAACTGGCTCCAGAGACTTTTTAAGAACTTTCCCCAAATGTAAACAACCCATCTCTGACTACAAAAATCATGGCGCCTAAAGTCAGACCTTCTCCAAGAACTGTGAGCTCAAATACATCATCATCTAAAGCGGAAACAACCATAGATGTTCCAAATATGTTAAATGCTGCATTGTGCCCTCTGCTGGACCAGATGACAACTCTTAACATGATATCTGATAGTCTTCAAAAATAGCTTGAAGAAACCAATATAAGATCAGAGGAAACTGCCAAATCAGTTAAAAAAGTGGATGCCAAGACTAAAAAACTTAAGCAGCAACTGGAGGCAGTAGCAAAAAGGAGAACCTCAGATGAACATCAATTGCTACAACTGCAAATGGAAAAATCAACTTATGTACTGAGATTCCAGGGAGTCCCAGAACGCAGTGGAGAAGATCTGAAGAAGCTTTTAAATGATACCTTGGCACCGGTGGCAGATACTACAGCGGAACTTTTACAGTCGGATATGGATATGGTTTATCAGACCTATCCAGATTACATCAAGAAAAATAATCTGCCCAGAGAGGTTTTTGTGAGATTCTCCAAAAGATCAAGCAGAGATCAAGTACTTAAAGAGACTAATGGGACTACCCTAAAAATCGAAGGTACAGACATAAAAGTCTTAAAAGATATTCCATTTGAAATCAGGAAATAGAGGAAACAACATAAAAATCTGACAACCTTTCTACAGAAAAATTCCACGTCCTACAAATGGCTTTTTCCTGAAGGGCTAACTTTTAAATTTAAGGACAAAAAAGAAAGAGTGGACTCTGTTACAAAAGCCATAGCCTTCTTGGAGCAATGTCAAACAATGGGCAAACCGAAAGGAACAGCAGAGGACGACGACATCAGATCACAGCGACTATGATTTGGGAAGACATGGAGAAACATTGAGCAGCTCCTTTGAGGAGGACTCTGAATTTGAGTTAGGAGCGGCTGCCCCTAAATTACTTAAAGTCAGATGGGACTTTGATAAAAAATAAGCCTATGGGGAAGAAACTGAAAAAATAAGAAACATGAATCCAGTTATATGTTTGAAACCATAAATTGCCTGACATACCTATTTCAGCCTTTAAAAAAATCCTTCTGTATTACTAAATAGTATATAAACATAACTCTTATGCTTCATCTTAATATAATGTATTGTAAGTGAAATCTCAACCAAGCTATGTAACATTGAAAATGACCACTGCCTCTTGGGCTTTTAGTGGCCTTCTTTTCTTTCTCCCATAGTTTGTAGTTCCCCCTTCCTATTTTCTGTTGTAGTTTTAGAGAAAAGCATAAAAATTTTATTTTTTAAAAACACTGAATTGTATACAAAGTTTTCACCAAGGCTGGTATCAGTAGTGAGTGATCATTGGAAAAATTGATCATTGTAAGCACAGCCTTGTGCTTCAGTAGTTAACACATTGCTTTAAACTGTTCAAAGACCCTTTTGGTTTCTATGTGCCTGTTTTAAGTAATGTCCCTACCATAAATGAGAGTAACTCCATAACAGATTCAGCAAAACAATTCTTACATTTTGGGACTAAATATTTTAGCATGAGCAGAGATTAGGTTATCAACTTTTTCCTTTTCTTCCTTTCCATGCCTGTCTATATATCTAACTCTTAACAGTCCTCTCTGTGTGTGGATACTTATTTCTGCAAACAGAGGGTACACTCTCCCCCAGCAGGTTTTTCTACAGACTTAGGGGTCTCCATGGATCTGCACAAAAATTTAAAAAGTTTTTAAAACTCATGGTGGATTGCATGCCCCCCACTCCAATACCTTTTGAAATGGCAGTCATAGGAATCTACTTCAGGTCCTGCCACTTTGACAGTGAGAGATAGTAACAGAGATAGAGAAAGATGATGAGTGGGGGAAGAGGGCAGGAAACAAAAGCAAAACTGGAGCTGGGGTTGGAGAAGATTCCTCCTGCAGTATGAATAGCTAAATAGCATGGGGGTTGGGTTAAAAAGGCAGGGGGGAGGGCACTTTCCAGGCCTATTTTGGAGGCTGGTCTTGGTCAAGGATTGCCCATTCCAAGTTGGGAAATTCCTGGAGATTCTGTGGTAAAGTCTGAGGAGTACAGAGTTTGGAGAGTCTGAGGAGTACAGAGTTATATCAGCTAGATATAATGTCCAGGGGGACAGATCTCTATTGTCAGGAGTTCAGTTGTAATTCTGAGGGATCTCTATGTCCCACCTGGAGGCTGGCAAGCCTAATCCTAGCAACACCCTCTGGGTGACTTGATACCACCTGTCTTGCATGATTCAACTAGGTATGGCTGCTTGCTTCAGTTCAGCACTATAAACCAAGTTACATTGAAAACAATCCATCAAACATTATGTAGCTCTCTATTAAACACTTTCCAACATGAATTATACAATAAATAACTTTCATCACATATCATGTAGAAACGTTCAATGTATTCATATACATTTATACACACATGAGCAACACCTGTGGTCAGGGCTCGATTTCTACAGGAAAGCACAGGAACGCCGTTCCGGCTGGCGTCCGAGCCTGCCCCGCCCCCTCCCTGCCCGGCCTGAGCTGTTTACACTTAAAGGGAAAGTTCCTGAAGAGAGCCGGCAGGAAAAAGCTCCACCGGGTGCTTTCCCTTTAAGAGAAAATAGCCAGCAGGAGAAAGCCCTGCCCAGAGATTAAGCACAGGGGCTAGGCTTTGTGCATTTGGCTTGCTGATGTCACGTGGCTTTCCCTGCTCCAGTAAGTGCCTGGCCATTCTCTTTTTTTCTCTCTCTCTCACCCCCCACCTTTCTTTCTGTCTTTCTTTCTCTCTCTCTGTACCCACCTTTCTTTCTTCCTTTCACTTTCTCTCTCTCCCTCCCCCCTTCCTTTCTCTCTCTCTCTCCTCCACCTACCTGCCTCCTCCACCTTCCTTCCTTCCTTCCTTCCTTCCTCTGTCTGTCTACCTTCCTTTCTTCTTCCTTCCTTCCTTCCTTCCTTCCTTCCTTCCTTCCTTCCTTCCTTCCTTCCTTCCTCTCTCTCTCTCCCCCCACCTACCTCTTCCTTCTTTCCTTCCTTCCTCCCTTCCTTCCTCCCTTCCTTCCTTCCTTCCTTCCTTCCATTCTTTCTGTTTTTATTAAAAAATTATTGAAAAGGGGGGGATGTAAAAAAGCAGAGAGCCCAGGAAATGCTGGTTTTGACAATATCTTTAATTTTTGAGAATCTCTTTAGTTTTCTCATGGCATCTTCTGCTTAAGATAAGTAAGTTTGAAGCCTGAGTTCATTGTTGTGTCTTGTTGGGAATGGCTTGCAAATATATGTGTGTCTAAAGTCTGTATTAAAGGGGTTTGGTGCTTACTGCCATGTAAGAGAAAAATCTGAAAAAGTAGCTTCATTGTTGTGTGTGTTGGCAGAACACTTGACTGTTGCATGGGGCTCTTTGGGGGACATCTGCAGAGAAACAGAGTTGTAACTAAAAATGAGCATGGTCAGCTGCACTTTGGTGATTTCCTGTTTTGTGAAATTTAAAAAAGTGGGCAGAGTTTCTGAAGAAGATCATTGTCCCTCTTCTCCTGCCACTGGACTGACATCTGCCTTTAATGGGCCAGCAAAGTTGATGTTCTTAAACCTCCTAATAAGAGAGATTTCCGCTTCTGAGGAGTTCCAACGATTGCTGATCTTGTGATGGTAGTGATACTTTTATGTGGTAAAGACCACCTGTTCACAGGATAATTTTACCTGTGGAACAGACTCTGCATGGTAACCACTCCACTGGTACATAATTGCTTGTAAAAAGTATTATAGTGTAATAATTCATGTGGGTAGCCATGTTGGTCTGAAGCAGCAGAACAAAGTTGGAGTCCAAAGTTTCATCCAAGGTATAAGCTTTTGTGTGCATGCACACGTCTTCCATCTGAAGAAGTGTGGGTGGCACATGAAATCTTATACCTTGAACAAAATTTTGTACCTTGAATAAAATAGTCCACAAACTACTCCCATCCAGTGCATCCACAAACCTAGAAGAAGAGGAGATTGGATTTATACCCCGCCCTTCACTCCCCAAGGGAGTCTCAGAGCATCTTTCAAACTCCTTTCCCTTCCCCTCCCCACAACAGACACCCTGTGAGGTAGATGGGGCTGAGAGAGCTCTGAGACAACAGCTGGTACAGAGCTATGGCTTGCCCAAGGTCATCCAGCAGGTGCAAGGGGGAAGTGGGGAATCAAACCCGGTTCTCCCAGATTAGAGTCCGCGTACTTAACCACTACACCAAACTGGCTCCTAGCATTGTTCTGCCAGTGAACTAGGATTGCCAACTCCAGGTTGAGGAAATCCCTGGAAATTTGGGAGTGGAGAGTGGGGTTTAGGGGAAGGAGGGACCTAAGCAAGGCATAATGCCATGGACTCTACTTTCCAAAGCAGCCATTGACCTGATCTCTGTAGTTTGGAGCTCAGTTGTAATTCCAGGAGATCTCCAGACCCCACCTGTAGGTTGGCAACCCTAAAAAATCATATTCAGCGTACTTGTTCTGCAGGAAGGCAACCTGATTTCCATGGGAACCTAACCCTTAGGAATTGATTCCAATCCAGTGTGGGAATAATTGTTGGACATAAGATATTGGTTCAGGCAAGGTTTTGTATAGATGGGACAGAAAATAATGTTTTTATTGGTTTTGTCAAAACTGATTTGACAACAAGGTAAACAGAATAAGAAGCAAAGGGTGGATGTGGCTGGATGACCACACTTCTGGGAACATTGGGTGTGGCCCAATATGTTAATGAGTTGTGCTGTCAGGGGTGTGGCCTAATATACTAATGAGTTCCTGCTGGGCTTTTTCTACAAGAAGAGCCCTGCCTGTGGTCAAGGAATATGCATTAAGTGAAAAGTTTCCCCTGCTCAATGCAACAAACAAGATAGTGCTAGAAATACAACGTTCGTTAAAAGATTCTTAAAGCAATGCCTTTCCTTTTTTGAACTGGAGAAGATCTAAATTGCTTGCATCTATTAAACAAGTATGTATGGATGAAACAGGGAATATTTCCAAAAACTGATATACAAAACAGCAGCAATGCTTCCACTGACTGATTTATAAAACAGCAGGATGCGCCCTTCTGGATTGAAGGCGGTTTCATTTAATGACTTCTTCAACTTGCTTCCAACAGTGAGTATACTTTCAGCAATTCTTGTTTGGAACTATTATGTGGTGTATAATAATAGAAGCTTATTATAACAATATGCTAACAATAAACTCTCTTTACTATATAATGAATACAAATAGGATACAAAATAACTACAAACATGTAACTCACCCCAATGTGAATGAGCAAAATTTCAATAATGCAGACCCAGCCTGCTACTGTTCAAAAATTTATTCTCATAAAGGTTCTTACCACATCAGACTGATGGCTACTCTTATATGAACAACAGATGTTGTTAACAAAGAGCTAGAGTATGCATAGTAGAACTATTTTAAGGTATTCCTAAAGCTATGTACATACTATAGATATGCAGAAAAATCAACATTGGTATTAAGCACAAATGGAGCAAATGTATGTAATTTATGTATCCAATAGCTTTCTTTGTGTAATAAGATCTTAGCAACATCCTCCCTGATATCGGGTCATGGCCTATGTTTGTATATGAAAAAAAAAAAACTCCTGTATAGGGGGCTGCATTTCTTTAAAGTGTAATACCATTGGGACATCTAGTACTTCATGCCTAATTCTCGAGTGATGCTCTAACACCCTGGTCTTCAAGACATACTCACATAAATTACATGCACGGCCACGTACACAATTTGTTTTCAATTGCAATTGGACAGATGCCTTAATCTAATTCTACATCCATCCTGTGGATTTACAAATTCTTTGATGACTAATGCATGTTCACATGCTAAACAGTGGCCACAGGCAAAGTGTCGTTGAGTATCACTACAATCTAAAAAATCAGACCTAGTCCTAATATCTGCCCATATCAATGAGTTCCTAAGATTCTTAGGGTGTAATGGATGCAAGAAATTAAGAAAAAAACCTTATCCAGTTCAGAAAAAAGGAAAAAGTAATTGCTTTAAGAATCTTGTAGCGAACATTGTATTTCTAGTGCTATCTTGTTTGTTGCATTGTGTGGGGAAATCTTTTCGCTTAATGCATGTTCCTTGACCATGGATGGGGTTTTGCGGATTCCCAGTTGTGTATTCCTTATGCCAATGGTTACTGTGGGTCAGTATTGCCCTGGTGCCAAGGAATAGAGATTAACATGAGGAAGATCAGCCTATGGATTTGTCCTGAGCATCATCTATCTGTAGCCATAAATGCATTAAGTAGAATCCAACCTTTATCTTCTTACTGTAGCATGAGAACATCATCTGAAGAGGTGAATCAGCTTTCCTACTTGTGACAAGAGAGACATGAATGGAATGAGAAATAGATGCCACAACTAATTGGTTCTCTACTGGCTTCGACTGATCACATTAAAGTATTATTTTGTCAAATTCCATTATGCTCTTAGATAAAGGAAGAGGATGCTGAGATTACATGTAAAGTATTGAAATAACACACAAAAAGGTAATTATCTTCACAATTGGGTGGTACTTGTTTAATTGGATAAGAAATATGCACTAGTCCCTTGGGAAGGTCTAGATTGTTGCAGATGCATATGCCCAAGGTGGTTTTATCATGCAGACTATTAGACCATTGCTAAAACCATTGCACAGTTGTTGACTTTTTAAGTATTCATATTATTGTTGATGGGTGGTGGGTTTGTACAAAATATATGTTAACAATAATACCATAAAATTGTGCCAGTTCAGAAATGCATAAAGCTCCCATATAGGTGTACAGAGCTGAATCTAGCAACACCAAATTGAATTGCTGGTATGATTCAGCTGGGTAGAGTAATGTTCAGCTGTGTTTCCTTTGCATTTAGCTTGTCACATACTACATTTCTGAGTTCACACCTAAAGTGTGAATGTCTTCAGCCACAGATACATTACGGATGCACTTATCCTCAGAGATCATGGTAGACTACAGTTTCCTGAGTGTGCTCTTGGGCTGAGGACAGATTGGCAATCTGCAGTGGGATGAATCCAGAGGCAAAAGCTGCGGGGGGAAAATCCCCCGGGGCTGGCTGTCCACATTGGCCAGGGCATTGCACAAGGATGCTGTTACAGAGCGTTCACACTGCTGCAGAGTGGCCCCAGGTGGGCCGGCCTCCGCAGCTTGTGATAGGGCTGTTTCGGCAATTTGCACATGCGCAAACTGGCAAAACGCCGCGTTCGCACTGCCTCCTCCACTTGCCTCCCGCCTTCTTCCGGTTCACACTACCTGGAAGCGGGAGGCAAGTGCAAGACGCCCTCCGGACACCAGTTTCTCCTGGTGCCTTTCTAAAGCACAAGAAAACCAGCTTCAAAGCGGGTAAGTGTGGAAGGGAGCTGAGGGACAGCTGCGCATGTCTGAACAGGCTCCCTTCCCCCGCTTCGCATGCGGACCTATCCCGGGGCAGATTGCCAGTCTGTCCTCAGCCTTGGACTAACCTGGGTTTGTCTCTGTGTAATGTGTGAAATGCTCCTCAAGGATGTCATGTTCCTTTGTACAAATGGTGATACTACATTTGTGCTGATAGCTGCAGTTATGTCTTGCAATCAAACTGTCAGATAGAGAGAGGGAAAGAAATGAAGGGGGTGAATCATTTTAGCAATTTGCTGATTGTTGGAATGGGCTTCCAGAAACCTTGCTGAGGTAGCAAGACACCAGTAACTATCACCAAGGTGGTATCTGTTCTTCACATGCACCACATTTCCCCCTTCTATTTGTTTAGTTTATTGACTATCCAGATCCTGGGTTGACAGCTAAACAAAATCTTTAATTATGCAGGAAAAATGTTTATTTCACATTGTGTTGCCACAAATCTTGTCTTCCAGCCCATGTACCCACTAATCTTGACCCAGAAACACTGTTTAGAAGTTTTTCCTCTGGCCCAGGGCAGCAGCTTTAAGTGAGAAGCTGTTTGCTATCTTGACCTCCAGATTGCCATTTTCTCTTTTTACCTGCAGAGCTGCAACTCTGCCCATGACTAGAGATGATATAACAACCTGCTAGCTAAGCCTAGGAAGGGACAGGCTGTTCCGCCTCAACCTACAGATTGCCACCTTTTCTATTTTTTATCTCTGTAGATGTTTATTGCTAGTATAACATTTTCTCCCAGTTTTGAGTTTTGTAATAATAGGGGTTTAAGCAATGGGTGTTTTGATGTCTTAGGGTTTGGAGTAATTATACTCTTATTTTAGATGACATGAGTTTAAACTTTGTAAACTGCTTTGAGTCCTGAGTGTCAGGAGAAAAGCAGCATATAAATATGTTAAACAAATAAATAATGACTTACCTATTCATTTTTAATGGAAGGCACATTATCCATGTGTGCATTCTTTTGTGCACATGGATTGACCAATGAAGTGGGTTTTCTGAGAGGGAAATGAACTGGATTTTTTTCTAGAAATGTATGATTTCCTCAGTAGAGTATAATATGGCATCATTATTTTTACCTATAAACAAAATTTAAAAGTTCCCATGTTAATCAAGTATGGCTTAAATACTATATTCAAACAAATCCAAATCTTTATATGGAAATTAATATAGCTTTTTTCCTAACATGCACTTCTACTGATGGCTCATTATTCGGTTGTCTTAATAACTAACCAGTGTTTAGGGAACGGTTGTAAATTTCAAGACAAAAACTGCTCTGGGCTACAGGAAGGGAAGGGGGGTCATTCAACAATAACATGTTTAAAGGAAAGCATTTGCAGCCAACGAGATTTTCTATCCTCTAAATAATTAATTGCCTTCTGAAAACATTGAAGTTGTCATTTCACCTGAATTTTATCCCACAATTGCTGTTTTCATAAGTGCCTTTCATAAGGGGAATTTGGTTTCACTGTCCACTTACCTTTTAGCAGGGCTATTTTTGGGCAGGAACACACAGGAACGGAGTTCCAGCTGGCTCCTCAGTTGGCCACGCCTACAACCAAAACCTCTGGCATGCATGGCTACAGAGCACGCTGCCCTCCCCATGTTACACACAAGAGGGAAAGGCAGCATGTTAAAATGCCCTCTTTCCCTCTGGGGAGCCCTTGGAGATATTCTTGTCAATTTCACTCCTTGCCAGTTAGCTGAGAGTGAAATTGACAAGGAAAGGCCTCTCTCTGCCTTCCCTTCTCTAGGTGGCATGTGGCAGCTGGAAAAGGGCAGGCAGGGAACCCAGGCACATTGAAAATGCTTTTCTTTTCCTCCCCAATCTTGAGAAAGGCATTTAACCATGCCCCCCCCCCCCCCCGCAACTAGGCTAGGAGACTAGAAAGGTGATTTGTTCAGCAGCGCCTTTCCTTGGCTGTCTGGTTCGGAGGGGGGGGGTAGACTAGAAAGGTGATGCTGAAGTGGGGAAGAGGCAAGCTTCCATGCCTGCCCTGTGCTTTCCCAGCCCCACACCTAATATGCTAATGAGATGCATTGTCAGGGCATGGCCTAATATGCTAATGAGTTTCTGCTGTTCGGTGTGGCCTATTATGCTAATGAGTTCCTGCTGGACTTTTTCTACAAAAAAAGCCCTGCCTTTTAGAATTCCTAGAGCAGCCAGCAAGCTTGTAGATAAAAAGTAGCCGTTTTCCTGACCTGATCTGCTGGTTGATCAAATATTTTGCACAAAGAATGGGCTGATATTTACTGAACATTTACCTTGAATCTGGCCACCTGGAACCATGTCACTTAAACCTCAAGACTATTGTAGAGCACTCTACATGGGTCTGCTCTTGAAGTCAATTTGGAAGCTCCAGTTGGTACAGAATGCCATAGCTCAATTGCTATCAGGAACTAGGTGGCTTATGCACATTTTACCCATTCTGCAATCACTCCAGTGGCTTCCTATCAGTCACTGGGTTCTTTTCAAGGTAGTGGTTATCACATAGAAAACGCTTCATGGCCTTGGATCTTCATATCTGTAAGGCAGTCTCTCTTGCTATGCTCCTCTGTGACAGCTTCACTCATTTGAGCAAAGCCTTCTGGAGGTATCACCCTGCAAACGCAAAAGACCTATAGCTGCCTGTACAAGTGCATTCTCTCTTGAGGCTCCCACCTTATGGTGTGGCCTGTCTGAGGAGGTCAGGAAAGGCTCCCACAGTTCTGTCATTCTGCAAACTATGTATAACAGAATTGTTCAAAGGGGCATTTTTATAAAGGGAATAGGGCTACAGTATAATGAAATGGTTCAAGAAAGTGTTCTTTAAAAGGGAACAGTAGTCTATGTCGCAATTTATGTTTGTATAACCTGATTATTATGTGTATTATCCTGCTCTTACTACTTTTGTAATTGCATTGTTTCTTGTATCATATTGGTGCTTTTTTGTATTGTTTCTAACTTGTAATGCTGGTCCTATTGCATGACTTATTAGATTGTTTTACAGCGTGCAGTCCACCTTGGCCCTGACCTGGATAGCTCAGGCTAGCCTGAGCTCAACAGATCTCAGAAACTAAGCAGGGTCAGGCCTGGTTAGTATTTAGATGGGAGACCACCAAGGAATACCAGGGGCACTATGCAGAGGCAGGTAATGGCAAACCCCCTCTGAACATCTCTTCCCTTGAAAACCCTATGGGGTTGCCATAAATCAGCTGGTACTTGACAGCAAAAAAAAAAAATCCACCTTGAGCCTCAGTGAAAAAAAGATGGCCCACTAAATAAATAATTAAATAAGGAACCAGAGTTCCAGTGTATGGAGATTCAATGATTTGGAAATATTTAGTTTAAAGGAAATAGCTTTGCAGGCAGCTTGGAATTTTCTATCTCCTCAACAATTTGCTATCCCAAGCTGACACAATTTACACACCAGGAAACATTACAATCAGCCTGGAAAACACTAGAAACCAAAATGTAAATGTAAAATGGATGCATTTTAGTTGACTAAGATTCAGTGAAACAGCCAGTGAAACAGTGAAACAGAAAATTCAGAAAAACAGTGAAACAGTGTTTTTTTAAAGAAAAATTATGCTAGAAGAATTTGGACTTGAATACAGGAGAACTAAAAATCTAGACTTCATAATCAGGCCATTTTAAACCAGGAATCATTATACCAAGGATATAAGAGAACAAAAGTGTTAACTATGTTGTAGTACTCAGATGCTACAATATTCTGGGAAGAGTGAGAAACAAACATATAGACACCCTTATCAAGGAATCAGTAATCCAAGGCCCCTAATTTTTTAAGATGGAGGATTTCTTTGATCTCAAAGGTAACATACCAGAGCCTTATTTTTTAAAAAAAAAGAGGAAGGAAAATTCCTTCTGGGTTCTGAAGGATGGAGAAGGTAGGCTTGTGGTGCATTGAGCTATTTACAAAAGGTACAATAGCACAGTTTGAACTTTCAAGTGTTCATAATTTACAAGCTGCAGCAGAAAATTGCAATTCCTATAGCAGTCTTTTAAAAACACGTTTCACCTGTGATTTTGTTGGTACAAGTAGGAATTTATGATTTGTATGGGCTCATCTCTGGCAGAAGATAAAATGTTCTGCTAATGCATGACTTCCTGATGTCAGGATGCAAATTACATAAACTGTATTTCCTGAAATTAGCATTAAAAAAGTTTATAAAAATGTATTAGGTATGGGAGTCAAGTTGGTTGTCAGGATAATATTTCTACTACTGTGTATATCGAATTGCAAAGAAATGGCTGTTCCCCTCCAATAATAAAAATAAGCATGCAAGATGCCAGCTCCCCATTTTGAAAGTTTTTGACACTTGCATATATTTACATGTTGCATATAGGTTATATTATGAATCAGAGATAAAAGTTTTTCTTTTTTTTCTCTCTAAATCAAATTTAGAGTCAGTTTTAGTACTCATGAAAATGAAGGACAGCTAGCATGGTGAGTCACTTGGAGCTAAGGAATGTGCTGCTATATCTTTTCATAAATGTACAGTGTTTTGAGTGTGTGTGTTGCTGATTCATACATTATGGGATTTCTACATATATATCTGGGGGGGGGGGGGGAGGCATGCAAGCTGAACCTAGCAATCTCCTTGTGCAAGGTTTATGGATCTTTCCTGCTTTCCCCTCCTCATAGCATTCCCAGCCAACCTTGGGAAAGTTGATTCCTGGGGTCACAAGAACTTAGTAGAATAATTGCAACACTGGTTAGTGGGATGTAGTGAACGGGAGAAAGAGACTGAAATTGCTCCCTCCTTCTTCTTGTATTAGTGTGGCTCTGCAGATGAAAAAGGCAGGGAGTGTGATTTTGCCTCTTTGTTTTCCTAACAATCCCCCAACTTGCATTTCTCTTTTCACTTTCTCCAATCCATGTATAACTTTATCAACATATTCCAAGCCTTCCTCCCTTCCTAGCTTGGAAGTGAGGGGGAGAGAAAAGGATCACTATAATAGTTTGCCCCCATATAAATCTGACTGCAAGCTGGTGGACCCACTGGGCTGTCAGATTTAAATGGAGGTAAGCCATTTTAGTGATCCCTCCCTGCCCGCACAGATCCTGGGACCAGCTTCTTCTGTGGAACTGTTTAATCCACCCCACAGAAGAAGCCCTTCCAGCTAAGTCTGTGTGATGTAGAGGGAGAGCTGTCCCCTCCAGCACAAATCCTGGGACTGGCTTCTTCTGCAGGGCAGTTTAAACCACCCTGCAGAAGAAGCCTTGCCAGTCAGGTCTGTGTGGTGGAGAGGGGGAGACCTCCCTGCCAGCACAGATCCTGGGACAGGCTTCTTCAGGGGAGGGTTAGGGGAGGCATGTGAACATGACTCTCTGATCTGTCACCCCTCTCTCAGCACCCTGCTATGGCAGAGCACCTGGGAAGGGAAGGTGAGGTCAACATGCCTCCCCTCTTTGCCTTGCCTTCCCCTGGTGCCCCACCTCAGCATAGCCCCTGGGGAAAGGAAAGGGAGGCATGTCATGGTCAGCTGTTAGGTTTAATGGCCTAAACCTAACAGCTGATGGGCGGGAGTGGAACTCTCCATTATACCCTATGGGGACAGGCCCCATAGGGTATAATGGAGCTGAATATAGGTTCCGGTCACATGAGCGAGATAATCCGGGGGTTAAGTGAAGCTACTTGCTCCGAGTAATTTGACCCGCAGTTGCACAATCACACAGTTCTGTGAAACTGCTGGCGCAGCCTGCCACTGCGTGATCAGACGCAATTGTGGGTGAGTCAAGTGGTTTTTTTGGCCGTTGTTTTCCAATGCACTTAAATGGGGGATTGATGAATTGCATCTCTGCCCTGAGGGCTTGGCATGGCGTTGGGATAGCCTGATCAAACTATCCCCGACACCATGAGTGTGCGCTGGAGTGATCACATGGGGAAAGTCCATCTGTGACCTGTAGCAAACCTGTTTGATACTGGACTTTCCCTAGTATCTTTTAATTCCGTTTCTTCGGCGGAGAGAAACAGGTTGCCAACAGGTATGGGACACTTGCCAGATGTTCTGGTGTGATCGTGCCCTTAAAGTCTGCATGGCATTCATGCCTATCATGTGGCTAATTCTGTGTGTGATCAGGGCCATATTTATTTTCCAAATATTGACACAGAATGCCAGTACAATACCAATACTGGCATTCATGGATCACTGGAAAAACCAACTATTTGTGGGTCCAAAACAGCCAAATCCAAATTCTACCAATTTTTTTTGCACACCCATAATTTGGACCTATGATAGCCTTTAAAAAGTGGGATGGTCAGAATTATACAAAGCATTCCAAATACAGCCACATGGCAATGAGCAATTTGACTAAGAATGTGGTAGGAGAAAGACAGGAAGCTGAAAAAGAAGCTGGTAGAAAATGTATACATGTGTACCCTATTCAGTGAAATTTCATTATTATTATTATTTACTATGAGTTTCTGCATTCAGAAATGTGTACAAGTTTGTGGATGAAGCCATGTCCATTATCACTCATTGAGAGGTCATCCAGTTTAGTATCTCTTGTAGCTTAAGGAGCGTTAAAATATTGAAATATTTTCCTTTTTTAGAAACTAAAGGTGTGACTCTCCTGCAGAGCATAATATCATTTATCCTTAATAAGGATCCAAAAGAATATTATACTTTTTGAGTTAATCTCTTATGGTATAAAGAATCAAACAAAAAAAGGAGTAATGTAACCTTCTCTGAGAGGGTTGCACTGTAAGAACAAAGCCAAAATCTATATGTCATGCTCCTTTCTTAATATTGCATATGTGCAATTTAATACAGTTTGTTGCCTGGTACAGATTAAGGATATATGAAATGTCTCAGATTGAATTTCTTTTTCAGCATTGAGATTATCCATATCATCCCACCCCTTGGCTACATTCCAAGTCAGTCTAAACTTCATCTGGGATGATATCTCTATTTAGGACTCCATTTAGAGTCAGTTTAGACATTCAGAATCATTTTAGACATTCAGTGTAATCTGTGGATTTTCACATGGTAAGTGTATTGGTAGAACTGCTCTCCATATGCGATTTTTCAAAACTATGATTGAAATATCCACAGATCTAGACTAGCAATGCAAATCTTAAACAGAGTTACACCCATTGACTTCAATGGTCTTAGAAGGGTATAATTCTGCTTAGTATTGCATTTTGAGACATTATGCAGCTCTTTAGTGACAGAGTTTTCCTTTAGTTGTCTGACTGGTTGAAGGCCTGTTGATGGCCCTCTTGGATGGGCACTTGTAACTCTGCTAGGAATAAAAGTTTTCATCTTGGACATTGGTTTTTGCCAGATCCAGTGTAGTCTATTTTCATCTGTGTCTCTCATATTTCCTTTCCCATGACATTGCTGTGACTTTCACTTGTCAATTGTTCCTCAGATCCTAATCCTGGTGGTGGTCCTCCTCCTCCTCCTTATTATTATTGTTGTTGTTGTTTCTATACCACCTATAGCCAAAGCTCTCTGGGCAGTTTACACTAAATAGAAGATTAATATAAAATAATGTAAGAATATCAAAAAGACAACAAAACAGTAAAGAACAATTAACACCTAGCTAATCATATTGGGCCCCTAAATAACCAAGGAGATCTTTAAAGGCTTTTGTGAAGAGGGGCTGTCTTAACCTGGTGCTGAAAAGATGGCAAATTTGGCACCAGGTGGGCCACAGCAGGGAGGCTGTTCCAAAGAAAGGGGGCACCATTGAAAAGGCCCTCCCCCTACTTGCCACCCTTCAAGCCTCTCAAGGAGTTGGCACCCAGAGGAAGGTCCCTGAGGCTGAGCGTAGTGTCTGGGTAGATTGAAGCCAAGAGAGGCACTCCAACAGGTATTGTGGTCCCAAGCTGTGTAGGGCTTTAGGGGTTAAAACCAGCACCTTGAATTGGGACCAGAAGCATACAGGCAGCCAATGCATGTGGCCCAGAATTGGTCTTATATGTTCATAACTCCAGGTCCCAGTTATTAATCTGGCTGCCACATTCTGCACCTCCTCAAAGATGTTCTGAGGAAGACTGTAAGACTTTTTGCCAGGCATGAGGGAGTTAAGATGTCTTTGAAACTGGAAAGATTGTACGGTAAATGTCAGCAATTAAAGGGATAAGAAATTGAAAACAAGCAGATCCGTCTTTGAGGAAGTTCTATGAAACAGGCTTTCCAACTAGCCCCCTGTAAGACTGGAGACTGCCTTTGCATGGAGAAAAAGCCTCTCAACATCATTTGAGACAAATTTTGTCTTTATGACTTTTCATAAAGCGTATAGGAATAAAAATAATCATGCACTATCAAGGTGTACATCATTATAATATCTGAAAAAAAACTTCTTAGCTTTATTGCACTGTTTATTAGCATTTATTAGCTTTTCTATATGTTTGTAAGAGTATAGTGATTTAAAGGGATTTGTTAATTGGTAGACTTACACTGTGTAAATGGTTTTGTTAAATGGACACAGAGGTGTCATTTCTACTATTTGATATTTATGTACTCAGTAAATTGGTATATTAAAAACATTTGTTTAGAGTTTGTTATTTTGTACAGTTGTTGTTTCTCCTGTTTGGACTCATATCCATAGTTCTTCTTTCCTGTATTGACATTCTGTACCAGCTGCAGCTTCTGAACCATCTTCAGAGCCCGTTTGGTGTAGTGGTTAAGTGCGTGGACTCTAATCTGGGAGAACCGGGTTTGATTCCCCACTCCTCCACTTGCACCTGGCTGGATGACCTTGGGCAAGCCATAGCTCTGGACCAGCTGTTCCCTCAAGGACAGTTTGGGAAAGAGCTCTCTCAGCCCCACCTACCTCACAGGGTGTCTGTTGTGGGGAGGGGAAGGGAAAAGGAGTTTGTAAGCCGCTCTGAGACTCCCTTGGGGAGTGGAGGGCGGGGTATAAATCCAATCTCTTCTTCTTCTTCTCTTCTTCAAGGGCAGCCCCATGTAGAGTGTGTTTCAGTAATCCCATCTGGAGTTTACCAGAGCATAGATCACTGAAACCAAGCTATCCATGTCCAGATAGAGCACAACTCGGCCATCAGCCAAAGCTGATAGAAGGTACTCTGAGCCACCAATGCCACTTGAGCATCAAGTGACAAAGATGGATCAGGAGCACCCCCAAGCTATGAGCCTGTTCCTTCAGGGGGAGTGCAATCCCATCTAGAAAAGGTTGAACACACACACACACAATCTGGTCAGAGGAATCACCTTCAACAGCATCCCAGTCTTGCCTGAATTGAGCTTCAGTTTGTTAGCCCTCATTCAGTCCATTATCATAGCCAGACACCAGTTTAGCACATCCACAGCCTCATCTGCTGGCTATGAAAAAGAGAAATAGAACTGCTGGTCATCAACATACTGATGGCAATGCTTACCAAAACTTCATATGACCCCACCCAGAAGTTTCAAGTAGATGTTGAGTAGCATGGGAGACAGAACAGACCCTCAGGAGAGTCCACAGGTGTGAACAATATTCCCCCAGGACCACCTTCTGAAGATGTCCCTCCAAGAAGGAATGGAACCACTGCAATACAGTGCTCCCTATTTCCATCTCAGCCAGCCGCTCCAGAAGGATACCATGGTTGACAGTTTTGAAAGCGACAGAGAGGTCCAGTAGTATCAACAGGGTCACACTCTCCCTGTCTCGCTCCCAGCATAGGTCATCATACAAGGGTGGCCAAGGCTGTTTCCATGCCAAAACCAAGCCTGAACCCCAGCTGAAATGGATCCAGAAAATCAGTTTCATCCAGGAGGGCCTGGAGTAATAGTCTACTCAGCTGTAGCTGTGGATACTCTGGCTGTGGGTCTGTCTGGTTCACCTTGGTCAAACATCTTCACTACTTTACTGACTTCAGACTCTCTCTACAGAAGACTTGCACAACTTCACCGATTGTAATGCATAACAAAATTTGAGTCCAGCAGCATTTTAAAAACCATTTTCCCACAGGGTATAAGCTTGCATGTCAGAGCTCACTTTGTTTGATACCAAGTTTAATGCAGATGGTCAGCCATGTATTATGGCTTTCCAAGAGTTTATAAGCTCCCTTGCTTGGCATTCCTAGAGAAGAGAAAAAAATAGATTTGATTCCCTGGTAGATGGCTGGGTGAGCTAAATTTGGCTCTGTAGATCACATGTTGGAGAGATCTGGTCTATAGGATTCTTTCATCTCACTCTCTGGCCGAGGACAGACTGGCAATCTGAAGCGGGGCAGGCACGCTTCACAAACGGAGGAAAGGAGCCCGTTCAGACATGCGCATCTGCCCGTCGGCTCCGTTGCGTACTTACCCGTCTCCCAGCCGCTTTCCTTCCGCTTTACCCGGACACCGGTTTTTCCCGGTGTTCAGGGGCCTTCCTCCGCATGCCTCCCGCTTCCAAACAGTGTGAACTGGAAGAAGCGGGAGGCATCCGGAGGAAGTGTGAACGCACCGGCAAAAAGTTTTGTGCATATGCGCACATGCGCATATGCGCATGTGCGCATATGCGAAAAACATCAAAGGAAAACAAAAAAAAGTGCAGCAGCACGCGCGAACCGCGCGCGCAGGCTATGCGGCAGTCTGAACTCTCCGTGGCAGTCTGAATGCTCCGTATCGCCGCTGATCCGCATTGCTCTGGCCAGTGTGAACGGCCAGCTCAGTGAGTTTTTTCCCCCGCTCCAGTTCCCTCCGCTTTGCCTCCGCTTCAGATTGCCAGTCTGTCTTCGGCCACTGATAGTGCACCTGAAACCTGCAGTTACATTCTGAATTATTTCCACTTGGGAGAGAACATGATCCCACAAAAACTGTTGTGTAACAGTGGAACATTTCTCTGCTTTTAGCTTGTCTGGCTGGATGAGAATACCATGAAATGCAATGCAACCCATCAGTTATGCAATTGTATCTTTGCTGGCTGATTAGATGACCAGTTCTCCTACTTTTCACTCTGAGGTGTTTTTTTTTTGGGGGGGGGGGGTTGCAGCCACACTGCACTGGTGACAGTTTCACTTAGAAGTGAACTTCAGCATGTGGAAAGAAGGAGGAGGAGGAGATTGGATTTAAACCTTGCCCTTCACTACCCGAAGGAGTCTCAGAGTGGCTTACAATCTCCTTTCCCTTCCCCTCCCCACAACAGACACCCTGTAAGGTAGGTGGGGCTGAAAGAGTTCTTTTGAGAATTGCTCATGAGAGAACAGCTCTGAGAGAACTTGTGACTGACCCAAGGTCGCACCAGCACCTGCATGTGGAGGAGTGGGGAATCAAACCTGGATCACCCAGATTAGAGTCTGCGCTCCTAACCACTACACCAAACTGACTGAAGGCTGTCATTATCAAGATGTAAAACGGCTTTCCGATGTCAGACCTACTCCAGACCTGGGTGCAAACAGTGTGACCAATGGTTTTTCATGTTGTTGTTGGTGCTGTTGTTTCTTAACCAAAAAGCACCCAACATTCCCATATATGATTGCCCCCCTTATTCAGATTAAGAGTCAGACACTAGAGACTGGATAAACTATGGGCCACTTAACTTTTAACCTGCAAATAAATGGCAAGGGCAAATCTAACTTGCGGTATGGTCAAGGCCAGGGGTCATTCCTGACCTCTACCCATTTGTACATTGGGTGAGCCACCCTGCCCCTGGCTCAGGCCAATATACATGGCTCACACCAGGCTAGCACAGCAAATAGGCCATGCCCTGGAGATCCAGCCACCAAACTGCACAATTTAAGTAGAGGATCAATCCCTGCAGTCCCAAAAGGCAGTCTGGATTTCTCACCCTGGGTTGTACAACTCAAGAGCTGATCCTGCTAGACTCCTGGCCCCCAAACTGGGGGTGCTAATTGGTGCTCCCCTAGCTGCATATCACTCACCCAGCACCATCCCGCCCACATTAAGTGACCAACCTAATTAAATAGCACCACCCTATGCCATTTCCACAACCTGCTGATTAGCTGTACAAGGTAGGCGAAAAAACACCCCTGACACAATGCCAATCAGGCAGGGAACAAAAATTCCTGTCCAGCCCCCACAAATCGGTGACAAGTCAAAGCCTATACAGTGTTCAAGGTGGGATGGTGGCCTGAGCTGCCAACACTGAATGAAGAGGCAGGAGCAGAGCCAACTGTTAAAGCATGCCAGCTCCGCTCCCAGCCAGGACCCAGATGCTGCTACACAGCGTCTGGGCCTACTGTTCCTCCATCATAGGAGGCAAAGGCAGCCCCCAGCAGTATGGCTGGGTGGCCAGCTACCGGATGGGGGGCAGAATTATGCTGCACAGAAACTTAATTTTGTTAGTCAAACTGCCAAAATGAGCTAGGTGGGCTCACCTATATTATTGCAGAACAGCACATTCTTTAAAAAAAATAATATACTTTCTTCACTGAGTTGAATGTACAGAGATGGCAATGCTGGCTTGGATATTACTCATTCTTTTATTTTAAAAATTGAATTGATTAACAAAAGAGTTAATTTTACATACTAAAATAAAATAAAGACTCTGTTCAGCAAATCCACTCAGTTTTTGGATAGCTGGTTGCCTAGTTGACACAATCTGTTGTAGATTTTCTCCTGTTTGTCAAAGCTGTCAGTTTAATCAGCTGATAGATCTCTTTACTCTTATCTATCCATTCTTGAATTTTGAGGCCTAATTCTTGTTTCTATTGTCTTGTAATACTAACTCTAGCAGCCATAATTAAATGTAGAATAATGCTAAATAATTTTTTGGGAAGCATCAGTATATATGATTTAGCAAAAGACATTCAATAGAGAAGGGAAAGTCAGCCCCCAAGCCAAGTTTCATTGCATCATCAAAACAATGTCAATATTCTTTAGCACATATACATGTTCAGCACACAAGATAAAAACCAGCCCTTGGAAGTTTAGAGTACCAGCATGAATCCAAGGAATTCTTATAGATTTTTGCTAACTTGTAGAGGACAAATGCCATTGGTGTATCGTTTTCAATAGATTTTCTTTAAATTGCAATGAAACGGTAAACTTAGACCCATTCATAAGTATAAACCTCCATACCTAAATGGGAACCGTATAACGCAAATCTTCCCCCTTTTTAATTGTAAATTTTGCTTAATGTTGAAAGTCCATACTGTGAAAAATACTGCATATTTTAGAAAATGAATTATCTATTCTTATTGACATATGGGTTAGGAATCACATTTCTTGCAAACAATGAAATTTACATACGATGAGGGTGGTGTATTGCATTCTTTTTAACTTCATATGTGGAGATGAAAGAGCAAGAGTGTAATCAAGGACTCAGGGACCACAATCAAAATTAAGGCAGATGAGAACTCAGGAGGATCTGCTGTGGGCTTTGATTTTTCTTCCATATTTATAGACTACTCCTGCCTAGTACTGTACACTAATAACTAATACAGAGACAATCCATGCAAGTAAATGGATATGTTGCTAATGAGGGTGTATAATGGTGTGCACGCATGACCACTGTATCACATGATGAACACTCTAAAAGTCATATTTTCATCATGAAGTACAGTGTGATTTTATACTTGTTTCCTTAGAAATAAGGCCTGATGGGGTCAATAGGACTTATTTATTAATCTATATACTAATAGCCAAGTGTCCCCTGTGCGTGCGGATATCTAAAACCACACATCAGGGGCACTTGGGGAGATTTTCCTGCACACTTGAGGGACTCCCCAGGTGGGCAGAAAAATCTGAAAACTTTGAAAAACTGTATGGGGGATATTTAAACCACCCAAAAAGTAAAAGAGTGTTCCCTGCTCATACACAGAGAATGCTCTGGAAACTCTGCTGCAGGCCCAGCAGTTGGGAGGTGCCCAGGACTCACCGCCGGTGCCCAGGGGGGGGGGAGATTGGCAGTGGGCTCAGTGGCTGGGAGGCATCCAGGCCTTGTTGCTGGTGCCTGGGGGGTGGGGGCGGGGGGAAGATTGGTGGCAGGCCTGGTGGCTGGGAAGCACCCAGGCCTCACCACAGGTGCCCAGGTGGTGAGGGACGATTGGCTGCAGGCCCAGCAGCTGGGAAGCACCCAGGCCTTGCCACTGATACCAGGGGGGAGGCTTGGTGGGTCCTGGCAGCTGGGAGCCTCTTGGGCCTTGCCACTGGTGCTGGGGGGGAAGCTTACTTGTGGCTGCTTTCTCCTCAGCTGTGATGTCCTCCCCCCCATGAGTATTGTGGGTCCCACTTCTTGTCTATATACTAATTCCCAGAGGATTTTTTTTCTGTGTGGACACTTATATCTGTCAAAAGAGAGTTCACTCTCCCCCAACAACTTTTCCTACATAGTCAGAGGCCTTCCTCGGTTTGCAGAAAAATCCAAAAAGTTTTTTAAAAAACTTCAGGGACCATTGAATTCCCCCCAATACCTTTTGAAATGGCATCAACTCCAGGCATCAGCTGTGAGAGATTAGAATGTTCTGGGGAGCAGGAGGTTTCTAACCAGGAGTCATTTCATAGAAAAAGAGGTGCAGGAGCTCATTAGCATAACTCATTTGCATAACTCATTTGCATATACCACCCCTCCCTAACATGCCGGAAATGTGTCAGAAGGCAACACCCACCCCTCAGGCTCCGCTCCACAGGTGAGTGAAATTGACCTGCTCTTCCTCCATTCCCTTCCCCATCCAATACTTTGTGCAATAAAAATAAGCATAAAGAACACACCCTCATTCTCTTTTTGCTCCCTTGAAACCACCAGGTTTCAAGTAGACTTGAGATACCCAGGACATGTGCAACACCCATCCCTTCCCCTTCTTCTCCCCACAACAAGACACCCTGTGAGGTAGGTGGGGCTGAGAGAGGTCTTTTGAGAACAGCTCATGAGAGAACAGCTCTGAGAGAACTTGTGACTGGCCCAAGGTCACACCAGCAGCTGCATGTGGAGGAGTGGGGAATCAAACCCGGTTCTCCCAGATTAGAGTCCAACTCCTGACCACTACACCAAACTGATAAGGTGGAAGCTGCTGAAGGGTTGGTGAAATTTCTCCAGTACTTATGTGCCATGTGCCCAGATAAAAAATGGTATACTTAGAAAATTTATATGCCACCTTAAGCAAGTCTCTGGAAAAGCAGCACACAGTCATAAAAGGAACAATGATAAAATTATCAATATTAAAACAAAACATTAAAAACAATAAAGACCCTAGCAGGGCTTTCCCCGGGGCACTGCGCCTCTGCACTGCTCGGGGAAGCCGAGGAGGGGGTGGGGCCTGGTCATGTGCCCACCCCAGGGGTTCCTCACTCCTGGAGCTGCGCTCCTGTGCGCTCCCGCTCCAATGGACCCCTGTTTCTAACTATTTCTGTAAGCAGAAGGCAGGGTTTTTACTGTCAGCAGTCTAGGGTTGCCAAGTACCCCCTGGCCACCAGCAGCAAATCCAGATCCAGGCTGGGAAACCCCTGGAGATTTGGGGGTGTAGCCTGGGTAGGACAGGGACCTCAGTGAGGTACAATGCCATAAATTCCACCCTCCAAAGCATCCATTTTCTCCATGGAAAGTTATCTCTGTAGTCTGGAAATGTCCCACCTGGAGGCTGGCATCCCTAGGCAGCACCCTCTGGGTGACTTGATACCACGTGATTTGCATGACTTAATTAGGCCCAGCTGCTTTGCTACTGTTCATCAGCAGCCGCCCTATGAAAGTCATTGTGATGTAACAGTTAGAGCTTCAGACTGGGATCTGCGAGACCCAGGTTCAGATCCCCATCTTGTGGTGGAAGCTGACTGGGAGATTTTGGACCAGTCACATACTTTCAGCCTAACCGACCTCACAGGGTTGTTGTGCAGATAACAAGGAGGAAATAATAATGTAAGTTGTTTTAGTCCCCACTGTGGAGAAAGACTAAATTTCCTAGGTAGAGGCTGCGGGGGAGGGGGGTGGAGATGGAAAGCTGAAGATAGATAAAGGTAGATTGGCTGTTGGGTGGGAAGGAAATAGGGTTGCCAACTCCAGGTTGGGAAATTCCTGGACATTTGAGAGGTGGAGCCTGGGGAGGGTGGGATTTGAGGAGAGACTACAGACCAGTATAATGCCATAGACTCCACCCTCCAAACTAGCCATTTCCTTCACTTAAACTACCATTGCCAGCCTCCAGAGAAGGGCTGGAGAGGACCCAGAATTATAACTGTTGTCCAGGTGACAGAGATCAGTTCCCATGGATTAAAATGTCTGCTTTGGAGGGTTGCTGAGGCTGCTTGCCTCCCCAGTCCTTACTGTCCCAAGGCTCCACCCCAAATCTCCAGGAATTTCCTAACCTGGAGCTCGCAGCCTTAAGGTGAATTGATCTCTGCAACTGGGAGACCCATTGTGATTCCCAGAGCACTGCCACTGCTGCTGTGGGGGAGAGGAAGCAGGCAGGAGGCTGGGAGAGTGATGGGGCTGAAAGAGAGAGTGATGGAGTGGGGGGCAGAAATAGTGATGGAGTGGGGGGGCAGAAAAAGAGAGAAAGAGTGATGAGGTGGGGAGGCAGAAAAACAAAGAGAATGATGACGGGTCAGAAAGAGAGAAGTAACATACATGGAGGAGTGAGAGAGAGTAAGAAAGGGGGGCAGAAGGGAGAAAGAATGTAAGAATGGTAGGGGGAGAAGGGAGGAAGCAAAGGTGTGAGGAATGGGATAACCATCCCGCAAGTTTCTTGAGGGTCTCGACGTGTATATACTATTTGGAATTCAGTCCTACTCATATGAAATAGCCCTCATTATGCATCTTATCACATGTCCTTCCAACATCAAATCTGTATATGAATCTAGGTGATTGACCAGAGTGGCCTTGGACAAGACATTAACTTCCAACTGTAATTCTCTATTTCTAACCAGTAACCATTATGTTCACACACAGGAATATTAGTTATTCTTGACCACCCACTGGTTCAGCTTCTGTCCTGCTTTCTGGTCATCATGATCAAACAACCAACCCATTAAGCTGTTACCATTAAGAATGAGACAAAACAAATTTGATATTGCTCTTGTATAAGGAGGCTCACTTTAATGACCCATTCATGACCCTGGCAGATGCTCCACCTCTTCTGTGGAAATTCAGAAGACTTAGGTTTGTTAGTTGTTAGTCATTACCTAAGCAAGACTTGGCCTTTTTAACACAAGCAATGGCCCCTATGGTAGCTGTGAATGTCATCAGGCTCTTCCATGCAAGGTGTGGGGGGGCAGAGTTCTGGGGCTACCTTAGCATGCATGATCCCTGTGCTGGCCATCCTGCCTCTCCCCTATTTAGCCTAGCCACTGCTGGGGCTCTCCTTTCCACCCACCCATTGTGTTCTTGGCTGTTACAGGTTGCATTTCAGTTTACTTTGTTCTGTTTTCTGCACGTGTCACAGCTGGCTAGTGCTTTGGGTACTGGAACAGATCCATTTGGGGGAAGGCAGTGCCTGTGAGCCCACGTCCCCCATTTCAGGGACTTCCTTAAGGGTTCTTGGGGACAGAGTCATTTAGCAGTATGCTCAGCTCAGGGGCAGTCAGCTGGCTCTCACCACCAGGTAGCAAGGGAACCACACAGAGACTTGTGCCCGTGTGGGAACCTGAGGCTTTCCACTCCATGGTTCTCCCCCCTTGAGCAGGCAGGCTGAGGGGATGGGTTTCATCAGGCAGCAGGTGGGTCGCCCGATGCCAGCTCTGTCCCCCTACTGCACCAATACTCCTGTGGTTGTATACAATAAAGTTGGGCCAATTTTCCCCCAATCATTTGTATGGTGGGTTTTTTTGTCCTCTCTAGACCTTCACTCTCTTCCTTGCTCCTGGGCCAGCAAGTAGTACTGCACAAGTGCAAAGCTCTTTGCCCAGTGGTGAAGATCAATTTTGAGAAAAACTGTCAAGACAATCCATTGAGGAGTTCAACTAACTTATACTCAAATAAGTTTGATCAAGGTCAGTTCACCTGGCAATCATGTTCTTGTTGAAGTTCGCAGCATGCCTAAGGGATATGTGAATCATCATGACAGGCAAAGAGTGATAAGACTTTGCATGGTTAGGTAACATAGAGCCTTTCCAGATGGTTATACAGATTTAAAGCTGTAGCATTAAAGTGTGGCCTCAGTAGTGTTATGCCCCTCACTATGGGGCAAGTGAACATTATTGCAATGGATGACTAAATGCTGGCTGGAAATGCCCTGATTGTTGCATTTATCAGTTTTCTCTCTTTTTTTTTTTTACATATGCATGGTTAAAGAGTGCTAATAATGACAAGAAGAAAAACAGAAAATAGAAGAAATTTCTCTGCATAAATGCTGTAAGGACATTGGATGACAGCTGTGTTAAAGGAACACTGAAGGGAAGACAGAGGAATTGAAGAGAAGCTAAATGAATATTTTACATTATCCTGCACTGCAGCAGAGTTTGGAGAGATATCTGCACTAAAATATCTTAAGAACTATGTTTGTCTGAGATCACAAAACTGAAAGTTTTAAAACTAGTTGAAAAAAATTTAAAAGTAACAAGAATTCATCAGAACCAGATGGTTAAGGTGTGGATTCCCAAGGATCTATGTTGGGAGTGGGGACCTTTGACACTGAGGAATGATCTTGAGGCAGAGGTTAGCAATAAGGTAGGTCAATATATGACAACAATTTGTTTAGGATAATGAATTCAGGAGCAGACTGGTTAAGATCAGAAAAGAGAATGTACAACAAGATTGCAAAAAGGATACAGTGCAATTGCAGCCACAGAGCTCCAGAGATGCATAAACATGTGCATTTTCATTTTTTGTTCAAGAAGTCTAAGAATATGTTTCTTCATGTAAGGATTTTTTTTCTTTTCTGAGATTTCAAATAGATTGGCATCTAATTGCTCTGATGTCCCTCCCTGTGTCACAGTAGAATAATGAATGCTTATCTGTCCTTTGTAAAACAATGGGGCTTAAAAGTATGTGTCTTCTCCTCTGCCCAGCTAACAGCAGATATTATTGATACAGAATTAAAACTTGTAAGCCATTCCTCCTTTTTCCTTCCTTAAAAAATTAACCCATTTCATTTTAGGCACCAATGGTTTTGACATAGTCAGTATAACCTGATTAACTTTGTTAACTTTGTAACTAATAAGAGACAGTTTGGTGTAGTGGTTAAGTGTGCGAACTCTGAACTCTAATCTGGGAGAACCGGGCTTGATTCCCCACTCCCTCACTTGCACCTGCTGGATGACCTTGGGCAAGCCATAGTTCTGGCTGCTGCCCCGCCTCTAATTGATCCAGGGTATTTTGTAACAGAGAATACTGACCAGACTCATTCCTTTTAGCACTCTTCAAAGCGCTTTTACCCCATTCTTGATTGATCAGATGCATGCCCAAAAGTGCTGATATGCCTCCTGGGATATGTAGTTCATGGGGCCATTGGCCATTTTTTTTAAAAAAGGGCATGCACACAAGCGCTGATCAGCCGGCTGGGACATGTTGTCTTCCTCTCTAAACTTTTCAATGTGCCCCTTCCCCAAAGTACAAGAAAAAGCTGGAGTACAGGGGCATCATTCTTTGAAAGTTTTTATGAAGAAAACAAAGTTTAGAGCAGCCCCTGTGGGAGAGGGGAAGAGAGAGAGAGAGAACTATGAATATGTAGTTATGCGCACTTCGCTAACTAGTAAAAAATGGTGGCTGAAAAACAAGAGACTACCTGATCAGACCTGCCTGATGGCTTGTGTGTGCAGCAGAGCAATCGAACCACAGGAAATCCGGTTTGAAACCAGCTCAGCCCAAAAGGACCGGACTTTCACAAGTATCAAATGAATATGCAGTAAAAGGGGAGATGGGACACAAATGATTGGGGCATGACAGACAGATGTTGCTGTCTGATTGTGCATTTTAAAATCATAAGGGAACAGCAACGGCAATGGATCAAACTACACATCTGATCACAGCCACAGTATCATGCACCTTGTCCGCCTCTCTTCAGCAGGAGGAATTACATCCCCCAAGCTTCCATACATATGAAACAAAACCATGAAGGGGGCTATTTCTGAACAGTTAGCACCCTCTGATGAATTATTCCCCGCCCCTGCAAAAAGGCTTGCTTAGCCACTGCTCAACACTGCTATTTGTTCAACAGTGCTACTATATAGATCATAGTGGAACCTTTGGGGAAAATCATAATGATAACTGAAATCTCAAAAGAAAGAAACAAGGACAACATTTTAAAAAGACAACAACAACAACAACAACAATGAAGGAAAATTGTATAAGACCAGATGACAGAATTACGCTTCTGCCTGAACTTTGATTCGGTGTCAGGAGCAATCAGTTCCTATTCCAGGCAACAGTTCATTGACAGCATTTCTACCTCATTCCTTTGCTTGTGCTGCTTCCACCATAACATTAATCCCGGGTTTAGAGCATTTTTTCCTTCAAAAACTTATACACTCATTGGTGTGGTGTTTGATTTCAGCTTGAAAAACAGATGCTACCTGAACAATGACAGTTAAATGCAAAACTAGGAATCAGAGGCAGCAGCTGAAAATGGATTAGACTCAGGGTTGTGTGGTAGAAGGAACAGATAAGAACACTCGAAGGTTCTTAACTGTCTGCCTTGGACTCTGGGAGAGGGAAGAACCTTTGCTTCTTCTTGAGGGTTATGCAGGCCAGTACAGTATTCTGTGTACTTGGAAAAGAAAAGCAAGATTACTTCTGTTTTCTTTTTTGCTAGAAAATAACAGCAATTCCCACATGACCTTCATTTGAATCAGGTAGTCTTCCTTCCTTGCACTGCTAAACAGCTGTATAACTTAAACATGCTGCTTGATTTTGATAGTTAATCTGAGAAGCATACATTTATATGAGGGTTCATTAAGCCTTTCAAGGTATGTTATGATTACAGAGTGCTGCATAAATATAGGCTGCAAGTAATCATATTTGCATTGATAAATATTAAGTATTGTGTTTGAAACAGTTTAGGGGTTGCCTGGTACAACCACCTTATTTTCTACACACTTGACGAGCTGTGTTCAGACAGGGATTGATTGTGCAATGTAAATTCTATCTTGTAACATTGGAAGAACATTTGTATTTACATCTTCAGTGAATATGTGCATGATTTTGTGCAAAGATGATTCTAAATGTGCCGTTGGGTATGTAAAACAATAAGCAATTGATCTGAAAGTGCAAGATCTTTAGCTTTCATTTTGTTTAATTTCTCCATAGTGTTAAAACACTGTTTACAGAGTGGCTGTAAAACTTGAATTGGGTGTTGAGAGTGGCACCATCTGCACTCTGTGACCAGGCAGAAAATATTTTCCAGTGATATAGCTAAACTAGCTAATAGCACCCTCTAGTGTATGTATTCGGGAGTTTGCTCTCTGCAAACCATCTGTACCTTCTGTACAAATGGCCTTCTTGCAGTTAAGCTGTCAAGATGAATATATTTATTTGACTTTCAGCTGTTATGATGATTTCTGTGCAAGACTTTTGTGATTGATGACCATTGTCAGAGAAGGAGGGGGGGGGGGTGCTGGAGAGGATTAGCTTGTTTCCCATGCTTGTGTCCTTATGGGGCTGTGATTCATATGCTCAGGACCAATTGCAAACAGAGTGCTACAAGAAATGAGATAGATATCTTCAGCATGTGCTAAAATCTGATCAGCAGAGACTGTACAAAAACTTTTCCCACCTTCAAATGAGCATCTTTATAGACTACATTTTCTGAGATAGTTATGTTCCATGTGGATTCTATTTACATTAGCACTTGGGATCCTAGTTTAACTTGTTAACCATTTCATACAGAAAAGGAAGCAATATAAGAGAAAGAGAGGCAAAAAGGTTTAGTGATATTTATATGAAGCATTGGGAGCACCTTCTTCTTCTGCACTTGTATGGAACTAGCCCTCATTCAGTGTCACTAAGATGAGATAAGTAAGCAGATGCATTACTCAGTTGAGCATTTCTCTATAATTGAGCACCTCTAATGTTTGTATATGTATAATTGACAATATTAGATAACACTGATTTTCTACACTAACATTTAACTCCTAAGGGAATCTGTAATTGTATCCACCTTCCCCCAAACCTCTTTAAAGGGTTATATGAGTCCTGGTGCAGATATGTGAATAAGCACCTTCCTCTCATTACTGAAGGAGGAGGAGAGCACCTTTCCAAGACTGTTTTGAGCTGAATAGGACCTGTTACAAATCAAAGACAGAATCCAATAGTTGCTTGTGACAGTCACAGTGCTGATTGTGTTCTGCTTCCTGCTTTCCCAGGATGCAACCTGAAACCTTACAAAGACCTGCAAAACTCTCTCACACATACACCCACCCACACATGCACACACAAAATGAACATGTGTAACCATAGATAATGAGAGTTCTATAATATTGTTCCAAATCTGTTTTTTTTAAGCTACTTAGTCAAAGACTAAAACCTCATGTGCATTATAAAGTGCAGGAAGGCTGAAATACAATTGTAAATCAACCTTCCTGCATGACCATCAATCAACTCAGACACCTTGTAGCAATGCATTTCAAACTGCCTTTCTGTTTTTCACACATCAGAAACCTGATACTCAGTCATTTAGAACTGCCTTTCTGTTTTTCACATGTACATACCAAGACAGGAGGAAGGGATGAAAAGCTTGAAGTGGCATATGTGAATTCGAAATTAACCAGGGTGCCCCAAGCATATGGATCCTCATCTGAATCATTCCATATGAGCACATTTATCAGCAAAGGAGTCTGTTATTTTTTCAATGTACAATTGGGAACCTTAGGAATACAAGGCACTGAGGTTGAGCACTTTAAGAAAGCTAATGAATATCAGACTTTTTTTTAAGTTGGAAGTATTTTACTTTTTTGTTTTATGTCTTTCCCTTCTTTCTCAGTTTTTGTCCTTTTACACTTTACCTACCAGTTATATTTATTTCTATAAAATAGCTGCATTCTGAGTTTTAATCTAATAGAGGTCCATAAACAACAATTAAAAGCAGAAGAGACAAACCAAAACACAAAAAGCAGCAATTAAACAGCCAGCATAAAAAGGAAAGAAAGCCTGAAACAACTACACATATATATATGTGTGTGTGTGTGTGTATTATATGCCAATCCCAAAAGTTCTCTGAAAAAGCCTCATTTTCATCTGCCTTCTAAATACCAGGAGGAGAAGCCATAATAAACGTGCCCAAGGAGATTGCACCATACTGTTGGTGCCACTGTCTGTTCATTTATGCTTGCACTCACCACTTGATGTTAAAAGCTTCCCTTCCAAGCTCTCCTCTATGGATTCCCACAACAAGCAGACTTTTAACTTGTGAGTGTTTGTAAGTATTGAAAAACTGGTATGCCTCCATTACTACACTCAAATACAAAACTGTGGTGAACAATGTTCTTATCTTTTATCAAATCACAATACTGATTGACACCAGCACTTTCCCATCATAAGCAGTATCCATTAGTCCATCCTGCCCTAGGTGCCAGTTCTCTTACCACTGACAATACTGGTGAAAACTGGAGGGGAGGTTAATTTACTATTAATTTTAATCCAAGTTTCTGTTATGCAGTTAATATAATAATTATCATTTCTATAATAAATCTCCCTATCGGGTTTTATTTAGATTAAACCAGCTTCTTAGAGGGTTCCAACAATTGATTGCTCAAGTACAGCGAGCTCTAGTTCCTTATTATTAACCCACAGAGTCATCCAATTCAGCACGGCAGCATCTAAAGGAATGTCAGGTATTGGTAGTCCACCCTGACTAGCATTTAAAGGTGCAGTGGAAGGGCACACAGACTCCCACTGAATTCAAGGCCATCTAGTCAAGCATCCTGTTTCACAAAGTAGCCAGCTAGATGCCCCATTCAGACTTAAAGACAGGGCATAGATGCAGAAGCCTCTCCATATTGTTGCCCTCAGGAACCCAGGTCATATAAAAAACCCAGAAGATTACACCTAAAAAATGGGGGAAGATATATGTGAACATAATATGTATATGTGTTTATGGAGAGATGGGTATGGATAATTATGTTTGATGGGAATAAATAATCTTGATGCGTATAGGATTGAGTCATAAAGAGACCTGAATTTTATCAAACCAAGAAGCATTTTAGAAGGTGAAATTTTCTCTGTGATCAGATCATGAATTATTCTAAGGAAATGGGGCAGAAAAAATAAAATGAAAAACAAAATGCACTATTTCTCATTTTTATTTTAATGAAAAATATGTTGAATCAATACCATTACTAAACTCCCAAGCCTTCCCCTTCCTTGTTTTATAGATTTTATGTGGCACACAGAGAGATAAAGGAACCCACTTCCCCGTTCTAAGTCACTGTTCATTTGTTCCCTGCTATGAAGGCTATAATAGTGATAATTTAAAATCCAGCCTTATCGACACTTCTACATATGCCTAATTTAGATTCATATAAGTGGCTGAGCTGAGGTCAATGAAACTGCTCATGGGGCAAAAGATGAACATATGTGGTGCTACTAATTTTTTTTTTTTAAATCATGAGTTATGAATGATAATCAGAATACTTTAATCCCCTTCCCCTGGGTAAATACTTGTATTGGTTTCTGAGAAAACTATGTCCACAGCCACATTTTGAATTTGTTCTTTGTCCAACAGACTTAAAGGTTTGTTCTTTGATTGTAACAAGGTACTAAAAAAGCTATGATATAGCTTCTGTTTCTCTTCTATATCAGTTTCTACAGCCAACTCCAATGTTCCACACTCATTCCCATTCTTTTTACTAAGAACCAGTGAGCATAAAATGGCCACTTTGTACCTTCTTTCAGTAGCACCACTAGGAAGCTGTCTCCACACAATGAGTTGTTCATGGGCAACAGCTTGTCCAGGTGATCTATTCTTTTGAGCAATATAAAGTATGAGAAAAGTGGTTGTGCAAGATTACGGTGCTGAACTCCTTGAAAAGAGATTTCTATTTTAAGATGTTTAAAATGTTGCGCTGCTCATTGGAAACTCATGTGAGCTGTTGCATGCGCCAGTTACACATGACTAAATGAACTCTGGGCTATTTTAAAATTTGCATGACTATCAGCTGACTGGACTTGAGAAGCAAAGACTGTGAATCCATCTGTGTTATCACTACAGGACTGAAGAATTAATTCATGGTCACAAGAGTAAGGGATTGTAGTACATATGTTGCCTCTAGAAAGCTTCAGTTTCAGTCCCCGGTGTATACAATTAGATCTCAGGTAGAATGAGATGGGAAAGGGTCTTCTCTGATTGAGATCCAGGATAGTCATTGCCAGTTAGAGTAAATAAGATCAACTGATGATCTAACTTTGCAAAAGACAACTTTATATGTTCAATTCTGGTTCAAACTACATGATCATCATTGTCCTTCCACGCCCCCTCCAGCACAGGGACATTAATTTAGAAGCATGCACCTTCCTTTCTTCACTTCTGAGGCCACACATATAAATAATTAAGGGAGCAAACCTAAGTATGCCTACTCAGAAGTGAGTCCCATTTTATTTAATGACTAGGAATAAGGCCCATTGTGGAAAGAAATACAATGGGCTATAGAAAGAGGCTCTGGGCAAGTGCCCCGGCCTTGGGCAGTCAGTGTCAATTTGCTGTGGTAACCTCAGCAAGGTATAATGACACACAGTCCATCATTTTCTCCAGAGGAACTGATCTCTGCTACCTGAAGAGCAGTTGTACTTCTAAATGATCTCCAGCTCTCCCCTGGAGATTGGCAACAATTGTTCCCTAGGATGAAATGGCTGATTTAGAGGGTGGAGTCTACGACGTTGTAGCTGTCTGAGGTCCCACCCCTCCTCAAACCTCACCCTCTCCAGGCTCCACCCCTCAAATCTCCAGGAATTTCCCAACCTGGAATTGGCAACCCTATCTTCTTCCCAGCAAACCATCTACCTATCTTTATTTGCCCCTCTGACTTCAGCTTTCCATCTCCTCACACACACACACCTGCAGCCTCTACCATGCTCTGAAGCCCTGACTGCTACATCACACTGGCTGACATAGGGGGGCCATCTCAGCAGGGCATAATGACAGAGTCCACCATTTTCTCCCAGGGAACTGATCTCAGCCATCTGGAGAGCAGTTGTAATTCTGAGTGATCTCCAGCCCTCCCCTGGAAATTGGCAACAGTGGTTCCCAGGGAGGAAATGTATAGTCTTTCACTGCAGTGGGAACCAAAGCAGCTTACATCATTCTGCTGTCCCCCTTTTGACTTGCACAACAACCCAGTGAGGGGTAGGTTAGGATGAAAGTCTGTGACTAGTCCGAAATCACCCACTCAGCTTCCACAGCAAGAACCCGAGTCTGGCAGACCCTGCTCTGAAGCACTAACTGCTACACCACACTGGCTATGGTATCGCCTGGTATCACAACTGAACTCTAGGCAACAAATCTTTCTCTCCCCCTGGAGAAAATAACTGCTTTGGAGGGTAGGTGCTATGGCATTCTGTTCAGCTTAGGCTGCTCCTCTCCCTAAACTCTGGTTTCTGTAGACTCCATCATAAAATCTCCAGGAATTTCCCAACCTGGAGCTGGCAACCCCAGTCAGGACTGGCCCCAATGAGTTTTCTCCCAAAGGCCAAAATAGGCTTGGAAAGAACTCCCTCCCACCTTTTACTGACAGAACCAAGCTTGGTTGCTTAGTAACAGGCACTGAGGGAAAAGAAGCATTGCCAGCTCTGAGTAGGGAAGTACCTGAAGATCTGGGGTGTAGATCCTGGGGAAGGCAGCATGGGGGGTAGGGTAAGGACTCAGCACAGTGTAATGCCATAGAGTCTGCCCTCCAAAGCAGCCATTTTCTCCAGGGAAACTGATGTCTGTCATCTGGAGATCAATTGTAACAGTGGGAGATCTCCAGATTCCACCTGGAGATTGGCAACCCTAGGAAAAAGGCAGCAGCACAGCAGGAGGTTGAAGCAAATGGTCCAGCCATGGGAGAAGTGTCTTCATCAGGAGAAACAGCCAGTTTGGCAGTTAATTCTGAGGGAAGAGTATCCAGGCTGGCAGTGAGCAGGGCAGAGAAGTGGACCCAGGACCCAGCCCCCAGCCAATGGCATGCAAGTACTCATGTTGCAGTTGATGGGCCAATGGCTGATGAAGCACACAGCACAGCCAATGGGAGTGCTGGAAATGGCCAATAGGTAAGGGAACTATATATATATAGGAAGCCTACTCTCAGGAAAGCCTAAATGCCAGGAAAGCCAAAGATGTCACTTGACTCAGCTCAGTTAGCAGAATTTTAGCCTATTATATTCAAAATTAATTTCCACTGGCAAGATGGATTTGTCCTGCAGGTAAGACCTGCCCAAAAGGGGGAGTGATGTATGACCATTTCTGTGGGCTAGGTAGTATGTATATGTACTAGCAAGCTTTGCAGAAAAACAATTTCTTACACTAGCGCTAGCAGGCCATTAGTTACATATGACCTAGAGTATTTGAATAATAAGCAATTTTTTATTTATATCTGTTGGTAGATTATACATTTTCTATTTCATTTTTCATTTTTAAAGAAGTGGAGGTAAAGAATATCTCCTTCTGTGGATGCCCAAAGAGATGCAATGAAAGGTGATAAATATTGCTAGTTATTTCACTATTATCATATTAATGCTACAGATAGGGGCAGTCATTAAAACTGCAGACTTCATTTCACTATTTGTAAAGAGAGTGACATACACATCACTAATGCCTGCCAGGCTTCTACTGAGCCACACAGTTGATACTATTTTGGCAACAGGAGCAAGAGTTCCTCTCTCTGGAGAGGCAGCAAAGAGGTTACAGGAGGAGGAGGAGGCCATAGCTCAGAGGTAAAGCTCGTGCTTCGCATTTATGAAGTCCCAATTTCAAAGTTTCAAACAAACAGAACATTACAGGGAACAGAAAACCATGGTATTTTGTACAAAGTTTCTAGGGCTGTATGTGTGTATGGGTGTCTTATGTCTGTTTGGTGTAGTGGTTAGGAGTGAGTGCATTTGGTGTAGTGGTTAGGAGAGCAGGCTCTAATCTGGGAGAACTGGGTTTGATTCCCCACACCTCCACATGCAGCTGCTGGTGTTACCTTGGGTCAGTCACAAGTTCTCTCAGAGCTGTTCTCTCAAGGGCAGTACTTGAGAGAGCTCTCTCAGCCCTGCCTATCTCACAGGGTGTCTGTTGTGGGGAGAGGAAGGGAAAGGGATTGTAAACTGCTCTGAGTCTCCATCGGGTAGTGAAGGGCAGTGCATAAATCCAATCTCTTCTTCTTTTTCTTCTCTTCTAGTCTGTAACACACACATACATCCACCTACTTCCATCCCAGATATACATACCTATTGGGGCTCAAAGGCCCAGTCTCAGATGCCTTCCAAATGAAGGCTGCAGTCCTATACTCCACTAAAAACAGTACAATTTACTTCTGAGAATATGGATAGAACCAAATGGTATATGGATATATGGACAGAGCTAAATGGTACACAAAAACAGTGAAATTAGATAACGTGTTGTAATTTTCTTTATACCTCACAACAGTAGCAACATTATCAACACTGCTCTCTTACTTTTCACAAAGAATCATGTAATTGTCTATAATCATAATCATTCAGTGAGCAGAACCAAAGAGCTGATGAGAAATATTGATGTTCCTGAGGAGTCTGGCACAAAAGAAACCATGTTAGTCAGTAACACCTAGGTGGCCAAAAAAAAAAAAAAAAGTGAGTTCAATCCCTGGCAATTTCAGGCAAAAGGATCAAGGTAGTAGTTGATGTGAAAGATCTCTTCCTGAGACCCCAGAGAGCAACTGCCAATTACTGTTGGCAATAGTGACTGAGATGGTACCACTGATAGTGGACTATCAGTAGCGTAAACTGTGACCAATTCCCCACAAGCAGCTGAACCGCTTTCACTCTTCTGTTAACCCCGGTTGCATTGGTCAATTTCACACTCTTCGCTGCACGGCTGCATTTTGACCCGCATCTCCCCTTGATTTCCTCCGTGTCTTCTCGATCCTTATTTTTTGAAATTGAGAAGATGCAGGGGAAATTGGAAGGAGATGCGGGTCAAAGTAAGGCTGCACAGTGAAGAGTGTGAAATTGACCAATGCAACTGGGGGAAATGGAAGAGCGAGGGCAGCACAGCTGCTTGTAGGGAATCGGTCTGTGATACTGATTTTAAAATTATTTGTTTTAATTACTGGTACTATGTCAAGTTTATGCTGTTGAAACCCACCCTGAGCCTGCTTGGGGGGGGGGGGGGCGGGACTAAAAGCCTAATCAATAAATAAATGGTTGATTCACTAGCCCTATTTACTTTACCCTTGTGAATGTTGACAGAATGCATGAAGAGGGAGAGTGGACATAAGCATACTGACCCTGCTCCTCCATCTCCCCATGATTGCCAGCTTGTGAGTACAGCACCTATGTGTAAAGGCAGTGTCCACACGTATGCTTCCTCTCTGTGACAGGGGACTCTGCTTTCCAAATATTGCTGATCACAGGGAAGGAGCTTATGCATGTATACTGCCTCCCTGCATAGGGTTGCTGCCTGCCATACTGCTATGAAGCTTTGTTTGGGAGTTTTGCACGTAGTTCTGCAGAGCAAGTGAAAGATGTTCCCATGGGATCAGTGACAGCTTGCTGACATTTTCTTAAGATTTCTGTATATGTGTGTTAATAAAACAAGGTGATTGTAGCCACAAAGAAGGTGCTGAGTAAGCTGTCCAAGTGGAAAAATGCAAGTGGATAAGCAACTGTCTCTCCAAAAACACATAAAATACTTTCAGAATGATTTGCAAGTATAAGATGTCCAATAGTAACTTCTGAACAAGGGTCTAGGTGGGCAAGATGGGAAGGATTGCTAGAATTCTCCCTTTTGTTCCCCCTCAAATGAACCTGGATGGCCAAGCGCTGTCAAGGATATTGGACTAGCAGCAGGCAGAATGCATAGGAATCGTTAATATCCACACATATGATTCACACACACTCCTTTTAAAACTGGCAAATCTCCTCATATATCATTACATTTATACAACCCAAACTCTTGACTGGATAACTACTTTTTATATTTATGTGTTTTTTAGAAGAACAAGATGTCTGAATGTCAAGAAATCTAAACACGGGGACTAAAGGGCTAGTGGTAAGTGATAATATGTTCCATTTCTAGAATGTATAGACTCACATTCATGGAAGATGGAGGCGCTGATTCTGCCTATTAGCTAAGCACAGGCCTGCCAGACTTATCATTTGATTGAAAAATTATGCCATGCTTCCTGTTGAACTGACAAATGAATTGTGTCCGACTCCCAGAACATAATGCATTGACATGTCTCTACTTTGTTCCAGTCCCTTCTCTCCCAAGCTGTGCATGCAATAAGAAAGAGTAGCCATTGTTCACATGACCTTCAGTGCATACACAGCCTACATTTTGCTGCTGTAATGTCAGGAGTACCTATAATGATCATAAGAACTGATCACAAGATTTTTCACCTAGAGGCAACAAAATAGTGAGTTTCAACTTTATATATATACACACACACACACACACTAGGAATAAGGCCCATTGTGGAAATAAATACAATGGGCTCTAGAAAGAGGCTCTGGGTGGGTGCCCTGGCCTTGGGCACTCAGCGTCAATTTGCTGTGGCGACCTCAGCAGGGTATAATGACACAGAGCTTACTGTTTTCTCCAGGGGAACTGATGTCTGCCATCTGGAGAGCAGTTATAATTCTGAGTGATATCCAGCCCTCTCATGGAGATTGGCAACAATGGTTCCCCAGGAGGAAATGTCTGATTTAGAGGGTAGAGTCTATGACATTGTACCTGTCTTGGAGGTAGCAACCCTATCTCTTTCCCAGCCAACCATCAACATACCATTATGTACTCCTCTGACTTCAGCTTTCCATCTCCCCACACACACACCTAGTGCCTCTGCCTAGGAAAAGTACAGTCTTTCTCCTTCTCAGTGGGGACCCAAGCAGGAGGGGAAACAACTTCAGCAGGGTATAATGACTCAGATTCCACTGCAAAACAACCATTTTCTCCAGGAGAACTGATCTCTGCCATCTGGAGAGCAGTTTTAATTCTGAATGATCTCCAGCCTTCCCCTAGAGAATGGCAGCAATGGTTCCCCAGGAGGAAATGGCTAGTTTGAAGGGTAGAGTCTATGGCATTGTACCTGTCGGAGGTCCCACTACTCCTCAAACCCCACCATCTCCAGGCTCTACCCCTCCAATCTCCAAGAATTCTCCAACCTAGAGGTGGCAATCCTTTTTCCTTCCCAGCCAACCATCAACCTACCATTATCTGCCCCTGATCACTACCATTTGGTGAGCAGTTTTAATTCTGAGTGATCTTCAGCTGTCACCTGGAGATTGGGAGCAATGGTTCCCCAGGAGGAAAAGTACAGTCTTTCTCTGCAGTGGAGACCAAAGCAGCTTACATCATTCTTCTCTCCCCCTTTTGATCTGCACAACAACCCTGTGAGGTAGTTAGGCTGAAAGTCTGTGACTGGTCCGAAATCACCCACTCAACTTCCACAGCAAGAACCTGGGTTTGGCAGACCCTGCTCTGAACCACTAACTGTTACGCCTAGGGCAGCCAACCTCCAGGTGGAGCCTGAAGATCACCGGGTATCACAACTGAACTCCAGACAACAGATCTCTCTCCCCCTCTACCACAGAATATCCATGAATTTCCGAACCTGGAGCTGGCAACCCTAGTCAGGAGTGGCCCCGATGAGTTCCCCCCAAAGGCATGGAAAGGGCTTCCTTTGTTTGCCTCTTTACTGACAGAACCAAGCTTGGTTCCCTAGCAACAGCCACTGAGGGAAAAGTTAGTCCCACAGGAGCCAAGGAGAAGTGTCTTCATCAGGAGAGACAGCTGTTTTGATAGTTTATTCTGTGAGGGAAGAGTGACCAGGCTGGCAGTTGGCAGGGGAGATGAGCAGACCCAGAACCCAGCCAATGGCACACGATTACTCTTGAGTGGCAGTTGATGGGCCAATGGCTGATGGAGTGCACTGCACAGCCAATGGGAGAAATGGAAATGGCCAAAACATAAGGGAAATATATATAGGATAGTAAAGGTAAAGGTTTCCCTTGCTCAAAAGCCAGTTGAATCTGACTCTAGGGGGCAGTGCTCATCTCTGTTTCCAAGCCAAAGAGCCAGCGCTGTCCAAAGACTTTTTCCATGGTCATGTGGCCGGCATGACTAAACGCTGAGGCACATGGAACACTGTTACCTTCCCACCGAAGCAGTACCTATTTATCTACTTGCAATTTCTTGCTTTCAGACTGCTAGGTTGGCAGGAGCTGGGGTGGGTCTTGAACTGCTGAGCTACCAACCTTCCGGTCTGCAGCTCAAACACACATTTTTTTTTAAGCAATATGCTTTTTAAATTGGAGATGGTAGTAGTGCTGGATGCAGTAGTGGTGCAGAGGTGGCTGTTGTGAGAAAGCAGCATGTAATCCTGTTTGTACTTTTCCCTTTTCCCTGCAATCAGACATGTTAAAGCAGTTCAGATGCTAGACCTGTTAAACAGTCAGATCCCATGTTCACTAGATGTGAGAAAGATATCAGCCAAACTAGCAGGTAGTTGAGTGTCCCTGGTTATGAGTCAAAACAGAACAGACCAAAACAAAGAATTAAACATTTTTTTCAGATCTCAAAAACAAACAAACAACCCAGACAACAATGCTGAGAATGATTGAGCCAACCATGAAGCGAGTCTGGGTGACCTCTAGCTTTAAGCCCTCTGCTCCTCCACTACAACATAACATATTCACATCTAATAGAAGCGGCCAACTGTTTCCTCATGGCCCTCCATTTTTATTGACCTTCATCTGGAATAAATGGACATTGAAGTATATTTTCAGGAAAGAATGGGTCACAAATATGTTTCCAGTTCATTTGAGTTCCTAATAACAGACTTGGTTGGCTATCACCTCCGAAGGTCTGTTCCAGTAAATTCACTAACTTGACTGTCAGATGAAGGCCTTAGAAACTTGCAAGCCTTCTGTCTGTGTTAACGGGAGCCACGTCTCTTGCATCCAAGGCTAATAAGTCTTCTGCCAGGAGCTATGGATTTGTAATTGGCAGGGTACATCATCAGCAACAGCTTCCTGGGTGACCACCTCAAGCAGGCAAGTGAAGCAGGAAAACTAAATTGGCTATCAGATTCCATTGGGTACAGCTAAGTAGAACACCTGTGAGGCCTGTTTTTTTTTGCTTTCTGTTTCACTAAGTCACACAGCCTCCTGTTGTTCTAAGAGCTATCAGAGCATGTAATAAGAGTTGCAACCAGTTGGAACCTCCTGCTTGCAGTTGGCAAATCGTTTCCCTGCTGCTATTCTGTTATAGAGTCTCTGGTCTCAATATGTAGGCAGGAACTTAGTAGTGGAATGTCTATGGATTTGCATGTAAACCATATCTTAGTGTTGATGTCTAAGATTAAAAACACTTGGAAATAGCACTCACTGCATTCATAATTATATAGGCATTCTGACAAAGTACCCATTGTAATCATTGTTAAGGATAACTGCTTGTAATGGACTATTTGCAGAAACTTGGAGTCATGGGAATGTTGTCACAGAACAAAGGTTGTAGGAATTGGAGAGCCACTTTGATCCCATGTTGGCAGAACTGTGGCCTAATGGTGCCTGAGTTTTTAGAAGAGCTGCAGACTCCAGGGGCAATCACAAGAAAGGAACAGCAATTGATGAAAGAGGCTGCGGCATGCATGATGTGCTTTAGGGATGTGACATCTTGTTTTTGCTGCTTTTCCTCTTCGTGCTACAGGCAGAACCGAAAGAAATTGGAAGAGAGATGCTGCACCACAGACATCTGCCTCCTCTGTACATGGGTGCAAGTGAAGGGTTGTGGAGTAGAGTTAAAAGAGGGTGCAAGAAACATGGTGTTATCCTTTTAAAAAGAGCAGTTCAAAAGGTGAATTTTGCAAGGTACATAACTGATGCTTCTCTGCATTAAAATATTGCAACCCTTGGACAGCTGAAGAGTTCTAGCCTACTCTAGATATGCCCTTGATGTAGTTTCGCATGTGCAGAATTTTTTTTTATTTTTTTTTAAACTGAATGGGAAGCTTTCCTCAAGTTCTACAGACACTTGAACCTCTCAAAAGGGATCCATTTTTTGCTTGACGAGGGTGAAAGGTTTATAAACATGTTTTTTTGGGGAAAGAGAATGTATCTCTTTGCCTAAGAAAGTCACAATACAATTGTCTGGGCATTGGGCAACATTCTTTTCACTCCTCATACACATTTAATTTGAAGGCAAAACACTGGCTTCATTTGCCCTCAGTGATATTGTCACAAATCTGACTGACTACATGGTACTGTGATGCCATTACATTCTTTATGTTACCCCCTGATTGGCTCAGGGAAGAAGAAGCCTGAACCAAACAGGGGAACCAAACAGTAGGTGTGTGAAGAGAGTGAGCAAAGGGACTGATGAAGCAGCAGTATAAGGAAAGGCGAAGTTGCATGCATACTTTTTTCATTGCCCTAGAGGACTGGTTTTCAGAGGGTGGGTCATGATCCCATAAATGGGTCTCCCACAGGTTAATTGTGAGGCACAAACTCTTGAGAGGGAGATGAGATTCCTACCGCCTTTTCCCCTCCCAGCAGTGGGTAAAAGAGAAGCGCTGGTGGAGCAGACATGTTTCCTCCTCTTTCTGCTATATTTCACTCTGCATCTCCACTCATTCCAAGGGGCTCAGCTCACTCTGAGCCAGGTGGTACAGGAGATAATGGGTGTAGCCTTCTTCCATTGTGTCACAAAAGTTAGGAAGTGGGTCTTGCTTCATAGAGTTTGAGAACCACTGCCCGAGAGTTTGTCGTAAAGTACAGGTAAGGTATCTCCACTGGAAAAAGCCAGCTGCTGTAGTAGAAAGCTGTCAACAATCTGTCAGTCAATATTAAAGGGAAGCAAGTGGGTAGAGAACAAACATAGCCACGTTTACTTTCTGTATTTTGATCCCAAAGTATCTATTACCTCCACCAATCATTTTAAAGAGCCTCTCCCATCCAAACTTTTCCATATGCCTATAAGAACTCTCTAGTTCACAGATATTCCCTGAGAGACTGAGCTGCTGATCCAGGCACCCCACAGCTAGGGAGAAACAGAGCTGTTGGGCAAACATAACACTAAAGCAGCCATAAAACATTAATGCAGTATTTCCCAGGTTTGCAAAACAAAGTTTGGTTCCCCCTCCCTCATCTCTTTACTGTAGCATATCAAAATCTGGCCAGTATTGTTGGCCTGGGGAAAATTCATTGCTGCAGACAGCCTATTGGCACTTTTGAGGAATTATCACCCTTTGTCCCCTGTGAAGTAGCGCAAGATTAGGCAAACCTTACTCAGAAGGAGCCTGCTCTCAAGGCCCAAGGCCAACGCATGCATTCAAACCTGTGAAATTTTGCCACCCCAGGTAACATCTGGATCAATTACAAAGAGCCACATGACTCTTAGGGCTAAATATTCCACTCCATCCATAATTCAACAGCATCACTGATTCTCTGTGAAAAGATCACTGCAATGGGAAAGCAAATGTATGGACTCCAGAGAGAGGTGGACATAGACAGATTTCTCTATGGGAGTACAGAGATACGGGAAGGGGCCCCTGGGTGTTTGGGCATCTGTGAGGAAATCTGCTTTTCCCGTCACCTCCACATTAAGAATCATGGTTGAAAATGTAGTTTACTCTGATTCATGAAGTAAGATGTTACCAGTGCTACTGAATCTCTCATCTTGGCTAGTACGATTTTAAAAGTCCTGTGTTGATTTTACTTCTTTCTTGTGCAAATTCAGCTGATGAATCTCTTTTTGTACCATTTTTTTGTCTTCTGTGAAATTTATGCATTGTTTCAACATTGTGTGTCAATAAAGGCTTCACCCTAACAATTTGTTTACATTATACACCATCTTTCCTCTTGGCTCAAGGTGGCTTACAATAAAATTTAAAACATCCCCAGCTACAAGATAAAATAAGCCCCAAGAAGCACCCTGCCTAACCAATTGGCTGCGTGTGGCTTTCCTAGCCTCAGGTGGATCTCAAGTGGGTTGTGAACTCCTTCATGTAGGGCTTAAGAGGGCCAAGAGAGGTACCAATGCCTTCCTTGCCTAGCTTTGTGCAGGGCTCTGGCAAGCCAGGTATGGCTTTGGGTGGGGCAAACTGGGGGGGGGGGAGTGCCACACCTACTTTACCTCAAACAGGGATTACACAGACTGGGCTGGTTGCTGCCTTCTTCCTCACTTTGCATGGGTCTCAGGCAAAGCAGCCTGGGTGCCACTGTCCTGTTTGCATTAGGCACAATAGGTCCTTCCACCCCCCTCACTTCACATGGGGCTCGGGCAGCCCGGGTGCCATTGACTCCCATGTCTTGTATTGGTCTTGGATGGGCCAAGTGCTGCCACCTCCCTCACCTCACACAGGGCATGGGTGGTCCAGGAGTGGTTGCCTTGACACTTGGGTGGGCTGGATGTAGCCACTGTCTCACCTCATGTTGCATTTGGTTGGTGCAGGCATGGCTACCTGCCTTGCCTTATGTGAGGCTTGAGTGGGACAGGCATAACTGCCTGCTTTGTCTCATGTGGAGCTCAGGTGAGCTGGGTGCTCTTGCCTCATGCATTGTTTCATGGGGTGCCTGCTGTTTAACAGTAGCAAGCAGGCAGGATGGAGTGAATCATGCAAGTTTCATGATATCAAGTCACTCGGTGATTTGTCCCAGAAAGGCCAAAACTACCCTGGAAAGGGCTCTGCGTTTTCTTGACAGAAACCAAGTCCAGAATACCTACATAAAGTTGTGGTCACATGTGCCAAAAAACCCGGGGGTGGTGGTGGTGAGAGCGAGGCTGTTTCTTCCAGCAGAATTTGACCCGCAGTTGCACAATCATACCTCCCTTTGAAGCTGCAGGTGCAGTCCGTCAGTGTGTGATCAGATGCAACTGTGGGTGAGTTGGGGTTTGTTGTCCCTTTCCCCCCCTCCCCCATGCACTTAAATGAGGGATAGATGAATCGCACCTCTGCACTGAGGGCTCTTTATGGAGTTTGCGATAATGAGCATACTGCAAGGGGGGTGTGCGACAATGGCACGAAGTCAGGATGGTCTGATCAGACTATCCCAATACCACGAAAGTGCGCTGGAGCGATCAGACATGGGAAAGTCTGTCCATGGCCTGTTGCAACCCGTTTATTACAGTTTTTTTCCCTGGTGTCTTTTAACTCCACTTCTGTGGCAGAGCAAAACAGGTTGCTGATGGCTGCGGGGCACTTCCCAGATGTTGTTGTCTGATCACTCCCTTTAAATCTGCCCAGCATTCGCACCCATGTCACGTCTTATTGTGTGTATGATTGCAGTCTGTGTTGTAGTTGCCTCGCAACAGCCACTGAAGGTATCAATTTCTTAAGCTACAGGCTCTATTTTATCATTGGAGGGAGTTAGATTTTTAGATCTTTAGATTTTTCTGCAAATCTGGGGCAGTTTTCAGGTTTGCAGAAAGATCTGTCTTGTACATTCATGACTGTAGTCTCTGGATTAAAGTAGCATCAGATTTGTCTGGGGTGAGAATTCTAATATACAGGTGGTGACCCATGATACCAGCAGGGGGATCCCATCTCCCTCAGCATTTTCTTTACCCCCTGTAACTTCCACTGGGCCTGCAGCAGTGTTCCCTCTAGCCTCTGCTGCTGGGCCACTGCAGCTCCCTGCCTCCACTGCTGGGCCAACCACCACTTCTTGTTTGCCCCATTGCCACTGGGCCCATTGTGGCTACCAGCCTCCACCGCTGGGTCTGCCACAGCTCTCCTCACATCACTGCCTCCACCAGAGGGTCTGACCCATGTTTCTGACCCATTACCATCACTCTCAGTGAACCCGCCACAGCTACTGGCAACCGGCAGTGGGTGAAGTGAGGCTTCTGCCACCGCCCATTGCCCCCATTACTGAGCTTGGCTATGGCTCCCTGCCCCACCATCACCAGAGGAGGTAGGTTTCTTGTCTGAGCATGCACAGACAAGCCTTTGTTTTCAGGGGTTTAAACCCCCACCCCACTGTAATTTTAACTTTTTCAGAATTTTCTGCAAACCTGGAGAGTCCCACTGTTTTATGTCGGTGTGAGCCCAATCTATGGGTTTAATTATCTACAGATGGACCAACACTTGACTATTTGGTAAATGAATATATTTCTGAGAAATTCGCTCTGTCCTGTACTACCTTTATTCCTAAGTATTTTTCTTTTTCATCCTTGGTTATTCTGTTTGTGTCTCACACTTCCTTTTAGTTGTTCAAGGTGGCATTCATGTATTTTATTATCACATTAATTTTGTGAAGTAGGTCAATGACTGCCCAGCCCAAGGTCTGCCTTATGAACTTCTGGGCTGAACAGGAATTTAAACAGAACTATCCGCAGTCCAAGCCACAACCACTACACTGCCTCTTTTAAAATATTCTCTTTGTATAAGGATGTAGAAAACAATGAGTGCACTTTGATATTTCCCCTCTTATTTCCCATCCCTCTTGTTTCTCTTACTTTTGGCGAGTTAAGTAGATTGACAGTTGCTTTCTGGACATTTTTACCTTTAAGGAATTCATACAACCAGAGCCTCAATATTTAATGAATTGCTTTGACCTTTCAGTGCCAGCAAAATGTCTCCAGATGTTTCTGTGTTCATTACCATTGCTGCTTCCTTGGGATATAACCAAAGGAAGACAACAATATGTGACATATTAAATACATAATCTGCTGTGACGTGCATTTAGATAGGTTTGTCTGATGGGAGGAACTGATGAGGACTGCATACTTTATTCTTTATTTAATTACTGGAATTCAGTTTGTTGTTTTGCATTTCAATTGCTGATCGAAAGTGCCAAATATATGTCACATGAGACTGAGGCCCCATGCCTAACCATAGCACAGGTTCCATGACTTTTTACAGCATTACCCCAGCAAAGTTGTTACAGCTAGAGCTGGCGTGATTTCCTCTTCCATCTGCTGCTCCAGAAGAACTTCTAACTTTGGGGAATAGAATAGCTTTTAGAATAGAAGGGAGCACAGCAAACTGCAGTTGAGAAGCCCTGGTATATGCCCATGACCAGGGGTCATTTCATAGAAAAAGAGCTGCAGGAGCTCCCCAGAGGCAGGGAAGTTGGGGATCCATGGGTCTTAATTGCAAAGGGGGGGGGGTGGAAGTCTAGCACTGGAGAGAGGGGAAAGCTGGGAAACCAAGACTAGGGGCAGACTCAGCTAGGACAAATGATGATGATAAGCAAGAGAGGGGGTCCCCAGAGGCAAGGATGTTGAGGATCCATGGGTCTAAAGTGCAAAGGGGGCTGGAAGTCTAGCACTGGAGAGAGTGGAAAGCTGGGAAACCTAGACTAGGGGCAGACTCAGCAAGGACAGCAGATGATGTTAAGCGGGGGGGGGGGGGGGAGCAGAGGCAAGGAAGTCGAGGATCCATGAGTCTAAAGTGCAAAGGGGTGGGCTAGGAAGGGCACGGGGGGGGGGGCTTTGGTGGGCATCTCTGGCTGGTGCATCTCAGTGTGCCAGCCAGAGAAGCCCCAGGGAGACATTTAAATGTCTCCTTGTGCCTTCCTGCACTCTCCCTAGCTCATCTGCCTTGGCAGACAAGCTAGGAAGGGCATGGGGGGGGGGCTTTGCCAGGCACCTCTGGCTGGTGCGCCTCAGCATGCCAGCCAGAGAACCTCAGGGAGACATTTAAATGTCTCCCTGTGCCCTCTCTAGCTTGCCTGCCTTGGCAGGCCAGATAGGAAGAGCGGGGAGGGGGGGGCTTTGGCAGGCTTCTCTCTAGAGTCACACCGCAGGAGTGGTGTGATCTCTCCATTCTATTCTATGGGGCCATAGAACAGAATGGAGAGATTGCGGAGCTGCTGCAGTGCAACTCTAGATATAAGGAGCTTGGGGGCGGGGAGCTAGGGGTGGGGCTGACCGCTGTCACCATTTGTGCCCTCTCCTGAACTCCCAAAGCAGTGCTCCAGTGTGCTCTGGCCCCAAACGACTCCTGCCCATAACTAGCCCTTTGGATCACAGACTTCATATGAGAAACATAAGCACACAGAAATGAAAAGGAGATTAGGAGGTCCTGCAAGTGCCTTAGCAGTATCCAAACGTTTGCTTGTGTACTTCTGTCATACCATGGAAAGCACTTCTCCTTTTAGAGCTCAGTATAGTTTTTCCCAAGTTGGCCTCCAAAGAAAATTACATTTTTTCCCAGACACACGAATATATCATCACGGATGTACTCTTTATAAAACAAATGACTATGGCAGGATTTTTGAGATTCTCTGACCCTGAAGTGTGCTGAGTTACTCTGAAGCTAATGCAGGGCCAAAAAAGCCAAAAGGGGGGAAAAAAACGGTAAAAAAACCCCCTCCCAGTGTTTCCATTTTTATTTTACAAAGTACATGCATGTTCATTTCACATGTATATGCAAATAGGAAGTGGCTGGTTGGTGGCCACTCTCTAGGGCAAGTCAGAAGGCTAGATAAAACATTTTTTCCTGTTCCCATATGTTGCGCTTTGTTTCCGTGCTTAAATAAATCACCAGAGCTGTCAATCTGGTAAATTTCATCAGCAAAAATATGACACTTTCCCCCCCTTTCTTAAGAAAAAAAAGAAACCAATTATTTCTCTCCGTGTGGATCCCCTTTGCCGGAGCCAAATGAATGCTCTGCGAGCCCATGCTTGATTACAGAATTGCTTTTGTATTCCATTTAAGATTTCTTCATCTCTTATCAGGGAGGCAGGAAGGCTCTGAATTGTGTCACCTTCTCATCTTTGCCAATAATGTCATAATTTGATATGGAAACCATGCATAACATTATACCCTTATTTGATTTTTAAAACATGCTTCAGCAGCCAGCTGAACTCCCACTAATGCATTTATCTGATTTCCTTCACTCCTCTTGTTCTGAATATACTTGAGGTGCATATTTGGGAGATAACCATAGTGATACACACAAATCAAATTCTGGGGCATTCTCTTTTCTCCATTTTTTTTTTAAATGGAGGTAAATATATTTGAACAGCTGAAGAAAATAGAAGTAAATAATGTAGCCAGGAAAAATGCAAGCAAAGGCTTTGCACCCTTATCTTACTTTCACCACTCTACAGCATTAAATATTTTACAAGATGTATAACACTTTGGGCCACATTTTATTCCTGTACACAGAGTAAAAAAGAGGTCCACAGTGGCATGCATTTTGTGTACCTCAACACAAGTGTCCCTTCCTCTTAGAGTAAACTAGACAAGATTTTCGAAAATCTGATGCTGGACAATTTTTTGCAAAGATGTTTGACAATTAGAATTACTTCGTTTGATTGTGATTATCAGACATGAGCCAATTACTGGATCTGTTCCATTTGCACCAAATTACTAACACACCTGTAGGCCTCTTCTGCATCAGTTTTTTTTATTATTATTATTTAATGTGCATACACCAGAACACTGTTGTTCAGACTGATTGGTTGCCATTAAGGTTGCTAAGGATTACTTAGATGAACTGCAAACAATAGGGTTAAAATTAAACAGTTTACGACTCATTCATGTATTTGTGACTAATTTATGGCTCCTCCAAAGGGTTTGGAGGGGGGACTTTTTAAAAAAAAAATCAGCAATTGATATTGAAGCACCAGGCACTACCAGTCTAATGATCTGTTGCCATGATCCAGTAGCTTCTCTGAATTATGAGCATTTTTAAAAAAATCATTTCCCCTTATATCTGTGCAACAAAAAGGGCTACAGATTTTTTAAATGAAAGCTTGGAATTCAGAGAAGTTGGTATATCATGACAATAACTCATTAGAATGCTAATGCATATTATCATAATAGTAATTGCCCATTTTTTAAAAAAGAAAAGCCTGGAAAAAGGCCTCCAATGGTATGGCTTGGGGGGGGGGGGCTGCTGGACACAACAGTGGCACAGCAAGAGTCAGGGAGGAGAACTCAATCAGTCTGTGTGAGGAGGCATATTGCAAAAAGCCAGTTGGGCTGCACTACATCTTTAGATGAAGCAATATGACAAATAGCCGTGAACAGTTATTGACAAATACATGTGTGGTTCATCAGAAAAATCAAGTCCCTGTTTGCAACCTCTGAACAGGATGTGGGACAAACCATTGGGTGTTCAAGCATCCCTATCTGTGATCAGATCTCTGGTGCAGTTTTTGATAAACAGGAAACACTGAAGAAAGAATCTAGATTGGGTCCATTTTACAGGCAGGGGGAGAAATTTGATGCTTTTCCCTGAACCATTTGCCCAGTCTCAGATCCAGAGTTCCTATCTGTCCCACTGAGGGCAATTTATAGGTTGCCTGAATATCGCTTGCACGTCTCGTCCAACAGGCAGCTATGGGACATTTTAAGTTGCCAAATATTTCTATTCCTATCCTGTGGCCCCAATCTAACACTGAATCATAAATTTTTAGTACTTCATTCTGGTTGACTCTGAAACTCTTCTGCTGCAGTAACTCCAGCCTTCTCTTGTATGTATGTGTGTATGTATGTATGTATTTATTTATTATTTCAAGTTATATGCTGCCTTTCCTGTGAACGGGCTCAGGGTGGCTCGCAACAATAAAACAATCTAAATTAATACAATAAATAATACAATAAAACCAGTTTAAGATCTAAAGTAATTAAAATAGTTAAAGTGGGCAGTGCAATACAATAAATTCTAGTTACTACGGCCGGGAAAAATAAGTGGGATGATGCTGAGCCATGATGGTCTCATGTAGCAGCAATAGGGAGGCCAGCTGGTAGATGCCTGCTACCTCAACCAAAGGCCTGGAGAAACAGCTCCATTTTACAGGCCCTGCAAACCTGCAACAGGTATCATGGGGCCCTGCTCTCAATTGGGAACATGTTCCACCAGGCTGGGGGCAGGACTGAAAAGGCCGTGACCCTGGTTGAGGCTAGACAGGCATCCTTTGGGCTGGGGACAACCAGCAGATGGCTCACCACAGAGTGCAAGTCTCTCTGGGGCACATGTGGGGAGAGGTGGTCCCATATATGTGTTGGTTTAGGCCGCAGAAGGCTTTAAAGGTCATCACCAACACCTTGAAGTAGATCCGGTTCTCAGTTGGTAGCCAGCGCAATTGGCAGAGCACTGGCTGGATGTGCGCACGCAAGATGTCGCAGTCAGCAGGCATGTCACCGCATTTTGCACTAGCTGGAGTTTCTGCATCAGTCTCAAGGGTAAGCCCACAGTAATCAAGCCTGGAAGTGACCACTGCATGGTTTACTGTAGCCAAGTCTTTGGGGGAGAGGTAGGGAGGCAGCTGCCTGATCTGCCGCAGATGGTAAAAGGCACACCCAGCAGCTGCAGTTACCTTGGCCTCCATGGAAAGTGAGACATCCAAGATCACTCAGGTCTGAGTGTGCAGTGCAGCAGTTTTTCATGCTTCCAGCACTTTGGCAAGCAACCTCCCACCCTTACCTTCCAGTGCCCATTTCAATGGGAGCAAAAAAAAAAAAAAAAAAAAAGGAGGGGAACAGCACTGTGCAGCCCCATGATATCATTTCTATTTGAAAATTCAGAAGTGATAACCAACAAAAGCTGGGGGGGGGGGGGAATCTAAACCAACAAAGCACAAACCTCCAAAGGAAGTTTAGAAAACTTATTGAGGGCACATCTGGCACTCTGCACTTAAGGGTAACTGGGGAAGGTGTGGAAATGTTTCTGAAGTGTGGCCTGGAAATGACGCCTCAGGACTGGAGAAGGTGGGAGGAAGGAAAGCTACTTTCTGGTACACTGATGGGTGTACTGGAGGCAGGTGCAGCAACCAGGAGTTGTGTGGAAGGGGAGGAAGCTCCCCCCCCCCCCCAATCACTGCTATCAGACAGTTCTCCAAAGAGTGTTACCAATTACTGGTCTTTGGGTACTGCTAACAATTCTTTGTCTTGTATGGAGAGCCCCAGGAACAGATCTGGGGAAGGAGACTTATTTTATTGATTGTTAATTGCCTTACATGTGTTACAGGAACTCTATTGCTTGTTATATTTTGCACTGTTTGACCTCTGAAGAAGGCTCTTGTGAGCCAAAACGCATCAAGTCAGGGCACACATTGTCCTTTTTGTGTGTGTGTTTGTAACTTTGTACACTTTTTGAGGCTTTATTTGGCCCCCTACTAGGTTTTCATATGTCTTTGTAAATGTCTCCTTGTGCCTTCCTGCACCCTCCCTAGCTCGCTTGCATTGGCAGGCCAGCTAGGAAGGGTGCGTGGGGGAGGGGCTTTGGCGGGCACCTCTGGCTGGTGTGCCTCAGCACGCCAGCCAGAGAACCTCAGGCTGCAGTCACACACACTAAACAATTCACTTTCAATCCACTTTCAGTGCACTTTCCAACTGGATTTTACTGTGTGAACTGTCAAAATCCAGTTGGAAAGTGCATTGAAAATGGATTGAAAGTGGATTACTTTGTGTGTGTAACCACAGCCTCAGAGAGACATTTAAATGTCTCCCCATGCCCTGCCTAGCTCACCTGCCCATGTCTGGAAGGTGCAAATCCCCAACATTTGTTCTCCTTCATCCTCCACAGGGACCAGGGACTTGCAAAGGGAGCACCCCAGTATGTTGCCATCAGGGGAAAAAGTGGTGGCCAATGGGAGGAAGAAGAGGCCCACTTCCTTTCAGCAGGGAGAAATGGAGAGGGAGCAGGAGACCCCTCCAAGAAATGCTCCCCACACTCAGGGTGTCGTGGGTTATGAGGCAACAAGGCAGGCCACCCTCCAAGAGGTCATTCCATTGGGGATGCCAAGAGGGCTATCCAGAAGGGCTATGTGGAGGGTCCAGGAAGCAGTCACTCACCTCATCGGTGAGATGATTGCTGTGGATGACCAACACTTCTTCCTCATGGAAGATGTAGACTTCCGCTGGCTGCTGCAACACCTGGCTCCCTGGTACGCCATCCCCTCATGGAGAACCATGAGCCTATAAGTTTTGCTCACCATGCCTATAAGTTTTGCTCACCATGCTCTGTAGTGACGATGGTCAAGGGTGAGCTCTCCAAAACACAAGGCAAAGCCAGACCTCAGGAGCAGCCAGCAGCATGGCTACCAGAGGACACGTTTGTCTAGACTGCCAGGGCATGGTCCACGCCCAAAAGGGGACAGTCCTGCCACCAGGCTGCAAAGTTGTTCTGCTCCATGTGCAGGGGATGGATGCATATCATATAGCACAAAATATCATCACTGTGATACAGAGTAGCCTGAGGGAGTGGGTGGGCAGCAACAACTTAGTTCACAGCTACATGGTAACAGATGCTAGCATCAACATCCTGGCCGTGGTGAAAGCTGCACACCTCAAGGGCATTGTTTGTCTGGCACCAGGGGCGTAGACTTTGTAAATCCCGGGGGGGGGGGGCTCTTTCATGTGTGCATGCAAAGCGCGCACAGGACCATGTCCCCGCCACTTCTCCCCCCCCCCCCCCCCCGCCCCAGGGAGGCAGACCCGGTTTCTTTGCCTCGGGGCGTGTGAGGGGGCGCAGATGAGCGCAGTCTCGGCGGCGGCAGCCAGCTGGCCGGCTGACTGCCGCGCACGTGAAGCGTGGGACCATGTCCCCGCCACCTCTCTCCCCCCCCACCCCGCCCCAGGGAGGCAGGAGGGCAGGCCAGGGGTGGAGGGGAAGGAGAGGCGGCGACAGCAGCCAGCTGGCCGGTTGACTGGCCACTGGCGGGCGCTCCATTTTGCCGGGGGTGGCTGAGCCCCCCCCCCGGAAAATTTTGGGGGAGGCTCGAGCCCCCCCGTAGTTGATGCCTATGCCTGGCACATATGCTTCACCTGGTGGTGAAGGATACTCTGGGGCTGGGGAGCACTGTCAATGCCACCTGTGATGCTGCCACACTCAAGATGCAGGCCCTGCTGGTGCATGGACACCCACTTCTCATGCAGCATCATGGCTGCCCATCTGCTGCATGAGATGCCGGGGGAGAGGGATGAGTCTGAACACTGGCTCATCCTAAACTTGTCCACCTGCTAGAACTCCACCTATGCCATGATTGTGCATTTGGTGGAGCAGAAAAGCATGGTACAGGATGTCATCTCCTCCATAACCATCCTGCATGGGGAAGAGGAGCTCTGTTATCAGCTCCAGTGACTGGCTGGCCCTCTCCCAAATGGTGTGTGTCCTTAAGTCCTTCCAGGACACCACCAATGTGCTCTGTACCCATATGGCCAGCCTGGGGCAAGTCATCCCCCTATTGGACTGCTGGACTGGGTGCTGGCCTCCTCAGCAAAGTTCCCTCTAAGCTGCACTAGGGGGTGCTAGTGCACAACATTTTAGCTGGCAGGGCAGGGAATTTAGATGGCAGTGCAGTCTGCAAGTAAACTGATAATTTTTCCCCTCCATTTGAAACAATGGAGGATGGGGGCACCTGCTTCTGGGGCCCTGGTCCAATCCTTTTGAAACTTGGGGGGTGGTTTAGGAGAGGCACCAGTAGTTATGCTGCAAATCTGGTGCCCCTACCTCAAAAAACAGCCCCCCAGAGCCCCAGATAACCCCAGATTGATTCTCCATATAGCCTGTGGGGCCACTTGACTATAATGGTCCCCAGAGGCTATAATGAAGCCGGGGAAAAGTCAATTTTTTTTCATACACCTATTATGCTTTTTAGTACGACTTGTAAGTTGCCTTGAGTCACAGGGAAAAGTGGGATATAAATATTTGAATATCATTAAGGAAAGTAGAGTGCTGTGAATTGTTGGCCATCAAAATATTAAAGGACTGTTGACTAAGTGATTTATGTCAAAAGTTTTTTATTCCTTAACTAACATTTTATATTCTCTTAAGGTATTCTATCCCTGGTGATCTCATAGGGTCTCTTGCTGCCCACCATGCTCCCAACAACACTGCAGTGATATGTTTCTTGAGGCATTAGGATGATCCAAGCTAAGCACTTCTATGTCAGAACTAATTTCTTTGGTGCCAGTCCTGAAATTATACATGGTTCAAGCAAGCCCCCCCCCCCCCCCCCCGGTAGCTCATCCAATCAAACTGTCTATCCAGCCCGCCAAAATCTAACTGCCCTGTAAGCCCTCCTTCTCTCACCTGCAAATCTACCGTTAGTTTATTTATGACAGCTAAGCCGGCTGAAACAAGCGCTCAAGGTTATTTGCATTCTTCCTAGATGGGAGGCTCCTTATAGAAACTGTTGCTGATTTGGCTGAGCAAAGCACACACACACTTGCACATATGCATTCCCCCACCCCCACCCCGCCCACATTCATAGCAGGCAATCATGGCAAACAAAGGTCTGAGTTTGACACACACCCAATTTAGGGTGCACTGTTTGATAAATCTCTAATTTTAACTCAAAACAGTACTGTGGTTAAAATTTATTAAACTTGACCACTTTTGAACTCCCTATCTTGTTAACATCTCTAATCATAATCTTAGAGCATCCTTTACTTTATTGTGATTTCAATCTATGCCTTCGGCAAAATTGTCTGATCATTATTCTCAAATTCCAGTGGCCCAAAGAGTCTGTATTTGTGGATCTCACACATTACCTCATTATATCCTCTTCTGCCCTTTATATTCTGACCCTAGGTGTAAGTTTTTGGAGGGAATTTTATCTGGATTAACCTTGTATACAGACACTGAGAAAATCATATTTTTGCTTTCTCCAGCCAGTTTGGTGTAGTGGTTAAGTGTGCAGACTCTAATCTGGGAGAACCAGGTTTGATTCCCCACTCCTCCACTTGCACCTGCTGGATGACCTTGGGCAAGCCATAGCTCTGTACCAGCTGTTCTCTCAAGGACAGTTGTCTCAGAGCTCTCTCAGCCCCACCCACCTCACAGGGTGTCTGTTGTGGGGAGGGGAAGGGAAAGGAGTTTGTAAGGCGCTCTGAGTCTCCAAGTGGGTGAAGGGCGGGGTATAAATCCAATCTCTTCTTCTTCTTTCTGAGATTGATATGTATGTTACATAAGGGCTGCAATCATACACACTAAATAATCCATTTTCATTCTACTTTCAATGCACTTTTCAACTGGATTTTACCCGTACGAACAGACAAAATCCAGTTAGAAAGGTTGGGCCCATCTCTTATGATAAACCACTTCATATGTATTGAATCCATCTCAGTCTCAACAAGTCTGGTTCTGTGAAAGTGCCTAGTACTCCTATAGAATCAGAGAAATACAGAAAGGTAGTTCAGACAAGATCAATACTCATCAGAGAAATGAAGTAAACCCTGGAGGAGGAACCACGTAGCTGCTGGAATATGATCCTCTTGAAAGCAGAACTGAAACAAAATGACAAGACAGGTGAAGCATAGTAAAGACTATAGAATAAACAAATGATATTCCAACTGAGGAAAAAATCAACTTCTGAGAAGAAATAGTGAGCATGGAATTTAACAGAGCAGTGATGGAAATGCACTAGAATCAGTGTTAAAATCAAAGATATGAAGGATAACTCTGAAACTACATAATTGTCTTCACTCCAGAGGCTTGGTATAAATTCTACCACCTTGAAAAAATTTAGCTGATTCTAATTGCTCCCTTGAGCAATTTTTCTGGCTAGGTCAAGCTTTGCATCTATTATAAATTAAAAGAAAGGTTTTTTTCTCTTTCCACCAAATAAATTCATAAGTATCTATGAAGACCTTTGGAAAAAGTCCAGGTGGAAGACTTCTGTGATATTTTATGGATCTAGTTTGCAAGCTTTCTTCCTTCAGGGAACTCTGGCCAGATTTATTTATCTGCCAGGAAACCACAACCCATCTGTCAGAGAACTCTTGCATGTTACATTGATTCTGGAATATATTCTAGGGTGCAAAACACTCGGTATCGCCATTGCTTTGTGAACATTGACAGGAGCCAGTTTGGTGTAGCGGTTAAGTATGCAGACTCTAATTTGGGAGAACCGGGTTTGCTTCCCCACTCCTCCAATTGCACCTGCTGGATGACCTTGGGCAAGCCTTGTTCTCTCAAGGACAGTTGTCTCAGAGCTCTCTCAGCCCCACCTACCTCACAGGGTGTCTGTTGTGGGGAGGGGAAGGGAAAGGAGTTAGTAAACCGCTCTGAGACTACAAGTGAAGGGTGGGGTATAAATCCAATCTCTTCTTCTTTTGACAGGTGCAGGTTCAGAAAGTTCAGAAGTGTATAGAACAGATCCTGTGCAAGCTAGAGACATCAAACTTGGAGGGCATGTAAAGGAAAATCTGGGAGAGGTCCATGGTGAGTTTAATGTCTCTAGCTTGAACTTGTGCCTGTCAGCGGTTCAGGAGGTTCAAGAGTGTGTAGAAAGGATCCTGTGCAAGCTAGAGAAACCAAATACAGGAGATCTCTGGCTATCTCTCTTCTACCTGCCCTCCAAGTTTGGTGAGAACTGGATTTACAGGGTCCAAGTTATTCCCACCCCCTGAAGATGCCCCCAGGAGAGTTCTTTCTAGGGAAATGCCAAAAAGCACTTTCCTGGAGGCAAATTATTTGAGAGGTTGTAACTCAGACCCCGTAAATTCAGTACTCACCAGACTTGGAGAGCCAGTAGAGTCAGCCAGATATCTTTTGTGAGTTTGGTGTCTTTAGCATGCCAGGGGAGCATTCTACCACCTCACAAACTGCACCACTTTGTAAGGCAATTAAAAATGCATAATAGTCCGTGGTTCGCAAATGGGACATGTCAGGAACCAGGAACCAAACTGCATTTTTCCAGCTCATGCCCAACCCTACTTGTGTTCCCTTCTATTGTTTTAATTGTTTTTAAAATGATTTTATGTGAATTTTAGCTTGGTTTTAAGTGTTTTAATTATGTCTTTTTGTATGGTTTAATGCTTTTTAAATGTGTTTGTATTATGCATGTTTTTAACCTGTTTGCTGCCTTAGAGACCTGGTGAAGGCAGAAGGCAGGTTATACATTTTGTAAACAAGTACATTATAAATAAGTACCCCATATAACACAGCTAACACTCCACTATGGCTGAAGATATGACTGCAGATTGCAGGGAAATGATTAGATGTGACACACCAACTCAAGGAAACTTGTTTGCGATTACTGGTTTTCTCACTGAAGAACTCTGATAAGCTTTAAAAAAAACCCACTTCTGTATAGACTTCTAGGGTCTATTGGAAAAGCCCCAAGAGGCAAACTGGAATTTTCCCAGTGATTAGAATAAAATTGAATCTTCCTGCATAGCTTGGAGGAAAGGCTTTATATGACTTTATATCATATAAAGAAGCACTCGTCCTGGTACAGCCTCCAACACTTAACATTTTTAAAACAGCTTCCTTTCCTCATCCTATATCTATTCTATTTTTTATCCTTCCTTTCCTCTAAAGATTTTGGAGATTATGTACTTGATTGATTTCCCGCCATTTTAAAACAACCTTGTGAGATAAATTAGGCTTAGACTCATTGGCCAAGTGTGGGAAACCTATGACTCCCCAGCCCTGGTCCAAAACTGTAACCAATGCACTAGACACCATGATTATCCACTGGTTCCTCTTATGGAGTCAAGCTACTATAAATCAGGAGTTCCACAGGGCTAGAGAAGAAGAGAAGGGATGTGGTAAAGAATGGAAGCTTCTCTGTAAACTTCCTGGGTGTGAGAGGCAGCCAAAACCCCTCGCCACTTCTGTGAAATTTTGTGGTTTAATTACTGTATATTTTATATTGTTGTAATCATTCACCTTTTTACACTTGCATAATATGTATAGTAAAATATTAATTGTGGATGTATAATGGGTTATTTTTTATAGAAAATACCTTATATATTGCAAATTCTAGTTGCTGGTAATTCGATCATGAAATACTTTTGTTCTTAATTTTGCTACCTGCATAAGAGATTAAACTATAAATAACTGGGTTCTACTAGCTATAAATCATACAGCAAATCTGATTTTCAGTAACACCTGACTAGAAGAAATAGGAAGTTCAAGTTTCCTAAATGAAACACTGGATAAAGAGGGGGGTGGGAGGTTAAACAATTATTAACCTTGATGGGGACATAAACGTAGGCTTGCTGGAAAAAAGTTAGGCCTTCTTTCATCTATCCTATTTAGTTATTCAAAATCAGTTATTGATTATCTGTAGGGGTTTTTTTCCCAGAAATATATTTTAAAGCACATTTGTCTCATATTTAGCAAAAAAAAATGATAGGAACAATAAGGCTACTCAAGAAACAGATGTGTAATTACATTCTGTGAATACAGGAAACCTGTAAGGAGCGCTTTGAGATTTAATTGACATTTAACAAGATAACTACAGCAAGTTAATTAGAAATTATCAGCTAAAAATAAGAATTAACTCACAATAATCTTTTCGCGTGCTGCAGTATTACTGTAGTGCCTTGTTATATGCTAGTAAAATGCCTAAATGATTTTTTTTCAAATCAGGATTTTTTTCAGAATTCATTTCCTTCAAACTAATTCCAGCATTATCAGTTCCTTATTTTGTTATAAAGTCACTGAGCTGATCTGCTTAGCAACAGATTAAGCCTTGTCCTTCTTTCTTAAAATAAGATTTCCATGCTTTTCTATTGACGTGAAAAGAATAAGGAGTCAGAAAAAGAGCGCATTATGTTCACCATAGAGAATCCTCTGCTTCCCCCCTTTCAGCTGCAGTTTATAGAATGTCTTACTATACGGATTGCACAATCACATATCAACTCTCTGCCCCAGTGAATGTTTTTCATTGCAACTATTCAGGCTGGACATTTATTTATTAAGAGCTCTTATTTATTATAAGGGCGCAATCATACACACCCATTTGTGACACAAGAAGGACGATCCTCTGCCGGTTCAAAGTGGCATGATCACACAAGCACATCTGGGAAGCGTCCTGCAGCTGGTGTCAAACTGTCGCAAACCGCTTTGAGCCGACAGGGAATCAGCTTATTTAGCTACCAGTGAAAAGGCAGTCTCAAATGGTTTGTGACGGCCCAGAACTGGCCTTTCCCTGTGTGATCATGCCAGCGCAAACAAGAGGTGTCGGGGAGTGGGCTTTTTGGTTTCCCCCCCCCTCGTCCCGGTATGTGCATCATCAGACGACCCCGAGGTGGAGAGGCAAGTCATCGATCCCTTGTAGAAGTGAATAAGCGCACTGAAAACAGCCAGAAAAAAAACCAACAACTCACACACGGCTGCGTGTGATCCCGCAGCAGCGGTTCGCCCTCACAGGTCCATGGACCTGTGTGATCCTGCAAAAGCGGTGCAAATTGTGCCGGCGCAAATTTGTGTCGATTCCCGTCAGGCTTATCTCGCTTGTGTGGTGGGGCCATAATGTTTCTATATTGTCTGTTTGTTCAAGCAAACCTGGGGCAATTTACAAAACAGAGGAAAAAACTAGATTGCCCAATTAAAACTCTGCCTATATAAAAACTGACAATCTGAAATCAATAAACCTGCCACGACAGAGTCAATGCCAATATCTTCTACATCTAAACAGAGGTTTAGTTTTAAATCTGACATTGCTGCTAACTACCTGTGTGTGCATGGTAGTGTGTGCACATTCTTTTCTGGACCATAAGAACCTTTAGATTGGGGGCCATACATTACTAGTGGACAAGCTGCTTAGAAGTCTGTGACCCATTATGTCTAGGCTTGCCCTCTTGCCACTCAAGGCTAAAAGTTTTGACCTGGGCTGCGTTGGCTAGATCACTCACAAAAATATGAATCAGTCATCAATTAATGCTGTGTTTCAATAAAATCCTACCCTTTGGTGTTCATCTTTGTGGTCTTTAGTGATTCTAATGGCCATTAGACCAGTTTGAATCAGCAGCATCTTAGGCGCACAAGCAGTTTGGAGAAAGCTGGTGTGAACCACTTTGGGCTGCTCAGCATGAACCAAACAGACCTAGTGATTAGCTCACATCTGATCACCATCTGTGAACATGGTAAGTTTAACAGTCCAACATGTTCATGGTGAAATTCACAGCATCCCTATTCTGATAGGCCAGCATTGAAGTCTCCTAAATAAATAAATACCTTATGTATGTTGGTACTAAAAATTTGAAAGACCCTCAAAACATACTCTGAAACAGGCAACATGAAATTTGAACTCTGCATATAAATCTGAATGAACTAAAAATAATTTGCAAATGTGTTATATTCTAAGTTGGACCGATAAACAGTAGAAATCACCAATACCCAAATCAAGGTACATATATCTGATACTGAGGTAGTTCGCCTGTATGCAATCACTTAGGTTTATTGTGTACTTTGTAGTTGTTAGAAATAAGGTAAAGGCAGAAAACTCACAAAACTAAAAAAAAGTCAATATTATTAAGGTGGCTGAAGCCTGGCTCATGTGATATGTGTCCCATATACGAAGTAGGGAATGTGGTGTCCTTCACCTCCCTGCATAACAAAAACATCTCCTCTACCTCTGATGCCACCAGCCATCTCAGTGGAGAAGGGAGGAGATAATATTCAAACACGGCCAATTTCCCAGGGGGGCGGGGAACCAGGAATTTACCATGTGATCTTGAAGCCAAACTATATGGGATGCTGGAGGTCTGCATTTAAAAACCCAATAGTTTGACTGTTTAAAAAAGCCATAAATTGACCCTGATCTGGTTTGCAATCATAGCACTAGATAACAAGAGGGATGGAGATATTTCTCAATTGCACTGTTTCACAATTGAAAAAGAATCCCTGGGCTGCTTTAAATCTCGGGTTGGGGGGGGGGGGGTTGGTATATTTTTCCTACTGAAAATGGGGGAGTGTTTCTGATAGGGGATTTGGCTCAAGGAGAAAGCCCTCTCTTCTCCAACAACATGGCCCCAGTGGTTGATAGGGCCAAATTAGACACCTAGAGTTCCAGTCACAAAAACACCAGCATCACATCTAATTTGGCCCTCAGCTATTGTACAACTGGAGCCCATGTTCATTAAACCTTTGCATGTACAGCTGATGACATTGTAGTCCTCAGGACAAGCATACTGGATCAACAGAGAGATCCTACCCCAATCACTAGCATAAACAGAGGAGCACATCCATTCCAGCCACTGAATCAAGCAATCTGCCCCTGTGTCCCTATTCCGCCCCCCACCCTCCCGGAACATAGTTCCTCTGGCTTTACTGCAACATCCTCAACAGCACTCGGCATGTTTTATGTCTTCACATAAGCATAGCCAACCCCCCTGTGTAAGTCTCTGAATGACTTCTTGTAAAAGACAGCTCTCCCACTGCTTTGGAGTTCAATCCCGTGGCCTGGATCGAAGCTTGGGGATGCTTTGATCATATATCCTATGAAAGCCCTTTAAAGAAAATCAAGGAGGCATTTATTCCAGCTCCATTTTTGCTTTTCGCTTTTTCTTGGTCAGTGGATTAGTCAAGATTGATTTTTCTACATGACTGAGGGAGGCATAAGGTTAAAAGATAAAGGGATGGATTCCTTTTAAAATGTAATTTAGCTTTTTCTGGTATTAGCCCTAACATCAACACAAAATCACTTCAATTTTCCCAAAGCACCTGGGACCCAGTCTGCAGCTGCTGGGAAGTGGAAAAGACCTTCCTCAGGAAAATCGAACAGATGTGGTGTGCGCTGGTGTATGTGTATTAATGCCTTCATGGAACAGTATATTTCTGTCTGTTAGGTGTGTGATCTGTTAATATGGCTGACACAACACAGACAAATGTTTCTTCTTGATTGGCTGGATGGTGTTAGGATTTCTTTTTCAAAAACATGGAGAGACATAATAAATGGCCCCATTTATGCTTTCTACACAAAAATGAATCCGCCTGGATTCTGACAAAGAGATCAGGGATGTTGAACAGGAAGACAGCTTCATCTGAACCTCATTCAGGAAGCTGGGACAAAATCTTCTAACTTGGTGGTAACTGCTGTTTCATAAAGTGTTGCCTGGACAGTAAGAGAAATGCTTTACGTTGCTTATTAAAGTCAGCAGTATCATTAAGGCCAGATTTTGGGGGAAATGTCTGAGATCCCAGTCAGTTTGGCTCAGTAGGGGAGAAGAAATGCAGTCTGCAGATCAGGGGTCTTCATCCTTTTTGAGCCTGAAGACACTTCTGAAATCAATGCAACCACAAAGTTACACCACCAGTATTCTGCTGAAGAAGGTGGAGCCAACCACAAAATGTCAGGGACTGAGGTTGTTACAATGCTGTTTACAATGTTTAAAATATTTTCTTGCTTACACATAGTTTACCTTCAGTCAAGCAGTGAAGATCTTTGTGTTGTGTTGGCAGTTGCTGCCAAAGCAACTAAAAAACTACACAGCCAATCAGACCTCCAATCAGAAGCGGGAAAGTGGGAAAGTCCCACTTGGCCCTGCCCACTTTCTAAAACCACTTAGTGAGTGCCAGAAAAGGTGTCAGCAGGTGCCACACGGGGAATCCATGCTGTAGATGGAGATGGGTGAGTTTCACTTCTGGTTCACTACATCTTCTGGTTCACTACAGCCAGCCATGGAGGAGCCCAGCAGCAGGAGAAGCTTCTTCATCAGGAGAGACAGCTGTTTTGGCAGTTTATTCTGTCAGGGAAGTGGCCAAGCCAGCAGTGGGCAGGGAAGAGGAATGGACCCAGCACCCAGCCAATGGCATGTGAGTACTCTTGAGTGGCAGTTGATGGGCCAATGGCTGATGGAGTGCACAGCACAGCCAATGGGAGAGCCAGAAAATGCCAATACGTTGGGCTTTTATATATACAGGATTATATCATACAGTATGGAGGCAGATCCATCACTAGTCTACATGCTATTGGTATATAGCCAGTTAGTGGTTAAGTGCGCAGACTCTAATCTGGGAGAACCGGGTTTGATTCCCCACTCCTCCACTTGCACCTGGCTGGATGATCCTGGGCAAGCCATAGCTCTGTACCAGCTGTTCCCTCAAGGACAGCTTGGGAAAGAGTTCTCTCAGCCCCACCTACCTCACAGGGTGTCTGTTGTGGAGAGGGGAAGGGAAAAGGAGTTTGTAAGCTGCTCTGAGACTACCTTGGGGAGTGGAGGGCGGGGTATAAATCCAATCTCTTCTTCTTCTTCTTCTATATCTAGTTGTCAACATGGGCCATGTATGGATACTTAAATCTAGAGACGGGGGCCATGAACAGACAAGGCAGAGCTTTCTTTTCTTTTTTCTTTTTTCTTTTTAATAACCACATTAGCAATCCTGTGTATATAAAATTTTACCGTTTGACCCTATCGATCAGTTAAGTCGGGATAAGATAGATAGGGCCATAGAGTAGGTATTATAAAAAAAGTTATTATAACCTACAACACTAAAAAGGATTGTAACGAGCTAATTGTAATGATTTCGTCCTGAACCTTATCTATGTCCAGTTTTTGTAGAAAGGGATACCATTTCTCAAGAGTATTGTAAAGATCTCTTTCTTTATGGCTGTTATTAAAGTAAACTAGACATTTCTCGAGTAGAAAGAACTCCCAAATTTTTGTTAACCCACTGTTTAATAGTGGGTGGGGAAGCGTCCTTCCATTTTTGGGCTATAACAACCTTAGCCGCCACCAGCAAAGTGTTGACTAGGTCTCTAATAGGGGCGGGAGGGCGGATTTGGGGCCACAAATGCAGTAGAAAAAGTTGTGGATTTAATGGCATAGAGTGACCTATCAAACTCTCTATAGTTTTGGCTACCTTGGACCAGAAGGTTTGAACATAAACACAGTCCCACCAGTTGTGGAAAAAAGTGGCTTTAACTCCACATCGTTTCCAACATAGCGGTGAAGCATTAGAGATGAGGTGGGCTAGTTTAGCCGGCGTTAAATACCAGCGAAAGAGTACTTTGGAGGCCGCAGCTAGGATAGAATTCGATGAGGAGAGCTTGGAGTGAGTAGCCCAAATTTCAGTCCATTGTTCATCTGATAGAGTTATTTGGAGGTCTTTGTGCCAGGTATGCTGATAAGGCATCAATTTGGAGCACTCAGCCGTAATAAAGGTTTTGTAAAAAAAAGGCTATAAGACCTCTTTTTTTTATCAAGGCAGAGCTTTCTACAAACCTGAAAAAAAACAGGTTTGCAGGAAAAAATGAAATCTGAATATATATATACATACATACATACATACATACATACATACATACATACATACATATATATATATACAGGGATCAGTTGAGGTCAGAGCGAGATGGAGTGCTGCTCCACCAGCCCAGGAGCGGGCACAACTGGTAGTGGTGGCAAGCCCTGCCCCTGGCTCCCAGCAGGCCTGCGGAGGAAGTGAAGCAACAAGGGGTATAAAGTTTAAATCCCTTCTCTCAAGAGTCATGTTGGCAGTGGCAGCTTTGCTTCCTCCGCAGGTGCACTGGGACCTGGGGGGGGCTTGTCACCACCCCCATTTGTGCCCACTCCTGGTCTGACAGAGCACAAGCCTCCCTTTGCCTTCCCTTCCCTAGCTGGCCTGCCAAGGCATGCGGGCGGAGGGGGAAGCGAAGCGGGAAGGGGTTTAAAGTTTAAACCCCTTCTCTCTAGAGTTGCACCGGCAGCGGTGATCTTTCCACTGTAGTCTATGGGGCCATTTACCTTTAAGAGAAACCCTTCTCTCTTCGCTTCTCCCCCTGCCTTGGCAGGCCAGCTGGGGAAGGGAAGGAGAGGCTTTTGAAGGGGCCCCCCATTTTGCTTCCCCTTCTGACACACTCCCGGTGATGTCTGGGTGTGTGGCATATGCTAATGAGTTATGCTAATTAATAGGTATGCTAATGAGCTCCTGCACAAAATGACCCCGGTGTGTGTGTGTGTGTGTGTGAAAGTTGAGGGTTAACACACACCCCCCCAAATAGAAGCAGAACCTGTAGCTCTGAAGGGTGACACAACAGAGGTTTGCAAAATTATGCATGAGATAGAGAAAGCAGAGAAAGAAGTAATTTTCTCCCTTTCTCACAATACAAGAACTCTGGAGCACTCCATTAAATTAATGAGCAGTAGGCTTAGAACAGATAAAAGAAAGTACTTTTTCACCCAAAGAGTAATTAGCACATGGAATTCACTGTCACTGGACATGGTGGTAGCTACAAGCATAGACAGCTTCAAGAGGGGAGTGGATAAACATATGGACCAGAGGTCCATCAGTGGCTATTAGCTACAAGGTATAGATGGAACAAGGGGCTGCAGTGGCTAAAGTGGTTAAGATGCTGAACTGCAGACCAGTAGTTCAGCAGTTTGAGTCCCGAGTGCTGCACAATGGAGTGAGTTCCCGTCTCTGGTCCCAGCTCCTGCCAGCCTAGCAGTTTGAAAGCAAGAAACTGCAAGTAGATAAATAGATACCCCTTTGGTGGGAAGGTAACAGCGTTCCATGTGCCTCGGTGTCTAGTCATGCCAGCCACATGACCATGGAAACATCTTTGGACAGCACTGGCTCTTCAGCTTGGAAATGGAGATGAGCACTGCATCCGTAGAGTTGTATTCAACTAGCTGGCTTCTGAGCAAAGGCAACTTTTACCTATAGATGGAACACTATGTCAGGGGCAGTGATACTCTGTATTCTTGTGCTTGGGGGGGCAACAGTGGGAGGGCTTCTGGAATTTTGGTCCCACTGGTGGACCTCCTGATGGCACCTGGCCACTGGACACAGAGTGTTGGACTGGAGGGGCCATTGGCCTGATCCAACATGGCTTCTCTTATGTTCTTATGACACAAATACCGTCTTAAGTGACCATTGTGTGAATTGCTAGGCAGGGGAAAGGGTCAAGACATTTTCCAGGCCTGTTTTTGGCCTTTGAGGATGGACTTAACAGGGCCAGACATGGAAATAACCAGTGGCAGGCCCAACTGCACCCACAACATGAAAGCCAGGAGGAAATGAGATACCCCCACAAGTACGTGTGGGTCTCCCACTTGTATGATACAGTAATTTTAATAAATAGCATCTGTAACAAAAATATTTTTAAAAAAGGAAGAACACAAAAATTACACATCCCTATACTCAGCTGGAAGCCAAGGTACTGACATGAAAGATATTTTTAATCAATGCTGGAGCACTGTGGAGTCTTGCTTATAGCAAATAATAATAATAATAAATAAGCTCCCAGACACAGTTAGTTTATAGTCTGTTTCTTCCCTGGTTTGATTCCAGACAGTCTCCATTTATGTAATTCTTTGATGTGATAACAGGCAATACTGTATGGTAACTAACCACATAATAACTATGATACCAAATTTTTGCAGCTCTATGATGTTGACTTAAAGAACACCATTTCCCTTTTGTCTCTCCTTTATTAAAAATGAATGAGTCATTATTTTATTAACATTTGTATGTTTCGCACTGATTTTTTCCTCCTAACTTTACACTATTTAATATTATGTTTGTCTCAGTTGTGTATTAATAGTGTATAAGTGGTATATAATGAATAAATGGCATAAAAGTCCTGTAAATCACATTAAATGCTTTAACCCAAGTCAGAAAAATTTAGAAACATCAACTGTAAAGATAGGAAAAATAAAAGACTCACAATGACAAAATGTACAAACCAAAACAAAGGAAAAGGGGGACATCCATGCATCCCTAATAATAACAGATCATAGCAACTCTGAATGTACAGGTTGTCATATTCACAAAGCTTACATGTGAATAATGCAACTTACAGACACCCCATTAAGGCTAGTTTAAATACTTAGTTGTAGTCTCAATAATTAGTTGTAGTCTCAATAATTAGACAAGGGAAGGTATATAATATCGTAAATATCTATGCACCAAATACTAATCAACAACCTTTTTTTAAAGAAGTAGCAGAGGTGCTGAAGAGTATTAGTAATAATAATGTCTACTTAGTTGGAGACTTTAACGCGGTGGTGGACGCCAAGAGGGATAGAAAATCTGTAAATAAAACAAAGAAAAAAGGCAAGATCTTACCAAATAATTTTTTTCAAATAATGGAAGAATATGATATATTAGATCTATGGAGAACTAAATATCCAAATAGAGATGTCTTCACATTCTACTCAGGAAGACACAAATCATGGTCCCGGATAGATATGGCCTGGATATCAAGAGAAATAATAAAGGAACTGAATGATATAGAAATACTACCTCTAACGTTCGCAGATCATAATCCGATTCTTTTGTCATTTAGGGAAACGAGAAAGAGTCCTAGATGGACTATGAATAAATATATTTTGAAGGATAAAATGTTCGTAGCTAATCTGAAAAAAGACATAAAAGAATTTTTTAAAATAAACTTACAAAATACAACCCCCATCCACATTGTCTGGGATGCATTTAAGGCATATATAAGAGGAAGATTGATTAGCCAAGCTGCATGGAGGAAAAAACAAGAAATGAAAGAATATAATTACTTAGTTAGACAAATCAAGATTGAAGAAGATCTTAGGTTCAAACAACAGGGGGATGTAAAATGTAAACAAAGATTACTATACAAACAACATAAATTAAACTTATTATTAAATAAAGAAATTGGTAAAAAAGTGCAATATAATAAATTATTCTTTTTTGAAAATGCCAATAAGCCATCTAGATGGCTGGCATACAGACTAAAAAAAGAGAGAGCAAAAAGAACGATAATCTCTTTAAAAAATGAAAAAGGGGAGAATAAACATCTCCAAGTAGAACTTAAACAGATAGCAGAAGAATATTTTAGCAAAATATATAAACAACAAGATGAGAATATGGATAATATTGAAACTTACCTGGAAAATAACTTAAAAGGTAAAAAATTTACAGCAGAACAAAAGGCAAGGTTAAGCGAACCAATTTCAATCTTTGAGGTTGTAGAGGCCATTAAAAGACAAAAGAAGAATAAATCACCCGGACCAGATGGCCTTTCAGGTGAATTTTATCAGATCTTTGAAGATCAACTATCGGATATCTATAAAGATCTAGTAAAACATATAAGCCAGACTAGCGTTGCACCAGACTCCTGGAATTCAGCTATGATAACATTAATCCCAAAAGATAAAGAGAAGCTAGATCTAATTGGAAATTATAGGCCAATCTCACTATTAAACGCGGACTACAAGATCTTTGCTAGTATTTTGGCAGAAAGATTTAAAACAATATTAAATCAGATCATTAATACCGATCAGGTAGGCTTTCTCCCTAAGAGACAGCTGAGGGAAAATATCCGAATCCTGATAGACGCGCTAGAATACTATGAGGTACACCCCGAAAAACCAGCAGCCTTCATATTTGTGGATGCAGAGAAGGCCTTCGATAATTTATCTTGGAAATTTTTGTTGGCAAAGCTGAGATACTATGACCCAGGAAACTACTTTAGTACTTTGATAGAAGCAGTATATAAAAAACAGTCTGCGAGGCTATGTATTAACGGAGATTTGTCGCGAGAATTCCCAATAGAAAAGGGAACAAGACAGGGCTGCCCCTTATCGCCTTTATTATTTATTTTTGCCCTTGAATCTCTGTGTGATCAAATAAGAGAGGATGGATTAATCAGAGGAATAAGATGCAAAGGCCAAGAGTTTAAACTACGGGCATACGCAGACGATCTAATGTTCATTATTGAAGATCCGGTAGAGTCAGTTGGAAGGTTAGTAGAAGAGATAAAGAAATATGGAAAAGTTGCGGGATTTATAATTAATACTAAAAAGACTAAAATCTTGATTAAAAATGGGTCAGAACATCAAAAATTAGAAATTCAAAGAACATCAGGATTTGAGGTTGTTAAAAAACTAAAATATTTAGGAATAACGTGTTCCAACAAAGTGAGCACCTTAATAGAAGATAACTATAATGTGTTGATAAAAAAGATCAAAGATGACCTTATGAAATGGAAAGAGCTTAACCTATCATGGCTAGGTAGAGCTGCAGCGATTAAAATGAATATCCTACCAAAATTTCTATTTTTGGCACAAGCACTACCGCTCCTGAAAAAAAATTCTTACTTTTATAAAGAAATAAATAAATTGACTAGGAACTTTGTTTGGGTCTCAAAAAAACCAAGAATTAGATGGAAACTATTACAGGATGTAAAAGAAAGAGGTGGGATAGGTATACCGAGATGGGAATTCTATGGTAAAGCTGCTGCCTTGGTATGGATAAAAGATTGGTTATTACTTAACAATAGCAAAGTGCTTGCATTAGAAGGACACGACCTGTACATGGGCTGGCATGCCTATGTATGGTACGAAAAACACAAAATTCATTCAAATTTCAACATACATATATTAAGAAAGACCCTTTTGGCAACATGGTTAGAGGTGAAAGAGAGCTGCTACCTCAAAATCCCATACTGGGTTTCTCCATTAGAAGCTTTTATTAGACCTTCCTTATTAAACACCCAAAATATAGTGAGTTATAGCAAATTAATAAATAATAAAGGTGATCTTAAAAATGAAAAACAATTAAAGGAGGAATTGGGCCTAAAACTATCTTGGTGGGAAAACCTACAATTAAGATCCAGATACCAAAAAGATATAAAAGAAGGAGTGGATATCAAGCCTAATGAACTGGATGAGATTTGGTTAAAAAGCAACGATAAACTAATTAATAAATTATATAAATACTTTTTAAGTCAAGAAATGCAGGAGGAAACTATAAGACCAACAATGATAGCGTGGATGAGAGATCTAGGGGGAAATGTAGATATTGATAAGTGGAATAAAACGTGGAGATCATTGAAATTTTTAAAATCGGTTAATTATAAAGAAAATATCTACAAAATGTTCTATCGTTGGCACTGGACGCCGGTCACGCTTCATAAATGCTATAAGGTTTCATATAAATGTTGGATTTGTGGGGAGAGAGGAACATATTTTCACATGTGGTGGGTATGTGGGAAAGTTGGGAAATTTTGGAAAATGGTTAAAAAAATGGCAGAAGAAATTCTGAAAATCAAGATACCACTAGATCCTATAATATTTTTGTTAAATATTACGCCAGAAGAGATGGATAAAAACGATCAGCGTTTGTTAGCATATTTGGTAACCGCAGCTCGTATACTAAGGGCTAAAATGTGGAAATCGGTAGAAATGCCGGCCCAAGAAGAACTAATTAGCTTGATATTGAAATGGGCCGAATTGGACAAATTAGGCTATCTTTTAAATCCATATGCTAAAACGGATGTGATCGCAATTTGGCTTAAATTTTATAATTGGATGGATTAATTGGATTAAAGACATGGTGTTCACGAGCTAGAGAAATAATTGGTTTAATAGATAAAACAATTTGTATGTATGTTGATATAATTTTGTATACAGAAAGTGGTGTGTTAATAAATAAAATAAAATTATCATAAAAAAAAAAAAAAAAAAGGCTAGTTTAAATACAGTATAGGTGACCAAGATCAATATGCAGCCTAAAGGCACGGCATACATTTACTCTGTACCTAATCATTCCTGAATTTTGGAAGGCACTTTAGATTTACAACCCTAAAAATGTAACTAGATTCAGGAGATCTCTCATCAACTGAAAATGTAAGCTGTTTTAAGTCCAGCTGGGGAGACGTGGTGAGTATACCACAGTTTCAGGTATCCCATTTTCTCTTCAAGACACCCAGTTGGCACAGTTAACTGTACTCTTTCATACATAATGCATTCAAATAAAGTCAGCACAGAAAGGCTTGTTTGCATCCCAGCCCAAAGTGGATGGAAGCTTGTTAGAACTAAATGAAGCTTATTCTTGTACCAGTTTGCAGGAATAATTGAGGAGACACACTGTGGACTTGGCTGCTGTTCTCCTATCCTCCTAACGAAGAGGCTCACTTTTGTCAGGTGGCACCAGAAGTCACCCTCTGTAGAAGAAACAGCCACTTGTACTTAAATCGAAAATATTAATGGTCTCGCCCATATGCTGATTCATTCCAGAAGGAGAGAGCAAATTATCAGAGTGCCATGATCTCAGCATTAATATCAATCCTACTGCCTGGTGCCAATGTTTTAGTAATAACACAATCCCCCTATCTGCGCACCTCATAATATCACTGGTAAGAATAACTGGTAATTTTATGCAAATGAACAAATCTGACACAATGTAATTGTATGAGGGGGACAATGGAACATTAACATTAAGATACCTAATTGACTAAATATTACACAGACTTTCCCTCACAATGAGCCTTTCTCTCCTCCCCAGCATAATTGTGTAATGACATTTATGTGTAATAGACTTGTGACATTATAAATGACACTTATGTCAGGATTGTCAGGCTGTGACAGCTCTGCTGACAGCTCTGGCAAGAAATTAATCACTTCTGAGGCTTGAAAGTTGCTCATTTGTTGCTGCCAAATAAGATCTTGCTATGGAAATGTTCCTGCTCCCACCCTTCTCTCCTCCCTTGGGGAAAATGAGCTACTGTTTCCCTCAGGGACCAGCCACTGATGGGATTCCTTCACAAGGGATGGCCACATTCAGCATGGTCAGTGAAGTCAAAAAGCCAGGGTAGACTCACTTGAACTTGCTGCACTGTATAGAGTCAGTAATGTAAGAGACCCTTGCCGGAGGATCAGGATGTGCATTTGGGATTTCCATTGAAAAAAACAACAGACTAACAGGAGGAAAGGTTTCCTTTATATTACTGAAGGACAATGCATGAACTACTGTACTTAGGGTTGCCAGGTCTCAGGCCATCATTGAAATCTCAGGGCTGTTAGCTACATGCACCTGCAGGCTTAGTCTATGACTTTATGCATACCTACTTACATGTAGACAAGAAATAACAGTGCAATAGAAATCTGTCACTAAATCAATAACTACATTTTACATTTAGTGCTTAGTCCATCTCCATGTATGCCAGAATTCCTAATGAAGTATGGTATTGCTATTCAGTGTGACATCACTGGGTCCCACCACCTGGCATCACCAAGTCCTATCTCATGAGACTCAAAATAATGCTGGGGACTGCTAACTCTGTGTGGAAAAGACAACTATAGGAGTAGGTGGGGTGAAAGGGCCTCCACCTGAGACCCTGGAGACCTACTACCAGTCAGAGTAGAATATACTAATCTTATTTATGTATATCCTGATTTTCTCCCCAGTTGACTCAAAGCAGCTTTTAGAACATTTTTCTCAAGTCCTCCATTTTCTCATAACAAGTTTGTGAGGTAGGCCAGGCTGACAACTTGTGACTGGCCTAGGGTCACCCAGCGAGCTTCCATGGCAGAAGTGGGGATTTGAACCTCAGTCATAGTCCACCACTCTGATCACTACATGACATTGGTTCTCTTGAGATAACAATGGTTTGACTCCATAAAAAGCAGCTGCATGTGTTTATGTATGTTCAAGCAAGTGGCATAACAGCTGCACTATCAGCAAATGTCATTCTTGGCATAAGGCATGCAGTGAACGGGCATAGTTTAATAGTCCCTGGGCATAATACTCCCTGAGCCCGTTCGCGGGGAGGGCGGGGTATAAATTGAGAGCCAGTTTGGTGTAGTGGTTAAGTGCGTGGACTCTAATCTGGGAGAACCGGGTTTGATTCCCCACTCCTCCACTTGCACCTGGCTGGATGACCTTGGGCAAGCCATAGCTCTGTACCAGCTGTTCCCTCAAGGACAGCTTGGGAAAGAGCTCTCTCAGCCCCACCTACCTCACAGGGTGTCTGTTGTGGGGAGGGGAAGGGAAAGGAGTTTGTAAGCCGCTCTGAGACTCTTAAGTGAGTGAAGGGCGGGATATAAATCCAATCTCCTCCTCCTCCTCCTCCTAAATCGAATAAATAAATAAATAAATAACTAGCATATTTGAAGTTGTAGATAAGTGTCCTAAATAAAACCGTGGGCAAAATTTGTTCAGAGCTTTTAGTGGGGAAGGGTGTGCTCTCACCCTAGAATGCAAATAAACATTTCAGAAAACTCTGTCCTCAAAAAGACTGCATATCCACTTTGACAGATTAATATCAAACACTGTGACATCAGTGTCTGACATGGCAGAGGTGTCTATGGCAATCATTGGGATGATTTTGTATGTATGTAGTTGGCACGACAAGTCAAACCAATGTCATACAGGGAAACCAGTAGAGATTAGTACTGCTAAACCCCCATTGGCCTCCAGCATGCAAACCTGCTGCACATAGGACTGGGCATGGAGAGTGCATGACAAGAATGAGTCAGGCAATGACTCATCCATGCAGCATTACAGTTGTATTACAGCTGCCATAGAGCCAGACACATTAGCAAGCGTATGTGTTTTATACTTGGTAGGGGGTTTGTTTTGTTTGGAAACAGGATTGCCTATGACAAGCTACAAAGCAGGATAGATTTCCCCCATTTCCCAAGCACAACATAATTTCATCAGCACAGGTTGCACTGTTTGTCATCATCATAGCTACATATATCTAGGGGCTACAATGGAAACCTAGGGGAAAGTATGCTTTAAAAAAATCTGACATACAGTCTGTTGAAAGGCTTGAGCAGGCTGGCTAATAAAAGGCATTTTGAAATGCGCACATAATGAATTGGGGAAAAATAAGGATCAGTATTTGGGCTATCATTAAAATAGCATCATGTCCTATTGAAAAATATGTTGTTCACATTTTCCCTAATAGCTTCTAAAGCATAATCTAACACATGGATAGGGAAAGGAGCAAGGTAAATACACAGAAAGAGAGTCAAATTCTACACACCATAGAAGTATTTGTAAGGTTCCATTGTATCTCCCTTTAAAAAGATGTGCAATCAATATCACTGTCTCCTGGGCACATGGTATACTGGTGAGAATGAGTCATTTAAAAATTATCCTCTGGTCCTTTTTTGGGCAGAGCATCAAACAGCTTCAAAACGCTTTATCTGTGGATATGTCTGTGGAAGTTGCAACTCTTCTGGTTTAGCCTATCGTGCTATGATGTCACAATGGAGAATGTACCACCCACCTCATCAAGCAGACTTGCATAAATGGTGCTGGTCTCACAACAGTCACATATGTCTTAGGTGCATGAGGAGGGTGGTATTTTAATGGCAAAACAGATTTATCTAGCTCTCCAGAAAACAAACATGTAGACATACGCTTAAAAGTATAAACAGCCACGAATCTGCTTCATTACAAGTTGTAATGTGTTTATTTGTAACATTGCATTTGCAAGATAGGAAAACATAACTTGTCTCTCAGGAAGTCCACTGCAATGCAGAAAACTGAAGCAAATGTCTGCCAGTTTCCAGGCAGGTACTAGAAATACTAGAAGTTGCTTCTTCCCAATTTAAGAGCCATAAAATCTACCTCAAACCATTATTTGTTTTTGAGTCCATAAACCAGGCTTACACAATTAACAGTGGATAGATAGTGTGTAGAAGATGTTGGTCATATGGGGAGGATTGTGAGGAAAGGAAGTACCAAACACACAGTTTCATGTTTTCTCCCTCCCTCCCTCCCTCCCTTTTCTTTCTTTCTTTCTTTCTTTCTTTCTTTCTTTCTTTCTTTCTTTCTTTCTTTCTTTCTTTCTTTCTTTCTCACTGCCTTTGGGGGTCCTATATAAGCATTAGTTCTGTGTTTTCATTAGTTATGTCACTGCCTAGAGTTCTGTGTTTTCATTAGTTATGTCACTGCCTAGAGCTGTATGCACTAGGCATGGACTAAGTTTTGCTTGTACGCACTGGGAGGCAGAAAAGGAAGTTACAGAGTGGGGGCTAAGATTTCCCTTTCTCTGCAGAATAGGTAGGCACTGCAGCTGTTTGGCAGGAGACAGATACAATGGATTAGCTTGCACATGCAGGCAAACAGGCCAGGGCTCCTGCTGTTGCTGCCGGCTGTGAGGCCGGCTCCTGTTGCTTCCGCGAAGCCGCTGCTGACCAGCGCGGAAGGCGCGAGCCTCCCCCCATGTCTTATGGTCAGGTGCGTCGTATGGTCCGAAAAATACGGTATATCAATTAGAAACAAAGCATGAAGTATCAGACAATGACAATCAGGGGACCTGAAAGAGCTTCTCATATTCCCCTCCCCCACTACTTTTTCTGTCCTTTCCCTGGCTCCCTCCATAGTCTCTCTCCTTTCCAGCACCCAGCCAAACTACTGTAATCTGCTTTCCTGTCTTCAGCTTTCTTTCCTTCCCTCCCCCAGCAGCCCTTCCCCTGGGAAAACTCTGACCAAGTTGTGTGGTGCTGGCTGATGTGGAACCTGTGCAGTGTGGAACCTGCAAAGACTTATGAGGAGTACCTCACATTCCCCTGCATCACCCCCCCACACTATTCCCTCTTTCTCTTTTCTTTCCCCTTGAATAGTAGCAAGTAGCCAAACCTGGGTAAGTTATCCAAGTCACATGGTAGCAAGTTGCCTGGTGGTTGTTACCAGGGCTGTCTCCAATTAATCTTCCCACAAGGCCAAAACAGCCCTAGAATGTATCCTAATCTTTTCCCCTGTCATTTCCTGACAGAAAACAAGACTCAAGGGCTAGCAACACTGATGCTGTTGCCTAACAATGGCCATTAAGGGCATCCATTTCTTAAAGCTAGAGATACTCTTGTTATCCTTTTGGGAGGGTTTGATCCATTACCATTTTTTAACCATATTGGGCAGGCCATTCTACAAAATGGGGGTTAGTGGTATATGCTCAAGTATAGCTGAATGAAAAATACATGAAAAAATACTGTTTTTTGCTGAATAAACATTAGAGAACCTCCCTGAAAAACTGGTTATCCCAATATCAAATAAATCCCCCCATAATTGGTTTTATTTGGGATTTTGTTATAACAGCAGTTAAACATCTTCTGACTTGTTTTTCCCTTCCTTTGAAGGCTTCCCAGACAACAAGAGGGAGGAGGCAGTTGTCACAAGCTTCTGTGAATTGTCATTGGTTCTGTTGCACTTGCAAAAGTGCCCCCCCACTTGAGATTGATCTGTTGAAGAAGAAGAAGAGATTGGATTTATACCCCACCCTTCACTTACTTGGAGTCTCAGAGCGGCTTACAAACTTCTTTCCCTTCCCCTCCCCACAACAGGCACCCTGTGAGGTAGGTGGGGCTGAGAGAGCTCTTTCCCAACTGTCCTTGAGAGAACAGCTGGTACAGAGCTATGGCTTGCCCAAGGTTATCCAGCCAGGTGCAAGTGGAGGAGTGGGGAATCAAACCCGGTTCTCCCAGATTAGAGTCTGCGCACTTAACCACTACACCAAACTGGACTTCTGTGAATTGCCACTGGTTCTGCAAAAAAAAAAATCTGCTGGGATTCTCTGGTTTAACATCAGTTTTGTTGGACTTGCCCAGCCACATTGGCCCTCGGTTCTGCTGAGCTTTTCTGGTTACAAACTGGTTCTTTTGGGCTTGCAAAAATCCCCCCCACCACCACTTGAGTTTGTTCAGCTGGGATTCTATAGTTTGACATTAGTTCTGTTTGGCTTTGCCACATTTGCTTGTGGTTGTGGTGTGATCCTGGGTTCTGCACTGGTTCTGTTGGGTATGTTGCTGGTTTGTGGCATGGGAGGCATTGCCCAGTGTTGATGCAGTCATGCCTCTTTGCTTTTGCCCTGGAGGGAAAAATGTTTTCCTTCCTTTGGAAAAAAAATGGAGGATGGATGGGGGCACCTTGTTTTGGGGCCCATAGAATTGGACTCCGTGACCCAATCTTTAAACTTGAGGGTTCTTCTGTGGGCAGGCACCATTAGCTGTGGAACAATTTTGGTGCCTCTAGCTTAAAACTAGCTCCCCACTCAGTAAGTTCCTCATATTTTTTTTAATGGTGCCAAATAATATTGGATTCCCAAATAAATCCGGATCCAAATGCCACATTGGTACTGGGATCCTGAAAAATGAGGAATACTAATATTTTGGGGGGTTCACTGTACCCTAATCAACCATAAAAAGGATGTATACCCCTAGTGGGGGCCACAACAGAGAATGCACATATGTGGGCAGTTGTTGATCATGGCTATTTATACATTGGCAATAGCATAAGGCCCTGTTCAGATGAGCAGCACTGTTGTGATGGAGAATAGGAGGACAGGTGGTTCTGTAGATGAGAGTCCAAGGCCATGAAGAGTTTTGTATATGATAGATAGTACCCTGAATTGAACCTGCTAACTGATGCACAACTAATGGAGTGATGGCAGAGTGAGTTAATTTGCATGGTCTGGCCAGATCTTAATAATAACCAAGCTGCAGCATTCTGTAGCAAGTAAAGTCTCCAAATTGACTTCAAGGGCACACCCATAGAGAGTGCATTACAATAATCTAGCCTTGAAGTTATCATGGCATAGATCCAGGTGGCCAGATCAGCTGAGTCAGGATAGAGGGTCATCTTCCAGGCTAAACTGCATCATCTTGTTTTCTGTTAGAAATGCTGACTCCAGTATGACTCCTACAATCTGAACAGGGTCAGCAAAGGACAGAGGTGGAAAGCACAAGGTCCTTTAAGATCTCAGTCTTCCCTACCAGCATTACCTCCATCTTGCTAGTTTATTCACTCTTAACCATTTAACTACAACAGTTAAACTGTGGCTGAAGACCTCTACTACATCACCAGGAGATTTGGGTAGAGTAATATAGAGTTGGATGCCTTTAGCATATCAATGATACCCAATTCCAAAATGATGAATGATTGCGCCTACAGGTTTTACATAGAAATTGAAAAGCATGGAAGATAGGACTGCAACCTGAAGAACTCCACAGGACAAACCCCACAATGATGACAACTGGTCTCTGATAACAACACTTTGAGACTGGCCTATAAGAAATTATTTAAACCAGTCCAAAATGCATCCCCTAATATCTACTTCTCCCTTTAAATATCTAAAAAAAAATGGCATGGTCCACAGTATCAAGGTAGGTAGCAGGTAAATCCTATAGGAGGAAAAATGAGGCATGGCCATAGTCCACATTCAGATGGAGATCATCCACTAAGGACACCACCACCATCACCATATAATCCAGCCTGAAACTGTACTGAAAAGGGTCCAAAGCAGACAAGTTATCCAAGAAGACCTGGAGTTAACACACCACCACTCTCTCAATAATCTTGCCCAGAAAGGGCATATTAGAGACTGGGAGATAATTGGCCACATCATTTTTCTGTAGGGTGCTCTTTTTTTAGTAGTGGACAGATAACTGCCTCTTTTAGTAGCTGAGTGAAAGTGCCCTGAGTCAGTGATTTCTTTAGAATGGACACCAAGGGCTTATTCGTATGCTTTTTTACATGATTTCAGCAACCAGAGAGGACAAGTGGTAGCATTCACGGATCCCAAGATACTGTTAACATCCATCATGGTGGCAGCTGATCGTTCGGCTGGCTGCATCCCTTCTAGCTCCTGTTATCCCCGTGAGAAGTTAGAGTTCTGCTTATCGAAAACACAGACTTGACTGGAATAAATATCAATGCCAGGTATGGGAAGAACTAGGACAAGGAAAGGTGCCAAAAACCCTTCTTACTGACCTCCTAAAAAGAGCAATATTGATAGCGAACTCTCGGAAGACTCAGAGGCTTCTCTGATACAGGAAATGGTGACAGGTGGGAGTAGCCCTAACCAAAGTGAACAAACTGTGATATTGCATGCCCTAACAGAGATAAGGAATGAAAATAAGACTGATATGAAGCTACTGAGTGAAGAGGTTGGGCAATTAAAGAAGGAATTTGGATTGCTTAAACAGACACTGGAGCCAATAAATAAGAAATTAGACGAGCTTACTGCAGCTTTGAAAACGACAGAGAGAGAGAGAGAGTGCAGCATTTGGCAAAAAAGACTGTAGAAGATGTCAAAGAACTTATGAATTTTGAAATATGGGCTAAGAATAAGATTATACTCCAGGAAACAAAACTGAGAAAAGAAAGCCAAAATACATGGAATATCAGTAAACTTTGGTGAAAAAGAAAATTTCACTGCAGCTTTAAATAAATGGCTGACCCAAATCCTTCTTGCAGCAGGAGAAGCAGTATCTCCTGAAGGGATTATCAGCTCTGCTTTTCGGTTAAACATTTCTAAAAACTCTCCTGAGAATGCCTCACCAGACATCATTGTTGAGTTTAAACAACTACAGATGAGAAATAAACTTTTTGCAATTGCAAGAGACAAGCAAGGACTGAGTTTGGAGGATACGATTGTATATCTGTTCCCTGACATTCCAGCGGAGGTAATAAAAGCAAGAAGATGTCTCAGAGAAACAGCGAAAATCCTCAGAGATAAAGGAATTCTTTATAGACGGCTACCTTTGGGACATTTAGTTGTTTAAATGGAAAATAAAATGTTTACAGCATTTGATGAGATTACAGGGAAAAACTTAACAGAAGCAGTAACCAAATTAAGGAATGGAAGTGCCTGAAATGTAATATCATGTTTGGTAGCAGAGTGGTGGAAAGTAATTTGTAAAGTAAGATAGAGTTAGTATATTAGTATGTTAGAATATAGAGTAAGTTAGAGCCAATAGATAGGATGTGGATAATAGGATTGGAATTGTCAAACTAATGGTATAGCAAGGAGGGGAAGGGTGTGCCTCCCCCAAGACCTCCGATTAGAGGGAGGAGGGTACCCTTCTGTTGCAGAGATTTCTCTGCAACACCCAGTTTTCAGAGGCAACCCTGTTCAACTATCTTTTTTAGGTTTGGAAGAAGATGTATTATAAGTATAAAATAAGTGTGTATGGAGGGAATCCAGTTAAAGAAGAAAAGGAGTTTGAGTTAAATTAATGAAGAATTTAATAATGTTTAGATCATGAATTAGAAAAAGTTGTACGGGTTAAGCGGGTAAAGAAAGGGGATATGATGAGGATGCTTTTAATGTTTAATATGATTTCTTGTAAGAGTAGAACTTAATGAAAATGTATAAAATATCTGGATATATGTACGCTTAATAAAAATATTAATTAAAAAAAACCCATCCATCATGGTGAATGAGTCAAAATGGTCCATAAATGGACCAGATCATGCATTATGCATTTCTTCTGTACAAACTATGTTATAGCCAGCATCCAAATCAGAATGTATGTGTGAGGCCTCTCATCCACCAATGCCACCTTCCCACCTCTGCTTTATGTCCCACTGCTCTGGACTTCCCCAGGCCTCAGAAAAGGGGATGGGATGACAAGGTCTACTGCACCCAGGTCCAGCCTTTCCCCTTTGTACGGACCCTGCCCCCTCCTCCAGCTGAGACCCCCTTGGTCAGTGGGATTCTCCTCTTATTTTGTACTTAGTTGTTTTAATAGGCACCCCCTTTGAAAGCCTTTGAAAGCCTAAGTGCCAGGGGATCTGGAACTTAGAAAGTCTTATAAAGGCAGCTGGGTATAGCCATGAGGGCCCAGGAAAGAGGTACAGGTATGCTGGCATTACAAACTGATTAAGTGAAGTCTCTCCCATCTCAGGTTTCTCAGTAACAATAAGATTTCACTTCATTCTCAGTAACAAAAACATATCCCAGAGGCATCTGCCTAGCCCAAAGAAGTTGCTATTTCATTAACCAATGACCGGTTCATCTTTCAGGTCCTCTCTGGGTGGTAAGCTGATAGGCAATCATGCAATGAGTTGTGGCTCTGACTGAACCCTGGCTCCAGCAGTGGCACTGGGTCCAGCTTGGCCAGCCTGTCCATTGGCAGCAGCTGCCCCAGGTACAGTATGGCTGGCCCAGACACTGATGACAGAGGTAGGGCTGGGCTTGGAGCAGCCAGTCCAGGTGATGGCAGCCAGGCTGGGCTCAGAGTGGTTGGCCCAGTCATCAACAGTGATGTCTCCTGTTGAGGTCAGCCTGGTGGGGTTGTCATTGTTGCAGCTATCACTGTTGAGGCTGGGTTGGGTTTCAAACCTGGGCAGTATGTAAAAGATTTTATCAGAGGAAAATCTTTGCAAAAATATCACAAATAATTACCAGTTCCTGCAGCAACAGAGAGTCAAAATAAATAATAATAATAAAGAACAAACATACACACACACCCTTCTCCTTTCTTTACTGATACAAGCCACTGAAACTTTCCTTACCACCACCTTTCTCTGCCAGAGACAGAAATAAAGGGATGGGAAGCTGGTGAAGACTGAAAGAGGAAGACTGGGAGAGGACATCTAGTGCACCTCTGGAATGGGGTGGTGGAGGGTGGGGGCTCATAAATGTTAGGTTCCCAGCAGCCAAATGTTGACTCTTGTAAAAGGATTCCATCTAGTGTCTTCTATGTACTCTTTCTGTAATCTTCAGTCATCCGTGCCCTTTAATGCAACAAATATAACTGAGAAGAACAGCTACACAATGATACGAAGATCTTCAAAAACTGGAAAACTTGTAATGACAACACAGAAGGTCTTACAGGATCATTGTGTTGTATAGATCCAATGTACCATGTTTAGGGTGCTGGATGGGGACTGGAGAGACCCAGATTCAAACCCCCAGTCAGCCATGAAGTCCAATGAATGACCTTGTACCAATCAGCCAAATGTACCTCATGGGAAAGATAGACAGGAAGAAGGGGAAAACGTGTATACTAGTCTGAGCTCCTTGGAGAAAGGATGGGGTAAAAATGAAGTAGACTCATAATTCAATAGAATCTCAGTACTAACGGAATTAAGAACTAAAACACTTTCCCAAGCAGGCAATTGTAGGACCTTCAGTCCCAAACATAAGTTGACTGAATTTGCTATTTTAAAACTCTGTCCCAAGAAAAAGACATTTTGGGTTGGAAGATGAGGGCACAGGTTGAAAGTGCTTTTCTTTTGTCTTATTTTGAAATAATATAGCTAGTTCTGGTTGGGCCTGTAGCTCTTTGGAGCCACAGAATTCAAATTCCATTTCCCATTATCTCACAGAATTCAAATTCCATTATTTCCCATTAAATCCCATTTCCCATTATTAAAATGAAACCCTTGCCTCGTAGCTGTGAGATACCATCCTCGCCATAAGAGCTCAAGAGCTGCAGCTGATGTTCTGACTCTCCCCACCTAAGCAGTTCTGTCGCCCCAAACTCCATCCTGCTTGATGTATTATTATTCTCCTCACTTAAATGAATTAATTCACTGTGTGGAAGTGTATCGAGCAGAAGGGAAGAAAATGGGGATAAATGGAGCCAGATACTAAAGTAAGGAATTACCATATCAAATTAGATCTTCAGTATATTGAGCCTCTCTTTCTGTCTTCCACGAAGAAGTCACTTTCTCCTAATAATTCAGGATTATATATGGAGGACTAATTAGACATTCTTCCGGGCTGTGGCAATCTTTCTGAAGCCGAATTCTCATGATGCTGGTATATGTGACTGGAACTTATTAGTGAATTTGGGTAACTTATTCTCTTTGCCAGAAGGTAGTTCACATTTACATTCTCAAACAGTGATGGTTTATGCTAGCAATAATTTCAGCAGTAGAGTATTTTACATCTGTACTGACCACACTGCCTACTTCGTTCAATCTTCACTGAGCTGACAGAGCAGAGTGTGTAGAAATTATATGCTTTACTGATGAAGTTAGTGCGGGAGTAAATTATTTCTGTGTGTATGCACCTAGGGTGATAGGGAATGCAAGTAACTCTTCTCAAGTCATGCAGTAGAACAATGAGATCATGCTGGAAGAGACGGCGCCTCTTCCTTCTGCAGGGTTTTGCTGACTTGCAACTGTCACAAAATGAGCAGTCAGAAATTCAGGATAAGCTCTTTTTTTAGCCCAGAGGAGTCAACTCCTCACTCACTACCCGGTTTGGTTACGTGCTATCATCCTCATCTGATGTGTAGAGGATGTATGAGGCTGTCACAGCCACTTTGCTTTGAGTACTGGAGATCCCTGTTTCATTCTTCTCCACTGTAGTAATTAGATGGCACAGTTGCTGGAATGCAGGGAAAGGAGAAGTCCATTGCATCTGAGTATCAGTCTCCCTTTGATGCACAAAATAATGTGAGAGAAAATGGCTTTAATTTAAATTTGAAGAAGGGCTGATTAGAATGCTTTTTGAAACTCAGCTATCTTGCAAAAGAAATGCATTTCCTTATTTTGACACTGTAAGGGCCACCTTTTAAATAAGATAATACCCCAATGAACATACAGCATGTCTTCACTCTGTTTCTGTTTACTAAGTCATAACTACTGGTGGCATGCACACATATATGTACTTCAACCATGATTCATACCTTTGCTCGTTCAAATAGGGATCTGTGGATTTCCTTCTTCCATTCCATTCCATTTCTCTCTGTGTGCTGCTTTGCACTCTTCTGCAATTCTTTTTAAACCTGAAAGATTTTTGAAAGTTGATCTGGAGTTGAAGCATATGTTGTTTGCTACAGCTTTCAATTCCTCAAGTTTATTTGCATTTTTCTTCTTCTGGAGCACTGACATGCACTGATAACACTACAGAAATGAATGTTGATACAGTTATATTTAATACAATTGGATCTTTTGGGTTGGCGTTTTGCTGACATACATACTTCTGCATGTGGGTAAAATGATACCCCCAAAGAACCATGGTGCAAATATATATGTAATGATATCACAATTGCACTTTTGTTTTTTTAACAATATGCCCATATGCCAAATGTGCGTGGTTCATATCTAACTATGAAGATAATATATGGGGATAAAAAACTGTGCTCTTGAAAAAAATCAGAAAAAAAATACAAAACAATGAGGGTCTATAATAAAAAACAATACCAGGTAATTCATAGGGCTGCAGTCTGGGGAGAAATTCTGAATGAGGAGGATTTTGGAAGCCTCCCTGCCTCCAAGCAGTTATGGAAAAAGATAAATAGAAAAGATTGATATGTAGAACTGTTTCTGATCTCTTCCAGATTGTCATATGGAGCCCTGGAATATCATCTGAAAACTCATGCACCATCTTCCAGTAGGACACAGCAGGTTGCCACTAGACCTAAAAAACTGAATTTATACAACAAAATACATACATGTCACTACTAATACACCATGGATACTTTGTGTTTTTCACCTTAAGCACATCTGAAAATCTAAAGTCTTGGGCATATCTAAAATGATGCTACATTATCTGAGCAACATGCACAGTTCTTCCCATGATTATGCTGATCATTTACATGGATTGTTCTTCACATTCCATTTGCTCATTTTGTAAAAAAAAAAAAAAATCAGTATATATCCCACTTTGTCCTTGACCCACTCTTTAAATAACCCCCTTACTTTCCTAACCCATGCCATTAAACACCAGTTGCCAGAGAGAGGGAGCTCCAGAATAAATTCATTGCCAAGGGAATATATAGCAGTCTTTTGTTAATGACCTTCAATCCGAAGTTAGCACAAACTGAAGCTAACTTCAATTTGAACTTAGTTTACTGGGAATTTTCAGCCAGGGAAGCAGAGAAAGAAACTCTGATTGTGAGTGTATTTTGTACCAGTGGTAAATCTGGAGGTTTTTGCCTAACTAATGCAGTTTACTGAGGATGCACCTGAAATTCCAGGTCCAAGTTTCTTAAAGTACCCCAGTTCCACAAGAAAAAGTATTGTATTGCTCCTGGTTTAGGCTCAGGCTATGGCTTTGCCAAACCTCCAGTAGAAAAATGTTTCAGAAACATGAGGCAGAAGGTACCAAAAGTCACCTTCTTAATCATTCTTGAGACCATTCTTGATCCACAGGACAGGGTACCTAAGAACTAAAACTAAAACTTTCAGGAGCAATAACAGCTTGATAGTATTGTGAAAACCAATGCAAAGTTCTGAGGCTGGGATAGATTTGCTGTCAAAATTGTCAAAATAAATTTGAATAGAATACTCCTACTTCATAAACATTGGCCACATCCATCTTGCACATATTTTTGAGGAATCCATTATCTATGGTGGCCAGTATTCAACAGATCCTGGTGGGCAGCTGTGTTGTTCTGAAAGCAATAGAACAAAAATTGAGTCCAGTGCATACGAAAGCTCATACCTTGAATAAAACTTTGTTGATCAAGGTGCCACTGGAGTCAAACTTTGTTCTAGTATTCACTAGAGTTAGGCATAGGTTTAATTGCACTTGACGTTATATTGTACTGAGAAACATGTTGCTCTTACTCTAATAAGCCTAGGCCTTTTCATCACATCCTGAAATCTGAGCTGGGAGATTTTCCATAAAGTCTGCTGCTTAGTGCTGGACTATTAGATTTGGAAATGGAATTCCTTCTGCATCTGTTCTGTCACTGCCCTGAAGCTCTACTATAAGGACCTTTAGATGGTCAGTCTTCTCTACTATAGTCCAGGAAAAAAATACTTCCCTTGGCAGTAAATGTTAGTACAAAATAATAGCCCCATATTGTTGGGTATCAAGCTTTCAGCATCAAAAGTAGATACATTACCATAGCAAAGAAATAAAGCTCTAATTTGGTGTGTAATTCTGTCAAAGGAAGAAAGTATGGTTTTCATGGTTGTTGATAGTCTGCTTTATATGTCAACTTGTCATACCTGTTCCCTCCAGACTTGTGCAGGACTCTGTGATATTGATGACAGTGGAAGAGACCGCATCTCACACATTAGCAACATACTTTACTTCTTTAAGTCACACTATGTCAGTCCAGAACAACCTGCCACATTTATCCACGCATTAATGGGAAATCATGAATGGGAGTGAAGAACTGTGCAAGGATGTTCTGGGGAGAATTAGCTTCCAGTAAACTAAATGAGAGTGCTTTGCATGAAATACATGTATTCTCCAATATTATTACGGAATACCTTAGCTGGGAAATATAATTTTTCCAGTGTTTCATAGTCTAGGGGTTAAAGTGGGTGAGAAAAAATTATAATCTGACTTTCCTGAAATATCAACACAGGCAAAATAAACATGGAAATGGAAAGAAAGGGAACCACAGCACGCAAGACACAGTGCTTAACACAGGTTGCTAATAGATTGTTTTATTGAAATATTTCATTAAATGCTTACATATCTTCTAAGTCTGCAGGACTAAGAAAACAGCTAATCTGCAAATGGCAACTGCTCCTGAAATTTTGTGTTTGATAATTTTTTAAATCATGTTTAGAAATAGAGAACACTTGCAACAATGTGTGAAAAGCTAAAGTAAGTTGAAGATCAAGGACACTTGGTCCTTGAACCTCTCTGTGTAGTCAGCCTCTTTCTCCCTATCCCAGCCTATACAGCAAGGTAAGGGGAAACAACCCTGAAAGAGCCAAAGATGGTTGGACTTGATGGGCCTGGCAAAAGGGCAACAAAGATGTCAAAAGGAACTGGATGCACCTGCATTTGGGAAAGTAATGGGGAAGGGGAAAGGAGGTGAAGAAACAGCAGAGAAGGGCTAGAGACACCATCATGTAATCAGCCCTACAAAGGATGAAGGAAAGATGAGCCAGAGCAGAGTTCTACTTTCCATAATCAAAAATCTTTCCTGCTCAGGCAGCCTATTTACACCATCAGGCCTGGCTAACTTAACCTTTGGGGGGGGGGAAATAAAACAGGCAAATAATACAGGGATGGGCTATAGATCTAAAGATTAAATTTAAACCAAGAAACAGATGGGGCCAGCCATTACACACAAAAGAAAGGAGCCCTAATAGTTCCAGTTTCCAGATGTGTTGAGTGTTTGTGTGCTCCAGGGGTCTTCCAAGGACAAACATAGCTAAGAAAAAGTAAGGTTCCTCTTATGTTATCTTATTTTTGGTGCATTCTTGGTCAAATTTTGGGGTGCACTCACCTTTGGGTAAATGTAATTTCAAGTAGGCTTTATTTTATATACAAAACAATCCTTGTCTTGGAGTCTCTGTCTTTCACTGCTGGATACAAAGCTCATGGGCCCAGAGCCCTGCCTTAGGGTCTGATTATCCCTTGGGGAATGAGGTGAAGGGGCCACCGGTACAATTGTGCGGTAGGGTGTTTTGCAGCAGGGAAATTTCTAGGCAAGCATATGCTCATTCACATATGAAGCTGCAAGTTGGTAAGGCAGTGTAATTTTAAAGGGCATTTCTAGATTAAGCTATTACTGTCCTTGGTTGTTTGTTCTTCATGATTTGCTAATTTGAAGGTTAAGGGATTTACACTGTGCTATGCAGTTCTATGTCAAAATGGATTATAGATTTGGCTATTTCCACTGATTCAACCACTCCCATACACACACAGAGGAGATATCCAACTCTCCCCAAGCCATTCCTGTAGGTCCACTAGGACTCAGATGCAGAATTTGGGGAGGGGACATTTTGCTGCAGTAGAAGGAGGGAGCAATCATAGAAAGTCCATGGATGGAAACCCCTCCTGGCTGCAGAAATTTTAGGCAGGATCCATATTTTAATTATGTTGTTAGCTGTTCTGAATAATATGTAGATAATGATGCAATGCTATCAATGATGTGATGCTATCAACAATACCCTGTAAAATAGTATACAAAGTTCTTACAATTTTCCCTACGTGATTACTGAACCGGGACAATTAATCATGTAATTGTAAAAGGGAGAATTTTCTACATCTGCCTATTTGCATGCTAAAATTAATTTAAGGAAGCAGGCAGAAAATGACCAAAAACATGCCTTTGCATAATGCAAGAATGCACTAGTTTGACATGCCTGAATGATATGGAGACGTTCTCAGGAGCTTGAAGTGCACACATATTTCATAACCTATGTGCACCTCCTGCTTGCAAACATCTCCATGGAGGCATGAGGAAATCTGAATTCACTGCATGTTTGTAGGTTCATTCTCATCTGAACAACTCCCCTTGTGGGGGGGCTCAAGGAGCCAGTATTACACAAAGCTTTTTTTGTGGCTGCTATGTGCCCAAGTGGTCATGTGATTAGGCACTTAGACATATGGAACCTTTCCTACATTACAAAGAAAATAAATAAAGAATAAATAAGTGTATCACAGTGCATTTCCTGCAGCTCAGTTGACATAAGGAAAGAAGTTAACTCACACCTTTCATCTGATTTCCTTATTGCTACATTTTCTCCTGCTGCCTCTTGATCTCTTCTGCCTGTTCCTTACTGTGTAATGCAAATAAGAGGTCTCTGGTATGAGATCCAGAAACGTATGGTTGCCTACCAAAAAAGTAGATTGTGTGGGTGTTAGGACAGACATGGTGTTATTATGCTTAAAACCAGGAAGCAGGGAACAGTTGACATGTTACACTCAACTTCTTCTAGTGATAGAATTTAAAGACATTCCTTTATATTTAATAGGAATTGAGATTTTTTTTTAACTTGTGTTAAGACATGCTGTTAGTTCTAGAGAAAGGCTTAGAAACAGCTGCACAAGAAGTTTGATTTGCTTTGCATATGAAAGCTGTTTTAAACCAGTCTTCATTTAGTCAGAAAGCCAGTGTGATATATACTCTCGGTCTAAGATTGTCTGGCAGACAGAAGTTCTAGCTCTTTAGTGTTATACACCACTAGGCGGTGAGCTAGACTTGTTTTTAAGGCAAGAGATATTTCAGAGGTGGTTTGCCATTGTCTTCCTCTGCATCACAACCCTGGTATTCCTTGGAGGTCCAAGGAATCCAAATACTGGCCAGGGCTGATCCTGTTTTAGCTTATGAGATCTGGTGGGATTGGGATAGCCTGGGCTACCCAGGTCAGGGCTGGTATAGCGGGTATGTTATAGCGTCATGGAAGCATGCTGAGTGACCTTGGGCCAGTTACACACTCTCAATCTATCCTCTCTCACAGGGTTGCTGTGAGGATAAAATGGAGGACAGAAGAGCAATGTTACTGCTTTAAGTCTCCATTCAAGAGAAAGGCATGGTAAAAATTATGTAAATAAATAGTTTTTCTCTGTGGACCCCATAATACACCCCCTACCCTTTGTTCTCAGCCTGGAAAGGAGGAATGGGAAACAGGCCAGCCTATTACTGTCCCACAGCAAAACAAGTGGTGCTTTTCTTCTTTAGCATATAAGTAAGTAGAAGTTTTATATTAATCAAAGTCTAATAGGGGCACTATGTCGAACAACTTGTGCTCCACAACCATCTAGCAACCAGCCTATGAGCCTTGAATATGCTGGGTGAATGAATGTCCAGTACTTCCTGGTCTACATTACAAGGCTAGCTCAAGTTCAAACCCCTTTTTTTCTTTTTGAAGCGAAGGCCAAACAGTGAAGTACAGTGTAAAAGAACAAATGAGAGGCTGCTCCATGATGGCTCCTTGGATATTTGAAATGATTGCTTCATTAGGAGCTCTAACTAGAAACATTCCCAGATCTCCATCCTGTTCCAAACAATTGCAGTGAGAAAGGTGTGCGCCATATGCTCATACAGGACATGCTTTAATTACTTCTGCCACCTGGCGGATTAAACGTGGAGCTGCAACCCTTGATTGAAGCGCTTTCTAAGTAAAATGATATGACAACCAACACATACAAAATTATACCTGGCTTGGCCATAGCTCTTCAGTTATTGGATGAGATAATATAAATGCAAAATTACTCTCCAGAGACCCTCAACTTCAAGAACGTTAGTCTCACTTTGAGATTCCCTGCCAGCTGAGTCTCTCTTGACCTACTCCAACTGCTAAATCCTGTCCCTGACCTTAAATTAGGGTTTTCCATACACTGAGCCTATATCAGAACAAACAGGGTTGCCAGCCAATGGCTAGCTACTGCCAGGAGATGGGGGGAGGTGCCAATACCACACACCATACCACTTTTTTTTCTCTTGTCACTGCTCCAAGGAGCAGCAGAAAGATGGAGTTGCCAGCTGGAGACTCTTGCCACAGCAAGAAACCTGGCAACTCTGTGAACAAAACATCTGAAGGACTTTCAAGAGCCAGTTTGGTGTAGTGGTTAAGTGCGCAGACTCTAATCTGGGAGAACTGGGTCTGATTCCCCACTCCTCCACTTGCACCTGCTGGATGACCTTGGGCAAGCCATAGCTCTGTACCAGCTGTTCTCTCAAGGACAGTTGTCTCAGAGCTCTCTCAGCCCCACCTACCTCACAGGGTGTCTGTTGTGGGGAGGGGAAGGGAAAGGAGTTAGTAAACCACTCTGAGACTCCAAGTGAAGGGCGGGGTATAAATCCAATCTCTTCTTCTTCTCTTCTTCTTCTTCTTTCCAGATTATCAGCATATCATTTATGCACAATGACCCAAAGTATCTTTTACAGATACATTAGCACTGCAGGAAAATTGCATTTCCCTATGATTAATACTGCAATATTTTGACACTGTAGTCCAGTTGCAATTGCTAAGGGCTGTCTGAAGGCCAACGTATCCATGACACCAGACTTCCCTGACTGGTACTCCAAATACATAATTTCACCCTGGAAAGCAATCAGTTGTTGGGGTGCTGGGGAAGGGGTATTGAATTCTAGCATATATCAAACCCCATTTCTGTGGTTGTAGATGGTTCAGATGGACTGCTTTAAACACTGGTAAGGACAAAAGACAGGTAACTGTATCGTGTTCCCCCTCCTTTGTTTTTAAATGAAAAAAGCTGCAACCGACTACTTCTGAAAGCAAAATTAGCTAGATGAGGCACAAGGCACTAAACCTGCTGCAAAGAACTGCTAGAATATGCATCCAGATACAACAAGTTTTACCAATAAAGTGATTTGGGGAATGTCTTCTTCCCAAGTCTGGTTCATTAGCATACACTGTCTTATCAGATGATGGAACAGATCCCAAGAGTCCAACCTCCCTGTCCTGTTTTCTTACTGCTACCACACACCTTAAAGAAGTCCCTTTATATTCATGCACCCAATAGCCCAGTGGCCATTTATCCATTATGTTATCCCATAGCACTTAGGAATAGATATAAGAACTACAAAGGTGAAGACCAACCTTGTCTGTCTTTCCAGACTAATTAGAACCCTGTGAATCAGGTAGTAAATAGTTCACAACTGGCTCCACCTGCAGGGTTGGGGTATCCACATATAAAGTACAGCCATGTGACATTACACTATAGAGAAACAGCTAACACAAGGCTCTAATGTATGAAGGGGTCCTTGCAACATGAATAATCCAAAGTAGAGCTGAATATGAGTTTTAAGTGCCCTTGGGGAAATTCTATTCATCACATCCATCTCCCTATTTGTGGTTCCTTTGTTCCCCTCCCAGCAATGCACTCCTTTAGACAGCAGGTCTAAAAAGAAGCCAAAAGAGTTGCTGCAGTGTTGCAGGGTCCTTTGAACCAGCTGGAAACTGAGCTCGGACAAGGCTGCAAGGCACCATTCTTTTATCCTTTCTTTTGCTGTCCTCAGGCATTTTGCCCATTTCACATTGACTCCAAGTCTCCAGTCCATGATGAGCCTTCTGCTAGGCTGTGGGCCTTCATATGTGCCCAGCCACACCTATCTCTCACATTGGCCATGAATCCAGGAATAAAATGGAGTCTCCATTGTTCCATCACCAAAACGTGTATACTATTTTACTCAATACCACAGTAGGCTCTTATTCTCTGAAGTAGCTCTCAGGGGAATGGATGGCCCCATCCACACGAGCAAGATAAGCCGGACGGGAAGTGACACAAATTTGTGCCGGCGCAATTTGCGCCGCTTTTGCAGGATCACACAGGTCCATGGACCTGTGAGGGCGAACCGCCACTGTGTGCTCACACACAGCCGCAGGCGAGTTGGGGTTTTTTTTCCAGCCATTTTCAGCGAGCTTATCTGCTTTTACAAGGGATCGATGACTTGCCTCTCCACCCTCGGGGTCATCTGATGATGCGCATACCGGGATGGGAGGGGGAAAAAACCCCAAAAAGCCCGCTCCCTAACGCCACTTGTTTGCGCTGGCGTGATCACACCAGGAAAGGTCAGTTCTGGGCCATTGCAAACCATTTGAGACTGCCTTTTCACTGGTAGCTAAATAAGCCGATTCCCCACCGGCTCAAAGTGGTTTGCGCCACTTTGACACTGGCTGCAGGACGCTTCCCAGATGTGCTTGTGTGATCATGCCACTTTGAGCCGGCGGAGAATTGTCCTCCTTGTGTCGCAAATGGGTGCGTATGATCACGCCAGATGGGTGGTTTATAAGGCTCTAAGTGTGTTAGCATAAGTCTAAATAAATTTCCTGACTCTTCAGTATCTATTTTATAGTGGGCTAAAGGCACACTGGTGCCATTCACACAGTGGAAGCTATAGTGCAAACTCAAACCTGGAAAGTCTACGAAGTTTTCTTCCCATCCCTGATTCTACTTCTAAGCTTGCCCATATATCCACTTTAGCTCATTATGTCCTAAGTGTCTCTGATATAGTACACCCAGGACGGTTGTTAGGGCTATATCTACTGCATAGATCAAGTGAGCACGTTGAACAAACAGATGGTGGTTGGATAAATCAAGGTGTTTTCTTTTTATACTTGATAGGTGAGCTGACAGTGCCATGATAGAAGACCCAGAAATAGCAACCACCGTTTGTTCTCAAAACAGCTCTGTGTAATTTCTCTTCTGCCACACAGATAAAAGGCAAAATCCTTTTTTCATTCGCTTGAAGTAAATCTATTAAAGAAGTTTTCCCATTTGCTATCAGACAAAAGGCTCCTTTCTCTCTTGTGGTATAATCCTCTGTGTTCTTTTATAATCAAGACTCAGATTACCTCTTTGCATTCAGTGCTTAAGCAAATATTCAAGGTGAATTTTTACTTGTGTCATCACTGAACAATTGGATTTAAAGAATTTTTGAGATGATTTTCTATTTTTTAAAAGGATGTCATAATTTTTTTAAAAAAACTTTGTATGTATGTGCATGTCATTGTGTGTGAATGAATACATTCTTATTTAGGTGTTGTTGTTTTTTGCTAAATGTGTTGATTGGTTAACATTTAGCAAATAATTAAATGGCTATATTTATAAAAAAATATTTATAAATGAAGACCTATAAAGAGAAGATCATGAACATATGTCAAATGTCTTAAAGAAATATGAATTGAAGCACACAACTTTAAGAAATACATTTTAGAATTTATTTATTTATTATTTATTTATTTAATTCGACTTTTAGGCCGCTCTTCCCGCACTGCAGGCTCAGAGCGGCTTACATAAATTAGGTGAACCTTGTTCACAATAAAACATTTAAAAGCAATTAAAACATTATAAAACAGTATAACATTATTACACAGTACTATTAAAGTGCTCAGTACAATCTGATGGCGTATCAGCTGGTGTTGCGTACAATCTAGTATTGGGAACATACAGGGTCCTCAGCGACAGGATGGTATAATTGTGTTGCGCTTTGGTAGTCGCTGGGTAGCAGGGGAGGCCACGGCGGCGGCGGCCCCTATTCAAATGCCTGGCGGAAGAGCTCCATCTTACAGGCCCTGCGGAACTGCATCAGATCCCGCAGGGCCCTGATCTCCTCCGGGAGCTCGTTCCACCAGCTAGGGGCCACCACCGAAAGAGCCCTCCCCCTGGTGGCAGTGAGCCTAGCTTCTCTTAGGCCAGGTATGGCCAGGCGATGTTGGGCCCCTGACCGAAGTGCTCTCTGGGGTGTGTATGGGGAAAGGCGGTCCCTTAGGTAGGTCGGACCCAAGCCATTTAGGGCTTTAAAGGCCAGTACCAGCACCTTGAAGCGAACCCGGTACGCCACTGGTAGCCAGTGCAGTGCCTCCAGCACTGGTCGTATGTGCTCCCGTCTCGGGAGACACATCAACAACCTAGCTGCCGCGTTCTGCACTAGCTGAAGCTTCCGGATTTGCCCCAAGGGCAGCCCCATGTAGAGAGCGTTACAATAGTCCAGCCTCGAGGTGACCGTTGCATGGATCACTGTAGCCAGGTCAGCGCGATCCAGGAAGGGGACCAACTGCCGCACCAGCCTCAGATGATAAAAGGCCGATTTGGCAGTGGCTGCTACCTGGGCCTCCATTGATAAGGAGGGATCCAGGAGCACACCCAGACTCCTAACCACTGGCGAAGGCACCAATGGCACCCCGTCGAAGGTCGGGAGTGGGAGCCCCAACCATGGGCCACCCCGACCCAGGCACAGGACCTCCGTCTTTGTCGGGTTCAGCTTCAGCCTGCTCAGCCTAAGCCAACCAGCCACAGCGTGCAATGCCCGGTCTAAATCGTCCGGTCCCGAGCCAGACTGGCCCCCCCAACATCAGATAGAGCTGGGTGTCATCAGCATACTGGTGACAACCCAGCCCTGCCCTCCAGATAATCTGGGCAAAGGGGCACATATAGATGTTAAAAAGCATCGGGGACAGAACAGCCCCTTGAGGCACACCGCATTCAAGTGGGTGTCTCCAGGACTGCTCCTCCCCAAGCACCACCCTTTGTCCCCGACCCTGGAGAAAAGAGACAAGCCACTGTAAAGTGAGTCCCTGAATCCCCACGTCGGCGAGGCGACAGGTCAGCAGCCGATGGTCGACCATGTCGAACGCAGCCGACAGGTCGAGCAGCAGCAACACCGCCACGTCACCTCGATCCAGATGTCTCCGGAGGTCGTCAATAAGGGCCACCAGCGCTGTCTCGGTCCCGAACCCCGGGCGAAAGCCTGACTGGAAGGGATCTAACACTGAAGCGTCATCCAGGAATCCCTGCAACCGTATCGCCACCGCCCTCTCTATTAATTTGCCTAAATAAGGCAAATTAGAAACCGACCGATAGTTCGCCAATTCGGCCGGATCTAAAGTTGGTTTTTTCAAGAGGGGATGGACCATCGCCTCCTTGAGTGCCTTCGGGAATTACCCCTCCCTAAGGGAGCAGTTGATAATCTCCCTCAGTGCACCTCGAAACCCCTTGTGGCCTGCTTTAATGAGCCAGGAAGGGCACGGGTCAAGGAGACACGTGGTTGGGCATACGGTCATGATTAACCTGTCAACTTCATCAAGGCTGAGCTGGCCAAAGAAATCCAAACCCGGCATTATAGACGTGCAAGGGGCCTCAAGTTCGCTCATTGTATCAATTGTAGCGGGGAGGTCGCGGCGGAGCGCCAAGACTTTATCCGCAAAATAGCTCGCAAAAGCCTCACAGCCGATCTCTAATTCCCTATTATTTGCTTTGCCCTGCGGCAGTACTGTCATCGACCGAATTGTTCTAAATAATTGTGCCGGGCGTGAGCTAGCGGATGCAATCTCCGCCGCCAAGTACTCTTTCTTAGTGGCTTTGACTGCCATCTCATAGGCCTTCATAAACGTCCTATAAGATGCTCTTGTAGCTTCGTCGCGGGCTCGCTGCCACCGTCTCTCTAACCATCTGAGCTCCCTTTTCATGAGCCGCAGCTCCTGGGTATACCATGGAGCCAGCTTGGTCCGGGAGCGCAGAGGGCGCCTAGGAGCAATCTCGTCAATGGCTGAGGAAAGTCGGCCATGCCAGTCTTCCACCAGCTCATCCAACGAGCCGCCAGGGGGTCTTGGATCCCTCAGAGCTGCCAGGAGCCGCCCTGGGTCCATCTTGCTCCGAGGGCGAGCTAAAATGCGCTCGCCGCCTAAACAGGGTTACTGACGACCTCCGGAGACATCTGGATCGAGGTGGCGTGGCGGTGTTGCTGCTGCTCGACCTGTTGGCTGCGTTCGACATGGTCGACCATCGGCTGCTGACCCGTCGCCTCGCCGACATGGGGATTCAGGGACTCGCTTTACAGTGGCTTGTCTCTTTTCTCCAGGGTCGGGGACAAAGGGTGGTGCTTGGGGAGGAGCAGTCCCGGAGACACCCACTTGAATACGGTGTGCCTCAAGGGGCTGTTCTGTCCCCGATGCTTTTTAACATCTATATGTGCCCCTTTGCCCAGATTATCTGGAGGGCAGGGCTGGGTTGTCACCAGTATGCTGATGACACTAGGTCCGCCGCCTGTACGGAAGCCGCGTCATCAGCATGGACGTTGAAATCACCCAAGACTATCAGCCTAGGGTGTTCCAGCGCCCAACCTGATACGGCCTCCATCAGGGCCGGTAGGCTCTCCACCGGTGCGTTAGGCGGTCGGTACACCAGCCAGATCGCCACACTCTCCCCGGCCTCCAGCATAAGAAACAACTAATTTTACCCAGATTTAATTATATGACCAGTATATTTTCTCTCTAAAAACACTCTACGTAATCCATAGGGTTTATCCCTTTTATGGAACCACTTCCTGCAGACTTTGGGAAAAGTATCTCAGAGCTTTGGCAACCAACAGGAGATCCAATCTACATATCCTCCAGGTAGGTAATCGGGGATCAAAACTCAATTTCTTGTACATATTTGGTTAACAGTTGAGAATGTGGAAGTAGGTAGGTAACTCCCTGCAACAGTGCTGTTAATCCTCCTGGTGGGGGTGAAGTATCTCTACCCTGACTCTTGTTTCCCACCACTGATCAGAATAATGGTGGGAGAAGTTTTTTTTTTAATGGCTCCATAGAGATTCCAGTGATCCTTAGAGAGGCATCATGTAACTTCATCATGTAGCACATGAGAAAAAAATATTTATTTATTTAGCTTGCTTTATTTATTTATTTATTTATTTATTTATTTATTTAATCTACCTTTCCCAGTAACAAATGACAGGCACCATGTGCCTGGCAAAATTTGTGTGCCACTATACCTTTCTTCTCATTGGCCAAAGTAAAAAACAAAACAAAAACCTCTTTGGGAAAGCATTCCCTGTATAAAAAGGAATTCATCAGATGAGAGATTGCCATCTTTGCTTGGACATTCCCCTACTCCAACATAATAAACAAAAATATAAGAAATACAAGAGAAGAGGTCATATAACTTTATAGCCTGTGAAATAGATTTGCCTCCTACAGATTTTCTTTTTAACCTTTAGCTGGACAGTAAGAAGGTTTGTCATCTCCTAGGAGGAGGACAAGTGACTTAAATATTGAGAACAGAGGTGAAAATGACTACTTAATTAAACTGGCACATTATCCAGAAAGCCTTGGTTTGCAAGATTTGGTTACTCTTGAACAATTCTATTGTACTGAGTGCTATATGAAGGAGGAGGAGGAGTAGATTGGATTTATACCACACCTTTCACTTGGAGTCTCAGAGCGGCTTACAAACTTCTTTCCCTTCCCCTCCCCACAACAGACACCCTATGAGGTAGGTTGGGCCAAGCAAGCTCTGAGAGAACAGCTCTGATAGAACTATGGCAAGCCCAGAGTCATCCAGCAGTTGCAAGTGGAGGAGTGGGGAATCAAACCCGGTTGTCCCAGACTAGAGTCCATGCACATAACCACTACACCAAACTGGCTCTTGATGCTGACTTCTCCGGACATCATCAGAACAGAGTCCTAAAATATCTGATGCTATAGAATGGCTGAGATCCTTCCTATTTCTTTGGGCAGGAGTAATAGAAATGAATATCATGTCAGAAATAATGTTAACATGAGCCTTCTGCTATGGAGTTTATATCTGTTTCTTAAATAATGACTTGGTTTATTGTTGTCAATTTATTTACTTCATAAATAGGGTGTTTTTTTAAAGGTCTAGCTTCTTCATAAGTATGATGCAGCTCACAAAAGCCCTGACCTGGATATCCCAGGCTAGCTCATCAGATCTCAGAAGCTAAGCCGGGTCAGCTCTGGTTAGTATTTGGATGGGAGACCATCAAGGAAGTCTAGAGTTGGTACGCAGAGGCAGGCAATAGCAAACCACTTCTGAATGTCTCTTGCCTTGAAAATCCTATAGGGGTGCCATAAGTCAGCTGTGACTTGACGGCAAAAAAAAATCAGAAAAAGATAAAACCACACAATATTTCATTAAATACTCATAACACAATAAAATAATATCATCCCAAACCCAAAAGACAATGCCTCCAAACACAGAGAAATTTGCCCCCCCACAATAAAATACTCATCAGTCATCTCATAAACCCAACAGAAAAAATTCTAACCCATATATCTAAGCTATACTATACAACAATCTACTGCTTTATGGAGTCTAATGGATTTCTCAAAAGGAAGTAAACTCTAACAGAAGGTGTGAGTCAACCTAAGTTGGCATGAAGGCATATATTGTGAGTGGGTCCTAGATGATAAAGGACTTTAAAGACTGAAATGACAATGTTGAATTGTTCCCAGATATAAACAGGCCGACAATCCAACTATTTCACAAGAGCTATTATATGTGCATAGTGTCATATACTAACTAGCAGATTGATCACCTTACTGCCACCCATCTTGAACAGCTCCCAAACAGCTTTGTAGCTGCACAGTAGCTATAGTGTTTCCATTTCTTTTCCATCTGTCTTAGAAACGGCTTTTATATCTTCACAGTAGATTAAATCAAATCCCATCCCTAGGTCATAAATGGTTGAGTCTGGTAATGAAATTACATGACAAGGGGGTACTATAACTCCCATAAGGCTGGGCAAAAAGGTGCATGCAGTACATGATAACAGAGACACAAACAAAGACTAGTCAGTAATACTTTAAAAATGTGTTTATAATCAGTCAGTGATTAGGATTTGCTCAGTATATTTGTAAGACTGACTGGCAAGTGGCAAGCAGGAACAACAGATTTGTGGGCAAGGGGGGGAGTAGGACGTCCATTGGCCTATGTAATGTATGAATGTATGAAATTCTGCTGATTGCATTGTACTGTACTGTTGCAAGTCCCAAAAACTAACCCAATTAACATGATTGACTTGAAAACCCCATGTGAAAAATTAGATCCCAAGCTTGCATCTGGCAAGCAGGACATGAGCTGAAATGGTAGGTGTTTGAGCATCCTTAGTGGTCACCACTATGGCTGCTTTAAAAACCTTAAACAATGCACTTTCAATGCACTTTAGTAATTATGTGCAGCTGGATTTTCATCAGGAAAATTAACTTACAAACAATTTCTAAACTGCATTGAAAGTACATTACCCAACATGTTACAGCCTATTCAAATATTATAAAACTGAGGTGATAAAATCTGTACCCTGGGACTAAACTACTCCCATTTTTAAGTGGAAGACCATATTTGAAACTATCCCACTCCAAGGAAAACCTATTCTGTCACCCAGAATGCTTGAAAACTAAATTTCTTTCCAATATGATACATTTTTCATGTTGACAGTATTTTCTCATGGTGACACTTCAAAAACAAGGAAGCTTCCCTACTTAAAAAAGAAACTCAGTTCTTGAGTGAGGGTCTCAATTAAGCACTTAAAATCCACCCTTAGTTTAGACAGATGATGTGGCATGAGCTCCCCGGGATACGGGAAGGAAGACTGTACTTTTGTACAAACTAGGAGGAAACCAGAAAATACGGAAGGAAGGAAAAGAAAAGTGACAGATAACTTCCTTTAAAGTTGTGTAGCTCTTGTGAAGTAGGTGACAATGGTAGCAGATGACTTTGATTCTTTGAAAAAAGAGACTGTGAATGTCAGCCAGATTTGTAGACTATCCCTGCACACCAAGCATTGGTAGGAGGGGAGAATGAGAGAGAAGGCAAAGTCATTGATCAGCATTTGACAGGATTAATAATGCTGACAGGCAAGCATGTATACATCTGTTGAACTGAAAGCCTACTTTATCAAGGGTGGAAATCTCTGAGTGTTACTATTTATATTGAAGAAAGAAAGTAAGATTATTCCAGAATTCACAGCACCAAAAATCTTTTAAAAAGCAAACAAATAAATCCCCATGCCAAAACTGGGCAGCAACTGGGCCAAAGACATGAAGCAGAAAACTTCAAGGTGGAACAAAACTATAACTTCAAAACTGAAACTTCAAAACCTAGCAATTAAAAGGAACGTGATGCACTGACAACCAGAACTGTAACTTGGACTACAGGGGATGTTGGTTTGGAGGCCTGTCCTTTCTCCCTTGTCACTGATAGGGCATTTGGAAGGGGCAGAAACAAAGACAACAGAAGTTTGTAGAGAGAACAGGTCTGGTGTGAAGGGTGGCATCTGGGCAGGACTTGTCTAATCATATAGCAACAGTAGACAAATATATTTTAAAACAGCCTAAAACATAGTCATGGAATTAGTGGAGGGCTCTGGTATTACTGCTTTCTTCAGTTGCCTCTAAAATATCACTCGAAGAGAAATTTGAATCAAATTTAAGAGTTTCTCCTCAGATAATACATCTGAGAAATTTCAGGGTATGCCCACAGTTGTTGGGGTTTTTTTTATAAAACTAGTAAACTGCCTGGAGGGGGGTCCCCATACACCCTTGGGTCATAAATGGATTTTGCTGAAAGCAAAATTAGAATTGAGTACCTTCCCAATAGAGGCTTTTCCTGAGGGAAAACATCCAGGGAATTTCAAGGGAAGCCAAGAGCGTTGATAACATTCAGGGTTCCCAGGGTAAGGGAGGTTTATACAGCCCTACTTTCTATTAATGATGTGCTATAATTAATTGAGATGGAAATTCTCCTTGATCAATTTTGCTTGCAAAAATTCTCCCCTCATGATAAACACATCTCTTAAAACAGATCATTAAAATGTGAGATTTGAGTCCTTTCAAAATACCTCAAATTATAATACTGACAAGCAGCCAACTTGCAAGTTGGTGTGAAATTTAGTTTTTGTTTCAGGATATATCAACACTAGCCTATAAATTGTGGTTGAATGACTAGCATATCAATCCTGACCTAAATCTAGTCTTCTGCTCTCTTAGAGTAGTTCATTGCTTTATAGCCAGAGGTTCAGTTTAGGCCAGGCCTGAACAAATTGTGCCTGATCAAGATGCACATAACCCAACAGCTGTAGGGGATGGCCCACCAGTAGCCTGATAAATCACTTTTGTGGTGTTTGCTTGGAATCACACAAATAGGACTTCTAAAGCATCTAGCAGCCACAAGATATTTCTGCTTAGTATGACAGGTCATGCATTCTCAGGGATTGGCCGTGTCCATGGCAAATAAAGTTTGGACACTTGGGAGATTAGATCAAAATATCTCTTTGTGGCAAAATCTTTCTGTTCAGTGGCTCCCTGTAGATCTTTTTCCCTACGGCAATGAAAACTGTGGTGAAAAGGGATGCCTGTATTAATCTGGGTAAAAGTGTCAATAACTGCATGAAGAGGGAGGTGTTTCATCCAAACAAATTGCCACATAGAGCTTCCTACAGGATTCTCACTTTCAAGCAGCTACTACAGCTTTAGAGAGACAATACAAATTGGTGTTTAGGTAGGGAAATACACTAAAAGAGTCCCAAAGTAGAGCATAAAGGTATTCATTGTGGAGTAATTTCTTTCCACAGAAAGATCATGCAATTTGCCCAGCTCTTTGGAGCCCGCATGGTGCTGTGGTCAAGAGTGGCAGACTTTAATCTGGAGAACCAGGTTTGATTCCACACTCCTCCACATGAAGCTCCTTAGGCCAGTCACAGTTCTCTCAGCCCCACTTACCTCACAAGATGACTGTTGTGGGGAGAGGAGGGGAAGGCAATTATAAGCTGCTTTGGAACTCCTCGAGGAAGAGAAAAGTGAGGTATAAAAACCAAGTCTTCTTTTAATCAAAGTAGATAATCCTTTTTAATTTCCTACATTTGGATGACTGTGCATATATATTTTTCTCCAGCCTTATTGCAAACCCACCATGATTCCAGCTCACAAAATGCATGCACTGGGAGTTCATTTTTATTTATCAAGTTTCTGTCCCACTTGTCTTCCAAAGACCTCAAGACAATGTACATGGCTTTTTCACTGTCTAGGTCCAGACCTGCTAAGCTTCAGCAAGGTTGCTTGATCATATGCCTTCAAACCATATCCTGAGATGCTGATTTCCTGCATTTGCAGGGGTCCGTTGGGGCCAGAGCAAGGCTCTGCCAGCTCAGGAGTGGCCACTAGGGCAGCCACGGGCTGAATCAGATTCTCTAATCTGATTCAGCCCACTGCCAAATTGCCGCCGAAATTCGGCGGCAATTTTAAAAGCAACTGGAGGGGAGGGGATTTAAGGGAAAGGCTCCAAACTTGCAGGGTAGCTGCTGTGGCCTCTTCTCGAAATACCCACCAAGTTTCAAGAAGATTCGACCAGGGGGTCCAATTCTACGGACCCCCAAACAAGTTGCCCCCATTCCCTCCATTGTTCTCTATGGGAGGAAAAAAGTTAACGTTCTTTCCACCATAGTGAACAATGGAGGGGATGGGACAACCTGTTTGGGGACCCATAGAATTGGACCCCATGGTCAAAACTTCTTGAAACTTGGTGGGTATTTCAAGGAGAGGCCCCAGCAGCTACCCTGCAAGTTTGGAGCCTCTCCCTCAAACCCCCTTTCCTCCAGCCCCTCATATACCCTATGAGTTTTTGCCATTGATTTCAATGGCCCATAGGGTATAATGGGGCTGAAACTGAGGCCCCGTCCACACGAGCAAGATAAGCCAGACGGGAAGTGACTCAAATTTGAGCCGGTGCAATTTGTGCCGCTTTTGCAGGATCACACAGGTCCATGGACCTGTGAGGGCGAACTGTCGCTGCGTGATCACACGCAGCCGTGGGCGAGTTGGGTTTTTTTTTCCGGCTGTTTTCAGTGCGCTTATCTGCTTCTACAAGGGATCGATGACTTGCCTGTCCACCCTTGGGATCATCCAATGATGTGCATACTGGGATGGGAGGGGGAAAAAACCCCAAAAAGCCCGCTCCCCAATGCCACTTGTTTGCTCTGGTGTGATCACACCAGGAAAGGTCAGTTCTGGGCCGTCGCAAACCATTTGAGACTGCCCTTTCACTGGTAGCTAAATAAGTCGATTCCCCACCGGCTCAAAGTGGTTTGCGACACTTTGACACCAGTTGCAGGATGCTTCCCAGATGTGCTTGTGTGATCACGCCACTTTGAGCCGGCGGGGAATCGTCCTTCTTGTGTCGCAAATGGGTGCGTATGATTACGCCCTGACATTCCCTTTCTGACACACTTCTGGTGATGTCAGGGGACGTGGCATACGCTAATGAGGTATGTTAATGAGTTATGCTAATGAGGTCCTGTACCTCTTTTTCTACAAAAGGACTCCTGCACATTTGTATAGCCTGCAAGTTCATTTTATATAAATAATAGTCTGGCCAAGGTAGTAGAGGTGAGTTGTACAATTTGAGTGGTTTATTAGAAAGTTCTGTACTACAAACACCCATCATCCTTGCTCATGTTTCTCAAAACCTGCATTCTGAATTTTAAAGTACTTTGTATGCAATCATGCCCTGTGCTTGGTGTTACTTAGCAAAGCGTTAGGCAGATTAGCCTTGTGGCAAGGCTACATTTCAAAGAAACCCCACAGCAGTCAGCTTTCAGGAGAATCAAGTGATACTGGGTAGGATTTTTTACCATGCCCTCTTTCCTGCAAGTTTATCTCTGTGCTTAATTTCACAAATCGGAGTTTCTTCACTCCCAAATTTATATTTCAGGTATTTGTAATTCAGAAATGTATTTCAGGAATCTCACTCATCACTTAAGAAGGAGTATCACCAAATAGAAATTATAGATTGTGCCACAGGTAATGAAAACTGCTGGGAAGACAGTGATTTAGTTCAGACATTGTGCAAAAAAATTGGGTTTAATTAAGCTGAGGTTGGTATGATTGTCTAAATACTGGACAGTCTATTAACTATACTGTACAATCTTGTGCATGCAAATTTTACTATTTTCAAAGCGGCTTCTCGCCTTAGGGTCCAGCAGGCCAGAATCTGCAGTTGATTTGTTCTCTAGTGACACCATTTCAGGCTACAGAGAGAAGGCAATGAAGCCAGGATTTGAAGTAAAGCAGAATTTGCCTGTGAACTGAATCCTGCTTACACAAACTAAGCATAGTTTAAATAAACTTCCAGGGTTTTATGTTATGTCTAAAGCAAGTCATAGGATAAAAGCCACTGAGTAGTAGGAACCAGCAAAGATAGAAGGGAGCAGGAAGAAGAAGGGGACTGACAGAATTAAGGGGCCTATCCTGTGCTTGTTGGTTAATATAGGCGAGTTGGCAGCAGTAGGTTCACCATCTGGTACTTTTATAAGCTAAACGCAAATTATTGCCTGCCCTGAAGAAGCATGAAGATGAAGAATTTTATGGAGTGTAGAACTTCAAGTCCCTAAGGCATCCCTGAGGGAAAATAATTCAAATATGCTGGCTACATTATGCTTCCAATTAAAAGAAATGAACTCCAAGTCAGGTCTTGGTATGGATAACCTTACAAGTTCTGAAAAGAACCAGGGGGGTCTCAGCTTTTGTAATCCACAGCAGTGCTGTGAAGGATGCCTTTGCACCATCGACTCCTATGAATCAGACAACAGCTTCACCCTCTGGGTAGCTGCAGAACTGCATTAGTTCTCTGTTTCTTCCATTAGCGGAATAGATTACAGACAGCAGGAGTTCAGACAGAGGGAAAACTAGAGGAGGAACTCCTCACAATTTTTGGATGTTGGGAGGAGAAAACACTTTTTAAAATTTGAGGGGGAAAAAACACTTTTTAACACTGTGGAGGCGAATCATATTGCTTAACTTGAGGGGCAGAAGAAAAACACTGGGAGGAGATTAAAGGTATTGGAAAATATTTCTTACTGTCTACATTTCAACAGAGCAACTGGCTGTTTTCATATAGGAGCTGTACAGCATTCTGGGATGTGTACTCCTGGATACTCCAGAGCCAAAGGCTGAGTACATTGAACTGGGTGGGTCAGGGATAGGGGGGCCAGTCAGTGGCCAGCACCTGGCAGGAGACCATGGGGGCAGATACTTGGAGGCAACATTGGAGCAACAGTGCAATATCATTTCCAAGGCAAACTCTGAAATAACATCATTGTGTCAATGCAATGCTTTAGTATTCACCATAGAGATTCCAGTGAATTCTAGAGGAACATGTTGATGTAATGACATCACCCAGACAGTGGTTTTCAACACATTCCCTCTCCTTGCAGAGGCTGCTGCTGGGAGGTCTCCTGCTATAGTGGCAGACATGGCAGCCCTAGGCAGGGAGGATACCCCTACCAACATTCACTGAAATATATTTGAGTGCCACCATTAGTTAGAAGGTAGTCCAGAAAGATACCTGGCACTGTTCTGTGGAAAAGAATATAGACCTTTACATAGCACAGCAGTTTGCCAGCCTCTATTGTAGAGCCCAGCATAGTGGGAAGGACTCACTGTCTTTAAGCAGCAGCTGGACAAACACTTGTCAGGGATGCTCTAGGCTGATTCTGCATTGAGCAGGGGGTTGGACTAGATGACCTATATAGCCCCTTCCAACTCTGTGATTCTGTTTTTCTATTCTATGATTCTATGACTGGGACTGGAAAGGGAAAGAATGAGTGTGGTGGTTCTTGCATTCCCTCTGGAAGGGATGAATTGGGAAGAGGTTCAGGCATGGCCATGGAGGATAAAGCCAGTAGAGTGCAGTGGGTAAGAGGTTAAGGAGGTGATTTTTAATTCAGTTGTTATAGTCTGTTTAGTCTGAATACTATTTAAAATTTCTTTTAACCTTTCCTGTGATGGCAATTTTGAATACATTAGCGTCAGATGTTAATATTACCATTAAGGAAGCAGACAAAGAAGGTGGCATTGTGGTTCTAAACACTACAGACTACCTAGATATGGTCTATAAACTTTTATCAGACCGGGACTTTTACAAGTCCATTCCATCTGATCCTACTGATTAGGTTAGGTCTATAATTAAGACAGTAGTGTATGAAGCTTTAACCTTGGATTACATTAATCACCAAACAGCAGATTTTCTCATGAATGAGTTTCCACATAGCCCAGTGTTTTATGTATTGCCTAAGGTACACAAATCCGGATTTCCTCCTCCTGGACAGCCCATTGTATCGGGCACTAACTCAGTTTTTGAACCACTGTCACAATATATTGAGTCCTTCTTACAACCATTTGGACAAAGCACCCCTTTATATATTAAGGACATGAAGGACTTTATCACCAAGACAAGAAGGACGAGCTTTACCTCCTAATGACACTTTAGTAACCATGGACATGGCTGTACTATATTCTAATATCCCACATGAAGAGGCCCACCAGATACTGGCAGAATATTTATCTAAAAGAGAACACTTATCCCCCCACCACCCATTTTTTTATTGGACCTTACTGATATTATTTTTGACAGGAGTTTTCCCCATTTTCAACATGATTTTTTTCTACAGATCCGAGGTGTGGCTATGGGTTCAACCTTTGCACCTTTGGTTGCCAATTTATTTGTGACTATTTTTGAGCATAACTGGATCCTAAATCCCGATGTTAATCCATTCTTTAACAACACTTGTCTTTTTAAATGTTACATTGATGATTTATTCTTATTGTGCCAGGACTTAAGAACTGAGGATTTAGTACAATGGCTCAACTCAATTCACCCGAAAATTAAGTTCACATTTAAATGCAGTACTACAAGTATAGACTTTCTTGACACCACAGTCTTTGTTTCTGAAGCTGGTACCCTGGCAGTTAAGCCATTTTCAAAAAGTACTGATTGAAACTCTTTTCTACATTATCAGTCACACCATTTGAGATGCACCTTGCCCTACGGGCAATATTTTAGTCTTAAAAGAAATTCTACTTATCAAACACACTATGATTCAGCTGCCTTAGCCTTGTCTAAAGACTTTAAAGGGAGAGGCTACCTGCTTAAGGTTATCCAGCAAGCACAGAATAGGGCCAATAGGACTGATCGTGCTGATCTGTTTAAAGAGACAACACACAAAAAAACGTAATCAGATGTCCCTCTTTTGTGCCTTTGACTTTATGCCACTGGCAGCCTCTATAAGAGGAATTATTCTCAAACATTGGCACATCCCTGATAAAATCCCTGGGTACCAAAATCTGCCCTTTGTTGGTTTAAGACGAACCAGGAACATACGGGATGCTTTGGTTCATTCTGATTTTTTACCGTGGTTGCCAGCTACTACAGTGACATCTAGTGGTCGCTTCCCTTGTGGCCACTGCAGCATTTATCCTTTAGCATGGCAAACCTCAAAAATAGTGATTCCGGAATTAAATTTTTCATATACCCTAAGATTTATGTCTACCTGTACCTCAAGTGTATCTTTTAAGGTGCCCATGTTCCTTGCTGTATGTAGGGATCTTCTCCAGAACTGTGCACACACATATGATTGAGCACTAGTCATGTATAAAAAAAATTACGTATGGATTCGCCTCTGGTACAACACTACACAAAAAAGGGACAGCATGTCATGAATTCCGATTTATTGTGTTAAAAGTTGTTTCTCATCATCAATATAACAGAATGGATATACATCGAGTGTTAAGACAAAGAGAGGCTTTCTGGACCTTCTGTTTATAGACACAGCACCCACAAGGGCTTTGGAATTCAGTTCTTTTTATGAGGTTTGAGTTGTCACTTACCTGGTTTGGCCTCTTAAATATTCTGAGTGGCTTTGGAATTCAGTCTTTGGAATTCAATTCTTTTTATGAGGTTTGAGTTGTCACTTACCTGGTTTGGCCCCTTAAATATTCTGAGTGGCCGTGCCTCCTGTGGCCTCTTCTGTTAGATATATAGAAACACTGAGATTTGTTCAGGTCAAGGCATACTGACCTTGTGAGACTCAGTCCCTGTGTGGAGCGGTAGCCCACCCTTTGAATACAGATATTATGGTAAGTTTTACCTCACTAATAGGAAAATTTATATTTATATTTATTTATATTTCATATTTATACCCCGCCCTCCCCATGAATTGGGCTTTGGACTGTATAACTTTAAACTGATATTTTGGGTATTCGTGGTATGTTATTTTTTTAGAAAATAATTCCTGGGAAATTCCTTGTGAAGACTTGTTCTGTGCATAAAATTGTTCAGGTAACTCTAAATGTTTCTACTGTATTTGTATTGTTTGTAACCTTTTGTGTAACATATATAGTAAGCTTTTGTTTGTCTTAAATTGTTGTTTAGTATACAGGAAATTTTAATGAAACAGAGGACTCTAGCCAGCATCTTCGTCCACTCTTCAGTTGTACTTCTTGGATTTTCTCTAGTAACTTAATAAGCTTCAGTTATGCACCATTAGGTCTATGTACCTATTATTGTAATAGGTATGGTCTGGTTATACTCTTCAAGTCGTATTTCATGTAATTTCTCCAGTTACCTCATTAAGCTTCAGTTATTTTTAGGGTGGTATACCTCTTATTGTAATGGTAATGGTTTGGTTTTAGACAATTACTGCCTCCAAACCTATTAAGACTGATGTAATTTTTTCAGTGTATAATTGTGTTTCTTCTGTGGGCCCATTATACTGTTCTTAGTTTCTGCTTTGTATTTTTTTTGTGTTGCTTACAGTGCTATTGTCCCTTTAAAGGGACTATGAACCAGTTCAGTTCGCGAATGAACCTCCCAGTTTGGTTCATGGTTTGGCTACAAACCAACACAAATGGTGTGACATTACTTCCTGGTTCTCACTGGAAATGTCATCATGATTTTTTTCAGTAGTTTTTCCCCTGCCGGCCTACAAAGGGGAGGCAGGGGTTAGGGGGTTGCTGTGAGAAGGTTTTCCGTCCTGCTGATCCAGCCAGTGCCAGGAAAAAGAAGGAAGGGAAGAAGGGATAGCCATGAGGGGGTAGCAATGGCAATGGCAGCTTTCCTATACCCCTCCCTGCAAGTTTCTCACAGGGTCACACTAGTGCGTTATGTTTATGGTTTTGTACTCTGGCTGGGTTTTTAATACTGGGTTAAAATATAAGTTAAAATGTTAAAGTTAAAATGTTAAAATGTGTGTTAAAATGTAAGTTATCTAGGGTGGATCTGGAGAAGCAGCATAGAAATGCTCTAAATAAGAGTCTTATGACAAGTTTACCTTAACTGTTGATAGCTGTTACTCAGTAAAAAAAAATTGGAGTACTAGCCTCTAAAGAAGACAGAGGAAGTTGACATGATCCACTGGATACAGAAGAAGATACCAACTGGCAGTCTGCCTTCTGCTGCTGTATGATTTGGGGAGGGGCTATGGCTCAGTGATAGGGCATCTGCTTGGCATGCATAAGGCCCCAGGTTTAATCCCCACCATCTCCAGTTAAAAGGACAAAGCAGTAGGTGATATGAAAGACCTTTGCCTGAGTCCCTGGAAAGCTGCTGCCAGCCTAAGTAGACAATACTGATCTTGATGGACCAATGGTCTGATTCAGTATAAAGCAGTTTCACAAGTTCATGAGGGGATGTTCCCTGTGCCAGCAATAAAGAAATATACCAGGCTGGGCTTTGAGGGCTCCCTCTGTTGGCAGAAACCTGGAAGTAATGACAAATAGGGGGTTTGGTTCATCCTTCTACTGACAGCAGCTAAGAGATGGGACAGCCATTGATAACATAAAGATGAAGTGCAAATGAATTTACTAAATATTCACTGAGCCAATCAGTATCACTGAGCAAGGAAAACAGCATCCATATTCTAATAGCAGAGATGGTTTGTGACTGAATATCTGAGGGGCGCCCTTAATCTCCTGCTGTCAGAGAATGATACAAAGCACAAACCCCCATATAAGCCCATGTGCCAGCTGAGGTCTGGCAGATTACCCCCATTCACCAGGTAAATATGAAGAGGGCCAGATTCAGTGCTTCTCTGTTGCAGGTCCTGTCCTCTGCCATCATTTCCCATTTTGTGAAGAAAGTTAATTTGTTGCTCCGCTTTTTCAAAAGCTGCAAAACTTTTTTATCTAAAGGGATGTTGTGAGAGTTGAAATACCTCCTGAATGTCACTGAGTATTATACAGAAAAATTCTGGAAACCAACAACAAAATTATTTTCCATTTCCCTGAGAAGCCCTGCTATCGTCATCATGATGATTATTTCGTTATCTTGTCCTCTGCTCCACATGATCAGTTCAACTCCAAATAACTCTAAAGATGGAAATTTGAATAGGAAGCTGAAAGAGGGAATAAACAATCCTGTTTTGTCTTTTAGCAGCTATGAGATAAAAGATAACCAGCTGTCCTATCACTGGGGAGATGTTACTAATATATCATTGGATGCGGTTGAAATGGCTAGAAATAGCTGGCCATGTTTTTAATCAGTTTGCATTTTAAACTTTTAAAGTGCAAATATGGACCTCAAAACATGTCAAGGGAACAAATTAACTCCAAAAAAATGGCCATTTTCCCAAGGTTGCACCTGCTATGAAATTGCTCCATGTTTGCATTTCCCCTCCAGTCTCCCGCGTGTCATTGCAGCAGATTGATCTCTGTCCTTTCCCCAGCAGCTCCCCCATTAGACGGTTATTGTATGGAAATTAATGGGAGGCTGAAAACATTGCTTTTTTAGCTGCAATAGCAGAAGTCACTTTTGATTAAGCATTTGAAATCCAGCAGACTGGAGTGATCTCCTAGCTTTGGCTCACTCTTGTATTATCACTAATGTCAAGTTTTGTTGCAGCAGCAATTTCTTCAGCACTTCTATTCTATCCATCACAAAGGGGGGGGGCACATTCATAGTTGTCTATGCTTATTTTACTGTAGGTTTTGCTCTAATTGCTACCAAAGCCAATTCCCTAAATGTACCTTTGTACACATTTGATTTGATCCTAAGGATTGACTCCTGTGCCTGTGAGCAGTAAAAAAAAATAAAAAAATGTGGAGAGGGTGTTTAATTTTCTATACAAGAGTCAACCTGAGCATTTCACCTGTTGAAAATCAAACTTGCCTTTTTTTTCTCTTTAAGCACCCTATGTGAGTGTACTGATGATCTCTCTGCAGCAGCATTTCAAGTGTTTCTTTATCTGCACAAGTGGCAACAGTCAGCGCTGAAACTGGTTGAACAGTTTGTGTTGGCACCTTTTTGAAACTTACTGAACTTGCTTGAATTATGAATATTGTAGTGCATGAGTCTTCACATTTATTGTACCTGTGGGCATGTCCATAATTTTGAAAACAAAATTGTTACCACAACATGGTTGCCATGGGGGAGACATGGCCAACCACAGAATGGCTGCCATGGGGGCTGGGCCAGTCACAAAATGGTCGGACGTTCCAAACCAAGTATCCTTCTATGATGGAGGCAGCTGTTTCCACAACACAAAGTCCTGCCTCTTCTAATGCACTTTCTGTTCCAATGAAATGAAGGAAAGCCTGGATTAATCCTTTGCTTTGAGGAAGAAGGAAGAGGGTGCAGGAGAACACATGACCACCACATTGACACCACTTCCCTAGAGCAGATCCTGAGCAGATCATGCTCAATTGTAAATTATCTACATAGTATGTGCTGCTTCTGTGCCTGTGCAATTGTAAACATTCAGTAGTTACCAGTGTTCAGCATATTGGTGCATGCTCAGAACCTTCTGGTATAAACTACAGTTCCCAGCAAGAATGCATCAGGTATTTGCAATTTATTGTAGAAAACTCTGTGAACATGCTTGGCTTTGGGAATCAGTCAGGCAAAACAGGAGAGGGTGGAATATTGCAGATACAAACCATGCAGCCTCACTCCACTTCACGCCACTCCAGGACTGAGATACCAAGGAAAGCACTTATTTTGTAAGGGGTTTTTTCCATGGCTGGGTTGGGCAGATGGCAGATATGGAACATGGATAGCCAATGGAAAGCAATGTTACAAATGTGTATATGTTAAACATTTGCAACATAATTCAGAACAATTTGGGATGATCAATAAAACATGAACATGTTTTTTGAGTTTTTGTTGGTACTGCTTGCAATTAACAAAGTGCGATAACAGCAAAAGACTGCTTGCATAGCACTGATAATATGGTATTGATTATTGCACATTTTACTTTATAGTTTATATACTAATACCAAAATACCAAACTGAGTTTGGAAGTCTATAATAATGGGGGAATGAGAGAACACTGTTAAAGAATGAGTCTCAGTCCTGCATACCATTATACATTCCACTGAAATTAATGGCCTTTCTTGGAGAACGCTGGGTGCATATTGAAGCATTAGTCTGGCAGTCAATTGTTACATTAAGGACTGAAATGATAGAACATACAGTGTTTTGCACTAGCATTGTCAGGATGGCATTACAAAGCAAGGGAAAGGAAGGGAAGTCTCTGACTCCAGGGGCTCAAAGCGGGAATCTTGGGTTGCTGCCCCCTCCAAGGCTCCCTTTTCATCAGCAGGCCATCATTGCGAGGAGCTTCAGGGTAGTAGAGGAAGAGTACATTGATATTCACCCTGCTCCCTTTTCCCTGCTGCCTCTAGTTGTTTCTCATCTGTTTCTGGAATGCTTCCTGTCTCTCCCTCCTCCTCGACCCTCTACTAGGCTGCCCTTAAAAGGCCACCCTAGAGGTGAACCAACCCTGGGCTCTTTTAACACTTCTTCTCCCTCACAAGGAACTGCATGACAAGAAGAGTCCTGCTCTAATTAATTTCTCTTGCCAATTAGGCTTTCTAAAGCACTACTTTCCTTTGTCCCATGCTCAAGACTTGGTGTCTCACTTCCACATGGGCTCAGCATCTTACTCCCCCCCGGGTCTGAGCACGCCTCCTCTACCTTGTCCTTCCCAGCCTTCCCATTTGGAGGCATGCTCAGCCATTGCAGAGGCTTCCTTGCTTCTTTTGGCCTCTCTACCACTTCTCTCTCACTGGATGCTTTCCCTGCTGCCAGCTTGCAATCTGGCCAAAGACCATGCCATGCCACTTCCTGCTGGCCCGGTATCTGCTGTTTCTCTCCCAGCTGCCATGCCGCCATTTGCCCTGCCACCAGGAGACCCAGCTGGTCCATCCCTGCTGCATTTCCTCACTGTTGCTGCTTGCTGTATCCAAAGGACCCCTGTAGGCCCAACAGTGAGCACCCATTGGCAGTAATCATGGGGAGGATGCCATCACTGGACAGGAAGGGAAGAAAAGGAATTTCATTTTATCATAGGGCTAATTCATACAAAATGGCACCATTGAATTGCCTCCTCCCAATCTTAGATTTGCAAGTGTGCAAAGTCATCTGAAGATAACCCTGAGTGAAACATATATATGTACCTATACATCTATGTGGGATTGTCAGCTATGAGCTTTTGGGAGCTAGGCCATGATGATTTTATAGCAGCATGCTGAGGTCTAGAACCCTCCGTTGTAATCTGCACTATTCCAAACCTTGACAGGACCCCCACCTCATTCACAGTATGTACTGAAAGTGGAAGGGGAGGGAATTCCATTCTCCTGGGCATGTATGGTGTGTCTGAGATATCTATACATCATAGGAACTAGTGAAGCAATGATATTCAATTCTCCAGAATGGCCAGAAGCCCTTTAGAATGGTATATACCATATTCATGGCCAGCCCCATTCCTTCTGCTGTGTGTACTCTTTTAGAGTTCTACACACCACTACAACATCTGGGCACAATGGCACCAATCTACCCTACTTTGAATTTATTGTTTTGAGACAGTCTCAAAATACTAGCACAGAATACTATGGGGAAATGGTATCTTGCCACAGTTAATTTTAGCACCAGGCTGTCAGCTCCTGGTATATATATGTATGTACACAGTAGAACTATAATCCACAAGTATATGTGTACAAGAGATTTCCATTGCCAGCACCAGCATGGAACTGGAAATACTAGTAGGCATGTGTGGAGTTTTTATCTTGCCACTGTAAGCAACAGGAAAAACCCGTACATTTTCAAATTAAACAAGAGGCTTACTTTTATAATACTGAACATTTAAAAGATAATAATGCATTATAATACAAAGATAAATCACAACCATTCCCTTTCCCCATTAGCATTAATATTTAATGTCATATTGAATACTTATCCTCTCTCCCCCTGCAATCATCTTGCTTCCCACCTGCCTAATTTCATTGAATTTTCTGCATGTCAGCTGAAAAGCAGCTGAAGTACAAAGTAGCTATTCTGCATGGAGTCCATATTAAAGAACAGACCCAATATTAATCAAAGCTGAGACAGAACTGAGAGGGTAAGATAACTATAAAATGCATGGAGTGTCACAGTGCTAAAAGGTTATATTCTGACTACTTTTTTCTTAGAAACAATGAACAGGGCAATACAGAAATAAGGAAAGTTCCATTTAAGCTGATTCTACATTAAATCAAACTGTAAGTTTTAAACAATGAAAGTTTCTGCCATGCTGGCTAGAGATGGAAATATGCTGTAACTTTACACTAACTTGTCCTTAGAAAGCAGTATTAATGGAATTGATATTACCAAATGTCTATGAACCAATGGTCCTATAATCCTAAATGCAGCACATAGCTATTCCAACCCCAGTTATCTTTGACTAATTTCATATGGTGGTAATATATAACAAAGACAATTATGTCCTTTGGCATCATAAACAACCATGATAGCAAAGGGTACACTGAGCCTGAGGGTGTTGCCCCTTTATTCTATCTGGTGATAGATAGAATCTGGAGATACTTATTCCCTTATTCAAAATGCAAACACTAATAGCTGACTAATATATGAAATATATCTTGCACCATAAACCAAGAATGCCATTCTGTGGTGCTGGAATAGTCTCAGAATGCTAGCACAGCTCCTCGGGAAAATCTGTACAACAAAGTAAGCAGGAAACACAGACATCTCTATTCACTGGTTAACATTCAGAATGTAAGCTGGCACCCAAGGGACCTAACTGCACACCATAATGCAACTGGGGAGGAAAATAACCCAGGGTTTCTCCCCATTTTTCCAAGCTGTAGAAACGTTGAGGGGTAGCCTTTTTGTAGCATCATTTCCTTTTCAGGAGAGAGTGCTAGAGAGCTCAGGTGTTTTAAATAGCTGTTTTATACACAAATACAGAAACTGAGCAGAAGGGAGCAGGCAGACACCAGGCAGGCAGTGCCAGTCTTTACACCAGCCCTGTTTTCCAAAAGCAACAGTATGCAGCCCTACAAGGCTACTTCTTGCCAGCTAGCTGTAAAGTCAGCCTGGTTTTACCTTTGCTAACTACCCCCAAAAATTGCAGAATGATTTCTTTCAACATCCACCAAATACTAGTAGCTAGTGCTATCTAAAGCTAGTAGCTGCCAAGCATCACAGGCAAGCCCCTTCAGGAAACAAGCTATGCAAAAGGTCGCCTTGCTTACGTGAAGAGAAGTCTTATCACACCAGATTGTTTTCAAATGGGACCCAACAAAGGTTTCTATACTTCATTCTCTATTCACTTCAGTTGCCTTCTGTTCCATTATCATGTGTCATATTACTAACTGTCATTAAAAGGGCACATAACCCACAGGTACCAATGTAACCACAAAGATGCATTTATATGAAACCAGGAACCAGAAGCCAAATTTCCCAACTTAAGACTGTATAGGCTCACAAATGCAGTTTCCGCTGGTCCCTCCATTTCCTGTTTAGTTTCTTTTGATTGACTCTCAGTTGCTCTTAACATTCTGAGCATTCAGGAGCTTCTCATCCAGCCATCATGTTTTGTCTTTTTGTTATTTACAGATTCATATTTTTCTGCATATCTGGGGAGTCCCCAAAATATGTAGTAAATTCTGTCTTGTTTGTAGGATAGCTAACTCCAGGTTGGGAAAATTCCTGCAGATTTGGGGGTTGACCCTGGGGAAGGTGGGGTTTGGGGACCTCAGTGGTGCATTATGCCATAGAGTCCTACCTCCAAAGCAGCCATTTCCTCCAGGCAAATTGATCTCTGTTGTAATTCTGGGAGATCTCTAGGGTCCATCTGGAGGTTGGTAACCCTGCTTGCTTCTGCTAAAAAGTTTTGTCACTTTTTAATTGGTTACTAGATGTTCTAAGGCCTGACCATGATGGCCCAGGGTAGCCCAGTCTCCTCAGATCTTCGCTTCTAAGCAGAGTCAGCCATGGTCTGTATTTGCATTGGAGAGAGACCACCGAGGAATTCCAGGGTTGCTTTGCAGAAGAAGGCAATGGCAAATCACCTATGTCTCTTGCCTTGAAAACCCTACGAGGTTGCCAGAAGTTGGCTGCAATTTGCTGGCACTTTACACACACACCGACATTCTGTATACACACATTGAAGAGAAAAGAGAGAAAGATTGGATTTATATCAGAGACTCAGAGTGGTATACAATCTCCTTTCCCTTCCCCTTCCCCTCCCCACAACAGACACACTGTGAGGTAGGTAGGGCTGATCTTGAGAGAACAGCTCTGAGAGAACTTGTGACTGATCCAAGGTCACACCAGCAGCTGCATGTGGAGGAATGGGGAATCAAACCCCCAGATTAGAGTCCATGCTCTTAACCACTACACCAAACTGGCTTTCATTGCTATTTTTGACCACAAAATCGAAACTTCAGAATGTTTGGTAAAAGGCTAGTGAGTAAATAAGTACTTACAGATGCAAATGTATTCCATGGACAACAATTCCTGCAGCAGAATTAGATCAAGATGTGATACTCTGGTGCCACAAAGCAACATAAAGCCAGCCAAACAAACATATAAAGGGTGGATAATGCCATAAACACACAGGCAAAGCCAGTTCCAAGAAACATATCCAAGAAAGGACAATATTTGATATGCATTTTGGAAAGTACAATAACCTTTGTTACGAAAACATGCTTGACTGATACATTTGGGGAGGAGGGGAGGTTAAACCATTATTTCTGGAAGTCATCAAATGACAGTTTGAATATTCATCCATCAATCAGACAGCTGCAAAACCCAACCTAAACTTTACAGAACAGAAGCTATTATTGTGATTGAATTTGCAGATCTCTGAATTTCCTAATACCTCCATTGAGAATTAGCACTAGAGGTAAAAGAGCAGTTTGGGAATGGTTTGGCTATGTGATCATTTTTGGTGCTAGGCTAAATACCTGGTTGATGTGCTCTATCTGCCAGAAAGACAAAAATTAATGACTTGGGAAGAAAGAAACAATGCAAAAAATAGACACAGGAAAAGAACCCGGCAAACCTGGTCTGGAGCCAGTGAACTGCCACTTGCTGTTATACGGGAAATGAAAACAGAAAGACAATAATAACAAAGCCCTGGATGAATGCAGATAGAATAGAGCCTAATTGTCAGGGGAGCATATGGCTGTGAAAATGATGAATAGACAATGAGGAAAATCGCTTCCCAGCTTGTCACATAGCACTAAAAGCAGGCCCAAACAGCTCCATGATGGTCACTAAATTTTAGTGTGTGGGTCCTTTACGAAGAGCCAGAAGGCTGGCCTTTATTATTCACCAGAGTAAGAATAGCATCTTAATGCTTGGAAACATATTTTGTTCATTTGAACTTTTCTACAGGTTTTGTTTCTTCATCTCTTCCTCCATGCTGGTAGAAAATAAATACAGGACTATGGGTAATGGTCGGTCTCAGAGAACGGATTTGGAGGTCAAAGTTCTATGCAAAATAGTATAAAACTGATTAGAAGACTTTTATGCTTAACAAATAAATTGAGATTGGGTGCATTTTTGATGTAAAAATGGGAAAGCAACTTTTTATGCAGAGCTCAAGGGGAAAAAAGCCCAGATAAGACTTTCTGTAATGAGGGCAAGCACGTTGGTTAAACAATTCATAAATAGCATGAGGAACAATTAACAGCTGCGGCATTTGTATACTCAGTATAGCATTTAAAGTCAGGAAGCATTATTAAAACTATTTACATACCAGCCAATATATGTAAAAACTTTCATTCATATGGTCAATAAATCCAGAATTTTCTTTAAATAAGCCTCATGAAGTGACCCCTCCCCCCGCACATATACACACATACAGATATGTTCTAATTCATTTCTCCCTTTATAGGAAGCCTTGTTTTAGAGTTTTTGCTTGAATACATACATAAAGCTACTTTATACTGAGTCAGAGCACTGGTCAATTTAAGTCAGTTTTGTCTACTCTGAGTGGCAGCAGCTTTCCAGAGTCTCAGGTGGAGAACGGTCTTTTCTGACATCTGCAGTCCTCTAACTGGAGATATCAGGGATCGACCCTGGAATTTTCTGCATGCAAAGCATGGACTCAACCACTTAGCCATGGTCTCCTGGCCTTTTCTTCAAACTGGTTGTTCCCTTGGTAACTGCAGTCTTATGGATTTGCCCCTGGGAGCCTACTACAATGAGTCATCGGGTTACAAGCATTTGATCTAGAAAGAGATTTAAATAATTGATTTTCCCCATTCTTTTACCATATATTTATGGGAGAGGTCTCAGAAAAAGGTTCAATTTTAGGTCAGGAAAACTGACAGGTTGGCCCAGAACAAAGATAAAGTGCTATTAGAGAATCCCTATAATAAAATATTTGGAAACCACAGATCTCACTTTAATTGCCATTTTCTACACTTCCAAGCATTCACTTGTCTCTTTTGCAGCCATTTCTAGTGCCTCGTTTTAAAAAATATCGTAGTCAAGTTGCAGACACTTTAAACTAAAAGTTATTACAGAATGGCTCAACCTTTAGACCTAAAAAATGGCCTCATACTAGCATCAATGAATATGCTGCAAATGAAAACATCTATTAACTAATAAGCACATTATTCAGCATTCAATATTCAATCAATGGGATTGTTTCCATTATGTATACCCAATATCGACATGTTCCCACATTTCCCAACCCCTTAGCCCATTTGTCGAAACTAAATGGGCATAGAACTGCTATTCATTTAGAGCAGTTCAGTTAAAATTATTTTAAAATGATCTAATACTATAAACATCTCTCATAAAATTAATGCCGCCTAGGCACTTTATGACCTCCATCTCTTCACAAGCCATTGATTAGCCAGATGCCAGGAATAGTATATTCTCTTTATTGCATTTTGGGTTTATAGTGGAGGCACCATTATCAATTCTGTTGAAAGCGCCTAGCTAAGACTGTTTCTTCTTTGCCGTTGTTACTTTAGAGTGTCTTGTTAATTCTACAATTGATCCCTTTATAGATGTTTCATGGAGCTAATAGTAATAACCTTAAAATACATGCTCATGTTCTGTGGGAATACATTTTTCTTTAGCTAATTTCATTAAGCAATTTTCATGTTTCCTTTACCATGTATGGAACAACATTAAACAATGTTACAAAAGCACCAGGGCAGAAATTGTAAAAAAAAAAAAAAATCAATAGAAACTCTCACATTAGCTTTTGATGATACTGAATTTCACCCAGGGCTGGTGGAAGGATTATGTGTGCAAGGGAAGCATTTTTTGCATCATATGCTTGCCTCCCACACACACAAAAGAACATCAAAAATGGATGCAAAATAAATAGTATACAGCAGGTCCACCAATTTCTGTATTTATTGGGTGGGGGGACACAAACCTCCAGCTGTCTGATAATGGAAAAGGCATTTTGATACACAAGCTTAACCTATTGTTGCCCCACAATAAAGTTGCCACCATGGTACACTAGTATGTGGCACATATGCTCATGTACAGGCTTACTTAAGAACATATACATTCATTTATTCATTTATTAATTATACCCCACCCGTTGAAAGGTGGTTTACAACAATAGTTACATGTTACATATGTATTAGGTTAAAAATCTAAGAGGCAGATTAAAAACCTGAAATGTCATAAGTAGACCACAAGGCCTTGAAATTTTGACCAGGCTCCCCTGCAGTCCTGGCCCTAATAAAGTATGCCTTTTCCTCCTCCCCTCAAGCAATGTAAGCATTTTTTTTAAAAAAAAGGAGTCTGGGCACTGTTGCAAGTTTATTTCCCTTTTCCCCACCACTAAGTTACATGGTAGTCAAGGAAGAGGCAGACAGATACAGTGAGCAAATGAGCTTTGAACTACATCAGATTTGATCATGCATCCCATCCCTATAAATAGAAACTTTGCTCAATAAAATGAAACTTTACCACATACGGCCCAAAGTTTTATTTTAAAAAATCCTTCCCAGGAAGGGCCAAGCAAAACATAACTCCAGGGTTATCTGTCACTGGAACATCAAACATGTACCTTGGACCCATGTTGTTGGATGTGTTGTCCTGATCAGAGCTGCTATGCCAGGGAAAAGTGAAACCTTCCTTCATCCTATTTCCAGATCCCAAATGGGATCCTCAGATTTAGCAGAAACATTATGGAAGGCACAAGTATTGCAAGTTTATACTGTTAAATATTTCACTAATGAGATGCACTAATGAGAACACTGGCTATGAGGGAATTATCATGATTGGGCAGACAGTTCTAGTGCTCACCCAAATGTGTTATCCCATTTGCCTGGGAGAGATTCCTCCCTCTCCCTTCCTCCCATTGCCTGGGAAAGCTGTGGGGGGGGGGGGGAAGCAGGCCTGGGATCCTTAAATGCCAGCCCCAAATATTTCCAGGAACATTCAGGACGTGGAAACTGGTTTTCCCAAAAATGTCATTCTGTTAATCTGGATTTGGAATGATCTCAGGGAGCCACAAAACCAGCTTTTAGGCAATGGAATTTCACAATTCCTGTTTATCTCATTGTGAGAAAGCATTCTATTCAATTTCATTTCCTCCAAGAGTCAAATAACATTTTTTGGCCTTACTAAAATGGAATCTTGCTACACCTGTGTATTCTATAACTATTGGATTATTAGATTGTAGCATGCTGTGGTAACATTTAGGAGCTAAACTAAACTTTTCACATGTTTCAGTGCTTCATTCAAATATGAGGATTTTGCTACCCAGTCTTCCTCAAAGAAAACTTGCTTCGATTCATTTTACAACATCTCAGAATTGCTGGACTTCATCATTAGCACTCATCTCATCTGACAGACTACGTTCACACACACTAAATAATCCACTTTCAATCCACTTTCAGTGTGCTTTCCAGCTCGATTTTATTGTATGAACTGGCAAAATCCAGTTGGAAAGTGCACTGAAAGTGGATTATTTGGTGTGTGTGACTGAAGCTATAGTGTATGAGAAGGGACCATAATTTACTGTTATCCACATGCTTTGTATGAAGAAGGTCCTAGGCTCGATCCCTGGTGTCTCCAGTTATAGGATCTTGGGTAACAGGATCTTGGAAATATCCCTACTTGTCTTTCTACCAGTCAGAGTAGATTCGTCAATAGTTGGCTGTATAGAGCAGTTTCATATAACACTAGTGCATATAGCATCTTTTATAAACTTCTTTCTAACTAATGATGGCATTTAGTTATTTTCTTTCTCCCAAAGCAGAAAATTAGTGTGACCCAAAGATCTTTAACCAAGCTCTGGAACTGGGAAGTATTCAGTTTCTTGGAACTTTGATATTTAAAAAAGTCATAACAAGGGCATAAACTCCATTAAAATATAAGAGAGTTAATTAAAAATATTTATTCAATATGGTCTGTGCCTGTGGATAGATAGATTATCAGCCACTTCACACATTACTCAGTGTGAGTTTATAAACCAAGCACTATATTTAAGAAGATAGTCATATCCCATTTTAATTATGGCATTCGTTTGAGTATTGAGCAACTAGGTAGCTCATTTCCCACCTTTAGTTTGGGACTGGAAAAGCAATGTTAATTGCAAATGACCTGTTGACTAAAGAGTCCATTTATGAACTGTGCAGAGGTCAGTGCAAGCAAGGTAAATAAGATGATCCGTTGAGTACAGATGATTCATATTCAAATGTGTTACCTTTCTTCAGGTAATGCAGCTTAACCCTTTGTTGTGCGTTTGCTATCCTTTTGGCTCGTACAAACATATAATTAAAGAGAGGTCATCGAGTAAAATTTATATTTATAATCAACATTAGCATATCCTTGAGTCAAAAGCACTGTGTAGCCATAGGGTGGAGTGAAAAGAGAAATGGCTAGTGTGGGTGAGGAAGGAAATAGAGGGGTTGGAGTGGAATAGGATCAAGCTGCATATAATACAATCAATTCTTTGTCATGCCACAGTAGGTATGGGGGGTGGGGAGATCAACTGCAGTATATCACCTGTGTTACACATGTAAGCCACCACGAGATGTCACAATATATAGTAGGGTACATCACTTGGGTGTGTGCAAATTTGTAGATGTACTAGTTCCAGATTTATGTAAGAAGGCACAGACAGTTGATACAGTAGTGAGCAAAGTGCCAGCGTTTAAGAGTGTTAACTGCTATGAGTGAGAAACTACTATGCATTGGGATCCAAAGGTGGCTTCCTATCGATGGAAGCCACTTCTGTCAGTAGAACTCTCTTAGGTTCCCCCTCATGTTGCAACCCCCTGACCTCCTAAAATGCTGCACCCAGGGAACAGGGGACCCTCAGGAACAATTGGGGTAAGAAAAGGGTTTGTAGTGGGGAAAACTGACAAAAATCTCTTCTTCCATTACCTTTGGATTCAATCCTGTGATGTATAATTTATAGCACTTTTAACATGTGAAGGATATTGCAATCGGTTCAGGGCCCCAAGCTTATCCAGGGCCCCCCTTTGTGTCCTGTGGGTGTGGCTGCAGCAAGTCAAGCCATGCACCATGCCTGTCAAGCATACCATCTGCTTCCCAGACACCTGCATGGCTTTTGTGGGCCCCTGTGGCCCTGCTTGCCAGCCAGCCCACTAAAGGACTGGCCAGATTGTTTGGGGATTGGGGCAGGCCAGGACAGGTAAATCTTGGAAGACATGTTCCCTCTTTGGTCCACTTGTTCAGCATTTAAACTTTTCCCCAACATTCCAACTCCATTTGGCCTTCAGCTGTTTTTTTCCCACCCACCCTCCCTTGGTTGTGGGTCTGCCTGTGCTCAGTTATTTGTAAGGTTTTTTTTTTTTCTTTTGGGTTCATGCTGGGTACCTTGCTGTCTTTTCACAACTTGGTGGTTTGTTTGTTTGTTTGTTTGTTTGCATTGGGCTGGACCCATATAGGGGGAAGATTGGGCCTGTGTACTTGTCATCCCAGTTTGTGGTCCCTTTAAGGGATCATGGGGGTGGAAGCTGAGGGAAACATACCCAGGAGGCAGGGGCTGGAACTTGCAGTGCCCTGCACCAAGTGGTTCCTGTTTGGTCTACCACTCCAGGATCTTCCTCTCAGCAGGTGGGCTGAGTGATGGGGTTTTCATTGGGTGGCAGGTAGGCCACCTCATGCCTAGATCACCTGCCCCATGCCAAGACAAACTTCTACAGCTGTAAACAATAAAGCTGTGGCCTTTTGTACTTCACAAAATGTGTTGTATCCCTTGTATCTTGGCTACCTACTCACTGCTTGGGCCACAATTATTATGCTTGCTGTCATAATACGAGTTCCACTGCTGTTTACATTTTAAACAGTGATGCTTGTGGAGTAGTGAATTGCCCAAGGCAATGAGTCTGTGGATAGTGTTAGGTTCTCACACTGGTCTTTAGATGCAGTCATATGCAGCTGTAGAATATCCATAGTAGTAGCCACTCCTATCAGTTTTTCTTTCTTCAACCTAAAAAAAAGGCATACCATGTGAATGGTGTGAATACCTGAAACTGAAAGGTACACATTTATTCATTGTGTATGCATTCATCCCCCCCCCCCCCCATGTGAAACTACACATTATGTGAGAGATCCATGACAGGATTTACCAATACATTTTAAATCTTAAAAAACACCTACAGTAGAAAAAGACATCCACATATATTGTACCTGAGCAGCAGGGGTGGGGTGTGGTTGTCAGGGAAAGGAACCGGGGGGAAAGTTAACCCTGCTTCTAGTACCACAGGCCCAAACCAAACTGTCCCATGGCTGCTTTGTAAAAATAAAAAAAGCCCACAAACCAGGATATCAGTTTTGAAATCTCTCATATAATTGGTAAATTGATCCTTAGAATGTTCTGTTTAGCTTTATATGTAAACTTATGTCTATATAGCTTCTTTGAAAATTAATTTGAATTATTTTTAAATATTAAAACATTATTTAATCCAGTACATTTACAAAAGTAAATCAACAAGCCATACAACACATTCTGTATCAGATATCTCCTACAAACAAGGTTTTAAAAAATGGATATTACTTTGGTACAACTAGAGAGCCACTTAACATCTTCATGACTACAAATAAAGCTAAGAAACGGAAACCATAACACTTCAAAATCTGATGCATGAGTCATTTTCTTCTTCATGTATTAACATAGAAATTTTATCATGCACACATAAATCACATAAGTCAGTCATGGGTTGAGGGAAGTACCTCCGTCTTCCAAGTCCTAGCCAATACTGCTTTAGCTGCTGTACATAAAACTGCAATTAATTCCTGGTTTTGCTTAGATATAGTATTACCACTCCAAAGATTGAGCAGTAGGACTTCTGCCGAATTTTAATTATTATTGACAATTTCTGACTTAATAACTTCAAAAAAGAAAGGCGGTAAGACTCAAATCTCCCTTCAAGCCAACTACATGATTGGGAAGTCCTTTATCTGAACTCCAAATGTATGGCAGTTGGTTGTGATTACTTCATGGAGCGTAAAAGGCACTATACACATGTTTACTGACTTTTCTTGTTCTAGGCTTACAGGCTAACTCCTGATGAACCTGGTCTCAAGTTGAGCTGTTCTGCTATCTCACTTTCCCATTCTGTTGAAAATGAACTTTGCAAGAAGGAGAACACAGCCAAAGTAAATTTTAAAATTCAATTGTCACACATCACTGGTTGAGGTATTTTTCCAGCTCTATGAGAATGTCATCCCTTTCATCAAATGAATTGAAACTAACTAATGGTCTTGATTAAATTATCTTCTGCCTCAAAGCTATCTGAAGTATATTTTTTGAGATAATGTAAAATATACCTTGCAATAAACCCAGGTTTCCCAGGTAGACTGTCTTTGCTAATGAAATGCTATGATCTAAAGAAAAATGTGGATTTGTCCCCTACTCTAGTGATAAGGGTTTCCAACTTCAGGTTGGGAAATTCCTGAGGATTGGGGAATTGAGTCAGGGAGGATGGGGTTTGTGGAGGCGAGGGGAGGAACCTCAGTGAAGGCTAATGCCACAGAGTCTACCCCACAATAAAGCCATTTTCTCTAGAGAAACTGGCCTCTGTAGTGACCCTATTATCAAGGTCTCTCAAAGGTTCCATAGGGCATTTGAATAATATTTTGCACTGATACAGTGATAACAAATTTCACACAGGGTACCAAGTTTCACACAAGAAAGAGCAAGGGTTTGGTGGCAAAAGATAAAGGTAAAAGTTGGCAGTTACCTGTTTGTCCATGAGCCCAGTGGCCAGAGATGAAGTCAAAAGCAGGTAGGAATTATTTCTCTGAGAAGACCTAGAATCAGAGACAGCAGACATAGCCCAAGAAAGTTGATCAGGGAAGGGCAAGTAAGAACGTTGGAGCTCAGTTTCCATCCACAGATTGATGAGTTTGTATAACTTATATGTTGTCAAAAATCAATTAAAAATGAGGTATTTCAATCCTGTTTATGGAAAAGGAATGGGCTTCCAGCCGCCCGGCAACGCCGTGGCGCGCGGGACCCGGTTTGCCGCCTCACAGGACGCGAGGCAGCGACAGGGAGTGCGTTCTGCGCATTGCGTTGTGGGCGGGGGCGGGGCTTGCTCATTGAGAGGCGTTGCCCCGCTCCCGCCTTCTCAGTTCGTTGGCATGCTCGCCCACCCGCCCATCCTGGTTGCAGTGTAGGCTTTTGCTGGTTGTCAATTGGAGCCAGGTAGGAATTTTTGCACTTCTTCCTTGTTTGGCTTGGGGACGGGGTGTTTTTTGCCTACCTTACACTGCTGTCGGAGGTTAAGGGCATAGGTGGTGGTCGGGTATTAAGTAGATTGGTCACTTTGCATGTTTATGCAAGCAAGAAAATGGAATTGGTGAGTGCCTCACGGCATATCCCGATTGGGAACAGGAGGTCATCGGGAACCACCCTAGGGCCTTGCGGTCTGGGGAGGTGAATGGTGATCACCTCTGGGAACCTCTCAGTCTAGGCTCCTCCCTGAAGGTCTGTGCAGCCTCAAGGGTAGGCGCCCCTGGGGGGCTACCAGTATGCTGGGCTGCTGGTTACGAGCCAGAATCTGACTGGCTCAAGACTGGACCTAGGTTACCCGCCCATTTCAAGGGCAAGGAGGTTGTGTCTGGGAGTGATGACTGCCTTGCCTGTTCCAGAGCTTGTTTAGTTTGCCCGTTGCTGCATGTTCTGTTTAAATAGTTAATAAAGTGGCCCTTGTTTGATTCCAAACTGTTGTCTGTCTCGTTATTCCTGCTGGGGTGGCAAAGAGAACTACAGGGCTTTTATCAGTGGCCAGATCATGAATGTTTTGCTATGCCTGTCCCCATTACCCATCTGTTTGCCCAAAACACCTGAAAGGAAGTTCCCCTGGAGAAAACAGATGATTTGGAGGGTAGACTCTATGGCAGGGGTGGCCAAATTTGCTTAACGTAACAGCCACACAGAATAAACGTCAGATGTTTGAGAGCCACAAGACATGAACAAATATTACACACACATTTTTACTGAAAAATATGCAAATTTGCTTGTTATTAACATTAAATTAGACTGTGTGAAAGAGCCACATGTGGCTCCCAAGATGCAGTTTGGCCACCCCTGCTCTATGGCATTGTACCTCACTTAGGTCCCTGTCCTCCCTAGGATCCATCACCAAATCTCCAGGAGTTTCCCAACCTGGATCTGGCAACTTCAGCAGTCTGGTTATATAATTTTAAGTATTTATCAAAAATACATATATACACACGGTATTTCTATAAAGCAGGGATAAGCTATGAACCAAGACAGGTTTCTAGTTATTCCTTTAGTGAGGGCTGATTTTATCTAAATAACTGTAACATGCTTTACCAGGTACTTCAGGAGGTCAGAACCTACAACCAAAAGAGGATATAGTTATATCTGCTATAAAAAATAAAAATATAATTTGTTCTGATAGTTGGATTTGAAAATTAGCTTTAGGGTCTCCATGCTTTGCTTTCTTAATGATGTGAAACATAATAGCCTCAACTGTAATAAAGATGAATTACTTTTTCATAAAATAATGAAACTCCAGTAAACATTCAAGGTTTATTGCTTAATTTATCCCCCAGTACTTCCAGGGAGTTTTTTCATACTCCATTTTTAATATTCCCAGTCATTAGTTTTCAATAACTAACTCAGTAGCTATGTGCATCTTATTTCCCCGGACAAGCAAAATGGGCTGTAACTTCTTAGTTCAAATACTAATGCTGAAATTTAGAACTTCTGTCAAGATGAAAGATCTGCCAAGGGATTAACTGAAGACCCATAGCAACATTTGAGCACAGAGCTGGATAATGAAGTTTTCATTATTAAATAAAGATATTTTAGGAATGTCATAACCCATAAATCCATTCCTCTAGAATATATTACAGCATTTGTTTGTTTATTTCACACTCAGAGACTCTTGCCTCCACCCCTTAATATTTAGCTACTCCTCGCACTCTCTGAAGTTGCCATGGAGATAAATTCAAGTATCTGCTTTGGCAGGCCTGGTGCTAGATATGATTGGATGGAAAAACCTAAATGCCTGTCAGGGAAGGCAGGGCAGGTATTCCTTTGTTGGCAGATATTCTAAGGCCCTGCAGTTTAATGTTACCTTAAGGAAATGCTAATGTGAATCATAAGGGCTGGAAGGCTGAGGAATTATGGAGAGAGGTTTTTTCCCCCTTTCGAAGTAAATTTAGTGTTGCTGAATGGTACCAGATTGGGTGCCCTGGGGCTCAGCTCTTCCATTTATTTACAAGGCACGTAGGCTGTCAGAAAATCCCCCTCCTTCTCCACTCGCTGAGTGTAGCTGCCTAAGATCTTCTAGCCTGTTTTCATGTTGTGATCATGTCCTCAGAAAACATGACTCAAGACCAGCTGCATTTAAGATGGAGTAGAGCAAAGAACTGCAAAAACAGAGCAGCTGCAGAGCAGAAATCTTGACTTATCTATGCTTAAGTTTGTAACAGGGAACTCTGTCAGTTGACTTTATAACAAAAGAAAGATGTGATCCCCGAAAGTAAAAACCTTTATCTGCCATTTTAATGAGCAATGGAAAATTATTAGTATCTCCTCCAAGGAAGCCCAAATACTTGGTTCCCAGGAGGATTTCAGTGCACAAGTAGCATTGTGGGTTCAGTTTGCTTTTAATACCCAGGAGGCAGCTGTGGATAAGAGCTGGGGACAGGGACTATGTGTAAAAGCTAAATGTTCAAGCCTTTAAAGGGTCATTTTGTGAGCCAAGCATATGGCCCCTCTTCCCTTCTGTTAGAGTTAAAGGGACCTCCAGCTGGTTGGCGGCCACGTGGTCCCCACTGATCAGCTGAAGCCCTTTAAATTGGACAGGAAGAGAGGGAGAGGGGTGGCAGGGTGAGTGGCTGCTCTTGGGGGTGGGGCTTTCCTGACCAGCCATCTAGCCAGGGGCAGATTGAAGCCCCCAAAAGCGAGGGAACCCCCACCCAGACCTGAGGGCAGTCAACAATAGGTATGAAGAACTCTGGTAGGGCTTGTGTTCCTGTATTCATTTTCTCCTGTATAAAGTAACCCATATGTTTATTCAGGGGTCATTTCATAGAAAAAGAGGTGCAGGAGCTCATTAGCATAACTCATTTGCATAACTCATTTGCATATGCCATACCCCCCTAACATACCGGAAGTGTGTCAGAAGGCAACACCCACCCCTCAGGCTCCGCTCCACAGGTGAGTGAAACTGACCTGCTCTTCCTCCATTCCCTTCCCCATCCAATACTTTGTGCAATAAAAATAAGCATAAAGAACACATCCTCATTCTCTTCCTGCTCCCTTGAAACTACCAGGTTTTAAGTAGACTTGAGATACCCAGGACATGTGCACCACCCATCCCTTCCCCTTCCCCTCCCCACAACAAGACACTCTGTGAGGTAGGTGGGGTTGAGAGAGATCTTTTGAGAACTGCTCATGAGAGAACAGCTCTGAGAGAACTTGTGACTGGCCCAAAGGTCACACCAGCAGCTGCATGTGGAGGAGTGGGGAATCAAACCCGGTTCTCCCAGATTAGAGTCCAACTCCTGACCACTACACCAAACTGATAAGGTGGAAGCTGCTGAAGGGTTGGTGAAATTTCTCCAATATTAAGTGCCATGTGCCCAGATAAAAAATGGTATACTTAAAAAAATTATATGCCACCTTGAGCAAGTCTCTGGAAAAGCAGCGCACAGTCATAAAAGGAACAATGATAAAATTATCAATATTAAAACAAAACATTAAAAACAATAAAGACCCTAGCAGGGCTTTCCCTAGGGCGCCGCGCCTCTGCACTGCTCGAGGAAGCTGAGGAGGGGGTGGGGCTTAGTCATGTGCCCGCCTCCTGGGATCCTCACTCCCGGACCTGCGCTCCTGTGCACTCCCGCTCCAACGGACCCCTGCATTTATTAAAATGATCATCAGCATCCCCCTGCATGATTGCACCATCTTACACTGGTAATGAAACATGAACTCACGCTGAGTACTACAGGTATTTTGATAGGCTACTGCCTACCTCAGTGAAAGAAGCCTCTTCACAAATTAGCACTGACTAGGGTTTCAGGCTCCAGGTGGGGCCTGGGGATCCCCTGTTTTTACAACTGATCTCCAGCTGACAGAGATCAGCTCCCCTGGAGAAAATGGCTGCTTTTAAGGATGGGCTCTATGGCATGGTACCATATTGAGGCTCCTTCCCTCCCCAAACCCCACCCTCTTCTGGCTCCACCCCCAAAGTCTCCAGGTATTTTCCAACCCAGACTTGACAATCCTAGTACTGACTCAGGTATGAAGAAAAGATATTTCCAGTGTTTTCTTCTTTTAGACAAAGCACAGGCCACTATGGCTGCACTTCCGGTATTTCAGGGGTTCTCAACCTTTTTGAGCCTGAGGGCACCTTTTAGGGTTGCTAGGTTCTTCCTCATAGACAACAGGAGACTTTGGGGGGCATTCCTGGAGAGGGAGATGACATTCCCAACATGATGACATCACACAGAAGTGACATCATCACATTGGAGACTGGCACCCTGTATGCCTCAATCCAATTCAGGAGCCCCCCCCCCCTTGCAAACAGCATTTAAAGGTATGCTTTGAATGCTGTTTGCAAGCGGGGGCCACATGTGCCTGAACTTCAAGTGGCAAATAAGCTGCTGGAGTTCAGGTGTGCCCACACACATTTAGAAGGGCACTCAAGAGTGGTACCTTCAATATATCTTGAACAATCCCCTTATCTGCTAGCCCAGTCCTGCTGTATACTAAGTAGATCATGGTGAGTCTTTCAAAAGCATCCCCATAAGCCTTTGGGAAACATGCAAATTAACTGAATGCCCTTTTAAGCTGCTGGTTGTTGCTCAGGGGGCAAGGCTTTCCCCTGCTGGCCTCTTGTGGGCAGGAGCCCATGAAATCAGGAGATCCCCAGCCCCCACCTGGGGACTAGCAATTCTAAAGGTGGTAGAGTTCTGACACAGGGTGGAGGGCACAACCACAAAATGGCTGCTCTAGGAGTCAGACACACACACACACACACAGAGGAAAGCCCAAGTGCAGGGGAGAAGAGGGGTAATTTTAAAAATACCCTGGGGAAGAGAAACAAAACAGAGAATAAGACTAGCACTATGGTGGTAGTTGCTGCTGAAGCAATGTTATTTTAATTTGCATAGTCAATCAGATGTCCAGTGACCCATCAGAAGTGGACCCACCCATTTTCTGAAAACACTTGGCAGCTACCACTTTGGGGACCCCTGCTGTATTCCTGTCTTTGGTGCCCATGATTCCCATACTCTTCTAGGAACTTGCTAGACTTAATGGATCCAGAGGCTAGAAATCCTGTTCCAAGCTATGGAAAGAAACTGTGATGACAGAAAGCATGCTTCCACCAGCTAGAGAGCGAGTGTATGATGTTTTCACTACCCTCCAAGATACTGGTGGGGATGATAATTACAGTAGAGCAAAAGAGGCACTAACAAACTATTTCTCCCAAAGTAGTTAATTGATTTTGAGGTGTTTAAATTTTGCCAGGCCAAACAGAAGCAGGGAGAATGCATGGATGAGTTTTATCCATGTTTGCGACACCTGGCTGTATCCTATGAATTCAGCAACAGAGACAGAGAAGTGCAAGCTCAAATACTCCAAGGAGGCCTCTGTCCTTACCTCAGAACACAAATATTGAGGGATCCAGAGAGCTGACACTCCCTAAGATCTTGGACACAGAAACTTAGACAATGGAAGTCCGGACTGCTTTTAGCACCAAAGGAGCAGCAATAGTTGTTAAGCCCATGATGAAGAGTGCCAAACAGATCAGGAACTTTATGCTATTATTGTGGATGACATTATCTTCATGAACATGCCTATTCAACCAAAGGAAGTGTTATAGTCATACTTAGAAAAATTGCTACACCATCCCAGTACAGAAATCCAAAGGCTGTTAATGCAGTTGATCCCAACCCAATAGATGAATCTGGAACATGCATGCTTCTGTGTGATAAGCACCACAGCACTGAAAGCAAGATGACCTCTATACTTCCACCATCTCCTCAGTGCACAAGGCACAAAATTAAACTAGTGTTCAACCACAGTGTAAAATATTCCTGCATGGGCAAGAATAGAGATCCTCATAGATATCAGTGCCTCAGTATCTGATCAAGAGAATATAGATGTTACATTAAAAAGAGGTTGGTTTCTGTTAAAGAGAATGCTTTTCACTTCCTCAGCATGATGTTCTTCAGCCAAGACCTCTCACTCTCCACAGCATTATGTCTATAACCAGGGGTCATTTCGAGCAGGAGCTTGGGGAAGCTCAGCTCCGGGAGTTGGTGCCAGCCCCCCTTCCCCCCGCAGGGGAATACCTGCTTGTGTCATGGCTGCAGTAAAATGACTCCGTCCCCTGGAAAGGTCCTTGTTCCTCCGACCAGCCTTCTGAAGGCTTCAGCCACCACTGAAGCTATCCTCCCAAAATAGTACTATTTCTGAGGCTTGGATTAGTAGCTGTCCTCTTTCTTTCTTTCTTTCTTTCTTTCTTTCTTTCTTTCTTTCTTTCTTTCTTTCTTTCTTTCTTTCTTTCTTTCTTTCTTTCTTTCTCTTTTTCTCTTTTTCTCTTTCTTTCTTTCTCTCTCTCTCCTTTCTTTCTTGCCTTCTGACATACTTTCAGTGATGTCAGGTGGTGTAGCATATGCAAATAACTTATGCTAATGAGTTATGCTAATGAGCTCCTGCACCTCTTTTTCTATTAAATGACCCCTGGACAATAGAATACTTTTCTTCAAATGCCTGACAGTTTCACACCTGATATCCAAGCCATCTTAAAGACTTTTTTTAAGCATCTGTCAGGAATTGACAATCACCAACAGGAACCTGCAGATACAAGGAACCAGGCTTATTATGCCTTGCAGTCTTTTGGCTCAGACTGTAGCTCATAAAGGGCATCAAGGAGTGGTGAAAATTAAGCAGCCTCTTTGGGAGGTCTGGTTCCATCCCAGCAATGGATGAAAGTTGTGTCTAGTCTTGTCTCCTTTGTCAGTCAAGCAGTACTGGACCATACATTTCCACCCGCACAAAATGACCATTTTGCCTTCTCAGCCTTGGGTAGCAGTCAGCACAGACTTCTGAGACTTCCCCTCTGGCTCATATTTCCTTGTTGCCATGGATGACTGTTCCAGATTTCCAGTTGTTGAACAGTCTGAAGTTGGTAAGTGAACAAAATTTCCCCACCTATCCACTCCCACTGCAGTCCAATAAATCTCCATGAAATGATGCAGAGAAATTTGTGGAAACTGAGATTTTACTCTGGATCCAACTCAATAACAGCTACTAAGGGTGTGGTGATTTGGTTTAAGGTTGCAGTCTGGGAAAAGTAAACAATTTTTCCCAGTGTCATATTCCTAACCATTAAATCCACTACAGCAGCTATATCTCCATGTGGGAAAATATACAGGCAACAAGATGTTGTCTGCAATTCTGCATATTTTCATATAGAGTAGCCTGAGGTAGCTGACTGAGGCTGGAGAAACAGCTTGGTTTTCCTCTGATAAACACCACAGCCCCAATCCAAAGTGTTGTTGTGACAAGCCATTTATATCAATTAAGGGGACCCACACAGCCTCCTTTGATTTTGCAGGAAACAGGTTTATTTTAAACTATATATTCCCCTCAGATACCAGGTGTTCAAAAGGCAGGAGGTATCTAGGTTTTGGGTTCACTGCTGTGAGGTAAGTTTTGTGGTGAACAACTAGGATATGGATGTCACTGAGAAAGGAATTATATATGAACTGCAAAGGTTTATTTACAGATTAGTTTCCATTAATAGATCAGCAGCTCAGGACTCCAGTTAGATAAAAGAGAAGCCTGATTGAGGCACATTAATTTAGAGAGTTGTTTCAATTTTCTTTAATACTTTCACACACACAAAGGAAACCACCCATACCAGCCTGCCTTTCCCCAAGAGTCAGACTGAATGGCACAAGGTCTGCCAGAGACAGGCCTAACAGTAGGATACTCTATTCTCTGTAGGCTTACTAGACCCCCCCCCCCCAGTTTGGCAGCTGGTGGGCAGGGGGAAGCCCCACCCTCAAGAGCAACCACCCAGCCTCCCCCCACCTCTCCCCAGCAGCATTTAGAGGAAGTCTTCAAATGCTGCTGGTGAGAGGCAGAGGCCATGTGCCTGCACTCTGAGCCCCTCCCCCAACCTCTCCCCAGCAGGGTTTAAAAAGACCCATTAGACTCTGCTGGGGAGAGGCGGGGGCCATGCACCTGCACTCCAAGCCTCAAATTCCGGGCTCAGTATGCAGGCACATGCAACCTCTCCCCACCTCTCTTCAGCAGGGTTTAAAAAGACCCTTGAGTGACGTCATCATGCTGTGGACTTTCCACCCTGTTTGGGACTTTGAGGGACCTGGCAACCCTAATTCTCTGTCAGACTTTGAGCCAAACAACTCTGCCACACTACCAAGCAGAGCTAACCTTCCCTCTGTCTGCTCTTTTTCTGACCAGATCTGAGATCTCACTGCTCTCTTCCTGAGGCAGAACTCCTGCTGTGTTTTCCTCCAACATTCCACCCCCTTCTTAAAGGTGATTGGATGCTGGAGTAGCACTCCTATAGGCTCAAGTGAATGGCTGTTTTTCCCTTCAGGGTGGGACGGTCTTCTGTCCATCACAGTTGCCTCCCCTTTATAATAATTAATTACCATAAAAAAACTTCAAGAGATCCTTTCATGGCACTCTCAAGATCTTGTCTGTTTACACCTTTAATATAGTATCCCAAATCACTCAAATAGATCCCAAATTACTTCAAAACCCCTAACTGCCCCATCTTCCTTGGAACACAAATTATTCGGTAAGTGGCCACACGTTCATTCCCATTTCTTTGCACATATCAGTTAACTCATTTCCAAATAGAAGAAATCAGGGCTCTTTTTGTAGAAAAAGCCCAGCAGGAACTCATTAGCATATTAGGCCACACCGCTGACAGCACAGCTCATTAACATATTAGGCCACACCCGATGTTACCAGAAGTGTGGTCATCCAGCCACATCCACCTTTTGCTTCTTATTCTGTTTACCTTGTTGTCAAAACAGTTTTGACAAAACCAATAAAAACATTATTTTCTGTCCCATCTATACAAAATTTTGCCTGAACCAATATCTTATGTCCAACAATTATACCCACACTAGATTGGAATCAGTTCCTAAAGGTTAGGTTCCCATGGAAATCAGCTTGCCTTCCTGCAGAACAAGTATGCTGAATATGATTTTTTAGGGTTGCCAACCTACAGGTGGGGTCTGGAGATCTCCTGGAATTACAACTGAGCTCCAAACTACAGTGATCAGGTCAATGGCTGCTTTGGAAAGTGGAGTCCATGGCATTATGCCTTGCTTAGGTCCCTCCTTCCCCTAAATCCCACCCTCCACTCCCAAATCTCCAGGGATTTCCTCAACCTGGAGTTGGCAATCCTAGCTCACTGGCAGGACAACCCTAGGAGCCAGTTTGGTGTAGTGTTTAAGTGTGCGGACTCTAATCTGGGAGAACCGAGTTTGATTCCTCACTCTTCCCCCTTGCACCTGCTGGATGACCTTGGGCAAGCCATAGCTCTGTACCAGCTGTTGTCTCAGAGCTCTCTCGGCCCCACCTACCTCACAGGGTGTCTGTTGTGGGGAGGGGAAAAGAAAGGAGTTTGTAAGATGCTCTGAGACTCCCTTGGGTAGTGAAGGGCGGGGTATAAATCCAATCTCTTCTTCTTCTAGGTTTGTGGATGCACTGGACAGGAGTAGTTTGTGGACTATTTTATTCAAGGTACAAAATTTTATTCAAGGTGTAAGATTGCATGTGCCACCCACACTTCTTCAGATGGATGAAACCTTGGATGAAACTTTGGATTCCAACTTTGTTCTGCTGCTTCAGACCAACACGGCTACCGACCTGAATTATTATACTATAATACTTTTTACAAGCAATTATGTACCAGTGGAGTGGTTACCATGCAGAGTCTGTCCCATAGGTAAAATTATCTTGTGAACAGGTGGTCTTTACCACATAAAAGTATCACGACCATCACAAGATCACCAATCGTTGGAAGTCAACTCCTCAGAAGCAGAAATCTCTCTTATTAGGAGGTTTAAGAACATTAACTTTGCTGGCCCATTAAAGGCAGATGTCAGCCCAGTGGCAGGAGAAGAGGGACAATCATCTTCATCAGAAACTCTGCCCACTTTTTAAATTTCACAAAACAGGCAATCTCCAAAGTGCTGCTGACCATGCTCATTTTTAGTTACATCTCTGTTTCTCTGCAAATGTCCCCCAAAGTCCCCCATGCAACAATCAAGTGTTCTGCCAACACACACAACAATGAAGCTACTTTTTCAGATGTTTTCCCTTGCAGGGCAGTAAGCACCAAACCACTTTAATACAGACTTTAGACACACATATATTTGCAAGCCATTCCCAACAAGACACAACAACGAACTCAGGCTTCAAATGTACTTTTCTTAAGCAGAAGATGTCATGAGAAAATGAAAGAGATGCTCAAAAATTAAAGATATTGTCAAAAGCAGCATTTCCTGGGCTCTCTGCTTTTTTACATCCCCCCCTTTTTCAATATTTTGTTTTATAAAAACACAAAGAACAAAATGAAACAGAAAGAAAGAGAGAGAGGTGGGAGAGAGAGAGAGAGACAGAAAGACAGACAAAAGAAAGAAAGAAAGAAAGAAAGAAAGAAAGAAAGAAAGAAAGAAAGAAAGAAAGAAAGAAAGAAAGAAAGAAAGAAAGAAATGTAGGGGAGAGAGAAAGAAATGTAGGGGAGAGAGAGAAAAGGAAGAAATGTAGGGGAGAGAGAGAAAAGGAAGGAAAGGAAGGAAGGAGATAGATAGATAGATAGATAGATAGATAGATAGATAGATAGATAGATAGATAGATAGATAGATAGATGAGAGAGAGAAACGAAGGGGGAGGGAGAGAGAGAAAGAGAAAGAAAGAAAGGTGGGGACAGAGAGAGAGAGAGAAAGACAGATAGTCAGATGAGAGAGAGGAAGGAAGGGAGGTGGAGGAGAGAGAGAGAGAGAAAGGAAGGGAAAGGGAGAGAGAGAAAGAGAAAGAATGAAAGAAAGGTGGGGACAGAGAGAGAGAAAGACAGACAGAAAGAAAGACAGAAAGAAAGGTGTGGGGGGAGAGAGAGAGAGAAGGAAAAGAGATGGGGGAGGCACTTACTGGAGCAGGCAGAGCGATGCAACATCAGCAAGCCAAATGCAGAGCCAGCCCTTTCAGTGCAAAGAGCCTAGCCCCCTGCTTAATCTCTGGGGGGCTTTCGCCTGCTGGCTCTCTGTACTTAAAGGGAAAGCGCTGGGTGGGGCTTTTTCCTGCTGGCTGTCTGCAGGAACTTTTCCTTTAAGTGTAAACAGCTCAGGCCTGGCAGGGAGGGGGCAGGGCAGGCTCAAACGCCAGCCGGAACGGGGTTCCGGTGCTTTCCTGCTGAAAAAGAGCCCTGGAAGAAATTGTAAGCAGAGTGTCTAGTGGACTTTCTGAAATCCTAGTAGAACCTGCTGTTGCTCTTAAGCTGTGTTCTTAGCTCTCAACCCAGTTCCAGAAATTAAAATCTCTGTGCAGAATCTGTTCTGTACACAGATCAGACTTACAAGGTAAGAGAAACCAGTAATGGTGGGAGAAGGAGAAGTGTAAAAAAATTCAGAGTACTCTTGCACTGGGTTGCTTGCCCATGACAGTGTTTAGCCCTTTTAAAGAGGATTGAATGAATGCACATGTGGCTGTTTGTGTTTGATCAGAAATTTTAGTGTGTTTGGAAAATACATGGACAGACCCATCTGCACAATCAAGTATATGCACATAGGCTCATTACATACATATAAATGAACATATCTACATACAGGTTACTCTGTGTAGTCAGAAGACATGCATGTCATTGATATGTCAGTTTAGATTACATATCTCATTTTCCAGGCCAAGCCTAAATTCTCACCAAATAGTCTGACTGTAAAAAAAAAAGAAGAAGAAGAAAGAAAGCTTTCCGTCTGCTGTGCCTCACTCCTATGGTGAAAAAGCTGCAGGCCTTACTTGAATACCTAGGTTGCGATCACATGCACAATTTGCCCCAACATAGGTACGAATGCCGGGCAGATTAAAGGGGCTGGATCTGGGAAGTGCCTCACAGCTGTTGGCAACCTGTTTTGCTCCGCCACAAAAGCAAAGTTTTAAAAAAAAACACCTTGGAAAGTTCTGTAGCAAACGGGTTGCTACAGGCCACAGACAGACTTTCCTGCATCTGATCGCCCCAGCGCGCTCCCATGGCATTGGGATAGTCTGATCAGGCTATCTTGACTGTGCCATTGTTTTTTCCCCCTTCGCAATATGTGCATCAGAGCACTTCCCCCCCCCCCTGCACATTCCATAGGGAGACCTCAGTGTGGAGGTGTGATTCCTCGATTCCTTGCATCTGATCACACAGTGGCTGGCTGTGCCCATATCTATAAAAATCCATGTGATCGCGCAACTGCAGGTCAACTTACACTGGAGGAAATAGTCTTGCTTCCCCCCCTTATCTCGTGTGTGTGACCGCCACCCCAGATTTGCTATGGGAGCATGCATGAGTGAAGTGGCATACTTGCAGCTTTGCGCTAAACTCATTCCGCTCTGGATTGGGGGTTATTTTTTTCCATGCTGTATTGCTTGCCAAAATCATCCTAAGCCATCTGAGATCAGGCAGGTTAAAAACCCAAATATGTTTTTTATTTATTTTTGCATTTATTTCAGATCCGCTTGATGAAGTGTATGCGAAACGTGTAAGGGTCTCAGAGTGAATTAAAGTTAATTGTTCCATTGCACCAATTGTCTCTAGTTTCTTGCTCCATGGCAGGTATGGCCCTCCTTTTCTTGCTAAAGTAAATAAATATATTAAGGGAAGTGAAGGCTGAGTTTGGGAATGACAGCAGGCTCAGGCCTGCGCTAGAGTTTGAACAATCACTCCTGATTCCAGCTGCTTCTACCTGGTAAGTGTTGCTGCTGCTGCTAGCTCCATTCTTGTATATGCTATGTTCCATATATGCCTATTTACCAGAAGACAGTTCCTATTAGGGATGGGCATGAACCGAACCATAAAGCAAAATTCATCTTGAATTTTGCCCTGTTCATGATTCACAAACAGAAGTTCATGATGGGTCTATAATCATGAAATTCCACAAACTTTTAAAGCAGTTCATGGTGGTTCATGGAGGTTCATGGGTGGAACAGAAAGCAGGGGTTTAAAGGGACTCTGAGTCTTTTTAAACCCTTGCTTTCTGTTCCCAGCAAAAGAAACAAAAACAGCTGAGTGGCAGGGAGGCAATCCCTGCTGCTCAGCTGTTTCCGGCTGTCAGTACTGAGTTATCATTCTCTAGGGTTTAGGTCCTTCTCTAGAAGTTAATTCTCTGTGTGAAGAGTGGCTGCATCCTCTTTTTAGTGCCCATCCATGTAAATGTGTAAATGAAGAAGAAAGGGCTGTGCAATGCTCTAACAAAGGTATTCTTTTTTTTCTTCTTACAGGAGAGACAAAGAGAATATCTTGCTTATTATTCCTTATTCCTTGCCATTTCACTCACTGCTCTACTGAAGGTATAATTTGAACTGTTGAGATTATGTTGTAGGGTCATTGTACTGGTCATTATCGATCTCTTTGGTTTGTCCCCAGAATCTGGTGATCAGAAATGTAAGGTCTGTAAACATGGAATATCAGTTTTGAGCTATTTCATCCAAAAGTCTTCATGAATTAATCTAATTCTTTTAAAGCCTATCATTATACCCTTCCATATAACTGAATTCCTTGTGTTCATTATATCCTTCTTTGGGCCTGAACTTCTGGCCAGTCAATATCATTGGCAGACTTATAGTATTTTGAGAGAGAATCCATACTTCAACTTTATACCCAATCATTTTTTTCAGAGCTAACAAGACTCAGTTTCTTAAACCCTTCCTAATAAGGAACGTATTCTATTTGTCTCTCCTGTAAGAAGAAAAAATAAAACACCTTTTTAATAAAGAAAGGTAATTTCATGTATTTGTTGAGTTACCTAGAACATTCAGTTTGACACTATAGTTCTGAGCCAGGGTATCACCAGTGTATCCTGGGAGCAATGTGGTGATGGCATAGAATTACGTGCCTCAGGAACTGTGTGGTGCAAAAACAAATGCCTCAGGTTAGCACAACAGCAGTGACAATATTGGTACTATGTCTTATTGTGCCACATCATTCCTTGATGTCACACGTGAGGTGCTTTGCAGCCATTTGTTAACTTAATAGTTTTTTCCAAGTGCCAGTCAGAGGTACATTTTAATTAGAAACTGTACCTCCCACCAGTATTAGAACACACATGAAATGGCCCTCTCTAAGTAAGACTGTTTGTCCATGCTTATTGCTTACTCTGACTGGCAGTTGCTCTCCTGGGTCTCAGGCAAACATCATTCACATCAGTTTTTACCTGATCTTGTAAGTGGAGATACTAGGGATTGAACCTGGGACATTCTCTACCACCAGGCTATGTTTCCTCCCCACAGAACACATTTCATCATGCCACATGATGCTACATCTCCAATCTGGTTATTCATAATAATTTTCTTGTAAAAGTGTTCCCTGTAATTTAAATGCCAGCCCTGTAGGCAGAAAGGAAAGTCACAATGAAATTCTATGAAATATTAATGCAACATATATGGAGTAATAACTGACACCAGCAGCATTCAAAATCAGAGATGAATTGACTTCCTTGGAAACCATTGTTCCTGTTGGAGTTTAGTGGCATATTATGTGGTTAGGGATGATTCTGAAAATCTCCTCATCCAAATTTCCCCCTGTATTTTGAAATTCTGAATTACTTGCTTTTGTTTCAGGAGTGGCACAGAAATATTAGGATTTTCTATTGCTTCATTTTTTTTCATTTCAGAATTTGGTACGGCATAATATGCAGATGTCTGGTTTTTTGAAGGTTTTGGCTTCTTCACCAATTAATTTACCCATCTTTTCATCTTTACCAATCTGCTTGTACATTCTGTTTAAAAATGTGTCTGTGTGTGTGAGAGAGAGAGAGAGAGAGAAAGAGAGAAAGAACAGTTTTGATGTAATAATATGAATTGTTCTGTAGCCCAAAGGTGCTGCCTTACTCACGGATAGCCCCAAAAGTGGGGCACCCCACTTCTGACCTGAACCAGAAACACACAAAGTCAGACCAAGGAGGGCACTCACAGAGCTAGCCAAAGCTCTGCAAAAGGGTTTCCGTTTCAGGTTACACAAGACAGCCCTCAGAGGTATCTCCAGTCCCCCTCCATCTGGCAGAGGTATGCATATGAAATAACAATGAGTTCCTCCAAGTGAAGTATTTGCATTTCCATAGCTATTCAGTAGCCACCTGGCACATAGCTCCTCTGTCCCCAAACCTTCACATAGTCCCTTTTGTGATACCTATGCCTGTGTAGAAATCTTTTGTCTCCACACCTGTCCTTCCTTCCCTCTCCCATAGGATACCAAGATAAACCAATCAAACATTAAAATTATTAATAATCCTTCCTAACACCAATCAGGGACCCATTTTCCCCTCTTTTGTCTAAGCCTGGGAACCTATTCAACCCTCTATGGTTCGACCATTAGCAGTCATCAAACCCAGGGCTCTTTTTCAGCAGGAACACACCAGAACACCGTTCCAACTGGCGTCGGAGCCTGCCCCACCCCCTCCCTGCCGGGCCAGAGCAGTTTACATTTAAAGGGAAAGTTCCTGCAGAGAGCCGGCAGGAAAAAGACCCACCCAGCGCTTTCCTTTTAAGTGCAGAGAGCCAGCAGGAGAAAGTCCAGCCCAGAGATTAAGCACCGGGGCTGGGCTCTTTGCACTGAAAGGCCTGGCTCTGCATTTGGCTTGCCGACGTCGGGTCGCTCTCTCTGCTCCGGTAAGTGCCTCTCCCATCTCTTTTCCTTCTCTCTCCCCCCCCCACCTACCTACCTACCTACCTACCTACCGTTCTTTCTTTCTTTCTTTCTCTCTCTCTCTCTCTCTTTCTCTCTCTCCCTCCCCCTTTCCTTTCTCTTTCTCTCCTCCACCTTCCTTCCTTCCTTCCTCTTTCTCATCTATCTATCTATATTTCTTTCCTTCCTTCCTTCCTTCTTTCTTTCTCTCTCTCCCCCTTTCTTTCTTTCTTTCATTCTTTCTTTTTTTCTTCCTTTCTTCCTTCCTTTTTGTTTCATTTTGTTCTTTGTGTTTTTATTTTTAAAATTATTGAAAAGAAGGGGATGTAAAAAAGCAGAGAGCCCAGGAAATCCTGGTTTTGATGATATCTTTAATTTTTGAGCATCTCTTTAGTTTTCTCATGGCCTCTTCTCCTGCCACTGGGCTGACATCTGCCTTTAATGGGCCAGCAAAGTTGATGTTCTTAAACCTTCTAATAAGAGAGACTGCTGCTTCTGAGGAGTTGACTTCCAATGATTGGTGATCTTGTGATGGTAGTGATACTTTTATGTGGTAAAGACCACCTGTTCACAGGATAATTTTACCTGTGGGACAGACTCTGCATGGTAACCACTCCACTGGTACATAATTGCTTGTAAAAACTATTATAGTGTAATAATTCAGGTGGGTAGCCTTGTTGGTCTGAAGTAGCAGAACAAAGTTGGAGTCCAAAGTTTCATCCAAGGTATAAGCTTTTGTGTGCATGCACACTTCTTCCATCTGAAGAAGTGTGGGTGGCACATGAAATCTTATACCTTGAATAAAATTTTGTACCTTGAATAAAATAGTCCACAAACTACTCCTGTCCAGTGCATCCACAAACCTAGAAGAAGAAGAGATTAGATTTATACCCCGCCCTTCACTACCCAAGGGAGTCTCAGAGCGTCTTACAAACTCCTTTCCCTTCCCCTCCCCACAACAGACACCCTGTGAGGTAGGTGGGGCTGAGAGAGCTTTGACAGGCACTACTGTTTTTCAAGAACAGCTCTGATAGAACCATGGCTTGCCCAAGGTGCAAGGAGGGAGTGGGGAATCAAACTCGGTTCTCCCAGATTAGAGTCTGTGCACTTAACCACTACACCAAACTGGCTCCTAGGGTTGTCCTGCCAGTGAGCTAGGATTGCCAACTCCAGGTTGAGGAAATCCCTGGAGATTTGGGAGTGGAGGGTGGGGTTTAGGGGAAGGAGGGACCTAAGCAAGGCATAATACCATGGACTCCACTTTCCAAAGCAGCCATTGACCTGATCTCTGTAGTTTGGAGCTCAGTTGTAATTCCAGGAGATCTCCAGACCCCACCTGTAGGTTAGCACCCTAAAAAATCATATTCAGCATACTAGTTCTGCAGGAAGGCAAGCTGATTTCCATGGGAACCTAACCTTTAGGAATTGATTCCTAAATAATTGTTGCATAAGATATTAGTTCAGGCAAGATTTTGTATAGATGGGACAGAAAATAATGTTTTTATTGGTTTTGTCAAAACTATTTTGACAACAAGGTAAACAGAATAAGAAGCAAAAGGTGGACGTGGCTGGATGACCACACTTCTGGTAACATCAGGTGTGGCCTAATATGTTAATGAGCTGTGCTGTCAGGGGTGTAGCCTAATATGCTAATGAGTTCCTGCTGGGCTTTTTCTACAAAAAGAGCCCTGATCAAACCCATTCAACCAGCCCCAGCAGGACAATCAACAATCATTATACCCACTGAGTTCTAGCCCCCAGAGACTGCCCCCAGAATTCCTATAAAAATTGAGAGCATGCCCCGCCTCAGTATGCACCCTGAGGGTGCCTATACTTGAGTACACACCCCAAGTCTCCTCTTTGGGCCTTCTTCTCCATAGTGTGAAAGGCTGGCTGTTTGCGCTCTCCACTACATGGACTTCTGCAAGTCTGGACAGGTAATTTAATCCCCATAATTGTTTCCCAAAATTGTTATCATCACCTCTTTGTTTCTTAGTTCTGAATTGTGTGCTCTTTCTTGATTGCTTAGTGTGAATGTAATCAAGGAAATTCTTTAATAAATACAATTTGATTTATTCTTCAAATCTGGAGTCTTTCTACTGGACTGGACCTTGGTATAAATAAGTGTGTGGTCCCTGGTACCTCTCTGGCCTCCTCTGTCTCATAGCTAATTTCCCCCAACAATGAGGCAGGCCACTGGTGGTAACAATTCTATGTTTACGTCATTTGAACACCACCTTTCTCCCCAGTGGGCACCCAAAGTGGCTTACATTGTTCTTGGCTGAGGACAGACTCAAATTCTGCTGCGCCTCCGTGGCACGGCAGAAGAAGGCGGGGGGAATTGCCCCCGCAGCGCGGCGTTCACACGCCTCCGCAAGGAAGCCGCCCGCAGCGTCCAGACTGTGGGCGGCTTCCAGCGGTGGCGGCAGAACGCCGCGTGGCTCCCCCAGCCCAGCGCACGTTCACACCTGCCGGAAGCGGGTGGAACACACGCACAGCAGCCAGGACACCACTTTGAAGAGGTGCCCGGCTGCTGTGGGAGGAGCACAGCGCCAGACATGTTGCGTCCGAGCCGCCTCCTCCGGGCAGATGTGGCAGTCTGGACTGCCACTCTGCCTCCGCTTTTAAAGCGGAGGCAGAGCGGGCCAGATTGCCAGTCTGTCCTCAACCCTTGTCTCCCTGTCTCACAACAACCCTGTCAGGTAGGTTAGGCTGAGAGTGTGTGACTTTCCCAAGGTCTCCCTTCAAACTTGTATTCAAAGTGGGGATTCAAACTTGGGTCAAAGTGATGTAATGTGGATCAATGCACATGAACATGTGTATGCATAACTAACACTTAGCAAAAAAAACAAACACCCTCTTGATACTGTCATTCATATGATCAGATCACTGTTTTTGGTGCTATATTTCCTCAATGAACACATGAACATTAGTATCCTGGTTATGGTGGGGGAGTACAAATAAAGTGAAAGTATTGAAGGCTGTAGCGATCTGCTCCAGTTTTGGGAATTAATTCTAGAAATTCTCCTAGTGAAAAGTGTCATTTGAGACAAACAGAATCCAAGACAGAGAAAACTTGATGAGCAATAAAGAATCTGAACAGGCCAAATCTACTCATCTCTGTTCTTGGGAAATCTCTGAATCTAAAATTAGGCTTTGCTGTTTGCCAACTGGGTATGGGCTTCTGCAGGCAGAAAATTCCTGCCCAGCATTTGCTGTTATGGCAGAGGTAAAAGCATGTTCTGTACAGTTGCTACCACAATTCTGGCATTAAATAAATGTGTAGGTGTAGTAGGTGAAGGAGGAGAGCATTGTCTGATGCCTCTGTTATTGCATCTGTGCACAGCAGGAGGAGCTGGTGATCAATGTCTGACTCTCGACCTGGACGCCACAGTGGCCTGGGTAAATGGAAAAAATGTCAGGAGAACTATCTGTGTGTATCTGTTTTATTTGCAGGCCAAAAGCAGCTCCCTTAAAAGATTACAGAAGTTTCAATGGTATAGAAATGTGTTGCTTTTAAAAGGGTGGGGGGATAGAAGGAGATTGTATGCAGCTGACATCTGGGTAGCCATTCATTGCCTTCCAAAAGCATCTGGGAAAGAAAATTATGAATTGTGCTTTTTAAAAAAGAGACAAGGCCATTCACTCATCAGTTCTGTATATTTATTCTCAGAGTAGAAAACAAACCATAAACACTATCAGCACTTGAGTAAATTGAAAATAAATTTTTCTCTCCCAGTGCTAAACAAATGGGGAAGTTTGGCAAGATAGTGGTAATGCAGCCTGTAATAGTTTGCTAAGATTCAACTAATTAAAGAAAATCTCATTTGAAGATGGTTAATGGATTCTGCATTTCTACAAAGCATTAGGAAGGCAACATTTATCTGAACTTTGGGGCCTGCACTGATTACTACTCAATTAGTTGTGATTCAATTCACTGAAGAAAAATGGTCATTTCATTAGCATGAAGAAATAACCATTGGCCACAAAATATATTTCCAGGAATTGCTATGGCAACTGGGATGACACTGAACTGAGCTTGGAATTTTAATGCTGCCTGGGAGTTGTAATTGTGGCTGTGGTGGATCATCCTTGAATGACTGCCTGAAGTCAGTAATGGGCTAGATGAGGGTGAATAAAATGAAGCTTAATCCTGACAAGATGGAGTTGCTCATGGTGGGTGGTCCTTGAAGCAGTGGTGAATTTGTCTGTTCTGGATGGGACACAGTTCTCCTGAAAGAGCAATTTGCTGTTGAGGAGTGTTTGGGGATCCAGATTTCCTCCTGGACCACCAGCTAGAGTTTATGGCATAGGAGGCCAGGCTACTATCTTCAGCCTACATCAGATGTGCTTTTCTTGGAGATGAGTGAACTTGTCAAGTGTTGTGCATGCTTTAGGAATCTCTTATTAGGGATTACTATAATGCAACTATCTGTGGGGCTGGTCTTAAAAGACATCTCAGAAATTTCAGTGCCTCTGGGTAAGATAGTCCAGAAGTGTTTTCAGATGTGCTATTTTCCCCAGTGCAGAGCTGTTGGGAAGTGGGTTCCCCCCCCTGCTTCCATACAGCATCATGGTGCATTTATGCATCTCCCAAACAGTGTTCCCTCTAAACTGAGTTAGCATGAGCTTGCTCACAGTTTTTTAGCCTCCAGCTCACACATTTTTGTCTTAGCTTAGAAAGGATGGCTCCAGAGCAAACTACGGTCAAATTTACATCTGACTTTCCCGCTAGAATCATTCTAGTTTCAAAAAAAACCCTGTCTATACCTGTTTCTAGTTTCAAACCATACTTGTTCTAGTTTATAAATTAATGTTTACATTCGTTAATTGCCCTCCTGTGGTCAAGCTAGCATTATATTGCTTTAAACAAATGCTGTTGTTTAATACTCTTCAGACCCCCTGGAGTGAAATTTGATATCAGCGTCAGGGGCGTAGACTTTTTAAATCCCGGGGGGGCGGGGGCTCTCTTGTGCGCGCGCGCAAAGCACGCGTGCGTGCACGGGACCATGTCCCTGCTGCTCCCCCCCCCGGGAGGCAGACTCAAGGGGCGCAGTCTCGGGGGCGGCAGCCAGCTGGCCAGCTGACTGCCGCGCGAGCGGGACCATGTCCCCGCCGCTCCCCCCCCCGGGAGGCAGACTCAAGGGGTGCAGTCTCGGGGGCGGCAGCCAGCTGGCCGGCTGACTGCCGCGTGAGCGGGACCATGTCCCCGCCACTCCCCCCCCCGGGAGGCAGACTCAAGGGGCGCAGTCTCCTCGGGGCGCAGTCTCGGCGGCGGCAGCCAGCTGGCCGGCTGACTGCCCCCCACGCGAGCGGGACCATGTCCCCGCCTCCTCTCTCCCCCCCTGCCCCAGGGAGGTAGGAGGGCAGGCCGGGGGTGGGGGGGAAGGAGAGGCGGCGAGGGCCGACTGGCCACCGGCGGGCGCTCCTGTGGGCGCTGCATTTTGCCAGGGGGGCTGAGCCCCCCCGGGAAATTTTGGGGGAGGCTCAAGCCCTCGAGCCCCCCCCCCCCGTAGTTGACACCCATGATTAGCGTGAAATGAGCTTGGGAAAAGACAGCAGTCAAACTACTTCAGAGGGGAGGTGTAAATTGGGCCTAATTTATGCCATAGCCTAATCATTCATTCACAACTTTAATGCCAGTAGCTCACAAAGTGGAATTTTTGTTCACAAGACTCCACAACTTAGAGGGAGCATTGCAAGCCCCAAAGTTTCCCCAGCTTTTCTCTTATCTTTCTCAAACCGATTTTGAGTGGCTGCTGTGTAGATGGAAAAGTTCAGATTTTCCTGGTCCTGCCCACACTGTAGCCATTTTCCCCACAACAGACATTTCTTCTCTTTACTGCAAAGTTGTTGTTGCTGTTTTTTAATCAGTAATTTTATATAATTACATTGATGTACTGATATAGCAGAATAGGCATCAGGTTCTCTGAATTCCCAGATTTCATTTTTGTGAAAAGAAAAGAAAAGTCCCTTTTCTTGTGGCGATATATGGGGGGGAACATATCTTGGCAGTGAAATGCAAAAGACAATTACTTTTTAAAAATGAAAGCTAGTAACTAGACAACCTGAATTATACCCACCTCACGGGGTGTTTTGTGGAGAGGGGAAGGGAAAGGAGTTTGTAAGGTGCTCTGAGACTCAGAGTGAAGGGCAAGGTTTAAATCCAGTCTCCTCTTCTTTTCTTCTTCCATATTTTAGTATAAAAGTATATCAATCTAATGCTATTAAATCACTGATCAACAACAACAAGCTACCAGGGAAACCTGAGTGGAAAGCCTGTCACTGCTATGCTATATTAACAGCTGTGGCAGCAAAAGAGAAACTACATAAGTCTGTTCCCGTATAGAAAATGTCCAGGATATGACAGCCAGGCTAGTCATTGGTGTTTGCTGCTGGAAGCACATACTGCCAGTTCTGAAATAGGTCAACTGATTGCCAGTACAGTAGGTTTTGGGGCTGAATTTCAAGGTCCTCAGACTCCATTAATATCAGCCTTTCTGCAAAAGGAGAGGAAGAGAGAACAATGCTCCTTCTATAAGCCTGCCTGGGCAACTTTTTCCTGGCCTCTCCCCTTTCACATGTCATCAAAAGCAAGTAATCTTGCAGAAGAAGATAAAAGGGAAACAGTCAGATCACCCACTGAGCAGGAATTAAAATAATAGTATTTTGCTGCAGTTATCTTGCTTTAGAGTATAACAAGAAGGGGGGGACCCACAATACTCGCAGGGGGGAGAAGGAGCTCCACCGAGTGGAGGAAGCAGCCACAGGTGAGTCTCCTCCCCCACCCCACCCCACCCCACCCTGGCATCCAAGGCGAGGCCTGGGCCCGCCAATCCTTCTAACCCCCATACCGATGGTGAGGCTTCTAGCCACCAGGCTTCTCCCCCCCCCACAGGCAACAGCAAGGCCTGAGTGGCTCTCACCAGGCCCGCTGCTTCTCTCTCCCCCCCACAGGCACTGGCAAGGCCTGAGCAGCTCTCACCAGGCCTGCCGATTCCCCCCACACACACACCGCCTGGCTCTGGCGGCAAGACCCGAGTGGTTCTCAGCTGCCGGGCCCACCAATCTCCCCTCCCACCCACCCCAGCACCAGTGGTGAAGCTTGGACACCTCCCAACCACCGGGCCACCACAGAGTTCCAAGAGCGTTCCCTGCGCATGTGCAGGGAATGCTCTTTAACTTTTCAGGGGATTTAAATATTCCCCCCCAAAAAAATTTTTAAAACTTTTAAGATTTTTCTGCACATCTGGGGAGTCCCCTAAGTGTGCAGAAAAATCTTCCTGCCCCCCAAATGCCCCCTCCATGCGGATTTAAATACCCGCATGGAAGGGGCACCTTGGGTATTAGTTTAGGACAAGGGGGCCCGCGATACTCATGGGGGGGAGAAGGAGCTGAGGCCTGCGATCTCTCCTTTCCCCCCCAGGCCTATTCCCTCTGGCTCCCGTCTGCCCCCTGCTTTTTCCCTCCCTCCCCGTCTCTGGTGGGCCTCGGGTCTGTGAGTGCTGCCACTTCTCCCCCTCCCCCCAGTTTTCAGGGGGCCTCGGCGGCACCTGCCGGGCCCGCTGCTTCCCCCCGAGCTCTGGACAGCAGCACCGCGAGGCCTAGGCCCGCTGCACCGCCTCCCACCCCCTGACCCCCAAGCTCTTGATGGTGGCACGGCGATGTCTAGGGCCGTGCCGCACCGCCCCCTCCAAGCATTTTCTGTGCATGTGCAGAGAACGCTTTTCACTTTTGGGGGGGATTTAAATATTTTTGGATTTTTCTGCACATGGGGGAGTGCCCCCATGTGTAGAAAACCTTCCCTGCCCCCCAGGTGCCCCCCACAGATTTAGGTATCTGCACGGGGGGGGGGTTGCCTTCGCTATTAGTATATAGATTGCCAGCTCTAGGTTTGGAAAAACCTAGAGATGTTGGCGGTGGAGCCTGGGGAGGATGAGGTTTGGGGAGGGGAGGGACCTCAATAGGGTATAAGCGATAGAGTCAGCCCTCCAAAGCAGCCATTTCTGGTTGTGCTGGACATGTAAAATCCCTCTCCCCTCCAGCTTGGATCTCATGTGAAAATCTGCTTTGAAAATGGACAGTTCTTTTCAAGCTTGTATTGCCACAGTGGTACTGGATTCTGCTGGGGAGAAATATGGGGTATATATAGGGTTGCCATCCTCCAGGTGGTGCCTGGGGATCTCCCGCTTTTACAACTGATCTCCAGCTGACAGAGATCAGTTCCCCTGGAGAAAATGGCTGCTTTGAAGGATGGACTCTATGGCATTGTACCATGCTGAGGCCCCTCCCCTCCCCAAATCTTACCTTCTCCTGGCTCCATCCCCAAAGTCCCCAGGTATTTTCCAACCTGGACTTGGCAATCCTAAGTATATATGAACTAAATAAATAATAAATATTCCTGGAGAGGGAAGGGTAGATAAAGGGTAGGTTGGCTGGTGAGTGGGCAGGAAAGAAAGAAACAAAGAAAACTGAAGATAAGGGGTCTGCCAAGAAGAGAGAAAAGGGAAATATTGTGGGTAACCCATTGCACAACTGGGCCAACTTTTCCTAGAGAAAGACTACTAGGTAGAGGGAAACCTGAACATGGGAGTGGCAGGTAAAGCTAGGTTGGCTGGTGAGTGGGAGGGAGAGAAGAAAGCAGGAAAGGAGAGAGGCTGTCAGGGAAGGGAGAAGTAAATAGTGGAGGAGAAGGATACAGGGGAAATTGAGGTGCCCGTAGGATTGCCAGCCTCCAAGTATGGGCTTGGAGTTTTCCTTTAATTGCAACTCATTTTCAGACTAAAGAGAGAGTCTCACCTAGGAACGGGCATGAGCCAGGAAAATGTGGTTCATGGTTCATGGCACACCCAGTTCAAGAGCCACGAACTGTCACAAATTTTTAAGAGCTAAATGAACTGGCTTAGTATGTGAGGTTCATGATGTGGTAGAATAGGCCCCCAGTATGCTAGAGACACCAAATTCTCAGGGAATTTCTGGATGACTCTCCTCTACCTGCCCTCCAAGCTTGGTGAGGATTGGATTTATGGGATCCAAGTTACATTCCCCCAAAGGAGGTGCCCCCATCCTCCATTGTTTCCAATGGGGGAAGGGTAAAACAGCTAAAAAGCATGGGCAATAGAAACCCAGAAAAACAGAATCAAAGTCCCAGAGAATCTCTGCTGTAGAAACTGAATGGGGGGCATTTTTGCAAGCTCAGGAGAGCAAGTACAATGTCCCCAGCAGAACCAGTGCTACTATGGCATTTTTGCAAGCTCAGAAGAGCAAGTACAATGTCCCCAGCAGAACCAGTGCTACTATGGCAGTGCAAACCCAACAGGACTAAGGTCAAACCAGAAAACCTCTGCAGTAGAAACTGAAGGGAGGCATTTTCGCAAACCCAGTACAATGTACTAGTGCCCAGCAGAACCCAGTGCCATTGTGGTAATGCCAGTTCAACATGATTGATGCCAAGCACAGAATCACAATCCAAGAAAGGGTGGGGGCATTGAAGCCCAGCAGAACCAATACAATGTATGTGTGCTCAACAGAATCCAGTGTAAATGTGGCAATGCCAGCTTAATCACAATCCAAGCAAAGGGGGATGTTTTTGCAAGCCCAACAGAACAAGTACAATATACAGAGTATCCAGCAGGGCCAGTACAATCATAGAGCATCCAGCAGAACCCAGTGCCATTTGCACTGCAAGCTTAAAAGGACAGATCTCAAAGCACAGTCACAAATCCAAGCAAGGGGGTGGGATTTTGCAAGCTGTGTCCAAGAAAATGGAAAGTGAACACAAAGGAAGGCCAGCAAAGGGGGGTGGGGCCTCTTGAAACTGACACAACTGGTTTGATACTGTCAACAGGGTTTCTAAGGCTGGAGAATTCTGCCCCCTGTTGCGTTGAAGTTTGGTAAACATTTTGTTTGAGTGGAGATAGTCTGTCTGAAAATATATCCATTCATGAACCAGCACGAACCTCCATGAACTGTTTGAAAGCTTGTGGAAAGTTTGTGCTGGTTGACCTGCCATGAATTTCAGTTCACAAACCACAAACTGGACAAAATTCATCATAAACTTTAGTTTGTGAGCTGGTTCATGTCCATCTCTAGTCTTGCCTGGAGAAAATGGGAGTTTTGGAGGGTAGACTCTATGGTATAGCATAGTTTCTAGGTGAAATCCTTCCTCAAACTCCCTCTTCCCCTTAAGGAGGCAGCGGTGACACCCCTCCTGAAAAAAGTCATTGTTAGATGAGAGGGACCTAGCCAATTACCACCCAGTATCTAATCTCCCATTTCTTTGAAAGGTGATTGAGCAAGCAGTGGCTGAACAGCTCCAGGAATTCCTGGATCCCTTTCACTCCATTTTCTGACTGGGGTTCAGGACTGAGACAGCTCTGATTGTTCTGGCTAACAATCTCCAGTTGCACCTTGGTGCAGGCAAGATGGCACTACTGATTCTGTTGGATCTGTCTGCTCCCTTTGACACAGTAGACCAGGGGTGTCAAACATAAGGCCTGGGGGCTGTATCCAGACCATCCAGGGCTCTTACCTGGCCCATGAGCAACTGGTGTGAGGGAGAAAAGGCAGGAGGCTGCTTGGGGGTGCGAGCAGCTAAGCTTTCTGTGTGTCCCTGCTCTACTACACCCTTGTGCCATAAGATATATGATTGTCCATAACTATTTATAAATAAGTTTGCCAGCTGTCGGGGGGTAGCCCTGCCCCTTTAAAAAGGCTTAGATGTTACTTACCTAGAGATGTTGTTTGCCTCTATGGGCTGAAAAGCTTCAGCTGCCCATATTCACACACTAAGCCACTATTAAAGGGGCAGGGCATTTTTTCTCTAGGCCTGCTGGCAATCCTGGTTCTGGACTTCTCCCCCATATATCCTTTGATTCTCAGCAAATGTATGATATTCAGATTTGGGCTACTTATATGCAGCTTCACCTGCTTTTTATATACAGGTGGATCAAGACCTTGTATGTGTTATACAGGATGTTGCTCATGAGTCCCTAATTTTATTCTTTTCATCTTTCTAATGTCCAGACTTACCCCTTTACACACCTTCCTATGAAGGAAGAGAGTCATTGCAAGCCTTGATAGCTAGGGAAAGAGAAAGGATGAGTACTAGAAGAAACAAAATTGACAATAGCTTCAAAGGAGACATTCTTGAAGAAAGCATGTTTCAGCAAGCCCAAGTAAAGCCTTAGAGAAAGAGACAACTACTTCCAGTTGCTCAAAGGCAATTGGCACAGCTATAAGTCAATTCTAATAAATACACTACAATACTAAGAGTTATCTGTATTTTTCTCCAATGGGCAAAAAGCAGTATGAGGCTCTGTTTTAATAATCTAATATTATCTGTTGTTGTTGTTTTAAACCTTGTTTTCTTCCAAGGAGTTCATAGTGGCATACATGAATATGTTCTCCAATTGTTATCATTGAGGCAAGTCTGTGAGGTAAGGTAGGCTGAGAAAGTGACTGGCCTAAGATCATCCTGTTGGCTTCATAATTGAGACAACATTTAATTTTGAGTCAAATGCAATTCTTTAAATTGGGAAAATGGCAAAGAGGAAAGAGACAAACATCCTATACCTCAGCAGTGCTTCAAAAAAAAAAAGAAGATAATTCCTGGAAGCTGCAATTCAGTTTTTTTTAATAATAATAATAAAAAACAAACGAAACCAGCCCTCAAAATTTTTCATTTAATGGGTTGTTCTGCTGAGGCTGGTTGTTTGCTGCCACATGGAAGAGCAGCAGGGAAAAATGCAGTGTTTCAATGCTGCAATGTCACTTTCTGCATGACCCCACAGTGATACCATTGCATTGGTGTGAGGCCATAGGACTTGCCCATAGAGTTGCGGGGGGGGGGGGATTCTAGAGTTTCAAGCTGATGCAATTATGTCACATGCAGGGTTGTACTGGAAGTGATGTCACAACATTAGAACCATAAATATTTTCATGTCCCCCACCCCCACCCTCCTAAGCACTGGGCTGGCAATCCTAAATTCAGCTCTCAGTGTGAGAGACGTATCAAGAATGTCAATAGGCAACATACTATTCTCTCAGCCTCAGCCGTTTACCCTCAGAGCTGTGTAAGGAAATATGTATGTGAAGGACTCAGAACACTTTTAAAAGCACCATATAAATGCATGGAGTATAGAAGTACTTCAAACTCTGAAGAACATGTCTTTGAATAAAGGCTTGCAAATTGTGAATTTGCTCTCCCTTTCAAAATTAATTGTCTCCAGATACCTGAAATACTTATAATTTATTCTAAATAAAAGTCCAAATATCTCACTCAACAACTTATAATTTTTAGAAGATAGAAATGTCTTGAGGAGAAGATCAGATCCTTATAGGTTTAGTGAGCACTGTGTGTGAATGGCAAGTAATATCTACTTTAATGCTACTACTTCTTCCATAAGTGATCCCCTCTTCCAATTATAGAATAGAATGCACTAATTTCTAATTGATGGTTTGGTGAAACCCGTAACATAAATTCCACATAGCATTTTCTTTTACTGCCAGGATAGTGTAAGTAAAGTGCTCCCTTCATTGTACATGAGAACCATCCACCAATATTCCAATTTGGGGACAACGCATTTTAGCAATAATTACTTCATTAATCTTCTCAGCATCCTAGGGAGGTTGGTGTTGTTATCCCATTTTTCAAATGACACAGAAGTCTTGTTACAGTTTGAAAAATGACTGTAAAAAAGGATCTGCCACCCCATATACTGTCTCAGCAAATTAAAATGCATTCCTCTTCATTGTCAAACTTTTAGAGCCCCCGGGTCAAAAGGGAAGACCTTTGGAAGAAGTTTCAGCATAAAGTCACTATTGTTTTTCTCCATATCCCTTTAAATGTATCTCATTTTTTCTGACTTACTCATTAGCCAAGTTATACTTCCCTTGGTTTCAGAGTTAAATGTATCACACTTACATTGCTAAAATAATTCTCAAGTCAAATTCAATGGTCCTTTTTATTGTCTCCACCACGTGGGCTGCAATCAGATGAGCCATTTGGTGCAGAGGGGAAGCAAGCCTGTTTTCTCCAGTGGAAATTGACACGGTGTTGCACGAGCACACATTCTTTGTAGCTGAGGGCTCAGCCTATCACTGTGTGATCAGACAGCACATGTGGGCAAGTGGGTTTTTTTCCTTTTGTTTCCCATGTGCATAAACGAGAAATCGCACCTTTGCACAGAGGGTTCCCCATGGAGAATGTGGTTATTTATTTTTTATTTATTTATTTCTGGGATTTATATCCCGCCCTCCCCGTCAAACAGCGGCTCAGGGCAGCTCACAACAAAATATCATACAAAATTCATACAACAATAAAAATATATAAAACACTTATCTGTTGACGGCATAGCTATGGCTCAGTATATCTTGGCAGAGCCCAGATAAAATCCTTATAGATGGTTGCAGTAGGTTGACGGATGGGATCGAATAGCTGGGCCAGGGCCAAGATTGACAACATTGGGCAGCCACTACCTGAATGCCTGGTGGAAGATCTCCGTCTTACAGGCCCTGCAGAACTGCAACAAGTCTCGCAGAGCCCTGATGTTATTCGGGAACTCATTCCACCAGCGCGGCGCCGCCACAGAGAAGGCCCTGGCCCTAGTAACCACCAACCGCACCTCCTTCGGCCCTGGGAGGGCCAGCCAGTTTTGGGATCCAGATCGGAGTGCTCGCTGGGGCACATATGGAGAGAGGCAGTCCTTCAAGTAAGTAGGCCTTCAAGTAAGTTATGTGCATACTGCTAAGCAAGGGAAAAAATGGCACCAAGTTGAGATGGAATGAGCAGACCATCCCAAAGACTTGAGTGTATGCTTGAGCAATAAGACAGGGGGAAGTCTGTCCGTGGCCCACTGGCAAGCATTAGGACTGGACTTTCCCCAGCGTCTTTTAACTCCACTTCCATGGAAGGGCAGAATGGAGTGCTGATGGCTGCAGGACCTTTCCCAGATGTTGTTGTCTGATCGTGCCCTTTAGATCCATCAGGCATTCATAGATGAGTTGTATCTAAAAGCATGTCTGAATGCAGCCTTGGCCTTCATGTCAAAAGATCTCACAGTTACTTTAATAAAAATAAATAAATCAGAAGCTTGTGGTGGGACAGACCCTACGTGTACTCTTCATTTCAGCTTTATTCTAACCAGCTCTTACACCCAGCAGTAATAGGAGGGCCCTGGTCTTACCCATCACTTGGCTTCTGTGAGTATCATGAGAAGAACACCTGCTGGGAATGCGTAAGTTCCCAGGTACAATTCATAGCATTTCCTGTGTTAAAAGGATCAGGACCTCTACCTGAGACCTTGCAGAGCTGCTGCCAGTCTGAATAGACAATACAAACCTTTCAAGACCAATGGTATATGATTCAGTGTAAGACAACTTCATGTGTTCAAGAGAATGCAAGATGCTGGTCCCTGCTGAAAGGTCTTAGAATTTAATACCCAATTGTGAGCAGAGTCCTATGAGCATTGTAGAATGAAACTTAAGGGTTCCACTAATAGAGCAGAAGTCCAATCTGGGTCTTTATGCACATAACAGGAAATAACTTTAGCCCCACCACTTGCAGCATTAGCCATTGGCACTGTTGCTCCTTCCTCACAACAGATCAGCAGAACAGTGCAGTCTGTTTACCCTTTGGATAAAGAAAAGTCACCACAATCTAACTTTCCCCTATCATTTCCCCATGGTGAAGCTTCCTTAGAATGTTTTCTCTTGAGCTCTGTCCTATATCTGGCAATATAGTAAGCAACAATCAAATGTGAAACCTTCTCAGGATGTGCTTAAATTAGCTGTGACCATGCAAGGGATGTATTGACATCTGTTGCCACCACAAAATAATAGGGGGAAATCATTTAATGGCAATGTGTTATAAATTAATCACATAAATTCACCCTGAAGTTGCTGTTGAAAGCATGAAAAGGAGTTAGAATGTTAAGCGTGTAAATCACCTTCAGTCTGAGTATTCAATTTTCATTCATTTTTGAAGCTCAGCATACAGTTACTTCTAAACCTGCAACTGGTCTGCAATGAAGAATGTTTTTACATTCCATCAGCTCTGCTGGGTTCAGTGGAATAAATGCAGCAAACAATTCACTGGCAGATAAGGGTAATAAGAGACCCTGCAGGGGATGAAAATCTTAGGCACTCACAAAATAGGCAATAGTTTGCAGTAATTGGTTAAATGAACCACTGATGCAATTCCAAGGGCTTACAGTTAACTAATCATTTGCATCTTTATCTTATTATAGTTTTAGTCAACTTCTTTCATCTGCTGGATTTTTTAACAGCATTTTTAGCTTTGTGTCTGAAGCGCCAACAAAGCTGTTAGTTTGCACAAACTGGTTTCACTGACAACCTTTAGAATAAGATAATCTAAGATTTCCAGTAAGGAATCTATATTGTTACTTTAAAAATGCTGCAAAGGTTTGACTGTAGCCCCCCCCCTCCCGATAAAGCCAGAGAAGAGATAAAAAGCAAATTAGGACAGAAGGAAATGTAAGAGCTAGATAAGTAGCAGAAGTAATATCTTGCTTCCCTCTTCTTTTACCAAAGGAACAATAAAAACACACAAGGGTTTGCTTAGAGAATGAGATTGCTTTCTTTTCTCCCCCCCCCACCCTTCTAGCTCACCAGTTGGTTTCAATGAGCAAAACAGGACACAGCTGAAGGATTCTATCACTGTGGTGGTTTGTACAGCATTGTCAACACTGTGTCAATTATTTACATTGCAAAGTATTTGGTGGAGACTAGTAATTAACTGTGCCATCCAAAGAAGAGTTACACCCTTCTAAATCCACTGGACCCAATGGGCTTAGAAAGATGTAACTCTGTTCAGATCTGCAGTATAAGAGCATTAGCTGTGATCCAGGAACTTCCCTGGACCACTTCCAGTGCCTATGCTATTAACTTGTCTCTTACCCTCAGTCCTCTATCATCAGGCTCACAGATGAGAGAACAGCCCATTAAGGGGTTGGCTTCCTGCTCTGAACCAAGATGTGAACTGAGTTGGTCGGTTTTGAGCATCCCTAGTAATAATTATTACTGAGTGATTAAAATGTGGAATTCACTGCTAGAGGATGTAGTGATGGCCACAGTCATAGCTTTAAAGGGGCATTAGACAGATTCTATCAGTGGCTCCTAGCCATAGTAACTAAAGGGAGCCTCCACAGGAAACCTCTGAGTCCCAGTGCCAGAAGGCAACACAAAGGGGAAGGCTTCAGCCTCTATGCCCTGTTGTGGAATCTCCAGAGGAACTGGTTGCCCACTAGGTATGGGTATGAACCTCATCACAAACCTAATTTTGTGACAAACATTGCCCAATTTGTGGTTCATGAGCCAAGGGTCATGCAATCGCAGTCACAGTGAGAGCTAATTTGGTGTAGTGGTTAGGAGCGTAGACTCTACTTTGCAAGAACCAGGTTTGATTCCCCACTCCTCCGCATGCAGCTTGCTGGGTAACCTTGGGCAAGCCACAGTTCTCTCAGAGTTCTTCACTCAACAGCAGTTCTCAGAGCTCTCTTAGCCCCACCTACCACACAGGGTTTCTGTTGTGGGGAGAGGAAGGGAAGGGGATTGTAAGCTGCTCTGAGACTCCGAGTGAAGGTTCATGTGGCAGACACACTGGCACTGATCAATTAATCAGCAAAGCAATGGGGGGATGGACTTCTGGTTGACTTCCATAGTGCGGTTTGCAAAATCAATGTAAAAGGAATGTTCCCTTTAAATGGCTTTTACAAGCTGTGCCATGCCTGAGTGAAGTCAACGCAGCAAGTTCACTCACTTCTGGGTGACGGTTCCCTTTAAATGGGTTTTGCAAGATCTTCACCCCCCCTTTCCATTCTGCTGGCCTTGGGGAGCCATCCCCAGCAGAAAGTAGGGAGGGAAGATCTCGTGGTTTGTGTGATCCCACAAACTGGGATGAACCTCAATTTTCCCGGTTCATGCCAACCCTATTGGCCACTGTGTGACACAGGATGCTGGACTAGATGGATCATTGGTCTGACCCAGTAGGGCCCTTCTTATGTTCTCATGTTCTTAAAAGATTATACCTCTTGCTCATATCCTTTCGTGCCAGCACAGAAATCCATCCTAACCATACTTTCAGTTTTGTCCCAGGAGTGTCTTTTAGGATAAATCCCATAACTACCTAGTTTCCTTGGCTGATGTTATTTAATGTGGAATTGCTCTTGTGCCTCGCATCAGGGTTTGTCAGAGAGGTATGCAAGCTGTTCTTGGAACTTGATTTTTATATTTGATGTCTTTCATTACTTTTAATTAAATCACTGGAGGCATTTTGGGTGTTGCTTCCTAAAAAGATTACAGTGTGTAGCAATAATACTTCAGAATTCAGAGATGGCTCAGAGCTGAAATTCAGTCCTTACCAATATGAATTTCAGGATATTTCAAAAGGGTGATACAATTAGATTCCATCTTTTAGAATATGCTGATATTCTACCCTTAACTCTACATATGAAACCTGATTAAGTCTGCAGTCCATACTTGGAAATAAATTCCATTAAAATCAGGGACTGAGGTGTAAGGGGTCTTAGATTTCTCAAGTACATATTTCAGTTCTTACTTTGCCACTTAGATTTATGGAGTCATCTGTAGCTTAAATTAAGAAGACTAATGAGAGCATGGCAGTTATGAGGCAGTATATCACTTTAAACATCTGTGGGAAGAGTATTGGGAGTAAAGATCCACGGGATATCTACTCAGTAATCAATTCTACTGCAGACCAATTCAGCTACCCTCTGAAAAAACAAACAAACTCAATTCTACCTCCACACCTGAAAGGAGATGAATGGAGAGTCTCAGTTTACTTCCCACAATTAGAAAAGATACCTTTATACATTTATCTCCTATTTTGACATCTATTGCTTTACTGTTCCCCCCTTACTTAAATCAAAATGACTGTTGATCTTATAACCTTAGCTTATCATTCGATTTTGTCTTCATATATCTTAAAACATTTTCATCATGTTACATGTTCATTTGCTGTTCAGCCTCTGTCTATAAATTTGAACTCTTACCTTCCATTCCAATGTATCTGATTAAGTTTGCATGCACACGAAAGCTCACTGGACTCTAATTTGTTCTCAGTTCTACTGGTTTCACTTTCCAAGTTAACTTCTCTTTCTCAATTGGATGACATGCTCAGGGGTTACACCCTTAAGCAAGGCAGGCTTCCCACCCCAAAATATAGTGGATAGAAAAAAGCATCATAATTTTAATCAAAATTTCTCACTTGCACAGAAGGCACAGCCAGGTGTTAACTGATAAATGTTTTCTTCCTTTTCTAGAAGTTTCAGGTGGTGGCTAGAAATGTATGTTTTTTAGAAATTTATTAGAGTGCACAGGCAAGGAGACTTCAATTCTCCCCTCCACCCCACCCGCTCGCCATGTCTTTCAGCATTTATTTTCTAGCCTGGCTGGCTTCCTATATTAGAAACTGGCTGGAAATAAGACATGTGCTTATAGAGACTGTATCCCCTGATTTTGTTTTAACTGTATAAAAATATATACACATCACTTCCTTTTTGTATGAATAGGAAAGGTTTCCTGATTTTCCCCTCTAGAAGAGCTAATAGCAGATGGACCAGGGACAATGAGAGGAAGGGTGCATTGGTGTAAAGGGACACTGCTTAGTGTTTTTAATATGAAACTACTGATTTTGAGAGATCTCAGATCCTGAATAAGGAGTTCTCAAGAGAGGAGCAGATCATTGTGTGTCTGTGTGTAATGTGCCATCAAGTAGCAGCTGACTCATGACCCCAGCAAGGGGTTTTTGAAGTAAATAAGAAAGAGAGCTGGTTTGCCACTGCCTTCCTCTGCAGAGTCTTTCTTGGTCTCTCTTACAAGTACAGACCCTGCTCAGCTTCCAAGATCTGGTGAGACTGGTCTATACCATGCTGCCTTTCCCTCCCTATCAGATCTTTCCTCATCATTAATCTCTCATAAATCATCTGGCTTGGTATATGTGTGTGCTGTGAAATATGCAAAAAGAACTTCCCTTTTTAAATATAATTTTCATTCCAAAGAAGGTTAACAGTGATTTAATGGTCATCACCCATTGGAAGACACAATTCACCAGATGATGTCACCTTCCCATTCATGACCTGCCCAGAGGCTATCCTAAGGGCTGAAATGTCACTCTCACAGAGACAAGACAACACACCAGAATCGGAACAGTGAGCCATTCTGAATTATCACAAATTAAGTAGCTGCAGGAAAGGAAGATCAGACATCAATTGCTATAACAACCCAACCCTGCTGTTGTGGACCTGAGCACCTTCAGGGCACCAGTCTGTGACATTCAGCACTCTGGTCTCAGACACAACTCATTCAGAAGTGCCAGCCATATCCTTAAGTGGAAACTAAGAAGAACTGCATATCTGCTGCCAAGCTAAACTGGAATAAGGAGATGGTAATAGGACCACCACTGGGATAACTTTGACAGTACAGCAGAGCTGGTGGCATTCAATGAATCAGTACTTTAATATCTCAAACCAGTAGTACCTTTCTGGACTATCTCTCAAAGATAAAGGCCCCCAACTGTAAGGATTCACAGCATTATTATGGACTTTACAGCTGATTTCTCTGAGGAGTACATGGACTGTGATGCCAGTTATGTGAGATATGAAAGTACACTAGGTAACCAGTGGGAAGATGGGGACAGACACCTACACTATAGGGTCAAAACACCATTTTCTGCGGTTGCCACCTCCAGGTGGGAGGTTAACACAGAGAACAAGGACACTCTCTCACACACAAAGCCATGAGGTTGCAGGCTCTATCAGCAACTCCATATTGGTATACACTCCAGGCACGTACACAGGCTTATGCCCCCCTCCTGCAGGACCTCACTGCCATTTCTACATCAAAAGACTTCACACCTGGGTGCGAAGACAGCGGGGTGCTTCCTGAGAATTAGTTCCTGTGCCCAGCACAACTGTGATGCAGAGGACTGGCGCCAGATGCAGCCGACGTCAACACCCTGCCCTGACCATAGGTAGATCTGAATATTGACCGCTCCTATAGCAACCCCTTAGTGGATAGAGATAGAGAACAGACCACTTATAGGCTTTTTTGAGATGGCATCATCATCATGCCATCCTCCCAGGTACCACCTCCCAATAAAAGCTGCTCCCCAAGAAACACGTCTAGTCTAGTCTAAGCCTTGCCTGTCTTCCTCCCTCACGGACCCTTGGGTGCACCACTGGGGTCTGCCATATGGCTTTCTGCTGGTCCAGAACCACGATCCCTTATCCTCTTTCCAGAGACTTCTTCCCCTCATTTTCCAGATGGATTCCACTGATTCATATAGAGGTAAGTATCACCCTCGAAGAAATCATCACTTACCCTGCTCATGCAATTGTCTCTGTATTTCTTACCTATTTTCTTAGTTCTGTATAACTGTGGCCGATTCCGCACAAGGGCTTTGCTTCCCTTTCCTCCCGGGTTTAATTGGTCCAAATCAGTCAGCACGTTTCCGCATTACATGAATCTGACCTGGGTTGATGCTGGTTATTCATTTCTGCATCTGTCCTTGCCCCAAATCTTGAGCCCCCGCCCACCATTTTAAAAAAAAATGTAGGCTGAGTTTTGTTATAACGTCATGACTCAACAAGGTCATGATTGGCCAAGGGTTTTCATAATTCCTGGGAAAGTACATCATGCACCCACCCCTTTTTTAATGTAGGTGGAGTTTCATTGTGATGAACCATCCCACAGAGTGGCAAGGATCCTCCACGCATGCACATGAAACAACTCTGGTCACTTCCGCCATTAGGAAATGCCTGCGAAAAGAAAAAAAAATTGCACCAGGGTTGGAGGGGAGTTGGAGGGTGGGAAAGGGATGGGAAATGGAGGGGGATCATGCAACACTACGCATACTCCCCCCGTAAAAAAAGTGTCCACACCACCACGCCACCCGCAATACATTGGCCCCGAACAAAATAAAAACCCACAACGATGGATCAATGCCATGTCATGTTGTTGTAATGCAATGTGTGGGGGGGAACCAGCTCACGCTGTGCCTCAAAGCCATCAATACATATCTTTACAGTGTCATGACTCAGGCCTGACTTTTGTGCAAACAATGCTACACAGAAATGTGGATACATCAACAATAAAACTACATTTAAAAAAAGACATTTAAATGCCAGTCAACGGTGGATCAATGTTGTGTCGTGTTGTTGTAACGCAACAAAGCAGGGAACAAAAAAACCCCCATTTGTGCCAAGGCAGGAAAGGGGAGGGAAAGGGGAGAGAAAAAAGCAAAGTATTAAATTCATTTTCCCCGGATGATGCTCAAATGACTTAATCTGCTCCCCCCCCCAACACTCCCATGCGCCATCCTCTCTCCCCACTCCCGATTAGCTGTTCCTGAGCCTCCCCCACTGCCCCTTTTGGCGTATGGGGGTGGCAGGGATATTTTTAAACTGGAGGAGGAGGAGGGCGGGGGGAGAGTGTTTTGATCTGGCTTGGCAGCACTCAGTCTGGGAACTGGAGGGCAGAGTGGTGGACAGAGGCAGGTGGGCAAAGGACCCACGAGCACAAAGGGCTTGGAAGGATTGCAGCTGCAGCAGCAGCCGCCACCCCGGCAGCGCTGGGACCTGCCCCCTCCCCAGTGGCCCACCGCAGCCAAAGGGAGAAGCCCTCCCGACCTGACCGCGCCATCCCACTCGCATCTGGCTCCTTCCCTCAGCTGCTGCAGGGGGCCGCAGAGGAGGAGGGCCCTGGAGCCCATTCTCCGGTGCACGGTGCTGGTGTGGGACAGGCGGCTTCCCAGCAGCCCAGATTCCTCAGGCTGCACCTTCTTCACCACCCCTCTGCCCCCCTGGGTTGGCCTCACTCATTCGGCTGCGGGGGCCCATAAAAAATTGGCCCCACAAAAAATGTCAACCACACAACAATGGATCAATGTCATGTCATGTTGTTGTAATGCAACAAAGTGGCAAACAAAAAAAAAAAAACCTGCTCGTGCCAGGGCGGGAAAGGGGAGGGTAAGGGGAGAGAGGGCATTAAAGGGGTGGATCAAGAAACCCCGATTTCGGAGTTGCCCACCTGAATGCCCCAACTTCACTCCCGTGGCAAAAAAAAGAACCTCAAAATCCCAGAGACGGAAGATCCGGGGAAAATGCTTATTACATTTGGGCCTAATGCAGACCCGAAGCAACAGGTGGGGAACTGTTGCTTAGCCCCGGATTTTATTGGGGAGTGAAGCCGGGGCAACAACTAGTGCGGAATCAGCCTGTGTGAATGACAGTACAACGCTGTAACACTGTTTATAAATCTTTTATTATACTTCTAGTAAACAATCTATCTTTTACACTTTAACGAGTCTGTGTCACTTTCTGAGAAGGCTCGGTTTAGCGCCACCCCTGTATACACTGGCTAGGGGTGGCCAGCTGCATATGGTTAAGAGCTAATATTCCCCAAATATTAATAACATAAAAGAGCAGTCAGGCTAACACAACTCTAGAATCCCGTGCAAAGCAAGACTGATTTCCCACAGCTGCTGCTCCGCCCCTGCTCTTCCCTTTGCCCTGATCGTTAGTGTCAATTTCCCACTATTTGCTGTACAGCCACATTTTACTCTGCAGCTTCACCCAATTTTCCCCGTGTCTACTCAATCCTCAAAAAATAGGATCGAGAAGACGCGAGGGGAATCGGGCAAAGCTGCAGGGAAAACTGTGGCCACATAACAAATAGTGGGAAATTGACACGATCGGGGGAAAGAGAAGAGTGGGGGCAGAGCAGCCGCTGTGGAAAATCAGTCCAGGCTTGGGGTCTTCTACAGATGACCTGCTGGATGGAATAAGCCACAAACTTAAGGCAAACTAACAGCTTTAATCTTTCTTGTTCCACTTTGAAGAATGACCCATAAGATAGGACAGATCTCATCCAATTCCTCTCCGAGTGTTGTTTGTACCAAGTCAATATTTGAAGTTGTATATATTTGCTTTTTAAAAAGCAACCACAGGCTGTCATAATTCTTCTACTGGTCGATCTTTTGCTTTCATTGTGGGAAGGGGAGCTGCACCAATTATCTAGATTTTAACCACGAGTTACGGCCCAAGAATGTTTGATTTATTGGTTTTTATAAAATGCAATGGACTTTAATGTTTAGTGCCCTGAGCTGTGCTGCAATTTTCCCTTCTTTTATTACATCTGTTAACCAATGTATGAATTATCTTCAAAGACTTAGCACTGCTTTTATCAACTTTTTCCCTAGTACAACTGTCAAGGAAAGGAAGTTGAGGATCTATGCATTAACGCTTGAGGCAAGGCATGGCTGGGGAAAAAATGGCAATAGAATTCCAGCCGTCACTAGCTGATAAAAAGTAAGAGAATCATAGGACACCTTTCAGGGACAGTCCAGAGTCAGCCTGTGGTAGGCTACAAAAGAAGAATCAAGCTGAAACAGGCCATGGAAGCTAAAGAAAAAGTGATATGGCTCAGAGGGCAAATGAAGGCAGTGTATGGCAAGAACAGAGTACTTGGGGTTCAGAAACACTTGAATAAGCCCAAAGACCACCACATAGATGACTTCTAGTAGTTCCATTGCCTTAACCTCAGGGATCTTCTTTAGCTTCAGTTGGACTATTAGTAATGTAATGTTGCTGACATAATCTAAAATAGTAACATGGAAAGTGTGCATGCAAATTCCACTTGCACTTTATTTTATTTTATTTATTGAAATGTGTATCTCGCCCTCCTCGCCATACGGCGGGCTCAGGGCGGCTAACAACAGCCATTATGGCACAATACATTACTTAAAAATGAAACAAACATAAAAACATCCTAACACATACCACACTTTGCCAGGCCAAGCAGCAGGTTTCTAATTAAAATTTCTGCTAGTAGGTTCAAACTGCCATGCCTTCAATACTGTAAATTTCTTGCATCAATACAGGGCTTGAATGTTTCTGTGCATGTGTTTTCTTTGACGTGCAATCCATTATGCAGTTTGTAATCATAATGCTGTACAGATAATTTAGTTTTCTGCCAAAGGTGTATTTCAATCTAGATTGCACCTGACACTGTGGAATTTGGTGAGAGAACAGGATATAGCTTGGTACAAATACAGTAAAATACAGACATTTTGAGAATACATAACGCCAGTGTGAAAACCTGTGATATGGATTTTGATAACAACATGGCAAATTTGATATGATTACCAGAATTTTCATTCCAAAATCCTGATGGGTTGGAACTACAATATGTGATCTGAATTCTGAGTTGTGTTTGTAAATTTTGGCAGCAAATTGAATCTACAAATCAGGAACCAAATCTGCCATAAACTACAAATGTCGAACCGTTAGCAGCCCCTCACTGTCACCTGTGGCCTGTGGTCTCAGTCTTAGTACATCATGATCCTGTAGGAGAACCCTTTGGAAAAGCAGCGCATGCGTCTGAGAACATTTTTAAAATCATAGTTTTGTAATGCCGCCATAAAACATTTCTGCTTAGCATCTATTCCTCAGTTATTGAGTTATGCTATTGAATAGCCACTATGCACATTCTTATTTAGCAGAAGGTTTTCTGTATGTAGAAATGCACCGTGTGATAACCATGACTGTGCCAGGCATCTTAAATGAATGTTGTGATAGTTTTAGTCTCTACTAGAAGTAGACATCCTGACTTGGTCCCCTTTTACATTCGTCCATGTAGCTCACAAACAAATGATGTAAAGGTCCTAGATTCTTTGCCATGAATCTGATGTATTGCCACTTTGCCTCAGTTTCTATGGTACCTTGAACCATTCCATTTTCTTAACTTTTCTCCAATGCCCTTGGTTTGTGTCCCATCATTTTTGCCTTCTTTTGCCTTCTTTTTCTCTCATGCCCTACTGCTGGTAGCATGCAAAGATGTGCAGATGGTATCTGTGGGCTGGCAGCAGGAGAGAAGGAGGGAGGCAGGCTCCAGGTGATAAGTAAATGAATAGCATTCATTCATCCATTGCTTTTATAATTTGTTTTCATTGTCCAAACAAATGGAGTGAACAAGCACTTTGGGGCTCATTTTCTCCCTTAATTCTTTCAGAAATAAATGCACATCCCTAATACTATGTAATGTTTTAGTTTCTACAGGAGAGAAACTGCAATGGGTCTTAAACAAAAGGTACTATCAATAATGATCTATAAAGTAGATTACTATATAACCAGTTTCCATTCTTCTCAAAACCCTTCCCATTTGCCTCTGTCTGACTTCAGAGATGGAGGAACTTTATGATATAGCCACACATTCCAAATGAAACTTATTCTTTTAAATGCAGTTAGGTATCTAATGCAGCTTCCCTTCTTAACTGTTGTTCACCTGGCTTTTTCTTTCAACAGTGATTATGAAAATGAATTTGGAAGAATGTGAGGCAAAATTTTCCCTAGATCAAAGATGACCAAGAGCAACACTAACTTCCAGCTATTCCACCACACTTCATTCTCAGTATGTCATTAATACCAGAAGTCCCTACATATGTGCATACCATTCTCGGTAGCAATGCTAAATGGACTTTGCCATTGTTTGTAGACTACAAATACTACGATGCAATGTTAATTAAAATGTGTAGCCCTCTACAGATGTTACATAAACCACTCCATTCATGTGATATATATGGATTTTCCCATGCAAATATAGCTTCCATTCATGAAAACCAGTTCATGTGAAAGGAAGCAGTACTAGAAAGTCACCCATGACTACTACCAGAAAAGGGTATATGTGAATTATCCAGTTCTCAAAGCATTGTTGATTTGAGCCCATTGGTGGTATGAGTTCAATGGGCATTTTCAGAAGTAAGAATAAGTAAGTGTGCCAATAAACCTTTGAAAACATATAGCATTAGTAATGGTTTGTTTCTACAGGAACTGTACGACATACCTGTTCCCAAGTTGCAATCCAATTTAAATAATTTTTAACATTTCTAGCAGTCACAGAGATAGCATTAGTGACAGTATGGAACCAATTGCCCAGTATTTATAGAAATCCGTCTGTCTGTCTGTTTGCCTGCCTGTCCCCCCTCCCCCCCCTCTCTCTTTCAATATTGTCAGAGTAGTTTTCCATTTTGTCAAGATCGAGTTTGTCCAAGCCTGAATGACTGGGTTTGAGTGGCTAGTAGGTGCATGACTGCAGCAGCTGCCAGATATCTGTAGAAACTTTTTTTTTTTTGCTGGAGGCATAATTCAAATTCAGTGTTGATGGAAAAGGTATGTCTGAAGCCCCTGCACCCATTATTTAATGACAGTTGCTGAACTCTGACACCATTTCACTGTATCTCTTTCAGAATTGTCATGTTTGCTTCTATTCTTACTCAATGCACTGCAGTATAACAGGCAGAGCCTGTGGCAAGTGCTTTTTAAAACCATTACGGTATTTTAAAAGCAAAAGTTTAACTATGCAAACAAAAAGTTCCACATAATGTTGTTGCTATTAACAGCAGCAACAACACCTATTTAGTGCTTTTTTTTGTTCAAAGTACTTCTTATGGCATATCTTTATTAACAATAAGTGTACTTTGTCAATGCTATGCTACTGCCAGCTGTGTTTAAGGGTGGGATCTTCCCACTTCTTCCCACTAAGTGAGGAACCCAATGGAGGAAGTAGGGGGGAGTCAGGTTTCACTTAAGAGAAGGGAGACAGGTTTTAACCCTCATCTTCTTTTGTCTTTAAAATGTTGTTTTAAATAGTATTATTTTGTTTTACCTATTGTGCTCCAAACTGAGGGCCCATTTTTAAGGACAAAAGTTAGGTTAAAACATACAATATTTAAAATACATAATCTATTTCAGATGCTGGGATAGTGGCAAGGCTGAGAGATGTAAATAGTGGGTTGCCTTAAATGCCACATTACTAAGAATGATGTGTTAGTTTAGCATGGTGAAAGTACTTTGTTTCTTTTGTGGCATGTCCCCTATGCTTAAGACAATGAAATGCTTGGCCACCTACTTGAGAAGCTCGCATCCTGTTCACAAGTAGTGATCATTGGAGCTAAACATTCAGCACCCTGTTGGGCTGCATCTGAGTAGCTCAAATGTGTTTGAATATAGAGGGGGGAAAGGACAACTGTGCTTGGGCAATTACATACTCCTTTACTACCACTGTCCACCACACACACACTTCACTGTGTCTCCCGACACCAGTTGTTAAAAGGTACACTGTTAAAAGGGGGAACAGCTAGTATCACTGTAGAAACCCACAAGATTTTTGAGGTATCAACTTTTCAGAATCAAGCCCCCTTGGTGGTACAAATATATACTGTACAGATTCACTTCCATGAGAAAGAGACGAACACAGGATTACCAATCTCGGAGGGGGGGGGTTCTAGAATTACAACTGATCTCAAGATTACAGAGATTAGTTCCTCTGAAGAAAATGGCTACTTTGAAGGGTTGACTACATGGCATCACAGCTCTACTGAGCTCCCCTTCCCCAAACCCTGCCCTTCCCAGACCCCATTCATGAATCACCAGGAATTTTCCTACCCAGAGCTGGCCACCCTACTACAAAGATCAATTCCCATAGAGTGAATGACAGTTTTGGACAGAATCTATGATAGTAGATCCTTGCTGAGCTCCCTCTCCTCTCCAAACTTTGTCCTCCCCAGGCACCACCCCCAAATATCTTGGCTTCTTTGGCATCTTTCAGTCTCTCCCCACAGGAACTTCTGTGTCTGGTGCCTGTTCTTCTGTAGTTGTTTCTGGAGTGCCTTTTCCTTATCAGCACTCCTCAGGGACAAGAAGTGCTTCATTCTTCTTACATCTACAGATGGTGCTGCATCCTAAATGAAACAGGTTCAAAACAAGCTGGTAGGAACAGGCTATTGTGTCTGCCACTACATTCCTTACCCATAGTAAAGAAGCTGGAGGGCAGTTCAGTGTGCATGCCCATGGAAGCTTATGCATAAAATTAAACTTTACTGATCTTAAAGGTGCCGGTGGACTCAGACTTTGTTCTGGAAATCAGTTAAGTGCTGGCTTGCAGCAAGCCCCTGGCTTCGGCACTCTGCACCAACCTCTGGGGATTTCTGCAGCACTGGGAAAAGGTAGAAGAGCTGTATATAATGGGGCTGAGCACAGCAGGAAGCATTTATTTGCATTCAAACTTGAGAAGGGGGAGAAATCTACCCCTGCCCTCCCTGCAAGCCAAGGGCATAAACTTTCCAATTTCCTTGGGGGGGGGCAGGGGCGGGAAAAAGAGAGAGAGAGAGAGAGAGTAGGAGTTCCTTGTGCGTGCGCGCACCGGGACGATGTCACTGCTGCCACAGCCACCACAAGAACCTCTCCTCCCTGCCTGGCTCCCCCACACCCCTCTCCCCACCCACTCCTCCCTCCCTCTCTCTCTCTCTGGGGCCGACTGCCCAGTGTGATGACATCATCCAGAAGTGACATCATCACACTGGGCACATTGCCGGGGCGACGCTCTAGCAATCACTCTCAAACTCTATGGTGCCATAGAGTTTTCAGGGCAATTGCTAGAGCATCACCCGGGCAACTTGCCCGGCATGATGATGTCACCATCACGCTGGGCAGTCAGCCCTGGAGAGAGAGGGAGGGAGGAGTGGGTGTGGGGGAGCCGGGCGGGGGGGAGAGGCTCTTGCAGCGGCTTCTTGGAAGCCCTAGCGCAGGCGGCGGCTGGGGGCAGGGAGGCATGGCAGCAGGCGGTCGCTCCATTTCACCCGGGGGGGGGGCTCAGTCCCCCCTGGAAAATTTCAGGGGTGGCCTCAGCCCCCGAGCCCCTGCATAGTTGACGCCTATGTTGCAAGCCCATTTGCAGTGCCTACAAAAGGGAAATAGGTGAGCTGGTCCCAACTTTATCCCTAATAATTGTGTGTGTGCACAACCTGTTTACTTGGGAGTAAGGAAGAGAGAGAGATGCACTACAACACCCACTCAGTGGCTTCTCAGGAAGGCACCTAAAATAGGAGGGAAGGCTTGTTTTGTTTTTCCACCCTCCTCAGCCTCCTGCAGGCTGGTGAGCAAGCAGGAGGAGGAGACACGAGAAACAAGGGTGGGGGGAGTAGTGGAGTAGTATAGTGACAAGCATGTGGGGGTAGTTGAAAGGAAGAGGGAAGGAAGTTGAAATAAAGGGAATTGCTTCCTTCCTTCTTCCTCTTCCTCTATCAATCTTCCCTCTCTTTCTTCCCTTTCCCTTATCTGTTAATCTACCCCCATATGTTTTGTCCCCATTCATCCTCTGTCAATCTATCCCCTTCTCTTATAACCTATCCCCATTGTCTCCCCCATTCTCCCATTCCCTTTCCAACAGCTGCCTTCTAAACATGCCTTCCCTCCCTCTACCTTTCCCTTCCCTCCCCAGCCCACCTTTCTAGAGCCCGTTGTATTTATTCCCACAATGGGCCTTATTCCTAGTTAGGAATAAATTCTCAAATGAGCGTTCTCAGTGCACTGCTTCATAGGGATTGTAATTATTTTTCTATGATGACCCATAATTCCTGGGGCAATCTCCTGCATCTGATGAAAAGAACCAAGCCACTTATTTTGCCATTTGAGTTAAATAATAATCAACATGGAAGTGATCTGGGGAAAGGCTGAATTCAAGTACAAATGAGGTGTTTGATGAAGGTAATGGCAGGTGGTGATCATGTTCCCATCAAAGTTCTCAGCATTCCTGGATACAATCACAGTTTATCTATCAAGACAAGTCCATGTCTTCCCTTAAACTTTTATACAAATCTCAGCCTTCCAAGATATTTTATATACAATCACATATTATGGTGAAGCTGCCTTATCACGTAAATGACAAGAGCTTTACAATCAGCAGACTAAAACAGATCTTGCAATAGAAAAGATGTTGGACTTCAGCATTTCCAACAATTGCTTTCTTTGAAAGGTGATTTTAAATGCTACACGAGCAGCAGTTCCCAGTATTTTGTATGTTCTCATACAGAATGTGCATTTACAGGTGTTTTACAAATTCCATAGATTGTGAGTGATCTTGTGTGAGATTCCTTACTTCCTATTTTGCTAATGTATGAGCTGGTGTTGCTATTTAGCCACTTGGGGAGGGGGGTGTATTTATTTTTATTTATTTCATTTTTTATCCCACCTTTCTTCCGAATGGGGACCCCAGACTGCTTATATAATTCTCTTCTCCTTCATTTTATCCTCACAACAATGCTGTGAAGGTAGATTAGGCTGAGAATATATTATTGGCTCAAGGTCACCCAATGAGATTCTATGGCAGGCATTGGGATTTGAACCCAGGTCTCCCAGATACTAATCTGACACTCTTATCCATTACACAACTATTATTAGTTCTAATCTAGAGTAGTGTGAGTCATTTAATTCTGTAGTCTGACTATATGTGTGTTAGTATCACTGTCTCCCTCAGGTGAGAATCTCTGTCTGTAGGATTGGAGCAGACACAGCTGTAGTGTAGAGACTGGTTGTATACACAATAGGTCATTTAATATGTTTAGGATGGTAGCTGGAGGCATGTAGATATGTTTGTCATTCAGTAGGTTCCCGGTATAAGGTGGTGTCTATGTGTCCATTGTGTATTTTTACAGTAGTGTACAGAAAATATATTTCTTGCATAGATTGGTTCATTGTCAGGTTGATGGTGGGGTGAAAGTCATTGAATGTCTGGTGGAATATTGTCCAGGGCTTCTTTACCATGTGTCCAGACAGTTTTTGTGTGTGATTAGTTTTGAGTACATGTACGCTGTCAATTTGTCTCTATGTGTAGAACAAATTTAGACTCCAGTGGCCCCTTTAAGACCAACAAAGGTTTAGGGTGCATGCACACGAAAGCTCATACCTTGAATAAACTTTTGTTGGTCTTAAAGGTGCCACTGGACTCTAAATTTGTTCTACTGCTTCAGACCAACATGGCTGACCACCTGGAACTGTCTCTATGTGTGTCACTGATTGTACTGAACCAACACTTCAAGCAATTTTTACCAGTATTTTTACCAGTATTTGTTTACCACCGAGCATTCATATTCAGTAAGCCCATGAGCAAGAGGTTAGGAGTTGTCCCCAAGACCAAGACTAAGGCAGAGATGGTGGCTGTACAGTTCTGCCTGCCTTTCTTGTGCTGCCGATGCTGCCCTATTCCTCCTCTGTAACTAATTTGCTTCCCTAGGGTGCCCCTCACTTCCCTGTACCCACTCTGTAATGATATCAGCATTCTGGCCTTGCCAGATATGTGAGACAACCCATTCTGCATGTGAGAACTTTAATTGACTATAAATCTGGTAGTGCTTCTCCTGCCTGCTTCCACTGTAACAGCGATGTTTCCCTGGACAAGGGGCATAATTCCAGAAAATTTCATTCCAGTTGGAATGAAAACATAGATGTTACAACCAAAAATGGGGTTTGTCCTTAATTGCTTATAAAACTGGGACTCTTTCTCACGTCTGCTGAAATTTTGTAGGGAAGGTTACTTGACTCAAGGGCTGCATAGCTAAGAATTGCACTCAGGAATTACTATCTTGTAGCACCCAGGCTGTTTGTCTGTGTCCTGTACAGATACTCAGAGTAGATAGGCTTTTCCCAGTGGGCCAGCCCTTGGGTGGGCCAGTCCAGTAGCAGGAAGCATGCAGTTCAGCTCAGGCAAATCACATGGGGAAGGTGGTATCTGACCCAGCTGAATCAGTCAGGGGCCAGGCAGCTTTGCTTTGCCCTGAGTTCCTTGGCTGTTCATTTTTTGTTTGCTTGTTTGTTTGCTGAAGGAGGGAAAAAATGGGATTGTTCTCTCTTTTTCACATGGGCTGCTATTTGTTTAGGGGATTTTCCTGCTGTCTGTTCTGCTTTCCTTGGTGGTTTTCCTTCCTTTCCTTCCATTTCATTTCACACCCCCACATTGGGTTTCAGTTGTTAAGCCTCAAAGGATTACCCCCTCCCCCCGGATCTTGCGATCTGTTCTCTCAAATGTGGCTGCAGGACAGCAGCAGTTGGGTTTCGGTGTATGTTGCACTGGGTGGGCTGGGCTTTGAGACGTCCTGTAACTTGCCCTGCCAGGTGATCATGGTGCATGACTACCCCTGCCCACCCTTATCAGTGCCTGTCTTGAGCCATCAGTTGTTGAGGGATACTGTGGGGTGGTTTCCACCATGGACTTGGTTTAGACCCAACACATTGCAGAGAGTCATTGCTAGCTTCCATGTTTGATGGCTCCTCTAAATGGGAGTCCAGTAGGGCCTCCCCGCATTCCATGGCTCCATAGCCAATTTCCATGCTGGCAAGGTGAGTGACCACAGGGTATGGATGACCCTTCCAGAGCATGTGGGTGTTGCTTGTGCCAGGGCTTTTAGCCAACCCTTCTCACAAATCCCACAAGCTAGCTGAGTGCAGGGGTCAAGTCCAACTTCCAGAGGGAAGTGTCTTCCTTCTCATAGCACCATTTGCCATCCAAGCTTCCTGGGAGACACAACCACCTGGGAGACACAGCCATCCCCTTCACCTCACACCACTGGAAAGGTGATTGTGGGGTATGATGATGCCAACCCTACCGGTGTGATGGATGTGTGTGTGTGGGGGGGGGGTGTCCTGATTCCAGTCAACCTCCAATTTGATTGAGGGTTGGGCTATGACCAGAGAAAACTTGTGCTTGGGAATTTGGGAGTGGGACTGTTCCTCCACAAGCAAGCAATCACTCACTGGCGATCCCCTTTCAGTTGCACCAGTGGCAAGGTGAGCCCAGCGTAAGGCCAAGGTCAACTCCCCAAGGCATGCCAACTGAGTCCTAGTTCCCAGGGCAACTTGTCTTCTTTTCCATGGCTGCTTTCCCCACCTAGGCCACTCAGTCCTCTCAAATCTATTCCCATTCACCAACACTACTGGCAGGGTGACTGGTTGCAGGGCCTGCCATCCATCCCTCTCCCTGCCCATCCCTGGACTTTGGGTGTTTGTTGTTGTGGTAGTGCACTAGGGCACAGGCTCTGGCTTGGCCCACTGTTGAGATAGTTGCAGTCACCATATAGCCAGGAGTCTTTCCCCAGGGCTTTGTCCTTAACTTTGGATGCTCTTTCTTTCCTTTCCCTCGTTGCTCTCTTTGGGCCATGACTCTGAGCCTCCTCCCCTAGTGTCATGACTCCCAGCCACTAGCCACCTCCAGAAATCACAGGCAGGGCAATTGCCAGGCCCAGACTATTGGGCCGCTGTCGAGACCAATGAAGTGCATGTGGGCAACCCTTTATAGTTGCATAAGTCACAGCAACCTCAGGTGTCAGAGGCTGTGGCATCCTCCTAGTCTACAATGGCCTGGGTACTTCAGCTGCAATATGTCAATGTATGTTCCTGGCCAGTGGTCATTGTCAACATAGCAGGGGGACTCCTGTCCTGAGCCACCATGACCTTTCAGTCTGCCTGCTGGCTGGAAAGGTGATTACAGCACATGACCAAATCTTTCTGGGGTGTTTGATATTCACCAGAGCTTACCTAAGTCCAGGTCCTCAATTGTGAATCCGCACTGTTCTACAGGCTAGTCATATGTTCCACACCAGATGAGTCCTCCATCCAGAGCAACCATGGCCTACCAGTCTGCCTGATGGCAAGATGATTACAGGGCATGGCCAGGGTGTTTGAGAATCATCAGAGCCCACCTAAGTCCAGGTCCCTGGCTGTGTCCGAGACTCTTTGTAGAAGAGGCTGGCCGTTTGCTCCAGTCCAGAGTCATTGCCTCTCACTTCTCCCACTGGTAAGCTGTTTGCAGGGCATAGGTTCCGCAGTTCAAGATGACTGCAGAAGGATGGTGGTACACACACAGCCAACTCTTTCCAGGAACAGGATGTGGTTGGTGGCATGTTTGAGCCAGAGCCAACCCTTACATTTGTTATCTGTTCTCTCAAAGATGGCCTCAGCTACTTGTAAAAAAAAGATTAGGCAGGAACAACACACCTCTGTGCAAGCCTTGTATGCAGAGGGAGGGTGAGCCCAAGGAGACACAAGCATCCACAACTGTGCAGTGGCTCCCAGGCCTGATAACAGCCTTCCCTGGGGAGGAAGGGGGGGCCAGGGAGACAGCCACCCACAATGGGATGGGTGGCTCCCGGGACCAGGCGGAGCAGGTGGGTTGGCCCTGCCCCATAATGGCCTTATCCACAGAGGGAGGGTGGGCCCTGGGAGACACAGCCACCTGCAACTGTGCAGGAGGCTCTCAGGGCCAGTCATGGTGGAGGAATTTGCCCTGCCCCACAGACATGTTGTTCTTGGAGGGAGGGTGGGCCCAGGGAGTAAGCCACCTACCATGCAGGTGGATCCCAGTCCCAGGCAGGGCACTATAGTCTCCTCACCTGTGAATGAAGAGTGGCCCCAGGGAGTTAACCACCTACCATGTGGGTGGCTCTCGGGCAGAGTATGGGGGGTCAGCCCTGTGGTCTTCTGGTCAGTGGAGAGAGGGTGGGCCCAGCCAGGGACACAGTAATGTACAACAGTGCCAGCAACAATTCTCTCCCACATGCTTCCAGGGGAGGAGGGGGGTGTCCATCCCAGGGAGGTCCACTGGAAATTTGATGCCTCCTCTCTACTAAGTTCCACAGGGTCTGTCCTGTCTGTTCTATAGTCTAGGACCCACGCTTGACAATGTTTCCCCAAAAAGCACATTCCTTGGTGCATCTTCTTTGGGGGGGGGGCTGTAATTTGGAACCCCCAAGTCAGGGCATGTAGGGGGACATCCCGGGGAGGTCCACTGAGAGTTTGATACCTCTAGCTCACACAGGGTCCATTCTATACCCTCCAGAACCTGCATCTGACATCTCCCCCCAAAAGCACCTTCCTGGGGGGTCAACTTTTTGGAGGGGCTGTAACTTGGACCCCCCCCCCCCAGGCCAATCTACAACAAAATTGGTGGGCATATACAGGAGAGTTGGCTGGAGATGTCCTGTGATTTTAGCATCTCTGGGACTTGGGGGGGGGGGGGGGCTTCCTGCCACATCCCAAGCTTCCCAAACTGGTTCATTTCAGTAGAGCAGTTTTGTTCAGGTTTAGTTCGGATTTGGGTTCAGGAGGAGTCCCAAAGCTGAACCAGATTTCCCAGTTCATGCCCATCCCTAGTTTTGATAAGCCTCAAATGGGGGGGAAAAATTTGAACATGTGTTTACTGCATTTGGTATGGAGTTGAGAAGATCAAAGTCATGATCTCACCTTACTTGTGAATGCGGAAACTTATTTTTTCCTGTGCTATTTTGTATATAACCAAAGCATCAGCATGCTAAAAGTTCTCTGTCTGCCATTCTTCTTGTATACAAAGGAAAAGGAAAAGCTGGAAAATAATCTCCAAATATCATATGAACCACTTCATTTAAATTCCATATGTTGCACTGAAAATCAATGATACTGCAAAAGAAAATATTCTAACCGTTAGAGCAAATCTTGTTTCAAACCTGTTTTGCTTAATAATAAGACTTTATTAATGCACTTGATTTAACCAAGTGATCCAACTACTAAACTGTGCTTATAGTGTGATACTAAATAACATCAAGCACGCTTCATAGTGAGCTACCTTAATTGAGTTAATAAAATGTGCTCTGACTTCATTACGATTTGTAAATTGCTTAGATGCACATGATGCAACGATAACCAAATATTTTCCCTAATCATCTGCCATAAATACCGCCTATGTGCTTATTTTCAAAACAGAGTTAGCTAAGATGCATTTTCCAGGTCATTTATTGCCTTGCCTTTGAGGTTACCAGTGTGTGAAGGGGATTTCAAGACATTTTTATAGAAGTTGTTGCACAACTTGCAGGCTTTTTGCTGTTGCACTTGAGACTGAGGTAAAATCATCTAAATAATTATCAGTGCTTTGGTCCAGCATTGCATCACATCTTATAGTGATGAGACTGGGAAGAAAAAGTAGAAATTTTACTTTAAAAGCCAGGCCTTCCTTACAAATAACTAGCTACCAGGTACTGTGCTTGCAGTACTGAAATCAATGGCAAACCTTAACCAGTTTCCAGAACTTCTACCCCAGAACGAAGAAAAACTGATTTATCCATTCCTCACATCTTTGTATAGAACGACAAGCTCTTATCTTAAGACATTAATAAATCTCTTCTTTTCCAAACTGGCAGGTCTCACTAAAGCCCTCTGGTCACTTGTTACTATTGATCCTAGCTTATGAGAGAAGTCATTAACTACTGGTAACGATTGTTGGCTAAAAGGATTACCACTTAAAACCATGAGAATCAATGGGAAAAAAATCTTTTGGCTAAAGGTTCCATTGATAAAATAAGACCCACAACACTCAATGGCATTGTTCTTTTCTTTAGCACCTAGCATTATTCTTTTTAATTGCCCAATGAAATTAAAGCTTCAGAAGCAACTTAATTACAAGGGTTGTAGTTCACAAAAGGTTTCATTCTACAGGTTGTTTTTTGTTGCTGTTGTTGGTATAAAAATCAAGTCATCAGTAATTAAATAAAAACATTATTTAATATTATAATTAGAAACAAAGGATTTGGCCTTAGGATATGAATTTGTTCTATTTTGGGGTGATGTATGTTTTTGTTTTAGAGAATGATCTTCTAATGAATAAAAATAATATGTCAGGATCCTCTTACGTAGTACAAATGGATGCTAATTTATTTTCTGCATTAGATGCGCTGCATTGTATAAGTGACCACAATTTAGTATATTTGGAGCACCTATGTGGATGGTAATATATTAACAGACCCCTAGAGTTCCTAACTACAGCTTGGGAAAATCCTGGAGATTTAGGGATTGTGCCTGAGGAGTGAGGAAACTTTGCAAGGATGTGATGCCATAACACCCACCTTCTGAAGCTGCCATTTCCTCCGGGAGAACTAAACTCTATTGTCTGGATACCAGTTGCAATTCCAGAAGAACTCTAGAGTCCATCTCAAAGTTGGTGTGATGCCCCTTCTCCATTTACACAGAGTGCCTACCACCCTCTACAAGCTCTCATTCAGGGTATGGGTTATAAATAGGTCAGGATGTCAGGGTTATTTTTGGGCACGAACACACAGGAACGGTGTTCTGGCTGGCTTCTGTGTTGGCCACACCTACAGTCTCCCCCCCTTGGGTTCCCCAGACACCTCGCAAACTGCAGGGTGCCTGAGGAAGCCAAGCCAATCCAGGGAGGGAAGGCAGTTTAAACTGCAGGGTGCCTGGTGAAGCTGATCCAGAAATTCCCTTCCTTCCCTCGGGCTCCCCATGCGCCCCACAAGCCACAGGGCACCTGGGGAAGCTGATCCTGGGAGGGAGCTGTGGTCAGGGGTGTGGCCTAATATGCGAATGTGTTTCTGCTGTTGGGTGTGGTTGATTATACTAATGAGTTCCTGCTGGGCTTTTTCTACAAAAAAGCCCTGGATGTCAGACTTGCCACCCTCTTTTAACATCTTGTCTCTTTTAACATTTACAGAGAGTCATGACCATCTCACACCTCCGGTCCCATCTCTCACTCGCAAAGACATCCACAGACAATGTAGCCCATCTCCCTTTAATAATCAGCCCTCACTCACACAGAGCTATTGAAGTTGGGGCTCAAACACTGTTCCAATCACTAGCTGCTACCATTCTTTCATATCCTGTTTGTGTATAGACCACGAATTTAAACTGTGTGTGTGTTTCTTCCCCTTAGACATGCAGCCAACAGGGTTAATCAAAACAAGAAATGTTTATTTATACCTCTCTCTGTATTATAATCTGGCAAAAGCCATTAAATAAACTTTGAACTTTGAACTTATTTATATGAACAGAACACTGAGGAAAGTAAAGTCTAAGAAATTTATTTTAGTTATTTATTTATTTTATGTATTTAATTTATACCCGGCCCTCCCTGCAAGCAGGCTCAGGGCAGAAATGTTTCACTTCCATTGAACGTTTGAACTGAGGTCCTATACCTACAACTGGGATTCTTTAGTTATGAATTTACCATTTTCAGCCTGTTCCAAGCAGCTCTTATATTTATTTATTTTTATTTTATTTATTTGTTAAATTTATGAATCACCCCATCTGTGCTACTGCAGGGCTCTGGGCAATGTACACTAACATTCAAAAATATTGGCCAGATAAAAACAATAAATCATATTAGAATACATTTTTTTTTAAAAAAAGATAGCGAATACTAGCACTTATTAATTAATTGTTCCCATATTACAGACCACTGGCCATTTCATGGGCAGGGAGGAGGAGGTCAAAGCGAGCATGGAAAACAGAGGAGGGTGCCAGCTGAGATGAAAGCTGTCGCTGTCCTCAACCAAAAGCCTGGTGGAACATCTCTGCCTTGAGGCCCTGTGGAATTGCATGAGGTCCTGCAGGGCCCTGATGGTATTTGGCAGAGAATTCCACCAGGTTGGGGCCAGAGCCAAAAAGGCCCTAGCCCTGGTTGAGGACAGCTGGATAGCCTTAGAGCTGGGCAGGGGACTTCTATACATGCCCCCTCAGTCAGGAAAAAAAACCCTTTTCCCTCAGACCTTAAATTATTATTGTCTGAGCTACTAACCACTAACGGTCTTTCTTCAATTGATGTTTTTAAGTCTCCTGCTCTCAACATTCTGTCAGCTCTCATCGGTTTCTCTTGGAGAGAGATAGAACCTAACCTGTCTGTCACAGTTGGCAAACCTACCCCTGCAGAGGCTGTGATGCTGTAACAGTAGAGAAGGGCCCTGCATGATGTATAATGAGGATACTCCATTGTATGGAATACTATCTGACACAGAAGAAGATTGGTCAACCCATGTGAATGTGGAGCTCATGGGTGTGTGCTAAGGGTGTGCATTCGGTCTATCTGAGCTGGGGGGGGAGCAAAAACAAAAATAACTTACTGGTATTTTCTGGATATTTTTTCAGCTGGATATAGATAGCTGGTATTAATTTGGGTATCCAAAATGCCTGAGCCCAAAAAATCCTGAAAATATTTGGAATTTTACAGGACCCCAGATACCAGCAGTTAAAGTGCATTTAAAAGGCTCTCAGTCCCTTTAAATGGCTTCAGAGTGAACTCTCAGCTTGGAGAAGGCATTTAAAGGGACTTTAAAGGCATTTAAAGGCAATAAATTTCTATATACCAGTGACAAGAGGAAACATAAGGGGAAAACCTTGGCCTCTATGTACTGTTACCAGGAGTAACTGGTTGGCCACTGTATGAGACAGGATGGTGGACTAGATGACCACTAGTTTGATCCAGCAGGACTCATCATGTTCTTTTTTTAGAGTAAAATTTTAGAAGTTTAGAGAGGAAAGTCTGATACTGGTGTGTTCTGGTCTAGCTTTTTATATATACACAAGTGAATATATACATATTCGTGGAGGGGGAATCTCACCTGCAGCTGCCAGACCCACCCAGGGCCGGCTACAGCTTTGCAGGTAAGTCTTCCCCCCCCCACCTCCCAGCTCTGGCAGTGAGGCCCAAGTGGCTCTCAGCTGCCAGGCCACTGATTCCCCCCTCCTGATTCCCCCCCACCTCCTGGCTCCGGCGGTGAGGACCAAGTGGCTCTCAGCTGCCAGGCCACCAATTCCCCCCCACCTCCCAATTCCCCCCACCTCCCAATTCCCCCCCCACCTCCTGGCTCTGGTGGTGAGGCCCAAGCGGCTCTCAGCCACCAGGCCCGATGATCTACCCTCCCAGTCTCCAGCTCCGGCGACTCCGGCAGCAAGGCTTGGACGCCAAGAGACACTGCCTCAGTCATTTCATTAAGTACACTGTTACATTCTCATCTTCACTGAGTTTTCACCACATCTCCAGCTCCTGAGATCACATGGTAGGCTGCTTCCACTTACAAAATATTCTATTTGCCTGTAATAGCTAGGCCTTTAAAAAGCCAAACATAATTTTCCGAGTGATCAGACGTGACTTCATCGGGGTTCAAGGATCAAGTTTAGGGACCAGATTAACATCCTGTGAGTAGATTAGGCTGAGAGTGTATGATTGGCTCAAGGTCACCCAACAAACTGTCATTGGTACATGAATAGACCTGATACATATGCATGGCTAGGGCTGGTGCTCTCTCTGAAAGAACAGTAACCCAGGGATGGAGTGTTATACAATGGCAACCATATATGCATTCATGAGAATGTCCATACTGGGCTCTCTACATACATTCCCATGAATACACATAAATCAGGATTAGGAATTTGCCATCAAACTCCCCCTCCCAAATGGTATATGTTTATTATTTCCACTCAGAAAGTCTGAAGAGGGCTACTGATAGAGAAAAAAAGATTTCCAAACATTGTCAAGTGAATCAAACCTGGATCAATATTTATTTAATTTCTGTTGTATATCCAAATATGTGTGCTGTAGTTCACCTGTTTCACATTTTCTTTCTTATTTTCTTTCTATTATTTTCTCAGTTTGGCTACTTATTATGGAGCTTTTCACATGTTTTCTCAGGACTGTTTTTGGCTCCCATTTCATTATTTCCATAGCATCAACAACTTTCAACAATTTTGTTCAGTAAGTGACCCAAAATGCTCAGAAAATTGCAAGAGACTTTATATCATTTATGATGATGAATATGAGTTTTGGTGACGATATCTGCCTAAGAATAAGGACACACCACCATTTATTTTAGAGCTAGATGACCCATTGATCTGACCCACTATTGTTTGATTCAGATATTCATTTCAGCACAGTCACTGATGCTGCATCCATTGACCTTAACTTACATGTCTGGACATTCATGTATAAAGCAAGGAGGTCTATTTTTACTGGGAAAAGTGTGAAGGCAAACCCTGCCTTCTTCTCCTTACCCCACAGCATTCTTGTTGCTTTAAGCATTTTTCACCCCACCCAGCTCCAATCATATGAGGGTATGTGTGTCATGTCTTTGTATTAGAGCATCTGTTTGGCAATGGTATGCAGAAAGTTCCAGGTTAAATCCCTGGTATCTTCAATTAAAAGGATCAGGTAGTAAATAATATGGAAGACCTTCACCTGAGTTCCTGGAGACCTGCTGCCAGTTAGAGTATTCATTAGGGATGGACATGAACCAGGAAAATGCAGTTCATAATTGTTTGTGGTATGCCAAGTTCATGAACAATGAACTGTTATGAACTTTTAAAAGCCAAATGAATTGGTTCAGTTTGTGAGGTTCGTGATACAATAGAAACCACTATAGCAATTCAAGTAAAAGAGGAATAGTGTCAAACCAGAGAATCCTCTGCAGTACAAACTGAAGGGGAGGACATTTTTTCAAGCCAAGCACAACCAGTTCTGTGTAGAGAATGCCCAGCAGAACCCAATGTCACTGTACCACTGCAAGCTTAAAAGGACTGATTTCAAAGCAGAGTCACAAGAAATTCAAGCAAGGGGGATTTTGCAACCCTAGCACAACCAGTTACAATGAGCAGAATGCCCAGGAGAACCCAGTGTCACTGGCATTGCAAGCTTAAAATAACTGAAATCAAAGCACAGAGTCACAAATCCAAACAAGGGGGTTAGATTTTGCAAGCTCTATGCAAGAAAGTGGGAAGTGAACACAAAGGAACAGGGGCAAAGGGGTGGGGAAATCCCTCTTGAAACTGACTTGACTAGTTTGGAATGAACAACAGTGTTTTCAAGGCTGAACAATGCCAGCCCCCATTGCTTTGAAGTATGATAAACAGTTTGTTTGAGTGGAGACAGTCTGTTTGGAAGTGTATCCATTCACAAACCTGCACGAACCTCTACAAACCGCTTGCAAGTTCATGACAAGTTCATGTTGATTAATCTGCCACAAACTTCAGTTTGCAAACTATGAACACAAACTTTCATTCATGAGCCAGTTCGTGCCCATCCCTTATCCTTGATAGACCAGTAGCCTGACTCAATATAAAGCAACTTCAAGTGTTCAGATATTAAAAGTGAGCTGAAATGGAGAAAAAACGCTTAAATCAACGGAGTTCACAGAGTTAGAGCAGAAGTCATTTTGTACATTTGAATACATGCAGATATACCATCACATTTAGCTCAGCCCTTGGCACCGAGGGTTATTATTTCAGAGTTTATTTTTTCAGAGTTTACATGAACAGTGTGCAGTAACAAGTTGTTTCTGTTGTTTCTTCAGACTCCAAAGCAAAGTTTTATCTCCTCACTTACTTCTCTTTAACCTTGCTTGTCGTATGAACAGCTGCAAGGTTAGAGTTAAGGGGTTTTTATCAAAGATAATTGATTTTCCAAAATAGTGCTCATTATCCCTGATTCTGTGTCTTGTTACCCTAGTCACAATGAGTGTAACACTGGAGAGATCAGCCAAAGTTGCCCTCATATCCAATTAAAGTAAGTGAAGAGAGAATCTAGCTTGACATCTCTAATATTAAAATATACTGGGAAAACACACTGTTACAGAAGAAAAACAAACCTTTTCACATTCCCTGTGTCTGCAAGGAAAAAGAAAAAGAAACAAGAGGGTGGAGGGGGTCACCAAAGCCCAGTTGTTTTACTTCACCAATGTTCTTATGTCTTGATAAATCTCTCTCTCTCTCTCTCTTTAAAGGAGGGAACAGTTTTGTTCATATGTTGCATAGGCAGGCAGTTCTAGGAAAGTGGCAAGGAGAGAGATGAGGTGAAAAGTAGCAAGGAGAAAAATGGGCTGAGAAGAAATAATAATAATGAGAAAAAATGTCACATTAAAATTTCAGAGCTGCAGTAGCAGCTGCTGCTGCCTAAGCCTGGGGGTGGGGTGGGGGTGCAGGAAGCCAGGCAATAGTAAAAAGGAAGCATGTAGTATCTTGCAAGCATTCCAGTGGTCGGAACAAGCCTGGGCAATGCCAGAAAATATTCCATCGTTCTGCAAATCTTGCCCCCTTGTCTGTGATTCTTTCTTTCTTTCTTTCTTTCTTTCTTTCTTTCTTTCTTTCTTTCTTTCTTTCTTTCTTTCTTTCTTTCTTTCTCCCTCCCTAAATACAACCACAGTCCTTTCTGACTGCAGTTACTGGACCCTTAAGAAGACTTGAAATTGTTGCTTTGCATTGGGAGACTTCCTGTACTTTAGGGAAATTACAATTTACAAAACTGGATTTTCATGTAATAAAAACATGACAAACTGTTGGAGACAATGAAAGGTTTTAGTTACAGATGAGATGTAATGTTGCCTTAGAGAAGCAAAAGCTTTCAGACAGGATTTCTTGATATCCTTTTTCTCAGTCTGGTGTAGTTACTCCTTAGAACCAAGTTAAGAATTAATTACTTCAGAGAAGTCTGATGTGTGGACATACTCTAATCAATCATACATAATCATTTACTACATTTTACCACAGAACTGAAAATTTAGGTGTACAATGACATGATGCAGAGCAGCAGATGGAAGTACTAAACAAAGACTTTACCAAAGCTATACATGTAAGGTGGCATTTGGGTTCAGATGTGGAAGGTTTAGGATTTTAAGCTATACATGTAAGGTGGCATTTGGGTTCAGATGTGGAAGGTTTAGGATTTTAAGCATTCAATGTGGCCATATTCAAATGTCAATTTTAATTTATTACTTTTCTATCTTGACTCACCCTGTATTAAAGCCTTGATATCGAGCAAATGTATGCTAACCTTGTAAAGGAATAGGTTACTAGAGATGGTAAGTTGGCAGAGCTGTAGCTCAGTACCCCATAGAAACTCCACCCCACAATATTTAAGAGTCCTACTAATCTACTTTAGTAGGTAATAGCAACTGTCGGGTGGTCTATCATGGCTTTAGTCTCAGGACTAAGGCTGGAAACTTATATAATCTTCCTAGTAATCTCCTGGGATGCTGAGGTAAGAAAAGGTTTAAGAACTGTTTGAAGAATCCAAGGGATATCACACAAATATACCCCAGGTTTAAACACATTACTGCCATCAACATCTGTGATGTCCCCGTGACGTCCCTGTGATGAACCCTGCTGTGCAGGGGAGGGAGGGCTAGAAATCTAGTTAAATAAATAGATCTAAACTTTTAAGGGGATCAAAAATATGCACACCAAATATATATGATACAAAAAAAATGGCTTCTTCCTACATGCATACATAGGAAGAAAATTGCAACAGGCATTTCCTGTTTGAGGGCAGCAATAGTCTGACTATGAGAATGAGTAACAAATTTAGAAACATACAAAAAAGGGGGGACCTGTGATACTCAGGGGGAGAACTCCATGCAGTGGAGGAAGCCACTGCAGGTGAGCCTTCCCCCCTGCCCAGCTCTTACCCCCACCAGTTACGGCAAGGCCCACACGGCTCCCAGCCGCCGGGCCCGCCAAGCTCTTCCCCTCACCAGCAACAGTGAGGCCCATGCAGCTCCCAGCCCCAAGCCCTCTCCCCCCCCCCCCCAATGGAGGCAATGCATCGTTCTAACTGTGTTCTAACTGCACATGTGCAGGGAACGCTCTTTAACTTTTTGGGGATTTAAATACCCCCGTATAGTTTTATAAAAAAAACTTTTAGGATTTTTCTGCACACCAGGAGAGTCCCCTAAGTGTGCAGGAAAATCTCGCTGCCCCCCAAGTACCCCCGATGTGCAGATTTAGATATCTGCATGCATGGGGGCACTTGGCTATTAGATATATAGATGCTATAGGTATTGTTCAGGACAGCATTTCCTATAGAGGTTATAGTGTTGAAATTTAAACTGGCTGAGAACATTTCAGGCAACTCTATTTTTCCTCCACCTTCATACTGCATTGTTTATAGAATATATTATAATGTCTTTAACTTATTCTTCTCTGATTGTGAAACCAAATTAATTGGATGTTGTACTCTGTGAAATCTAGGGTACTGCATGAATTATACTCTTTGTATTCCATTGTTCTTTCATCATGTAATTCAGTTTTATTCATTGTTCGCTGTATGTAATTTACTTTTAAAAATTGTTCTTACACCTGTAATCCACCTTGAGTCTGATCTAGAAAGGCAGACAATAAATGCACCAAATAAATAAATAAAATAAAATAGTAATTCAATAATAGGATTTGTACCCATGGTGGTTAGAATAATGTCTAAGATGGAACTGGAGACAGGAGAGCTAGCATTTTTTATTTTTTTCCCCAAACTGAAGTAGCTATCATTTGCTTAGTGTCCATATAGTTATAGATAAATCAATATAGAACATAACAATTTATTTTGGTATTTAAAACATATATCCAGTCTTTCAGTTAAAATCTACCAAGACAAATAATAACAATTATATAGAGAGGAAAATTCAAAAGCATCAGAAACCATATCATAAATAGAATTTCAAGAGATCAAACCCCAGAAGTTAAAACACAAAAGTAGTTGATAAAGCAGTAATAAATTTTTAAAAAAATTGTAAATAAAACCACATTGAACAGGGGAGATCACATTTCAATTTCAAATAAAAGCCAAGGACAGACAGGAAAACATTATTAACAATAAGAAATGGCTGCTGGATTTGTATGACATTGAGAAAAGGGAACTAGCATTATTGGTGAATAAACTTCCCTTGGTCTGAAAAATTTATAAAGATTGTGAAATCACTCCACCAAACCCCATTAAAAAAGTCAAGGAGCAGTTAAAATACATTGAACCAGACATCAGATGTGTTTCAGAAGGTCACTGAAATTCTAAAGCACATAAAGGTAAAAATAAGACTACCTGAGAATGCACTACACAACAAAGTCAGACTTGCTCCTTATCATGTTTGCTAAAAGGTGGACACTGAAGTGGACCACTTGGGACAAGGATTGCCCAGTATGAGCCACCAACTCCTGGTGTGGCCATGAAGTTCATAAATGGGACACTAAACCTTTTGTTACCATAAATCTGGAAAATTGAAAAGTATCCTTTGCAGTGAACTTATGATAGAGGGCTATGGTTGGAGGGTATATGATATACCAGCCTTACTGAAACTAAGCTGATATAGGTCTGGTCACAAACTGGATGGGAGATATTCCAGGCCCTTTATGCTTGCCACTTTGAGTTCTATACCAGGAGGCATGTAAACAGTAAAATAATAGAATTTTGAAACTGACAGGAGGAAAATGGTTCAGTAAGGCTGATTATCTGCAAATAGAATTGAAAGATTCTCAGGCACTCCTTGCCATGAAGAAATGAGTGAGTGTTCCCTATTTTCTATTTGTGTTTGCTTATATTTTTAAGGATTTCAATTGATAGCTTTTCTCTGCTAGTTTTGTAAACTGATTTATATTGTATATGCATGTTTGGGGGGGGGGGGTTACACAATTCATACATATATGTATACCACATAATGCTGACTTATTGATGCACAAACCATGTTGAAAAATGCATACAGTTGACAGGAAAAACTTGGCATGAGAACAAGTAAATAGCACCAAAAATGAAGAACCACAGTTTTAATTCACACATGGGAGAAGTGAAATCATAATGGGGATTTCTGGGTTCAGAAATTCAGAATCATCTTCCAAGGTTTGTTATTCATAAGGGACCAGATTTTGCAAGATATCATTAGAACGCAGTAGTGTTTGGATGGTATAATTGTGATAGGTGGAAGTGTAGGAGAACATCTAAAATCCTTGCAAATGGTCTTAATCCTTTAGTGTTTGTGTAATTTAATTGAAATACATGGTTTTACTGGTTTTATGTATTTGATATCAAAATGTATGGTTTTATTGGTTATGTAAGCCCACTTTGGCGGGGAGGGAGGGGTAAAAGTGAACAAAATAAGTAAATATATATATATATATTTGATTTTATGACTACAACAACTAAAAACACTACAATATCTAAAATTCTAATCTACCCTATGGTATACAGAAGTCGTAAAAAGAGTTATTAAACAATCTTGCTTTACAAATAAGACTTTCAACAAAACAGCTTATGTTCCTTTACTAGTTCCTTTTTTCTTCTTCCCTTTCTGGGGTTTCAGTGCTGCTGCCCCCAAAGCTGATTCAGATTCTTCATCTTCTGAGTTTTTACTTCCTGCAGTGTCTGAATCATCCAAACCATAAATGCTCTCTTGTAAATCCAAAGAGTCCTCTGAAGACACTTTCTCCTTTCTTTCTTTGCAAAAGTCCAAAAATTTCTTGGCCTTTGCAGCTGTATCAATTCTTTGCTTCTTATCTTTATAGGTAAAACCCACGCCTTCCGGAATAAGCCAATGATACATGATGTTTTCTGTTTGTAAAAATGCAGTCAAATTCTTATAGGGTTTTCTCTTCTTCCTCACTTCAAATGGAATGTCCTTTAACACTTTAATATCTTCTTGTATCTTCAGGGCATTTCTATTAGTGGCCTTGAGCACCACATCTCTAGTTGATCTTTTGGAGAACCTCACCATCACTTCTCCAGGCAGATTTTTTTTCTTTACAAATTCAGGATAGGTCCTATAAACCATATCCAAATCGCTTTGCAATTCATCCACTTGTAAATCTGTCATTGGAGCTAAAGCATCACTAAGGATCTTTTTGAGATTCTCACCTTTGTCTTCAAGTATGCCCTGGAATCTCAAATAAAAGGCCTGTGCAGCTCAGTGCCCTGCAGGAGTACTATGTGCAAATGTCTTTGCTGCATTCCTAAGTTGCCTCCTCCTTGTAGCATTAAAGTACCCTGGCCCTGCTCCAACACCTGACAGACACCCGCCTGTCTGGTGTGTGTGTGGGGGGGGGGTTATGTTTAAAGGCATCCAGGAGGCTGGGCCAGCAGCAGGGCTAAGGCAATCCTGCTGAGCAAACCTCCCCAGAGGCTGTAAGCATCCCACCTCCTCTCCTACACCTGACAGGCAGCTGCCTGTCCAGTGTAGGAGGGGGAGGAGTATTAGAAGCCACTGTGGAGGTAGGGCCTAGCAGGATCACTAAGGAGTTACTGCTGGGGCAGGTTCCCTCATGGCTTTAAGCACCCTGCAACTGCTGCTGCACCTGACAGACAACTGTCTGTTAGGTGTAGGAGGTAAGGGTGTGCGTGTGTTGGAAGCTATCAGAGAGTCTAGGCCAGCAACATCACTGCACCTCACAGGTGGTTGTTGGCCATTCCTGATTTTCTCAGCTGCTGTTAGCTCTCTGCAGTCTCTTGTAATTGTTTGTTTTTTTACCTCAGAATGCTGAGCTCTTCAAGGAGGCAGTCACATAGGAATCAATGGGGGGAGCACATTTCCCCTCTTTTGACCCATTTACAGGTCAAATTTCTAAAAAATTTCTTCTTAGTGAGCACCTATGCCATGGTAGGAGCACTCTCCCCAAATTTTGTGCTTCTAGGTCCAGCGGTTTGGCCTGGGTGTTGATTTTAGATGGGCTATGAGCCAGCTGTGCACTATTATGAAGTTATAAAGGACTCAGAAACTTAGGAAGTTTTTCCTAATGTTCAACTGAAATCTAGCTTCCTGTTAGGGTTACCAAACTCCAGGTTTGGCCTGGAGGTCTCCGGGCATTACAACTGATCTTCAGGCTCCAGATCAGTTTATCTGGTGGATATGGCAGCTTTGGAGGGTGGACTTTATGGCCCCCATCCCCAATGAGCTTCCTCTCTAAACTGCAACATCCCCAGGCTCCACCCCAAATGTCCAGAAATTTCCCAGCTTTTTGAAGTATACTATCCTGTCTCCTTTCAGCCTCCCCCCACACACTAAACATGCCTAGTTTCTTCAACTTTTTCTTATAAGACTTGTTTTACAGATTCCTGGGCACCTTCATTGCTGTCCACTGCACTCATTCTGGTTTGTCTACATCGTTCTTAAAGTGTAGTGCCCAGAACCGGAAATAGTATTCTCAGGGGTCATTTCGTACAAAAAGAGGTGCAGGAGCTCATTAGCATAACCCACTGGCATAACTCATTTGCATATGCCACACCCCCTAACATACCGGAAGTGTGTCAGAAGGCAACACCCACACCTCAGGCTCCACTCCACAGGTGAGTGAAACTGACCTGCTCTTCCTCCATTCCCTTCCCCATCCAATACTTGGTGCAATAAAAATAAGCATAAAGAACACACCCTCATTCTCTTCCTGCTCCCTTGAAACCACCAGGTTTCAAGTAGACTTGAGATACGATACCCAGGACATGTGCACCACCCATCCCTTTCCCTTCCCCTCCCCACAACAAGACACCCTGTGAGGTAGGTGGGGTTGAGAGAGGTCTTTTGAGAACTGCTCATGAGAAAACAGCTCTGAGAGAACTTGTGATTGGCCCAAAGGTCACACCAGCAGCTGCATGTGGAGGAGTGGGGAATCAAACCCGGTTCTCCCAGATTAGAGTCCAACTCCTGATCACTACACCAAACTGATGGGGTGGAAGCTGCTGAAGGGTTGGTGAAATTTCTCCAGTACTTATGTGCCATGTGCCCAGATAAAAAATGGTATACTTAGAAAATTTATATACCACCTTTAGCAAGTCTCTGGAAAAGCAGCACACAGTCATAAAAGGAACAATGATAAAATTATCAATATTAAAACAAAACATTAAAAACAATAAAGACCCTAGCAGGGCTTTCCCTGGGGCGCTGCACCTCTGCACTGCTCGGGGAAGCCGAGGAGGGGGTGGGGCTTGGTCATGTGCCCGCCCCCTGGGCTCCTCACTCCCGGAGCTGCACTCCTGTGCCATCCCGCTCCAACAGACCCCTGAATATTCTATATGAGGTTTGATTAATGTGTAGCAGAGTGGAAATATAACTAACTACTCATGATGACTTAGATATTGTATTTCTGTAAGGAAGTCTAAAATTGCATTAGCTGTGTCATGCTGCCGACTCATGTTCACCTTTTGATCAACTGTGTTCCCCAGATCTTTTTCACATGTACTACTGCCAAGCGTTTGAACTTTAAAGCAAACCCTGAAGGATCACTAGAGCAAAAGCAAGTATTGTCCTTATTAGTACAGTATAGTGTTGTGCATGCTACAACAACCCCCTGCCATAGTTTTTTATGAATAAAAAATTACATCCATGGAGTTTCCGGTCGGAGGAATGGAGGTCTGACACGCTTTGCAAGTGCGCAAGGCGGACAGCGGCTCTTATCGACAGCTCGGGTGGATCAATCCACCTGACGCAACCTCACACAGGTAGTGTGAGGACTAGCAAGCAATATAATCCACGTTTGAGCAAGCTCGGTGAAGGAAAAGTCTCGGAGGAGACTTTTACAACACCTTGAGCACTGCAGCCGAAGAAGATTCCTGCAAGTATCTCTAAGGAGCCGAGCTGAGCTGATTAAATCAGCATAAAATCTCCAATTCCTCTGATTCCTTAACAAAGAAGACAAAGTTTAAACGTTGGGACCACATCTGAAGCGAAATAACAACATAAGGTAACGGAAAAAAAGTTTTTGCCTTACTATTACCGCGTTTTGAAAGACGAAAAGCAGATCTGGTGAAGCAATAGACTGTTGCAGACTGGATGAGTGCAGTTTTGAAACGTTAAACAGCTGAATTTGAACTTAAAAAGCCAAAAAAAACAAGTTGTTTAACATTCCTGCGGTTAAGAAGAGTCGGGAGGGGGAGCCAAGCATCGCGAGACAAAGAGGGGAGGAGGGAACCAAGTAGCGCGAGATCAAGCTGTGAGGACTGAGACAGGAAGTGACGGCTTGAGGAGCAGACAAGAAGGGAAACGGAGAAGAACCGGAAGAGAGCAAAGGGGACTGTAAAAACTGCCGGACCAAAAGGACTACAACAGGAAGTGACGTGCGGAGAGCAGACAAGTAAGCAAGAGGAAGGGACAAAAGGAAACTATGGCAAGCCAGAAGCAAGGTAAAAAGACTATAACCTTTGACACAAACCATAGAGAAGTTGCGCCCGCCATTTTGGATTTATAAAATTTTTAAACAGTAATATCTCATAAACTATATAACTTAGAAGGCTGAAACCAACGAAATTTGACTTGGCAAGACTAGCTTGTGTGAACACATTAATCGGTGTTTGATTTGGAAAATAAAATAAAATCGATCTTTTTTAAAGAGACAAGACGGACCGCGGACTAAGATCGAGAGCAGCTACATGGTCCTCTCTTACAATGGCAGCAAAAAAAGAAAAAGAACTACTAGCTGTTATGGAAGCAATGAAAAAAAATGTTAGACGCTATAGGAGAGGTAAATGTTAAAATGAATGGCATAGCTGCACAAGCAGACAAAAATTTTATAGACTTGAAAGCAGAATTTCAAAAATTAACCACAAGAACACAAGACATTGAAACTAAAGTAAAAGAACTGGAAGAAAGTACTCAAAAGACAATGAGAGACAATGACAGGATGGAAAAGATTATGCATTATAAAGACATGCAAAACCATTTGAGATTCAGAGGGATTGAGGAAAAAATGAGTGAAGACATTTTTATAAGAATGCAAGAAGCATTAGCAGATTTTTTACAAGAACAGGAAGAGGTTGTTAAAGAACACATGGATCTTGTTTATAGAGTCAATTCTACATACGCAAGAGACAAAAATATACCAAGAGATGTGGTTGTCCAATTTACAATGAAAAGGACAAAAGAACAAATCTACAAGAAGTGTTTTACTGATCCTTTTGAAATAGATGGAAAGAAAATTATAGTAATGAAAGAACTGCCTAGAGCAATACTGCAAGAAAGGAAAAAATTCAAGCATCTGACGGATAAATTGAAGGAGAAAAAAATCAGATTCCGCTGGGAAATACCTCAAGGATTAAGCTTTTACTATGGCAACACCAGAGTAGTGATTAAAAGCACAGGAGAAATGTACGCATTTCTTGGAGAGAATAAAGATGACCTTGGTGATATTTAACAACATATCAAGATGGATTACAAAGTACTTACATGGAATGTAAATGGACTTAATTCACCCCAAAAACGTAGAATGGTAGGGCATTGGCTGGAGAAACAAAAATGTAGTGTAATTTGCATACAAGAAGCTCATCTTAAAAAACAAGACCACAAATATTTAATAAGGAAAAAATTGGGAGAAGAATTTTATTCCTTAGCAAGCAATAAAAAGAATGGTGTTGTAACATATGTCAAAAAAGATTTGGAACCTAAAGTAATATTTAAAGACAAAGAAGGAAGATATTTAGCTATTGAAATCTCACTACAAGGACAGAAAACTTTGATTGTGAATATTTACGCCCCAAATGGAGCCAAAGAAATTTTTTTTAAAGAATTACAAGTGGAAATGGATAACGTAAATTATGATCAAATTATGATGTTGGGGGACTTTAATGGAACTGTGAATAACAAATTAGACAGGCGCTCTAAGAGAAAGGATGAGGCATTAGGGAAGCTTCCAAAAAACTTTTTTGAACTGATAAAACAAGAGAAGCTGGAAGATATTTGGAGGAAAGCTAACCCACAAGGAAAAGACTTTACCTTTTATTCTAATAGACATGACTCGCATTCAAGAATTGACATGATTTGGATGACTACTAATTTAACGTTTAAGACAAGAAAAGTGGAAATTTTACCCAGAATAATTTCAGATCATAATCCATGTTTATGGACTGCTGGTCAGGTAAAAAAACAAAAGAGATGGAGAATAAATGAGGACTTACTAGACAACCAAGAAATAGTTTAAAAATTACAGGAAGAAACAGACCTATACTTCCAAGTAAATATACAGAAAGAAGTAAAAATTCAAATCGTATGGGATGCATATAAAGCAGTGATGAGAGGATTATTGATATCTTTAAATGCAAAAGATAATAAAAAGAAAAGAGAACAATATGAAAATATTGTACAAGCCATTAAAACAAAAGAAGAAGAACTGAAGAGCAGACCAGGGAAAAAGAAACTGCAAAAGGAAATCTGGATGTTACAAGACCAAGCAAAAGCTATTTTGAACCAAGAGACGTACTGGAACCTAAAAAAACTCCAACAAAAGGCATTTGAAGGTGCAAATAAACCCGGAAAATATTTAGCATGGCAATTAAAGAAAAAACGTGAAAACAAATTTATCACTAAAGTGATAAGAGATAACATTGAGATAATAGACAACAAAGGAATAAAGAGAGAATTTTTAAAATATTATGCAAAACTGTTTAAGAAGGAAAACAAAGACAGAAGAAAGATCAAAGAATACCTGCAAACATTAAAGTTACCAAAACCAACAGAGGAAATTAAAGAACTATTTAACAATCCAGTATCATTACAAGAGATCAAAAATGCAATAAATGACTCAAAATTAGGAAAAGCACCTGGACCAGATGGATTTACAGCGAAGTTTTACAAAACGCTACAGGAGTCGATCTCACCAGTGTTACTGCTATTAATGAATGATATAGGAGTTACTGGTGAGGTACCAGAAACTTGGAAAGACGCAACCATCTCACTTATCCCGAAAGAAAATCAAGACTTAACTAATGTTAAGAACTACAGACCGATTTCTCTACTAAATAATGACTATAAGATCTTTGCTAAGATTATAGCTGACAGATTAAAAGAACACCTTAAAGAAACTATACAAACAGAACAAGCAGGGTTCTTACCCAATCGCCAAATAAGGGACAATCTAAGAGTAGTAGTGGATGCTATAGAATACTACAATAAACATCCTGAAAAGGAAGTGGGTTTTTTCTTTTTAGATGTGGAAAAAGCGTTTGATAATTTAAATTGGGATTTTATGTTTGAGGTTCTAGAACGTCTTGAAATTGGTGAATATATGCTTAACCTCATTAAGTCAATTTATAAAGAACAGAAATCCTCTTTAATAATTAATACTGAAAAGACAGACGATTTTAAAGTCGAAAAAGGAACACGACAAGGATGCCCACTTTCGCCGTTGCTATTTATTTGGATTCTAGAAGTTCTACTAATAAATGTGAAGGAAGATAAAGAAATTAAAGGCTTAACAACCAAAGGTTTTTCTTTCAAATATAGGGCCTTTGCAGATGATGTGATGTTTATAGTGGAAGACCCTATGACTACATTACCATATTTGTTACAGAGAGTAAAAGAGTTTGGTGACTTGGCTGGATTTTATGTAAATAAGAACAAATCGAAAGTAATGTGTAAAAATATGTCAAATAACAAACAAACTGAGTTACAAAATCTTATAGAATGTGAGGTGGTGAAAAAGACAAAATATCTAGGTGTGAACCTAACAACGAAAAATACTGATCTTTATAAAAATAACTATGAGAAATTATGGCTGCAAATTATGCAAGATATTAAAAAGTGGAATGTATTAAATTTGTCATTGTTGGGTAGAATTGCGGTGGTTAAGATGAATGTATTACCACGATTAATGTTTTTGTTTCAAACTATTCCAATTGTGAAAGATGTAAAAACATTCAAATGCTGGCAGAAGGAATTGTCTAAGTTTGTATGGGGAGGGAAAAAACCAAGAATCAAGATGAAAATAATGTGTGATGCTAAAGATAGAGGTGGGTTCCAACTACCAAACTTAAGACTGTATCATGATGCAATATGTTTGACTTGGGTAGGGGCATGGACTATGTTACAAGATAGAAAGTTATTGTCCCTGGAAGGCCATGACTGTAGGTTTGGGTTGCATGCATATTTGTATTATGGTAAAGCAAAAATGGACAATATGTTTAAACATCATTATTTGAGAAGAACATTAATGGATACATGGACAAGATATAAAAACTTTTTTCCAGAAGAGATACCTATGTGGATTGTACCCGCAGAAGTTTTAAATCCAGTATCACGTCACAAAGGACAAGATTGGTTGAAGTACAGAGACTTACTAACAAGTCATGGTAAAGACTTTATATTGAAGGAGCAGCATCAGATGGACTTTGATTATGGTTGGTTAAGATAAAGACAAATATATGACATGTATAGAAATGATAAAAAATCCGGTTTTAGAGAAAAAAATAATGAAATAGAACAAGTTTGGGAGGAAGGTGGGAAAAAAATGATCTCTAAAATGTATAAAATTTTGTTAAAATGGTTTAACGCTGATGAAATGGTAAAGGAACAAATGGTAAAATGGGCGATAAACTTTAACAAAGATATTGAAATGGAATCTTGGGAATTTTTATGGAAAAATGCTATGGGTATATCTACATGTTATAACTTAAAAGAAATTTGTTTTAAAATGATGTACAGATGGTATATGACACCAAAAAAATTGCAAATATTAACCAGAATATGTCTAACAAATGTTGGAAATGTAAAAAGAAAGAAGGTTCTTTTTATCATATGTGGTGGACTTGTGATAAAGCAAAGACTTATTGGTCTATAATACATGCAGAAATGGAAAAAAATTTGAAATGTACATTTAAGAAGTTGCCTGAAATGTTATTGCTTGGACTTAAATTAGAAGAGATAAATGTAAAGAAAAGGACAATAATATGGTATATGATAACAACAGCAAGAATGGTGTATGCACAAAATTGGAAAAATGAAAAAATACCAGATGTGTGGGAATGGTTGAAAAAATTGTTATATATGGCTGAAATGGATAAATGGACTAGAAAGTTGAATGACCTGTACTCAGAGACCTTTTTAGAAGATTGGAAAGATTTGAAAGAATATGTTGAAAAATACTGGGACATGAAAAATTACATTTATACATGGTTATAATAACATAAAGCAATAGAATTAGAGTATATGAATGTATTAAGGATAATTAGATAATGAAGTTGTTTTTTATTTTAGAATTATATAAGAATATAGAAAGTAAGAATTAGTATATAAGTATTTTTAAGATATATGACCGTTACCAAAAATGTAAACATAGATATAAGTATTACTATTTTGGATAAAGTGGAAAATGTGTTGTGCTTCAGATGTGGTGAGAAACCGCCAATACAAGATAAAAACAAGATTATACAAATAGAGCAAAATGTTATATAATATGGAAAAAAGGATTTGTATAAGATAAATGTATTAATTTTAATGTGTTGAAAAATAAAAAAATTTTACAAAAAAAAAAAAAATTACATCCATGGATTCAGTGAACCCTGTCAGCTACAAATAAGCCATTTAGTCTTACATACAAAGGAAGAAAAAGACACCGAGACTGCATTGAAGTAATGCTTTATTGATTTTTTTTTTAAAAAGACTGAACTGTAATAGGTAAAATATTTACCCTATTAGTGTGAACACCCTAAAAAGCTACCCAATGAATTTGCCAGTGCTTGAGCAATCTCACCCTGGCTCCAAGCCCAGAGTGGTAATACAGATGCTATTTGCTTGTCTTTGCCTGAACATCAAAACTGTACCAAGATTTGCTGCCAATCAATCTCATTAACTAATGCGGGTAGGCATGAAAGTTCAGGTGTTAACCAGCAGCACCAAGAGACTTCCCTCCATGAGTACTGCAATCACACAACCAAAAGTGTGTGACTTGGTTACCTCTCCCTATCCAAAGATACCTCAGGGTGCTTGCCAATTGAACATAATATACAGCCCATGAAGCCTGCCATCTTAGCTGGAGCCTTACCAGGCTACTTTGAACAAATATATTTAAATTTAAACCTCCTCTTAATTCTACAGTATGAAGCAGGTGGGGAAAAGGAACTGACTCAAGGCCAGTTGGAGACAGGATCCTCCCCCCCCCCCCCCAATCCTACTCAGCCTCAAGGCAACCAGCTAATCTCACATTGCACTTAAAGGGAAGGAGAGTATGACAGTTCTGCCATCAAATAGCAGTTAGATGAGAGTGTGCTGGCTTTAAATAGCCTCTTTCGTCTCTTCCCTGACTAGTTGGTGCCTCTTTTTGAAAGGAGGACAGTGCCAAAAATGGCTCCCTCCAAAGGCAGGAATTGATTATAGTGTTGTACTTGTCTAAATGATATAAATGACTGTCAATAAACTAAGTTTTTGGTATTAACCAGTACACGTGGCATCTGATATCATTTTGCACTGCCAAGCTGTATCAATAGGGCTGCCAAGTCTTACTGGCTGTCCGACGGGGGAGACTCCTTGCCGGTTGGGGCTTCTTCTGGTGCATGCGCAAAATGCGCGCGCCACAATGATGTCACCCAGAAGTGACATAATCACGTTGGGCACATTGGGGTGGGACCTCTCTAATTTGAGGGAAAACCATAGTTTTCCCTCAAATTATAGAGTGTTTCCCCCGAAACGTGCCCGACGTGATGACGTCACCTCCGGGCGACGTCATCACACTGGGCACGTCTTTGCAGCCTGGCAATTTGAGAGTGGGGTTCCCCCAGCAGCCCAATCTGGGCTGGTGGGGAGCGGGCCACTGGAGCAGGGGTTTCTCCGCCCCCTGGGGGGACTTGGGAACCCTATGTATCAACCAGATGTGTTACTACTATGACTGCTGAAATGCCCAGTACCTTCAATGCACCAGGCAACTGAACACATATATGCCAGAAAAGAGTTTGATAAGCCACCAGTTTATTCTTTGATGTTACATACAGATATTTGCTCAGTTCCACCACTATCTCAGAAAAGTGTGCAGGAGGTATCAAGAATGAAAACACAAACCACCTTAGAGACTTCACTGGACTCTGAAATTTAGAATGTATGCATAAAGATTTTGTTTGTAATTTTGTTGAAATTACACTCTGTCTCATATAGAAAATAACTGTTATATGTTTGAACGTGTGAAAGTGTATTTGTTTCCTATTGCAACTACTTATACTTTTTTGCTGTTCTGTTGTACCTACTTGTGTTTACTTAGTTGTTTTTCACAATAGAAATATTCATTAATGAAGCTATCCTTATACATGCTCTTTTCTACTGTGCTCATATGATCATCAGCCAGTTTGAGTTCCAAACTGAGGAGAAAAGCAGGATATAAATAAAAAGTGCTAAAAAGTGTTTAACCATAAGCTGGTTTAGACAGTAGGCTAACCCTACACGCGATGAGGAGCAGGAGGAGGTTGGAAGCATAATGGCCGAGGACAGACTGCCAATCTGAAGCGGGGCAGGCACGCTTCGCAAACGGAGGAAAGGAGCCCGTTCAGACATGCGCATCTGCCCATCGGCTCCGTTGCGTACTTACCCGTCTCCCAGCCGCTTTCCTTCCGCTTTACCCGGACACCAGTTTTTCCCGGTGTTCAGGGGCCTTCCTCCGCATGCCTCCCGCTTCCAAACAGTGTGAACTGGAAGAAGCGGGAGGCATCCGGAGGAAGTGTGAACGCACCGGCAAAAAGTTTTGCGCATATGCGCATATGCGCATTTGCGCATATGCGCATTTGCAATATGCGCATATCTAATATGCGCATATGCGCATATGCGCATTTGCGCATATGCGCATATGCGAAAAACATCAAAGGAAAACAAAAAAAAAGTGCAGCGGCCCGCGCGAGCCGCGCGGGCTGGCTACGCGCCAGTGTGAACCCTCCGTGGGCAGTCTGAACGCTCCGTATCGCCGCTGATCCGCATTGCTCTGGCCAGTGTGACCGGCCAGCTCCGTGAGTTTTTCCCCCGCTCCAGTTCCCTCCGCTTTGCCTCCGCTTCAGATTGGCAGTCTGTCTTCGGCCAATGTACCTCCATGCCTGTGTGGAACTCTTTCACCACTGATATCACTACACTAGGGACATCGTTATAACTCTCTGAGTTGTCATGAATAGGCTCTAAACATGCCATTAGACTGGTGCATACAGATGTGACAAAGGCCAGCCCACTGACTGGGCTGGGTTGCCAAGAAACATGGAGGACATGCATTGCCGTTAATCTCTTCCCACTCTCCACTTGATGTGGTATCATCTGAACTAGACCAAAATCAGAATGTTCTCAGAGAAATACCAATTATAATAACACTTATATTCTTTTATTGTTATGAAAGATCAGAAGCACTAAGCAAGAAAAAAATCACTAGCTCAGTCTGAAAGGCAATAATAAATCATACTGCCCTATACTGACTAAACCATAGAATGATCGTATTATTCCTCCAATCAAAAGGATAGACCAAGCATGGCCTGTGAGCCAACAGCCATCCTCTTTCCCACTCACCAACAACTTATAAACTAGGTATTGTGAGCAAGCAAAAGCTTACATGCTCTGCTGTGAGAGATGGGTGGAGTCTTGGCAACTGAGGTGAACCTCCAGGCCATATGCTGGTTTCCACCATGTTGAAGGATTTCACTAAGATTAGCATCTTTTTCTTTAGTGGAGTTTTTACATCTTTCTTTGCTAGCTCTTGTTTTTCAGTGAAAAGGCCTTTCAGAAAAAGGATTGTAAGAAGCAGGCCTAAACTACTCCTTTTGAAGGATTAATAAGAGCTAGACTTTGGGGGACTGAAGCCAAATCCTGAAGGGATAACAAGTCAAGGCCCAGTTTTTATACTCCTAGTTGTCTGCATAATCATGCTTCTACAGTTGTGTCTGTTGGCTTTGGTACAACTAGCTGCTTGAGTAAAGGCAATTTACATGATGAGTAAAGGCTTGCCCACTCAAAGCTCCTCCTAAGCCTATGGGGGTATGAAATGTAAATCAGCACGAAATGAGAAAAGAGAATATTTGCCAATGTTCCTGTGTGGGGTAGTAAAAGATGTAACTATGAAAAGATCAAATAGACATAGAACAGTTTTTGGAAGAACTCAGCGGCTTGGATCCTTGAGCAAAATTTAGACATCTCTATTGTGATTGATTCACTGGTGGGAAAATAGAAGACATTTTCTTTTGAAAAAGCCATAATCTTGTCAGCTGTCCTGGACCAACCATTTCACATACCTACCAGAGTTTTACTAACATTACCTCAACTTTCTCCTCCAAATCCTTCAAGAATTCCAGAATCTAGTAGCTAAACACCCCAGAAGTCTCTGAGGGTAAGCCATCTTAATGACCTCTACACTTCCAGAAACAGCAGCAAATATTTATGGACCTGGGGCACAGGACTCCAGCACAGCTCTTTACTATCTCTTATATTGCAACCTCTTTCCTCAATTTTCCCCGTTTCTCTTTACCCATGTCCTTCATTTTACACCTTCTTAACTCTCCCCACCTACAGTCACAGATCCACCAAAGGGAAGGAAGTGCTGCTATTCCTGCTAGGATTGTCAACTGCAGGCTGGGAAATTCCTGGAGAACTGTGTGAGGAGCATAGGGAGGATGGGATTGGGGGGGGGGGGGGGAAGGGACCTCAGTGGGATATAATGCAATAGATTCCACTGTCCAAAGCAGCCATTTTCTCCAGGGGGACTGATCCCTGTAATCTGGAGATCAGTTGTAATTCCGGAACATCTACAGTCTCCACATAGAGGTTGGCAACCCTAGTCCCTGCCCTCTTCTTGGATCCATCAGTGAGCCTTAAAGGAGAACAATGTCACCCTTTTGTGCTCTTTCTCTCTCATCTGCTACTAAACAGGTTCTTCAGCTGTCAGGAAATGAGCCAAATAGACCTTTCGCTGACCCTCTGTTGGGCTGTGTCCTTGACAGATGCCCAACCACAGCAACACTTGTGATACCTTTACACATGAGAGAAGAGTCCCTACCCAGGGTATTCTTACACACACACAATGCATTTTCTTACCTGCCTGAGGCCATTTCACACTCTATAGTTGTCCTTGTTTTCTTTTTCTTTTGAAATGCAACATCTTCTTGTAAGATATATGAACTGCAAATTGGAATAAATGAGTAAACTGGGCTGACTCAGATATAAGACCTTTTACTTTAGATTGCTTTACTGGAAAACAATCTTGAAACAAATTAAAAAATGATATCACAGCAGCTATTTCTGTGGTCATGGTTTTTAGGTACCCTGTTCACAAAAGCTTTTGCCATGGACAGCCTGTTGGTTATTTTTCAAACAGTTCAACAATCATGTAATTAGGCCAATACTGTGGTCTGGAAAAAGGAAACATTAGTGGTAATTTGTAACAAATCCTTTTCCTTTTTAAGAATAAAATCAGTTTGGGAGGCCTTGCTCCATGCTGTGCCTTGTATGGAAACTTTCATGGGATTCCAGGGCATTAACTTCTCATAGTTGCCTCAGTATTGCAGAAAAGCTGTCTACTCAAATGCTCCATCAGGGTGTACCTAAATTTATTCCCCACTTTTTTCTATTCAGTTAATTCATGGTTTTTAGTATTTAAATATTATGGGATTATGATTTAGAGTTCATCATTTATTTGAGTTGGTCTTATGCTATTTTGAACAGATGAACACATTAAGTTGCCTTATAGTGAATCAGACCCTCAGTCCATCGAAGTCAGTATTTTCTACTCGGACTGGCAGCAGCTTTCCAGGATCTTGTGTAGAGGTCTTTCACATCACCTCCTACTTGGAGATGTTGGGGATTGAATCTGCATGCCACACAGATAGGATTGCCATCCTTCAGGAGGGGCCTGGGGATCTCCCGCTTTTACAACTGATCTCCAGCTGACAGAGATCAGCTCCCCTGGAGAAAATGGCAGCTTTGAAGGGTGGACTCTATGGCATTGTACCATGCTGAGGCCAGGGGTCCTTTCGAGCACGAGCTCGGGGGAGCGCAGCTCCAGGAGTTGGTGCCAGCCCCCCCCCACGGGGGAGTGCCTGCTTGTGTCATGGCTGCAGCAAAATTACCCCATCCCCTGGAAAGGCCCTTGTTCCTCTGACCAGCCTTCTGAAGGCTTCAGCCACCACTGAAGCTATCCTCCCAGAATAGTGGTATTTCTGAGGCCTGGATTAGTAGCGGTCCCCTCTCTGCCAGCTTCTCTTTCTTTCTTTCCTTCTTTCCTTCTTTCTTTCTTTCTTTCTTCCTTCCTTCCTTCCTTCCTTCCTTCCTTTTTTTCTTGCCTTCTGACATACTCCTGGTGATGTCAGGGGGTGTGGCATATGCAAATAAGTTATGCTAATGAGCTATGCTAATGAGCTCCTGCACCTCTTTTTCTACAAAATTACCCCTGGCTGAGGCCCCTCCCCTCCCCAAACCCCACCCTCTCCTGGATCCACCCCCAAAGTCTCCAGGTATTTTCCAACCCAGACCTGGCAACCCTACACACAGATGCTCTGCCAGTGAGCCACAACCCCTCTGTTTTGTAAACTGGAAAAAATAATGTTACAGTGTATCTGGCTTAGAAACTGGATGACCCCCTTCCCTCCCAATGCAAAGAGCTGCTGTAGCTTGGCCTCACTTTCTTCAAAGTACTTTGCTGAAGTAGTCAAAACTAAGGAAAAGGGTTCATCTATAAAATACTGGTTATAGGTCCATTATCAGATTCCTTATTCATCCAAACAGCAGCAGGAAAACTCACTTGGTGATAGGTCTCTTGTGATGAGTTATAATACATTTTCTGGGATTATGGGGGAAGGGGAGAGAAGTGGGGAAAATGTACATTGATGCTGATCTCTATCATCTAAGTAACGTATTGATCAGCTAAGATCTGTTTTAAATTGCTTAAATGTTTTAAGCCACAGCTGCAATCCTAATAATACTCTTCAGGAAGTAAGCCCCACTGGGATTTAATTCCAAATACACCTGCTTTGGATTGCTTTCTTCATTAATTTAGTGGCCCAAGGCCACAGTAGATATATATGGGGAAGCAAGAAAGATATGATTGTCGCCTGTCTAAAGGCTACCATGCTAACCATTGGATGATAGTTAAAGTTAACGGTGAAATTCATTTTGGAGTACTGTAGCAGTTCCTACCAACACCACATCCACCCTGCATTTGGTGATGAGATATTTCTGATTATGGAGCTTCAGTTTCCACTGTAAAAATTTCCAGAATCCAGGCAGGATTTCTAGAAATCTGAAACATGAATTGTGTTTGATTAAAAACATTAAAAAGTTAAAAGAAAGAAAGAAAAACAGAAGAAAGTTCTAAAAATGGGCAGAGATTCAGAGAATTTATTTGTCTTTAATCTGGATGGCCCATCCCTTGTTCTTAAAGGTATAAATCAAAGCAATAATTTGAAGGTATGACTAATGCTTCTACTTCAGTAGCAAAACCTCATATTCCTTTGTTGTTAAGAGAAACCTCATGCTATGCCCTCTAATAACTACCTCCCCTGAGGTAATTGTAGGCAGAGATTTATGAAACATCAATTTATTTTTATGATGGTTGCCCACTTGATTGGCACTAGAAGCAAAACTTATGCTTCCACAGTATAGTCTCCCATGAGCTATAGTCAGCCTATTATGACAGACTCACATAAATTTTGTGAAATGCAAACACTGAAATATTTAATTCCTATAAACCCTTTCCAGTAGTAAACTTTAGTGCTGCCCAGATATATAGGATGTTCCTTAAAAGAGAGCCAGTTTGGTGTAGTGGTTAAGTGCGCGGACTCTAATCTGGGAGAACTGGGTTTGATTCCCCCCTCCTCCACTTGCACCTGGCTGGATGACCTTGGGCAACCCATAGCTCTGTACCAGCTGTTCCCTCAAGGACAGCTTGGGAAAGAGCTCTCTCAGCCCCACCTACCTCACAGGGTGTCTGTTGTGGGGAGGGGAAGGGAAAGGAGTTTGTAAGCCGCTCTGAGACTCTTAAGTGAGTGAAGGGCGGGATATAAATCCAATCTCTTCTTCTTCTTCTTCTTCTTAAAAGGAATTCTCCCCAGAATATGCCATTCTGATCTGGGTAGCCATATTGCATAACAGAACTGCATGATCATCTGATCCAAATGTGGGAAGGGGAATGCTGAACATGTTATCTTTATGGGAAATACTACAGAAATATGCTTTGAAACTTGTATATAATGTATATAAATATGGACATCATGTGCACATTCAAATAAATCTGTGGTAGATAAACAGAAGAATGTAGAATGGAATACCTGCTACAGCAAAATTATGCAACAAGTATCACATGGAATGGGTGACATTCATCCTGTCCTACTCATTAGGGACAATTCAACAAGTCCTCATCTGCACATATGTGGGAGCATTAAGCAGAGGATTAGCTTAAATCCTGCTAAATTCAGGGTACCTCTTTACTTCCTGGTTGCTGCAAAAAAAATGCTTAATGTCATCACCATTTGCTATCCACCTTTCCACATATTTGTACTCTGAATTCTATTCAGCTCAAAATTTAGATTCCATAGGCAGAAATAATGCATTTCTGGTTATGTCTGAAACAAGTTGTATCCACTACACTATTTAAATAATGGAAAAATGCATCATGAAAACCATTTTTATTCACTATTTTCCCAATTGAGAGGGACTTTCCTATGTATGTGAGTTCTATACTGCAAAAAAAATCTCAAATTAATTTCAACCATAATATACAGCTTTAAGTGTTGACACTTTAGAGACATTACTATATGATCTGATTTGACAATTTGGACAAGCTGCAGATACCCCCAAGATTTTTCTCTGCAGAGAGACCCTAGGCTCTCATTAGAGTAATGAATGCCAAGTTCTGTGTTAAGATCATCTTCCAGCCCTTCACATGTAATAGAAGAAATATCCAGTGTAGATTTTACTGTAGCTCATGTAGAAATAAGGAACGATCCATTTTCAGCAGAGAAAACAATATCACCAAGCAGGGATGGGCATGAACTGATAAATGAACCATGGTTTGAGCACGAACCAGGCTGGTTCATGGTTCATTTTGAACCAGTTCATTTGGTTGCATTGTTCCCAGACCCAAAAATTAACCCCCTTTTTACCATGGAAATTCATTTGTTTTCTTAGAGTGATTCATTCTTCAGACAGCCTGGCAGTGATTCAATCAATTCCTAGGCAATGCTTGGGGTAGACTCGTGGAGAGCCCTAGGAACTCCCAGAGCAGTTGTCCATAGCTTGATTGGCATCTTTGAGAGCCAACCATGGAGCTCCTATTCTGCTCTCTGGGAGCAGACTGTATATATATATATATGTTTTCATTTTGCCACCCCAGCCCAAGTAACAAGACAGACAACGATTGGAATTAAACAAGGGCCACTTTATTAACTGTTTAATAAAACATTGCAGCAACGGGCAAAAAACTAAGCAAGCACAGGAACAGGCAAGGCAGGCATCAGTCCACGACACAGCCTCCTTGCCCTTGATGTGGGCGGGACACCTAGCTCCGGTATTGACCCAGCCCATGTCTGGCTCTTAACCAGCAGCCCAGCATACTGGTTGCCCCGCAGGAGCGCCTACCCCTGAGACCGTACGGACCTTCAGGGAGGAGCCTAGCCGGAGAGGTTCCCAGAGGCAGTCACCATTCTCCACCCCAAACCACATAGCCCTGGGGCAGTATCCTGATGACCTCCTGTTCCCAAACGGGATATGCCGTAAGGCGCTCACCAGTTCCTTTCTAGCTTGCACAAACCTGCCACAGCCAAGGCCAAGCCTCTGCTTTGGCCTTTGCGACCCCACTCAACACCGAGGGCCATCCGTATCCCGTGCTGCAAGTCCTCTAAAAATATCACATTGCCCTTGTCGGAAAGATGTACCCCATCAGACCTATAAAGGTCAGAGAACTGGTACTTAATGTTGGGCTGTGGCAAAAAAACCGGGCTCCTCATGCCCCTCCTACCCAACCACTCGACCGTTGCGACCTTGCTAAGGCCGAGCTGGGAGCCGATGGGTGTCCGTCGGGCCCGATGAGCTGCCCCAGAAAATGATGCTGTGGCTGCAGACTGTGACCCTTCGTCTCGTCGCGCGGTCTTCAGCACCTGTAGAAGGAACCTGATTAACAACAGGAAGCAGGACAAGTGCTGAATGAGGCAGAACTCACCTGGTGCCTGCTTAAACACAACTCCCAGAGGGGAAACTTTAAGGTTAGGAACCGGGGGGGGGGAGAAAAAGGGGGCCTAGGACCCTCCCCTCCCCACATTCCTTAGCTATTTTTCCCCTAACGATCCGCTCCATGCCTATGACAGGCTTCAGATTGGAAGCGAAATAAGGAGCCCTAATACCTGAAAAGGAATTCTACAACCCAACTTAAAACCTTGCCACAAATAAATGCTATCCTGACAGCTCGGATAGCAATCCAGCCACCGCTGTAGGACGTCCAGATTAACTGGGCTGGGGCCCTTTGTCAGCAGGGGGGCTTGGAGTCCCCCCTCCTCCAAAATGTTTACCTCCTCTCCCCTTGCCCCTGCCTTCCGGCCTGGGGCATGTGGATAAGGCATGAGGCCCAGTGCACAAGGGGCACTCATGCCGAAAGGAGCAATTCTTGCGCCCGCACGTACCCTGGGAGGTAAACTCCTAACAAAGCAGACGTCTCGAAGGATCCTGCACGGACTGCGCATGGGAAATCTCCTGTGAGGAGGCACTCTTTACAGTGTCCACTGTGCGTCCTTTCACTTCCTGAAGCCCTACTGTGGGACATGATCTGCAGCCACAAGTCCGGATGGATTTTATCCCATCGTATAGCAGGATTCATGGCTGCCCGCATCCTAAATTCTTCATCGTACAAAGACCAGGCAGGGCTTGGAAAGTCAGAATAGGCTTTGTAAATGATGTCCAAGTATTGGAGCATCACAGAAGCCCTCCATGGCTGATGACGCACAATTACTGCGACACAGATAAGGACACCGGGAAACCAGTTTGCCCAGGTCCTGTCAACGACACGGCGCTTAAGGCACTCTTTTTCCCTATCGTCGAGGTTATTCTTATCCTTCTTCTCCAACTCACAGTAAAGAAGGCTAAAGACATCAACATACTCCCCCCGAAGAATTTTTTCTTTGGTAGCAAGAGACAGATGATTGCCCAAAGGCAAATCTGTGGCACCGCTAGGCAACGCTCTGGGAAAGACTACATCGTAAAATGTAAGATCCGAACTAGGAATGGAAACTCCATGCCCTGGGTACCCCCAAGCTGGCCAAGTTGCTGGAGGAAAAGAGGAAGAGCCAGGAAGAGGGTACTGCGGCCAACTAGGCTGCTGTGAAAATAAATCCATAGCTCCCACAGGCGCAGGATACTGCGGCCAACTAGGCTGCTGAGAAGATGAAGCAGCCGTACCTACGGGCGTAGGGCCCCAAGGCCAATGGGACCCATCCCCCCCCCCATGTCATTGCCAACTTACCTCCGGGACCATGAGGCACAGAATAAAGTGCCAACTGTTGATCCCCCGACCGAGCCCAAGGTGTCCAGACGCCGGCCCTTCTTCAGACTCACACTTGTCCTCCAAAAAAGCCAAATGCGCAAGGACCTGAGCCTGGAATAAGAATTGAGACTCAGGTTTTGGCAATGCCCTCGGTGAGGACAGACCCTTCTCACCTTCCAACACAGCCAGCCTCTGTAAAATGGCAGCATTGATGGGATCTTAGTCCTCAGCATCGTCAGAAGGCACCAGCTCAGGACGAGGAGGAGGCCTCTTAGGGGCAGGCTGTTTGCCTTTCCCTTTGCCCTGGCCCTTCTTGGGCGCCATACTGAACTCATAAGGGAACGAACCCTACAATGCAAAAAGGAATGGAAGCTAAAAAGAACAATATAGCAGTCAAGCGAACAGCTTGCCAAAGGTCATCCAGCAGCTGCAAGTGGAGGAAAGGGGAACCCAACTAGACTCTCCCAGATTAGAATCCACGCTCATAAGCAGAAGTAAAGTGCTAGAAGGAAGCCAAGTGGTTGCAGGCAGCCCCAACAAGTCAAATTCTAAAAAGGCAGTCCCTGCCAATAAAATGGCCACCCCCACATGGAAGAAGAGAAGACCTAAAATGGCCGCCCAGGCACAGCTCCTATGGGGCCTACAAAATGGCCACCACCTAACTGAAGAAAAACGGGGGGGGGCAGAAATAGGCCGAGCTGGCAATCGCCAAGTAAAATCCACCCAAATACTTGCTAACAGGGGAGGGGGGGCACCAGGCAAATGGGAAGGGGGGTTGTTGCGCGGAAAGCCCCTTCAGGAAACCTCCAGCCAGCCCCACAAGAAAGAATGGGTGCCCAGAAGCGTGCCCCAGCCACAGCAATAATGAAGGGAGGGGGTGAGCCGCTGAATAGACACCACCCAGAAAGAAAACAGGGACAGATCGCCCGTCAGCAGCCACGAGAGGACGCGGCCTGGCCGCCTGAGGGCCTAGCGTGCCGCGACCGCGCCTGATTAAAGACAGGGGGCGCCGAAGAGAACCCACAAAAGAAATGTGGGTGTGCAAAAACCCCGCGGCACAAAGCCGCGGACAGCCATCGCCTGCGGGGGGGCAGTGGGGCCGCCTCCGCTGCCACCAGGAGTGCCGGGTTTAATGTGGAAAAAAGGGGGGAGGGCCAAGCCTCAACACCGTGAAGGGCTCCGAGCAGCCGTCGACTCCAACTCCGTCCACCGGGCTTCCCCAAGGTAGGCCCGAGTACAGCTCCCAAGCTCCGACTGCGTGCTCCTCTCTAAACGAGCATGCAGAGCCAAAGATGCAGGCGGGAACGGGGCACTGCCTTATATAGGCAGCCCCGGCGGCTCCCAGATCGTGCAAGAGCGCAAACGATCGCCGCTGCCTCGCACTCAGGCGAGGCGGCAAAACGGCCCCACGGTGCGACAAGCACGCCAGGAACCGAATTGCAGCAGGAAGAGAGAGGAGTTCGTCTTCATATGAGAGCGAGTGAGAGCTGAGCTTTTCTGGGGGCACCTGCTTTGGGGGGCTATAATGTGGACATCCCAAATCCAATCTTCACCAATCTTGGAGGATGGGTGGAGGAGAGCCTGCTAAAAACTCTAACTCATGAGGGGGCTGTTTTACCACCTCCCAAACTCATGAACTGAATGAACCATGAACCAGTTCAGGAAACGGGAGAAGTTTATGAAAGTTCATGGTTCATGTAATCAAATGAACCATGAACCACCACTGTCCCAATTCATGCCCATCCCCACTACTAAGTTCTGGTGCATGGTGGCTGTGCCTCTATTGCAAAATAGATAGACAGACAGACAGACAGATTTTTTTGCCATCAAGTCACAGCTGACTTATGGAGACCCCATGTGGTTTTCAGGGCAAGAAACCTTCAGAGGTGGTTTGCCATTGTTTGCCTCCACACCATGATCCTGGTATTCCTTGGAGGTCTCCCATTCAAATACTGACCCGGGCCAACCCTGCTTAGCTTCCGAGATCTGATGAGACTGGGCTAGCCTGGACTACCCAGGTCAGGGCAAATATAGCCACACGCACACAAGGGCAAGAAGGGTTAAACTATCTAAACAACCCATTAAGGTTATTCCTACGCTTGTTTAGATGCTCGTTCAGACACTTGTTCAGTGTTTGTTCCAGAGATGTGGTAACCTATTATTTATTTATTTAATTAATTAATTTGTACCCCACAAGTAAGCTCAGGGCCACTTACAACATAAGATTCATAAAACAATAAAAGTGAAAAAACCAATAAAACAACAGATGGCACAATAAACAATAACAGAAAGGACCCATGACTCATGTCAGGTGAATAAAAAGCTCCAGTGCCCAAGTAATTTTATTTAAAGCAGCAGGGCACTGGGAAGGGGTGATGAACAGGGGAGGCCAGAATGGTTGAACGTCTTCCACCTCAACTGAAAGCCTGGCAGAACAGCTCCGCTTTACAGACCCTGCTGAACTGTAATAGGTCCAGCAGTGCCCTGATCTTGGGTGGGAGCATGTTCCACCAGGTTGGGGGTTGTATGATATTCATTGTCCATGTAGTAAGTAAAAGTTATTTTCCTGTTTAAGAAAGCAGGCTGTATTGAAAGACCTCACTACATGCCTAGCTGCTTGGAAAGATGCACACACATGCCCAGAGAGAGGGGGATGAAGGTGTTGGGAAATCCTATCTTTTGTACATGTACAAAGAGAGCCTTTTACTGGTGGCCCAGACTGCTAGTAAATGTGAAAAGCTGGGTGTAGTTTGGGTGGTGGCAGAACCAAAGAGAACAGGGGAAGGACATAAGAAAGTGTCCTCATATGCACCCACACCAGTACCTGTACCTGCATGCACACACAAACCTCTGCCCTAACAAGACTAGGTCCTAACATTCGTCCCCACATCTAGCATCCCTAGAATGCAAAGTCAGAAGTCAAAATGGGTTTGTTGCTTTAAGATATTGAATACATTCGCTAACAGAAGGAAGAGGACTAAGTGGCCTCATCCAGGCTATTAGAGCTTCTATGAAATGCAAAAGAAACATGACAATATTGAGTGACAAAGGGTGTGTTGACTCAGAAAAAAATGTGTTGTCAGTGTGAGTTCATAATAAGAAATGCTTTATGACAGGTAAGATACCAAGCTGCACAACAGTAGATTTTTTTAAGAAAAACTTTTAGCTCAGAAACTTGCTTAATATTTCTAGACTAAGTGAACACACACACTCAACGGAAACACTAAACACATATGCTTTATCATGGGTTGCCTTAGTCACCAAGGGGCTATTAAATCACCTCCCCGACAGAACATTTTACACATTTCTGCTTCTTCCATAGATTGTGTAGGAGTTAATCAGTAATGGGGGATAACGGAAGGACCATAGGGTAGATGATGGAGTGGCATAATTTAACAAGTCAGTGAAAGGAGCTGTTAAATCATAGCTAAATTATGCACGTATTTGCCAAAAGATTTTCCTTATATTCAAATGCTTTTCATAAAATATTGAAATTTCTTTCAACAAAGACAAATGAAGTCTCATGGCAGCCGAATGACTGTAAGCATTGGATGGGAGTCCTGATGCTTTACTGCATGGGTGAAGCAACGTAGTGCATCTTCAAGGTGCTGATTGTGTGTGGGACAAAGCCAGTTTAAGAAGGAGAGATTTAGGAGACAAATCTGTAGAAGAAGATCAGCATTTTAGTACCTCGTAGACAGTAAGGCTATAGCAAAAATGGCTTACTTTTCCATGTCTTAAATTCTATTCACATTTTTTTAATTGTTTGAAAAGAAATCATTCGTGTTTGAGTTTACTCAGTTTGATTCATTATCTTTTGACCAAACTACATTATACTACCAGCCAATAAACATTTCTGTTTCAATACACTTTGTTTCATTTTACTGTTTGATTCAGTAAGTTCACCTAGTAATTTTGTATTCAGAATTTAAAAACACCTGAACTAGTTAAATTCAATACAATTGAAAATGTAATAGTGAACACCTCAGTTCAACTCCAAATCCAAACTGATAACCTTCTGTGGCCAGTTTATTTTAATCGTTTTCACATGTGCTCTGGCAAGGAAGCTTCAGATGGAACAGTACTGTTATCTCAATTCAGTGATGTCATCAGGACATACATACAGCATTACAATTTTAACTATAAATTCTATAGAAGAATCCTGTAACATACACTGCTTCTATACTGGGGTTGCCAACCTCCAGGTGGTAGCTGGAGATCTCCTGGGATTACAGCTGATCTCCAGATGACAGAGATCCATTCACCTTGAGGAAATGGCCACTTTGGAAGGTGGACTTTATGGCATTATACCCCACTGAGGTCCCTCCCCTCCCCAAACCCCACCCTCCCCAGGCTCCTCACCCAAAATCTGCAGGTATTTCCCAACCCAGACCTGGCAACCCTATTGTATACCCACAGATGTTAAATCTGAAAAGACTAAATTCTGTGGATCAAAAGAACTCTCTTTTCCTGACCCTGACTTTTCTGAGCAGCATCTAGTTTGTGGCTTGACCAGGTTACCAGATAGGTTGAATGGTGTTGGAACTATCTCTGAGTCACTTGTCAGCTATTATAAGAAATGGTAAAAAAAACATTGTCGGCATTCTAACATCACAAGAAGCGTCATTTAAATTACAATTAAACTCCAATCAGTAGCAAACACAGTCCACTGCTGTGCTTGTGTGCACCCCTTGTTCCTCTATGTCCTCCCCTTGTTCAAAAATAAATTCTTGGCATGAACAGTCTCCAGTTCACCATAATGTGGGTGCTTTGTCAAACTGAGGTTACACCGAAACTGGGAATCAGAACTGGGATTAAACTGAGGTTTGAAATTCTGGTTTGGGTGGAATAAACAAATTCTAATTAACCAAGAAACCTGCATTTGGACATCATAACAAACTGGAACTAGAACACCCCAAGAAGTTTTGCTCACACAAAGGTACAAGGGAGATGAGATGGGAGGAGATGTGAGGAAGGGGAAACACAGCACAATTTGTGCTCACACCTGATCGGTGTTTCACAGAATTAAAATGGAGCTCATTGTGAAGTCATATAGCAGCCATTGTTTTGGCTCACAACCCTGATGAGCATGTAGATTTAAGCATCAGATTTAAGGGCCTCATATTCCAAAAAAGATATTCTCTGTCAATGGGCCTGAAGGTCAGTTCACTTTACTAATATGCTGCTCAGAAACTGTTTCTGTGTATGAAATTACATAGTACCTGACATATGCCAATTATATTAACATTCCTAAACAGAATTATACCTTTCTGAGTCAATTGAAGTCAAGGGGGTTAAAAGGATCTAATTCTGCTAGGGCTGCACTGTAAGAATGTAGGATTGGCTGTGTGGTGATTTGCAGACTGGTCATAGATTCTGAAACAGAGATACCCTGTGTGGGAGTGTTTTCTAATATGTGATTATAAACAGGTTGAAATCCAAATACTTCCATTACACATAGGAAACTAAGATATTACAGGTAATTTTTCTACTATTGTTTTCTGACTCATCCTTCTGATATTACCCCAGAGGTTTGATTATTCCACACACCTGTTAAGGTAGCACTGGAAGCCCAAAGTCATATGGGAACGATAGCCTGTATACTAACTTCCCATGTCAATGTTGCTGAGTTCTTAGAGGGGAGTTGCTGGTATGTGGGTCCTGGCCCATAGCTACAGTGGGGCAGCTCAGGGTTAGGCCCCCTGACTTACTGGCAAGGCCCCCTGACTTCCCGTACAGCCCAGGGCCCCTGAGCAGTGGAAGGTGTGACAAAGAAGCCGGGTATTCCTTTATTTCTATTAGACAGTGCCCCCTAAGAAATTTAAATGCCCCCCAACTTTAAAAAGCCTGGCTACAAACCTGTGTGGGTCCCCTGTTCCCAAGGTAACATCAGAAAGGTCAAAGAAGTAATACCATTCTTCATCCAGTGACTGCAGAGGTAGATTCAAAGGTTCTGTTCCAGGCAGGGGTCATTTTGTAGAAAAAGAGGTGTAGGAGCTCATTAGCATAACTCATTAGCATATGCTACACCACCTGACACCACCGGAAGTATGTCAGAAGGCAAGAAAGAAAGGAGAGGGAGGGGGAGAGGGAGGGAGGGAGGAAGGAAGGAAGGAAGGAAGGAAGGAAGGAAGGGGACAGCTACTAACCCAAGCCTCAGAAATACCACTATTCTGGGAGGATAGCTTCAGTGGTGGTTGAAGCCTTCAGAAGGCTGGTTGGAGGAACAAGGACCTTTCCAGGGGACAGAGTCATTTTGCTGCAGCCGGGACACAAGCAGGTATTTCCCCGGGGGGGGGGGGGGGCTGGCACCAACTCCCGGAGCTGAGCTCCCCCGAGCTCCTGCTCGAAATGACCCCTGGTTCCGGGAAGCCTTCTGCCACTGTAAGGAGATGTCTTCCTTGTTTCTTCTGGAAAAAGGATCCTGCACTGGTGGAACTCTCCCTGTACTGAACACCATAGGCGTCAACTACAGGGGGGCTCAAGGGCTCAAGCCCCCCCCGAAATTTCCCGGGGGGGGCTCAGCCTCCCCCGGCAAAACGAAGCCTCTACCAGGCAGGCTCGCTTGCCTGCCTGCCGGCCCACTGGCCGGCTGCATAGGCGTCATCTACAGGGGCTGGGGAGCTTGAGCTCCCTCCCCCCCCCCCCCCCCGAACCTTTTCAGACGGTGCTGAGCCTCCCCCGGGGCCCAGGGCAAGTTCCAGTTCATTTTGAAAGCGAGGGTTTTTCCCCTCCGCTTTCAGAGACTCCGTTCTTCTGCTAGGTGAGAGAGGGGGGGGGGGGGGGAGGAAGTCACAGGAAGCTTGGAAGCTAAGCTCCACCCCCTCTCGGATCAGCCTACAGGAGCCTGGAGGCTGCACATGAAGATTGATCCTGGTTGCCTGGGGATCCCGGGCTCACCAAACAAAGTAAGGAAGCCAGTGCTGTCTTTCTTTCTCCTGCAGCCCCAGGAACTCTTGTGCTGCAGGGAGCAAGCTGGAATCCTGGGCTCACTTTCTTCGGTGGGGGTGGGGGTGGGGGTGGGTGGCTGCGCTCTCTGTCCCTCTCTCTCTTTCTGTTACTCCATCCTGGGTGAGCTGAAAGCAAGGAGAGACTGGAAGCAAGGAGAGACTTTCCCTTTCACTTTTCTTTCTTTCTCTGGGATACGACATGGAGGCTACCCTCCAGAAACTTGATTTTTTTTCCTAGGGGAAAAATCTGGAAGTCTGGAAATGAGCTGTAATTCCAGGGGATCCCCAGATCCCACCTGGAGGGTAGCATCCCTAGCTCTTGTGCTGAAATTGGAAGCTCTGGTTCTGCTGAGTGAGTTGGTGCATGCAAACCACTGGCATTGGTTTGCATTTGCTAAATCACCCTTCGTGGGTGGAGGAAGGGAAGTTGAAGGAAGGGAAGGGTGTCATTCTACCAAAAATGGAAGGTTTGGGTTTCTCTGTGAATTTGAGGACAGGAACTGGCACTAAAGTGAGATGAGAAAAATGTGTGGCTTTCTGAAAAATCTTGTGCTACAGTAATAATTATGCTACAATACAGTCTGTTTATATTAAAGGAACTACTGAGCTTTTTACTATTTTGTATGTTATGGTAGTGATATGAGAGCCAATTGAGCTGTGGGTCCATCTCATGCTACTGACAATAGTTACATATTAGGCCTTGCCCAAATGGTTCTGGGCATTAAAGCACAGTTGCCCTGTGATTATGGAAAGTGATAGCAAGTCAAAGTCAACTCATGGTAACCCTGTAGGGTTGTCAAGGCAAGAGATATTCAAAGGTGATTTGCCATTGCCTGACTCTGCATCATGTCCCTGGTATTCCTTGGAGAGAATAAATGTCACTGCTGGGAGACAACAGGCTCTCTGAGTATTTATGAGGGAACAGTGTATCTTGCTTGCTGCTTAGTTCATGTAATTAGGCTCTGAAGGACTGTTTTGGAAATGATCGGCTTAAAGACTCTGATGTGGTGGAGATGGTGTTCTATGTTTCTTATAGGTAAAGGTAAAAGTTTCCCTTGCTCGAAACCCAGTCAAATATGACTCTAGGGATGCGGTGCTCATCTCCGTTTCCAAGCCGAAGAGCCAGCGCTGTCCAAAGACATTTCCGTGGTCATATGGTCAGCATGACTAGACGCTGAGGCGCACGGAACGCTGTTACCTTCCCACCGAACTGGTATCTATTTATCTACTTGCAATTTCTTGCTTTTGAACTGCTAGCTTGGCAGGAGCTGGGGCCAGAGATGGGAGCTCACTCCATCATGCAGCACTCAGGTCTCGAACTGCTGAACTACCGGTCTGCAGTTCAGCATCTTAACCACTTGAGCCACTTGCTTCTAAAAGAGATAGGTTTTGAGTTACAGTTTGGTGTAGTGGTTAGGAGCATGGACTAATCTGGGAGAACCGGGTTTGATTCCCCACTCCTTCGCTTGCAGCTGCTGATGTGACCTTGGGTCAGTCCCAAGTTCTTTCAGAGCTGTTCTCTCAAGAGCAGTCCTCAAAAGAGCTCTCTCAGCCCCACCTGCCTAGTCACAGGGTGTCTGTTTTTAAATGGTAAGCCCATCTGCATGAACAAGATGGGGGGGGGGGGGACATGCAGATCAACGTCCTTTTAAAATTTCCTTTTGCTGTGTGCAGCCTGGAGAGAACACTGGCAAGAATTGTGCACTCTGTATATGAAGCTCAATAGTCATGGGACAGAAGAAGAAGAAGAAGAAGAGATTGGATTATACCCCGCCCTTCACTTGGAGTCTCAGCGGCTTACAAACTCCTTTCCCTTCCCCTCCCCACAAGAGACACCCTGTGAGGTAGGTGGGGCTGAGAGAGCTCTTTCCCAAGCTGTCCTTGAGGGAACAGCTGGTACAGAGCTATGGCTTGCCCAAGGTCATCCAGCCAGGTGCAAGTGGAGGAGTGGGGAATCAAACCCGGTTCTCCCAGATTAGAGTCCGCACACTAAACCACTACACCAAACTGGCTCTCTTTTGTGACAAGTCCTTTTGTGGATCAAAAACTGACTAATTAAAAGGAAACAGAGTGAGTATAAATGGGCAATTTTCTCAGTGGAGGGAGGTAAGCAGTGGGGTACTGCAGGGATCAGTACTTGGTCCAATGCTTTTTAACTTGTTTATTAATGATTTGGAGTTGGGAGTAAGTAGTGAAGTGGCTAAATTTGCAGATGACACTAAGTTTTTCAGGGTGCTGAGAACCAGGGAGGATTGTGAGGCACTCCAAAGGGATCTGTCAAGGATGGGTGAGTGGGCATCAACATGGCAAATGGGATTTAATGTGGCCAAGTGCAAAGTGATGCACATTGGAGCCAAAAACCCTAACTATAAATACACATTGATGGGGTCCAAACTGGCAGAGACTGATTAAGAGAGAGATCTTAGAGTCGAAGTAGATAACTCAGTGAAAATGTTGAGACAGTGTGCGACTGCAATGAAAAAGGCCAACACTATGGGGGTTATTAAAAAGGGAACTGAAAACAAATCAGCCAGTATCATAATGCCCCTGTATAAATCGATGGTGCGACCTCATTTGGAGTACTGTGTACAGTTCTGGTCGCCACACCTCAAAAAAGATATTATAGCATTGGAAAACATGCAGAAAAGGGCAACTAAAATGATAAAAGGTTTGGAACACTTTCCCTATGAAGAAAGGTTGAAGCGCATGGGGCTCTTTAGCTTGGAGAAACGACGGCTGAAGGGGTGACATGATCGAGGTTTATAAGATTATACATGGGATAGAGCAGGTAGAGAAAGAAGTCCTGTTCTCCCTTTCTCACAATACAAGAACTTGTGGGCACTTTATGAAACTGCTGAGCAGTCGGGTTAGAACAGATAAAAGGAAGTACTTCTTCACCCAAAGGGTGGTTAACACGTGGAATTCACTGCCACAGGAGGTGGTGGCGGCTACAAGCATGGATGGCTTCAAGAGGGAATGGAGTAGAAGTCCATCAGTGGCTATTAGCCACAAAGTACAGATAGGAACTCTCAGTCTGGGGCAAGTGATGCTCTGTGTTCTTGGTGTTTGATGGGAGGGGCAACAGTGGGAGGGCTTCCTGCCCCCACTGCTGGACCTCCTGAGGGCACCTGGTGTTTTTGGCCACTGTGTGACAGAGTGTTGGACTGGATGGGCCACTGGCCTGATCCAACATTGGCTTCTCTTATGTTTTTATGTTCTTATGTTCATGCTCTTCATTTTGCTGTTACTTAAAATGGTGTGGTATAGTTTCAAAGGGACAATTAACTGGGATGTGTAAAAGGAATGACAGGATTGCCCATTGGAAACAATGGGAGAGGCTTGAAGGCCCATTGGAGATAATGGGAGCCAGGAATGCCAATTGACTTGCATACTGAAATACATTGCAGCACAAAAAAAGTTGCAAAGAAAATATGGAATGGTTTTTCCATTAAGGTCTTTGGGCCCAGATAGGCTACTCTGGGACTCGAATGACAGCTCCCAGAGTGGAATTACGGTCCCTAGGAATAGAATCTGTGCTCTGGGACTAGAATGACAGCCCCCAGAGTGGAATGACAATCCCTAGCAATAGAATCTGTGCTCTGGGATTGGAATGACAGGTCACAAAGTGAAATGACAGCCACTGGGAATAGATTCAGTGCTCTGGGATTTGCACTCACTCCTAGGATATGAGTTTGAAGTGAGAAGAAGAAGAGATGAAGAAGAAGAGATTGGATTTATACCCCGCCCTTCACTTGTAGTCTCAGAGCGATTTATAAACTCCTTTCCCTTCCCCTGCCCTCAACAGACACCCTGTGAGGTAGGTGGGGCTGAGAGAGCTCTGAGACAACTATCCTTGAGAGAACAGCTGGTACACAGCTATGGCTTGCCCAAGGTCATCCAGCAGGTGCAAGTGGAGGAGTGGGGAATCAAACCCAGTTCTCACGGATTAGAGTCCATGCACTTAACCATTACACCAAACTGGCTCTCAAGATTGCTGCTATTCTGAACTCTGTACATTGCTCAGAAATAGAGTGTGCAGCAACTGTTTGGTATTCTGTCCTGGCTCAGAGATTTCAGCCATGCATTTACCAAATAAGTTAGTACATTTCAGTACAACGTCACCCTTACAAATAAGACAGAAACAAGACTCCTCTAAATGAATGTCCAGGAAAACTTTTAAAATATTCCCCTACAGGCTTTTCTGTGTTGTCTTCCTTACTGTCAAATTTGTGACCATTACTTTGTCTGATGCACATGGTATGTATATTTGCAGATCTATTCTAAAAGTGAATTTAAATAAAGGACACCGCAGAGACCGCTACCACTATAACCACTGGCCAACTCCCACCTTTTCCTGGGTTTGGCCCAGCCCGGGGGCATTGCTGGGGGTTCCCAGGCTCCCCTAAATTTCTGGAGAGCCCCTCCCTAAATCCCACATGGCTCTACCTCCATAGATAGTGACAATAGCCTATGATGTCACTGGCTCCTCCCTATGATGTCACTGGGCCTCGGTTCTTTTAAGGACCTAGCATAGCAACTCTGGCTCAGCCCCAGCCCCCCCCCGGAAAATTGAAAAGTCTACGCCCTTGCTGAACACAAGCACCACATTTAAGGGGACAGAACCTTTATGCCAACCTATAGTTCTTATCCATCCCAAAGTATCAAGTGCTACTCTAGCTAGCTGTGCTATCACCTCAGCCTATGTAAGCCATCCTAATGTGTATTTGTGAGTAAAAAAGGCTTCATAACTGTTGAATCAATTGATGATAATACATTCTAAATTAACTGAGAGTTCAGCTCAAATGTAGCAAGCAAGCAGACAAGCACAGCCTCCTTAAGACCCTTCAGCAATTTTTCCTTATGTGTATTTATACACCAAATAAATAATTCTGATCCAGAACAGACCTGCATGGAAGTTCTGTCTGATCACATCAGTGCTGGCAGTGCCTTTACTTATTTTTGTTAAAGCTCAGAGTAAAAAGCAATCTCTATCTTGCAAAGAATTGCTTTGCATTTTGAGACCTAAGGGAATAAGCCTGGGGCAGGTAATTACCAAGGTGCATCCAAGAGTTGAATTGAAATTGACTCAATGGTCAGAAAGCTGTACAAAGCATTGAGATAAGAAAACCAGAATTAGAAGAATGGCTTAAAAGAGATTGCTTGGCCTTTATCAGGTCTGCAGTCTCTTTTGAATTTATTTGAATATATATATGCTTTAAAGATTATGTTTTAAACTGTCAGCTCTAAAACGCTGACCTCTTGGAAAATCAACATTCCCTTTGTACCTGAAGGGTGAAAAAAACACACACACCTCACTCGGAGCATTTTAAATATTTATAGGCACAGGGTTTCCCCCCTCTGTTTTCCCCTTCTTTGAATTTCACATTCATTGGTAATGAGATTCAAACATTCATTGTTGGGCTAAATCCAGGAGAGAAGACAGGAGAGAAGACAGACAGCCTGGGACTCACTTGAAAAAGAGTTATGATTCTCGAAGCATGAAGATGGTTTCAGCTCATTTTAAATATATTATTTGTATTCTACCTAATTCAGAATAGTTCTAAGCAGCTATAGGGTAAATTAATTCATCAGGAGCTGTAACAACAATGAGCCTTGGGGCACCTTAAAGGCTAACACATTTATTGTGGTGTAAATTTTATAGACCTGGGCCACAAAAGTTTATGCCACAATATATTAGTCTTGAAGGTGCCACAAGGCTCCATTGTTTTTGATGCAATAGATCAACATGGCTACATCTTGGGAATGAAAGGCCAAAGACCTGCCTGTAATTCCAACTCAATTACTGCAGTTTCTTCTCTATTGAAATATATGGTGAAGATAGGGTGAAAATACTAGACAAAAGCAAAACTGAAGTGGAGAAAACAGTTACAGCTGTAAAGATCTTCCATGTTATATTTCTCCATTTTGCATCACAGCCACTTAAAGACCATCTGCTTATAGTTCAGTAATTAATCTCTAAAACAGCACTGAAGTTGACTACATGATCACCGAGTTTAAAGTTACAGTTGTCGATCTTGATATAAATCCTAAGCCCTAATTATCCACAACTGTGAACAATCATGTGAAGAAGAAAAGGGATCATTATTGGCGCTATTAGCCAAATACCAATGATATTTTCCATTAGTGCTGATGCAAATCCTCCTTGAGATCAGCTTCATTCATTTATTAAACTAGATTTTTAAACCACCCTCCCCCTCAAGGCAAGGCTCACAATACATAGTACAAATGCAATGAATCTGCTAAATGTAGATGTAGACATTCTGTCAAGTAACATTGCATCATGGGCTTTGAGGTATGCATAGTAGAGTACAAGTTCAAAAATATAAATGTATCTTGAAGCACAAAGCAATCTTGTGGGATTGTTTGATGTGAATAGGATTAAAATATTCTGAGAACAAAGATAGTACTCACCAGTGGAAGAGCCACTTAAGTTGGAAGAAGGCTCCTTAGGCTAGAAGATGGCTTCAAACATTGAGCTGAGTGGTAGTATGCATGGTGCCATGTGTGAGGAAAACAACAAAAAGTTCTTCTGATGTAGGATGAATTGGGTGAGTCAGACTAACCACAAGAGCAGCAGATTTCAGGATTGTCCCTGTTTCCGAATTGCATAGTGCTAACCAGGGCTCCGTTGGGGCCGGAGCGAGCCGGAGCGCCGCTCCGGGAGAGAGGGGGCCGGGGGGCGGGGCCGGGTGGGCCCCGTCCCGCCCCCGCTGAGGAGCCCCGTCCCGCCCCGTCGCCTTCTCTGGGGCCGCGGCTGGCCGCCGCCGGCCCCGCCAAGGAGCCCCGTCCCGCCCCCAGTCTCTTTCGCGGGGCCGCGGCTGGCCGCCGCAGGCCCCACCGAGGAGCCTCGTCCCGCCCCCAGTCTCTTTCGCGGGGCTGCGGCTGGCCGCCGCAGGCCCCGCCGAGGAGCCCCGTCCCGCCCCAGTCTCTTTCGCGGGGCTGCGGCTGGCCGCCGCAGGCCCCGCCGAGGAGCCCCGTCCCACCCCCAGTTGGTTTCGCGGGGCCGCGGCTGGCCGCCGGCACCGGAAAAAAACCCTCCCGCCCCCAGTCGCCTTCCCCGGGGAAAAAAACTCTCCCTCCCCCAGTCAGCCCCAGAACCCCCCCTCCCTCCTGCACTCAACAGTTCCCCAGGCCCAAGGGAGGGAGAAGCCGGGCCTGAGTGGCTTAACGCCACTCAGGCCCAAGCAAGGGGGGGGAAATGCCAGCCCCAGTGGGGGGGAGAAGCGCTCCTCCCTTCCTTCCCTCTCCCCCCCACCTACCTACCTGTTTCTTCCTTCCCCTCTCCCTTCCTCCCTCCCTCTCCCCTTCCTCCCTTCCTTCTCTCTCTCCCCCCAACTACCTACCTACCTTCCTGTTCCTTCCTTCCCCCCTTCCTCCCTCTCTCCCCCCTCCCTCCCTTCCTTCCTTCCTTCCTTCCTTCCTTCCTTCCCTCCTTCTCTCTCTCCCCCCCAACTACCTACCTACCTTCCTGTTCCTTCCTTCCCCCCTTCCTCCTTCTCTCCCCCCTTCCTTCCTTCCTTTCCCCTCCCTCCCTCCCTCCCTCCCTCCCGTCTTGCCTTCTGACACACTGCCCATGACGTCAGGGATGTGTGGCCTTTTGACACTTCCGGTGACGTCAGGGGGTGTGGCATATGCAAATGAGTTATGCTAATGAGCTCCTGCACCTCTTTTTTTACGAAAGGACCCCTGGTGCTAGCTTAAGGAATCCTAAGCATGTCTATTCAGAATCCTACTCTGGTCTATTCAGTGGGGCTTACTCTGTCAGTCTATGCAAAGTTCAAATATGGTGACCACTTGTAGTCATAATAGTAGCAACAAGAAACAGTCATGCAAGACTGATCCCAGTAGAGTGAGAAGAATCTGGACTACCTTCGGAGCCCTAATTGAATAAAAAATCATGTCAGCAATTTCACAGATGATTCTGCCATTCTTTTGCTGAAGAATTATGAAATACAGGGTAATCCTAAATCTTGAGTTCAGTGTTCTTAAAAGGGTATAACACTTCTTAGGATTTCACCAACAGACCTTTTGTCATTGTTCAGTCGCACAGTCAAGTCCGACTCTTTGCGATCCCATGGACCACATCACACCAGGCCCTCCTGTCTTCCATCGTGCTCTGGGGTTTGCTCAATGTCATGTTTGTTGCATTGATAACACTGTCTAACCATCTCATCCTTTGCCATCCCCTTCTTCTTTTACCTTCAATCTTTCCCAGCATCAGGGTCCTCTCCAGTGAATGCCCCCTTCTCATTTGGTGGCCAAAGTATTTGAGCTTCAGCTTCAGTATCTAGCCTTCCAGAGAACAGTCAGGATTGATTTCTTTTAGGATTGACTGATTTGATCTCCTTGCAGTCCAAGGGACTCTCAAGAGTCTTCTCCAGCACCATAATTCAAAAGTATCTGTTCTTCAGCACTCAGCCTTCTTTATAGTCCAACTCTCACAGTCATACATTACTGCTGGGAATACCATTGCTGACTTGTTGGCAGGGTGATGTCTCTACTTTGTATTATGCTGTCTAGGTTCACCATAGCTTTCCTCCCAAGGAGCAGGCATCTTTTAATTTCATGACTGCAGTCACCATATGCAGTGATCTTGGATCCCAGGAACATAAAACGGCCTTTATATTCTGTTTTAGTAACTGGTTGCTAATGGATTTTTTTGGTCATTTCAGGCAGACCCGTTTTAATAACCACCTGCTAATGGAATTTATTTACCTGTTCATATAAATCTGCTTGTGATGGGTTAGCAAAATGAGGTTGAATCACTTTTAAGGAAAACTGCTTTCCTCTGTTTTCAACTTTTCCATTGAGCTTCTGAAGTGCTGTGGTGTGCTATTTAAAATGTCCATAGCACTTCCTACTATGCCACTTCTGCCCCCACCCTTTTTCACTGTGCAATCTTACTTGGACTTTTTTAATGTTTTAAGTTGAGTGCTATAGCACTAAAACAATATAGCACTTCAGAGTTATAGTGGCACCATTGAGATGCCTTGGCTCCATGGAGTCCCTGGGGCCAATGGCTGAGGACAAGTGGAAGCGGAGTTGAGCCACCAGAGACTGGGAGGAATGGGACAGCAGAGGCGAGCTGCATCCTCCAGAGCCTGGTGCCATGGCTGCTGGTGCCCCAGAAGATGATGCAGATTCTAGCTCCTTGCCAAAGCCCCAGGCATGTAGTACATGCCCAGCTCCACCCATCAACCCACCTTGTCATCCATGTGGGCAGGGACTGAGCAGGAGTGGATGGAGAGCCACCAACAGTGGCAGAAAGTCTTCCCCAGGAGTCAGCAATAGATGGAGGGGCTGGCAGCATCTGTGACAGCTAATGTTGGGCACCTGGAGGGGCTGCTGGCCATTATGAAGATGCAAGGAAGGGACAGGTGTGCATCAAGAGGCTGCTGGGGACTAGTCAGAAGCACTTTGGGGGGCCTCAATGCCCAGCCACATTGCCCTCCCTCCTGCTCCACCACCAGCAGGGCATCCTAAGCTGTTTGGGCAACCTCCTGGACAGAGTGCCAGTGAGCAGAGGGCCAGTGAGCAGAGGGCACCTGCTAATGTTCAGACTGCCTTCTACAGAACCCCATTCCCATTCTGGGCTTTGGCAGCCCTTTGATCCATCTGGGCAGAGGGCCAACTTTAGACATCGGGGGGAGCTGGGGCCCCGCAACACTGTCAGGTGCCCAAGGACTTGCAAGAGGACTTGGTCCTTTTAAGGGGGTGGGGGTGCCACTGACAGTGAAAAACACTCCCTTGGCCCACCCCTCTCCACTCCTGGGCTGTGATGGGAATTTGGCTCAGCCTCCATTCCTACAGACTCCTGATTGGTTCTGGCTGTCCTGTCCATCACAGCCCTGCCACCTCAAAACAACACCTCCACAGAACACAGCAGTGCAGTTGCTGGGGACTCTGCCACAGTAGAGCCAACGGAAAGCAAAAAGAACCCTGCTATTTCCTGGCCAGCTGCCATGTAACTTAACCCTATGGGGAATGAACTAGGGCACCAAAGTAACTCCAGCCAGCCAGCCAGCCAGCCACTGTGGGGCAGACACAGCTCAGGATTGCTCTGCTCCCCTCCTTTCCACCCAGATAGGGTCCCCAAGGAAGTGAATATCAAAACATTAAAAAGTTCAAAACATTAAAGCTGCATTTAAAATAAGGGACATATAAAATATTTAAAAAATTCAATTAAAAATATAGACATTAGGGGTATGCACTGAAAAAAAAAACACTGTAATTTCAGATCCAGGCTTCAAGAGGGGAATTTTTTACTATGATATTTTACCTTTCTACTGAAAACTCTGCATTTGCCATCCTTCCTTTCTGTTGTCTGTTTCCTCTCACAAAACAAAAGCGGATTGATTCCTCAGCAGACTCATCCTGTCCCTTCGCATGGGTCTACCATTACTCCCTTGGGGGTGGGGCTGGAGTGGCTATTTCTACACCAGAATTGCAGTGGAGTGACTGCTGCCCTAGCAAAGAACCCTCAAATTTCAAGCAAATTGGACCATGGGGTCAAATTCTGTGGGCCTCTTTAGAAGCTGCCCCCAGCCATCATAAGTGCACTTCCATTATTCTCCTTGGGGAACTTTCTTCATGGGGGTCTGGAGTGCCTTTTTGTCAATCAAACAACACCAAAATTGCAGTAGAGTGAGGGTTGCCTTGTCCACTAAATAATTCCTAAATTTCAAGCAAATTGGACCAATGAGTTGAATTCTATGGACCTCTTAACAAGATGCCTCCAGCTCTCATTTTCCCTGGCCTTAGAACTTGGAAAGGACAAAAGGAGTCTGCCCCCACTCTCTGTGGCTTGTCTCCAAATATGATTGTTTGGAAGTGTTCTGTGCTCCTCCCTTGCACGAACTCAGTTGGTGTACCATCCATCCCACTGCCCAGCTATCTTTCTTCCTAAGCTAGCTGATCTGGTCTTGGGCATGCTGATGGAGACTCCAAGACTGGTAGTCCTGGATGACTTCAACGTCCATGTTAAGGCTGGGCTATGAGGTGTGCCTCAGGATATCATGACCTCTGTGACGACCATGGGAATCTCCCAAGTGATTACTACCCTACCCATTTAGCAGGCACACACACACACACTGTATTTCATCTATTATACTTCTGGGAGGGTGACCTGGAGGTGGGGGAGTTAAAACTTATTCCCTTGTCATGGACAGATGGTTATCTCATAGAGTGCAGGCTTACTGCTGCTTCTTTCCTCCACAGGGGTGCTGGACCCATTAAGGTGGTCCACCCCAGGTGCCTGATGAACCTAACAGGTTCCTCCTGTCAGATGGCCCAGACTGTTCACACAATCACCCCTAAGCACCCTCTCCCCATGGACAGAGTCCATGTGTGTCCTTGAGAAGCTGTTAGTGGTAAAATAGGAGGGATGATGGTGAGAGTGCCACTGGCAGAATAGTCAAAGAGAGGCTAATCAAACAGAGCATAGAGCCCACATTAGAGCATATTCTGTGGTGGTGGTGATCGCAAAAAAAGCAATATTTCTCCTCCACCATTGCATCTGTACATCATTGTTCAGCTAAGCTGTTTTGTGTGGTCCAGGGACTTTTACATCATAGCCCCAAGGATTTGTACTCTGATTACATGATAGCCCACTGTGATTAATTTGCCTCTTGCTTTGCAGGCATAATTGCTCATATACACTCTGAGTTACACATGAACACACTTTTCAGCTTGTGGATCCCAAGGATGTAGACAAGATCCTTGGACAAGTGAGACCTACCACCTGTGTTCTCGACCCTTGCCCTTCCTGGCTGATAAAAGCTACCAGAAGCGGACTGGCTGAGTGGGTAAGGAGAGTGGTAAATGCTTCCTTGAGAGCAGCAGCTGTGCCTCATGCTCAGGGTGTCTGTGATTGGACCTGTTTTGAAAAAGCCCTCCCTGAACCCTACTATGTTGGAAAATTTATCAATTTCCAATCTCCCATTCTTCGGCAAGATGCTAGAGTGGGTTGTTGTTTCTCAGTTCCAGGGGTTCTTGGAAGAAACTGATTTTTGGACCCATTTCAATCTGGGTTCAGGCCAGGATTTGTAATGGAAACTGCTTTGGTCACCTTGGTTGATTACCTCTGTTAAGAACTACATAGAGGGAATGTGACCTTGCTAGTTCTGCTGGATCTCTCAGTAGCCTTGGATACTATCAGCTATAGTATCCTACTGAGCCATTTCTCAGCACTGAGGCACTGTTGTTTGAGTCCTATGGGGGGGGCTGTCTGAGAAGATAATGCTGGGGATTCCTGCTCAGTCCCATGGTCATTGATGTGTGGAGTGTTGCAGGGCTTCATCTTATCCCCATGTTATTTAATATCTATATGAAGGCACTGGGAGAGGTCATCAGGAGGAAGTGGCTGCAATATCACCAATATGTGGATGACATCAAGCTCTACCTTCCTTTACCACCTAATTCTAAGGATGCTGGTGATGCTCTGAACCACTGCTTGGAGTCAGTAATAGGCTGGATGAAGGTGAACAAGCTGAAAATCAGGAACTTCAGCTCCATCACATCTTGGATGGGGTTATGTTCCTCTTGAAAAGACAAGTTTACAGCTTGGGGTGCTGCTTGACACAGCAGCCATCTTAGACAACCAGGTGGAGTGTTGTGGCTCAGAGTATATTTGCCCAGTTTCAGCTGGTGCATTAGCCACACCTATTCCTGGTTCAGGCAGATCTAGCCACAGTGATCCATGTTTTAGTCACATCTGGACCAGATTACTGCAATGTGCTGTACTCAGGGCTACACTTGAAGAGTGTTCGGAAGATGCAGCTAGAGCAAAATGCTGTGGCTAGACTACTAGTCAGAGCCAGCTACTGGGAGCATATGTCCCAGATATTACAGTAATTGCACTGGCTACTGATCCACTCCCAAGCCCAGTTCAAGGTGTTGGTTTTTTTCCTTTAAACTCCTGCATGGCTTGGGCCTGGGGTATCTGAAGGAGCATCTTGTTCCATATGTACCTGCCCCAGAATTAAGAATGCAGGGACAGGCTCATCTGGTGGGCTCAAAAGAGATGGCCTTTTCGGTGGCAGTCCACAATTTTGGAACAACCTCCCCAGGGAGATGCAACTGGCTCCTCTCTGATCTTTGGGAAGCAGCCGAAGGCAGTTTTATCTAGGACTTCATTTGCTTGATTTAGCTTTATATTGGCAGTCCTAATTGGAGTTTTTTAATTGATGACTTTTTATTTGATTTTTATCATTGTTGTTTTATTGTGTTTTTATTATTTATTTTAATAATGTTTTATTTATAGTGTAAGCCACCTTGAGTACCACAAAGGAGAAAGGTGGCTGATAAACCTTCCCATGAGTGGAATATGACTCCACACTAGCCACCCCAGTTGCTTGCAGGAGAGATGTGTGATGCCAGCTAATGATGCAGAAATTTAAATGTATGTATTTTATAGTTTATATTTATTGTATACTTTTCAAACTTTGTTTATTACATGCTGTTTAAGATATGTTGTGTGCCACTGTGAGCCCTGTTTGGGGAAATGGGTGGGATAGAAATAATAACAATAACAATAATAGTTGTTGCTGTTGTTGCCCCAGCATGGATTTTGAAGTCCCTTCCCAAACCAGCCTAGGAGTATTCAACAACACCTCTGAGATCACCTCCACCAGCTCAGTCACAAAGATGGTTGGCCAGAGGGGTGGGCACCAACAGAATTCCAACCCTGTCTTGTACTCCCAACACTAGATAACACACTCTCAAAGGGCATAGAGGGGTAGACTCCTGATAGACTACAGCAACACTTCCTCCCTACCTACCAGGCCTATGATGATGCACTGCTAAGTAACCTGGGGGGCATACCCAGAAAGGGCTCAGTGATACATGTCAGGTCAGCCATCTCATCCAGAATTAAATCCTGGATGGCCACTTTTTTTCATGTGACTGACCTACAAAGGCAAGATATAGCCCAGCGAGATGTTGATATGGTATCAGCATCACTCTGGCTTGAAGAAGAACCAGAAGGGGCAACAGCTCACACATATCTGCTGTTCCTTCCCCTTACCTGGCCTGTTCTTCTCCCACCACCATATATCCCCCTGCCCCACAGTTTACTGATCATAGAACCATCCACCCCAAACAATCCCTACCCAGCAAATTACACAAAGACAAACAACTACACTTAAACACTGCAGTCCAGATGCCAGTTGGATCTGGGACAGAACAAACAAGTCCAGGGACCAGCAACCACCTGCTTCCGGGCAAAAGAAGAAGCACAAAGACAACCAGTTCTCACCTGGTATAAGACAAATGGCCTACTCCCCACTCTCCTTCTTGTATGTAAATAGTAACCCCAGGCTCAGTGTCTTCAGCCAGGATTATTCACCAGTCCACTGCAGCTCAAAACACATCCAGGGCTTTAGAAATCCATCAGGTCTCCAGACTGTGAGCCACAGGGCAAAAGCCCTTTGGCTCTCACCCTTCAGTTTATGCCTCATTTTAAATACTGCTTTGTGTGTTCATGAGTGTGTGTATGTGTGTGCACACGCGCGCGTGCATTCCAACTGAGGATTCACTTCATGTGCATTCTTCATCCATAAAAATGTAAGGCATAATAGGTCTTTCAGCTTTTAAGGTACCACAGGACTCTTGTTGTTGTTGTTGCAACTTACTCACATAGAATTTATCCTATAAAAGGGTGGCCTGGAACTCCTAACCAATTATGGAGGTGGAGGAGAATAAAATACTGGTATTATTTTGTCTGTTTTCTTCTTAGGCAATTATCCAATAGGAGACTGATATGATATTTTTAATGGTTTCACATGTGGTAGCTCCAAGCAAGAAACCACTAAAGTCTCAAAGAAGTTTTTTTAGAAGAGATTTCAGTGGATATTTGCATTACATTTGGCCATTTACATAGAAGTGACTTTGCCCCCAGATTATGTACTTAAGTTATTCAAAGCTGCTATTGAGGATGATGGATATTTTGGTTCACTTTATAACCAGCTTCAGATATAAGGTTCTTTCACTCCAGGGCAGAAGGAAACTTACAAGGATTTAATTTTAAAGTAAGTTATTTGGAAGGGGGGATCATCTATTATTGAAGGTGAAGTGCCAGGAGGAAAGATGGTGACAGAGATTTTAATTCTTTGTAAATCCTGCAATTTCATTACTTTCCTCATTGAATATTTATGTAGCATTGCAGCATTAGCAGCAGTATCTTGGGGACTTCTGATTATTATTGCTAGATAACTTACCGGCCAACTGACAAACAAGCAAAGCCTGAGTGTCCTGGAACTTGGCCAGTTTAATCTTATGTGAATTTCATTTATTTCAGCTAGTTTGTAGATCTCAGCCTCAGTGCACAACAGAATCCTGACATGGTCTGTGGTAAGGCTGCCACCTTTTTATGAACACGGGATTCATGGATCTATCCTCCACAAATCTATTTCATACCCTTTTTAGGTTGTGTTCACACAGGCAATTTGATCCATTGCCCTTGCTGTTCCCTTATGGATTTAAAGTGCATGATCAGACAGCAACATCTGTCTGTCGTGCCCCAGTCATCTGAGTTCCATTTCCCCCTCCCTTTGTCCCACGTTTCTTTGATACCTGAGAAAGTCCGGTCCTGTTGGTCTGAACCGCTTGCAAAATGGATTTCCTGTCATCTGGTCACTCTGTTGTGCACCCAAGGCATCAGGCAGGTCTTACTGATCTCTTGTTTTCCAGCCACCATTTCCCCCTCCCCTAATTAGTGAGGATCGCATTAGCAATATGTGCACCTCTCCCCCCCCCCCGGGGGGGGGCTGCTCAAAACCTTGTTTTCTTTTGAAAAACTCTCAAAGAAAGACACCCCTGTTCTGTAGCTTTTTAATATCATTTGGGGAAACGGTAAACTGAAACAATTACAGTAGGCTTGCCAGCCTCCAAGTGGGGCCTGGGGATCTCCTGCTTTTATAACTGATCTCCAGCTGAGAAATATCAGCTCCTCTGGAAAAAATGGCTGCTTTGAAGGGTGGAATATATGGTATTGTACCATGCTGAGGCCCTTCCCCTCCCCAAACCCTGCCTTCTCCTGGCTCCACCCCCAAAGTCTCCAGGTATTTTCCAACCCAGACCTGGCAACCTTAGATTACAGGGGGGATGGCAGTGAACTCCATATCCCAGTATTCTCAGCAAGCACTTGTGCACATGCTCAGAGGGCTGATAGCCCCATGAAGTATATATCCCAGTAGGCTAATTTCTACTTGTGGGCATGCTCCTAGGACAAAGTTCTAAAAAAATGGCTGACAGGCTGCCTTCTGCCTGGTGCTGTCTGGTCACTCCACAGCCAGTTAAATTGCTTTGAAGAGTGCTATAAGGGGTGCGTCTGGTCAGGATTCTCTGTAACAAAATAATCTGACTCTATTAGAGGTAGGACAACAGTGGACTGAACTGCCTGTCTGATCACAACCTAAAGCTCTCTATTCCTATGCCCATAACTACATCCTCTGGCAGTGAATTCCACATTTTAATCACTCTCTGTGTAAAGAAGTATTTCCTTTTGTCTGTCCTGCATCTACTGTCCATCAGCTTCAATGGATGCCCTTGAGTTCAAGTATTTTGGGAGAGGAAGAAAAAGTTCTCTGTGGTCCTTTCCACATTTGACTGCCACCAGGGCTCCGTTGGGGCCGGAGCGAGCCGGAGCGCCGCTCCGGGAGAGAAGGGGCCGGGGGCCCCGCAAAGGAGCCCCGTCCCGCCCCCAGCCACCTTCCGCGGGGCCGCGGCCGGCCGCCGGCCCCGCGAGCGAGCCCGGTCCGGCCCCCAGTTACCTTCCGCGGGGCCGCGGCAGGCCGCCGGCCCCGCGGAAGGTGGCTGGGGGCGGGACGGCGAGTGAGCCCCGTCCCGCCCCCTGCCATCTTCCGCGAGTGAGCCCCGTCCCGCCCCCTGCCATCTTCCGCGGGGCCGCGGCCGGCCGCCGGCCCCGCGAGTGAGCCCCGTCCCGCCCCCTGCCATCTTCCGCGGGGCCGCGGCAGGCCGCCGGCCCCGCGAGCCCCGTCCCGTCCCGCCCCCAGCCACCTTCCGCGGGGCCGCGGCTGGCCGCCGGCCCCACAAACGAGCCCCGTCCCACCCCCAGTCACCTTCCGTGGGGCCGCGGCTGGCCGCCGGCCCCAGGAAAAAAACTCTCCCTCCCCCACTCACCCCCCCTCCCTCCCCCACTCACCCCACTCCCTGGGCCCAAGGGAGGGAGAAGCCGGGCCTGAGTGGCTTAACACCACTCAGGCCCAAGCAAGGGGGGGGAGGGAAAGCCAGCCCCAGTGTGGGGAGAAGCGCCCCTCCCTTCCTTCCCTCTCTCCCCCCACCTACCTACCTGTTCCTTCCTTCCCCCCTTCCTCCCTCTCTCCCCCCTTCCTTCCTTTCTTTCTTTTCTCTCTCTCCCAACTACCTACCTACCTTACTGTTCCTTTCTTTCTTCCTTCCCCTTTCTTCCTCCCTCCTTCCTTCCTTTCTTTCTTCCTTCCCCCCTCCCTCCTTTTTTTTCTTTCTTTCTTTTCTCTCCCCCACCTACCTACCTTCCTTCCTGTTCCTTTCCTTCTTTCCTTCCCCCTCCCTCCTGTCTGGCCTTCTGACACACTGCCCATGACGTCATTCCGGTGACGTCAGGGGGTGTGGCATATGCAAATGAGTTATGCTAATGAGCTCCTGCACCTCTTTTTTTACGAAAGGACCCCTGACTGCCACTCTGGATTTTCATAGACTCATAGAGGTGGAAGGTATGTCTACAGACATCTAGTCCAACCCCCTGCACAATGCAGGAAATCTGCAAATGCCTCCCCCCCACCCCCAGTCACCCCTGCTATAGGCCCAGAAGAGGGCAAAAACAACAACAACAACAACCCCTCTAGGATTCCTGGCAATTGCTTCCTGTCCCCAAAGTGGCAATCAGCATTTCCCTAGGTGTGTAAGAAAGGGCCACAAGAACAAAGCACTGATGCAATCCTTCTTGCCCTCCCTTCTCGTGCGTGATCTGCCTAAGTAATCTCAGTGTTTGAGTCAAGCTGATTTAAATCCATGGCAAAACAGCATACCAAAAAATCCAGGGCAACAGCGGGCTGAAACCGGGCTGACCACTGAAGGTAGGTAATGTAATGCAGAAGGGGGGGAGGACCAGAATAAAAAGAAGGTTGAATTCGATTTTAGTGCAGAACGGGGGGGGGGGGGGGGGAGAGAATTTGATTTTAGTGCAGAATTGCTTGGAGGACACTAGGGTGAACACGGATTAAAAGGAGGGCAGAAAGGACCTTTGTCAACTCTCTACACCCCATGAATGATTTTATAAACCTCTGTTATGTGCCCCCCCCCCTTATAGGCTTGTGCTGCTCTTCTAACCTATGTTCTGAATTTACAGGGATCATTTCTATAATTAATTTTACAATTGGGAACAGGAACTGTTTGTTCTTGGTACAGTTCTCTGTCTCTTTGAATTATTTTCTTTTTTTCATTTCTGTGTAATTCATACTCATAAATGATCCCTGGCATATATATATAAAAGACAAAAATGTGCATGCAGTGGTTACAAAGGACCATATTTATAACAGTTGTAAATAATATTGCCCCATATGGGGATGTACATAGACATTTGCATCAAAAAGCCCATCCAGTAATCTTAAGTGTGATGGCCTGGAAAAACTGTATAATGCAGATGTACCCACATGATAATCTGCTCAGAATATTCCTTTGTAAGATCAAATCAATTTGTTTAAAATTGAAATGTTAGAAGTGTAAAGTAGTTCTTCTTGAGAGTCTGTTTTGAAATAGTTGAGCAGATAAAAGCAACAAAGTTGTATTGGTGTGTCAGTTTCAGTTTCTTCCCCAAGTATACTTTAGCTTTTATTCATTTTACAAAATTTATAACCTGCCTTTCTGTTCTTACAAGGGCCACCAAAGCAGCTAACAAATTAAAACATGCACAAAAAATTGCATTTAAAAATATTAAAACCAACCATTGACACCCCCCACATCATTAAAGCAATTAAAACTAGAGTTAAAATACATACAAGGACATAAAAACAACAATTAAAACATTGGGCAAGAAGGAGGGATAACTGAGGGAACACCAAAACTAAACAAAAGGAGTCATTACCCACTGGCCGAAGATGGCAACAGAAGGGAGCTCCCTGGGGAGAAGGTTCCAGAGTTTGGGTGCCATGACCAAGAAGGCCCATTCCCAGGTTGCCAGCTGCCTGATCTCAGAAGCTGGGGGCAGCCAATGCAGGGCATCTAAAGATGACCTTAGTGATAGGGTAGGTTCATAAGAGATTGACTACTCCTTCAAGTATATTTTTCCCAAACAATATAGGGATTTAAAGGTCAACACCAGCACCTTGAATTGTGCCTGGAAACAAACTGGGAGCCAGTGCAGATGAACCAAGACTGAAGGGATATGGCCTCTACAACACATTCCAATCCACAGCCTAGCAGCAGCATTCTAGCCAGTTTGGTGTAATGGTTAAGTGCGCGAACTCTAATCTGGGGGAACCGGCTTTCATTCCCCACTTCTGCACTTGCACCTGCTGGATGACCTTGGGCAAGCCATAGCTCTGTACCAGCTGTTCTGTCAAGGACAGTTGTCTCAGAGCTCTCTCAGCCCCACCTACCTCACAGGGTGTCTGTTGTGGGGAGGGGAAGGGAAAGGAGTTTGTAAGCTGCTCTGAGACTCCAAGTGAAGGGTGGGGTATAAATCCAATCTCTTCTTCTTCTACACCAATTTAAGTTTCTGAACACAGTAGAGATTTTTATATGTTAATATACATTTAATTGATTCATCTCCACTGGCATTTTTTTCATCATGAAGGTTATTTTAGACTGAGTAATAGTGAAAGCACTAAAACAGGATGATAGCTGAACATCAAGAAGACACAAGTAATGACTTTAAGGTTAACAATGAAGACACTGAAATTGTTATTCTATCCCTTGGCTGTATCATCAACTGAAAGGAGTCTGCAACTAAGAAACTGGAAGGAGATGGAGACTGGGAAAGGCAGCCATGAAGAAACTAGAAAAGATCCTTAAGTGTGAAGATGTGTCCCTGGTGACCAAGATCAAGATAATTCATACTATAGTGTTCCCCATTTTTCTCTGTGCGTGTGAAATTTGGACAATGAAGAAAGCTGATAGGAAGAAAGTTGATTCACTTGAAGTGTGGTGTTGGAGGAGAGTTTTACGGATACCGTGGACTGCCAAAAAGACAAATAAGTAGGTTATAGATCAAATCAAGCCTGGACTCTCCCTAGATGCTAAAATGACCAAACTGAGGCTATCATACTTTGGTCTCATTATGAGAAGTCAAGCGCCACTGGAAAAGATACAAATACTAGGAAAAATTGAAGGCAGCAAGAAAAGAAGACCCAACATGAGATGGATTTACTCAATGAAGGAAGCCAAGACTCTCAGTTTGCAAGACCTGAGCAAGGCTGTTAGCAATAGAATGTTTTGGAGGTCATTAAATCATAGAGTCACCATAAGTCAGAAGCAACTTGACTGCATAACAATGACCAACCGAAGATAAAAACTGAAAACATGCCGATTTTGTAAATGGAGTAAATGATTTGAATTTAACTGGAATTATTATCAACATTCAGGAATGGTTGAAAATTCCCCATTTTGGCCATTTATTCTGGTTTGTGGCTGTGTTGTTTCCTTTACTTGGACGGCAAGAAAGGCAACAACAGGAAACAATGACAGGGGTGTCATCCCACAAAATTGATTAGCATATCTTTCTGCCAAACTTGATGAATCCTGTAAGGTATTTCTGTGGACATATGTCCATTTTTTGTCAATCAGTATGTTGTCTCACTGGCTTATAACTTTCCAATAGTATACTGGGCTGATATATATGAACTATTTCATTCTCTGGTACTGTGCCTGCTGCCTACTAGGCTGTAGCAAAAGGTTTGCTTACACGCACTGAATGGAAGAGTAGAGGGGGAAGCAGAAGTTTCGTCTCAGTTCATATTTCCCCACTGGTAGGAAGCCCACTTGCAGCACAGCAAAAAAGCAAAGAATTTGCTGGAATATGCAGGGAAGCATGTAAAGCTACAGAGACTGTAAGAAATAGAGGGACAGGGTTAAGGTTTCCTGTTAACAGAAAAAGCAAACGCATGCGCACACACACGCATTTAGGAGACCCAAGAGAAGAAATCCGTGATGATAAAGAATCAGCTCATCAGCAAGAAGAAACAGCTGATTCAGGATATGATATCTCTCAGACTTCTTTATTATATTCAAGAGAACTGTAGCCCAAGCAGACCCTCTGTGTGTGTAAAGTCTGTCTTTTCATATGCCCCATGGTCTACTGTGCAAAATGCACAGGCAAGGAGATTTAATCCTCTCCTCACTTTACATCACTGTGCCCAGTTGCATGCAGCATTTTATCTCTTGAAAAGATTTTGATATAGGAACTCAGCTGTTCTGTGAGAAAATGCTGGGGCGGGGGGGGGGGGCGGACAGAACACAGCAAGCCAAGGCATGGTAGGGGACAGGGTTTAGCATCCCTCATTCCCCTTTCCCAGTTTAAGGAGAAAAGAGAAAAGCTTCTCTATCCATTAGTGATATTAGACAAACTATGTCAAACAAGTCAGTCTCACAATCACAGCTAGGCATTTCTGTTGACTATCCAATGACAGATTCTGTTACCAGGGCCCAAAGTTATGCACAATTAAGCTTACTGATTTGAGTGGGCTTAAGGGCACACCTAAGGCCATATTGGATTGTTTGTGGCCAGGGTGTGTTCCTGGAGAAGCTTAAGTTAGATAGAATAATTAACTGATACAAAATACTGCTACAAAATACAAGCCCTAAATCCCATCAAAGGCCATGGTCATACAGCCCTTTAATGCGGGAGGAAGAGCTGTTTCCTCCCGCATTTAAAGGGACCATTCAGAACGGCCGGGACAACTCCCACGCCAAAGTGGGCTCAAATGCGGGTTCCTCCTGCATTTTCTGACCCCAGGAAAATCAAGTGTTTTCCCAGGAGTCGCACGAGGAGCCTGCATTTGAGCCATCTGGACAGCCCTCTCTCGCAATCATTGCAAGAGCAGGGCTGTCCAGATGGTCCCGTCCACTCCCCCCCCCCCTTTACACTTGGGTGATTGGCCACTCAAGCACCCAAGTGTAAAAGAGGGGGGAAACCCAAACTTACCAGGTGGCCGGCGGGGCTCGGGTAAGGGTGCCTCCCCCAGCCGCTGCCACCAGCCGTTGCCTCCACCGCCAAAGAAAAGCCATAGCCAGCCACCGCCTCCACTGCAAAACACCCGAGAACGCCGCCACCGGCCGCCGCCGCTTCTTCCACTGCCACCGACTCCGCCTCCTCCTCCGCCCGCCGCCGCTTCCTCCTCCACCCGCCACCACCCACCACCGCAGAGGTTGGGATGTGTGTACATCCCAACCCGAGATAAAAATACATGGCCCCTTTAATCCGGGAGGGCTCCCGGATTTAAAGGGGCTGAGTGACCACAGCCTTTAAAGTCATGGAAGACAGTGAGTTGTTTTGTTTTGGGTTTGAGAAGTACATATGCATGTACACACACACACACTTTTAAATGCTTTATGTACCAAACCTGCCGCCATGCTGCCTTACCCCAAAGGATACTAGAATGCCAAGCAAAAATACGTGGGGGAAGTGTACTTTGTTCCTCCCTAGGGCAGTTGCTCTGTCAGCATTAGGGAATAGCAGGGTATACTTCCCCCACATACTCTTGCATGGCATTCTAGGATCCTGTGGTGCGAGACATACCAGTGTCCCTAAAGGATTCCTGAGGGCCATGTGTGGCTTTTATATGTGTACCTCCCAAACTAGGCAAGGGCTCTTAGTCTGTGAGTACATAGATATAATCTTGGCTACAATATCTTTGGTGGAATAGTGAAGAGATGGGGAGAGAGATGGCAATTATGAATTGAATTGATTTGATCTTTGAACATATGTAAGTGGAAGAAAAAAGTGAAAAAGGAAATCAAGTAAAAGCATTATGTAATAACATCCACCAAGACTGGGGGCTATGCTGAAAGATAATGAATTCTACAAACCATAGAATAAACATTCAACAAGCAATTGGCATGTTTCCTAGTGAAAGCTGCATCAGCTAGTCCAAATGGAGCCTGCGCATCAGAGATGTAGTACAATGTCCTAAAGACAGGGGAGGGGGCGCTGAAGGTGACAAACAGAAAGGTGGAACAAGGAAGTTGGAGCTATGTCAGGTGTGCCTCAAAGGAATCTGCTGCCATGGAGGATGAGAGTTTGGGTGGAGAGGGAAGAGTGGAGAAAAGTGGAAAGGAGGAAAGATTCATGTTACCTGATTCCCGTAGTTTGAGCATGGTCTCAAAGTTCCAAAATGGTGAGGTTATCTTCTGTCATGGTGGTGGATGAACAACCTGGGGATGTAACTGGGCCTAAAATACCCCCCAAAGGTCATGCAATTAATTAAAATGCTGTTGAGGAGCCATAATCAGGCACGGGCTCCAGAGTGATATAGATTCTTCACCAGTCTTGATGGTATGGGATGTCTTGTGAGAAATCATTATTGCAGACATACAGAAATCAAGAAATTCAGCATATTTAAACAAAACAGTAGTGTTGTATTTTCAGAAATTCTCCTCATGCCCACAGTTAATTCTGTAGGGAGCAATGTCTGGCAAAAGCCCCAGGACTATAATTTCACAAAAGCCAGATTTTACTCACTGTTATGCATATTTATGTTAAACTGCTCATTTTTGTTTAATTACAGCCCATAATACAGCTCTAAATGCAGGGAAACTTTAACTATATCCTTAGGAACAAAATAGTTCTTTGATTAAAAATAAATTGGAGAGCGTTTCTTTTTGTATTAATTAAAGAGAGCACATTTAGAGAAAACTGCAGATGATATGGGAGAAAAGCGATTTAAGTTACTGTTAAAATTCTTTCCTCCAGTTCAGTTTTCTTATTCAGACTGGCATTCCACATGATTGTACAAGCTGTTATTACTGAACTTATTACCACTTTTCAGCAATATTCTTCTTAGAAAGGTTTGGGAGGCAGAGATCACTGCTGAAATCTCTGGCAGACTCTTTATTGAAATTAACTGCCTTTCGGGGAGGGTGGGGAGAAACACTGCTCAGATCCGAACTTACATTTGTCCTGTAGTGATATGTTTTGGCTTTCACATGAGAAGACACTTGCCTTCCTACCACTTAATTTTTATAACTCAGAAGAGGGCACATTTTCTTGGAGATTGCATGACAAGTAGAAACTGAAATTTAGGAGCTCTACAACAACATTTTTACAGGTTGATTTTATTTTTATCACACAAACCTTTCCCCCCCTAACACATTGTTTCAGCCTTCTATTTCACTGGGGGAAACTGAAATAAATTAGGCATTTTATATTGTACCTGTCAAAAAGGGAAGCATGCCTTGCACCCTACTGAAAAGAAATTTTATTGTACCATCAGTAGCACTATGAAGGAAAGGTTGAACAGTCATTTTCGCTACTGATGATTTGCAAACCTTAAAGTCCAAAGGGGATCATTCTGATTCCCTAAAGTTCAGCCTCTTGCATATTATACTTGCATATTATACTTGCATATTATACTTGCATATTATACTTGCTGTCATCAGAACCCCACAAAGAGCCTGGAATTCTGCAACTATTCTACAAATATTAATGCAAGTGGGAGCCCACAAGGACTTGTGGGAGGAATCTCATTTCATCCCTCCTCCACTATTTTTTCTTTCCTTTTCCAGAGAGCCCCCATAGCCTCTCCCCTTTTCCTGATTTCTTCTCTTCTACGACTGCCAATCTCCAGGTGGGGTCTGGTGATCTCCTGGAATCACAACTGATCTCCCAGCTACAAAGTTTTGTTTGTTTGTTTGTTGTTGTTGTTATTTATTAAATTAGATACTTAGACCACCCTTCTCTGTGGAATAGGGCTCAGGGTGGTGCACATCAATAAAAAAAACATTCACATACTAAATTCACAACTAAAATAAATACAGTAGTTAACCTATTGAGCAGCTGCTGGACAAACATTTGTCAAGAATGCTCTAGGCTGATCTTGCATTGAGCAGGGTGGTGGACTAGATGACCTATATGGCCCCTTCCAACTCTGTGATTCTATGATTAACCTAATACCAAAATACCAAATATGCCACTGCCTTGTGTGGGGGGGAGGCAGGAAAAACAGGAGTGCCCAACAGATGGAAACTGTGACTGTCCTCAACCAAATGCCTAGGGAACATCTTTGCCTTGCATGCCCTGTGGAACTGCATTAAGTCCCGCAGGGCACAGATGTTATTCAGCAGAGAGTTCTACCAGATTGGGGCCAGGGCAAAAAACGCCTTACTTGGTATCCCAGACTCAGAGGCACACTGGAGGCTCAAGGCATGGCCTTGTCTGATGAGACCTCTGGGTTAGGACTCCATGAGACAGACCCAGGCATGATGAGGCCAGGCCATGAGGGAGGAGCAGCTGAGAGAGCACGTGGGAGAGAGGCAGGACCAACACATAAACACACTGGGGAAAACCCAATAGGAGAAAGGACACAAGGAATTGATGGGGGAAGGGGGACTGAAGGAGAGCACATGTTGGGGGAATGCAATAAAAGGGGGAGAGAATGCCAGAGCCAGGGAGGAAGGAAAGGAGAAGATGCAGTCGAAGGCCTTGGAGACAGAGAGAAACAAGCAGGCCGGTGGCTGATGACTCCTGAATGGGAGGGGTGCCCTGAGGATAAAGCTAACCCAGGATCCCTCCCCCATCAAGGCGCAACCTCTAGGCGATTATCTCCAACACAGCTGAGGGCCCCACCCTACCACCACCCAACCCAGGACTTGACAGATCGGTCCAAACTCACCCTGAGAGCATCCACAGCAAGATGGGGATTCAAACCTATGTATCCCAGACCCTGCTCTGTAGCTCTAACTGCTACATCATAAGAACATAAGAGAAGCCAATGTTGGATCAGGCCAACATATGGTCCATCCAGTCTAACACTCTGTCACACAGTGGCCAGAAATATCAGATGCCATCAGGAGGTCCATCAGTGGGGCCAGGACTCTAGAAGCTCTCACACTGTTGCCTCCCCCAAGCACCAAGAATACAGAGCATCACTTGTTCCAGAGTTCCTGTCTAATAGCCACTGATGGACCTCTGCTCCATATGTTTATCTAATTCCTTCTTGAAGCCGTCCATGCTTGTAGCTGCCACCACCTCCTGTGGCAGTGAATTCCATGTGTTAATCACTCTTTGGGTGAAGAAGTACTTCTTTTATCTGTTCTAACCTGACTGCTCAGCAATTTCATGGAGTGCCCATGAGTTCTTGTATTGTGAGAAAGGAAGAAAAGTACCTCTTTCTCTACCTGCTCTATCCCATACATAATCTTATAAATCTCAATCATGTCACCCCTCAGCTGTCATTGCTCCAATCTAAAGAGCCCCAAGCACTTTATTTTTATATATATATATATATATTGTTGTTTTCCATGCACAAGAAACAATTACAGGTTTCATAAATTTTTTAAAAAATCCTTACCTTAAACATTTTTTTAAATTATTACCAGCAGCCCAAACCCATTGTTTTGGCAAATCCAAATCTTCTAAACATTGATATTTCTTTTACTATGGGCTTGGGAAGATTGTTATTCTATCTACTTTCTTCTTGAGGTTTTCTCCCTCCATGGCTTTCAGCACAATCATTTCACTTATCTTTTAATATTTAAGCCATTATAAACCATTAAACTTTTAACTAGTATCTTGAAATATCTATTCAGCTTACATCTAGTTTGTATCTCTAGACTACAAGCAAAGTAAATTAGAATTCAGGTTGCACTTTATCTTGTTTCTTGGAAAAGTCCTCAAGAGGAGATTCCTGCCCCCACTGCTGGACCTTCTGAGGGCACCTGGTGCTTTTGGCCACTGTGTGACAGAGTGTTGGACTGGATGGGCCATGGGCCTGATCCAACATTGGCTTTTCTTATGTTCTTATGTTCCCTCCTTGGGGTTTGGGTTCACCGAATGAGTCTCTGCCATCTTCCACAGTGCTTGCTCTCATGGGAGTCCTGCGGACTCTCCCATTAGGAAGGGGGTGGAATCTCTGGAAATCTAACATCACCACCATTCTTTAAGCTCATTATATATCTTTAAATCTGTCAAAATAATTAAAATTAAGATAATTTCTCTATTTTTATTTCAAAGTCCTTTGTTGTGTCTCTTTGTTTCTTCCTGCTTTAGTTTTTCATTCCTGTTGAGCCTCTTGTATTTCCTTAATGAGTTCTTCTCCAGACTTTGTATCATATGCTGTTAATATTTTCGCATGGAAGGTTACTGATAAATGCCCAAGTGGGAGCCACCTGTATCTCTGTTTCATTTCATTTAGCCGTTGCGCTATCAGACGTAAATTGCATCTGGCATTCAGTATTTCAACTGGCAAGTCAGGAAACACTTAGACTGTAGTATCTATTAATTTCAAACCTCCATTTGTCCTTGCCATATCCAAAATTTTTTTGTTTGTTTTAATGTCCACAATTTCAGCAATTACATCTGGGATTAACGCCGGTGAGGTAACACATGTCATGTTCAGCCTGTAGGCATTTACTACAATTGTTCCTGATAAGTGGAGGAGTTCTTTTTTGTTTTTGTTTTGTTTTGTTTTTTTGTAAAAAATTTTTTATTTTCCAACACATTAAAATTAATACATTTATCTTATACAAATCCTTTTTTTCCATATTATATAACATTTTGCTCTATTTGTATAATCTTGTTTTTATCTTGTATTGGCAGTTTCCCACCACATCTGAAGCATAACACATTTTCCATTTTATCCAAAATAGTAATACTTATATCTATGTTTACATTTCTGGTAACGGTCATATATCTTAAAAATACTTGTATACTAGTTCTTACTTTCTATATTTTTATATAATTCTAAATAAAAACACCTTCCTTATCTAATTATCCTTAATACATTCGTATACTCTAATTTTATTGCTTTATGCTATTATAACCATGTATGAATGTAATTTTTCATATCCCAGTATTTTTCAACATATTCTTTCAAATCTTTCCAGTCTTCTAAAAAAGTCTCTGAGTACAGGTCGTTCAACTTTCTAGTCCATTTATCCATTTCAGCCATATATAACAATTTTTTCAACCATTCCCACACCTCTAGTATTTTTTCATTTTTCCAATTTTGTGCATACACCATTCTTGCTGTTGTTATCATATACCATATTATTGTCCTTTTCTTTACATTTATCTCTTCTAGTTTAAGTCCAAGCAATAACATTTCAGGCAACTTCTTAAATGTACATTTCAAAAATTTTTCCATTTCTGCATGTATTATAGACCAATAAGTCTTTGCTTTATCACAAGTCCACCACATATGATAAAAAGAACCTTCTTTCTTTTTACATTTCCAACCTTTGTTAGACATATTCTGGCTAATATTTGCAATTTTTTTTGGTGTCATATACCATCTGTACATCATTTTAAAACAATTTTCTTTTAGGTTATAACATGTAGATATACCCATAGCATTTTTCCATAAAAATTCCCAAGATTCCATTTCAATATCTTTGTTAAAGTTTATCACCCATTTTACCATTTGTTCCTTTACCATTTCATCAGCGTTAAACCATTTTAACAAAATTTTATACATTTTAGAAATCATTTTTTTCCCACCTTCCTCCCAAACTTGTTCTATTTCATTATTTTTTTCTCTAAAACCGGATTTTTTATCACTTCTATACATGTCATATATTTGTCTATATCTTAACCAACCATAATCAAAGTCCATCAGATGCTGCTCCTTCAATATAAAGTCTTTACCAAGTCTTGTTAATAAGTCTCTGTACTTCAACCAATCTTGTCCTTTGTGACATGATACTGGATTCAATACTTCTGCGGGTACAATCCACATAGGTATCTCTTCTGGAAAAAAGTTTTTATATCTTGTCCATGTATCCATTAACGTTCTTCTCAAATAATGATGTTTAAACATATTGTCCATTTTTGCTTTACCATAATACAAATATGCATGCCACCCAAACCTACAGTCATGGCCTTCCAGGGACAATAACTTTCTATCTTGTAACATAGTCCATGTCCCTACCCATGTCAAACATATTGCATCATGATACAGCCTTAAGTTTGGTAATTGGAACCCACCTCTATCTTTAGCATCACACATTATTTTCATCTTAATTCTTGGTTTTTTTCCTCCCCATACAAACTTAGACAATTCCTTCTGCCAGCATTTGAATGTTTTTACATCTTTCACAATTGGAATAGTTTGAAACAAAAACATTAATCGTGGTAATACATTCATCTTAACCACCGCTATTCTACCCAACAATGACAAATTTAATACATTCCACTTTTTAATATCTTGCATAATTTGCAACCATAATTTCTCATAGTTATTTTTATAAAGATCAATATTTTTCTTTGTTAGGTTCACACCTAGATATTTTGTCTTTTTCACCACCTCACATTCTATAAGATTTTGTAACTCAGTTTGTTTGTTGTTTGACATATTTTTACACATCACTTTCGATTTATTCTTATTTACATAAAATCCAGCCAAGTCACCAAATTCTTTTACTCTCTGTAACAAATATGGTAGTGTAGTCAAAGGGTCTTCCACTATAAACATCACATCATCTGCAAAGGCCCTATATTTGAAAGAAAAACCTTTGGTTGTTAAACCTTTAATTTCTTTATCTTCCTTCACATTTATTAGTATAACTTCTAAAATCCAAATAAATAACAACGGCGAAAGTGGGCATCCTTGTCGTGTTCCTTTTTCAACTTTAAAATCATCTGTCTTTTCAGTGTTAATTATTAAAGAGGATTTCTGTTCTTTATATATTGACTTAATGAGGTTAAGCATACATTCACCAATTTCAAGATGTTCTAGAACCTCAAACATAAAATCCCAATTTAAATTATCAAACGCTTTTTCCGCATCTAAAAAGAAAAAACCCACTTCCTTTTCCGGGTGTTTATCATAGTATTCTATAGCATCCACTACTACTCTTAAATTGTCCCTTATTTGGCGATTGGGTAAGAACCCTGGATAAGTGGAGGAGTTCTGATAGCCATTGATTTAAAGCTGCAGTTATCTCTTTGTTCATTTCAAAGTTGGGTGAGACCCCTCTAAATTTTAATTTACGCTATCTTACTTTGATTTCTAATAACATTATCTTTGAGCTTTCCCATGTTTCAAATGCCTTTAGTTCATTTAGTTCCTGGGCATTTTTTTTGTTCCATCAAGAGCCGTATTTGCTGTACCTTCAACTTCTTTAACTTTGTTTCTCAAATCATCTATTTTGTTAAATACAGGTGTTATTATGTCTTTGATTTTTGTTTTTTAGTCAGTTAGCATCTCCTGTATTTTTTTTTTTTTGTAATAGAGTCCTCTCTTTTCCTTTTCCCCACATGTACCTCTTCAGCATCTTCCAGCTCCATTTCTAGTGGGGGAGGAGGTGAGGAGTCTCACTCAAAAGATTCCGATTCCACTCTTTTATCTTCAGAAGTTGTTTTTTGTTGTGCTTTTTTGTTCACTCGTGCTTCTTTTGGTTTCCCCATATCTTGGGCTCAGTTTTGATGTTTTCCAGCAGTGAAGAGTTTATTTTTAATTAGTATTCCAAGATAGTGGTGTGGAGGCTGCTCCAGGAGTCACCAAACACTTTGCTGGTCACCATGCCCCTCCTGCCCCAAGCACTTTAAGCTTTCTTCATAGGGAAAGTGTTCCAACCCTTTTATCATTCTAGCTGCCCTTTTATGCACTTTTTCCAATGCTATAATATCCTTTTTGAGGTGTGGTGACCAGAATTGTACACAGTATTCCAAATGAGGTCGCACCATCGATTTATACAGGGGCATTATGATACTGGCTGACTTGTTTTCAATTCCCTTCCTAATCATCCCCAGCATAGCATTGGCCTTTTTTATTGCAGTCACACACTGTCTTGACATTTTCAGGGAGTTATCCACTGTGACTCCAAGATCTTTCTCTTGGTCAGTCTCTGCCAGTTCAGACCCCATCAGCGTGTATTTATAGTTAGGATTTTTGGCTCCAGTGTGCATCACCTTGCACTTGGCCACACTGAACCCAATTTCCATGTTGATGCCCACTCGCTCATCCTTGACAAGATCCCTTTGGAGTGCCTCACAATCCTCCCTGCTTTTCACCACCCTGAACAACTTCATGTCATCTGCAAACTTAGCCACTTCACTGCTTGCTCCCAACTCCAAATCATTATTGAACAAGTTAAAAAGCATTGCCCTGCAGTACCCCACTGCTTACCACCCTCCACTGAGAAAATTGCCCATTTATACTCACTCTCTGTTTCCTTTTAATTAGCAACTTTTTGATCCACAAGAACACTTGTCCTTTTATCCTGTGACTATTGAGCTTACTTAGGAGTCTTTGATGAGGAACTTTATCAAAAGCTTTCTGGAAGTCAAGGTAAACAATATCTATTGGGTCCCCCTTGTCCACATGTTTGTTCACTCCCTCAAAGAACACTAACAGGTTAGTGAGACAAGATCTTCCCTTACAGAACACATGCTGAGTCTGCCTCAATGAGGACTGGTGTAGCCGGCTCTCTACAGACACTGACAAGATCGCTCCCAGGCACCCTCTATGCCCTCACAACAGGTTGGCCCCCTGGTATAACCAGGGATTGCGGCTGATGAAGCGAGAACTATGATGGTTAGAGAGGCGGTGGCGGCATGCCCGCGACGAGGCTACAAGAGCATCCTATAGGACGTTTATGAAAGCCTATGAGATGGCAACCAAGGCAGCTAAGAGGGAATTCTATGCTGCCGAGATTGCGTCCGCTAGCTCACACCCAGCCCAATTGTTTAGAGAGAGAAGAGAAGAAGAGATTGGATTTATACCCCGCCCTCCACTTCCCAAGGGAGTCTCAGAGTGGCTTACAAACTCCTTTCCCTTCCCCTCCCCACAACAGACACCCTGTGAGGTAGGTGGAGCTGAGAGAGCTCTTTCCCAAGCTGTCCTTGAGGGAACAGCTGGTACAGAGCTATGGCTTGCCCAAGGTCATCCAGCCAGGTGCAAGTGGAGGAGTGGGGAATCAAACCTGGTTCTCCCAGATTAGAGTCTGCGCACTTAACCACTACACCAAACTGGTTTAGAACGATTCGGTCCTTAACAGTTCTGCCTCAGGGCAGACCAAATGCTAGGGAATTGGAAATTGGCTGTGAGGCATTTGCGAGCTATTTTGCAGATAAAGTCTTGTCGCTCCACCGTGATCTCCCCGCCACATGTGATACAGTGAGTGAACTCGAGGCCCCTTTCACATCTTCGTTTCCGGGCGTAGATGGGTTTGGCCTGCTCGGCCTAGAGGAAGTTGACAGACTTCTCATGACTGTGCGCCCAACCATGTGCATTCTTGACCCGTGCCCGTCCTGGCTGATTAAACCCGGCCACGAGGGGCTACGAGGTGCCGCTCAGGAAATTATCAACAACTCCCTCTCTGAAGGGAGGTTCCCGGGGGCACTCAAGGAAGCGATGGTCCGCCCTCTCTTGAAAAAACCACACCTGGACCCGGCCAAATTGGCGAACTACCGGCAGATGTCCAATTTGCCCTATTTGGGCAAATTAATCGAGAGGGCGGTGGCATTACAGTTACAGAGTTATCTGGATGATGCTTCGGTCTTAGAGCCCTTCCAGTCCGGCTTTCGCCCGGGATATGGGACAGAGACGGCTTTGGTTGCCCTTACAGATGATCTCCGGCAGCATCTGGATCGAGGCGGTGGGGCGGTGCTGCTCTTGCTTGACCTGTCGGTGGCGTTCAACATGGTCGATCATCAGCTGCTGGCCCGCCATCTCGCCAACATGGGGATACAGGGATGGGCCTTGCAATGGCTTGTTTCCTTTCTCCAAGATCGGGGACAAAGGGTGATGCTAGGGGAGCAGCAGTCCAGGAGGCACCCACTGGATTGTGGTGTGCCTCAGGGGGCAGTGCTCACCCCGATGTTGTCTAACATCTACATGCACCCCCTTGCCCAGATTGCCCAAAAGTATGGGCTGGGATGTCACCAGTATGCTGATGACACCCAGCTCTATCTGATGTTGCGCGGCCAGTCGGACTCTGACCCAGAAGATCTTAACCGGGCATTGCACGCCGTAGCTGGTTGGCTCAGACTGAGTAGGCTGAAATTGAATCCGGCGAAGATGGAGGTCCTGTGTCTGGGTCGGGGTGGTCCGGGGCAGGGGGTCCCGCTCCCAAGCTTTGATGGGGCACCGTTGGTGCCTGCGTCACAGGTAAGGAGTTTGGGAGTGCTCCTGGATCCCTCTTTGTCAATGGAGGCCCAGGTAGCAGCCACTGCTAAGTCGGCCTTTTACCATCTTTGGCTGGCATGGCAGTTGGTTCCCTATCTCGACCACGATGACCTAGCCACAGTGATCCATGTGACGGTCACCTCGAGGCTGGACTACTGTAATGCCCTCTACATGGGTCTGCCCTTGGTGCAAACCCGGAAGCTGCAGCTGGTGCAGAATGCCGCGACCAGGCTAATTATGGGTCTTACAAGACGGGACCACATCCGGCCTGTGCTAGCGGTGCTGCACTGGCTGCCTATAGCATACTGAGTTTGCTTCAAGGTGCTGGTTCTCACCTTTAAAGCCCTATATGGCCAGGGTCCAATATACCTGAGGGACAGCCTTTCCCCGTATATACCCCAGCAGGCACTTTGGTCGGGGTCATGTCATCGACTTTATGTCCCGGGCCCTAGGGAAGCCAGGCTCACCAGGGCCTTTTCGGTGGCGGCTCCAGTCTGGTGGAATGAGCTCCCAGAGGAGATCAGGGCCCTGCGGGATTTAATGCAGTTTCGCAGGGCCTGTAAGACAGAGCTCTTCTGCCAGGCCTTTGGCTAGGAGCCGCCACCAGTAGAAACAGTAGCAACACCCACTGTAATAAAATCTCTAATATGAGCCGGCCCTGAATGCAGCCCAGGCCCGATGGTTATGGTTGGTAGGACCCCAATCCGATAGGAAGCCATCTGATTAGAAAGACTGGAAGCACTTTATTAAGAATTGTAGTTATACATCTGTAATTTCCTGGAATTTTATTGTTATTATTATTATTGTTATTGTTGATTTTAAATTGTTGTACGATGTTTTAACTGGCATCTATGCCCTTGTTTTAACTGGCATATATGCCCCTGTAATCTGCCCTGAGCCCACTTGTGGGGAGGGCGGGGTATAAAATAAAGATAAATAAATAGTTTTTGTTCATCGATGTGCTTACTAATTCTTTCCTTAATAACAGTTTCCACCAACTTACCCATTATTCATGTCAGACTGACTGGCCTATAATTTCCTGGATCTCCTCTGGAACCCTTTTTAAAGATGGGGGTGACATTCGCTACCTTCCAGTACCTCAGGAATGGAGGCAGATTTTAAGGAAAGATTACATATTTTGTGTCAGGAGATCCACCAGTTCACATTTGAGTTCTTTCAAAACTCTAAGATGTATGCCATCCGGGCCTGGTGATTTATTAGTTTTTAAGTTGTTTATCAGTCATAGGACCTCCTCTCTCATCACCTCAATCTGACTCAGGTCTTTCAATACCCCTCCCGAAATCAGCGGTTCTAGAGTGGGCAAGCACTTCTCATCTTCCGCAGTGAAGACAGAGGCAAAAAATGCATTCAGCTTCTCAGCCATTTCCTTATCATCCTTCAGTAATCCTTTTACCCCTTGGTCATTCAAAGGCCCCACTGCCTCCCTAGCTGGTTTCATGCTTTTAATGTATTTGAAGAAAGTTTTATTGTTGATCTTTATGTTTTTTGCGATATGCTCATATTCCCTTTTTGCCTGCCTGATCACAGACTTGCATTTTATTTGCCACAGCCTGTGTTCCCTTTTATCAACCTCACCTAGACTAGCATTCCACCGCTTAACAGAATCCTTCTTACCTTTTACAGGTTTCATTACTTTGCTTGTTAACCATGCTGGCTTTTTTTATACCTATTTGTGTCTTTTCTAACCTGTGGTATATATTTTATCTGAGCTTCTAGGATTGTAGTTTTACTTTTTCTTTCAGTTTTTTCTTCACATGTCTCCTCATTTCAGAGAAGTTACCCTTTTAAAAGTTAAAAGTGGTTGTGTTGGTCTTTTGGGGGAACTTCTTATTTATACAAATGTTGAACTCAACATTATGGTCACTGTTCCCAAGTGGTGCAATCACTTTTACATCTCTCACCAGGTCTTGGGTGTTACTTAGGACCAAATCCAGGATTGCCTTTCCCCTGGTAGGTTCTGTGCCCATCTGCTCCATAGTACAGTCATTGAGAGACTCTAGAAACTCAGTCTCTTTTTCCTGACTTGAACACACATTGACCCAATCAATGTGTGGGTAGTTAAAATCACCTATTATGACGCAGGTTTGTTTTTGTTTTTTTGTCTAGCCACTGTCTTTAATTCATTCATCAATTTATAATCCTCTTCTATCTTTTGATCTGGTGGGCAGTCACAAACTTCCAGTGTTAAGCTTCCTTTTGGGCTCACTACTTCAACCCATAGCATTTCCAGAAGCGAATCCAATTCTCTTACCTCCTCAGTCTTACTGGACTGTATACCCTCTCTGACATACTCTCTGACATACTGACCCCACCTCTAACCCTTTCCCCACATCCTTCCTATAGAATTTATAACCAGGAATCACTGTATCCTACTAATTTTCCTCATCCCCCCAAGTTTCTGAAATACCCACAGTGTCTACTTTTCCCCCAACACCAAGCATTCCAACTCCCCGATTTTACCTCAGACTCTTCTAGCATTTTGATATAAACACCTATAATTTCCCATACATGTTAAGCCTGCAACTTGCTTCTTGCTGCCTTGAGACCTTGCTAGGCAGTCCCTATCATTAGCTACAGTCTCAGTGGACAATTCTAATCCACTTTCTTGTAGAAAAGTAACAGCTACCCTTTCATCTCTTTGAGATGAGCCATCCTAAACCAGAGACTTTTAATCTCCTATGACTTTCCCCCAATATTCAATTTAAAAACTGTTCTGCCAACTTTTTGATTTTAAGTGCCAGCAGACTGGTTCCTTCTCAAGAGAAGTGGAGACCGTCTCTCTTGCACAGCTCCCTCTTGTTCCAAAAAGCATCCTAGTGCCTAACAAACTTGAACCCTCCCCCCCCCCTACACCATCATCTCATCCATGCACTGAGACTCCTGATCTGTGCGTGTATCTCTGGACCTGCACATGAAACAGGTAACACTTCTGAGAAGGCTACCTTGGAGGATCTGGCCTTGAGTCTCCTACCTAGCAGCCTAAATTTTTCCTCCAGGACCTCATGACTGCATTTCCCCACATTGTTGGTGCCAACATGTAACACAACCACTGGCTCCTTTCCAGCACAATCTACCAGCCTATCTAGAAAACACGTAATGTCAGCTACCTTCTCACCAGGCAGGCAAGTCACCATACGGTTAGTACGTGGGTTTGCCACCCAGCTGTCTACCTGCCTAAGGATTGAGTCACCAACTACCAAGAGCCCCCTCCCTGCTTGCTAAGGGATGGTTCCTTGGTGTGAAAGGATATCTGTTCACCAGCTGAAGAAGTGGTCCCTTCTGAGGACACATTCCCCTTATCCTCAGCATGGTGCCCTGTTTCCCTTGACCCTCATGCTCCCTGACAGTGGCAGGGCTGCCAGATTCAGAGTGGGACATATCTAACAAGTCCCTGAGAGTCCATGTGCCTAACTAGGGCTGCCAAGTCCCCCGGTAGAGCGGGGGAAACACCGATTTTTAAAGCTTTCCCCCGCTTTTCCAAAATTGGCCACCGGGGGGACAAAATGGCTGCCAGCAGGGGAACCTCGGAGCCTGCCCTGGCCAGCCTCTTGAACTTCTTAAAAGGGAAATTTCCCCTTTAAGAGCTGAGCCAGCAAGAGAGCCCCGCCCAGAGATTAAGGCGGGACTAAGCTCTTTCTACTGCGTGCAAGGTTGCTGCTGAGTAAACTGCTCGGGTAAGCTGGGGTCTGCGAGCTCTTTTCCTTCTCTGTCTCTCCCCCTCCCCCTCTTTCTTTTTTCTGTCTGTCTGTCCACTGTGGTTTTGTCAAAGGAATAAACTGTCACTTCCAAAGAGGTAAACATCACAAGGAGAGGTTGCCTGTAGAAGGTCTGGGAGTGGGATTGTTTAAAATGTCTTGTCGTGGCTGTTTGGGTCCCCCCAATCCTCATTTCCCTTCTGCAAATAAAAGTTGGGATTCCTCATTTTTATGCCAATTTTCTGTTTCTTTCAACCGTGTCCCCCCCTCCGGCAGTAAAAATCTGCATTTTTAAAAGCATTTGTACATCAAGTAACCGGTATTTTAAATTAGGGATGGATCCAACTAGCTTTTCTGCTGGCGAAAAGGGGAGGACAAAGGTCCTCTTTAGCCACCAAAAAGCCTATGCTGGGTGGGGGGGGAGAAGTTATGGGACTTACATGGACAACAGCTGGGTGAAACAAGGGCCAGAAATAAAGCCTGGGAATTGGGCAAGAGTAAGTGAAAAAGCTGTCTGTCTGTCTGTCTCTCTCTCTCTCTCTCTCTGTCCCCATCCAGCAGAGGTCTATCAGTGGCTATTATTAGCCACAAGGTCTAAATGGAACCCTTTGTCTGGGGCAGTGATGCTCTGAATTCTTGGTGCTTGGGGGGCAACAGTGGGAGGGCTTCTGGAGTTCTGGCCCCGCTGCTGGACCTCCTGAGGGCACCTGGTATTTTTGGCCACTGTTGTGACACAGAGTGTTGTACTGGATGGGCTGTACTGGATGGGCCGATCCACTGTGGCTTCTCTCCTGTTCTTATGATATGAAAATCATATTTAGCACTTGTGTAGCACTGAGGGCTTCATATTCTGCCGAGATGAGGAAGGATTCAGTAGGGCCGTTGCTCAGTGATAGAGCATCTGCTTGACATGCAGGAGGTATCAGCCTCTTCAGCTAAAAAAGGATCAGGTAATAGGTGACATTAAAGATCTCAGCCTGAGACCCTGGAGAGCCACTACCAGTCTGAGTAGTCAATACTGACCTTGATGGACCAATGGCCTGATTCAGTATCAGGAAACTTCATGAGTTCATGTGGAAGCATGTGGAAGCAACATCACAGGATGTGACATCACAAAATGATGTCACTTCCTTTCTCCTGGCTCCACCCCCAAAGTCTCCTGGCTCCACCCCCAAAGTCCCCAGATATTTCCCAAGTTGGACTTGGCAGCCCTATGCCTAACTGACTGTCTCTGCCAGGTCAGCCACCTTGGTCTCAAGGGAGCACAATTGTTCCCTGAGAACCAGGAGCTTCTTGCACCAGGCACACACCCAACACTTCTGTCCAGTGGGCAGATAGTCATATATGTGACACTCTGTGCAAAACACTGGATAGCCCCCAACCCCCTGTTGGCATTCTGGCTTCATAATTGCTTCTAAAATAATAATTATATATAATCCCCCTTTTAAAACCCTTTGTATTTATGTGATTCTCCTTGTGGAAACTCTACTTACCTTACTGGGAACACAAGAAGGCTAGGGCCCTGGCTTTCGGGCTCTTCCTGGGCTTCTTACAGAGCCCCTAGTCTAAGAGTCCCTAGGCTAAGGCTTATGCCTCTGGCAAGGTGCTGCCTTAAATAGAAGCCTCACCCAGCAGAGGGGAGGGCCAGCAGCTATTCAAATTCATCAAGGCAATCCAATTTCAGTTGAACAATGACCCTTTCTCACCCTATCTCATGCAGCCAGGACTCTGCAACAACTCAAAACTCACCCACACACTCCCAAACACAGTCCTCCCACACAATACTATCAGCTAAATCACCTCAGCTGAAAGCAAATAAAAAGCACTCTCCCCTCTTGCAGCTCTATCGCCTGCTCCTTTTCAGAGTTCAGCTGGGTCAGCTCTGCCTCTGGAGAGGTGCTGCCTTAAATAGAAACCTCACTCAGCAGAGGGCTGGGCCAGCAGCTATTCAAATTCACACTGGCAAGCAGCCATGCCTAGCTGAGTCATGCAAGTCAAGTGGTATCAAGTCATCCAGAGGCTGCATGAAGTGTACTGGGATATACACACTGTAAGAAAGTATTTCCCTCTTGTACCTGTTATAATTTTTGGTTAATCTTTTGTTTTGAAGGGTCTGCCATTTGGGAACATTCAGTGCTCACAGAGCGAGTTTGGTGTAGAGGTTAGGAGCATGGACTCTAATCTGGGAAAACCAGGTTTGATTCCCCACTCCTCCACATGCAGCCAGCTGGGTGACCTTGGGTCAGTCACAGTTCTCTCAGAGCTGTTCTCTCAAGAGCAGTTCTCTCAGAGCTCTCTCAGCCCCACCTACCCCACAGGGGGTCTGTTGTTGGAAGGGAAAGGGAAAGGAGATTGTAAGCCACTCTGAGTGAAGGGCGGGGTATAAATCCAATCTCTTCTCTTCTTCAAATCAGTTATTTGGTACTAATAGTTATGGTGCAAAAAATATGTGCATGCCCATAGTAAATTCACCATAGGGCAACATTTTGGGCAAGACTTCAGCACAGTAGGATGGATGACATTCCATGCCTGCTAAACAGTTGATGGGATAGAACTATTGGCTTCATCCTGAATCTTTAACCCTGCATTTTGCAGTATCTGGAAAAAGGCTGGAAGCCAAACAACCATAAACATTCTATAAATCTAACTATGCCAACAGTGTTAAAAAGAGTGCTTTTGATCCTGTCCCATGGTACCAGCCAGAAATAACTGCACTAAACTCAGTGACTGCCCACTGTTCTTAAGTGAGAAGAAGCCAAGCTACTGTGTTTACCAAGAACTTCTGAGTGGTTTTTGGTTCATCATTACAGGGAGGGGAAAAAACTATGCCTTTCAGAGACAAATAAATATGCAATCTACTTTCACCATCAGGTCAAGTTTCACTGACCTGTCTTAAAAGGAATGTTTTTGTCATTCAGATTCCCCAACACATTTCTTTTGTCCAGTATTTGACTAGCTTTAGATCATGTTAATTCAGCTTTCTAGCACTAGCTGGCAACCAGACATGGAGGTTATTTGGGTCTAGAATCAGAACTCGAAGAAAGCAGTAGGTGAGGATCAAAATCTTTCCTTTTCTTTTTTCTTCATACCTTTCTTTTGTGTAACTGGAACTTCTTTAAGCTGTTGTTTGCTATGTCTGGGCAAGCCCATCATGTCTGGAATGCACCTTAAAACAGAATTATCTGGGGAAGTGATCATTAGGCAGCAGGTGGTAAAGGTTTATTATTTTTCCTCCTCCTCCTCCTCCATCACTCCCCCCATTAAACCCCCTCCCCAATAAGCTGAGCCACTGAAAAGAAAGGCACCAATACCTCATAAAAGAAATGTCACAGGCAGCTAGAATACAATCTTCTCAGAATGAGTTTGGAGACAAACAAGAGGATCAAGTATTTGAGCTTCCTGATTAAGACTATAACTCTGCCCACTCTTCTAAGTCTGTATTCTTTCCTCCTTCTAATTGTGATATATGCAACTGTCTATTTTCCTCAGGGAGGGGACATTCTATGTTGCTTTATGTAGCACTTCTTTCATTACATGGTTTATTCTTCAACCTCTCTGAGAACCAGCTCCCTTCCTTCCCTCTACCTCCCTAGCTGCAGTGACATCTTCAGTACCTTTACAGACCTAAGGCTTAGATCCAAAGTGATTTATACAAGCATTTTCACAAAAGTTCCTTAGCAGCCCAAAACAATCAGCATTGCTGAGTGGGAAACTTTCATCCTTACCACTACACATGCAGCTGCTGGTGTGACCTTGGGTCAGTCACAGTTCTCTCAGAGCTGTTCTCTCAAGGTCAGTTCTCAAGTGAGCTCTCTCAGCCTCACCTACCTCACAGGGTGTCTGTTGTGCGGAAGGGGAAGGGATTGTAATCCACTTTGAGATGACTTCAGGTAGTGAAGGATAGTGAAGCCCCAGCTGCTCATGCCCCCACCCCAAGAGGGGGGAAAGAAGAACAACAACAACAGGTTCTTGCCATCCATTTCACTTGCCCTACCTGGGGCTCTGGCAGCTGCCTTCCTTTAGCAGCAATGGCTCCTGGCCACTTTGCATGGGGTGAGAGCCACCCCTTGCATGTCCCTGGCAGTTGGGTGGCAGTGATTCTAGAGCCCCATCCAAGAGTTTTGCTCCAGAATCACAAGACTGCCCCTTTCTGCTGGAAATAGTAAAGTGGATACATAGACGTGAAATCTGGAAACAAGGTGGTCTCTAAAACAAATGGAACTAATGGCATCATTTTACAGCAGCTTAATTTGCCTTCACTGACCTCACTGCAGGGCTAAATCTCACTGGCTACAGACTATTTCTGGGAATGCAACTACCTGAAGGTATGAGACAGCTACTGCCCATTGGTATTGTGGAAAGGCTGTTCTTCTGAAGGAAGCTCACCATGGAGAAAAACATCTCTGAGGGGAAGTATGGCTGCCTGAATTTGTCAGGGGAGAGGCAAACACTTTCCGCCCTTCTCTTGATACTTTCTCCTCAGCCTGTCCTGTGCCTTGCTGAGCAGACCAGTTCCTCATGCAATCAGTCATTTCTCCGCCTGTCCCACAGGGTCCTTCCCCACTGCAGGCCTTTCATCATGAAGATTTGGGCTTCATTTGCAGAAGGGTAACTATTTAGAGACTCTTTTTAACATACGAGCAAGTCTGTGATGGGATTTTATTTTAAACCTTTTATAGCTCACCTTTCTTCAGCAGAGCCCAAGGTCCACAGAACATCTAAAGATTCTTTGGGGTCTGGTTCATACAGGCAGCAGAATGGTGCATGAATGAAATAATAGAATAGAGTGCATCCACTTCAGTGTACGTGGATGATCATGAAGGATCATGTTTTGTAATGTTTCATCAAGCTAAAAAAATCGTGCAAACAAAACAAAACCCAAAGCTACCAGCAAAGAGAGGAAATAGCTCTTTTCTACACACAGTGCTAGTTTTCTGTGTGCATGATTTTTTTTTTTATGGACAAGATTTCAAACTGCAAGGGAGCCCCTAAGCAATTACAGCTACTCAGATACAAAGTGAACCCCATTTATTTATTTATTTATTTATTTGTATTTCTAGCCTGCCCATCCCGCGAGTGGGCACAGGAGGGATTATAACATATTAGTAATACAATAAATACAGTTAAAAATTTAAAATACAATAATAAAGGTGGTTTCCCATTTTCTGTAAAAGTGTTTCTCTCTCTTTTTTTTACCTTAGTGCTGATGATAGAGATAAATAGAAAGACACTGGGAAAACTATGTCTATAAAGCTTCACCTTGCAGCCCTTTTACAGGAGGTATGAAAGTGTCCTAAAATGACAGGAAGGTGGGCACAGTTCCAGGAGGTCTTCTCAGCCACAGTTCCTCAGGTAAATTCTGTGTGAGGGAATTATTTTCCTTGACAAACACACACACACACACACACTGCCCCCCCCTCCCGGCAGAATAATAAGCATTGAAAAGTCTGGTGTTTAATTAAAGGAACATTTTCACCCTTAAAGACTCCTTCGGGGTTTCAGAGGTAGAGTCAAAACTGAATCCTCATTTGAGAACTCTCAAGCAATGCCTGAACTAAAGACTTGAAGAGAAAAGGGGCTGCTTTCATCAGTCAAAGACCAGCAATGTCAAAAGGGTTTCCTGAAGAAGGATCCTGAAGAAGAGCTGCTGTAAGGAAGGTCAGCTGAATGTTAGCCAAAGTGATGCAGCTAGCTTTTAAAGATTTTCCCAAGCCTAATACCATTGGGGATATTCAAATATGGATTTTTAATTCATATTTTTATTTAGGAAAGTACAACATAGAAAACAATATAATTATAACTTAAACTGTTTTACAAGTATGCTAACAAGATAAGACCAACCGCAGAGTTAAAACAAGTAATTATCCTGAATCTATATGCTTTAACTTGCATTCCTGACAAAAATGAAAACAGATCAAAACTTTTTGTCAGTCTAAGCAACCAACAGTGTTTGACTTTTACATGGATCAAGCCAATTTGGTGTAGTGGTTAGGAGCATGGGCTCTAATCTGGGAGAACCCGGTTTGATTCCCCACTCCTCCACATGCAGCTGCTGGTGGGACTTTGGGTCAGTCATGAGTTCTCTTAGAGCAGTTCTCATGAGCAGTTCTCAAAAGAGCTCTCTCAGCCCCATCTACCTCACAAGGTGTCTGCTGTGGGGAGGTGAAAGGAAAGGAGATTGTAAACCACTCTGAGACTCCTTCCGGTAATGAAGGGCAGTGTATAAATCTAATCTCGTCTCTTGTCTTCTCTTAAAACCCCTTGTTAATCAGGGCTGCCAAGAGCCACTATGGGTCCCTCGACGAAGAGTCCACCTGCCCCCCTCATCTGATCCTGATCCAAACCAAATATCATAAGAAAACAAATCACTTGGCTTGCTGGTACCATGAATCTATAGTAATAAAAGAATCAGCCTGTCTGTCCATCTGTTATTTACTTACTTTATTTATAGCCCACTTTCCCCCCCCATGGAGTTAGGATTACCAGCTGGATTAGGAAATACCTGGAGATTTTTGGGGTGGAGCCTGGGGTTGGTGGGATTTGGGGAGGGGAGGAACCTCAGCAGCTTATAATGCCATAGAGTCCACCCTCCAAAGCAGCCATTTTCTCCAGGGGAAGTGATTTTTGGTCACCTGGAGATCAACCTGGAGGTTGACAACCCTAAATGGGGCCCCAAAACAGATTACATGTTCTCCTCCTCCATTCTATCCTCACAACAGCCCTGTGTGGTAGGTTAGGATGAATGTGTGTGACTGGCCAAAGGCTACTCAGCAAGCTCGCAGGCATAACTCATCAGAGAATAAAGCTAGGAGACTCAACATTGGCCACCAGCTGCAGGATGATCCATGAGATTTCCAGGGTCAGAATTGAAAGGCATGGGAAAATTGGGGCCCAGGTAAGACAAACCACAACCACACCATGCTATTTAAAATTGGAAGCCAAGGGTCCCTGTTTGTGGCAGAAATAACTCAGAAAATAATGCCACATGTTTGAAAACTGGCCACCAATCATAAAATGATGATGGAAGCTGCAATGCCAAAAATTAAGGGAACTGGAACGCTTTGAACAAGGTTATCTTCATGACAGACAACATGTAATAAGAGGGCTTTTAAGCAACCTGTAACATGTCTCTAATACTTAGTTCCCAGTATGCCATGGAAGGTTACAGGGTGAAACACTCTCAGCGAGACATACCTCACAGGGTTGTTGAGAGGATAAATGCAAGACATAAATGAAGGACAGGAGAACAATGCAGGTTTGGGTCCCCATTGGGGAGAAAGACATAATTTTAATAACATTACAAAGGCCTATTAGATCTTTCAACAACACAATAATAATGATGATGATTATAGAATAATTAACAGATTTATGTTTCATTACTATGCATGTAAAGAATGGCAGGGGAAGTATCCTTTTACTACTTTGCAGGGCTTTTTTGGTAGAAAAAGCCAAGCAGGAGCTCATTAGCATAATAGGCCACACCCAAACATCAGAAACTCATTAGCATATTAGGCCACACCCCTGACAGCACAGCTTATTAGCATATTAGGATCTAGAATCTAAAAGATCCCAGGCACTTCAGCATCACCTTTCTAGCCTCCTACCACCCCCAAACCAGACAGCCGAGGAAAGGTGGTGCTGAAGTGCCTGGGATCTGAAGGATCCCAGGAACTTCAGCATCGCCTTTCTAGTCTCCTACCCCCCCTCCAAAAAATCAGGAAGGGAAGCAGGCATGTTTGCCTGGCTGCTCTTGGTCCCCCCAGCCAGCCCATCAAGGCACGCAGGCTGGGGAGAATGAGGGCAGCCAGGCAAACATGCCTGCTTCCCTTCCTTGAGCCTCTCCGCTTTTGTGGAGAGACTCAGAGAAGTGCAGGGGGGGCATGGGTAAATGCCTTTCTCTCCCTCCCCCAGATCCGGGAGGGAAAGAAAGGCATTTTCAATGTGCCTGGGTTCCCCTCCTGATCTTGTTGCACCTGGAGAAGATCAGGAGGGGAACCCAGGCATGTCTGTATGCCTGCCCTCTTTCAATGTGCTTGGGTTCGCTGCCTGCCCTTTTCCAGCTGCAACATGTCAGCTAGAGAAGGGAAGGCAGAGATAGGTTTTTCCTTGTCAATTTCACTCTCAGCTGACTGGCCCCGAAGTGAAATTGACAAGAAAATCCCTAGGGGCTTCCCAGAGGGAAAGAGGGCATTTTAACATGCTGCCTTTCCCTCTTGTATGTAAGGTGGGGAGGGCAGCATGCTCTGTAGCCATGCATGCCAGAGGTTTTGGTTGTAGGCATGGCCAACTCAGGAGCCAGCTGGAACTCTGTTCCTTCTCATACCTGCCTGAAAATAGCCCTGCAACTTTGTTAAATCATGGGGAAATATTAACTCTACCTCTTCTGTTCATAATATTAACAAAGGTTTGCTACGGTACTACTTTTAAGTACATTCTGTCACCAAGCAGAATAGGGATGAGAAGGTCTTGAGACCAAGAAGTGCAAATAAAGGGGGGGGGGGTGCATGAAAAAATTAGGTGGAAGGAGACAGAAATGAATGAGAAATGTGTGAAGAAGAGATTGGATTTCTATTCCGCCCTTCACTCACTTGGAGTCAGAGTGGCTTACAAACTCCTTTCCCTTCCCCTCCCCACAACAGACACCCTGTGACGTAGGTGGGGCTGAGAGAGCTCTGAGACAACTGTCCTTGAGAGAACAGTTGGTACAGAGCTATGGCTTGCCCAAGGTCATCCAGTAGGTGCAAATGGAGAAGTGGGGAATCAAACTCGGTTCTCCCAGTTTAGAGTCCGCACACTTAACCACAACACCAAACTGGCTCTCAGACCAAACTGGCTCTCAGAGGCAGAGAAATCAAGGAAATGAGAGGGAAAGATTGTTATATCTTGCTGCAACAACACCTAACTACCGTTTTGCAAGATCTGGCTGAGCTGGGTGTGATGAAACAAAGAGAGAAAAGCTAGACTATTGGAGAAAATGACCTGCAGGCTGGCATGTTCTGTATCAACCATCAGCATGCTGTCTTGTCTGCTTCAGTGCTGGCTTAGTCAATGAGCTTAGCATGATTTGTAAGACAAGTTTGCGACAGGCCCAATTTGCATCTAGCGTTCACTCCATTGTTTTATCAAACCCACACTGAAACCAAAAAAAATGTGGCTCAAAACCACATTCGAATACCTCTGGCCAACACTGTACTGACTGCAGAGTCACCCCTGAATGGCCATAAAATGGCCATAAATCTATGCAGATGGCACCAATAAAACAAGAGATCAAACAGAGTGATAGTGGCATGCAGTCTGGACACTGCCATAAAATCCAACAAAGTGAAAGTGGCATGCAATGTGGAGGGGAATTTCTGTTCCAACGTGGGTTTGGTAGAACAGCAGAGTGAATGCTAGATGCAGAATGGGCCTCAGTCTTGCAGAAAGACTGGTCTAGCCTACAGTAAGGTGCTTTTTGCTATGCTCAGACTTTCCTGCATCTCTAGTGACTCCAGGTGACTTTGGCCCCCCGAATTTTGTCCTCCCAGTCCCCCTCTGTAAGCGACCCTGTTAATATGTTCATTCATATGCTTTTGTGCCTTCATATGAAAACAAGTGTGGGAAAAGGATGCAGTGAGAGTAATAATGCACAGCCAAATGCATAACCAAACTACAGATTCCACCATTCAGAAACTAGTTTATCAGAAACTGCAGTCAAATGAGCAGTTTGGCCTGATATAGTTGCTTTACCCTAACAGATTAAATGGGCTTGTTCACACATCCATGTCTGGCAGCTGTTCCCCAGTTGTACTTACCCTGTTGTATGATGAGTTGGATACAGAGTAAATAGCCACCAGAGACAATCAGGTGCTTGCTGATCCCCATGCATAGATCCTGAATTTCTGGATGTTTGAATGCTCCTGGTACACACTCAAACCAGTTCAGAAGTGACAGCCTTCAGTTCTGGTTTTGCTGTATTTTGTTTTAAAATGGTAGAGCACATGTGCCCCCAAGAAATGTTCTCAAACAAAGTCAAAGCTGTTATTTTTTTAAAAAATGACCCGACTGCATGCTCCGTGGTTGATGTACAGCACTAATCTGAATGGTCAACCCCAGAAAAGTGCACAGTGAAGCCAGATCAGGGTGGGAATATGATTGAAAATCTCCATCACGTTTTGTGGCATGCCCAAACCACATTAGTGGCATGCCCAAACCATGCCAACCTGCCTGTCTGACTGCAGCCTAGGATCACTATACTTTTTAGAAAGATTGGGGATATGACCTCCCTCATCTTGAAAAAATAATGGGAGATACTATATCAAGCTAAGCAATGCTTTTTGGGAAAAAGATTTGTGTTTCATTATCCCCTATAGCAAGACATAAACTTCCATTGATACATTGCTTTTCATTTGCACTGCCTTTGGCCCAATGCTGACATGAGTATTTGAACTGAACTTTTTACCTAGGCTGTGGTCAGATGTGCAGTTTGATCCGCTGTTGCCTTGCCTCTAATTGATTCAGGTTATTTTGTAACAGAGAATCAGACTCACCCCCTTTAGCACTCTTCAAAGCACTTTTACTTTGTCTTTAAGTGGTCAGCCAGGGAGCGAGGCCATCAGCCATTTTTTGTTTATTTGTCCTTTGAGCGTGCCCACAAGTGCAAATGAGCCTGCTGGGATATGTAGTTCATGGGGCATTTTTTTAAAAAAAAGTTTGTCCTCTGAGCATGTGCACAAGCACTGATGAGCCTGCTGGGATATGTAGTTCACTGCTGTCTTCCCTCTCTAAAGTTTTCATGCACAGAAAAAAGCTGAAGTACAGAGGTGCCTTCCTTTGAAAGTTTTTATAAAGAAAACAAAGTTTTGAGCAGCCCCTGTGGGAGAGGGAGAGAGAGGGGTGTAGATATGCAGTTAAGCACACATTGCTAACTAGTGAAAAAAAAAGGGTAGCCAGAAAACAAGAGAGCAGTCAGGCCTGCCTGATGGCTTGGGTGCACAACAGAATGATCAGACAACAGGAAATCCATTTTGGAACTAGCTCAGACCAACGGGACCAGACTTTCACAGGTATCAAAGAAACACACAATAAATGGGACTCAGACAATTGGGGCACAACAGACTGATGTTGCTGTCTGATCATGCATTTTAAATCTGTAAGGGAACAGCAATGGCAATGGATCAAACTGCACATCTAATCACAGCCCTAATGTATTTAATACACTGGGGAAAATATGCCAGTTCTAATTCCATTTCCTCATTGCATTATTTAGAATGTAGCCTGTTTAGTGACAGTTTTAGGAAAGCTAAGCTCAGACTGTGACCTTTGGGAGAATCAAAATACCAAATGTTTTATGTTCCTGGATTTTCAGAATCATCCACTGTATATTTAATCACAAGATCACCATTCAGATTTTTTTTTAAAAAAAAATCTACTTTCTTGTGTCTTTTTACTAAAATACAGTCATTTTAAAAAGCCTTGTACAGCAAATAAATAAATAATATCAAAATCTGAATATGATTTTGCATCATCTTCCATCCTATTCATACTTTACTCTGATGCAGCTTAGAGGACCTTGGTAGCAACCTGTTAACCTTATACATGCCCCTCTTTTACTGGTGGTAGTAGTACTTTCTATCAGCCTGCAAGACGTATCATCTGGTACGTCAACATAAAACTAATCAGGAGTATTCTCCAGTGCCACCTTGTATCCATCTTCAAACTGAAGAGGGGGAGATTGCTACAAATACTATCGTGGAAGTGAATTTCATAAAGTCTAGGAAGAAGCCTCAGCCTAAACCATAAATCTTGGCCCTCAATCATTTTAGCTCATTCATCCATGGCTTGGATCCAAACTAGATATTTCTGCAGATGCAAGGATGTCCACTCATGAAGTATGACTTTCCACACAAAAGGTGTGGATAGGCAGAGCATTCACAGCTCTTCCCTTGAAACCACTACCACTCCATTCTCACCTGTTTTCTCAACCAGGTTTGCTACCAGACTAGAACCTGGATGGAAGAAAATTGGAAAGGAACTGCCAAAACAAAGCAGAAGCTACAGTGAAGGTAAGATCTTTAACATGTAAAAAGTTAATGTTTAATCTTAACTTGAAATATTCATTTACCATCCAAGATGTTCATGGACCCCCAAGTTGGGCCTTTTACTAGATCACCTCAGTGTTTGTTTGTTTGTTTGTTTAAATTCAGATTGAATGCCATGTTTGTACCTATGTATTAACTGCTTCTGCAGGCTTTCCTACTTAAATTAACTTTGTCTGCTACAATTGTATATTTGTGAAGAGAGCCAGTCAGATCAGCTCTTCAGCATGATGTAGGACAAGTCACATCGTTGCCAGGTGATGCCCCAAAATAACTACAAGTCCCATGAGGCAGTGTGAGAATGAATTGATCTGAACAGTTACATAATTTTCCTGTTTATGTACTCCATGTGTTCTTCATATGCCTTTTGTGCTTTAAATCACTCCTCCCCAAATTTGCATTTGATTGAGATGGACCCATATTTAGTCCCTGCTCTCACCCATAGTTTGGTCCTAAGAGAAAAAATTTTCTATTTGTTGCAAAAGGCTTCTCTACCTGCCTTTGGCACTATGTTGTGGTAGTAGTTACTTTTATATTCTGCCTTCCTTTGTGGTTCAAGGGGCTTACAAGAATAGTTAAAAATATTTTTAATTAAAACAAAAAAATAGCAACCTCCAGGTATCTCCTTCAAAAAAAAGAAAAAAACTTGCCTGCTATTCAAACTCCCTCAAAAGCCCTAGCAAATGGGCAAGCCTTGCAGCACCACCTGGAAATCTCCAAGGAAGGGGCCCCCTCAGGGAGCCCATTTCATAGATCCATAGCCATGATAGAAAAGGCCCTGGCTCTGGTTAATGGTAGGATAACCAGCAGATGGTTGCCTGACTACCACAGTTGGCACAAAAGGATATATGGGGGAAAGCAGTCCTTTAAATATGTAGGCCCCAGGTCATGAAATTCTGTAAAGGTCAAAACCAGCACCTTGAACTGAACTCAGAAACAGACTGGCAGTCAATATAGCTGTTTCAAAATGGGCAACACATGTTCTCAGTGGCTAGCCCCTGTTAATAGTTGGGCTGCCACATTCTGGAGCAGTTGCACTTTCCAGGTCATCTTCAAGGGCAGCCCCACATACAGCACATTGCAGTAATCTGTGAGGTTACAGAAGAATGGATTAGCATGGCCAGGTCAGTTGAGTCTGGGTAAAAAGACAGTTGATGAATCAGATGCTTCTGATAGACAGTGCTCCTGGTCACAGTGCCAACCTGCTTTTTAAACAGCAAGCCAAGCGAGCACTCCCAAACTCTTAACCGGCTCCATTTAGGACAAGTGGATTAATTCCCTCTAGAATATTCACCTTTCCAACCAGCATTACCACTGTATTGTCTGGATTCAGCTTCCATTTGCTCTGCCTTAGCCACCTGGGTTTTAGCCACTGTGTGACACACTGGATGGACCACTGGCCTTATTCAATATGGCATCTCTTATGTTCTTATAACCACAGCCTCAAAACATTGGTTCAGAACCAAAAGAGACACCTCTGGAGGTTTAAATAATGAAAGACAGAGCTGGGTGTCATGTGGATATTGATGATACCCAACCACAAAGCTCCAAACAATCTCATTCAGTGGCCTCATGTATCAATTAAAGAGCGTGGGTGAAAGAGCAGAACCCTGAGGAACTCCACAGGATAAATGCCATACAGTTGATTCTGCCACTCTGGTGGAAACTCTTTGTGTCTAGTTAGACAGAAAAGTGTGAAACCACGGAAGTCTACACCATTAATATCAACTCCGTATTCAAGCCAGTGAGTAAGAATGGAATGGTCATCTGTGTCAAAGGCTGCTGAAAGGTCCAACAGTATCAACCAAGGAGATTGTTCTCTGTCTGCCTTTAAATGAAGATCATCCCGCAGTGCAACTAAAGCCATCTTGGTACCAAACAGCAGACTGAAATGGGTCAAGGGCAGATGTGTCATCCAGGAAATACTGGAGCTGCTCTGTATCCATAATGCTTCTTCTCAGAGTGTGACTAGGTACAGGACTGGATGGGACACCTGCTTTTCACTGTTCTGTAGAAGAGGCTACTTTTGCTAGTGCAGCTTTTTATCCCATCCCCTCTTCTTATTAGTATTTAACAAATGCAGATACAGAAGAGCCCAGTTGCTTAATGCAGCTGCCATCCCAGTGACAGTATTTTCTACCTGAGATTGTCAGTGTTGTTTTAAAACACTGGGCTTAAACTAAAGACAATTGTGGCCATCTCTGAAAACCTGCAAGCTTACAACGGCTCTTAGAAATTTAGGACACTGTGCACACAGGTTGTAAAGGTGAGGATTCAAGAAGACAGCATACAATCTCTCAAGATTGTGTCTATATTTCTATGGTCAAAATATCTGTTTTACACACCTCATCTGAAAAGCACTGCTGAAGGGGCCAGACACAAGGTAATGAGTTCATAGAAGGAGATAACTATGCTGGAGTTTGGCTCTCAGGTTACCCACCCCCCAGCACAACATTATTAGAAATCCCTAGAACTGCATTGAATCGGTGAGCTAGCCATGGACTGCAAGACTCCCCAATGCAAAGGCAGATTTTATCTTTCCCGAAGCCAGACCAGCTTAACTTTGGAATGCATGCTAAATCCAATAAGTGCAAGAGTTAGTTGAGTAAGTAATTTAAGAAGTGGGTACACCCCACCATATACACACAGACACTCCTGTCAAACCTATACAGAATTAAACAAAGGACCTGCCATCTTTGTGAGGGAAGCAGTTTTTTCCTCATTTCCTAAAAATGCAAAAACTAAACTGAACACAAGTACAAATGTCTGGACTTTATGGCTCAACTGTGTACTCTATCCATCTGCATAGTTTGCCTCAAATGAGGAGATCCAATAGGACTGGCCAACATTAATTGGAAATGCCACATTTTGAAATGTGTTTCTTTATCTTTTAAACTATAGTCCCCCACACACACACATACACACACACTATATGTATAACTCCAATTAATTTTTACTTGTGTCCTAAGTGACATCAAGCATATATGAAATGGGGGGCGGGATGTGGAGGTATGAACTTGGCAGTCTCATTGTTGTGTAATATTTTGTGAATTTCAGTATGAACACATGAACTAAAACTGACCTTTGTTTTCATATGGCATGCTTTTAAACACTGTTTTCACGTGGTTTGCAATATTGTTCTCCTCTCCTCCATCCTGTGAAATACCCTATCTTTTCCTTGTGGCTCAAAGTGACTTACAATTCCTTTTTTTTAAAAAAAAAATACAAAGTAGAATAAAATCCTAATTAACCCTCCTCCCTCATAAAATGCTTGCAGTTTACGCCCCATTAAAAACGCTGGAGATAAAAATGGCTTTCCAGCACCTCCTAAAACCTTGTAAAGGTGGCAATTCCTCACCTCCTCAGGGATCCCTTTCCACAAAGTGTGAGCTGCAACAGAAAAAACATGGAGTCTAGCTGATGCCACGTGGGTTACTTTATATGGGGAAAGAACCAGAGGATGGCAGTCTGAGGAGCCTGGTCAGTGCACGGGGACATGCAGAGTTGAATCCAACCAGTTTTTTCCGCTGGTGGAAAAGGGAGGAAGGGGTCCCCTTTGACCACCAAAAAAGCTATGTTTGGGATCATGGTACCTGCATGGACAAAAGCCAAGTGGAACTGTAGCTGTAATAAGGAATTGTCCATGCTCTGTCTATATTTAAAAACAACAACATCATAGTGTTTTAGTAAAGAGAAAGAGGGATGAGTGACCAAAAGTATTCAGAGTGGGATCCATATGCCAGTGCACTCAACTCTCAAGGAATAAGTTCTGCCTTCTCAGCTACTAAAAATGCTATCCTAAGCAGAAATTATACCCTTCAAAATCAACTGAAATCAACGGCTTAGAAGGGTGTTACTGCTTATGAGGAAAGACTAGGGTGTGCACCAAAAAAAATGCTATAGTTCCAGATCTGGACTGGGGGTGAGTTGGTCTTTTCCCATAGTTGCTTTTTTTGGAGGTAGTTCAGGACCATTATTTTCAATGGGGAATGCAGGGCTATTTGGGGGCAGGAATGCACAGGAACGGAGTTCCAGCTGGCTTCTGAGTTGGCCACACCTACAGCCTCCCCCACCTTAGGTTCCCCAGGTGCCTCACAAGCTGTGGGGCGCCTGGGGAAGCCAAGCTAATCCAGGGAGAGAAGACAGTTTAAACTGCCTTCCTTCCCTTGGGTTCCCCATGCACCCTGCAAGCCACAGGGCACCTGGGGAAGCCAATCCTGGGAGGGAGCTGTGCTGCCAGGGGTGTGGCCTAGAATGCTAATGAGTTTCTGCTGCAGGGTATGGCCTATTATGCTAATGAGTTCCTGCTGGGCTTTTTCTACCAAAAAACCCCTGGGAGAATGTATACAAGGTCTGGGACAGCTGTTTATAAAGATAATGCCACTGAATATGCACAAACCCAATCCTCACTATAATCTAAACATCCCTCAAATTTTAAGTGAAGAAGAAGAAATTGTATTTATACCCTGCTTTTCACTACCCGGAGTCTCAGAACAGCTTACTATCTCCTTTCCCTTCCCTTCCCCACAAAAGACACCCTGTGAAGTAGGTGGGGCTGAGAGAGCTCTCTCAGGAACTGCCCATAAGAGAATAGCTCTGAGAGAGCCATGACAGACCCAAGGTCACACCAGCAGCTGCATGTGGAGGAGTGGGGACTCAAACCTGGTTCTCCCAGATTACAGTCTGCGCTCCCAACCACTACACCAAACTGCAATTCCAGGGCAGAGCCAACACTCCTGCCCTGCCCAAGGCCCAGGAACCACCCACATAGTTGCTGTTGGCTGTGACTCCCCAGGCCCACCCTCCCTTTGCAGACAAGGTGATTACAGGGCAGGGCCAACCTGCCCACTCTGCCTGGGAGCCACCCTGCCTGGGAGTCACCCAAACTTAAGAAGAAGTCCCTGGAAAAATCTTGGCCATGCAATGATAGCAATCACCTTGATGAGAGACGAGTCAGACCCTGTGCCACACCACAGATACCCAAAGTGAAATACAGGGGGAGAGAGGGATGGAGCACATTCAGCAGGAATGGTGTACCAAACCCACCACCACCTGCCAACATCCTAATCCCAGAAACATTCAACTAAGGGTGTGCCCTGCAATCAGTCACCCTGCCAGAAGAGTGGGCAAAAGGGGATGGATGTGAGTGGGCAGTGTTGCCTGGGTAGTAAAAGGAGCCAAGGGAAGGAAAACAAGTTGCCTTGGGAAGTTGGATTTGGTCGACCTGCTGTGCCTGCCCTGCCCCCAGAATTAGCCTGCCAGTGGTCTGGACAAAAGGAAATAGCTCTGAAAAAAAAAATCACGAGCAGGGAATGCAACCAACATTCTGGGTCCGTGTCCCCTCAACCACAGTGCCCTCCTCACCCCCCAGCACCAGAACATCAAGGACATCATTGGATGTCTTGGCACAAGCACAGGTAATACGGGGTGATTTACACAGGCTGCTTCCAGAGGCGGGTGTTAATACCATGAGGGGGAGAATGTTGATCCAGATGGTTCTTTTGGGTGAGGCTGACTTTGTGTGAGTTGGCTATAGGGCAAGCCAAATCCCACCTGGCAGAGGTGGCCATTGTCCCACCCAAGTACCCCATGGGCCATATGGATCACCTAGAGAGGAGAAGGAATGGGGGACACACGGGAGGAAGCCTAGAAGCCTTGATCTTACTCCACCAGATCTAAAATGTGATGGCCAAGCAGGGGGAGGTTGACCTTCAGGCGAGAGTGGTGGGGGTTGAGTATGCCTCCCAGGTGGGAGAATACCCACTTGCTCTGGACCCTGGAGGGAAGGCATGAGAGGGTATTCATGGCCACCCTAGCGAGGTCTGACCAGATGATGGTCTTGTGCAACCAGTAGCCAAGGGGGTCAGAGTTAGCGGGCTTGGGGGACTCTGCGAGATACTCTCTGACCATCACCTCAACAGAATCCTTCACCATTGCCTTCCTGCTCCCCCTGCTGGTCTCCAACTTCACTACTGACATGCAGAACTGGCTCACCTGTCCCTTGGAGGGCTCTGCCCCCTCCTCCTTCCTCTCCTTCCTCTCCTCCTCTTCCTCCTCCAGGATCTCCACACCCCAGGTTCCTCCACCCACTGTTGCCTCTGGGACATCTGCTGTTCTCAAGTCTCCACACCTCTCTGCAGAGCTCACATTTCTACTGTAGGAGCTGTGCACTACAGAGGGTGATGCTGCCCTTTATCCGGGGGTCACACATGAAGGCCAGCTTGTACTCAAGCTCATCGCAGAGAGGATGCAACCTGTCATGGATGCTCACCCATAAGCAGTCCACCAGTGCCTTGACCCATGGGAGAAATGGCGTCCCCTCAGGGCCTGGCTGCACTGCATAGTCCAGTGCCCATTCTTGGCCTTGAATGAGGGGGAGGGCTTGTCTTAAGTTGGCTGTCTGGGCACAGAGAACATTGGTGGTGTCCTGGGATGGCTTCAGGACATGCACCATTTGGGAGAGGGTAATTGGAGCTGATGCTGAGCTCCTCTTCCCTGTGCAGGATAGTCACAGAGGAGATGACATCCTGCACTGCCCTCTTCTGCTCCATCAAATGCATAATCATGGCATATGTGGAGTTCTACCAGGTGGCTATGTCCTGGATGAGCCATTGTTTCTGTTCCTCCCTCCTCCTGCCTTTCTGTCAGTAGACCCTCAGCCTTGATGCTGTGCAAGAAGTGGTCAGCCGGGCACCAACAAGTTTCCAGTGGGGCCCTTATCTCAAGGGTGGTAGTGCCCCAGGTTCCCTTTGCAGTGCTCCCCAGTCCTAGGCAAATGATGTTCTTCATGCATGCACCCCTTGCCACTGCCTGCATGTTGGCGCTGGCACCTGTAACCAGGTAGCCATGGGTGATATGTCTGCCACTGAACCACTCCCTCAGTGTACTCTGTATCATTGTGGCAATGTTTGTTGCCATGTGGTCTGCATCCATCCCGTGTGTGGAGGAGAACCATCTTGTAGCCAGGTGGTAGGCCTCTCCCCTCCTGGGGCATGGCCATGGTCTCACTTCGGAGTTCCTTTGATTGCCACCAGTGGGCTGTGAGGGAAAGGTAGCTGTGGTGCCATCCACTTCAGAGGTCCACCATTCAGTCTCATGCTTTGGAGAGCTTGGCCTTGACCAGCTCCACCATAGAGTGATGCATGGAGGGTAACGCTGACTGGATCATGGTCCTCCTGGAGGAGACGGTGTACCAGGGAACCAGGTGATACATGAGGGAGAACAGTTGGCCACCCACAGCAATAATTGCAAAGTGAGTTTTTTTTTCCTGAGCCCTCTCCCTTGCTATTTACTTGGCACTGGTGGCTTCCCCATGAACATGACCTTGGGGAGGGTGGCTTGCCTTGCAGTCTCAATCCTAACCATGGTGCCTGGAGCCTTTCTTTGAGGGGCTTCCTGTCCCCCCCCCCCCCACTTCCCCCTGCTGGGTGGGAGCAGGCCAGGTCCCTGAGACTAGAACAATTCCCCCAAGGCAGGGTGTGCATAGGAAAGCAGCAGACAGGCAGAGATGGCCCCAAAAGGAAAAGCAGTCCAGGGTGTGTTGGGGTAAAAAAATGGCAGTGAAGCCCCCGCCCCAAGCAGCCCAAAAAGAAAAACCTCAAAGAAGGAACACTCCCTCAAGGCTTAGCTGTAACCCAAAGTAGTTGGTTTTGTTTTTCCAAGCTGACCCAAAGGAGTCCCAATCATGCAGTTTGTGCACATCCCTCGTGGGGGTTATCAGGTGAAGGGAAAGGGAAAATAGTGTAGAGAATTAGAGCCAGAAAAATGGGTGCCTTTCACAAGTTTCCTACTGTGCAACCGGGCCTATCCAGGCAAGCAGCACAACTGGGCCATAGTTCTCCTGGGTAGAAGGCACCAGGGGTAGAAAAACTGAAAATGGGGAGAAGATAATGGTAGCTTGGCTGGTGGATGGAAAGGAGAGGAGGCAGGAAAGGGGGAGATTCTGTGGAGGTTTTCAAAGAAGGGAAAGAGGAAATAGTGGAGTCCTTGCAGGTTCCCACTTGTGTCCTTCTAAAACATTGCTAAAGGTTACATAAAGCAAAAAACATGGCCCTCAGTGGAAGATGGACAATGGACCTCTGCAGTTATACACAAAGTGTCTGCTTCTGAGCAAGGCTGCCTATGTCAGTGTTCAACAGGTTTGCCATCCTTTATAAAGATAAGGTCTTATGTATAGCTGTGTAGAAGAGAACAGCCTAGGCAAAAGTGCATCTTCTCCATTATCTGGCTATATCCCTCGTAGGGAATGCCTGTGAAAGACCCACCAATCCTGTCCTGTCCTGAGTGCTTCCTTCATAGTTTTCTTTTTCATATTTATGAGTCTAGCTAAGAAAACTGCTAAGACTGAATACATACCAATGTATATTTTAAGAAGGAAAACAATGTCCTTTTCCTTCCTTTCTACTGCCATAAACAAGTTCCTGCAGATAAACTATAGAAATTTGTCCTAATACTGTAGGGTCTTATAATGGCTGATCAAAAATTAACCACAACAGTATAAATTGTGTAACTATAAGCCCTAGGCTGACTCTTTCAGTCTTTTGAAAAATGTACTGCAAATGTACACAAGCACAGAGAGAGAGAGAGAGAGAGAGAGAGAGGCAGGCTTCTGGCCTTAATGGGAAAGAAAAAGGAAGAAAGAGAAAGAGTATTGCTTTTAATCCATTGTTTTTCCCCTTACCCCCCCCCCCCCCCCCCCCAGTCACTCAACTGGGAAATAATCCTAACTGTTCTTTCATTTCTTCTTTGAAAATAAAGCAGGGGAGACCTGCATCCTGTTTCTCTTTATTATCACCTCAGTCCTGCATTTAACAACCCAAAGCAGTTTGTTCCACCTCTTTCTGGATACTACTAGTAGGGTTGCCAAGTCACTTACTGTAAAAAGTGGGGGCGAGCTGATCTCTGTCTGGGACATCTGTGTGTGCACTTTGCGCGTGTGCGCTGCGATGACATCTATGGTGCCATAGAGTTTTCAGGACGATTGCTAGAGCATTGCCCAGCAACGTGCCCAGCATGATGATGTCACTTCTGGGCGATGTCATCACGCCGGGCACATTTGCCCAATCTGGCCACTACGGGGGTTCCCCCCGCCGGCTGGATCCAGACCGGTGGATTCAGGGCCCTTTAAGTGGAGGAATCACTGCCCCCCAGGGGGACTTGGCAGCCCTAACTACTAGGTATTCTTTGACAATACATCCTTTGTTTTCCCTTGTTATCTTAAGGGCAAGGGGGAGTTTTGAGATTTAAATCAGATTTTAAAGGGTTACCAACTCACTGGTGGCTTTCACTAAGTCACAATTGCTCAGTTTCTGCCATCCCTGTGGTGAAGATAGTAAGACTGGCTTACTTCACAAGCTTGTGGTTAAAATTATTGAGTAAAACACTTCAGCCTCTGCCCTTCCATCTATCACTGGATCCACTAGACAGCTTACAATCCATTTCAAAAAGAAAATTACATGGATAATGTATGTGAAGAACTTTGGGAAAGTATGCTTTAAAGCATCAAAGATTTTTTAAGCCTTTTTTCAAAAAGTCATTTATCTTATAAATAATATTCCAGTTACACTGGAATCTTGCACAAGCAGTCTGCTACAGCTTTGTGGTAGGACCACAAAGATGCTAGCAACATATGCACCTTTAACTTCCTAAACATTTCATTATGAACCTATATGAAGCTGTCTAACACCAAATTCAATGATTGGTTATCTAGTTTAATGTCATCTACTTCGACTAGCTGCAGGTCTCCAGAGCTTCACCTAGAGAAAGTTCTTTTCCAGCCCATCCTTCAGTCAAACCTAAACTGGAGAGGCAAGGGACAGAACCTGGGACCATCTGCATGCAAACCATGTGCTCAGCTGCTGTGCCACAGCTTTTCTGATAGCTATCTGTTCCTGATAAATTTCACATCTGAATATCTTCTGAAGACATAAGTTCCAACAGATCCCAGCAATCATCCTGTCCTCCTACTACATAGCCCAACCCATCCTTGCTTGGAAAACGAACTCTTATAAACTCACTCAGAAATTACCGAGCGGAATGAGTGAAACTATTTGGTAGCTCTTTTCAGCAAATTATCCTTAAAAAAGCAGATACTTTTATTTAAAAAAACACACCTGTGATTTTTTTTTCATTTTAATCAAGAAGACAGAGGCATTGCAAGAGATAGCCACTGGTTAGAAGAAATGCTCAAATCAAGAGCAATGAAGCACATACACAAATGTAAAGCTTAATCTTTTCCTTTACTCTTTTAGGCAGAAAGTGCTACTCTAGGCACACATTTCTTGAATGGAAGTTTCAGAAACTACACACACCTGCTTCTTTTCTACAAATAAAAATCTCAGCTGCGGTAATTCAAAGTTGTCTTCAATGGAGTGTGGGTGATTTAAAGCTCCTGCAATTTCTCACTCTTGTTCTCCTATGTTAAGACTTAAAAGCTGTAAAATTTAAATGACTTTGGAAAGGGGTAAAAATTATGAATGAAAGCAAATGAGAAACTGAAATCAATCTGAGGCCTAAGTAAGCCAATCTCATTAAAAAAATTCTATGGACTTTTGTTTCTTAGATATTTTATTTACCTTCCCCTATGGAATTCAAAGGTGCTTACAAGGGTTTCCAAAAGGTCTTCCATCAAGGCAATGTCCAGGTCTCAACCTGTTTTAGCTTCAGCAAAGTTACAGTAGCTGGTGTCCACCAGTCATATGTAGGAACTTTTGAAATACCTTTTTATCATATCAGAATATAGTCTACAAAATTTCCATCCTTGTGCATTATTAATACATTTTAAACCTTTTTTTATTAAAAACAGAATAAGACAATTTACAATATGCATTTTTTAGGAAAGTACTTGGAAGAGCTCACACCAAGTTGAAGGAAAGGGGAGGAAATAAGAACACTAGGTAGACTTTTCATATGGCATTTTCCAGACTGCAGCTGCCTTCCAGGTTTTCATGCATGTCATGGTGGTACTTATGATCGCACTATCGGTGCAATCAGTTCACACTAACCTTTCCCCCATCCCCCCCCCCCACCATCATGGTTCCCTCTGTTCACATTCACATTGAGGATTGATTTTCCAGTTGCTGTTTTAGGGGTATGGTTGCACATGCACTGAAGCATTGCAGAGTTTTGGCAGCCTCAAGGGGCTGTGCAATCCCCACTGAAGTACATCCCCAACCCATCACACTATAACTGGGTTTTTTCCTGGTGTATGTGTCTCACCCCTTATTGGTTGCTTCTTTTCCTTCCTTTGAGCCTTCTCTCTGATTGGCTCTCCCCAAAAAACTTTTTGAATTTCTTTACTTGATTTGCATCAGGTACACAGCTCCAGTGATGAATCTAGTGTATTTGACACCTGGAGGGGATCATTTTTAACACCCCCTCCTCTATGGACAGAGGTTCGTGACATTGTACAGGAGGCAGCGATCACTACCATCCCAAAGAAAAAGAAATGCAAGAAAGCAAAGTGGCTGTCTGATGAGGCTTTACAGGAGGCTTTCCTCCTGATGAGGAAAGAAGGAAAGCAAAAGGCAAAGGTGAAAAGGAAAGATTTACCCAACTGAATGCAGATTTCCAGAGAACAGCAAGGAGAGATAAGGAGGTTTTCCTGAATGAAGAATGCAAAGTAATAGAGGAAAACAATAGAATTGGAAGGACTAGAGATCTCTTCAAGAAAACTGGAGAAATCAAGGGAATGTTCCATGCAAAGCTGGCCATGATAGGGACCTAACAGAAGCAGAAGAGATTAGGAAAAGATGTCAAGAATACATAGAAGAACTATACAAGAAGGACCTTAATGTCCTTGACAACCACAATGGTGTAATCACTGACCTCGAGCCAGACATCCTGGAATGCAAAGTCATATGGGCCTTAGAAAGTATTACAAACAACAAAGCTAGCGGAGGTGATGGTATCCCAGCTGAGTTGTTCAAAGTCTTTAAAGATAATGCTGTTAAAGTGCTGCACTCAATTTGCCAGCAAATTTGGAAAACACAACAGTGGCCACAGGATTGGAAAAGGTCAGTTTACATTCCAATCCCAAAGAAGAGCAATGCCAAGGAATGTTCAAACCATTGCACAATTGCACTCATTTCACATGCTAGCAAGGTCATGCTCAAGATCCTTCAAGCTAGGTTTCAGCAGTATGTGGATAGAGAACTGCCAGAAGTACAAGCTGGGTTTTGAAGGGGTAGAGGAACTAGAGATCAAATTGCCAACATTCGCTGGATTATGGAGAAAGCAAGAGAGTATGAGAAAAACATCTACTTCTGCTTCATTGACTATGCTAAAGCTTTTGATTGTATGGATCACAACAAACTATGGCAAGTCCTTAAAGAGATGGGAGTACCAGACCACCTCACATGTCTCCTGAGAAACCTGTATAAGGGTCAAGAAGCGACAGATCCGGATATGGAACAACTGATTGGTTTAGCATAGGAAAAGGAGAACAACAAGGATGTATATTGTTGCCTTGCTTATTTAATTTATATGCAGAGTACATCATGTGAAATGACAGCCTGAATGAATCACAAGCTGGAATTAAGATTGCTGGGGAAAACATCAATAACCTCAGATATGCAGACGATACCACTCTAATGGCAGAAAGTGAAGAGGAATTCAAGAGCCTCTTGGTGAGAGTAAAAGAGGAGAGCGCAAAGGTTGGCTTGAAACTCAACATCAAAAAAACTAAGATCATGGCATCCAGTCCCAGCACTCCTTGACAAATAGAAGTCGTGGAATCAGTGACAGACTTCACCTTCCTGGGATCCAAGATCACTGCAGACAGTGACTGCAGCCATGAAATTAAAAGACACTTGCTCCTTGGAAGAAAAGCGATGGCAAACCTAGACAGTATAACAAAAAGTAGAGACATCACCCTGCCAATAACAGTCCGTATGGTCAAAGCCATGGTATTCCCAGTAGTGATGTATGGCTGCAAGAGTTGGACTATAAGGAAGGCTGAGCGCTGAAGAATAGATTCTTTTGAATTATGGTGCTGGAGAAGACTCTTGAGAGTCCCTTGGACTGCAAGGAGATCAAATCAGTCAATCCTAAAAGAAATCAATGCTGACTGTTCCGTTTTCCCTTTCTGGACAGGTTTTGGGTGGCAATTCATGAGGTGAAAAAAATGTTCAGATTCCAAGCAAGAGACTATTTTGTGAATTCATTCCTTAATTGGGGGGAGTATGGGAAAATTAGTTTTGGAAAGAATGGGGGGAAATGAAGACACCATGGGGATGTTAATGAAGTTGACTGGACACAAGAAAGAAAAGGTAGCATCAGGGAATACAAATGGAATATTAAGGCAATCTGGACAATGCCATCTCTCACATTCAGGAAAGGCATTTGGTATTCATGATGGATCTATCCCTTCATCTTGACCAATGTTGTATTTGGGGGCAAAATAGTCATAATCAAAAACTAAGGTAACTGAAAGCATCAGACCAGTGTGTGTCATGGCAATGAATAAGCATTTCCAATGTTAAGCATTTTGTGGGGTTTTATGAAATTTATGTGAGACTGGGAAGTGATGCACTGTGAGGGAAATCCATTCCCAGCAATCTTCTGTGTGGGGATAGAGTCCTCACCATCCTTTCTCCTTGAAGGAGCCATATGGAAAACTGGAGGACACATTGGCTCAGAGACAGCTTTGATCCTATTGTCCTTCCTTCCATAGTCACTTTGGAGGGGAAGGAACAGGAAGAGCTCAGCTGGAGGGCGGGATCTGTAGCTTTTTATTTTGACTCTGGAAAGGTAGTCACAACTGTTTCCTGATAACAATACAATTAACCCCTCAAACCAATTGATTTAACATTGTTGATACAAATTTCAGGACTTCTGGCCAGTATTTTTTCCTGTTGGCAGGGGTAAGTATACGTATGCCATCCATGGCCAAATCTGATTGGAGAGGACCCCTTCCTATCCAACCACTTTGGACCTCCAGCATGACTTCATGGATGAGACCCTCTTGACAGATGCACAGGTGGATAAAGAAAATGTTCCAAGAATGACATTTCAGTAGGTACATTAAAATTGTCAAGGGGGTTGATTGCCATTCAAAAAAGAGCATAAGAAACCGGGAAGACTTCACTTACAAAAAAGAGAGGAGCATAAGGGAAGATTGTTTAATCTTTTTCAGAATATTAAATCTTCAAGATCATTCACTGACCTTAATTAGCAGCAAATCCTAGATGAAAGAGGGGCATTTCTTCATGCATACAACTCACCACTGGAATTCATTGACTTTGGATGTCAGAATTATTAGAAAATTAGATTATTATCAGAAAATTAGATATGTTTATAAAGGATAGGACTATCTGCCTCTATGAGGTAGAAATGGAACCTCCATTTTAGAAGCAATGTATCTCCTTACAACCTCCAGTCTACTTCACTGGTGACTCTGTTTGCCGCTGAAACAGAGAGAGAAACTACAAGGAAGCATCCATAAAATAGCTAAATATACATGTCTTTGTAATGTCGGAACAATGTAATGTGGACATAATATGCATCTCACGCATGTCCCCACATCTTCTCTACAATTCACACTCACATGCCATTCTATCTCAAATGTGATTTATATGAGATAAATAGCATTTAGATGAATGTTCTGTGGGAGACTTTAGATCTCTTGCAGGAGGGATTGCAAACTTTGCAAATCCTGTGACCCTATCTGGATGTGCAAGTTCAGGCACAGAAAGGTTTGCGTGAGATGGTGAAATGAAATACATCTTCAAGACAGTGAGTGATGTCAGCTACCCCAGGCCCTGCTTGATGCCTTGTCTACAGCAAAGCTTGTGCAAAGCATGTCAGCTCATGTCTGCTACTTAGACAATGAAGGGAATTTAAATCCAAAGGTGATTTTCATTTTTTCTTTCTTTCTGTGGATTTAGGGATGGGCTGCTGCAAAACCTGAATACCTTTCAACTGAGCAGATTCAGAAGAACTTGGTGGGAGAAAGGTCCTAAAGAATGGGTGGCCAAATTATGAAATGGGAATGAATATAAGAAATGCCTTTTATTAATTATGTATGAAAGTATCTATGTGAAATGGTTTACTAGGCAGTATTGGCCTCTGCATGTTTAGCATACTAATGAGAGAATAAGTCCTACTTAACTCAGTGAGGCTTAACTTCTGAGTTATATGGTTATAACTGCATGAATGGCACAGCTCTAGCCTCTCATAACATTTCAGTATGTATGTTTTCCACCCAAAAAAGTGGCAGATATAATTTTGCACTATATCCTCCCTGAAATAATTGGAGGCACAAGGCATTGGGCTCAGAAATATATAGAAGAAGAAGAGGAGGAGGAGGAGGAGAAGGAGAAGGAGATTAGATTTATACCCTGCCCTTCACTTGTAGTCTCAGAGCAGCTTACAAACTCCTTTCCCTTGCCCTCCCCACAACAGACACCCTGTGAGGTAGGTGGGGCTAAAAGAGCTCTGAGACAACAGATGGCCCTGGTTAGTACTTGGATGGGAGACTACCTAGGAACTTCAGGATTCCTATGCAGAGGCAGGCAGTGGTAAGAGACTGTTCTTCTCTTGCCTTGAAAACCCTATTTAGTTGCCATAAGTCAGCTGTGATTTAATGGCACTATTCACCACCACTCTGCAAAATAGTTTCTGCCCTGGCCTGGCTAGGCCTGGCTAGGCCAGGCTAGACTGATCTCAGCAGGTCTCAGAAACTAAGCAGGGTCAGCCCTGATTAGTACTCAGATGGGAAACCACCAATGAACCATCACATCTAAACGCCTCTTGCCTTGAAAACCAAATTATGGGTTCACTTTAACTTGGCTATGATTTGACAGTATACATAAATAACACCAGTTGTCTCTTTTGCTGCAGAGCTTTCTACGTTACCCTCCCTGTGGCTACAATATGGGATTCACTTGTTCTTTGGGGGCCAAGTCCTGATTCACTGGTTGCTTTGGATCTGTATCAAATTGGTTGGGATAATGGACATTTTTTTTCATCTGCTTCACATTTGTTGTGGAATTGGGTTATATAAGTCATGTAAGATTCTGAGGAGTCAATGAGGCCTAACTGGGATTGGTAGTATTTTTGTGGGTTAGATGTTTGTTGTTTAAGTAGATTGGCAAGCACACTGAGCCACCCAAGGATTGAGGGATGTACTCAAACTAGCCACTGATGGCTGAACAGTCCTGGGGGCTGGGTCAATCCCTCAGTACTGTGCATGAACTTTTGCACTGCATATTTTGTGTGGGAGGGAGAGATTTATGGAAAACATCTCCCTGCACATGGGCATAAACTACAGGGGGGCTCAGGGGCCTGGGTCTCCTCCAAATTTTTCCGGGGGGGACTAGGCCTCCCCTGGGCAACCAGTGCCATGCAATATTGAGTTTCTAAGCAGTGTGCTAAGAAGGTAAGGTATATAAAATCATAGGTGGCATAACTGTGAGTTTTCTTTGGGGTCATGGTTATGGGCAGTGCTCTGAATTAACAAATAAACAAGCCCTGTAATAAAATAACAATTATATTTAATAACTTTTATAAACATCAATTATTTTTCATTTAATAACTCTTATATGTGTCAATTATTTGGCAAAAAAGACAAAAAGTCTAACATCCTCATCTTGACTTAATAACTCTTATGTGCATCAATTATTTGGCAAAACAAGGCATCCTCATCTTCATATAATAACTCTTTTGTGCATCAATTATTTGGCAAAACAAGTCATAACTCTTATGTGCATCAATTATTTGGCAAAACAAGTCAATGACCACCCGGTTATACAGCCATTTCACCAATCTTCCTCAGGAGTAACTTTCCTGTAATTGTGATCCCTGCTTTGTCTTACTTACTTATATGATATTAGGGATATATGGCACACATAGTACTAAAAAATTATGGATTATATGAAGAAAGCATTATAAGTCATACTGTCAGAATTGTAAATGGCACTAGAAGATAATTCAATAGAACTTATATTTAAAAGTGTAGTATTATATAGGAGGTCAGCCTGTAGACACCTTATCAATGTTTTTATACCTTTAAGAAAGGAAAATTTAACATGCAGCTGCATGGAATCAGTCAGAATACTTTTTAGAGAGTTCCTAGCTGGTGGAGAGTTTTTGTAAGTCTGTTTAAAAAGAAGGCTTTTAGCCAGAAGAAAGGAGGACTGATGTATGCCTCCACCAGGTACACCTAGAGAGCAACTGAGCCAGCACTTGAAATAGAGAGCATTTACCAGCAATTAAAAATAAGGAAGGCTTTAGCCGGGTATTGAAGAAAAGACTGGTTGCTACTTTTGCAGAAATAAATTAACTGGCTTGCTCCTAACTTAAGTACTTGTGGAACTTAAAGTAAGTTATAGGACATAGATTATTAATTATTTTAAAGATTATAGAATAATATTCCATTCAGCTTCATGTTCCTTTCAATGATTATGTTTGTTCTAGGATTGTAGTGGAAGCAGCAGCTATTATGAAAATCAGAAGAAGAGAACTAAAAAGAACTTAGGCTGAAAAACTTTGAAGGAAATATAATAGAAGCCAAGCTGCACCTAGAGGCTGACACCTTTTACTCTGTGTAAAGTTACTCCTGAGGAAGATTGGTGAAATGACTGTATAACCGGGTGGTCATTGACTTGTTTTGCCAAATAATTGATGCACATAAGAGTTATGACTTGTTTTGCCAAATAATTGATGCACAAAAGAGTTATTATATGAAGATGAGGATGCCTTATTTTGCCAAATAATTGATGCACATAAGAGTTATTAAGTCAAGATGAGGATGTTAGACTTTTTGTCTTTTTTGCCAAATAATTGACGCATATAAGAGTTATTAAATGAAAAATAATTGATGTTTATAAAAGTTATTAAATATAATTGTTATTTTATTACAGGGGTTGTTTATTTGTTGATTGTAATTCCTGTAATTGTGATCCCTGCTTTGTCTTACTTACAGTGCTCTGAACTGCCTTAAAATGCACTTGTACTCACTTGTAGTGTATGAGTTTGAAGTGAGAAGAAGATTCCTGCTAGTTTGAACTCTGTACATTGCTCAGAAATTGAGTGCACAGCAACTGTTTGGTATTCTGCCCTTTTTCAGAGACTTCAGCCATGCATTTACCAAATGAAGGAATCTGTGATGCCATAATTTAGTAAATTTCAGTATAAAGTCACCCTTATGAATGAGGCAGAAACAAAACTCCTGTAAATGAACTTCCAGGAAAACTTTTAAAATGTTTCCCTACAAGCTTTTCTGTGTTGCCTTCCTTACTGTCAAATTTGTGACTATTTGTTTGTCTTATGCACATCTATAGATCTAATTCCCAAGGCGCCCCCTGCATGAGGATATCTAAATCCGTGCAGGGGGGCACCTGGGGACAGGGAGATTTTTCTGTACACGGGGAGGACTCCGTGTGCAGAAAAATCCTAAAAGTAAAAAAAAAAAAGGGGGGGGGGATATTTAAATCCCCTGAAAAGTTAAAGGGCATTCCCTCTTGAAACTGTACCGCAGCCGGCAGTTAGGAGGCATCCAAGCCCCGCTGCCAGAGCCACCAGCGGGGGGAATCGGTGGGCCTGGCAAGAGCCACTCAGGCCTCCCTGGTGCCCATGGGGGGAAGTGGCTGGCTGAGCAGCTCTTGGGTGCTCGGGCCTGCCACGATAGCCAGGGGTAGGGGGGAGAAGCAACGGGCCCGAGCGCCCAAGAGGTGCTCAGCCCGCCGTAGTAGCCGGGGGTGGGGGGAGATAAGTGGTGGGCTGGAGCACCTCTTGGGCGCTCAGGCCCATTGCGGCAGCCGGGGGGATGGGGGAGAGAAGCGGTAGGCCAAGCACCTCTTGGGCTTTCAGGCCTGCCGCAGTAGCCGGGGGGTGGGGGGAAAGAAGTGGAGGGCCGAGCACCTCTTGGGCGCTCAGGCCTGCCATGGCAGCCGGGTGGATGGGGGGGAGAAGCAGCGGGCCGAGCACCTCTTGGGCGCTCAGGCCTGCTGCAGCAGCCGGGGGATGGGGAGAGAAGCAGCGGGCTGGAGCATCACTTGGGCACTCAGGCCTGCCGCAGCAGCCAGGGGGGATGGAGGAAGAGAAGTGGCAGGCTGAGCACCTCTTGGGCACTTAGGCCTGCTGCGGCAGCCAGGGGTGGGATGGGAGAAATGGCAGGCCAAGCACCTCTTGGGCACTCAGGCCTGCTGCGGCAGCCGGGGGGATGGGGGGAGAGAAGTGGCAGGCTGAGCACCTCTTGGGCACTCAGGCCCACCGTGGCAGCCAGGGGGGAAGGGTGGAGAGAAGTGTCAGGCTGAGCACCTCTTGGGCGCTCAGGCCTGCTGCAGCAACTGGGGGGTGGGGTGGGAGAAGTGGTGGGCGCTCAGGCCCACTGCAGCAGCCGGGGGGATGAGGGGAGAGAAGAGGCAGGCTGAGCACCTCTTGGGCACTCAGGCCCGCCGCGGCAGCCAGTGGGGATGTGGGGAGAGAAATTGGCGGGTAGACCTCCAGAGGCCAGGTCTACCAAGCCCTTGCCATTCTACTGGTAGATCTGGCCTTTGGAGAACAGGTCTACCAATAGAGTGGTAAGGGCTGGGTAGACCTGTTCTCCGGACGCCAGGTCTACCTGCTCCTTTCCACTCTATTGGTAGACCTGGTAGACTATATTGGAGTAGGGTGGGGGAATCGCTGCAGGGGGTGGGGGAGAGGACTTACCTGGGGCTGCAGCCTTTAGGAATCCTCTCCCCCATAAGTATCGCAGGTCCCCGCCTCTTGTCTATATACTAATAGTCAAGTTGCCCACTGTGTGTGGATATCTAAATCCACACATCAGGGGCACTTGGGGGGGCAAAGAGTTTTTCCTGCACACTTGGGGGACTCCCCAGGTGTGCAGAAAAATCTGAAAAGTAAAAAAAAAATATTTGGGAGTATTTAAATCTCCCCAAAAGTAAAAGTGTTCCCTGCATATGCGCAGAGAACGCTTTGGCCATTGGGGGGAGGCTCGGTGGGCCTGGTGGCTGTGAGCCACTCAGGCCTCACCTTCTGGTGCTGGGGGGTAGGAGGGAGAAGGCTTGGTGGGCCTCAGGCCTCACTGCCGCTGCTGGGGAGGCGTGGGTGGGAGAAGACTTGGCAGGTCTCAGGCCTCACTGCTGCTGCTGCTGGGGAGGGGGGGTGAGAAGGTTTGGCAGGCCTCGCCACCACAGAGGGGGAGGGGGTGGGAGAAGGTTTGGTGGACCAGCAGCCTCACCGCTGCCAGTGCTGGGGGGGGGAGGGAGAAGGCTCACCTGCTGCCACTTCCTCATCTTGTGGAGCTCCTCCTGCTTCTGCAGGCCAGGAGCTGTGGGGAATACCCCCCCCCCCGCATGAGTATCACGGGTCCCCCTTCTTGAAATATGTATATTTGCAGATCTCCAAGTGACTATTCTAAAAGTGTATTTTTAAAAAGGACACAGCAGGAGACCACTGAGATACCACTATAAGCACTGGCCAACTCCCACCTTTTCCTGGGTTTAGCCCAGCCCAGGGCATGGCTAGGGGTGTTCCCAGCCGCCCCCCCCCCCCCCATAAATTTTGGGGAGCCCCTTCCTAAATCCCACATGGCCCCAACTCCATAGATAGTGACAATGGCCTGTGATGTCACTGGCTCCTCCCTATGATGTAACTGTGCCTCAGTCCTTTTAAGGACCTAGCATAGCAATACCTCTGGCCTAGCCCCAGCCCTTCCCCCCCTTGGGAAAGTGGAAAGTCTACGCCCCTGTCCCTGCACATTTGTTGCAGGCAAAGAAAAGCAAAGCAAGTTCTACAGTCATATTGAGCTTGGAACTAGTATAGAATTGCCCAAATACTGGTTAATCCAATAGGGCAGCCCTTTAGAGAATCCACACCGGGGGGGGGGGGGTTGAAGTTAATTATTTGCATAGTTCAAACTGTAATTAAGACACCCTAGCTTAATGCACACATTTTGTCTGGTGTCTGGTATGTTGGGGTATAGGAGCAAATATCATTTTCCTGCCATTTTCCTTGGGGGGGGGGATGTTACAACATGTCAGATTCACAAAAACTCTTCTATAAGATCTTTAGTTCATGAAATGTGAAACAAGCTTTTTAAAGACAAATGACTGCTGTTATTTTTATTCATTCATTTATTCTCCACCAGCAAGGATGGAGTAGAATATTCTTCACTGACTTTCTTCATCTTTCTGAATGTTGAATTATTTTTTGTGTTCATAATAAAATAACGCACATTACATTGTACAGTGTCTCTCAATCTGGTGGAATCCTATTTTTGTGAATGGAAGTTACCCTCAGTTTGTGCTTAGACTACAATGTATTGCACTCAGTAGCTGTCACTGAAATGGAATTTATATGGTTAAGGAAGAGAGTTTATACTATGCTCAGTAGTGGACTGGGCATTCCCTCGCCTATTACAGGAGCAAAGTTCTGTTTTCAAAGGCTCATCAGTTCTGAGGATCAGTTTTCTGTTGAAGCATTGGCCTTTGCAATTAAAATAGCCATTTAGGGGCTTTCACCAACATGAAGAGAAGTCCATCTTTGCAACCCTCAAAACATTAATACGAGACATACATAATTCAAAAACTATTTCCTATCTCACTGTAGGAGAAGCATTTAAACCCATATTTATATTTAATATCTGTCCCTTTCACATCAAAAGAAAATTAATTACTTTTCAGGGACATGAAATACAAGATAATCTATCAGGAAGGGCAAGGCAGTCCCCAGTTCTAAATCATTAATAGAGCATCAGCAAGGGGGATTTGCAAATAAGAATGTGGCCTATGGAAATGGGATTGGTTTGTAGACTGATGGAATGTAAAGTAGGATTTCACAGAACGGAGAATTGTGCTAAAAGTTATAGCTTTTGTGTGTTTTTTAAAGAACAGAGAAATGCACATTAAATTAAAGCTTTGTTTCATTTTTATTTCATTACACTTGCTATTAACTTTGCTATGAGGAGCATGCATTGAAAAAACAAAAAGCATGACATCCCAAATACCCCAAATTTAGAATTTCACAGTATCCCTTTCCTTTCCTGTATTTACCGTATTTTTCGGACAATAAGACGCACTTTTTCTCCCCAAAAAAGTGGGGAGAAAAGTGCACGCGCCTTATGGTGCGAATACTGGGCACAAGGCTCCCTTGCTGCTGCGAGGTCGCCGCTGCCAGCTTGCACGAGGCCGCTGCTGGGTTGCCGCTGCTGCCGCCGGTGGCTCGCGCAAGGCCGCTGCTGGGCAGCCGCTGCCGGCTCGCGCGAGGCTGCCGTTGCAGCGTTGCCATGAGGCCGCCGCTGTTGTTACTGCCGTGAGGTCGCTGGCGGCTCGCGCGAGGCCGCCGCTGCTACTGGTGGCTCGCGCGAGGCTGACGTTGCCGGTGCTGACATTGCTGCCGCAAGGTCGCCCGTTGGCAGCTCGCGCGAGGCCACCGCTACCGCACTGCCGGTGCCAGCTGAGGCCTCCTGACCAGCGCGGAGGGTGCGATCCTCCCCCCGCGTCTTATGGTTAGGTGCGTGCTATAGAGCGAAAAATACGGTAGTTGGTTTTGCTGCTGAAAGTATATCCTTGTCATTTGCTAACAGAATCTTTTTAAAATGGTTAAAACATTTTGCCTCTCAGAGCTGCACTGAGTTTTATGGAGAATTATGGTGGGGTTTTTTTGTTTTTTACATACTGCTCCCCAAAGGAATGGCTGCAGGAAGTGTAGACTGCCAATGGGAGGTCTCCTGCCAGTCATCACACAAAACATTGGGAAAATTGTTGGAGAAGCAACAGCCTGCTAAAAGTCTAATACTGTAAATATTACTGAAAGAGAAGCTTAGTCCACTTGTATCCTAGGGGGAGCTGTGGAGCATTTTCTAGTGTCTAGTTTATTTAGCGAAGGAGTAGCTGTATTAAGTTATTCATTAAATTTGATTTGTAAAACGCCCTCCCCTACGAGACAAGGCTCAGGGCAGTGCACATCAGTATAAACACGCACACACACACACATAGTAAAATCATATTTAGATCCATACTATGATACAGCAAAAGATAACCTATGTCCAGTGGGATGGTAATGGAACTGCTAAAAATATGCTACTGCCTTGTGTATAAGCTTACCCTATCAAATGAGGAAGCTAGAATCACTGCACAAGTTTGTCACAGCAACTGCATCCACCTGTGGCACAGACATAAAGGACTCAAACACCCACAGTCCATAAAAGAGCTTGAAAACCAAGGCTTAACCAAGGACAAGAAGACAATGTCATGTCAAACATATATGAAGTGAATGTCCTGCATAAAGGCAAAAGCTACATGTGCCTCACGCCTTAAAGACAGTGAAAGCAAGTCTACACATCCCATACAGATAGTACATAGTGACCAATGCTCCTGCTAAGCTGTGGAGTCTTGTGAGCAAAAATTCTACTTTGTGAGCTAGTGGCAAGAAAGTTGTGAGTGAGCAATTTGGCTGCTGCATAAATGAGTTTGCTCTGGAGCCATCCTTCCTGAGCGGAGACTAAAGTGTGTGAGCTGGAGGCTAAAAAAATGTGAGCTAGCTCACACTGCTTCAGCTTAGAGGGAACATTGATAGTGACATCTGTGGACCCATCAGAACTGTTACACCAGGAGGAAACAAATACCTGATGACTTTCATTGATGACTACTCCAGGTACACTGTCACGTATCTCCTGAAACAAAAGGGTGAAAAGCTTGGGAAACTCCAAGAGTTTGTAGCAGCAGCCAGCAGTAAGTTCCAAAGAAAGCCACAAATACTCTGCACAAACAATGGGGAGAGTATACAAGAAAGAAGTGGAGCAGTACCTAAAGGAGCAAGGTATAGAGCACCAGACAGCCATGCTATACATACTTGAACAAAACAGCAGAAAGGAAGAAACATGCCCTAGGTGAAATGGCCAGATGCATGCTTCTGGATGCTAGATTGCCAAATGAGTATTGGGGCGAAGCAATTATGACAGCAACATATCTACAAAATAGATTACCATCAAAAGCACTTGACAGCACTTCATATGAATTATGGCATGGATCAAAGCCAAGCATCAAGCACATCAGAATATTTGGATGCAAAGCCTATGCATTCATTCCCAGTGAAAAACACTTAAAGCTGGACAATGGAGCCACAGAAGGAATACTAGTGGGTTACAGTGATCGCTGTAAAGCGTACAGAATTCTATTCCTGAAGACTGACAAGGTTGCAATAGGTTGTACAGTATATTTTGATGAGACCTCAGAACTAAATCTGATGCAACCCACAGTAGTTAAAGAAAACTCATTAGCAAGTGAGCAAGTGACAGCAAGACTAAGCAAAGTAGAGGTGGAATTCAGCACAGACTTGTCAGAGTTTCAAGAGGAAATGGGACCAAGCAAAGTTACAAGCCTCAGACGCTCAACCCGAGCAACTAAAGGCATACCACCCCGCAGGCTATCCTATATAGCCAAAGCTGAGAAAAGACCTGAGCCCTTGTCTTGGGAAGATATCTCCAAGTTGCCTGAAAGTGAAGCCAAAAAAATGGAGAGAGGCTTGAACAAAACAAGAGATACAATCACTTCACAAGAATAAGACTTGGACACTCACCAAACTGCCACCTGGGTGCAAAACTATAGGATGCAAATGGACATTCAAAATTAATTATAACACACAAGGTGAAATTGAAAGGTATAAGGCAAGACTTGTTGCAAAAGTATATTCCCAAAAATATGGTAAGGATTATGATGAGACATTTGCTCCAGTAGTAAAGTTTCCCACTATAAGAACCTGACTGAGCGTAGCACCTGAAAAAGGAATGCATGTCAAACCATGCATTTATGTATGATGATATTACTGAAGATATTTATGGATTTGAGGAATCAGAAGACCAGACCCTTGAATGTAAACTTCAAAAGAGTATTTATGGCCTAAAGCAAGCAGCCAGAGTGTTGGATGATAATTTAAATGAAGTACTCACCAGAGAAGGATACATGAGAGGCAAAGCAGATCTATATTTATATACCAGAGAGCAAGATAACCAATGGACACCTGATTTACATGGATGACAATACTTTGTTTTGAGCAAAAAGGGGACTGTGATAGGATAACACACAAGTTGAATCAAAATTTTGAAGTGAAACAACCAGGAATCGTCACATATTACCTTGGTATTCAGATAGAAAGAGAAGCTGATGGGACCTGTCTCTTTAGAAACAAAAAATAACTGAGACGCTGGAGCATTTTGGAATGAAAGATGCAAGAGAGGTGAAAACACCCATGGAAGGAGGATACCTGAAAAATGACAGCAGTTAAGAAGAATTGTCAAATAATAATAATCAATATTGTGAGGCAGTTGGAAAATTATTGTATCTAGCCACAGTGTCTAGGCCAGATATAAGTCCTGCTGCAGGATTTCCAAGTAGGAAAGTTTCTGCACTGAGCCAGGCAGACTAGAAATCAGTGAAAAGACTGATGTGGTATCTGAAGGAAACAAGCCAGTTGAAGCTGCAACTACCAGCAATTACAGATCCAAAACTAAAAGCATTCACAGATGCTGATCAGAAGTCCACCAGTGGATATCTGTTTCAGTATGGAGAAGGGACTGTTAACTGGACAAGTCAGAAACAGACAACTGTAGCATTTTCTTCAACAGAAGTGGAATATATTGCAGCTGCACAAGCATGCTAAGCAGCTATCTGGATTTGCCAGTTAATTTTATGCTTAGGACTGGACAGTAAGAATCTTTGAAGACAGTAAGAATCTCTGAAGACAATCAAGGTGTATAAAGCTGTCACAGACTAAAAAGTTCAACACACAATCTAAATATATTGATGTTAAGTATCATCTTCTGAAAGATATGCAGAATCAAGGACTCAGACTCAGATATGTAGAAGCAATGGATGAGAACTCTGGTGTAGTGGATAAGTGCGCGAACTCTAATCTGGGAGAACCGGGTTTGATTCCCCACTCCTCCACTTGCAGCTTTTGGATGACCTTGGGCAAGCCCTAGTTCTGTCACAGCTGTTCTCTCAAGGACAGCTCTGGAAAGAGTTCTCTCAGCCCCTCCTACCTCCCAGGGTGTCTGTTGTGGGGGTGGGGGAAGGGAAAGGAGTTTGTAAGCTGCTCTGAGACTCCAAGTGAAGGCTGGGGCATAAATCCAATCTCCTCCTTCTCCTCCTCCTTCTTTGTCTTTTTCTTCTTGTATTTACCAACCAAAGAAATGACTTTAAACATGGTGGAATAGTACACATGCTGTCAAGAAGGGGTATCGGAGAAACGACAGGCTGCTAAAAGTCTAAAATTGTAAATATTGCTGAAAGAGCAGCTTAGTCCACTCGTACCTTAGGGGGAGCTGTGGAGCATTCTCTAGTGTTTAGGGTTTATTAAATGATTTCTCTTGTAGTTCAGCCTATCTTTTGTTGTTTTCTCTCCCTGCTATGTTTTAGTGCTTGTGTTCTGAAGGCCTCTCTGTTACACTAAGGGCATGCAACCAGTTATTGCCTTTGTTCAAAACCCTGTTGCAGTAAATTTGTTAAAAGCAAACTCCAAGGCATGTATTGCATTATTTCCAGAACTCTGCCAACAAAACTTAACATTCCAAGGTCAGGAGCATGGGGGGAGGGGCTACAGCATTCCCTGTCAAACTACCCTTATGAACTGAATCTGACCCCATGGTGCCTGGAAACATTAATTTCTCAATGTTACCTGTGACATGAATTGGGTTGGGAGACCCCCATCTAGACTTTTGTCACACATACCATCAGGCTGAGCTCTTGGTATAATGTCAGCCACAGCTGTGAAGTATATGGAGGAAATAGATACAGCATATATTTTGTTTGCTAGAATGCATAAAACTAGAAGGACAAAATATCAAGGTGAAAAACAAAATGAAAACCTGTATGGTTTTTTTATTGGTACCCCTGTATTCTTTACCTGTTGAATATGTGATATATGATCTCATAAAATATCAAAAAAACAATATATTTTCAAACTGAAACAGGGGCACTATTTAATGCAATGTCTTTTGAACATTAGAAACCATAGCAATTTGAACCATTTCAATATCCAAATACCAGATGAGTATACTCTAGGAAAAAACTGAAAGTGTTTGATAAATGTAATTTGAATTGCAAATATAAAGACAAAAACAGGGGCAACCAAGGGTCATTTCGAGCAGGAGCTCAGGGCAGCTCAGCTCCAGGAGTTGGTGCCAGCCCCCCCCCCCAGCAGGGGAATGCCTGCTTGTGTCATGGGTGCAGCAAAATGACCCTGCCCCCGAAAAGGTCCTTGTTCCTCCAGCCAGCCTTCTGAAGGCCTCAGCCACCACTGAAGCTATCCTCCCAGAATAGTGGTATTTCTGAGGCTTAGATTAGTAGCTGTCCCCTCTCTGCCAGCTCTTTCTTTCTTTCTTTCTTTCTTTCTTTCTTTCTTTCTTTCTTTCTTTCTTTCTTTCTCTTTATTTCCCTCCCTCCCTCCCTCTTCTTTCTTGCCTTCTGACATACTTCCGGTGATATCAGGTGGTGTAGCATATGCAAATAAGTTATGCTAATGTTATGCTAATGAGCTCCTGCACCTCTTTTTCTACGAAATGACCCCTGGAAGCAACAATTCCAGGTATACAAAGACCAAGACTCAATTTAATCTGGTACAAAGTATTAATTTAATAGAAACTTATTGGTAAGATAAATGGGACACTGATTACAAGGGTGTGTTTCCAGGTTTAGGATGCTTATTAGACGCTTATCCATAAAATTAAATCCTAAATAGCTATAGGTAATTCATGTACCTCAGAAAACTGTAGTGGTATGAAGGGTTAAAATTCAAAGGAACTGAATTATATGGGGAAACTGGTGATACTGAACAACCCCAGAGTAGGTCAACTGATATAATGTTGTGGACAGGATGAAGAACAGAACAGCAACCATGCTGTATCATAATTGTCCATCTAGTTCAGTATCCTGTCACACACCTTTTATTTATTCATTTACATCCTACCTTTCTCCCCAGTGGGCACCCAAAGCAGTTGATATTGTTCTCCTTTACTCCATAGGTTATGCTGAGAAAAACTGGTCCAAGGTCACCCAACAAGCTTCCATGGCAGAGTGGGGATTTGAACCTGGGTACCCCAGATCCTAGTCTGACTACCACTACACCACACTGGCCAACCATATGCCCCTAGAAGATGCCCCAAGCAGGACCAAAGCCACCCTCTGTATTTGGAAGGGATTCTGCAGTTTGTGGTGAACCTTTTCTGATCACTAGGTCTGTTCAATTTAGTACCAAACCAAGATGAATGAACAGGCTACAGCATGTAAGTATAGGATGAAAGCAAGGTTACAACTTCATTCCTCTGCAGTTTTCAAAAGCATTTTGTCATTAACTGGAACAGGAACCACAGTTGATGTGTGCCAAGGCCTGCAATAACCTGCCAAAGACCTGATTAATTTTGGCCAATCTGACTGGTGTACAGGACCACCTATACAATAGAAACTGTTATCTGTGATGCCTGCATTCAACAAAGAAGTTAAAGTAGTCACATGTGCTTTGAACCAAATTTCCCCTGAGATCTTTGTTGACAGATCTGCTTTCCAGATCATTTACAAACAAATTACAGGTCTCATACCAATCATTGCAGAATCCTACCGCTTACTTTCCTACATTACAACAAAGGCCCATTTATGCCTACTCTCTACTTCCTGTAGTTTAACCAATTTCTAATCCACAAGAAGATTCATCCTCTTATCCCACAACTGCTACTTTTCGTCCAGAGTTTTTGGTGAGGGAGTTTGTCCAAAGGTGTTGTGGTTTTGTTTCGTTTTTGGAACTCCAAGTATATTGGGTCTATTGGATCACCTCTGTACATGTGCTCACTAACCCTCTCAGCTCTCCAGAAAAAGGTTGGAGAGATAGGGTTTCCCTTTAAAGAAGTCAAAACCTGATGCAACTGAAAGGGGCTGAACTGCCCAGTCAAATGAATAAGGTTGATGTTAAAAAAATAGCAATGACCATTTGTTGGCAAAGTTTATTCCAAACATGGTGACAGTAGCAACACCAGTACATTTAGTGGCCCAAGATGCTGAGTTTTAATAGATGCCGATCCACCAAATAGCCAGATTCAAGCAGTTAAAGGAGTTACTAACAAGAGCACCTGTGCCGAAGTATTGCAATGCGAAAGAACCAGTAGCTGTGTCAGTAGCTGCCAGTTCTACAGGATTAGCTGCTTTATTGCTGAAGAAAGGCTCATTTGTTACTTATGCTACCAAAGCACTGACAGGTACCCAATAGTTCTATTGCTCAAACAGAAAAAGAAACATTAGCAGTAGTGTTTGGATTCGGAATAACATACACAGAAAAAGAAGGAATTTGTTCTGAGATGCTGATATTCATTTAGCAATGTCTGATGCCCTAACCTTAGAATCAAACTGAAGGTGTTTCAGTTGGCTACTGCAAATAACAGAGTTTTGTCAATCCTAAAAACGGGCTATTTTGCACAGTGATGCTCAATTGAATCACAGTCTGTTCACAGATTGCAGCACTCTTAAACATTGGAGGGGAGAATAAATAAAACGTTCAAAATGAAATTCCAAATGCTGCACACAGGTGGGTGCATGCTCATTTCCCATCTCCATCACTCACCTATCATCTGTATCACCTATGTAGAAAAATCAGTTAAAATGTGTTTTGATTCAACTGGAGGGTGGGGTGGGGAGCTGCAGGGCTTCTTTCTATTAAGTTCTTTTCCATTTACCTATCTGGCTTGAAGCATTCATGTCCAATGACATTGTCACACTGCTTTCTCTGTAGATTTCCCCTATCATCCACCAAAGTTCTGTTGAGATTAGATTAATATAAAAAAATATTCTTTACTTCAGTCCCCATGTCTCACTGTCAGAGATGCTTAAGAAACATCTGTTTATGTATCTCAGGAGTTGCTTTTTTTTAACCCATCAGACATGTTTGTTTCCAGCCAGTCATCTCTGGCTTTTGGCATACTACTATTGAAACATGGAACAATGCAGGGTTGGCTATGCAGATAGAGAGGTGAAGCTATGCTGACAGGAGTGGTTCACTTCTCAAGAGCTTTTGCTGATATCTGTGGACATAGTAAATAGAATGCTATTTGGGATGCAATTGATAAGGGGCAGCAACTATCCTCTACCTTCTTATAGTGATGGGCCTGTCATCCAATGACAGAAACTGTATCGGTGCAAAAAAAAAATCTCAGCGCACTCATACAGATGCTTCAGAAGCCCCTAAACATCTCTGCAACATATAAGTTCTCCCTGAACAGACACACATCCCACTTATCATAATGACAAGTAGTTTGCTCAGGAACTCATGAGCAACCAGGAGGCTGATTCATCTTCTGCTTTTCATACAGAGCTTTCTTGGAAACTTTTGAATCATGAAAGTAATTGTGGCTCCTCTTGTTCTCCAGCCTATACAGGCCATGGTGTGAATAGGGCGCAGACTTTCCAATTTCCGGGGGGAGGGGGGGCGCTGGGGCAGAGACATTACAGGCCATTATCTCCGGGGGAGGCTCAGCATGTCCTGGAAAAGTTTTTGGGGGGGCTCCAGCTCCCCAGCGCCCCTGAAGTTGACGCCTTTGGTGAATGTGTCACAAGCCAGTTATGTAGTCTGGATTGAAGAACATGCACTGACTGAGCTGTTATCTCTTAAATGAAAGCAAAGGCCAGAATAAGTTAATTAACATAACTGTTATGTCCACAGTTAACTTTAAGCTTCTGTTTACAATTTAGAAGCGTAATCTCTTTTTATGTTCTGAATGAGACAATATTTCAAAGAGCATTTTAAAAAATGGATATTCTAAACCAGAATTAGAAGAGGAATTATAATTGTACTCTCTCCCATTGACAAGACTAAAAACCATGGCATTTAAGGCAGCTAGCAACTTACTTTAAAATGCAGAGAATAAAAGAAGACTGGCAGTGCAAGCAAATTAAACCATCGGCAAAATAAATTAATGAAAGACCATTAAAAGCTCAAGACAGAAGTTGTTCTTGTTGTGTGACGTCTGAAGGCCATCAAGTTAGGCACCAGTTGAATGAAGAGACAAAGGGAGAGAATTCTGTAAATGAGGAACCACAATGTAAAGGCCCTGTCCCTGATAACCACCCAATTGACCTTGGAATATGGGGACACTCTGTCCCCCTTCACAAGTTACATTGAACACACATATAATGTAGCCCTGTTCACAAGTAACAGTAAACACATATAATCTGTGTACAGCATACACATGATCTTTCTTTGTCCATATATTGAGTAATTCTCATATTATAGTCAGTGCATGTACAGCTGAACATGGGACTGAAACTATACATTTATCCAAGAATTGGTCCCCTGTTTCATTTATAAAGTGAACGCACATCAGCTCTTTCTCACAAACAGATGTACACTTGTATATCTTTAAAACCCTGAATGGCTCGGGGTCAGGGTACTTGAAGGATCTCCCATATTTTTCAGCCCACCAGTTAAAATCTGCCTCACAAGACCTGCTTTCTGTGCCCCTGCCTTCAGAGGAGCAGTGACTGGCAACCAGAGACAAGGTTTTTTTGTGTTTTTTTTCAGAAGCGGCACTTCACTTACAGAATGTTTTGAGGCTGGCCTGGCCTGCCTGGTGCCCTCATTGCTTTCTTTTACTTTTAATTAAGGGATTGATCTTTTAATACTCTTTTAGTCTGGAAAGTTATTTTAAGTAGGCTGTTTTTATGGTCTATGTTTTTAAGCTAGGCTGGGTTTTTAATGTTGGATCATACTATCTTCTAATATTTTAATTATTATATTCTTTTTTAAGCTGCTGTGGTCTGGTTTCTGGAAAGGCAGAATAACATTTTTAAATAAATAAATGTACATGCAAGATGTATGAGTGTTCATTGTAACATATGAGCAGGCCTGCTTAGACGGACTTGATGAAAATCTCCATAATCAGCAAGTTTTTTGGGACCAGGTAATTCCTCCACTGTTCTGCTCCCATACTATTTAGGGTCTGATAGATCATAACCAACACTTTGACTTGTGCCTGACAATGTACCAACATCCAGGGAAGGTTTAGCATCACTGAAATACATTTGCCATTTTGTTCCAGTTTACAACTTCATGTTTACAGGCATGTGAAGCACGACAGCAGCATTCGGCACCAGATGGTGTTCAGAACACTCCTCTCAGGGAGCTGCACAAAAAATAGGTTGAAACCACCCAATAGCTCCTCATGCAGGAAGATGACAATTTCCAGTTCCCCTTTCATTCTGTTCCTTGGTGTTCCCCATTTCTCAGAGGGAACGAGGGACATTTTGAGCTACAATACAAAGGGAAGGTAAGAAAGTCACATTCCATGGGCAGAAATCTAACATCTGCTGTAAATTTCAATACATTACAGCAGGGCTCTTCTTGTAGAAAATGCCCAGCAGGAACTCATTAGCATATTAGGCCACACCCCTGACAGCACAGCTCATTAACATATTAGGCCACACCCCTGACAGCACAACTCATTAACATATTAGGCCACACCCAATGTTCCCAGAAGTGTGGTCATCCAGCCACATCCACCTTTTGCTTCTTATTCTGTTTACCTTGTTGTCAAAACAGTTTTGTCAAAACCAATAAAAACATTATTTTCTGTCCCATCTATACAAAATCTTGCCTGAACCAATATCTTATATCCAACAATTATTCCCACACTGGATTGGAATCAATTCCTAAGGGTTAGATTTCCATGGAAATCAGGTTGCCTTCCTGCAGAACTAGTACGCTGAATATGATTTTTTAGGGTTGCCAACCTACAGGTGAGGTCTGGAGATCTCCTGGAATTACAACTGAGCTCCAAACTACAGAGATCAGGTCAATGGCTGCTTTGGAAAGTGGAGTCCATGGCATTATGCCTTGCTTAGGTCCCTCCTTCCCCTAAACTGCACCCTCCATTCCCAAATCTCCAGGGATTTCCTCAACCTGGAGTTGGCAACCCTAGTTCACTGGCAGAACAACACTAGGAGCCAGTTTGGTGTAGTGGTTAAGTGCACAGACTCTAATCTGGGAGAACCGGGTTTGATTCCCCACTCCCCCCTTGCACCTGCTGGATGACCTTGGGCAAGCCATAGCTTTGTACCAGCTGTTGTCTCAGAGCTCTCTCAGCCCCACCTACCTCACAGGGTGTCTGTTGTGGGGAGGGGAAGGGAAAGGAGTTTGAAAGACGCTCTGAGACTCCCTTGGGTAGTGAAGGGCAGGGTATAAATCCAATCTCTTCTTCTAGGTTTGTGGATGCACTGGGTGGGAGTAGTTTGTGGACTATTTTATTCAAGGTACAAAATTTTATTCAAGGTATAAGTTTTCATGTGCCACCCACACTTCTTCAGATGGAAGAAGTGTGCATGCACACAAAAGCTTATACCTTAGATGAAACTTTGGACTCCAACTTTGTTCTGCTGCTGCAGACCAACACGGCTACCCACCTGAATTATTACACTATAATAGTTTTTACAAGCAATTATGTACCAGTGGAGTGGTTACCATGCAGAGTCTGTCCCACAGGTAAAATTATCCTGTGAACAGGTGGTCTTTACCACATAAAAGTATCACTACCATCACAAGATCACCAATCGTTGGAACTCCTCAAAAGCGGAAATCTCTCTTATTAGGAGGTTTAAGAACATCAACTTTGCTGGCCCATTAAAGGCAGATGTCAGTCCAGTGGCAGGAGAAGAGGGACAATCATCTTCTTCAGAAACTCTGCCCACTTTTTTACATTTCACAAAACAGGCAATCACCAAAGTGCAGCTGACCATGCTCATTTTTAGTTACAACTCTGTTTCTCTGCAGATGTCCCCCAAAGTGCCCATGCAACAGTCAAGTGTTCTGCCAACACACACAACAATGAAGCTACTTTTTCAGATTTTTCTCTTACATGGCAGTAAGCACCAAACCACTTTAATACAGACTTTAGACACAGATATATTTGCAAGCCATTCCCAACAAGACACAACAATGAACTCAGGCTTCAAACTTTTTCCTAAGCAGACGATGCCATGAGAAAACTAAAGAGATTCTCAAAAATTAAAGATATTGTAAAAACCAGCATTTCCTGGGCTCTCTGCTTTTTTACATCCCCCCCCCCCATTTTCAATAATTTTTTTAATAAAAACAGGAAGGAAGGAAGGAAGGAAGGAAGGAAGGAAGGAAGGAAGGAAGGGGTAGGTGGGGGAGAGAGAGAGAGAGAGAAAGGAAGGAAGAAAGGAAAAGGAAGGAAGGTAGACAGACAGGAAGGAAGGAAGGTAGGTAGGTGGAAGAGAGAGAGAGAGAGGAAGGGGGGAGGGAGAGAGAGAAAGAGAAAGGAAGAAAGAAAGGTGGGGAGAGAGAGAGAAAGACAGAAAGAAAGGTGGGGGGAGAGAGAGAGAGAGAGAACAAAAAGATATGGGGAGGCACTTCCTGGAGCAGGGAAAGCCACCTGACCTTGCCAAGCCAAATGCAGAAAGCCTAGCCCCTGTGCTTAATCTCTGGGTGGGGCTTTCTCCTGCTGGCTGTTTGGTCTTAAAGGGAAAGCACCTGGTGGAGCTTTTTCCTGCCAGCTCTCTGCAGGAACTTTCCCTTTAAGTGTAAACAGCTCAGGCCGGGCAGGGAGGGGGCAGGGCAGGCTTGGACGCCAGCCGGAACGGCGTTCCTGTGCGTTCCCTGTTGAGATCGAGCCCTGCGTTTTACTGGACAATATGCATAAATGTACACACATCTATAAACATCCATGCTATATTCAATTGCCTCAGTCAGGGTTATCAAACTTGTGTTCAAAGATGCTTATATGGGGAGGTGTGTTACATGCTTGTTGCAGAAAACACTGATCCTCAGCAAGCCTGTTTGCCATTTAAACTGTGGAGCTACCATCCTCTTTCCAGAGTTCTGGGGGGAAGAGCTAGAGACACTCCTGCATGGTCTTGAATACAACAATAGGAATCCAAATTTTGCATGGATTGTTCTTTAAGGCTGCAATGTAAACACACTGGTTTTGGTATACATTTAACTGAATACATTAGAATTTTTTTTCTTTAAAAATTGAGGTTCTGCCACATGACTGTATATAGGACAAGCAAACAGTAGGGAAAGATTAACCTTTAGTTCACACAAATAGCTACCCAAATCAACATCATGAGTCCATTTATTATTACGAAAATTTACATCCCACATTTCATATTTCCTCTCAAGAAGGCTGGGTGAATACAGCTCTGCTGAATAATCTGGGCTGCAATTCTCTGTAAAATTGTCATATGTTACATCCACAGTTCATTTTCTCAAACTCATGAAAAAGCAGAGTTATTTGAAGGGAAGAACCAGCTTAACCCTTCCACGCATATTCCCTTGTCCCTTCTTGCTTTTGGTCTCAAGCCTAGATGGTTTTGTTAAAATAAATAAATAAAACTAGGGCAGAAGATGAATACTTGTAAGGAAATTGATTAGAAGAACTGACCCCAAGTCGCCATACACTTTGTCTAGACAGCTAGCCCAATTTGTGGCCACTACCAATGCTCCTGAAGAGAAGCGTGTCTTCTTCTAACATCACAATGAGATTTGTCTTGGCTTGCCTCTGATCAGCCCTATTGAACAGCAAAAGAGAGAGGCAGGGGCAGATTTCGTCTCTGTTGCTCTCAGAAGGGTTTAGAGCACCTGAGAATACCAAGGCCTGCCATAACAGTGGCTGAGGACAGACTGGCAAAATGAAGTGCAACGGAAGCAGGGCAAAAAGACCTGGGCCGAATTTTCGTGGGGCTTTCTGTTTGCACTGCGTAGACTGATGCGGCACCATACCGGGGAGGAGGTGGAATGGAGCATTTGCACTGTGGGGAGGCCCCTGGCAGCACTGCCGCAGTGGCACACGGCTTTGGTCTGTTTTGCTGACCTGCGCATGGGCACAGCAGCCGGATCAGCAGGTTCACATTACCAGCGCCGCTTGATGTGCTGCTTATTTGCATCCACACTGCCAGGAAGTGGGATGAATGCGCACCCAGATGGCTTGACACCGGTTTCACCAGGTACCTTTTTAAAGCAGGATGAGAGCACTTCAGGATGGGGTGAGTGTGGTATGGCAATGCCAGGCAGCTGTGGCTGTGTGAACCGGCTCTCTTAATCCGCTAGCAAAGTGGGCCTATATCAGGCCAAATTGCCAGTCTGAACGTGGCCAGTGAAACCCCTTTTAGCAGCACTGCACAGTTCTCTTTCTGGTGATGGGGGGTCCTGGATCTCCTCCCTGTCATGACAAACTTTAGAGAAAATCAACAAAATAATGCTCACCATGTTGAGTATGGTGAGTGAATTTGTGGACTAGGGGTTAGTATCTTCTGACCTACAAGGCAACCCTGTGAATACCCCTGGTGGTGCTCTCACATTGGCAGTTAAAAGTTATGTTGTTCCACCCAAGTATACATAATGCAAGCCAAATCCCAACTTACTTCCAAGTAAATATGTATAAGACTGGTCTATTAGAATTTCACTTCCATAATCACAACAGATTTCTGTAACTCACAGAAAATAATTTGAAATTCCTTGTGTGGGTTAGTTCATTCTTTATTTGCATGTATCTTATTTTGTAAGGAATGCATGCATTTTCTGTTTGCTCATATATGTGTTATTGTTCAAGGCAGCTTCGCCAAACAAGTTGGGACAATCTAGAGCTGAATGAAGCTCAAGGACAGAGAATTCCCAAAGGTGTGCCCTTTTTTTGGCACTGGAATCACCACTTCGATAAGCCAGCATGTGCTTTCATGTTCTCAGAAAGGAAAGGGCTTGGTTTAGGCACAGTTATGCTCCTAATTACAAGGAGATGGCCAAGAGTAAAACCATAGAAGATTTGTGGCATAGCAAGCTATAACACATTATAAGAAGCAAATTTACAGGAAGGGTTTGCTGCTGTCAGAAGTACAGGAAATGGACCAAAGGAATGTTGGCCTCTGCCCAAGATCCATTCAAGACAGAAAAGGGAAAAACATTACAAATAGGAAGTGATGTCAGTGAGGGATTGAAGGTAAGATCACTTAGGGTCCTAGCAAGCAAGAAAAAAAAATGTCATGCTTTGTTTCACTATGCTCTTTGCTCCTAGTTGAAAGAGCAACATTATTAGCATGGCACTGACAGAAGAAGGTACTTTGATTTATACATGCTAAATCCTACATGGGCAAGTTTCTACATGGAACAGAGCCGTTATAAACAGCAAAAGACTTTTGAAACAAAAATGGAATTACTGTAGCTTTCCAGTCATCACTATTTATGAAATTAATCTGTCTTTTAGAAAAACCCCATTTTGTTTAACACTTGCTATACAATCGCTCTTAAAATCAGCTCTTAAAATCAGCTGGACAAAAGTAGCTCCTTTAGAGTGACTGAACTCATCTCTAACCAATTTTCAACATGAAAGGAGGACAGGAAGTATTTCCCATGTGCTGTGAAGTTATTGCATAGCTCACTTCATGGAGTTTTTCTTCCTAACTAGCTATCTATAATTTAAAATGACAATGAGTGCTAAAAAAAGTTGGAACTATATGTCAGAAGTAGGGCAAGGCTTTCATTTGCTATGGAGCAAGCTCTAGCGGTTTTACAATACATGCAAGGCATGCAGTTTCTTGAGTGCCTGAGGTGATGAGGGGGTATCTTCTGTTGTCAGTTACTAGGTGTGTTGCTTTACAGATAGGGATGGGTTTGAGTCATTTGGAAACCATTTAAAGACCAGTCAGAGGAGTGCAATGGGTTCTGGTTAGGTAACATCTCATGCTACTCTTTTAAAACCATTTGTGATCAATATTTTCTCATGTCAGCTATAAACGTCTAACATCCCTTATGTGCCTTTTCCCATTATTATTAATGCTGAACCAAAATATCTTTGGGGGGAGAGATGGCTAAATGTATTCACCCCCTAAAATGGGGCATGGCTTATTTCATACTGCTTTTCTATAGGGAACAAAAAAAATTGCACAGGAATGCTGCAGGGACATTTCTGTTGTTGATCCCATTATGTATTTAACTCATGGAAGTATGATAGGACTGGAGTTGCAAATTTGATTGTGAATGTATCCATTCCCACAGCTTTATTTTCACTGAGATGGACATTCACGCCTACCAATTCCTATTCATGTTTTCCAGCTGATTATGTTGGATCCAAGTGAAAGTCTGCTGGGTAAGGAAACTGCCAGCATAATGTTGGAGCCATCAGCATGTTCCATTATATCTACACTACCACCCCATTCAGAATCACAGCAATGGGATGGCTTCATTTGTCTTGAGATATACTGTCAAAGAGCCAAATATGACACTGCAACATGATGTCATGTTCACTATGTATAGCTGGGATCATGTGTTAAATGCATCCTTTCAAATAAAAAGATCTTGAAGAAAATGGGGGAGAAGATACAAAGAAGTGGAACACTTACACTAAAGAATGGAAAGGACTCTTGCTCCTGAAAATGGCAATTTTAGCATCAGAGATCAATCCATGAAAATGCACATCAACATTTTTGTAATAAAATGGCAATTACGGCATTTTAACCATCTATACAAACTGATTTTTCCAGTACAGACTGGGTCTTCCATGACCCCAAGGTCTGATTTCCTATGCAAATACATTATGGAAAGATGTAGATGAGGGAAAATTGAGAATGATGCTGTTCCTAGATTGTTAGTGTACAGCTTCCTTGTCAACACCGCAGCAAAGTTGCACATAGTTCTTCGATAGGAATAATTCTTTATTGGGGAGAGAAAAACTGGAATGTGCAGATAATGTACGTATTATACCGTGGTGCACATTCATTGCCTGGAATATGGGAAAATATGTCTTTGTACAGAGCACAAGGCAGCACAAATGCCATGGCTAAAGCTAGTGGGTGGGTTTGGAGATAAAGACCGCAGTTAACAACTAGTTTTTACTTGAAGACCACTTTGAGGAGGGAATAGGGTATCACCTCACCTTCAAGGGACTCCTAATCAATTCCATGGTGCTTTTTTTGACATATACACCGCCTGCTGCTTCTGTGAGAGGAACTGGAGGCCAATAGTATTTTGGATCTTGGTCCACCTGTTGTTGATTCCTATTATTATATTGCCTTTCCAGTTGTTTCATAGGATTTAACTCTCCCTTATAATTATATGTTCTCTGACTCCCTTTGTCTTCATCAAATGTAGTTTGCTGGCAAACAGCAGAAGCTGCACATTTAAAAAAAAACACCACTTCTTCCTATCTTAAATTTAGTCAACATACTATATCAAGAGAGCAAACATAGATGCTATGATGACATGGTATGGCTCATTCTCTCAGCTTCTCCTCTGTTTAGAAGGATGTCCTCTCTCTTTCCTGTCCCACAGGTGAGAGATGCTGTCACTCAGTGTGTGCTTGTGCAGAAGGTACAAAATTCCCCTTTTATGTCAGCATTGTAGCTTGCAGTGTGTGAGCTGGAATGTATTTAGTTTCTGAGTAGTAGAGAAAACAGTGCAGTATCCATGAAGTAAGGCACATTTCATCATGGGAAACAACAGGTTCTCAAGGAAGCAGTAGCCACATTACAGTTACACTTTGTCTCCTGACAACTGAATAATCACTCTGTGTCATCATAGCAAATTACTATTCATCGCTGTGCCAGACAGGCCAGGCCACTAAAATCTGATTTTAAGGGCTTGGGGAAGACATAGGCATTACATTGTTCTTCTGCATGGGCGAAATTCACCCAGAAGCCTCGTTTTATTATCAGATGATTGAGTGGTGGGTGGATATATATGAGCAAAACTGAAAGAAATGGGCAAGTCTGCAGACAAAAATGGCCTCCCTGTGTCATTCCTGTTATCTCCATAGCATATGTAGAAATGATATGTTTCTCAAGAGCAATCAGTGATCCACACTGAGAGTAGGAAAATGCACACTGGGACATTGTTTCATGGATAAGAGAAATGACATGAAAATCAGGGGAAATTACATGGGATAGCCATTTTCAGTGGCTATCCTATACCTGCTGTAATGTTTCATCTGTCTCCGAGATGTGGAGAGTTGGCCATCTAAAATATCTAGCATGTCCTGTTTCCCCATACTTCTGGGTGACTAAAGAAAGGTTGCCAGGTTAGGATGAGGCCAGAAACTAATGACTAAGGGTGTGCATGATGGAACTCCCAAGCTCCCAATATACACGAAAATCACAATTTCAGGTTGTTACTTTGGGTTCACAGAATGGTGTTAGGAAGCTGAGATTCTTACTAAAACAAAAATACCTCTCTGAAGATTTTTGTTGTTGTAACTTCAGGTGCTTACCAAGCCTTCAGGACCATGAGCATGAGCTCAGTGTGTTGTTCTTTCATTGTACTTGTTTTCCCAAGCAACGGCATTCTTCCAACCAATCAGATCCTGGCAAGGATCTAGCCCTATGAACCAATCACCTTTGCAGACAAGCTGCAGAGAGGGAATGCACTGTGAATGCTCACCATGTGTGCACGCTTTAGGAACTAGTTAAATGGCAAACTGGTGGTCCATAATTCCCACCATATTAGTTTATAGAGACATGGGCATGTGTAGAAATGAGCTCCTTTTGGGGGGCTGGTAAAATGCTGCTGCTTTGCTATATGTGGCTGAGATTCAGGGGGTCAGCAGAGGAGAGGGAGGACTGTGTTGGCATGTGTCATGGTTGCTGCACAAGAGACCCTCAAACTGGCTGTGCATTAAACAGAATGATGTCTGCAGTGCATATGTGCAGAAAATTGTCCTGATCCAAAATGGTAATGAATTTTTTTCTTGATGCATACCCCTAATAATGACTGATTATGTTGGGTAATGGTGCTGTTTTTAAAAGTTGTTGAAATCTGTTCTGTGTTTAAATATTGCTGAAAGCTACCTTGAGTCCATCACTGGAGAAAGATGTCATAAGTTAATGTGTATAAATTTAGTTTGTAGTTAGTGTTAAATGAGAAGGAATCATCTGTGTTTTGTTCACCATACAGTGCCTGAAACAGAGAAAACATCTCTATTGTTCATACCTGGGTTGTTCAAGTTATTTATTTTAAATTGTGAACATGAATCCTATATTATCTTAGTTACTCATTAAACAGGATGGCACAAGATTTTGTTGGCAAAAGGAAACTGCCAACTGTGGAATGAAATCTTTCAAGTGGTGTGCTGTGCTATTATGGCTGCTACAAGCAGTCACAACAGCGCAAGAGGCTGTTGTGTGTGGCCTTTGAACCATTTAGCATCTGGATTCCAAAGTACACCTGGAGGTTTCTAGGCCTCCAATACTTGTTCCAGCAGGCAGAAAGTACTGGGGAGTCACAGAGTGCGATGACAGATCATGTCCTAAAACACCACATTTTAAAATCTGAATCATGATCCTCCCCCCTTTTGTAGCAGAATAACTGCTCCATGAAAGGCACAGGCTAGGCTCCAAAGCAGTACTTTAGGCATGCCTGAGGGCTTGGGTGTTCCCAGGCAGATTTTTGACATTTTCTCTTCCAACAGAAGAACAAAGTTGGAGTCCAGTGCCACCTCTAAGACCAACAATGTTTTATTCAAGGTATGAACTTTAATGTGCACACACATTCCACAGATACATCGAAATGAAAGTTAACAGTCCATACATCTAGGCAGACAGTAAACAGCAAATTAGTATACAGCATAAAGAAGATGTTTTAACAGATACAAAGATGAAAAACAGGAATAACAAGCTAAGTTTATCCGGTCACCATTTGTTTGGATTTAATTACAAGGGGAAAACAGTGGAGCAAATAAATATGTCAAAATAGGGGACTAATGTGTAAATGTATCCTTCTTAATTGTGGAATGCCAAGAATAAATAAGAACAGGATCTCATTTACGTAACAACAGTATCTTAGTTATTTATGGATGTATGGACTGTTAACTTCCAGTTTGGTGTAATGGTTAAGTGTACGGACTCTAATCTGGGAGAACTGGGTTTGATTCCCCACGCCTCCACTTGCAGCTGCTGGATGACCTTGGGAAAGCCATCGTTCTGTCAGAGGTGTTTTTGAAAAAGAGCAGTTTCTGCCAGAGCTCTCTCAGCCCCAGCTACCTCACAGGGTGTCTGTTGTGGGGAGGGGAAGATAACGGGGATTGTAAACCACTCTGAGACTCCAAGTGAAGGGCGGGGTATGAATCCAATCTCTTCTTCTTCTTCATTCCAATGTATCTGAGGAAGTGTGCATGTACATGAAAACTCATACCTTGAATAAAACGTTGTTGGTCTTAAAGGTGCCACTGGACTCCAATTTTGTTCTACTGCTTCAGATCAACACAGCTGCCCACCTGGATCTCTGTATCATGAGAGGGTTTGGCGTGATGTGTTCCACCTGGATCTATCTTCCAACAGTAGACAGCTATGTTATGCTTTCGAAATCCCTGTCTGTTTCCAGTGCTGCTGTTTGAGAGAGAGAAGCTTCCTTTGGGTGTACAAATCTAGCTGTACCATTCTTTTGGATCCCAGTCATCTGCCATAGTTTCACTCATCCTACACTCATGAGCACATGAGGGCCTCTAAGGGGAGCAGTGAGAGGATTGTGGCCATTGTTCACTAATCATGAATATTCCAGAAAAATATCATTAGAGCTTGGCCTTCATGCTTGATTCTGTTTTTCTTAATAAACTCCATAGGTAACATAGACTTAACATTTATTGTGGTGCTACAGTTTAGGTCAAAAAAATTAGGTGCCGTGTTGTTCCTTAATTATCTATCCAAACAACTTTAATGCACCTCATTGTGATAACTAAGTAAAATTACTTTGAACTGCAGTACAAAAATGCTACCACTGCAGATTAATCTCTTTTAAAATAATCTAGTTCTTCTTATGCTTTTTATTTTTCCCCAGTGGAGAAAATGAAGAATCATATCAGTTTAGATGGAGAATGCCTATGAACTGCAGACTTGACTCAGTTGTACTGGTTTCCTGAAATATTTTCTGTCTGAGCCAACATTTCCCTAACAAAGTCAGCTGTGAATATATACCAGTTTAGATTCTTTGCATGCTGGAGAAACCTACACAATATTTTCCAGTTGCACCTGCATGTCCAGAGTGGTAGAAGATATCTGAACAAGGCAGTTTCAGATAGTATTTCTAATGAAAGTTAAAGCATTAGCATTCCAATGCCTGGATTGTAATGACCCACAAACAGCAGTGGAGTATTTTTGTGAATTACCTTAAGTGTAAAAAAAAAAATCACTCAAGGCTGGTTCTCCTCCATGAAGCTTGTCACAACTGCTGTCAGGATCATGTAACTCTTGGCTATTATTTTTAACAAGTCCATTGGAAACTTACACTGAATTCCTTTCTTTACCTTCCACACCCTGCTTCCTGATCATCTCCTCCTGCCCCCCAGCTGCTGACATTTTTTCCCTGGCAATGACTCCCATTAAAACAACCACAATAACTTTGCGACCACATTGATATACGGCTGTAACAGACAATCGTAAACTGAAGGGGAGGGGATGTGAGAGTCCAGCAGTCAATCAGCAATCAGAGTTCTTAAACAAGAAAACTTTTATTGAAGATAGTTCTGAATGGTCATCCACACTTCTTGTGTTAGTAATGGCGTACCATCATTAAGTCAGGGCAGATATACACTATTCAAAAATTGTAACGAAGTGACACCACCAATCCTAAATCAGATAAAAAGGCCTAAAACCACTGGCTAAGTGTTCCCAGGGAATAACGCGGGAACAAAGTCGGTTTGCACCTGAAAAGAAACAGCAGCTGAATAACAGACAGTCAAGGTCAGCAAAGCAGGCAAGGGGATAAGCTCTCCTGAGAAGGAGGCAGAGACACATTCCACAGACATGAGGCCTCCCCAGACAGGAACCACCTCCTGGCTGGGGAATGGCAGCATTAGCTGACAGGGGGCTGAGGGAGGGGGTCTTGTCTTATTATAGAATGGTATGCTTAGCTAATAAAGTTCCTGCACTTGAACGTTCTGACAGCTCCAAGCTGATTGGATGAAGGAGGACTAGTAAGTTACCAAGCAGGCACATGAACACAGTTCACAATTTTCTGAAGGACCAGGGACACACACACACACACCCCGCAGCTGGATATGGGGGCAGGGGATAAGACAGAACAAGACAGGATACCTGCTGGTTGTGGCAGCTGCTGGAACACTGAATTTCAGCCCAAGGGGCTGGGGGTGAAGGGTTTGCCATAGCCAGGGATTAGAGGCTTGGAAGGCAACAGAGGAACAATGGTGTAGTGTTTGTGTGTGAGTAAAAGAGTAACACATTGCCACCACTGCAGTAACAAAAATAGACAGAACTAAAATGTGATCCTTCATCAGATCATTGGCAGAGGAAAGCTCAACTCATTAACTGAGAGAAAAAAATGGAGAAAAATCAGAGGAAAGCAACCCGTCAGGAAGCAGACTTGTGAGAGCCCTTCAGCTGGAAGCAGGGCAGCAGCAGAGAAAATAAAGAACAAGTGTTTCATGAGGACACAACCTGACAACAATCCTAAATAGGTCTACTCAGAATCTAGGAGAAGAAGAGATTGGATTTATACTCCACCCTTCACTACTCAAAGGAGTCTCAGAGCGGTTTACAAACTCCTTTCCCTTCCCCTCCCCACAACAGACACCCTGTGAGGTAGGTGAGGTTGAGAGACCTCTGAGACAACTGTCCTTAACAGAACAGCTGGTTCAGAGCTATGGCTTGCCCAAGGTCATCCAGCAGGTGCAAGTGGAAGAATGGGGAATCAAACCCAGTTCACCCAGATTAGAGTCTGTGCACTTAACCACTACACCAAACTGGCTCTCTACTTAGGTCTGTCTAGTGGACTTAAGGGCCAAGAAAGTGTTCTAAGGGTTACACTGTCATTCAGTGAGCACCTCAGCTTCTGCATCCTTTATCATCCTTGCTACTTATCATCCTTTGCTACTTACTTACTGGCATTAGCCCTAAATTTCAATTTGGCTCCTTTGCATTCCATTCTCTTCTCTCTCCATTATGTTTATTCATAAAATGTAGCTATAGAGCTATAGTAAAAAACAAAAAAAACAAATAGTGCCTGAATCAAGTAGCAGGTACTCAAATGTCAACTATAATCTTTTTTTGTGTGAGAACCTTCATTGTGGGAAAGAATCTTCAAGTAATCTTTAAATAATTAAACATGACCATCCTGGCTTATCTTTAATTAATGAAGAAGTAAAACTTAAGCACCTTTTTGAGCCCGGGGATATTGTTCTACAATTATATTACAACCCTTCTTTAATTGTTTCACTTTGAAATTATTTATCTTCCTTCCTTCTGATGGTCTCTTCTGAGCCCCTGAACGCAGTTGCCACAACCACCTGCTCTATTGGCATTATTACTATGGCAGTGGGATTACACAGTACATCAAGGTTAAGAATTATACAACCACCCACTGTTTTCTTGAGTCAAATCCATATTGCTGTCCAGTTGCCCTAATTTTACAAGACACAAAGCCATTAAAATATGTCTTTTATTTGATTCTGTGTTTATAGAAACCAAAGACAACACCTACTGTTTTTGAACCAGAATACTAAGCCAAGAGAGTCCCTCTTGTTGTTCTTAAAACAAAGAGCTAGCATCTGATGAATCACTGGATGTGTTTGCAACCAATGGCAACTAGACTTGGCAATCCTACAGCAGAATGCAGCTTTTCAAATTTTCCACCTTTCAGCAGAGAGCTGCTGTCTCTTGAGACCTCTCCTGAAAGTTGGTAGGTATATCCATCCCCTGCTCTACCATAAATACTGGTGAGATATATCCCACTCCTTTCATGTATCACCACCATTGTTTGTTTTTTTACTAACTTAGAGGGCTGTGTTGAAACAAGCCATAATGCATAAAAGAGAACATTATAAAAAAGGTGTAGATTATAGTTTGCAACTTTGCTCCCAATGGAGAGCTTAGATGAACAATACATCTAAGCAAAGACCTTTACTTTACAACTTTTTGCCCTCAACTGCTTTCATATAGTCCAGATCAAGGCTTTTGGCATTTTATCCTTATTTTGGAATGGAAACTGCATTAGGATTTACGATTTTTTTTGTAATATTCACTTATAGCCCACAGAAAGCAGGACATTGTATGTCAATCTTTATGTTCCACAATATCCTTTATAAATGTCACCCTTTTTGAATACTCAGGCTATTGTCACTGATACTATGCTGAGGCAGAGATACATAGGATCAGGTTCCAGGACCTAATACTAATGCTAGGTAAATCACCTCTGTGTATTCTAGCACCTATCACTATCCCTACCACTGTCACAGAAGCAATGAGGCTGTTCAAATGTTCTCATCCAAAATATATGCTACAGAAAGCACTTTGGAAAGTGGCCAAAGCACCCTTGCAATGAATTCAAAGATCCGTTGGAATTATTCCAGAAATGTGCTGTAAATGTATAATAATCATCAGAGCTGTACCATTTTTTTCCAGACATAAAGATAAAGACTTCTGAGGGCCTCATACTTTAAAACCCTGTTCTCCAGAAATGATTGGCTGCTGCTTTTGTGCCATTTTTTATATCAAACTGCAAGCTCTTCAGGAATTTACATAGCCATTAGCCCTGTTCACAAGTTACAGAGACTGTATGTACAGTCTGTGTAGATTTTTCTGTATATGTATGTCGAGTAATTCACATGCTATGTTCAATGCATGTGCAGCTGAACTTGTGATTGAAACTGCATATTATCCACAGTCCCTAATCCCTTATCTTTGTGAACACGCGAATACGCACATGCATGCCTATATGCATTCACTGTAAAATGTGAACAGGGCTGTTGTGATGATGTGATGCCATCACTCAGAACTGGTAATGTGATGGTTCCCAAGAAGACAATTCAAACTAAAGGCAATTGTTCCTGCTCTCACAGGAGCAATTAATTCAGGGTGAGGGAGACTGGCAGAGATGAGACCTGTCCTGCAAATTAAGTTGCCCCTGCTCGAAGTCAACCTGGAAAATTTGCTGAAACATTTCAGTTAATCTCTCTTAACTATATGTTCAGGGTTTCCTGCAAGAAATTATAAGAAAGAAATATTACCTTTTTTTGTACAGTTTCTGTTTTAGGCACATAAGAAATAACAAATGTGGCATGGTGTTATCCTGGATTTATCTTGATGTTACTTCTTTGCAGTTGTACAGACATCTGCAACTGCTTGATGTAGTTTCACTGGAGTTGGCTATGCATCACAGAACTGAATTGCATTCTTATGATAAGAAGATGAAGCATTTGTATGAAGGTTTTCAAAATACTAAATCTGCTTTATTTATATGTATTTTATAGGTCAATTTTCTATAGGAAAAATTCTCCAAAACAGCATACATGATCTCAGTAATCCATACAAAAACTAGATAATGTTTAGTATTACTTTCCTCATATTGCAGAGTCTGAAGCTGAGGCAAATAGTGGTTGTTCAAAGGTCACCCACTGAGTTTAAGGGTTGGATTCAATCAGGCATTCTGTTGGTGAAAAAGCGAGGATCCTCTGTGACCATCAGAAAGGCTATACTTGGAATGATGGGACTTGCACAGACAACCATCATGTGGGATGGGGGCTATAGTGAGGAGAGCAATTTTGTGAAGTATATTTTTAAAAGTTGGCTTTTCCAACCCTGTGATAAAATGAGAGATTTCAAACTGTGGTGGCTCATTCCAGGACTTTTTCAGTTGTGTCTCTGAGGCTTTGCTTGATCCCAATACAAATTCATGAGACCTTTTTGTCCCCCACCCATTTTTTAAAGAGCATTTCCAAAGGCCTTTGGAGGGGTCTTCTTATAGGATACTTTGATGCTGGCTTCAAATATAATTTCCTTCATGATAGTCTGATTGGTGAGCTGTCACTAACTAGATATAGCCTATTGTGTCTTTTAGATGAGGTAAGGGTATTTTATATATGCCTGTAAACTGCTTTGAGCCTTCATGTTGTAGAGAAAGTGTATAATGTTTTTTTAAAAAAAAATTAGGCAACTTGGGGGCATCACAACTCATACACTTAGACATTGTAGCACACAAAAGGTACAGTTCTAAGCAGATTTGCAGCCTTCTAAGTCCATTGAAGTCAAAGGGTAGAACTCTTCTTAGGATTGCACTGTAATTCTCATTGCAACAAACAGCATTATGCATAGACTAGGAATAAGGCCCACTGTTGAAATAAATACAACAGGCTCTAGAAAGAGGCTCTGAGAAAGTGCCAAGGCCTTGGGCACTCAGCGTCAATTTGCTGTGGCAACCTCAGCAGGGTATAATGGCACAGAGTCCACCATTTTCTCAAGAGGAACTGATCTCTGCTACCTGAAGAGCAGTTGTAATTCTGAGTGGGGGTTATTTTGTAGAAAAAGGTGCAGGAGCTCATTAGCATAACTCATTAGCATAATATATTTGCATATGCCACACCCACTTACATCACCAGAAGTATGTCAGAAGGCAACAACCACCACTCAGGCTCTACCCCAAAAGTCTCAGAGAAAAGAAAGTACCATTCAGAGAAGACCCTTTGCACATGATCAAAGGTCCTACACGTAACACACACAAGTCTGAACTGAAATGTCTGCAAATTTCTCCTAGCCCTCTGTAGTCTTCCCCTGGGTTGAATTCTGGTTTGTAAGCAGCTCAGGGCAGGAACCTGAATTTTTGATAGCTACTCTGTGCCATGCCATGCCCAGTGACTGTGCTACATAATAATAATTTCTACAAGATGTTACTTGGCTGACAGCAATGCTCTCTCTAAGCTGTGGAGTCTTGTGAGCAAAAAGTTGTACTTTGTAAGCTACTGGCATTAAAGTTGTGAGCAAGCTATTTGGCTACTGCATAAATTAGTTTGCTCTGGAGTCATCCTTCCTGAGCTAAGACAAAAATGTGTGAGCCAAGGGCTAAAAAACTGTGAGCTAGCTCACACTAACTTGGCTTAGAGAGAACACTGCCTGGCAGCTCCATGGAATGGCTCAGAGGAAACTGTCCAAAAGACTTTTTAAACAGACACTTTGTCCAGCTCAGGGAACTACACTCTGCATGTGCTCAGAGGCATGGCTATGGCCTTTTAAAACGTATATACCTTTGTCCAGCTTATGGAACATATACTGCCAAATGCATAGGGACCCTTTAACCACAATAGGTGGTTTTTTAATAAGAACATAAGAGAAGCCGATGTTGAATCAAGCCCATCCAATCCAACACTGTCACACAGTGGCCAAAAACACCAGGTGCCATCAGGAGGTCCACCAGTGGGGCCAGAACACTAGAAGCCCTCCCACTGTTGATCCCTCCAAGCACCAAGAATACAGAGCATCACTTGTCCCAGAGTGCCCTAAGGTATATGTTTAAAAAATAACATACTTTTTAAAAATTTTAAAAAATAACATACTTTTTAAAATGTTTAAAAAATGACATACTTTTTTCTCCAGCTCAGTGAAGGTTATTCCACATATGTTCAAAGATCTTTTACTCATGAGCTCTAAAACAAACAAAACCCATTTTGCGATGCCATAAATGCTAAAAAGCATATTGCCTATTATTTTCAAATACAACCGTTGTTTTCAGGTGAGACACTCCACACATGCTCAGGTTCAGAAGCTCTGAACCACATCTTTACCTAAAGGCACCCCTCCCAGCTCTATGTGCAGAAGGTGCTACCCTCAACACATACATTTTTTAAGAGAAAAACTTTCCTTTTTTCTCAGAGAAAAACTTTCCTCTTCTGACACCCCCATACACACACCTGTTAGCCACAAGGTATCCCTCAAGGGATCAAGCATATATTTTACTGACCATGTGCTCCAACAAGTTCAGCTTATTGTGCCATGAAATTAAGTTTTTAAGGGATCTAAGCAATGATTTGGGGAATTCTAGCATTCTGTACAAGAGAAGCCTCCATCCAGCATATTGGAAAAAGTGAAATATTTCCTCCTCCTCCGGGGCGCTCTTCTTGGCATGCCTGCCCTGTGCCCACCAATGCGCCACTGGCCCCTGCCACCGAGCTTCCCTCCCTCAGCTCCAAGCTTGTGGTTGTACAGGACCCGAGGGAGGGTGACTGAACTCCAGCGGCGGGCGCTTCGCAGGTGGCTCAGAGTCCCGAGCAGAGCAGCCCGGCCCTGGCGCCGCCACTCTCCCTGTACCCGTGCTGCTGGAGAGGCTGGGGCAGCGAACGAGGCAGTGACGGCAGCTCTCTGGTGGCCCTTCTGGCACCCAGCAAGGCTGGCTGGCTGCTACCGCCTCTGTGCAGCAGCCTCCGCATGCTGACCCACACGCACACACACACCAAGGGAGGGCGGCTGAGGTTAGAGCTTCAGATTAGGATCTGGGAGACCCAGGTTCAAATCCCCACTCTGCTGTGGAAGCTCACTGGCTGGCCTTGGAGGCCAGTCACACACTCTCAGCCTAACCTACCTCACAAGTCTGTTGTGAAGATAAAATAAAGTTGAATAATGTAAACTCCCTTGAGTCTCCCTTATGGATAAAGCTGGAAACTCTGAGTTGGAAACTACCTGGATGTTTGGGGGGGGGGGGTGGTGGAGCCTGGGAAGTGCGGAGTTTGGGAAGGGGAGGGATCACCACAGGGTACAATGCCATAGAATTTACACCCTAAAGCAGCCATTTTCTCCAGTGGAACTTATCTTGATTGTCTGGAAATCAATTGTAATAAAGGGAATGCCACCTGGAGATTGGTAGCTCTAATTGTGGAGAAAGGAGGACTATTGATGCAACAAATAAATATAGCTAAAAATTGGGAGGCAGATAAAAGATGAAGATGGTTGGAAGATGGGAAGGAGAGAAAAAAAAGCAGGGAAAGGTGGAGGTGTGAGGGCTGCCAGGAAGAGGGAAAGAAGAATAGTGTGGAGAGGTGGATGCAAGGGAAAGTGAAGTGTCTCTCCACAGGTCCTTGCAGGTTCCCTACCTCACAACTGGGCCCAGAAGCCAACATTGTGCAACTGAGTATTCTCAGGGAATGGCCTCCAGCGAAGACTGAAGACAGGAAAGCAGATAAAAATAGGTCAGCTGGTGGGTGGGAAGGAGAGTATGAACAAGGGCACAGACTTTCCGATTTCCCGGGGGGGGGGGGGGGCTGGGGCTGGGCCAGAGACATCACAGGCCATTGTCTCTGGGGGAGGCTCAGCATTTCCTGGAAAAGTTGGGGGGGGGCTCCAGCTCCCCAGCCCCCCCTGAAGTTGACATCTATGGAAGCAGGGGAATGGGAGATGTCAAAGGACCTTTCAGGAAATAGGATAATGAGATGCTCCCTGCAAAGGCTTGCAGGGCTCCCCACTTGTATCTTTCTAATCATGATATTAACAAATAAAGAAGTACAAACAACTGAAATGTTACTAATGGCAAGATTTCAAAAAGACCAGCAGATTAACCCCAAAAATCAGGGGCTTTATTAGAAACTAAATTGCAATGACAGACGGGGTCACAAATACTTTTTCAAAGCCATGGGACTAGTAGAAAGAGGAAAACGTTTTCTTTTAAATTTGGGTATGGGGGAAAATGGCTTCTGTAGCTATTGGAAGCGGGATAGAATCAAGGGAGAAAAGCTGCATACAGTGCCATCCTAAATAGAGTTGCATCCTCAACTTCAGTGGACCTAGAAGGTTGTAGCTCCCCGTAGGAACTCACTGTGAATCACTGAGCACAGTATTACCACTTTTAGGATTAAAAGCACAACTCAGATCTATGTAGAACTGGCAGCAAAAATATAACAACAGGTCTATACTGTCACAGTTCCTTCTAGTAAATCTGGGAGATTGGGGAGGGGGGGAGGTATAGGGTTCAAGGTGGATTTCACAGCTCAGCCTTCTTGGCATGCCATAGGGCTGCTTTTCTTTTATGAATGTTATGAGTTCCTTGCTGTAGGACAGTAAGAAAAGAATGTGTACACACTGTAGCATTCATGTGGCGTAAAGGTCCTGGGGCAAGCAACTGTTTGAGCAAGTTTATATTCTTTTGCAGGGAGGAACATTACAAAGGCAAGGCAATGGTCCCAGTCTTGAACAGGCAGCTACTTCAGAGGACAGCTTTTTACCCATCATAAATCAATTCAAGGGAAAAGGGATAAAAAGCCTTCAAGTAATTACTCTCTAGTTGTTCGGTGTCTAGATTTACAGGGGACAGTTTCAAGAGACTAGCCCTGAGTTTACTTCTAGTTATGTGATGCCACAAGCCTGCAGACAATGTCAATAACGTGATTCCATTTGCTGCAGAAATGCAGAGGTTAAGAGAGATGAGGGTTCAGGGCTTCACAGGCTCCCAAGCCATCCCCTCCCCAAAGGTAAACGGTGAAATGTGCTTGAGAGAGAGATGGCTGGATAAGACCGTTTCTCTCTTGACATCTTTCTTTCAACAAAGATTGTACACTGTGAATAGCAGTTTTATAATGTCTCGGCACTTCATTCCAGCCCATCAAAGCTTTAAGGGGCTTGATGTTTTAATGATTCAGCTTTTAGCAAGATGGCTTTGCTGTCAACTTTTTAAATCTGTGCTGGCAATTGCTGAAATGGTGGCAGACAGAGTTACTTGCCTAATGTCTGACATCCAGTCAAAACCCCGAACATAGGTCAGTTTGGCTATAGCTGTTCTTCGCTGTTCTTTCTATGCAGTTCTAAGAATCTGGCCAACAAGAAAATACTAGAGTGCTCTTGGTTTTTTGGTGACAAAATCTTTGCAAGCCAATATGATATAGTGACTAGACTATCAAGACTGGGGGGGGGGGGGATTTGGGCTCAAGTCCTTAGTCAGCCCTGAAGCTCAGTAGGTGATCTTGGGCAAGTCATTGCTTCTTGGCCTATTGTGTTTCACAGGGTTGTTGTGAGGATAAAAGGAGGAATGAGCTGTTTATGCCACACTGTAGTCCTTGGAGGTAAAGTAGGGTATTACATGCACTAGAAAGATATTAGAGGAAAGGTGGGATAAAATAATGCAAGAGCATTAGGAACTTCACATCCCAGCAGAAAAGAAAGTTTCTGCACTCAGTGGTTGTGCAAGGAATTGATCATACATAATAATCCTTGTTCCAGGCCTCACCCATATGCCAAAGGGGGTTGGGAGCCAATCCAGGAAAGTTCAGGCCCAATGTAAACGGCAAATTCTTGACAGAAGGAGGGATTTTTAATCAACAACTCTCAATTTATTTGAATAAGTAGGCTAAATCCCATATTTCCTTTGAAAAAAAGACAAAATCACATTTTTTCATTGCTTTATCACCCTATCTCAATAAATCACAATAAATCCTCCTCTCATTTTGCAACAACTCTGTGAGGCAGGCTCAGTGTCACTTGCTCACGGTCAAAGGAAACATTCCTTCCATTGCACCATTCTGTCTCCTGCCTGACAGTGCTGATGGGTGCATGTGGCTTTCATGATATAAACCTATATAATTATAACAACACATTTTTCATTTCCATGGGTCTAAAGAAGGCCTAATCAGTCAGAAAAGACTGAGGGAAGCTTATACCTTGAATAAAACTTTGCTGGTCTTATAGGTGCCCAGGATCCAAACTTTGTTTTGAGAGAACATTGTTACAAATAGATGGATGAGAGAGCAACACTGCCTCTGTCCCTGCTGAGTATCACAAGGTCAAGTTGAAGAATCCAAGAAGGGAACCCCCCCACACACTAGAGACAGGCAGCTTGCTTTTTCAGACTCTCAAAAGGGATTTTCATAAAGCACTACTCCTTCTCTGAGTTTGGCTTTACTTAAAAGAGGATGAATTGCAGAGAAAAGGTGAGGTTTGCTATCCGATATGCAGAGGTGCACTTATCCCTATAGGGTGAGGCTTTGAGGGGGTGGAACCAGGTAGAGAGATTCCATTCCCTATTGGCTGAGTTATTTAGGTAAGTGGAGCCCTCCTGATGCATAATACAAATAAAGACTCAAACTGATGGACACCACCTTAAATGGGCAGACCTTTTCTCCTTTATCTATGCTGCTTGTTACATTGTTTTTTAATCCATTTTAAATTAGTAGCAAGGCTTTCTTTTCTTTTTTTTCACTACTCAAACAATTTCTCTTCTGTACTTCCAACTTTCCAACCCACATAGACAGGATAAGTTTAATCAAAAACTGTTTACTTCCTTCTGTTTTTAATTTGGTTTTCATTTGATGGCAGCTTTTTTTAAACAAAAGCGTCTTTCTTTCTTTCTTTCTTTCTTTCTTTCTTTCTTTCTTTCTTTCTTTCTTTCTTTCCTTGTCAAGCTGCTCCCACCCTGGAACTATGCATAACTGACCAAAATACAGGTGAGTTAATACTGGTCCTGTTATATTGTTGTTTTAACCTAGAGGTTTGCTATTTAAACAGAAGGAGGGGTTGGGAGTTAGGTTACTGCAAACAAGGCTGAAAGGGATATGCTAAGGCTGTGAAGCTATACATAATTGGGAATAAGCCTGTTAAAAATATTGGGTCGTATTTCCAATTAGAATTATATGGACTGTGACAGGAAAGGAAGGTGCTGATGTGCCACAGAAAGTATGGCGACTAAAGCTGAAGGATGCTAAAAGGACAAGTCTTTTTATTCAAAATCTGTGCAGTAATATTTTAATTAGAAAGGAAGCACATGAATGCATCTACATATTTCTGGTGCTCATGTGGATGTACACTTCTGCGTCCAAATAAGAAATGTGAGCTATAAAGCAATGCAACAAGCGGAGCAAGCATCTCATTTGATCAATTGTCCATTTCCTCCCTATTTGGGGCACATTTTTTAAAGACTTCTAGTGCATCCTAGCCACAACTCAAAGGAGAGTTTTTAAAACATAATTTGAAAGTGTCCAGGGTACTATTATTATTGCAAAAACACTGGGGAACTTCTTCACTTATTATTTGATCAGCATTGATGCAATCTGTGAACACTCTCTTTTACAAAATGCCTAGATTTTAAATGCGTATTCACTTAACTAAAATTAGAAAGTATCTTGAATTTGGATAGTGCTTAGCTGCAGTTTGCACTGACATTGAAATGTGGCTTGATGAATAATGGGAAGAGTGGCTATCTATGTGGGAGACTCTTCTTTCACACACTTTCTCCCCTGTGTGGCTGTATGGTATTCTCATTGTGAAGAAAAAAGGGAAGAGGCTCTCTCAAAATACCCTTAGAGCTTTAGGAACTTGAGCTTTCACTAGTCAGCCTAAAATCCTGCAAATGCATTCAAAGGTACGTTGAATGGTTGTTTTGGACTCATTGAAGGCACCTACCCAAATCATGCTCCATCTGTTTAGACAATATAAAAAGGTCCTTATAGACAACCAACAGAAATCTTATGTTTCCATGGCATTCTGTGTAGCCCTGTGCAGTCATTCATTTCCATTTAGAAAGTAATACCAGAAAGGGAAGATCATTCAGCAGCAGGCTTCTCGTCTGATTTCCACATATTCAAGGTACTGTTTGTGTGCATGGGAATATGCATGAGATCTCAAAGTACAATCAAGGCCCTGCAAATGGATGCTATGGATTGTGCATAAGAAGCATACACCTTTGGCTCCTATTCAAACAGCACTTGGAATATGTGGAGGTAGGGGTGGAGTTATTGGGTGGGACCTTAATCCCCTCTTCCATGTTGAGTTCTATATAGAAATGAACATTTTTTTCAGGAGATGCAAATGGCAGCAACATGCCTCTATTATGCATTAGATATGGGAGTCAGTTTGTCCTGTCACAAGGTTTGAGATGGATCAGGTTTCAAGATCTGCAACACAGTGGTTGTGTTCATACTGGCAGTTTGGCATGATATAGTCCTGTTTCTGATTGAACCGGGTGAAAGTATTGCGGGGCATATCAGCCACACAGCACACTCTGCTGCAGGCTACCTATGGAGACATCCCAGGACAAAGCATCCACATTATTGTAGCACATCAGCAATGGAGCGCATTGCCAAAAATGCCCAAAATTCATGCACGTGCATGTGCACATAGGTGACTTTTTGAAAAAAGAGCCTCTCCAGTGGCAGAATGGATCTACAAGTTCAGACTGCCAAATCCGTTCTGTGTGCGCTCCCTTGTGTTCACACATCTGACCATGTGTGATGAATGCGCAGAGAAACAAAAACACTTTGGAGGCGGAGGCTTTTTAACCCAGCTCCAAGTTGTCTTCTGACGGGGTGAGTACGCATGGGGAATGCCTGACAGATGTGGCTGTGTGAACAGGCCCATTTAATCCATTTGTGAAATGTGCCTATATCAGGCCAAACTGCCATATGAACACAACCAGTGATAGTACCCAAGTACTATCAATTAATATCTTGGTTCAGGGAAACCTTTTCTATTTTGGTACAGTGTTCAAGTGTTTGATTTAAATCTTATAGAAATAATCATTTCAATGAAGTATTGACTTCATTTATAGCCCCCGTCACAGGTTAATAGTTCAGAAAGGAGACAGTCTGATTTTTCACAGACAAATGTTAGTTCTGTCTAGAAGTCTGCAGCATGCAGCTACACTGATATCTACAGAAGATACTGAAGATTCAGTGGATGATGGTTTTGAATTTGTTCCTTTAACTCTCTCTGTTTTCCACAGAAACAAATATAAACCTTTTTTCAGGACACTGCTTTTAAGGTCACCCCAGTGGGATTTGATTTGACCTTCAAATGAAGGCTTATCAAGCAACAATTCTTTACTGCTAGAAATAATGTACCTCGAATGCAGAGGCCTGATTAAAGTCCATCAACAATATATACATTGGGATATTATTAAATGGTACTTCAGAATGAAAACCATTACTTCCTATTACTTAGGATATAGACTCATTTTCTCCTTGCATTCATAAGATTCTTCCAAACATTAAAATTTACGTATCAGGTGGACACTGAACTTCTCAGATCTGTAGCCTGCTTTTCTTGAAATATTCCATGCACCCAAGAAGCCTGGCCTTACAAAGGGTTAACATAATGGGAACTGACAGTTGAGAGTTGATCTCACCCAAGACCCGTCAGAACACGTTCGTAATGAAAAGGCATTTCAAAGAAGGCATGTTTGCATGGAGGAATTTCAGCAGGCAGTTTCCTGATTACACCTTTTGTTCTCAAGAAGTTCCCAAAAACCTCCAGACAAGTCTTAACATACCCAAGGGAGAGGCCTCATAAGAGCAGGTCTGTACTTTAAAAGAAAAGCCTTCAAGCATTTTAAAGGCCTACCTCAGCACTTGTGTGGTTTAGTATACTCAGGGTTCAGGAAGCATCTTCCATGATATGATATCTCATGATCACTGCAGGGGAAATCTTTACAATCCAACTATTTTTACCTTAACAATGTCACTGAACATTTCTTGCAAATCATTTTTGCAACCATTATTAGTCAAGCCATTCCCCACTGATTTAATGAGATTTATTTTCAAATAAATATGTTTTCTTTCTCAGTGATTTTACAATTTAGGGAGGGCCTTGGCATAAGGTTTACACGGAACAAGGCAACTGAATAGAACCTGGTTCCATTTTTTGGCACTGAAAAAAGGAACTTCCTTAGAGACATTAAAAATACTTTTAACTGTGTATCTAAATAGCCACAGATAAAGAAGAATACTTATGCAGATAGAAATCACTTGAGACTTGGGGGAACATTAACTAAATTTGATGGTCAGGATCTTGGGTTAACTGATTAATTTCAGTATGCCTCAGTTTGCCACCTATAAAATTATAAAATGGGATTTATAGGACTATATTTCATAGGCTGACTGTGAAAATGAATTCATCAGTGCCTGGGAATTATAAAAGGCTACTTAAGGCCATCTGAGATAGGAAAGTCTCGTTCCACTATCTAAATTAAAGTCATTTTTCACACAGAGTTTTGTGAGAATTATTTTAAACCATTTTAATGTGCTTTTATTCCTCTTCCTTTTTTCCTCCTTTTTAATTCTTTTCTTTATAATATTAAAAAAATCACTTCAAATACACCTTTAGAAGAAAGCTGCTATGAAACATCTGAGAGGGAAAGTTAAATAAAAGTTTCCACAATTAATTCAACATGCTGTGAAATAAAGCAAACTCATCTTTCGACAAAGTGTGAAGATTATGATTTTGGTTCTTTGAAATCCTTTTGAATAGCACCATTTTTAGCTTCGGTGTACAAATGAACTTCCATGTCTCTGATGGCTTTTTGAATGTCATTCGTTCGTGCATTTTCTTGTCTTTATTACTTTCCTTATACACTCTAAGGTCTTGGTTTTCTTATGTATTTCCACAGGGTCTAATACAATGGGAGCTTTATCTTCACTGGGGTCTTTAGATATAGCCACAGAACAAAACCAATAAATGACCCAGGTGTAATAAGATACCTGCCATCGTAGTTGACTTGTTTTTAACAACCTGTGGGAGAAAAACCTAAGGGAGAAAATGGAAGTGAGAATTCTTATGTTTCTTTCTCACTCACTCATATAGGCACATATGCACATGCACTTACACACATATACACACTGCTGATCAGTGGGGAGGCCACTGTGCAACAGAACACTCATGCAGTATTCTGAAAGTGTACTGGAAATTCAGTGGGATTTGAACAGTCATAGCATAGTCAGAAACAGCAATCTCTTGAGTTCACTCTAAGAAAGGCATGTTTCCTTTCAAGATTAAAAACCAATAGGTTCTCCTTTGGATTTCCCAAGTGCTATCTAGCCCCCGGCCCATAGCTGTCTATCCATTTCCAAAATCTGGTTTCTGTCTATTGGACTTTTTATAAACATTAGACTATCTATCTATCTATCTATCTATCTATCTATCTATCTATCTATCTATCTAAATAACATGCATGGAGAGAAATATAGTATATGGATAGTCCTTTATGTTCCTGACAATTTCTTTCTTGCTGATTGATGGCAAAACGGGTGACTCTATAGCACAGGAAAACTGAACAGAAAAAAAAAATCCTCCTCAATTTCTTTTGTGCCAAAATAAAAAACAGTACAGTGGTGAAATGACTTGCAGTAGAAAAGAAAATGCCAATGCACAGAGTAGATTGAACACACAGTGGTTCATAAGGGCCTGCACAAAGATTGTCTTTTAGGTTCCTAGTCTCTTGTTATACATTTCACCTGAACTTCTCAACTGTGTCTGCTGTGTTTTTTCTCCTGACATGTTCTGTTGTCAGAATCTCCAAGTATCTTGAGAGAAAGATCCATGGGTTCTATTGTCCTTCATTCCACCGGAGTCTGTCTCATAACTTATCAGATTTCAGTGGAGTGAAGCACAAGAGGCATGGAGTTGAATCAGCTAAGAAAGAAGAACTCCATCACTCTGACTCCAGTGGGGAAAAGCGTTCTAAAGAAGTATGCTGGATAAGTGAACTCTCCGAGCAGAAAAGGGTGGAGGGAATGACAGCAACCAGAAGAGTGGCAGCCGGTGAGCATTTTGGTAGTCTAGCTGTGCTTAGAAAACATTTGAATAAAACCATTTTAGAAATGTACTTAAATTCTGCTTGATGTGTAAAGTTTGTTGTTTTTGTTTTGAGACAAAGTCTTTCGGGGGCTGCAAGTTGCTTCCTTGGAAATTTAATTACCTCGTTAGGAGAAAATTATCAGGGAGTTTAATGTTTAAATTTGTCTTTTTCTGTGATCTGTTATCCAGGATGGGCCTGTTAGATGTTTTGTGCTCACGTGGGCGGGGGGGGGGGGGGGGTAGTTACGCAAACAAACTCAGCCTTACCTTTGTAATCTGCAGGCAAGTGAGCACCTGTTTGCATTTGTCTTGCCTTGCATCTGCATCAGCACTATCAACTTTCTGGCAAAACTCCATTAAAATGTAAGGGCCATTTATTTCATAATAAAACAAATGGAAATAAACTTTACGTTGAAGGAGGTTTTGGATTTCCCATGCTCCCTGTAAGATATATCATTTAAGGTGTTGGCATAAATCCTGCAAAGGTTAATGTAGTTAAATATATTTGACACATAAAAATGTTGCATCTCTTACTAACCATTCAACAGATGTAATTGTGTTTTCATAGCTTTCCTCACCCTGAGACACAGGCTGGAAAAACAAGGACTGGCAAACTTCAAACTAAACCCAATAAGACCTCTCTGCCTTCAGAGCACATTACTTGTTGTGATAGATTTAGTATGGTGTTCCACGAATTTATAGGCCTGTATTGTTTCCCTCCACTCTCTGCCTAGTCTTTATTTATTTATTTTTTGCTCGAGAATGCTTTTTAAAGGATTCGGAACCTGTATTGCTCAGCAAACACCTACTTTGTGTGTGATAGGAGGCTGATATATATTAACATGATGGCTTTATTGTAGCAATTGTCTTATAAGTCCTGTCTCACACGTTGTGACTACTGAGCAGAATACTGAGCAGAACTGGATAGTAGTCCTGAACATCTCCCAAAGGCAGGACCTTTTCCTGACAAGTTTTCTGTTCAAAAAACACCGATCACTACAGTAATATATAAATCAGGGGGAAAATGCACTGTTGAACGCAGACAATAATTCACAAACAATATAAGGATTTACAATCTTCACAAAGGAGGAGCTTTAAATGGGACCAATACAATACACAGCCCAGCAGGGTCTATACATACATCCCAACAGGGTCTACATGCATGAATACATAAACCTTCTCTTATACAGGAAATCTTCAAACCACAAAATCTTCAGATAAAGTTAAATGGGACCACAGGGTCTTGCCACAATATAATACAACAGCCCAGCAGGGTCTATACATATATTAAACAACCCAACAGGGTCTGCATGCATGAATACATAAGTTTTCTGTTATACAAGAAATCTTCAAACCACAAAATCTTCAGACGAAGGTGCCAGCTTTGATCCTTCGTTTCGTCAGAAGCTTCTTCAGCTTACTAAATATAAAACATACATATCACTACTCTAGATACAAATGTATTCAAACATCAGCTCCAAATGCAATTATAGGTGAATATTTTATAACATTTTATAACATCTTTTAACATCAATGCATCATACAAATATTTACAACTTCTTCAGAACAAGGAATCCAATTTTTATTACATTCAATGAAGATTATTTTGTAAGAAAGATATCCACCATTCATTGCTTATGTAACTAAAAATCCTCACAAGAAGGTGAAGCACTGTAAGCCTATTAATAGAGAAGGCTCCTAAAAGCCTATAAATTAAAACTCATGATAGAAAAAACTCACCCAAAACAATAAGCAAGAGCATAGATGGGCAGCCAATCCAACAGGGACACAGCCTCACATAGTCAGCAAGCCTTAACAATCACATTCATCAATAACCCTATATACACAAACTCAGCATAGTATTTAAAGGGGCAAAGAGTGCACTATGCATACTATTTAAAGGGGCAAAGAGTACATTATGCTCACCCCAATTCACAGAAAGGAATTAAATTCAATAGACTGGTTCAAACCATGTGGATGCTGAATGTGCAAATGGAAGATCCAGAACACCTCTCTTTGTCTCAACATTCTATGTACATCAACCTGATTAAACTGGTGGGTAGAAATGACCTCCAGAACTACACATCTAAATTCATTGAAAGCATGCCCTTGTCCCATGAAATGTTGGACAAGAGGTGATTCTACTCGGCAATTCCTAATACATGATCTATGTTCGATCATGCAGGTCCGAACAGACCTAGATGAGATCCCCACATAAAAAAGGGGGGGGAGAACAAAAACATCGCAAAAGATATACGACCCATTTTGTAGCACAGGTAGAGAAGAACTCATAATTGCAACGCACTTCAGGGATATGAATTCTTGTAGTCTGCCACACCAAAGGGCAGACTACACAGTGCCCACATGGATGGTAGCCTTTAGGACCTGTAGTAATGTTTGACCAATGAACTGCTAAGTCTGAGGGTACCAAGGAATCTCTGAGGCTTCTAGTTCTTCTAAAACCTATGAATGGTACATTTTCACACCCCAAGATCTCCTGAACCACATGCCAATGCCTCAGTATGATGTTTTTATTTTGAGAAGCCAGGGGTGTGAAATCAAAAGCACAATTGAAAGTCTGTTTTTGTCTGAATTGTGTTGTCCCTTTAAATAACTCCACGCGATCTATCGTTATCACCTCTCAACCTTGCCTTTTCAATAATTGCATGTGGATAACCTCTCTCCCTAAACTCCTTTGTTAATTTGGACGCTGCTGCTGTATAATGGGTTGGCAATGTTAAGTTCCTTTTAATGCGCAAAAATTGGCCATAGGGCAAGTTGCACCTCAAATGTCCCTTATGATGTGATTGATAATGAAGATAAGAGTTTCTATCAGAACTCTTTGAAAAGGGTCTAACCACCAACGTACCTAACTCAGAGATGAAAACAGAAGTATCCAAAAAATCAATACTATGCGGGTCCAATTTGTGTGTGAACTTAATAGTGGGATGTAATGAATTCACCCACATCAAAAAATCCTCAGCTACAATGTCCTCACATAAAAAGAATAAATCATCAATGTAATGTTTGAAAACAATAATCTTATCAAAAAAGGATTAGTGCTAGGATTCATAATACTGAGCAGAACTGGATAGTAGTCCTGAACATCTCCCAGAGGCAGGACCTTTTCCTGACAAGCTTTCTGTTCACTCACACTAAATTCCATGGCTAAAGTTCTAGACTTTAAACTAAAGTTATCAACTGAGAGGCAGTATGTTGTAGTGGTTAGACTGTTGAACTGGGATCTGCTGGGATACCTAGGTTGGAATCCCCACACTGCCATGGAAGTATGCTGGGTGATCTTGGGCCAATCATATACTCTCAGCCTAACCTATCCCATAGGGTTGTTGTGATTATAAAAAGGAAAAGGGGCTACTTTGGATCCCCATTGGGGGGAAAATATGGTATAAATGAAGTAAATTAAAAAGAAAACTGTGCTTGCACACATGCAAATAGGGATTAAATCCACATATCTATTCAGGACACATGATACCTGAAAGCCACATGTGCCTAATATGAAGGTGAACTGATTCCCAGTCTCACCCATAAGAATGGCAAAAAGAAGCCATAGCCTGGGGTTATATAAATTAAGGTAAAACAGTGGCACAGAGTTTTCCCACCAGAAGTATACCTCATTGGGGCAGGCAGTGACACATTATAGCTATTTGAGGATGAACGTTTCCTGAATTTCCAGTGACAAAACAGTCATACAGAATCCTGAATACACAGAAGCGGTTTTCAGCTGCAATTACAGTACTGCAGGTATGTACAAATTACCCTTTCACATGTAACACTTCCAACCCAGTGTATGTGATTTAGACCACAGTCCTAAAAAAGACTAATGTGAAATCAGCATGGGTGACTTCCAGGCAGTGTGTTTCAGGCAACAATATATGGCTCAGAACTTATCCTAATGCTTCAGGGTAGTCTGAAATGCCACCACTTGTCATTAAGCAACATTCTACCACAGGGAATGGTTTTGTGTTGGTCTTGTTGGGTCCATCCCCTGAAGCAAAATTATCCTTCCCTCAGTAGCCCAGTCCAATTTTAATCAAAGGATGATAAAAATATATACTTGAAAGGAGGAAGAAATATAAATCTCTGTTTTTAATGTATTTCATAACTATTCTAGAATAGAAAGGGGACCATTGCTAATCTGTGGCTGAGGACAGACTGGCAGTCTCAGCAGCTCTGCCTCCACTTCAAAAGCAGAGGCAGAACGGCCGTTCAGACGGCCGCATCTGCCCCAAGGAGGCGGCCCGGACGCATCGCATCCGGCACCGCGCTCCTCCCACAGCAGCCGAGCACCACTTCAAAGTGGTGCTCCGGCTGCTGCAGTGCGCGTTCCACCCGCCGGAGCGGGTGTGAACGCGTGCCGGGAGGGGGAGCCGCGCGGTGTCCGCACACCGCTGTAGGAAGCTGCCCACAGTCTGAACGCTGCGGGCGGCTTTCTTCTGGCGGCGTGCGAATGCCACGCCACAGGGGAAATTCCCCCCACCTTAATCTGCTGCGCCGCTGAGGCGCGGCAGACTTTAAGTCTGTCTTCAGCCTGTGTCTTGAAGGGTCTCTCATGATGCTCATTTGTTTACCACCTTTCATGAGTGACCTAATAGTGGCTGAGTTCTTGCACTTCATACTCTGAAGCTAGCATTGCAAACATTGTAACAGTTCCTGACCTTCTGTGAGGGGAGGAATAATTTCAGAAATGAATGAGGTCTGGAGAATACAGATGTTGCCCATCCCTGCCTTTGATTATAATCCATAAACTCCTAAATCAGCACACTAAAGTCAACTGAAGATATACAAATATGCATTGCACTGTTGAGAAACACTATTTGTGTATTTAGCTCAGTTAACAATATATTTTAATTAGATTTTTTCAGAACATTGTCCTTGAGATACTGCACTTACACACATTGAAATGAAAATTTTAAAAACTGTATTCTTTTCAAAATAATTAACTTACACTTTTTGAATTTATGATGCTCGTAAAAACCATTTGTGGAAAAAAAACCTTTCCTAAGTATGTCTAGTAAAAAAAATCCCAAAACTTTCCCTCATGCTACAAACGTAACTTTACTGATTCTTTTAAAGCACCCACACCCAATTTCTTTTTAATCATTTTTATATCCCAGTCAGTCCCCTTTATGCCCTGTGGCTGTTAGACCATTTTAACAAAAGTGATGTTCTACATGCATGTTAGCTAGGGCATGTTTTTCCTTAGGGCATCTCAAAAGAGGCTAATGGGGGTCCTTTGGGGTTGTCCTTGGAATGGATTTGTGATGTGGATTAATGATGGGCTTAATCAAAATAATACACCAACAATTTCTACTGATCCACCTTTTACTGAGCCAAGATCTGAGAACCAGACATAAGCAGAGAAAAGACTGCTGATAGCATAACAATTTGTATAATTACTCTCCAGTAATTCTGTGTCAAAGTTCAGTGTTTACCAGACAGTGTCCGAGCAGTACTTAGAGTGCTTGGGTGGAATATAAATAATAACAACCATTAAAGAGAAGGAGCCTCTTGCAATCAGGAAACAGTGGTAATTAGGATTCTCTATTAAGTCAGAGCCCATTCTCACTTTTTTTAAACTGACAAAAATAGCAAGTCCTTCTCCAGGTCAGCCCCTGACAGCTAGTGATTTTATCTAGCTCTCTCTCTCTCTCTCTCTCTCTCTCTCTCTCTCTCTCTCTCTCTCACACACACACACACACACACACACACACACACACACAACCAATGTTCTGTTCCACAATAAATTCTTTACTACAGTAATGCATCCTGCAAATTCCATCCTGCAGTATTCCAAAATAATATAATGAGGCTGCAACTCTGCTGCTTTCCAAATTAGAGTCAACTATCAATGTCATTTGATTTAATTATTTACAGAATTTGTATCCTGCCTTTCCATCCTTACAAGGGCCACCAAGGTGGCTAACAATTTAAAACATACACAATAGAGTAAGTAAGTAGAGAGCCAGTTTGGTGTAGTGGTTAAGTGTGCGGGCTCTAATCTGGGCGAACCAGGTTTGATTTCCCCACTCCTCCACTTGCATCTGCTGGATGACCTTGGGCAAACCATAGCTCTGGCACAGCTGTTCTTGAAAAAGAGCAGTTTCTGTCAAGAGCTCTCTCAGCCCCACCCACCTCACAGGGTGTCTGTTGTGGGGAGGGGAGGGGAAGGGAAAGGAGTTTGTAAGCCACTCTGAGACTCCTTCGGGTAGTGAAGGGTGGGGTATAAATCCAATCTCTTCTTCTTCTTCTAAAATGTATTGTGTAACCATTAGCAATTACACTTCAAAATGCACAATACAATTACCTTTAAACTAGGGGTGTCAAACATGTGACCCACAGGCTGGATCAGGCCCTTAGAGGGTTCCAATTCTGCCCACAAGGACCTGGCTGTTTCCTACTTCCTTTTCAATTTCTGCTGCTGCTGCTACCTCACAGCTTACTTTACCAGACTCTCTCAATCACACAGGAAAGAGAGGCAAGCCTCTCTTGTGTGACTGAGAGAGTCTGGTAAAGCACTGGCTGAGGCTCCTCCCCCTCTTCCTCCCAGGGGGATGGAGAAAACCAGACAGAGCTTGCTTCATGGCCAGGCTTTCTTTCCTTCCACTGGCTGAGGCTCCTTCCTGAAGGGAGGGAGGAAGTGAGGGAGAGCTTGCTTCCTGACCAGGCTGCCTCAATCATATACAGGAGATATCTTTCCCTCCATGGGCTGAGGCTTCTCTCTGTAGGGAGGGAGGGAGAGAGGGAATGAGGGAATTGCACAGAAGAAATACCAAGCACCTTTAAGACCAACAAAGTTTTGTTCAAGGTATATGCTTTTGTGTGCCTTGCTACAGTGTCCGTGTGTTTTGTTGGGCTCTTTATGATGTGTGTGTATGCTTCATTGGGCTTGTTATGCTAGGGCTCTCCTGGGTGCAACTGGGTTCCCTCCCCCTTTTCACTGTATTCATGCCCTCATGATCCAGTCTTTCTCAGTTAGAAAGCAATGTGAACTATTTTAGAGGAGGAATAACAGCAAGCCAGTGAGGTAGATTGAGCTGAGAGTGTGCGTCCACACCAAGTTCACCCAGCATCTTTCCTTTGTAGGAAACTGTAGTTATTTCTCTGGGGAAGAGTATAGTTTTGTAGACAAACACATAGACCTCAGTCTGTCAGGATGCCTTCTCATGTTCTTGACCAGCACATGAAGCAACTTATGTACAAAAGCTCACAAAGCCCAGCCATTTCATGTTTTCCCTTAGGTCCTAGGCTCAGAACACTGAGCAAGAGATTTCTGTAATGAATGTTAATAAATCAAAAGTAGGTTTGTAGCTTATAGATAACACACCTGAACAGCATAGGATTGCTACATTTTGATGCAATAATTCAGAGCAAGAGGTGTCTGTTATCAGAGACTGTTAAATAGACAAAATATTGCAAGGGTGCTAGTGTTTTAAGCATGTTTTATTTAAAGTTTAAATTTTTTAAATTGTGTTTGTGTCCTTTATAAAGTTTATATCCCCACTACCTGGCATTACATTTTATAACACACATGGCCTGGCCCAACAAGGTCTCATTTATGTCAGAACTGGCCCTCATAACAAATTAGTTTGATACCCCTGTTTTAAACCATTCCCAAACACATATCTTTATAACAATTTTAAAACAGAGTTAAAATACATACAAAATACAAAAAGCATTGGTTAGGAAGGAGGGATCATTGGGGGGGGGGGAATTCACCACTGGAGGAAGACAGCAACAGAAGGGGACAGACAAATCTCCCTGGGAAGAGAGTTCCAAAGCTTTGGTGTCATGACCAAGAAGGCCCTCTCCCAGGTTGCCACCTGCCTAATCTCAGAAGGTGGGGATCAGGGCCTCTGAAGATGCCCATAGTGGTTGGGCAGATTCATAAGGGATTAGGCAGTTCTTCAGGTATGTTGGTCCCAAACCATACAGGGCTTTGAAGGCCAAGACTAGCACCTTGCATTATGCCTGGAAACAAACTGGGAGCCAGTGTAGGCAAAACAAGACTGGAGTGATATGCTCCATACAACTCACTCCAGTTATCATCCTGGCTTCATCTGTCTGTACCAACTCTTAAGAACATAAGAACACAAGAGAAGCCAATTTTGGATCAGGCCAGTGGCCCATCCAGTCCAACACTCTGTCACACAGTGGTCAAAAACACCAGGTGCCCTCAGAAGGTCCAGCAGTGGGGCCAGGACACTAGAAGCCCTCCCACTGTTGCCCCCCCAAGCCCCAAGAAAACAGTGCATCACTTGCCCCAGACAGAGTTCCTATCTATACTTTGTGGCTAATAGCCCCTGATGGACCTCTGCTGAATATGTTTATCTAATTTCCTCTTGAAGCTGTCCATGCTTGTAGCCACCACCAGCTTTTGTGGCAGTGAATTCCATGTGCTAATCACTCTTTGGGTGAAGAAGTACTTCCTTTTATCAGTTTGGGTGAAGAAGTGCTTCCTTTTATCTGTTCTAACCCGACTGCTCAGCAATTTCATGGCGTGCCCACGAGTTCTTGTATTATGAGAAAGGGAGAAAAGCACTTCTTTCTCTACCTTTTCTTCTCAAGGCTGCAGCATTTTGTACCAAACACTTCTCAAGGGCATCCCCATGTAGAGTGCACTGCAGTAATCTAATTTAGATGTAACCAGGCCATGTACCACAATGACCAGAGCTTTTCTGCCCACGAAAGGCTGCAACTGGCTAACCAGTCGAAGCTGATAAAAGGCACTCCTGGCCACAGCTGCCACCTGCTTATCTAGCAGTAGGCTTGGGTCCAAAAACACCCCCAGACTATAACCTGATCTTTCAAGGGGAGTGCAACCCTATCTAGAACAGGTGACACATTAACTCCTGAGGCAGACCTTACATCCATCATTAGCACTTCAGTCTTGTCAGGATTAAGCTTCAGTTCATTAGCCTACATCCACTCCAAAACTGCCTTCAGGCATGAGTTCAGGGTTTCTACAGCCTCCCTGGGATCAGCTGGAAGTGCAAGAGAGCTGAATGTCATCTGTATACTGGTGACAGCCCAGTCAAACCCTCCAGATGACTTCACCCAGCAGATTCATATAGATGTTAAAGAGCATGAAGAACAAGATGGAACCTTGTGGGACCCCATCAGGCAAAAGCCAAAGGGATGAGCAGCAGTCCTCCAGCATTGCCTTCTGAAAGATACCCTCCAGTTAGGACCAAAACCACAGCAGAAGTGTGGCTCCCAATCCCAGTCCAGATAGGCAGTCCAGAAGAACACCATGACTGAAAACTGCTAAGATGTCCAGGAGAATCGTCATACTCCCCCACTTAAGGCAATGCACGTGCTTCATCACATGTTCAGTTCAGTTTATTAATACGGCGAAGGATCAGCATAAGTCATGTAAAAACAGTACAGATGGATTATAGACCAATTACAGGAAATTAGTCCAATATTAAAAATATATATTAGATGTATAAAATATATGAACATATAATATTACAGTTTAAAAATAATTAATTATTGTTAAAATTCTGTTACACTCAGGGGTCCTTTTGTAGAAAAAGAGGTGCAGGAGCTCATTAGCATAACTCATTAGCATATGCCACGTCCCCTGACATCACCAGAAGTGTGTCAGAAAGGTAATGTCAGTTTCAGCCCCATTATATTCTATGGGCCATTGAAATCAATGGCAAAAACTCATAGGGTATATGAGGGGCTGGAGGAAAGGGGGTTTGAGGGAGAGGCTCCAAACTTGCAGGGTAGCTGCTGGGGCCTCTCCTCGAAATAGCCACTAAGTTTCAAGAAGATTGGACCACGGGGTCCAATTCTATGGGCCCCCAAACAGATTGTCCCATTCCCTCCATTGTTCTCTATGGTGGGAAAAAATGTCAAACCCCTCCCCTCCAGTGGCTTTTAAAGTTGCCACTGAATTTCGGCGGCAATTCGGCGGCGAGCTGAATCAGATTAGAGAATCTGATTCAGCCCGTGGCTGCCCTACTGGCCAGTCCTGAGCTGGTGGAGCTTCGCTCCACCTCACTCCGGCCCCAATGGACCCCTGGTTACACTACATAAAATTTCCTGGTGAGTTTTGCAGGCAGCTGCAAAAAACCTCGCACTGAGAGCTGTAGTCTGTGGGTTGGCACCTATAAGAAGCATCCTAGTGAACTCAGGATTGGAACGGCCCACATACCTTCTGAGCAAAGGGAAAATAATCTTTAGGTGAATTTCCTGATAGAGCCAGCAGTGAAGCAAAATATATTCAGTTGTTTCAACCACACCAGCCCTACAATGGCAAACCCTCACTGACATAGGAGTCTTTATCACTCCTCCACCACTGTGGAGGGAAGTACTTGCCATCTGGCTAGAGAGAGTGCCCTTTGATGGGCCAGAGTCTCCAGTAATGCAAGATAAGCAGCTGGGCTACAACATATCTGGGGTTCTTCAAGGCCAAAATAATTGGTGCTCTGTTAATATTGTCCTGTTCTTCAATATCTAACAACCTTTGCTTTACAGTTGCTTTCGCCTGGTCCAGTCCCATTGCCAGGAGAGTCTGAGAGGAAAAGACTAAATTCATCATCTTGTGGTGCACTGCCTTTAGCTAAGAAGATCAAAAGCAATCCTGAAGAATTAAAGGTGTTAAGCCTTGAGGGATATAATTTAAATTGAGCCAGAGATTAATAGAGACAAGGCTTACCCTAGCCTCTGCTTTGATCAGGCCAGAGTTTAAATGCAAACTAGCATTAGAGATGCAGCTGGGCAATTGAAATGCTGCTGCTGCTGTTGTTGTTATTATTATTATTATTTGTGGATTGCCCAATCCCTGCTACTGCAGGGCTCTGAGCAATATACAACATTTAATAAAAACATCAAAAACATTGAATAAAATGCATAAACTGTGCTAATACAGCAAATCTAAATGAATCAGATGGTGAAGTTTCACAATTTCTTCTCATTCCACTTCATTCCACTGTGGCCACCTCATGGGTGTGGGGAAGAGGAACAAAGCTGTCTGGAGAGGAGGAGAGGATGCCAGCCATAATTGAAATCATTGCTGTCCTCAACCAAAAGCCTGGTGGAACATCTCTGCCTTACAGGCCCTGCGGAATTGCATAAAGTCCCACAGGGCCATGATGGTGTTCAGCAGAGAGTTCCACTAGGTTGGGGCCAGAACCAAAAAGGCCCTGGCCGAGGACAGTCATTTCTCTTTGGGGCCAGGGATCACCAGCAGATTGCTATCTAGAATGTAATGCTCTCCCAGGTGACATGCTGGAGGAGATGGTCCCACAGATATGTCAGTACCTGGCCACTCAAGGCCTTGAGGGTCAACACCAGAACCTTGAACTTGATTCAGTATTCCACTGGAAGCCAGTGCAGCTGGCACACTACAGGTTGTATATGATACACAAATCTGTGCCTGCATGACCCCTTGGCCGAACTGGAATCACACAGTCTGAGTCCAATGAGTTAGATGAATATCTGTTTAATGAATTTATAACAGGGGGATACAGAGCTGATTAGCACCCCAGCAAATCCAAAGCTGTATTCTGCCATAACCAGGAAGGGCGAAGGTCTTATGCCCCAAATGACATCACATATAGTTTACACACTGAAGACTCTCTAATTGGTATCAAGCGGTTACCATCATACAAGCATGATTTTACTTTAAGCCTTACTATTGGTCTCTCCTTATACCAATCAGTTATGTCAGTGGCTGTCTTTTCTTATCTGCTTTCTATGACAATCAGAACATTAGAGAACAGTGGGTCCCTTTCTGACCTGCAGATGGAGAGCTAACTGATTGGGGGTTATGAATCACAGTAAACTTGCTTGCAGCGTCCTTGTAGCCTAAGCATTCCATTTCTGTTGCATCCTAATTCCATCTACAGAGGATTTAATAAAACTTTTGCTTAATATGGCTTCTTATACAAAACATGCAATTACAAAATATATATGTTCTGCTATAAGTTTCTCTAATCAGAAGCTTCTCGGTTACATACCAAGATCTAGATCTGTTATGGTTAAACTTTTGAAGGCACAGTGATAGCTGTCAATATATATATGCAGAGAAAGTGTCAGAAATCACATTCAGAAATCACATTCTTTTCCCCTTGTCCTACATATATCTGTTGTCCATGATGTTCTCATCAGGACTCATGCCACCACATTCTGGATCAGCTGGAGCTTCAGTCTCAAGGGTAGGCCAATGTAAAATGAGTTACAGTAGTCTAGCCTGGAGGTGATGGTTGCATGGATTACCATAGCTAGGTCAGGGCATGACAGGAAAGGGGCCAATTGCCAAGCTTGGCACAGACAGAAAAAATGTCAGCCAGGTAATATGTGTGACTTGGGCCTCTATGTTCAAGGAGGAATCCAAAATCACACCCAAACTTGACAGACTGCACTGATGTCAATAGAGCCCCATCAATAGCAGGAAGTTTATGCCCCAGAGCCTCCCCCTCCTCCAGCCACAGAGCCGGAGGAGTTCAGTCGGGTTCAGTCTCAACCTACTCTAACCACCCCACCACGGCCTCCAAGCCTGCAGCCAAATTTTGTGGGGCAGTATCTGGGTGGCTGTCTAATAACAAATACAGCTGGGTGTCATCAGCATACTGGTGGCACCAAGCCCAAAACTCTGTGCCAGCTGGGTGTGCATGTAGATGTTAAATAACATCAGGGAGAGAAGTGCTCCCTGAGAGACCCCACATATTAAGGGATATCTGGAGGACATATTCTCTCCCAGCACCACCCTCTGTCTCCAACCACAGAGAAATGAGGTAAGCCACTGAAGGGCCACCCCATGAACTCCAGCATTGGTGAGGCAGTGGCTCAGAAGGTCATAGTCAACTGTATTGAATGCTGTCATAAGATCTAATAACAACAGCAGCGCCAACCCAACTCGATCCCGCTGTCTGCAGAAACTGTCTGTCAGGGTGACCAACGCCAACTCCATCCTGTGGCTGGGGCAGAAGCCAGACTAGAATGGATCCAATGCCAATGGAGGTGCTCAGTGACTGGTCTCTCAATTACCTTACCCAGGAATAATAAGTTCAAAACTGGGTGGTAATTGGCAGAATCAGAAGGATCCAAAGTTGTTTTTTTAAAGAGTGGTATAACCACATTCTCCTTAAGAACCTCCGGATCGACCCGTTTCCAGGGGCAGTGGGCCCTGTATCCTCTCATCTCTGGCTGTGACCAGCCATGAGGAACACAGATCCAGGAGGCATATAGTCAGTCTGACAGCATCCAGGATCCTGTCAACACCATCAGAGGAAAGCCGGTTGAAGGTATCAAAAACTGAATCCAAAGACAGCCAAGAAGCCTCCAGTTCACATACTGTATCAATATTGACGGGTAGGTCACCACAGACTGACAAGGCTTTATACACATAAAAGCTCACAAATGCTGCACAGGTGACAGCAGAATTCCTACTGTTTTACCTTTCCTTCATAAGGGATGTCAATGACCTAATCATCCTAAGCAGTTGTGCCAGGAGTGTGCTAGTGGATGTAATGGAGGTTGAGAAGAATTCCTTTTCTGCAGCCTTCACTGCCACCTCATATGATTTCATAAATGTCTTATAAGATGCTCTTACAGCTTCATCACAATCCCACCACCAAACTCACTCAAGTTGTCTGAGTTCTCATTTCATTCCCCTTACTTCTACAGTATACCAGGGGGACGATCTATAACAAGATTGCAGAGGATGTTGGGGAGCAACCTCATTGATGCCTTCAGAGAGATAAGAATTCCAGTCCCCTATCAGCTCATCTAATGAGGCACTGCAAGGCATCAGATCCCACAGAGCATTCTGGAATCCAATTGGATCCATTAGTCTCCATGGGCAAGCATAAATTACTCTCCGCCCAGATTGGGGGGGGGGGTAGGAAAACCCAGCTGGGACTTCGAAACCAAGTGATCTGACCATGGCACTTCCTTCTTTGAAGTCAAATCTACATCTATCCCCATAACAAAGATCAAATCCAATGTGTGACCCACTTGATGTGTGGGACCTGGTGGGTGAGGTTCTAGGAAAAAAGCCCACATGAAAAAGGCCCACAGAAAAAACCAATGGACATAAATGCTCACAGGAAAAAAAGCCCATGTGGAAAAATACCCACGTGGAAAAATACCCACATGGAAAAAAGCCCACACAGAAAAAAGCTCATATATATAAAAGCCCATAGGGAAAGAAGCCCACACGGAAAGAAGCCCAAATGGAAAAATACCACATAAAGTGCCATAGATATTTATAATGGTGGATAGCTATTAATCTCCATTTATGAGAATGAACAGGTATTACCTATATTCACATGCAACAACTTGTGTTGTGATTTTATCAAGTATAATCCTATGTATATATATAATTGTCTTACATGTTGGCCATTTCCAGCTCTCCCATTGGCTGTGCTATGCACTCCATCAGCCACTGGCTATTCAACTGCCACTCAAGAGTGCTCATGTGCCATTGGCTGGGAGCTGGGTTCACTCCTGTGCAACTAACTTATCCTTCAGTGGCATCTTTCCACATTTTTTCCTGTGAGCATTTATGTCCGTGGAGTTTTTTCTGTGGGCTTTTTTTCCTGAGAGCTTTTTTCCAGTCACCGGTGGGAGAGCCCCAGTGTTGCCATAGAAGATACCATGTCTGAAGCCTGAATGGAGGTAGCAGCCTCATTGACATGGATGTTGAAATCCCCAAGAATTAACAATTTTGGGAATTCCAAGGCCCACCTGGCTACCACCTCCAAAAGACTGTGCAATTCTGGTAACCACACCTCAGAAAGGATATTATAGCATTGGGAAAAGTGCAGAAAAGGGCAACTAGAATGGTAAAAGGGTTGGAACACTTTCCCTGTGAAGAAGGTTAAAGCACTTGGGGCTCTTTAGCTTGGAGAAATGACAACTGTGGGGTGATAGATTGAGGTTTACAAGCTTATGCATGGGATAGAGCAGGTAGAGAAAGAGGTACTTTTCTCCCTTTCTCACAATACAAGAACTTGTGGGCACTTAATGAAATTGCTGAGCAGTCAGGTTAGAATGGATAAAAGGAAGTACTTCTTCACCTAAAGAGTGATGGAATTCACTACCTCAGGAGGTGGTGGTGGCTACAAGCACGGATGGCTTCAAGAGAGAATTGGATAAACATATGGAGCAAGGTCCATCTTCTTCAGGGCCACGTCTGTTTATAAGATTTCTTTAAAGCTAAAAAATGATGATGATTAAGTCTCAGGGCGTCTGATCCTGAGGCGATCATATATGCATAGAAAGTAGAAATAGGTGCCTTTTTAGCTTCCAAACAGTCCTTGAAGAAGAAGAGGAGACTGGATTTATACCCTGCCCTTCACTACCCAAGGGAGTCTCAGAGTGGCTTACAAACTCCTTTCCCTCCCCACAACAGACACCCTGTGAGCAATGCTCCCTCTAAGCTGTGGAGTCTTGTGAGCAAAAATTCTACTTTGTGAGCTACTGGCATTAAAGTTGTGAGCGAACCATTTGGCTACTGCATAAATCAGTTTGCTCTGGTGTCATCTTTCCTGAGCGGAGACAAAAATGTGTGAGCCGGAGGCTAAAAATCTGTGAGCTAACTCAGCTTAGAGGGAACACTGCCTGTGAGGCAGGTGGGGCTGAGAGAGCTCTGACAGAAACTGCTCTTTTTTCAACAGCTTTGCCAGAACTACAGCTTGCCCAAGGTCATCCAGCAGGTGCAAGTGGAGGAGTGGGGAATCAAACCCAGTTCTCCCAGATTAGAGTCCGTGCACTTAACCACTACACCAAACTGAACCATCGTTTAGAATGCTTATTTGCTTTCTTTGATTGTAAACTGGCATCACAATTAATAAAGGCTTCAATATCTGAAGTAGGTTGTTATAGCGGAACAAGAGTTTCCCACCTGAGGAGTCTTCCATGATGACTGCTCGACACTCTAAAACAGTGTTGTCCCCCAGGATCACTTCAGCCTCTGCTCAAGTTGGGCCATCCATTTGGCATGACATCTCGCTTGCTCTGTTGGTGTAATATGCGTCCCAGGCTGGATTTTAAGATCTGTCTGCTCAGCCAGTGGAACCAAATGAAATAGGACATTGATTTCAATGGGATCAGGCTGGAGTAATTCTGCACAGGATTACATTGTGACATTCTTAACTACTGGCTCTGTATTGATGAAATTCTTTGAATTATTATTATTATTACTAATATCACCATGTAGACATCAAGAGGCCCCTCATCCAAGCATCCTGGCAAATGTATTATTTTTTGCTTGGTGCTATCATTTAAAGAATTCCATTGTAATGCAGCCTTATTTCCTTTATAGAAATGCCCTTCTGAACAACTCTGTTTTACACATTCTAAAGAAAAGCAACATTTTGTTCATTGTTTCCTATAAACAATTATAAACATCCTTGCTGTAGCTTCCCTGAATCCTTCATTCTAAAGGTCCACCTATACATGACATGTGACATAAGTCCCAACCTGACTTGCACTCACATATACATCATGGGGCTGACCTTAAAAACCACTCCATTACTTGATGCAGCTCTGGGATCTGCAGGGATGGATGGGGGGGAGAGAACTTCTGTTTTCATTCCTGAGCTCTTTTCCTTAGTGAAAACTGTTTTAGGGGACTGTTTGCCCCTCCTTTCAGCTGCCCTTGTCCTGGGATCATGTAACCAAGGATTCCTGGAGTCCAGGGAAGAGACAAACAGCCCCCTCAACCATTTCCACTGTGGAAAATGATGTGGGAATGAAGAGAGAAGTCCCTCCTTCCGAGCACTCCAAGCCTCACCAAGCTATGGAATGGTTTTCAAAGTGATAAATGTATGGCCATGAGTAAAATTGGGGGATTCCTGACCTGACTTATATCATCTACTAGGAATAAGGACCGTTGTGGAAATAAATACAATGGGCTCTAGAAAGAGGCTCTGTGAGAGTGCCTAGGACTTGGGTACTCAGCGTCAATTTGCTGTGGCAACCTCAGCAGGGTATAAGGATACACAGTCCACCATTTTCTCCAGGGGAACTGATCAATACCATCTGGAGAGCAGTTGTAATTCTGAGTGATCTCCAGCCCTCACCTGGAGATTGGCAACAGTGGTTCTGCAAAGGGAATGGCTGGATTGGAGGGTAGAGTCTATGGTATTGTACCTGCCTGAGGCCCCACTTCTCCTCAAATTTCACCCTCGCCAGGCTTCATCCCTCAAATCTCCAGGAATTTCCCACCTGGAGTTGGCAACACTATCTCCTTTCCAGCCATGTATCAACAGACCTTTATTTCCCCCTCACTGTTCAGCTTCCCATCTCCCCCCACACACACCTGCAGCCTCTATCATGCTCTAAAGCCCTGACTGCCACATCACATTGGCTGTCATGGTAGGGGGGGGGGGACATCTCAGCAGAGTATAAGGGCACAATGAGTTTTCTCCCGGAGGCCAAAATAGGTGTGGAAAGGGCCCTTTACTGACAGAAACCAAGCTTGGTTGACCAGCAGCAGGCGCTGAGGGGAAAGTAGAGTTCCCAGCTCTAAGTAGAGAAATATACAACAAAAAACATATTTATTATTTTCTTTAAAACATTTTAAAATCATCTTGCTGTTCAACTTAGGTTCCCAAGGCAGTGAACAACAAAACAACCCAAAAAAATAAAACAATATTAAAAATGCATTTAAATAAAGTGATTTAAAACAAAACAGACACAGTCTTATACACACACACACACACACATGAAAGAAAGACCCCTCACCATAAAATCAACAGCCAGCCAAACCACTGAACCTAGAAACACCAAATTCAGGGACAGCACTCCGACCATGTCGTAGGTGCTCACTAAGAAGGGATTTTTTTTAGAAATTTGACCCCTAAGTGGGACAAAAGAGGGAAAATGTGCTCCCCCCATTGATTTCTATGAGGCTGCCAGGCTGCTGCCTCCTTGCACCCCCCACTCTCTGGTCAGCTCAGCATTCTGAGGTTAAAAAAAACAGTTACAGGAGACTGCAGAGAGCTAATGGCAGTTGAGGAAATAAGGACTGCCTTAGCCCTGCTGCTGGCCCAGCCTCCTGGATGCCTTTAAGTCTTGAGGGAGCCCGCCCCAGCAGTAACGCCTTAGTGATTCTGCCAGCTCCACCTCCACAGTGACTTCTAATACTCCTCCCCCCTTCCCCTCCTACACTGGACAGGCAGCTCCCTGTCAGGTGCAGGAGAGGAGGTGGGATGCTTGCAGCAAAACAATCCAGGAACACAAGTAGAGAGGCCATCACTTTCGTGGAAGGTGGCAGGAGTTGACTTAACAGACAACTGCTTCTTAAATGGACAGTTCTATGTTGCCTGCTCCAGAGTGAGCTCACCAAGCAGCCTGGTGATCTTAGCACCTGAGGGCAGAACCACCACTGCGGTCTACAGAGAGGTCCTTCAGTGGAGACAAAAAAAGTGTGCATGTCTTACTTCATTTTTTACACTACAATCTTCTCCATTAGAATTCCTACAACAAATCTTACATTTCAAACTTCACATCATCAGTATTATAACTGGATTTACAGAACTTAAATACCATAGGAAAGCACAGGTATCAGCCTAGTCTATATATATATAAAGGAAAGTCCCATCACCATAAAATCAATGCCCAGGCCAAACCACTGGACCTAGAAATACCAAATTTGGGGAGAGTGCTCCTACCATGATGTAGGTGCTCACTAAGAAGGGATTTTTAGAAATTTGACCCCTAAGTGGGTCAAAAGAGGGAAAATGTGCTCCCCCCATTGATTTCTATGAGCCTGCCAGGCTGCTGCCTACTTGCACCCCCCACTCTCTGATTGGTCAGCTGCAGAGCTCAGTGTTCTGAGGTTAAAAAAGCCAAAAGTTACAGGAGACTGCAGACAGCTAACGACAATTGAGGAAATCATGAGTGGCCAACAACCACCTGTGAGGTGCAGTAATGCTGCTGGCCCAGCCTCTCCGATGGCTTCCAATACACACACACACCTCCAACACCTGACAGGTGGTTCTCTGTCAGCTGCAGCAGCAGCTGCAGGGTGCTTAAAGCCAACAGAGAGCCCCCCCAGCTGTAACGCCTTAGTGATCCTACTGGCCCAGCCTCCACAGTGGCTTCTAATACTCCTCCTCCTTCCACACTGGACAGGCAGCTAGCTGCCTGTCAGGTGTAGGAGAGGATGTGGGATGCTTACAGTCACCTGGGAGGTTTGCTCAGCAGGATTGCCTTAGCCCTGCTGCTGGCCCAGCCTCCCCAATGCATTTAAACACAAGCCCCCCCAACACCAGACAGGCAGGTGTCTGTCAGGTGTAGAAGGGGCAGGGTACTTTTATCCATCAGGGATGCTGCCCCAGCAGGATCACCTCAGCGATGCTGCTGGCCCAGCCTCACCAATGGCTTCAGCCATACTCCCACCCACTATGGAAATATACCCCAAATTTGTAGAAAAGTGGCTTCTTTTATTTGGTTATTTAACTTCTCATAATGTGGGTTCTAGAAAATTGGTTCATATGAACTTGCTCAGGATCTGATTGCTCGAATGGTGTTTTGAATACGTAGTTATGTCCCACTTCTTAAATGTAATACAAATGAAAGACAGTTTTGTAAAAAAAAAAAAAAGGGGGGGGGGGAGGTATGCCCTCTCCCCCAATTCAACGCCCAAGCCAAACCCCTGCACCAAGAAACCCAAAATAAGGGGAGTGCATTTTTTACCATGATGTCAACCCCCCCCCCCCCAAGAGATTTTTGAGAAACATGATCCCTAAGGAGGTAACAAGGGGGCAAAATGTGTTCCCCCAATTGTGTTCCATGTGCCTGGAGACGCAGCTGTCTGCAGTCTCTGTTCTGAGGTAAAAACACAGTTAAAAGAGATTGCAGACAGTTGAGGAAAGTTACCAAAATCAGCAATTCAAGACACCTGAATAGACATTTTTCTACCAGGAGGAGGCAACTTAGGAATGCAGCAAAGACATTTGCACGTAGTATTCCTGCGGGGCACTGAGCTACACAGGCCAAGTACCAGAGAGATCACCCTGAGGTGCTCAGAACAACACAGTCTCCATATGAGCAAAACGATCCAGAAACACAAGTAGCGAGACCATCATTTTTGTGGAAGGTGGCAGGAGTTGACTTAAAAGACGACTGCTTCTTAAATGGGCAGTTCTATGTTGCCTGCTCCAGAGTGAGCTCACCAAGCAGCCTGGTGATCCTAGCACCAGAGGGAAGAAACACCACTGTGATCTACAGAGAGGTCCTTCAGTGGGGGGGGGGGGGGGGTGGGGGGGGGGAGTATGTATGTCTCACTTCGTTTTTTACACTACAATCTTCTCCATTAGAATTTCTACAACAAATGTTACATTTCAAACTTAACATCATCAGTATTATAACTGGATTTGCCGAACTTAAATGCTGTAGCGAAGCACGAGTATCAGGCTAGTAAACCAATAAAAATGTGACAGAAGGGGAGAGGATTTTGCCCTGAAAAGGCCACAGCTAGCTGGTGTAACGTGCTTCTAGACACTGTTAACACTGGCTTTTCCAATGGATGCCAGCCCCCTGGTAGGACCTGGGGACCATCCAGAATTATAGCTCATCTCCAGAGATAAGTTCCCCTGGGAAAAAAATGGTGCTTTGGAGGGCAGAGTCTATGGCATTGTACCCCACTGAGGTCCCTGTTCTCCCCAAGCTCCACCCCAAATCTCCTGGTGTTTCCCAACCTGGAGCTAGCACTCCTATTCCCCCCCCACCCTCACCAGTGACCTGGGGGGGGCCTGGCAACCCTATTTCCAGAAGAAGGCCTGTAGCACCCCCAACCTATGAATCTGCTCCTTTAGGGGGAGTGCAATCCCATACCAGAACAAGAAATATTTCAGTACTTGGGTCAATCCTTTCTCCCACCAGTAGCATTTCCATTTTGTCAGGATTAAGTTTCATCTTATTAGCCCTCATCCATCCCAAAACTCCCTCCAAGTATCATTTTATCAGTTTCCAAAGCCTGAGCCTCCCTAGGATTCAATGGATGCTTGATAGAGCTGAGTATCATCCTCATATTGCTGACAACTGAGGCAAAATCTCTGGATGACCTCTCCCAAAGACTTCATATAGATGTTGAAAAGCATAGGGACAAGATGGAAATTTGCAGGACTCCAGATGCCAGAGGGTGAGCAGCAATCCCCCATTACAACCCTCAAAACCTACCTTCCAGGTAGTACTGAAATGACCACATAACAGTGCCTCCCAGTCCCAATCCCGAAAGGCAATCCAGAAGGATGCCATGATCAATGGTACTGAAAGCTACCAAGAAGTCCAGCAGAATCAAAGGGTTGCAGTCCCTCTGTCCATCTCCTGGTGCAGGTAATGCATCTTGTGTGACCATGGCTATTTCCGTCCCTGATACCAGACTGGAACGGATTAAAAAAAAATCTGCTTCATCCAGCAATCCTTGGGACTGTCCAGCCACAACAATATCATAGTCAGGTTAGGCCTCCTTGGGACTCATTTTAGTGTCTTTTGAGGGAGAGCTGGAAAGACCTGAATTTTTGAGTTCCTAGCTCCATCACGAGGAGGAAGAGGAAACTGAATTTATACCCTGCCCTTCACTCAGAGTGGTTTACAATCTCCTTTCCCTTCCCCTCCCAACAACAGACACCCTGTGAGGTAGGTGGGGCTGAGAGAGCTCTCTCAAGGACTGCTCTTGAGAGAACAGCTCTGATACAACTTGTGACTGGCCTAAGGTCACACCAGCAGCTGCATGTGGAGGAGTGGGGAATCAAACCCAGTTCTCCCAGATTAGAGTCCTAACCACTACACCAAACTGGCTACTGCCTATGTGCCACATGTTTTTGAATGGCTCCCTATTGATACAGCTCTGCTGAGCAGTTTACAACCCTCTCAATGGAAACAGACAAATGATATGTGCTTGTTGTGGTATCAGATGGATGTCATATAAATCATAAATGAAAGAAAGTGAAAAATCTTAAAAGGTGGTCCAGTTTAGACAGTTCTGATCTTTTAAGACCAATCACACTGTTTCCTTTCTAAATAATAATTTTAAAAATTCTGCTCGGATTGGTACTGTGTTGCTCTGGTAAACATTCAGATCACTTTCCTCAGCCCGAGATGAATTGATTAGACTTCCTTTGATTTCAGCTTTAAATACGACATTATATTATGTTGGCATTTCACTTTATGCACTTCTCTGAAACAGGCTAGGATGAAAGGCCCTTTAGAAATGTAGATTTGATTGACTGACTGATTGAATTAATTGCAGACATTCTTTTAATTGTGCTCTTAATTACTGACACTAAGTGTCAAAAGATTATGTGGCAGCACCTGCAGGAGAGCCTTAGCAACTGCCGTCAAAGCCAGCTGTGCCAAATTTCAAGGAGGCACGGTGCATCGCCTGCGGCTTGTAAAAGGGGGAAATCATATTATTTTAATAATATACAATTAGAGTTCACCGTTGCCATCCTACAAATATACACAATCCCAACACTCTTTGCAAAGACAGGGTCTAACACATCAAGAAAAAAGAACACACAAAGGGTGCTAATTACAGGTCCCCATGACATGAGGTCTTTCTCTGGATCTGAAGTAATTTACAGAGCAGCCCTTAGCAGAATTACATCCTTGTAAATCCACTAAAGTCAAGGGGTTTAGATGGGTTTAATTCTGCTTAGGACTGCACTGTCAGACTGGAAAAGGAGGAGGAGCACTGATTCCAGATGCAGCAAAATAGTTGCCAGATATATTACTGCCATTTTAATATAGCTCATTGAGCTCTTCAAAGACTGGGTGGCCCTTTTTGTTGAGCAGGTTCATTCATTTATTTATCTGCTAAGCTGAATTGCTCTCTATGAGCACAAACCACACTTTTGTCCACCTCCGTTGAGTCTACATTTAATGATATGCAAAGTCAAGAGCTGCACTTCTGATTAAAGATTTGGGAAATCTTTTCTGCTTTGGCCAAGAAAAGGAGCGCTTGGCAGTACCGACCATGGTCATGTGAAGCACTAAGGGGAGATTTCTACAAGAAGTGAGACCCGTGATACTCGCGGGGGGGAGTATTCCCCACAGTTCAGGGGCCGCTGAATCCAGAGGAGCTCTGGAGGAGGAGGAAGTGGCAACCACCGCCTCCCCAGTGGCGGTGGTGAGGCCAGCCTGTCAAGCCTTCTCCTCCCCCCTCCCCCGCAGCAGCGGTGGTAACGGACAGTTCCCAGAGCATTCTCTACGCATGCACAGGGAACGCTCTTATATTTTGGGGGGATTTAAGTATCCCCCGAATAATTTTTTTTAACTTTTTGGATTTTTCTGCACACCTGGGGAGTCCCCCAAGTGTGCAGGAAAATCTCTTTGCCCCCTAGGTGCCCCCAATGTGTGGATTTAGATATCCATACACAGGGGGCGCCTTGGCTATTAGATATGTAGATGCACATAATATCATTGCATTGTTCAACATGTCATGTTTAATACTTATACCTTGTTTGAGATTTCTCCAAACCTAGTCTTATTACATTGTTTACCAATGTCTGTTCATCCTAGTGATCGTCCTCACATATATTATGCAATCTGCCTTGAATTTAGTAAGAAAGGTGGACTATAAATAGCAAATTTATTTGCTGAAAGGGCCCATTTGATTTCACCTTGTGGCCCTAACAGATTTATATGAAACTGCTGCTACCTGTGTGAATTTTATTGCTTATTGTTTTAATGATTTTAATGTGATTTTAATGTGATTTTAATGTGATTTTATTGTAATGAGTCTTGGATTCAGTTTCTTGTGATCCACCCTGAGCACATTTGGGGGGGCGGAATAAAAATCCCAAAATAATAGTAAGAATAAAATTTAGATTCAGACAAACAATTAAAAAAATATTTAGGTTTTTACAATGATTTAATTTTAGCATAGAAGTTCATTCAGCTGTTAAAGATGTAATCTCTTTTACTGTTAACAGATTATCGCTAACTTTAGGAAAGTTCTTCTTTATTCTTTAAAGAGAAAATCTATCCCAAAATTCTGTAATACCAATGTTTTATTGTCTGTTTCTGTATTTGAAATATGTAATACATTTGGTAATACATCTGATTTTACTGGTATGTAACAACTCATAATATTTGACAAACTTGAATCTATATTTTCCTCTACCCCTTCTTCCCTTCTGTATTCCACTTTTTTTGAGAAAATAAAAAGCTTTAAAAATAATACTAATAATCTTCCCAACTACAAAAAATTCTAAATAAATAAATAAATATTTGTATTGTTATTTGGGACTTGTTCTGGGAGACTGATCTGCTCAAATCCTGAGAAGTGAGAAAGGAACAGAAGTGCTTAAATCTTTCCTCTACCATTCTAACAGGGTTGCCTGAAAGGCTTTCTGGATTTGCATCTGACGCAAAGCAAAAGGAAAATGTAGCATTTATTTAGATAAATTATTTGGATACAAGGAAAGGAAGTAGGATCAAAAGGCTGGGGGGTTGGCATAAGTAAAGCTCTAATGCGGAGTATCAACAATGAAACCGAGAAAACAAAGCATAAAGATAACTGTCCTATATATCTAACAACTCCTAAGGGGGGGGGGGGATCAGCTCCGGGAACTGGCTTACCTGAACACCAGTGTAACCCAGAGTTACAGGACACCAGCGTCACTGTGCAGCTTTGATGCTGGCACATTTATGTCACAGCTGTGTGCTGGTGCAACTCCATCTCGGTCTCCTGCAGTAGCATCCATGTGGGGTTCCAGGGGGCATGGCCATATTTAGGCAGCTCCCTAAGTGCTTCCAGCGTGGGAATGCTCCTGAAACAGGTACAAAGTTGCACTGTCAAAAACAGAAGAAGAAGAAGAAGAAGAGATTGGATTTATATCCCGCCCTTCACTCACTTAAGAGTCTCAGAGCGGCTTATAAACTCCTTTTCCCCTCCCCTCCCCACAACAGACACCCTGTGAGGTAGGTGGGGCTGAGAGAACTCTTTCCCAAGCTGTCCTTGAGGGAACAGCTGGTACAGAGCTATGGCTTGCCCAAGGTCATCCAGCCAGGGGCAAGTGGAGGAGTGGGGAATCAAACCCGGTTCTCCCAGATTAGAGTCCGCGCACTTAACCACTACACCAGACTGGCTCTCAGTGGTATAGACCATCGGCAGCCATAATAAGTAAAAAATAATGGCCTCACCCACTGCTGCAGCCACCCCACAAGATCCTAAGCAGCTCAGGATGCCAACTAAGGTTGTGACCAATCATCACCTTCCCTGAGGGCTATCTCGCCCTTTCCCCAGCATCCTCTCATGGTCCTTACCTTACAAAACTTCTGTCAGGATGCCCCACAACTCAAGAGGTAGGGCATGCGGCATGGGATGCTGTCTGACAGCTCCCTGCAGTGCAGAATTAGAGTGAGCACTGACACACCTTGCTGGTGGGGAAAACACAGCGAGGGCACTTAGCATCACTGGGTGAGCACTTGGCTTCAACACCCAACAGGGACAGTCCACATTTTTGGCTGATGTCTCTCAGCTTTCACCTGAAACAGGTACCCTGTACCAAGAACCAAAGGGGCAGCTACGCATTGACAGGTAAGCCAGGTATCCTTCCCCCAACCCCCTTTCCCTCTGTGGTCTCCAGCAGTGATGGGCTGCCCTGTCAACAGTGTTTCCCACACATGACCCCAGCAGCAAGGGAGGCCCACAGAAGCCTTCAAACCCCACCCCCATATACACACAAAGGAGTTTGGTGAGTGGGGGCTGGCCTGGGACAGCTGCCAGGGAAGAGGGATGAAGCTGTCAGCTGTGCACTGGACCAACTGCCTCAGCAGCTGGGCCTCCCCTGAACAGGACACCAAGGCCCACTATCCTGAGTGCAGAACATTACCACATAATCCCCAGACACATTTCCTTGCAGAAGCAGTTCCCTACACCTCAGGGGCCACTAAAAGGACTTCATGGCAACCCCTGTGAGACCACCCAGTGTCTACCAAGCTGCCATTGGAGCATTGTCTCAGATGCTCCTTCATGTGCCTGATCATTTCGCAGGTGGTGACCCAACAAGGAGAGCTGCAGCTCCAACCGCTGAACCCTAAACCCACTCTGAGCCCTTCCCTTAACTCCCTTTCTCTCTGTGATCTCCAGCAGTGGTGGGCCAGTTTCATTAGTGGTTTAGAGCACAGACTCTAATCTGGGAGATCCAGGTTTGATTCCCCACTCCTCCACATGCAGCTGGTGGTGTGACCTTGGGTCAGTCATAAGCTCTTTCAGAGCTGTTCTCTCAAGGGCAGTTCTTGAGAGAGCTCTCTCAGCCCCACCTACTTCACAGGGTGTCTGTTGTGGGGAGGGGAAGGGAACGGGATTGTAAACTGCTCTGGACTCCTTCGGGTAGTGAAGGGCGAGGTATAAATCCAATCTCCTCTTCTCCTTCTCCTTCTCCTCCTCCCTGACTTCAGAAGAAGCCTCCCTTCAGGAGGCCCCATTGGTTTCCAGCCTGCTGGCATCTTGGACCTCTGCCCCATTTGCAAGCTGCCCATGTGGAGTAATGAACAAGTGCCCTGTGGCAACAGGGTGGTGGAATTGGTGCTTTATTGCTCCTTTGCCCCTGGAGCACTTCAATAAAGTTGTATTCATGGCCGCACCTGCAGCTGTGCGTCTTTGTGTCTGGGTGTTTTCAGAGGGCAGGTGTGGAGGCTGAATCATTATATGGATGCTGTTTTCCACTGACATAGAAGAGGTTCTCATCCTGCTAGTAATGGTGACATGTCTCCACACACAGATGTAAGGGCTGGGTGGGGTGGAGTGGGCAATGGGGTGGACCTGTGTGCCCCAAGCCAATAGCATACACAGTGCATGGAGAGTCATCAGGAGCTGAGATATCTCTGTGAATGCAGCTGTGGGGGGCAAGTCAATGGAAGGTTAGGGAGACACTTATATCAAATGGGGGCAATACTGGGGATAGGCAGAAAGGGTTGCCAGTACCCAGTGGGGTTCAGTCTGCCCTGGTTTGCTTGTTTGGGTCTGGACTGGGTGGAACAAACTGCTGAAAATGGGCTGCCAGGGGTGTTTGCCTTGTGCAGCTGTCTTTTGTGGCTCCAAGCAAAGCTGGTCAGTTTCAGGGGGTCTTGCACTACCAGGTCCAAAAGGGCCAGGGGGTCTTGCACTACCAGGTCCAAAAGGGATTCCAGCAACCATGGGCCAATTTGGGTATGCCAGTGAGGGGCTAGAGTGAGAAAAAGCTACAGAGAACGGACTTTGTAGGAGGCCGTTTGCAAGAAGAATTATGCTATGCCCATTGCGTGCATCAGGCTTCTGGCTGGCACTCCCACCAAGAATGACTAGCATAATGAACACAGCAGCTGTGGGTGCTGTGCCCGGTCTCAGCTGCCTATTTCCCATGCTGGGGTCCAGTACCCTCAGAGCTAGGAGCACCTATCCTTCATGAGATGGGTGCACAGAACTGCACTGTGGAGGGATCAGCCATCCATGTGGGTAAGCAGGTCCTTCCATGTCCTGGCGTGGCTGAACTCTGAAAGAATACTGTTCTTGTAAATGTCCTTGGGCAGCAGGAACAAATTCACAGGCGGGAACAGCCAAATACTTGCTATTCACAGATTGAAGGAATTCCTAGCTCTGATGTCACTGATGCCCCCATCCCCTTTGCAGAAGTGAAAAAAGTTGAAAACAGAACGCAAAACCCAGGAAGCAGCAATGGAAGGTGCCGCTCTCTGAGTAGGTATGCTCTATTGGCCATTCCATTCACTCCCCTGTGTCAGCTGCCTCATGGAGGCATAAGGATGTGTAGGGGCCATAGGCTGTAGAGGCCATTGGAGCAGTTCATGCTTTCGTTGTCCCCAAGCTCTTGCCCTTGTGCCAAGGGCCAGGCTGTGTGAGTACCGATTGGAGGGGGCATGGTTGAGGTGCCCTTTCCGTAATGTGGCTGCCCTGCAATTGGGGAGATAACCTTATCACTGAGGATTCAGCCAGTCACCTGGCACAGGAGGGAGTTGGCAGTGATAGCCTGGCTCAGAACCCCAACAAATGGCACTATGACAGTGGGACAATGCTTAGTCCATGCCAGCTACTTCTCCCTCTCCACAGGTTCCCTAGATCCCAAAAGTAGCCTGGGTGGCAGATGTGTTCCCAAATCTGCTTTCATTTAATGTAACCATCCCGACATCCTTCCTTGCTACTGCCTCTGCTGACTGCTCATTGTCCCAGACCCAAGGACCCTCTGACATGTCCTCTGCAAAGGACAGACAGTCGATGGCACATGGTCACTGCCAGGGGCTGCATGGTACATCACCCTCCCATATGGAACTGCATCTTCAGCTGCCCAAATGCCTGCTTGATCACCATGCATGTTTGGCGGTGAGCTTAGTTGTAGGGTGTGTGGTCCAACAGATCATTTTCAAGATATGCCAGCAGATATGAGAAAAGGGGGTATCCACAGTCACCTGGACAGGATGGAACGAGACCTCTCAAGAGTGATTCCTCCTGTTTGCCAGGTATGCTCCCCTCCCCACATTACTGACTCAGAAGCCATCCTTCGTTCTCCAGCCAGGCGGCCAACAGGCATTTGAGGTCAAAAGACACAAAAATATGTGCATCACGGACACGGCCTAGGAACTTGGCCACAGTGTCCATGAAAATGCCCTGATAGTCGCAGGACACCTGTACATTCAGGCTGTAGAAATGATGTTGGCTTCAGTAGACCTGCATCTCCTCCCAGGGGGCAATGAGGACAATTTGAATGTAGTCCATGCCCCCCCCCCCCATGTTGGTGAATATTGTGAAAGCCATGAACCTCATCCATATGGTGGCCAGTTCTCTCTCTTCAGTGGGGAAGCACACATATTCCTGTAGGTGGCCCAACATGGCATCCAGAATGCTGAGCAGACAGTGGCTTGCTGAGGATTGAAAACTCTTGAGGACCTCTGCCATGACCCCTTGGAAGCATCCATTGGCCAGGAACCTCAGGAAGAGCAAAGCCTTCTGAAGGCCCCAGCTCCTCATTCAGAGGCCTGGATAGCTGCCCTGTCCAGGTGGAAATGGTCCAGACAGGTGCTGTCTGACAGATGGAGCATATTGATGCATGCCTCGTATCAGCAGACATGCTGCCTTCTCCACCAGTGCTGTGCCACCCAGACACAGAGTGCTGGCAGTAAGTAGATGTGTCAAACAGCTAGCAGAGGCAACAGAGGAAGTAAGGGGCACCATGCCAGGGCAAGCTGGCTGGATAGGGTTACCACCCTCCAGGTGGCACCTGGAGATCGCCCGCTATTGCCATTGATCTCCAGATTATCAAGATCAGTCCCCCTGAAGAAAATGGCCACTTTGGAGGATGGATGCTATGGCATTGAGTCTTGTTGAGGTCTCTCCCCTTCTCAAACCCCACTCTTCCCAGGCTCCACCCCCAAATCTCCAAGTATTTCCCAACCCAGAACTGACAACCCTATGGCTGGGGCCTGTGGAGAGAGGGGGCTGAGTTCAATACAGTGAAAAATGGTCAGCCCCATGTTATCCAAGGGAACACTGCCCCCACCCCCGATGCCTATCCCCTGTCTTCACAGATAACTCCCCTGCATGTGTGGCCTCCTCCTGATTCTCCCCCTTCAAAGTTGTGGTGATTAGCAGCTAATGTGCCCACCAGATCTATGCAAGTGAGCCTCCCATGGCTGAGTCGGAAAACAGCAGCCCTATGGGAGCTAGGCTGGATAACTGCTGAACCAGAATTGTGGGCTTAATGATGGCGTGTATTTTACAAGAGGGGCCATGGTACCCAGTACTGTAAACAAAGGCTGCTGTGTTTTTAAGTAACACTGTATGAAGGGGAAATGTTGCCTAAGAGCCCTCCAGTGGAAAGCAACCATGTATAAAACACCATGATCAAAGGAAAAGCAAATGACAGAAAATAGGATGAGATTGGAGGGGGAAACAAGATGAAAAGTGCCATTAACAAAACACAACACAGAAATTGCTGTGGTGTTTATGATGTAGCTTCCTGTCTCTTCACACTCAGAGGGACTCAGAGCAGCTGTTCGCCTGTCTCATTAAGGGCCTTGTGAAGGAGAGAGCAAAAAGTGCTGTACAAAAGAACAGACTGCCTGCCTCAAAATAGAAGTGGAACTGAAAAGGCAGTCTGCTAGCTGGGCAGGGCTCTGAATGGCTAGTGCTGCTTCAAAGGCTTTGAGACTTCTCTTGGATAACCTTTGCTTCTGGAAATGTTGGAGGGAAAAAACAGCCCATACCTACAATTATTCTCAGGCATGTTTTTTCAAGACACAAAGGTCAGGCAGAACCATTAATACATGATACTCTCTTACACTGAGTTGGCAGGGTTACCAGCCTCCATGGGGCTCCTGGAATTCTCCCAGAGTTATGGCTAAGGTTGCCAGGTACCATCACTGTTGTGGCAGGGGGATTTGGGGGGCATTCTGGGGGTGATGTCCCCAATGCAATGATGTCACGTGGAAGTGATGCCATCGCATCAACATCGTGTGTGATGCTCTGGTTTGGGGGGCAACTCTATGGGGTTTTTTTTGCTTCAAAACCATACAGTTTGTCCCAAAACCAGAGCATCACTGCACTATGTCCCTTGTGTGATAATGTCACCTGGAAGTGATGTCATCATGTTGGTGACATCACACAATGACGTCCCTGTTTGGAGGTGGTGTTTCCTCCACTGGCCAGCTGGCCGGTGGTGGATCAAGGCCCCCCAAAGCAGGGGAACCTCTGCTGGGCCCTGGGGGCTGGTAACCCTAGTTATAGCTGATCTCCTGATTAGAGTGGTCAGTGTGGTGTAGTGGTTAAGAGCGGCAGGACTCTAATCTGGAAAACCAGGTTCGATTCCCCATTCCTCCACATGAAGCCAGCTGGATGACCTTGGGTCAACCACAGCTCTCTCAGAGCTCTCTCATCCCCATCTACCTCACAGGGTGTCTGTTGTGGGGTGATAAAGGGAAGGTGATTGTAAACTGCTCCGAGACTCCTTCAGGAAGTGAAGGGCAAGGTATAAAACCAACTCTTATTCTTATTCTTCAACTTTGGAAGGCAAACTCTGGCATCATTTCCCCACTAAGCTCCCTCCTGCCCCAAAGCTTCACCCTACCAAGCACCGACTACCTCAGTTCCAGGTATTTCTCAAGTTAGATTTGACAGCCCTATGAGTGAGAGCAATGGTTACCATCCTCCAAATGGGATCTAGAGAACTCTTGGAATTACAGCTGCTCTCCAGACTACAGAGATTACTACTCCTGGAGAAAATAGCTACTTTGGAAGGAGATCCCCTCCTCAAAACCCCACCCTCCCTACGCTTCACCCCCAAATTTCCAGGAATCTCCCAACCCAGAGTTGGTAACCCTAGAGAACATTGGTCCATTTAGCCCACTATTGACCAGTCTGACTAGCAGCAGCTTTCCAAGGCCTGAGCAGAGGGGGAGGGGGTAGCCCAGGGAAGCAAGAAAAGGCCAGGCCCTTGGGTTGCGAACTTTCCAGGGATCCCCCAAAGATTGGGGATTCCATCTCCAAACAGGGAGATTTGGCCACAGGGGTCCCACTGTCCCTCTAAAAAGGCAGTGACAATTCAGTGAGTGGTGGCAGGGAACTTAAGGAGTGAGATACACCCACAGGACGACGGTGGGAGGCAAACAGCTGAGTTGTAAACTGGAGCCCGTTTCACCACAGTAGGCAACCAAGCTTGGTTCAGACACAGGAAGGAACCCCTTCGCAGGCCTTTGTGAGGCCTTATTGGGGCCAGTCCTGACTAGGGTTGCCAGCTCCAGGTAGGGAGATTCCTGGAGATTTTCTGGTAGAGTCTATGGAAGCCAGGATTTGGGGAGGGGAGAGACCTCAGCTGAACAAAATGCCATAAAGTCTACCTTCCAAGTCCACTTTTCTCCGGGCGGGAGAGATCTGTTGTCTGGAGTTCAGGTGTGATACCTGGCAATTTTCAAGTTCCACCTGGAGGTTGGCTACCCTAGGCGTAGGAATCAGTGCTTCAGAGCAGGGTCTGCTAGATCCAGGTTATTGCTGTAGAAGCTGAATGGGTGATTTTGGACCAGTCACAGACTTTCAGCCTAACCTACCTCACAGGATTGTTGTGCAAGTCAAAAGGGGAAGAGGAGAATGATGTAAGCTGCTTTGGTCCCCATTGCAGAGAAAGACTACTTTTCCTCCTGGGAAATTTATTTATTTAAATTTCTATCCCACCCTCCCAGCCAAGGAAACAATTGTTGCCAATCTCCAGGTGAGGTCTGGAGCTCACTCAAAATTACAACTGCTCTCTAGATGGCAGAGATCAGTTCCCCTGGAGAAAATGGTGGATTCTGTGTCCTTATACCCTGTTGAGATGCCCCACCCACCCCATGACAGCCAATGTGACAGGTCAGTCAGGGCTTCAGAGCACGGTAGAGGCTGCAGGGAGGGGGAGAGATGGAAAGCTGAACAATAAGGGGAAAATAAAGGTAGGTTGATGATTGGCTGGGAAGTAGATAGGGTTGCCAACTCCAGGTAGGAAATTCCTGGAGATTTGAGGGATGGAACCTGGAGAGGGTGAGGTTTGAGGAGGGGTGGGACCTCAGACAGGTACAATGTCATAGACTCTACCCGCCCAACCAGCCATTCCCTCCTGGGGAACCACTGTTGCCAATCTCCAGGGGAGGGTGGAGATCACTCAGAATTACAACTGATCTCCAGGAGAGGGGGGGGGGGAGATGGAAAGCTGAAATCAGAGGGGCAGATAATGGAAGGTTGATGCTTGGTTGGGAAGGAGATGAGGTTGCCAACTCCAGTTTGGTGTAGTGGTTAAGTGCGTGGACTCTAATCTGGGAGAACCGGGTTTGATTCCCCACTCCTCCACTTGCACCTGGCTGGATGACCTTGGGCAAGCCATAGCTCTGTACCAGCTGTTCCCTCAAGGACAGCTTGGGAAAGAGCTCTCTCAGCCCCACCTACCTCACAGGGTGTCTGTTGTGGGGAGGGGAAGGGAAAAGGAGTTTGTAAACTGCTCTGAGACTCCCTTGGGGAGTGGAGGGCGGGGTATAAATCCAATCTCTTCTTTTTCTTCTTCTTCTTCTTCAGGTTGGGAAATTCCCAGAGATTTGAGGGGTGGAGCCTGGAGAGGGTGGGGTTTTAGGGGTGGGACCTCTGATAGGTACAGTGCCATAGACTCCACCCTCTAAACCAGCCATTTTCTCCTGGGGAACAATTGTTGCCAATCTTCAGATGAGGGGTGGAGATCACTCAGAATTACAACTGATCTCCAGGAGGGAGGGCAGAAGTCAGCTGCAGTCACAAGGGCAGATAATGGTAGGCTGATGGTTAGCTGGAAAGGACATGGGGTTGCCACCTCCAGGTTGGGAAATTTCTGGGGATTTGAGGTGGGGAGCCTGGAGAGGGTGGGGTTTGAGGAGGGGCTGGACCTTAGACAGGTACAATGCCATACACTCCACCCTCCAAACCAGCCATTTCCTCCTGGGTAACAGTTGTTGCCAATCTCCAGGTGAGGGCTGGAGATCACTCAAAATTACAACTGCTCTTCAGGTAGCAGAGATCAGTTCCTCTGGAGACAATGGTGGACTCTGTGTCATTATACCCTGCTGAGGTCGCCACATCAAATTGACACTGAGTGCCCAAGGCTGGGGCACTCTCCCAGAGCCTTTTTCTAGAGCCCATTGTATTTATTCCACAATGGGCCTTATTTCTAGTATCATAATAAAACAAACAAATACAAATGTATAAGAATTCTGGGTAATGTAGTTTAGTAGACTTAAGGTCAGCTGGTTAAGGGTAGCCTTCCTGATTGGTTTGTACACCTCCCCTTGCTTTGATACATTTGCCCGGGGAAAACTGTTTTCCTCAGTTTTGTAATCTTCTTAGCTAAGTAAATGGGAGAGATTCAGCTCTTTTTACCGCAGGAATCACTCAAAGGACTTTAAGGCTCCTATCAGCACCAGGAAAGGGAATGTGAGTAAACTGAACCTTTGGATGCATAAAGAGTTGAATAAAGTTGATTCCAAATGAGTGAAGACTGTGTATTAAATACTTAGTTGCAGGGCTATTTTTGGGCAGGAACACACAGGAATGGAGTTCTGGCTGGCTTCTGAGTTGGCCATGCCTAAAGCCCCCCCCCCTCGGTTTCCCCAGGGACCTCACAAGCCATGGGGTGACTGGGGAAGCCAAGCCAGTTCAGGTAGAGAAGGCAGTTTAAACTGCCTCCCCTCCTTGGGTTCCCCAGGTGCCCCATAGCTGCTTGGGGAAGCCAATCCAGAAACTGCCTTCCTTCCCTTGGGTTCCCCACGAGCCCTGCAAGCCACGGGGTACCTGGGGAAGCCAATTCTGGGAGGGAGCTGCACTGTCAGGGGTGTGGCCTAATATGCTAATGAATTTCTGCTGTTCAGTGTGGCCTATTATGCTAATGAGATCCTGCTAGGCTTTTTCTACAAAAAAAGCCCTGCTTACTTGTCTTCAGAACCAGCTCAGACTGAGCTTACCTTTCCTGTCTTCAGTTCACCCTTCAGTAGTGCTTTGGAGCCAAAACACAGAAGACTCTAGAAATTTCAACAGAAAATCTCTTTATTGCTTGAAACTGGGAGAGAATGCTTACTGATGGAGAGCACAAATGCACACTGAGGCTGAGGGCAGACTCAGGAAGTGGAGTGGGAGAGCTCCGTTTGTGAAGTGGGGGAAGGGAGCCCGTTCAAACAGCCGCAGCTGTTCCCTGGCTCCCTTCCATACTTACCTGCTTCCCTGCCACTTCAGAAGAACACTGGCAGAAACCGGTGTCCAGGGGCCATCTGCCGCTTGTCTCCCACTTCCTGGCGGTGTGGGCCAGAAGAAGCAGGAGTCAAGCGGAGGCGGCAGTGTGAACGTGCCATCACGGAGATGTGCGCATGAGCGCATAAGCACTCATGCACCCATGCACACCCATGTCCCAATACAGGAGGTGGGGAGATTTTAAATTTCTAGACTGCTGATGCGGCCATGCACCTATTGGTGAAACAGCCCTGCCACAAGCTGTGGAGGCCAGCATACCTGGGGCCACTCCACAGCAGTCTGAACGCTCCCTAACGGCATGCTCCCACAATACACTGGCCAGTGTGAATGGCCAGCCCCGGAGCACTTTTTCCCCACAGCTTTTGGTCCCGGTTTCCTCCCATTCCAGATTGCCAGTCTGTCCTCAGCCAGAGAGACAACAACCTCAACACCAAAACATGACCCAAATGAGGCTCATCCTGTACAGTTTTGAGGGGGACATTGAACCTCTGGGGTTCACTGAAAATAACACACATTCATACATCATAGTTATGCCACCTTGAACTCAGCAGAGAGACAGCAGGATAAAAGTGTGATAGATGTTTTAAGTATTGACGTCAGGAGACGAATCAAAATGCAAGCTTTATTTCAAACATCATTCAGCTCTGGGACAGTTCTGGCAAGAGCAGCACTTAACTTATAGGGTCTCAACAGTTAACTATAAACATTGTAACTATTTACACGCAGTCTCATTGGACCCAAGCAGGGCTCTATGATTGGTTCCCTAGGTTGGCTTTAGGACCAGTGAGAGGTCTTTATTAGGCAGCCAATAGGAATGAGGGAGTTAGGATACCAGAGCCCAGATAATGCAAAGCAACATAACAAACAAGACATAACAAGATAAACAGGAGATCCACTGGATGGGTAAACCTGTTTACTTCTCATAAAAATAAACTGGAGCAGTGAGAAAGTAAGACATGAGCATTGGAGACAGTTGCCTGCAGTAGTTTACACATACCATTTTTATCTGTCTTTGAACATCGGCATAAATTATGAGGTATTGTAAGTAGTGGCCCTAGACCTAACTTAAAGGTCTGCTCTCTGAAACTCGGCAATAGAATGTATCTTTACATTACATTCAGGCAGTTGTAAAAAGTAAGTGTTTTTATTGCTGCCAAAGAACCTGGTTGGTATAGAGTGTTTATGCAACTAAGTCAAAATGATGATGTATTCATTTACTTGCCCAATGATAAGCAGCTACTCTGTGCAGAGTCTTCTCTTTCAAAAGTAAATGTTTATTGATGATAAACTCCATTGGATTAGATTTAAGGCAGTGTCTTGGCAGATGCAATTAATGACATACATGGAATTAGAGCTCTGGTCAGCAGCTCTCAAAGTGAGATAGAAGATGGTGGCCCAGCCTTCCTCCTTCATTTTCTAAGATGGATGACTGACATATCTTATAACCATAGCCTCCTCTCCCTCCATACCACTCTTTGGCCTCTGCTTGATAATGAGGAGCCTCATTATTTCCCAGAGAGCCAGTTTTGACCCTGGGGCCTCTAGTTGCTGAGCCCAAGACTACTAATCAATATGCTAAACTATCAAAATTGTGTATTACCAAATTGTCTGCGACTTCCACAGTGTAATACTTTTGTCCATCTGTTGGCTTCATTGGGCACCTAAACTCAAAGAAGTTTTTGTGGATTGGTCCACGTTTCCCACATACATGTAAGAATCACTTTCAAGGAGATTAAAGATGTACAACTGCCCCAGTAAAACTCAGATTTAACTTGTAAGCATTTGAGACTCAAAACTGAGCATCAGGATGGTGGGTATGGGTGCAATGCGTATCACTGTGATACAATAAGTTTTCTTACATGAATTTCTCTCTGAACAGCATACATTGAAAGGAGAAATGTGAATTATGGATCAGATACAGAAAGGACTAAAAAAAGGATAGCATAAGCCTCCTGGCTGTGGGATACAGGAACAATGTCATCAATAATCATAACTTCCTGCACATGCTGGATGTTGCCAGTCAGCATAAATATGTTACCAATTTTTGCATTCTTGCCATTTGAAAATCCCATTGTGTTTTTCCCTTGTGTGAACTGACCAAGTCTATTTGCCTGCTAGTTTGTTTCCCCACACTGAATCTTCCCATTAAAATGAATGCATTTTGAAATATTCTTTTTGCATTATTTTGCTGTACAAATGTCCTATAAACTAAAAATGAAGTATAATGTATAAATGATGTAAAATTACATTAAAATATATTAAAATTATTCAGAAAGGCCATATTTTGTAAAAGAAACAATAATGGAGAACACCAGCAATCCATGTAGGGGGAAATAAAAATGCTCATAGCCATAAATATTCTGTAAATTAAACAATAATTGGCAACACAAGCAATCCATATGGAGAGAAACAAAAATGCTCACAACATGTGAAAGGAAAAAGAAACATAGAAACATAGAAAGACATGTTTATACTGCTTTTACATATTTTCCATACTTCCTTTACAAATTTTCCACAGAAAATATGAATTACAGTGTTCTCGCTCATTAGAAGTCTTCTTGAGACATCTGTCAAAATGTGCATTTTCCTGAAGGTCATCCTCCATAAACATAGAGGCCTGCCAGTGTCAAGGAGCACCCTGTCCCTATCCGCTGCCAACATTGTTGCCATTTGAGGGATACCACAATATTGATTTAAGGGTGGCAGGTTTTTTTAAAAAATGCCCTTTGCATTAACACTGGTGATAATAGCATTAGCCACAGGCATAAAATCAGGCTAAATATAAATATGTCTCTTCTTCAGACCAGCTTTGTAAGCATAAAAGTGAAGTTTAATAAACACAGCTCTGTCTCTCATGTGACTTTTGAACTCATGATGCCAGCACAAAATATGGAACTAAGTAAGTGACCCATGAGGAATTGGGAGAGGTTCTCCTCCATTTATCCTCTTCCTTCCCCTCTATTCTCTCCCATTTCCTTTTCTTCCTTCTAGCCCCTTACTTTTCCCTCCTCCTCCTTCTCTGGCTTAGATTGAAAATAAGCCCTGGTATCTGGCTAGGTTATTATGGTAGCCCAAACTGGCACCCCAAGTCTTGTAAGATGACCTTACAAAACAGTGAACTCCCGCTCGAGGTAGTTGGAGTGTGCAGTTCTCACTGTGCTGTTCTCAAAGCACAGTGTGCTTAGCAAAACTTTGGGCATCTAAACTGACAGTTTTTGATCATGGGCACTATACTGTGCAGCAAGAATCTACAGTGCAAATGGATCCAGAAGCCTCAACATCTGGACAGGTTGCAAAAACAAACAAAAATGGTTCCTAAAGTCTAATGAGATCTTGGGTGCTATTTCAGTTGACTTTGAAAACTTTCCCAGCTGTGTAATGATAGAAACTTCAGGGAGCCTTGCCTCAACTTAGTAATTAAACTAGAAAGTGTGGCTTTTCTGAATTTCTAAGGGTTACCTCAGATGTGCAAACTCCTCTCATTCCTTGGGCCCTATCCCTGTCATGTCAATTTTCCTATCCATATGGGACCCAGGACTTACAAAAAATTAAATACAGTGATAAGATAGCATTTACAAACATAAAAAGATTTAGATTCCATTTTAGTGTCATGATCATGCCCTAACAGGTATTGACTCTAAATCGGCTAGAAGTAGAGAATGATGCACTGTTTAATGAAGAGTTTTGTTTTGTCTGTGTATTTGTTCAGCTCTCATTATGTAGCTGCTATTGATTAATCTGAGAGTCTGTTATGAGAATGACAAGATGATATAATTGGAGAACTATGTACCTTGATCATTTTGCCAATTTCTCATGACATATTTAGCCTTTGTAGATAAATGCACTTTATTTGACTGAAAGCTTTTCTCTCAACATGAATCGAAATGTTAAGATGTCAGAAAGACGCTCAATCATTTGTTTAGTTTCCCATGGCTAATACTGCTACAGAGATTTAATGAAAATAATCTTGATGAAAATAGCAGTCTAGTCATTTAAGGTCCTCCTATGCACCCATTAGATTCCAAACTCTTATAATTCTCAAAGCAATGCTGATTTCTATTAACAAAGGATTAGGCCAAGAAGTCTTCTTCTTCCTTTATGTCAGGGGTGTCAAACATTTGTTAAGAGGGCCGGATCATGACCTTGTTGGGCTAGGCCATGTGTATCATAAAATGTAATGCCAGGTAGCGGAAATATAAACTTTATAAAGGACACAGACAAACACAATTAAAGATTTTTTTAACTTTAAACAAAACATGCTTAAAACACTAGCACTCTTGCAATATTTTGTCTATTTAACAGTCTCTGATAACTGTAGGGTTGCCAAGTCTTGAAAACTCACCGGCGGGGGGAAGTCCTCCTCTCGCCAGGAGTTTCTTCTGGCATGTGCGATTTGCGCGCGCGCCCATCAATGTCACCAGAAGTGACGCAGCACGTTGGGGGCGTTGCCAGGGTGATGCTCTGGCAATTGCCCCAAAACTCTATGGTATCATAGAGTTTTGGGGCGATTGCCAGAGCGTCGCCCTGGCAATGCCCCCAACATGCTGCATCACTTCCGGTGACGTCATTTCGTCGTCCTTGCTGGACGACGTCGGGGGTGGGGTTCCCCCCACTGGCCAAATGCTGGCCGGCGGATCGGGAACCCCTTTAGCGGGGGATCCCCCGCCCCTCCGGGCTGACTTGGCAGCCCTAGATAACTGACACCTCTGCTCTGAATTATTGCACTGAAATGTCTGTGCAGTAGCAATCTTGAATATGCTGTACAGGTGCGTATCTGTAAGCTGCAAACCTACTTTTGATTTATTGACACTTATTGCACTCAGGAGATCCCTGGCATAAAAAGCCCAACAAAGCGCACACACACACACACTGTAGCAAGGCGCACAAAAGCTCGTACCTCAAACAAAACTTTGTTGTTCTTAAAGGTGCTTGGTATTGCTCTCCTGTAATTGAGGAAGCCCAGCAAAGCAAACTCTCTCATTCCCTCCCTCCCTTCAGGGAGGAGCCTCAGCCAGTGGAAGGAAAGAAAAGCTTCCTTCCCTTTTCTCCTGCAGGCTACCCAGGAAGCAAGCTCTGGCTGTTCCCTCCCTCCCCCTAGGAGGAGGAGTGGGAGGAACCTCAGTCAGTTCATTACCAGACTCTCGCAATCGCGCAAGAGAGTCTTGCCTGCCTATCCTGAGCGACTGAGAGAGACTGGTAAAACAACCTGTAACATGGCAGCAGCAGCAGAACTGCAAATGGAAGTAGGAACCAGCCAGAGCCCTACAGGCCTGATTGAGGCCCTCTGAAGGCCTGATCCAGCCCACGGTCCACGTTTGACACCCCTGCATTATGTGATTATCTTACAATACCATAATTTTAGATTCACAGCTTTAAAAGTCAAATATTACAAAAGCTGATTATTATTTTTTTTGCCGGAGACATTAGTCTAAACACAGTACCTACCCTTTATCCTTTAGAAGAAAAATACTATCATATCAACAATCTGTCAACAATCTGAAGAACTGAAGAGCAAACAATATGTGCTAAATCTCATTTCCCACCACCTTGTAACTTAAATGGGTGTGTGTATGAAGGAGTTCTCTGCATCTACAGCAGTGTGATTTAGAACTGAAAGTTAATTCAGACTATACAAATATGCCACTGGTGGGGGGAAGGTTTGACACAGGAATTTAGATATCTCTTGAGGGGTGCTCCTGGGCCTCCTGACAGTTGTGGCCAGTGGGAGCCTTTCAGCAGGTTTCCCCACACGGAAATGCTATGGGTGTAAATATCAGACCCTAAGTTTTACTTAAAAGTGGGGGTGTATCATCACCCCCTCCCCATTCAAATCCATGAGGCAAATCTTTCAGTGGAGAAGGAAACAAGGGAGGCAGCTAAAGTGGAAAATGTAATACTAGGGGATTTCATCTACCCTCTCATTGACCAGGCAAATATGTTCTTAGTTATGCCATAGAAATGAGGTTAGCAGAAAGTGATGTTAAAGATAGAATTGCTAAGCACACCAAGGAACAAAGCCTACTGAAGGAAAATCAGAATGGCTTCTGCAAAGGGAAGTCCTGCCTTGTGGAGTTCTTTGAGCAGGTTAACAAGCATGTGAATAAGGGTGATTTTGTTATACATTACATTCTTGGACTTCCAAAAGGGTCATGGGATTAGAAGACAGGCACTCTGTTGGTTAAATGGTTAAATGACCAGAAGGAGAAGGAGAATAAAGGAGAAGGAGAATAAATGACCAGTTCTTGTAATGGAATGAAGTGAACAGTGGGGTCCTACACTGATTGATACTGGAACTCATGCTATTTAATTTGTATATATATGATTTGGAATTGAGGGTGAGCAGTGTGCTAGCCAGATTTGCAGATGATAACCTCAAAGAGATCATGGGACTGTAACTGATAGCTTGGTGAAAATGTCAACTCAGTGCACAGCAGCAGGGGGAAAAGGCCAACACCATGCCAGGGATTATTAGGAAAGGGATTGAAAATAAAACAGCCTGTACTACTGTGTTGACAGCATCATGTTCAATGATAACTGGTGTAGCACAGCTACCAGATTTAAAGAATATCTGAACAGTAGATATTTTGGTGACATTATAGTAAACATTTGTGGGGTAGGTGGGGCTTTGCCACTATTTTCTCATGGAGGAAACTGGATCAGTTTTCCGCAACTATCAATTTGTACAAGCTCAAGGTGCTTAAGGAAGATTGACTGAAAGATCTGAATAATTTTTCACAGGAAGCACCATTTGTAGAACTATGTTTATACATTAGATGCTACAAAGTAGTCAAACAACAAAGTGGGGATCAGATTTACATAGCCATGGTGAACTCTGTCACAGAGTATTGTCAAAAGTCTTATTGCCTGCATTGATCCACAGGAACCAGGATCACCCTCAGAGAGATAACATAATTGTTTCAAAAAATGTCTTACCAGAGGAAGTGGGTACAAGCATTTGAAGTGTGTGGTACTTTATTCAGAGACAAATGAAGAGGTCAAACAGTACAGCATCTGATCTTTTTCAGAATCATCGTTCAATTAGCAACAGAAACATGTGGTCACATAGGGGCACTATGCAGTTTATTGAAGAATATTGTATTCAGTGGGTGATGAAGCCAGGTTATCTCTTTAATGTAATCTGTCAGTTTTTGATAGCAGCAAGGTACTGAATTTAAATTCACAGGCTTGTCTTCCTACAGTATTTTCAGAAGTCCTTGTTTGTACATGAGGCTAGATAAATGAAATAGGAACATCATTTTATTTTTAGAATGTATACACAGTCTTTCCAAGATGTACTGCCCCATGTATTTTTTAAAGAAATCAATCAGTTCAAATAACACAAAATAATCAAAAGTCATTAGAAAAGTACTTTCCCAGAATACCAGGATGTAGCCTTCAAAAAATCTTTACTGTGAGCACTAATTCATGGACTTAATTCACAGTCAGAGCCATAGAGTAGCCAGTGAATGAAATTCAGTATATGTTGTGATTTGATGGTTAAGATGCATCACAAGATTTTTTCATCTGACACTTCTTTGATGGAAAAAAAGCTATACAAAAATTCATTGGCCAATGTCTGATGCAGCATTTTCAGTGTTGGCCACCAATATCTTTCCTGGTGACCACCAAGTGTTTTTAGAAAATGGCCAGGGCCATGTGGGGCTTTTGCCCAGCAGGGAATCTGATAGGCTGTTGGAAATCTGATTGGTTCTACAGATTGCAAAACAAAAACAAAAAACCCCACTTTGACAGCAACCGCCACCATAGCAGAAGGATTTTCACTGAGTGAGTAATGGTAAAATTGTGTGTAAGCAAGAAAATATTGTAAACAGTATGTTCATTTTAAAAAGATATCCTGTTAAGCAGAGTGTCTGCCTGAAATGGTGAAGAGTTATTATTAGAGTTATGTACGTAACAATTTTCCTGATGTTTTATGGTTTGCTTCTCTTCTTGTAACTGCCATTTTGTGGTGGGTTAGCTCTGCTTCCAATAGCAGCCATTTTGTGGTTGCACCCACCACCCTGTGTCAGAAATCCAAAGGAGCCCACAGGTTCAAAAAGGCTGGGGACTCTATGTCAAGGAATCCCTAGCTTTTATGCATGTGTCAGGTCTTTTGTCACTTTGGGAAAGAAAATCATGTTGTTTGAAAAAAGGAAAACCTTTATTCTCAGTTCTGATGTGCTATCTCATGTGAGAAGGTCAAAAATAAAACCAAGAGCATGGGCAATATGCAGATGAAGTAGTGTTTATTTCCCATCCAAATGAATGCAGCTTGCTCATAACACCTGGAGTCTCGTTAATTTACCTGTGACATGTTGCTACACTTAATTGCCTTTGACAATTAGTAACATTTCAACACTTCTCTTAATGGCCCAATTAGGATCATGCTTGTCTCCTGTGCACTAGATAGGAGAAAATAGATGGGCTAGCATCCGGGGCAAAATCTCTTCTGTAGGTACCAGAAGTAACCAAACAGCAGCCATTCCACTTCTGTGTTTTAGTCAAATTAGAGGTGGGTGTAAGGTTCTGTTTCATTCATTCTGTGCCTTCCTCTGTGCAAAAACATGTGTTGTGAATGCTGCATTGTTCAATTAATTACAGGGGAAAGTGCTGAGTATTTGCTTCTCTCCATTTAATGTTTTATCGATTACTTTGTAAAGTAAACAAAGTGGTGTCAAATAAATTCCACTCTCCAGGCTGGAGAGTGCTGATGGTGGTATACATGAAGAAAAAGGCCACTGCTTGTGAACCATTGGCTGTCTAATAGAAATGCTTGTGAAAGAACTAAAAACTCATTTTCCAAATTGTCCTGATCAAGTCAACTGTTTGGTCACTCAAGTGTGATTATCACAGTATCACAGGGAAGAATGCTGAACCTTACACAAACTTCACTTTACCATGGAGTTATAACTGATACTGGTTTGTGTTTATTTAGGATGGTGTCTTTTTCATCATTGCTTTCAGTCCTATTCATATCAACACATTTTTAGAAGATCACACCTTATCTACTGATTTTTTTCTCAACTTGAGTCTCAGTTTTGTGCATCTACAGCATATATTGTGAATGTACCATATACATGGTTGTTTAGGATAAGCAGAGCACTTAGACCAGTGGATGACCCAAAACTGTGAAACTTTCTCACCCCTCCCTTAGATTAATTGGAATTTTAAGTCTGAGTACTTTGATATCATGGGAAGTTTTTGTTTTTTAATGAGCTTGGTGGGGGGGGGGTCTGGGAATAAGTAGGCAGAAATTTGTAATCACAAGATGTCTTTTTTTTTTTAAGTGTTTTCTTTCTTCTGGTATTTCTGTTATTCATCACAAGCTTGAAGCCAGGAGATAAATATATTAAATTGTACAAACCAGTAAACCCCAGGTTTTTAGAGGCTGCATATCTGATATTGTATTAAAATTTATGTTGCATCTTTCTTGCACCCCTTTAACGTGGGTGGTCAAACTTCAAATTATGTCATAAATATATATTCATTCCATTTTTGTTCACCTTGTCCTTCACTAAATTCAAAAATGGTGTACATGATCACCCTACTGCCTACTCTGTACATTGGGTAAGGCTGAGAAACAGGTCATCCAATGATCTTCATGAGAAACAGGGACTGAAATTCAGGTATTCCCAGTCTTAGTCAAACATGTTAACTACTACATCACAATATGCACCAATTATGCACTAAATATACAAATAGAGATTGTTCAGATGTCTCAGTCTTCAACTAGGGTTGCCAGGCATACTGCTATGGCTGCTGGCCATCCTCGTTGCCACCCCTCTGAGCAACAACAAGAGACTTTTAAAAAAAAATGTGAGTGTCATGTGCACTGTGATGTTTGGTAGCTCTAGGAATTGATGAAAAATGTGGACTGGCAACCCCAGATTTTCAACAGAGTTCCCAGGTTACAGTGTTGCTTTTCTTTCCCAACCCCCTTACAAATGGGTGTGGGGCTGGAGCTGCGGGTTGAATTTTAAACAAAACTGGTGTTCTAAAATTGCACAACAGCTCTCATTCTTATATGTATACTTTTCATGGAATGTATAAACAACAAATTATTTTCTTTCTTTCCTGCACCCTCAACAACAGTGTGAGGATTCAAAGTTTGTACACAGGATTGGTTCCAACCCAGTTTTCTGCTGGGGGAAAAAAAGGGGAGAGAGCTTTAATAGCCTTTTGATTACTGAAAAAGCTATCCTGGAGATCACGTGATCTGTACAGACAAAAGCTATGTTGGGTAGGGACTATAGTAAAGACAGGAATTTATGAAGAAGATTGAAGTTGGGTACATCATCCACCAGTTATATTCCTCAGACTGCTTTGTCACAGCAAGCAGCAGAAGGGGGTTGCTCGCTGGCAATGTACTGACATTGCCACTGACGTGCTATGTCACTTCCTATGCAAGCAGAAGTGATGTCAGTATGTTGCCAGCAATGCTCTATCATAGGGCCAAAACTCTATGGTTTAACCAGAGTTTTGACTAAATGCTACCGTGTCATCAGGGGTCCTTTCGTAAAAAAAGAGGTGCAGGAGCTCATTAGCATAACTCATTTGCATATGCCACACCCCCTGACGTCACCGGAATGACGTCATGGGCAGTGTGTCAGAAGGCCAGACGGGAGGGAGGGGGAAGGAAAGAAGGAAAGGAACAGGAAGGAAGGTAGGTAGGTGGGGGAGAGAAAAGAAAGAAAGAAAAAAAAGGAGGGAGGGGGAAGGAAGAAAGAAAGGAAGGAAGGAGGGAGGAAGAAAGGGGAAGGAAGAAAGAAAGGAACAGTAAGGTAGGTAGGTAGTTGGGAGAGAGAGAAAAGGAAGGAAGGAAGGAAGGAAGGGGGGAGAGAGGGAGGAAGGGGGGAAGGAAGGAACAGGTAGGTAGGTGGGGGGAGAGAGGGAAGGAAGGGAGGGGCGCTTCTCCCCACACTGGGGCTGGCTTTCCCTCCCCCCCCTTGCTTGGGCCTGAGTGGTGTTAAGCCACTCAGGCCCGGCTTCTCCCTCCCTTGGGCCCAGGGAACTGTTGAGTGGGGGAGGGAGGGGGGGTTCTGGGGGTGACTGGGGGAGGGAGAGTTTTTTCCTGGGGCCGGCGGCCAGCCGCGGCCCCGCGGAAGGTGGCTGGGGGCGAGGCGGGGCTCGGTTGCGGGGCCGGCGGCCAGCCGCGGCCCCGCAGAAGGTGGCTGGGGGTGGGACGGCGCTCGCTGGCGGGGCCGGTGGCCAGCCGCGGCCCCGCGGAAGGTGGCTGGGGGCCGGACGGGGCTCGTTCGCGGGGGGCCCCGGCCCCTTCTCTCCCGGAGCGGCGCTCCGGCTCGCTCCGGCCCCAACGGAGCCCTGCGTGTCATCATCAAGATGCTTACATCACTTCCAGTCTCACAGAAAATGTCATCAGTACATTGGGATGCTGGCAATCACATCTCCGTTTCACCACCATTTCCCTCTTGCTGCCAACCTGAACGATGGTGGGAAAGGGCTTGCTGGGGATGGGAGATCCCCTGCCTCAGAAAGAAAATTGTAACTCTAATCCATTCCTCAGGAATGGACTACCAGAATGGGTGCAGTAGGTGTCATGCCCTTAATCCTAGGCATCAAAATAAGAAGGCAGCATAGTTTCAAACAGAAGCACAGTATAACAAGTGCAGTTCTTTCTCTGTCTGGAGCTGCAGTGCCAACAATTTCCTCTCTCCTTGCTCCTGCTCACACCGAATTCTGGGGTGGACTAAGGTTGCAGTCACACTCATGAGATAAAACGGGGGGGGGGGGGGGAGAGAGGCTATTTCCTCCAGAGGAATTTGACCCACAGTTGCACGATCACACCTCCATCAGTGTGTGATCAGACACAACTGTGGATGAGTCTCTTTTTTTGCCCCGTTTTATCCCCATGCGCTTAAATGAGGGATCGCACTTCCACACTGAGGGCTCCCTATGGAGTTTGCAATGATGCGCATACTGCAAAGGGGAAAAAACAATGGCACGGAGTCAGGACAGCCTGATCAGACCATCCCGACACCATGAAAGCATGCTGGAATGATCAAACGGGAAAGTCCTCCCATGGCTGCGGGATGCTTCCCAGATGTTGGTGTCTGATCGCGCCCTTTAAATCTGCCTGGCATTCATGCCTATATCGGGTCTAATTGTATGTATGATCACAGTCTAAGGCAGTCTAAAATAATGGCCTGAATTAAAGGGAAAGGGTTTTCAAAACACCGCAGAAGATACCTTCATTTGCCACTTTTTGGAAGGTATGTAAGCCTACTTTGTTCTTGAAGGTGATTGGTGGAGGGTAATCTATTTTAGCTCTGTATTAAATGCATGTATTAGGTTTTTAGCTGTGTATATTGGTTTTCAACTGTATGTTTTAACTGTGTTGTTTGTAACTTGTTGGAAGCTTATGGTATTTGTGCCATTGCAGCTTTTACTGTTTTGTTAGTCACTTTGAGACTAAGGAGATGAAATGGGGTATAAACATTTTAAATAAAAGTATGAGTTCAATTCCTTTATACTGTTTTCTTCTGCTCCAAGAAAACATTTTTGAAGATTTTAACAAATTCAGTTAATTTAGCCATTTTTTGTTTGGATTTGGGAGGATTATCCCTGAAATTTATTGAATTTCTATAGAAGAAATGTGTTGATGACTTTTAGAAGCAGTCTACAATTCAAACTAACTGTTGCTCATGATAGGCCCAATCAGTATGTTCCAGGAATCAAGTGTTGGATAGATCAAGGTGATGGCAGCTAGGAAACATTTGTAGTTTATCTGATATAGACAGCCCCAGATATCTGATATGGACAGCCCTAAATATTCAACTATGATTCTGATGTAATTGTTTGAAAATAATGGCACTTGAAAATATATTAAGATAATTTATATTTCCTTCTGTCTTCTAAGTCTTGGAAGACAGTGCCACCTGATTTTCAAACACTTTCTATAACCAAATCAATGAATTTTACTCCTAGAATGAAGTAATCAATGTACTTCAGTTTGAATCAATTGGCTGTATATCCAGCTTCTATAAATTAGCCTAGGTTCATAAAAGTCCCAAGGAGAAGGCATCATCCACAATATGTAAAACTGAACTACCAGTTACCATAGTGCTACTTTCGGTGAACCCCTGACTCTCTCTACCTTTACAAAGCGGTCTGATCTCTCAACATATTTACTGCTTGCTGGCTAAGGCCATAGAATTTCTCAGCTGTGGTCTGTTGTCCTCATCACTTCATCACAGATTATATTAGCTGGGCTGTCCTCATGGGATAGACAAGAAACAGAGCATCATTTCCACAGATCCAAAGCAAACTCTATATTTATGTTTGCCTCAGCACAGTCTGTGATCTCAGTTCTTCTTTTTTATCTCTCTTAATTCCCTTGCTAGCTAATTCAGCCTGAAAAGTCTATGGAGTATCTGTAACTCATGTCATGATGCTGCAAAGATATGGGAGAGATTGCAGCTTGCAACATACTCAACTTTGGAAAATCAATACCATATCAATTGTGCACCAATTCTGCTCTTCCCTTGTGGTATCAGCCATTTCCCCACCCATCTTTCTCCTATTGTTGTTGTTGTGTGTGTGTGTGTGTGTGCTTGAAGACTAAGATTAAATCATGTGTAAACTCACAAGTATATGTGAACAAAAAGCTGTCATATGCTGAGCCAGTTTATTGGTCCATCTAATCCACTGTTGTTTACTCTGACTGGTTCTTCCAAAGCTTTGTCCACCCTCATCCCATAAGGACTGGAGACAGCAAGTATGCAAAAATTCATATATAGCATTAACACATTATAGTCCAAGTTTGTTGGATTTTTAGCATTTTGACATGGCCAAATTTGAATGTTAGTAATACATTAGTATTACATTATCATGAATGATATAATTTTGCCAGTTTGGAAACTCAATCACTTCTATTAAATTCAAGCACATATACATAACTCATAGAGCACTGAGGAAATCCAGAGTATTGTATTATTTATAAAGTTAAATAAAGTGATTTCAGTACATGTAAACACATGTATACACAAACATCCATTCATTTACATTCCAGAGTGGGTACTCTCGGTGTTGTACCCTTAATCCTAGGCATCAAAATAAGGAGGCAATATAGTTTCAAACAGGAGCATAGTTTAATAAATGCAGTTCTTTTTCTATCTGGAGCTGCCTTCAAAAATGGTTTATAACCTTTACAATCTAACAGAGATATATAAATGATGTGTTTGGCCTTGGTAGATGATGACATGATTCCAAACTCTTCTCCCCTTACAGAGAGGGGAAGGAGGAGCTGGAAGTGGATACAGGATGGTTGATGATAAAAATGCTGATACACAGAAAGAGCCCTTTTGTCAAACTTTTCTTGGGTTTACTTCTTTCTTCTGTCCAGAAGTTAAGACAGAAGACGTACACTTAAGAGTTGGCTTCATAACAGTATTTTGAAGCATATAATAAAAGGCAAAGTAGTGTAGAAGCTATTGCTTATGTTCACTTTCTGGCGTCTGCACCTTAAGGTTGCCAAATATGTTCACAGAGTCATGTGGCCTCAGCATTGCTCCCCAACCCATAGAGGAAGGACACCCATGCAACTGACAGGATGTTTATCCCTTCCCCGAAAAGGGTCTGACTGGCACCAAAAGTGCTACTCACACAAAACCATCCCTACATGAAGCCACACACACCCTTCCCTTGAAAAAGCAAAACAAACATACCCACAGTCAGAGGCCAGGCATGAACCCATTGTCCCCACACCAAAACCAGCCTCATAACTTCTGAGCCAAGAAGGTATGTCTGAAGGAAATATGCTGTCTGGCATTAGGCACTCCACTGCAGCCCTGACACTACTAGCAACCACATGGGGCTGGGAAGAGAACACTGGACAGACAGGCATGGCTCAGTCAAAAGGCATTGGGATACCATGACCAGAGTTTCTGGCTTGATCCTCATATGGGGAGTGGTGACAGGCAAAAGTCTTGAAGCTGACATTTTGCCTTCCCAAACCACAAAAGGGGAACCAAGGCCGATCAGCTGATTGGCTACCCTGTGGAGCCATCACTTTGGCCAGAATGCCCCTCCACAGTCCATCCACGCTGCACCCATGGCAGAAGCTCCCTTGCACTCCATCCCCATGGGCCCTTTGTGAACCTGTGCAGCCAAGCTGTGTGGTTTTATCAGATGCCAGCAGTACTGTAGGGAAATGTGGGACCCAGAGGACCCCCCCCCCATGCACCCTTGAACTATACACTAGCTCATGTATCTCACAAGCTACACAAGGCAGCCAGCAGAGTGTGCTTGTGGAAATGGTGTCAGGACCAATATGTATAGTCAGCCTCCAAGGTGCCACTAGATCTCTGTTATATCATGCAGCTGAACAAAACAGAAGTCCAGTGGCACATAAAGACCAACAACAGCAATCCCAGCATGAGAACCCCTGAGTCAGCGCCCATGCTGTTTGGAATTGGGAGTAAGCAGTGAAGTGGCTAAATTTGCAGATGACATGAATTTGCTCGGGGTGGTGAGGACCAGGGAGGATTCTGAGGCACTCCAAAGGGATCTTGTCAAGGATGGGTGAGTGGACATCAACGTGGCAAATGGGGTTTAATGCGGCCAAGTGCAAAGTGATGCACATTGGAGCCAAAAGATGTGATTAACACATGGAATTCACTGCCACAGGAGGTGGTGGTGGCTACAAGCATGGATGGCTTCAAGAGGGAATTAGATAAACATATGGAGCAGAAGTCCATCAGTGGCTATTAGCCACAAAGTATAGATAGGAAGTCTCAGTCTGGGGTAAGTGATGCTCTGTATTTTTGGTGTTTTGGGGGGCAACAGTGGGAGGGCTTCCTGCCCCCACTGCTGGACCTTCTGAGGGCACCTGGTGTTTTTGGCCACTGTGTGACAGAGTGTTGGACTGAGTGGGCCACTGGCCTGATCCAACACTGGCTTCTCTTATGTTCTTATGGAAACAGCCTTGCAAACCAAATAAGGAGAGGTTTAAACTAAATCCTATGGAAGAGCGAGACAAAAATGCAAAGCCCAGTATGATGCCAATAACTGGAAATAAGAACTCTAAAGTTTTGCAGGGAGTGGCACGTATGCTAGGTAACATTAACTCACATGTAAGTACAAAAACAAAAACCTCAGGGTGCATAAAACATAGATTTCAATGTTTCAACTAATGTGCAGAGTATGGGAAATAAGCAGGAGGAACTTGAAGTCCTAATACAGGAAGGGATTACTGAAACTTGGTGGGATGATACTCACAATTGGGTTGAGGGGTATAACTTATTTACAAAGGACAGGCAAATAAGGAAGGGTGGAAGAATCGCATTATATGTAAAGGAGGTATATACTTTTGAGGAAATCTGAGCATGAAAGTCCAGTTGAGAGTCTCTGGGTAAAAATAAAAGGAGTAAGAAATAATAGTGATATTATGGTGGGGGTCCACTATAGACCACCAAGCCAGGCAGAGGATTTGGATGAGACACTCCTAGAACAGATTACAAAGTTCTCAAAGAGACAGGACACAGTGGTCATGGGAGATTTCAATTACCCGGATATCTTTTGGAAGTCCAACTCTGCTAACAATGAAAGGTCCAATAAATTCATGACTTGTCTCGCTGGCAACTTCATTTTCCAGAAAGTGGAGAGGAAAACAAGGGGATCTGCTATCTTGGACTTGATTCTTACCAACAGGGAAGAACTGATTGACAAGGTGAAAGTAGTAGGCAGCCTGGGTAGTAGTGACCATGTAACTTTGGAATTTACAGTCTTGGGGAAGGTAAAAGCTGTATGTAGTCAGACATATAGGTTGGACTTAGGGAAAGCAATTTTTTGACAAACTTAAAGTTATGTTGCGTAGAATCCCATGGTCAGAAATATTTAAGGAGAAGGGAGTTCAAGAGGGATGGGAGTTTCTTAAAAGTGAAATACTGAGGGCTCAATCACAAATGATTCCTATGAGAGGGGAAAATGGAGGAGCCTAATGAAGCCAAGGTGGTTCCATAAACAGTTTTCTAAAGACTTTAGAAATAAAAAAGACTTATTTAGAAAGTGGAAGGAGGGCCTTATAACCAAAGATGAATATAAACAAATAACCAGTGCTTGTAGGGAGAGAAGTAGGACAGCTAAAGCTCAGTGTGTGCTTAGGCTAGTGAGAGATGCTAAAAGCAACAAAAAAGGTTTCTTTTCTTATGTTCAAAGCAAGAAAAAGAGCAAGGACATGGTAGGCCCATTGCAGGGACAGGAAAGTGAAATTGTAACAGGTAATGAAGTGAGGGCAGAACTGTTCAATTCCTACTTTTTCTCCATCTTCTCTTGCAAGGGAAAGATGGTGAAGGAAGGGAGCTGCAGCCTAGGATCAGCATAGGGATATTACATAAACACCTAGTTTCTTTAAATGAAACTAAGTCTTCAGGGCCAGATGAAAGGCATCCAAGGGTACTAAAAAAAATCATGGATGTAATTTCTGAGCCTCTATCCATTATTTTTGAGAACTCTTGGAGAACAGGTGAGGTGCCAGAAGACTGAAGGCGGGCAAATGTTGTCCCCATCTTCAAGAAGGGGGAAAAGGAGGATCCAGTAACTACTGACCCATTGGCTTGATGTCTATACCTGTGAAAGTTTTAGAACAAATCAAACAGACAGTCCTTGAGCATTTAGAAAGAATGGCTGTGATCACTAAGAGCCAGCAGGGGTCTCTCAAGAACAAGTCATGTCAGACTCACCTTATCTCTTTTTTTGAGAAAGTTACTACCTTGCTGGATCGGGGAATGCTGTAGACATAGTTGATCTTGATTTCGTTAAGGCTTTTGATAAGGTTCCACATAATATTCTTGTTGGCAAATTGGTAAAATGTGGTTTGGAACTTATGACTGTTTGGTGCATCTGTAACTGGTTGACAGATCGCACCCAAAAGAGTGCTTGTGAATGGTTCCTCATCGTCTTTAAGAGGAGTGACAAGTGGAGTGCCTCAAGGATCTGTCCTGGGACCTGTTTTGTTCAACATCTTTATCAGTGATTTGGATGAAGGAATAGAGGGAATGCTTATTAAATTTGCAGAGGATACTAAATTGGGAGGGGTAGCAAATATGGTAGAAGACAGTCAGGATACAAGATGATCTTGATAGGCTAGAAAACTGGGCTAAAACAAATAAATGAATTTCAGTGGGGATAAATGTAAAGTTCTGCATTTAGGTAGGAGAAATCAAATGCATAATTATAGGATGAGGGATACTTATCTTGGCAGTAGTGTGTGTGAAAAGGATCTAGGGGTCTTAGAAGACCATAGAGTGAACACGAGTCAGCAGTGTGATGCGGTAGCTAAAAAGGGAAATGCGATTTTGGGCTGTATCAACAGAAATATAGTGTCCAGATCACACGAAGGGATGGTATCACTTTGCTCTTCTTTGGTTAGACCTCAGAGTATTGTGTTCAGTTTTGGGCACCACAATTTAAGAAGGATGTAGACAAGCTGGAACATGTCCAGAGGAGGGCAACAAAGATGGTGAGGGGTCTGGAGACCAAGTCCTATGAGGAAAGGAGCTGGATATCTTTAGCCTGGAGACATGACTGAGAGATATGATAACCATCTTCAAGTACTTGAACAGCTGTCCTATAGAGGATGGTACGGAGTTGTTTTCTGTTGCCCCAGAAGATTGGACCAGAACCATGGGGTTGAAATTAAATCAGAAGAGTTTTCAGCTAAACATTAGAAAGAACTTCCTGACAGAGTGTTTTCTCAGTGGAACAGGCTTTCTCAGGAGGTGGTAGGCTCTCCTTCTTTGGAGGTTTTCAAACAGAATTCTGTGAACTTAGGCAGATAATGAGAGGGAGGGCAGTAAGGGTTGCATCAGTGCTTAGTTCTTGTCGCCCTTTCTTACACACCCAGGGAACTGCTGATCGCCACTTTTGGGTCAGGAAGCAATTGTTCTCCAGGCCAGTTTGGCTGGAGATCATGGAGGTTTTTTGACATCTTCTGGGTCTGGAACAGTGGTCACTGGGTGTGGAGGGGGGTATTTGTGAATATTCTGCATTGTGCAGGGGGTTGAAATAGATGACCCTGAAGGTTCCTTCCAACTCTATCATTCTATGATCCTCTCAAACATGTGGAGATCACCCCAGGAAGCCCTAATGGTTTCCATGTGGACCAAAACATCTCCCATAGATTGATTTCCATTAAATTCTACAATGGGCAATTATACAACCTGGTATACCACTGACTAAATGCCAGTGTTTAGGGATGATATTTTGGATGTTCTGAGTGAAGTGTGAAATTCCAAAGAAAAGAAGAATTTTTCTTCCCTGTAAGATTTGTTGTTTTTGGTCAACAGTTGTGATTTCACTTTACAGTCAGCCCTTGCTTGACCTGCCAGAATCGCTCTCATGGGGAAGCCTCTCGTTGGGCAAATAGAAAACAATGTATTCCATACAAAGTCAGAAAGATGTATATTCCATTTCAGCTTTAAAATTATTTTCCAAATGTTCCTCAGTATGCAAAATAATAGAAAAGATACATCTTTCTAAGTACTAATAGTGCCTATTAAAGTTTTAAAAGTTGTTTCCGCTTCCCTCAGCAAGTTATTTGTGATGTAGAATCTAAATTGAAATTACTGATGCCAAGGGTTCATTGCATTGGTTAGTAAACTTCCCATTTCTAACCTACTTAAACACCAGACATTTTGGATAACATCCTCAACTCTGCTTCCAGTGGCACCTTTAAGACCAACAAATAAAACTGCACAATTGCAGGACCATCTCTCTCAGTATGGCCCCAAAGAGTATTACTCTTGGCAGATCAATATCTACTTGTGCCCCCCACCCACCCAAAGGACATCTATTTATCCTCAACCAGAGCCAGAGTCTTTTCAGCTCTGGATCTGGCCTGGTGGTGTTAGCCGAATTGCTTTAATTTACGTTTAGCAATCAGCAAAGTACACGGGTTCTTGCCAACTATACCAGGGTCCCACCCCTCCTGGGAGTTCTCAAGGAAAGAGGCACGTGAGGCAGATATCAAGTTCAATGTTATTTACTGAATGATGTTGGTCAAGCACACCAAAAACGTAATCACACACACAATCACACAGGCCTAATGAAATAAAGGGAGAAAATAGCACATTCGCATGAGCAGGTTATCGTTGGTGGGGGAAAGCACAGTACCTTAGATGCGTTGTCCGATGTCAGGAAGAATTGGATGGGGAGAAAAATATAAAGGCTATGGGGACACGAGGCTTGAACCTGCAAGACCACGTGGTTCTCCTGGATCACGATTCCAGAGAGAGAGGATTAAAGATGGAGGCAAGGGTTGGGTACAGAAAGCTGGACTGAAGGGGTAGTAAAGCTGATAGAGGGCGACGGCTCAAGAGACCGAGTGTCTCTGGGTTTAGACTTTTATTGAGGGTCTTGGGGCGGGCTTTGCAGACCACATCCCACTAACACACCTCTGGGTGGTCCGTCCCTTTTGGACCCTTCCATAGGTTAAAGGTGAACAAAGGGAGGAGGTCCAGGGGTTGGGCAATGTTGCAAGAGTATGATCTCATCAGGAAACAGACACTGAGTCTGGGGTCCGATGACTCACCTGGCCAAATCTATTGTTAGTCAATGACTTTGGCCTGTTGGTTAATGTCTGGCACATTAGTTGCTAGGCAGCTTAGTTAGCATAACTATCCAGATGTGTAGGAGAGGGGGCAGGGGTTTGACTAGCGTGCTGAGACAGAGAGAGAAAAACCTCTTTGTCTCTGTCCCAGGTGAACTGTTTAGGGTGTCAGCCTCCTGGCATGAGCTGGAGCTGGCTCCTATCATGAAGAAAGCACATGGCCCTTTCATTAAAGGCAGCCCAAAGTTCAAGCTTATGAATCTCATAATTCATAAGAGCACTGAAAGTGCCTTGCTGGCCAACAGTGGAACACTCTCCCAAGTGATATCAGGTGCCTAATTATATTGGCCTCCCCTACTCTGCCTGGCATTAATTACTATGTATTGCTATTGTGGTCTCTCCATCTGCCCAGGACTTGAGTTAGCTGAGCATTCATACAGCTAGTTCTTTTGAATTCTTACTAATTGGTAGATCACCATCTGGATTGTAGGTTTTATATTTGTAATTATGTTTTAATGTTTTTAATTGTTGGAATTATTGTTGTTCATTAGTGTTGTGACCCACCCTGCTTTGCAGGGGGAGGGCAGGATAGAAATTCAAGCAAGAAAGGAAGGAAGTAAAATTTTATTCAAGCTTTTGTGTGAGGCACACTTCAGATATGAAAGCTTGAATAAAACTTTGTTGGTCTTAAAGGTGCCGCTTGACTCAAACTTTGTTCTGCTGTTTCAGAACAATACAACTACCCTCCTGAATCTATCCTGAAATCTGGTTAGACTGTGAACTAACTAACTAACTGTGTGGGTGTGTCCAGATAAGGGAAATTTAGCACTGAAGACAAAGAAAGGGAATGATGAAACTAGAGTACCCCAAATGTCTAGTACAGAAAAGGGCAAGATTTTCCCAGTACTGGTAATGCTTTTTGCAAAAACCTTGATAGAACCCAAGTCAGTATTTTAAAAGAACTGAGTCCAGTAGCATACTACACATAATTTCTCTCTAAACTAATAAACTGGGAAAGGCATTTTAAGTTAGCTGCAGAATTGTATAAAATGATATGGGTCTGTAACTTCTTTAGGCTGATGTCTTTATAGTCGCTCTTTGTTTATCAAAGCACCTTGCCTGAGATATCTGGTATTCTGGACCAATGTAATGCATAATCTAATCTAATCTAATAAATAAAAAGTGAATAAGCAGAATGTTTTACTGTGTGTGAGTTAAGTGACATCAAATCACTTATAGTGACCCTATGAATAACAGTCTTGCTTAGGTCCTGCAAACTGAAGGCTGTGGCTCCCTTTATCAATTCAATCCATCTCACTGGGCCTTCTTTTTTTTCTGCCTTAAACTTTTCCTAGCATTACTGTCATTTCCAGTGACTCTTGTCTTCTCATAATGTGACTGAAGTACAATAGCCTCAATTTGGTCATTTTAGCTTCTAGGGAGAATTCAGGCCTGATTTGATTTAGAATCGACTTGTCTTTTTGATGATCCACAATATCCATAAAACTCTCCTCCAACACCACAGTTCAAAGGAATCAACTTTCCTCCTGTCAGCTTTCTTCATTGCCCAGCTTTCATTCCCATACATAGTAATGGGGATTACTATAGCCCAGTGATGGTGAACCTTTTAGAGACTGAGTGCCCAAACTGCAACCCAAAACCCACTTATTTATCGCAAAGTGCCAACATGGCAATTTAACCTGAATACTGAGGTTTTCGTTTTAGAAAAAACAACTCATATATTAACATCTTTTGTCTTAAAAGAAAAACACAATAACAGAGCTTTCAATGATACAAACAACTTTTTATTGAAAGGTAAAAGTTTGCATTTGGCATGCTTTTGAACAATTAATGTGATTTTTGCTGTCCAATCTTGTGAACTCTGTGCTGGGGCGATGCCGTGCGTGCCCACAGAGAGGGCTCTGAGTGCCACCTCTGGCACGCGTGCCAGAGGTTTGCCACCACTGCTATAGCCCATTCACAGGGAGGGCGGGGAATAAATATGAAGTATAAATAAATAAATATAGGATGAACTATCTTAATCTTGGTCACCAGTAACGTACCCTTACCCTTAAGAATCTTTTCTAGCTCCTTCATGGCTGCCCTTCCCTGTCTCAGTCTTCTGATTTCTTGGTTGAAGATTTCTTTTTGGTTAATGATGGAACCAAGGAATGGAAAATCTTTAACAATTTCAGTTTCTTCATCATCAGTCTTAAAGTTGTGTAACTCCTTCATACTTATCACTTTTGTCTTCTATGTTCAGCTGTAATCCTGATTTGGCACTTTCTGCTTTAACTTTCATCAGTAGTCATTTCAGGTCTTCACTATTTTCTGCCAGTGTCGTCTGCATATCTCAAATTATTAATAATTAAGAATATAGAATGTTTTACTAAAAACAGTAAATTCTGGCCAAGAGTGTATTGGCTCTTTAACTTACTGGGCATGTTCCTGGTGGTCTTTTACCCTCCAGGTCCACTGGCAAGCAGAAGCAAACTAAGCCAAGTCCCAGAGGGACTGGCAGCACTATACAGGCTGCTCAGCTTGGATTTGGCCAGCAGAATGGGAATGAGGGCAGGCAACTGGCAATCCAATGCCCATTGTCATGGTTGCTGCTGGCTGGCTTAGAGCAGAGTGGCTCCTGCAGCAGTACTAGGACTGCAGAGGCCACTAGGATCAGCTTGCTTCTGGGCCATTTTAACATACCAACCTTCCCCTGATTCTTGTCACTGTAAATTGACAGTGATAGAGATGAATTTATTAAAGGCATTGTCAATTTAAAACAGAACATGCCAAAAGCACTGGGCCCAGTTTACTTTGTGCCGTTTTGTTGGGATATACCATCTGTCATGATTGAGGTTTACAAGATTATGCATGGGATAGAGCAGGTGGAGAAAGAAGTACTTTGCTCCCTTTCTCACAATACAAGAACTCCTGGGCACTCCATGAAATTGCTGAGCAGTCAGGTTAGAACAGATAAAAGGAAGTACTTCTTCACTCAAAGAGTGATTAACACGTGGAATTCACTGCCACATGAGGTGGTGGCAGCTACAAGCATGGATGGCTTCAAGAGGGAATTAGATAAACATATGGAGCAGAGATCCATCAGTGGCTATTAGCCACAAGGTATAGATAGGAACTCTGGAGCAAGTGATACTCTGTATTCTTGGTGCTGGGGTGGGGGGAACAGTGGGAGAGCTTCTAGTGTCCTGGCCCCACTGGTGGACCTCCTGATGGCACCTGCTATTTTTGGCCACTGTATGACAGAGGGTTGGACTGGGTGGGCCATTGGCCTGATCCAATATTGGCTTCTCTTATGTTCTTAGGTTCTTATGTATTTAACCTGTTTATATATGCTAATTCTTACCTAGTTAGCTTAAAACCAGTTAGGTATAGTTAGCTAGTTAGCTTAGAACCAGTCAATTCTTACCTAGTTAGCTTAGGACCAGTTAGGTATAACACATATTTCCCACTAGAGAAAAGGGGGAGGGAACTGCCACTGGCTGACCAATATTTTGATAATGCTACATGTTGTTTGTCACGTCCACCAAAGGGCCTACGACCAGCTGCCTGCCAACTACCTGGCCCAGGAGGACTATGCTGCCCACTTTCTCTTGGGCCTCATTGACAACCTGCAGCACTGCCTGGTCAACAAGATGTGCCCCAACTACTTCATCCCCCAGTGCAACATGCTGGCGCACCTTCCTGAGGAGATGGTCCTGCTCCATGTGTGGAAGCTCTCCTCAGTGCACTCCAACCCCATCGAACAACTCCAGACTGCCATCAAGCATGTCAAGGCAGCCAACCGGCTGACGCTCAAGCTTCAGAGGAGGGGCAGTGCCATAAGCATCCCCTCCCCCCAGTCTGACGGGGGGGACGCCAACCAGCCTGACAACTGGGTGGCCAAGAAGCTGCAGCAGCTGGTAACGGAGAACCTGGGGAAGTCCATGTCGGTCTTTATTAACCCCGACGACATCACACGGCCTCACTTCAGAATCAATGATAAATTCTTCTGAGAGTGCCCCCCCCCCTTTGTGCTCTGCCGACAGCTCCCCTCAGCCCACCCCTCTGGTGGTTTTTACATATCCTCCTGTTCGTTAGATATACTGAGAGGGATCCAAAGGTCATCATCCAAGTTCTGAACTGTGAGGCGGGCTCTGAAGCAGTGAATTCCTGTTTAATTTGCTGATTTCCCCCTCCCCAATGATTTTGTGTGAGCCTGTAATTTTGGATGATGACCTCGACACCAACACAGCTTCTTTTGATCGAAGAGGGTGAGAGAGAGGCCAGTCAAGAATTTTGGCAGGTTTCCATTTCCTTGGCCAACACCCCATTTAACTTGTTCTTCACTTTCCTTGTCCAGAATGATCAAGTTGGCTGTAGAAACCAACAATGCAACTGACTTCTTTAAATTTGGGGTATTTTTCCTCCCCTTCAATCACTTCTTCTTGAATGTAATTTTGTTCAGAATCAAACTTTGTACCGTGCAGAGGATGCTGTTTCTGACAACCTTTCATGCAGAATAAGGTTCTGAAATGTTAGTTTTTAGTGTATGTAACTATTCAAAGCCTTATTTAAATGCTATTAAAGAACATGTCCACCAAAGGTGGGGGCTTTGGGGTAAATTCTCTCTCCCTTTGTTCCCACACAGATCAGACATGAGTTTCAGCAAACAAAGATGCAAAATGTAGAACTATGAAGCTAGTCAGGAGTTCATTTTTAAACTTCCATGTAATCCTTCCCTTTATGTTACTTAGTAAACTTTTCTTAAAAGCTAAATACATGTGTGCTGTGTTGCTTTTGTTCTGCTAAGTACCTAACACTTTCTCAATTATTTTAGCCTGTGGGTCAACAAAGAAAGAACATTGCTTATACTACAGATTTGCATCTTGAAGTTACATCTATTGTTTCCTGTTTGTTGTGGAACAGGTAGAAACAGCTAGAAACAGCAATTTCTAGCTAATGGGACAATCTAACTACTATATCTTTTACATTAAAAAAACACCTTATTTTCTTCTGCATTCTAGACACAACAAGCTCCATTAGAGCATTTGCCAAATAGGTTTGCAAATATCTTCTGCTTTAAATCCTGTGAAATAGCAATCCATTTCTCACTTAATGTCCTTTTGGATGAGTGGCTTCTTGAACTTGCTCAGATTTTGCAGAACAATGGCGTATGTCAGCCATTTGAACTCCATTAATGTGAGTAGCAAACTGGCCAGTATTAGCCAGCTTACAAATCAGTTTCCTTTGAGCTCACTTTGTGCTGTGAAATAACTCTCTGTGTTCCCTATTTCTTTTCCATTTTCTTGATTATGAACTATCTCTTCCATTCTTGGTCTTAGGCCAATTTTCAGTTGTTCTCCCATTTATACTTGTTTTGCTTTTGATGTTGATGTAGAAAAATGGAGAGAGGTGACGTGAGGCTGTGGGATATGCTTACCAAACTGGTCAGATGTGAATCTGTGTACTCTCATTTGGTCTGTTTGATGTGGGCTTAGCATAAGGTGAGGCCTTCATGATAATCTACTATACCCCCCCACACACAAAAGACCCGTCAATAACAAATTGTTTGCAATGCTGCCAGCAACTGCACTGATTCAAAAAACAAAATATTAATTTCACTCTCATTGTAGCAGAAGAAAACCACTGCTGCAGGGAAAAGGAGCCAATTCTCATCTCATGAACATCAATATCAGTGATCCATTGCAATGGATCTGCTTCTGATTTCCACCCCTTTAAGGAGCCCCTCAGTTCACCAGCCCTAAAACTTGTTGCAAGTGTCTTTTCAGAAACTAATAGCCCAAAGGGAGTCGGGGTTTATGAATAAAACAATGTTTTATTAAGTTGCTATTAAATTTCAATCGAATAGCACTCAGAATACATTGGAGCAGACATCTCCCTGCAAATAATTGGCTTTCCACATCTGCCTTCCTTTTTAATTGAACTAATTACGGTAGTGTAGGATCATGTTCACTGCTCCACAGAAAGCAGGAAACCTTGATTTACAGCAAGAGGAGCGGCAATTAGAGGGAATTAATTCATAAGGCAACATCTAAATAAATCATATTACTAGTAGACAGCAATGTAATTATTGTGACTGGTTGTTCCCTTGTGGAAAAACATCATGCTTCAAACCAAACCAAGCTCCTGAACTCTCCCAAGGATTCAACCTGCATCCCTAGTTTCAGAAGCATATATTAGCTTATCTTTGCCCCCACTCCCAAGACCTAATTGATGCACTGTGTCAGAAACAGTATGGCCCGACATTGCTTCTCCAGCTGAGCAAAACAATCAAACTCTCGACACTTACATGTTTGTCCTTCAGCTGAATTAAATGGATGCTCATCTAATATGGCTAATGTATGCTAGTGGCTGTCGCTTCCAACCGGAGCCGTACGGTTACTGTTTGAGCATAAAATTCCACTCCACCCTCTCCAATCTGTGCATTTGTGGAAGCAGATAATGAAAGGCTTTATTAATAAGAATAGGATGTTAAACTCTAGGTATGGATATTATTCCCCCAGCCTTTTAGTTAATAATTCATCTCCTTTCACATGCACTAACAGTCTGTGGTCCTACCTTGTTGATGGAGATCAGACAGTTCTTTACTAGTCTTGCAAGCTGTGAAAGCAACTCTGGCAACAGTGAACTCCCTTCATCTGCCTGTTATTATTAGTCCTTGCCATCTTGTCAGTCCCTGGCTGTCATTAGGGGACTTTGATGTTCTTCTGGTAAGCATCTCCTGTAAAGAATAATATCTTGTACTCAATGGTGCACTCAATGGTGCACTTGTCCTTATACTTAAAAATTCACATACACACAGCCTCTTTCTAGAGCAAGGAATTTTCCTGTGTTGGAGAAGCAAACAATATGTCCCAAAGGTATCCACATCCCACTGATGAAGGGGAAATATTCCATCTGCATGACTCAAGGGAGTTGTGATTTACATGAAGGGAGATCAAGGTACCACCAGCTGGTAGGGAATTCAATTATGCTATGGCTCATATACAAATATAAGAGGCAATCCCTGCTCTGAAATTCTGCACTTTTGATCTTGAAAACATTAACATGTACACCATCCTGTTATTTTTTCCCCTAGACTTAAAGCAACCAAGTCTCTCATGATAATTTCTACAGTTCTTCTACGTGTCTTCAGTGCCAAGGATTGAATCAGGTAGAACCTTTAACCTTCAGTTTGGCATGCCACAGCAGGGTGTTAGTTTTATAAAATAGTCTCAAGTATCTAAATGTGTTAATGCATTTTTAAGAAAGCCATGTCTACCAATTGCCAATTGTAAAAATTAGGTTGTGGTTGTTGATTCCTGTCTTCATTATATTGTGGCAATCGTTAATGATCATTACCATACTAAGGAAATGGACTCAGACAAGGGTGTAGAGCAGGGGCATCAAACATATGGCCTGGGGTCCAGAACTGGACCATCCAGGGCTTTTACCTGACCTGCAAGCAACTGGTATGAGGAAGGGAAGGCAGGAGGCTGCTCGGGGGGGGGGGGGGCAAGTGGGCAAGCAGGTGCACATGGTGAGGTATGTATGTGATTGAAGCTGTGAAGAACTAGAAAGGAAATGGCTAGGGGGCAGGGCTAAGAGGCTGAGCTAAAATAGTGTAGGAGGAATGGAAGCAAAGGCAGAGAAAGAGAACATGTGGTATTTTTTTCCTTCCTGACTCCTTGGACCGCAGCTCAATGAGGATTGGCAAAGCCACTGCATGGGGGCAGAGTTGAGCAGCTGGTGCTGTCAGCTCCACACCAACTAGTTTCTCTTTTTTTTCAAATGGCAACCATGAGGGGAGTTGATAAGAGCAGACATGTGAAGTAGCAGCTTGCCAACAAAGGGATGGAGCCAGCAGGGAAGGGGGGGGGCGCACATGGGTTGTCTTGTGCATGCCATTCTGAGAGGAAAGACCTCCTGGACTCAGAAGCGAGTGGAGGTGTGAAGGGGAAAAGGGTTGCCAATGTTGCCACCATGTATCTGGACAGCCACAGACCTAGTAGACAAGAGTGTTGGGGCAGGTGGGAGATGGCAACTTCTCTTCTCTCCCCCTAACTGTTCTCAGCCATGAGGGAAGAGGGGTCACAGGAGGAGAAAAAGTTCCCCTTGGAGGTTTCGGAAACAGCCTCTCCATCAGGCCTTCCTCTCAGCCCTGTTGCTTCTGTTAGAAACACAGGAGGGATAAGAACTGGGGGTGGGGGGATCTGGGAGAGTCGGGTTCAGAACGCCCCTTCTCCTGAGCCAGGACCCTGTTGTCTGGGTTACCCAGAGCCAGTCACTTAGCCTGACCCATCTCACAGGGTTGGTGGGGGGGGGGGGGATGAGGTGGTGGAAGGGGGAGTCCAGGGTGCCTCCTCAAAATCCTCAGAGGTAGGACAGGGGAAGAGAGAAAACAAAGAGCGAGAGACAGAATGTAACTGTGCTCAGCTGCTGAGGCTGAGTGAATGGGGACATGTGCTAAAACACTACCCTGTTTACTTGCAAGGACAATGACTCATCTCCTAAAAGTACTATGTATACAAAAAAGTAACTAATTTATATGGAAATGTAAGGTGCCCCCCTTTTATGGTATCTCTAAGAAAAAATCTAGTCTTGCATATGATTAAATACATTTATTGGGACTTTTCTGGGTTCCCCAGTAAATCAATTGCTTTCACAGCTAGGAATTATTGCTTTTGTTTGTATTTGAGTAAAAAGTAATATTGTTAATTGGGTTTGCCTGTGTCCTTTATAAAGTTTATTTGTCTGGTACTTGGCATTACATTTTATGGCACACATAGCCCAGCCTGACAAAGTGACACTTATGTCAGATCTAGCCCTCATAACAAACAGAGTTTGATATCTCTGGAGAGGGATGTTTCATGCTCCTGCCCTTCTTTTTTTTACAGTGGGTAAGGAAAGGGAGACAGGCAATGGCAAACTACTTCTGTATACCTCTTGCTACAGGGTCACCATAAGTCAGCTGCAGCTTGATAGCACTTAACACACATGAGGAAGAGGCAAGAAAGAACGAGGACCAGTTATCTGAAAGAGAACCAAGGAATTCTGGTTCGCTTCTACAAATGGCTTTTGGGGAAAGAGGTACATTCCCTTAAAGGAGTTAGGCTCTGCCATGTCCCTCATGCTCATATCACGTGGACTCTACATATTTTCTACCCTCATGGAATTCTGTACTTCTTGGTTGATGAGAGTACAGTCTTTCCTACTGAGGTTGAAATAGAAACATCTAGGACAATTTCACAAAAAGACACTATCCCATTTTGAGTTAGGTTCAGTCCTGGATGTTGTAAAAGTAAGCTGAGATCATTTCAAATGGAGCTCTTTCAGCTGCACTTTTAACTGTATGGACAGCACATTTGGATCAGATTTTAAATTTCAGAAGGTGCTGCGTTTTGTTGTTGTTGTTGTTCTTTCCCATTTCTGTGCTATTCCAATATATTGATATATCATTATACTGAACAACTGCTTCAGGGTTTTTTTTGGGGGGGGGGTTAATTAAAAAAAGACATAGATATGGGCAGGAAAAATAAAGCTGCTCATTATGAAGTGCTACAAACAGCTCAGATAGCATATCCCATAACTCAGAATGCAACTATACAACAAAACCTGAAGAAAAGTGGTTTCACAAAGTATGTGTCATGACCACCTCTGACCAGCTCAGTGACTCAGACTTGGAGCCTTCAGGGGAAGAGCCCAAGGAGCCAAGGCCACCAGCTGAGAAAGACCAGGGGAACCAAGAACTTAATATGGCAGAGGTGCCAACTGATAAGATGCAAGTGGCACCCAAGGCCACAATGCTGAAGCCAGCAAGAAAGCCCTCAGTGCCAGCAGCCAACAGCCTTCCACAGAGCAGGTCTCAAACCCAGGCCCACTGTCTCCCAAAACCTTTTCTCACACTGCAGGAATGGCAGTGGTAGAAGGCCATGGCCAAGGTAATCCAAAGGAGGCAAAGAGCCAGACTAGTGGTGTGTAACCCCATCCAAGAGCCATGCAGTGGAAGCAGTACTTCTTCACAGGATCTGGGCCAAAGCACAGTGCAGCGCCAGGAGCCTCTTGCCCACAGTTCTAGCTCCTGTTGGCATTCTTGAGCCTCACTGCCTGGACCTGACCTTTATAAACAAAGAGACAATTATGCTCACCTTTTAAGAGAGAGAAATTAACCATTCACCATCAGAACCAGCAATAGTTTAAAGAGGCTGTCTGACTAGCAAAAAATAAAGAAATTCTCCATCAGATACCAAAATGGATTAAAGATCCCATCTGTTCAGACACTGAGCACAGGAAAGAGGAGGGGATTTGGGAGGTTTAACCCCTCTATTTCATGAGATTTACCTCCTCCATTTCATGTCTTACTCCACTGGACAGCACCCCTCAGTTTTTGCCACCCTGAACAGTTTAAATAAGCTCTCTTAAGATACTGTGAGTTGGTCAGCGTGGAAAAGCATTGCAATGGAAGTTGTGGAAGAAATTATAAAACGAATCCAAAAACCATTACAGTCCTGGACTACAAAGTTCTATTCTTTATTTTGTCACTGGCCGATGTTATAAGTGGAAATAACTCAAGGGGATAAAAAGGTACTTCAGTGAAACAGATGGCATTTGCTCAAAAATGAGTATTGTGTACCTTTGTTTCCCTTCTACCTGCCAGCAAGCCAGCTTCCCCAAACACCAAGATGGAAATGTTGTTAACCTTTAGCAGTCAGCTTGAGATTTCCTCTATGAATTAACACTGGGGGCATCCCTTCATATTTGCTCTAAATGTTAGGCAGTCACTGTGTGTTACAGTGTGTCACATCACATATATAAGCATGATGAAAATTAGCATAATATGATGCTACTGTTTATATCTGGAGCCTGACATGTCATAAATCCCTCTCATCAGGAAAGCGAAGCTTCACATCTGAGCAATTATCCGCTTTTAGCAGACGCCTGATCCATTAGGAGCTCTGGTTATAAATGGTCTATTAAGATGGCTAGGGCAGGCCGGGTGCAATCGCCCATGGGCCCAGAACAGCCCTTCTGCCACTGTCTTCTGTTTTCTTGGACCTTGGTCCATGGTACCATCCTTTTCCCAGGTTTGGCTCCAGTCCTTCTCTAGGTTTACCCTGGAAAACTGAGATGTTTATGCCCTTGAACAGGAACATACAAAGAAACTACCGGGAGTACACAGGGAGCAGGAACACACATGACCAGGGGTGGCATGGCCATTATCAACACTGGGACTTCTTCTGGTGTGCCAACAGCTTTTCTTCAACTTGGGCCAGCCCAGCCTATTGGCAGAAGGGCTGTGCTGGTCCCATGGGAGACAGCACCCAGCCTGCCAAAGCCCTGAGCAGCCTGGAGGAGGTGGGATTGGCCCCTGCTTTATGTAGGGGAGACAACACCTAGCCCACCTGAGTCCTATGTGGGGGTCAATGCCCAGTGTTCCCCCTAAGCTGAGTTAGTGTAAGCTAGCTCACAGTTTTTTAGCCTTCGGTTCACACATTTTGTCTTAGCTAAGGAAGGATGGCTCCAGAGCCCACTGATTTATGCAGTAGCCAAATCGCTCACTCACAACTAATGCCAGTAGCTCAAAAAGTAGAATTTTTGCTCACAAGACTCCACAGCTTAGAGGGGGCATTGGCGGTGCTTAGCTACCTGAACCCTGCCAAGGGAAAGCAACCCCTGGCCTGCCCAAGCCCTGCATGGGGGAGGTGAGCTGTGAGAGGCCTCCAGCCACTGGGAAGGTCCCACAAGATCATTCCATTCACCGCAGAACCTGAAGTGTTAGGAGGTGGCCAATCACCCATGTAGAGCTTTAAAAGACAAAACCAACACTGTGAATTGGGCTCTGGAGTGGATTGGTAGCCAATTTTATTATATTGGCTTTTATACCACCCATTCCTCAGTAGGGCTCAGGGTGGTGCACAACAAAACCAAAATCATATCATAGTTTAAAATGGATAAAGGTCACAAAGAAATTCCATAATAGCAAAATCCCTTAACTCTGTAGTAGCAATACAGTTTAAAAACAGATGGTGATCAAAGTTCCAATTCTGCTACCACCTTGCAGAGGGGGGATGGGTGAGAGTGCCAGCTAGATGGACACTGTCACTGTCCTCAACTAAATACCTGGCAGAACATCTCTGCCTTGCAAGCCCTGCGGAACTGCAGCAAGTCCTGCAGGGCATGGATGTTACTTGGCAGGCAGTTCCACCGGGTTGAGGACAGCCGGATTTTGCTTGGGCCAGGGACCACAAGCAAGTTCTTATCCACTGAGCATAATGCTCTCCGAGGGGTATACTTAGAGAGACGGTCCTGAAAATATGCAGGTCCCAGACTGTTACGGGCCTTAAAGGTAAGAACCTAAAACTTGAACTTGATCCAGCGCTCAACTGGTGACTGGTGCAGCTCAAATATGTGCTGATTGTGGGGTCCCAGTAAGGACCTCCACCACTGTATTTTGGACTAACTGAAGTTTCCCAGTCAGTCTCCAGGGTAGGCCCATGTAAAGTGAATTACAGTACAGTCTGGAGGTGACCATTGCATGGATTACTGTAGCAAGGTCAGGACAAGTAGGGGAGCAGTGGGCCTGTAGCCAGGATTTTTTCTTGGAGGAGGGGCATTTAAATTTTTAAAGGGGCAGTTGATTAAATTAAATTAAATTAAAGTTAATTACTGAAGTGGGCAGGTGGTATTCACACAGTGTGCAGGCAAGGCATGTGCCCCCCCCCCCAGAAGAAGATGAAGCCGGCAGTGGGCGAGGTGGACAAGGAGGTAGTGGCTGAGAGCTGCTGCAGAGGGGGAGCCCAGCACTAACAGCACACCTGCATTGGATAGCTTGAGGCCCGCCATCGTTGGGGAACTCAGCAGCAGAGATGGCGAGATGGATGCCAAGAACAACAAGGAGGAGGAGGAGCTCCATAGAGAAGGCCGTGGCAATGGTGCAGGGTGGCCCTGAAGGAGCAGCAGCCCCAGGTGGAGGTAGTAACAGCAGCTGCAGCTGCAGCTGCCCCACAGCAGGCTCTTCACCTTGTTTCTCAACCGGCTGGAGGCTCTCACCCACCTGTTGTCCCGCTGCCTGGCTGGCAGGTGGAGAGCCAGCTGTTTGCTTGCCCACCAGCTGGCATGACTTTAAAATATTTGAATATTTTTAAAAAATGGTTTTCTTCCCTTCCTCAGTTTAAAGACCAGTTAGTCAGGCAAGATCATGCCCTCCCACCAGCCTGGTCATTCTTACATCTGACCAAGCTGTAAGAGGCCTCCAGCCACTGGCCAGGCCCCATGGGATAATTCCTATCAGGGCTGGAAAAGTTGAGCTTTCCACCTAGCTGGAGTGTGAGGACATGTGGGTATCTGTGTAAAAAGAAAGTGTAGCTTTAGATTCAGAGAGGAAGAGGGAAAGAGAGAAGCAGACAGACATTGCTCTGAGTTGGCTGAAACATGGCAGGCAGTCTCTCTTGCTGGGAATAGGATGGGTGGTAATGGGTCTGCTGTCATCTAACAATGCCTCTTTGCCTCCACCTGTGCTCTGTCTGTATATATGTAACTAAAACAAATAGCACAAAGACACCCTAATCCTCCAGTGCCATCTCCTTCAAAGGAAACTAACCCATGTAAGTACTAGTCCCTGAAACTTCTCAGCAGGGGTCATCTCGTAGAAAAAGTGGTGTAGGAGCTCATTAGTATAACTGATTAGCATAACTTATTTGCATATGCCACACACCCTGACATCACCGGAAGTTTGTCAGAAGGTAAGAGAGAGAGAGAGCTGGCAGAGAGGGGACAGCTATTAATCCAAGCCTCAGAAATACCACTATTCTGGAAGGATAGCTTCAGTGGTGGCTGAAGCCTCCAGAAGGCTGGTCGGAGGAACAGGGACCTTTCCAGGGGACGGGGTCATTTTGCTGCAGCCATGACACAAGCAGGCATTCCCCCATGGCGGGGGGACTGGCACCAACTCCCGGAGCTCTCCCGAGCTCTTGCTCTAAATGACCCCTGTTTCTCAGCATTTGGAGAAGATAGGTGCATGTGACAATACTGGTTCTGTCACTCCAGCAGTAAGAAGCATTTCTGCTGGGGCAAACAAAACTGGTCTGGTTTACTTGCACATGCTGATGAACAAGCTAGCAGCATTTCGGACATCAGGCAGCATCTGTTTTCTTCTTTCTTAAAGAGTATGCACAAGTGAGTCCTGTTGGGAGAAAGATGGGTTACAAATGATATAAATAAAAAAATGGCACCAAAATGCGTAATCTTTTGCTTTGGAATGTGATTAAAGCTTGGTTTGGCATAGCCAGAATCTTAAAGCTAGTTGATTGAGAGAGTTGCTTATTATTAGTGTGCACTGTAGTCTCTCAGTATAGACAGACACAGTACCAAGTCAGAGAAGTTGTGAAAAGATTGCTGAAGATCATGTGACATCTATAATTTTCCTTAACAGCAGCTGAGGACTGGGAGAAAGGGTAATTTCCTGTATGATTTCACTAATAACATTCACAAAAAAAGGGATCTTGTTTTTGGGCTCCTGCAGGGAGGCATAAGGCATGGCCAAGCCAATTTTGGCATGGCAGGCTCAGCTCTCAGCCCTCCTTATCACCCCCCCTCGGCCTGGCCAATCAGGCTAGCCCTGACATGGCTGGGGGGGTGATTCTGGATGGGGATTTAGGAGGCCCTGCCATGCTGCTCAGCCACTCCTGTATGCTTTCACTAATAAAATTCAAAAAAAGATGTTCAAAAATCAAAATCATGTTGATTGCAATGCTTGCTGATTGTCCATTCCAGGACTTCATATGATCTCCTTGATGTATGCTAAGTATATGACACAGGGTCATCTTTGGGCAGCTGATGCATTATGGACAATCAGCTACGATAAAGTGTATAGCACTGCCAGAACGCATAAATGTGATCCAGTTAACAATAACTAAAATGCTCAGATTTGAAAGTCTGGCAGGTAGGCAAAATAGGGAAGGCTGGAGCACTAGAGAAATGAGCCATGGCATTCGCTCTTTCCCATGCTCATTCCCAGCAGGGCTGAAACAACCTCATTGTGGACTAGACATGCAACTCCCCCCACCACCTTGCTGCTAGATCAAAGCATGTTTTTATTTTATTGATTTTTCAACATATAATGAAGATGGCAGAGGAGGAATGGGGAAAGCAGTGTCAGAATAGACATACACACATTTGTGATCCCGTATTGAACATTTTTTCCCCAATTTTTTGAGAATGTTGCTGAGACAGACAGGCTAGGTTCCACTTCTCTCCAAGAGCAACCAATGAGAGCTGATGGAATGTTGAAAGGGAGAGACCTGGAAAATGGCAATTGAAAAATGACAGGGATTAGTTGCAGACAAGTAGACAGCTTAAGTGCTGAGGAGAAAAGAGAATTTTCTGACTGAGGTGAACTGTATAGAAGAGCTGCTTGGAATAGGGTGGAAATAGTAAATTTGTAACTAAAGGATCCCAGTTGTAGGCATAGGACCTTAGTTCAAAAGTTCAGTGGAAGTGAAACATTGTTTCTTAGACCTAACTTTCCTCAATGTTTTGTTCTTATAAATAAAAGTCTCTTGTTTTGATTAACCCTGTGGGCTGCATGTCTTAGAGAAAGAAACACACACACACACAATTTAATATCCCCAATCCCAATAGTTCTGTGTGAGTGGGCTGATTATTCAAGGGGGATGGACTACCCTGTCTGTGGATGTCTCTGGGAGTGAGATAGAGAAGATCTGAAACTCTCAGTAGATTTTGAAAGAAACAAGAAGCATGGAGAGTGTTACATCCTGACCTATGTGTCATGGGTATGGATGAGGGAGAGCTGACAGAACTTACAGAAACCACAGCTGGTCCCTCTGAAGCAGCAGAGGAGGATAGCTGGTAGTTGCCTGTATCAGCATTCTTCACACCTGGCTCAGATAAGGGGGAAGAACTGCAAACTGAAAGTCCTCCTGACCCACCCCCACATGTGACTCATTTAAGGGAATGACTGAGGCAAAACTTAGCAACCAGGTGACAAGAGACCAGGCTACAGGGAAGATGCTTGGCTAGCCCAGAGTTTAAGCAGGAGCCTAGGTGCAGCTGGCTAATTGGAAGCAGCATTTAACTCCACACTCTGAGCAGTCTCTTTGTAGAAGCAATGAGTTAGTGTCTGTTGCCTCACATCCACTTTGGCTCAGCTCTTGTACCTAGACCTTTGGACCCCCGGCTTTGGACTTGGCTCTGTGTTTCTGGCTCCTGATCCCAGCTTGGCTTTGGACTTTGGACTGTCTTCTTGGCTTCTGATCTTGGCCTACTATGGACCCCCTTTGACTGGCACCCCAGCCTGTGACACTATGTATAACCCATACCCTGAAGAAGAGAGATTGTATAGGGTGGAAGGCACTGTGTGTGTGTGGAGAAGGAGTGTCATGGTTGCTCAGAATGTGCAAACAAATTATCATCCAAACAAAGAAGTCATCAAGTATTCTTGATTTACACGAATCTGCCTTTTTCCATGTAAAGAAAAACAAAACCTATCTTTAAACCTAAATGGAACTTGCTGACCAGGGTAACTAAACCTTTATTGCTTACCATTTCCCAAGATGGGCTCAGGGTAAATACAACAAAGTGCATGAACAATTAACAACAAAGTGCATAAACCATTAAAACCAATAATATAATTAATTCTTAAAACAGCTAAAACCCATTAAACAGTTAAAAGATGGTGCATTAAGTGTAGCAATTTAGACCCCCCTATGAGCTGAACTGAATGTTTTACAGCCTGAGTGTACTACAGCCATACCACATTCATATAGTACCAAACTCCAAATAGGGCAAATAGTCAGGGCAACTTCTATGCAGGGAGGCAATCCAGCACCTCAACTGAGGTGGTGGAACAGCTCCATTTTACAGGACCCACAAGGCCTGGATCATTTTACAGGTGGAACAGCTCCATTTTACAGGACCCACAAGGCCTGGATCTTGAGTGGGAGCATGTTCCACCAGGATGGGGCCAGGACAGAAAAAGGAGGCTGAAAGGGACAGACTCAACATGATAGACTCAACATGATACTAAGCGGTCAAGAGATGGCTCTGTTTGACGAAATATGGTATATGGTGTATAAGTGGTTAGATGCTAACTTTGTATAGACTCGAAATTAGGTACATGAAGGGAATTTTATAAGAATTGTTTAGAAATAATAGTAGAAAAAGATGCATCTAGTAAATAAGAAAGAGATAGTACTTTATTAAGAAAAGATCAAGAAAGAGTTAGTAAAACGGAGAAATACTTACCTTAGGGCAGTTCAAGACCTAAATGGAGATAGCCAATGTGGTGGAGGTCTTTGTGGGCCCCACATAGGAGGCTTACATCCTGTGATTAGGTTCTTGATATGAAATTGAACTAATTCATTGCTAAATATGGAAAACTATGTAATATTGATCTTTTCTGCTTGAATAGAACCAAGGATGTTATCTAAAATGACATTTGTATTATTTAGAAACTACAAATAAACACTTTAAAAAAAGAAAAGAAAAAGCCCTGGCCCTAGCTGAGGCTAAGTGGATATCCTTCAGGCCAGGAACAACCAGTTGATGTTGATCTGTGAAGTGCAAGGCTCTCGGGGGGGTATGTGAGGAGGCGATCCCTTAGATATGCAGGTCCCAGGCCACTCAGGGTTTTAAAAGTTAATACCAACACCTTGAAATGGATCTGGTACTCAGTTGGCAGCCAGTGCAATTTGTGAAGCAGCAACTGAATACATGTCCATATAGGTATCATAGTCAGCAGGCAAGCTGCCACATTTTGCACCAGCTGGAGTTTCTGGGTCAGGTTCAAGGGTAAGCCTGCATAGACCAAGTTACAGAAATCTAGCCTGGGCCTTTGCATGGGCCACTGTAGCGAGATCCTGGGTGGAGAGATAAGGGGCCAATTGCCTGACCTGCCAAAGATGATAGAAGGCAGACTTGGCAATGGTGGTGACCTGGGCCTGCCTAGAAAGTGAGGCATCCAGGATCACACCAAGGCTCCAAACCCTCAGCGTAGGCACCAACTGTGCCCCATCAAGGGCTGGGAGCTTAATGCCCAAACCTACACTGCCCCGGCTCAGGTACAGGACCTCTGTCTTGGATAGATTCAATTTTACTTCCTATCAGAGCCTGGCTTATAGAAAAATAATTCAAGCACTGGAGCATGGCAAGGTAAGATGCAGGAGCAGATAGGATCTAGTTCCCTTTGCTTGCACACTTGGATTTGTATCTAAAAATAGATTCCCATGAAAATAAAATGTGTAGCTCTATATATATATATAAATAAAAATAGACTCCCATATATAAAAAAATAAAAATAGACTCCCATCTCCTGTTTTCTGTACACATGAATGCACCCATTGCCAAAGGGCCTAATTTCAGTGGTTGTCACCTCTCTGTGCCCACTGTGCAAGGAAGAATTTTAATTGCCTACAAAATATTGATAATTTCTCATACTTATCTGAAATCTAACAGAGAGGAATCCTTGGTGGAGGATTATAATCTCTTAAATGGGACACAGATTTATAGTTCAAAATTTGTTTCACACTGAAACCAACAGAAATGAAAAATAAATATAATAAGGAAAACAAGTACGTGTAATAATTAACATTTGTAACCATGTTAAAAATGAAACTGAACATAGTTCTTGTGCTCCTAAAACCCCTCATTCAGTATCTTGTTTTGGTCAAGGTGGTATCCCTCATGCACATACATTAACATTCACAACCACTGTGACACAGAAATTACTTTGTTCTCACTGAATGAGACTGAGATTGTGACCCATTTCATGCGTCTGAATGCTCTCAAAGCATTTGAGAATATGCTTCTCATAGCAAAGGAGTGCTAGAGTCACCACTGTCCTTTAAATTAGAGCAGTTCCATTTAAATTATAAGAGTAGCACAAATCTGAAGTAACATGTCTGAGAATCAACCCTCTATATTTTTAAACAATTCTGCTCTGAGAATGTGACAAAAAGGTTGGTATTTTATAGCATCTCTTGAAAAATGTTCTCAATACAGAATAATTAGTAATAATGAGATTCACAATAGGAACAAAAGAAAAGTTCCAAAAATAAATATATTTCAGTCTCACAACAATGTTAGGACTATTTTCAAGGTAAAGTGGAACAGCTAATAATTCACACCCATTAGTCTTTCATCATTGCTGAGGAAAAAGCTGAGACAATTGCTAAACTGCAATTACCAACACCAGATTTGCATTGCAATAGGAGTTGCTGCTACATGTCCTCCCTCTCCCTCCCAAAGAAAAGGTGGTAGAGACAAATGAATTTTGTAGGAGAGTCGGAGAGACACAACTATTTTAAACAAGCATCTGTGTTTTGTTAATAAATGCAAATACCAGGTATGGTTGCTCACAACCTGGAGGGAAAAAATGTCTTGTAAATAGAGGCTCAATGTATGGAAATAGGCTAGTCAAGTTTTGCATGCAGGTAAATAACATGGTCCAGGGTTTTTCTTTGGTAAGCAAGTGGCGGATGTGATGCTGTGTGAAATCTTCCTCGCAACCGAGATTCTAACCCTCAATTGTTAGTTGTAGATTCTTTTACCACCACCCCACACTGTATTCTTATACAGCCCCATAGCCAGAAATTTTTGGTTGGTGGGGCATGGGGAAATTTTATGGGGCAGTGAGGGAGGGAGAGGGGTGGCTGCATGCTTTCTCTGATCTCCAATCTGTGATTCACGGCTTGGAGATCAGGCCAAAACAGCATTTAAAGGGAACCCTTTAAATGCTATTTTTCTAGCAGGGAGGAGAACGATGACGATGCTTTCCCTGATCTCCAAGTGGCAATTTTGCCACTTGGAAATCAGGCAGGGGCTAGAAAAACAGAGGCAGGGGCTAGAAAAACAGGGGCAGGGGCTAGAAAAACAGCACTTAAAGGGAACCCTTTAAATGCTGTTTTTCAGGGGGAGGGGCACATGCTTTCCCTGATCTCCAAGCAGAAATCACCATGGAGATCAGACAAAGCCTACAGCCGCCCCTCTCCATTGCAGGAGGTGAGGGAGAGGGATGGCTGCCACCTGCATGCCTTCCCTGATCTCCAAGCCTGCAAGGGAGAGGGGTGGCTGTAGGCTTTCTCTGATCTCCAAGTGGTGATTTCGATACTTGATGATAAGGTTGCCAGCCTCCAGGTGGGGCCTGGAGATCTCCCGCTTTTACAACTGATCTCCAGCTGACAGAGATCACCTGCCCTGGAGAAAATGGCTGCTTTGAAGGGTGGACTCTATGGCATTGCACCATGCTGAGGCCTCTCCCCTCCTCAAACCCCACCCTCTCCTGGATCCACCCCCAAAGTCCCCAGGTATTTTCCAACCCAGACTCTACTTGGAGATCAAGGAAAGCATCTGTCTCCCCACCCCCACCCCCGGCTAGAAAAAGGGTTCCCTTTAAACACTTTTTTTCTAGTGGGGCGGCTGCAAGATTTAAAGGGCTCTCCAGCTGTTCGGCAGGCCATGTGCTCCTGCAGATAAGCTGGAGGGCCCTTTTAATGCCTCAGGAGGGGAGGGAGGGGAGGAGGGGGAGAGGGGCAGCAGGCTTTGTGGGGTGCACCTCCCATTTGAGGGGTCAGAGACCCAAAATGCCCCACTATAGCTACAGGCCAGTTCTTATATGACCCTCAAGATTCTCCACCACCTGTTTTAATTTAATTTAATTTAATTTAATTTAATTTAATTTAAGGAGTATGGGTGACTTTGCATAGGAATAATGTAATACCTTTTAAAATCTCCACATATTTACAGAGGCACCTCTAGATGATCTCCCTCCACCTGCCTAAAAGGGAAGCTGAAGTGTGACTGATTCTTTACCTTTTAAAAACCCCACTATAAGTATGGATAATGAAATACAGGAGTAACACTACACTTCTTTAAATCCTTTTAAACAAAACCTCCACATATTTGCAGAGTCAGCTATGAACAATCCCCTCTACCTCCCACCTATCTAAAAAGCAGGCTGAGGAATTCTCTTATCATCTATATATCTAATTCCAAAGGCACCCTCTGCATGCAGATATCTAAATCCGTGGGGAGGGCTCCTGGTGGGCAGGGAGGTTTTTCTGCAGCTGTGGGGGACTCCCCATGTCTGCAGAAAAATCTTAAAACTTAAAAAAACTTTCAGGGGGATATTTAAATCCCCCCAAAAGTTAAAGAGTGTTCCCTGCGCATGCACAGGGAATGCTCTGGGAACTCCCTGGCGGCTGAGCGCTGCTGGGGCTGAGTGGGGTGGGAATCGCTGGGAGGGAGGGGGAATCGGTGGCCTGAGCAACCCTCGGCCACGGGGGCCTTGGAGCTGGCAGGGGTGGGGTGGGGATCACCATGCCTGGAAGCCTGTGCAGCCCGGGCCCCAGACCTCTCCAGCCCGCCAACCCCTCCCTGGGGGCGGGGATGGCAGGCCTCCCACGCACCCTTCTGGGGAGCCAGCCGAGCCACTGCCCCGGAACTACCGAGAGCCCCGCAGGAGGCGAGCTGCAGCGCCCAGGCTTGGAAGACGACAGCCGGGGGTGAAAGGCAGGAACCCCTTGGCCAGTCCGCCTCGCCCTTTGCGCCCTGCCTGAACTAAGATTGCCAGCTGCAGGTTAGAAAGTTCTTGGAGATTTTGTGGGAGAGTAATGGGGGTAGAAAGAGAAAGAGTGATGGGGTGGGGGGCAGAGAGAAGAAGTGACAGGCATGGAAAAGAGAAAAAGTAAGAAAAGGTGTGGCAGGAGAGAAAAAGAGTGTGACAGAAGTAGGGGAAGAGGGGAGGAAACAGAGGTGTGGGGAACAGGATAGCTGCTGGGGATGGGCATGAACCAGGAAAATTGAGGTTCGTGATTCATGGGGTCTCACAAACTTTTCCATTTAATGAACTTTTCTACTTAATAAACTGGTTTGGGTTCATGAGGTTCGTACAGCTTCTAAGTGGGGGTGGGCAGAGCAAAAGGGATAGCTTAATGGGCAAGACAGATCTTTTTACAAACAAGACAGTTCTTTCTACAAACCTTTCATGGGGGGAGCAAGACAGTTCATTTATCCATTTTGTTCCCCCCCCCACTTCTGTGGGGGCAGGCAAAAACATTGCTGAACTGGCTTGCTCCCCCCACTTCTTCCCATCTCAACTAGGAATGGCTGCTTGCTACTGTTCAACATCAGCCACACTATGAAGGCCAGTGTGGTGTAGTGCTTAGAGCTTTAGAGTAAGGTCTGGGAGACCCAGGTTCAAATCCCCATCTTGCTGTGGAAGTCACTGGGTGATTATGGACAAGTCATGTACTTTCAGCCTAACCTACCTCACAGGGTTGTTGTGAGGATAAAAAGGAGGGGAGGAGAATAATGTGAGCTTCTTTGGTCTCCACTGTGGAGAAAAGTGGAGTAAAAATGAGGTAAATAATAAATATAGCTGAAACTGGGAGGCAGATAAAAGGTAAGCTGGAGAATGACTGAGAAGGAGAGAATGAAGCAGGGAAAGGGGAGCGGATATGGGGGTTTCCAGGAGGAGGGAAAGATGAAAGGGGGGGATAGAGGGGAAGTAAGGTGCACCCACACTGGGTCTTGAGGGCTCACTACCGTGCAAGTGGGCCTAAGCCTACTGGCCAGCACCACACAATTGGGACAGTGTTTTCGTAAGCAGATGCTGCAGGTTGGGAGGGAAAGCTTAAGATAAAATGGCAGATAAAGATAGATTGGCTGTTGGTTGTGAAGGAGATAGGGTTGCCATCTCCGTGATAGGAAATATCTAGAAATTTGGGGAGAGTGGACTATAATGCTAGGGAAAGTTGGTGGCAGGAAAAGAGGAGGACTCAACTTAAGACGGATTGACTCTATAAAGGAAGCCACAGCCCTCACTTCACAAGACTTGAGCAAGGCTGTTAATGATAAGACATTTTGGAGGACATTAATTCATAAGGTTGCCATGTCAGAAGTGGCACTTAATGCTCTCTCTCACACACACACAACTAAATATAAAATTAATATCAGTGTATGTGGAAATAATGGAATATAACTAGAGAAATGCAGAGGAAGTGAAAATACCCAAGGAATTTTGAAAGTATCAAAATCAATTTGATAACTAGAAAAACTGAAGGAACTGTAGATAAGTTTAAAATCTTTCAGCTTCGCTTTTTCACAGCAATCAGTCTCCCTGATATTACCCTAGACTCATCTTCTGTGCCCTAGATTAACAAAGACCATTGGATGAGCTGACTAAGAAAACTAAATACTGGATCCATATTCAATGAAGATTAAACAATGAAGTTCTTTAATTATTCTGACAAGGCAATCAAAAGCTTCAGAACAGATGACAGGGATGGATCACAAGCTTGTCTTTCTGAGTGCAAACCCACATGTTTGCCTAGTTGAAGAACATCTTTGTTGTAAGAATTAACTAAGAGACAAAATGTAACTACACACACTATTCAAGTTCCTTTGGAAAATGTCTCTTGCTAGAAAAGCAAATAACCTACTGGAGCTTTGAGTGGCTCTCCAGAAAAATGTGAATCGGAAAGCACTGTCTACCAATTTCTGTGCAAATTTACGTTCCTTATTCCAACTACTTAAGACAGAAATTTAAAGTTTATTCTGTTCTGCTTCTGCCTCCTCTATCCCAAAAGTGTCACAAAATTTATGTTCAATTTAGAAACCTAAGAAAGGAACAAAGCCACATAGCCATGAAAATAATACATAACATTTCTAAGATACATAGAAAGTACTGTAACCATCTGACTGGAACTTGAACTTTAGTTTCCTACCCTATGAAAACAAAAATCAAGCACTTTTCCAGACACAAAATATTTTGACAGTGCTGATGTTTAATAGAAATACTTGACAATTGTCTGGCATCACCATGTTAGTAAGTCAAAAAAGAGAAGGAAGCAGTAGGCGGTGGCGGGGGGAGGGGTTGCGGTGGCCCTGAAGAAGTCACAACCTGGGGAAATATATAGATACAGCACATTACTTTCAACTTTTGCAATTCCTTTCTTTTTTGCATTTTTATGGCATATCATGTTTGATACTTTATAATATTTTTTTCTGATTTTTGTGATCCTAGGCTAAGTAGATTGTTGGTTGGAAGTCTCATGCTTTTTGATTGCATTTTTTTAATGTTGTGTAGTCAGCCTTGAGGTCAAAATAAAGCAAACAGATTAATAGGTATTTAGCATACTGGTCATTTTGGCTCTCTTTCATTAAACAGATAACATTGGGGATATTCAAGCACTGGTTGACTTTTTGGGGAACCAGGTCTGTGAATGGGCCAAAAACTGCTTTCCCCCCATTTTTCCCATGTCCTTTGAGCTAAGCCCTGCCATTTATCCCTGAAGCTCTTGACTTGACCTATCTGCTAATAGGTATGGAGAAGCAGTAGGACTTCTCCTCTGGGATCGAGGCTGTTAGAAAACTGCCTGTGACTATTTCAAATCCTTGTTCACACCTTGCTGCCATCTGTTCCTTCTCAAGTCTTATTTTCTGCTCTAATTAGAAAGCTCAGTACTTTTTTAAGACCAAAGGGTAGACAGGTGAGTGAGCACATCTGGTCAGTGTCTCCTGTGATGAAATATGGCAATCAGTGCTGCTGCCTGGTCTAATCATATCCAGGTCAAGGGCAAATGGGAAACGGCAGCCCTCTGCACTTCCTCTTGAATGCATTCTGAAATGTTCACAAGACAAAGCCCGAGCTTTTCATTCCCTTAGCAGGTGTTTTCAAAACTTGCAGCTTCATTGGAATGGCCTTCATTTGGCTCAATCGGCTTGCATCTGCTTGTTTCCTCATCTCTCACATTCCACCAACTGCTTCAATTCCCTCAAGGAGAGAGGCTGGAAGCTTCTCACAAAATGTTGTGATAATTACCTTGTCTGCATTTTTCCTCTAGCCAGCATGAGGTACGGAAAGGGATTAATCAGAATTAACTCCACCATATTCTCCTGGTTGCTTGGAGTCAAACATAATTACATACAACGTGGAGATATATTTTGCTAGCAGGCCCAAGCAGGTGCCTGATACAGTAAAGTGGAAAAACCACAGAATCAAAGAGAAGGGGTCTATTTTTCCAACATCATACCCTAAGGCAAACCTCCCATTTATTAAAGTCTTAAATCTCTATCCTAGATAACATAGACACTTATATAAGTTCTTCTTAAAATTCTCCATTGATCCAGATTCCCCGAGTTCCCTTTGCATCTTAATCTATCACCCAGTTGTTCTTTTGGATGATGTTTGCTAGCATTCAACCATCTCGGCTGTTTCAGCTTAAGTCCAGTACCTGCAATATTTCAATTTACAAAAGCAATATCATTCCTTCAAAAAGCAGTTTTTCAAATACAGTTTACAACACTGAGCCAAAAACGAACATGCAGTTCTATTCTGCATAAAATCCATGCAAAACTAATTTCCATTGATTTTAATGGAGAAGAACAAACCTATATTCAGACATCATGGCGGGGGGGGGGGGGGGCTCATTCATTATGGGCTTAGGCCTGTTCTATTCTTGGGCATGCATGGGCATGTGTGCACGCGCCCACACACACACTTTTCATAGAGCTAATACAGAAGAATTCTAATTTTAGAAAACCTTCAGTCTAACCTCAAATTGTTGTGATGTCTGAATGTAGACATTTCAACAAATCAGAATTTTTTTTAGAGTCCCAGATGGTGGACAACAACAAAAAATCCCAAGTTCAGACTTCAAAACAAACTGAAGATAGATGGAGCACTTCCTCAACCTGAAAGTCTTCAATTTCAGTCAATAAGGAAGAGGAAAAAAGAAGGCAGCTCATTATGAACAGCCTCTAGTTTGTTTATGATGTCTGAGTACAGTCCTAGTAGAGGTTTTAAGCTCCAGGTGGGGGGCGGATATCTCTTTGAATTACAACTCATCTCCAGACAACAGAAATCAGTTCCTCTGAAGAAAATGGAAGCTTTGGAGGGTGGACTTTATGAAATTATACTCCACTAAAGTCAACCTCTCCTCCCCAAACCTTGCTTTCTCCTTAGGCTCCACCCCAAATCTCCAAAAATTTCCCAGCAGAGTTGGCAACCCTATGCAGTATCTTGAAAGCTTCTGCTATAGCTAGCCAAGTAGTTAACCTCTTTTCCATACCTATCCAGCTAAAATGCCTATAAAAGAAAAACCCTGCTATCTATAAAGACTTCTAAGGCAAGAAAGGGCAACAAACAGAAGATCCAGAAAGCATCTTGTAAAATGCTTACTTTTCAAAACCACTTGGCAGAAAGATTTGCTACAGGGCTTGATCCTTAGGTTAGGTGCTTCTTCAGCTCTTTTTTTAAAAAAGTGAAATAAAAAGAGATGTTTGCATCTACAGTAGAATACCTTTGACGTTAAAGAAGCTTTGGGTCAGTTCCAAGTAGAAAAATATTTCTTTAGAAAATCAGCTGATAATTTCCTCAAAGTTCTCTGGAGAGGTGGCATATCCATTTTCCTAAATAAACAAATTCCTCTTTGCAGGGAGGGTGGGGTATAAATTAAATACATAAAATAAATAAAATTGTTTTGCCATCATTTCCAGGATTGGTTATAGGCCATTTCAGCCATATGCAGGGATGACACTGGACTTGAAGAACACACTGTTTCAGTTTGGAAATGTTTTTTTTTCTGCCATGGGTTTTCCCCATCTGGGACAAAACAGCAGTCATCTCTTTTCCCACTCACAAAACATGAGACTGCAGTCATCTTTCCATACTAACAAAATTTAATAGACTTACTACCATTACAATGGGTCCATGTTTTTGCTTCAGTTGAGTACAGTTGGCACATAATACTCACATAATACACAGGTGTTTAGCTGAGGTAGACAGGGAGCTATATCATCTCTGCATTAAATATCCAACCACCTGTACTGTCTTTCCAGACTGCGACACCCCAGGAAACCACTACTCTCCTGTATAACCCCCATCTCCACTCATGACATGAGGCATACCTTGTACATAATGGGCTGCATTCCTGGGAGCTCCTCAAAGACAAATTGTCTGCTAGATTCATTCACTTGTTAAAGTTACAGTCACAAACCTAATATCAGAACTGGGGAACAAATTAGATGATACATTGGGGATACCACTGACATTTTGAAACAGCATCGCTGGAGGTGCCACTGTCTCTCCCCGCACATGCTGTTTACAAGAGCCCAAATACCCCTGTTGGAAGTTGGGCTTCTGAAAACAGCTGGGGAAAATCAGGAGCCCCCCTCCAACATGATCCTAAGCATGTTTGAGACCCCACTGCATTTGTAAAGCAGTGAATTCAGAGGTAAAATGGAAGCACTGTCCCAGGGGCATCTCCCAGGGACACCATAATGTCTAGTTTTGTTCTGAGTCATCAGCCAGCACTATATGAGGGCAGCGCTTGAAAAGCAAAATCCATCCATCCAGAAGAAGAAACGGTTTAAATTGTATTTTAACATTCAAGAGCGTGAAAAGTCAGAAAAGAATTGTCTCCTGCTTGGCACAGATTGGATGTAAACAAATGCTTTGACTGCAAAAGGAAGTTGTACTAATGATTGGAAAAAAAGAAGGTGGTATCAAGGACTACATCGTGTCAAGGGCAGAGCAGGACTGGCTAGATCAAGGACTAGATGCCAAGGATTCAACAAACAGGGCAATGATTATACCTAGGGATGATTTATCCTTGACTTTTCCCCTCCCATAAGCTCCTACTGAAATAATTCTGTGCTACAGCCTCATAATGGCAACCTGGTCCACTCTGCCTGCTCATCATGACTAAGTTGTGTGCTTGAAATTTACCACCAGAGCTGGTACCAGAGTTCAGGATTTACAGCACAGTGAAAGAAAACCCTATTAATCTTTCATCCTTCACTCAGCTATAAATTTGGGTCATATTTAACTCAAGGGCTTCAAGGTCTCCCCTGCTCCTGCCATTATCAAGAGGCCTATAATATAAAACTTTTTTTTGAATGTGTGAAGAAATCAAGACAAGTATATAGGAAAGAAAACAATCTCAGGTTCCCATCTTCTTTTATTTTCAGCTAGGGTTTCGCTGAAACATCATTTATGACAAGTTCAGAGAAAAGTAGTGCTGGGGGAGGGCTAACTGTCCATGCTTGGAGGAAACAACCTAAATTAACTTTTTCAACTTCTGTTCTTAAACATTGTTAATATAAAAACTACCAGGTGCTTTCCATGTTCTCATCCTGCAAGGGTGTCTCATTTGGCATTTGAGAGGAATATGGTTGGACTCTTGCAGGTTTCTGTATTTCTAACATGTGGACAAAGAGCAGATGCCATCAAAATGTCTCTTCCAAGAGAACGTGCTGTAACTTAACAACACCAATAAAACAAAGTTTGAGTCCAATAGTACCTTTAAGACCAAGAAAGTTTTATTCAAGGTATAAGCTTCCATGTGCATGCACACGTACTCAGATACAATGAAATGGAAATTGCGGATGACACTAAATTGTTCAGGGTGGTGAGAACCAGGGAGGATCATGAAACACTCCAAAGGGATCTGTCAAGGATGTGTGAGTGGGTGTCAGTGTGGCAAATGGGGCTCAATGTGGCCAAGTGCAAAGTGATGCACATTGGGGCCAAAAATCCTAACTATAAATACATGTTGATCGAGTCCAAACTGCCATAGACTGACCAAGAGAGAGATCTTGGAGTCATAGTAGATAACTCACTGAAAATGTCAAGACAGTGTGTGACTGCAATAAAAAAGGCCAATGTTATGCTGGGGATTATTAGGAAGGGAACTGAAAACAAATCAGCCAGTATCATAATGCCCCTGTATAAATCGATGGTGCAACCTCATTTGGAATACCGTGTGCAATTCTGGTCGCCACACCTCAAAAAAGTTATTATAGCACTGGAAAAAGTGCAGAAGAGGGCAACTAGAATGATAAAAGGGTTGGAACACTTTCCCCATGAAGAAAGGTTAAAGCAGGGCTTTTTTTGTAGAAAAAGCCCAGCAGGAACTCATTAGCGTAATAGGCCACACCCAACAACAGAAACTCACTAGCATATTAGGCTACACCCCTGACAGCACAGCACAGCTCCCCCAGATCAGGGAGGGAAAGAAAGATATTTTCAACGTGCCTGGGTTCCCTGCTTGCCCTTTTCCAGCTGGGACATGTCAGCTAGAGAAGGGAAGGCAGAGAGAGGCTTTTCCTTGTCAATTTCACTCTCAGCTGACTGGCGGAAATCCCCAGGGGCTCCCCAGAGGGAAAGACCACATTTTAACATGCTGCCTTTTCCTCGTGTGTAACGTGGGGAGGGCAGCGTGCTCTGTAGCCATGCATGCCAGAGGCTTTGGTTGTAGGCGTGGCCAACTCAGGAGCCAGCCGGAACTCCATTCCTGTGCATTCCTGCCTAAAAATAGCCCTGGGTTAAACACTTGGGGCTCTTTAGCTTGGAGAAATGACAACTGAGGGGTGACATTACATTATTACATGAGATAGATCAGGTAGAGAAAGAAGTAATTTTCTCCCTTTCTCACAATACAAGCACTCATGGGCACTCAATGAAATTGCTGAGCAGTTAGGTTAGAACAGATAAAAGGAAGTATTTCTTCACCCAAAGAGTGATTAACACATGGAATTCACTGCCACAGGAGTTGGTGGCAGCTACAAGCATGGACAACTTCAAGAGGGAATTGGATAAACATAGAGCAGAGGTCCATCGGTGGCTATTAGCCACAAGGTATAGATAGGAACTCTCAGTCTGGGGCAAGTGATTCTCTGTATTCTTGGTGCTGGGGGGGGGGGGGGCAATAGTGTCCTGGCCCCACTGGTGGACCTCCTGATGGCACTGGTATTTTTGGCCTCTGTGTGATGGAGTGTTGGACTGGATGGGCCACTGGCCTGATCCAACACTGGCTTCTCTTATGTTCTAGTCCTCATATATAGGTAGAGGGTGAGATCAGTAAATTAGCATACAACATAATGAAAATGTTTAACAGATGCAAGGACCAAACAGGAATAACAAGCCCAGTTTACATGGTTACAGTTTGCTTGGGTTTAATTCTGGGGGAAATAAACATGTCAAAACTGGAGATTGATGAGCAGATGCATCCCCAACTGTGAAATGCTGAAAGCAATTAACTGAGATCCTTCAATTACGCTTTATCCGTCTCCCCTCAGGCACAGAGGCGACCCCAAAGCACCCTCTTCTCAAGCCTGGGAAACCACAATGGGGGCCCTTCAAAGCTTAACAGGCACTGCAGGCTGCCATTAACAGAGTTCCCATTCTGCTTTATGGGATCAGAATGTTATATATACCCTCAGCTCAGCTCCGCACCCTCTCCTCTGTTGGGTGTTGGCAGTTAGACAGAGAGGCTGGGAACTTGTTAAAAGCAGAGCACATTTGTTTATTACTGATCTCCCCTAATGAGGTTTGGGTGTTAGGTGGACTCAGGTCCCTGAGCCACCCCATCTCTCTGCTCACACCAAGCAGAGGGGCATAGCTACTGGGTGCCTCAACTGAGGAACCACATTTTATAACCTCCCATTCCTCCTGATTGTGAATACCTCTTCCTTGGTGGGGTTTAAGTGTTAGGTAGACTCAGGGATCTGAGCCACCCAGTCTCTCTGCTGATTCCTGATTCTTGGCTGTGAAGAGTTCGTCCCTAATGGAGAGAGAACTTGTTCTGTACGTAGGTTTTTTCTTCTTCAAACAGAAAGCAGTTGGGATGGGGGGAGGGCAGCCATGGCCAAGCAATTGCAAGAATATACATGCCCAGTTTATTCCCAAATTCTCATTTGCACAGTTTGCCTACCTCCCCTATTAATAAACAATGAGCCAGGCAGCTATAAGGGACACAGCCACTCACTGTGAAAGGGAATTTTTAAAACCAGGTTCAATAATGTAAAGATAAGAAAGGGAAGTAATAAAAATACTTCCCTGCATTTGAATTGGCAAGAATGGTTTGAATCTGCAAGATTTCAAGACCCCGCTCATGTTCTGCAACAATTGTGCTGACAGAGACAAGGGGTAGGAAGGGCCCCATAAAAAGGCTGATATATACAGCAAAACTCAGAGATTAAACCACTGGACATTTGTAATATATATTATGAATATGTATTTTCCATACATTTGAGTTTGTTTCATTTTAAAGCTGACTGCATCAGTTATAGCTACACAGCAGAAGCTACTGTGTGTTGCTTTATAGGGTGGAGGTAAACTTCAGTATTGTTTCCCATGAAGGCAAGCATCCTCTTATTAAAATTGTTCTGACTAAATATGTTCAATTAAATCTATGTGCCATGTTCTCCAGATAGTTTGCAACTGATGATCTGATTTATAGCATAGGTGGAACTGGCTGACTGGCAAAGATCCAAGCTGTAGAGAATGCCCTATTATAACATGATTTCCCTGGGGGCAAATTTTAAACAGTTACATTTACAAACAACTTGATTTCATATTAACCCAGTTTTGTAATTGCTTCCCTGGGAAAATGAAGTCAAGATTTCAGTATCTTCTTTCCTACAACTTCAAAGCATTAATGCAAGCAATTGAAGGGGAGATTTTAAAGAGGGGGAATTGTAAGGAGAGGCACTAAGGCCAAACACATTTGGAGGAATATATATGTGTGTGTATATATATATACATGATTTGGAGGAATCATCATTTAAATTCTACATGGCAAAATCAAAATTTATTAAAATGCTTTTATTTCCCAGATAATGCTTTTAGTAGCTTTAGATGGATCTCATTTCAAGCACAGGACCATAATCCAGAGAAACATACAAGGAGGTTTTTTCACAATCCTTTATTGCAACCATACTACACTCTCTTCCTTAGCATCACATTGCAAATTATTTTTTCAAGTCTCAATAATCAGGAGAATGTTTATTATGAGAACAGGAAACTATGTATGGACATTTAGGGCCATAACCAAAATACGTTGCTAAAAACAGCTATACCCTCAGGACCATGGGATACTGTTTGGAAACATATGTGTGGCTGCATGTCACACAAGCATTACTTCTTTGGGCTTGGAACATGATACCACATACACAACTGGCAAGCCTATTTGATTATTTTATAAGTCATTAAATAATAATTCTATTTTGTTTCTTAAATTATCATACCATAATAAAGGTCTTGCATAATAAAGGTCTTGCAATCCAAGCCAGATATCCCAGTGAAGGGTACTTATATCCCCCCCCCCCCCACTATATACTTGAGCTCTGTGTGAAAGGTAGCTGAAGGCTCAGGAAGTGGAGAAGGTCTGGGCAGGACAGGACAGGAATATGAAACCTAGTTTATAACACTGGCCTCAGTACATTCTACACTGATGAGAAACAGTTCTCTGCAGTCTCCAGCAAAGAATGGCCTTTCCTAACACCTGCTACATTGCAGCATTGGAATGGGATCTTGGGGACCTCTGGCTGAATGAGATCTGGGTGAATGAGATCTGGGTGAATTTATATTTCCCTCACCATGATAGGTATTTAAGAGCCTGAGGCTCTTTTTGCAGGGGTGGGGGTTTGGAAGCATCTCTAGCTGCTGAGACTTGAGTTGAGCCTCTGTTTCCCTTCCTGTTGCAGTTGTTTAGGCCTGGATGAGACCAGAGGCCCTTGGACATTAGCTCTTAGCCCATGGTTCACAGCCTGTGACCCTGAGTGAACCAGGTTAGGAAACCCAGGACCATCCCAGAATGCTGGAGTTGTATTGTATATTTGTATTTCTAATTTGTCTAAAATATATTTTGTGTTTTGATTTGAATACCCAGGATCCTCTTATTGGAGATGTCATGGATTGAACCTGGAGCCATCTGCAGAAAAGCTTCCGGAGAGCTACAGTGCCTTTTCATTCCTCCTGGAAAGCAGGTTGATATGTGTAACTTCCCTTGGTTGGTATGCTGGTCTCATGTCAAGGTCAGGGGACAACTGCCAGCATATGATGGCAAGCATCGTTCTTGAACCAGCATTGGAGATGGGATTTAGTCTTAATGCTTAGTCTCTAGCTTTCACAGCAGCTCCTGTATCACAGACCAAGCTGACCTTCAGGTCCCTTGGATCTTATTAGTTGTTTGTGGAACTAATACATATCTAAATGGCATAGAGACACCACTTAGCATAAGTAAGAATATCCTAATTGGGCTCAAGTAAAGTTACAACTAGATTATTTAAAAGAAAACCTATTTCCTGAAGCCCAGAATATTTGTGCATTTAAAAGTGCTTTTAAGACCTAACTGGGCTTTTAATGACATCTGTGCCTTCAATTAGAAAGTCACAGATGAGTACAAAATGACCTTGATGCCAGTTGAGCATATAATTGGACAACTGCAAGTGGCTTCATATTGCCAAAGATTAAAAAGAAATGCATTGCAAATTGGAATTTACTTCATATCTCTTTTTTTCCAAACAGAAGTAGATGGAAAGATCATTTTAAATGGATATGGAGAAATAAAAAGAATCCAGCTGAAAATAAAAGGAATGCCTTCTGATAGACATCAAAGCTTCGAAAGTGGTCCAAGAAAGATATGAATTAGCAGTCCTGCTGAATTTCTCCTCTATGGAATGATCAATTAACTGTAAATGCATGCTTGCTCACTGAAACCCACTGATGGGCATTTGCATGAAAGCAAAAAGAGAGAGAAAACTGCTACATTCTCAATAGTTTAGAGGGAGTTTTTTATGTGTATGATTCCATTTACAAAGTGGCTAGTTAAGCTGTGTTAAGCAAATAATACCTTTTCTATCAGCAATGCCTTTGAGGGCTTTATAACAACTTTACAGAAGGGACACAGTAGACATGATTTGATAAACTGCCTCCAATATCTAGCCATAGCAAAGAACTTTTAAAAAAAATGTGCTGGACATACTTCTGTGTTCATTTTGATGTACACTGAAAAGTACTGCTTTTTATACTCCTAGCAAACATGCATTTGTATGATTCCAATTGTCTTTGCTTGTTTTTCCTAAACCTCAAGTGTGAACGCTGCATTTTAACCAGAATGGCTGATGACCCTTAACACACTAAACTACTGATGGGAAGATACAGATGTCTGTTAACAAAATCCCACGGGTTACTCCAGCCAATCATATTAAACAAAAGTGAAGTGAAAGATGAAAAATATTGCCAAAAAAAGTAGCCCAGGGAACCAAAAGTGCGCCAAACAGCATCAAAACAACACAAATATTTGTTGAGTCCCATTGATTTCTCTGGGAAAGACCAAAGCCAATGCCTTAAAGAAGCTGAATGTTCACATTGTGAATGTGACTTGAAGCCAGCATATTCTTAAAGGACTATTGGGCAAACAAATTCCTCTTCCAGTAAAGTGCCCCCTACCCAACGGATCCTCCCTCCTGAATTTCCGTCAGATGGGAGAAAGAATCTTCATTCCATAGGCAATTACAGTTACCCCACTGCTTACCTCCCTTTCACTGAGAAAATTGCCCATTTATACTCACTCTGTTTTCTTTTAAGTAGCCACTTTTTGATCCACAAAAGAACTTGTCCTTTTATCCCATGACTATTGACTTATTTAGGAACCTTTGATGAGGAACTTTATCAAAAGCTTTCTGGAAGTCACGGTAAACAACAACTATTGGGTCCCCCTTGTCCACATGTTTGTTCACCCCCTCAAAGAACACTAACAGGTTGGTGAGACAAGATCTTCCCTTACAGAACCCATGCTGTATCTAATTCTCAACATGGCCCCATCTGTGGATACTTTAAATCCAAATTCTTATCAGTAAAATCAGAGGGAGCAGGGCCCTTTCCTGGTCAATTTTAGCCTTTGAGGACAGATTCATCGAAGCCAGGCATAGCAGCAACAACAAGGCAAGTTGAGATCATACAACACATAGGACTCACCTGGGGCCAGCTGCTTGCTGTTATTCAACAGCAGCCACCCTGTGAAAGCCAGTGTGATGTAGTGAATACCATTTCAGACTAGGATCTAGGAGTTACAAACTCTCAGCTTAGCCTACTTACCATGTTTTAATGGATCATTCACAGATAACAGAGTCCTAGCTTTAGTAGCTCAGTGTTTATTACAAGGAACTGTAGAAGAAACTGGAAGCAAGTATAACTCCTCCATTAGTATTCTGACCTCTAACCAGAAGCTGCGTTTCCATGCCCTTACTGACTAGAGGCATTTTTTTTTTCTTGCAGTTTCCCTCTATTGGTCAGGATAACTATTCTAACACACAGGGTTATTGTGTGGATAAAAGGGATGAGAGGAGAATGATGTAAGCTGGTTTGGGTTTTCACTGTGGAGAAGGGTGATATATAGATGGAGCAAATAAAATAATAAGTAGAGCTGAAGATGAAAGACAGAGAATGGTAGCTTGGTTGGTGGCTGTGAAGGAGAAAAGGAAGCAGGGTAAGGTGAGGAATACTGGAGTTGCCAGGAGAAGGGAAAGAGGAAATAGGGTGGAAAGTGAATACAAGGGTAAGTGAGGTGAACCCTGCAAATCCTTGTGGGTTTCCTCTGGCACAACTGGGGTCAGCCTGGCTGCAAACACCATGCAACTGGATCATAGTTTTCATAGAGAGAGGCTGCCGGGGGACGAAAGGAGGGAAGATAAAGGCAGGGGGTCAGATAAAGGTAAGTTGGCTTGTGGGTGGGAAGAAGAGAAGAAAGCAGGAAAAAGGGAGAAGCTATGGAGCGTTTCAGGGAAAGAGGAAATAATGGGGGTAGAAAATGAGATGCCCCAGCAAGTCCTTGGGGGTACCCCACTTGTTATATCTAGATCGATCAAATAATAAATATAGTTGAAGATGAGGAGCAGATAAAAGGTAGGCTGGCTGGTGGCTAGGAAGGAAAGAAGGAATCAGGGGAATGTGAGAATATGGGAGCTTCCATGAGGAGGAAAAGAAGAAACAACATGGAGAGAGGATACAGGGGAAATTGAGGTGCCCCCCACCTGCAAGTTTCCCACAGTGCAATTGGGCCCAACTCAGCCTGGTGGATGAAACTACAGGGTTTCCCCAGAGAAAGACTGATAGGGGGAAGGGAGGATAAAAACCTGAAGACAGGGGGCAGAGAAAGGTAGTTTGGCTGGGATGGGAAGTCAGAAGGAAGCATGAAAGGACTATGAGACATTTAAGGAACAGGAAAGAAGAAATAGTGTGAGGGGTTAAAATGAGAGACCTCTGCAAGTCCTTGCAGGTCCTTTACTTGTTTTCTCATTCTGAGAAATGTTTACTCATTCTGAAATGAGAATGTTTACTCCTTCTGAAATCCGCATAATTGTACCATGTACAGAGATGGGACATGATTTGGGGGGGGGGAGGTAAGTTTTTTAAAGCAGTGGAGGCTGATGTTCCCCCAAAATGGACAATGCCAACTGAGATCTTACAAAATCCCTCAAGATCACATTCACTATGAGGCTGGCTTACCACTGAGGCACTTAGAGCCTCAGCCTAGGCAACCCTGGTGGCAGCAGCTGGAACAGGGACATGAACTGGTGAATGGGGCAAAGTGGAAAAAAGAATAGGAAAACAGAGTGTAAAAGGAGAGAAAAGATTGGGGGAAGAAATGGGAGAGAGAAATGGTGTGTGTGTGTGTGTGTGTGTGTGTGTGTGTGTGTGTGTAAAAGGCTGCAAAAAGGAGAAAGAGTAGGGAAAGTGGGGTAAGAAAAGCATGGAGAAAAAGACAGAGAATGAGAAATGGGGGGTGGGGTGTAGAGAGGAAAATGGGATGGAGGATACAAAGCCTGAAAAGAGAGAAGATGGGGCCAGTGGGGAGGGAAAGGATTTTCCTTTCCTATGAATTTTGTGACCCTCCATGTGGTTTCTTTTTTCCCTCCAGGACAACTAACTTCTGGAATTGGAGCCTAGCCAAGCCAAAATATTTCAAACAGTACAATGTACAAACAAAGTACAATGAGGAATTAGATTGTATTTCATACACACACCAGTTTTGTTTAAAAGTAGATCGCCCCTCACATTCAGGGTTACATCTGCAATGACTTCAAGTGCAATAAAGACAGCAGGCAAATCTCAGATTCTGAATCAGTATGTCTCTTTCTCTTTTGCATAGAGAAATGTTCTGAATCTTTGTCATCACTGAAACATATCTCTCATAGCTGGTAATTGTGTGTCTTCATGCACATGAATGTACATTTCTTCTTTACTATCATGCTGTGGAGAACCCTTAAGCTTTCCCACTACCTCCCCCCCACCCAAGACTCCAGGATGGGAAGCTGCTTGCCATGAGAGGAGGGGAAGAACAATGCCTAAGCCCCTGCTTCTTATATCCCCCACCTCTATAGCCCTGCCTGCTTGCTAGAGTATGCAAGAAAGCTTTTGCCCTTGGTCCCTGCAGGTAGGCAAGTTGTTGTAGAGCCTCTGACACTATCCCTCCCCATCTGCCTCCTTGCCAGGTAAAAATCAAAGTTTTGCTCATACCTAGCAGGCACAGTTCCAGAGAATGATGTAATTCACACACACAAAGCTCTTGTGCCTATACAGAATCACAACATGCTGCCAACATTAGAGAGAAGATGAAATGACTGGCCAGAAGTGGGAACACTTTGCACAGAAAACACACTGAAGGTAATCCTGTTTGGCAGGAAAATCAGCTAACTGTTCTAACTGGATAACGTTGCTACTGGCCAGAGATGCACTAGTAACTCTGTCCCCTCACTTCCCTTCCCACCTTTCCCACCTTTCCTTGCCCAGGAAGAAGAAACCAGGAGGCAAGGTGACAAAATAACTGTCTAAACTCAGAAAGCCTCCTATCATTCCCAAATATCAGAAGTAAATATTTTTAGATATGTAGCACTTAGTATATTTACACTATTTGGATAAATTCTCAGGTGTTCAAGCACATACCACAGTAATTCCCAATATCCTGTTCTGCAAGGAAATAAAATACAAAGCTTATATTTTTTCAAATTGCTCTTTCTAGAACCATATTACAGTTTCTATGTCTATATACAAGAAACCAGATGACAATTGGTCTATATGTACAGCTGAATAAGTTGGCATCTTAAGGAAACAGGGTGGTGTGTAACACTTCAGACTACCCATGCAATGATACAGATTTTGAATGCTAGTCCACACTTTTTTTTTACTGTTTCAAATAATAAAACTTGTGCAATAGGGAAAAATGTTCAAGCTCAGCTTTCTACCTGTAATGTGATTCGCCAACTGGAGTCTGAGGCAGTATATTCCCTTCTCCTACTTCAGGAACAGATTAAAAGGAAGTACTTTTTCACAAAAAGAGTAATTAGCATGAGGAATTCACTGCCGCAGGAATGATGGTGGCTACAAGCAGAGACAGCTTCAAGAGGGGACTGGATAAACATATGGTCTACCAGTGGCATTAGCGGCAATGTATAGATGGTACACTGTGGATGTGGTCAGACGGGCAGGTTGTGGTGGCAGTATATTGATTCTAAATAAGGCGCTTGAGTTTGGGATGCTTTGCACTGATCGCACAGTAGCCACGAAGCTGGCATCGTAGTGCCGCAGGCCCATGGTTGGTAATTCACACTGGCAATGCACTGCAACCATGGACCCATGACTGAATGGGGTTTTTTTCTAAATCCCACTGCACATGTGTGGAAGTGGACAAGTGCAGACGCACTCCTGTCAGGAAGTTCAGTCAGCCCCCATATAGTTCTGAGAACTCCTTCACCCAGACATGTCCGCAGGGCCCCCCTAGATATTGCCCCATTGTCCGGGGTGGCCAGTTGTGAGCATGGACCATTGAATCAGAGAGCACAGCCTGGATTCTTGAACATCACCTACTAGAAATTAATCATTGGTCTTTGCTCCTGTTAACATTCCAAGGACCTAGTAGAGTTTGGATTCTCATGATAAGTAAAGGGGTTAATTGCACAGGTAAGTGTAAGATGATCTTCTGAAAAACTGCTAGGCCTGATGAAAAATATTATGTCAATAGAGTTCTAAGAATCTACAAGAAGACATATAACTACATATGGATAAGAATTATTCAACTGAAACAAGATACAGTTTCATTAGATAACAGTAACAATTAGATATACATGAAGCATTAATTCCTTTAAAATGTGTCCCATGTTGTTCAGACCATTTGCAGAACAATTCCACCCTCCACCACAATTTTCAGAACAATTCCACCATAATACTGATGTAAACCTGAAGTAACCTGAAGTAACTTTTCTAATGGAATTAATTAATTTCTATTTTTACACTGTTAACACAAAGAAAGAAAACAAAATGTAAATTATATGTTAATACATGTTATGTTTATAAGACACTAAACCCTATATTTATATTTCTTTTGCTAGCATAGTCATAAAAAGTCATTATTTCTAGATCAGGGATTCTTAACAGGGGCCACACACTCATATGGGAGTGACCTTCAGTTCTGGCCGAGGAGGCATTCAGAACTTTTGCAGCCTGTGCCCACCAGTGCCTGAAACACCAGCAGGAGGAAAAGTAGCAAGTGCACATGTCACTTCCAGCAAAAAATAGAAGTGGCATCATGATGCATCAGGAAAAAGGGCTGGTGGGGAAAGAGTCATCCCCTAAAGAGACGGGAGGTCTGATCATGAATCTCCAAAGTACTGCCCAGGTTGGCCTTTAATCACACTGAATACCCATTAGGTAGGAATAACAACAACAGCAGCCGTTAGATTTGACTCCTGAAGCACCTCAGAGACCAATAAGAGTTTCAGATTATAAATTTTCAAGAGTCAAAACTCCCTTTGTCAGACACAAGTAGAATTGGAAATGGACTCAGATCTAACGGTTTACTGCAGACCAGTACGGCTACCCTCTGACACAACAATTCTTTCTTAAACTCCCAGTTCCACTTCTTGACAGTACCTTCCATAAACTATTTTAATGGACCAAATCTTTAACATCCTGTTGGGATACCCTGTTCAACTTCTACCCCCAAACCCACTTAAGGCTGTGTTCAGACGTGCTATTTGGTGCAAAGGGGATGCAAGCCTATTTCCCCCAGCTGAAACTGAAACAGTGTTGCACAGTCACACTTGATTATAGCTGAGGGCTCAGCCCATCACTGCCTGATCAGACAGCACATTCGGCCAAGGGTGGTGGTGTCACCTTTTGTTTTCCATGTACATAAATGAGGAATTGTACCTCTGCACTGAGAGTTCCCCATGGAGTACTGCTAAACAAGGGGGGGAAATGGCACCAAGTCAGGATGGAATGGGCAAACCATCCGGACAGCTTGAGTGCATGCTTGAGCAATCAGTCAGGGAAAAGTACATCTGTAGCATGTTGGCAAGAATTAGGACTGGACTTTCCCCGGTGTCTTTTAATTCCACTTCCGTGGCAGGGCAGCAGGGGGTACTGATGGCTGCAGGACCTTCCCCAGATGTTGTTGTCTGATCATGCACTTTAGATCTGTCAGGCATTTGCAGCTGAGTCAGATCTAAAGGCAGATCTGACTGTGGCTTAAGAGTGTCCTAGCTCCAGCCACTAAATGTGTGATGCTGGTTTCAGCAAATGGTTAGAGCCATTTGCAAGTCCATTGTTTCTGTAAAAGCATTCTCTGGAGCCATACTTTCTATAGCACCAGCCTTAAAAGCTGAAAGGACATTACCAATGATAGAGGGCAAGAGCCCAGGCATTTCTTGACTTTACAAAATTGTTGTAAATTATGCTACTGTACTTTGCATATTATTAAGTTATATCCAAAACAACTAGAAGGTATAATAAGGCACCTTTTTCAGTACTTCTGGGCATCTAAATAAGCAATTATGCCAATAAACCAAATACTGATTTAATGTCCCATAGAGTATGGAATGGTGACCATTAAAACTAGGCATTATGGACAATTTAAACCATTATCTGTTGATGTACAATAACAAAGACACTGAAAAAGATATACATTCACCCTTGAAATGTCACTGTTTTGCAATTCCTTTGTCCTGAAAAACAATGGTAAACAATGTTCCACTGACCTCCAGTGGGGACAAATGGAAAATGCATCACTTTTGTTCCCCAAGGTGATAGAGAAATGTCTTGTTTTCTTTCTTCTCCTCTTTTGCAATAACATGAATCAGTGGCACTTGGGCAGAGATGCAGTCTGCCAGAACACTTGCACCTGGGCCTTACCTTTAATGACACCGTTCTAATCCATTAAAGCTAATGGTGTGAATGATTTCAGACCATTACTTACAATAGCAGTGACAGCAAGTACACAAAGAGAATCCAGGAGACTGTTTGTGCAGGACATTTACATGATGGATGGGAGCACCTGGGACACTGTTCTAAGGCAGACAAGTGACATAATGACACATATCTCTTGACTTGCTAATGCTATGAAAATACAGCAGTGTATGGTTCACTTGCTGGCCTTGGCATATATTTTGCTGTCCAGAATAGAAAGGCTAAGGCCAAAATAAGAAGGTACCAGCATGGCATCCCAAGTGTTGATCAAGTCTTCTGTCTACAATAAATTACATACCAGACCCCAGGGGCTTTGGAGTGGAAGGGACCTAAAAGGAACAATAACAGACTTATTCCAGAGAATGTCTATGTTATTCTCTGGCAACAAAAATGTTGAGGTGTTTATCCTGATATTACCTGTGTGATGTAGGATCAGCTAGGGCAGAAACTTCAAATCACAAGGAAGAACTCCCTTACATAGCTCCTTCGGCATTGTCACACAAATCTCAACATTTTGGATCACACAGAAGATTTCTACATATGCAACAGTCCTTGTGCAAGTGGAAGTCCTAAAACCATTCTTTTCTGTCTGTTTGTACTGAGTGAAAGTGATTCTATCTCTACTATCTTTTCTACACGTACAAGCATGGGCATCAACTACGGGGGGGCTCGAGGGCTCGAGCCCCCCCCCCCGAAATTTCCCAGGGGGGGCTCAGCCACCCCCGGGAAAATGGAGCACCCAGTGGCCAGTCAGCCAGCCGTCGCTGCCTCTCCTTCCCCCCCACCCCCGGCCTGCCCTCCTGCCTCCCTAGGGTGGGGGGGGAGGCATCTGCGCCACCCCTGCACGCCTCGAGCGCGAGGCAGAGCGGGAGCCGGGGGCCCGCAAGGGTGACGCGCTGGCCGCCGGCGCCCGAGGTGAGCGGGGAGATGGAGGGAGGGGGCGGGGAGCACGGCGGGCAGGCGAGCGGGCGGTTACGGCCCGGGGGAGGGAAGCGGCGGCAGCGGCTCCCTGGGGGGGAGCGGCGGGGACATGGTCCCGAGCGCACGTGCGCGCTTTGTGCGCACGCACGAGGGAGCCCCCCCCCGGGGATTTAAAAAGTCTACGCCCCTGCGTACAAGGATTTCTTCTAATACAATTTCTAAAACTAAACACAATCATGTGAACCCTCTGTATACTTGTTTGCTTAGTGAGACCATCGTTATTTAATTTACATTTATATTGATCCACTATAAGTGGTCTCAGCCTTTGTGGCATCACTTTGTGGCACAAGTAGATCTGCACTACACCTTCCCACCCTGCTCAGGCATCACTGGATGCAAGCATAAATATGTTTCAGGTAAGTAGCCATGTTAGCCTGTAGTGTCAGAACAAAACTTGCATCCAGTAGCCAGAGTTAGAGACCGACACACGTTTCGATAGTATAAGCTTTCATGAGTTAAAGTTCAATTCATATCTGACAAAGTGATCTTTGACTCACGAAAGCTTATACTCAGGAAAAGTTTCTTGCTCTCCAAGCCTAAATAAGCAACTGCAGCTTTTTATTCCTATACAGAGACTGAGAACAATGGCCATAAGTGCCCTGACTGGGCTGAAAGCCCAAACTGATGGGGATCAAAGAAAGTAAAGTGTTCAGAATGTCTAGATCCAGTTACCCCGGGGGGGGGGGGTGGCAGTGGTGGTAGTGGTAGTGGTGGTGGTTGTGAATTGTATGATCTTTAGATGCAAAAGAGGGGGGAAATCAGTGATACCTCCTCCTTAAATCTGACATGTTATTCCTATTATTTGGTTGGCATCCTATTAGCAACTCCTAAAGAAAGGTGTTGACTTTTTTTGAAGTGAAAGCATTAATAGAAGCTTCAACATCACTTTACTATTGTTTTTGTTTTTATGAAGAGGTCTAATTTTAAAATGAGAAATGTCTTATGTCACCATCTGGAGTTGGAGAAAAACTGAAGACCTGTTGACACATTAATAATAGTGGCTGTGGAAAATGCACTGAAAAGCATGAAAGTTATATCAGCCGTTAATATGCCACCACAATTAAAGCTGTTGGAATGACTTTCAGAATTTGACAAGAACAGGATATTGATGTGAAAGGAGATCTTGGACTCATATTACAAGTTTTCACCTTCAATAAGACTTCCAAGTACTATGGAACAATACAGGTGCAACCAGATAATGCCCCAGCATGCCCTGTCCCAGGGGGTGTAAAGTAAAGCTTCACTCAGGGGCCATAAGTAGCTGCTGATCCCTTCTCAACTCACCTGTGCAGACTGGACACAATAAGACTCATACATTTTGGAACAGAAAGTTTATACATTTCCCTGTGACAGAATCCCACAGTTCTCTAATATGGCATTATGTCATCAGGATTATATGGATACCTGCCTAAACAAACAAAAAGCTAAGCCTTCAAGCTCTGCTACAGCAATCAATCTACAGTGACCATTCCCAAATACCTCAATGTCAATTCACAGTATCAGCCTCCTTCATATAGGGTACCAGTGGCCTATGGTACGCACCTATCATAAATGGGTCCATGTTTCAAATGTTACCAAAGCAAAGTAAGACCCAGCAACAAGAAAGTAGTAGCCATATTGCTCCAGCGAAATATGATACATTTCTTAACACAACTTTCACACAACTTGTTGGTAAACTGCACCCACCAAGAAAGCCAGCATAATCTCATGGGATCATCTACAAACAATTTGCATGGATAATCCACTCAGACAAAATACCCTCATGTATATATATTAAGATGAATCATTCCAAATATCATCTAATGAATGGGACTGTTACTTAAGAACTGTGTGGGAGATTAGAAACTGGTACCATGTATCTGCTTATATATATATATATATATATAGTTTCCAATATATTGTGGCTAATGTCCATACAAGCTTCAGCAAGTTTCACACTAAGTTTGTAGGGAATTTGGAGGGCCAATTGCATATACACACACACTGCGAACCACTCCATATTTATTGTGCAGGGAAATGGCAGGGAAATGACAGGGAAAATAGAGCGCACCCTCTCTTAAATACAAAAAACATCTACAGTCTTTTGGAATGGGAAGCATCAGACCATCAGTGGAGATCTCGAAGCCATTTCTGGAAAAGTAGCATATACATTTTCTAAAGTGAATGAATAAATAAAAAGAGGCTCAAATTGCAACCAAAAATCAACAAATATCCAGTTTATCCGAATATTTACTCCTGTTGGATAAACTATGGCTTTTTAATGACTTGACACAGGGCAGAATCCACTGAATTTCCCAGTACTTTGAGTTTCACTTAAGTTTAATTTAACTTAGATGTAAAGCAGAGAATTCCTAAAGCAAGTTGTTTCTCTGAGCAGAGCTTTTTATAAACCCTTAAGTCTCAGCTTTCACCCTTACAGAGGCAAGGAAATGGGAAGGAACAGCTATGTGACTAGAGAAGAGGCATATTGTTCAGTACAAAAGGAATCACCAACAAAGGAGTGGAAAGTCCTTGCAACTTTTCTTCACCTTGAACCCTGTCAGATGCACTTTGGGGATGGCTGTAAACTTGTTTGAAACAAAGACCTGCCAAATTGCCAGGCTAAAAAAAGAAAGAGCTGAACCTTCGAGCAATGCTGCATCATTCATCATTCAATCCAGGCTGGTTGTTTCCAGATACTTCAATGTCACTGCACAGCAAATGATGCAACCGGGGCATATTAGCTAGAAAACAGCAGCATCCATACATCGGTGTTTCAGGATGTCCTTTACCCTACAGTGTATGGCTTTGGGGGGCTTCCTGTATTTATTGTTCTCCCTCTTCAAGAAGAGGCTATTTTTTGTGTTTAGAGAAGGAGAGCCTGTTATTTTCCCCTGGCACCTGTCATATGTACAATAACTACTTTATGACAATAGAGATTTGTTCAGAGCGCATACACATGTGCACTTTATCCACAATGAAACCAGCCTTCTAAATTCTCTCTATATATATGTAGGGTGGAACTGGTGCAAATCTCTTGAGTATATTAGCCACAATATTACTTTAAAGCAAATTCATTACTAGTATTTTTTTTGGGGGGGGGGGGGAGCTAATATTCCCAGAATGCAGTCTGGCTGAAGAAAAATAATTTTAAATCAACTTGGAGTGCCATTTGTGGGAAGGAGTCAATGGAAGAAGGAAGGGTTTTAAGTGCCCTTTGTCCAAGTCTCCCTTACCAATGTTTCCTAGCCCTGGTTATATGAAAGGGGAAAAGGTCTGAGAAGCCTATTTCCCATAAAGTCTAATTCAGCCTAAGTGTTAGGAATGTTTCAAAGGGAGTTTGTAACTCTTGACATTTCACAAAGTTAAACCTCTGGCAAGCCACTGTATTACTGCTTCTCAGCATGCACAGCAAAATCAAGCCCTAAATTAATTAACTTATTATATTTGATTGCACTTTATTATGATGTTTGGTGAGCCCTCTTGGCAGCAGTTGGGGGAATCTCAGAGTTTGGATCCAGAGGTGCTAATTTACAGGGCAATTCTTCATCCCAGGCCCATTCATCATGCTATAAAAGGCCCACTGTGATCTCATCAGTCTAAGTAAAAGTGACATAAGAGGATTTTATCAAATGAAAGCAGGACTGATGGATGGTGATCTTTACTAAGTCAGGGAAGTATCAGTTCTGGCCAATATATTATCTCTCACATGAATATCTCACAAGCTCGAGCAAATGGAGACGCTGCAATATTGTTAGTGTTTTTTACAGGATAAAGAATAGCCCTTGCAAGGAGCAACATTTCAGAGCATCCACACAATCTTGTTGGTCTCTGTGGTGCTGGCAGAATTTTGCTGTTCTACTGTAGGGCAACAAGACTGCCCTATGAAACAGGCCTGGTTTTAGGCTCTCCAATCCCAGTATGAGCAAAGCCAGACATGACTGGGTGCTAGCATCCTTGCTGCCATTCCTAAGAAGGCCTCTGAAGTGACTGGGTGGCCACCCTGTTGCTTCAGTTGGTGTTATTAATTCCCTTGGGCGAGAAACGATGTGTATGGTTTTACTCAGGGCTCCGTTGGGGCCGGGGCGCGCTGGAGCGGCACTCCGGGAGAGAGGAGGCGGGGGGCGGGCACTTAATAAAGCCCCGTCCCCCGGCCTCCCCCCCCCATCAAGGTTTCCCGGGGCCGGCGGTGCTCCGCCGGCTTCGGGAAGGACAAGCCCGTCCCTCCCCCCTCCCACTGCTCCTGGGGCCGCGGCACAGCCGCCAGCCCCAGGAAGCCCCTTTCCTCCCCCCCTCAATAGGGGAAGCCCCTTTCCTCCCCCCCTCAAGGAGAAGCCTCCCCCCTCCCACTGCTCCCTCCCCCCTCCCACTGCTCCTTCCTTTCCCCATCCTTCCCCTCTCCCTTCCTTCCTCCCGCTCTCCCCCCTTCCTTCCTTCCTTCCCTCTCTCCTCCCCACCTACCTACCTACCTTCCTGTTTCTTCCTTTCCCCCTTCCTTTCCCTCTCCCTTCCTTCTTTCCTTCCTTCCTTCCTTCCTTCTCTCTCTCTCCCCACCTACCTACCTTCCTTCCTGTTCCTTCCCCTCTCCCTTCCTTCCTTCCTTTCTTCTCTCTCTCTCCCCCACCTACCTACCTACCTTCCTGTTCCTTCCTTTCTCCGTCCTTCCCCTCTCCCTTCCTTCCTTCCTCCCTCTCTCCTTCCTTCCTTCCTTTTCTCTCTCCCCCCCACCTACCTACCTTACTGTTCCTTTCTTTCTTCCTTCCCCCCTTCCTCCTTTCTTCCTCCCTCCTTCCTTCCTTTCTTTTTCTTTCTTCTCTCTCTCTCCCCCACCTACCTACCTTCCTTCCTGTTCCTTTCCTTCCTTCCCCCTCCCTCCCTTCTTGCCTTCTGACACACCTGACGTCAGGGATGTGTGGCCTTATGACACTTCCAGTGACGTCAGGGGGTGTGGCATATGCAAATAAGTTATGCTAATGAGCTCCTGCACCTCTTTTTTTACGAAAGGACCCCTGGTTTTACTTAATTACTATCGTTAGTATTGGCATTGGTGTGTTTAATAAACTCAGAAGTGGACTGGGAAGACAAAATAGCCGTGGACAAGGGCCCCATTCCCTGGCCTGCTGAGGCCCAACTCCAACAAAGACAGAAAGCAAGGAGGGACAGCCAGCAAGCCTTGAACCTCATGAGGCTTGCCTGGATACCTCCTGTAGTAATTGGGCCTGGGTGTGGCTATCTGCATACTGTACCCAACTCTGCTAGTCTAAGTACATCCTCAGGGGCTTGTCTGAACAGGAGCAGCCTTCCCTGGGACAGGAGCAATTCACCTAAGGAGGAGTTGCCTTGCCCCAGGTGGGTACACATCACCCTTCCTTGGGCTGCAGGTGGCTCATCTGGGCCACATCCCACTTTCCCCAGGCTGGGATAAGTTCACCAGGGCTGAGAACCACTTTCTCTGGGCCAGGCATAGATCACCCAGGCTGGGCACTGCTGTACAAAATATGAATTATTATTCAAAAAATATGTTGATTATTATTCAAAAATATGTTGAATATTATTCAAAAATATTTTAAAATATTGTTTTAAAATTATTCAAAAATATTGTGAATAATAGTTCATGTTTTGTACAGCACTTGGGTTGGGTCCTTTATAGTGAGCTATCATAGGTACTGGTCTATTTGTGGTTGTATGCCCAGGCCAAGCACTGCCAGGAGTGGTTCATCTAGGTCATGTATCACGTTCTCTGGGCCTTCTGTCCTCAGATGGGCATGCCTAGGGGACAGGCTATTTGAGTGCTAGAACAGAAGAGATTTATACCCTACCCTTCACTACCCAAAGGAGTCTCAGAGTGGCTTATATCCCTTTCCCTTCCCCTCCCCACAACAGATATCCTGTGAGGTAGGTGGGGCTGAAAGAGCTCTCTCGAGAACTGCCCTTGAGAGAACAGTTCTGAAAGAATTTATGACTGATCCAAGGTCACGCAGGCAGCTGTCAGGAAATTCCCTGGTCACTATTGGCCAGTCCTCCCCTGAATAAACAGGTGGTATTTGTAAATAAATCTAATATGTTGTGTGCTTGGTTGGTCTTGCCCTCAGCAGAACTCAGCAGAATTCTGAATAGGACACTAGTGTACCCAGAGCGAAATACATCCTAAGCAGAGTTACATCCTCTTAAGTCCACGAAGTAACTGGACTTATAAAGGTATAAATGTACTTAAGACTGCATTGTTATCACTGTTGTGTTTGCTGTTGCTGTTTAAGTGGGGGGGGGGGGCTGCTACCACCTTTTGAGACATCCTGGTTTAGAATTAGATGTTGTACTTCATGGCATCAAAGTTGGATTATTATTATTATTATTATTTTCTGACATATATGCAATGAAGAACTAAACACAGTCCAACAACAGCTGAGAAGAGAAGGACTGGATGCTAGAATGGTCTGTCCTGCTAATAATAAGACAGTAATTCTGATAAGCCAGTCCTGGGATTAGTTTGTTGGTGTCCCAAACATACCAAACTCCTTCCAGACTGGTTGGTACAGTAGCTTTCATGATTACTAACCATATTAGTTGCTTGATCTCCAGGCCTTATTATCAGGCAAACACAGACTCCTGGTTAACCAGGACATGGAGTATATGAAGTAGAGCCTAGGAGCAACATGGGAGTGCAAATTTCTCACTGAAATTGGGAAACTGGGGACAGCAGTGCTCGTCAGCTGCTTTTTTGTCACTGCTTCCCACCCAGTCATTCTGCACTGAATGGGTGGAAAGGTTGTGGTAACCGAGGTGTTAGATTGCAAAATCCTGACCATTTCAGCATTTGTATCAAAGGCTACCCCAGAGCCATTCCCTTCATTCAACCCTTCAGTGTTTGTGAATTCAGTGCTGACCTGGACAACAACATCCTAGAGCTGTTTGTGTGGACCCTGGGGTGCCATAGGAAGGGTGTTAAAACTCCCTGTTCTCTGAACCTGCAAGGATTTGGGTATCGTTTTCTCTCCTCCCCCCCCCCCCCCCATCTTGTGACTGTTGACCTACTTCTCCTTAGGAGAGTTTCCCTTGGAGAGCACAGTAGCCTATTATTATGATGAATTGTCAGTCAAATATTTGACTGGTGAATGGTGTTCTGCAGTTCAAGAACTAGCAAAGTTCTTGGGAATTGCAGAGGTATTTTCACAGGATTCTTGCTGTTCCAAGTGAAACTGTCTTCTGGAGCTCAGCTGGTGTTATTTGCTCAATGCCCAGAATGTCCAGGTGTGCCTTGAGACTTCTAGGCACTGCTCCAAGGGCTCCAGTGACAACTGGCATGATGGTAACCTTCTCCCAGAGGCTCTCTGTTTGCAGGTCTTCGTGTTTAATGATCTTCTCCTGTTCTTTCTTTTCTGTTCTGATGTATCCTGGAATTACAATGTCAATGATCCAAAACCCAATTTCTCACTTTTTATACAGTTATGATGTCAGGTATGTTAAGCTCAAGGTGTTTATCTGTTTGTAATCGGAAGTCCCAAAGAATCTTTGTTTCGTCATTAACTGTTACTGGCAATGGCCTGCTTTGTTGTTTTGGGGAAAATTAACTAGGCAGCAGGCAAGGCCAGAGGGGTGCAAGGGACCTGGCACAGTAAGAAGACTGCAAATTTGAAGAGAAAGTTAAATAGGTTTTATCAAAGAATTTTCCTAATTACAAGCACACTAAGCATTCAAAAAGAGCAAGCAATACAGGACTAAGGCTGCAGTCACACACACTAAATAATCCACTTTCAATCCACTTTCAGTGCACTTTCAAACTGGATTTGCCAATTCACACAGTAAAAATCCAGTTTGAAAGTGCATTGAAAGTGCACTGAAAGTGGATTATTTAGTGTGTGTGACCGCAGCCTAAGAAAGCAGAGGTAATTGATAGGGAACAGAAGGGTCATTTACGGGGTGATACAACCTGTCCAGACATTCAAGGGTCCGTGGAGATGAGATTATGGCCCAAACCAAAGGTTTAGGAGTGAACTGCCAGTTGGCATCAAGAGCAGACACACAAAATCTGAGGCTATGCGCTCTGATGGATATAGATATTGGAAAACAATGCAGACCAATGGAAGGCAGTCCATGGACCAGGCAGAGCAAAATTCACCATATTCCACTGATTTTCCTCATCCCACCAAATTTCTGATATACCCACAATGTCTATGTTTCCCCCCAACACCAAGCATTCCAACTCCCCAATTTTACCTTGGACACTTCTAGCATTAGTATATAAACTTCTATAGTTTCCCATACATGTTAAGCCCACAACCTTCCTCTTGCTGCCTTGAGACTTTGCCAGGCAGTCCCTATCATTAGCAACAGTCTCAGTGGACAATTCTAATCCATTTCCTTGTAGGAAAGTAACAGCTACCCTTTCATCTCTTTGAGATGGACCAGAGACTTTTCATCTCCTGTCAGCTTTCCCCCAATATTCAGTTTAAAAACTGCTCTGCCACCTTTTTGATTTTAAGCGCCAGCAGCCTGGTTCCTTCTCAGGACAAGTGGAGACCATCTCTCTTGTACAGCTTCCTCTTGTTCCAAAAAGCATCCCAGTGCCTAACAAACTTGAATCCTTCCCCCCTACACCATCATCTCATCCACGCATTGAGACTCCTGATCTGTGCCTGTCTCTCTGGTCCTGTGCATGGAACAGGTAGCACTTCTGAGAAGGCTACCTTGGAGATCCTGGCCTCAAATCTCCTGCCTAGCAGCTTAAATTTTCCCTCCAGGACCTCACAACTGCATTTCCCTACATAGTTGGTGCCAACATGTACCATGACCACTGGCTCCTCCCCAGCACTGACTGCATTTCCCTACATAGTTGGTGCCAACATGTACCATGACCACTGGCTCCTCCCCAGCACTGTCTACCAGCCTATCTAAAACACGCATAATGTCTGCTACCTTCGCACCAGGCAGGCAAGTCACCATACGGTCAATACGCAGTTTCACCACCCAGCTGTCTACCTGCCTAAGGATCAAATCACCAACTACCAAGAGCCCCTTTCCCTTTCTGACCAGATATGGTTCCTTGGTACGAAAGGATACCCGTTTACCAGCTGTAGAAAAGGTCCCTTCTGAGGGCACATTCCCCTTATCCACAGCACTGTGCCCTGTTCCCTCTCGACCCTCATGCTCCCTGACAGCGGCGGGGCTGCCAGATTCAGAGTGGGACATATCTAACAAGTCCCCAAGAGTCTTCTCCATGTGCCTAACTGATTGTCTCTGCTTCTCCAGGTCAGCTACCTTGGCCTCAAGGGAGCAAACTCGTTCCCTGAGAACCAGGAGCTCCTTTCACCAGGCACACACCCAAGACTTCTGTCCAGTGGGCAGATAATCATACATGTGACACACCACACAAAACACTGGATAGCCCCCAACCCCCTGCTGGCATTCTGGCTTCATAATTGCTTTAAAAATAATTTAATATAATCCCCCTTTTAAACCCTTTGTATTCTTCTTGTAGAAGTCTGCTTACCTTACTGGGAACCCTAGGGCCCTGGTGTTCTGGCTCTTCTTTGGCTTCTCACAAGCCCCTAGTCTAAGAGTCCCTAGGCCAAGAGCCCAGCCCTTTGGTTCTTGCCCTTTGGCTCATGTCTCTGGCCAGGTGCTACCTTAAATAGAAATCTCCCCCAGCAGAGGGTGTGGCTAGCAGCTATTCTAATGCACCCAGGCAGTCAATTACGGTCAAACAATGGCCCTTTCTCACCCTATCTCAAGCAGCCAGCACTCTGCAACAACTCAAAACTCACAAACTTCCAAACACAGTTCCCACACACAGTACCCTCAGCTAAACCGCCTCAGCTGAAAGCAAATAATAATAAAAAACACTCACCCCTCTTGCAGCTCTATCTCCTGCTGCCTTCCAGAGCTCAAATGTATGAATTCAATGAAGCCCTAAGGTCTAACATGTAAAAGTAAACTTTAAGGATCCTCCTAATCTCCAACTCATTTGCAAACACAATATTTACTGATGATGTAGAGATTCTCTGGTATGAGTAGTTTGTTTATATGTATATTTACTTATTACATTCTGAATGATTATTTGCTTCTTTATAATGATTTTTTTAAACTTTTCATTCTTGCTTCTTTTTGTCTTTTTTTCTTTATTGCCATACAGGATATCTGTGAATATATTTGTTTATAGTAATCACCTGATGTTTGTTGTATTCATCATTATCTGGCTGGGAAATATTTGTTATACCACTGAAGAAGGCATTAGGCAACGTGTTTTACTCAAGGTATGGTATTCTTTGACCAACTGAGTATGTGACTCATGTTGATTGCTCTGTGTGATTGTTCAGTGGTTTATCTGCCATAATGTTAAATTGATATATTTATAGTGGAGCAAATTTTTATGTTTTGTGCTGCCTACCAGCTATTGTTTTGTTGTTATTAATGGTATGATTAAAATTCACTTTTAGTTTTTTTTATTTGTATATTTTTGTGGCCTGTTTACTGAAACCTTTTCTAAAGAGGATGTAACATTGGTTTGCTCAGTGTTACAAGGACAAATCAAGTGTTTTAGCTAATTACTTCCCTGCTGGTGGCAGGGACATGGGCATGGCTGTCTGCCTTCCCATTGGTTGTATTAGCATTCTGAACACCTGCATTGGGGTTGAACAAGCAAATTGTATGAATCCACCTATAAATTTCATGGTCAATTTCCTAATAAAATCCAGACAACAACCATGTGGTAAGTGCTTAAGTACACATGTTTTGGATGCTCTCAGATGCGGCTTGGCACCAAGTGGGAGGAGTACTCGGTGTAGGCAGGGGGGCAATCAGAAAAAAGTATAATCTGAACTGGACCAGTGGAAGTTGTCATTGAGAAGATGTATAACTGGATCTCATTTTGTTATTGGAAACTGATTGACAAAAAATGGCTAAATGATCTCTAATGAAGAACAGTGTGAGTGCCAGCATTTGTTTCAGAATGCCTAATTCTGCAACAATATAGTATCTAGTCATCATAAATTAATACCTTATTACAGAGGCATCATAAACCAGCAGTACTTTAACTGGAAAATTATTGTCTTATTAAAGGCTACTCAGAATTTACAGCTACTGGGAGAAGAGAGGATATAAAAAATACTGTTTCGTCCCCAACAGAAGTAAATATCATTGTATTTTATAGATAGCGTCTTAAAAATTATAATGAAGGGGGTGTTGGGGAGAGATATTTTCTGTTTTATATAATTATCCCTTGATAGACACAATTATGTTATATAATCCCTTTTTTCCTTTCTGTATCCTCTTTATGCTATCACTTTGTTATATATACACACACACACACATACAATGTATATACCAAATGGTGTGCGGACTCTTATCTGGGAGAACCGGGTTTGATTCCTCACTTCTCCACTTACAGCTGCTGGTTGACCTTGTGCAAGCCATAATTCTGTCAGAGCTGTCCTTGAAAAGAGCAGTTTCTATCAGAGCTCTCTCAGCCCCACCTACCTCACAGGTTGTTTGTTGTGGGGAGGGGAAAGGAAAGGAGTTTGTAAGCTGCTCTGAGACTCCAAGTGAAGGGCAGGGTATAAATCCAATCTCTTCTCTTCTTCTTCTGTATCCTGGATACCATATGCTTAGTATTTTATTTATTTATTTATTGTGATTTATATCCCACCCTCCCTGCCACATGGCGGGCTCAGGGCGGCTAACAACAAAGACACACAATATAAATGTCATATTATAAGAACATTAAAACATATGAAAACATAGACATCATAAACATCCAGGGCTCCGTTGGGGCCAGGGCGCGCCGGAGCGCCGCTCCGGGAGAGAGGCGGCGGGGGGGCGGGCACATAATCAAGCCCCGCCCCCCAGCTCGCTTTCCCCGGCCCGCACTTTGGTGCGGAGCCGGAGAAAAGCTTCCTCCGTTCCCGGGCCGCAGCGTGGCCGCCGGCCCAGGGAAAAATCCCCCTCCCTCCTCCGCTCACCCTTCCCAGCCCTCCCCCCCATCTCCCTCCCTGGCCCGCGGCATGCCGCGGGGCCAGGGAGAAGCCTGAAGCCCCCCCCATCTCCCTCCCTGGCCAGCAGGCATGCCGCAGGGCCAGATAGAAGCCTCCAGCCCACCCCCCTGCCTGATCTCCCTCCCTGGCCGCCGGGCCAGGGAGAAGCCTCCAGCCCACCCCCCACCCCGATCTCCCTCCCTGGCCGCCGGCCAGGGAGAAGCCCCCAGCCCCCCTCCATCTCCCTCCCTGGCCAGCAGGCATGCCGCCGGGCAAGAGAGAAGCCCCCAGCCCACCCACCCCCGATCTCCCTCCCTGGCCAGCAGCACGCCGCCAGCGAGGGAAAAGCCCCCAGCCCACCCACCCACCCCCCGATCTCCCTCCCTGGCTAGCGGCATGCCGCTGGGCGAGGGAGAAGCACCCAGCCCAGCCACCCACCACATCTCCCTCCCTGGCCTGCAGCAAGCCGCTGGGCCAGAGACAAGCCCCCAGCCCTCCCCCTCCTCACCATTCCTGGGTCGTGGGGGGGGAGGTAGTAAGGGAAGAGCTGGGCCTGAGTGGCTTTAAGCCACTGGGGGCCAAGCACGGGGGGGAGGGAAACACCTTGTCTGCCTGCCTGTCTGTCTGTCTTCCTTCCTTCTCTCTCTCCCCCCTACCTACCTACCTACCTTCCTGTTGCTTCCTTCCTTCCTTCTCTCTCTCTCCCCCCACCTACCTACCTACCTTCCTCTGTCTGTCTGTCTTCCTTCCTTCTCTCTCTCTCCCACCTTCCTACCTACCTACCTTTGTCTGTCTGTTTGCCTACCTGCCTTCCTTTCTTCCTCCCTTCTCTCCCCCTACCTACCTACCTTCCTCTTTCTTTCTTTCTTTCTTTCTTTCTTTTCCTTCCTTCCTTCCTTCCTTCCTTCCTTCCTTCCTTCCTTCCTTCCTTCCTTCCTTCCTTCTCTCCCCCCACCTACCTTCCTTCCTTCTTTCCTGTTCCTTTCCTTCCTTCCTTCTCCTTTCCTCCCTCCTTTTTCCTTCCTTCCTTCCTTTGCCATTAGATAGGCTTGCCAGCTCTGAGTTGGGAAATACCTTGGAGATTTTTGGGGTAGAGCCTGAGCGTGGGTATTGCCTTCTGACACACTTCCAGTGACGTCAGGGGTGTGTGACCTTCTGACACTTCTGGTAACGTCAGGGGGTGTGGCATATGCAAATAAGTTATGCTAATGAGCTCCTGCACCTCTCTTTTTACGAAAGGACCCCTGTAAACATCAGATGGCGTATCTTCAATTTGGTATATCAGAGCGGCTCCCAGATGTAGCCATTGGATATGGTCGTACAGACTGGCAGATAGAATCAGGCCAGGGTTGAAATGTAAATATTAGGCAGCCCCTACTTAAAAGCCTAGTGGAAGAGCTCCATCTTGCAGGCCCTGTGGAATTGTAAATAGTCCCACAGGGCCCTGATGTTATCCAGGAGTTCATTCCACCAGTACGGGGCCGCCACAGAGAAAGCCCACAGAGAAAGTAACCGCCAGCTGAGCTTCCTTCGGCCCTGGGAGGATCAGACGGTTTTGGGATCCAGACCGAAGTGCCTGCTGGGGAACATATGGAGAGAGGCAGTCTTTCAAGTAGATATAGGGCTTTATAGGTAAGCACCATATAGGGCTTTATAGGTAAGCACCAGCACCTTGAACCTTATCCGGTATGCTATGGGCAGCCAGTGCAGTGCTTTTAGGGTGGGCTCGATGTGCTCCCACACAGGAAGGCCCATCAACAGCCGCACCGCCGCATTCTGCACCAGCTGCAGCTTCCAGATTTGGCATAAGGGCAGCCCCATGTGGAGAGCGTTACAGTAATCCAATCTTGAGGTGACCAGAGCATGGATCACTGTAGCCAGTTCATTGTGTTCAAGGAAGGGAACCAACTCTTGATCAGCCATAGATGATAAAAAGTTGACCTCACAGTGGCTGCTACCTGGGCCTCCATCGTTAACAAGGGGTCCAGGAGCACTCCCAAGCTCCTAACCATCTACGCTGGTACCAACGACACCCCATCGAAGGCCGGGAGAGGGATCCCTACCCCTGGTCCACTCCAACTCAGGCATAGGACCTCTGTCTTCGTCGGGTTCAATTTCAGTCAACTCTGCCTGAGCCAACCAGCCACGGCTTGCAATGCCAGGTCCAGATCACCTGGATTGGAGTCCGCCTGACCACCCAACAACAGATAGAGCTGGGTATCATCCGCATACTGATGACACCCCAGCCCATGCCTCCGGGCAATCTGGGCGAGGGGGCGCATATAGATGTTAAACAACATAGGGGAAAGTACTGCTCCCTGTGGGACACCGCAATTCAGCGGATGTCTTTGGGAGTTGTTCCCCTACAGGCACACTCTGTCCCCAGTCTTGGAGAAACGAGGAAAGCCACTGTAAAGCTAACCCCTGGATCCCAATATCGGCGAGGCAACGGACTGGTAGCTGATGGTCGACCGTGTCGAACGCCACCGACAGGTCCAACAACATCAGCACCACCATACTGCCTCGATCCAAATGCCTCCAGAGGTCATCTGTGAGGGTGACCAGCACCGTCTCCGTCCCATGGCCTGGTCGGAAACCGGACTAGAAGGGATCTAACACAGAGGTATCAGTGCATACCCACAGGAAGAGAAGACTATGAGCTACTGGGGATTAGAATCCAAATAGACAGAAGAGGAAGCCATGCCATGATTCCAGCTCTGTATCAATTTATTACCTATGTTCTGAATCAGACAGGTCCTCTTGATGAAAGGAACAATGGAGTGCTACGCTCTTAAGGTATAGAAATCATTTTGATTCCAAACATTAAAGCATGACTTATAATTTTAGCAAACAAAAGCATTACTTAAAACATATTTGTCTTCATCATTATTGTTATGTGCTGGTGTTGCAGGGCAATTTGAGGTGCTCTGAATCATAATGGTATACATAAGTTCAGGGAGTTGCCCCCACTTGGTTCCATACAACAAGATGTTTCTGGCTTGGATGAGTCATATTCAGCGTGGAGGAGGCCTCAGAATAATTATAACCAATTGGTATAGATGAACCATAGTTTTTGTGGCGTCATGAAAGACCTTCAGAACATGCTGTCTGCAGCCCTTTTACATCAGGGCCAAAGGCAACTGGTCCCCTCTCCTCCAAAGGTATAGCAAAATTCACATCCTCTTTAAGTATTGTCTACACACTTCCCCTTCGTGCAGCAGATGCAACATCATTTCCTGGGTTCCCATTAGACAGAGGTTCATTCCAATATGGTGGGGGTAGGACATTCTATCAGGACAAGTACCTTTTCTGTGATCCCCTTGGGGACCACATCTCACCTACTACTTCTGAGCCTGATGCGGCTTCACAATTTTGAGCCTTCACTGAATTCTCCACCTGAGCCACAAAGGCAACACGTGAGTAGGCAGACTCTCTCCACCTCACCACAATGACTCAATGATCATGTCTAAGTGTTACTGTCAAGCAACCCCTCATGTGGAAAGGTGCCATAGCTATGTCATTAGGAGCCAGCTGCATATGCTATCCAAGATAGAGGCTAGGGTTCTAAATGTCACCTGAAAAAATGTTTTAAAAGGTAGGTAAAGGTTTCCCTTGCTCGAAAGCCAGTCAAATTCAACTCTAGGGGGCAGTGCTCATCTCTGTTTCCAAGCCAAAGAGCAAGATGGATGGTAGTCCTAGCAGAAATCAGATCAGCCCAGCAACAACTCCAAAAGGAGACAGTAGAGGAATTGTGGCACAAGCTTAATTAGGACTTTCAAGCAAGACTGAGCAATGTCGAAATCTCCCACGTGTAGCTATAGCAGAGTCTGTAGGCTTCATATGAAGAGAGTAAAACCTTGGTTAATGAGCAGCTACAGGTCAAAACTGGCCTAGAAGCCCAGTTCTGAAACATTTAGACACAGGTGGCAGAAAGGAATTTGAGTATACAATAGCAAGCAGGACCGGTGCTACCATAAGACGAGGTTAGATGACCGCCTAGGGGTGCAGAATCCTGATGGGCACAGAGGCCAGCAAGCAGGGTGAGGACGATGGGGAGAGCAGCCCTGACTATAAGCAGGAATCCTCGTCTTTGTGTTTTTCATTCTTCCTAAAATGCATTTACGTTTGAAAATTGGTGAGCGCACGGGGGGGAGGGGGGTGCCAGAAGGTAGCCTTGCCTAGTGTGCAAAAAAAAACCTGGCACCGGCCCTGACAGCAAGAGAACATTAAACCGCCCATATATCAGCAGTGCTTATGGAAAGTGTCCACAAGGAGACAGTTAATAAAAGCCAATCTTTAAAATCTCAAAGGGTACAAAGCTCTAAATGAATTTAAGATTCATCACATTTTCATGCTTCATTGCTAAAGAGAGTAAACCAGAAGCAGCATTCATTGAGCCCAGTTGATTTCAGTTGTGAATCAGAAACTATCTTTTGTGCTCTTCTTGTGCAAATCGACCAGAAGCATCCTTGAATCAGGTGTTTTGCTGGGCCTGTTATTTGATATGGGATATTTATGTCATTTCAGAAATAAAACAGGCATTTTTTAAGATGTTGAGAGAGAATTTTGGGTGGATATTACAGCTGTATATCAGACCCAGGGAAATTATGCCTGAGCACTATCTTTGGGCACTATAAAATACAATTCTCCCAAAGGGTGTATAATTGACTTCCTGGGGTTAACACTTAGGAACTCTGCTTTTCGTCATGACAGATATGTAAAATTAAAAGGAAATGTTTTGAGAAACAGCCTTTCATTCATTGAGAAACCTCATTACTCTGTTCGACATCTTAACTGGATTTCTCTTGATTCTGAGCATTTTTGATACAATACCAACTTAACCTTTTAAAGGGGCTTTTATTGATGGCTGCTGTTCCACAGCCATGCTCAGTTCCTGAGGGTGGGGAGAAGAGGGAGGGGAGAAAATTAAATTACTTTATTTAGTGATCTTAATTATCAAGCATAATTACCTCCACTCAGTTCTCTAACATGAGCTCTCCAGAGAATGAAGCATTTTAGTTGGGGGAATAAGCCCAGAACAGAGTCCAAACAAGCCAGTTTGTAACTTACTTAGAGGTTCCTAATTAACCCACTGAGTGTATAATGCAATCAAAGCTTCTCCATTAGACTTAATTATTAAAAGCTATTAAAGAAACGAAAGCATGTGTGTGCTAACTGATGTGCCTGAATGGGATGTGTGTGTCCATGTCCCCAAAGTGCTGTCTGACACAGAAAGAAGAGTGAACAGTGCACTGCCCTTCAGGTAGAGCCAGCATGAAGAACGGGTTGTACACAGTATTCAAAAGAACATTCATGTATCTCATACAGACCAGAAACAGAGCCTAGCTTTTCATATCAATTTGTACAGACTTGAGTATCCATCACTTCCTGTTGTATCAGCCAAGATGGCACCTGCCATACCAACTGTAGCCTAAATATATGATCATCACTAAGAAGGAATTCCCTTCACTGATGTTTGAACTTTATACCACCCATGTCAATCATGGTGCTTGTCTGCATCCCTGCATCTGCAGGACACTAAGGAATGCTGCCTACATTGTGTGATACTTATGTTCATGCAGAAGTGAGGAGTCCCAGATATTGTTGTTCCCGGCTTCTGTACAGAGCTAGTGACAATAAATCATCCAAGGGGGTAAAAGTGCTACATTTTTTTCAAATGTTCATAGTCTGTACCATGAATAGGGTTGCCATGTGCCCACTGGGTTGGGAGATCTTCCACCCCCATCAGCCTTTACCTGCCGGCATGGTAGTGGCCAACAGAAAGAAAAAAATTAAAATTTGGTGTCACTTCTGAGGAAACCCGGAAGTGACCTCTCTAGGAATTGCTGGAAATTCTATGATAAAACTATAGAGTTTTTGGTGATTCTGCAAATCAACATCATTCCAGGTTTTCTTGGAACAGATATCACACCCTCACTGATGGCTTTACCCTATGGCCCTACCTCACCCAGTCTCCTGCTGATTGCCAGGCTGGACTGGCAATCCTGAAATGTTTGAACTCAGGGAGGGGTAAGATGATGAACACAAGTGCTGCCAGTTTTTACCCCATCTCTTTTGCTCCTGCTATCCATGGAGAGACAGAGGAAGTATGGGCCTTTAGGGTGGGAGGTTGCCGTAGTGGGCAACCTGGTATCCTTATTTTAGAAGGATATAACTTTGTTTAGGATTGCATGGTAAGAAGGGAGGAGAACAGATTATCATAAAGACAAGGTTAACATGGAAATCGCATGTTTCTACTCTCATATCCCTAGCTGCATTTATGTTCTAAAAGGAAAGAATCACATTGACAATAAAATATAAATAAAAAAGCAGCTTGTGACATGCCACTCCTGTTTCTTAAAAACAGCATTTTGTAGTGGCACATTAAAAATAGAATCCTGTGCTCCTTTCTGTAGGTGCATGTGGCCAGTATGTCACCAACAAGCCTGGGAACAAACCTGGATTTTTATTTTCTCCCATCACCCTACTCTGAAATGTTCCTATTTGTAGGCCCTTCCATTTCCCATCAAAATCATTTCTGAAAGGCCTTTTTGCAGGAACACAATGCACTTCCCTAGGCCATTCCACAGATGCCGCATGGCAGAAGGAAACATTGTTTGCATTTCTCATGTCCTGCATACATTTAACGAGAACAAAATGCTCCAAATATTTATTACTTGATCGGTGTGCTGTGGCCAGCAGGGTGTCCTCATTTTCATGCAAATGAAGGTTCCCTATTTAGTATCTTAGAGTTATAGCTGTTCCATCTCACCGAATCTGTATGGGCCACACTAATAATATGCAAGGGCAGAGGAGAGATTCATAGCTTGGCTCCTACAGGGAGCTAATCATGAGAGCAAAAACATTGTAATTGGAAAGGGGCAAGCTGGAAGCTGAGGCTTTTAGAAAGGAAGTGTCTTGCCTTTGAACGGCTACTCTTCTGTTGCATTCCTCTGGCTTTCTGGTCTCTACTGTTATCCAAGTCAAGAAACAATTGCCATGGGCTAGGCCAGGAAGGGGACAAAGGATCTTGAACTATAAATTAATTCATCTTTTTAATTTTTATTCCAACAGTAGTCTGAACTGACAAGTGGAAAATCTTGGAAAGGTGCAATGTTTCAGAGTATTATAAACCTTGGAATCTGTAAGCACAAGTTTCGTCACAACTTAGACCAAAAGAAATTGATTCATTGGCTTAATTAATTTACTAAGCACATATGGAGAGGATGGGCAGCCTTTGCTTCAGGCAAATGAACCGGACAACTTGCTTTCCACAAAGAAGGAGCTGTTTTGGGGGCGGGGGAGTCCACTCTGAAGAGCCATATGTCGCAGATAGTGCCAAATGCCAATAGGTTCTGGGTACTGCATAAAACATTTTTATAACATCTATTTCCAGGTTTTTCTTATTGCTATTGTAATTTTCTGGGGAATAAAGGAATTTTAATCGGTTCAAAACCTGTAAAAATTGAACAGAGCCTAGGACTTGAAGAAATTTTCCCATAAACAATGAATTTGCTTCTGGAACAATTATAATTTCTGAAAATTATTTTTGGTAAGTACAGAGTCAGCAGTCACATTGAAAAATCATGGACTGATAATAAGACTAGAAAGAAGGTTTATTTTATTTGTTCGTTTACAGTCTGCCTTTCTTACTGGGACTTAAGGCTGATTACACAAAGTCAATATAACCAGCAAGATGGGTCATCCAATAAATCCGAATATGGTTTGGAGTGTAGAAATCTGGAACCAACCAGATGCATTAAACAATGCAAAAATTACATAGTAGGATCCAACTACAGCAATGGACAGTATGAACTATACACCACAGTATAGGCTATAGTTTCTATCCCTTTTCCAAAGCATCTTTCTGAACTAGTTCCTTACAGTGCAGCTATCTTACCATGTAAAAAAGCCCTTATGAATAATTCAGTTTTGCATAGTTTGCAGAAAGCCAGGAGAGTGGGAGCCTTCTTAACCACATCAGGCAGGCTATTCCATAAGGTGGGGGCCACAACAGAAAAGGCACAGGTATAGAGAGTTGTTGATTTTGCTCATTTGCAGGGTAGCACCTGCAGAAGGTCTTGCTCAGATAAATGAAGTTGCCATGGCAGACCACAGGAAGAGAGGTAGTCCTGTAGTTATGAGGGACTGAGGCCATGAAGGGCTTCATATGTGGTAGCTAAGACCTTACATTGAGCTTCATTGGCAGTAGCTGTTGGCAGCCAATGAAGTGTCTGCAGAATGGGAGTAATATGTGTGCTCCATCTAGCTCCCAGTAACAGCTATGCCACTGCATTCTGCACCGACTGGAGTTTCTGTACTGATTTTGAGGGCAGACCAATATAAAGTACATTACAGTGGGCTGGAATCAACACTACTGTGGTGTGGAACCAAGTAGCCAGACCAGCTGTGTCAACTGTGGCATCTTCTGGGCTAGATTGTGTTGGAAGAAAACATTCTTCGCAGCTGCATTAACTTGCTTCTTAAACTGTAATGCTGGATCTAGTATGTCCCCCTAGGCTCTTATTTGAGTCAGCAAGGGTCCGCTGAACCCCGCTGGAAGTGGGGAGCACAATGTCTTTCAAGATCTCTGCCTTCTCAGCCAGCATTACCTCTGTTTTTACAGGGTTTAGGTTCCACTTGTTCAGTCTTAGCCAATTAACCACAGCAGTCAGTCAGTGATTCAGGGCCTTTACCACACCACCGGGGATTGAATAAGGAGATATAGAACTAGGCAGGGCTCTTTTTGTAGAAAAAGCCAAGCAGGAACTCATTAGCATATTAGGCCACACCTCTGACAGCACAGCTCATTAACATATTAGGCCACACCCGATGTTACCAGAAGTGTGGTCATCCAGCCACATCCACCTTTTGCTTCTTATTCTGTTTACCTTGTTGTCAAAACAGTTTTGTCAAAAACAATAAAAACATTATTTTCTGTCCCATCTATACAAAATCTTGCCTGAACCAATATCTTATATCCAACAATTATTCCCACACTGGATTGGAATCAATTCCTGAAGGTTAGGTTCCCATGGAAATCAGCTTGCCTTCCTGCAAAACGAGTATGCTGAATATGATTTTTTAGGGTTGCCAACCTACAGGTGGGGTCTGGAGATCGCCTGGAATTACAACTGAGCTCCAAACTACAGAGATCAGGTCAATGGCTGCTTTGGAAAGTGGAGTCCATGGCATTATGCCTTGCTTAGGTCCCTCCTTCCCCTAAACCCCACCCTCCACTCCCAAATCTCCAGGGATTTCCTCAACCTGGAGTTGGCAACCCTAGTTCACTGGCAGAACAACGCTAGGAGCCAGTTTGGTGTAGTGGTTAAGTGCGTGGACTCTAATCTGGGAGAACCGGGTTTGATTCATCACTCCCCCCCCTTGCACCTGCTGGATGACCTTGGGCAAGCCATAGCTCTGTACCAGCTGTTGTCTCAGAGCTCTCTCAGCCCCACCTACCTCACAGGGTGTCTGTTGTGGGGAGGGGAAGGGAAAGGAGTTTGTAAGATGCTCTGAGACTCCCTTGGGTAGTGAAGGGCAGGATATAAATCCAATCTCTTCTTCTTCCAGGTTTGTGGATGCACTGGACAGGAGTACTTTGTGGACTATTTTATTCAAGGTACAAAATTTTATTCAAGGTATAAGATTTCATGTGCCACCCACACTTCTTCAGATGGAAGAAGTGTGCATGCACACAAAAGCTTATACCTTGGATGAAACTTTGGACTCCAATTTTGTTCTGCTGCTTCAGACCAACACGGCTACCCACCTGAATTATTACACTATAATACTTTTTACAAGCAATTATGTACCAGTGGAGTAGTTACCATGCAGAGTCTGTCCCACAGGTAAAATGATCCTGTGAACAGGTGGTCTTTACCACATAAAAGTATCACTACCATCACAAGATCACCAATCGTTAGAAGTCAACTCCTCAGAAGCAGAAATCTCTCTTATTAGGAGGTTTAAGAACATCAACTTTGCTGGCCCATTAAAGGCAGATGTCAGCCCAGTGGCAGGAGAAGAGGGACAGTCATCTTCATCAGAAACTCTGCCCACTTTTTAAATTTCACAAAACAGGCAATCTCCAAAGTGCTGCTGACCATGCTCATTTTTAGTTACATCTCTGTTTCTCTGCAGATGTCCCCCAAAGTCCCCCATGCAACAGTCAAGTGTTCTGCCAACACACACAACAATGAAGCTACTTTTTCAGATGTTTTCTCTTGCATGGCAGTAAGCACCAAACCACTTTAATACACACTTTAGACACACATATATTTGCAAGCCATTCCCAACAAGACACAACAATGAACTCAGGCTTCAAATGTACTTTTCTTAAGCAGAAGATGCCATGAGAAAACAAAAGAGATGCTCAAAAATTAAAGATATTGTCAAAAGCAGCGTTTCCTGGGCTCTCTGCTTTTTTACATCCCCCCTTTTTCAATAATTTTTTAATAAAAACACAAAGAACAAAATGAAACAAAAAGAAAGAGAGAGAGAGAGAGAAGGAAGGAAGGAAGGAAGGAAGGAAGGAAGGAAAGAGATGATAGATAGATAGATAGATAGATAGATAGATAGATAGATAGATAGATAGATAGATAGATAGATGAGAGAGAGAAAGGAAGGAAGGAAGGTGGAGGAGAGAGAGAGAAAGAGAAAGCAAGGGGGAGAGAGAGAAAGAGAAAGAATGAAAGAAAGGTGGGGACAGAGAGAGAGAGAAAGACAGAAAGAAAGAAAGAAAGAAAGAAAGAAAGAAAGAAAGAAAGAAAGAAAGAAAGAAAGAAAGAAAGAAAGAAAGAAAGACAGAAAGAAAGGTGGGGGGAGAGAGAGAGAGAAGGAAAAGAGATGGGGGAGGCACTTACCGGAGCAGGGAGAGCGACTTGATGTCGGCAAGCCAAATGCAGAGCCAGCCCTTTCAGTGCAAAGAGCCTAGCCCCGTGCTTAATCTCTGGGCAGGGGCTCTCCTGGCTCTCTGTACTTAAAGGGAAAGTGCTGGGTGGGGCTTTTTCCTGCCAGCTGTCTGCAGAACTTTTCCTTTAAGTGTAAACAGCTCAGGCCCGGCAGGGAGGGTGCGGGGCAGGCTTGGACGCCAGCTGGAACAGCGTTCCAGTGCGTTCCTGCTGAAAAAGAGCCCTGGAACTAGGCACCACCTACATATTGATGACAGACAATCACATGAATGGTGTTTCCAAAGCAGTCTTTCCTCTACGCTGAGTTAGCATGAGCTAGCTCACAGTTTTTTAGCCTCCAGATTTTTCTCTTAGCTCAGGAAGGATGGCTCCAGAGCAAACTAATTTATGCAGTAGCCAAATAAACAAAATATTGCAAGAGTGCTGTTTCAAGCACATTTTATTTTAAGTTTTAAAAAATCTTTGATTGTGTTTGTGTCCTTTATAAAGTTTATATCTCTGCTACCTGACATTACATTTTATGACACACATGGCCCAGCCCAACAAGGTCTCATTTATGTCAGATCCGGCCCACATAATAAATGAGTTCAATACCTTTGCTCTAGACATGCTGGATCATGATGGAAATGACAAGAGTGTCATCTATACACCGATGACAACTTACCCCAAATCCCTGGATGATCTGTCCCAGTGATTTTATGTTTAAAAGCATGGGAAATGAGTAGGGCTGCCAAGCCCCCCGGGAGGGCGGGGGAAACACCGATTTTTAATGCTTACTCCCGCTTTTTCAAAATTGGCCACCGGGGGAGGCAATGGCTGCCAGCAGGAACGCAAGGAAATGTCGGAGCCTGCCCTGCCCTCTCCCTGCCAGGCCTGAACTCTTAAAAGGGAAATGTCTGCAGAGAGCCTGCCCTGCAGTAAAAAGCCTCACCAGACATTTCCCCTTTAAGAGCAGAGCCAATAAGAGAAACCCCCACCCAGAGATTAAGGAGGGACTAGGCTCTTTGTACTGAAGGGCGTGCTTTTGCATGTGGCTTGCAAGGTTGCTGGGGTAAGTGCTTCTGCTAGCTCTTTTCCTTCTCTCTCTCTCTCCCCCTCCCCCTTTCTTTCTTTCTTTTTTCTGTCTGTCTGTCTGTCTCTCTCTCTCTCTCTGTCCCCATCCAGCAGAGGTCTATCAGTGGCTATTATTAGCCACAAGGTCTAAATGGAACACTTTATCTGGGGTAGTGATGCTCTGCATTCTTGGTGCTTGGAGGGCAACAGTGGGAGGGCTTCTGGAGTTCTGGCCCAGCTGCTGGACCTCCTGAGGGCACCTGGTATTTTTGGCCACTGTGTGACACAGAGTGTTGTACTGGATGGGCTGTTGGCCCGATCCACTGTGGCTTCTCTCCTGTTCTTATGATATGAAAATCATATTTAGCACTTGTGTAGCACTTAGTGCTTCATATTCTGCCGAGATGAGGAAGGATTCAGTAGGGCCGTTGCTCAGTGACAGAGCATCTGCTTGACATGCAGGAGGTATCAGCCTCTTCAGCTAAAAAAGGATCAGGTAATAGGTGACATTAAAGATCTCAGCCTGAGACCCTGGAGAGCCACTACCAGTCTGAGTAGTGATTACTGACCTTGATAGACCAATGGCCTGATTCAGTATTAGGAAACTTCATGAGTTCATGTGTCAGCATGTGGAAGCAACATCACATGATGTGACATCACAAAATGATGTCACTTCCTTTCTCCTGGCTCCACCCCCAAAGTCTCCTGGCTCCACCCCCAAAGTCCTCAGATATTTCCCAAGTTGGACTTGGCAGCCCTAGAAATGAGATGTAACCTTGCAGGTTACATCTGCCAAGCCAATGCCAAGGGGTTGAACAGAAATCTCCTAGCACTACCTTCTGAAACCTGCATCACAGCAAGCAAGAAGGCTGATGGTTTTCTTGCTTTCAGTTGTCTGGATTTCTCTTTTCTGGTAGAAAGGGAGAAAATACTACATTCAAAGCCTTTACAAAATAACAGTACCCTAAATTCGAATAGTTTAATGTGTGTTTGGCACTTGTTTTATTAAAAATTTACTAACTTCGTGAATATATACAGTAGAGTATTTGCCTTTAAAAAATATTTGTTGCTTCATGTTGACATATAATGGCTCTTGAGTATAAATTTATTTACACTTGTAAACACACCTACTAGATAGGACATCACACCAAAAAATTGCTAGTTAGAGGCCTGCAACTAGGTGACAGCCCATGAATTTTCTTTACTTATAGTATAATCCTAAACAGAATTTCACCATCTTAAACCCATTAACTTCAGTGCATTTATATGTAAGTCTGCTTAGGATTTAGGATTGCCAGGTCTCCACCTGTGGTGGGAGATCTCCAGCTAACAACCCTCAATGTCTAAAGCTTTTTTAATGCTGGAATGACATCATTTCTCAGGGAAACTGGAAGTGATGTCACATTGCTGGAACTGTATCGTAAAACCATAACTGAGTTTCTGGTAATTCCTAGAGTGCCATTTTCTCACCTTCCCCAAAAAGTGATATCAGAGTGTATACAATTTCCCCATGCCCCCCAAACTCCCAGCAACACTATTAGGATTATACTGTAACAGTTCATATCTACGCAGAAGTACACCCCATTGTTTTCAATGGTGCGTACTCCCAGATAAGTGTGCACTGGATTGCACCCGAACAGTACCATTCTAAACAAAGTTATACCCTTCTAAGCAAATTGCTTAGAGTGGTACTGCAAGATACTCACATCACTAAAGTCTACACAAAGAATGCTACTTTTAGAGTTTAGGGAGAATAACAGACCTTGAAAAAGTCTGACACACTACTAACAGTCTTTCCATAGCAGAGCAAGGAAGTCAGCGCCTGTAGCTATAGAAAGAAATTATGAAAACCTTGAAAGGAGTAACTTGCCAGTTGTCCTGATTGTGTAATGAGGTTTGATTTTCTTGCTTTCACTTTCCTTCCATGTCACCCAGAAAAGGGAAAGAATGGGAGGGTGGAAATAAAGCAGTAGGGAAATGAACAAATATTGGATCTTGAAAGGTTACATTTACAAATGAACCACTGCAGATAAACTCCGTTCCACTGTCAGAATGCAAAATGCAGGCAAACATGTGAGCAGAATACAGGGGAAGCTACTTATAGACTCTGTCTCTTGATGAAATCCATCAAGGGTCATAGATGTTGGCATGTATAAATCACATTTTCATGACACACCAAGAACAGCATCTGCTTCTTTTTTCTATCAGAAGAAGCAATTGTGCGAGAAACTAACTGCCCAGGCCATAAAAAGTTGAAGGTATAATTTTTTTTATTTAAGGGCTTGCTCTAACCCAGTGATTTCCAATGTTGTGCCTGCCAGTGAGCTTCCTGGCATTCACATCCTTCTTCCCCACAGCAAAGAGCGAATCCTAGCTTTCCTTCCCTCACTGGGAGCAGGTTGTGATTCAGCTCAGGAGGCACTGTCTTTGTATTTGTAGGGAAGCACCTTTAGTGTAGTATGCTTGCCCTGGAACATTCCAATATTTTGTGACTGGAACCAGCTCATAGAAGCCATTTTATGTTGCCCCTCCACACACACACAGACATGTAACCATGTGGGGAGGATGAGATTTAGGACCGGAGAGGGCCCCATGGGGTATAATGCCATAAAGTTCCCCCTCCAAGGCAACTGTTTTCTTTGGGGGAATTGCACTCTGTAATGTGGTGATATTGTAATTCCAAGAAATCTCCAGGTCCCACCTGGAGGCTGGCAACCCTAGGTGCTGCCCACTCAGTGATCTCAGTAATCCGGAACCCCTGCAGGCTCAACAAGGTTGAGACTCCTGGTGGTGGTTGCCAGTCCTTGCCTGGCAACTCCCAGGAGACTGGTGGGAAGGGGTGTGTGTAAATGGGTCAAATAGGCATCCCGCAGTGCTTCAATACCACTTATGGCTGTGTAACTGCAGGTAACATCACCTCATCACAGGGTACTCTAGGATTTCCTTGAAGCTCTATGGTAGACATTATAGCATTTAAGATGAATCCTAGAGCATTTCTGCCCCAGCATTTCGCTACCCTATTGTACAGCAGCCAGGGACAGAGTCCTGAAGACTGAGGTTGCTTTATTCCTGCTCTTGCCAGACCTGCAGAAGTGTATGCAGGTCACCCCTCCTTCAAGCTCTGATATGTTTTTGGACAAAGCCATTTCCTTACACTTAAGACCCACTGAAGAGCCATGTCCATCATTATGAAATGTGACTAGTTCTTTTGTCAAGGCATCCCACTTTAGGACAAGCTCATAGGATAAAACCATTTACTGTAGATTCACAACACAAGGTTTATTTAGCTGCTTGGAGTGGCTATGCAATGGAAGATATTCTTGGACAGTGACCATGAGGACTGCAAGCACTTCACAGTAATACATTGCAAAGAACAAGCAAAATCATTATCTGTTCAATATGATTAATTCAGCAGCAGCAGTCACATGTCTTTTAAAAGTCATGTGCCCCAGTAGTGGTCTGACTAGCCCTATTTTCATATCCAAGGTTAAGCTTGAACTGACATGCAGTTTATAGATGCCAAATGACGGTGCATCCATATGAAACTCAGTACAAGCTGTCCGCCTGGTAAAATGTCATAATATGGCAATAAAACCCACAAAGCAAACCAGCACTCCATTTACTTTAACTCTCTCTAGAGGGCCAGACAGATCAGATTCCATCCCGCCGGAACACTTTGATTAGTGATACACCGTTTCAGGTGTCATTGAGGCAGTAGCAACCAGAGCATATTAAAAGTCATCTTTCATGTCCAAAAGATGTTTTACAGCCTGATATGCACTTCTAGTAAAGTTATTTAATCGTGTGTGTGTGTGAGTGTGTGTGTTTCTGTGTAAGAGATGCATCAAGTCACTTGCACAACTTAAGTATGACTAATGCCTTCTCCAATGCTTGGTCTAGAAAGAATAGGAAAACAATATGTAATTAATAATAGATGTTTTTAGACTCCCTGAGGTGTTAGAATTTCCAGCTTACTTAGACAATAACATGAAGGACTACCAGCTGGCCTGGTGAAACAAAGAAGGGAAAGATTAGGAGGGGACACAGGATCTGTCACATTGAACCTGATCTGAGGTTGTCAAAGAATCAAGAAGTATGACACTGACTCACCAGTTGCTGGATTTTTGTGGATGGGGTGGGAAGGGAGAGCTTGGCAGTCTGGTGCTGCCCTCAGGCTCTGGGAGGCAGAGCCAGCCGCATCAGGACTGGCCAAGCACATCAGGGTGGGGCTGGGTTGCTCCCTGGGCTATTTAAAGCCCATGTTGCAGCCGGCTTGTCCTTGGTTCTGCCTTTGATGGTTCACCCACCCTTCCTCCCCTCTATTTTGGCACTCTGGGTGTCATGGGTTATTTTGGCATGTTGTGTTATTTTGTAACTTTTGTTACAACTTGGGCAGTTTTGGGCATTGGGACAGAGCCTTTTGGGGGGGAGGATGTGCCTGCGTGCCCACTTCGCCAGTTTGAGTACTCTCTTAAGGGGTCTTGTGGGTGGAGCCACTCAGCCACATGCCCAATTGTGGGCTGCCAGCTGGCTTCCACCACTAGGTGGCAAGGGGACCATGCAGTGGCCAGCACCCACATGGATCCTGGGTCTTGCCACTCCATGATTGTATCACCCAGCAGGCAGGCTGGGGATGTGGTTATTGGGCAGCAGGTGGATCGCCCAATGTTTGGATCCATCTACATGCTCCTTTGCGCCAATGCTCCTTTGACTGTATTCAATAAAAGCTGTGGCTACATTTCACCAAAAACTGGTCTCTGTGAGTTTCCTTCCCCATATCACCCCTGATCCTCCTTGAGCCTGCAATCACATTTTGTAGCAACCCCATGATACGGATGGGGGGAGGACGACACGTTACACAGAGAGAGCTGCCATGCTTTTCTCCAAGGGGCAGATCAAATCCATCCACAGAGCAGGTCTGCTGTACTGCAAGTTTCATACAACTGAAGCTAGGGTTGCCAGCTATGGGCTGGGAAGTTCCTGATGATTTGAGGGTGAAGCCTAAGGACGGTGGAGTTTGGGGAGGGGAGGGACCTCATCACAGTATAATGCCATGGAGTCCACCCTCTGGTGCTGCCATTTTCTCCAGGGGAGAAGTTATTTCTGTAGTCTGGAGATCAGTTGTAATTCTGGGAGGTCTCCAGGCCACACTTGGAAGTTGACAACATTAGCTGAAGCAGTCATTGGTTCTCAAGGGATGGAGGGTAGGTACAAGCACCTGCAAACCTTTAGGAATTCTGCACCCCTGCTTCAGAGAAAGTGTTCAGCTGACTCTGATACCAGCAGACCCAATGCTAACAGATGTTGCTTAAAAGCAATGGTAAGCAATGGGCCTGCTACTTTTCACTTTACCAAGGGCCCACTAGGGCCTTAATAATGCAGTTTTTATTTACTTATTTAATACATTTTCATTGCACCCTTCCTCCAAGAAGGAGAAGAGATTGGATTTATACCCCACCCTTCACTACTCGAAGTAGTCTCAGAGCAGCTTACAATCTCCTTTCCCTTCCCCTTCCCATAGCAGACACCCTGTGAGGAAGGTGGGGCTGAGAGAGCTCTTTTGAGAACTGCTCCTGGGAGATCAACTCTGAAAAAACTTGTGACTGACCCAATGTCACACAGGCTACTACATGTGGAGGAGTGGGGAATCAAACCTGGTTCACCCAGATTAGAGTCCGTGTTCTTAACAACTACACCAAACTGGCTCAGGATGGCATATATGGTTTTCCCTTCCTCCATTTTATCCTCACAACTGTGTAAGTATGGTTGCCAATCTTGATTGGGGAAATTCCTGAAGATTTGGGGGGGGGGGTGCCTGGAGAAGATAGATTTAGAGAAGGGAGGAAGCTCAGCAGTGATGTGATGTGATGTGATGGCACAGAGTCCACCCTCTGAAGCTCCCATTTTCTCCTGGGGAACTGATAATTGTAGTCTAAAGAGACCAGGTGAAATTCTGGAAGTTGGTGACTGTATATGTTAGGATAAGCACTCTGTGTGTGAGAGAGAGAGACAGAGAGACTGGCCCAAGGACACCTAACAACCTTCATGCCTCAGTCTCCCAGATCCTAGCTCAACCCCTACACCAGGCTGGCACAGTTCTGCCTGTGTTGATGATTTGGAGGGCAATTATTTCATGGAGATACAGTGATGGGAAAATGCTTCTGCTTGCCAGTCCTTGTCAAGAAAAAAAGGTGGCAGCTCTTGCACTGAGAATGGAATCCATGAGCTCTCTGCAACATCCTCAGTTGATTTACTACCCTGCACATAATGCTTTACAAAAAAGGATCTTGGGAGGATATATAAGATTCATGGTGTTTTCTCTTTATAACATGGAACCACAGAGGATTGTGCATTTCTTTTTGGACTTTGCTCCTTGACCAAAGATTCAACATGCTGACACCAGGAAGGGGGAGTGTTAAAAATTTAAATCCATGCACTTGAAAGTGAGTTTAGTGCTTTGCCATCTAAATAATAAGTGGATTGTATTCTAGGTGGAATCCAGTGGCATTGGATGACTTGAGTGATAAATCAGAAGAAAGACAGGTGGTCACCTGGCTAGCATCACATAGCTGATGTGCCAGTTTTATGAGAAAGGGGCTGGCTTTTGAAAGGATAAATCAGTATAAATCTTGGCTGCTTAGAAGTTAGAGCATTTGGCAATGCCATGCAGAGACCCTGCAATAACTCAGGCCTTGCTAATGAAAAGTCTGCTGGCGAGAGATGGATTTACAGACTGGCGTTGAATTGCCCTAACTCTTGTTTTTATTATTCTAATAGTAAATTAAATTAAAGATACTGTAATTCACCAAGGCCTTGGTACTTGCTGATTATCAGTCTCATGGGAAGTGCTAATAAACCCAGGAAATTGGGAAATGAGGGCTGAAGGAAACCCAACAAGTCTCTGCCACTTTACATCTCAGTGCCAACTTCTATCTAGTACATTTTAATCCCACCTTTCCTTGAAGGAACTCTCTCTTCCTCATTTTATCCTCAAAATAACCAGCTTAGAAGAAGAGAAGAGATTGTATTTATACCCCGCCCTTCACTCCCCAAGGGAGTCTCAGAGCGGCTTACAAACTCCTTTCCCTTCCCCTCCCCACAACAGACACCCTGTGAGGTAGGTGGGGCTGAGAGAGCTCTTTCCCAAGCTGTCCTTGAGAGAATAGCTGGTACAGAGCTATGGCTTGCCCAAGGTCATCCAGCCAGGTGCAAGTGGGGAATCAAACCCAGTTCTCCCAGATTAGAGTCCGCGCACTTAACCACTACACCAAACTGGCTTAGATAGGTCCAACTAAAAGAGAGTGAATGGCCCAAGGTTACACAGCAAGCCTCAAAGCTCTGAATTCACCTTTGAACCCAGATCCTATTCCAACACTCTAACCACTACACTGGCTCTTTAGCTAAAGGGGATTTGACTACAGAAGCTGACTGGGTGACATTGGGCCAGACACATACTCTCAGCCTAACCTACCTCTCAGGGTTGTTGTAAGAATAAAGTGGAGGAGAAGACAATGATATAAGCCTCTTAGGGAGAAGGGCAGGGTATAAATTAACTAAATAATAATAAAATAAAATAAATAATGGCATGTTACTAAAACAGAGGCTGTTGAACTTCTTCAACTTTTCTGTTGGAAGCATAGATGGCCTCAAAAATGCTAGAGTGTTGTCAAGGCATATCTTCAATGCATCCCTCTTGTTTAGCTAGGTTTTTAAAATCCTTTGCATGCTTTTAATTTTATGTTGATTTCCTATTTCTGTGTTATTCACTAGAGGAAGATAGGGCTGAAAGATTAAAAGCAAGTGTGGGTGGTAAGAGCCTGTGGAATAAACAAGCACAGTGTGTAAGACTGGAGAATGTCTTCACTTTATTGGCGCTGCTCATAACACCTTTTGACTTGAAGCGTTGGAATCTGGCTACATGGAACAGCTCATGCAGAAACTGTAGACAGCCTTTTGCACCGCAAATCCTTATGGGGAGGAATGTCTCTATGATGACATTATCCCTGTAATCGGCAAATCTCAAAATGTGGATAACACCAAGGGAGGCAGGGGAATAAGGCCTCGGGGACAGACAAATGATGATGTCACTTCCTGTGCCAAACCAGCAACTTTGTCTGAACCTCCTCCTTCTCCTGGTAAATCCCTCTGCTGTCTAGCAACCCTAAGGGATCCCTACCACTTGCTGGGAAGATAGCAGCCCTACCTGTATTCCATTTCTGACTGGCCTAGCTGCCACATTTTAGACAGCAGAAGTTTCCATATAGTTTTCAAAGGCAGTCCTATGTAGAGTGTATGACAGTAATAATCTAATCCTCTGTATTTATATGTGCAATAAGAACCTGGAATTATAACATTATTAATGAACTTGGTCATCATTAACTATTTATATGCTATATTGCATTTAATATTTAATATGTTAAATATTTATATGCTGCTATAATGGAAGACAAAATGGCTAACTAGGACTTTGGTCCTATACACACATAACGTTCAGATTGTACATTTGGGGCTTAATCCAATTCCCTTTTAAAATAGTGGTAAAAATTACCAATCAGTTGAACGGAGCTGCATTAGAAACAGTGACAGGGGAGAGGAGAATAACAAAATATCTGCAGCTGCACTTTACTTATTAGAGAAATAATTCTTCAAGCAGTAATGCAAACAACTGTGATGGGAGGAACAGAAAGTTCCTAGGAATATTGCGAACTTTTCCTAGGGTCACAAGCAGTGTTCCCTCTAAGATGAGTTAGTGTGAGCTGGCTCACAGCTTTTTAGCCTCCGGCTCACACATTTTTGTCTTAGCTCAGGAAGGATGGCTCCAGAGCAAACCAATGTATGCAGTAGCCAAATGGCTCGCTCACAACTTTAATGCCAGTAGCTCACAAAGTAGAATGTTTGCTCACAAGACTCCACAGCTTAGAGGGAGCATTGGTCACAAGTGCATTGATCGGACAAGAATGTCTGCTTATACCAAATCAGTCCCAGTCAATGCAATGTAAAAGGGGTGGATCCCACTTAGTTGGTTTGTCACTGTTAATTATAGTTGTTACTACTAAGTGACCAGTGTCATGATCTAGTCTTAAAGCTTTATTTATTTATTTATTTATTTTGCTTCCCCAGAGTTGTAGTTAATTATTAAAACTCGTATTTCTTCACTCAACCTTCCTATTCCAGAGAAAAGTGAATACAGCACAATGGTCTTTCTGTTTTGATTTTGTTGCCTAAGTTCCCCAATCTTGATGATTCACCATCATTACACAGGCCAAGAAAAGACATTTTAAAACATACCATCTGTTTATGTATACAGCCACACAGCAAGAAATTCTTCTTAACTTCTCTCTGTTCCTGCTGCAAAGTGAAAGCAGCTGAGTCAGGGTGGTGTGTGTGTGTGTGTGTGTGTATATGTATACGTGTGTGTGTGTGTACATACACACACACACAGAGGGGTCATTTTGAGGCGGAATGAGATGGAACAGCATTTCAGAAGTAGCAACGTTTTCCCTCTTCCCTAGCAAACAAACACACATACACATGCTATCCCTTCCCTTTGATCAGAGGTGCAGCAGGAACAGAGCCCCAGCTGCCATAAGCATAGACTATGGGGGACGCGGGCCACCCCCAAAATTTTTTGGGGGGGCTGACCCTCCCCTGGGGCAACCACTGCCAGCCAAAACTTTCCTTAAATCCGAGAGCAGCTTGCTCTGTATTCCTTCTTGTGTCTGGCGTCACAGCTTCCTCTCTCCAGTGTCTCCTATTTCCTGCTTGGGAGAGGAGAGAAAGCAAGCCTTCCTTTGATTGGCTGAGGGCTCCTCCCCTCCTCCTTTGGGGAGGAAGGGGGAGGGAAACATCCAGAGAGAGGGGGGAAATGGAGCTTGTAGTTCTTTTAGAAAGACTAGCAACTTCTTTTTCCAGGCAAGGTTTTGTTTGCTTGCAGACTTCTTTGAGGTGGGGGGGCTAAAGAGAGCATGCTGGAGAGAGGGGGTTGAGAGTCAGTGCCAGCAATGTTTTCTTCCCTGATGTTTTTGCCTACAGACTTCTTCAGGGGCAGGTGCTAAAGAGAGCATGCCAGAGAGAGAGACATGGATTCCCTTTTGCATTTCTAACACAAGATTGGGGGGAACGTGCAGATCAGAGGCCTTTAAAAATTTCCTTTTGTGAGGCCCAGAAAGAACATTGGCAAGAAATGTGCACTCTGTACATGTTCATGCTCTTCATTTTGCTGTTACTTGCTCTTCATTTTGCTGTCACTTAAAATGGTGTGGTACAAAGGGACAACTAACTGGGATGTATAAAAGGAATGACAAGATTGCCCATTAGAAACAATGGGAGAGGTTTGAAAGTCCATTGGAGATAATGGGAGCCAGGAATGCCAATTGACTTTCATGTGCTCCAGTGAAATACATTGCAGCACAAAAAAAGTTGCAAAGAAAAAGTGGAATGGTTTTTCCATTAAGGTCTTTGGGCTCAGATAGGCTACTCTGGGACTGGAATGAATGCCCCCAGAGTGGAAAGACAGTCCCCAGGAATAGAATCTGTGCTCTGGGACTAGACTGACAGCTTCCAGAGTGGAATGATGATCCTTAGCATTGGAATCTGTGCTGAGGGACTAGAATGACAGGTCACAGAGTGGAATGACAGGACAGCCCCTGGGAATAGGCTCAGTGCTCTGGGACTGGAATGACCGGTTGCAAAGTGGAATGACAGCCCCTGGGAATAGGCTCAGTGCTCTGGGACTTGTACTCACTTGAAGGATATAAGTTTGAAGTGAGAAGAAGATTGCTGCTACTCCTGTCTCGTCATTAATTGTAGAGTTGTTGATTTTATAATAAAAATTTGTTATATTGAAACCAATTGTGCTTTTGAAGAGGTTTTTCTCCAGGTAGGCTCACCAGCTCACCAGCTCTGAATTGGGAAATATCTGAAATTTTTGGGGTGGAGCCTGAGTGGTGGGTGTTGCCTTCTGACACACTTCTGATGATGTCAGGGGGTGTGGCATATGCAAATAAGTTATGCTAATGAGTTCCCCCACCTCTTTTTCTATGAAACAAACCCTACACACACACACACACACACAATCTGCTCCCATGGGAAGTTGCTTCGCCCCAAATATTGCTAATCTTGTGATGACATGCTTAGAGGAGCAAATGATATTGGACCCTGTTATTAATCCTTTTTTTAACCATATCAGATTGTATAAAAGATTTATAGATGACCTGTTTTTCTTATTTGAATGGAACCAAGAAGCCATAGATTTTATTAATTGGTTGAACACAGTGCATCCACAGATTAAGTTTACTGGGAAATACGATTCAGAAAGCATTGCATATTTAGACACAGTAGTGTATAAAACCATGGGATAGACTGGCAGTCAGGGTGTTTCATAAATCAACAGATAAAAACTCTTATCTACATTATAAGTCACATCACCCAGTACATCTTAGGCAAAACTTATTGTACAGTCAACTATTACACTTAAAGTGTAATTCATCAAATGTGCAAAGGATTTTCAATAGGAAGAGATCAATCTCTTTAAACAACTAAGAGTATAAGGTTATCCAGCACATGTTTTGCATAGAGCCCAGGCACAAGCTCAGCAAGTCAATAAAACGGATCTATTACAAAATAAATACAACCGGCTCTAGAAAAAGGCTCTGGGGGAGTGCCAAGGCCTTGGGCACTCAGCGCCAATTTGCTGTGGTGACCTCAGCAGGGTATAATGACACAGACTCCACAATTTTCTCCAGAGGAATTGATCTCTGCTACCTGAAGAGCAGTTGGCAACAATGGTTCCCCAAGAGGAAGTGGCTGGTTTGCAGGGTGAAGTCTACGGCATTGTACCCATCTGAGGTCCCACCCCTCCTCAAACCTCACCCTCTCCAGGCTTCACCCCTCCAATCTAAAGGATTTTCCAACCTGGAGTTGGCAACCCTATCTCCTTCCCAGCCAAGCATCAACCTGGCGTTATCTGCCCCTCTGATTTTAGCTTTCCATCTCTCCCCCCCTTCCTGGAGAACAGTTGTAATTCTGAGTGATCTCCAGCCCTCACCTGGAGATTGGCTACAATGGTTTCCCAGGAGGAAATGACTGGTTTGGAGAGTGGAGTCTATGGCATTGTACCTGTCTGAGGTCCCACCCTTCCTCAAACCTCACTCTCTCCAGTCTCCACTCCTCAAATCTCCTGGAATTTCCCACCTGGAGTTGGCAACCCTATCTAACTAGGTTTGATTCCCCACTCCTCCACTTGCAGCTACTGGATGACCTTGGGCAAACCATAGTTCTGTCAGAGCTGTTCTTGAAAGAGCAGTTCTGGAAAGAACTCTCTCAGCCCTGCCTACCTCACAGGGTGTCTGTTGTGGGGAGGGGAAGGGAAAGGAGTTTGTAAGCTGCTCTGAGACTCCGAGTGAAGGGCAGGGTATGAATCCAATCTCCTCCTCCTCCTCCTCTTCTTCTTCTTTTGGTTTTAGTCATGGGTTTTCCCAGCCTGGAATTTCCCACCTGGAGTTGCAACCCTATCCTAGGTCCTGTGGGACCTAGCCCAGTTCCACAGGGTCTGTAAGATAGAGATGTTCCACCAGGCCTATCGTTGAGAACAGCAATGATTTCCATCTAGCCTGGCTCCTTCCTCTCTGCCCTTTCTTTCCTCTCCTCACAGGGTAAGGATATAAATTGATGTATTTAAGCATCATCTGAAACTGTTATCTGCTATTTTAATTGTTTTAAATGGATCTGTGAATGTATTTATTGAAATTGTATGGATGCATTTATTGGAAATGTTATTCACCTCCCTGAGCCCTGTATGCAGGAGAAGGCAATCTACAAGTTGAATAATAATAATAATAAAACTAGTAAGCAGAAAGGAGATAGGCAGACAGGAGTAGGAACTGAGTTAGATCAGGGAAGACAGTGAGAAGACAGAGGGAGAGGGAGGGGGAGAGTAAAAGAGACTGGTACAAGAAGTGGACAGGACAGAATTAAGTTCTCTGCCAGTAACTCGGATGTGCCATCTTTCAGCTCCTGAAATCTGAAGAACAATACCAAGACAAATTGGCAGGTTTAAATACAATTCTATTTCCTATGCACAGACCCAGTGTCATTGCTGTTACGATTGTGACATTGATGTCTGCACTGTCAGGAGCTGTATCATAACTGAGAATCCTGCCTACATCCTTCTCCTTAAACAACTATATTCTGCGATAGGATAGGTTGTTCTGCAACTGCCCAGTACAGCATTAAAGATTTCGACAGGGACTGCAATTTCCTTTGAGTCCATGTGAGGGAGCAAGTGACTAAGAAATCTCAGTAGCAAGAAAGGTCACTGGAACCTAGTAATGCCAAGAAACCATCAGACTGCTGAGTGGATGTGACAGATAAATGGGGCCTGAGATTTGGTTCATGCTTTTGGGACATCTGTTTTAAGGCTTAATTAATTATCTGTCAGGTTGTAAAGGAATTGATTAAATCCTAAATCACATTTTAAAACCTTCATTAGTATTCTCTGTTGATGTTCAGTCATGTAATTATTTCTCCATTCCTTTTTTGTTTTAATACTACCTAAAACTTTGTTCAGCTAATAAAATGCCCAGTTAATCAATCAGTGATTTGAGGAAATAGTTCAAGTATCTGTTTGGTTCACTTTACAGTATTGCCTCAAGAAGACCCTAATTTATCACAGGTAAAATGCAACCATATTTGCTTTGCATATTCCATGTCTACTTCTTTTCTTGCTATCTGTAAATGTTGGAAGAATTCATTTCCAGCCAATTCCCTCCTTTCTGTGAAGTATTCAGGAAAAAACAAACAAAGGCATATAGTTTGTATTTACACTAGGAATGTCAAACCTCTTCAATAGTACCATCAAAGCAAATTTACACCTCTCTAAATCCATTAAAGTCGATGGGTTTAGAAGGGTATAAGTCTTCTTGCTATAAATGGCTTAGAGCCAGTTTGGTGTGAGAGCCAGTTTGGTGTAGTAGTTAAGTGCGCGGACTCTAATCTGGGAGAACTGGGTTTGATTCCCCACTCCTCCACTTGCACCTGCTGGATGACCTTGGGCAAGCCACAGCTCTGGCACAGCTGTTCTTGAAAAAGAGCAGTTTCTGTCAGAGCTCTCTCAGCCCCACCTACATCACAGGGTGTCTGTTGTGGGGAGGGGGAGGAAAAGGAGTTTGTAAGCCGCTCTGAGACTCCTTTGGGTAGTGAAAGGCAGGGTATAAATCCAATCTCTTCTTCTTCTCTTCTTATTATGTTAAAATCCATTAGATCCATCACAAGACAATAAGAACAGCTCTGCCAAACCAGACCAGTGGTCCATCTGGTACAGCGTCCTGTTTCACACAGTGGCCCAGTAGTTGTCATGGAGGACCAACAAACAGGGCATAGAGGTCAAGATCTTTCCCTGATACTACCTTCTAGTACTGGTATTTAAAGAGTTATGGCTACTGAATGTGGAGCTTCCCTTTAGTCACTATGGCTAGTAGACACTGATGGACCTGACCAATGCTCCCTCTAAGCTGCAGAGTCTTGTGAGCAAAAAGTCTACTTTGCGAGCTACTGGCATTAAAGTTGTGAGCCAGCAATTTGGCTCCTGCATAAATTTGTTTGCTCTGGAGCCAGCCTTCCTGAACTGAGACAAAAATCTCTGAGCTGAAGGCTAAAAAACTGTGAGCTAGCTCACACTAACTCAGCTTAGAGGGAACACTGGACCTGACCTCCATCAGTCTGTCTAATCCCCTTTTAAAGCCATATATGCTTGTGACCATCACTGGCAGTGAACAAACTATAAAGTATATCAAATGTTTTAAAACGTATCCCTCCAGAGGCAGAAGCAGTTGGCAGGGGAGATGCAAGTTCCTTGCTGACACCTTTCTGCAATCAGTTCTGAGGCCTAATCCAGAGACACCAAGCACACCTTCATCCCAGTAAAAGGAACTGGACTTTAAACACATTGTTAAATGGATTTAGCATACTCTGGATTATGCCTTTTTACATATAACTAGCTGAAGAGCCATCCAGTGGGACAAGCCTTGGTGCTTTCTTCAGAACAGAGGGACACAGCCTGTTCCCCTCAAGTGTCCACTCAGTGTCAGGGCACTGTTCATCTTCATGTCACCAGTAGCTTCATCTGCTTTATTTTTGTATCTCAGTCTGCCATGAAATATATAGAACCTTCCAGCCCTAACATTACATGAATTAAACCAAAACCTTAATGGCTGGCGTTAAATCCATTCTTAAACCAAAATGGCGGGCATTCAATCCATTCTGCCCCCCCTCCTGTCCATGGCACAGTTCATGTCCTCTTCCCAGTGCCCTGCTATCCTGGATATTACTTGAGCACTGGAATTTATTTGGGGTAATTATTTCATGAGGTATGGGTTTTGGCTTTATCTGCTACTAGGAATAAGGCCCGTTGTGGAAATAAATATAACGAGCTCTAGAAAGTGGCTCTGAGAGAGTGCCCTGGCCTTGGGCACTCAGCGTCAATTTGCTGTGGTGACCTCAGCAGGGTTTAATGACACAGAGTCCATCATTTTCTCCAGGGGAACTGATCTCTACCATTTGAAGAGCAGTTGTAATTCAGTGTCATCTCCATTGCTCATTGGCAACAAAAGACTGGCAACAATGGTTTTCCATGAGGGAACAGGTGGTTTGAAGGGTGGAGTCTATGACATTGAACCTGTCTGAGGTCCCACCCCTGCTGAAACCTCACCCTCTACAGGGTCCATCCCTCAAATCTCCAGGAATTTCCCAACCTGGAGTTGGCAACCCTACCTCCCAGCCAATTGTCAATATATTGTTATCTGCCTCCTGGCTTCAGCTTTCCATCTCCTCCCCCCTCCCTCTAGAGAGCAGTTGTAATTCTGAGTTATCTCCAGCCCCCACCTGGAGATTGGCAACGATGGTTCCCCATGAGGGACTCACTGGCTTGGAGGGTGGAGTCTATGGCATTGTACCTGTCTGAGGTCCCACCCCTCCTCAAACCTTACCATCTCCAGGCTCCATCCCTCAAATCTCCAGGAATTTTCCACCTGGAGATGGCAGCCCTATCTCCTTCCCAGCCAATCATCAACCTCACTCTTCAACTTTCCATCTCTCCCCCCCACAGCCTCCACTGTGCTCTGAAGCCCTGACTGCTATGTCACATTGGCTGTCATAGGGGGTCCATCTCAGCAGGGTATAAGGATGCAGAGTCCACCATTTCTCCAGGGGAACTGATCTCTGCCATCTGGAGAGCACTTGTAATTCTGAGTGATCCCCAGCCCTCGCCTGGAGATTGGCAAACATAGTTCCCCTGGAGGAAAAGTAGTCTTTCTCTGCAATGGGGACAAAAGCAGCTTACATCATTCTCCTCTCCCCCTTTTGACTTGCACAACAACCCTGTGAGGTAGGTTAGGCTTAAAGTTTGTGACTGGCCCAAAATCACCCACTCAACAAGAACCTGGATCTAGCAGATCCTGCTCTGAAGCGCTGACTGCTACACCTAGGGTACCCAACCTCTAGGTGGAACCTGAAGATCACCAGGTATTACAATTGAACTCGAGACAACAGATCTCCCCCACCCCAGAGAAAATGACTGCTTTGGAGGGTGGCCTATATGGCATTCTGTTCAGCTGGCCCCAATGAGTTTTCTCCCAAAGGCCAACATAGGTGTGGAAAGAGGCTTTCAGAGAAGCAAATTTGGTTGCCTAGCAACAGGCACTGAGGAGAAAGTTGCCAGCTCTAACTAGGGAAATACCTGGAGATATGGGGGGTATCTCCAAAGCAGCCATTTTCTCCAGGGGAACTGATCTCTGTCATCTGGAGATCAATTGTAACAGCGGGAGATCTCCAGGTCCCACCTGGAGATTGGCAACCCTAGGGGGAAGTCAGCCACTCAGCAGGGAGTTGAAGAGAATGGTTTGATGGTAGCTGGCCCACCTCATTAGCCAGCCAGCCAGCCATGGTGGAGCTAAGTAGGAGAGAAAGCCTTTTTCACAGTTTATTCTGACAGGAAAACGGCCGAGCTGGCAGTGGGCGGAGGAGGGGGTTATGCTGAAAGCCCATTGTCTTTTCACTGACAGAAGCAGGCCACTGAGGGGACAGTTAGACCCACCTGGCAGTGGGTGGAGGAGAAGAGCGAACCCAGCACCCAGTCCTTCCCCTTTGCCGGCTCCCTCCAGACTGAGGTCGAGACACTGGCCGGTGGCTCTGTGGGTGGGACTGAGGCAACGCAGCGAGGGAATGCAGCCAGTGGCCAGGGATCCCTTCTGAGTGGCAGTTCTTGCAGCCAACTGATTTTGGCACCCCATGGAATCTTGCCACTTGAAAACAGCTTTATTATTTTGGAGAGATGCCTATTTACTATTTTACTGTTTTTATTGTTTGTTGGTTTTATGTTGTAAGCCGCCCTGAGCCCATTTTTGGGGTAGGGCAGGGTATAAATTAAATAAATAAATAAATAACTGTCAGATGACATTTATTCCACTTATCATTAAGTTAAAGACTTTGGCTATGGAAGACTGTCCGGCTTCTCTCCCTTACAGATTTGTTCCAATTCACAGTTATCCCCTTGCCTTGGACGGGTGTTTTATTCTAGATATTCACCTCCTGTTTTCATCTGTCTTGCAACATCTATTGGCTACATGTATGTACATATGGAACGCTGATGTGGAAGTGGACAGAGCTTTCCCATAGTTGTGGTGCATGAGAATGTCATTTAACCATCCTAAATTCAAAATTATTTGAGGGCTAACTTTAGATATGTGCAAGTGCCTGGCTAGATAAAAATAAGATCACATAGACAAAAATAAGATCACAACCCCAAATCCAGTGAAATGTTTCAGAAATGATCCAATTTGAAGTGAATCCAATTAAATGTTTTCAAATTCTACGGAACTTGGGTTTCAACTACAAAATTCAGGGTTTGGTGTTGCTACATTCCTCTTTAAACTCAACAGAGTATCCTGAAATACATTCTAGGAACAATTCAGATTTTTTCTGAAAATAGAACCCAACATTCCCTGTGATCTGAAGAGAAAATGTTCCATTCTAGTCCTGTAAAAACTGCAAGAGTGAACAGCAAAGCTTTTTCCCACAGCTGTACCCTTTTTGTGGAAGATCCTCCCAAAGCAGATGTGCCTGACTGCTTCCCTGAAGTAAAAACATTGTTATTTTTATAAGTATTCCCCCCCCCCAGTAGCAAAGTGAAAGTTCTTGCTGAGGTTACTATCTGGGAATCTCATCATTTGTTAAACAAATTATTTATATTGGGAGGGGGTGTTAAACTGCTTTTGTCATTGTTTTTGGTTGACTTTTATTACCTCATCATGGATTTATAAGCACAGTGTCATTGTTTTACAGCCTACTTTTTAAATGTAACATCAACTGCTTCTGGGCAGAGAGTGGGATTAATAACCACTGGGTTAGATCCAAAAGTTATTTTTGCTAAGGATGGACCCTTCTTGTGATGCAAAGAGCCTTTCCTGTGATCACACAGAGTCTTGTGAAGGTAGAGGGATGCTGCACAGGCAGTAGCCTCCTTTCACCTGTAGAAGGCTCAAGCAACCATTAGCAGAACAGAATTTTGCATCCAATCCAGAGTAAAAGTAAATAGCAAAAAATATTGTTAATCAAATTTAATGTGCACGTGGGTGTGTTTATGCGTGTGTCAGATTTTACATGCCGCTCACACTTGCCATTTCAGAAGTCACCTTGTTTTCCTACATTCAGATCACCTGCAGCATTTACTCAGACCAGGCAAGGTTTTACTCTGCTGCTCATGGTTTGGTGTAGTGGTTAAGTGCATGGACTCTAATCTGGGAGAACCGTGTTTGATTCCCCACTCCTCCGCTTGCAACTACGGGATGACCTTGGGCAAACCATAGTTCTGTCAGAGCTGTTCTTGAAAGAGCAGTTCTGGAAAGAACTCTCTCAGCCCTGCCTACCTCACAGGGTGTCTGTTGTGGGGAGGGGAAGGGAAAGGAGTTTGTAAACTGCTCTGAGACTCCGAGGGAAGGGCAGGGTATAAATCCAATATCATCCTCCTCTTCGTCTTTTGGTTTTAGTCATGGTTTTTTTTAAAAAAAAATTGTATATGTCATCAGTTTGTAGCATTTTAGGGGAATGTAGTTAATAACTCTTCTACATAAACAAACAAATAAAAGCTTGTCTATAGTGTAGGGTCATATATCCCTGGCCTCATTTTAGCTGCTCACATCAGGATGACACACTTAGCATGCTGACAAAAGCTGGTACAGTGTACATGCGCTGTCCATCATAATGACTTCATTTAAATTGTTTTGCAAAATATCTTCCCTTGAGCAAATCTGCTGCCAAAGTATATCTAGAGCAATTGCATGATACCGTACAAGGTCTCCAGTGTAATCCTTTGTTCATTTTCTCATCAACCCAGCAGTGGGTTATATGGCCACAGTTCAGCAAAACAACTCAACTGTTTTCTCCTTGAACATCCTACGATGTGAAAGCCATTTTAAAAAGGATTAACTGTGATAGCTCCAACTGGTTCTGCTGCAGCTGTGGTTCTGAGAAGTACTTTCGCTTCTCTTAAGCATATGCCCCCCAAAGTAGGAGCACACTACATGTCAACAGTGTTGTATAACCAATGTTGTACCGATGTTTCTGCAATAAAATATGGATGTCATATATACATATCTGCACATACTTAAACATTCTTCTCTGTTCATGTGGAACTCTTGGGTCCTATCAGAATTCCCAACCACATAGGTACCAAACATGCATGATGCTTTAAGTGGAAACATCAGCATAATACTGGTACGCACGTAGCAGTAGTGTTTGCAATGTCATCAGAAAATTTTCTGATATCCTAAACAGAATGTGATCTGGTTTTTGTTTTGCTATTAAGTCACATCTAATTTATGGCAACTCCATGGGATTTTCAAGGCAAGAGATGTTCACATCAAAACCCTGATATCCCTTGGTGGTCTCCCATCCAAATACTAACCAGGGCTGATCCTGCTTAGCTTGTGAGATTTGACAAGATTGGGCTAGCCTGGGCTATCCAGGTCAGGGTATAATCCGGTTTAGCACTTTCATTTTAACTTATAAATAGCATATTAAAAGTACTGCATGTCGCAGTAGCAACGACTACTTGAACTAAAATATTTGATCAGGAAAAACGTTCATGAAGCGTGGTTTAAATGTTATGTTAAAAAAATCAAATATTTATATGGATTTTTTTTAAATCATGTAAAATGTAAAGGCAATATAGCCTGTCCTTCTTTTACATGGCTTAATTTTAAAAAAATCAAAGCAAAACCACTGAAAACTCTTGACACACTAATTTTAGCACACCCAAGAACTGTGCATGAAATTCCACAGACATGGTTGTCCACTCACCAATTAAAACAGAATTTTATTCTCTTCAACGGAGATCACTGGGGCTCCTCAGTTCCATTGTCACGAGTCGTTAGTTCCACACCCAGTTGGTGATAATAGTATCCCTTCCAGCATGTGAGAAAAGATATAAACAAGAATAGAAGCTATGGTTTTTGTATTTGGATTCTTACACATACTTGTTGCTTTATCTCCTCACTCTGATTTACAAATCAATAAAACATCCATGTACTTCTCACACATTTCCTAGGAATCGTCACCTGAAAAATATTAATTTCAACTTTGAAACCATCAGGCTTGCCTTACTGGCAGTGGCATCCTTGCACTGTTATCAGTTTTATGGAACAACGAATGGAAACAGAAATGGAACATTTTCTATGAAAAAATAAAGCACTGGAAATTTGTTTGCTGAGAAGTTCCCACCCCACTATCTGTTTGTAGAGCAATGTGTAGAGCTGCCCTGATTCCCACTAATTTCTATGGAACTGATTTCCACTATGTATTTGCAGTCACCCTCTCCTCATCTCAGATGACAAAGAATGCCTTATTGATTGTCCCAAAGTGCAGCACAGAACTTTCACTGGGAAAGTTAACAAAATCTCTTCCTACTTTTGAATTCTTTGACTTCAAATCCTCCCCTTTTATTTTTTTACATGACTGTAGGCAATATTCCCACTGTGTGGATCTCTTAATTCCCTGGGCCAAGCAAATCAAATTTTGCTTCTCTACAGGCACATAATTGACCCCTTGAGTATGTATCCCTGTAAACCTAAATAATTATGGTACTTAATTTTCCAATCGCTGATGAAAAATCTCTTTTAAAATCCTAATTGGCTGCCATCTCCTATTAGAGTGTGTGTTGAGCATTTAAAACAACCAGCTTCGGAAATAAGCTATTTTAACAAGCGGATAAGGCAGCAGCCAGCAGAATAAACTTCATACTGGGCCTCAGGATCAGGTGTTGAGCTTGGTGAGAAATGTTTTTAATGCTGTATCTAATCTAAGTGTTGTAAAATGTTTCATTAAACCAAACCCATCTGAATGTGAGTGTCAAATAATGGGTATCAAAATAGCAGCAAAAAAACCTGGTAGCCTTTTTCCCTTTGGTGCAGATACCAGTTACTCAGCCTACTGGTCAAACAGTCTGTCTCTTGCACAGAAATTCCATGTATGCTTATGCAGAAGTAAGCATCACTGAGTTCAAGGGAGGGTACTCTCAAGTAGTTGTGTGTGAGATTGCAGTCACAGGGCTGGTTCACACAATCACTGGGTTTCTGTTAGGTGTTTTATATTATTTGTGTTAGTTCCCCACCCATGGCCTGCTGTTCACATGCAGCTAACTCTGTCTATTTGTTACTTTATATATTAGTTCAAAGTATTTATATACCTTCTGTTCCTTAGAACAAATTTAGAGTCCAGTGGCACCTTTAAGACCAAAAAAGGTTTATTCAAGGTATGGGCTTTCGTGTGCATGCAGAATTCTTCAGATACATTAGAATGGAAGGTAAGAGTTCAAACTTATAGACAAAGGCTGAACAGCAAATTAACATGTAGCATGACGATGTTTTAAGATATGCTAAGACAAAACTTACTTATGCACAGGTAAGCATTTTCAAGTGGCGGCTATAAACTGGATGGTCATGGCTGCAGAGATATTGTGGAGAAAGGCAGTGCCAGCTGGCAAAAGGCTCTGAAACTGAGGCACAATTGCAGTGCACCAATAATTTGAGTTGCGAACAAGCCTGGAACAAAAAAAATGGCCTGTCCCTTTAACAGCAGCTTAATATCACCTTAAGCCTCTGTTAAAGGGGCAGGATTTTTTTCTCTCTAGGCTGCTGACATCCCTACCAATAAGGTGTCATTGGAAAGCACATGGTATGGATGATCCATTCATGACAGCAATGTAGTGTCAGATAAAAAATAGTAGTGAGACTGCAGATCTTCATTTGGAAGTCGACAAAATACATCTATAAGATGAGCTGCAATTTCACATGAATACCCTCCTTTGGTAGTATGCTGTTCATACTAAACTTTTTATAGGCCACAACACCTTTCTATGACTTCAGGGTATATAAGAAATAGGAGGTGCTGGACCAACTAGTTCAGAATCTCAGAGCAGATAATCAGTTGTGGGGGGTGGGGGGGGACAGGGCATAGAGGCCAAGGCCTTCCCCTGACTGTTGCCTCCTAACACTGGTATTCAAGGGATTGCTTCCTTTGGATGTCATAGCTAGTAGCCATTAATGGCCAATCCTCCATAAATCTGTCTTAATACCTTCTAAAAACATCTATGCTCAAGGCCATTGCAACATCCACTGGTAGTGAATTCCAGAATTTAATTACTCATTGAGTGATCAGTCAGTGGGGTCAAAAGAGGTATGATGGGGGGGAGATAACAGCTTTTGACAAGACTGCAAGCCCAAGGTGATTGAGGAGGGGCTGTGGCTCAGCAATAGAGCCACTTCTGTAGAGCTTGGTATGCAGAAGGTCCCAGTTTCAATCCCCAGCATCTCCAGATTAAAAAAAGATGAGGTGATGTGAAATACTTCTAGTTCAGTATAACGCAGCTTCATGTGTGTTCATTAGAAGCTAAGAAGAGCATCAATAATAGATAGTTCTCAGAGCCAGTTGTACTTATGACCCCATCATCCTAGTATTTTACAAGAGGTCATTGTTTCTTCTTGTAAACAGTATCTTCTTCTTTCTCTTTCACCTACAAACCCACTTCCTGAGCTCAGGTGCTCCATAACCTACACATTTAGCCATAGAGGCCCAATATCTCCGTAAGCAGCAATATATTAAAAATAGCTGAACACTCCATGAAGCTGTTCTTCATATGATCTTTTTTATAAAACAGACTGTCTTATAAGTAAGGACATGTCCTACAAAGATGGGTCTTCAGGTAATAACAAAGGAAGGGCGCAGAGATTTACTTAGATAGCTAATTAAGCTGTAACTAAATGTACCATCAAGTAGCTTAATTAGCAGCATGTGTTTATTAGAAGCTGATTACACGATCCCTTAGCAGTTTTTAATTAATGATTGTCAGCCCACAAAATCTAATTGGCGAAGGTTAAAATGAACCTACAAAATCTCTTGCTGAAATTAACAACCACAAGTTACTTTTAGTGATTCACTCTGAGAGATGGAGAAGGCTTTGTCTGTATAGTAGGATTAGTCCAAGCAGCCCACAGACTATTCTTACAACCGGCAAAACCAAACTTGCAATTCAAAACCATTTCAGATGCAGTCTCAGCAACCTGATAAGAACACTTAATCAATAGAAGAGTCAGCCCAGTTCCTTTAGTCATCAGCTGGACAGGACAACACAAATAAGGCAGTCCTGCACCTGATTATTCATTTGTAAAATCTACAAACTAAGTACAGTAGGTGTATGGGTGCTCCATGAAGAATCTACATCAAGGAGTTGTTCGCAGATCCCATTGAATGGGTTCCTTCCAATATACCCTCACACTGTAAAATGCCTGGTTTTCCATGTGCCTCCTTGAGCTGCATCCTGTCACCTCCCATTCTCATTGCACTTGGAAAGCAATGACGAATGTTGGTTGTTCAGATTTAGTGAAAGACATGAGCACTTGGAAGTAAAATCTGAGACTGTTTATCTGTTGGTGTTGCCACAGGTACTGCACCATCCTGTTCCATTACTGAATTTTATAGTAAAAGATATTTTAAGTAATTTAGGGGATTAATTTACGGGAGTAACTTGGAGGCTAAAAAGATAAGTTTAAGGCAAATAACCAATTCCTCTGAGCTGATTTTGAACTAATGGTACTGAGACTATTTTTATTTTTATTTTTAAATCACATTGATGGCAATTAAAAGAATCACAACAGTTTGCTTCAGAAACCAATTAAAATCAGTTGGCTGCAAGAACTGCCACTCAAAACGGTGTCCTTGCCCACTGGCTGCATTCCCTCCCTGTGTTGCCTCACTCTCTCCCACAGAACATTGCACGTTGAGAGTTGTAGTTCTCTGCTGGCTTTACTGCAACCATAGCAAAGGGAATTAGAACTACAACTCCCAAGTTGGGAGCCCCAAGAGGTGGTGGGCCACGATAACTAATCAGCTGGTGTTAAACAGGAAGCAGCTTTGCAATTGAAAGGGCTTGCAGGAAAACGAAAGGAAAACATCCAGCACGGAAGCTTGCGGTCAGTCCACTGTGCATGCCCATGAAAGGCTACCTACAGTTCAACTTTGTGGGTCTTAAAGGTGCAGCTGGACTCAAACTTTGTTCTGGAAATCAGTTCCGTGCTAGCTTGCAGCAAGTCTCTGGCTCCACCACTCTGCACCAACCTCTGGGGATTTCTGTAGCTTTGGGAGATAAGAGAAGAGCTGCAGATGGTGGGGCTCAGCACAGGAGAAAGCATTTATTTGCTTTCAAAATCGATGACGGGGGAGAGCCCCTCTGCAAGCCCTTTGGCGGTGCCTACAAAATGGAAATAGGTGAGCTGGCCCCAGCTTTAGCCCTAATAATGTGTGTGTGTGCACAGCCTGTTTACTCAGGGGTAAGTAAGGAAGAGAGATGCACTCCGACACCCACTCTGTTAATAAATGCAATGGCCTCTACAAAGAGGCTCTGTTGGGGGGGAAGACAGCAAGGGTGCAGGGGTGGGGCCTGAGAGGAAGAGGGAAAGAAGTTGAGATGAAGAGAATTGCTTCCTTCCTTCTATTTCTTCCTCTTGCTAGCGCCCATTGCGTTGTTGCCTGCAACAGGCCTTGCCCCTAGTAGTTTATAATCTAAATCTACAGAAAGAATCAGATCAGATGTAAAGTGACATGCACTTTGATAGCACTATATTAATAATAACCCATTTTCTATGGATATGGATAAGTACATATGTAGTAGTTACAGAACATGTATTTTTTGTATTTTAACCAGTCTTGCCTTGTGAGTAGCCTAAATGATCCATATGCACAAGGAGTGTGTTTAAATAGTTGCATTTTCTAGGTTATGTCTTCATCTTCAGTCTAACTACAGTTTCAGTCTTTTCTGGACATCGGCTCAGGTCAAAGATCACACAAAACCATCTTAAACAGGGTTAGTTTGTAAACCCAGGATTCCGCTCAGTTTACAAAGGATCATCCAAATCCTGATTTTCCTAAGAAAATGCTGATTCCATCACCTTTTCCCTACCTCTCTCCCAAAGAATAAGTTGGCACTTGCATCAATGAAACAAGGGCAGTATAAGGGAACGAGCCAGAATGTTCATGTCATGCAACACTATAGGTAAGGCTGACAGTAGTTAATAAACCTACTTTCGACCATGCTTTCAGATCCTGATCTCCTCTAACTAGTCCTCATTAGTGGAGTGGTCCATTGTTTAATTACGCAGTGGTTTTCCATGACATATGAACAGACTGTGGACACTGAAGGCTTGGAAACATATGGACCATAGGTTTGTATGCATATTCAACATTCTTAGAAACTTCCAAGTTAGAACAAAACCCTCTAGTTTTAGAAATAATGTATTTTAACAGCTAGAATGACTGGGTATTGGAACATAACACCAAGACAAAAGGAAAAATTCTTCAGCTTCTGCAGTTTTCTTATCAAGAGCATTTAATCATTTCAAATTCATTAAATACCAATAGGAGAAAGTGTAAATTTTATATATATATATACTAACTGGAACATTTTAATATGCATTTACTAAATGGGAGGTCCAATGAGCTAATCTTCCTGTCTATGAATCAGCCAGTATGTTACCAATACACACGGGATGAGAACCACCTAAAAATTTAGTTTCTACTAATTTAATGATTATTGGCCTAGGCACTGTTTAAAATTGCTCCCATAATTCTCAGGGTCATGACTTTCAGCTAAGAACATTCTGGAGAAGCCAGAGTTCATACAATACCTGGATGACCATTTTTCTGTTAACAACAATGTATTATATATTTCAGCTGTCATTGTTCACAGGTCATTGTTCTGCAATTGTTTGTTTGTTTTGCCATTGCACTGGATTAGTTAGAATTTAAAGAGGTGTTGCAATTTTTATTAGAATAGATGATGCTGAGTGCAAAGCAGATTTCAAGATGCACCATAAGCTACAATTATTTTTTTTTCTATGTCCCTGTCATCTTTGGTACATTTTGAAATCTGACTTTTTCCCAGCACCAGCATCACATTTAGCCTGCAAAACACTGCATTTCATTTTCAAACTCTACAAACTGCATGCTAGGAGCTTCTCTATCATGCCTTGAAACATCTTTGCTCCTCCCTCTTTTATTCAATAACAGTGCAATCCTAAACAGTTACACCTTTCTAATCCCATTGATTTAAATTGATTTAGAAGAGTGTATCTTTCCTTAAGGTAGCTTATTGTTTCCTTAAGGTTCCGTTAACTGATGAGGAGTTCCTGGGAACTTCCAAGCTCACTCTTTTATGATATTTTGGTGGATTCTAATAAAAAGGGATTACATTGCTGTTGTGTTTGGAAATGGCTATGGACTTACCAAATTTACCATATACTAGAGACTACTGGGACAGAGAAACTAATATGGGCACTCTCACACATACTGAATAATGTATTTTCTATCCAGTTTCAATGCACTTCATGTTTGCAAGTGGATTTTGCCATTTCACCCAGTAAAATCCAGTTGCAGAGTGCATTGAAAGTGGATTGAAAATGCATTATTCAGAGTGTATGAAAGTGCCTAAAAATTGGAAATATAAAAGCCAGCAGTTGACCAGATACCTCTCCAGTACGAATGAGAACATGCATAAGGGAGAGGGCAGGGAGAGGAAAAACCATGCCAGACCTTACATTAACAGGGCCTGAGAATAATTTTAGGGGATACACTAACATTACTATCCTATATTTCATAGGTTTAGACTGGAGTAACTCTGCATAAGATTAATTCTACACACAGGGTATCTTGAAAAATCATGACTTTCAAGCAGGCTTAAACCTTAGCAACTTCTTTTTTGAGAAACTGCATAGGTCCTAAAGCAGAGATATTGAGATATCCTTTCTTTTTGACTCAATACATTGTCATGAGCACTGTTGCTGATCATTCTTTTGGTCCTTTTACATCCTTTTAACATCATTTATATGCAAGTTAAATCCAGTGGATGCACAAATACTGTGGAAAATGAAAACATTTTATATGGGGGAAAAACTGGTTCAAGGAAACAGAAAGATGGGGTAAAAGTAAAGGTTTGTGGGTTCATTTCCCAAAAGGGAGAAGAGACATTTAAATGCAGATATTTGCATCAAGGTGACAAATTTGCAAAGTTGGGGCTTGGATCTACTGGAATTTTTCTGTAGGCACTAGGATTTATGCCCACAGAATGGAACACGATGGAATACCCCTGGAAACCCTGCCCCCCAGGAGCCGTATTTGGAGGAGCTCCTGCATGAGGGTGGCGATGAGAAATCCATGCTCTGTGGGCAGCAATCCTTGTGTCAATGGCCATTCCACTGTGGGTGCTATATAATTTTTTGAAAGTTATGTTGATACGAAAAGATGTGAAGCTAAGCAATCCCATGACAGCTACATTCTTTTTTATGCACTCAGGATAGGTCTGGAGATCTCCCCCCCCCCCTTCTCTTTTCTCAGTTGTTATGCCCCAGTGAAGCTGTGAGGCAAACGTATGGTTTCATTTTCCTGCAGTTATGGCAAGATCTATATTTTTCATATTTGTTTGGCACTCCCCCACCCTTTATTACCAGACAAGATATCTCCATCGTCTTTGATCCAAACTAGATTTCAGACATAATCATTAAAGTTTTCAGTTCTTATAAGATTTAATTACCCACCTACTTTCACACAGTTTTAGCATCAGCTGCATTCCCATCACCAATCTGTCTTTGAAAAGCTGCCAAGCTGATGTCAAACGGAAATGGTTATCAGCCAGCATGAAATGAAAGCAGTCTCCTGTGCAGATATCCTTGTCAGTATTTGGCAGCGTAACTGGGAAGAACACATCGAGGGACATGAGTGGAAAGCTTATGTCGTTTATGCAAGGGAAGAGACTACAAAGTGATTCCATCATACTGAGTGAGTCTATATCTTACAGAGGCAGAAACATTTTAATCTAGCATATTAAGTCCATAACAAACTCAACTGGTGGAAAAAAGGCTGTCAGGGGCTAGAAAGAAATCATGATTTCTTAACAATGGAAAAGTTATTCATGTGAACAAATGCCCCAAGGATCTTTATTACTGGAAGTTAGAGGTTGCATGTGTCCCACCTATATTTTCAAGCAGGGGCTGCCAAAACTAGGATTCATCCCAGTGAACTTTCTGAACTCAAGGGGGGGTATTGTTCAAGGTTCCCAAAGAATGAAATGAAGGTGAAGAGAAAAGGAGAAGACCTTTTTATGTTTGATTTGGTGTACCCTAACTAACTCTCATTAGCCGTCCTCTCTGATTCTGTGTTTATGTCTTTTTTATTGTTTTAATTAATTTAAAACTATTGGGAACCCTGAGCTGAGAGGAAAGGTGGCACAGAAATGTTTTAAATAAAATACATGCAAATAAGTCTTGGAGATGATCACCAATATTTTATAGCTAAGGGCCAGAATCCATAGTGGCCCTTACTTACTTATGCTTACTAAAAGTATAAAATTCTATTTAGAAACTAAAGACTTTCATGCCTCTAAAAGCAAATGCTCTTATTTCCTCTGGTTACAAGTCCAATGCTCCATCTCCCAGGAATAGGGTTTAAACAACTGACTCTTATCTAATGAGGCTGTTGAACAATGATCAAAACAACACAATGACTGAAGACAAAGCTAATGTCTTCTAATGCATGCTATTTGTAGAATGACCTTTTTGTCCCTTGTGCAGTTCTGCATCTCAAAACAAGTTTCCCATTTAACACAGGGAAGCAGCCAGCATAAGTGTAGCACTAAAAAAAACTTTTTAAAAAATCATTTGGGAAAGCCTTTGATTTATCTGTGTGTGTTGTGGTTTTTGAAAGAAGGGATAAGTCTTCTACTTCTCAACATTCCTGTCATGCAGAATCCAAAAACACAGCAGCCTTCCTCGTAAGCAGTACCACACATCAGTGATGCAAGTCTGGCTCATCTTGAACATGGTTGCCTTTGTTTCACTCGACATGATCGGCATCCCTGGGAATCTAGCCATCCTCTATGCCTTCATCAATGCCATCTGCCAGCAGAACTTCACTCCCAGTGAAATCATCCTGGGCAAGCTTGCACTTGCCAACCTCCTAGTTATCCTGACACGGGGAGTCCCACTCATCCTCCGAATTCTTGGAGTCCACACTATGTATGACAGCTTGAGCTGTGGTATCACCCTCTATATTTACTGTATGAGCAGGGCCATGAGTATCTTCTTAACATCCATGCTGGCCTATTTCCAGTGTCTCGTCATTGTCCCTTGTCCTCCCAGGTGTTTGCGACTGGGGCACAGCCTCCTAGAGAGACTCCCTTCCGTCATGATCTCTCTCTGGTGCTTCAATGGACTGGTTTGCTGTACCCGTTTGCTTTATTCTGTGCCACGCACTGATACCAACTGTACCAAGGAAGACATCACAATAGTATATGACTTCTGCTGTGTAGTATTTCCTAACCGTCTCTTGTACTTTGGAAATGGAGTGATATTTGTCACCCGAGACATGTTCTTTCTCAGCTTGATGACTATCTCTAGTGGTTACCTGCTCTTTGTGTTTTGGAAACATGGGAAAATGGTGAAACATTTGCCCATGCTACAAATAAAACAGACAGAGCTCCATGCAGCAAAATCAGTAATGGGCTTGCTGATCATATACCTTTTCAGCTTTGGACTGGACAGCATCTTCTGGATGTTCAACCTTTGCGTGTCTCCTGTCTCACTACGGTTTGCAGATGCACGCATGTTTTTTGACTCTTGCTACTCAGCCATAAGTCCAGTGTTGATTATCCTGACAAACAGGAAGATTCAAGCTAGCTTAAAATGTGCTATTGGGAACAGTGAGTAGAAACTACACATTGAAGAATGTCCAGGGACTAACAGATGGGAAGGTCTGCAACTCTTAAACTTAACTTCTTATCTGTGAGGTAGAGCCACTGTTGTCACTCCACAAAAAGCAAGCAATTTGCATTGGATAATTTCAGACTTTCAAGAGCCTTTCTGTAAGATCAGAGATTTATTGTGCATGGTTCATGTATCGTCCCTCCAGTCGACTTGCTGAGGGGATATCTAATTTTCTGAGCATTCAGTTCAATGTCCTGAACCTGAGACACCTGAGCCCTAACAAAACATGCATTGCTAATTGTGATAGCTGCATAGAATGTGGTTGCCCATGTGTCATAAACTTGTCCTGTCACAATTAGTGATGCTGCAACTCCCCTTGTATACACACGAACACAACATTTATGAAATTTTAAACTGTAATCTTGGTTAGCTCTACATTCTCAAGCTGTGTAGTCCCATTCCTGAAGTGCTCACTCACCAATATTTATTGCTAGAACTGGCAAAGGCCTGCAGTGCACCTCTGCTCCTTACTGTCTTGTCATTTGGTGAATCTTTACTTTTGATTAGCATTTATTTCTCTTTGGAGGCTGTGTATTCTCCACTCCCTGTGCTGGAATGCCCATTCAGTGTGGTTATTTAAAAGATGGGAACCAACAGCAACATTCCCATGCAGAGAGCCTATTGCTTCATTGATTGCACGGGGCAGATATTATCCCTGGATCAGATGTATATGCTGAATATGAGATAAAAGGGAGCTGAAACCCTCTCTTTGAAGTATACTCTATAGGGTTTATGGGCTGCTTTTTGGTGCTTGGTTCTTCATCTGGAAAAACAATAAGAACATTTTGCTGATCTTACATATTTAAACTTGCTGCTGATGCCAAAGGCAAGAGGGTGAACAACTGCTGTTCTGCTATGCAAAGCAATTTTCCTTGTAGACTTTATATGGCCGGATCCTTTAATGCAGTGCAATTGGTACCAGTGGGCATTTAGAATGCAAATTAAGTATCCTGCCAGGATACAAGCTGAAAAGAGTGTTTTATTTTTTATTTATCTATTTATATTTATTTATATATTCGATTTCTAGGCTGCTCTCCCCGTGGTAGCAGGCTCAGAGCGGCTTACAGACTTGGACAAGCCAAGATTCGTAATTACATTAAAAATTAAAACAATTAAAACATTATAAAACATTCATGAATAAGACAATACAATTTAAATAAAGTGCTCAATGAAATCAGATTTATTATTTATTTATTTATTTATTTATTTATTTATTTATTATTTTACATTTTTACCCCGCCCTCCCCACAAGCGGGCTCAGGGCGGCTTACAGTGCGGCACACAGTGCCAGATCAAGATAAAACAATTTAAAACATTTTTTTTAAAACAGCGTGCCATATCCCCAATAGCCAGATGGTAGTGTCTGAAGCCAATCAATAGTGGTCTTAAGATAAAGGGAGAGGGGGAAGGCGGAAAAGCGGGAAGGCGGCGGCCCCTATTCGTAAGCCTGGTGGAAGAGCTCCGTCTTGCAGGCCCTGTGGAACTGCATCAGGTCCTGCAGGGCCTGATCTCCTCTGGGAGCTCATTCCATCAAAAAGGCCATCCCCCTAGTGGCAGTGAGCCTGGCTTCTCTAGGGCCTGGTATATCCAGGCCGTGTTGGGCCTCAGACCATAGTGCTCTCTGGGATACAAGCAGGGAAAGGCAGTCCCTCAGGTAGGTTGGACCCAGACCATTTAGGGCTTTAAAGGCAAGCACCAACAACTTGAAGCGAATTCAGTACACTATAGGCAATCAGTGCAGTGCCTCCAGTGCCGGTCGGACGTGCTCCCATCTAGGGAGGCACATCAGCAACTTCACCGTAGCGTTCTGCACCAGCTGCAGCCTCCGGATTTGCAACAAGGGCAGCCCCATGTAGAGAGCATTACAATAGCATCTCCTTGAGGTGACAGTTGTGTGGATCACTGTAGTCAGGTCAGCACAGTCCAAGAAGGGAACCAACTGCCGTGCCAGCCTCAGATGGTAAAAGGCCGACTTGGCAGTGGCCACTACCTGGGCCTCCATGGACAAGGAGGGATCCAGGAGCACCCCCAAGCTCCTAACCACTGGCGCAGGCACCAATGGCACCCTGTCAAAGGCCAGGAGCGGAAGCCCCGACCATGGGCCACCCCGGCCCAGGCACAGGACCTCCGTCTTCACTGGGTTCAGCTTCAGCTACTCAGCCTGAGCCATCCAACCACAGCATGCAATGCCCGGTCAAGATCATCCAGTCCCGAGCCAGACCAGCCACCAAACATCAGGTAGAGCTGGGTGTCATCAGTATACTGGTGACAACCCAGCCCCACCCTCCGGACCATCTGGGCAAGGGGGTGCATATAGATGTTAAAAAGCATCGGGGACAGAACAGTCCCCTGAGGTACTCCACATTCAGGCAGGTGCCTCCGGGACTGCTGGTCCCCTAACACCATCCTTTGTCCCCAACCCTGGAGAAAAGAAGCAAGCCACTGTAAGGTGAGCCCCTGTATCCCCGCGTCGGTGAGGCAGCGGGTCAGCAGCTGGTGATCGACCATGTCGAACGCTGCTGACAGGTCAAGCAGCAGCAATACCGCCATGCCGCCCCAATCCAGGTGTCTCCGGTGATCGTCAGTAAGGGCCAGTTTGACTGGAAATGTATATGCAACAGCCGAAAAGCAACAATTTGAATTTGGATTTTTAGAGAGCTGCTTTGTATATTGATCTAACTGATATCATGTTGGGAACAGTTCTGCCTGACTGTGGGTGTGTTCAGACAGCTCTTTTGAGCCGCGCCAGGGACAAGTTGTTGTAAGTCCTGCTGAAGATGCGGCCCCGGCTCCAGCTGAGCCTGTGCTCCTGGCTTCAGCAGAGCCCACACCTGACCCTGATGAAACCTCAGAGCTCGCCAGCATATCCCTACCACCTGTCCCAGCAACAGTGGCGGAGGAACAATGCCTGACAGGTAGCCCCCCTAACTTGCCTCCTCCGATGGTGTGTTTGCGGAACCAGCTCAGGCAAGACTTAACATCCCGGCGGAGGGAGGTGCACCTGTGCAGCAGGCGGTCCCTCAGCCCTGAGTTCTAACAGAAGCCTGGACGCACACACTGAGCACTAATTAACCCTGGCTGAGGGATGTTTAGCTTCCCTTCCTGACACTAGTTCCTCATACCAGCGACTAGTCAGTTTGACGACGCTCCGCACCTCCCTCACCCGTGCTCCTGATTCCTGATTTGTGCTTTGAACTCTTGGCTCCTTGACTCTGGCTTCCAACAACTACGCTCTCAGTTTGTACTTTGGATTCTGGTCTTTTGGCTCCTGCTAGCTACCCCTTGATTTTACTCTGACTGGACTTGGACTTTTGCTCTCTCCTGCCCTGCCTGCACCCAGCCCATGACGCAAGTGCCTGGTGGATTTAAAGTGCACGTCCAGACCTCAACATCTGGGAATCGTGCCGCTCTTGTTAGTAGCCCGTCGATCCCCATTGGGGATCCATGCTTAAAAGATAGTAGTTAAAGTCCGGACTAAAGCTGGCCAACGGGCCAATGCCGGACTTCCCACCATGAGGTCATTCCACCAGCGCACAATCAGCCCATAGAGATGGTCTCCAGACCATCCTGAATGGCTGCCATTTTAAAAAACTCTTAATTATGTGTGCATAACTGCTTAAACATGCAATGTCCCCAGAGCTCTACTCAAGTAATCCAAACAATGTTATGTTTCTGACAGTCCCCTAAACCCAATCAGCTTTATTAAGTGAAATAGTACGTAGAGGAAGGTACCACTGGCAGTGTTTTTACCATTTTTAGTACGCGCATGCGTGAAAAAACAAGTATATGGTGAGACACCTATGCACATGTGCAGACAGGATTTTTTAAAAAAAGCCAACTGCAGAGTTCCTCATGGTGGATGCTATCTAGACAATTCACCACGGGCGTCACGCACGCTAAAGCGCTTCATGGGCAGGCTGTCTGGTCGTGCAACAGTGGATCAAAAAGTTCTAGCTCAAATCACAGCTGGGCCAATGGCAGGATTAGCTGCCTGTCTGAACACACCCTGTGACTTTCTTGCCTCTTCCTCTGTCCTTGTAACACCTGCTGTGCCTGTACATTTGTCAACAAACACCCTAAAACAAATCCAGGTGGGCAGCCATGTTGGTATGAAGCAATAGAACAAAGTTAGCATCCAGTGGCACTTTTAAGACCAACAGAATTTTATTCAAGTTATGAGCTTTCATGTGCACACACACTTCTTCAGATACAATGAAATGGAAATAGAAATAACAGTCATACATACGGAGGGTGAGCAGTAAATTAGCATAAGGCATAAAGAAGATGTTTTAAACAGATTAAAAGAATAACAAGCTTAGTTATATGGCTATCATCTGTTGGGGTTCAACTCATGGGGAAATAAATATGTCAGAACTGGAGATTGATGTATCTTTAATTGTGGAATGATGAGAGTCTGTCATTAGGTTCCATCCATCTCCTCCCAAAAGTGGAGGTGACCTTACAGTATCTTTTTCTTTGAAGTGTGGCAATTGGCTATGTAGAGTTATTTTCCTTGTCCCCAAACCTTACTTCAAAGGAAAAGATGCTGTAAGGTCACCTCCATGCTTAAGAAGAGACAGATGGAACCTAATGACAGACTTTCACCCAAGGGCATAGACTTTCCAATTTCCAGGGGGGGGGGCGGACTGGGGCTGGGCCAGAGACATTACAGGCCATTGTCTCCAGAGGAGGCTCAGGATGTCCTGAAAAAGTTTGGTGGGGAGGCTCCAGCTCCCCAGCCCCCCTGAAGTTGACACCTATGCTTTCACCAACATACCACATAAAGCTGAACTTAACTTCCCACTATTTGGGGAAGCACAAAACAATAGGATAGGGTAGCATTCGAAGGGAAAAGCTGGCCTAAGTTACCCTTCTCATTCTGTAACTCACATTTCAAAATAATACAAACATAGCTTGGTTTCCTTCTAAAGTTTGTTGACATTTTCGGATCAACTGATGTAGAAAGGTAGCTCTGCTCGGAAGCAAAGAACAACAAAGAGACCACCTTACCACCCAAAGACTAATTTTATTGTGGCTTAAGTGCTTGTGGATCAGAGCCTATTTTGTTGGTGATACCCCTTCTTGTGTCTGATGTAGTGCGCTCGGATCTGTACGTATGTATGCCATAATAAAGCTGTGATGTTTGGATCCAATGAACTGGAGGACCCCAAGAGTAACATGGGAGGGTGCATAGGGATGGTGGCAGTGGAAAGTGCTGAGATCACCTCCTCCCCCATGCAAGGAGTGCCTCCACTCATGCAAAGGAGCTTTGGAAACAACCGTCAGTTTTTAAGGTGCTACAGAAATTGGTGCCATACATTTGGGCTGAAGAAGCAATGAAGAAAAAACCTCTTCCTCGTGCCCTTTCCCTTTTGGTAAATGTATAACTGCTTGATTATTCTGCATCATCTACAGCTGGGATTCACTGAGCCCCAAAAGCATACCCAAAGGACTTCAGCCTGCCCATGGAGGGATTGCCAGTTTCCCCTCTTGCCACATTAAATAACACACTGGAAGGTCTTTTTCAAATAACTTTTCAAGAGGCATGAGGAGCTGTGGTGGGCAGGAGGCTCTAGAAAGCCCTGGCAAGCTGTGAGAGCTGAGACTTTAAGACCTTCATAGCAATGCTGTACTTTCAGTGGTAGTATAGAAGGGGGATTCTGCCAACTTTTGACTTATACTGTCACTGCAGCATTGTGACTTGGCAACACAAATGGGACAGCAAGGGCCAAGAATCAAGGGAAGAGGTGAGTCTCATGCATTGATTTGAACTCGTCAGCCAGTTCCTTGGCAGCAGGCTTTTTACTTAATCCTATAATGCAGTGTTTGAAGATAGTAAATGGTGCCTTTCTGGCCCTTTACTGATCATGCTCATTGCTCAAAGGAATGTGCTGTGGAAACAATATATCTTGAGCAACTGTTATTTTGTGAAGTTACAGCCAAGAACCATTATTGCCAAGCAAAAGAAAATATGAGAACTGGTTTCAGATAATCACATTTCTCTGTTCAACAGCAGCTGGGAAACTTTGTGTCTTTTAGCAAAGGGTGTCACTGACTCCAAAGTCACTGTCATAACTGTAAAAGGTGACATCTCTTTCTAGTCATGTAGGCACTCGCTATGATGGGCAGTGCAATCATTTCCTGCCCCTGTGAAAGATGCTGAAATGTGCAAGGCTACAAGTGTAAAGAAGACTGTGAAGAAGCTAATAAAGTTATGTAACTATATTCACATGTTTTGTAAATTCCCATGTGACAATGTAATATTGAATCCCACAACCAAATTAATGATATATAACATCATAAAATGCATCATTCTAAGATTTCAAGACAGTTTGCATGAAAAATTATGAGATATCTAATGGGTCCAAAACCCTAACAAAGATTCTAGTAAGTCCTCTGTTTCAGATATCTTCCTCAGAAATGGACTAAAATGCAATTATACACACAAGCTAGCATAATAAGGATAGTATCATAGACTTTTAAAATTAAAATTTTAGAAATTTTAGAAAATATAGAAATATACCTGCTGTTATTATAGCAGTACATTTAGATTCTTCAGCATCAGTTTAAAATGCCAACAAGGTTCCACCGACAAATCTCAACATTATTTAAAGTTACAATGGAAGGAAAATACAATAATTAGAAAGAAGCCTAATAGCAATTAGAACTTACCAAGACTCCTGAGAAAAGGCAAAGTGGGCTACTGATCATGCTTTCAAAAAGAACTAATCTAAATAATTTCAAAATTAGTATGACCTTCTGAGGCATAAGCATAGTGTTCACATGTATATACAGAATCCACTAGTGTGTAATTTACCCCATATGGAGAATTAAACAGACGTTGTATCAGCTTACAGAAACCATGCTGATTCCAAGGCTTGATTTAGGTCAAATCTACATCTGACTTTCCCACTGGAATCATTCTAGTTTCAAAAAACCCCGTCTATACCTGTTTCTAATTTCAAAACATACTTGTTCTAGTTTAAAAATTACTGTTTACATTCATTAATTGCCCTCCTGTGGTCAAGCTAGCATTTTACTGCTTTAAACAGATCGTGTTGCTTAGTACTCTTCAGACCCAGGGAGTGAAATCTGAAACCAGCATGAAATGAGCATAGGAAAAGACAGCAGTCAAACTTCTTCAGAGGGGAGGCATAAATTAGGTCTAAGACCATGTGAGATGCAAGTTTAAGCTGGTGTATTCAAAAGGCTTGCCTCCAATATAAGGCTTTTTGAATGTCGATCCTATTATATCTATGGTAACCAATGTCTCCAGAACAAGGAATTTAAAGTCATCATAGCTATGACTTGCATTTTAAAAATGTTGAACAAGAGACACATCTGTTTGTTGATTCCTGATGTGATACTTATGTTCTACTAGAAGTAAGGCCCATTGTGGAAATAAATACAATGGGCTCAGGGGCATCAAGTTTTAAAATCCGGGGGGGGGGGGCTCTTGCGTGCATGTGCCGGGACCATGTCCCTGCTGCCACTGCCCCTCCCCCCCCCCAGCCTGGCCACTCTTGCCTCCGTCCCTCCCTCCATCCCTCCAGGGGACAGCTGGGCAAATGCCAAGCGTGCTGGTGTCACCCGGAAGTGACTCCATCACACTGGGCACATTGCCGGGGCAATGCTCTGGCAATTGCCCTGACATTCTATGATGCCATAGAGTTTCGAGGTGATTGCTAGAGCATCACCCTGGCAACATGCTCAGCGTGATGGCATCACTTCTGGGTGAGGCCAGCATGCTGGACATTTGCCCAGCTGGCCCCTGGATGGACGGAGGGAGGGATGGAGGCAGGAGTGGCCAGGCCGGGGGGGAGAGGCAGCGGCAGTGGCTGGCCAGTGGGCGGGTGGACCTAGGAAGGGCCCGGGGAGGCATGGCAGTGAGTGTTCCGTTTTCCCGGGGGGGGGGCTCAGTCCCCCCGTAGTTGACGCCTATGAATGGGCTCTAGAAAGAGGCTCTAGAAAGAGTGCCAAGGCCTTGGGCACTCAGCGTCAATTTGCTGTGGCAACCTCAGCAAGGTATAATGACACAGAGTCCACCATTTTCTCCAGAGGAACTGATCTCTGCTACCTGAAGAGGAGTTGTAATTCTGAGTGATCTCCAGCCCCCACCTGGAGATTGGCAACAATGGTTCCCAGGGAGGAAATGGCTGGTTTGGAGGGTGAAGTCTACAACATTGTACCTGTCTGAGGTCCCACCTCTCCTCAAACCTCACCCTCTCCAGGTTCCATCCTTCAAATCTCCTGGAATTTCCTACCTGGAGTTGGCAACCCAATTTCCTTCTCAGCCAAGCATCAGCCTACCTTTATTTCCCCCTCACTGTTCAGCTTTCCATTTCCCCCACACAATCCTGCAGCCTCTGCCGTGCTCTGAAGCCCTGGCTGCCACATCACATTGGCTGTCATAGGATGTAAGGACACAATGAGTTTTCTCCCAAAGGCCAAAATAGGTGTGGAAAGAGCCTTTTACTGACAGAACCAAGCTTGGTTGACCAGCAACAGGCACTGAGGGAAAAGAAGGGTTCCCAGCTCTGAGTAGGGAAATACCTGGAGATTTGGAGGGTGGATTCTGTGGAGGGCAGCATGGGGGGGGGGGACTCAGCAGCAATTTCCCAACCTGGAGCTGGCAACCCTAGTCAGGACTGGCCCCAATGAGTTCCTCACAAAGGCATGGAAAGGGTTTCGTTCCTTTGTCTTTTTACTAACAGAACAAAGCTTGGTTGCCTACCAACAGCCACTGAGGGAAAAGTTAGTCCCATATAACAGCCAAGAAGGCAAAATGTCTTTGTCAGGAGAGAGAGCCATCTGCCAGTAATTTTGACAGGGAACAGTGGCTGGAGTGGGCGGGGAAGAGAAGCAGACCCAGCACCCGGCCAATGGCACACGAGTACTCTTGAGTGGCAGCTGACGGGCCAATGACTGATGGAGCATAGTGTGGGCGGGACTCAGGCAACACAGCCAGTGGATAGGGACAGCTTCTGAGTGACACATCATGGAGCCAACTGATTTAGTAGCACATGGAATGTTCAGAATGTGCCACCCCACTACTGAATTATATATAAAGAAAGATTATTTGGGTATGTGTTGACATCCGTATGTGTAACAATTGACAAGAATATTTTATTAAACAAATAACCCATTTGGTTGAACAATTGGAGAATGTAGTAAGATTACTTCTTACTCTGGAAATGTTAATTTCCTCTGGAAATGTTAATTTCTTAGTTTTCCATGCCTGTGGACATATGGAACATTTTCTGCATTTATGATGACCTACAATTGATGGTTCTCTCCTAGTACCCATGAGCATATCAGATCTGATAAGAGTATTCCTGATACTTTTGGTTTCCCTAAAGCCCAGATTTTCAGAGCAGCCAAGAATATCATGAACAATGTACCAATACTTTAAAATTAGGGTTTTGATTGAACCAGCCAATGGTGTATAATCAAAAGCAGAGGTAATGTTTGTTTTGTTAAGACAGTTGGTCTCTTTAAATAGACTTTGACATTGGTTTGATAGTGTCCATTTAACTGCACTATCAGTCAAATACTGCGGGTAACCCCAGTTTACAAATTGTCTGCTAAGCTTTAAACCCTCGTTCTCAAAGTGTTTAACAACAGTGGAATTTCTTTTTATGCACAAAACTTGCCCAAAAGGGAAGTTATGTCAGAGATGTCCTTATTGTGTGTATAATTGCATTTTAGTCCATCTCTGAAGAAGATATCCAAAACTGAGGACTTTATTTAGATATTCAAGGAATTGTTGTTACCAGTGTTCCCTCTAAACTGAGTTAGTGTGTGCTAGCTCACAGGTTTTTAGCCTTTGGCTCACACATTTTTGTCTTAGCTCAGGAAGGATGGCTCCAAAGCAAATTTATTTATGAAGTAGCCAAATTGCTAGCTCACAACTTTAATGCCAGTAACTCACAAAGTAGAATTTTTGCTCACAAGACTCCACAGCTTAGAGGGAGCATTGGTTGTAACTTCAAAGCTTTCATACCATGTTTGAAGTTCTTATCAGGGCCATCCTAAGTGGTTCTATTCTTCTAAACCCTTGGATTTCAACAGCTTCAGAAGGGTGTAACTCTACTTAGGATAGCACAGTACATTCCTCACAGAAGAGTATCTGTGAGGCTGCTGGTCATACTGCCTTTGCATCTCTTCCTGGAATCAGGGGGAACAGATTTCTTCAGTTCTGCTCCATTATTATGCTGCAGTTCCATTATGGCTTGGCTTCCGCTCCAGATGTCAGTCTGCAATGAAGGAGAATTTGTGGGACCAGATAAATTTTGCACAAAATAAGTATTCTTTTGACATTTATAGATACATTTCAAAAATTAAATAAACCACTTCCCTGAAAGAATATTTTTCTTTATTTTTGTTTGCATAAAAAACAGCATTCCTTTAAAACTGACCCCTTGTATGTAAAAAAAAAAAAAGTCTAAAATTTTTTCAACATATAAAGGGGCAGCTTCGAAGGATCTTCTTTTATTGGTGTTGTTTTTATGTAGCAGAAGAAGTCAACTATTTTCTTCTGTGATATTAAAAAACCCAACAGTAAAAACATTCAAAACTGGTTCTATGCGCCAACTTTTTTTTTTGGCATAGAGTACATGAAATCCCCTCCCCAAAAGATAAAAGGCAACAAGCATTTGGGTTAAACTTGGATTGATTGATTTCAGATTTGTATAACTGAAATATTGCCTTAAAATTTTAAGTGCAAGTTGCTATTAACAGATAGCTTCAACAAGGTACCAAACTCACTTCCAAATGTACCTGGGCTCTAAACTTGGACAGCATTTTTGACAGCTTCATATATATTAGCCTGCACTCCAAACTGTGCTGAAAGGTATTAAGCCTCATCTCCTTTCTCCCATGGGCTGTTCAAACCAAGGGACTAGTTGATGCTACCCTGAAAGAAGGAAGTCCCCCCCCCCCCCCAAATTCACTTGGCTACACAAGAGAATGGCTTGGGAATGGCCTCTCATTCTTGCAAATTAACATATTACCAAGTCCTTGTAATGTGTAAATTGACTCTTACCCAACCACGGAGTTCACCAATTAGCCCTATTTATTCTCTCACAAACCACCCTATTCCAACCAACCTCCTATGAGCATGTCAGTCAAGATGAATTATTATCAAACCCCAAACTGTTACCAAAAAAAATGTGTAATAGACAAAAAAAGTCTTCCAGCCAATTTAAAGAGGTCCTCAAAACTCCTGTTCAGCCTCTAAAACATGGAGGGCAGGGCAGCTGACAGCAAAGTACCTTCAGGGAGGAGGCAAAGCTGACTTACATAGCTGTTCCAGGTTGGTTGGGCCATACAGAGCAATTTAACAGACCGCCCCTGACCCAACAGAAGCCTATATACTCCATGTAAAAAGTGGGGTGGGCACAGGCACCTAGCTCAATGCATAGGTGTTTTTGCTTATTGTTGTGCATGCAACCTAGAAAGAAAATTGTGCAAAAGCCCTCCATCCCTCCATTGCGTGTTCCACTCAGGTGTATATTTCTCACAACATGAAACCCTCAAATCCAGGGAAATACTGACCAGAGGCAAATGTTCTGCGCACTCAAAATCCACTGCTTCTAAGATGCATTTAAGAACATGAGCCCTGATCTGTCAGACCAGGGCCCTCCTAATCCAGGAACCTGCTTAACGCATAGGCCTGCTATGGCTGGAAAATCCCCCACTCTTGGCCAATCGCCCCTGAAATTGAGGAGTGCAATTTAAAAATGCCAGAAAATGGCTTCTATGAGGGTGTTCTAAGAATTTTCCCATGTCTCTGTGGTCTTTGCCTTTGGACAGGATTGCATGTTTTCGTTTGGCCCCCATTTATTGTGTATTTTTATTGCTTAAATGTTAAATTGTCTAGGGTTAAGTTTTACTCTGTGTGTGTGCGCGCACACAAGTGAGCTTGCAGCTCTGTGAGTTCCTCCTGCTTTTCTTGATGGATGTTTTCTAAATATAGCTTTAGACTCTGATTCTATTTTCCAAATGCATTATTTCTGGGAATCTCCCCATTTCCATTGTGAGGTGCTGCTATCAAAATTCTGGACCTTGGTATGCATAGGCAGTGGTCCCTAATTTAATTTTACCTGGATATGAGTGTGCATGTGCTTAACATACTAGGGAGATGCGCCAAGCGTTGGGGAATCAAATACTGGTAGATCATTTGAGTAACAACATCACCAGTCTACCATTTGCCAAAAAAAAACCCTGCCACCCAGCCAGCCTCCCTTCGTTAGTCCCTCTCACCCCTAGTCCTAACAACACCTGTATACTCAGAACTGCAGTTCTCATATTAATCCTTTACTTCCATTTCTTGTCTTACTTCATTTGTCACCTATCCCATGCACTTCCTTCTTGCTGTCATCCCCAATGGACAATTTAGACCCTGTTATACAAGCAGGCCCTTCTTATGTCATGTTGGTGAAGCCATAATGCTCACTTATTCCCATCACCACTAATATTTCTGGGTGCTCCTTTTTCCGGGCATCGTTACTTTGGTGGGGGCCATAGCCTGGGCGGCTACTTCTGGCCAGAGACAACAATACTGGATGAAGACAGGTGTGCCTCTATATGAGCCAGTTCAATATATTTGCTTCATATTACGTATGTCCACTGCTAAAAACAAATAGCACTCACACTGATTCTTTGAGAACTGCACATAAAATACAGTTTTGCTGCCTCCCTCATAAATGTTTTTTAGAAAGTGTTGGGGGGAATAGAACAGGTGTGAAAATAAGGCAGGGCCCCTAATGGTTCACAGCATCTGGAGAAGCAGAATGGGAGAACAAGATGGATTGGAGGTGGAATTTCTGCTTCTGTCTTCTCACATCACACTGGGAATATCAGTGGGACGCGACAACCCTATCCCCAGTTCTAGTGACTGAAAGCCTGGTTTGTCCTTGACAATAAGATGATCCTTCTTTCCCAAGTAAGCTTCACTTTCAGAAAAAGCCACTAATACAAATCAATACCATTGGTGGGATGGGGGGGGGGTGCCAACAAGGAAGCTCTGATTAAATGCAGTTTACTCAGAGAACTGAAGTCCAGCCAAAGCATTAAGGCCACTTTGCCAGATATTTAAAATTCTCATCAGTACTGCTTCAAAAATTTTCTTGTTCCATGCCGTGACTTGGGGGGGCGGGGGAGTTTGCAGCCCAATCATCTCATTGCTTATGGTCTCCTGCCCTCTGCTGGCGATTGCTGTTAATGTCACCACAGTAAATGATAGCAACATTAACTGATTCTCTCCCCAAACCTCAGTCGAGGTGAGTTTTTGACGGTTCACTAAGGCAAAAAATGTGTGGAAAATCCGAGGTCTGCCTAAAACAGTGCTGATAAGATTCAGTTTGTAATTCATGTTTCAATTGCCATCCAAAGGGGAGGCAAGATATGAAGCAGAAGCCTAGGGAGGAAACCCTAGGTTACTGACAAAAAGCTGGTGCAAACTAAAACCCATTTACTGTATTCCATTGTCTGAAGCGATTGCATGGCCCTTCCAATTGGTGGCATGCTATTATTTATTTGTGTGGTTACTTATATGAAAAATCTATATCTTGCCTCCCTGTGTCTTTGAGGCAGCTCGGAATCAATTCATTAAAAGTACAGCCATATTAAAATCACAAAAGCTAAAAACAAACTGGACTACAGCCAACTTTTACCAGTCTACCAAACTGCTCAGCAGCACTATAGCTCAAGAAAGAGTTAAGAAAGAAAAGGCCCTCGCAGAAAGGAGTGCCTTAATCTGCTTTTGAAAAATTCACATGAAGAATGCTCACTGGATCACTTCTAGAAGGCATTCCAGAGGACTGGGAAGGTAAAAGAAAATGCCATCTGCCCTGGAAAGTTTTCACCTTGTCAAGAAGAAGGCTGGTGTGTGGGTTAAGGAGAAAGGGCCCTTCAATAGATGAGAGTCAGTGCGGTGTAGCAGTTCAAGTGTCAGACTAGGATCTGGGAGACCCAGGTTTGAATTCCCACTCTGCCATGGAAACTCACTGCATGACCTTTGGCCACCCTGTCCTCCATCCCACGATCCCAGTGGGTACCAGGTACTGCTGCTAATGAGCCCCTGGTCAGAAAGGCAACCCAACTTAGAAGGCTCCAGGATTGCTGCATACATATGCTTCAGCCCTGGTTCCTGATGCCTGTCGCAAGTGAATCACAGCCTCAAGAGCCACTTGAAAGAAACATTCACTTAGCATCTGGGAAATGTTTGGTTCCATTTAATATATTTGTCCTGTTTTTGCTCTGCCAGTAAGCTGTATGGGAGGAAAGCCAGCCACAGTAGAGGGTTGGTGACATTTTAAAAGCAAAGTAAGTTTAACTACTAAGCCTTTTCTGCTCCATCTCCCCATAAGAACATAAGAGAAGCCAATGTTGGATCAGGCCAATGGTCCATCCAGTCCAACACTATGTCACACAGTGGCTGAAAACACCAAGTGCCATCAGGAGGTCCATCAGTGAGGCCAGGAAACTAGAAGCCCTCCCACTGTTGCCCCCCCCCCCAGCACCAAGAATACAGAGCACCACTTGCCCCAGACTGCGAGTTCCTATCTATAGCTTGTGGCTAGTAGCCACTGATGGACCTCTGTTCCATATGTTTATCCAGTTCCCTCTTGAAGCCAAGTTCACCAAGTGTATGGACAACCAGTAAAAGCCAGCCAACCAATCAGCTTTCCCTGCCCATCTTTTCCCTCCCACCCATAGCAAGGCCTGTTATGACCCCTCAATTTCATCACGGGCTCCACCTACACATTAGGAAGTTCTCGTGTTTATTGGGGGATACCATGAGGTCTCTGTATCACACATGGGATGGGAGTTTTGCCCCTCCCAGACATATATCATCTCTTTTCTGTTTTCAACCACAGCACACAAGGAAAAGCAGATGTAGTCTCCCCTCTGCTGTTTTTGCATTGTGAAGAAATGCATTCTCTCTGGGCAGAGAACGGGCAGGATGGGGGAAGTCAATTTAATTGCTTTCCAGCCTCACCTCAGCCACCGTTTTAAAAATGATAATAGGACTAGCAAGAGAGAATAGGATGGTCAAGCCCCCCCCCCCCAAAAAAAAACACCAGTAACAGAGATTTGGAGGTATTAAGTACTAGAAAGACTTCAGGAAGAAACTCCTGGGGACTTCAAGAACAGCTTCTTTGACCCAGCTTGACCTGATCAGTGGGTGGAGAAAGAGAGATGATAAAACTCCTCGGAGCAAGGAGAAGGGTCTCTTTTTTGTGTGCTGAGTCCATTGAGGGAGACAGAAATTTTAACGGAGGTCTGTAGGAGGTACCCATTGCCATGTGCTGGCCTGCACACCTGAAAGATGCTTGAAGGTATTTGAAACCCTGTAGACTACAGATGGACACAAACCGGCTCACAAACTAAAGTTTATTATGAATTTTGGCTGGTTCATTTTTCATGAAGGACTTGGAAGGACAACCAGCACAAACTTTTCACAAACTTTTAACACGTGGAATTCACTGCCACAGGAGGTGGCAGCAGCTACAAGCATGGACGGCTTCAAGAGGGAATTAGATAAACACAAGAGGGGACCTGAAAGAAAATTTTGCATAATGTGTTGTGGCCCTACTATAGTCTTCATTGCCAGCAGTCCCCACAAGGAATTTGTGGGGAGGGGGCATTCCCCCACCCTTGTTTCTTTCTCCCATCTTAGTTGTCAAAGTTCCCTTCTCTGTCTTTCTGTATGCACCCCTTATCTACAAATCTTCCCCCCCTCCCATTCTCTTCTCACCTCTTCTATGTCAGCTTTCTCCCAACCCCCGTCTCTAGCAATCCTTTCTTACCACCTTTCTCCTCTCACCCCTTGTATGTCTCACCCCTTTTACCCCTGCCCTTCTCAGACACTGTTCTCTTTCTCCCACCCCCTGTCTGCCCCCTCTTTCTCTCCACTATTTCTCTACCCCCCACACACAATCTCTTCCTCTTTCTCTCCCCTCCCTCAGGCAACCCTCAGTCTCGTGTTCTTTTTCTTTCTCTCCCCGCAACAGACAATCCCCTATTCTTTCTCTCTCTCTCTCTCTCCCTTCTCAAAGAACTCCACTTCTTTCTGTTTCTGGTGAGGGAGAGGGGCTGATGCAGGCTTCGCCTCCTCAGACTTCAGTTGACCAGCGGTAGGGACAGCTTCTCAGTAGCAGCGTGGATGGTTCTTGCTGCTGCAGTCCTAGCAGCGGCAGGGATGGTTATTGCCATGGCGACTTCCCTTGTGGCCCCAGCAGCTTTTCCCACACCTCCCGTAAGTCCCTTCTCTGTGCATGTGCAGAGCTACTGCCAGTAAAATTTCTGCCTTTTACTGACAGAAACAGTTAGAAGCCTGCCCCTCCCCTGAACATTCTAATCTCCTCACAGTTGACCCCTGGAGCTGATGCCATTTCAAAAGGTATTTGGGGGAATTCAACGGTCCCTGAAGTTTTTTTTTTAACTTTTCAGATTTTTCTGCAGATTGAGGAAGGGGCCTGACTATGTAGGAAAAGCTGCTGGGGGAGAGTGAGCTCTCTTTTGGCAGAAATAAGCATCCACACAGAAAAAAACCCTCTCAGAATTAGTATATAGATATGGAGCAGAGGTCCATCAGTGGCTATTAGCCACAAAGTATAGTTAGAAACTCTCAGTCTGGGGTAAGTGGTGCTCTGTATTCTTGGTGCTTGACGGGGGGCAACAGTGGGATGGCTTCTAGTGTCCTGCCCCCACTGCTGGACCTTCTGAGGGCACCTGGTGTTTTTGGCCACTTTGTGACAGAGTGTTGGACTGGATGGGCCACTGGCCTGATCCAAAATTGGCTTCTCTTATGTTCTTATGATGCTGTTCCTGGCATTTTGTGAATGGATACATTTCCAGACAGACTGTCTCTGCTCAATTAAACTGTTTACAAAACTTCAAAGCGATGGGGTTCAACTTCTTCAGCCTTGGACACACTAGAAGGGCACCTCCAAAGCTTAACAGACACTGCTGGTTGCCAATAAAATAATTCCCATTCTGTGCTGAGGACCCATACCCTTCTGATTGTGAACACCGAGCAGAGTGGCTTAGCTACTGGGTGCCCCAGCTGAGGACCCACATTTATACCCTCCTGATTGTGAAAATGTCAGTGCCATGAGGGTGAAATTGGGTGCAATGGGTGCTCATCATGGGGAGACGTCCTCCACACACACCTATACCACAGGTTCCTGTCTCTAGGGCCCATGAGGCCCCCTCACAAGAGACAGTACTGACCTGAGATTCCTGTTTAACCAATGCTCTTTCCAGTGTCCTGCTGTTGCCAAGCAATTGTAATACTGGGAGATCTTCAGGCCTCACCTGGAGGCTCGCAACCCTGGCAGGGGAGAGCATCTCCTTTGTAAGCAAAGGGTCCCAGATTCAATTTTTGACATGCAAGACATCCCAGGTTTGATCCTCAGTACCTCTAGTTATGGCAGCAGGGAAAGCTCCTGAGACCCCCTCTCCAAGACTGCCTATCAGGCAGAGGAGAGGAGATTGGCCTTGATAAATAAGTCTGGCTAGGGTTGATCTATCTGATCTCTGTAGTTTGGAGATTATCTGTAATTCCAGGGGATCCCCAGGTCCCACCTGGAGGCTGGCATCCTTAACTCTGGCACCAGTAGAAGTTACATACAGGTCCACGTGAAACACAAGTTCAAATCTCCACTCCTTGGCCGTGAAGCTCACTGGGTGCCCTTAGGCCAATCTCTCTCACACAGAGAGAGCCTCAACTACCTCACAGGGTTGTTGTGAGCCTGGAGGGTGAGCCACATATGCCATCCTAAGCTCCTTGGATTCAAAAGACCAGTGCATGCACTCCATCTCCAATTGGAACAGGTCTTTGCCCATCACAATGACTGCCAGTGTCTCTAATTCCTCCTCTCTCCTTTACATCCCCTAGACCTGGTTCTTGATATGAATTATGGTAATAATGGAAGGGGGGGGGACTTCACCTGGCTGCAGGCTGGGGGAGGACGGGAGCTGGAGAGCTGTGCTTATATCATGCTTTCTCACTGACAAACCAAGAGGAGGGGGGAGTGGAGGGAATACTGGAGATGGGGGAACGGAGTCTGCCTGAACCAAAGGAGCTAATTTCTCCTTATAATAATTGTGAAGTGGGGTGGCACATTTTGAACATTCCACATGCTCCTAAATCAGTTGGCTCCATGATGTGTCACTCAGAAGCTTTCCCTATCCACTGGCTGTGTTGCCTGAGTCCCGCCCACAGTGCGCTCCACCAGCCATTGACTCAACAGCCACCACTCAAGAGTACTTGTGTGCCATAGGCCAAGTGCTGGCTCCTCTGTGGGACTGACCTTCCCCTCAGTGCCTGTTGCTGTTCAACCAAGTTGGTACTGTCAGTAAAAGGCCCTTTCCACACCTATTTTGGCCTTTGGGAGAAAACTCATTGGGTCTAGGGTTGCCAGCTCCAGGTAGGGAAATTCCTGGAGTCTATGGGTTTTGGGAGGGGAGAGGCCTCAGCTGAATGGAATGCCATAGAGCCCGGCCTCCAAAGCAGTCATTTTCGCCAGGGGGGGGGAGATCTGTTGTCTGGAGTTCAGCTGTGATACCTGACTTCAGACTTAACCTGGAGGTTGGCCACCCTAGGCGTAGCAGTCAGTGCTTCAGAGCAGGGTCCGCTAGACCCAGGTTCTTGCTGTGGAAGCTGACTGGGTGATTTTCGACCAGTCAGACTGTCAGCCTAACCTACTTCACAGGGTTGTTGTGCAAGTCAAGAGGGGGAGAGGAGAATGATGTAAACTGCTTTGATCCCCATTGCAGAGAAATACTTACCATTGTTGCCAATCTCCAGGTGAGGGCTGGAGATCACTCAGAATTACAACTGTTCTCCAGAAGGAAGGGGAGATGGAAAGCTGAAATCAGAGGGGCAGATAACTCCAGGCTGATGCTTGGGTGGGAAGGAGAGAGGGTTGCCAACACCAGGTTGGAAAATTTCTGGAGATTTGAGGGGTGGAGCCTGAAGAGGGTGAGGTTTGAGGAGGGGTGGAATCTCAGACAGGTACAATGCCATAGACTTCACCCTCCAAACCAGTCATTTCCTCCTGGGGAACCATTTTTGCCAATCTCCAGGTGGGGGCTGGCAATCACTCAGAATTATAATGGCTCTTCACGTAGCAGTTCCTCTGGAGAAAATGGTGGACTCTGTGTCATTATACCCTGCTGAGGTCGCCACAGTAAATTGACGCTGAGTGCCCAGATCTCCCTCACTGTTCGTGACACTCAGCTGGTACTCCTCAAACAAACTCCCATAGCAGCTGCCCCAGGAAAGAATGCTACGTTTCAATAATTTCCCCATTTTTCTTGTTTTACCCCAGGAGTAGACTGGGAAGCAAGCTAAGCTGTGCATCCATTACAAACCAGGGATGCATGGGCTACTCAGACCAGCAGTTTCAGCACTGGGCACTATTCATCTATTGCTTCCTCTTTCAAACTGACAGCAGTACAGGAGTCAGTGAGTGAACTAGGCTGATTACTATTGCCAGTGATTTGAGCCAAGTGGCCCCTGAGACACTGGCAGAGCTGCTGGACCTTGGCTATACTCGTACCTAGCCACCACTGGCCCTCTACATCAGTGGCCCACCAGGAAATTTCCATGTAAGTTGAATGGCCTGTGCACACTTTTTCACCTCCTTTTCATTTGTTCTCATTTTCTCAACCTTTCTGTTTCTTTTTTCTTGACTTTATTTTCCCTTCCTGCCTGCTTTTCTCTTTCTCCATTCATTCTCATTTTTCTTTGCTCTTTGTATGTTATCTTTTCAGTTTCAAAAAGTTTGAGTGGCAGGCAATACACTGGCTGCTTGCACAATACAGTGAGAAGGTTTACAATAAACCCTAGAATAACTTTTCTGTCTGTGGTATCTGACAAAGGGAGCTTTGCCCCTAAAAGCTTATACCCTGGAAATCTTGTTGGTTTTTTAAGTGCTACTGGGTTCTAACCTTGCTCTTCTGCAGACTACCTACCTGAAACTATTTTCTCACCTTGGGTTAATTACCTATGTTGCTTTTTGCAAACAGCAGAGAGATTGCCAGTGGGCATCACCACCAGGTTGCATCCTCTCTGCAATAAAGGGGAGTAGAAGCTTAGTTCTCATGGCCCTCTCTTATATCAGTGTTTAGTTCTCACGGCCCTTTCTTATATTTGTGAATTTCCTGCATTGTGCAGAGGGTTGGACTAGATAACCCTGGAGATCCCTTCCAACTCTATGATTCTATGATTCTAAGCTCATCTGTATAGACTGTGACTCCTGGATAAAAGGCAGCATTGCTTTACTGGATGCAGCACTCTTGCAATGGAACCATGAGCTCTGCAAAGACTGTGGAAGCTGCAGACCAACAGACATGACCAGAGGGAACAGCAGGTGGAAAAGGCTGTCGGGGAGGAGGAGCCGCAGCCCAGCCCCTCTGCCCCAAAGAGCCCAACCAGGGAGAAGCCCCACTACTGGTTGTCAATAGTGAACTGGGAGGTCATCAGTGGCGGGGATCCCAAGCATGCAATGTCAGAGGATTTGGTAGAGGTGATGATGAGGGAGTACCTCACCAAGTCCCCTGAGACCATAGATGCCTATCCCTTGGAGCACTGGTCACACAAAGCTGTCATCTGGCCCAACATTTTTTTGCATGGCCATGATCCCTAAGTCCATCTAACATCCAAACCCCAGCAGGGAGTGAAGTTCACAATCAGGAGGGTATAAAATATTGGTCCTCATTCACCCAAGGCACCCAGTAGCTAAGCCCCATCACGTGGCATGAACAGAGAGACTGCATGGATAAAAGCCCTGAGTCCATCTAACAGCCAAACCCCAACAGGGAGAGAAGTTCACAGTCAGGGGAGTATAAAATGTGGGTCCTCACTTGGTCAAGGTACCCAGTAGGTAAGCCCCTCTGCTTGGCATGAGCAGAGAAATGAGGTTGTTCAGAGCCCCAAGTCCACCTAGCACCCAAATCCCATCAGGGAAGAGGAGTTCACAATCAGGAGGGAATAAATGAATGTGCTCTGCTAGTTGGCTTTTATTTATTTATTTTTCAAATTTGTATCCCGCCCTCCCCACGAGCGGGCTCAGGGCGGCTTACAAGGGCACACAGGCCAATACAATACATTAAAACCAATAAAATCAACTAAAACAATACCCATAAATACAATAAATTACAATAAAAGCTTCCGGTATCCTGCATTCAGATGGCTACTCTGTGGTAGGTCCGAGCCCCCCTGCCACCAAGCCTGGGCTATACTGGGCCATGATCCCTGTCCTCCTGGGTAACTGCATGATCCCTGTCCTCCTGGGCAACTGCAAACAGCCAACAGCCAAAAGGATGTGGAGCTGAGGTGAGTGTATATTTAGCTTTCTGATCCCATAGAACAGAATAGGGACTCTGTTATTGGCAGCCAGCAGTGCCTGTTACGCTTTGGATGGCTCTTATTGGTGCTTCCAAGGCTGGAGAATAACACTCCCCTGTTGCCTTGAAGTTTTGTAAACAGTTTAATTGAGCAGAGACTGTCTTTTTGGAAATGTATCCATTCATGAACCACCATGAACCACTACAAACAGCACTGATGTTCATGGAATGTTCGTGCCTGGCATCCTTCCACAAACATCACTTCATAAACCATGAACTAGCCAAAATTTGTGATGAGCTGGTTTGTGCCCAACCCTAATGTTAATCTGGAAAAAGAAGCTCCCACACCTGAGCTCTATCTTGATGGCTGCCATTGCCACATGGAGCAGACAAAGTGCTGGCTGTTCAGACAAAGACTCTAGGGTAAAGGGAAGCTTTCTAGAATCCTGTAGTTTATAAGCTTAGAGGGTTCGGCTTACAATAGTATGTACAGAGTTGAAGGACAGGGGATTGCATGTTTGCCCCTGTCTTTTTTATCCCTTGCTTGATCTGTTGCTGTGCTGTGTTTGGACTTTTAATAAATTCTTTATTATCTGAAACACTAGTAGTTGTTCTCGGTACCACTTAGATTGCCACTGTTCAAATACACTGTTCAAAAGAAGAGAACAGAGGCAATGTGTTGCTGGATTACTAATTCCACGGGAGAGCACAACTGTGGTAACCAATCACTGGGTAGTGAGAGACATGGGCATTCAGCAAGGACTTTAATTGGCAATGCAGAAAGAAAGCTGGAAGTTCTGGCCCTCTTGGCAGGTAATTCCAAAATTGACCACTTGGTGACAGTGTACCAAAGTAGAAGAGTAAGATAATCCCTTTGATAGTCAAAAGGGAGATCAGCACATCACCAGGTGGAGACTGAGGAGGATCATTACTGCCTAGACCCCGCACAGGTCTGAAACTTACCAGGGCCTGTAAGTCAATGAGGCTGCTCTGCCACAGTAGGGATAAGGAATATTGTTTCCAAAAGAATCTTCTGAGCTTAGTGTTGTGTGCATGAGAGTTTGAGTCATGTAGTAGTGACACAAAACTTTAATTCCCCCCCAACTTTTAGACCCCTCCATTCACAGTAGAATCATAGAGTTGGAAAGGCCCAAACAGGCCACCTAGTCCAACCCCCTGCTTAGTGCAGGATCAGCCTAAAGCATCCCTGACAAGTATTCATCCAGCTGCTACCTAAAGATTGCCACTGAGGGGAAGCTCACCACCTCCATAGGTAGCCAATTCCGCTGCTGAACTATTCTTACTGTAAAAAAGTTTTTCCCTAGTATCCAGTTAGTACCTTTCTGCCCATAATTTAAACCAATTATTGTGAGTCCTGTCCTCTGCTGCCAAACAGGAAGAGTTTCCTGCCTTCGTCTAAGTCACAGCCTATCCAGTACTTAAAAAGAGCAATCATGTACCCCCTCAGCCTTCTCTTTTCCTGCCTGAACATTCCTAAGTCCTTCAGCCTTTTCTCGTAGGGCTCCGTCTACAGGCTCCTGATCATCCTCCTTGCTCTTTTCTGCACCTGCTCCACTTTGTTCACGTCCTTTTTAAAGTGAGGCCTCCAGAACTGCACATAGTATTCCAGGTGTAGCCTGACCAGTGCAGTAAACTGCGGGACTATGACATCTTGCAGTTTGGATATTATGCCTCTATTGATTCTCCACAAGACCATGTTAGCCTTTTTTGCCATTACATATTTTGCTCATATTTAACTTACAGTCCACCCATACCCCAAGATCTTGTTCACACACACTGCTGCCCAGAAGTATATCCCCCATCCAGTATGCATGCTTCTCATTTTTGTTACCCAGATGTAGAACTATGCCCTTAACCTTGTTGAATTGCATCTTGTTCACATCTGCCCACGTTCTCAGATCTCATTGATTTCTGTATCTTCCACGGTGTTTGCTACTGCTCCCAGTTTGGTGTCATCTGCAAATCTACCTGCTTATCCAGATCATTTATAAAAATATTGGAAAATACCAGCTCCAGAACCAAGCCCTGTGGGACCCCACTGGACACCTCCCTCCAATCAAATGAAATGCTGTTGACAACTACTCTTTGGGTGTGCTTCTTCAACCCATTCCCTACCCACCTAACTATCCTAGAGTCCATTCTGCAGGCCTCTAGTTTGCCCACCAGAACACATAATAGCACATAAAAAGGGGAATTTCACTTGTACCCCCTGTCTTCAGCCCTGGCAAGGGGAAGAGACAAATGGAGATGAGTCTATACATAGTCCCATTCTTAACATAAATAATAGGGCTGTGTACAGAATATTTTTTCCAGGTTTAATTTGTTAATACCTGAGAGACTAGGTCTTTAACTATGCATGGCCTTCACACATGCGCCCTCTGACCCATGAAAGGTATCTAAATCCATATATATGCAGTCTTTCAGGTTATATTTCTATGAAACTAGGAGAGATGGCAGCTTTGACCTGAAATAGATTTGATCTTTAATAAATATATTATTTGGGCTGATTGATTGATTTACTTCAGTTGTGTCCTGCCTTTCTCCTCAATGGGGACCCAAAGGAACCTACACTGTTCTCTTCTGCTCCATTTTACTCATGGGTAAACAGAAATAAAAAGTGAGAAAGTAAAGTAGATTAAAAGGCAATGCAATAAAATATACCCAAGATTGGATAATATACTAAAAGCTAATAAATCACATGAGTTGCAAAATGCAAAGCACATAATATGGGAATAGGCAGTTAACAAGCAAATAATTCCTAGAGGAAGCTGTCCTACTAAGCTAGATGTATCCACCCACAGATAATCCGAAGACAGCTAACCCATGAAGCATAAGTGTATTATGTCCCCAAGAAGGAAGTCAGATATGAAGGAGGGAGAGTAAGAGGGAGGGAAAGGGGCACAGCCGGTGAGGAGGAAAGATGAGATAGGGATTCTAGGTTCAAGTGAATCAGGCTTAAAGGAGAGAGCTGTCAGAGCAGTAGGTTGCCCCATTTCCTTGCCTAGAGCAGTAGGGTTACCAGCAGTGCTCCCTCTAAGCTGTGGAGTCTTGTGAGCAAAAATTCTACTTTGTGAGCTACTGGCATTAAAGCTGTGAGCGAGCCATTTGGCTACTGCATAAATTATGTTTGCTCTGGAGCCATCCTACCTGAGCTAAGACAAAAATGTGTGAGCCAGAGGCTAAAAAACTGTGAGTTAGCTCACACTCAAACTCAGCTTAGAGGGAACACTGGTTACCAGCCTTTGGCTGGCTGTACCCAGGAGCATGGAAGGGGGGGACTGCAAAAACCAGGGTCAGGGGTGCTCCAGGAATTTGCAAAGAGTGCCACCCAATGCCATGCCATGACTTTCAGGTACTTACCTGGCAGTGATGTCACAGTGTTGCCCAATGAGAGTCCTCACCCCCTTTTTGCTCCCACTGCTTCATTTAGCAGGGACACAAGAAGCTGGACTTTGGTTGAGGAAGGCTGGGGAAGAACAGGGAAAGGCAGGGGAGATGAGCAGAGGGTGGTGAAAGGGATGCTAATTCTACATCTTAATCCTGTGCTAAGTTCTTTTGTTTTAAAATGTTATTTGCAGCCTGTTTATAACTTAACTTACCACCCATCATCCATCAAAGAGTTGGTGTACTTGCCTGGAGAACATGAAATGCTTCAAAGAGCAGAGTAAAGTAAAAAGAAGGTGTGGGAAGGCACAAGCATTACCTCCTACATGTTCCATTTCAATAACGAAAAATACACCTACGCCCGGATCTGTAAGCCAGCCATACAACTGGGGGAAATGCTGTGTACAGAAAGTCCATCCCAAAATCAAAAAAACACAGGCAGAGTGATTTGGTTGGATGAGGCTACCTAGCATGTACCTACTGGGTCCTTCATCTTGCTTTCTCCACCCCACCCTAAGAATCAGAAACAGAGCAGGGAGACAGAAACTGAAAACAGGGTGCATCTGGAAATTACAGCACTATCAAAGAAACGGGCACGATTGCCCTAGTTGGTTTGTGTCCAAATATCAGGAATATTTAAAATAAATAACAGAAGTAGAGGAGTGTTATGTTATCCCCCATAATATTTCTTGCTAACAGATTATCACCATTCTATTCTTTTATAAAAGCCATACCCATGACAAATTCCAAGTCCCTCTGAGCTTGCTTTATGAGCAAATTACTACAGTCATTATAAATACCAAAAATTGAAAGGGGACTGTGCTAATTATCAGGCTGATTAAAAACAATTCTGTATTCTCATAATTGCAAAAACTAGTCAATTGTAGAGCTTCTAAAATTTTCCACCACCACAGTTTGCTAAAAAAAAAAAAGGTTGATAGATGATAGTCATAAAAAAATCCAGAAAACCTTATTTCTAAAGCTCAGTTCCTGCGCTAACAAAGAACTACATTTCAAATTTGGTGTATTAGTAGGATTAATAAGCACTTTGACTACATTAGCAATTGTTATCATGTGTAATGAATATAATCGGGAGACTTCATTAGGAAAACAAATGAAGAGTTGATATTTAAGGGGAGCTGAATCAAAAGTTCACAAGTAGCCCATTTGCAAAATTCAGTATTATCTGGAAGATTCAAGTTAGAAAGGTTATAAACCACCCAGAGAAGAATGAACTCTGCTCTGATTAGCTGAGAAAGAGGATTTGGTGGGTGAAGACATTTCAGTGGTAGTCACAGCATGTATGGTCTTGGCTTCGCAACTTGTTTTATTCACATACACATGCCAATGAATCAAATACCTGAGCAGTTCCAGGATTATCCACTAGAGAACCACAGTATGTTTGAGCCTTATTCTTGAACTGTCTATGCAGCATTCTTTCCTGGGGCAGCTGCTATGGGAGTTTGTTTGAGGAGTACCAGCTGAGTGCCACGCACGGTGACAGAGATCTGGGAATCTTCATGGCAAAGCATCAGGAGAATGCTCTTAGGGCTTCTATTGCAGCACAGTACAAACACGTGGCTGATAAGTGGCTAGCAGCATCCAGTGCAAGCCAGCAATGCCATTACTTGCATCCATCTCACAGCCAAACTATAGCTGGGATTCCATGTGTTTCTTACCCTCTCTGCTCTGCAGTCACTGTTGCAGTCACATCATGTGCTACTATTTCCATGTTTCCCGGCCACAGGTTTTGCATACAGCAACAAGTGACTGAAGAAAGAATAGCAAGATAATGTAATCATAAACTAGCTGAACATGTGGAGGTGCTGTCAGATGTTCACAGGAATGAATATCAAGTGGGCAGCACAGGCACATGGAACACTGTCAGGAAAATGAACAAGTGGACCTGTGGCTCCATGGTAAAGGACAGTCAGGCAACACTTGATGGAACACATGTATAAGGTCACTTATATTTTGGCTATTAAATGTTGTTAAGCCACTCAGGAGCCTTGTGACTCCATAAGGCTATAGTAGCACCCCCGTGTCTCCTTCATCACCTCTTGACCCCCCTGGGTAAAGATGCTGGATCATATTGTCCATTTAACCATGGTGGGTAGCCATAACTGATGGTACCACAGTAAATTGCTGTCCTTGTTCTCCATGACTATTGTTGGTCTGAGATGGCAGATTCATTGCTGCTTCTCCCTCTCCAAAGGAAGAAATATTCACTCAGTTCCTTGTCTGTTATAAAGCCTTCACCAGTATTTCAAATAAGCAAGAAATCTTTGCATTTGCTCACATAGGTCAATTTACCACTCTGAATTAGTCTATTGTCCCCAGTTTCCATGGCGCATTGTTCAGAGCATCTTTTTCTTTCATTTCCCTGCAAAACTTTTTTTTCTCCATGGTTGCTTTATGGCCAGATTCCAAATCAGCATGATGTGGGAGAGGTCTACAGCAGTCTGCAGCTACCAAATCTGTGTGAGCCATTTTCTCTGTTCTATAACCAGTTTACATTGTTTTAACTTCTTCCCAAATAAACTTGATAGCTGCAGCTCAGTAATATAACATGAGAGTGTTTCAATACCTTCTCCCACAGCGCATTCCATGGCTACTTCAAAGTCACCCAGGGGTGTTCGGGTCATTCTTAAGCCCCTCACAAACCAAATCAGAAGTGATTGCTACTAACATTGGTGAGCCTTGTGTCATCTTCAAGGGTATAAGACTGACATCTTGACAGTACGATCCTAAGCAAGTTAAAGGTAAAGGTATTCCTTGCTCGAAAGCCAGTCGAATCCGACTCTGGGGTTGTGGTGCTCATCTCTGTTTCCAAGCTGAAGAGCCAGCGCTGTCCGAAGATGTCTTCATGGTCATGTGGCCAGCATGACTAGACACTGAGGTGCACAGAATGCTGTTACCTTCCCACCGAAATGGTACCTATTTATCTACTTGCAATTTCTTGCTTTCAAATTGCTAGGTTGGCAAGACCTGGGACCAGAGATCGGAGCTCACTCCGGCATGCAGCACTAGGGTCTTGAACTGCCAAACTACCAACCTACTGGTCTTCAGTTCAGTGTCTTAACCACTGAGCCATTGCAGCCCTAAGCAGAGTTACACCTCCTTAAATCCATTTACTTTGATGACCTTCAGAGATGTAATTCTGTTTAGGACTGTGCTGCATGTCACTTATTTCAAAGTAAGCTCTGCTGAAGTCAATGAGACACTTGCATGTAGACGTGTGTGGGGATTGGGATGTAAAGGTTGAATGCAGACAAAAAACTTCCACCAACAGAAATCCTTGTGCTGTAGTGGCCTTTGCATTTCCATCAGCAGTGCAGAACTTCCCTTCTTCCTTTCCTCCCACTGCAACCCACATTTCCCAGAAATGCTGTTCATGGGGAACAGAGAACACTCAGGAATGGTTTGCAGCAGGAAGGGGAAATTGGTAGTTATTATACCTCCTTTTCTGTTAGTGCAAATTTACTCTGGATTCAGTCCTATTTGAAGATGATTTATTCTGGTCCATCTATCCTCATGTTGTAACTGGCAGAAGATCTCCAGTATCTCAAGCAGACAACAGTCTTCCCCAAGAACTGTTACCAAAAATCTAGTTAGAGATCCTAGTGAATAAACATAGAGCCTTTTGCATGCAAAGAATGTATCTAAGCCATGGCCTCTCCCTCGGATACTTAAGGATCATCTGCATTCTACAGCCTTGTGATTTTTTCATGTGTTTAGTAGGCATGAAATAGTTGTTGCAGAATGTGGTATTAAGATACATCAAAGTTAGGGATGCCAGTCTCCAGGTGAGACCTGGGGATCCCCCAGAATTACAGTTTATCTCCAGGCTATAGAGGTCAGTTCCCCCGGAGAAAATGGATGCTTTGGAGGGTGGACTTTATGGCATTGTAACACACTGAGGTCCCTGTCTTCACCAGGTTCCACCCCCAACTCTGTAGGAGTTTTCCAACCAGGATCTGGTAACCCTACCCGCCGTCCCCCACCAGTGGTCAGGAGGGACCTGGCACCCCTAAAATGTTAGTACCCACACAATACCTTTCAAAGACTAGTTGGATGGCACCCCATCCCATTTCATCCACAGTTTTATACAGAAAATTCACCATTGGTAGTTCTTTGATCATTTATTGATATGTGCTAACATTTCCCATGCTCCCCTTTCAAGCCAAAAGGCCTCTTCATAGATCATGAATTTTTAGTGTTCAGTGGACTGAAGCAGTATTTGGATTAGAGTAACAGGACTTTTGCAGAATGCAGAGGGGCCTAAGACTACCTCTACACCTAGGGTTGCCAGGTCCTAAGCCCAATGGGGGTTTGGGAGGGAGCTTCCTGGGAGTGGGGGGCAGGGCGACATCACTGCGTGAGATGTTCCCAATGTGGTGACATCATGCAGAAGTGAAATGATCACACCAGGGATGTTGTGCGGTGACACTCTATGGTTACCATGTTGGGGGCGTTACGCTGGGTCATGGCTCTTGGGGTAGGGCTTCCCACCACCAGCCAACAGGCCAATGGTGGGCAGGAGCCCTCAAAATTAGGGGATCTCCCACTCCCACCTTGGGGCTGGCAACCCTATCTATGCCACTCTAAAAACTGGAGTGATTACCATGCTATCATTTAAGTAATTTGAGTGTTTCAAGAGTCTGTCTAAAGGTCCTTTAAAGACAGATAGAGAACTGCCTCAGACTGGAGGAGTGGCACATAGAACTGTCTTATTTATGCTGACCAAATTTGAAATCCCCATGCAACAGGGGTCCCCACCCTTTCTGAGCCTGTGGGCACTTTAGGAATTTTGCTACAGTGAGGTGGACGCAGACACAAAATGGCTGCTGGGGCTTACCTTCAGTCACACATTGAAAATCCTTGTGCTGTGGTGACAGTAGCTGCCAAAGCAAAGTTTTTAAAAATCTGTACAGCCAATGAAGTCTCTAATGGCCAGTAAGAAGCCTTGCTGGACAAAAGCCCCACCTGGACCCACTCACTTTCTAAAAACACTTGGTGGGCACCAAGAAAGGTATCGGCAGGCACGCACAGGCACCCACAGGCACCATGCTGGGGATCCCCACCAAACAACACTTAGTATTCACTTTTCTTATTGTTTTATTAATTTTATATTCTATACTGTTGTTTATGAGCATCACTGAAGATGGATATGAACTCAGCTTATTTAATTTAAAAAAACCTGATGTTGTTACTGCTGTTCTCATGATTTTGGTCTTGAAATATCTACTTCCTTATTCCACATTTGGGCCAGTTTTGTCACTGGCTCAGTGCGCACTCAGCATGGCATCCCAGGCAGTCCCATCTGGCAAATATACCTGTGACAGGCCCTTTCTTGAAACTGAGGGGATCCACACTGCCTGTCTGATGAATATGGGGAACCTGGTTGGTTTTGAGGTATGAACGCCGTCCATCATCATAATGGCCATTTTGATAGCTATTAGTAAATGCAATATTTTCCATTTGATATAAGCTGAAACTTAGTAGTATGGCTATAACTGTTTTTCTTAATACTGCTGTTTAGGAGCAAGCTAGAAGTAAACAGGAATTATTGCATCTCAATAGATGTATGCATGAAGATAGCACACAGATGATGAAGACAAAAGTCTGCTCAGTATCTGTCTCTAGAGGGCAGTATTTGTTCATTCATTGACGCAGCCAGGGCTGAAACCTCACTAGTGGAAAGTAAATTTCAATTACAAAATTCATCTCTCTTTGCTTATTGCTCTGCGACAACGAGATGATGTACGAAGGACAAAAGTGCAATTTATGTTTGCATTAAATGTAAGTGGAATCCAGCCAGCTGGATCCTTAAAGAAAGACGTCATATATATCGCAAAGTTCCTCTGGCATTAACAAGTGAACCTGAACAAGAATATGAGGCGGGTCACTGCAGAGTACAGTGGCTTGTGCTGATTCAAAAAACTGGTAATAATAATGATTGCCTCTGAACATGTTCAGAGTGCACTTCCTTCACCACTAAGTAACAACAACCAGTCCTTATGCATCCTGGTTGAAGGTAAAAGGGCATGATTTAGAGGAAGGCTTAAATTTTGGTAACTCATTTTAGAAATTCCTGCATATGTGAAATATACATTCTTCTTAGCTCACAGTTATGCATAGGGATGCTAGCCCCCAAGTAGGACCTGGAGATCCCCCAGAATTACAGCTCATCTCCATACTACAGAGATCAGTTTCCTGCAGAAAAAATGGCTGCTTTAGAGGGTGGACTCTACGGCATTATACTCTACAGAGCTCTCTTCTCTCCCCAGGCTCCATCCCCAGATCTCCAGGAGTTTTCCAACCTGCAGCTGTCAACTTACTTACCTCCCACCCACCTACCCACCCACCTACCACTCATGGCCAGGGGAGACCTGGCACCCCTAGCTGTGAGCCCTGTATCATCTCTTCCTCCTTGTATGTGTGGTACACTTCACCTTGAGGTATACAGGGCTGGTTGGCAGAGAGCAAGTGGGCTTGATGGTGTCCCCATAGCTTTCAGTTTAAGATAAGAGCATAAGAAGAGCCCTGATGGGTCAGGCCAATGGTGTCTCAAGTCCAGTATTGTTTTGCACAGTTCCCCACCAGGTGCCTGAAAAGGTCCACAAGCCAGACATGGTGGAAAAACCATTCCCCAGATGGTTCCCCCAAGCAACTAGCATCCAGAGGTACAACACTTCTGAACAGGCCTGGACATCCTCCTCATGGCTCAATTCTATGCCCTTGATGTTCTTGTAGTGAAAACTGAACACAGTCTTAAAAGTGGTGCATCAGATCAGGCCTTTGTGCTTCATCATCAACATCCTTTCACATTTAGGGACTTCGGGCAGCACTGTGTGCATTTGCTGCAGAGAAAGGGGTCATAGTGGAGTTTTGGCACATGGTGTAGAACAGCATAGCAATTCCATACCTGTCAAGCCACTGCCATGGAGCAAGCCATTGTTTTTGCCACAGTAGCTGGCTCATGATCAGGCAGCAAGTATAAGAGTTCAACAAGTTAATGAGCTCCCTTTGAAAACTGGATTGTGGACCATCTAAATCAGTTTCCTAGTAAGCATGAATGTAAATCAATGTCTGTTGCTATGTGCCTTGGAGAGTGCTAATCACAGGTGCTCTGGAAGTGTAAAATACACTTCCATTACTGTTTCAGAGCCACCCACAGAGAAGTGCATTCTCATATTCTTTCACTCCCCTTTAAGAGCTGCCTAGCTACTATCTCCTGAAAGGAGCCTCCAGCATTCCTCCCCTTTAATCTCAGTTTATTGTTAGCACGGTGCTTGCCTTTAATCCCTGCAGAGCTGAGCAGGAGAACCAGAGAACAGAAGTTGCTTCATTTGGGTCTTGGGGGTAAGCCGATCCTGTTTCCTTGACTCTCATTTGTCTTCTCTGCTGATCTTGTGCAAAGTGCATCCTGAACAATCCATTTTCTCTTCTAGGTTCAGTTTCATTTGAAAAGACAGTTTAGCAGATTTTGTAGCTTAGTCTAATACTCTGCTAGTTCTGATACTTGTCTTGAAGCATGAGAGCAAGAGGGAAGGACCTATCTTTACTTTGTAAACATTAATCTGAAAATGAAGAGTAAAAGTGATTTTTTGAATGACCTTTCCATTGACCTAAGTTAATGAATTCATTGGTATCAGTAATGTTGTCTGATGACTCCTACGTGGGTTACATGATTTTCTTTTGAGCATTTCATTGCTGAGAATATATTTTCCTTCTTGAGCTTTTCTTTTAGCTATGATTATGACTGCCAGAATCTGACTGAGTGCCGTATTGTTTATTTGGTGAATTGTGTTGAGCTGTATTATATAACTAAATTATATGAAGAAAATTGTTTCAAGAAAATTATATGAAGAAAATATATCCTCTATTTCTTTCTCTCTGAAGTTTGAAGCTGTAAGAGAGAGTGCTTAAAAATGCATGATTTTGCTTTCCTGTTCATCTTAACTTTACCTTACAACTAACAACCCCAACATGTCTACAGTGTTATTAATGGATCAGTTCAGCAGCAGACTATGGATGCATCTGCTGCTCCTGTAGGGTATAAAATGGAACACGTTTTCTTGAGGAAATATTTACTCAGGGTTATGCCAGCACTCATTAGATTGCAGTTGGTGACATTCTTTGGATCGAAGAGTATGAAGCAACATTTTAATTTATTTAATTGGTTCGGGGGGGATACCCTTCAAAATCACAACTTCTTGCCCTTTGGTACAGGACTCTGGACTGACATATTTAACCACTCTTCATGGTGTTATTCTTGGGTGGCAAAGCTGTAGTATAATAATTATTTGGTGTATTTTTATCCCTCCCTTCCTCTAAGGAGCTCAGGGTAGCATTTATTGTTTTTTTCCTTCCATTTTTCACAACAACCCTATAAAGTACGTTAGGCAGAGACAGAGAGAGACTGTCCCAAGGTTACCCATCAAGCTTCATGACACAGCAGGGATCTGAACCCAGATCTTCCATACCCTAGCCCAGTAGACTAACCATCGTAGAATATTGGCTCTCCCATATCATATCATATAATGAGTAATATTTTTATTTTCGTAGTCTTCTTTAAAGTTAACTAAGAAGCATTTCAATGGGATTTTGTTGCAAACTTTACACATTCTAACTACAGAATAGATACAGCACTTTGTGAGCACTCCTTAATGGTTATGAGATATACAATATGTTGCACTTTCTTGCTCCAGCAGCTAGAGGTAGTGTTTCCCTTCTCTGTTGCTTCCTCATTCATTTAATTTTTTCCTGTGACTCTTATTATTGTGGTGGTAAAATTTATTATTATTATCAGTAATATTTGTGCTTTTGAGCACTCAAAGATTTTCACAAACAGTATCTCTAATCCCCCAACACTCTTTTAAGGTAGGCCAGCACTGTTATTCCCATATGAAAGATGCATAAAACAGCTGCTGATAGGAGATAAAATGGTTGATTGGGAGCTTGAAGCAGATGGAGTGAACATTCACAGTTGCATACAGTCTTGCTAGCAGCTATGCAAAGTTGCCATAACATCACAAGTGAAGACGCGATGAGCATTTTGTTTGCCATCTGTATAAAGAATGATCATACGCAAGGGGATTTTAAAGAACTGAATCAGAATCTAACTCTGAGTAAGGAGTTCAGGGCTTGTCACACCAAGCAGAAACCAGCTCAGAAGTGAGGGCACAACAATTTTGTATTGGTTGGAAAATATAATGAAGAATCTTAAGATTTTGACAAGCGGCTCATGTACTGTTTACATCACCCTGCTTACTAATTCATGGGAAGCATTTTGTTAACAGAATAAATGGAAATGTGTCATGCAGGCCACATTAAATTAACGTACAAAATTAATCCTATGCAAAAGTACTCCAGTCTAAGGTTATTGGGTTTAATGAACTTAGACTGGAGTAACTTTGCATAGGGCTGTACAGTTATTTTCTGATGTGTATGTTCAGGACTGATCTGATGTCTGTAAATAAGGAGATACCATTAGATAGCACCAGAAATGGAGGGGGGGTTCATTAGCACAGATTATTCATAATCCTGCCTCCCCACATACTGAAAATGGAACGAAAGAGGCATCGTTCCCCAGGGTGTGCACACTCATCCCATTATTATTCAAAGGCTCTAGTAGAGCTTCTGTATTCTGCCATACTTTCCTGACTACAGCCAATGTCAAAACAAATGAACTGTGTGTCTGTTGTGAGAGTCTATGCTTCTGCTTCTCATTCCCTTGAAACTGTTTTCTGTCTCTAGTCAGAGAGACTGGATGCTGCTGAATGGGATATATGACTATAGCAGCACTCAGATGTGAAATTAAATGCCAGCAGAAAATGGAACTTCTCCCAAATGCCCTGGGGGCATCCCATTCTACCACAGGTTTATTCCATACTGGTAAGAGTCCTCATGAGAACTTTCTATCACATGCACATCCCCTTAATTAATCCCTTAATCACACTTATTTGCAGCTTCTCTTCTTCCATGCTTTGGTGAGCACAGTAGATTCTCAGTTGTTCTTGCTTGCTTCTAACATTCATTTCAGTGGCTTAATCAAATTGGCTTAACTTTCACATGGTGTCCATGTGAGTTCACTGCTCACCAAGGGGAAGCATGCTCAGTGGAAGAGATGTGTAGCTATATATGTTCACCTTATGTTGTCTGTCAAGGTTCCATGTAAAGTGACCTGGAAGGAATGAGTTTAATCCTTCCCCATCCAATACTGGTACAATTCATACAGAGAAGGAATATACTGAATTAGAAGCTGTCTGCTCTGGGTGGCAGTGGCAGTTCTAGAAAGGTCCCTTTATTTATTCAGTTTCTTATAACTTGCCTTTGAATCTATAAGGCAGCTCAGAACAATCTCACCAAAAACAAATTATACAGTGACAAAAATTAGTAGAAGACTTTCTCTACCCTTAATCTCTATTCCTTTGAGAAAGGTGAACAATAAATGAAGAGAGTAAATAAATCAATACTGTGTCATTGCAAAACTGAGCTCCAGTTCAAAGTACGGCCTTTTTGTGTTCATTTGGGCTTTTCCCTTCAGAGGAGCACTGGTATTATCCAGTGGAGATGGCAGAGGCGTAGACAGGATTTTTTTTTCTTTGGGGGGCATTTAAATAAGTCAAGGGGCACCCCCTCACACACACACAGGCTGTCTCAGAAAAGGTAAAAGGTGCTGTGGGAGACTGAGCCCCTCGAGTGTTCCACATCCAGCCCCAAAGGGGTGCACCTAGGTTTACCTGTGGCAGCCTTCTCCTCTCGGGAGGTTGGAAATGGCTAGTCTCTGCCGTCAGCGCTGTCTGCCTGGGCCAACTTGGCCCAGCCCTTCATAGTGGCAGATGTGCCCAAAGTCCAGCATATCTTTCTCAAAAGGCCCCCTTCCTTCGGGGAAAGGCACCCTGAAAGCGAAAGAGCTGTGCACTATAAATAGGTCGCAGCCCTCACAGAGACCAAGTTGCTGTGAGCTGCAAGTGGACTGCTGCACTGCAAGAAAGACAGAAGAGGTGGGCTCCTGGAGGTAAAGAGCTGCAGTGGTGGCTTGGAACAGCACAGGTGTGGCACAAAAAATAAAATAATTTTATTAGTTTTCCCCATGAACCGATTGGATGGGAAGTCGGGATGCCTGGGCGGGGGAGTCGGGGGCCGGGCCATGAGATATCCTGCTGTAGCTATGGCCCCAGGAGTGGGCAATTGACAGGAAATCTATTTATTTATTCACTTTATTTATATCCCACCTTTCTCCCCAATGGGAACCCAAAGCATTTTATATCAGTGTCCACTAGCTCAATACCCCAACTGCTATACCAGACTGGCTCTCCAATAGTTATTTGCCTTGGGAGCCAAACGCAACTCCATGTGTGGGAATGTAAATAAGAGTGTAATCAGGAAAGCATTTCCTGCAGGCAGAAGTTTGTATCAGTCTGATCTGCATCTGTTTGTTTAATGGCAGGCATTCCATGTAGGGCTGCCAAGTCAGCCCGGGGGGCGGGGGATCCCCTGCTATAGGGGTTCCCGATCCGCCAGCCGGCATTCGGCTGGCGGGGGGAACCCCACCTCCGAAGTCTTCCATCCTGGATGACTTCCCCAGTGTAGTGACGTCACCCGGAAGTGACGTCACCACGTTGGAGACGTTGCCAGGACAATGCTCTGGCAGAGCATCGCCCTGGCAACGCCACCAATGTGGTGACATCACTTCCGGGTGACGTCAGCGGGCGCACGCGCGGGCGGATCCCAGGCAGCGAAGGACTCCCCCCCGCCAAATCGTAAGTTCGACTTGGCAGCCCTAATCCCATGGTGCCTCAGGTACACCATGGATAATGCTGAAACAGTAGTCAAGGTGCTGGAGAAAGGTGGAGGGGCCAGCTAGGTTTGCCAACAACCTGGAGAGAAAATGCCCTTCCTTTTAACAGCAGTTTAATGTGTGGAAATGGGCAGGTGAACATCATACTAGGCCTCTGATAAAGGGACAGAGCTTTTTTTCCCTCCAGGTTGTTGGCATCCCTACCTCTAGCCACAGCAGCAACATTCACTAGCTGCCATAGCCACAAGGTAACTGGAGAGGAAGAAGAAGAGGGGAAGAGAGAAGGAGGAGAGAGGGAAATGATTGATATTCTTGAGTCAATCATATTTTGGAACTAGGCTCAGGAAAGATGACCTCTTGGCAAATAGCTCAGTTTTCCCAAACCAAATTCAGATTTGAACCTAATGAGGCCAACCCATCTCTATTACCTATTAATGGTTTTACTTTGTGTGTGTGTTTGTGAGAGAGAGAAAGGGAGGGAGGGAGGGAGGGAGAGAGAAGTGCTGATTCTTGGTTCTGACTCATGGTGACTCTATGAATTAATGACCTCCAAAATATCTTATCCTTAATAGCATTGGTCAGGTCTTGCAGACTGAGGGTTGAGGCTTTCTTTACTGAGTCAATCCATATTGTGTTGTGTCTTCCTCTTTTCCTGCTGCACTCAACTTTTCCTAGCATTAGAGTCTTTTCCAATGACCCTTGTATTCTCATAATGCAGGGTTGCCAGCCTCCAGGTGGGGCCTGGGGATCTCCTGTTTTTACAACTGATCTCCAGCTGGCACAGATCAGCTCCCCTGGAGAAAATGGCTGCTTTGAAGGGTGGACTCTATGGCACTGGACCATGCTGAGGCCTCTCCCCTCCCCAAACCCCGCCCACTCTCGGATCCACCCCCATAGTCTCCAGGTATTTTCCAGCCCAGACCTGGCAACCCTTTCATAATGAGACCAAAAGTATAATAGGCTCAGTTTAGTCTTTTTAGCTTCTAGGGAGAGTTCAGGCTTGATCTGATCTAGAATCTACTTCTTTGTCTCTTGGTGGTCCATGGTCTCTGTAAAACTCTCCTATCACACCACATTTCAAATGAATCAACTTTCTTCCTCTCAGCTTTCTTCATAGTCCAACTTTCATACCCATACAAAGCAATGGGAAATACTATGGTATGAATTTCCTGATCTTAGTCTCCAGCAACACATCTTTACCCTTAAGAATTTTTTTCTATGTCCATCATGGTTTCTTTTCCCAGTCTCAGTTTCCTTCTGATTACTTGGTTGCAGTCTCCCTTTTGGTTGAGAATGGAGCCAAAGAACAGAAAATCTTTAACAATTTCAATTTCTTTATTGTAAAAGTTGTGTAATTCCTTATTACTTTTGTCTTCTTGATATTCAGGTGTATCGTGCTTTCTGCTTTAACCTTTATCATTAGTTGTTTCAAGTCTTCACTATTATGTGCCAGTAATGTGGTGTCATCTACATATCTCAAATTGTTAATGTTTCTTCCACCAATTTGCATCCCACATTCCTCTAAATCTAATCCAGCTTTCCTTATTATATGTTTTGCATGTGGGTTGAACAGATAGCTCTCTACTTCCTTAAAATACTTCCTTGCCTAACCCTTTGCCAACTGGAAACCATTTTGTTTCTCCATTTTCTGAACTAACAGTAGCCTCTTGTACAGAGTATCAGTTGCACATAATCAAATGTGTACCCATTTCTTTTAGAACCAACCATAACTTTTCATGATCCACACAGTCAAAAGATTTGCTATAATCTATGAAACACAAGCTCATTTCTTCGAAATTCTCTCATATATTCGAGCAATTATCATAAATTTGCAATAAGATCTCTAGTGCCTCTTCCTTTTCCGAATCCAGCCTGAACATCTGGCATTTCTCATTCCATATATGGTAACTGCTGTAAGATTTTGAGCATCACTTTACTTGTATGATGCTGTCATCTTTTATGTTTCCTTTCTTTGGAATTGGAATGTAGACTGAGCTTTTCCAGTCTGTGGGCCATTGTTTTGTTTTCCATATTTTTTGTTAAGGTTTTGATGGACTCAATTTCTGTTCCTTGAAATAACCCTATTGATATGGAATCTACTCCTGGTAATTTGTTTCTCCCAAATGCTTTAAGTGCAGCTTTCACTTGACTTTTTTTAAAAATGTAGGTTCTTCTTCAAAAGATTCTTGGAAGGAATCTTTCATCCTTTCATCTCTTCAGTATAGTTCTTCAGTGTATTGACCCCATCTTTTAAAAAAAAAATATTATTCTGTTCAGATCATGTATTTCCATGTTGATCCTTCAGCATGCCTAATGAAGTTTTAAATTTCCCTTGATTTCTTAGATCTTGTGGAACAGATCTGTTTTTCCTTTTTTGTTGTTGCGCTCTTTTATTTCTTTATATTGGTTATTATAATGATTCTCTTAGTCTCTGTGTGACAGTCACTGGATTCTATTCCATCACCTTTTACTTTTTCTTCTCATCTTATCTTTAGCAATTTTAATAGTTTCATCAGTCATCCATCAAGGTTTTTCTTTTCTTTTGGTTACAGGAATAGTATTTGCACATTCTTCCTTGATAATATCTCCAGTTTCTACCCATAGTTCTGGTTTACATTCACTTGAACATAGTGATGCAGATCTGCTCTTTACATGGTCTTTAAACTCTTCAGAAATGTTGTTTAGATTGTATTTTGACACTATGAGGTCCTTTCCATGTGAGCGAGATAATCCGGAGGAGAAGCAAGGCTTTTTTGCTCCAGAGCAATTTGCCCTGCAGTTGCGTGATCACACAGGTCTATGGACCTGCCGGGGCAACTTGCCACTGTGTGATCAGATGCAACTGCAGGCAAGCTTTTTTTTTTTGTGGTTGGTTTCCAATGTGCTTAAACGGGGGATTGATGAATCGCCTCCCCACCCTAAGGGCTTTTGATGATGCACACATGGAGAAGGGGGAAAAAACAACAGTGTGGCATCAAGATAGCGTGTGATCACGCTATCAGCAATGCCACACTTCGGCGCTGGAGTGAACACACGGGGAAACTCCAGCTTTGAACCACAGCAAACCATTTGATACTGGAGTTTCACTAGGAGCTTTTTACCATGATTCCCCACCGGATCAAAATGGTTGTGACAGTTTGACGACGGTTGCAGGACGCTTCCCAGATGTGCTGGTGTGATCACACCGCTTTGATCCGGTGGTGAATCGGCCCTCTTCCGTGGCAAATGGGTGCATATGATCATGCCCTGAATGTTTTGGTGCTTTTCTTCAGCTTTATTCTAATGTTCGATTCATGGTCTGTAGTTCAATCTGTACTACATGATCTGTACCACAGTTTGTTTTAGCAGACAGAATTGAGCTTCTCCATTTTCTGCTGTTGATTATATAACCTATTTGATTTCTGTATTGACCATCTGATGATGTCCACATATACAGTCATCTGTTCAGTTGCCTGTAACATGTGTTCACAATGAACAGCCTATTTCAGTCTATATATGCTCTTTTGCAATTTACACACAGGTTGCTTGTCTTTGGATTGTTCAGATCCTGGTAGCTGTTCCATGTAAATATCTTCTTTTATTTATCCATGTAGAAAGGCAGTCTTTATGTCCAGATGCTCTACATGCATCTTCCATGCTGCTGCTATGCTCAAGAGCATTCTTATTGAAGTGGCTTTTCTCCATGTTTCTGCATCTTCTACAGGTTTTCTTGCCATGTCTTCCCACATGGAAGGCTCAGGTATAGTTTCTGTCTTTGCTAGATAAGAAAGTCTTCATAGTGGTACACCTTTGTTTGATCTGGCTGATTTTCTGACACTGGGCTCTGCAGTTTTTTCTGGATCTTTAGATTTACCAGGTGTGTCATGTGTGTTGTCCATAGTGCTCAGTTGCACTGTTTCTGTTTGCTGTGCTTAATTTTTCTCTGTTGGTGTAGATTCACTGAAGTCTACTTTCTCACTGCAGATCTTGACTGTTTCTGTTTCTGAGTTGAGGATTCTGTATCTTTTGCATCCTCATGCAAGGCTTACAAAAATGCCTTCTTCTGCTCTAAGATCCATCTTGGTCTCCTTTTTTTTAGGAAGGTGGTAAGTGTAGGCCTTTGATTCAAAGACTTTTAGATGATTCAGGCTGGGTTTGTGCCCATACCACAGTTTAAATGGTGTACTACTTGCACCTTCAGTGGGTAATCTGTTTTGCAGGTAGACAGAAGTGTTGATTGCTTCTCCCCAGTACTTGCCAGGTAGCTCTGCCTCAAGGAGCATACGTCTGCATATTTCAGTGAGAGAGTGATTTTTCCTTTCTGCTACACCATTGTGCTCTGGAGTGTATGGGGCTGTAAGATGATGCTCTTGTTTCTTGTTCAACCAAATAATCCTTCATTTCGTGTCCCACTTATTCTCCTCCACTAACAGTGTGGCTTTATTGGAAATCTGTTACTGACCATTGTCACATGTGCTTTAAATTTTCCCAGCACTTGACTTTTTAATTAGCTAGGTCACAGTATATCTTGAAAAGTCATCAATAAAAGTCAGCATATATTTATTCCCACTAGGAAGTTGAGTTTTCATTGTTCCACAAACATCACTATGTATCAGGTCTAGGGTTTGCTGCATCTGGCTTGTCTCATGCCTTTTGTTAAAGCTAGGCCTCACCCCCTTCACTTGAATGCAATGCATACATTTTCCTTCAACAGTACATGTGCTCATCTGCATGCCTATAGTTAAATTCTGGCTTTCAAGTTAGCAAATTGCATAATGGTATCTGCATCCCATAGCCAGGAGTAATTCTTGTGATCACAATATCTGGTAAAGTTTGCTTTCTGCATGCAAATCTCAAGAGCATATAAATCCTGATGTACTTTGCCAATTGCAATTAACTGTCCCCTCTGTCTGATATAGCATTTTTCTCCAAAAGATGTAATCATGCCTTTATTTGCAAGTATTCTCACAGAAATAAGAATATTTGCCAGTTCTGGGACATAAATGCAATCTTTAACAAGGATGTCTCCACTAGGGAGTTTGCATTTTATGGTTCCTGAGCCAATACCTTCTGTCATTATAGACTATCCATCTGCAACACTTAATGTCTCTTTCTTTTCTTTATCTAACATTTCAAAGAAATCTTTATGAGCACACGTGTGGGTCATGCAGACACAGTGGCTGAGGACAGACTGGTAATCTACCTCAGAATGGCAGTGGGAGCAAAAGCTGCGGGGGAAAACTGGCCCGGGGCTGCATGTTCCCATTGGCCAGACTCCTGCAAGAGCGTGCCAGAATGGAGTGTTCAGACTGCTGCAGAGTGGCCCCGGGTGGGCTAGCCTCCGCAACTTGTGGTGTGGCCATTTCGGCAATAGGCGCATGGGTGCCTATGCACATAGGTGCATGGCCACAGCAGCAGTCTAACTATTTAAACTCTCCCCACCTCCTTATTGGGGCTGCTTGTGCACATGAGCACTCATACACTCATGTGCATCTCTCTGCAGCAGCGCATTCACACCGCTGCCTCCACTTGAATCCCACCTCCTCCCATCCACATAGCCAGGAAGCGGGATCCAAGCGACAGACGGCCCTTGGACACCGCTTTCTACAGGTGTCCCTCTGAGGCGGCAGGGAAGCGGCTCACATGCGGGTGAGTATGGAAGGGGGCTGGAGGACAGCTGCGGCTGTTTGAACTGGCTCCCTTCCCCCATTTCTGAAGCAGAACTCTCCCGCCCCACTTTCCTAGTCTGTCCTCAGCCTGGAAATTCACAAAAAATATGCACTGCACAGAGAATGCAACAATAAAGCGCACAATTCAAAGGCTAAAGCCTACTAACATGGAACTTCGTCAAATGAAGACAAGAAACATTACTTAAAGTTTACAGTTCTTATTTAAGTAGCATAGAAATTAATGTCCACAATACAAAAAATATAACGAAAAACTCCGGATGTCCATCTTCATTTCAAAGGGTCTTCCTCAGATAGTGTTCTGGACATTGGATAAAATAATAAGTAGGCATACTTAAACACAGAATGTGCCATCTCCAAAAGTTACAAAATTGTACTGTAATATAGACAACACACCAAGCCAAGCACTATTAACAAATACAGGAATGTCCACGAAGGTAAACTGAGATAATACTCCTCCTGTAGTTAAACACAAATTATTTACTTGCATTTTATCTACTGTTAAAGTACATTGCTCATCAAATAAACTACAAACTGAATGCTGCCACTATAGCAATTCATAAATTATCCATACTCCCACAAACTTTCAAAAACTTAAATGTGGCTGCCTGTTGTTTTTCATTAAAGTTTTTTTATTGTGGACATTAATTTCTATTTTGCTATACACTATTGAAATAAGAACTGTAAACTTTAAGTAATGTTTCTTGTCTTCATTTGATGAAGTTCCATGTTAGTATGCTTTAGCCTTTGAATTGTGTGCTTTATTGTTGCATTCTCTGTGCAGTGCATATTTTTTGTGAATTTCCAGGCTGAGGACAGACTAGGAAAGTTTTTCATGCAGGCACTGCCCAAATACCAAATGTGACTTTTTGTGGCTCCTTATGTTAATATAAAATTTCTTTAACAACTGCCCCTTAAATCTGATTGGAGCTGCCTCACCATTTTTCCCTTTTGCTATGGGAAAGATTTCTTCTACTTAGCAGTGGAACAATCCCTCTTACTGTGGCCTCACTTCCCACAGAGGAGACAAATTATCCCACCTTTGTTATTTACATTCAAAGCCATCTGATCAGCATTTGGTTTAAATACTTTGTCAGACTTTTCAAATTGTCTGTGTTTGTATGTTTCCTCTAGCTGATATATAACTTCTGAAAGGGACTGATTCTCTTAGATTCAGTCTGAGACACTATATTTTCATTTGACTCTGGCAGGCTTATTAATAGTAACACAATCAGATCTTGATCAGCAATTTCCTTTCCCAAATTCTTCAACTGCTCAGACAATCCAAGCATTTCATCCAGATGATGACATAAATTACCCCTCTTTCATCTTAATACTGAAAAGTTTATTTTCTAGATAAAGATGGCTCTTTAATGAAGAATTTACATGCAGCTTTTCCAGCTCACACCACCCAGCTATGGCTGCTGGCATCTGAATTAATCAACACATTTCTGTTGATTATGGATTCTCTTGCCTTTTCATTGTTGGAGACCCAGGTTCTCTGATTTGCCAGGTCATCATCTCCTGGTCAGGCATCCTAGATAGCATCACATAATCCTGTTTCAAGAAGGTGACTCTTCATTCATTCTCTCCAAATTAGATAATTGCTCTCTGTGAGCCTATCTATCAAGTGCACCAGAAGAGGTCGCCATCTTTGTTCCTTTGTTCTTGCCTAATCATGCCAAGAGCCTCTGGTGAGCCTTCTACCTTTAATCAGAGATGGGTTTAATCTGGGCCACCATAACCCCTGTTGGCAGAGTAATTAACACAGCAATGGTACACAACCTGATCAAAGAGTACATAAAGGTTCATTTAGGAATTAACATACTTGATAGAAAAAAGGAGAGACAGAGGTAGGTTGCTAACTACATCTCTAGCTGAGAGAGAGGGTAAGATTGAGTGTAGCACTTCTGAGAAGAAGGGGGACATTGCCCTGAGAGTAGCAATCTGGAGACAGACAAGAAATAACATTTAACAGGAGAGAAGGTGCTGACCTCAAATCCTATCTAATTGTCTTCTTGCTGTTCCCTGCACAGTCATCTTCTCTCCTTCTTTGTACACCAGATGTTGCCTTTTCCAACATCTGGCATTCACATTTTAATGAAAGTCTTTTTAAAAAGTTTTATTCTGAATGGTTGAAACAATAAAATCTTACTAAACAGCCACTAAAGGAGAGACCCTGTTGCACAGTATTGATTAAACCATCCTTGAGATCCCCCCACAGGACTTTCATCCTCTAAAGTCATGAGGCTGTCAATGTGCTTCCTATGTGGAAATTATAGAGGGGAGCTTTCATAATTTCCAGTTACCGCATGAAGATCAAGGTGATTTTCATCAGATGGTAATTCTCACTCCTCAGGAAAAGTTGTGTGAAATCAGCCCTCATGTTTACTATGGTTTGTATTCTGCTAAATTGTCACTCAGACAGCCAGAAGAAAGAGCATATCCATAACCAATCTCTGCCCCTTTTGAGAATGCTTACCCTCTTTTCTAGGGCTCAATGTTCAGTCAATTCCCATGAGAATTTGGCTTACAAAACCAAAATCATTTCAAGTGAATAAAACAAAAGGTAGTCCCCAGTCATAGCCCTTTCTTCCTCATTGGACTGCCTCCATGCCTAGCTTCTGCCACATTGAACTTCAGGAACATGGCCAGCCCATTTATTCCGGCCTATTTATTCCATGGCTGGCCCATTTATTCACAGTCAGATGGGTCTTTAGATCCGACCCAGGCACGAGTGCCTGGTGGATTTAAAGAGAACATCCAGACAGCGACATCTGGGAAAGGTGCCGCTTCTGTGATCAGCCCATTGAGTCCCACCAGGGAGCTGTACTTTAAAGATACAAGTGAAAGTCCAAGCAAATGCTTGCTGATGGGCCAGTGGTGGAATTTCTCTCATCTGATCGTTCCAGCACACAATCAGCCCATTGGGATGGTCTGACTCCAGACCATCTTGAATGGCTGCCATTTAAAAAAATTCTTAGCAATATGCGCATAAACGCATAAACATGCAATGGCTGCAGAGCTCCACTCAAATGTTCTGGACAATTTCATGTTTCTGAACAGCCCATGAAATTTATGAACTTTGTTAATTGAAATGGTACCTAGAGGAAGGTACCACTGGTGGTTCTTTTACCATTCAAGTCCACGCATGCGCAGAAAAACAAGTACATGGTAAGGCATATATGTACATGTGTAAATCGTGTGGTTCCTTCAGGTGGACACAATATAGACAATCCACCACAGAGTCCGCACACGGTAATGCGATTCACAGGGGAGCTGTCTGGTCATGCAACACTGGATAAAAAAAGATCAGGATCAAATTAGAGCTGGGCTAATGGCAGGATTAGCTGCCCGTCTGAATGCACCCTCAGCCTTCCACAGGTATAACTAGCAGCAATTTCTTCCCAAGCGTTTTGCATGTAATTCTCAACAGAAGCAGATGTAGGCCTGGAGAAACATGTTACTGAATGTTCTTAGAGGTGCAGAGGGCCCTGCTGCAAAGCTGTGCACTTTGCAGCATGGTGTCTGCCAGGTGTGGATGCAGCCCTGTGGAGATGAAGGGGGCTATACTGGTTCCTATGAATTGGCTCCACATGTCACTCCAAGTATGCAGGGTGTGTAGAACTGTGGCCTTTGAGAGGGTCAGTTCACTTGATATTCAGGTTGAGGACTCCTGAATTACCTGAAAATTCGCTCACTGCAAACTTTGCTGTGAGTGTATGACTCAGTGCTAGAGTACCAAATTGGCATTTCTTGTGGAGATGATTGGCTGGGTCAAGGGCAATACTCTTTACAATTCAACACCTACAAGTTTTGCCAATAAAAGATCTCTATTTAATTCCCCCACTCTGCTCCAATGTTTTCATCAGCATATATTAAGAAGGCCATGTTTTTATCACGATTAGCTGCTTAATGCTCACAGGGGAATGTACCACCCTTGCAAGAAGGTAAAGGCCAATTCACATTGTGGCCTTTAAGCGGTTATAGACTGAAGCTGTCATTCTTTAGCCACTGAATCAATTTCTCTTTCACGACAGTTGAATTAACCTTTGAAACTCGGCACTGGGGCACTTGAAAATCATGTAACCCTGTTAATTAAAGGTGGCAAATATCGTTTCAGTGGGGATTGAAAATCTTAACTACCTGTTTCAAGATGTGAACTTTCAGCTTCTTTGAACTAGCAATTTTCTGTCAGAATGTTCTGTTTTAACAAAAGAGTATGTTTTGTTTCTGGGAAATGTGAAGGCTCTCATTGCTTCTGAGAAGCAAAAAATGCAGTAGGGTCACTTTTAGCAGCCAGCTCCCCGCCCCCCCCCCCCCGCCGCATTTCTTTGGTACTCAAGGACAATGGGAAAGTTCTCGATTTCCATTGCTGAATGTCTCTTCCAGGAATCTGTGTTTAACGCAGTGAATTATTCTTCAGCAAATGCATTAATATTTCTTGGTTCACTGCCAGTTTACCATAAAGACAGGAGTAGATTGTTCTTAAGAACATCAGAGTGGTGTCAATAAAAATGAACTGCTCAGCCCAGTGTGGGTGATCTTGGGCTAATTATCACTTCTGCACATTATCAACATCATAGGGTTGTTGTGAGGATGAAGAAGGAGAACCACACGTGCTTCCCTGAGCTATGTAAGGATGAAAGGGGGGAGTAAAATAAAACCAATTAACAATTAAGACTGACATCTGTTCATCTGTCCATATACAATTCCCATCTCTCCATATTTAGACATTTTGTAAACTGAAAAGATGCAAGAAGCCCAAGTTTCTATTTACAAACAGAAGCAAAAATGTGGGGGCAGTTGTTTGTTTTTTATTTTATTTTGGCCTCCACAGCTGCAAGGGAAAGTCTCTGGGGAAATGCTACAGGATAATCAATTTATTTATTTATCTTTATTATTCCACTCTCCCAGCCAAGGGCAGCTCAGGGCAGCTTACAATTGATAAAATTCAAAACATATATAACATAACACAGTCAATATAAATACAATATTAAAAATCAATATTAAAACCACAGGTAAAGTAATAAAGTGCTAGTCATTGTGGCATCACCTAAAGACAAAGCAGGAGGTGCTGGTGGAAATGGAGCCTCTGTCCTTGCTATTCCCACTTCAGAATGTTTACTTATTTAGTTGGGTTCTTCATATCTTGCATAATTCAGCACAGCATGGTGCCAACCTTCATTTGTTCCAAGCCATCCATGTTCAGTGACTATTTTGAAATGTCAGTGTTCAGAGGCAGCAGGAGAGCCCCTTTCTTTGATTTCCTAACCTTGGTCTCTGCAGCCTTAAGATTACTGGAGACCTACATGGACCAAATCCCCCATTTTTTTTCTTTTGAACAGCTTGCCACTGTGCTACATCCTGCCAACTTCAGCCATCCTTAAGAATATAAAGGGAGCCCTGCTGAATCAAACCACTGGTCCATCTAGTCTCACATCCTGTTTCACACAGTGGTCAGCCAGTTGCCCTGGAGGGCCAAATAAATAGGAAAGAGTCCAGACCCTAGTCCTGATGCTGCCTCCTAGCATGGATATCCAGAGGTTTGCTGACTCTGGATATGGAGGTTCACTTTAGTCCTCATGGCTGGTAGACATTGATAGACTTGTCCTCCATGAATCTGCCTTCCAAGGTCAAATTTACATCTGACTTTCCTGCTAGAATCATTCTAGTTTCAAAAAAAACTGTCTATACCTGTTTCTAGTTTCAAACCATACCTGTTCTAGTTTATAAATTATTGTTTACATTCATTAATTGCCCTCCTGTGGTCAAGTTAGCATTATACTGCTTTAAACAAATGCTGTTGCTTAGTACTCTTCAGACCCCTGGAGTGAAATTTGAAACCAGTGTGAAATGAGCTTGGGAAAAGATGGTAGTCAAACTACTTCAGAGGGGAGGTGTAAATTGGGCCTAAAGCCATTTATGCTAGTGGCCATCACTGCATCCGTTTGCAATTAATTCCACTATTGTATTACTTAGTAAAGAAGTATTTCCTTTTGCCTGTCCGCAAGCTATTGCCCACCAACTTCACTGGGTACTCCTGAGTTCTAATATTACACAATACAGAGGAAAAGTTCTCCCTATCCACTTTCTCCACCAGACATGTAATTTTATAGACTCTGTTTTATCCCCCCCCCCCAATCATCTTTTTTTCTTACACTAAAGTTTCAGACTTCATGTTCTGTTTTTATGCCAAAGGAGCCTAAAGAGCTTATTTCTTCATCTAATGCAGCCCACTTTCAGGTAATATTCCCAGACTTTAATGAAGATTAGTAACCAAAGGCTACAGTTCTGTGCATATTTACATGGAACTAAGCACCATATGCATAGGGTTGGCCTGCAGCTTTCAGTTTTGAATCAGAAGACAAGGGTTAATTTGACTTTGAATGTTACCATTCCAAATCTTAACATTTTCCAGGTACATCCAAGTATTAAAAACTTGCTTGGACAAAAATCCTGTTATCCAGTTCCTGGCAAGTATTCCTATAAATAATACTTTTTCTCAGGATGTTTTTTGTTCGTTTGGAAAAACTGGTGCTGGAGCTCTCAAGAGGGAAATTAAATGTTAAATCTGTATACTGAAAAATCATGAACTTTTAAACATTTTTTTAAAAAATTGTCACAGAGGTTCAGAAACTTCATTCCTGCATGTCCCCCCAGAAAAAAAGGTCTGCTTTTTCTAGCACTTCAGGTCCTTTACCCACTGTAACTCCATGTTAAAATAACCCCGTGTTAACAGTTTGGCCTTTTCTATTGTTTTTATGTTTTGGATAACAACCACCACCACTGACTACAAATATGGTCAGTGTCTAAAAATTAATCTTCTCTTCCATATTTACAAATCTTGGCCTCTTCTTTCCCTGTCCTTTTCCATTCCCTCTTTCTTAAGAACATAAGAGAAGCCATGTTGGATCAGGCCAATGACCAATCCAGACCAACACTCTGTGTCACAAAGTGACCAAAACCCAGGTGCCATCAGGAGGTCCACAAGTGGGGCCAGAACTCCAGAAGCCCTCCCTGTTGCCTCCTTCAACACCAAGAATACAGAGCATCACTGCCCCAGACATAGTGTTCCATCTATACGTTGTGATTAATAGCCACTGATGGATCTCTGCTCCATATGTTTATCCTGTCCCCTCTTGAAACTGTCTGTGCTTGTAGCCGTCACCACTTCCTGTGGCAGTGAATTCCACGTGTTCATTACTCTGGGTGAAGAAGTACTTCATTTTATCTGATCTAAGCTTATTGTCCATTAATTTCATTGATTTCATTGGTTTTCATTATGGTCTTGTCATTTAAGACAGTAAACCTGCAGACATTCTGTGTTCTTTTAATCCTGTGGTTGGATCTAATTGTAGATTCTGTCAATGGAAGAGGCCTTTTCATTTTTACAATTTTACTTTTTCACTGTAGACCTCCAACTGAACCCAGTGTTATTCCTAGGGTTCTCCAGGGAGCATTTTGGACTGCAGCAGGATAGAGAGGCCAAAAATCCCATACCACTAATGGAAATCCTTTCCATCAGTTAAAATTACCACTGGATACAACCCCCTAGGTTTTGAGGTTTTTATTATCATTATCATTATCTATCTTATTTCAATATTTTTAAAAGTCTAAGCTAAGCCTTTTATCTGGAACATAAGAAGAGTCATGCTGGATCAGACCAAAGGCCCATCAAGTCCAGCATTCTGTTCACAAAGTGGCCAACCAGCTGCCCCTAGGAGGCCCACAAGCAGGACGACTGCAACACCATCCTTCTGCCAATCATACTTCCCAAAAACAGATATTAAGAGGCATACTGCCTCTGTTTTGATGGAAAACAAGTCTTACCAACAGCTGCTAATTCTTGGCTGCCAAATCTGCTGGAGTAAAGCATGAGCTTTATTCCATGTAAATTGTGAATACAGAATATATTTGATTTTGTGTGTGATTGCTCTGATTTCCAATTGTAGGCTATTACATTATTTGAGTCCAGCACAATAAGTTCCTGCAATTCCTGAAGCAACTATAAACAAGCCCATAGCCAGGATTTTATGGCCTGTGGGGCAAAAATATTCTGGTGGGGCTGGAAGGGTGTGAGGAACGTGGGCGGAGCTTCTTGCAGACTTACCAGGACTTACCTCCTTCTCTGACCCCCCTCCCAATATCTCCAGCAATTTGCAACCCCTCCAGTGCATCAGGGCAGCAGCTGCTGCTGTCACCACCACCCCACTCTTTGGTTTCCTATCAAGGTGACTCCTGGCCGGGCTGCCAGCTTCGCCAGGAATCCACATGCTTGGTGGCCTGCACAGCCAGGAAGATGCTCCATGCCGATGGTCTGGGGAAGTGGGCCACCGCCTCCCAAAAAAGAGGGCACAGCCACTGCACATTCAACAGAAAACCCCAAAGCCTTTTCTTTTCTTTTTCAATCCTTGCAGCAACTTTTTTTCACTGCCAGGGCTCTTCTGGAGGGGGCTCCTTGCCCGCTTCTCCCCCTCACTTCCTTCTCCTCTGCCTGCAGCCCCCCTTGTGCTCAGTTGCCTGGGTGGTGAACTGCAGTGGGGCTGGCTCTCTCCCCCAGGCCAGAGCCATGGACATAGTGGGCCACCCAAGAACAAGAGCTCAGTCACCTGCTCCAGGAGCCCAAATATCTACGGCAAGGCACGAGAGAGTATGCCTAATTTTTCTTAATGGTTAAAAATAATTTTAAAACATTTTGACAAGGAGATCTTGTGGGGCTTGTCCTTTAAAGAAGGGGGCAGAGCCCTGAATAGCCCTACCATGGCTATGGGCCTGACTATAAACTACCATCATTGCTATTTTAAGTACTGTGTTACCATCTAATATTCCCAGGCAGTGTGTTTAACATGCTAATGTGCAAACAGCCTCCTTAATAGAAATAGCATACATAATCATTATTGTGAAAAGATAGATGGAACAGAATCAGGATTTTGTATGTGATGATTTCCAAAACTTGATTAACTATGGTAATTGTGAGCGTTCCTGTTCTGTGTGTATAAACAAGGTTTGATATCTTTTGCAATGTCAATCCAGCATCCTGCATCACTGTAAAAGTAGAACAAAGCAACTATCAATACCTCAGCTCCATTCATATTATAAAATCCTAGTAATTGCTTAGAAATTATAACGATGTCACATGTCACAGCTACAATACAACTAGAATGTTTCTGGAGAAAAATTCCTGGGTGCAGCACAAGTGTTCTACAATAGGGGCCCCTAATATTTTTGAACCTGTGAATACCTTTGGAATTCTTACACAGGGTGGTGGACACAATCACAAAATGGCTGCCACTGGAGGTGACACTGACCACAAAATGGCTCCCACAAGAGGTGGAAACAGAGAGAGAGAGAGAGAGAGAGTCCCAGTGCAGGAAGAAGAGGGCTAATTTTTTAAATACATTGGCAAAGAGGAATCAGATACTAAAAAACCAACACTGTGCTGGCAGCTGCCATCAAAGCAATGTTATTTTAACCTGCACAGCCAATCAGGAACCATGCAGTGCAAGAGTCCTACCAGGCCCCACGCACTTTCTGAAAACCCTTGGCAGGTGCCAGATAAGGTGTCAGTGGACACTGTGGTGCCCATGACACCGCACTGGGAACACCCCCCTGTAAGGACTGCAGAACCTCAGCTCAGCTGTGGCCTTGCAGTGTTGTGTTGAAAATTCAGAAGCCCTTAAATATCAGGAAGCAAAATAAATATGAATTGTTTTATTATTCATGATTTTCTATCCAAGATTATGACTTTTAACATAATATGGAGACAATAATTAATTTGTTGCTGTGGACAGCTGGTGTACAGTGGTTGTTGCTTCACTGACGTAAAACCTAGCAACTGGTGGGTTATGATGCACTACTGGGTCAGCATCTGACCTACATTGGGATGCATCAGTGGCACAATAATTTCCTTTTTAAAAAAATGTTGATGAAACCTCAGTGTAAAATTATTAGCTTCAAGGCAGATCTGCACAACCATGAGAATCCTACATAGTCAGTCAGCAACAAGTGTCCTAGAGAAGGAAGTCTTTATTGAGAAAGGTTTGTTGTGGTCATCTGCACTTCTTGTGTTAGTAATGGCTGACACAGCCCCAAGCAGGACAATTATACAGAATCCAAAAAGGGGTCTGGTGAGGAATTGCATCCAATCACCAAGCCAAAGAAAAGGCACTCAAAATACTGGTTTACGGTTCCCAGGGAAAAAGCGGGAAGAATTAGAGTCAGAAAGGAGAAGAGATACATGGGCAGGCACCAGCAGTCTCCCAAGGTCAGAGCAGCTCAAAGAGTGATAAGCATGCCATGAGAAATATAACATTCCATAGACCTGACATCAAGGGTTCACTCATCCCACTTCCTGGGCAGGAGATGGCAGCATTAGCTGACATTCTGCCTCCCCAAAGTCCCAGGTTTCAGCGGGTACAATCTATTTAATTAATTAATTCATTATTGTTCACATTTTTATCCCACCTTTCCAGATAACTGGTTCAAGGTGGCTAGCAGCAATAAAATACCATCAAATGGTTTACAAATTTAAAATATAAAACAGCCTCAGAATTAAAACAACATAAACACAGCAATACTGGTGGCAATCAGAGTCTATCTATGGAAGGTACAATCTATGGAAGGTACAAAGCAATGCAGGAGCATTGATATGATCAGCAGCAACCCATTCATTATCTCCCAGCCCAAAGTCTTTCCAGTGCACTAGATAAAATAAGTGTCTATGTTCAAGTTTAGAGTCCAGAATTTGCACGATCTCATAATGGGGTTTACCATTCAGAATCAGAGGAGGAGGAATCAATTGCTGGGGCTGCCAGATATTCAGTCCGGGGTCCCGTTTCAATAAGCTGAAATGGAAAATGGGATGCAAAGATTTCAGTGACTTAGGCAGTTCAAGTTCAACAGTCACCTCATTGATCTGTTGGAGTACTTTAAACGGCCCCACATATTTCCAGCCCAATTTGTGACTGGGTAGCAGACCCCTGATGTTCTTGGTTGACAAATACACCAAATCCCTGGGCTGCAAATCCCACCCAGGCACCCTCTCCTTGTTCGCTTGCTTTTTATAGTCCATCTTGGCTTTATCCAGTGTCTTTGCTATTAAGGGCCAAGAGTCCTGTAACGTTTTCCTCCAGTCTTGAGAGTCGCCTGACCCTAGTCCAACAGGGGTGAGTTGCGGAAGGGGGTCCCTTCAAATCCACAGGAAGCCATAAAGGGAGAAACACCAGTAGAAGAATGAACCACATTATTATAACTATACTCCGCAAATGGCAATAAATCATCCCAATTATCTTGTTGATAGTTCAATAAACAGCATAAAAATTGTTCGACAACTTGATTGACTCTTTCAGTTTGGCCATCAGTCTCTGGGTGATAAGCACTGCTGAGTGCTTGTTCCACCCCCAATACTCACAATAACTCCCACCAGAAGGTGGCAATGAACTGTGATCCACGGTCGGAGATTATCTTGTATGGGATTGAGTGCAGTTTAATGATATTACTCATAAACATTTTCGCCACTGCCTTTGCTGTGGGTATTTGCTTGAATGGAATGAAATGGGCTTGTTTTGTAAACAAATCCACCACTACCCTGATCACCGTTTTCCCCTGGCTAGGGGGCAAATCTGTGATAAAGTCCATAGAGATCACCTCCCAAGGTTGGCTAGGGGTTTCTAATGGTTTCAAGAGAGCAGGGGTCCCCCCCCCCCCAGCATTTACACATCAAATAGGTTTGGCAGGACCTCACATAAGATGATATATCTCGACACATGCGTGGCCACCAGAATTGGTTTTGCAGTAAATGAAGCGTTTTCAAATATCCGAAGTGGCCCAACAGTTTAGACTCATGAGCAAAGTACATAACTTCCCTCTGGAGGGTGTCAGTGAGGGAGTTTGATTTCCCTGGGAAATGATTTCCCTGGGAAATTTCAAATAAATTGAAATTTTGAGAAAAATTCAGCCCACCAGAGCTGTTTGGCATTTAAAGTTCTATGAGTCTTAAGTGCCTCGAGGTTTTTGTGATCAGTCCAAACTTTGAATGGGGTGCGTGCCCCTTCCAACCAGTGGTGCCACATAGTCAGTGCCAGCCAAATGGCTGCAGCCTCCTTATCCCAAACCACCCACTTATGTTCAGTCTCCCCAAACTTTTGGAACACATAGGCGAGGGGGTGCAGCTTTCCATCATCCCCTTCTTGGAGGATTGCCCCCCCCCCCACATCTGATGCATCCACATGTACAATGATTTTTTTTATTTTTGTCAGGGTGCACTAAAACAGGCTCAGAGGTAAACATAGTCTTAAGAACCTCAAATGCCTTTTGGCACTCAGGGGTCCAATTAAGTTGCACACCAAGTCGTGTAGACTCTAGTCCCTTCCCCTTTGTTTTTAATAAGTCTGTGAGGGGTAGGCTATATTGGGCGAAATTTTTAATGAATGTGTGGTGAGAACTTTGCATACCAATTTCACATGCGACTCCCGATCCAGGGAGTATAAAAGGATATCATCCAGATAGCAGAGGACCCCTTTAAACAGGTGCTTGTGCAACACTTCAGTTATTAAATTTATAAAGACTCCGGGCGCCCCTTGAAGTCCAAATAGCATCACCAGGTAGTCAAACTGGCCCAGGGGTGTATTAAATGCAGTTCATCCCCCTCCCGGATACACACTCGGAAGTATGCATCCCAGAGATCTAATTTGGAGAATATTTTCCCTGGGCCACCTCCTCCAGGAGATCTTTAATTAAGGGAAGGAGGTATGCATTAGATGCTGACACCACATTCAAACCCCTATAATCCATACATCCTTCTTTTTCCTAAACAAAACAGGGGCTGCCAAAGGGGAGGTCATGGGCTGGATGAAACCCTGTGCCAAGTTCTTATCAATGAACTTGTGTAACTCCACTTTCTCAACGGGGCTCAGTGAATACAGTTTCCCTTTAGGCAGCTTGTGACTGGGCAGTAACTCAATAGTACAGTCAGTATTTCTGTGAGGGGGTAACTTATCAGCCTCAATTTCCTCAAACACCTCACTCAAGTCTCGGTATTCCAAGGGGATAGTTTCAAATTCCTCCATAACCATGCAGGTATTAATGAGGGGGGAGTGGGCACTGACCCCCACTCAGGAAGCCAGCAGTGCTCCACACACTGGGTGGTTACGAAGCACACCTTTCCTTCACTCCTCACAATGTAGGGATCGTGAGACCCCAGCCAAGGGTTTCCCAAAACCATGGGGAATTGAGCATGGGGGTTAATAACAAATGTCCTTTTTTCCCAATGCTCCCTGTCCCAACAATAAGCAGTTCAGTCTCATAATCACAGGGTTCTTTCATCTCTGAACCATCCATCTGGGTGAATCATAAAAGTTCGGCCAAACTCGACACCCCAACTCCCAGATCTGTGACTACTATTGGGCTAATAAGGTCTCTTGCACACCCCGAATCAATGAGGGCTCACACCCTAACTTGGGTACTCAGGTCCAGGTTGACCACAGTAAGAATAACATAAAGGAGGGTGGTGGTTCACAGACCAGCTGGGTAGCGTCCTTTAGAGCAGGTCCCATCCATTTCCCATTGGCTGAGCTGTCTCCACAGCTGCAACCCATTCCTGCTCCAATCGAGCTTCAAGCTGCAGGGCCTGGGGCTTTTGTGCTACGAGGGGTAGCAACCAGTGGAGTCAGAACCCCTTTGGGGGCTCCAGGCAGGCAGGACAAAGTGTAATGGCCAGCTTCTCCTCAATGCAGGCAGAGCCCCTGCCTCACTCGTAGATCCTGGAGATCTCGGTTGCTTAAGCTTGAGCTTGGGCTTGGCCAGGTTCTCAGCAGCTACTGGGGGGTTTGGGACTGGCTTCGGGACATGCATGTGGATCATCTGGAATCTGCCTTCTGCATCTTCCGCTATCCTCACCCAGGCTACCAATGATGTTTCTCACGTTTCTGAGAACTGTCTCATAGATATTGTGATTAAGGCCCTGCCGATATTGGTCAATAAACACAGCTTCTGGCCACCCCTGTATCTTAGCCGCGAACCTCTTGAAAGCATCCGAGTACCCATGCATGGAGCTGGTCCCTTGCTGCAGGGTGTGGATCCGGTTGCGAGCCTTTTCTTCTCCCATGGGGTCTTCATACTGCCATCTCAGTGCCCACATAAACTCCTTGGTACTCCGAAGTTCAGGCCCCGGCATGTTGTGGAGGCTCACGTACCAATCTGCTGCCTCCTCTCGCATCCTCGTCCCGATGTAGCCAACTTGTTCTTCCTTAGATGGGAAGAGATGGCCCCAATTCTGGAGGAACCTCCCAGTTTCGATCACAAAGAACTGAAGTTTATCGGTGTTCCCATCAAATGTAGCATCTAATAATTCCTGGGATCATCAGGGTACTACCGGCCCCGGTGCCTCACAAACAGATGAGAATGTATTAATAGGTTAGCAGATTTTCAGTCCAGTGACTCAAAATTTGTTCTACTGCTTCAGACCAACACCTGGATCTACCTTAATAAGTTAGCATTAGTGACCATGTATTCTTACTACAGGAGCATATTTTCCCTCATTTTAAAAAACCAAACTGGCACAATTTTTTATATTCTAACAGAACACTCAGCTTCAACACTGGAGAAGATGGGTCGCAAACAAGAGGAGGAGGGCAGTTCCTGGAAGAAACAAACCAACAATATCAGGAAAACATTCATTTTCATGGAAGCACTTGGATCGTAAGTAGATTTTGTTTGTTTTTAAAACATTCATATTCCACCAGTGCTTGAGTTTCTTTTTAACACAGCATAAGCAATAAAACAATAAAAAACAGAAAGTAAGAAGCAAATCAATATTAGCAGCAACAAAGGGACACAGTGTCTGTAAGCCTTGGAAGAGGTAGACCCAAAGAACATCAGCCAGCCACTGGACTCATATGGAAAGAGGCAATCTCTGAGATATGTGGGTTCTAGGCCAGGAAGGGCTTTAATTTTGAATTGGAATTGGAAGCTAATTGATAGTCGGTGCCATTGCTCTGGATTATAACAAGTATGTTCCCATTCCCCAACATCCATCAGCTCAAAATAAAAGTACAGGGGTCCATGAGAGACAATAGAAGAATGAGTGAGTGTGTACATAATATGTGAGAGAGACAAGTCTGAGGGACTTATTGACCAATACAGAACAAGCTACTCAGCATAAACAAAACCAGGACTGACTTTACAAAGAACATCTTGGTTGTGAATTACAGAACAGCAAATTAGGGGAAACAGGTAAAACTCAATTTCATTTTGGCTGTAGTGGATTATGTATGGGGTGGAGAAAGTAGATTGAGGTCATGATCAGACGGCTCTTTTGAACTGACCCAGGCATGAGTGCCTGGTGGATTTAAAGGGCACGTCCAAACAGGGACATCTGGTAAACATGCTACTGCCATGATCAGTCTGTCAATCCCCACCAGGGAACCGTACTAAAAAGATAATGGTGACAGTCTGGTCTAAGGCTTACCAATGGGACAATGGTGGACTTTCCCCCATCTGGTTGTTCCAGTGAGGAATCAGCCTGTTGGGGTGGTCTGACTCCAGACCAACCCAAATGGCTACCATTTAAAAAAATTCTTAGCAGTATGCACATAAATGCGTAAACGAGCGATGGCCACAGAGCTCCGCTCAAACGTCCCAGACAATTTCATGTTTCTGAAGAGCCCATGAAACTTATGAACTTTTTAAATTCAAATGGTACCTAGAGGAAGGTACCACCAGCAGCGCTTTTAACATTCAAGTCCATACATGTGCGGGAAAACAAGTATATGGTGAGGCACATATGCGCATGTGCAAACAGAATTTTTTTTAAAAAAACCTGACCACACAGCTTTTTCAGGTGGACGTCATCTAGACAATCCACCATGGAGTCTGCATGGTAAGGCAATTCACAGGGGAGCTTTCTGGTTGTGCAACACTGGATTTAAAAGATCGGGATCAAAGTAGAGCCAGGCCAATGGCGGGATTAGCTGACCATCTGAACGGGACCTGAGAGAACTTTTTCTTCCATAATTCTAGAACTCAGAGACACTCAATGATGTTCATAGATAATAGATTCAGGGTGCATAAAGGGGGGTTGTTTTTTATTCAACAGGTAATTAAATTATGATTTGGTGCCACTGAATTCACTGTCATAGGTGGCTTTAAAGACAGAATCATGGAGGACAGATTTATCAATGGCTACTAGCTATAATGACTACAGGGAACCTCCATCACTGTCTGCCAGTGTTAGGAAGCAACACTGGGGGAAGGCACTGGCATCTATGCCCTGTTTGTTGGCTCTCCACAATGGCTATTGTTTGGCCACTGTGTGAAACAGGATGTTGAACTAGATGGACCAGTGTTTGATCTAGCAAAGAACTTCTTATGTACCTATGTAGTAGATGCCTAACTACTCCAGCTCTGGTTTAGTGGGATGCTTTTGACATCCGAGGAACAGGGAAGAGTACTAAGAAAATAAAGAACATCTTTCCAGAATAAGAGATAGTGGTAGGCTTTATCCAAGATATGCCATCTGAGATGTTGATCATCCCATCTGCTGATAATCCCATCTATATTCTCATGAAACTTTTTCACCCATGATTAAAGAGTTTACAAACAGCCACTTCCATGCAGCCAGTTTTTACAAACTGAAAGAATGGAATGACGATAAAGTGCCGCAGATATCAAACACAGGCATGCATGGACCAACAGGTGGCACATATTTTCTTGACTGTTAACTTCTGTGTTATTTACACTGCTAAAATTTTCTGAAGATTTATTCAGTATTTATCACTACAAAACTACATTGCTATATCATAGAATCATAGAGATGGAAGGAACCTCCAGGGTCACCTAGTCCAACCCCCTGCACAATGCAGGAAATTCACAAATACCTCCCCCCACCACATTCCCAGTGACTGCTGTTCCATGCCCAGAAGATGACAAAGAATCTCCCGGATCTCCAGCCAAACTGACCTGGAGAAAAATTGCTTCCTGACCCCAAAGTGGCAATCAGCATTTCCCTGGGTGTGTAAGAAAGGGCCACAAGAACTAAGCACTGATGCAACCCTTCCTGCCTTCCCTTTCACGATCTGTCTAAGTTCACAGAATCAGCATTGCTGGTCACACTGCTGTTTGCATGGCAACTGCTAAAGCATCTTCATGGGACCACGAGGCAGCCAAGGTACTTAATTTAAGCTATAGTGAACCTCTGAAAAAAGAGAGTTTTTAACCTGTGAGTTGTCACTGAGAATTCCTCTTTATACACTTTTAACTGTACTTGTTGATAGGGCAGAGCTATTAAAATGCTACTGTTGAGTGGCTCTGATGAAACAAAAGAGCAATGCACAAGCCAAGCAAGAAGTTGTGCTACCTCTTGAGACAGAACTACATGTTTCCTGTAGTGAAAGATTCTATAATTATGAGACATTACGTTATATTTAACACTGTTAAGGAACTGGTAATTAGAAGACTTGCCTTAAGCTCACAAACCCTAGTGTCCTTGAAAATGGCTTAGAGACTGCTGTACAAGACATTTGAATTGTTCTTCATACTGAAGTTATTTTAAGCCATCTCTCATTACTTTGGTATCTGTCTGTGGACCCAGAAATATTATAGGAGACAGGAGTTGTAGTTGTTGTTTTTAACAAAATACAGACATGGGGACTGACGAAATACAGACATCTCCCTAACAAAAATCACCATCTTAGTTTGACTTGGATAGCCGGATCCCATCAGAACTCAGAAGTTATGTAGAGTTGGCCCTGTTCAGTAGTATTTGGATGGGAGACCACCAAGGCATACCAGGGTCAGTATGCAGAGGCAAGCACCTCAGAACGTCTCTTGGGTTGAAAACCCTGTGGGGTTACTGTAAATCAGCTGTGACTTGATGGCAATATATATTTATATATACACCCATGAGTACCTGTACAGTATAAGTACTGGGGGGGGGGGGGGTGTTAAAAAACAGCTCAAAGGTGATAAGTTTATGAAGTGCACACACATGCAAATGAGAAGGGTTATATATCCACAGTGCTGGTTTGGCCCTTTATGTAACGGCCCTCATTGCATCATCAAAAAAACCCCAAACACATGGAAATCCACTGAATCTATAGTTCCACTTTTAGGGTTTCATTTTTAATTATAAGAGACAAGGTTTTTAAAGAACTGTGACCATTTATCATTCCCTTCTCTGCATAACAGCTACATAAACACAATGAATGTCCTTACGTTGCCCTGCCTCACCTTCATCTCATTGGCTGTTGGCCATGGGACAGGGCCATGTGCAGAGTGATGATGTCACATCAGCCCTTGTTCCAATCTAGTTTTTACAAGGAACCACACAGAGATGCAGATTATTGCCTTTGGTGAGGAACACTTCCTCTACAAGTTCCAACACCAGGCCTGCACCCATCGTGCCTTCCTACTGAAGCCTTTATGCAGTCATTTGACTTGCTGTTCTCCTCCCATTCCATTCTGTTTGACAAACAACATCATTGTGTTTTCTAAGAACTTCTGCCCTGTTTAGCAGCTGCCCCAGTTGCTTGATTATGATTACATGGCTGAGTGGTCAAAAAGATTTCTCCTTCACACTTTACATCCTCTTTAATTCTGCCTTGGCAGTCAAGTGACTCTAATATTGCACCACGACTGTCATTTTCTCCTTCCTCACGCCTCTGAGGGGTCTGCTTATCTTCTCAATTATCCCTCCATAGCAAGACTCACTTTGTGAATAATGGATTTTTAAAAACACTTGAATGAGTAATGGATTTTAAAAAACACTTTACTCACTTTGTCGATTTGCATTTTTCTAGCACAGCTTTTGCTCTCATAAAAACCTGAAAGAAGCGCTGAAAATATATGAAAATGAGCCCCCTTTCAGAAATTATAATATTTCAAGTCATCCATGCATCTTCATTATATATATATATATATATATATATATATATATATATTAATGACCAACAGTTTTAGACCGGACATGTCATAAGGAAAAAATAACATTCATGCAGGTGAAAGTTATTCATTATTTTGAAATATTTGCTTACAGAAAGGGTACAAATTTGCTTGACATTTAAAAGCTCATATTCTTTCTGACTAATCATAACAATGTTTGTTAGTGAACATTAGAAAATGTACCCACTGATGTATAAGATTGCCACCTCTGGGTTGGGAAATACCTGGAGTTTTTCGGGGTGGAGTCTGGGGAAGATGGGACTTCAGGAAGGGAGAAACCTCATCATGGTACAATGACACAGAGTCCAGCTCCAAAACAGCCATTTTATCCAGGGGAGCTGATCTCTGACATCTGGAGATCAACTGTAGTATCAGATCTCCAGGCCCCACCTGGATGTTGGCACCCTTATGTAGCAAATGTCAGACTGACATATGGGAGGTGAAATTTGAACAAGGTATATTATATCTCCACTTTTAATTTTGCAGTGTAGATGACTAGAGATTTATTTTTAAAGAATAAAAACTGGGACTTCAGATGTTGCAGCAATCGATCATGCTAGTGAGCAATAGCACAATAATTAGTGCGAAATAGAACAACAGCAATTTTTAAAAATCATAAAACCCTCTAGTGTTGTGGTGGAGAAATGGTAACCACAGCTGTATCAAAGCTGATTGTTAGAAAGGAATACAGAAGAAGAAAAAGCGTTGATTTTATATCCCACTTTTCTCTACTCTAAGGAGTCTCAAAGCAGCTTATGGTAGCCTTCGCTTCCTCTCCACAACAGACACCTTGTGAGGAAGGTGGGGGCTGAGAGAGTTCTGAGAGAACAGCTCTGAGACAATTTGTGACTGGCCCAAGGTCAGCTAGCAGGCTTCATGTGGAGGAGTGGGGAATCAAACCCAGTTCTCCAGAATAGAGTTCACGGCTCTTAACCACTACACCAGTAGTGGGCAAACTGTGGCTCGGGAGCCGCATGCGGCTCTTTCACATATATTATGTGGTTCCCGGCAGGGTGGCTGGGGAAGCTAAGTATCATTAGCAAACAAATATCATTGGACAAATTAATATCATTATCAATATCTGCTTTTACCCCTTTTGTTATTATTTTTGGCAGTCTCATTTAATGTTAATAAAAAGCAAATTTGCTTATTTCCCAATAAAAGCAGGTAATATTTGTTCATGTCTTGTAGCTCTCAAACATCTGATGTTTATTCTATGCGGCTCTTACATTAAGCAAGTTTGACCACCCCTGTTCTAGGTGGTTCTTACACTGAGCAAGTTTGCCCACCCCTGCACTACACCACAATGGCTGTTAGGGAAGCAATCTGCTAAACAACCGTGAATGGTCAATAAACAGTCTAGTGGAAAATTGGCTCCCTATTCACCACTGGCAAACAGGATCCCTTCACTTGCAGTTCAGTCCTAAACAGCATTACACTGCTCTAAGTCCAGTGAATCTGTTTAAGATCACCCTGTTGCTTCAGAAGCCAGCACAGAGCAGGACAGTGCAGAGTAACTGCAATGCCAGGAAGAGCTTCCAAGACTGGCATGGGAAGCAAGTGAACACTGGTATGAGAATAAATTGTATTTACCCTATTTTTTTTCATGAAATATTGTAGGATAGGCAAATCTGGACCGTAGATGGTCTACTAGTTATCCAAATCTGTTAGTTAAGAGGAACTTTAATCTCCTGCCACCCTTTCCATAGCTAACTGAAGAATGGAGAGGGGGCTGCTAAAAACAGTTTCAACATCAGGTACCATCCCCTCCTGTCACAAAAAGTGTCAAAGTGGCAAAAAGAGGAAAAGAGCTTGAGCAGAGCTGACATAAATGCAACAGAAGCTTGGGGTTATGCGTGTCATTGTGAACTGGAAAACAAATGCCAAATTTGAATTGGCTTGGTTTGAAACTGAGACATAGCTGAATTTGAACAGAGCTAGGGCTCTGGTTATGAAAGGACAGAGGAAGTCCTGTTCCTTTAAATCCTGCTAATTATATATAACATTATGTCTGCCTTGTTCTCTCATGCTTTTATGCACATGGGGTCCTTGGCTTGTGATGCAGCCATGGTTAGTCAGCCCTAGGGATGAGATCAGATTTGCAGAGCCAGAACCCTGCTGCGCAGTATAGGAGGAGAGCTGGTAAGAGCTTTTGTTTCCTCTGTGCCAGCTTGTTGATTCAAGTAGACTAAATGTGGGGCTGTAATTATCTTAAACTGTTTAGGAATGAAACATGGAACAGATGCCATAGCATCTGATCTGGGGGCTGATGATTTCCTACTGTCTTGAATGGCGAGGAAAGATACAGCTAGAAATTCTGTTCCCCTCCCAATGCAGTGGGTGTTTTCAGTGGGGAAGTGTGATTAGGTAGTGCAGATAAGGGAATAAAAATAACGTGAAAACCAGAGACGGAACAAGCAGCATTGCACCAAAAACTTTGACAACTACGATGAGTCATCTTCTGCATGTCCACAGGTAGACTTTACAAGCATGGGATCTGCTGTGTAGGGAAGTTTAATATCCAAGGGCTGCAGTCCTATGTATATCTATTTACTAGTAGCTCTTTGCTATTTAACTCTCCTTTAATTTTTTTAAAATACATACATGGCAGATCTCTGTTCTTTGTGGATGCATAGGAAAGCTAAAAACAGATGAGCATCATTTTGCAAATGTCCAGAAGCCAAACAGAAACTGACATGGTTCTAGTTGTAGGGTTGGATTCCATGGAACTTTTCTACTGATGGAAAGATTTCTTTTAGTGGAGCAAGTTTTCTCACCTTCCCCCTCGTACTGCAGCCCCAAATGCCCGTGAAATGCTGTTCTTGCCCACCAGAAGCAGCATTTCAGTAGGCATTTGGGGATTGTGGCTGAAGGCTAGGGGACAAGAAGGTCATGCTTCATAAGTGAAAATCCTTCTGGTAGTATAAACTCTCTGTGGGATCCAAGCCATGGTGTCTAGCATAGTTCTAAACAGAAGTATTAATGTAATTACAAGGGGTCCTATTTCAAGCCTCAAAAGTACTCTAAGGCTGCGGTCACACTGGAGGCTTGGGGCAATCTGGTGGGGCCTCTAATTGCAGTGGTTTAAATCATCGCAGGAAGGCGTGTCCAGATCACACACCCTGAAGTGACCTCACTGCGTGCTTGCCCTGTGGCCAGCTATTCAGATTATTGCTGTGGGGCAACCACAAGGGGATGGTCGGGTGGCTTCTTTTTAAAGAAGAGGGGAGAGAGCCCACAAATGTTGCTAAATATTGCCACTAATCTAATAAATAATAAATAACCAGGTACTTCCTATCCCCCCACCACCACCCTACCTACAAATAGCCTGGTGGAGATGAAATATATTGATTATTACATACATTGACTCATGGTAGAAAGGAGGCTCTGGAAAATTCTAACCACAGCAGCAGAAATGCCCTTGAAGCAGTCTCTCTTCAGCTGAGCTGCTATTCAAGTGGTGAGAATTAATCACTATTAACCTGCTAAGACGGACAGCAGTACCACAGGTGGCCACGTGTTTTGCTGCCTGTGCAAAACCTTTTAACAAGATTGCCAGCTTTAGCAAGTTAAAAATACATTTCCTCCCATAGAACTGAGTTCTTCGATAAACAGGATGGGATGTTCATCTGTCAGATCTTAATTAAGTCTTTATTGGTCTAAGTCCGTTGTGCAAGAAGTGGACAGCTAAGGTCACAGGCCAAAAGAGAAGTTTCTCCAGAGGCTGAGTTTAACTGATGGTTTCCCATTTGTGATCCAGAGCATTGATTAACCTACAGATATATAAGCCACACAGACGGGCAGCTTGGCTGCAGCATAAAATAATGCTTGCTTCTCCACTATTGTCACTCCACTCCCTTTGGGTTGCAATATATCTTGGTGATTCATTGAAGCTGTCATAATCTACAAAGCAAGCTTAGACTTGATTCTAAAATGTTACCCATACCTGATGCAGAATTTAGAAAATGTGCAAGCCTAAATTTGGCAGTCATAGCATGCGTTCAGACGGGCAGCTAATCCCACCATTGGCCCAGGTCTAATTTGATCCTGATCTTTTTTTAATCCAGTGTTACACAACCAGACAGCTCCCCTGTGAATTGCCTTACTGCGTGTGGACTCCATGGTGGATTGTCTAGATGGTGTCCAGCTGAAGGAGCTGCGTGGTTGGGGGGGGGGGGTTAATTCTGTTTGCGCATGCGCATATGTGCCTCACCGTGTAGTTGTTTTTTCATGTATGTGTGGAATTGAATGGTAAAAGCACCGCCAGTGGTACCATTTCAATTAACAAAGTTCATATTTCACGGGCCATTCAGAAACATGAAATTGTCCAGAATGTTTGAGCGGAGATCTGCGACCATCACACGTTTATGCGTTTATCGCTAAAAAAATTTTTTAAATGGTGGCTGTTCAGGATGGTCTGATTGCGCGCTGGAACGATCAGATGGAGGAAAGTCTGCCATTGGCCCATCTGCAAGCATTAGCCCAGACTTTCACCGGTATCTTTAAAGTACAGCTTCTTGGCAGGGCTCAATGGGCTGATCACGGAAGCAGCACCTTTCCCAGATGTCGCTGTCTGGATGTTCCCTTCAAATCCGCCAGGCACTCATGCCTGGGTCAGATCTAAAGACCCGTCTGATCGCAATCTAAGAGAACAATCATATGCAGGGCTACTCAGAAGTAAGTCCCATTTTATCCAGAGGGTCATACTCCCAGGAAAGTGTTTTTAGGATTGCAGCCTCAGTTTAGCTGGTTACTTTCTTCACTTTGCCTCTGGCGTCCATGATGGCTTACTGCCAAAGCTCTCATAATAGACTTCCTGCAGATGACTAGCAACACACAGTTATTTCAGGGAAGACTCATAGTAAGAAATGCAACTAGTGTGTCATGGAGGTACCCTGAAATATCAGGAGAGGGCTATGACTAGACAAGGGGGGGCATTACAAGATATTACATTTTAATATTTAATAATTTTAAATAATGTTGAATGGATGCTTATTTTCAAATTTCATGTGCTACTGAATCATCCTAATGGCTTTGCACTCAATGAAGACTTGAAGTTCTTTGAGCCAGTTTAAGTCTTACTGAAAGTGCTGCCTCCATGTTCTTCTCTGTGACAAACAATTCTGTGGTGCAACCAGATTGCCTTACTACATATACTTGCTTTCCCAATTGGTGCATTTATACTACATATTTTATACAATAGACATGGTTACTGAAAGTGTACCTATATGCTATGCAACAACCTGTAAGGGGGCAGTACATCCTTCCCCTTTTAACAGAGGCTTGGTCACATTCAGACAGGTCTTTAGATCTGACCCAGACACGAATGCCTGGTGGATTTAAAGGGAACAATCAGACAGTGACATCTGGGAAAGGTGCTGCTTCCATCATCAGCCCGTTGAGCCCTGCCAGGGTGCCATACTTTAAAGATACTGGTGAAAGTCCAGGCTAATGCTTGCTGATGGGCCAGTGGTGGACTTTCCCCCATCTGATCGTTCCAGCGCTCAATCAGCCCGTTGGGATGGTCTGACTCCAGACCATCCCGAATGTCTGCCATTTTTAAAAATACTCTTAGCAAGATGCACATAAACACATAAACGTGCAACAGCCACAGAGCTCTGCTCAAGCGTTTTGGATTATTTCATGTTTCTGAATGGCCCGTGAAATTTATGAACTTTGTTAATTGACATAATACCTAGGGGGAGGATAAGGTAGGTCTTTCCCCATATCAAGTAGTCCCTCCACTAAGCTTTAACCATTCAATTTCATGCATGTGCAGGAAAACAAGTATACGATGAGGCACATGTATGCATGCGTAAACAGAATGTTTTTAAAAAAAAAAAAAAAAAACCTGACCGCACGGCTCCTTCAGTTGGACGCCATCTAGACAATTTACCATGGAGTCCAAGCATGGTAAGGCAATTCATGGGGGAGCTTTCTGGTTGTGCAACAGCAGATAAAAAAGATCGGGACCAAATTAGAGCTGGGCCAATGGTGGGATTAGCTGCCCATCTGAACGCAGCCTTCATGAGATTTTATTTGCAAGATGATGATGTGCTATGAAAAGCTTCAACTGCTCAGCAAGACTTTTTTTTCTCCAGGTTGTTGGCAACCCTATACACAGCACACACACACACACAAACTGTGGGTACAATATTCACATATCTGTAAATACTGGGACATGCATCTTAAGAAACCTGTTTGGGTTGGATGTGCATGGGTGTCTAAAGGTTTCTGTGTGTGTGTGTGTGTGTGTGTGTGTGTGTGTTTCATTCTGTATGGTTTTGATGCATACATGCATCAATTGTGTTTGCCAAATGAATTGTGAGGCTGCCATCAACACTTAAGATTCAGTGCCCAACAATATTTATTGCAGCAATTCATCCAGTTCATGAATTCATGCAATTAATCTGCAACCACACAAACTTAGAACTGACAAGGTACTCATTAGGGAGACTAAATATAAATGGCAACATTTACGATGAGATCATGGTAGATAGCTATGGCACTGGCACTAACAGTGAAGGAAAATGTCAGCACATTTATCACAGCATATAGGCTATATTTCATTAGAGATTATTTTTTAAAAGGAGCTTCAAGAAACCCTAACAGTGACTTGAATGCAAGTGAAACTGGAAATGCTCCAAAGTGAAACTGGAAATGCTCCAAAGATAGCTTGGCTTAGGCTGCATCTTGGCGTATGTGGGACACAAAAGCATTACTTGAATAGTAATGCTGAATTGCCAAGTTATTAAGAGGATGCAGCATCTTAACTTCTTAATTTATAGGCCAATAATTATTCTTTATTATCACCCTGCTAATTTTGGTGCACCTTAGTAGTTACCTTGCGTTCTCTCAGCAGAGAAATGAATATCACTTGGGTATCTACATCCTAGTATACAATATCTGTCAGGGTCAAACTAAACATGACATTTTTCTAGGACTCACCCAGACCCAACTCTTGTGCTATTACAGTCAAAAGGCAGCTGCTGGAAACTAAATTCCCACCAAGCACCGCAGGGGCCTAGGGCAAATGATGCCCCTTGGAGCTGTTTGGGATTAGAAAAACAGTGGGGTGGGGAGGCTGAAGCCCTTTCTTCCCATGTGCTGTGGCCCCAATTGGACATCTGAGGTGCTTGGGAATGCCCAGCAGTTGCCAACTGACTGTAAAAGCATGAGAGGGAAAATGCCACATCAAATTTAGCTCTAAGGGTTCTGGGTGTGGTTGCCACAACCTGGGGGGAAAATGTCTTGCCCCTTTAAGAGAAGATTAATTTGTGGAAATGAGCCACTGAAGTATTTCATGACATAAAGGTAAATAATATCATCTGGTAAATATCATCTCATTAAGCCTATGTTAAAGGTGCAGAACAGTTTTTTTTCTCTTTCTCTAGGTTATTTGCATCCCTAATTCCAAAAAGTTAGCAATACTTCAGCAATATCTTCAATTTGTATGCATGTATATTGTGCCCATGTTTTGTGTATTTTTCTTGGCTGTTTATGTACCCCCCTTTTTTTTGCCAAATGCCCATTTATTAGAGTATGACCACCTTACACTGAATAAGAATATCCATCTACCTAACTTAGGTTGTGGTCAGACGGTGTGATTATCGCGCTGTTGACACGCCTCAAATATTACTCGGGTTTATTTATTCCACAGTGACATGATCAGACACCCCATGGTCTGCCCTCCAGACACTCGCCAGTGCGCAAGGTTTTTTTTTAAAAAAATTCTCACTTGCACATGCACATAAGTGTTTATTTGTTGACTTCCATGTCTGCACACTGATTTAATGGGAGCATGCATTTGTGCGCCTATGCACTTATGCGTATATGTGCATATGCACATATCGCTAACTGCTTTTTAAAAAGGGCACCATAAGTGAAGCCAGCAAGGGGGTTCACTTCATGCTGGAGTCATCAGACATCTGGAAATGTGCGGTGATAACAATAGCTTCCACAAAATATGGACTTTCTCTGGTGTCACGAAAGTCAGCAGTGACTGCAATGCGGGGATACAGTGACTGCAATGCGGGATACCTCCTCTGACATCTGGATGCAGTTTTTTAAACTGAAGGGGAGAAGTGGCAACACTGGATCAAGAAGCCTGTCTGATTGCAACCTTAGTATTTTCTATTCTGGCAGTGGCTTTCAGACAGAAAAAAAACATTCCTAAGACATGGTGCCTGAGTTCTAACTAGAGGTGACGGGGACTGAACTCTAGTCTGTCCATTAAATGCAGTGGGAGTATTCTAACTTCCATTGCCTCTTCCGGTCCCATACACTAGTAGCGGTTGCCATGGTACCAGTGTAATTTTATGTGGGTGTCACAGTGATGTTATAATAGCCTAGAGTCACCGACAGTGGGGTATCTTTAAGAAGAGATTTGTCATTTGTTGGCAAAGAAAAAAATCTCATGTATCAACACGTGCAAGTTGTTCTGGCAGGTTATATTGCTCTGCATCATAAGTATTGCTGGGATTGTGTGTTTCACATCACTACTGCACCCTGTTAGTTGAATTCGATTTGTCATATGTTTCACTTCTATTATTCCCCCTTTCCTTTCCTGCCTTCCTTTTCTCATCCAAAGACATAGAACCTCTAGGGTCATGCATATATTTGAGTTAATTATTATACTGACAACCGATTATATCCTTGCACTCCATTTTTTAAACTTTTGTTCTTCTAAAATGAGCACAGATATGGGACTACTGTAGGTTTTGATGTTTTAGATGATCTGCAGGATTACTTTGGAGGCAGAGTTGTTGTAAAGTGTTGGACTAAGAGTGGGGGAATCAGTGTTCCAGTCCCCACTCAGCCATGAAACTCACTGAGTGACCTTCAGCCAGTCACTCTCTCTTCAGGTACTTGACAGAGCTATTAGAAGGGTAATAGGAAGGAAAAAGCACACGTCATTCTCAGTTACTCAAAGGAAGGATGTGTTTAAATATTCTCTCATTTGAGATGCTAAACTTTTGCATGGGGATAATTCAAATTTTTTGCTGCTCTAGATAAGCAAAATGAAGTGACACTGTATCCATGAAAAAAGGATGCCCCAGGATTCCTTGCATTTGTTGCAAAGGATTCCTTTGTGCATGTTTTAGCTTATGCAAGGAATATGCCTTGGCAGAAGCAGTGCAAGAAAACCTAGATAGATGTGTTGTGCCTGGTGAACTTGGGGTACCTCTAGAGTTATGCAATCCCAGTTGATATAGAGAAATGACCTGAGAGTATCAAGACAAAAATATCAAATACCTTTTTCACTGTGCCAGAAGAGCTAAGGATACTGCCAAATCCATCCTAGTTATCTTTAGTATCCTTAATCTGGAGGCCTCTGGATGTAGCAATGGCCACTAGCATGGATGGCTTTATAATTGAGATCAGTCGTATTCTTAGAGGATACATCCATCAGAAGCTGACTAAATGAAACTTCTGTGTCCAGAGGCAGTAAACCTCTGGATTTCAGTTTAGGAGGCAACATCAGGGGGAGTCTTTGTGCCCTGAAGATTGGCCCTCCAAAGGCAACTGGTTAGCCACTACATAAAACTGTGTACTAGTTGGACCACTGGTCTGTTCCAGCATGGTATCTTTTTATGTTCTCTTAGTCTGCAGTTCTAGCACTCAGCCCACATATCAATTGCTGATCAACACTGCAATTATCTTTCAAAATTTCCAAAACAATCACAAGATCAAATCCCCTGGGATATTTATGCAATTAATATACTGAATTTGCTGCCAAATCCTCAAGTCTAATTACTAATGCCATCTGCTTCTGAAAGGCGTTGTTATTAGTATGTTTGTTGGCTATTTGCATTACTGCCTTTTCTACATGCATTCTACTTACTAGTTAAACCAAGCTTCCTTCCAACTTTTGCTTTCTTCACAGAGGAGCCTTTTCAGAAGTTTTCCTGGTGAAGCAGAGAGCAACCGGCAAGCTCTATGCTTTAAAATGCATTAAAAAGTCACCGGTCACCCGAGAGAGCAACCTGGAAAATGAAATAGCTGTGCTGAAGAAGTGAGTACATTAAAACATAGCCAGCGACAACCACCACCATCTCCAGAGGCCCACTACAAAGCAAAAATGCTATGTCATCAGAGGCATTAAGAAGCCACAGCTGACATATGGATGTTTGATTAATGATTTAATCCACAATAGGACAGAATGTTTTAAATATATTCTTCTATATATTCTTCCTATCCATTCTAGCTATATTTGCAATCCCAGGCCCTAAAGAAACACAGCAGAAGTTGAAATGTAAATGAGACCTCAGTCCCAAAGCAACTGCATTGCAGTGTATGGCACATGCCGTGCCAGGCGAAAGAAAATAGTTTGCTGCCAGAGTTGTCAATGCAGGGGACAAAGGATGTGCTCTAGGTCACATTTACAAGGGAGTAAGTACCATCGAGCCAGCATGGTGCAGTGGTTAAGAGCAGTGGACTCTAATCTGGGAAACCGGATTCAGTTCCCCACTCCTCCTCCACATGAAACCTGCTGGGTTAATTTGGACCAGTCACAATTCTCCCAGAATTCTCTCAGCCCCACATACATTACAAGGTGCCTGTTGTGGGGAGGGGAAAGGAAGGCAATTTTAGGCTGCTTTGAGACTCCTTAAGGTAGATAAAAGCCAACTCTCCTCTTCCTCCTCCTCCTTGATTTACTTCTGAGTAAACAAACATTGGGTTGGACTTTATCTTTTCCAAGAGTAAACATACAGCAGCCTTAAACTGATTTATAGTAGTCATCTATGGGAGTTATAAGTCTGTAGTAGTCCATGAATCTCTTACAGAGTATTCTTATGATCTTCACCAGCTACAGTTCCCATTATTCTATGAGGGAAACCATTAAAGTTAATCTCCCTTTTATATATAATTGTGTTTTCGGGTGGCACTTTGCTGAACACTCCATGCACTCTCAAATCAGTTGGCTCCTTGATGTGTCACTCAGAAGCTGTCCCTATCCACTGGCTGTGTTGCCTGAGTCTCGCCTCCTACATTCTAAACAGTTTGCTGTTCCTCTCACCCCCAAAGCCAATCTGAACACAGAGGTCATTTGCATATGCGGCCTGATTGGCCTTTGCCTCTAACATTCTAAAGAGTTTGCTATTGCTGTTGGGAGCCATTGAATGAGTCCTGAAGTAAAATACATATCCCAATCTTCCCTTAAATGGTCACTGGAGTCAGCTAGGGATATTTTGGGGAGGGGGCCTGGGGGGGTACCAGTTAATTAAATCAAAGTTAATTAGTGAAACTCCTTAGAAGCCAGCCTTCTTCTAAGGCAGCCCTGCACCCCCACCAAACTCCAGGGCACACCCACCAGACTCCAGGGCAAGTGAGGGTAATGCCCAGCAGCCACAGCTTCCTCTCTCCCCTGGAACACTGCATACCTGTTCAAGTTGTGAAGCTAGACAGGGAGAAGCAGGCAGTGGGCAGCAGCAGCAGCATCCAAAAGGGGGATTTGGAGGGAAGGGGGGAGAAAGAGATCTGATGGTGGGAGTAGGAAGAGGCAGGAGGACACTCTCCCCAGCCCACTCACTTGGGCTAGCCCAGCAAGCCCACCTGCCTGCCCACCCACCACACCACCGAGCAAGCCAGGCACCTCCTGGTGCTGGAACTGTTGCCACCTCCGCCGCCGCTTTTCTGGATGTTGCTGGCTGGGAGTGGAGCGAGGCTGGTGGGGAACCATCCAAGGTGCTCAGCTGTCTGGCAGCCAGGTTGGAGGCAGCACAGCACAGGCAGCAAGTTGAGGTACTTTGGTTCTAGCCTGGGAAGAAGGGGCCCAGAAGAAATGCTAGGGGGCCAGGCCCTGTGGGCCCCATGTTAGCTATGGGCCTGACTGGAGTTGCCAATCTCCCTGTGGGGCCTGAAGATCTCCCAGAAATTACTGTGTTCCCCAGCCACAGCAAATCATTTCCCCTACAGAAAATTTCCCAGCTATTACAACTGAGCTCCAGATGACCAAGATCAGTTCTCCTGGAGACAATGGCTGTTTTGGGCAGTGAACTCTATGGCATTATACCCTGCTGAAGTCCGCACCCCAAACCTGTGCCTCCCCAGGCTCTGCCCCTCAAATCTACAGGTATCTCCCAACCCAGAGTTGGCAACTCTGTACCTGGCTATGGAACCACTTTCCAGACCCTTGGAACCCAGAAGACATGGCATAGGAGGAGGTGCTTTTCTACCTTAGCTGCCACTGCATAACCCCAAATCAACATAAGTCAGGGGTGGAGGGAACGATACCTGTTACCATGAGGCTGTCCTCCCATACTACCCACTTGGGGCAGCAAAAGGACTTGAGACAGCCCTGCCTTATAGCCAAGCAGAAGGAAATAAGCATGGCTTGCCTCCCTCTATTTTCCTCTTCCCTCTGCCGCCCCACCAGCCACAGCTGGGACACTTACCTGGAGCTTCCTTCTAGAGCCTGTTGTATTTCTTCCCACAATGGGCCTTACTCCTAGTTTAATATAAAGCCTATATAGGTTTCTAGTGTAAGGTTTTCCAAAACAGAATGGGCAACTGCTTTTCTTCAACTTCTTATTTCCAAGAGTTTTGTTTTGATTTGTTTTGTTTTCTTGACTGAGAGTCCATCTACACATTGCAAAGGCCTCATGTTTGTTGGGGGAAAATGCAGTGGAAGTTTTGTTCCTCCCTGACACACACACCATCTCTATTCTGTTTGTACTCACAGCACACAGGGAGAAATGGCTGCAGCCTACCCCACCCCCACAGTTTTTGCAGTCTCAAACCACCCTATGGAGTAGCACATTACTCACATGGCTGCACACAGGTTTCACAGCAGAGGGAAGAATAGCTCCATGCTGCAGTTTGAGAACGTGAAAATAGCAGGGGGGAGACTCCATCCATTTCTCCCTGCATGCTGGGGTCACAAACAGAAAAGAGCCAGAGTGTGTTTGGGAGGCACAAAATTTCCATTGCATGTGTGAGGCAAAATCTTTTTGTTGTTCCCCAACAACCAAGAGAATGTTGTAATGTGTAGATGGAGCCTAAGCCAACTTGCTATGTGAATAGCTCAGCACAATGTTATTCTTATGGGCACAGATCAATAGCACACCTGCTGTTCAACTGCTTAGAAGTTGATAAGATTTATGATGTATGAATTAGGGCCAGTGACAATACAATCAAAATGAAATCACCATGTTCAGAGTCAGGAGTCCTCTGATTAGTATTATGGTGGAGGCAAAAAAAACCCAGCAGACAGTGATCCAGCAAGTTCTATGAAGTCTGAAAAACTTTGAGAGAAAGAAGAAAACATTTTCTTTTCTGTCATTAACGAGAACAGTGTGAATAAACAAGAATGCCATACTCTTCAGCGACTAAGACTATAACATACATAACATAACAGATAATCTGACCAGTATCCTCCCACGAACAATGCGGTTGCTGAACTGGAGAAACATTTTGTAATTTCCTTTTTTCCCCGAGTGTCTTCAGTTAGGGTTACAAGATGGGAAGTACATTCTCTTTCTTTTGGAAGTTCAAGCAAGTTTTTTTTTTGTTGTGGTTGTTTGTTCATTGAATGGTCATAAGTGTTTGGAAAAAATGTGTTTCTCCATCCTGTGTAAAACAGAATTTATACACTGAAATGATAGAATGTCTGAGAATAAAAATAATATATCATGGGGGGGGGATTGTTTTTAATTTGTTACTTTCTGACATCACTGAGAGCCATTTCTCTCTTGTTGCAGAATAAAGCATGAAAACATAGTAACTCTGGAAGACATTTACGAAAGCTCAACCCACTATTATCTGGTCATGCAACTGTAAGTAGCAGGTCACAGGCCATGTAGCAAAAATGTCAGTGACCTCTAGTGCCATGATGAGCACTGGCCACAATTACAAATAAGAAATACACTTTAAAATGTTATGGTAGTACAAAGAAAGCTACTTTCCTCTGGATTCATCCCATACTGCTATAATGTTCAAAGGCCTGCAGCATTAGTGATGAAGCCAGTTGAACAGACCCTTACATGAAACTGATGTCAGGGCCCGGGGGGGGGGGGGATTTCATAAGTCACTCTATTGGATGGGCCTTTAAAAGTCTCAACAGCACCATGCACCTAGTCCCATGGCACTATGGTAATATTTTAAAAATACATAAATTCCTCAGCCATGAATAGGGATGTTCATGCAGAGCCAGAGGCTTCAGTTTTGATGTTTATGTTAATCAATGGATCATTCTGATCTCTCAAGCCAACTTTCTTCTGAATTATGAACTAGACTAACAATGCAATCATAAACACAGCCCATTTATTTCAGTGGGATACCTTACTTTTTATTTATTTACATTATTTATAGTTTACCTTTCTCACTGAGACTGAAGGCAAGCTGCACAGTGTAACTCCATGCAATCATTAGGATAGGCATCCAATAAGCAGTGTAATAGGATTAGGACTGTGGAAATTAAACCAAGTAAAAATCTGGAACAAAGCTGGAACAAAGCAAAAGTATTAATATGGTATATTAATGCAGAAATTGCATATTAGGTTAATATACATCAGCAGAGCACACATACTATACACAATAGAATCATAGAGGTGGGAGGGGCCATATACGACATTTAGTCCAACCCCCTGCTCTATGCAGGATCAGCCTAGAACATCCCTGACAACTTCATCCAGCCATTGCTTGAAGACTGCCAGTGAGGGGGAGTTCACCATCACAGTCCCATTCCCTTTATTAAAGCACCTTGAACCATTCTATTATAATAAAGCCCTATTAACCTTTATAAAAAGGCCCTCCTGAATACTTTAGTTTTGCATATTTTTGTGGAATGCCAGGGCAGTGGGAACCTCTGGATCTCATCAGGCTGGCCATTCCATAAAGTGGAAGCCACATGTACAGGCATTTGTTGATTTTTCCCATTTGCAAGGTGGTGCCTGCTGAAGAGTGAAGCTGTCGTGGTGGAGCATAGAGAGGCAGTCTGGCAAATATGAAGGTCTAAGACCATATTTTTTCAATTAATTTAAAATATTTTTATGCAGCCTCTCCACCTGTTCAGAGTACCCAAGGCAGTACAAGTAAAACATTAGAACAATTAGCATTAAAATTATCAAACAGTTCAATAAAAACTCATAAACAAACAATACCAGAACCAGGGAGAAGAGCCAATAACTTACTGGAGGTATGCCAAACAAAATGGTCCTTCCCCACTGGCAGAAGACCCCTGTAGAGGGAGACAGATGAATCTCTCTGGGGAGGGTGTTCCAAAGTTTTGGTCCCATGACTGAGAAAGACTTTTCTCAAGTTGCCACCCATCGGCCACGTCCACACTGTCACTTTCGTCGCTCATTTCTCCCTATTGCTTTGGGTCCCCCCCCCCCACTTTTCCACATGTGTTTTGCTTCCTCTGGGACTACTAGAGACAGCAAAACATATGGGGGTGGGGGAACCAGAAGCAATAGGGAGAAATGAGCAACAAAAGTGACAGTGTGGACATGGCCATCTACCCTCAGATCTCAGAGGCAACTGAAGCAGGGCCTCCCAAGATGATGGAAGTGAGTGAGTTCATATGAAGGGCTTTGTATATGATAGCAAATACCTTGAACTAAACCCAGTAACTGATGGGCAGCCACTAGAATAAGTGAGCTGAGACATTCTGTGACAACTGTAGTCTCCAAGTTTACTTTGAGGGGAGACCTATTTAGAGTACATTACCATAGTCTAGTCTCAACTGTGGCATGCATCTAGGTGGCCAGATTAGCCATCTGAAGGTAGAGGGCCATCTTCCAGGCTAAACTAAGTCGAAAGAAGGTTGTTGGGCTTTTTCAGCTGCAGTAACTTGCTTCTCCAGCAGTAATGTTAGAGCTTGTGTAACTTTTAAACTCTTGATCAAGTCAGAAAGGGTCAGGTAAAACCCATCAATGTGGGAAGCACAACGTCCTTCAAGATCTCCTCCTTCTCAACTGGCATTACCTCTATCTTTCAGGATTTAGTTTCAGTTCATTTTCTCTTAGCCATATACCCACATCACACATATAGCTATTTAGGAACTCTAATGCATCACCAGCAGATTTTGATAAGGAGCTGGATGTTGTCAGCATACTGATGACAACCAACCCCAAAACTATGAATGATTTGTCCTTACAGAGATGTTGAATAGCATGGGGGATGGGACTATACCCTATGGAACCTCCCACACTGATGACAGCTGGTCCTCAACAACAACCATTTGAGTCCAGTCTGTGAGGAATGGTATGAACTAGTCCTGAGCACATCCTCTAATACCCAGTTCTGTTTCCAAATGCCTCAACAAGATGGCATGCCTACTGTACCAAAGGCAGGACAAAAGTCCAGTAGGAACAAAAAAAAAAGCAGCATAAGAGTGGAAAGCCAGCATAAAAATATATGAAACAAATAAAGATCCAGGGCACAAATAATGGCCTTCACAGGTCCCAGGATCCTGTCAACATCCATCATAGTAACTGGGTCAAAATGGTCCACAGACCAGACAATATATTAGATATTTCTTCTGACCTATATTACAACCAGCTACAAGATCAGCATGTATTCACAATATATTAGCAAAAAAAATTGCAGAAGAATCACAACTAAGTGTTGGTTCCTGAGACAATGCAGACTCAGATTTAGGAGTAAGCAGATCCTGAGAGATTTTAAACAGTTGGGATAGTTGTGAACTAGCTGATACAATGGTAGGAGATAAATAACATTTCTTTGCCACAGTCACCACTCCTTCAAAGGTCTTCCAATGGGGTCTGTAGCACAATTGGTCAGATTCAGTGTGCGTTTTCTGCCAGCATCATTCTAGATGTCTCCCAGTTCTCTTCAGGTCACCCAGCTCTGTGGTAAATCACAGAGCCAGATTCTACCCCAAAGACAGAAGAAGTTGACAAGGGGCAACCTTTCAATAGCTTCAAGGAGCTTCACATTCCAAGCTCCCACCAAAGCCTCAACAAAGCATGTATGTAAAATTCTAAAAGCCCCAGAGCATTCTGGAATCCAGTAGGATCTACAAGCCTCCATCTGCAGACCATTTTAACCAGGCACCCTTTCCTGTGGGGTGTTGGGGCCATGTCACTGTTGCCTTGAGTAGTAAGTGGTCAATCCTTGGTTCGGGCTGAATGTCTATCTCTGAATCCAAACCTTTCCTCAAAGGCTCAGTGCAAAAAGATTGTCCAACTTGTGGCATTTTTTTCAAAGAGTTGGACCTGTCATGGTTTGAGAGAGGCCCAAGGCAGTCAAAAAAGCTATAAAATCTTGGGTCAGCTCCAGCAAGGTATCCTCTGCAAGAACGTTGAAGTCCCAAGAACAATCTGTCTAGGTGTCTCCAGGACCACACTCAAGAATACTCTGTCAACTCAAACTACGTGCCTACTGAGAATCTAGACAGCTGGTAAACAAGAAGTATGCCTAATATATTCGTAGTCCCCAACATCAGGAGCACACAACCAGTGTCAGTGATAGTTTGCACTGAGAATCTATGGAAATGGTAGGACTCACAGAGGAGAATAGCCACTCTTTCTTCCCAATCACCTGTGCGGGGTTGGTGGAGGACTGCATAACCAGGCAGAGTTAGTTGCAACAGACACACTGCAACCTGCTCTTACAACCACATTTGTTATGGAAGTCAAATAAATTTTCTCTTTCCCTGACAACCCAAATAGGCATGCAGTTTTGTGCTGTACCAGTCTGGGATTGTATCATATTAATGAAGATATGGAGGAAATAGGGGCTCTTGTGTCATTGGCTCTTGGAAAGTTATGGAGGTTAGAGAGCTAGCAAACATCCTTGCCAAACTGGCCATCTTTAGAAGATCCCACGTCTGTATCTACTAGCTCTCATCTGCACTGGAACAGTGCATTCACCAAACATTCTCCCCCAGGTAAAGATTGTCCTCAGCATCACTAAGAAGTCCCCTAGTTTTGGCATGCTGCCTTCCTCTGAGAAGCCATGCAATAGTCCAGGGCTACAGTCTTGGTGGGTTAGTGTCAATACTGACTAAGGATGGACACAAACTGAACCATGAAGCAAAATTTGTCATGAATTTTGCTCTATTTGTGGTTCATGAACAGAAGTTTGTGATGGGTCTACCATCATGAACTTCAGTGAACTTTAAAACCAGTTTGTGGCAGTTCATGGTGGTTCATGGATGGAGCAGAAAGCAGGTGTTTAAAGGGACTCCATGAAAGTCAGAAAAGTAGCTGAGCAGTGGGAAGCAGGCTGCTCCCCACCACTCAGCTGTTTTTTTCCAGCTCTCTCTGCAAACCCCATTTAAAGGTACTGTGGTCCCTTTTAACAAGGTTTGCAGGGCCACAAACCATGAACCAGTTTGGTTCATGAACTGGTCTCCTGGTTCCGTTCCGTTGTGGTTTGGTTCATGGCTTGACCACAAACTGAACCTCATTTTTGTGGTTTGTGCCTATCCCTAGTACTGACCAACAGGTATAGTTCTGCATCAGTGCTTATCCTGGGCTGCAGGTGAGCAACAGGTGTCTCTTTCCCTCTCTTGTAATAGTGGGCCTTCTTCCAGTTATTGCTTGAAATGGCTGGGCTCCAGTTGTGCACCCCAGGCAGATAACTGTGGGCCCCTGAAATCAGGAGATCACCCACCCGGACCTGGGGGCTGGCAAGCCTAGCCAAGAGTCCTTATGCTTTGGCTCATGTCAAAAGGCCCATGCTTCTTGCAGAGACCTGGCCTTACAAGTGATCTATAATATACCTACTGAGAGCAAGGAGAAAGAGAGTAAATTCCCAGGAGCTGGCTTCACAACTTGCTCTGAGGGACTCATACATTGTCAATTTTCAGTTGGTTCCATCAAATAATACTTTTTTCGGTTCCCAGTCACCCTCATTCTTCTCCACACAGCCACAAGTCTGCTTCCCTCCCTGTCACCAGTAACTGCTTAGTCTAGAGCTGTTTGTGGGAATGGAGGGAAATTTTCACTGGGCAGGAAAGAAGGGGGAGAGGAGCATACCACTTATTTACTCATCAACCCTCTCTGTGTGTGTATATCATTGATTGATCCCAGCATATTTCTAAACTGCCTTTGAAATCCATCTGTGCAAGTCCCAGTTGGAGGGTTTGGGACTACAGCGCCCCAATCATATGCACCCATTAGCCATGTGAGAGGGACAACTGAGAGGCGGATCAAACTGGCGCGATCAAACGAGCACATCTGTGAACTGTCCCGCACCCGTTGGCAAGCCATCGGCAAGCTGTTTTGCTCTGCCAGAGAAGTGGAGTAAAAAACCACTAGGTAAACTCCAGTATCAAACGGGTTGCTGTGGGCCACAGCTGGACTTTCCCCGTGTGATCACTCCAGCGCGGACTTGTGGCATCGGGGATAGTCTGATCAGGCTATCCCGACACCATGCCATTGTTTTCCCTCCTTCTCAGTATGCGTATCATCGCATACTGCCATTGGAAGCCCTCAGGGTGGAGAAGCAATTCATCGATCCCCCGTTAAAGTGAATTGGAAACCAACAACCAAAAAAACCCCCCAACTTGCCCGTGGTTGCCTCTGATCACACAGCGGCAAGTTGCACCGGCAGCTTCACAGACCTGCGTGATCGCACAACTACGGGTCACATTGCTCCGGGGCAAAATAGCCTCACCCCCCCCCCCCCAGATTATCTCGCTCATGTGGCCGGGACCCAGGACGCCGATAATGAGCATCAGCAATTATGCAACACAAAATCTAGGTGGGAGTGACTTCTTCATGGTGAAGTGGAGACAGCAAGTGGCTCTTAAAAGACCCCATTTTGTTGACAGATTCCACACCACTACCTCACCACCAGTCATAACATTCTAAAAAGGATGAAACTGTGGAATTAGCTGGAAGGTTTCAAATTTATTCCATACTATGGCAATTAAAAAGGAAAATGGGTTAGCATGTCAATTAGTCCTGGGTTAAAGGGAGACTCATCTGATTATCTTATTTCATGCAGATTAACTGTTGATAAATCAGATTATGTCACTAGAGAGAGCTTTATTCACAAGAATGACAGCTGCACTGAAAACTGACCCTAGTTCTTTGGAGATATTAAGGCACAGTTACTACATGGTTTGTGGCACATTTAATTGAGTATGTTTCATCCCACATTACTACAGAGTCATTTTCTTTACTCTGAAACTTACTGCCACTTCCTACCATAACCTATGTAACAGAGGACAAATCTCCATTCTCTAGTTTGTGACTATATTCAAGATGAATTGCATGTTAAGGTTTATACTTGCATGTGTATACACTCATGCCTACTGACGCTCTATGCATTATTATTTTGTATCTAATGTTTTATGACTATATTTTTGTTTGAATGAACCTCATAAGAAGGGGGAGTTTCTTGGACTGGGGAAAGAAGCACAAATTAAATACTAAGAGAGATAATAGAAAAAGAACATTTTGTTGATTGGGTTGTTTTTGTTTTAAATACCTGTACCCTGCATAGTGGTCTCTCCATACAATCGGTAAATATTAAATAAGAAAGGGGGGGGCAAGACTGTTCCATGGAGCACAAGTGCCAAGGAGCTGAGCACTGTCCTCCTAACAGTCCTAGATAAACTGTCTCATGTAAAAAAGCCTGGACTTACCTCACTGCTGCTCACGGAAGCCGTTTGCCCTGGAAAGGGATGATAGTTATTAAACTTCTCTCAGTAAGCCTCTCAGCATTACTGTCTCCTTCAGTGAACAATCCACTATTCCCTAGACTCAGCCAAGAAATCTCCTCCATCTCAATGGGATAAGCTATGAAGGGCAAGGGTCAAGGACTAATGTGATAGGCTGAACTCCAAGCAACTTTTCTCTCAAGCGGCAATAAATTTATCCAAACAACTGCAATTAAACTGAGCTTTGATAGCATCTTGAGACTGTCTAGCAGAATTAATGGTACCCAGATCATGGCAGATTGTAGAGAGTTTGTCTCTGAAATACCCAGCAGAAATGTCACAGCAAGCTACCGCATGTTCCAAGTTTGAGTCATCATGGCAAGACAAAGAAGCCCTCTCACCACTCACAATGGATCCACTTTGTGCCAAGTAAGCACAATATGCAGGGTATGATTGATGGTCGCTTCCAGACAAAATGGTCATGCTTCTTTGACCCCCAAACACTTCTGAATTCAGTGTAAGAAGCTGGCCATGTGGACTGTAGTCCTGCATTGGGTTATCAGCTTTGTGGACTAATAGAAACCAGGGAGGTCCTAAGTACACAGTATGACGGCATTATTGGGAATGGAAGTGTCATAACACTATTTCTCACATGAGCAATTAGAGCCATATCCATAATCCCATTTAGATTACAGTTAAAGAAATGAGATGCAAAAATGCCAGCATTACTAGTAAACCAATTATTCAGCAGTGCTTTATGTGGAAATTAGCATGAAAGAAAGGAAACAAAAGTCAGTCAAGGGAATTATCTTTGCCTAAACCTATAGGCTTGGATCTACTGCAGCATTTCTATGAACAGAAGGATTTCTGCCCATGGAGCACAACTTTCTCTCTCTTCCCCCCCCCCCCACCATACCCAAAATATTCCCCTCAAATGAGTGGCTTTTCAAGGGCACATTGGGGATTGGAACTGGAAGAAAGTTATGCCACACAGGCAAAATACTTTCATCCACAGAAATGTTCCAACAGTTCAAAGCAACAATCAAACTGAACTTTCATGCAGGGCATTTTGAAATTATTCTTCTGTCTTCCTTCACAGAGTGTCTGGAGGGGAATTATTTGACCGTATTTTAGAACGAGGTGTATACACTGAAAAAGATGCAAGCATTGTAATTCAACAAGTCCTGGAAGCTGTGCAATATCTTCATGAGAATGGAATAGTCCACCGAGATCTGAAGGTATAGCCCTTTGACCTTAGTATCTCGACAACAATTCTGCTAAATTACCTGCAATGTATGCTTATCTAGGGGTCCATAAACCCTTATAGCCAGCCACCAATCTGTGGCCGAAGACAGACTGGCAATCTGAAGCGGAGGCAAAGCGGAGGGAACTGGAGCGGGGGGGAAAACTCACGGAGCTGGCCGTTCACACTGGCCAGAGCAATGCGGATCAGCGGCGATACGGAGCATTCAGACTGCCACGGAGAGTTCAGACTGCCGCATACCAGCGCGCGGGGCTCGCGCGTGCCGCTGCACTTTTTTTGTTTTCCTTTGATGTTTTTCGCATATGCGCATATTTGCATATGCGCATATTTGCATATGCGCATATGCGCATATGCGCAAAACTTTTTGCCGTGCGTTCACACTTCCTCCGGATGCCTCCCGCTTCTTCCAGTTCACACTGTTTGGAAGCGGGAGGCATGTGGAGGAAGGCCCCTGAACACCGGGAAAAACCGGTGTCCGGGTAAAGCGGAAGGAAAGCGGCTGGGAGACGGGTAAGTACGCAACGGAGCCGATGGGCAGATGCGCATGTCTGAACGGGCTCCTTTCCTCCGTTTGCGAAGCGTGCCTGCCCCGCTTCAGATTGCCAGTCTGTCCTCGGCCTGTATTGAGCCACATATCTTAACACAGTTTGCCATGGTATTAACACATAGCTGGAAGAAACTGGAAGCAGTATCAGCACTAGAATGTCATGCATACAGTTTTTTGGTTTGAATAACCATTTCTCATGCTTCCCATTCCTAACCTTCAGATAAGCCAGGTGTGCAACAAATGAAAAATTTGCACAATGTAGATTTGGTCCTGAGTTTCTGTCTTCTGAGCAGAAGTAGGATAGTGGCTTAAGAAGCTCTTAATCAGAAGTAAGCCATCCTGAATTCAGTATTGAGTGTGACTATATTCTAGGGCTTATTAGGTCACTATGTCAATAGTTTCACATCTCTACTAGTTGAGAGGGATAACAGCTTCTTGTCCACAGCCTGAAAACCTACTCTACCTAACTCCCGAAGAGGACTCCAAAATCATGATCACTGACTTTGGTTTGTCTAAAATGGAGCAGAATGGCATCATGTCTACAGCATGTGGAACACCAGGCTATGTTGGTAAGCAACAAAATAGAGATTATCTATTACTGGGATTGTATATTACAATAAGAACCAAAACTCCCTTCCGGCAAGGTTTCCTAAACGTAGTGATCATAAATAGGATATTAAGTTCCCAACCACCTCTGTGTCCCTCCCCACAGTTCCCTATTTCATCTGGAGGTTCCAAATACAATTCTGAAACTGGGATTTATCATTGCTCTTATCCTGAACACATTGATATCAGTGGACTTTAAAGGATGTATGCATAGCTTTGCCGCTTTAATATGTAGGCAGATGTGGGGGGGGATATAAATCGTTGTCTAGACACTGTCTTAGAAACTTGTAAAAAATTGTCCTCTATGCTACCAGTACATCAAGCTGTGTTTTGTATGAGTTAAATAAAGTATCAAAAGGTGCCAGAGACAACTGATGAATTTATTATAAAAATTCACCTGATGGATTTCTAGGTATTGCTTTTCATGGATATTTTGCAGCACTTATTAAAGAACCAAACTTTTTTTCTTTCCTGCTTTCGGTGGGGGAAAACAGCAGAAAATAAGAAAACCTGTCTGTTGTATAACAACTGGAATATATTTGTTGGGTGAATTTCTGTAATATGTTGATATTGTCTCTGGCACCTTCAGATATTCTTCTGATTTTTCCCAAGGATTGTTGTGACTCTCTTGCTTTTGTTTTACATGTGCTTTACAGAATAATTCTCAGTTTTACCATGGTAGTATAGGCATCAACTATGCAGGGGCTCGGAAGCTCAGGCCACCCCTGAAATTTTCCAGGGGGGACTGAGCCCCCCCGGGCAAAATGGAGTGCCCGCCCGCCGCCATGCCTCCCCGCCCCCAGCCACCGCCTGCCGCTAGGGCTCCCAAGAAGCCGCCGCAAAAGCTCTGCTTGGCTCCCCTGCACCCACAAAACCTCTGCCCGCAAAACCTCTGCCACTGCTGCAAAAGCCTCCCCCCCACCTGGCTCCCCGCACCCACTCCTCCCTCCCTCCCTCCCTCCCTCCCTCCCTCTCTCTCTCCGGGGCTGACTGTCCAGCGTGATGACGTCACCCGGAAATGACATTATCACACTGAGCACATTGCCAGGGCGACACTCTAGCAATCGCCCTGAAAACTCTATGGCACCATCGAGTTTCAGGGTGATTGCCAGAGCATCCCCCCGGCAACGTGCCCACTTCCGGGTGACGTCATCATGCTGGGCAGTTGGCCCTGGAGAGAGAGGGAGGGAGGGAGGGAGGAGTGGGCGGGGAGAGGGGTGTGGGGAAGCCAGGCGGGGGGGAGAGGCTTTTGCGGTGGTAGCGGCAGAGGTGGTAACATTGTCCCGGCGCACACGTGAGGAACTCCTATCTCACAGGTGGCAACCCTACTCTCTCTCTCTCTCTCTCTCTCTCTCTCTTTTTCCCTCCTCCCTCCCTTCCCCCCTCTGGCCCAGCCCCCCCCCCCCCCAGGAAATTGGAAAGTCTACGCCCTTGCATGGTAGGTGCCATAACCTGCTGCAAAAATGGGATCTCCTTTTTCTGGGTCATTTTAGTATCTTTTTCCTTGCTTTCTTGCTTGTAATCAAACTGTAGACTTCACTCCCAGAAAATGTACCATTGGCTACAAGCATAGATGGTATTAGGAGGGAACTTGACAGATTCATGAGGGAAATTCCCATCAGCAGCTACTAGCCATAGTGACTGAAAGGAACCTCTACATTTAGAGACAGTAAGTCTCAGAATACTAGTGCTAAGAAGGCCTTGGCCTCTATGCCCTGTTTGTGGTCCCCCAGCCAACTGGGTAGCCATTGTGCAAAACAGAACATTGGACTACATGGACTACCAATCTGATCTAGCAGGGCTCTTATGTTCATTCTTTCTTTCTTGTAACATCAAAAGAGATCTTTGTGCTGATTTTGGGTTTTTTTGTTTTTTAAAGAATTTTTCACATTGTTCCTTACCTTGATGTTGTTTTTATTTCTTGCAGCTCCAGAAGTGCTACAGCAAAGGCCATATAGCAAAGCTGTGGATTGCTGGTCAATAGGAGTAATTACTTATATCCTGTAAGTGTCATCACTTGTTATCTTTGGCAGAGTATGCTTGTAAGGAAGTCCACAAACATTCCCAACATTTAATAGCCATCCTACTCGTGTGTGATACTTGTGGCATGTCAATTAAAAAAAACTAAATTTATTGATTTGTTTTTATTTATATCCTGCCTTTCTACTCAGTGGCTTTCATTGTTCTCCTCTCCTCAATTTAATCTTCACAACAACCCTGTGAGGTAGGTTAGGCTGAGAGTGTGTGATCGACCCAAAGTCACCCAGCAAACTCCATGGCATGAGTGAGGATTCAGACCTGGGTCTTCCAGATCCTAGTCCAGCACTTTAACCACTACACCATGCTGGCTCTCAAAATCTCTTCCCATTTTTAAAAATGACTTCTCCACCTTGGTCACCTGGAGGGTATTGTTGCTTAGCACATGCAGCAGGTGTGTGCTTCATTACAAGTCTATACTTCAAGCCCTTAACTTTTTTCATCCTAATGATACCTTTTGTTGTTTGTTTGTTTGTTTGTTTTTGTCTGCACTGCAGCTGATGGGTGGGAAGGGGGCTGGAGTGAGTAGGACAAGGAGGTGAAATCATCCCTCTATCCTCTTCCATAAGCGTAGCTCTGATGAGAAAAGGAGTCAGTTCCATCCCCTTGTCCTTCACTTCAACCCATGACTCCTCGTGAATTTTCTTCTGCATGGATTTTGCAACCCCAGGAACAAAAATTCCAGGGCTCAGAAACAGCCTTGGAAAAAGAGGGGAAGGTGGGAAAACTCCATGTGCCTTTCACACGGAGATGGTTAGGACACTGCTCACTGTGTCCAGGATCAGATAGATGAGACATTGGAGTTTCATGACCAGATCACCTGTCCCTTTACATTTCTATAAGAAGCAGATGCAGAGGCCCTCAAATTGTACTGTGAGTTTGACACCTGGACAGGGAAAATTTAATCCTTCTACCTAAAACCACCTTCCTGAAGTAAATCCCTCTCCCTCCAAAGATGCTATTTGCTTGAGTATCAAGTGTGTATCAAGGGTGGGGGTGCAGTCCGCCCTGGGTGCAGTTTGATGAAAGCCTTTGAAGAGGGCCCTTGAAGCCAGCATCATGCTGCATCCAGCCAGACATCTTTCCCATTTTTAAAATGCAGTTTTGGCTGCAGCCACTAGGGATGCAGGGAAGTTTGAACATAGCAAAAAGCACTCAGGATTGGCTAGACTTTCCTTGCTCCAAGACTGAAGCAAACTTACTTAGCAGATCGTACAGCCAATCCAGGACTCTGATAGCTGCTGTTGTAATTGCCAACCTGCAGGTCATTTTCTCTAATAGTCTAGCCTTTCTCTCTTCCTTTCCTTTCCTTTCACCCAGCTCAGCCAGATCATGCAAAGCAGTAGTTAGGGTGTTGCAGCAAGATGAAACAACCTTTCACTTTCTTAATTTCTCCATCTCTTTCCCACACATTTCTCATTCATTTCTGTCTCCCTTCATCTAATTTTTCCATGTCCTAATTTTTCACTTCTTAGTTTCAAGAACTTCTCCTGCTTCAAGAACTTCAAGAAATATCCTGCTTGGTTACAGAATGTATTTAAGAGTAGTATAGTAGCAAACCTTTGTTAATGTTTGGTTTGCTGGGCACTGGGTTTGCTGGGCACTGTACATGGCACTGGTTCTGCTGGGCTTCCAACCCCACCTTGCTTGGACTGTGATTCTGTGCTTGGCATCAGCAGGCATTGCCACAATGGCACTGGGTTTGCTGGGTACTCTATGATTGCACTGGTATTGCTGGGTACTCTGTACATTGCACTGGTAATGCTGGGCTTGCAAAAATGCCCCCTCACATTCTGTTTCTACTGCAGAGATTCTCTGATTTGGCTTTAGTTGAGTTATGGAAATCCTGTAATGTTTTCAAGGCAAGAGATGTTCAGAGGTGGTTTGCCGTTGCCTGCCTCCATGTCGGCCCTGCTTAGGTTCTGAGATATGAGAAGATCAGGCTATACTGGGGCTATCCAGGCCAGGACTAGCCTGAGAGTAATGTGACTGGCCTAAAGTTACCCAGCAAACTTCCATGGGATTCAAACCTGGATTTCCCAGATGCTAGTCCAAAACTTTAAGCACTAACTACACCACTTGGGCTCTCGTGATGGAATAGCCTGTTGGAGTTTGAATTTTTTTCACTGGCATGATCATATATACAAAATTAAATACAAGACATTTTTCACTGTCTGCATTTCTTTTCTGGCCATTGAAACAAAGTTTGAGTTCAGTGGCACCTTTAAGACCAAACATTGTTCTGCTGCCTCAGATCAACACGGCTACCCACCTGAATCTATTTTTGGCCATTATTATTATTTGTTTTATTTCATTATTATTATTGAAAATAATTTTGTCATCTTGAGGAAGGGCCCTAACCTGGATAGCCCCAGCCTAGCCTGATCGCATCAGATCTCAGAAGCTAAGCAGAGCCAACATGGAGGCAGGCAATGGCAAAAAAACCTCCTTGAAAATCCTATGAGGTCAACATAAGTCAGCTATGACTTGATGGCACAAAAAAAAAGAAAACAGAGGAGGGGGGTGTTAAAAATTATCTACCCCAGCTGCCAAATAGGTTAAGTACACCACTGAGTAGAGACGACATATCGATGGGATAACATGTTCAGAGAAACATGCAATTTACATCTGGAAAACAGCAACAGGAATTTTTTTAAACCCTCCCACAGTGCCATGGTTCCTATAAAAAATGAGAACTTCTATAATTACTGCTTATTTAAAAAAAAGGAAAGATATGGGATCATGGGTCTTCAAAGTCTCACCTAGGTGCCCTCTCAGACTTCTATTAATATGTTGACATGACTATTAATCTTTGCTAGACTAAGTGGTACTAGGCCCAATATTTTAATTGTTGTTTGTATGTGTATTTTAGCTTGATTTTGATTGTTTTAATCATATTTGTTTGGCTTTAATGGTTTTTAATACATGTTTTTATCATATATATGTTAAATTTGTTAGCTGCTTTAGTGGTGCTGATGAGGGCAGAAAGGCCTTTCATTTCAAGAACAAACTGTCTTTCTCAGCCCTGCCAATATATGGTCTGTCATGATTATAAAAGTATGGAATTGTTTTTGCTATGCTCAGTTAGATCTCCCTTAGTAGTGCCTGAAGGGCATCACTTACTATTATGATTTTACATTTCTTTAGCCCCAGTAATGTGCTAGACCAGGGGTGTCAAACTCATTTGTTATGAGGGCTGAATCTGACATAAATGGGACTTTGTTTGGCTGGGCCATTTGTGTCATAAAATGTAATGCCAGGTACCAGAGATATAAAGTTCATAAAGGACACAGACAAACACAATTAAAGAAATTGTTTTTTACGTAAAAGACAAACATGATTAAAACATTAACGCTCTTGCAATATTTTGTTTTTTTAACAGTCTTTGATAACTGACACCTCTTGCTCTAAATTATTCCATCAAAATCTGGAGGTAATGTCTGTGCTTTAGCAATCTTAAGTGTGCTGTTCGGGTGTGTATCTGTAAGCTGCGAATGTAGTTTTGATTTATTGACATTCATTACAGAAAGGAGCTGCTCACAGACATACATTGTCCCAAACACAGAATTTTAGAAGGAAAAGACTTAAGCTGGGGGTAATTAGGACCCAGAAACTGGTAAAATTTGCTAATGCCAACTTCAGAAAGCTTATCTTTCAGTACGGCATCACACTGCAGATCAGTTATTTCCATTTGGCCCTGACCCCAGCAAGCCCGATCTCATCAGATCTCGAAAGCTAAGCAGGACTGACCCTGGCAAGTACTTGGGTGGTTGACCTCCACGGAATACCAGGGCCAGGACTCAGAGGCAGGCAATAGCAAACCACCTCTCTGAATGTCCACACCCACTAGGGATCACCAGAAGTCAACTATAACTTCTGGGTACACACGCATACACACACACAAAAATATTTCCATCTGGAGCTCCTCTGGAACCTCATGAACATCCACACAAAATGGATTATAGAAAATTCCAAAATCTCTGTTCTGTTCCTACAGACCATCATTCCACTTTGGGGGCTGTCATTCCAGTCCCAGAACACTTCTGCTACTCCCAGGGGCTGTCATCCCACTCTACCCCTGTCATCCCAGTTCCAGAATGATTCTGCTACTCCCAGGGGCTGTCATTCCACTCTGTACCCTGTCATTCCAGTCCCAGAGCACAGATTTCTCTTCCTAGGGACTGTCATTCCACTCTGGGAGCTCAGAACATCTCTGCTACTCCCAGGAGCTGTCATTCCAGTCCCAGAGCACTGAGCCTATTCCTAGGAGCTGTCATTCCACTCTGCAACCTGTCATTCCAGTCCCAGAGCACAGATTCTATTGCTAGGAAGCATGATTCCAATTTAAGAACATAAGAGAAGCCAATGTTGGATCAGGCCAGTGGCCCATCCAGTCCAACACTCTGTCACACAGTGGCCAAAAACACCAGGTGCCCTCAAGAGGTCCAGCAGTGGGGCCAGGACACTAGAAGCCCTCCCACTGATTGCCCCCCAAGCACCAAGAATACTGTGCCCCAGGCTGAGAGTTCCTATCTATACTTTGTGGCTAATAGCCACTGATGGACCTCTGCTTCATATGTTTATCTAATTCCCTCTTGAAGCCGTCCATGCTTGTAGCTACCACCACCTCCTGATTGGGGGCTGTCATTTCAGTCCCAGAGCACTGAGCCTGTTCCCAGGGACTCATTCCACTCTGTGACCTGTCATTCCAGCCCCAGAGCAGATTCCATTGCTAGGGTCCAGCATTCCACTCTGAGGGCTGTCATCCCAGTCCCAGAACACTGTTTCTATTCCTAGGGATCGTCATTCCACTCTGGGGGCTGTCATTCCAGTCCCAGAGTAGTTTATCTGGGCCCAGAGAACTTTATGGAAAATCCATTCCATATTTTCTTTGCAACTTTTTTAGTGCTGAAAGGTATTTCAATGGAGCCCATGCAAGTCAATTGCCATTCCTGGCTCCCATTATCTCCAGTGGGGCTTCAAGCCTCTCCCATTGTTTCCAGTGAGCAATCCTATCATTCCTTTGAGTACATCTGAGCCATTTGGTGGGGAGGGCGGGATATAAATCTCAAAATAAATAAATAAATAAATCCCCATTCCAGGGCAAGCACCAATGAGGGTGACAATGCAAAGATCCCACAAGCAAGCCTGGACTTAAATGGAGCAATTATAGCACAAAGGTTGCTTCCTACCCTACCAGCCAAACCGTAATTAAGAGAACCTGCTTAATAAAAAATGCAGCTTTCTATAACTACAATAAAACGGAGTGTTACTTAACTTATTTAAAAAGGTTTTGTATGTTTTTAATAACCTCAACTAAATAACTGCACGTAATGGCCAAAAAACAAATCACCCCAACCACTCGGCTGCAGCAGACAATTGTGTTTCTTTGGGCTTCGATACTTTTACAAACATGGCACATGAGACAGCCTCCGGCTGTGATGGAACCAACCAATCCAGAAGGTTGCACTGCCTGACACTGCAGGAGAACCCTCGAGGCCACTGGAGAATCAATCCAGTTGACCAATTAAGAAGTCTGCAGGAGCTGAAACATCACTCTGGAGCTTGGGAATCTACAAAAAAGAGCTGTGCAGAGCAAAGCCAAGCAGAGCAGAGACGACCCCGTCAAAACTTCAAACATCCAACCCAAGCCAGACCTCTGAATGGTGTGAGGCCAGCCAGCATAGACTGAGGCTCCTGCCTTTGCCAAGCTGTTTGATGGGGAGGGGAGGAGCATGGTATGGTGAGGCCAAATTAAAGCCCCTGGTGGGCCTCTTCCAGCCCGTGGGCCGTATATGTGACACCCCTGTGTTAGACACTACAGAGATAACAAAAATGTATTCAGAACCCTATCTATAGGACTTACAGTCTATTGAATGAGAAAAGTCTCTGTATCTTTGCACTGATGTAATGAACCCCCTTAACCTCTTTTGTTTCACCCCTTTCAGAATAAGCTCTGAGTGTTGTTGTTGTTTTGAGACTGTATTGCAGCAGCATCTAAGCTAAACCTCCCCCCCCCCCCCCGCTTTTCCAATCTATTTTAGCCTGTGTGGGTATCCTCCTTTCTATGAAGAGACAGAGTCCAAGCTGTTTGAAAAGATCAAAGAAGGTTACTTTGAATTTGAATCTCCATTTTGGGATGATATTTCTGCATCAGGTACATTTCTGCCTCCCTTGTGAAATCCCTCAGCAGCTTTCATAGGGATGCCAGCCTCCGGGTGGGACCTGGGGATCCCCCAGAACTATACTTTATCTCCAGAGATTTTTCCCCCCCGGAGAAAATCAATGTGTGGGAGGGTGGACTCTATAACATTATATCCTGCTGAGGTCCCTGTCCTCCACAGGCTCCATCCCCAAATCTCCAGGAGTTTCTGAACCTGGATCTGGCAACTGTACCCCCTTATCCCTCACTTTTGGCCAGGGGGGGCCCTGACAAACCTAAGCCTTCATGGTGTTATGAATTTGGCTGTGCGCTGGTCTCTCACCAAGCAACTAACAGTGGTCAGAGATTTAACAAAAGCACATTCGTTCTTCTTGATTGCGGAAATCATTCTCATTTGGAAAGTAACATGCTTCAACTAGTAAGTGGGAGAAAGGAACAATTTCTTGGATACTCAGTATGAGGCAGCTTCCTGTGTTTATGCCCAAATGTTCTGAGAATGTTTTCATGAAAGCCAATGCATGTTATATTCCCATTATGATATGAGTAAAGCAAGAGCCTCTGAGCCATTTTATGTTTCATAGGAGTAAAAGTCTGGAACAGTGAATCCTATGACAGATTGTTTTCGCTTCCTTCATTTGCTTGTCTCATTTCCCAGATTGTACATATCTCCTGTGCTGATCACTGACTTTCCTCATTCCTTCCAAACAGCCAAGGATTTCATCTGTCACTTGTTGGAGAAGGATCCAAGTAAGAGGTTCACCTGTGAGAAAGCTCTCAGGCACCCCTGGTAGGATCAATGATGCTATTGCAATCAGACAGTGCAGCTATGGGATGTAGTAATGACAAATGGTATCTTAACTGCTGTGGCATCAGCCCTGGCTTATAAAACAGGGTTGTCTTCTTTGAAATTGCCATCTGCATGAAACAGTAGAGCAGAATGTGAATAGGGAGCTATAATTTTTCATGATACATGTGCTGGGAGTATGAGGCTGTTAAAAATAACATAATTAAACAATTAAAAACAGCAATTGTCTTTACAACATGTGGTAAAACTGGGCAGCAGGATAACTTAGCATAGTTTGGTATCAATGCCAGCAAGATACCATGATTAGACCATCTCACAGGGCATATTCCCACTAAAAACTAATACTGGTTTAATATCATTATTCATTCCCTGTTCCCAGGAAGCCTGGGGTTGGGTCTAGGTTAAATTTCCTGCTCTCTAAAGGCGGGAGAGTAATTTCCACCAATTCCCCCATCCTGTTTCAATCCCCTAATTTGCTTCTCATGCCATCCCTAAGAATCCCCTGATCCCCCAGGATTAGAATTTCAAGGAGACCAGTGGGAGTCAGGAAAATTCCATTCCACTAACAAAAGTGAGCTGAAAATTTAGTCTGGATCCAAGCCTTGTGGACGGTAGTTCTGGAATGGAAGACTAGAGAGAATTCTCAGTACCTTGATAAACGTATAGAGGCAGGCAATTGAATGTCATGCTTCTACTTCCGACTTTCCATAGCAAACAGTTCTGTGCTCTGGGTGTTCTTAAACCTCTGATGCGAGCTAGTGAGAGAGAAGAATGTGAGAAATCAGTCCATAAATGGATTAGCACAGATTCAGTGTAACAGCTGGACATGGCCTTAGACCTAGACTGGTGTAGCAGAATCCTGAGATAGTAAAATGGATGTTATTTCTAAAGGCTGTGGGTTGGGCAGACATTTGTAATGCTTCCCGTATTAAAAAAAATCTGTGCAAATTTTAAAACGCACACCAGAGAAAAAGGTTCTAGCCTAACTCTTCACAGTCTGCTCTACTTTGCCTTTTTATTAATGTAGGGTGACTTTGTTAATGTGGGGCAACTTCTGAAACATTCAACCCTCTCACCTACAGTCTGAACTGGTACAGTCCATCCTACCTCCTCAGTACTCTTCCCTCTCATGACCACATTGTTCTGCAACAGGTGTAGTCCAGGCCCTAGTCCTTAATGTGGTGATAATCCTGTGTGAAACTGGGGGCTTACATAACTGAATGCTCTTCTGTAAAATATTCCTTCTACATAAAGGTCAAGGAGAAGCCCAGGCTGGAATCCTTCTGGCTGATTTCTTGTTTTCTGTAGAGAGAGCAATTTTGTTTGGGGGGAAGGGGCTGAGGCTCAGCGGCAGAGCATCTTCTTGGTGTGCAGAAGGTCCCAGGTTTAATCCCCAGCATTTACAGTTGAAAGGATCGGGTAAGAGTTAATGTGAAAGACCTCTACCTGAATCTCTGGAGAGCCTCTGCCAGTGTGAGTAGACAAGACTGACCTCAATAGACCAATGGTCATAGACTGAGGCTTATATGCAGGACAAGGAGACAAATAAGAAACTTTGACCAGCTGCTGTGCTTTCAGAATATTATGGTTAGGGCTTTTTTTGTAGAAAAAGCCCAGCAGGAACTCATTAGCATATTAGGCCACACCCCAGACAGCACAGCTCATTAGCATATTAGGCAGGGGGGCTGGGAAAGCACAAGGCAGGCATGGAAGCTTGCCTCTTTTCCCCGCTGAGCTTCTCCACCCCACTTCAGCAACGCCTTTCTAGTCTAACCCCCCCCCCCCCCCCGAACCAGACAACTGGGGCAATGTGGTGTTGAAGTGCCTGGGATCTGAAAGAACCCAGGAACTTTAGCATCACCTTTCTAGTTAGGGAAGTGCAGAGGGGGCATGCTTAAATGCCTTTCTCTCCCTCCCCCATATCAGGGAGGGAAAGAAAGGCATTTTCAACGTGCCTGGGTTCCCTGCCTGCCCTTTTCCAGCTGCAACATGTCAGCTAGAGAAGGGAAGGCAGAGAGAGGTTTTTCCTTGTCAATTTCACTCTCAGCTGACTGGTGGAGTGAAATTGACAAAGAAATCCCTGCTGCTTTCCAGAGGGAAAGATGGCATTTTAACACGCTTCCTTTTCCTCTTGTGTGTAACGTGGGGAGGGCAGTGTGCTCTGTAGCCACGCATGCCAGATGTTTCGGTTGTAGGCATGGCCAGCTCAGGAGCCAGCCAGAACTCCATTCCTGTGCATTCCTGCCCAAAAGTAGCCCTGATTATGAAAAAGGCTTGTGAAAGTACGTTGATTAGAACTACTGTTGTTATACAGGGTCCCCATTAATACAGCAAGGGATGGAAGCACCACACTCTGTCCCCCCCCCCCAACCACTGAAGAATTTGTGTATGTGGTAGATTGTTGACTTTTCCCTTGGGTTTCGTTACTCCTGATTAATCATATCAAAAAGTTAGGGAGCTGTTGCAAGAATGCAGAATGCCTTTCAAGCACCATCTGCCCACAGGCCTGCTCTTCCTCTCACTCCATCTGCAGGATTAATGGAAACACAGCCCTCCACCGAGACATATACCCATCTGTCAGTGCACAGATCCAGAAAAATTTTGCAAAAAGCAAGTGGAAGGTAAGTTGCTAACATCCCAGTGTGTGACTCTCAGTTACTCTTGGCTAGTAATAATGTCTTGTCATGAGCACAGTGGTATAAGGTTTGCTGGTGGAACCACAGTCTGGACATTGTCCAGAAATGACAGATTACTGGAAGGCTTGATCTGGGTTTGGGCCTGGCATACTTTGTTGTGACCCGCCCTGAGCCCGCTTGCAGGGGAGGGTAGGACATAAATCTCACTAAATAAATAAATAACAGACATTGAGATGAAGTCTCCCCTTAAAGCTAGAATCCCCATGCTAATTTAGTATACAGAGCATAGCAGAAATATAGAATTACCATTAATGTAAAGTTCCCCCTGCGAAGGGAAGGTAGCATGGTATAGCCCGACGTGAGCAGGTTCAGTCCTTGGATGGGAGACCACCAAAGAAGACTCTGTAGAGGAAGGCAATGGCAAACCATCTCTGATTCTCACTTGCCTTGAAAGCCCTTCCTGGGGTTACCATAAGACTTGAAGGCACTTTACAGGCACTAACAAGTTTCCCCTGTACTTCTTTGTTGAAGTGTTATGAGATTGCCACTTCTCTGAAAAATTTCAGGAGCAGCATTTACCCAGGTTGGTTCCCTTTGAAGAAGAGAACAATGGGGTCTTATAGCACTATTGTTATAACATTTACAAATATCCAAGCAGACCAAAGGTAGCAGAAAAGAGGCACTTTGGCAGGGCAGTAGATCTTCTTTCACACATCAGATCCCCAGAGAGAGCTCCACTATCCCAAGGACACTATGACCAAGTCAGAAAAGTCTGTCTGCTTTGCTCTCTCTCTCTCTCTCGCTGCCAAATATAGTACTATTACTTCTCACATACCTGTCCCTATTGTCCTAGCTGAGAGCAATCTCTTTTTCTATGCCCTGATAGATGCTTCAAGAGATTCATCAGTGAACTATCATCTAACAATTATACCCCTGCTCCAAGGACTTATCTTTGTTATGAGATTTGGCTCCCGTCCTATTAAGGCTAACAGAGAACAGTGTTTTATTCCTGACACCTACCCTGTGAGGTTGGTTGGGAATCTTGCCATTTTTCAGATAGTGAGGGAGTAATTTGCTTCAGATTACGCCAAGATTACATGGTGCACACTGGTGGGATCTGAACCAGCCTAGTTATTTCCCTTTCAAACCATTCCAACTGTGCAATTTGCCAATCGTAGCATAGGCACCCAATCCAGAATCTTAACTGCAAGCTCATACTCCATTGATTTCAGAGGTATGTTGAAAGTCAAGGTATCAGCAGTGGTCACTGCTACTTTTGGACACCACCACGGAGTAAGATCTTGTAAGTCAAGGATAGGGAGGGTCCACTGCTCCTGCCTGTCATTTCAGCGGGCTGAAGTCATCTACTGCAATGGCATAAGTCTCTTACCAACCTTTCTTAGTCAATGATACCATTCACTTGTGCTGGTTCAGGCCATCCTTGCTTACGCTGAACCACACCTGCCTTAGCAATGGCAACTGGCAAATGCAAGAATCCTAGCTGATGCTGGATGGTACAGTTGGAGCAGTAGCATGCACCACTATACTAGCCCCTTCTGTTTGTGTGACACTGTGGGTGCTTCAGGAAAGCTTCTTTCATGGTACTTTGGCTACCTTGTTGTGAGTGCATGCATGCTTATGTGTGTGTGTGTTTAGGTTAGAGGCTCAAAACAGCCATAATGCTCAGAAACTGCTTTTATGACGCAACTCTGGGATGCTATAGATCGTAGTATCCATAATAAATGAAGGTGTTTTAGAATGTTTGGGTGGGAGTGTTAAAATATGGTGACATTAAACATGAAGGAAACTTAGAAGTTTCCTGCAACCCTTACATCTACTTTGTAAATGTGTATGTACAAGGACACAGCTATACTATTTTGCCCCCATCCCCAATAGTCCAGCAGGCTAAAAAGCTATTTTGTCTCCAAAGGCATGGGCAGGAGAATCCTAGATTAAAAGAAACCTGACATGTATCTTGTTTCCTTAATTACTTTCTGCCTATAATGAAGGTAGTGTGGGAAAGACCACACCAAGGTCCACTTCCAAGAATAAAATACCAGTAGTGAAGTAGTATCTGAAAGGAATCAATGTCCATGATTCTGGCAAGCATTTTTACAAAACATGTTGTCTTCTTCTCTCTTAGCAAGCTTTCAATGCTGCAGCTGTTGTTCATCATATGAAGAAACTCCACATGAATTGCCACCATGCAGACACCAATGCTGGAAGAAGTCTCCCAGTCATAGAAGTGCAAGATACATCAAGACCAAACAGCCCACCAGTTACCAGTCAGGAGCAACCCAGTCAAGATGCCAATACTTTGATGCCTCTGTTACCATTCCATAATGTGTTAGATCTTTCTGATGAACAGGACAAAATGACAGACAGCAAATATGTGAAGCACCTGGTTAGCAAGTCTCTTCCCATGAATGCCTGCACAGCTACGGCAGAGGAGCAGAGCTCTCCAAACAGATCTCCATTTGGCTGCTCTTCAGCATGTGGAACACATGAAAAAGTGAAACCAACCTTTTGTTCAGAGTCAGTGCTCTTTAAAAGAACTGTTAAGCCCCAGTAAGTGTTGGCTTCATTATCTGGCATTATTAAACAAAATGTTCTAATTATTGTTCACAGTAGAGTTAACTACTGGGAACAAAGAATAAGGACAGTATAGACAAAGCTGTGATATGCGTTTAAAAACTGAGCTATTGCCTTTTTGCCCTGCAAGGAATCCTAAGGTAGTTTACAATACCAAAGAAAACTAGATGCAATATTAAAACCAACACCACAGCATAAACCATAAAATACAACAGCCGCCTAAAACAGCAAAATCAAAAGTAGTAGCAGCAGCAAAAACAATCAGATAAAAACAAATACCTCTTATTGCCTCTAATAACATTAAATATAAAAAGGTCTTTACTACTGTTCTAAAAGTGAGTTAGCCTGCCTGACAAGGTTACCTGGGGAGGGAGATCCAGAAAATGAGCATCACTGGAAAAAGCCCTTTTTCTTCTCACTGTCACTTTGCCATGAATGCTACCAGGTGGCATTATTTGTGGACTCCATTTTGGATCGTAATACCATGTACTTTATAAAACTTGAAAGCTGGCACATTATGGGTGCATCAGCCAAATGGTTTTGAGGTTTTGACCAGGCATTTAGTGCACATCTACACCATATAATGACTGTGATCCAACAACTTGAGCCTGCTTTGGTCCATTGTCTGTACTTGCCCATCTACCTTGCAGTTGGGCTCTAATTGTGGGACCACTGCAGGGCATGCAGTCACTACAGCAAGTTACAAACTTATGTCATGGGAATAGAAGTACCAGCTATTTGCATTTTTATTTTTCCCTAATAACGTTCCAAAACAATAGTACAGAACCATGTGAAAGCCATAGAAGAGAAACAGTTCTCCAAATGGTTGCTTCTTTACAGGGGTCATTTCATAGAAAAACAGGTGCAGGAACTCATTAGCATAACTCATTAGCATAACTTATTTGCATATGCTACACCACCTGACATCACTGGAAGTATGTCAGAAGGCAAGAAAGGAGAGAGAGAGAGAGAGAGCTGGCAGAGAGGGGACAGCTACTAATCCAAGCCTCAGAAATACCACTGTTCTGAGAGGATAGCTTCAGTGGTGGCAGAAGCCTTCAGAAGTCTGGTCAGAGAAACAAGGACCTTTCCAGGGGACGGGGTCATTTTGCTGCAGCCATGACACAAGCAGAAAGTCCCCCATGGGGGGGGGGGGGCTAGCACCAACTCCCAGAGCTGAGCTCCCCCGAGCTCCTCTCAAAATGACCCCTGCTGCTTTACTTTCTTTTGTATCTTCCATGTTTTTTAAAGAAAGCCCACCGATCCCTATCTCAAGAGAAGTATTAGACACAATTTTGTTTGCATTCCTGAGGGTAATCTATGAGGCCTGAAACAATCGTCTTTTACAAAAAATATTTTCTTTACTTACTTTGTTTTTGCCCCCCCCTTTTAGCTGAGGTCTCTTCTGCATTCACATTTTTGTCAGCCATTTATCCCTATTGCTTTGGATCCTCCCCCCTTTTCCACATGTGTTTTGCTCCCTCTGAGACTACTAGAGAGAGCAAAACACATGGGGGGAGGGACTGAAGCAATAGGATGTGATGAAAATCAGAATACAGAATACAGAAGAATACAGAATACAGAAGAACCCTCAGACTCAGTAGATTATACAGTGTAAACAATACTATTGTATAGCATTTGCCATCTAAGAACAATGCCACAGGACTAGGATCACAAAAATTAGAAACAATGCAAAACAGAATGGAACAAGTAGGGGATCCACAAGGACTTACGAGAGGCATCTCATTTCCCCTCCCTTATTATTTCCTCATTCCCTTTCCTGAAAACCCCCAGAGCCTCTCCCCCTTTTCCTGCTTCCTTCTCTCCTTCCCACTTACCAGGCAACCTACTTTTATCTGATCCTCAGTCTTCAGCCTTCTTTCCTTCCCTCTACCTGGTAGCCTCTCCTTGGGAAAACTCTGGCCAAGCAGTGCAGTGCCGACTGAGCCTGGCCCAACTGAGTGGTGGGGAACCCACAAGGACTTTCACACTAGTTCCTCTTTCCCTCCTTCTGGTGTCCCCATACCCTCACCTTTCCCTGCTTTCTTTTCTCCTTCCCTCCCACCAACCATCCTATTTTTATCTACACCCCATTTTCAGCTATTTTTATTATTGATTTACTTCATTTATATCCCAGTTTGAACTCCTCAATGGGGACACAGAGTACCTTCCATCTCCTCCTCTCCTCCATTTTATCCTCACATCAACCCTGTGTTGTGAGTGGCCCAAGGTTATTCAGTGAGCTTCCACAGTAGAGTGGGGATTTGGATGTGGGTCTCCCAGATCCTAGTCTGGTGCTGGCCTTATTGGGATGACTGCTGTTAAACAATAGCAAGTAGTTGGGCCTTGGTGAATCTTGTAAGTCACATGGTAGCACATTTCAAGGTGGCTGCTGCCAGGCCTGGCCCCAGTAAGTCTTCTCACAAAGGCTAAAACAACCTGGAAAGGGCCCCTTCTCTATCCCCCTGCCTTTTCCTAATAGAAACCAAGGCTTGAATACTGTTGTATTTCCCTAGCAATGGCCACTGAGCCCATCTGTTTCTTAGAGCTACAGGAACTCTTTTTATCATTTGAGGTGGCTTTAAACCCCCATGCATTTTTTTATTTCAGTTTTTCTGCAAACCTTGGGCTTTTCTCAGGTTTGTAGAAAAGTCTGCCTTGTCCAGTCTCTGGATTTAGGTATCCACAGACAGGGCCACGTATAGAATTTTTGTCCATCTTCTATCCTGTATGAACCCCAATCCCATGAGGAGCTAATAGCACATGAGAAATTCAAATGTGCTTTTGGGTCTCACATCTGAAGTCATAGAGTTTAATTAATTTACTTTTCAAATTGCCTCTGTAAAAACCATTTCTAGTTAAGTTTCAAATGTATTGATGAAAGATTGTCAGTCAAATCCAACAAGGCAGGTCTGCCTGCGAAAGCAGGCCACTGTGCAAGCAGCTAATTAACAACAAAGACTCATATGGATAGACATACAATGCAAGTAACTACCTCCCCTTGCAGTGACTGGATGCATCTTGGGATGTGGCTGGGTCTGAGCATGCCCAGAGGCAGTGGCTGTTGTGGGCAGTTTAGGTGCACATGACTGGAAGTGGATTGGACCTTGAAATCTATATCGGGTTTGTTTAAAATATTGTTTAAAGATATTTTTTCCCATAACCGCTGAAATATTACTGCTAACTATTTTGTCTCATTCTAGATTTAGCTTTGGTTGCCCTGACATGGATAGCCCTGCCCAGGCAAGGGCTTGGAAGCTAAGCAGGGCCAACTCTGGCAAGAACTTGGAAGGGTGACCTCCAAGGAATACCAGAGGTGGGACACAGAGGCAAGCTAATCAAGCCACCTCTTTGAACACCATCCAGACCCACAGTAGGGATTGCCAGAAGTCAACCATGACTTCCAGGCAAGCACACAAAATATGCACACACATATTTAAAAATATGGTCGGTCTTTCAAATGCACGCAGAAAAAAAATCAGTAGCTTACTACCTTTTCTGCTGGTACTTATTAGTGAATTCATCCTTGAATCAGATAGCTAAGTTGACATTTTGCTGATGAGCTGACTCATCTATAAATAGTAAATGTTTTTTTTTTCATTCATGAAAGAAATTCACTATTTTGCTTTTCCTCCATTCTTTTCCAAATCTCAGCCATTTCAAATCAGAGGTCCTTGTTCCAGGAAAAACCAGTAATCACTCATATTTTGGCACTGGACAAACTGGAGTATGTTTGATCATGTGATTGGAGAAACAGCCATATGAACCACATGCACACTTTTACAGGTAAATGATACACAATACAAACATTCATAAGGTTGGATCTAGCCAGCTTTTCTGCTGGTGTAAAAGAGTGGTGGGATCTCCTCTGACAATCTAAAAAGGCTACGTTGGGAATAATGGGACCTGCATAATGGGACCTGCATAAAAGCCATGCAGGACAGAGGCTATAGGAAGGAGAAGAATTAGACAAGACAGAGAAAAGGCTGGTTGGATCCAGCCCTTGGAGAAATGACGACTGAGGGGTGACATGATAGAGGTTTATCAAGTACAATCAACATGATGGGATGTCTTAGGGTTCCCATCCTCCAGGTGGGGCCTGGGGATCTCCCGCTTTACAACTGATCCCCACCCAGCTGACAGAGATCAGCTTCCCTGGAGAAAATGGCTGCTTTGAAGGGTGGACTCTATGGCATTGTACAATGCAGAGGCCCCTCCCCTCCCTAAACCCCACCCTCTCCTGGAACCGCCCCTAAAGTCTGAGTTTTCCAACTCAGACCCGGCAACCCTAGGATGTCCTGTGATCAATACAGTAGAGTTTGGACTACTGAAATCTGAAAACAAACAGAAATCTCAGAGCTAAAACAAAGCATGAGATTTCAAGCATGATACATTAAGTAGTGTAGAAATGACCTGATCTGGATAGGGTTGCCAACCTCCAGGTGCTACCTGGAGATCTCTCACTGTTACAACTGATTTTCAGGTGAAAGAGATCAGTTCCTCTGGAGAAAATGATTGCTTTGAAGGATGGACTCTATAGTATTACATATCAATGAACTCCCTGCCTTCCTTAAACCCTGCCTTCTCAGGGTCTACCCCCCCCCCCAAAAAAAAATGCCCATGTATTTCCCAACCCAGAGCTGGCAACCCTAAGTCTGGAGCATACTTACTGTCCTAGGTAGCAATATAGTGGTGTAGTTCACAGTCCCATCCCTGCCACCAATGCAATTTTCTGACCAATTCATTACAGTACAGTTCTATTTGCAGTTCTATTTACGCTTTTGAATACTTCCATTTTGCATAGTTTTCAGAAAGTCAGGAGAGTGGGAGCCTTTCTAACCTCATCAGGGAGGCCATTGCAGCAAGTGGGGGCCATAACACAGAATGCATAAGTACAGGCAGTTATAGATTTTGCCCATTTGCCCTGCTGGGATGAGTGAAGTTGAATATCTGAAAGGAACAGCATAGGAAGAACTTCATAGGACTTCTTAAAAATACAAGTAAGATTAAAATGGTAAAGGCCTACCACCCTTCACCTCCTAATCTCCAGGAACTTCCCAGCTTGGAGTTGGCACCCTATCTGGCACCTTTTGACTCTTTCTGATCAGGATTGTGGGGGCTTTTTGTAAGTCAGTTTTCTGCCAAAAAGAATAGAAATACTTTAAATGGATCATATTGAATGACTGAATAAGTTATTTTCATTTCCCCCCCTTTCCATTGCAGAAGGGCTTCAATGGGCTTCTCTATGCTTCAAAGTCGAACATCAATAGTGCAAAAAGAGAGAAGAGCCTAAATTCTGCCCGGCGCAGCTGCATTCTCAGATGGCAGTGGCCATTCACTGAAGAGGTGGACATCCAGAGGCCTGGCAAATCTGATGGTGCGATTACCTTGAAACATTAGGAGGGTCATTTCATTCAAACAGAGAAACGTTTTTTTATAGGAGAGAGAGATGCCAGGCTTCTACTAGCAGTTTCAGTGTATTGATCTACATCCTTGCAACAACAACAAAAAAAGCTTTGTTTTTTTTTTCTTTTGGGGTGTAAGTATGTTATGTATCTGTAGTTCAGCAGAACAATAGAACAATTGAAAGGTGTTTCCTTTTTGTTCTGAACCCCTATGGAAGAGATGTTTGAAACTAAAAGTATCTTTTGCGGTTTATTTGTGTTGCTTTCCTCTGTGATTTGAGAGCAGTCTGCCAAGCATGGCTGTTGTTGTTTGCTTCAATGGAACTTTACACAGGGCTTCTGCACAGGCCCACTGGAACAAGTAGAGGAGGCTACTCAGCTTCCCTGTTCTTGATATAGTCAACTGCTGCTTCCAAGTTATTAACTGTACAATACTGTGCTTAATAAAGCTGATTGTTTTTCAAGCACCTGTCAGTTATTGATAGAGACAGAGCTGGGCTCTTAATTCACTCTGGAGATTCCCCCCTCCCCAGCTGTAATGGCAGATTTGTTTCCTACAGTACTTTGTTGGCAAAGTGTGATGCCGTGAGTAAAACAGGTGGTGGCTAATAAACCAGATTTCTTGTTACAGTCATTAGCCCTGAAGCCTGAGATATATTTGTGTAGCTGTTGTTTGTGAAAACACTCTTCATGCCTGTTTGTGTGTATTTCTTCTAATCCCAAATTCAGCTTCAACCCTGTTTTTCCTCAGAAGACAAGTGCAAAATAAACATATGTTCTATAAAAAGCAGCCATCAGAAGGTTTTAATTTGATAAGTGAATTCCAGATTTTTAATATACACATATCATTTGAAATGTTTGAATGAATAAGTTAACACAACAACCATCACTTCTTTTATCAGAAGGTTTTATATAGAAAGAAGGTCTTTCACAAAGAGCTCTTTTTTGTTCAAAGGTAAGTTTGTTTAATAAAAGGTAGATAAAGCTGTGTGATTTGCAAAAGGCATCAGCCAGGAAATGAGAAGAATCCATGTTAGTCAGTACAGGTGGCAAAGTATGCTACTCTGTGGCTGATATGATCTCGAATAGTTTCCACTTGCTTTTCCAAGCCTGCCAGCTTGGCTGATTCAAGGATAATTGCATTGTTGCTGTCTTGGAGCTCTGTTTCTAAAGCTGAAAGGTTAAAGAGAAATGGGTTAACATGCCGAAAAAAACTCTGCTACCTCGGGTTGCCAAGTCTTACATTATAGCGGGGGGAGTCCCGGCCCTCTCCGGGAGTCTTCTGGTGTGCGCGCAAAGCGCGTGCACTGCAATGACATCACCCGGAAGTGACATCATCGCTTTGGGCATGTTGGGGGCGGGACCTCTATAATTCAAGGGGAAACCATAGAGTTTTCCCTCGAATGATAAAGCGCCCCCCCCCGGAAATGTGCCCGGCACGATGATGTCACCTCCGGGTGACATCATCATGCTGGGCATGTCTCCGCAGCCCGGCAATTTGGGAGTGGGGTTTCCCCTGGCAGCCCAATCCGAGCAGGCAGGGAGCCAGCCAGTTGACTGGGGGTTTCCCTGCCCCCCCTGGGGGACTTGGCAACCCTACTGCTACGTCTAGACTTCAGTTGGGCGGCTTTCACACAGAGGGTTTTCTCCAGTTTGGCATAGAAACTGATGCGGGTTTGGGGGAGCATCCACACAGTATCACATTCTAATTGTCCACTTGCTGTATTTTTCCCCATGACACTTTGATCTTTCCCAAAACTAGCACCATATTCCTTGCCTCAGCTCTACCGTGGCTGTCATTTAGCCTACCAGAGAGCCAGCATGGTATAGTGATTAACAGCAGTGGACTCTAATCTGGAGAACCAAGTTTGATTCCCCACTCTTTTGCATAAAGCCTGCTGGGTGACCTTGGGCCAGTCACAGTTCTCTCAGAACTCTCTCAGACCCACCTACCTCATGAGGTGCCAGGCAATTGTAAGCCAGGGAAGGCAACTGTAAGCCACTTAGACTCCTTACGGTACAGAAAAGTGGGGTACAAAAAACAACTCCTCTTCTTCTACCATGGAGGTCTTTCCATTTTTAAAAAAATCAACAATAGCATTATAATGCTGTTAACATTCTATCTACTAGGTTCCTCTGACTTCTCAACTAGGAAGTCTCTAGCCCTTTTTGATGTGGCAACCTGCCTTTTCCCTTATATCTTTGCAACAAAAGAGGGTAGAGAACTAGTAGAGACCTAGAGGACCTAGTACACAAACCATTATAATGCTATGTCAGCTGCCTTATGGTTTTTTAAAAAAAAAAAAAGCCCAAAGAAGCCCTCTGGTAACACAGGAGGGTGAGGCAAGGAAAGGGTAGGGAAAATTGCTGTGTGGATGCTCTGTTCATCACTCCATTTGCAATTGATAATGAAAGCTACATGGAGAATTGTCACCATGTTGTTTGTCTTCAACATTATAAAGTTATTGGTCAGTATCTGTTCTTGATTTTTCATCCTTGACCAACCAGAGAATGACAAATCTGTTATGTCCTTACAAATCATGCAACATGTACTTCTTACTATAAAGAAGGCATTTATCTTCATCTGTCAATATTATGTTGTACCTCTGGAGAACCCAGGTTGAGTCCTTCCATCGTATTCTGTTATTGTTTGCTTTTTAGCAAAATTACTGGCATACAGCTGTTTGTGCACATATTCAACATTCTTTTTAAACATCTCAGCCCAGAGAAGTAACTCCATATGCATGCAAAAAAAAAAAGCACCAAGACAGCCAGGGACATGAAGACGAGGGCTGGTACAGATGCATAATTAGTCACTGTCACAAATTAATACAGACACCTTAATAAATTCTAGGAAACAGCACTCATCATTTTAATAACATGAGCTTCGGCTTGGGCCTCTTCCCACAGATTTCCTGCAGGCCAGATTTTCTGCCCATCCACAACCCCCGTGAAGGGAAACTGTTCAGCGTTCCCTTAATCACAAGCATTGATCAGAGCCACTAAGAAATCCACTGGCCCATACCGATCCGCAACAGTTTGGCACTTCTTCCTGATAAAGCTGCAGCTTCTCCTGACAAGGCCAAGTGGGTTTCAACATTGACGTCAGCAGACAGTGATAATGTATGTTTGTCATGTTTTACATGGGAAATTGCCGGCTGGCCTAGTTAATAATATTCTTGCTCCATTCAGTAAACAGTGAGTGGGGGGTAACTGGCTGGCAGCAGCCAGATGCCAAGTCTCTGGCATGGAGAGACACCTTCAGTGAAAGACATTCATTAGAGGCACAGCTTTATCAATGACAGCAATGCTGAACCTCCTTCCCAATAAAACATCTGGCTTTGAGCCAGTCAGTTATTTATGCAGCACCTGCTGCTGGGGCCAAGGCATTTAGTCCACACACTGGCTGGTTCCCAAAACATACTGAGTGAAATCACTAAACCTGAATGCTTAAAACTGAAGAGTGTGACTCAAGCATTGAGAAACATAGCTCGGCAGTCGGCTGTTGTTAAATGAGCCTATGAGAGGTTGTACAGAACAGAGTGTTAATATTCCTTCTGAATGGACCTAGCACCAAAACAACAGGCTTTGAGCCATGCTGGGATCACTGCAGTTTCAGATGGGCCTTTGCTTTTCTGGAACTGGATCAGCAAAGGTCTTACTGCTACAAAGTTGCACCTAGATTCCATTTTGGAGAAACTGACCGTGCATGTTCAGCTGGTCACAGGGTATCATGCAATAAATAACTTTTAGGCCCCAGAATGCAGCAAAGATGGACCCCCCTTCATGTAAGACAGCATAAAGAACTACAAAGATTCTACCTATTCCAGCGATGACTGACGTTTCTAGTCCAGAGCGCATGTGTGTGGCAATGCAGGAAACAGCATGGCTGTGAGGTCAGCTAAACGGCATGTGAGCTTCCACTCATGTTTTACTTACCTCTCATCTTGGCCATCATCTCCAAGGTTTCTTGAAACAATGTGTTGGCTTCCATCTGAACATTCTGGATCCGGGTCCCTTGCGCTCCCAAGTTTGAACCCTGACCCATCCGTCTTTTCAGCGCCGCATATTTTTGTTTTACCTGTTCAAATTCCTATCAGGAAAATGGATAAATTAAAAAAATAGATGAACTTCTGATGAAGTGAGCATGTTGATACCACAGAACTAATGCCAAAACCTTAGCTATCTTTCAGTCTTCCTAAGAGAAGTTATGCTATTTCACCACTAGGACTTGTCAGGGAAGGCTGATTCAGCCCCACAGCATGCACACACACTCACACATGCCCCATTGGTGCCTGCTCCAGGAGGGGGAAGGCACAGACACCGGTACCAGGAATCTGCTGACAAGCCAGGCCCTTTAAGGACATGCCTGACTTTTACTCTGATTGGATAATGGCTCACTGGGGACACAGAAAAGTGGCTCTTAAATCCTTGCCCGAACCACGATGTAGTGAAAGTCCAAAAAAGGGTGAAGAGGGGGATGGGCTATTTGACAGCAGAATAATATCTGTGAGACCAGGTCTGACCACCTATGGCCCGGGCAGAGCTAGGTGCCAGAGCAGGACTTTAAGAGGGATGCCCCCTTGGGAGGTGAAGTTGGTTACCTCCAGCCTGTCATGGGATTATGGCCTATCATGAGATAGTTGAGGCAGGGCCAAGGCTGGTACAGGTAATGGGACCAAGGATAAAGGGGGGTTGGAAAGTTGGCCAGTGAGGACATGTCAGACCTTACCTGTTGATGCTGGACACAAAAAGGCCAGAGGCAAGAAAAGGAGGATATTGGTGCCTGTTAACCACTCTCTCCTACTCCACAGGCTATTGGCAGGCAAGGTGGAGGTCCTGAGCATAGCCATGGGGAATGAACCATTGCCCAACCTCCCACAGAGCTCAGCAGCATCCATAACCAGTAACCCCACTTACCGAAATGTCTGATTAGACGCAAGAGTGGGATTTCTTCCTTGCCTCTTCTAAGTGTAGGCGAGTACCATTTTCATGTCAGCCTCCTCCCTAGTTTCTACCTCTTGTATTTTTAGAGCCCCTAAGGACACTTTGGCTCATCAGTTTGCCTGAAACCATACTCATAAAGAACTGATTCACACGTCCTCATGGCTGCTGAAAAGTCTATCAGATAGACATGCCCCTGGAGTTCCTTGCTGAGAGTGTAAGCAAGGAGGCTAAAAACTCCAGTGTAAGCTGGAGGCTAAAAAACTGTGAGCTAGCTCACACTAACTCAATTTAGAGGGAACACTGAGTCGGGGGCCTGGAGACCAAGCCCTATGAGGAAAGGCTGAGGGACTTGGGAAGGTTCTGGAGTCTGGAGAAGAGGCGGCTGCAGGCAAGCATGATTGCTATCTTTAAGTATTTGAAGGGCTGTCACTTAGAGGAGGGCAGGGAACTGCTCCTGTTGGCAGCAGGGGATAGGACTCGCAATAATGGGTTTAAATTAAGGGCAGGAAGGTACCAGCTGGATAGTAGGAAAATCTTTTTTTAGAGTAAGTGTTGTGCAACAGTGGAATCAGCTGACTCAGGAGGTGGTGAGCTCCCCCTCACTGGCAGTCTTTAAGCAGTGACTGGACAAACACGTTTCAAGGATACTGTAGGCTGATCCTGCACTGAGCAGGGGGTTGGACTAGATGGCCTGTATGGCCCCTTACAACTCTGTGATTCTAAGGTGGGTGTCATAGATGCCTGTAAATTTGGGCCTTCAGCCTTTAGAACCTTGTCTAGTACTGTTATAATCACTCTTTTAACCCTTTGCTTGACTTGAAATCATAATTTCCTGCAAAAGAATATTTGCTTGTTTAGTTAAGCAAAGGTTTTTGGATTCCTTAGAGAGGCTTTATGTTCCATTAAGGGCTGGTTATTTCCTTTCTTCCTTCCTTCTTTCTGTCTTTTTTCTTTAAATGGGGAGAATTCTTTCCCAGGGACCCATAGGAGGGTCTCAGCAGCCCTGACCATGATACATTCTTCTTGGATCAAAGATAATTTTTTTCCAAAAAAATTGCAGTGCCTGGAAGACCCCATTGCCATACCTGCTGGGTGGTCCTTGCTTGCTCACCAGCTTCCCCTGCTTTCTGCTGGGCATCCAAAGCCCATACCCGGTTCTGGTCTGCCTTGTACCGTAACTGGCTGAGTCTTTTCGTGAAGTTGTCTAGCTGATCAGTGATGTCCTGTACACTCTTCTCAGCTGGACTAAGGACCATCTGGATCTGAACATCCCAAAATAGGAACCATTTAGCAATCCCTCCGGAAAAATATTAGCTGTACTGGATGCAAAACTTTGTTCCTGTCAGTGGAAGTCTCACCCTTAAGAAATTATGAATGCACTCATTTTATCAAGATTAACTAGGGAATAAATCATTCAGCATTAACATTATAATAGTTATCAAGCTCACTGATCTAAGTAAGGGAAATAAAGTTCTGTTGTTTTAGGACTAAATCCGATTTTTAGATGTTATGCATGTTTAAAATAGACCAAATTAATGAGGGAGGGTGCTCTAGGCTAATGAGCATTTAGCCTACTCAAACTTCTTCCTTGTATTTTAAAATCAAACAAATGACGGAATGTGCTTTATGGGCTCTGATGGCTGAGTGTCCAGCCTTCATTGGCTAAATTAGATATGGCAGATGGGGTTTAAACATATGTCCATCTGGTCTCATCTAAAATAAGGGTGAGAATTAGGGAGGGGCAAAAACAGGGGAAATGGAGGTTTGTGGTTCTCACAAAGACAAAACTTCCACAAACCTCTCCATTCCACAAACTTGTCCATAGTTCAGGAAGTTCATGGGGCTGCAGCTCTACTTGGAAATGAGCTCCAAAGGCATTTAAATGCCTTCAGAGCTCACTCAGGTTGGGCCACGGGCTGGGTGGTGGGCTCTGATGGCATTTAAATGTCTTCAGAACTCACTTCTGGGCAGGCTGCTGACTGGAAAGTAAGCTCTGAGGGTGTTTAAATGCTGTCCAAAACCTCCCATGAATCTCCATGGAGGTTTGTGGGCGGTTTGTGAGAGGCCATTCTCCTGAACCCCCGGTAAATGAACCAGGAACCAACCTGGTTCATGCTCGAACCGCGGTTCATTTATGGGTTCGTGCCCATTCCTATAGGGAATCAATTTAAAACAATCCACCAGCCATGTACCCAGGAAGGGTTCAGTAATCCTATTTATTGGTTGCTTGCCTAGACTGCCTAGCTTGTGGGCTGCATTCCATTTAAAAGGCCATACATTTTGCCACCTCCAGCTGGGGAGGGCAGAGTTTAAGGAGAGGAGGGAGATCAGTAATAACATGACATCATATAATCCACTTTCTGAAACTGCCATTTTCTTTGAAGGATCTGATCTCCGTAGTCTGGAGATCAGCTGTAGTTCCAGATCTCCAGGCCCCACCTGGAGGTTGGCAGCTGTGGCTTCACAGCAAGCATTTCATGCAAGAACACAATATCAGAAGCTCCACATGCACCACTCACCTCATCAAGGCGGTCCTGGATGAGCTGAAGGGAATAACCAGACCCATGAATAGTGTCTTCAGCCTCCTGAAGTGCTATGTTAGCTTGTCTCAGATTTTCCGCCACAGCCTCCACATTGCCTTCAATAGCATTTGCTCTGTTCCTAGGGAAATGTTATATACCAAAAAGGTACATGGTTTCTGATCAAAAATCATCCCTCTCAGTTCACTTCATTTACTGCTTTGTGATTACTGTTTATAAGATGGAAGATGAGACCAACAAGCCCAGTAAGAAAATTTGGCGGCGGCAGGTTGCTGCTCCTGCTTGGGAGTTGCCTCAAGCTGGGAAGTCTGGGAAGGTGGCATATATTTGTATCTAAACAACATCTAAAAGAATGTAAGGACAACAACCTTGAGAGGCTTTTAAGCAGCACAAATGGGTTTTCACCTGATATCTTGCACGCCCACTGAGTGCTCATTGAAAAGAAGTGGCTGGAAAAGATTCCATCCCTAACTGCTCAAAATGAGAACTAGTCTCATGGAATATAATGGCTATGAGAATGACTGGTCAGACAGGAAGTCCTTAGTCACATATAAATTCCACAACAGAAGAGATATTATTAGTCATATTAGGGAGACTTTAGCCCAACAGAACAAATAGTTCCCTGGGACTATTTCATATTATGAAAACAGCACAGTAGGGAAGGCTCAAACCTTCTCCCCTTGCACTGTGGTCCCAGTCCAAAGCAAGCCCCTGCACACTTGGTGTTTAAAGGGGAAATGCAGGGAGGTCCAGTCTGTTTAAGCCTTCTGCCATCATCACTAGGTGGCTAAAGGCAAATCACTGTTTCCCACACGGCTTTGCATATCAGTTCCTCCCATCCACCCTATTTGTAACATGGGAATCTTGGCCTGTCTAACAGTGATGTTGCCAGGATTTCTGAGATAATACCAACTAAGAGCTTCAAACATTTAGGATAATTCTATTTACATAGAATAGTCAGTGGAGAAAGCCTAATAGGAAACAATAATCAGTGGAGAAAGCCTAATAGGAAGTCCCATTCACATTTGCTCCATGCTTATGGCATCTTCCCATACTGCTGCAGTAAATGCATATCTACTTCTCACCTGAGTGCTGTGTGGTCAAAGTGAAGGGCAACAATCAGCTGGAAAGGAACCATGCAATTGTCCCCAGTCACGCGGCTCCTGTATTCAACCACTTACTGCAAAGGTATGGGATGATGTCTCAGAAAAGTGGCCCTGCAGCTAGCAATACATGTGAATAACGTATGAATTAAATCATATGAAAAACATGTCATCTTAAGAGGAAATGCTTTGAAGCGTGAGGTCTGAGAAACTTCCCTAAGAAATCGTATCAACTTTTACTGAGGAGTAAGCAAGAAAAGGCTCCGTCCATTCACAGGCTCAAGCCAAATATTATTGAAGTTATGTGCCAGTTCCCTCATTACCCTTTCATGAGGCACAGCAATCAAACCCCTCTTTACCTGGCTTCTTCAGCCTCCTGCTGAAGCCGTTTGGCCCTAGTGATGTCCCCAGCTGTTTGAGCAATGATGCTCTCAGGGCACTGCAATTTTGCAGCCAAGCTCTGGATTTCATTCATCTTCCTGAGGACCGTGGCAAAATCAGCAGGAAAGTGAAGGGAAAGGACATAATCGCTGACCTGCTGGATAGCAGATGCATCAGTGTCTGGATCTATAAAGATTACAAAGGAAAGTCAGATAAAGAGCCCATGAGATTATAACTTCCATTCAATTCCATAACAAGCACTCGTGTTATACAGAAGTTGTCATCAAACTTAGGGGTTTAAATCAAACCAAATGACATAGATATTGGAGCAGCCAAGTCTATTTCTCTTCTGAATGAAGAAATAGGCCAAGTCTTGGCAGATACTGTTACTTAGCATACTGAAAGCTAAGCCTTGCTGTGGTGACTCAGGTTACAAAGACTTTCCAAAGGCAGATAAATACAAATTACTTTTGGGAATAAAACAACTAGAAAGTTATTTCTCTATCTAATTTGGATTTGTAGAGTAGAGGTAAGTATGCTGCACTTTTTTCAGAGCCAAAAAGGACAAGAGCATTTGGGGAGCCTGAGAACAGAATGGCACTTAAGCCCAATTTACACCTCCCCTCTGAAGTACTTTGACTGCTGTCTTTTCCCAAGCTCATTTCACGCTGGTTTCAAATTTCACTCCAGGGGGTCTGAAGAGTACTAAGCAACAGCATTTGTTTAAAGCAGTATAATGCTAGGTTGACCACAGGAGGGCAATTAATGAATGTAAACAATAATTTATAAACTAGAACAAGTATGGTTTGAAACTAGAAACAGGTATAGACAGGTTTTTTTTAAACTAGAATGATTCAAGCGGAAAAGTGAGATGTAAATTTGACCTTAGGAGAGCTAGGAAGGATACAGACCTTGCCATTACAGGCAAATTACATGCTTGACATTAAAGTACAGAAGAAACCCTTGACAGTCTTATATTTACTTAATATGAAAAACAGTTTTAGGAAGATGTGATCTGAGTGGAGGGACAGCAGGAGAAGGGTCAGGTTAGCGCTTTCCCTACATGCCCAATTCCAGGTGCATGTTAATGAGAGTAAACTCACACAAGTAACTCTTGCGGAAAGCAGTAACTCTTGGCGGGCAGGTGATTTGGAACAAAAAAGTGGCCCTGTGAAGAAACGGCACTGCAACACCTCCCTCCCCTGATCAAAATCTCTCCCTCCCAGAGCTGTGTTTTATTTTTTAAAAGCTATGCAGGAATCCTTTCCCTTATTTGCATAGAATGACCCTGAATTATCAAGATTCAGACTCTGTAGAAAGTCAGCCTTTGCCTAGATGGGGCATTTGAATAAGGATGTAAGATAACAGCTCCCCATGGTTATGTGCCTCCCCCCTCACTGCTGTCAGCAATACTTCTCTGCCCCCGCCATCCCTCTACTTGTAGACATTTTTCAAAGCAGCAGGTAACATACCCATCACTGTCTGCCCTGCCATATCTCTGAGCTCTAAAGATTTTCAGTCCTATCCTCCCACCTAAAGTGTCCCTCCAATTTTATCCGCTAAAACTGTATTTTCATAACCCACTTGTTCTGTGGCACTAGAATTTTCCCATAAAGGAGATACATAGCTCCCCTGGCAACGAGAATACTTCAGCAACTTATATGGATTTTTAAAAAGAGGGCCCCAGGAAGGCTGAGGGAATGAGTGCTCAGGAAAACAAAGAGCCAAAAGGTCTAGATTAGGGGTGTGCATTTGATATATACCAAGCCAAATATATACCTGAATACTGTCTTATCAGTATTATTAGGGTATTCATTCAGCCAAATACCAAATCAGAGCACCTATTCAGAAGCCAAATAGAGATTCCTGAATACTATTCACCTCTATTTGGCTATTATTCCACTCCATTTATACCCTATGGTATAATTATTGTCAACGGCAAATCTCTTAGGGTACATTCGGGGGGGGGGGGGACTTGAGGTAGTCATGAAAATTTGCAGCATAGCTGCTGGAGCCTCTCCCCAAAATAGCCTCTCCCCAAAAGGATTTTCAGATATGACCTTAGTCCTTTTGAGTTTTGGCACTGCCACAGTGGCACTGGTTCTGCTGGACACATTGCACTGGTTCTGCCGCTGGCCTTGCAAACATGCCCTGCCCCCACACTTCTCTTTCTACATCACAGATTCTCTGGGACATTCTGGTGGGCTTGCATTGCCATGCTATTCCCCCCACCCACTGGAAACAATGGAGGATGGGGCACCCTTGGGCACTGGCTTAAACTACGGGGGGGCTCGAGCCACTCCCGAAATTTCCTGGGGGGGACTGAGCCTCCCCCCGGGAAAACGTCGCGCCTGCCGCCGGCACCTTGCCGCCGTGCCTCCCGGGCCCTTCTGAGGCTCGCCAGCTGGTGCCTCTCCCCTCCCCCCCCCACCGGCCTGGCCATTCCTCCCTCCTTATCTCTCCCTCTTCCTCTTTTAGGGGTGAGGGAGGGAGTGGCCAGGGCGGAGGGGGAGGGAAAGGCACCAGCAGCACCGGCTGGTGAGCCTCGGAAGGGCCGGGGAGGTGCGGCGGCTGGCGGTAGGTTTTCCAGGGGGGGGGGGCGGAAACATCTCCCCAGTGAGTGCGCGCTAAAGAGCCCCCGCCCCCCCCCCCCCAGACTTCAGAAAAGTCTATGCCCCTGCCCTTGGGTACCCCACAGAATTGGACCCCTGGCCCAATCTTTTTGAAACTTGGGGTTTCCTTTGGGGAGATGCTCCAGCAGCTACACTGAAAATTGGGTGCCTCTACCTCAAAAAACACACCCAGACCTCTGAAAATACCCCATGATAGATTTGCCATTGACTTTAATGGTTCCCATATGGTTTAATGAAGCCGAATGTATTTGGTATTCCCAAATATTTCCGAAATCTGAATACAATATCAAATCTGGTATTCAGGAATATCGGTATATACCGATATTATTCGGTCCAATATACCCAAATCCGGATATATTTTTGTGCCCACCCCTTGTTTAGATATTGTAAATGACTATACCTTAGAACAGATTAGAGGGGGTGTGACCCTCAATGCTGAGTGGTGCCCAGGAAATCATGTGAAGTGTAAATGCTGTTCATTCCTTACAGATCATAATGATATCAACTTCAACATACCCAGAAAAGTCCATTATGGTCTCATTTAATTTCCAGTAAGGACAGTTCTCAGAAATAAGAGGATTAGTTAAAAGAGATTTGCAAGAGTCAGATATTTCCAGAAGACTTGGAGACCATTTGAAATCACTAGACCAGAAACTCACACAGAGATATACCACAGATTTAGGAAATGTACAGTCAAGAGTAAAAGGATGCTGGGAGAGTTATCTTTTAAATGGGGAAATCTCACCCTAATAAGGATGTTAAGGGGGAGGGAGATAAGCTCTAGCAAAACTAATGTAAATTGGCAAACAGCAAAGTTCTAATGCTACAAATTAGGAAATCCTGAGATCTGGGCAGCATATTCCCCAGAGTTCTTAAAGAGTTTATTACATTTATACTCCAACTTTCTCCCCAATGAGACCTACAGTGGCTTACATCATTCTCCTCTCCTCTATTTTATTTTCTCTCACACTCTCTCTTTCTGTGGGGTATATGGGGCTGAGTCTGTCCAACTGGTGCAGTAACCCAGCAAGTTTCCATGGGAGACCACACATTTGAACCTGGAGTCTCCCACACTCTAACCACCACACCACACTGAACCTTAGTTCAGAAGTGAAGCTGGATCTTCAAGTAAAAACACACAAAATCACTAAAACCTTCAAAATACTTGTGAACGTCTGGATAGCATTTAATAGGAGACAAACTCAGAGAGATCTCCTTGCCTGTTCATGAGCTTCCCAGAAGCATTTGGCTGGCTACTGTTAGAAACAGGATGCTGGACTAGATAAACACTTGCTCTGATCCAGCATGGAACTTCTCGTGTTTCTTATGGAATTAAATTACTTCTGCTATGATTCTATGGTTCTAAAGAAGCTGCATTATCCTGAATCAGACCAATTGTCCAGCAAGATCAGTGCTGTCTACGTAGATAGCCAGCAGCTCTCCAGGGTCTCAGGAAGGGTCTTTCACATCACTTCCTACCTGATCCTTTTAACTGGGAATGCTATGGACTGAACCTAGGACCTTCTGCAAGCCAAGCAGATGTTCTGCCACTGACCCACAGCCCCTCTCCAATTTGCAGAGGCTTTTTCCTGATTCACAGATATTTAGTTCGGATTCACAGTCAACAAGAGAAGCCTTTGCTAAATTTGGTCTAATGACAGTATAGAACTATTAAAAATGTCATGGGTGCCCAGTCAAGATTTGAACTGATGCAAAAAATTAATGCCAAGAGACTTCCATCTTGTGAGACATGTAAGCTAAACCAGTTCTAAGCTTACCACGTCCTTTCTCTGATCTACAGAAGCATACTGCTTTTCTACTTTTTCTCATGAGATGTGGCCTTGATTTGAAAGAAAGTCCCCGCAAGTTTTAAGTGGAACACAGGAAATAACCCACCTGATAACCTTCTGAATAAAGCTTTGAGCACGACTGCTATTATGCAGAATGGATTCAATTTCAGTACAGAGGAGGGGAATCAGACAATGGTCAGAAATCGTTGTGTACGAACACATGTATAAAAAGGTGGGACTGCCAACACAATGCCATTTGTCAGAGTTGAAGGAATTATATTGTAATATGCAGCCTTAAATAGTTCCTAAAGTTTTAATCAATTAATTGGCCTAAGAAGTGATACAGTTTCACTTTTGTTCTGTCCTGCTCAATACAAAACCAGTAATTTTAGAGAAGGGGATCTAATGGCAAGGAGTAATTTGCCTAAAAACCACACAGGAAGTCTGTGGAAGAATAAAGAAATAATGCTACAACTGACATAATCTGTCTTATTCAAAATAAAATTGGGGGGTATTATGGCACAGTAGCACCCATAACATAAAGCACCGAACACGTGGCCTGCCACACAGGTATAATAAAAGCATAATGCATTGTACTACAAACACACAAGATATTAAAATCTCAAATAAATGCAAGGCAGAGAGCAATTTAAAAAACACCCATTTGTGTGTGTGTGTTTGTCTATATATGAATTTACAACTTTAAAAGATTAAAGCAAGCTGGTGTTTTTTTTTTAAAAAAAAGTGTACTATGCAGAATTTTTTCTTTAATTTTTTAAAAAGTCATTACATCTTTAAAAAAAACACCATTAAATAAGATGATGAGCTTTCCGCTAGACTCCTGTTTAGTTGATAGCTAAAGATGCCTCTTTGGCTGCTATTGATTGCTAGAAAATGCTTGCTTAAATGAACAGTGACTTTTTAAATAGTTGGTTGCTACTAGCTTGCTTGCGTGCAGCCTAGAGAGAAAATGTTTACCAGTTAGAATGAAGCCAGGAAAAGAGGTAGAAGTCTGGGTTTTTCAACTAGGGGGGTAGTGTATGGGAGAGGGCAAACTATCCGGTTTTGTTCAGTTGTCACTGCTTTAAAGACTAGCATTGGCTTACCTGGGTGCCTGCCTCTTCCTCATGCTCAATTTGCTGTTTGCAAAGAAACAGATCCCACAGAAACACAATATGTTTCTAGTACTCCCTTACAAGTACAACAACCTGTGGTAAAGATGCCCCTGGAACTTCTTAGAGGTCAGGGGGGCTCAGCGTTTTCACAGCATTGAGGGGGGAAAGTGAACACACAAAATGAAAATATACTTGTCATTGCAAAAGTCAAGTTACACTGAGGTTGTCAGGCACTCACTGGAGGTGGGACATATCCCACACTCCCGGTTCCCACTGCTTGCTGCCATTCTGGTGACTGGCTTGAGAAAGATAAAGTAATTGCATAAATAACAAAGGTGATTTCTAGAGTTGCATGACATCATGCCAACAGAGCCCCCATGTCTCCACTTATATTATGCATACTTATCCCATAATGTACATCCTAGATGACTGCCCAGCTCTGATCCATCTATGATGAAGTGTTTAGCTATATGCTTGTTCACTGGGTCAATATCCCTGATTCTCAAGGGATAGCACAGCAGGCATCACGCACATCAAATAAATTGTGGCCTTTGGGAGACTTTCCATTTTGAAGTGTTTGCAGCATGCCTATTTGGGGTTATTACAGTTGTCTGGGTTGTACACTCCATCCTTTAGCTTATATCCAGTTGTTGTTGCCACCATCTTTAGATACATGTTGCTTTAAATACTACCTTCTGACCTTACCAGAGAGAAAGTTGCGAACTTGGCGGATAAACTGCTGAGTGCGCTTGATGTCTCCATCTATCTGTGTCCTGGTTGTGCTCATTTTGTCACCCAGACCTCGGGCACTTGTTTGGATCTGGTTGGCAGCTATTTCTGCAGATCTTATCTGTTAACATGGCAGGCAGAGTCAGTCTCCAGAGGCTACTTAATTATTTATTTAAACATGATTAAACTGGCTTTTCTCCTGAAAAACGAAGACCCCAAATGGAGTACAGGACACCTCTAAAACTTCAAGCTCCTACTAATAATTGCAGGGATGTCTTTCAACAGGATTCTCTATTCCCTGTTTCTTGGCCTCCCTAACCAACCTCAAAGTGGGGCCTGGAGGTCTCCTGGAATAGTAACTGACCTCTAGACTACAGAAGTTAGGTCCCCTGGAGGAAACAGCACCTTCAAAGCACGGACTCTAGAGTATCACATACCCACTGAGCTCTCTCCCCAAATTCAAGCCTTTTTAAAAAAAAGAAAAAGAAAAGGAACAGAGCTATAACCATCACCACACAGCAGCAAAGTATTTATTCTTCCTAATTTATTGCAACCTGTCCTTTGAGGTTTATACTATTCCAGGGTGGCATCATGACCCCTTGCATCATGCTCATTTACAGAGCAGTGTTGTCATGCCATTTGCTCCACACACTGCACTTTGGTACAGGAGAGATCAAGTCCCAGATTGGCTGCTGAAGGCTTGATATTCAGCAATTGTGCTAGTACACATGTACAACAATTCAAACTAAGAAGTCACATAAATCGAGATTAGATTATAATGGTAACTGAACATGTCTGTTCCATGTTAGATTTCATGACCATCATATTTACAAGTTCAGAGAACATTCACAATACACAGCATGCTTTCTCCCTCACCCTCTGTGATGTCACTTGGAATCCCAATTTCCCCCACCCCAACTCTGTTCTGTACACCCACCATCTGTGTAGCCTCCTGTAGTCGAATGCTTAATTTATGGATCTCTTGGGCGGTTTTCCTGGCAGTTTGGATGGAGCTGCCAGCACGTGAAAAGATCCCTCTACAGTCCAAACCTGGGCCACATTCTGTGTCATTTTGCTGAGGACACAGTTCTCCAAGACATTCTCCAGGACTGCAAATCTCTGATCTGATGCTGTTGCACATCTAAACAAAGAAGCCACAAGATCAACTGAGCTATGCAATTAACAGAACAAAAAATCTCAAACAATTCAAGGAGCTAATAATCCTAACATGGTCACAAGCCCATTTTATTTCATGTATTGTCTTTGGGAGCCTTTGAGTTTTGCACATATTTAACTGCTGGTGTTCCTAATCCACTGGTTACTTTTATACCAGTTTAAGCTATTTATTCAACTGACCCTAAATTAACATTAAACATTGTGCACATTTAATGGAAAAAAATCATCATGAAGTAACAGAAAATGGTATGAAATGGATTGGCCATTAAGGGCACTGGGGAAACTCCTGAGTAAATAATGCTGAGTAGATAATCTTGAACAGAAGATACACTGCCATAGCAACAACTAATCTAAGCACCCAAAGACAGGAAGAGACCACATCCTGCTAAATTTCTGCCTCAGTTTCCAACATTATTTGGATAGTATGAAGTCCTGGAGTTTCAAAGGTAACTGGAATTGCTGAGATCCCTACCACCCTACCCACTACATTAGTTTTCATTTGAAAAATCTACTTGAAAAACAGCAAGATGAGTGGTTGGTGATTTTCATGGCAACAGGAGATGTTGGTATGAATCTCCATGGCAATATCAGAACAACAAAAATGAAGCATAAAAATAAGAGACCTTGGCTAATAACATCTACTGGCTCATAAGACTATAGCCACTTAGTTCTCAGTGGGAACCATGAGGAACAAATTTCATTGGGTGCCAAATTATTCATGTATCACCAAATAGAGCAATACCAAATTTAGCAAAGTTCAAGCAGAGGTTGCATTAGTTTCACCTTATTAATAACTGGAGTCAAGTTTGGAGAGAAGGCCAATTCTCCCTGCAGAGCCTCCAGTCCTGAGCCATGGTCTGTAAGACTGCTTTCTAGCTCCTCGGTTTTTCCCCTGTTTTGCATGGATTGAGCCAGCAGCCTAGACGCTCCAGCTATGCGCATGCTGGCATTGGAAGATGTCTGGTGTGATGAGCTGACAGTCTTGAATGCTCCTGTGGGAGCAAAGGAAAATGCAGTATGAATGGCTCCATGACTCATAAATGCAGCATTATTTTCCAAACTCTCGATACTTAATTTTACCGGGGGGGGGGGCGGGGGGGAGAGGACGAAGGACGTACTAGAGCTGTGAATCACAAGGATGTCAACAGAAAAGTACTCGTCAATCACCTTTCACATCTACAGTCCCCATTTGTAATGGATTTAAAAAAGAATGTGTCAAGGCAGAAAAAAGAGATGGGAACTAAATACACATGACACAAAATGGAGTGCCTGCTACATCTGGCTCCATGTGGCCATTCTGTCATATCTCCCTCCATTAGAGCCAAGAAAGGGCATTCCTGAAGCTGCTGCAGTAATTAATCTAACAATTCAATCCAACTGGAATGTCCCAGATTCAAGTTGAATTACGTCTTAAATAAGAGCAAACATTCTGCATGGATCCAGATTAGCCAATGGCTTAACTATGACAATGTTGTGGAAAACGCTGACACAGTATGTCAAATGTCAATCTGTCTTGGGGAGCCAAATGTCTCCCCACACACACACACACACAAAATATCTGGTTTCGAAAGCATAAGTCAGTAAGATGTATCCAACAATCTCTGAACGAAACGGGAAGTCGTCCCATATTACTCCTTGTTCTGCAGTCCCTCCCAATCCCAGGAAACATCATTCTGGGACCTGTGTGTAGGAATAGCTGCACTGGGTGGTGGTGGGGGCTAGAGTGAGAGGGGACAATACTTCTCCTCCCTCTTTTGCTGATACATTTCCACTAAAGGAAGTGGGCAATTGCATCCCCTCATCCCCCCTCTCTGTAGCCTCCCAACCCAAATGGCTATTCATCCATAACCCAGGAATGACTTTTCCAGGGTTGGAAGGGATGCAGGATCAGAGAAGAACATAGGAAAACTCCATGTGCCTTCCATACATAGATGGTTAAATATAGGTCAGTGAGATGGGTGCCTGGGGGGGAGGGGTGCTTTCTCTTTTCCAAAATCTAAATTTACTGATTTTCTTTTAATACACCCAGAAAGATACACACTTCCAATTAGTCAGCAAGAGGTCTAGAGTTATCTTGGAGTGATCTTTTCCCTTCCCCCACTAAAATCATTTCAGCGGATTCTCTTGCTAATGTGTTTCAAAATTCCCTAACCCTGTTTCAGACACCCACAACCTGGATACACATTTGACCTGTGGAGGAATGTTCCATTTGTTTAAATTCTCCCCTCCCTTTCTTTCATATTTAATAACTTCATCTCACACAAATCATCAAGGCCACAAGCAAACATTCAACTGAGCTTTGTTTCCTAGGTCATGACAAGAATTCTCCCCGCTCACACCCACCACAATAATAGAAGGCAGACAAAGCAATTCAATCTCTCTGTAAACAACTACAGTGATATTCAATTAGGAGTAAGTCCTTGTGAACTCAATAGCTTTTATCCTCTAAAATGAAAAGCAAACTAATTGCAAAAACATGTGTCAATAACCTGGTAGATTTTTTTTGTGTGAGTGTGCCTATATGTTTTAAGCTCACACAAATTTAAAACCATAAACCAAGATTCTAAACTGAAATTAAACCAAGGCTCCACACCCCAGAATGAGAAGAGTAAACAAACTCCAATTCAGCAAGGTGGCTGTGTTTGGATATCTTGACAAACTGGAGCTTGATCAGGCACTGAAGCTGTGGATCCTGTTCCATGTGCAAAGGGAGATGAGTGGAGCAAGAAAGGTGCATGAGCATGGCAATAAGCAAACCAGTTTGTTGTGTTGTCTGAGTGCAACTTTGGCTGCTGTTCTTCCTTTTTTTAACAGCACTAAGTCCATAATTTCAGTTCCCTTATCAATGGCATCCAGAGGCTAAGTAGCCATTAGGGGCTAATAGCCATTAGAAAGTGAGCTTTCAGATAAGAATGTGGCTGCATCTGCATATTATTAGATGTTGCACTACAGCATTTGCAACTGGTTTGCCTTGCCCACACAGGACAATCCAGTTGTGAACAACTCATATAATGCAATATCAAGCTGTGTGTAGACACAGCCAATGAAACTGGTGTATGGAAACATTAATAGTACCTCTACTTTACAAGCAAAACCACTGTTACTCATTTCTTTCTCAAAGGGCATTTTCATACGTGAAACTGCAAGAAACTCTCTGAGCCACGCATGTGTGAATATTGTTAATATGGGACAGAAAGTAGAAGAGAGCCACCTTGAAATTTAAAAAATACATTTTTGCCAGCATAAATTTCATTTGCGGTTCATAGTTATGGAGAAAAGCATTGAATGTTTTCATTTTTGTACAAAAATACTCAAGGCTAGAGACAGTTAACAGTTTTGAAGATAGGTGAAGGCTGAATGGTTGCCCTTGGTGCAAACAATTCATTTGTCGGTAGCTCGGCAGTTCAAGACCTGAGTGCCTCATGACGGACTGAGCTCCCATCTCTGGCCCCAGCTCCTGCCAGCCAAGCAGTTTGAAAGCCAGAAACTGCAAGTAGATAATAGGTACCACTTCGGTGGGAAGGTAAACAGCGTTCCATGTGCCTTGGTGTATAGTCATGCCTGCCACATGACCATGGAAATGTCCTTGGACAGCGCTGGCTCTTTGGCTTGGAAATGGAGATGAGCACCGCATCCCTAGAGTAGTATTTGACTGGCTTTCGAGCAAGGGAAACCTTTACCTTTACTAAACACTACAAACCCCCCCCCCAAAAAAGGGGCACAACTGTGGAGACACAAGTTTGATCATTTTTGTAGCCATAAGAAAAGACTTCCATAATTTATCTTCCGCTCTAAATTGTTTACAGTTTTCAAGTGCTAAAACACTGTCTGTGGACATGGCCAGAGTATCTTCCAAGGGATTTTAGGAAATATAGTTTTGTAAGAGCGTATAGAAAGAAATCCTTTCATTCCTAGTACTACAGTCTTCAAGGATTATCACTGTTCTGACCTGTTTTCACTGTGGGACTGTAAACACGAAATGTGAAAGACTGCCATTTCTGAGCTCTTAAAGAGACTGCCGTACAATTCTTCACTATCTGAGACAGGTTTTAAAAGCATCAATATGGACCTCTTTTAAAATCAAGCATTTGCCCCCATTCACAGCAGTAGAGCATCCACCACAAATCAAGGAAAGCATAATACCTGACAGATCTGTACTGCGACTAGTTTCAAACTGGGCTTTCTTATTTTGGTATTCTGTGGTAATAAGAAGCAGGCTTCTAGCAAGAGCATCCATGTCTGTGGTTAAGGAGGACATTTCATCCATAAGAGGTATCTCAGATCTCAAACCCGCAATGGTCTGCCTGAAATTATACAACAAAATACATACTTACGGCACGGGCAGGAGAAAGTGGGATGGGAGCTAAGGGCAGCACAGAGAGAGAGAGAGAGAGAGAGAGAGAGAGAACTCGACCTGCACCACAAGCTGCAGGTGGGCAGGAACAAGAGCAGAGCTTGAGTGATGCCCAGCAACCCGTACCACAGGAGGAAGGGGGAGCAAATAGGACCAGTCCTCTGACATGCCAACATGTCCCCCCCCCATGTCAGAAGCCGCTTCTCACTCTCTGTCTCTCTCAACCCCACTCTGCCCATGCTACCATTCTGAAGCTAGTATCCTACTTTTCTAGCCTAAAGGGCTTGAGCTTGTGGCCTATATTTCCCCAGCAAGGTGTTCCTGAGGTATTGGGGGGGGGGGGGGGAGAGAGATAAGCATAGAAAGCACACTGTCTCTACAGAATTCTTAATTTAAATAAACAAAGGCTGAAGTCACAGTAAAAGGTGAAACAACTGATTCATTTTTTGTGCAAAACCAGAAGTGATATCATTGTGTTGGGGCAACCCTCTAGAATATGTCTCAAATGCTGTGGTTAATTTGATCCCAGCAGACTCCCCCCACACACACCATTTTTCCCCTGCTGTTTTGTGAAGCAGCTGCAGGGAATGAAAGCCAATGTCAGTCACAGGGCTAATGCCCTGTAGGCATCCCTTATTTATAGCAGGTAAAAAGTAAGAAAACACTGTTTACCGGAGTGTTGCAATGGTGCTGGCCACCTGATCCAGTCCCTGCTTTGTTATGAGAGGATTTCCCAGGGTCCCTTGGATGCGTTGAACTTCACCTTCTGCTTCCAAGAGGCGGGTACTGAAGCCAGAGCTCAGTGTTCCCAGTTGTAGCCGCTGTGTGGAGTTTTTCAAGGTGGCCTGGCGCAAACCAAACCTATGGATGTCCTCATCATAAGACTGGAAGCAGGGGTGGCATGCCTCACAGCTGTCATAGTTGCCACAGTAACCTCGCTGACACTGGTCACAGCGGGCTCCAGTAAAGCCAGGGTGGCATAAGCAGCTGCCTGTCAGCTTGTCACAGCCCACCTCCTCTGTGCCCCGGAAATTACAGTCACATGCTATTGAGTGCGGAAGACAAAGAGACAGGCATGAAACTCAGAATGTTTCCCATATGTACCCCAGAGAGCACTACGGTCTGGGGCCCAACACTGGTTGATCACACTTGGCCCCAGAGAAGCCAGGCTCACTGCCACTGGGGGGAGAGCTTTTTCAGTGACAGCCCCTTACTGGTAGAATGAGCTCCCAGAAGAGATCAGGGCCCTGTGGGACCTGATGCAGTTCCTCAGGGCCTGCAAGACGGAGCTCTTCCGCCAGGTGTATGAATAGGGGCTGCCGCCCCTTTTCTTCTCCCCCCATGTTATGATTACCAACGAGAGGCCTCAGACAATACCATCTAGCTCCAGTGCTATTTGACACTGGGGTCTGAAAACGCTGGGATAGACTGTACGCCACCTAAAGTTACTGTATTGTACTGTATGTAAACTGTTGGGCTTAATTGTGAATCTTTTATAATGTTTTAACTGTTTTAACTTTTATTGTATTTATGAACCTTGGTTGTCCAAGTTGTGTTAGCCGCTCTGGGCCTGCAATAGCAGGGAGAGCGGCCTAGAAATAAAATAAATAAAATAAATAAATATAAATAAATTATGCCAGATGTGAGTTTTCCATGGGATCTCAGTTCTGAAGCACTTCAGGGGCAGAAGCCGTGCCATTTTCCCAACTTGAAAAGCCCCTTAGGGAGGGGGCTTTACTTGCCCCGTCGGGGGGGGGGGCTGCATGTGCGATCACTGCACTTTTTTTTTACAACAGTAATATTTGAGGTAAAAAATTCTGTTATGTGAAAGTGTTACACTGTTATTAACATCAAACAGAATAAACGACTACTTATAAGATATATATCCCTGAAGCAACTGTGACATTTATCCTGCTCTTTCAGAAAAAGGGAAACCAGGCTGCTAAGAAGCAGGACAGGTTTCAAGTACAAATGAAGGGAAATAGAAGGGAAAGTGCCCCTGGCATATACCAAGTTTCCTTGTTTCACAGTTTCACAGGAGACACTTTCACAACTCCAGATAAAATAAAGCAGTTCCAACATTCTGCTTTTAAAATTGTTTTCAAAACGCTATCCTGTGCAACAATAAGGAAAACTTAAATTGCCCATATCAAGAGGGCAGGGGAGTAGAACTGCAACAGGTATGTGGCAAGAAGTGGAAGAGAAAAAGGCTACCAAGTGTCAACAGCAAGGTACAGGAAGCAGCAAGACAGGCATAATCCTTGAGAAGATACCCAGTGACTTCCAGGTGGATACAGCCTGTATTCCTTACCTCTGCATCCTGTCCTGACATCTCCATAAGTCTGTTCTGGGCAAAACCGTATTTCAGAAGCAGAACATGTCAGGCCCCTATAGCCTTCTCTGCATGGGCACTGCCCTGTGAACTGCAGCAAGAGGGGAGAGGAGAAAGAGAGAGACAAACAGTCAGAAATGGTTTCACCACAATGCCACAGAACTGGCTTTACTAGTGCAGGACCTGTTGGAATGCTGCCACTTCTTTAAAATAATACTGCTCCCTATATATACACAAAACTAGCCTAGTCTATACAGGCTCAGCTTTTCCATGCTTAGAGGTTTTTACTCATGGGAAAGCATTTAAATATACAATACAACCCTTGCCAAGATGTAGACAACCCAAGTCAGGTAGGGGGTTCTGCTGAAGCAGCTTTTCTTTCCCACAGCCATGTGCAGCCCTCACCCCAGTGGGGGGGGGGGGAGGAGGTAGAGGTTCTTCCTACCCACACTGTGCTGTGAATCTAAATTGTGGCCCTGTGACAAATTGGGCTTCGTGGCTCCTTGTAGTCATGTTGGTCTACAAATGGTGGTTCTCCCAAACTGACATCTCATCTAGTTCAGACTGGTACAATCTACGAAAAACTTCCCACTTGATTCTGTGTAATACATAACCTAGCTTCAATAGTTGCTGTATAACAAAATTACTTTTCCCACTACCCCTAAGACTGGAATGAGGCCCCGACTGGGATGCTACAAATAGCATCTGGCCAGAAATTTACTTCTGCCGGGCCCACACTCAAGCATGGCATGCCACCTCAAGGCCTCCTCTTCACAGTCAAATACCTCGTTACACTGAGGACTGAGGGAATTCCGAGGGTCACAGTTGCAAGGCTGGCAGCCATCACCACTAGCAATTTTCCAGTGATTCACAGCACATTTATCACACTTGTCCCCCACCACATTGGGGAGGCAGAAGCAGCGCCCCGTCTCATCATCACAGGGTACCTTGCGGCTGCCTAAGATGTTGCAGGCACAATCTGAAAAACAAAGAAGCCGTTATTCTTTTCAGGCCAGGGGCCAGTTATGACTGGTTCTTTTAGACGATATTGCAGGAGGCATCAAAGACATTTTACACATTATGCACAATGAGAAGGTAGGCTGGGGGGCCAGAATTATAGATTGAGCCTCTGTAGATTACAGTGGTGGTCATTTAAAAGAAAACTTGCAGGTGGTAGAAAGTTTGCAATGTTAAATCCTTCTGCCTGTTGGGCTCATTATCTAAATAGAAGGATATTGTTTCTCAGTGCAGAAGCATTTAAAAACATCACACACACACACACACACACACCTCACTGCCTGCAATCTAGAATTCTATCATCTCTGTCTACCGCTATGCTCTGTGTAATGTTTTTGAACAGCTCAAAGGCTTTTTAAAGTATTTTGACAGAGAACTGTTCCTGTGCAACTCCTTCCTTTGCCGCTCAGCTAACATGAGAATGGAGGACCTAATGGATGCGCCTCTTTCCCACATCAGTTTCTGCAAAGTGTGGCCTTCTGCCAGGTGACCCAAGGTTTCTAACTTTACCCAAGTTCCACAGGAAGAGGCAGCTCCCATGTAACCAACATAATATTGGAAGACTATCTGAATTACTTCTAACATTTAGTTTTCTGAAGCAAACCTTGCTTTGAAGAAGCCATCAGCACAGGAAATGGAATTAGAGCTGATATGTACTGAAATCTGGGCTGAGCCAGAATAGGGATGGGTTTATTGGGGGGGAAATCTGGCCCCTATAAAATATGCACTATTGGGGTGACAATTCATGGGGCCAGTGTAACAGGATGAAAATTTCTCCTGTTTGACGTTATGGCATTATCATGAAGCTCAGTTTGATTGACTGAATGGCACTACAGTCTCATCAAGCCAGCAACATATTTCTTAATTTTTGTTATAATAATTTATTTTCATTTTTCATAAATAACAATTACATGAGTTAAAGACATCCATATTTCAAACAACAAAAAAGAAAATCCATACATTTGGTGTATTCTATACCGTGTCTTCATATACAATGTACTTTCCATTAGCTAAGGCAGGGCCCCTACAAGCCGCTGCCTCAAACCGTATATGTAGGTACATGTATGTATTAAATTAAAATTATTTAGAAAAGAAGGGGAAAGAACACAGTATCTTACCAGTAAATTGTTTAAACATGGATTAAAATAAGTTTCAAGTCTAAGTCTAAATTTTTATCCTCACATCTAACCATTCATAAACACTATGCCACCTTTTCTTAAATACATCTTCATTGTTGTAAATTCCTAACAAACTTAATCTGTCCATCACCGCTAAATCCAACAGTTTATCTTGCTTCCAATTTTTGGCTATTACTATTCTCGCTGCCATTATAATGTAAGTAATTAAACATTTGTCTGATTTCCAATCCTCCAGGATTATGTTTAGTAAATATATTTCTGGTTCCAAGGGTAAGTTAATCTTTAATATTTCATATATAAGATTCTGTACTTTTCTCCAATATTTCTGTAGCCAGCAACATATTTCTTGAGCAGCTAAATCACAGTCAGCAGAATCTTTTTTTTTTTTAGGAAAATGTGCCCAAGGTAGCTTCTGGCACCAAAGAGGTACTGAATAGAGCAAAATGGATTCTCAGTTTTTTGCATGGAAATGTTTGCCTACAAACAACTATTGGGCTAATGTCCCCACAAGTATCCTTGCAAAGGGAGATGGGTATATGCATCATACTTCTAATACTAGAATTAGTGGGCTGTTTTGTTAATAAAGATTTTACTATCCAGTTATTGCTGTTATCCTCAGTAGTTCTTCAAAAATTAACCAAGTACCCACTGCCACCTGCTGGAGAGCAGCTGAAATCCATCCACATATGCTTTGCAAGGAGCACACATCAATCCAAAAGCATTTGCCCCTGAAATCACTAGTACTGGACAGATATGCATCCATCCAGGATTTGTTTTATGAGATGAAGCTTGGTTGAGCCTGTACTCCCCAAAGTTCTCAGCAGCTGAGTCACAAAGGATGAGGATTAAGTTGTACAAATCTAGGGGAGGATATAACAAGTTTTATCTCCTTCCACATACCTGGGGGAAACTTTATAATTAATTATTTTTCATTAAATCATACTGCAATATATGTTCATGCTAGTTGCCACTAAGTGGCCAACAGGCAAAAGTCAGACTAGGCATGCTCCTGGGGAAGGACGGGCTTGGGAAGTGATTTCCTAAAACAGATGTCTGGCTGAGGTTTAATATCCCATGACTCAAATAAGGCAGAGCTACACCCTTGCTTTTCCAGTGTGGCTCTCCCAATATTACAGAGGCTACATTCATTTTAGTGGTATTGCATACTGACAACTTGGAGCAGTGAAAATGTTGACTTCATGAAAAGGGGCCAAGTTCTGCTTATGGACAACTGAGTGTAACTTTCTCACTGGGGCTTAAAGCATCCAGGAGAGAATATTTGTGGGGGAAACAGCATGGAGGGAAGTTAGCCTCCCCCCCCCCCCCCCCCACAAATGGGCTTCACTGCACCTGATTTCCACATACAACAAGTGGCTTGTTTAGGGCCAAAATACATGTTTGGGGTTCCAACAGAATTTCAGCATTACTTGTAGCTCGGCACAGAATGCTTAATTTTTTCCCCTCTTGTCTGCTTGGATTTTTTCCCCCTTGTCTGCTCAAGCAAGGAAATTCTTATACAGTTGTAATTTCACCTGCCTTTCTTGGATTAGGCAACAGGGAGAACCTCCAAAAAGGCAAGATGTTTCTGATTATGAAGAGCTGGGACACAGAAAAGGCCATCTCTTCCACATACTCCTAGACAAGGATCCTTAAGCAGCAGCAGCTCCATATTAACTGCTGGCCTCCAGTGAGCCATTGTCTTACCATGTAATTTGTTTGTTCAGCTGGCAAGTACTGTTGTGAACATCTGTCTTTTCTGAAAAGTAAGATTCATGATCTGCTTAGGGACTCACTAACCTCTGCAACCCTTAGGGTTAGAGTTGACTAGCTGGGTGAATCCAGGTTTGCAAAGATGGCAACGGTCCCCTTGCACATTGTCCTTGCAGACACAGCGGCCATTCACAGGATCACAACTGGAGCCAGGAACAGCACCATCTGGATCACATTCACAAGCTGAAAGTAGGAGACATCATATCCATCATATTTTAGCAGTTGTAGGTTATAGCAAAGGATGGCACCAGACACCACTGAGCAATAGTCTGAGGGTTTATACTTGAGGACTTCACATCTCTTCATTTCTCTTTATACACCATTCATTTGCAGATAGGATTGCCAACTATAGAAATAAAGCATTGTGGTTCCTTAGAGGAGCCTGGGAGCAGTGCCTATTAGGACCAAATGTTAAAGGGCAGGAACCGACAGAAAGTGCTCGCTGTTCATTTAAGGTACTTGTCTATTGTATGCACTTGCAAGTCCCCTGCACCTAACAATACTTGCAAGAAGAGAAAGTAACAACGCTTCCCAAACTACAGCAGAACCAGAAGCATAAAACAACAACTAAAAGTGAATGCAGAGCAGATAATCCAAGCAAATGAATTCAGCTACTGACAACAGGTCAAGGTACATGTATGTGTACCAATTCTCCTTCTGAGATGCAGCGCACACATGTTCTACATCTTATTAGGGAATTAAGTACTTAGACAAATGTTACTCATTTTACAGAAGTGGAGCACCAAGAATGAGGCTAGTCTCATCTCAATCACTGAATCCATGGCTTACTTAAAACCAGCATTGAGCCAAAATATTCCAGATACGATGGTTCATGGTGAAATGGAGGCAGGGGTCAAAACATGAAATGCCATCAAATACACCTTTAATTGACTACTTCCTTGGAACACTTCGCAACTACAGAAGAAGCAAGGCAGATTCAGCACTCTGACAGAAGACAGGGAGAGTTACCTAGTAATAGGGAAGCTCTTAACAGTGATGTCTTCTACATGGAGATGGGATCTTGCATTTTCCCCACTGCTGGTGCAGCTTCAGATAAAGCACAGCAGCAATGGGGCCTCCACATGGCACGGCAGGTTTCGCCATGGTTTCCCTGACCCAGTCCCCAAAGTGGCCATTACCACCCCTGGGCCATGAGAGCTTTTGCAATTTTTAAATATATATATATATATATATATATATATATATATATATATATATATATATATATATACACACAGGCACAAGAATATTATTATATTAATACATCATTGTAACAACAGGTATAGCAGGTTCTCTGAATCCTCAGCAAGTCTTTATTTCCTACCCTTGTGAAGATACATGTTTCCCCTTATATTCCTGAAGGGAAGGAGATACTTAATTTTTTTACATGAAGTCCTGGAATTCAGAGGATCTGCTACCCTTATTCTTACACAGTATATCAATACAACAATATCATAGTGCTGATTTTAAAAAAACAATGCACTAGCACGCCAATGTGGGGGGAGGACAGGGGTCCGTTGGAGCGGGAGCACACGGGAGCACAGCTCCGGGAGTGAGGAGCCCAGGGGGCAGGAACATGACCAAGCCCCGCCCCCTCCTCGGCTTCCCTGAGCAGTGCAGAGGCACAGTGCCCAGGGGAAAGCCCTGCTAGGGTCTTTATTGTTTTTAATGTTTTGTTTTAATATTGATAATTTTATCATTGTTCCTTTTATGACTGTGTGCTGCTGTTCCAGAGACTTGCTCAAGGTGGCATATACATTTTCTAAGTATACCATTTTTTATCTGGGCACATGGCACATAAGTACTGGAGAAATTTTACCAACCCTTCAGCAGCTTCCACCCCATCAGTTTGGTGTAGTGGTCAGGAGTTGGACTCTAATCTGGGAGAGCCGGGTTTGATTCCTCACTCCTCCACATGCAGCTGATGGTGTGACCTTGGGCCAGTCACAAGTTCTCTCAGTGCTGTTCTATCATGAGCAGTTCTCAAAAGACCTCTCTCAGCCCCACCTACCTCACAGGGTGTCTTGTTGTGGGGAGAGGAAGGGAAAGGGATGGGTGGTGCACATGTCCTGGGTATCTCAAGTCTACTTGAAACCTGGTGGTTTCAAGGGAGCAGGAAGAGAATAAGGGTGTGTTCTTTACGCTTATTTTTATTGCACAAAGTATTGGATGGGGAAGGGAATGGAGGAAGAGCAGGTCAGTTTCACTCACCTGTGGAGTGGAGCCTGAGGGGTGGGTGTTGCCTCCTGACACACTTCTGGTATGTTAGGAGGTGTGGCATATGCAAATGAGTTATGCTAATGAGCTCCTGCACCTCTTTTTCTACGAAATGACCCCTGGGGGAGGATATGGCTGCCATGGACACAGGGTCAAGGAAAATGGCTGCCACATGGGCCAGAAAATCCAAATTTATCTACCCACACAGCAACCATTCAGACTTTACTGTGATCTTCCCTAAACATCAGAGCAAAGGAGGTTTGGGAAAGGTCAGAGAAAAGCCAGGGAAACCCCTGGAGTGTACAAATGTATCACAATGCTATGGGTAAGCAGGGGAAAAAACCTGTTTCCCCAAAGCATCAAACTTAGGATGGATAACCTGTATAGAAGAACCCTATATTTCTATCTGAACAAAATGGCTGAAGTACAGCAAAGAAAGGGCAGCACCTCTGTGCTGGTTAGGCAATCATGGCTGAACTTTCCTGAGCTCCATAAAGTCACTTCAAATAATTAACAAAATGGCAGTCCAGCTTCTTACCCACAAATGAGACCTTAACATTAGGGCTTTTGTTTCAACCCAGCCATATTTAGTTCAAACTTATTCTTTCCAGTGCTCACATGCAGAGCAGACCACTCAAGGAAGTGAGCCAAGCCACAGAGTACAAGGCTGGGTAAATTATACACATGGAATTAAATAATAGTCCCTCACAATAACCACCATTTCTTCTGTCAGTTTGCAAAACAAATGTACAGTTCCCTTCTACGGCTATGAGGCAAAATATACTGGAAACTTGAGGGTTCTAGGTCAGGTGAGAAAGGAGAGTTCAGTTACAAGATCAGTAATCAGTTAAAGTGCAATTGGTGTAAGAAAATCTGTGTTCCCTTCAAGAGAAAAATAAGGCAAAATATCTAGCATGGCTATATATAGGACATTTCCATGAGGATTATCTGCCCCAAATGCAATGTTTATGAGAGGCAGGTGTCCCCCCCCCCCCTTGCTTCCTCACAGTATGATGATGTGCTAATGCACCTCCTGGGATTTCTCCAGCTTTTTTCCAGTCTCTCAAACCAAATTTGTTCTAATGTTTTGGGGAAGATCACAGTAAAGCCTAGATGCTACTATGTGGATGCAAAAATTTGGATTTTCCCCACCACATGGCAGCCATTTTTCTTAAACATGTCCCTTCAGCAGCCATTTCCTCCCCTTGACACCAAGAGGCTTGGAGGGGGGGGGGGAGATCAATACGTGTTATAGAATATTGCTATAACAATACCAAGGTTTTCTGAATTCCCAATTTCCATTTTTTTTAAAAGTCTTTTATTCCTTTTGTTGCAGAGAGAAGGCTTCCCCCTTATATCTCCACAACAGAAGGAATTAGAGACTTGCTTTTTAAAAAAATAAGGAAGCTGGGAATTTTAAAAAATGTGGTACCCCTATTGGTACAACATTATAATGATATTCTAGTGCCAGTTTTTTTAAGAGCCCCAAGGTAGCGCTCAGGGCCTGGGAGAGGCAAACTGTGGGAAACCCATCATGTGGAAGCCCCACTGCTGGTGTGCTTTATCAGCAGCTATACCAGCTTCAGAGAAACCACACCAGCCCCTCCCCACATGGAAACCACCTCAGATGAATTTAATAAACAGTCTTCCTTCTCTGCAGGGAACCCTGGGAACTGTAGTTCTGCTATAGGTCTAGGGATCTCTAACAGAATCCATAGTACTCTACCAGACTACAGTTTCCAGGTTTTTGTTTTGTTTTGTTTTGTTTTGTTTTGTTGGGGGGGAGACAGTAAGATGAAAACATTTGTCTGTGGATATACTCTTAACTGAATTTGATATTCCTATATTCTTATCTTTCATTAGCCCCTTTCATCTTTCGCTATTTTAGAATGTGAACTTTTGGAACACAGTTTTGTGTTTTTATACTATAATATTCATACCACAAACATGAAGTAAATCAAAATAAAATACATAAACAAGAGAATGCTAAAAGGACACACTTACGGAGACAGGCTTCAGGATGGCTGAGGTCATACCTCCGGTTACGGAAAAAATAGGTCTTACAGTGCTCACAGTTCCTCCCTGCCGTATTGTGCTGGCAGTCTTCACACACACCCCCACTCACTCCCCTGCTGGCTTGGAACACGGCTGGGTCAAAATAACACTTGTTGGAATGACCATTACAGTTACACCCTGGAGAGAAGCAAACCATGTCTGTATTCATATCAATGGAAAACAATGGTGTAGATTTTTCTGCATACCAGTAGATGGTGCACTGGCCTCCCACACCAAATCCCACTGCAAGCATCTAGTAATAACAGAGGAAGGTGTGCTTATTTATATATTAGTTTGTTATGTGTGTGTGCGGGGGATCTCTGCTGTACTCTTCATTCATTGAATTCCTAAGACAACAAACAATAAGTGATCGTAGTCAATGTTTTAAAATAACAGATATAAATATCATAACAATCATCAAATAAAATCAGGCTAGCCCAATCTCATCAGATCTTGGAAGCTATGTAGGGTTGCCCTTGGTTAGTACTTGGATGGGAGACCTCCAAAGAAGTCCAGAGTTGCTTCACAGAAGCAGGCAATGGCAAACTACCTTTGTTCATCTCTTGCCTTGAAAACCTACAGAGTGACCGTAAGTCAGCTAGAACTTGTCAGCACTTTACACACCTCACAGCAGCAGCTCCCATTAAAACTCAAAATTAATGCACATCTTTAAAAGCAGACAGTCTCCTTATGTTGGAAGATGGGGCACTCTGATCTTAACTAGTGAACATATCTCCATGAGGAAAGAGCAAGAGTCCAGTAGCACCTTAAAGACCAACAAAATTTGTGCTAGGGTATGAACTTTCATGAGTCACTGCTCACTTCTTCAGATTCAAGCAATAGGATTAGACAGAGCTCCGATTCCATTCTGAGAATGAACTGTCGAATCTGTGCACAGTCTAAATTCTGGAGTATGTGTTTTTCGCTGCAAAATGCTTACCCAAAGGGTCACAATTAGCTACTTAGTGTTCTGGGTTAATGTTATCAAGGACATGGTTAAAGATGCTCCCTTGCAACCTACAACTTTGCACTGATACAATGGGGGCAGGAAAGTAATGCGTCTTTACCACCATCAGTCCCACAGAATGGTATCAAAAGCATTCTCTGGCTGATTCTGCATTGGCTTTTCCTTTCATTGTTTTACGAAACCCACATTGGAACAGAAATTCCCCTCTGCATTGCATGCTGGTTTCACCTCCTTTGATTATCAGGTTTTATGGTACCCTCCAGACTGCATGTCACTTTTGAGCTCTTTGATCTTCAGATTTTATTGAACCTTCTGCTTAGATTTATGGCCATTTTATGGCCATTCAGGGGTAATTCTGCAGTCAGTACGGCACTGCCCCGAGGTATTTGAATGTGGCTTTGAGCTGCATTTTTTCCTCCCAAAAATGTGGAGCAAATGCTAGATGCAAAATCAGCCTCTAACTAGGGCTCACCAGACTCGTTCACAAGTTTTACTCTTCTTATATTCCAAATGTCCGCCAGCCTATTTCATTGCTGGAAACTCTACAAAAGCCACACAGGTCTAACTTACAAAAGGGCTTTCTATATTTGCGTACTGTTGGGGAGAACACGAAAGCTGTTTGAGCTGAAAACATTTAAGAACAGCAGCTGTAACTCAAGTGTTAGAACAGGTGGCTTGCATGACCAAGGCCTCAAGTTCGACCCCAGCACCTCCTGTTAAGAGCCCTTAGGAATTAGGGTGGGAAAAGAGCTGCTGCTCTGAAGAGCTTCTGCAAGGTAGTTGGCCAGCTGGCCAGGAAAAAACAGTCTGACCTGCAACTGTTCCTTTAACAGCAGCCTAGCACTCAGTAACTGAGAAACTTCTCATGGCACATAAATCTACTCCTAATATCTGCTGGTTTCTGCATCTCAAGGCCCATCAATGTTCAAGTCCTATACAAATGTTCGCAACTAGAGTCAGGGCTGAAAATCACTGGACTAGACTGGGGCAGGAGACACAGACATTTGGTTTTATATCTCTCTTCAATCAATGTCACAAGCATGCTCCTCATTAGCATTCATGATGCAGCGTTTTGCCTCTTCAAATAACCACCTCCACCAAATTTGATCCTGGAAAAACTATGCCAAGAGCTGTTTTCCCTGCAATAATAGCTTTAATCCCATTGTATCCATGGGAGCTATGTATTCAAGCCTTTCTAATTACTTTACTAGATTGGTAGGATTTAAGATTCAAAACTGAAAAGACATTTTCAAGTGAAAATCACATTTACCTGTTCAAAAACAGGAGCACTAATCCCAAAAAGGCAATCTATATATGACAGATGAAATATCTTGGGTGCAAGAATGCTCCTCATAACCATAAGGAACATCAGTGCATTGACATCATGCTATACACGTTCTGAACCATTCCTAAGCCTCATGTGCTTTCTCCATACTGATAGAGACAGTTGCATCAATGAAGGACTTCTTTGTGAATGAAAATCTGCATCACCTGCCATTGGTTTCCACCACCTTTTGATGTTTGCCAGTAATTTTATTATTTTTCTAGGTTTCTTTTACTTACTCCCCCAGCACAATTTTCAATAAACTAACAGCAAAGGAGAAACCCCTTTAAAAACCCACCTCGTTATTATTTCTGAAAGGCTTTGTTAATAATAACTCCTAGTATGACCTATTTTTTTGCCAGGCATACATACTGACGCATTCATTGGGGTTGCTGTCTTCAGCTGGTCGCCATGGCTGGTCACTGAAGAAAGCAGCACAATGTTCACAGTTGGGACCAGCTGTGTTGTGTTGGCACACACAGTGTCCATGAACCTAGAACAGAAGACAGCTTTATTTGTAATTCAGCCTGCTACCCTCTGGCAGAGTACAGGTGTCCATACTTTGTCTTTGCTTAGGTGGTCCTGTAGAGATCAGCTATCTTCTGACTTGTTCCAAGAATGCATTCTGGGTGATTCTACATTTTTATTTGGTGCTCTTACAGACACTGAATTGGAATGCCTGAGATCTGCAAGCCACTTGTATGGATGCCCACGTAGATCCCTGGAATTCAAATCATTGCTCAGGATCTTGCCGGGATCACTACAAGTGTGCACAGCCTAAATGAAGGAATGTTGCACAAAATCATGGGCATTTTTAGTATCTCCTTTTTGCTGGCTCTGGCTCTCACATTTGGGGCATAATGCTACAATGGGGGGTAGGGATGTAAGAACCTCATACTGATTCCACACAGGTTTTTCCCCCATGTTAGCCATGATGCCAATGCAATAGTTGGTTCAATTCGCATTTGCAATGGAGTTTCCAGATGGCACAAGGTAATTATTTTTTCACCATTGGCAGCCATGGTTTCCCTTTTGTGCATGCTGCCATCATGATTCTCCACCCACTAATGCTCAGCAGTAGTGCAATTCAACACCCATTAAAAAAAAACATGCATTCACTCAATTGCAGCACTGAATGAGACACTGGAACAGATACACACACACACACCAAAATCTCACTGGATAAGAAATTTGTTCCTCCCTATATTTGGGCCCTGAAGAAGACACTAATGCTGCTTGCCACCTCTCCTCAATCTGACTAGTTTTGTATTGTTGTCCTCTATTGACTGTGTTACGATGTTGTCCTGACCCCCAAAATGTCATGCCAGGATTTTATATCCTGGTTAAACAATCAGAGTTCTTTTGCAGAAATTTATGCAGGAACTGAGGGCAATGTTATGTAAGAAATGGGGGGAAATGCAAAAGTTGGGTGGCTGAAATGGGGGAAATCCTGTGTGGAACCAGCCTAGTATAGCATCATATCCCCACAACAGCAAACCACATGTCCTCAGAAAGCCCTCAAGCGTATCAGAAAGGCAGTAGCTCTCTCCTGCAATGGCTCCTCCCAAACTAGTATTAATGGCACGCTGCCTCTAAACATGGACTTTCCATATAGCCATCATGGCTAACAGGTGTTTGTGTTGCTTTTAAAAGTATAAGCTAGTGGCCATCACCACATCTTATGGCAGTGAATTCCATAAAGTGTTTTGTGAAGAAATATTTTGGTTTGTTCTGATCCTGTTATGAACTAATTCACTGGGTGCCTCTTTGTTCTAGTACTGCGTGAAAGGGAAGAAAAAAATATTTCCATCCAGTTGCTTCACACTGCATAATTTTATTAACTTCTACTATATCCTCCCTTTCTTTAGCCATATTTTTCTTAACAAAAACTCCAAATGCCTGGAGTGCCACTGCTGTGACCATAAGGAACACTGCTTGCACAACCCACATGATTTTGCCTGGAAGTGCTGTGCAGCCCAGGTAGCCAGGAGCACAGGAGGTGGAATGCTTGCAAGTGAGCAGGTGAGGGAAGGGCATGCAGGCAGAGCAAGTGGGCAGGTGGGGGTCAGTCTCAGTGGGCCATGCCTAGGGTTGCCAGCCTCCAGGTGGGGCCTGGGGATCTCCTGCTTTTACAACTGATCCCCAGCCGACAGAGACCAGCTCCCCTGGAGAAAATGGCTGCTTTGAAGGGTGGACTCTATGCCATTGTACCATGCTGAGGCCCCTCCCCTCCCCAAACCCCGCCCTCTCCTGGCTCCACCCCCAAAGTCCCCAGGTATTTTCCAACCCAGACTTGGCAACCCTAGCCATGCCAGTATTCCTAGGCTCTGGCAGATGCCCCACGCTGAAGTATGCTGACACCAGCGCTCCTGAATTCACTTGTTTAACTTAGAGCCCTCTTACTTCTTGTCTTGCTGTTAGCATGCGCAAGAGAAAAAAACAGAAACTGTGCAAGTGCAACACACAGAATGACAGTTTTAAATGTGCTTGTAACAGGCTTTTGAATGGCTTGATGGCCATGGAGAAAGGTTGGTTTACAACTGCATTTCCATCTTCCGTGTTTACAGAGCATGATTTTGGTCTCTGCAGGAAATATTCCAAATGCACAGCAGGCTTCTGGCATACCTTTGCAAACCAGCAGGGACAATTTGTACAAACAAGTCCAACTGCAAGTTAACTAGAACCTATGGAGGAGAGATGGAAAACAATGTGCCACCTTCACTGTTCTCACCACAGCACTGGGGTCTCTAGAAGAGGAATCCGGGGCAACGCAGTGGTCAGCATGTCCATTACAGAAGCAGCTCCCTTGCACTTGCACCTCCGTCAAGGCATAGAAAGCACTGGGCACGCGGTAGCCCTGGTGTGGGGGGCGGGACAGGTGGGTGAAGTTGATCCTCAAGTTGGTGAATTCAGCCAGATCTATCCGAGACAAGTGAAAGAGAACAATGGAAGGTAGAGAAAACACACAAGTCTGAGAAGTATACAAAGGCCAAGAGGAGATGCAAGACAGGAGCCTTTTGGCTCAGAAACCAAAGACCCAATATGGTATGACAGTGACAACCATGCTGGTGTGTAGCTCTTTCTATATACCAATAAATGAAAGGAAATAATAGGACCGTTTGCATCTAGAAAAGTATATTTTAGAAAAGATCGGTAACAGGCCTTGCTACAAACAGAATGCTTTCTAAATGGATTGCTGGCTCCTGCAGAGGGTTTCTAAACTATTTTAAGGAATGCTTCCCTGTCTCCAAACCGTAAATATTATTATTTCTTAGCAAACACAATTGCACCACTGTGCAGAGGTTCTTCATTTGGCATCAGAACAGCAGTTTGAGTCCCAATTTCCATAGACACCAAATAGAATTAAGCTAAACCCACTTAAAAAGGTAGAAGCGCTTGGGGCTCTTTAGCTTGGAGAAATGATGGCTGAGGGGTGACATGATCGAGGTTTATAAGATTATGCATGGGATAGAGCAGGTAGAGAAGAAGTCCTTTTCTCCCTTTCTCACAATACAAGAACTTGTGGGCACTCCATGAAATTGCTGAGCAGTCGAGGTAGAACAGATAAAAGGAAATACTTCTTCACCCAAAGAGTGATTAACATGTGGAATTCACTGCCACAGGAGGTGGTGGCGGCTACAAGCATGGACGGCTTCAAGAGGGAATTGGATAAACTTATGGAGCAGAAGTCCATCAGTGGCTATTAGCCACAAAGTATAGATAGGAACTCTCAGTCTGGGGCAAGTGATGCTCTGTAATCTTGGTGTTGGGGGGGGGCAACAATGGGAGGGCTTCCTATCCCCACTGCTGGACCTTCTGAGGGCACCTGGTGTTTTTGGCCACTGTGTGACACAGAGTGTTGGACTGGATGGGCCATTGGCCTGATCCAGCATTGGCTTCTCTTATGTTCTTAAAAGGTAGCCAGCATACCATAATCATGAGACTTTGGGACGATGACCAGGAAAACCTGTGTTCCAAACCGCACTATGCGATGAAGTTTATCAAGTGATTTTCGGCCAGTCACTCTCAGCCAAACCTAACTACTTAATGATTGTGCAGATATGGCTGGGAGGACCACATAAACCCCCCTAAACTTCTTAGATGAACAGCAGGATAATTATCTAATAAGTAAAACAAAACTAACACAAAATTCTAGACTTCACAGCTCTCTCGTGCTTCCTGCTAGAGAAACTGTGCAAACAAATCCTGAATGATGCTGATAGCTGCTCCCAGAGAAGCTGAGCATGCTAATAATAGGTAATATTATCTGCGTAATATTATATTATTTAAACTAATAGGGAAAACAAGTCTAATAGGAAGAAGATTTTGTGCTAAAAAAATCCCAGACTTTGCAGTGGTGAACCCCAAGTCATAGCATATGCTCCACTCACAGGTATGCTGGCATTCATAGCTATAAAACTTACTCAAAAACAATATGCCCTCTGCATGTACCACTTCTGATACATTCACTTCTGTTCCTTCCACATAGCTAATGACTCACATCATCACCCATCTTGCACCACCCCCAAGCACACATTTTTCTTAAAGATAAGCAGCAAAGGTAATCAGAAGCAGGAGCACAATCTAGTTCTGAAGCATATGTTATTGCCAGGGCTGACATACCTTCAATATCTCCTGAGAGTAAGTCAACACTTGGGCATGCAGTCAAGTTCTGCCACCTGTAATCCATCCATTATAAATATAATTGACAAAAATATGTACATACTGTTGATACTTTGGCTCCGAGATGTCCTCATCCCAGATGCAAGGTCAATGGGTTTGAACTCAATCTTACAGAAACAAAGGAGGAAGAAATGGTTAATGTCAAAGGATGCTAGTATAGGGGTCTCTTTACCTTCTTATTGGAGAAAAAAGACAATGGGCACATCCCACTTAGGACATTGCATTGTTACACTATTACTAAGAACATATGAGCAGACCCAGTTGGATCAGACCAGTGGTCTATTTAGTCTATTTATGTATTTATTTATTTCTTTTTCAAATTTATACCCCACCCTCCCTGCGAACGGGCTCAGGACAGCTCACAAGGGCACAGTGTGCCGTATCCAATACAAATAAAACATTTAAAATCCAATAATTTAAATACATTAACAACAATAAAAGTTACAGTAAAGTGCTTCCAATCATAGTAATAATGTCTAGCATATAGTTTCACACAGTAGCCAACCAGCTGGCCTGGAGCACCAACAAACATGGCATGAAGGTGTTCAGAGATTTGCTGCCTCTATACATGGAAGTTCCCTGTACTCAAGATGGCTAGTAGCCCTTGAGGGAGCAATCCTCCATGAATATGTCTAACTGTGAGAGTCTAAGAGATTTCAAACTGCAACCAGAAGTTCTTAACCAGAATGTTCTTTTATTGTCAGTGGATCTTATAGTCATCTACACATCTTGAGTCAATAATGGAGGGGTGAGGAGACATTGGGTACAATTATACTGTAGTCAAAAGGAGAATGTAAAGTGAAACCTCCAATCACCACAAAGAGAAAAGTGCGCCCAAATATACTGGACATTTCTTCCCAGGCGAAAAGAGGGAAAAATTACAGTTAGCACCTGGAAAATAGAAGCAGCTGAGAGCAGCGAAAAGTAACACGCTCAGGGTTAGGGAGGCGCAGAGCGATAAGTGGCGGGGAGTGAGAACAGAAGAGACATTCAAAAGGAGGGGGCCAGAGGGGGAGTGACGTGCCACCTCCCACCCAGGAATGGCAGCACTAGCTGACACTAACGCTTTTTTAAAGCCAACTACATTCATGGCCATCACTATATCCATTGGCAGTGAATTCCACAGTTTAATTACTCACTGAATAAAGAAGTATTTCCTTTTCCATGCCCTGAATAGTTCCCAACTACTTCACTGAGTGCCCCTTCCAGTTTTATGGAAGAGAGAGAAAAAGCTCTCTCCGCTTGCTCCAGCCCATGTTTAATTTTATAAACCTCTATCATGTCCCTCCCCCTTAGCCATCTTTTCTTCTAGACTGAAAAGGAAAGATGCTCCAACACCTTAGTCATCTTGGTTGCCCTGTTCTGTACTTTTCCAGCTCTACAATATCATAGAATCATAGAGTTGGAAGGGACCTCCAGGGTCATCTAGTCCAACCCCCTGCACAATGCAGGAAATTCACAAATACCTCCCCACAGAGACACACACACACACATCCCCAGTGACCAGTGTTCCATTCCCTGAAGATGACAAAAAAACACCAGGATCTCCAGCCTCTTCTGATAGCGAAGAAAATAGTGCAGCCCTGATCTGGATAGCACAGGCAAGTCTGATCTTGTCAGATCTTGGAAGCTAAGCAGGGTCGACTCTGGCAAGTACTTGGATGGGATCTCCTTGGAATCTCCTTGGAATACCAGCAGTTGGAAGGCAAGGGCAGGCTTTATTCAGCCACCTCTCTGAATATCCTCAGGCCCACACCCCCAGTAGGGGTCAGTCATCAGAAGTTGCCGCGACTTCCAGGTGCACACACATTCACACTCTCACACACACATGCATATATGAAAAATACAAAAAGAGAAGAAGAAGATAGTGCACAGATCTATGAGCACCGATCTATGGTTTGTTTTGTGTAATGTTTGTGAATACTACCAGCCCATATTTTATCTAGGAAAGGCTCTGTTGAGATGTGGCACACTGTGACAATGTAATGGACTCTGACTGACATTTCAAACTATATAAGATAATCAAATATTCCCTTGACAGAGAAGAGGCTAATGCAGGGAAGGAGCATAGCATAGAATAGGAATGGAAACTAGGATTTATAGACAATGGTCTCTAATCTCTAAACAGGGTGACATATAGTTTCCAACTAAAGGTTGCATTAAGGCAGAGATATCCCCCAAGCCCACTTTTGAATGTAAGGGATCAAGTTAGGTTCATTAAAAGACTACTTCTGAGGAGGTACACAGTTATCTTCTTATTAATGAGTAATCATGTTTTCTTACACTCTCCTTATATTAGAGAACGAGTTTCAGAGTAGAAAGTTGACCTCCCATCCAGTTTTTTAATACAGCATCTTTTTAAAGAAATTAACTACTGTCCACAGAACCTTCTGTGACCTAATTCCAACAAGTCTGGAAAAGACTATTTAAAGAGGCTTGATTAATCCTTCAAATTTATGCCTGTGCAGTTACCACCAGCCAGATGAATGGCAGTTAACCATCACAGTGGATGTTGTCAAAACAAACTACTTGAGATGCCAGAAGTTAGCTAAGTTTTTGTGAACTTCACGTCACCTTCTGCACATGGTATCACATTGACTATACCTTCCCCCCACCATGAGGTGGTCTATGATGAGACTGTATATCCTGACACCGGACATCCTGCCAGCTCTGAGGGAGGCCTCTGGAGATCCATGGAAATGAGGTGGCACAATCTGTGGACAAGTACTGATAAATTTTCCAGGTCCTGCCGAAGTCAGTAGATCTTTCAGTCACCATGCCAACTGGCAGAGGGCTCTAGAGAAACAAGGAGAAAGATCTAAAGGCAAGTTCTCCTTGATAAACCAAAACAGAGGAACATACAATTTCACATGAGTCTCTGTTCCTCCTCTCCTAGAAAATATAAGTGATATATTTCCTCAAAAAGTATGCAGCTTTTAAAGTTTTGGAGGCTGCATAAGTGATTTTCTTTTGGACATCTTCCAGCTGCATTTGATCTTGGCAAGGGCAGAAAGAAGGATATATGGAAGACAGACTAGGGATGAGGGTAGATAAACAGGATTTATAATCTTCCTTCAAGGATGCCTTTCCCTGAGGCATCTGCTCTTTGCTATCAGAGATCTGTGGGTTTGAGATTGCAGCGTTATTTTGTTTTTTTATTGCAGGGAGGGTTAATTTGGAACCTTTTTCTTTTTCTAAGCCACTTTGGTCCACTATGGAGAGAAAAGTGGTCTAGAATCAGGGTGCCATCTAAAATATAAAAAAACTGTTTTACTTCAGGGCAAAGTAGAACATCTGTCTTTCACACAGGTCTTTCAGACCTTCATAAATAAAAAAATAAGGACATGAAACAATATTGCTGATTAAATAAAATAAATATGATTTATTTTCAGGGATCATTTTGTAGAAAAAGAGGTGCAGGAGCTCATTAGCATAACTCATTTGCATAACTTATTTGCATATGCCACACCCCCTAAAATACCGGAAGTGTGTTAGAAGGCAACACCCATCCCTCAGGCTCCACTCCACAGGTGGGTGAAACTAACCTGCTCTTCCTCCATTCCCTTCCTCATCCAATACTTTGTTCAATAAAAATAAGCGTAAAGAACACACCCTCATTCTCTTCCTGCTCCCTTGAAACCACCAGGTTTCAAGTAGACTTGAGATACCCAGGACATGTGCACCACCAATCCCTTTCCCTTCCCTTCCCCACAACAAGACACCCTGTGAGGTAGGTGGGGCTGAGAGAGGTCTTTTGAGAACTGCTCATGAGAGAACAGCACTGAGAGAACTTGTGACTGGCCCAAGGTCACACCAGCAGCTGCATGTGGAGGAGTGGGGAATCAAACCCACTTCTCCCAGATTAGAGTCCAACTCCTGACCACTACACCAAACTGATGGGGTGGAAGCTGCTGAAGGGTTGGTGAAATTTCTCCAGTACTTATGTGCCATGTGCCCAGATAAAAAATGGTATACTTAGAAAATTTATATGCCACCTTGAGCAAGTCTCTGGAACAGCAGCACACAGTCATAAAAGGAACAATGATAAAATTATCAATATTAAAACAAAACATTAAAAACAATAAAGACCCTAGCAGGGCTTTCCCCGGGGCGCTGCGCCTCTGCACTGCTTGGGGAAGCCAAGAAGGGGGCGGGGCTTGGTCATGTGCCCGCCCCCTGGGCTCCTCACTCCCGGAGCTGCACTCCTGTGCGCTCCCGCTCCAACGGACCCCTGTTTATTTTATACTTTAAAGAGAGGGCAGTGCTGGGTAGACTTGCCATGGCTGCTGTCATTTGGGCAAATCCAGGGGTCCTTTCGTAAAAAAAGAGGTGAAGCTCATTAGCATAACTTATTTGCATATGCCACACCCCCTGACATCACCGGGAGTGTCAGCAGGCCACACACCCCTGACGTCACCAGAAGTGTGTCGAAAGAAAGAAAGAAAGAAAGAAAGAAAGAAAGAAAGAAAGAAAGAAAGAAAGAAAGAAAGAAAGAAGGAAGGAAGGAAGGAAGGAAAGAAAGAAAGAAAGAAAGAAAGAAAGAAAGAAAGAAAGAAAGAAAGAAAGAAAGAAAGAAAGAAAGAAAGAAAGAAAGAGACAGACAGACAAGGCGCTTCTCTCCCCCCCCCCCCTTCGGGCCGAGTGGCTGTCAGCCACTCGGCCCGGTGTTTCCCTCCCTTCCCCCCTCTTGCTTGGGCACTGGGGTCCAGCTTTTCCCTCCCTCCCTCCTGCCCCCCTCCCACCCTGGAATGGTGAGTGGGGAGGGATGGGGGCTTCTCCCCGGGCTGGCGGCCTGCCGCAGCCCGGGAAGAGCGAGAGGGGGGAGGGATGGGGGCTTCTCCCCGGGCTGGCGGCCTGCCGCAGCCCGGGAAGAGCAAGAGGGGGGAGGGATGGGGGCTTCTCCCTGGGCCGGCAGCCTGCTGCGGCCCGGGAAGGGTGAGCGGGGGGGAGGCTTTCCTTTGGCTCTGCAACAAAGTGTGGGCTGGGGAGAGCAAGCTGGGGCAGGGAGGCTTTCCTCCGGCTCCATGCCGAAGCGCGGGCCGGGGAGAGCGAGCTGCGAGGGGGGAGGCTTTCCTCCGGCTCCACAACGAAGCACGGGCCAGGGAAAGTGAGCTGGGGGGCGGGGCTTGGTTATGTGCCCGCCCCCCGGGCTCCTCTCTCCCAGAGCGGCATCCCGGCGCATCCCGGCCCCAAACGGAGCTCTGGGGAAATCTACCCTAAACTTGGCCAGCTGTTCCTCCAGCCTTGTTTATTCTCACCTGCAAATGAATTGTGCCAAGAGGTGCCAAGTTTCATCCCCCTCCCCACATGTGCCATAAGCCACTACCAGGCTTGGGACAATGCTGTTCAGAACCAAGGCTGCTCCTGAGGTTGACAGCTCTGGGTTTGGAAATTCATGGAGATTTGGGGGAGGTGCCTGTGGAGGGCCAAGCAGGGTTTGGGAAGGGAGGGACCCCAGTGGGGTATAATGTTATAGAGTCCACCCTCCAAATTTGCTGTTTTCTCCAGGGTAACTGACCTCCATCGTCTGGAGATCAGTTGTAATTCTGGGGGATCTCCACCCCCACCTAGAGGTTAGCAGCCCTAGTTCCTTCCTACTCTATCATAAGACGCATGGCAGGCTGTTCAAGAAACACCCCTCCATCATACTCAGTGCCTCATCAGGGTGCTTGCCAATTCTCTCTACTTTTCCTGAGCAACCCACCACATTCCTATCAAATCAATTATGGCATATGCAGTCAACCAACTAGGCCTATTTGTGCCTCACTCCATAGGGACATCATGAAGAAGCATCCAAATGCCAATTAGGAGAAACCCAAAAGTTTCTGCTTGGCCCTAAAGAAACCAACAAATTCCACAATATCCCAGGGCAGGGTGGGTCAGCAGCACTTGGCAAACACCTGAATAGGAAGAGTGGAGCTCTCATCAGTAGCCCCCCCGCCCAGCACCCTCCAATTAGATGGAACATCTCCCGCCCTGGCCTCATTTGCATGAAAAGGGGGCAGGACAACTTGATCCATGGCTTTTCTGCCATGGATGCCTTTACTCCTTTCATAGTTGGGGGGGATCAATTTGGTGGGGCCCTAAGAAAGCTATGGATTCAGATCCTCTCTCCCTAGGGTTGCTAGCTCTGGGTTGAGAAGTACCCGGAGCTTCTGGGGGTGGAGTTTGGGAAAGGTGGAGTTTGGGCAGGAGAGGGATCTCAGCAGGGAACAGTACCATACAGTCCACCCTCCAAAGCAGCCATTTCCTCCTGGGGAACTGATATCATTTGTCTGGAGATCAACTGGAATAGTGGGATATCTCCAGATGCCACCTGGAGGCTGGCAACACTATCTCTCCCTCCCCAACCCAGTAGCTAACACACAGCCATTCACATACCCTAAAGTCCAGCAGAATGCTACTCAGTTGAAACTTTCTATCCAGATCTAGTTGGAGAGACACCGGATTCACGTCTAAGAAATAGAAGAGAACAGTTTTCATAGGACCAGGTCATGGAGGCTGTAAAACCAAAACCTCTTCTCATCAGTGAGGTCATCCTGTTTCTCTTTGCATTTGATTTACTGAAACTGAAATCTCATTTGCTGATTCCATGTGACCCTGACCTCTCAGCCCATCATCCCCATCATACAATATCCTGATACATAGCCAGGTTTGAAAGTCATAAAGCCAAATCACACAATATGTGCTGGAAGTTGCGTGCGTCCCAAGTGCATGGAGGCCTGATTCTGATCAGGATGGTGGCACACATGGAAAAGGAGCTTCAGTCTCTCCCCACTCCTGATGCCATTTTTCCTGACCTGAAACAGCTCTGGAGCCACTGTTTGCTCCATTGGGCAGCTTACATGTAACTTCCCCACAGAGCAAATACAAGCATCTTGGGGTTCTTGTAGGTAGGGTTGCCAACCTCCAGGTGGTGGCTGGAGATCTCCCACTACTACAACTCCTCTCCAGATGACAGAAATCAGTTCACCTGGAGAAAATGGCTGCTTTGGAAGGTGGACTCTATGGCATTATATCCTTCTGAGGTCCCTTCCCTCCCAAACCCCACCCTCCTCAGGCTTCACCCAATGTGGAGCTGGCAACCCTACTTTTAGGTCAGGAAGACTGCAGAGGGGAAGGGATGGCTGAAGGCCATTCTCCATGCATTCCGTGGTCCCATGACATATCAGGACCTTGTGTGCCTGGGAACCACAGAACTCCCAGCATACATATAATCCAAATGCCTTGTGCCTGCCACAAGGACTTTGTATCGTGTGAATCAGCCCTTAAACTGATACAGGCTAGCACTGCTAAGAAAGTGTCTGACGTGGTGCCTCTTGTCTTCTGCTTCAACACCTCCCTCCCACAAGGGACAGTACCAGTAAGATTTTTTTACTTTCACTTCTGTGCACAGTTTTAAAACACATTCAAATCAGTTTCATGAAGGTATGCTCAGTAGGAGAAAGGCTTACCATTCTGGGACTGCCACCACCGCATGTGTCCTTTGGAAGACAGGACATTGTCCACCCTATGACTGTTGAATGCATGAGGTACTCTGGAATCACATCGGCAACATTTCATTTGCCACTGAAAGACAGCAAGAGGCAAATACCAGATTAGATTGCCCAGAAAATAAGAGTTCTATCCTTTGGAAAATAATAATCTGTTTTCTGAATGAAGGTTTTGGTTACATAACAAATCCAAGTCATTATTCAAATGTAAGTCAGTTCAAAGATAGGGACACGGTATATAGAGGTATTACACATTTCAGGAAACACAGAAAGAAAGAAAAATGTTTATTTTGGATTAATGAACCTAGGGATCTGACAGAAAAAAATCATCTGATTGCTGAGGCAGGATATTATATAGGACTTCCTCCTACACTTGGCCAAAGTAATAAGCTGTAATTCAGTTCTACTTAATATTATTTATCACATCACTTTCCTACCTTTCATCCATGGGAGCTCAAAGCAACGTGCATAACAGGGTCCCCTGGCAGCTTCCTCCCTAAACCCTTGTGGCAGAAGAGCTTTTTGGCTTTTTAATTGGTAGTAACTGTATCTCTATAGCATCTATGACGACTACTAATACAGCTACTAATATTTTTAAAAGTCAGAGACAGCCCACTGATATCATGTTGGAGGAAACTGGATACCGAGGGAAATGTGGGTGAGAAGTTTCAAAAATCTGCAGCTTCTCGCTCATATGGTGAGCAAACCTGCTTTGACTATCATCTTTTTGGAAAGAACATGCCAAAGCAGGATGGGAAAGATTACAAGACAATATCATCTGGATAATATTTTTAAAATGTTCCAGTTTGGAGGTAGGGCAAAGCAAATCATCCACGTGAAAGCAGTCTCTGATCAGACCCAGACCTGCTTAGCTTCCCCAAGGTCTTCAAATCACATGCGGGGACATTATAGTCAACCAGACTCATCACTCGGTGACATTCCAAGATATCAAGCTGCTTTATACTTGGTCAGACCTCCAGTGTTATTTATTACCATTGGCAATGGTTTTCCAGAGACCCTAGCAAGTCTTTCCCAGACCTGCTTGCCTGAGATCCTTTTTAGGCAAAGATGGTAGGGGTGGGTTGCTGAGTCCTTATGCATGCACGCAAAGCATAAAGCATAAGAAGACCCCTTCTGGGTCAGACCAGTGGTTCATTTAGGCCAGTATTTTGTCTGACACAGTGTCCAACCGCTTACTCTGGAGGGTCAACAACAGGTCATAGACGCAGAAGGCTTCCCCTGCTGTTGCCACCAAAGCGGTGATTTTCTCCAGGTGAACTGATCTCTGTCACCTGGAGATCAGTTGTAATAGCAGGAGATCTCTAGCCACTACCTGGAGGTTAGAAACCTGTACTTGTGGTAAGGCAAACGGCAGGAAGTTAAAATAGTACTAGACATGATTTTTTCTTCTTGGGATGCTTAAATGGGTCCTAATTAGTTGGGCCAGATATTCTAATTCACTGTATGGCTGACCCACTAAAAACAAATTCCACAATACAGAGAATGTTCTCCAGGTCAAAAGGCCAAAAAGATATGGCTTATACAGCAGCACACTCATCAGGATCAAGTTGTGGCAGATCAAGCCTTCCATTTCACACACTCCATACAAATGCACCACAATCTAGAGATAATGCTAAAGAACTGGACTATATAATCTCTTGGGGTTTATTTACACTAAAGATAAGCTAGTTCATCCCCCTCCAAAGTAAGCATAATGAAATCCAATGCATAATGAAATCCAAGTTATCTGTTGTGTCCAGTGGCTGCCACTAGGGGGCTAGCGCATGTAGTCCTGAGCTTGGTCAAGGAACACAATAGGGACTAGGATCCTAGAAGACCTATAGGGCACCAATGAGATCACTGTAGGATCCCTCCAGTAGAAAAGTGGGTATGTACTAGGTATTGTTATCTCTCTGTATATAGGTTGGACGTTTTTGCCCTGTTGTTATATTGTTAGTGCTGAATAAACAGAACTGTTAACTATGCTGGATCACAGACTCCCCATGCAACGAACTCAGTATTTAACATTATCCCTGAAAGATTGTTTTCTAGCCTACTTAACCTCATCATAAAAGATCAAGGGACTATTTGTGGCCTTTCATACTAACCTCATTGAACAGAATGGTCGAACAGTGAGGTCTCAATTAATTATTCTCAGCATTCTATAATTAAGGATACACCAATCTCCAATTTTGACACAATTATTTCCTTCAGTGTTTTTGCTCCAGAATTGAACCCAAACAAATGGTTACCGTATAAACTAAGCTTATTATTCCTTTTTGACCCTTGAATGTGTTAAACATCTTCATTGTGCTGTATGATAATTTACTGTTCACCCTCTACCTATATGTATAGACTGGTAATTTCCAATTTTGTTTCTCTGTCTTGTTTCATCCACATCTTCCTCAGGAGTAGAACCAGAAGTAAGTTCTTACAAACTCTTAAAAATTAATTTAAAAATTATCAAAATCTTTTAAAAAATAACAACATTCCATTCAGCTTCATGTTGCCTTTCATTTTAAATACCATGGATTTTTTCCCAGGTTAAAATGCAGAAAGTAAAGAAGAAATTTAAGCATTGGTTTGATTTTTATAACAAACACTGAACTGCATCAAGAGGCTGATACCCTTCCACACAATAGGACTACTCCTGAGGAAGATGTGGCTGAAATGAGCTTATATCCGGGTGCTCATTGAGTATGGACTTTCCTTGTAGTAAACTTTTATTGAGAGTATATTCTTGTAATCTTGTAAGTTTGATAAAAAATAATATTGATAAAATAATATAAATATAAATATTGATAAAAATAATATAAATATTTATGTGACAGTGGTTTGTTTGTTGCATTTTCTTGAGGAAATTATGTTTCACTGTATCTGAAGAAGTGTGTTGCACACGAAAGCTTATGCTGTGGATAAAACTTTGTTGGTCTTAAAGGTTCTACCAGACTCAAACTTTGTTCAAACCGGATGAGTTATTGCTCTTGGCGCCCTCATTAGGGTTCATCCATTGCTATGGATCTAGGAATGCCATGGTTTGAGGAACTACAGCTTTTAAAACTACATATGAAAGAACATATTCAAGGGGAAATTGTGACGATGGTAGTTCTCTAGAAAGTGTTTATAGCTTAATGGGATGGATTAGAGGCTAAGTGTTAAAATGGTTGAGAGGTAACAGGAATGCCATCACAAATAGGAAAAATGATGAGAGAGCTGGTGGAGGGTCAGAAGATCATGTTCAGTTATTTCCATCCAGTCTGAGGATAGGTATGAGTTGAAGTGAGGAAAGCTTGTTCTTTTCCCACCTCCGTCAGGAAGCAGGGCCCTGTGTGGTCAGAGGCCGCCCCCCATACGAGGGCCAGGGCAGCAGTTAACATTATCTCTGCTCTCTAGGATTCCATTTGACATTGTCTCTATCCTTTTAATCCCACATCCTTTCCTGCCTCTATATTCTCTTCCTAACACCCAAATCGCTCTGATCTGGATAACCCAGGCTAGCCTAGGGTTGACAGGCAGGGCCTGGCAACTGGTGGGGGGACTTACCCATGGTGAGGAGGCCTCAGCAGCAATGTAATGATGTTGCCACATGCACTGACATCACTCCCTGTGCCCCCAGGAGTGATGAGCCAGACAACTCTCAGAATACTCTGGAATTTGGGCAAATCCTTATGGTTTAACCACAGAGTTTTGCCCAAGTGTCAGAGCATTCCCAGTGTCACTCAGCGATACACTAATGTCACTTCCAGGTGCATGGGGAGTGATGTTAGTGTCACCATGCTGTTGGCACCCATTTGCCACCATTTCCCCCCTGCTGGCCAGCTGAGCGATGGCAGGGAAATGTCCCAGCAGGGGTATGGTTAGCCTAGGCTAGCCTGATATTGTCATATCTCAGAAGCTAAGCAGGGTCAGTCCTGGTTAGTACTTGGATGGGAGACCATTGAAGAAGTCTAGGCTGCTAGACTTCCCAGTGCTCCTGTGGAGGGGAAAGTATAGTGGTAGGACCAGGCATGGTTATAAAGGAAGGGGATTAAGAAATAGATTGGCCCAATCCTCTTCCAGCCTGCGTCCCATCCCAAAGGTTGCTGGCAGTCCCGCTAGGACTAATGACCCCCTCCAACAATGGTACTGTGAAATGCCAGGCCCGTAAATAATAAGACCATGGTCCTCCAGGACTTCCTTCAGGAGCAGGGTGTGGATCTAGTGTGCATGACTGAGACCTGGGTATGAGATGGGAAGACAGTTGCTCTCTCCCAACTAGCTTCTCCTGGGGTTTTGGTCCTCCACCAATCATAGTCTAGGGGGTGGGGGGAGGAGTGGCTCTATTCATTCAGGAGACTTACTCCTTCAGGGTGCTCCTGGATCACTGGCATAGAGTGCACCAGCCTGGTGTGGGAGGCTGGGGAGAGTTTAGCTATTTGGCTGGTGTAGCGACCACCCAATGCCCTACCATCCCTGGTGAAGGCCATGTCTGGCTGGGCACTGGAGCACCCTAGGCTGACAGTCTTGGGTGACTTCAATGTCCTTGCTGATGACGTGGCTTCCACACAAGCAGCGGATCTGGTGTTGTCCATGGCAGTGTCATCTATGGTCACCATAAAGTTAGCCAAATGCTATAGTGTCCCCCCCCCCCCACAACGTGCCCAGCACAGAGACATCTCCTCCGGATGATGTAATCACGCTGGGCACATCAGGCATGGTGGGGCTCTTCAGGGGCGGGGCTCCCCTCACTGGCCAATTGGCCGGCAGTGGATTTGGGGGCCCAAAATCAGGGGAATCCCCATCCCCATTGGGGGGGGGCAACCCTAATCTCTGCATTACCCACAGTCATTCCAAAACCTGGTACAGGCACATTTAAAACTCTGTTTTTCACACATGTACATCAACATGGAAGAACAACTGGAAAAATCTATTTATGATACATATATAAACTCACCATAACACAGAATCTGGGGGTGAGAAACTCCTACCCAGCCAAATCTTATGAACTTAATCAAGTTTCAACAGATTATCTCAATCTTTAAGCCACATATCAATCAGTCTATGAAAACCTGTCCATTAACTAGATAAAAGCTGCTGGACTTGGGGAGACACAGGGGGAACTAGGTAGGGTGGCATTTATCATGGCCTTCTGTTGTTATCTGCCTCTGTATATGCATGACATCAAAATTGCTGAATACGGGCACTTTCACACACACTAAATAATGCACTTTCAATCACTTTACTGTGTGAAATGGCAAAATCCACTTGCACAGTTGATGAAGTGGATTGAAAGTGCATCTTCCTCCAACCAGCTTATATCAAATACACAAGACATATAACCGTACTTGCAAAAAACAATGCAGACAATTAGCTGATTATATGCATTGTTGGTGGCATTGTCCACTAATTCAACAATTCTGGAGGAAAATAGCAAAGCAAAGAAATTACACTTCTAGAACTTCCTTACACCCCAGAATTTTGTCTGTTAGAACTATGACCTGATTCAACACAGGAACAAAAGCATAAAGATTTAATAAAGGCATTAAGATTTATTGGAATGTTTTAACTGATTTTATAGGTTAATGTATTGATTAGTCCTTGGGCCCATGTAAGCCGCCCTGAGCCCGTTCGCAGGGAGGGCGGGATATAAATGTGAAAAATAAATAAATAAATAAATACATACATACATACATACATACATACATTTCTATTTACTCTCCGTAGCTTGTATCCTTATAGCTACAAAATGGATTTGGGAAAAAACCCACAATACAACTGTGGCATAATTGAATTTGGGACTTCTTTATCTTAAGTAAAACTACTTTTAAAAATTCGAATGCATCTCCGGATAAATACAAACAGAAAATTGTAGCAATCTGGTATCCGGTAATTAGCTATATGTTAAAACATGAGATTTTACCTAATAATCCTCTGTATCATGATATGATTTACTTCTAAAATGATGTTAGTAAATTGGTGATAGACAAGTAATGTTTAATTAATATTGTTAGTAGATTGTACTTGAAAATAACTATGTATGATAATGTTTAAGCTTAGTTATTACTTTGTAAAATTTGAATATTATTAATAATAAGTGGATTAAAACTGCATTATTTAGCATGTGTGAAAGCACCCTATGTCTCTATCCATTAATTAACAAGGGGACTAAAAACATTAAAAGCACATTATGATTTTCAACAAACAACAGACTTTCAAAAATGTATGAAAGGTACATCTCAGCAACATGCTTGAATTTTCTAAAACATCTACACATTCAGACAGATATAAATTATGCCCATTCAATAAAAAGGATGAGAAACACCCTGGAAAAATTATATCATCATTTATCATCTAATATTTTTTGCAATTTAAATGGCTCCCCCATGTTTTAACTGTTTTAGCTACTGTTTTTATATGATCTGTTTAAATTACATCAATATTGTTTTATTGTTGTTACCCACCCTGAGCCCGCTTAAAGGAAGTCAAAAATGGATGGATGGATGGATGGAACAGCTCCTCCATACCAAATTTCATAGACATTTAAAATCACATCAGTTTCAGAAGGAATAGAACCATTATGATTTTAACAGATGTTTTTGGTTCTCTAATTTAAGGAGTAGCGCAAAAGAAACATACTAAAATTCAAACAGGCAGAAATGGGCTAAAAAATGGTGCTGAAAATGGAACCTTTATGTGGGTTTTGCACATGGTCAGTTTGTTTTTATCCACTACAGAACCACCAGAAATAGTACCAACCCCCTTTCTGGTTTTATCGTTATTCTAATTTTGTTGTTGCTATTCACTGGCTGAAGTCAGCCCCTTCAGTGTCTCACAGCTTCACCTCAGCCCTCATGTTGAGTGTAACAAGGATTGCCCTGTATCAGAAGGGTAGTAACAAAATACCGAGTTTTGCACTTCTCATTTAGCCTTCTGCTGTGGCTAGACTGCTTTCATTTGGACAAACAAAAAGGACTTTATCTTTTAGAACATTTCAAGCCTAGCCCCCACCACACACACACTTCTAAGTAAGTCATACAGAGGGCAAACCGCTTTAGTGGGTGAAAGGTTACTAGGTGGGAAGTTAAGCAGACCCAAAAATCATCCCCTCAGCTGGAGTGAGTAATTCAAGAAGCAAGACAAACTGAGTTATCCCCAAAGGGTCATGCACATATGGCTTAAAGAGACTGCAGTCCCAACTTCACAAACAAACACTAGCAAATGATAGATCAGGCTAAGCCCCAAATCTTAAGGAAAAGCCTTCCAATCTCCCCTACTTTAAGTAGATATACAAAGAGACGTGGTAGAAAGCAGATACCCTAGGGGACATACTATAGTCATAAATACTAATCTCATTTACATACTACATTTGAGATAACTTTACAAATACTTCAAATACTTTAATCAAACTTCAATTAAAACCTCTTTTTAAAAAAGAAAAAAAATGATATTACCAGGAGTACCAGCGAAAAATCTTGAGTTTGGGGGGGATTTTTAAAGTCTTCAAGAGTTTTTTTTTTTTATGTCATGAGCTAACCAGTAATCAGTATTCTTCAAGTGGCAGGTGAAAGAGAGAGGAAGAGCCCAGGCACTCTTTGGCAGCCACTGAGGAGAGGGGCCACAGTTCATACATATAGGTGTTGTACTGCTGCCCCGGCAGAAACTGGACTATAAACCCCGGCCCTTGCCTTCTCTGCCAGTGCTGAGCATTTTTACATGGAGCTGCTTGCCAGTTCCCCAGCATCTCAAAGCCTGGGACTTTTGGTGGGCAGATCCTAGGGAGCCCTGGGGATGCTAAAAGTTTGGATTAAAAATATCCTGTCCTTTTAACAGAGGCTTAATGGACTGATGTTTACCAGATTATGTTACAAAGCCTCAAAGCTTCACCAGCCTATTTGCACACATCAAGCCTCTTTTAAAATAATAGGACTCCCCCCCCCCCCCCCCAGTCATTGGCAATCTTAGTGAGACCTGGTAAAATCACGCTGAATAACTACTAATTCACCACATAAAAGAGGAAAAAAATAACATGGAACATAAGAACATAAGAGAAGCCAATGCTGGATCAGGCCAGTGGCCCATCCTGTCCAACACTCTGTCACACAGTGGCCAAAAACACCAGGTGCCCTCAGGAGGTCCACCAGTGGGGCCAGGACACTAGAAGCCCTCCCACTGTTGCCCCCCCCCCAGCACCAAGAGCATCACTTGCCCCAGACCGAGAGTTCCTATCTATACCTTGTGGCTAATAGCCACTGATGGACCTTTGCACCATATGTTTATCGAATTCCCTCTTGAAGCCGTCCATGCTTGTAGCCGCCACCACCTCCTCCTGTGGCAGTGAATTCCACATGTTAATCACTCTTTGGGTAAAGAAGTATTTGCTTTTATCTGTTCTAACCCAACTGCTCAGCAATTTCATGGAGTGCCCATGAGTTCTTGTATAGTGAAAATTAACTAAATTAACTAAATGTATAATGGAGTTGAGATTTTACTGCCACATCACCTCCCATCTCTGAATTACCTCAAAAAGGCACACATTTTTAAACCCTAAGCACAACAGAGAATGTCCATGTATAGGCAGCTGTTGATTTTCCCTGTTTGCAAGGGGGACACCTGCAGAAGTCCCTACTCAGGTGACCGGAGCTGCAATGGCAGAGCACAGGTAAAGAGGTGACTCTGGAGATATAAGGGACCAAGGCTTTGTATGTGATATCCAATACCTTGAATTGGCCTGGTAATTGCTGGGCAGCCAACAGAGTAACTGCAGAACAGGAGTAATATGCATGCTCCAAGCTACAGTTTACAGATATGAAGCTGCCTTATCCTGAAACAGACCATTGATCTGTTAATGTCCGTATTCTCTACTCTGACTGGCAGAAGTTTTCTGGAGTCTCAAGAAGAGGTCTTTCACATCAGCCTACTATCTGCTTCTTTTAACTGGAAATGCTGGCAATCAAACTTGAGGCCTTCTGCAAGCAAAGCAAATGCTCATATGTACAAGTCCTTCTCCTGTGGAGTCTCAGGAACATGAATCCCCTAAATATCTCATCAGTTTCTGCTCAATGTAAGACACTGTGTAAAAGGTCTGCCAGCTGTAAATAATTCCAGTAGGACTTTGCATTGGCTGAAGTCAAGGTCATGCCACTTTGGAAGAGTTTCACCAAAAGTGTTCTGCCTGCCACACAGATTGGCCACCTCTATGTTTGGACACTGAAATATTTGTTTCACAAGGCAGACTGGTGAAGTTTTGAAATCTTTTTATTAATTTAGGTAACTAAAATTAACACTGAAGGCAAATTCAAGGCTTGCCTGTTTTGAGCCAATTGTGTTAACATTTTCATTGCTTAATAACAGAATGTTGCCTTTGGCTGAAATTGCAGTTTGTGAGGGGAGGCACGTATTTCAAAGTACAGAGGGGAAATTACTGGTCAGAAAATAAAACTATGGATTAAAGACAAAGCTACATACCCTTAAGGCTATATCTGTATAGCAGTTTAATTGTCATAGCTGCTAGCAAAGAAGGCTGTAACTGTGAGAGTGCTGAGATTTCTGTGTCAGATATCCCTAATACCCTCAGAGAATAACAGGTCCTTGGGCATCTGGGGGAGAAACAATAAGGGCTACTTCACAGATTACAAAGGCCTCGTGGCTGCCTTGAGGGCTTGGATCACTTGTAAACTGGGAATTCAGTGTTTTCCAGGTGTGCACAGGCCTTGGGGGGGGGGGGGACATATATGTAGCCATCATTTTATGCAAGTTTCCCCGGGGCAATTAAGGGCTCCCCTGGGCTGTTTCAAATCAAGAAAACAATAGGGGGGGGAGGACTGAAGTCCGTTCTCCAAGAGTATTGTGATCTCAGTCCGATTTAGGAGCATACACCTGGGAAGTGGAAAACTGTCAATGCATATGATCCAGAATTCTTATGGTAGCCAAGAATTTTGCAACTTTAACTCTCAAAGCAGACTAACATAAAGTGTTTCACTTACTAGTAGTCAACAGGCCTGGAGAAAAATCTTCTGTCTCTCTAACAGAGGTGTAATGCAATATTATTTACCAGGTGATGCTGTTTATCTCCATGCCACGAAAAGCTTCAACTGCTCACTTCCATACATTAAGCCTTTTAAAGGGACAGGTCATTAACTTGTGCAGTCTGTACTTAATGTTACGTCCTGTGTAGATTTGGATCCTAAATCTATGTTCCTCTAAGTCAGGGGTGCCCACGGGTGCCATGGCACACACTGACACCATTTCTGGCCCCCTGCCAAATGTTTTTAGAAAGTGGGCAGGGCCAGGTGGGGCTTTTGCCCAGCAAGGCTTCTGATTGGCTGTGCAGATATTTAAAAATGTTGCTTTGCCAACAGCTACCACCATAGTACAGAGATATCCACTGTTTGACTAACGCTGTGGCAGCCATTTTGTGCCTTTAGGGTTGCCAGCTTTTTTTCTGGCTGGGCTCCTGTGACTTCAAAACTGTATGACTAGCACAAATTCAGCAGACTTTCTCCATCATTTACCTCTGTGTTAAAAATATACAGACACCTAGAAGAAAAGCTTTTTTTTAATGAGAATGTCATGCGTGATGGGAGAGGAGGAACATGGGGATCCAGTGATGGTTTGCCATGAAAGCATAGGTCTAGAATCCCGGGGGGGGGGGGGATAGGTGCCAGTGAAAGAGTTAAGCATCTTCCCAAAGTTACTTCACTGCAAACAAGAGAAGAAACTCTTTGTGAGGGCATCTGGTAGAGCTTGAGGTACATGTCAGACTGCCAGTAGGCCTGGAGGAAAATGCTCTATCCCTTTAATTCAGGCTAAATGGGATTTATTAACTAATTTGTTTTATTAAAATATTTGTTACCCCATCATTCCTCAAGGTGGGATGTTATTTCCCTGCACGCCATTAAAAGCTTCAGCTGCCCATCTTTACATATTCAGCTGCTGTTAAAGAGACATTTTTCCAGGCCTGTTGGCAACCCTAGTTGCTCCTAGTATAAATCATATTAAAATCAACCTATTTGGACATGCCTATATATTCTGTATATATATATTCAAGGGGAGAGGGGGGGAGTTAATCCACTGTTATGTTAAAGTTCAGTCTGGCAAGTCACATACACCTGTAGCAACAGCACAGACTGATCAGCCACCAAGTTCTTAACCACTTATATGTTCGCCTGCCAAAAGTGTACATTGGAGGTCATAACAAAGTTCCTTTTTCCTGCTTCTGTAAATGTAATGTGTAAACTCTAGTAGGTTATACTTAAATTAGCCAAATTTGGTTGGCTTGTCTCAAGAACCAGAAAGTTATTAGTAACTCAGACAGGTAAATGCTAGGAACTTAGCCACTTTGGACGTATGTTACAATGGCTATGTTCGTCATAATTCCCATGTCCTCATATCTGCATGTTATATTTTATTATTTTATATTTTTATAATTGTTTTATTGGCTTTCCTGTTTAACCTATTCTGGTTTTATTTGTTTTAGTGTGCTGGCTCTTGCCGTGAATTACAATCATTCTAGTAGGGTGTCCTTGAGCTTGGTGTTCTTGGACCCGTGCTCATTAAAATAACTTCTGTTTTTCTGTTTAAGGAGTCTCTGGCTTGGGGTGTGGTTGTTTCCAGATTCAACCTTTAGCGTGACCTGGTGTGCCAAAGAAATTACAGGACAGTTAGCTGAGAATAGTAATCAAGCAACCTAGTAAATAAATATTGGCATGTGCCAAAGTGAGGAATCTGATACCTACAGATGCCCTTTGTTTCTGTTTTCAAGAGAACAAAGTTTATATGAGGTTCAGATAGCTGCCTGATACATGGAATGTGACTCTGTATTCTTTGAATGTTTCTTTCTAAAGTCTGTGGCTCATTGCAGCACATAGCGTGTAATGCAAAACAAATGGTGGAGCTTTTCGGAGGACTATCAACAACATGAAGGGGGAAAGTCTCCTGTCCCTTCCACAGTGAATTAATGTGATGTTATTTACCCCCATGCCATGGGGACCTTCACCTGCCCATTTCTACATATCAAGCCTCTGTTAAAGGGAAAAGGCACTTTTCTCCAGGCTGTTGGCAACCTAGCTTGGCGGGGGGGGGGGGTTTGAAGGAAAATTGTTGTATTCAAGACTGAAATATACTGAGCAAACAACCTTTGAGAAAAAGAAATGTATGGATATATAAACGGATAAAACAGAATTATAATGGCTCAAGGAAGCCACTGATCTCATCATTATGTGGAACCATAAGAAACCTTTACACTTGTCTAAACCACTTGCTGGTCATGTATTTCTGTTCATCTCTCAGCCTGGGGCTACCAATACCCAGCATCTCAGGTTAAAGCTTTCTGTGTCCTTACAACGGAACTATTAAAGGAACTGTTGACTGCTGGTATTGAACTGTACCAGGAAGGAGCTAGAACGGTATGTAGATTGTTTTTAAGAGTGAAAGATATCTCGAGGATTGGCAGAAGTAGGATAGAGACAAATGATAAGTCAGCTCAGGACAGGGTTACCCATTAAAGCTTGATTACACAACCCTTTCTCTTTACATGTCTAGATCTGATATAATTATAGCATCAAGTCACATTATAAAGGAAAAATCCAGACAGACATCCATCTTCTTCTTTGAGCAGAGAGAAGTGGGCCAGACATTCACTGCAGATTTCTAAAAATCTCAAAGGACAGAGCAGGCTTGGTATTTTTCCACTGGCCCTTGTTTTTAAAACCCTGGAGGACACTATCAGGGTTTTCAACTCCAGGTTGGGAAATACCTGGAGATTTTGGGGGTAGAGCCTGAGGAGGGTGGGGTTTGGGAAGGGGAAGGACTTCAGTAAGGTATAATGACACAGAGTCCACCTTCCAAAGCAGCCATTTTCTCCCGGCGAATTGATCTCTTGTCACCTGGAGATCAGTGGTAATCCCAGGAGATCTCCAGCCACCACCTGGAGGTGGGCAACCCTGGGTCCCCAATTTTTTTGAGCCTGTGGGAACCTTTGCCATTTGACACAGGGTGGTGGGTACAACCACAAAATGGCTGCCATAGGAGGTGACGCCAACCACAAAATCGCTGCCACAGGATGTGGCACCACACCCAGAGAAAGTCCAAGTGCAGAGAATTAGGGGTAATGTTTAAAAGATGAATGAGAGACTAAAAACCAACCCAGTGGTGGCAATAGCACTAATGCAATGTCATTTTAATCTGCAGAGCTATCAAATATTCAGTGTTCAATAGGGTTGCCAGCTCTTCATTGGGAAATACCTGGAGATTTGGGGGTGGATCCTGGGGAGGGCAGGGTTTGGGGAGCGGAGGGACCTCAGCAGGGTATAATGCCATAGAGTCCACCCTCCAAAACAGCCATTGTCTCCAGGAGAACTGATATTGGTTGTCCAGAGATCATTTGTAACATTGGGACATCTCCATGTGCTACCTGGAAGTTGGCAACCTGTGTGTTCAGTCGGCAGCTGTGCTGCACAAGATCCACACCTGGACCCACACACTTTCTGGAAACGCTAGGCAGGTACCACATAAGGTGTCAGCTGCCACCATAGTGCCTACAAGCGCCACGTTGAGGACTCCTGGTTTAGGATAAACTCCACGGAGAAAAAAGAAAGCCAAATAAGAAGGCTTAAAAGGTGGGGACTTTTTGAAAAGATTTGTTTCATTTGTCACAAATTCCAGAGGAGGAGCTGTGTTACAGCACCACCCTAAACCAACTTGCACCTCTCTAAGGCCATTGACGGCTTATGATGGCACTAAGTCTGTTGCAGCAAAGTCAAGCAGAAATCCAGGAACACTTCAAAGATTTTCAAAAGTTTTTTCAGCATACTTTTGTGCGTCAGAGACTCACTTCATTAAATGAACAGAGTATGTTTAATGTTTAAAGCAACAGAAAAGTGGGAGTGGGCAGATGTTAAAAAGGAATCCTGTTAGAAACAGTTGACTTGACCTATACTGCTGGTTATCATATTTCACTAATAAACCAAAGTAAACTGCAAAGAATTTTCCTCCCCCTACGTACTGGTTTGCTTTCTAAGGCTCAGCACAAGGCAACAGTCCAAGGCCAGGTCTACCAATATAGTGGACTGGGGCGGGTAGACCTGTTCTCCGGAGGCCAGGTCTACCAATATAGTGGAAAGGGGAGGGTACGGAGACATCTTGATTTAGTCCAGCAAGGCATTTTCTTACATATATGTGACCTGCAAAATGCATGAAGAACACAGAGTGTTTCCTTTTCCTGTTTGGAAAGTCAATGTACTAACTAGCTTATCCAACATGTCTATTCCTGATGAAATAGTTGTACATTTTGTGTACTAATTTCTTTCTGCACAAAGGTGTACCTCCATGTAGAAAAAATAGCACCTGTGAAATCATGGCCTTTGGGGTATGATGACAATTAAGTCTTAGAGATGGTGAAATTCTTACTAATTGCAGCAGATAGAAATGGGGAAAGCCTGCACATATTTGCCATGAAACGGATGCCAGAATCTAGGAATTAGAAATATTTGTTCATCCCAGTATAGGGCTGGATTCATAAACACTGGTTCTGAAATATGAAATATTGTTTCCAACATGAAAACGGAAGGAAGGAAGGAAGGAAGGAAGGAAGGAAGGAAGGAAGGAAGGAGGGAAGGAAGGAAGGAAGGAAGGAAGGAAGGAAGGAAGGAAGGAAGGAAGGAACAACAATAGTGAATGATTGAACGCTACAGTGAATGATTGAACTATAATGCAATTTGAACTGTTGAACTGATCCATATAGTGCCTTCTGAGGCTTGAGTTGGAATTCATTGCTCCTGTGCAAAAATTCTCAACACACTTCTGTTCAAGTTTGTGTTGTGTTACCTACTGTAACCTACTGTTGGCCAAAACTGAGAAAGCAAGCTATGGACAGGAAGACCAACAATTTTAATTGTGACTTATAAAAACAGTAGTGAGTAATACTTCAGAATCTATCAGGTTCTATCTTCAGGTGTCTCAGAATCATTACTATTCATCTAGGCCAGTGATCCTCAGTGGTTCCTACTGCTGAGTTCATTGGTGCCAACTTCCTAATACTCCAAAGTATCTCTTCTCCAAAGCAAAAGGCCAGTTCTGCCTTTCCTCTGTTTTACTGGGGCAGGACTTGCTTCAAGAGAGTTCAGGAGGCATCCCCTTTGTGTCTTCAGGGAGTACCTATTGGCTGCCAACCACCATCATTGGAGGACACTAGGTTTGGAATGATCCAACAGTCTGTGATTGGCCTTGGACCCCATGACATTCATTTTAAAGCTGGCTACATCTCTCCTTAGCAGCCATTGGGTGCCTTGTTCTCAAAATCCTCAAGTGCCTAGTCTCAGCAAGGTTGAGGCCCCTTGATCTAGGCTGTTCTATATCAACTCCCATTCCCTCATAATGAATGTCTAAGTTACCACCATCACACAACACAACATACTTTGGATTTTTGTCAGCACTTCTAATAACAAGGATTCTTCTCTGGTTTCCCTTAACTCTCCTTTTATGTTTTGATAACTTTCATTTTGATAGTCACTTCAGCTATAAACTCTCACAAAGATTACACCTGCCCACTTCTTGCCAGCCAGAAACAGAGATCAATAAGATGTGATGAAACTGTTATACCTTCTACCCATTCCTCTCTACCTGTCCCCTTATGCACCATCTTCCTTTACCTGCTAAAGCCACCATTTCTCCTGATAATGATCAAGGAGCAGAGTGAGCAAGAAGGCCACCAAACCAGGACTGCTTCCACATTGTGATGATTCCTGTAGCTCTCTTTGCAGCTGCAGATGCAAAGGCATTCACACAGTAGCAACAGCATGTCCAGGAGATATAATAGCTGCATCCAAAACTGTAGTGCTCTGCCTCATAACTTATCCCACCTTATAGACTAGTTTAGCTTCACTGGCTATAAACTAGAAATACTTGGTCATCCTCAGTACAATTTTTAAAACCACTTCTCTCAACCCACCCAACACATTGCTCATGTGTAGTGTCTTGGGCAAGCTTGTTTTACTAGTTTAGTGTACTTATGCAGGGCAGTAGAGGCCTTATCTCTAGAAAGTGATGTTGACAATGCCTCACATAAAAGAATTCACTTGGCATGTTCCCAGCATGCCAGAAGGCTGGGAAGGTGGACAGGAATCACATGCAGGCTTGCTGCAAGTAGTTTCAAAAATCGGGGGACAGATCTTGTCTCTGAATGCTGCAGTGAAATTCAACTCGAGCTGGAGCCCATCCCATATGGGGTCTGATTTACTGTGTACTTTATAGATTGAAATTTTAAAAGCATACCATGCAAGGACATCAACATGGTTCTTTCAAGAGCAGAGAACTATGCATTTTAAATCAACATTGTACCTTCTAGCTTGCTCTTTTCCCCTGATTAAAAGGAAAATTTACAAGTGGGTCTAAATAAAGTCAACAGCAAATACCTCAGACAAAACACTTATAGGGAAGGAGCATTTGAGGACAGCGGGATATTACTAACAGCAAGAACTCTGTGCACATAAACCATTAATCAACAAGTTCCTTGAACTCACATGGCAGTTCAGTAATAGTGTGTACATCAAGCACTAATATGACATGGGCTTTGAAGCGGGGGGAAGAATAATCTACCAGTGTATTGGGCATTATGCTGAGATATAAATAAACTGCCAGATCTGTGTCCTTACACCCTCAGTGTTCAGGAACAACCCGTATACTGATCTTTTGTTATTGGAAATTTCCAAGTCTGTGCTTTTGAGTATGCCAGTTGAATCCACCCTGGATTCACTAAATGGCTAAAAGAAAGGGTGTCAGCCTCAATTTACCTCCTGGTAAATTCACAAATCACAGGGTTAGGGTTGCCAGCCTCCAGGTGGGGCCTGGGGATCTCCTGCTTTTACCAGTGATCTCCAGCTGACAGACACCAGCTCCCCTGGAGAAAATGGCTGCTTTGAAGGGGTGGACTGTATGGCATTGTACTATGCTGAGGCCCCTCCCCTCCCCAAACCCCACCCTTCCTAGGCTCCACCCCCAAAATCTCCAGGTATTTTCCAACCCAGACCTGGCAACCCCACACAGGGGCCATTGTGAGGATGAAGGACTGAAAACCCTTTTCACAGCACTACAGAAATGAACAAGTCACTGAAGATTTCTAAGAAGCCATTCATTTCCCTAGCAGATACATCACTACTGCCATCACCTCTGCTGTTTGCTTCCTGTTTTGTTTTGTTTTTTACAAAGAGGCCATTTTTGTTTACTATTTGTGCATGCCTATGAACTCACATTAATATGATGTGCCACTTCCTATAGGACTATCATGGGTATGACTGCCAACTTCAAGGTGGGGCCTGGAGGTCTCCTAGAATGAAAATTGATCTCCAAAGAACAGAGATCACTGCCCAGCAGGAACTAGTGGCTTCAGAGGTGTATCATACAGTCTTGGAGAAACTGAAGTCTTAGAGTAGCCTCAGAGGGTAAATACTCTAGGGTTTCCCTTTCTCCTATGGAAAAAACATCCTATCCCCAGGCACTGCACCCAAATCTCCAGGGATTTCCCAAGCAGAGTTAGCAATCCTAGCCATGGACTCCCCTTGAAACTGATTTTTTTTTTCCATTGGAGGAAAAGCCACACATCTCCTCATAACTGACACAAGCATTACAGCTACCATTTGGACATCACCAAAAATTGTTTCCATAAGGTGCCGCTCCATGCCACTTCTGTTAACATTTGTCAGCTGTTCTTCACATCATCAGCACTAGCAGCCATAACCATCAGGACCGTGCTGTGCTGTCACAGAGACTCCTTACATAGGGTGTATACACATGATGAGGATTCTCTCCTTCCCTGTCATCACCATTGCAAGTACAGAGGCTTTTTCACTAGGAACAGAGTGCCTACATGTGAGTGTCATTTGTGCTTTCTTCCATCAGCAGCCATTTTCCCTGAATCCCTTCACTGTGCCATCAGAAGGCTTTTTTGAGAACTTTGAATTCCTCTCAACTCCCAGCTTTCATTTCTGAAAAGTCTCTCAGTTTTGTTTCTGTTGCTGATCTCTATGGATCTCACTTTTAAAAAATGAAAGCTAGGAATTCAGAGGAACTAGTAAATCCTGTGCTATACCACAATAATCATCAGCCAATTTTAAGCACTGAAAAAAGGTCTCTTGTAGGACTGCAGGGGACTGATGGAAGTACACATGAAGCTGCCTTACACTAAGTCTATCTAATTACCTTGGTCTATCACAGTCAGTATTGTCTACTCTGACTGGCAGGTCTCCAGGATCTCAGACTGAGATCTTCACATCACCTCCTACTTGATCCTTTACCAACGATGTAAAGGATCAAACCTGGGACTTTCTGCATGGAAAACAGAGGCTCTACCACTCAGCCACAGCCCTTTCCAGAAGGACAGCATTCTTTCCAGAAGGATTATTTTTTCAAAAAGTTTGGGAAAAAATGTGTCAGAGACAGGGAAGTCCAAGAAAATGGACAAAGGACAACTTTGTGTGAATGTCCCTTAAAGAAACTGCTGCCGTTTGGAAGTGAAGGCAGATGTAAACCTCCATATGAATGCAGCTCTAGAAAGTTTCCAAGGTCTCCAAGGGCATTTAAGTCCCTGCTGAAGAGCTGCAATGTAGAAGCCATTTCAAGGAGATTCCACCTGTGTTCGTAACATGTGAACCACCAACCCAAAGCAGAAAATAGGGGCAGGAAATCTTTACTGCAGTATATTAGTTCTTGCAATCAGAGGGCAATCTCACAATTTTTTAAAAGGCCTATGTGAGCACATTGGTACAATGCAAATGGTCTGCTGTCTTTAAGTTTCATAAAGGTAAGAGGAGGATCTGCCATCATCAGAGAGAGTGGTAGAAAGGGCTCAGTAATCTTGACTAAGTTGAGTACAGCATCCCAGACTTCAGCTAGGCTAGAGAAAGCAATTATCTTCCCTGAATAATAATAGTTCCCTGATGATTACTGGAGTTCCCAAATCCATCACTTTAATTTAACAACATACAAATGGGTAGCCATGTTTGGTCAAAGGTTGAGTCCAGTGGCACCTTTAAGACAAACAAAATTTTATTCAAGGTATAAGCTTCTGTGTACACGAAAGCTTATACCCAGAACAAAACTTTGTTGGTCTTAAAGGTGCCACTGGACTCAAACCTTGTTCTTAAATTAACAAAAAAAAGTGGCAAAGAAACTTTCCTTCAGAAAAATAGGGCAAGTGTGGCCAACTTGCTTGGCAATCAAAACATACTCCTATCTGCCTTGAGAAATGTATCACTCACTTGCTGTGGGCTTCTTATGATTTGAAACCTAATCCTAACCTTGCTTGCCTCTTCTTTTAAAAATATATATTATTTTCTCAGGGAAAAGGTGGGGTACAAAAGGGGGGAAAGGGTAGGGGAAAATATAATTCATCAGGTTCGACAAATACTATGAGTTGTTACATACAACAAGTAAGATCAGATTTATTACCAAATACCTTGCTTGCCTCTTAATAGAACAGAATAGCAACTGAAGTGCATCCAGACAAGAGTTATAGGTCCAGACTTCTTCTGCAGGCTTGCTGATGATACAAGCACAGTTTTCTTATCCTGCAATATCTCAGATAATGAAAGCATTTTCTCATTTTGTGTGATTATCATGCACTATTACTTTCCTTGCTGGCAAGCAAACGTTATGGTGAGAGTCCATGTCCCTGACCTATGTCAAAAAAGGCCTTAATATCCAGGGACTTTCACTCAATAAATACAGAGAAAGTTAGGCTGGTGAGTTCATGGATAAGCCTCCAAGGTTATCTGCCTCACCATGAAAAGTCTGAACTCTGAGGAACACCTCACACAGAAATGGAGACCGTTGTGTACTTGATTTTTTCCCATAAAATATCAAGAGGATCAAAAAGACTTCATTCTATAACGGTATCATTCTACCACCACTATTCTAAATAGGGTTCCCTTCCCAGCTCTGGTTTGGGAAATACTTGGAGGGGTTTTTTTTTGGGGGGGGGGGGGGTGTAGCCTGCACAGGGCAGGGTTTGGGGAGGAGAGGGACCTCAGATCCCATCTTCCAGCTCAGCCATTTTCCCCAGAGGAACTGATCTTGGTTGTCTGGAGATCAACTGTAATAGCAAGAAATCTCAAAGTGCCACCTGGAGGTTGGGAACCCTAAATAAAAGTAGGCAACTTGCTCACTGTAGAAGCATGGCATTAGGTCATGAAAGATCAGACAGCTGAACAAAATGGTCTGAGTTAGTTCAATAAACTGAACTGCCCCTAAAGCTATTCCTTTTTTTCTGGCAGGGCCTTTCTCTGCCTGAGACTTAGAGAGCAACTGCCCATCAGATGAGACAGTACAGGGCTAGGTAGGCCAACAGTACGTCTCTAGCAGAAGGCAGTTTAATAAGCTCACCTGTTGAATTCCAGACAGTCACAAAGCAGTTAGAAGCACAGGAGCTCTGCCAAAAGTAGCAACCTCGGAGAGCAATCATAAACTGCTCTACTCACAGCTGAGTCCCCTTTTACTCAATGCTGATTACTCCCAGGGAAGTGTTTCTTTGGATTGCAACCTTAATCACTCCTTTTTGTCTCAAGGCAATGCATATATGCATATCAATGTAGATTTTACTGTAGATTTGCCTTTCAGCAACAGAGGGCAAGTACCTCAATAGGATTAATACACATTTTGTATAAATTGCTATAATAGATATGGCCTGGACTTTGCCACTCCTGGGCTACATGCTGTCACTGTGGGGTGTACAAAGTATAAAGGTTAGAGGGAATCACAGCCAAAGCAAGTGGAGTAGACAAGAGGCTCAGGATTGGAGAGTTTCCATCAGCAAGAAATTTACCAAGATTGCAAAAGAGCACACTTTGGGACACTTCTGGTTGGCACTAGACTCAGACAGTACACATTGGCCAGCGGGGCAGAGTGTGAGGAAAGCACAAGAGAGAAAGCAAGCACCTCCTCCCCCCCCCTTCCATACCCTGTGCAGAGGTTGCAAAAAACAGACTTTAAAACTTCCACTGTTTGGCACAATTCTGGGAATATATCACATAGTATCATTAAAATTATGTACTAGAAAGATGGTGGTGAATAAATTAAATAGTTCTCACTTTCAGTTCATGGCACTGAGTCATCAAGCTGTGCTTCAGTTTATCAAATAATCCACCACACACCCAAAAAATCCTGCAGTCAGATTTTGTGAACAGGACTTCTTGCACAAGCACTCACATTGAAGGAAGGCGCTGTGGCTCAGTGATAGTCTCTGCTTTGCATATAGAATGTCCCAAATTCAATCCCCAGCAACACCAGTGAAAAAAAAAAAAAGGTAGTAGATAATGCAAAAGACCTCAACCTGAAATTCTGGAGCAGGGCTCTTTTTCTAGCAGGAACTCCTTGTGTATTAGGTGACACACCCCTAATGTAGCCAATCCTCCAGGAGCTCTTCTTACAGGGGCTACTGTAAGCTTTTGGAGGATTGGCTACATTAGGGGTGTATCGCCTAATATGCAAAGAAGTTCCTGCTAGAAAAAGAACCCTGCTGGAGAGCATTTGTCAGTCAGAATACACAACACTGACCTTGATAGACCAATGTTTTGACAGTGTAAGGCCACTTCATGTGTACTTATTAAAAGTTATATGCACAGGGTGCTCTCATGTTCAACTGCATGTCCAGCCTATGGACTTGAGCACTGCATGAACCAGCCCACCTGTGTGTGTGTGTGTGTATCTCTCCACATATACTTATTTACTTAAAACATATATATATATATATATATATATATATATATATATATATATGCGCCATCAGGAAGCCATTCCCCAGTTGGGGGGCAGGGGATCCCCCAATTTTCAGGCCTCTTCCCCACTGCCATCAAACTGGCCAGCGGGGGGGAAATCCTGCCCCCAAATGCAATGTGATGACATCACATGGAAGTGACAACATCACGTTGGCAAAGCCCTGTCGGGAGGGGGGCAAAATTCTATGGTAACCATAAAGTTTTGCCAAAAATACCAGAGTGGTGTCAATGATGCGATGATGTCACTTCCATATGATGTCATTATGTTGCATGCTCCCCCCAGTCCTGGAAAGTCCCTCCCCCTCCCTCGCTGCCCTGGCAACCCTAATATGCCACCTCTCCACTCAAAATTGGGTCCCCAAGGTGGCAAACATCAAGGCATTAAAATTGCATCCAAAATGTACATATTTAATAATACAACAAAAACATATAAACAAAACACAACCAAGGAGAAAGACCAATAAAATTCTACTGGGGGTAAGTCCACAAAACAAACAAGTCTTCCCCTGCTGGCAGAAGACAGTGACAGAGTGAAATGGTTGGGGGCTCCTCCTCTGAGCTGAGGCAACAACCACCTACCCTGTGATCATTTCCTCTTTCAGGCCTTCTGATATTCCTCAGAAGCTTTAAAATAGATACACTTCCCCCTTTTTTTTTGCTGAGATTCAATGAGTTTTGCATCATTTAGGAAGTTCAGGAGTAACCCTTTGGCAGAACTTTTTCAGTTTCAAATGTTTGCCTTTCCTTTGGTGTATGGGCCAGTGCCCTTTGACCTTCCCTGCGCCCCTTTGCTTCAGGCCTCGCTGAACCCTTTCCATACTTAGACATGCGGGATCCCTATTTAAAAAATTTACAAAGTTATCACATTACGTAGCCACAGCCTGGATGGTCTCTGTCGCTTTTAAAGCCTTGAGAGATGGCCACGAGTCCATCCACAACAAACTTGGCACTAACTTAACCAGAGTTCCCATCTGGTCCTTATAAAATGATCAAACCAAGTCCTTATCCTTGCAATGCTGTGACCTGCAGCTTTAAAAACAGTATTAGGGTTAGCAATGTCCATTTCCTGCTCCTTGTAGGGTGGCACGAAAGCGTCCCCCTTTTGTGTCACAGTGTGAGCACCAGAAACCACAATGTCCTCTGAGCTTTCCAAAAATAATGATTCTGCATTTTACGCTGCAATATGATTAAAGGAAAAGGAAATACAATCAGACAGCTCTGAAGAAAAAGTTATCACTCCAGTTCTTTCTTAAGAAAACGATGATAAAAAAAATAAGGGACTGGACTAACATAAAGAAGAGTGACTTCAGCGTAGCTAACCCTGTTTATACCATTAATAGCCTTGAACTCCTGTACATTTTATACAGAAAGGCACTGTTTCTGCTTTTTCCTGTCAGCATTCCTATGTTTTAACAATGAAGCCCTCCCACTGTTGCCCCCCCTGGAGATTGCTACTGACCACTGAACAAAGTGTGGCACTTGGGGCCACAGAGCCCAAAATGATGCTGGGATGAGTTTTAGGAATATGAACCTTTGTTGAAGGAAGACAGTATTGTGTGTTTTTGTTCTTAAAATACGTGTACAATACAACTCTTGCATAATCATAATACATGTGAGTCCCAATCAAGACATTTTTAAAGATCACTCAGGATTGTATTCAGGAGGCCAAAGCAATAAGAAGAACTCACTGAAAGTGATGAGAAAGTGTGCAACTGCAATTTAAAAAGGCCAACGGTATGCTGGGGATTATTAGGAAGGGTACTGAAGACTGATCAGCCAGTATCATAATGCCCCTGTATGAATCAATGGTGTGAACTCATTTGGAATACCGTATACAGTTCTGGTCACCATACTTCAGAAAGGATATTATAGCATTGGGAAAAGTGCAGAAAAGGGCAATTAGAATGATAAAAGGGTTGGAACACTTTCCCTGTAAAGAGAGGTTAAAGCATTTGGGGCTCTTTAGCTTGAAGAAATGACGACTGACATGATCGAGGTTTACAAGATTATGCCTGGGATAGAGCAGGTCAAGAAAGAAGTACTTTTCTCCCTTTCTCACAGTACAAGAACTCGTGGGCACTCCATTAAATTGCTGAGCAGTCAGGTTAGAATGGATTAAAGGAAGGACTTCTTCACCCAAAGAGTGATTAGCACATGGAATTCACTGTCACAGGAGGTGGTGGCAGCTACAAGCATGGACAACTTCAAGAGGCAATTGGATAAACATATAGAGTAGAGGTCCATCAGTGGCTATTAGCCACAAGGTATAGATAGGCAGGTGATGCTGCTCTGTATTCTTGGTGCTTCGGGAAGGGGGGAACAGTGGGAGGGCTTCTAGTGTCCTGGCCCCACTGGTGGACCTCCTGATGGCACCTGGTATTTTTGGCCACTGTGTGACACAGAGTGTTGGACTGGATGGGCCATTGGCTTGATCCAACATTGGCTTCTCTTATGTTCTTATGAAGGAGGAAGAGGAGGAGATTGGATTTATATCCCACCATTCACTTAGAGTCTCAGAGTGGCTTACATTCTCCTTTCCCTTCCTCTCCCCACAACAAAGACCCTGTGAGTTAGGTGGGGCTGAGAGAGCTCTGAGAGAACTGTGACTGACCCAAGGTCACACCAGCAGCTGCATGTGGAAGGGTGGGGAATCAAACCCAGTTCTCCCATTTTAGAGTCCGGGCTCCTAACTACTACACCAAGCTGGCTCTAGATGCTTAAGTCTAGGGTACAAACTGAAACATAAAAAAGACATGTAGCAGTACCACTTGTTGAAACAAGTAACCATTAGCCCATGTGGGATGTTTTTTATTTCTTTGTATTTATGGCACACCATGGCTTGATTTCATAATGGGAAACAATGCATTTCTTTGTTCCATGCATTTAAAGATATTAGATAACATAACCTGATGAAACACTGATACTTCTCTGTAAATAGGCACACCATAATTAGGCAAGACAGAAAACTGATGCAAGACTTCTTGTGAAAACCATTGCTTGAGTAATTTTAATATGTACCCCTGAGGCCCATGGAAGCACTTCCCATAAAGCTGAGATCATCCACTGTGCCTCCTAAGTAGCTAACCTGCGAATTTTAATTTTATAGACACTCTGTCTAATCTTCTCAGTGGCAAACACAAAGCAACTCGCAGCACTGTGAAACGTGTGCTTTTCCTGTATGGGTTTGCCATCCTCCAGGTGGCACCTGGAGATCTTTCTTTATTACAATTGATCTCCAGATGAACAAGATCAGTCCCCTTGGAGGAAATGGCTGCTTTGGAAGGTGGACTCTATGAGATTGTACCCTGGTCCCTCCCCTCCCTAGACCCTGCCCTCCCCAGGCTCCACACACACACACACATACACACACACCCAAATCCCCAGTTATTTCCCAGACCAGAGCTGGCAACTCTAAAGATACTTTGAATCATACATACTTCCCCATATGGAGTGCAGTAAGTTTCAGGTTTGACAAGTCCACAAGTGGAGGAGGCTTTCAAATGATGGATTCTGCCGAGGAGAAGATCTCCCGCAGGTGGGTAACAAGCCCCATCTGAGCAGGTACTCTGTGCAGCCAGGAAGTCTGATGAAGCTAGAGTGAAATGAGAACCGGATTTTAAGATTGCCATCCATTGGGTCAAAAGGGCAACATCCCTAAAGGCTACAGTACATCCTAGCTGCTTTAATTACAGTAGTCCAAGATTAAACATTGTATATATAACAAGTCAAATGGATATGCAAACTCCTTTTTCTCATGACTGATACTAGTAACACAGTGGCCACTGCATTGCTCAACACATTTGGGAACACTACTGCTGAAGGGATGAGCCTTTATTGCTTCAGTGAAATGCTTATATTTTTGAGCAGGGGTGCAACAGATGCCTGTAGCTTGAAGTTACAGAACTGACAATTACAATCAGTGAATCTACTACAATAAAGGCAGTGGAGAGCTCGGGTAGCTCACTAGACTATGTCATGAACTGGCCAATTCTTGTATCAAAATCTCAGCTTAGCTGCCAAGGAACTAAGAGGCTCTGGCAAGCCATTCTGTCTTCAATACAGCTGCAACAGGGCAAAATAATATTACGGTACTTTGCCAGGTTGTTGTAGTGATTACTGAGATAGAACTTTAAAGCGCTTTGCACATTATCTAACCACTAAGTGGGGCTGCGGTGGCTCAGAGGTTAAGACACTGAGCTGCAGACCGGAAGGTTGGTAGCTCGGCAGTTCAAGACCCGAGTGTAGTGTGACGAAGTGAGCTCCCATCTCTGGTCCCAGCTCCTGCCAACCTAGCAGTTCAAAAGCAAGAAATTGCAAGTAGATAAATAGGTACCGCTTTGGTGGGAAAGTAATAGCATTCTGTGCGCCTCAGCATTTAAACATGCCAGACACATGATCATGGAAAAGTCTTCGGACAGCGCTGGCTCTTCGGTTTGGAAACAGATATGAATACCACTCCCTAGAGTCGGATTTGACTGGCTTTCAAGCAAGGAAAACCCTTACCTTTACTTTAAACTCTAAATATTGGTATCTGTGGGGGAGGGGTAGCATCTTTTGATTAAATCTGGCAGATAACTGAAGTTGTGGCTGCCACAGTCTTTTCATACTGACAAGTACTTCCTGTGAGTAATCTTGGCAGGAGTATAATTTTTAATCACTTTCAAACAGAGATTATATTTAAATATCTTGGGAACAATAGATGTCTAAATCTGAGCAACATCTAAAATACTGTCTCAAAGGCTTTCATCTTTTAAGGTATGTCGAAGGATAGGAATACTTACCTAGAATAAAAAGAATTAACCACATGATAACGAATGTCCACAAGACTAAAGAGCCACCTGAAATAAATATTAAAAATGTACATAAATGAGGAGGAGGAGAAGGACAAACCAAGCCTTTGACCCCTCCCTCAGCCCCAGGTTTGCCATGATATCATTTCACTTTCCTTGGGTCTATACACATTACGAAGCCGATGGAATGGATAAGACGCACACTGTCACTCCACACAGACCTTCCTAGCCATAAGAGCTCTCCCTCCCTTCGATGCAGGGGACAGCTGTGTGCACCCAAAAGGCTGCAAAGGGATGTCGCCAGATGTGCAAAGCTGTCCTTCTCACTGAAGTGAATGGAAAACCTGCTGTGGCAAGAGCAGTGCCTGCTGCATTAGAACATATGTGTATTAGCATCTGTTTCTTTTAAATCAGGGACAACTCAGTGCTGATACTGCAGTTGCAATGCTGAGACAATACCTCACCAGTGGTCAAATTGGTCTGTGGTGCATTTTTATGCTTTGCAGACACAGTTGCTGCAGTCACACACACTAAATAATCCACTTTCAATCCACTTTCAGTGCATTTTCCAACTGAATTTTACTGTGTGAACTGGCAAAATCCAGTTGGAAAGTGCATTGAGAGTGGATTGAAAGTGGATTATTTAGTGTGTGTGACCACAGCCAGTGTAGATCAAATAGCTGCCGTGCATTTATATGCATCCTTCCTGCACAAAATAAGGTCAAGGCTTTGCACGGGCTAATTTTCACAGCCAGTCCTGTTTGTAAAAGAGAAAAGCTAGACCCAAGTGCATTGGCATCCAAAGTCAGTGCTCTATTACTTCGGAATTCATAGCTTGATCTCAGGTTACCTTTGTGTGTGTTTGTTTAAAAATTTTCTGTATAAGTATCTACCCACAAAGACTTTCTTCAAGGCAATGATCAACTGCATTTTGTTCTTTTATTCTGTTCCTCTGCAGGGGAACAAAACAAAGTACTACATTTCTATTCAAACTTTGGAGAACCTGAGTATTCAGACAGGACTTTAGTACCTTTGGAGCTGTGCTTTAAAAATCCATCTACAAATACATGGCATACACATAACGTTTAAATGTAGACATATAAAGCAAGGTAGCTTTTAACACTGTAGGTGCAGTACATTTCGTCCTTACCTGCTTGCCTTCCTTTTTATTTTTTTTACTTCTTTCTGAATAATAAAGTTCCTTAAAGCTTTAGAGATTTGCAAGCCTTTAATATGATGAAGTGTATAAAAAAGACTCAGTCATTCAACTTGTACAACCACATCCCCACAACTGTGAATCAATAGCCAGCTAGAAGCAAAGGAAAAGTTCCTTCAAGAAGAGGTTAAGAACTCTGTTGCCATAGATGCTGGGGCAAAAGGGGTGATGTCCAGATTCCCCCACTGCACAGTACCTACCTGCTCTGATGCTAGATTTTTTCTCCTCTCATTTACAGGGACCTGAATCCCTCACCTGGTTGTCTGAGCTATCGTCTTTCGCTCGCCGTCTTTAAACACGGCCTCACCTGAGGAAATACGTTCCTGTGGGTGTAGCAATGATAAAAGGAATGATTCAATGATCTCTTCAGACAGGACACACCCATTTACAGTATAACTCATCATACCTTCTAGACAGTGAGCAACGCCTGAGACACAGAACTGCTGATCCTTTTACCAGCTCTGCAATGGATGTACATTTAAGAATACAGAACTATATGGTCTTTAAAACAGCAGAGGGAGAGCAGATTGGTTTTCCTTTGTTGTACCATTTATAAGGAAATACAGAATTGAAGAAGAAATCTCTTTTCACACCCATTGTTGCTTTTCTAAAGCCATATTACTTAATACTTAGCATTTGTATATTGCTGTTGGGCATTCACAGTGCTTCACCTACACTGGACTGTATCCTACAAACAGGAACACCAAGGACCACTGCCATCTTTGATGTAGGGATCTGCGGATGGGGGGGGGGGGGGAGTGTGAGCAAAATGAGATGTCTGTGCCCACACTGGCAGCAGAAAATGAGATTCCATGCCCACGCTGGAGAAGATGAAGGTACAATATCTGGGAAATAAGAACAAAGAATGAGATCAAAGTTGATTCAGACTCTGGAACATTCAACATGAAACAGTTATGGAGTGAATCCTTGGGTGCATCTTTGTTGTGATGTCAGAGGCCCATTCAGTGGGTGCCCATCAGCACAACCACAAAACACCACGGATAACTGTGCTTACCAAGGGGGAAGGGGACCTGTTTCATAGCAACTGTACTTAGTGGTCTGATTGCTGAGAAAGCTGCTTTCCTCATAACAACAGCACTGACTAGCAGTCTCATCTGGACAGGTAATTGAGGAGTTACTGGTGGTTGTGCAGTCTGGTCTCACTGCACCCTCAGGGAACCCAGTGTCTGGAAGACTCCATGGGTCAGCATTTTTCTCCTTTCTGACACAGAGAATGGTTCTTTGTTGGTACTGCTCCTGTGTCTTCAGCTAGGGTCTGCCACGTGGAAATTAAACAGGTGACACTTTCTTCACAATGAAGCAAGAAAGAACTTTACACTGTTAAATGTACTTAAAGGCACAGGACTAGGACTTGTTAAAAAGAGAGAGAGCGGCTACAATCCCTCTCATACAAAGAACTGACTGATTCCCAGCAGAACCGGAGAGGGACTAGAAGCCAAGTGTTTACTGCTCTGCCATGATAAAAAGAATACCACCTCAATAATAATTGCAAGGAAATAGGCACAGAAGCAGTACACTTATAGGCACAACCAATAGTCAAATGTAGTTGTATGTTTTCTTATTTGGGATATTGCATACTTAGCTGTGCCCTGACTAGGGTTGCCAGTTCTGGGTTAGGAAATACCTGGAGATTTTGGGAGGTGGAGCCTCAGGAGGGCGGGATCTGGGAAGGGAAAGGACTTCAATAATGCCATGGAGTCCACCTTCCAAAGTGGCCATTTTCTCAAGGTGAATGGATCTCTGTCACCAGGAGATCATCTGCAATTCAAGGAGATCTCCAGCTACCACCTGGAGATTGGCAATCCTAGCCCTGACTTTCTCTATGCACTCTACTGTTCTTGTGCCTCTAATGAAGGGAACTCTAGCCTCCAAAGGGCTATGCTATAATAAATCCATTACTCCAAAAGATGCCACATTTTCTTAGTCTATTTTCAACTCACCCTTTTCTAAATAGCTCCAAAGGGCCTACATATTACCTTCATAGCTTACCAACAGGGCTGGCCCAAAGGACTTTTGGCTCCCTAGGCCAGCTGCTAACCTGCCCCCTCCACCCATTCACACACATACACAGCCAGCCCACTCTCACTGCTGGCCCAGGCACACCTGAGCTTCTAATGAAGCAGGCACACTTTCAGCTGCAGTGAAGGAAGAAGATAACAGAGCCTGGCCATAACTTCCTGCTCTTCCTCCTTCCTTTATGGGGTTGAAGCAAGGGAAAGCAGACAGGGCCAGTCACTGGGCTCTGAACACCAAGCCACTATGAAGAAGAGAGAGAATGGAATCCAGCACTGGAGTCTTTCTGCTTTTTCCCCTTTCTTTGTGGGACAAGGTAGGGAGGCAGGCCAGGCCTAGGGTTGCTAGCTTTGGATTGGAAAATTCCTGGAGATTTTGGAGGTGGAGCCTAGGGAGGATGGAGTTTGGGGAGTGGAGGAACCTCAGAGGGGTTAGGAGTATAATGCGCAGAGTCCACCTTCCAAGGTAGCCATTTTCCCCAGGGGCATTGATCTCTGCTTTCTGGAGACTAGTAGCAATTCTGGGAGATCTCCAACTGCCACCATCTGAATGCTGGCAACCCTAGCCAGGCCAGCTATCATGCCTGCCATGGAGCTAAGGTTGCCAGAACCCCAGTCTGGGCTGGGGTTCCCCTGATTTTTCAGGCACCTGCCCACTGCTAGACAGCTGGCCAGTAAGGGAAGCCCCACCCCCAAAAAGGGACATTGCACAGCGATGTCCCCGATGTGATGATGTCATGTGGACAAGATATTTTATTCCTGGCCAGTTGGCAACCAGGAATAAGCAAAAACTCAGGGAGGGAGGTTAGGCTGATCGGTTCAGGGTCGCCTACTGAATCTTTGTTCACAAGTTACATTGGGTGAATGTATATACACTTAGGGTAGCTAGGCTGGCAACCAGCAAGAGACCTGGGGGGAAGAATATGGGTGGAACCAGCCATCAGTGATGGCATGCTATCACTTCCGAGGAAACCCGGAAGTACCATCAGTTGTCTCTAGGAACCACTTAAAGAGGAGAAAAACATGGAAGTGACATCAGTCACCCCTAGGAAATGATAGACACTGTGGTCTTACCATAGAGTTTCTGATAATCTGTAGAAAGAGATGTCGCTTTCAGAGGGAGAAAACACACCATTGTCCCAACAGACATTTTATTTATTTAGTATTTATTATATCTGAATGGAAGCAGGAAATGAGATGCAAGTATTGCAGATCCCCTACCCCTACTGGGGAACTCCAGATGGGGTCTGGAGATCTCCTGGAATTACAACTGATCTCCAGACAACAGAGATCAGCTCCCCTGGAGAAAGTGGCTGCTTTGGAGGGTGGACTCTGCGGCATTGTATCCTGCTGAAGTCCTTCTCCCACCCGCCCCCCCCCCCCCATCCCTGCCCTATCCAGGCTTCATCCCCCAAATCTCCCAAGAATTTCCCAGCCCAGAGTTTGTAATCCTATACCCTAAATATACTTGATTTTTTAGAATACATGCATACCTTCCACAAATGTATAGCTAAACATGTGATAGAAACCCCACATTTATCCAGGTACTTGTCCCTGGTTTTAATTGCAACAATTGCACATTGGCTCTTTCTTACAAATATATATGCACATGTGTTAATCTCCCATAAAACAGTTGCATTGTTTGCTGTTTAAATTCTTAAAATGGAAGGTAAAACCTACAGTTCAGGGCTAAAAAAAAAATCTGTCTCCCAAGGCTACATATTTGGAGGCTCCGCTGGGAGTTTTTTCATGTTCTCTCTCGGGTGGGGCAAGAATGTTGGTAAGTGGGTAGAGCTGCTGGGTGTGCCTGCCCTGCTTTTGTTCTGCATGCTCAGACTCCAATTACTAATGCTGTAGTGCCAAATTTTTCATCTTGGAATCGTGATTCAACAAACCACCTTACAGTCAACAGCTCTCAGCATGTCAGGGAACTGAGCAGAGTTACAAAAAAGGGAGAATTGTTGGGGGGGGGGTTAAAACTTTGTATGTGAATACCACTTGTACACAAAAAACAATGCTGTTCTACTCCACATGGGATGGAATCCAAATGCTAATCACAGTGCAAAATAAACTATTGCTTGTTCCCTCCCACAATACCTTTGTTCTTCCAGGATATTGAGCCAAAGGGAGGAAGGAGCAATTAGATGGCAAGCAGGCTTAAATGTTCTTTCTCTTCTCAGCCAAATGCTGCAAAACAGTAAAAATAAGGACACTAACAGGAGCATAAGCTAAACTATGGCTTGTTAGCTGAAATTTAACTAAATGTCCCAACACAGGGGAAAGATCCCTCATGGAATGTAGAAAATCAGTCGGGTTGGCAGCCTCCAGGTGGCATCTGGAGATCTCCCGCTATTACAGTTGAGTTCCCTTCCACAAGGCCAGAAACCTTAAAAAGGCACTCGAGTGGCACCTTCAGCTCTTCACCAATCATCCCCCTTTCCACTAGCCCAGTCCTGCTATATACCATCTAAGTCATGGTGAGTATTTCAAAAGCATCCCTATGAGCCTTTCAAAAGCATCCCTATGCGCCCCCCCCCCCCAAATTCCACAGTGGGAGGGAGAGGGAAGCCCAAGGGCAAGCTGCTGTGCTCTCACCCTGACTACTGCAGGCAGCAGGGGGTCTTTCCTAAAACATAAGGTTTCTGGCATGGCTGCATGTGGGGTGGGGCTTTTATTAGGGGGGACAGTGCCCTGAAATGCCCTACTGTAGCTATTGGCCTGGTCCCTGGTCTTTTTGAGCCTGCAAGCACCTTTGGAATTCTGACACAGGGTGGTGTGTGCAACCATAAAATGGCTGCTGCAGGAGGTGGAGCTAGGGTTGCCAGGTCTTACCTTGATCCTGGTGGGGGTCTCCAGCCTGGCTCCTGGAGTCTACTGGCATGCACACGGAGCACACACACCACAATGCTGTCACCCAGAAGTGCTTGGCACATCATTCAGGGGATGCTCTAGCATTCAGGTAAAAACTCTGTGGTCACCATAGACTTTTTACCTGAATGCTAGAGCGTCCCCCCACAATGTGCCTGGCATGATGAGGTCACCGCCAGGTGATGTCATCATGCTGGGCATGTCCGGCATGCCAGGACTCTTCAGGGGTGGGGCTCCCCCACTGGCCAGCTGGCCACCAGCAGATTTGGGGGCCCAAAATCAGGGGAAACCCTGACCCCATTAGGGGGTTGGCAAGCCTAGGTGGAGCCAACCACAAAATGTCAGGTAGTGAGGCTCTGTGTAACTATAATAGTAAATCTTCAGGCAGTAGCTCTGTTTTAACAGGATGCCTTTCAAAGGTCTTTTTGTATTTTAAAGTATTTACTTCCTTACACCGTCACATTTTTAAAAAATTGCACAGCCAATCAACTCACCATTGGCCAATCAGAAGCCCTGCTGGGCAAAAGCCCCATGTAACCTCACTCACTTTCTAAAAACAATTGGTAGGCACCAAGAAGAAGAAGAAGAGATTGGACTTATACCCCGCCGTTCACTACCCAATGGAGTCTCAGAGTGGCTTACAATCTCCTTTCCCTTCCCCTCCCCACAACAGACACCCTGTGAGGTAGGTGGGGCTGAGAGAACTCTTTCCCAAGCTGTCCTTGAGGGAACAGCTGGTACAGAGCTATGGCTTGCCCAAGGTCATCCAGCCAGGTGCAAGTGGCGGAATGGGGAATCAAACCCGGTTCTCCCAGATTAGAGTCCGTGCACTTAACCACTATACCAAACTGGCTCCCAAAAGAAAGTTGTCTGCGGTTGCCATGATGCCCCTGGGCATCATGTTGGGGACACCTGATGTGGACACTTGGTGCCTTCAGTCTGTATGCACATATGCTGTATTCAGGGAGCAAACTGAATATCCATAGTTCAGAGTCAGGGCCTGCTATTTTAGTTTCATTTCTGTACCCAGGATGAATGTCTGTGAAGTCTAGGGAGTACAGGGACTTCAGAAAAAGAGGGACTGTAGTAAGTAGGAAATGACCTTACTGTGATGATTATTACATTGCTTTGGAGACTGCTGCTTATGTGGAGTGGAATTCCACAGATTGAGGGCTGTGATCTTATCTTCGTTCCAGCATTTTTCATCCATTCCTCTTCGTTCAAACTGTGAAGTGTTTGTTTGTTTGTTTTGGAGGGGTGTCCTATTTGTCACAAATTTGCTAAATTAGTCCATATAATTAATCTCCATGGTGTAGGTTGCCAGGTCCACTCTGGCCACTGGCGGGGGAGGGGGGTTGCCAGATCTAGGTTGGGAACTCCTGGAGATTTGGGGATGGAGTTTGGGGAGTACAGGGACCTCAGTGGGGTACAATGCCATAGAGTCCACCCTGTAAAGCATCCATTTCTCCAAGGGAAGTGGAGATGAGCTGTAACTCCAGGGGATCCATAGGTTCCACCTGGAGGCTGACATCCCTACAATGGCAAGAACTAGCAAATACTTTAACATGTTCTAATATAAGAACAATGTAATACCTTTTAGTAAGAACCAAGCAAACCTGCACAAAATAGAAAGGTCTTGAGTTTTCCAGAACTCTTTCGTCAACCCATTTTGTACAGAAAAAACAAGTGGCTGGCCACATTTTCAAGGCAGCATGAATCAGTCCTATGACTGTTCCCAGTATTCTGCTGCTTCCTGTTTAAGTGATTCACAAGCTGATAACAGAACATTAAATGCCAACATGCCGCCCATGGAAATGCTGCATTTCAGAGGCAATAGGCTTACCAACAGAGCAAAGTTTATTCTGTTTTTATCTCCCTCTTCCCACAATTTCCTCTCATTAATTACAAAGCCCTCTAGTAAACAAACTCCTTGTATTTCGGGACCCCAGACTAGAGCAAAACTAGGAAGCTATTTCAGAAGTCCCATGTGCCACTTATCTCTCCTTTCTACCCCTTCTCCTTCTGTTGGTGTGCAGGTAAGATTGTCAACTGCCTGGTGAAAAACATGACACATCCCTCTGCTAGAGGTTTAATGTAATTTATCAGGTCATTTTATTTACCTCCATGCCACAAAAAGCTGAAGCTGCCAATTTCCATACATTATGCCTCTGTTAGAGACAGGACATTTTTCTCCAGGTCTGTTGGAAACCCTATGAAAGTCTGATTGACAGAAAGGCAGTTCATGCAAAGTAGTCCTAAACATGTATACTCAGAAGTCAGTCCCATTAAGGATGATGGGATGTACTCCCTAATAAATGTGCTTGGGGTCACTGCCATATAGCATGCTCCTATGCAGCCAGGGGTTGCCAACTCCAGGTTAGGAAATTCCTGAAGATTTGGGGTGGAGCCTGGGAAGGTGGGGTTTGGAGAGGAGGATAGTAGGGTATAATGCCATGGAGTTCACCCTCAAAAGCAGCCATTTGATCTAGGGGAACTGATCTCTGTTGTCTAGAGATCAGTTGTAATTACAGGAGATCTCCAGGCCCCACCTGGAGGTTGGCAACCATATCAGGTTTATTCAGAAATAACTTCTGTTGTATCCAAAGGGGCTTACTATCATGGCATGGGATTGGACTGTAAATGTCATGAATCTAGTTTCTTAATAGATTGATGGCCAAGCAGAAAAATTGATATACTCTCTTTCCAACTTTCCAGCATTTTTCACAGCACGTGAGATTTTGGGCCTGCCAAACATACATTTGCTGGACTCTAGCTTCAGTCTCACATCTTTTTGTTAACTCTTGCATTTACGTGCTGATCTGCCGCCATCCATTGATCTTACTGGCCACCTGATCCAATTTCAGCTCTGCATATGCCTCTTGGCTCTGAGTGGCCCCTCCTAACCACTGCCCTCCCCTTCCCTGTAAATAACCCTTGAGGAGATTTTGTTCCATTTGTCTGAAGAAGTTTGCTTTGCACACGAAAGTTTACACTTTGAATAAAACTTTGTTGGTCTTAAAGGTGCCACTGGATTCAAACTTTGATTAGCAGTATATGTTGCTGATAGTTCCATTACCTTGAAAGAACTGTTCCTTTCACAGTCAGCAAAACTCTCCTCATCACCTCCACTATTAGCCCAGGAATCAGACCCTGTTAACAAATCCAGATGCCAACTCTGTCTCTGTATCCATTTGGACTTTATTACATGTTACATTTTCTTTGCATCCTCCCTGGTTTTTGGCAATCAGACATGTGCTCTAGGGTTGCCAGACACACACACCCCAGTGAACACGGGGGTTCCCCGCTGACAGGCCCTGCCCCCCATTCACTGAATCAGCTTCAGTGGGGGGGGGGGCTTACTGGAGAAAGTGAAAGGCTGAGACATCTGGCCAGCATCACACAGGAAGTGACATCATCACACCAGCAATGTCCAGGGGACACTCTAGTATTCGGGCAAAAACTCTACGGTTTTACCATAGAGTTTTTGCCCAAATACCAGAGCATCTCCTGGATATCACTGGTGTGATGACACCAATTCCTGTGCAACTCTGACCAGAAGCCTCGACCTTTCTCTTTCTCCCAGTAAGTCCCCCCCACAATTTCCTGCCGGTTGTCAAGAGAGACCGGGAAACTGTAATGTGCTCAGAATTCCATGCTCCAAACTGGCACATAGAGGCTAATTCAGATTGGGAACACAGTGCATAGCAGAAGAGGCTTAATTCTTGCCCCACCACACTTTGATTGCCCCATTTGTGGATGCCTTTGCATACCCCATCAGTAAATGTCAAGCTTGAAAGAGGCAGTGGTGGCAGTCCCCGGCCTGATGGAACAAGCTCCCAGTTGAAATCGGCCCTGTGGGATCTATTACAGTTTCACAGGGCCTGTAAAAGGGAGCTATTCCACCAGGCCTTTGGTTGAGATGGCAGTCATCCAACCATCTTGGCCTTTCCTGCTTGCACTGCTCATACTGTGCAGTGCTTACAATTTGCCCTGCTCACAGAGACCAACAGAGTATCACCACAGGAGACACTATGAATCTGCCTTGACTAGATGCCATCTATTTGATTGGACTGAAACTCTATTTTAAATTTTATCTTTTAATGTTAATTTTTTTTGTTTGTTCTATATAAACCCTTATGTTTTACTGTTATTATGTTGTTGGCTGAAATGCTGTGACCTGCCCTGAGCCAGTGAAACAAGTAGTGCTTTCCTGGGTAAGACAGCCAACTTCAGAATGGCAAATTCTTGGAGATTTTGGGGCAGTGATTGGGCAGAGGAGGGAGTTCATCAAGGATACAGTTCCATGGAGCCCACCCTCTGAAAATGACATTTCCTCCAGAGAGTACTCCAAGCCCCACCTGGAGATTGGCAGCCCTAGGGCTGTTTCAGATTGAGAAAACAGCATGGAGGGAAGGCTTAAGCACCCTCTCCCCATGCACCTTACTTGAACTGGCCCCATACACCTGAGAACTGCGTTTCAAGAATGGAACTTGAGCATACATCTGATAGCCATTACTCAGGGAGGATGATGAAGAAGAAGAGTTACCGTATTTTTCGGACTATAAGACGCACCTGACCATAGTTTTAGAGGAGGAAAACAGGGAAAAAAATATTCTGAACCAAGTAGTAGGTAGTTGGGGGGCGGGGAGAGAGAAGAAAGAAAGAAAGAAAGAAAGAAAGAAAGAAAGAAAGAAAGAAAGAAAGAAAGAAAGAAAGAAAGAAAGAAAGAAAGAAAGAAAGAAAGAAAGAAAGAAAGAAAGAAAGAAAGAAAGAAAGAAGAAAGAAAGAAAGAAAGAGTAGGTAGGTAGGGGGGAGAGAGAGAGAAGGAAGGAAAGAAGGAAGGAAGAGAAAGAAAGGAAGGAACAGGAAGAGAGGGAGGGAGGGAGGAGAGAGAGAAAAGGAAGGAAGACAGACAGAAAGACAGACAGACAGACAGAAAGAAAGAAAGGGTGTTTCCCTCCCCCCGTTGCTTGGGTCCCAGTGGCTTAATGCCACTCAGGCCCAGCTCTTCCCTCCCTACCTCCCCCCCTGCAGCCTGGGAAAGGTGAGCGGGGGAGGGAGGTGGGTAGGTAGGGGTGAGAGAGAGAGAAGGAAGGTAGGTAGGGGGGAGAGAGAGAAGGAAGGAAGGAAGACAGAAAGGAAGGAAGGAAGAAACAGGAAAGTAGGGAGGGAGGGAGAGAGAGAGAGAAGGAAGGAAGACAGAAAGAAAGACAGACAGAAAGAAAGGAACAGGAAGGTAGGTAGGTAGGGGGGAGAGAGAGAAGGAAGGTAGGTAGGTGGGGGGAGAGAGAGAGACAGAAGGAAGGTAGGAAGGAAGGTAGGTAGGTAGGTGGGGGAGAGAGAAGGAAGGAAGACAGAAAGAAAGACAGACAGACAGAAAGAAAGGAAGAAACAGGAAGGTAGGGAGGAGAGAGAGAAGGAAGGCAGGCAGGCAGGCAGGCAGGCAGACAGACAGACAGACAGACAGACAGACAGACAGACAGACAGAAAGAAAGAAAGAAAGAAAGAAAGAAAGAAAGAAAGAAAGAAAGAAAGACAAGGTGTTTCCCTTCCCCCCCTTGCTTGGGCCCGAGTGGCTTAAAGCCACTCAGGCCCAGCTCTTACCTCCCTACCTCCCCCCCCCGCAGCCCAAGAATGGTGAGGGGGGGAGGAATGGGGCGGGAAAGGTGAGCAGGGTAGGGAGGGGGCTTCCTCCCGGGGCGGCGCTTGCCGCGGCCCCAGGAGCTTCTGAGAGGGGTGGGTGGGAGGGGAGTTTCTGAGGGGGGGGTGGGGCTTCTGAGGGGGGAGGGAGGGAGGGGAGCTTCTGAGGGGGTGGGTGGGAGGGGGGCTTCTGAGGGGGGTGGGAGGGAGCTTCTGAGGGGGGTGGGAGGGAGGGGGGCTGGGAGGGGAGCTTCTGAGGGGGGTGGGAGGGAGGGGGGCTCTTGATGGGGAGGGGGGCTTGATGGGGATCTTGATGGGGAGGGAGGGTTGCTCCTGGGGCCGCGGCGCTCACCGCGCGCCGGAGATCTTGATGGGGAGGGGGGCTTGCTCCCAGGGCCGGCGGCGCTTGCCACGGCCCCAGGAGTTTGTGCGGGGGGGAGGGAAGGGGGATTCCGCTTGCCGCGGCCCCTGGAGGTTTATTCGCACCATAAGACTCAGGCACTTTCCCCCCCACTTTTGGGGGGAGAAAAAGTGCGTTTTATGGTGCGAAAAATACGGTAGTTTTTATACTCCGCTTTTCTCTACTATAAGGAGTCTCAAGGCGGTTTACAATTACTTTCCCTTCCCCTCCCCACAACAGTCACCTTGTGAGGTAGGTGGGGCTGAGACAGTTCTGAGAGAACTGTGACTGACTCAAGGTCACCCAGCAGTCTTTGTGTAGACGAGTGGGGAATCAAACTGGATTCTCCGGATTAGAGTCCGCCGCTCTTAATCACTACAGCATGCTGTATATACTTCTGGCATATTCTGGTGAATGGGTATGCAGATGCAATGGTGCAAATCCTACATTTTAAAAAATCTCCAGCACGACAGGGTGGCAGGAAAAAGGAAACTTCTGTTCAAACCAGCTGCAGGAGTAGCACCACAAAGATTTACTAATTTTATTCCAGCATAAACTTTTTTTAGTCAGAGCTTTCCTGAGATGCATAGGACTTGATACATGATATAATGAGGTTACATGGTTTCACACAAGAAACCCCACAAAGTCAACTACACTAGAATATATCCCACCTCTGGTGCCTCTTTCAGTGATTACCAGTTGCAGATCAAGCGCAAACCCCCCACTGTGATGAATGCTGCAGGAAAGTTCCACAAATATATTTCTATAGCATTGCAATGCATTTGTTTGGAAGCATTCTTCAGCCAGTTGTACTCAAAGTGCATGGTGTGTCTACGTTCATGGTTTGTTTGTTTTTAATTTATTCTTTCTACTGGATTCAACTTCCGATAATAAAACAGTTAGCAGCTGTAGGCATGTGAAATAACCCTCAAAGGAACAAACAAGATAGTTATGCAAGGAGCTATTATTTCAGTTCATAACTTTTGATACAATTGTTTGTGTAACAAGCTATGACACACCCCTTCCACTTCCCTCCCTCAGAGGCTAGATTTTCCCTCCATTTTCCTGTCCCCTCACTGAATGAGCAGCCCTGGTAACATGTTTTCTTCTCCCCTGAAGAAACTTTGGCTCTTTGAAAAAACCCTGTCAGTAAGGTATATTTTGGCTATTTGCTCAGCCCAGGAACCTGAGGGAACAGATAATATCACTCTTTAACTTAAACCCTTGAAAATGGCACTTGAGATGCTTTTAAAATTCAAAAATAACAAAAGGTTTTATTTAACATTAGAGGGAAAGGTCAGGTGAGGTCAGGGGTTGAAATTACTTAGGTAAAGCTTGTACAAGCACAGCCTTTTGATCTTATATATTAGGCTAATGAGAGGTCCTTAATTTTCACAGTTACTTAGATCTTTATATTGAGAGGCTTTTATTCCAGTGTTTTTCCAAATACTAGTTCATTTTATTTGAGTAATCACTCACCCTTTTGGTGCCTAGAAGGCTGTTACCTTCTTCCCAGTACCCAAACCCTTTCTCTTGGAACACCAGTGCTCTTCGTGCATTGTTCACTGATTTTTAAGGTCTCTACAGGCAGTTTCTAATCACACCAGATTAGGGAATTCTGTACTCCTCAGAGATAACTCTCCCTTTTTGACTGGGTAGGAAATCTTCTTTCTCTAGATGATCTATTCTCTTTCCTTTGGCCTGAATGGGAGTCTTCTCTACTACCCAAACTTTCCCCCAGTTCTCTGTCTGTTCAAACTGCTCTCAGCTAATGCTGAATTCAGACTGCATTCAGTCATGACTGAAATCTGACAGTCAGCACTAAACCCTTCTTCTGTCAGGGCTATTCTCAAATAGTCTTAGGAGACATCTTTCCTATTATATAAAGCCGTTTTTAAGATTCCAAGGGGCAAGATTCCATGGGGCACCAAAATCAGTTTGCTGGACGGACTGCCACTCAAAAGGGGGTCCCTGGCCACTGGCTGCATTCTCTCCCTGCTTTGCCTCAGTCCCGCCCACAGAGCCACCAGCCAGCGTCTCAGCCTCAGTGTGGAGGGAGCCGAAGAAGGGGAAGGACCGACTGGATGCTGAGTCCACTCTTCTCCTCCGCCCACTGCCAGGTGGGTCTAACTGTCCCCTCAGTGGCCTGCTTCTGTCAGTGAAAAGACAATGGACTACCAGCATAACCCCCTCCCCCACACACTGCTAGCGTGCCCAGAATAAACTGTCAGAATAAACTGTCAGAAACAGGGGGCATTTCACACAGCACCCCGTAGCGCTTCAGGACCGGTACAAAGAACTGAAGAATGCTTGGGAAGAAATTTCAAGGTAAACCGGCTCAGGAACGCTTCCCCAACGGGAGAGGCACATTTCTCTGTGAAAGGGCCAATATGTTCCATTAGGGAATCGGTACTAATAAGGTTCAGTGTAAAATGCCTGACAGAAACCATTACTGAAGAGTTCCTGAAACGGAACATATTGGCTGTCTGAAATTCCTCAGGCTCTTTCTCCTGCTTAGCTCCACCATGGCTGGCTGGCTAATGAGGTGGGCCAGCAACCATCAAACCATTCCCTTCAACCCCCTGCTGTGTGGCTGCCTTTCCCCCTAGGGTTGCCAATCTCCAGGTGGGACCTGGAGATCTCCTACTGTTACAATTGATCTCCAGATGACAGAGATCAGTTCCCCTAGAGAAAATGGATGCTTTGGAGAGTAGACTTTATGGCATTATAGCTTGCTGAGTCCTTCCATCCACTCCCCCAAAAAATGCTGCCCTCCACAGGATCCACCCCCCAAATCTTCAGGTATTTCCATCATACGGTTGCCAGGTCTGGGTTGGAAAATCCCTGGAGACTTTGGGGGTGGATCCAGGAGAGGGTGGGGTTTGGGGAGGGGAGGGGCCTCAGCATGGTACAATGCCATAGAGTCCACCCTCCAAAGCAGCCATTTTCTCCAGGGGAGCAGATCTCTGTCAGCTGGAGATCCATTGTAAAAGCGGGCGATCCCCGGGCCCCACCTGGAGGTTGGGAACCCAATTCCATCATCAGAGCCGGCAACTTCCCCCTCAGCGCCCATTCCTAGGCAACCAAGCTTGCTTCTCTGAAAGCCCCTTTCCACACCTATGTTGGCCTTTGAGAGAAAACTCATTGGGGCCAGCTGAACAGAATGCCACAGAGGCCACCCTCCAAAGCAGTCATTTTCTCCAAGGGGGGGGGGGGGGGAAGATCTGTTGTCTGGAGTTCAATTGTAATACCTGCCGATCTTCAGGCTCCACCTGGAGGTTGGCTACCCTAGGCGTAGCAGTCAGTGCTTCAGAGCAGGATCTGCTAAACCCAGGTTCTTGCTGAGTGGGTGATTTCAGCCCAGTCACAGACTTTAAGCCTAACCTACCTCACAGGGTTGTTGTGTAAGTCAAAAAGGGGGATAGGAGAATGATGTCCACAGCTTCGGTCCCCATTGCAAGAAAGACTACTTTTCCTCCAGGGAAAGTATGGTTGCCAATCTCCAGGTGAGGGCTGGAAATCACTCAGAATTGCAAGTGCTCTCCAGATGGCAGAGATCAGTTCCCCTGGAGAAAATGGTGGACTCTACTTCCTTATACCCTGCTGAGATGGACCCTTTATGACAGCCAATGTGACATAGCAGTCAGGGCTTCAGAGCACAGTGGAGGCTGTGGGGGGGGGGATAGAAGAGGTTGATGATTGGCTGGGAAGGAGATGGGGTTGCCAACTCCAGGTGGAAAATTCCTGGAGACTTGAGGGATGGAGCTTGGAGACAGTGAGGTTTGAGGACTTCAGTGAGGTTGTAGGACCTCAGACAGGTACAATGCCATAGACTCCATCCTCCAAGCCAGCGAGTCCCTCATGGGGAACCATTGTTGCCAATCTCCAGGTGGGGGCTGGAGATCACTCAGAATTACAACTGCTCTCTAGGGGGGAGGGGGGAGGAGATGGAAAGCTGAAGCCAGGGGGCAGATAATGATACATTGACGGTTGGCTGGGAGGTAGGGTTGCCAACTCCAGGTGGGGACATTCCTGGAGATTTGAAGGGTTGGACCCTGGAGAGGGTGAGGTATCAGCAGGGGTGGGACCTCAGACAGGTTCAATGCCATCGACTTCACCCTTCAAACCACCCGTTCCCTCATGGGGAACCATTGTTGCCAAACTCCAGGAGAGAAATGGAGATCACGCTGAATTACAACTGCTCTTCAGATGGCAGAGATCTTCCCCTGGAGAAAATGGTGGACTCTGTGTCATTAAACCCTGCTGAGGTCGCCACAGCAAATCCTGCTCAGTACGAGAGGAACCGCAGGTTCAGACATTTGGTCTCCCTCTTTCTAGAGCCCGTTGTATTTATTTCCACAATGGGCATTATTCCTGTTCTCAAATATTGTGTTCATTAAATGCCCACCTGAATTTTGTCACTGAAATATAAATAAATCAAATAGATTGAAATAATTATTTTAAAAAATATATGAAGAAAGAAGCCCTGACCTGGATAGGCCAGGCCAGCCCAATCTCATGCCACTCATGAGCTATGGGCTTCTCTCAGGAAAACTTAACAGGTACAATAAATAGAGGCTTCTGGGGTCTTTAATAAAGCATCAGTTTCTGTTCACTAGAGCCCATTTCATCACTTGTACGAAGCACAGTCTCAGGAAGCAGATTATATAATGGGCATATATCTGTTTCCTGAGGACATTCTTCATTCATCTGATGAAGTGGATTCTAGGTCACAAAAGTGTGTGGTGTAGTCTTGAAGGTTCTTTATTATTTTTTTCTGTAACAGACTGATACAACTTGCCCTGTGGAATGTGTTAACAGGTTTGGCAATTCATTTTTAAAAACTGTATTTTCACAACTCCTTCCACATTCTTTATAGGAAGACAAAAAAGGTAACTTTTAAATCCAGACAGGTTGGTTTATGTTCTAATAAAACAAATCATATACAACACCATAACTAAAAGTGTCTGTATCACATCTTCAGTCTTGGGGCCAAACTAGAAAAGAGGGTGGAGATTCATTAATGGTTTTCTATTTATTTAAAGTCCTTCAACTAGCAGCTGTTGGTAGCCCATTTCGGATCAGGGTTATGGCACTGAGTGAACAGAGTTTAATCCTTCATGTTAAGCCCCATTATCAGTCCCCTGGTGGTATTATTTATCCCAGTATGGAACATATACTTTTCCCATATGTTTTTCTTATTGAGGCAAATACCACCACTGGGCCAATGTTCATCTGGGGGGAAAAACCACTTGAGGGGAAAGGGATAAATTGTTCCTTGCATATTGCTGCTGTTCCAATCCAAACCCACCCCCTATGGTTGCTATTGAAAAATGTTTTAAAAATGGAATATATAATCGCAGGTCTCTAACGGCTATTCTGATGCGACCTTCAAAAGGGCTCAGGAAGACCCCTTTCCTAAGTTTATGCACTTTTTTTCTACCCTCTCACCAACAAAGGAAAGTTGTAGTTGGACCAGTACCCCATTCCTATCCAGTCCTGTCCCCTTGTCTCTCACCCAGCAGTCTCTTCCCAACACTCAAGTCTGCTCATGTCCCCCAAGGCCAGTGGGGTGTGTGTTTTTCTTCTCCCCTCTATTCCAATGTCTCTGACTCGGTTCATTAAGACTCCTCCTCTCCCTCCAGTCACACCCACCACCTTTACCCAAATAAAAACAGACAAAATATTTAGGATCCTTAAACTAGGCCTCTATTTCCCAAATGGTATAAGATTAGCCAATGCCCTTTCTTCTTCCCTCCCCTCTGAATTTCTGTCTGCGGTTTCTGTTATGTAATCTCTACTCCATGCTAGTAACCAGCAAACCATTTACCTTTGTCAGTCAAAGTCCACATGCAGTTGACCCTTGCCCATAAAGAAACCATGTGGAAGTTGGAACTGAGGGATGTGGCAATGGTCCCCTGTGCCTTGTCAATACAAGGGTAAAAATAACACTGTGCAATATTTGGGAAGTGTTGCTGTCTGGCACAAAAAAAATCCCCTGCTCTGCAAACTATTGCCAACCTCTCCCATACCATCCTGAACAATGAGAGATTCAGGACACCTGCACAGAACTGGCACCAATCATATTTGAAAATCTCTTAGTAGCAAGAAGTATTAGCTAAGTCATAGATTTCCTATCAAATACTCACCCACATAATTTCCAGATTAAAATCAATGTACTTTTAGCCAGATTTTGAAACAGCAGAGATACTGAGATACTGAGTCCAACATACATGAAGGGACACAGGTCTTCACTCAAGCTCACCCATCATCAGCACAAGAGGCTCTGCTTAGCATCCTAACACCCTGTGCAGGAGGTTTTTGTGTTAAGGATATTTTAGTCCACCTGGACTAGCAGCAACCTGTATAATCTCTTGTGAATTGCGTGGAACCATTCACAAACAGTGACCAAAAATGAGAGAGAGGAATGAAAAGAAGCATAATTGTCTAAAGAAACAATGCTTACTTAAATTTAGCTCCCTGACATTTAAAACCATAATATCTCACAAATAGTTTGGTTCCTTTCTTCTCTCTAAAGTAGGAGTCGGCAGCCTTTTGTGGTCCAAGTGCCAAAAGAAAGAAAAGAAACATCTCCTGTGAAGATGTGAGTGTGCCAGCAAACAAAATTGGAGGGATAAAAAAACAAAGGTTGTACTTGGCCAGTGTCTGATACACTTGGGGCAAGCCAACCCCCAAGGGGCACTGCCAGCATCTCAGGGACTTGGCTAGGGGCTGGGCAGGTCAGAAGGACAATGATAGGTATAAACTGTACCTTTTCCCTTTTCCCACATAGGTGGTCCCAGCAGTGCTGCCAGTATCTTGATTGCTTGGGCACAGATTTGGTCTTGGATGCCACTGTCAGCACATATGCCAGGGGTTGCTTACCCCTGCTCTAAAGATGTAAACAGTTTGTGTTCCCTGCTTTATGAAGGCTAGTTTCCTATTGGGAGTGAGCAGCATATGGTGTCTTGGTAATAACTTTTGATTTACCAATATACAAATCAAGTGCAGTAAGAGGAAAAGCCAACAGCGTATCTCTGAAAACTGCCCAAGGGTCCTTTTTGCTAGCCAACTGCAAAACTCAGACTTCTTTTACTTCAACTGGCTGGCTACCTTCCAGTTTACTAACTGCTTCTCTCAGCCCTCTACTGAAGTGCATCCAACAACCATCAGATACCATTAATTATCAATACTCATTCAAAAAGCAGCTTTAGCTACAAACTTAGACAAGCCTGAAGAAAAAATAATCTCCTTACTCTGAACAGCCATGTCAATATAGTTAGAGCAAGTATTAGCATAGATGTGTAATTAGAACAACTCCCTGGAATCTGAAATCTCTCTATGGTAAGGTTGCCAGCCCATAGTTTGGTTCCTTTCTTCCCTCTAAAATAGGGGTAGGCAGCCTTTTGTGGTCTAAATGCAGAAAAAGAAAGAGAGAATCTCCCTGTGAAGATGTGTGCTGGCAAACAAAATTGGAGGGATAGAAAGACAAAGGTTGTACTTGGCCAGAGTCTGATACACTTGAGGCAAGCCAACCCCCAAGTGGCACTGTCAGCATCTCTGGGACTTGGCTAGGGGCAGTGGAAGTGATGTCATGTTGTCAGTGTGATGTTGAGGTGATGGTCTAGGTCTGGGCAAAACTCTATAGTAAAGGTGCCATGCCAGTTTTAAAAAATTCCTACCAGTGGCCCTCAGTAAGCCAGAGGGTAAAAATACCAGTTCTCCCTACTCTATGCTTTCTTTCAACATACTTTAATACCTGTTGCCATATTATATGTGTGGGCTATTGTGTGCCACTGTATTGCAAACAACTGAGTTCCTGGATACGGCCTGACATAAACGCTCTCTCACTGTGACAACTTTTTCACCCATTCTGTCATGGGTTACCTGAGAACTGAAGGTCCATTAGAAAGTAGGACATCACTGCTATATCTTGGTATGTGGTATGATTCAGTTGGTATGATTCAGGTGGGTAGGTGTGTTAGTCTGAAGAAGCAGAACAAAGTTTGAGTGCAGTGGCACCTTTAAGACCAACAAAGTTTTATTCTGGGTATAAGCTTTCATATGCACGCACACTTCTTCAGATAAGGAACCCTAGCCCTTCCTTATCTGAAGAAGTGTATGTGCACATGAAAACTTATACCCAGAATAAAACATTGTTCAATCGTTGTTCTACCTGTGGTATGGTTAGTCTTGAAAGAAAATAAATGCGCAGGTTGTGAAAGATACAGTAGTATAGATCTATAGCCTGGATATTAATATCCCACAGTAACCAGTTGTTGTTGTTAGGCATTCAGTGGTGTCCGACTCTTGGCAATTCTATGGGCTAGCTCTCTCCACATTTTCTGATCTGGAAATTAGAGTTGCATAAAGGCCATGTTAGAAAAGCATAGATAATATTGACTGAAAATGTGCCAAAAGGGTTCCATTATCTGTTCAGTTACACATTTCATAGCTATCCACCATAGCTAAATTTATCTTGTAAACTCCAGTTCCAGAAAAAACAAAGGCCACATAGCATGCAGACTAATGGCTGTTTAGTCCAGGTTCATGAAGAATTTTAGCTTTCACTTGAAACTGAGTGATATCTGAAACATAACAGCTTTTTTCTCTTCCCTGCTTAGCTCTGGAGACACTGAAAGAATTCTAGCTCTGGGACCAAGGATAGCAGACTGCCCAAGCAACTGCAATTCCAAACCCATCGGTGGAATTACATCAGAAGCAAGGTCCCTACTCTCTGCTTTCGGTTTGTCCATTTGAGGAGGTGCAATGCTGGGAATCATGCATTGGGGTGGGTTTTCTTCAACTGGTTACAAAATGGTGGTGGGAGGTGATAGCTTATCAAGATACCAGTAAAGAATGAACTACAGCAGAACCACACTTTGTACTGAGGAGGACTAAAGTATTGGCAAATGGAATGTGTTAAGAAGTAATTAAAATTGTATTTTAAACTGTTGTAAAGTGATCTGAGGACATTCTGGTAAAAAAAGGTGGGATATAAATGGAATGAATGCATAATAAGTCTCCTCTCCACCTTTCTGTACCTGAGCCTTTTGCTTCCCTCCAACCCTACATGGGCATTACCTATATCCCTACATATTTGACAACAGATCACAGTAGAACAGAACCAACCTCATATGTACCAACCAATATAAGCCGCCCTGAGCCTGCTTGCGGGGAGGGCGGGGTACAAATCAAATCAATCAATAAATAAATACTGGTTATCTGTACTTGCTGGTCAGGGTAAGTGTTCTTCCCCCATCCTTGAATAGATTCTAACTATTCTTCATCACAGTTTTCAACTGAAAAATGCCTCAAAGAGGCAAGGGAAGCAGGATCTCTGTGCAGCATGACATAACTGTACAGAGACAAAACAATAGTTGCAAGCTTGTTGTTGTCCTTTTATGGATGCTGACACCTTAACTGAGATGCCTCATGCCATCAGAACCACACCATAGATGATGGAATGTTTACAAACACTGAAGGGTAATAAAAAGCTCAGCTGGACCATATAATTTTATGACACAAAATCCTTAATGAAACAACAGATCAGCAGCCAGACTGATGTTCTCAGCCGCTCTTTCTCTGCTGATATGAACAGCCGAAGTCCCTATCACAGCTGTAAAGATTACCCAGGGACACTTTCCTCACCACAGGCCTTTGTTCACAAAGGTGGCTGATAAGGATTGTGCCCTTTATCCCAATGCGTACAAGTGTGAAGGCAACATCTCCTGAGAATATGTGCTCAGCGGAGAACCAGTCAGCTATGTTCTGTATGGCCAGTTCAGTACACATGATAGCTATGTGCTTTGAACTTGCCGATGGGTAGGGCAATTTTTTGTCCATGGGACTATAGCTAGATTGCTTGTTGCAGCTGATTGTGTTGTTCAGCAAGATGTCCAGAACAAGATATTTCAGGGCTTTTGTGTTTCAGTTTCCTTGTTCTATACAATGGCCACAAGATGTACTTTTCAGATGTACCATTCATAGAGACATGTACCATTCATAAAGAGACATTAGATGGCCATAAATACCTAAGCTGCTTTAGGCTGCCACGATGGCAATTGGGTTCTTTATGAAAGACATGGACAAGAAAAAAGAAATTGCTCAGTATGGGCCAGTTTTTCTCGGGTAGTCCAGGTTTCCTCAGAAATGGCCATCAAGTATGTGACCACTGAATTACCAGTGTGATGTACTGACGTCTCCCGGGGCTGAGCTCCCCCGAGCTCCTGCTCAAAATGACCCCTGCTCTTCCCAATGAAAGCATCCCAAAGTCAAGCACCTAAAATGGAAGCCACTCATCTCAGGCTACCAACCACAGGATACCTTGATCATCAGCAGACAGATGAGGGGAGGAGGAGAAAGCAGAAACAGCATAGTATATCAGCCCAGGATTCACTCATGCTATCATCACGAAGTTCATTAACAACTGAGCACAACGCCCGTTGACAGTGCTGTGAGCCTGTTTTCCATGTACGTAGAGCCATATTTATCTAACTGAGGCTGCAGGCCTCCAAGTAAGCCCTACTGAATTCAATAGAACTTACTTCTGAGTAAACATGCATAAGATCAGACTGTGAATCTGAATGAAAGCTGGCATCAGCAAATCCAAACATTGATTTACTTAAGCACAGCAAAACAGACCTTGACACAGTGCCATTTTGTAAACAGCACGTTTAAAAATAAAGACAGATACTCTTGGAAACAAGCTGGGGCCCACAAAGAATCAGGGTGCAGGGTGGGGGCACTTTGGCAGTCCCACCTCCTCAACACCCCCCCCCCCCCGGGACGCTCTTAGGGATTTGATCTCAGGTCTCAACACTGTATCCCTTCCGCTTTGGCAGTCCAGTTCTCAGAACATTTTTTAGTATTTCTTTGTTATCATTAATTTACAAAATTCTACTTTTCTGCATATCTGGGAAGTTCCCCACATATTTAGAGGCCTCAGGCCTGTCTGTAGGTGGCCTAGTTCCATTGCTTTTGTGATTGGCACAGGGCCCAGCCACTTTACTATTAGACAAAGTGATATTGAATAGCAAACTATATTAAAAACAGATTAAGATGTAGTCTTCATATGATGGAAAGATTTGAACTGAACCTGAGCGTGTGTACAGAAAAACTCTTAAAAAGAGAGCTCAAAGCACATCCACAACATTGCGAGTCTCTTTGCATATGTTTATGTGACTGTAACAGACCACCAAACTGAATGCTGATACACATTTTCTCCCCCTGGCTGAGTGCCTGCAACAACCCCCTGCTTTTACTGCAGAACTAATTTACAGCTAGTCACCAAATATGGAAGGTTAGGTTATGAGTTTATCTCCAGCCTTCAGCGGCAGGCTCTCCTTTCTTTGTGGTCACAACTATCCACGGACGCGCCCCCTTCTCCTCCTCCCTAACCTGGATGGCCCAGGCTAGCCTGATCTCATCAGATCTCAGAAGCTAAGCAGGGTCGGTCCCAGTTCATACTTGAATGGGAGACCACCAAGGACGTCCACGGTACCTACACAGAGGCAAACCACTTCTGTTCATCATCTCTTGCCTTAGAAACCCATTGAGGGGGTGGCCATAAATCGGCTGCAACTTGAGGGCACTTTCCTCCACCACCATCTTTGCTGCAGGTGGGGGAAACGCACACACAGCTCAAACAGCACCTCTTCCAGAAACTGATGAAAGTCACAATTCTGAAAAGCATCTGAATAGGAAAAAAAGTTTTTAAAAAAGTTAGTGTCAGGCAAAGCTGGGATACGGTTTATTTATTCATTCATTCATTAAATTTCTGGATCGCCCAATCCCCGAGTACACAAGGCTCTGGGTAATTTACAATAGATTAAATAAATCAAAATTACAGATTAAAATCAACAATCAACTATTCTTATTTAATAATACTGGGTAGGACCAGGAGTTCTCCTGGAACTATAACTGATCTCCAGCCTACAGAGATCAGGTCCTCCTGGAAGAAGGGACAGCTTTGGTAGTAAGGTCATCAACCTCCAGGTGGGGGGGTGCAGCTAGGGAAGCCAACCTCCAGACGGGAGCTGGGGATCCACTGAAATTATACTTCATCTGCAGACAACAGAGATCAGTTCCCCTGGAGAAAAGGGATATTGTGGAGAGTGGACTCCATTGCATTGTAACTTACTGATATTCCCACCCTTCCTAGGCTCCATCCCCAAATCTGCAGGACTTTCCTAACCTGGATCTGGCAACCCTACCCCCCCTCCCACATCCCCCACAGGTGGCCAGGGGGACCTGGCAACTGTAGCTGGAGCTCAACAACAATTACAACTTATCTCCAGACATCGATTAATTCAACTGGAGAAAATGGTAGCTCTGAAAGGTGTACTCTATGACATCGTATCTGTTATGAATACACAGTTGAATTACCCTGAGCTTCAGTCCACAGCTCCATTGAAGCCTGGTATCCTAAACTGCACATTCTGATTGGCTATTTGCACAGTAGGCCTATCAGAGCTTAGGGATGGTTCTGGAGGGAGCAACCATTATTGGTCTTTATCTACCGTTACTGATTGGTTCTTAACAACTTAGGGGGCATGGTTACCTGCCCCTAAAGGATATAAATTGAGCTTGTTCACTGTATTTTTTGTTACTCACTGATTGTTCTGGTTAATAAAGGTGATCATTTGTTTAAGAGCTGCCTCGGGACTGATATGTAATAATATTCTTGCTCATCTCCTCCCCTTCCTTAAATCCTATCCTCACCAGTCTCTGCTCCCAAAGCTCTTGGAATTTCCTAGCCCAAAGCTGGCAACCGTATTTGGTGGGAGGACTCTATGGCATCACATCACCACTGAATTCCTCCCCCTACCCAAACTCTGCCCTCCGCAGGTACCACCCCAAATCTTCAGGAACTTCACAAGCAGGTGTTGGTAACCCTAGGATGGTTATAGGCACAAACTAATCTACAGTTAAGGGCCTCAGATTATGAGGGCGCTCACTATTTAAAAAGATTACTAAATTATCAGTTTTTAGTGTTGTGGGGCCTTTTAAACTGGACATCATAGGGTCTCAGCATGTCTCAATTTGGCCTGCCTTGCAATGAAGTTCAACCAAGGCAAGAATTTGAATATCAGTACTAAGACTGAACTAGAGATACTTAACTATGTAGTCTGTGCAGCACACTTAACAGCAACTCAAGTGCTTTTCCTCTTCCTGAATGTCATTCCAAGCCAAAAGTTGAGAACCTCGTAATTTAATTCTGGTTTCCTGACTTTGTGCAAACCCCTATTTCATACAAAGTAGCAGCTTTGTAGTCTGTTCCCATGGCAGTCACTCCAGGGCTCAAAAAAATCTCAGCACTTTAGTTGCTAAAGTAAAACCCTGAGATTACTAAGTGCCTTTTTCAACAGTCGTTTCCTGGTCGGTGTGTGCTGCCTCTCCCCAATAGCAGTATCCAGGCCAGGCTGCAACAGAGTTGATATAGCTTAGGGTAAGGGTCCCCCAGCTTGATGCCTGTAGATGCCATGGCCCCTGATGAAACCTTTCCTGGTGCCTGCCAAGCATTCTTAGCAAGTGGTTGGGGCTCTTATTCAACAGAACTTCTGACTGGCCATTGGAGGTCTGATTGGCTGTGCATTTAAATAACATCATTTTTGGCAGTAGCTGCCACCACAGTGTTGGTTTTATCTGCTCTTACTCCTCTTAGCCAATGCATTTGTTTCAAATGACCACTCTTCACCCAAGGTTTCCTCTGTGCAGATGATGACTCCACACAGCAGCCATTTTGTGATTGTGTTCACCACACTTAGTAAGAATTCTAAAGGTGCCCACAGGTTCAGAACACTATCTCAACCCTCCAGCCACAATATGGGGATTGACACTGACTGATTTACTTATTATTAAAATGTTTATAACCCACCTTTTCTTGTGGCTCTAGGCAGTACTGGCCTATCTTTCAGGGCAACAAGTACAAAATAATACCTGTGAAATTGTTTGAAAACTACAAGGGCTATATAATATTATTGTAAATAGCATGACAGGAAAATGTTACGATTTTCTCCACTGGTTACTTGGCATGTCATTCTTTGGGTAAAGCTACAGATTTACATAAGGCTACCACTGAAGACAGCCCCCCGTATCAAGGTCCTTACATACGGCTACCACTGAAGAGAACCTCCCATATCAAGTTCATTCCTCCCACACTGTTAGGGTTGCTATTTGCCTGGTGGGGATGGGGATCCCCAATTTTGCAGGCTCCTGCTTGACAGCAATGCGGATTCTGTGAACTTAAGCAGATCATTAGAGGGAGGGCAGGAAGGGTTGCATCAGTGCTTAGTTCTTGTGGCCCTTTCTTACGCACCCAGGGAAATGCTGATCGCCACTTTGGGGTCAGGAAGCAATTTTTCTCCAGGCCAGTTTGGCCAGGAATCCTGGAGGTTTTTTGTCATCTTCTGGGCATGGGACAGCAGTCACATGCAGGGGGTTGGACTAGATGACCCTGGAGGTCCCTTCCAACTCTATGATTCTGTAAATTACTCTTCACAGCTGTTAATATAAGACCTACATTTTCCTTGTTCTCTCAGTCTTCATGGGGCACGTGTGTTCCACTTGGCATCAGAGAGACATCTAACTGATTAAATGTTCAACTGAATGGCTTCCATTTTTCAACCTTCTCCCCAGCATACCTACCAGATACCAGGTTGTGCCCACTGAAATCAGCAAAGCATCCCATATGGGGGGGGGGGGGACCACACTCTCATGGCTAATCCAAAACAGAGTTATCCCAGTCTAAACCCACTGAAATCGATGGGCTTAGACTGGAGTAACTCTGCACAGGACTGTGGTGATTGTTACATGATTCGTCACATATCCCTATCTTCTCCTTAAAATGTTCAAAATACCTTGGGATGTGTTTTTTTTAGACCCATTAGATTGTATATGTATCCTGTTCTTTAAAATCTGTCAGTACAGTATGCTGGCATAAATGTTACAAGAGATGCCACAGAAACTGACCATATCCAATTCCTGATGGCCACATGGCCTATGGCTAGGGCTATAAAAACTAGAGAATATTTTGGAAATGGCAAATGCAAGGGAAGAATTAACTAATTTCCAGTTCTCTGCATCCCCTTCCCTTTTGTTAGTGGACAGTTGGGCCTTGGTTGCATTAGATAATAATTTCTCCTTGTATCTAATAAAGATCTTTTTGTTTTGCCTGGCATACCCCCAATAATGATACTGTCCCTCCTAGTACTGTGTATTTGTGTTTTTAATTGAATTTTATAATTTTAATGTATTTTGCCCTGACCTGGATGACCCAGGCTACCACAATCTCACCCTGGAAGCCCAGGGTTGCTACGCAGAGGCAGGCAATGGCAAGCCACCTCTGAAGGTCTTTTGCCTTAGAAACCCTTTGAGGTTGCCAGAAATTTGGCTCTAATTTGATGGCACTTTATAGACACAAATGAATTTTAATTGTTTTTATATTTGCTGCCTTGTGGACCCTGATTGGGTGGAAAGAGACCGTGAAAGGATTTAAGTAAGTAAGCAAGCAAGTAAGTAAATTCATTCTCTTTTCCATTTGAGAACTACCTACATTTCTTCATTCCTCCTCCCCATGGAAACCTTTTCGGAAGGAAGGAAGGAAGGAAGGAAGGAAGGAAGGAAGGAAGGAAGGAAGGAAGGAAGGAAGGAAGGAAGGAAGGAAGGAAGGAAGGGAGGGAGGGAGGGAGGGAGGAAGGAAGGAAGGAAGAAAGGAAGGCAGGCAGGCCTGCAACAGCCTGGCCTTTTGGGATATTTTTAACTCTGTAAAAAAAATCATATAAAAAAAGCTGGAGAGGTTTCTCACAAATGTTAGCTGTTAAGGAAGCCCAAGAGCCTCTTTCATTCCACATTCTAATTTCAGTTCATGACCTTTAGCAGTGCAGAAGGATAAATCAGTATCTAGGGGACAATTCACTGAGCACACACTGGTGTCGTCCTTGACTCTTGATGTATAATAAGACTTTGCCAATGTAACCAGAAAATGGATCAACTGTTTTAGAGTGGCTGTGTGGGAGCTTGAAAATGGCAATTCAGTTTACTCATAAGCTGTACTTTCTCTGAGCAACCTTGAAATAATGGTACCTTCCCAAATAATTTGGGAAGAAATCCCTTTACTTTCAAAACAAGCTTGAAGTAAGTGGTAAAGGACTGCCACCTTATCTCAGTTCTTCCTTCCTTGAAAAGGTGATAACTGCCAGAATACTTGGAAAAAATACATTGAACACTGCAAATTGGTGCAGTGAGTGGGACAGGGATACACACACACCCGCACCCACTATCAGCTTCCTAACAGAAATTACGTGGAGGGCTGCATGAGGAACACTGTGCAGAGTAAATGACTGCAAGTTATCAACATATGGGTAAGATTAGAAATAGTGCTGTTATATTTGGTGCAGTACCTAATATATCACTGGCACTGTACAGTGTCAACTCGGAGCAGCAGCATTCAGTACATATAACTGGAAAATGGAACACTCAACATGCATTCAGGTGCTGAAGCGCATAGAAATTTGATTTTCCAGCCATTGCTTGGATTTTTACAACTTTTTACAGTTTTTACAAGATTCTCTTTTTGTTGCTGAGGCAGGCAAGACCTCCTTTGTTCCACAAAACCATCTTTGCAGCCTCATTTTTCATGTTGCCCATTTTTAAAGTGGCCCCTGCCTTCTGCTGTCTCCAAGCACATTCAGGCCTGTTCGGGATTTTTAAAAAGCATTTGTTGCTTGTCTATTGTCATAGGGTTGCCAGCTCTGGGTCAGGAAATATCTGGAGATTTTGGGGGTGAAGCCCGAGAAGGCCAGGGTTTGGGGAGGAGAGGGACTTCAGTGGGGTATAATGCCAAGGAGTCCACCTTCCAAAGGGGCCATTTTCTCCAGGCAAACCGATCCCTGTGCCTGAGATCAGTTGTAATACCAGGAGATCTCCAACCACCACCTGGAGACTGGCAACCCTATGTTGAGAAGAGTAGTTTAAATGCATTTTCTCATGCTGGTGCTTTTGATTCAAGGATATTGTACTTATCAGTATTCCTCCTCTACCTTTTAAAAGTTTTCTCTGGAATGGTTTAAAATGACAGTCACAAGCCATCACAATTGGACAATGCTCTGTTGAGCAACAACACAATGTCCTTTGCTTTTGTCTTCACTCTTATGTAATATCTGTATAAATTGGTTGCTATCCTGTTGTTTCATGAAGGAGTACTTCTATAGCCCTTTTATTAAAGACTGATGCACACACTCACCACCAACACATCACTATCTCATAAACTGGCTTTTAAAAAATGTATACTTGAATGTACGCTCTCCAATGTGCATCTACTCTGAGTTTTGTTTTGTTTTTAACTTTCAGAAAGTACAACGAAGAGGACTATGGCTCCCCACTTACCTCCCATATTATTCATTCATTTATAATCTTACCCAGCTTATCCTGTTGAGAACCCAAGACTGAATACAGTGGAAAGGAAGCAGAACAAAACAGATATGAGGTTCGTTTGCTCAGTTCAGAAATTTTTCAAGTATCATTTTCTTTAAAAGGTCTTTCACATAGGAAGAAGAGTAGAAATCACATAAAGATCATTTACTCTGATGCACACACCTGGATCGATTTTACCACAAGTCTCACTGAGAAGAGTTTGTTTGAACACGGAAGGATTTTTGCTCTGTTTCTTCTGTACATGGGAGCGTTTGAGGGATAATTATGCACAGGAAACCTTGCAAGCTTAGAGTCTTATCTTTCCCTGGGTTCTTCCAATTCTTGCTAAATTCTGAGTGAGTCACTTGCACCCTGTGCACACAAACGGCACATATCATAAGGAGCTAACCTCCTCACATCCTACAAGACCACATGTTATACCGTAAGCCACTTCCAAGACTGGGCATTACTCACTAGCTGAGTACAGAAAAATCACTTCTAATAATTGACACTCTGAAATCCCATTCATTCTTAGGTTTGTAGGGCAACAGTTACCAGTGTTCTGGGGTCGATGTATGATATTGCACAATGAAAACACGTCTCAGAATTGCATGAGATTTCTTGGCAGACTTGTCAAAGTGGAACGGGTTCTCTAAAGAATAAAGTAGGTCCTGAACTCTATAACAAGATAAATTACTTGACTGTGCCTAGACAACATAATGCACAATAGCTGTGTGGTGTGTTTTCCTGGCAGAGCCAAGTTTAAAAACCCCTTTTGCTTCAAAAGTTTAACAGATGCTGACACACATAGATGCTCAAATTCTTAAGAAAGCATGCCTTACTGTACCCGGAACCTGTCATGATCTTCAGTAAAGATTCCCCCCAAGTGTTGACTCTGATATTACTGGCATTTGTATTTCCCATGCTTGAAATATAAAATTGTTGACTTGTCATGCATGCCTTCAATTCAAGGTGAGCATTACACATCCAATAATCCTTCTCCAGCTTGGATCACAATTTGGAAGATCCTTCTCTCTGCATCCCTTCCTCTTTACTGCCCTTTGCCCAAATTTACCTGGCTATGGCACAAGGGAGATAGCCACAGCAGCCTTTCATTCTGGAAGCCTCCCCCTCACACCTAGAATGCTGCCACAGCAGTCTCTCAGCTTCAAAGAGCTCTGGGTAATGTAGTTTTTCAGAGCAATAGAGTTCATAGAGAAACTATTTTCTAATTGTTAGGGAAAATAACTCAGCTTATCAAGCAGGAATACCAAACCAAGCTTCAGGAAATTTGCCCATAACTAGTGTTGACCATTAATCTGAGGCTGGGACTGTAGGTTTAATAGCCAAAGTATTTTAGTCCCCCTAAGGGGAAAAGGGGGGAAAGTACAGTGAAAGTACTATTTTTAACTGGACACTGCATAAGGCTTTCAAATACACACAAGTCCACACTTCAGTGGAGATTTAGCAGCACAGCCCTCACAAAGGAGAGTAATGAGCAAAGGAATGCCAAGGCTATGAACTTCAATCTGTTATTTTTAAACATATCCATTAAATGATAAGAGAATGTATATGGAATAAAGTGGCAAAATTAACAAACAATATCAGTTGTGAGGAATTCTTTCCCATTTAGAAAGTCAGACGCAGTTTTCAACTGTTTGTATAACTTGCATGATGAGATATTAGAACTATTTAGGCCTCTATATATGAAAAAGAACCTTGATAGGACATCTTTTGAAGCCAAGAGGAACAGCTGGTTTAATAGCAACTGTAGAATAATGAAAAGTGTATTCAACAGAAGCATCGGAAGTTTAAAAGTAACTGTACAATATCAGTTCTGAGAGTTGATGGAACTGCAGAAAGTGTATAGAGAGCTGATTAAGATGAGGTGGATGGCCTTGAGTAAGGAATAGGGTTGTCTCATTTCAGCTATTAACAGCAATGATAAGAAGGCCTTCTGACTCATCGTTAACACTGGTATTAATCCAGATTTTAAAATCCCATGCTGTATTGCTCCTTCAACATGGGAAAACCATTTCAAGAGGCTACTTTCGGATGCTAAGACATCTAGTTCATCTTCTGCTATTACTTCTCTGATCTGTACCTTGGCCTGAGGTATCAATCAAGGAAGTTATATGCCTTATTAAGGGATTAAAATTAGGAAAAGCCCCTGGCTCTGTTTCCTGACCAGCTGTTCAAGGCGGATCCACAATGATGGGCCCCAGTCTTGGCCCCAATTTTTACTCAAATTAATTCCAGTGGGCAAATGCCAGATTCATGGAGACAATCAATTATTGTCCCAATATTTAAAAGGGGGTCTAGATTTGACCTATCCTGATATTAACCGATTGGCCTCCTTTTCTCTTTGGGAAAGTTATATTCTGCTTATCTACTCAAGAAACTTTTGGATTGGATGGAATCAGAAGCCATATTGGGGCATGAACAGATAGGCTTTAGGCGGGGTTCTTTGACAGATGACCATTGTCTAGTTCTCTACCATTTGGCTGAGAAATATTCATCTTTTAATGGAGGTGATTATATGCTGGCTTTATTGACCTCAAGGGCTCAATAAATCATCCCAGATTGTGGAATAAACTTAATCAAACTACTATGGACAAAAGCCTCCTAGGACTTATCTAGCAACTATATTTGGGCTTGACTGCCCAAGTACACTGTGGATAACAAGGGCACTTAACAAATTTATTTAACCTGGAAAAGGGGGTACAACAGGGATTTTTGCTGGTGCCTTCTTTATTCAATTTATATCTAAATTATTTAACATCAATCTTTAATGAATGCTGCCACCCACTGAAACTTGTCCCCGTTCTGTTTTACACAGATGATGATGTTATTTTGTCTTGAACCAGGGTTGGTCTGCAAAGGGCCTTAATTATCTGAAATCTAAGTTCTTAGCTTTTACCAAGACCAGGAAATGGAACCTGCTTTAATAGTTAATCAATGAGTTCAATATTGAGCAGGTTAAGGCCTTCTCCTACTTGGGGATCTTTGTTTTTTGAGACAGAGAAGACACAGGGGAAATCAGAGGGAGATGTGGGTCAAAGTGCGGCCGCGCAGCAAAGAGTGTGAAATTGACCAATGCAACTGGGGGAAATGGAAGAGCGAGGGCAGCACAGCTGCTTGTGGAGAATTGGTCAGAGTCGGAAGGGGCCATAAAGGCCATCTACTCCAACCCCCTGCTCAATGCAGGACCAGCCTAGAGCATTCCTGGCAAATGTTTGTCCAGCCACTGCTTGAAGACTGCCAGTGAGGGGAAGCTCACCACCTCCCTAGGTAGCTGATTCCACTGATGAACTACTCTTACAGTAAAAAAAAAAATCCCTAATATCCAGCAGGTACCTTCCCACCCTTAATTTAAATGAATCAGTCCAGCTGCAAGCAGCTCTTCAAGGTCTAGCTTTGCTTGCACTGGTTCCTGGGCAGAGTTGTAAGACCCATCATGAAGCCTCTACAGGTCCACCTGGTCCAATTGCTTCGTTTGTTTATTTACTTTTTAAAACAAACTTCTTATCTCTGCCTCCAACTTGGCACCAAAGGTTACAGATGTATAATTGGTTTGAAACATATTTCCCCTATTTGTGCATTGAAAAGTGAGCATTTGTAGAGAAGATAATGGCCAAAGCCCTGGAAATGAAGCAGGGAAAGTTCAAGGACAGAGTAATTAGGGCCAGACAGCCAGTCAAGGATGCAACCCCTGTCTGGGGGACAATTTACATGATGCAAAGTCCTCCTGGTCACTGACTTTGTATCACATTTGCACTGGGAGTTCAATGCCTCCCATGTGCACAGCACCTGTATTCCAAAGGCAAATGCAACACACGTGGAGAAGGAACTTCAATCTTTGCCTTCACATCATTTCTGCAAATTCAAACAGCCCTAGGAAACTACTGTTTGATATATTTGGAAACTTAGGTGAAGCCCTCACTACATACACATGAACACACTGAAGCCCTCACTACATACACATGAACTGAATCAGACCACTAGTCCATCCAAGTCAATATTACTACTAAGACTAAGACCTAACCAATCATTTTACCTGGAGAGGCTGAGGAATCTGGGACCTTCTGCATGCAAAGGTGTTCCACTATCCCCAGCTTGTCTCAAAAGTAACTTTCCTAACAAGTTAAGGGACGTGTTGCCACAGCTGATATCTGTGGCTGATGCAAAATTCCAGTAAAGACAGAATAAAAAAATGTGCAAGTGGCTGGGAAAGACCCATTTCTTCCTATACAGAATGTACTGTACCTTCCAACCATGACTCATTCCTTAAGGCACTACTAGCATTCAGTCAGTTTCCTGGTGATTTCATGACCAACAAAACAGGACCACTGCAGAAAGAAGAGATGCAGGAAAAATAAATATTAAATATTGTGCTGTTTTAAATACCTATTAATAGGCCCATCATTATTTTCTTTTCTTTTCTTCAGATGTATCTATACTGATCTAAATATAAGATATACCTATATACAGAATTTTTACTTACAAGATCATCTTCCCTATACCATCAGCTGGTCCAACATAATAAGACTGGGATCTTCATTTAATTAAATTGTTCAAAACATAAACTAAAAATTAAAAGGTCTGGTGAATTATTTTTTTAATGCTTTATTTATAGTTTTTCATTACGTTTGTACAAAAAACGATGAACCAGTAATAAGTATACATTTGTTCGAGTAATCTTTCCTTATTTTTATCTAACCATATATACATATTTTTCCATCTTCCCATATGCACATTTTGGTCTTTCCCTTGTAAGACAGTATTTAGCTTGTCCATTTCAATAATATCCAACACTTTCTGTATTAGATCCTCTTCTGAGAGTAGTCTATCTAATTTCCAACATTTTGCAACTAAAATTCTAGCCGCAGTTAAAATATAGCATATCATGTATATATTCTTTCTCTTATATAGATCCGGCAACATATTCAACAAAAATACTTCAGATGTGAATGGTATGGCATTACCAATAATATCCTCTATTATTTTATGTATTTTTAGCCAAAAGTTTCTAATTTTAACGCAACTCCACCACATATGGTAAAATGTTCCCACTTCTTTCTTACACTTCCAACAGTTATTTGTAGCATTAGGGTAACATCTGGCTATTTTCTCCGGTGGCCAATGCCATCTATGGAACATTTTGTATATATTTTCTTCGTATGGAATTGTTCTCATAAGCTTTGCTGTTTTCCGTATCTTTGACCAAGTGTAAGTCTACATTTTTTCCAAAATCTTTCATCCATGCCACCACAGTATTTTTGACTATTTCATCTAACATATAATCCTCTATCAGGAAATTATATAGTTTTTGAATCTGTTTATCACTTGACGACAGCCAAATCTTGTCCAAATCATTTTAACTGTATAGAAACCTATTTCCTTATCCTTATCATATCTAGACTTTACTTGCATCTACTCCCACCAAGTTAATTTCATTTTTTGCCATATCTGATTTTCTTCTGTCTTTAATTTATTGTTGCCATCTAACAACCCTTCATATGTTTCTCTTTTCTCTTTCATCATTAGAGTGGGTTTAACATAGGCCTCTAACGGCGATACCCATTTCAGTATCTTATCAGGATTTATACTTACAAGATCGTCTTCCCTATACCATCAGCTGGTCCAACATAAGATTGAGATCTTCATTTAATTAAATTGTTCAAAACATAAACTAAAAATTAAAAGGTCTGGTGAATTATTTTGGAGGAGGAAAAAAAAACGCAACAAAAGCCGGTTGACTTGAGTCAAGTCCAGATCTCTTTGAAAGACAAAGAATGTCCCTTCTGTGGACACAGTAACCAAGTTGCTTTGTGGTACTTAAGTCAGGAAAAATGACTGAGCAACCAGTTCCTATGGACTGCCTTCAACTGTGGTAGCAAGTGAATTTATTTACTGTCATAGCCCAAGTGTCTGGGGAGACAGCTAGCTCTGTCTCACTGCACTGAATCCATTTCTTCTGCATGGCCGATACATATTTATACTGGCCCCGATGACTCTTGAGGACTACAGAGGCCCATGAAATACTGTGAGCCCTCAGAGTAATGCACAGCCTGTACTGAGGTGGCAACACTAGAAAAAGCTGCTCAGGTGAGGGAAGGTATGGCTTGCCAGCCTCATACCACCCTCCCTATTGCCACACCAGCAGAAGGACCCTTGATCCTGATTCTAAAGTTATCGTATTTACTGGCTGCTTTTCTCCCTATACAGAGGTAAAACTCTGAGCAAGAAGCCTGGACTATTTTTCAGTCAAAAGTATGGAAACCAAGAAAACTTTACCTATGGTCTGAACTAACATGTTTTACTGCATTGTTGTTGTTGTTATACCTCCCTTCCCTGAAGGGCTCAGGGTGGTGCACAACAGTTTAAACTAAACAGAATAATTTAATTTCAGTTTACAATAAAAACAACTGAACTTAATGATGGCATAAAATTGTGCTTTGCTCCCTCCCTCGGGCAGATCAGGAACTGGTCAAAGAGAAGGCCATGATGAGAGCCACAGTGTGGGCCGTTGCTGTCCTCAACTATAGGCCTGGCGGACCATCTGTTTTACACGCCCTGTGGAACTGAGCAAGGCCCCGCAGGGCACGGATGTCATCAGGTAGAGAGTTCCACCTGGACGGAGTCAGGGCCAAAAAGGTTCTGGCTCTAGTTGAAGACAGTCAGATATCTTTGGGCTAGGGACCACCAACAGGTTTTGATCTTCCAAGCACAAGGCTCTTCAGGGGACACAACAGGAGAGGCGGACCTGTAGGTGAGCTGGTCCCAGACCATTAAAAGCCTTAAAGGTCAGAGCCAGAACCTTGAAGCGGATTCAGCACTGAACTTGCAGCCAGTGCAGCTGGTGAAGCACATGTTGGATGTGCACTGACATTAAGGTACTTGTAAGCACCCTCGCCGCTGAGTTCTGGACAAGCTGTAATTTTGGGGCCGGCTTCAAGGGTAGCCCTACATAGAGTGAGTTGCAGTAATCCAAACTTTAAATGTGTAGATCACTGTGGCAAGGTCAGGGCTAGAGAAGAAGGGTGCTAGTTGCCTGATCTGGCGCAGTTGGAAGAATGCCAGCCTGGCAACATTCACTACCTGGGCCTCCACAGATAAGGAGGAATCCAGGAGCACACCCAGGCTCTTGATGGTTGGTGTCAATGTTAGCAGAATGCCGTCCAGAGCTGGGAGTTGGCACCCCAACCTCAGATCACTCCCCAACCAGCCACAGGACCTCAGCCTTTGATGGATTCAATCTGTCGGCTCTGCCTCAACCATCCAGCCACAGCCACCGATCCCACAGCTAAATTAGGCGGGGCAGCAGCCATCCATCCATCCATCCATCTTCAGATACAGCTGGGTGTCATCAGCATACTCCGCACCAGCTGGGCGAGAGGGTGCATCTAGAAGTTAAACAACATAGGAGAGAGGATGGCCCCCTGGGGGACCTCACACATCAACAGGTGTTTGGGTGACACCCTCTCTCCAAGCACCACTGTCTGTCCCTGACCCTGGAGGAATGAAGCAAGCCTCTCCAAGGCTACTCCACGGACTCCTACATCAGCAAGGTGGTGGGCCAACAGGTCATGGTCAACCGTGTCAAACACTGCTGTCAGATCTAAAAGGAACATCGATCCAGCTACCTGCAGAGATCATCTGTGATGGCCACCAGCACTGTCTCCATTCCATGGCCAGGGGGAAGCCGGACTGGAATGGATTTAGGGCTGATGTGTCCTCCAAGAAATCCTGAAGCTGTTTGGCCACCACTCTCTCAATCACCTTGCCCAGGAACAAGAGATTCAAAACCAGATGGTAATTGGCCAGATCTGATGGATTCAAAGATGGCTTCCAAAAGAGCGGCGTTACCATGGCCTCTTTTAGTCCCCCTGGATAGACCCCTAAACTCAGGGACAGACTGATAATGTCCATCAGGGGGCCACATATTCCATCACCACTGGCTTTCACCAGCCATGATGGACATGAATTCAAGAGGAATATGGTCAGCCTACAAGTGACAAGGATCCTGTCAATATCAGCCTGAGAGAATTGGCTGAAGCTGTCAAACAATGAATCCAGAGACAGCCAAGGGGCCTCAAATTCCCTTACTGTATCAACAGTGGCAGGCAGGTAGCAGCATAGTGACAAGACCTTGTCCACAAAGAAGCTCGCAAATGCCTCACAGCTAAGGGCCGAATTACTCACGTTTTGGGCTCTCCCTGAAAGGGAAGTTAAAGACCTAATCACCCTAAATAATTGAGCTGGGCGAGAGCTAGCAGATACGATGGAAGCTGCAAAGAAATCCCTCTTTGCAACTTTCACCACCATCTCATAGGTTTTCACAAATGACCTATAGGATGCTCTTGCGGCGTCATCATGAGACCGAAGCCACACTCACTCTAGCTGTCTTGAGTTCTCACTTAATTTCCCTGAACTCCGCTGTATTCCATGGGGCCAGGTTAAGGCAAGAATGAAGAAGGCATTGGGGGGGGGGGGGGTTTGATCACATTGATGGCTTCAGAGAGCCAGGAATTCCAGTCCTCTACCAGCTCATCTAATAAATTGCCGGGAGGTAACAGATCCTGCAGAGTGTTCTAGGAACCAACTGGATCCATAAGTCTCTGCGGGCAAGCATACATCCGTTCACCACCTAGACAGGGCAGAAGTGGCGCACACAGATGGGCTTTCAGGGCAAAGTGATCGGACCATGGCATCCTATCAACAGCAATTAAGATCAACATCTATCCCCATTCCAAAGATAAGATCCTGGGTGTGTCCTGCTTGATGCGTACAACCCAAAACAATCTGGGCGAGTCCTAGTGTTGCCTTGGATGACACCAGGTCCAGAGCCTGATCCTCCCTTTGTGCTACTGTATACTGTTTTATTTATTCAGTGCATTTTAAACCACCACTTTTTACCTGGTACCAATACACAATAGTCAGATATTCTACCCACAATATTCCTACAACTTAGTTTAGGGCAGAACCTTAGCACCCGAACCTATTTTCCATGCCAGAGCTCAGCTTGGAAATACGTAACAACAGCTCCTCCGAAAACGAATGTTTTCCCTCTGTGCTGAGCTTCAGCTTCTCTCACATTTCCCCACCACCACCACCAACAACAACGGTTTGGACTATCCTGAAGATCTCGCTCTTTCCTTCACCAAAGATTTGTTCAGGCATTCAAAATTAATGCATGGATGGGCCTGAGGAGGTGACATTGTGCCTTCTGGTCCCACCTGTAACTTCTGTGCATTCATAGAACCATTAGCACTGGTGTCTACACACACAGAGCCTATGCACAATCTGCCTGCTAGAAAAATTGAGGGTAAGAAGCCTATGCACATTTGGGTAGATGAGCACAGGACCCAGCACAAATGACACAGCAACAACATGGAGGTTCTGGAAGGGGCAGCAGGGGCAATTCAGATGTCATGTGTCCAGCCTGAACAGGGCTCTAGCCATCACTGTTAAAAAAATTCAAGCCATATTTATCTGAACATTGTAACCAAGTCTCTGTTTAAGCAAGGGTCATTTTATTTTCAGTAGCAGCCTGCAGACTCACAATCCCTTATTGTCCCAACAGGCAAGGCAGCCAGTGGGTGAGAGGTGAGAGGGAGGCGCACAGACTTGTGCAAGGTTGCACAGTGGCTTGGTGGACAGAAATAGAATACTGATCCCTTGAGTGAAGTCCTAGACCCATGCCCTATGCACTAGAAAGGAACTAACCACATTTCCCCAAAAGCTGAACAGGGATTTGAACAACAATAAAATATACAGCTTTACCTTTCACCAGAATGAATGAGTCAAAACTTGCATGAAGAGGCTGGTGGAGGCTTTTGAGGGGTGACAGAATCAGAACGTGATTTTTTAACTAAAATAATATGGGCCTTAATGTGCTTACTTACTTGGTAAATGTCAATACCTTCCCTTTCTTCTTGACTCAAGGCAACTTACAAGCAATAATTAAAACATTCCAAACATAAAGGAACTCTGTTGTGTTACAGAAAATGCTCAGGAGGCTATCAATCTAAAAGAAACTAGAGCCACTAAGTCAAGCAAAGTAAGTATAGTATAATGGATGGCGTGTTAGGTTTGGATTGAAGAAACAGGTTCAGATTTCCTGTTAAGCCATGAAATCCAGAGGCCCCTGGAGTGTTGAAAAAAAATACTGTTAGTCTTTAAGAAGCCACTGGACTATTGTGGGGGGGTGGGCAGGGGAAGGAGCTGGGGGGAGCTGGTGAGGCTCGGCTGGAAGCCACCGGGCCATCGCTGGGGGTGGGTGGGTGGGGGAAGGAGCTGGCGAGAGCTGTTACTGGCGGTGGCAGCTGGAGAGAAGGGCCTCGCCATTGCTTCCCCCAGCTCCTTCCCCCGCCCACCCACCCCCAAGCAATAGCGAGGCACAAAAGGGCCTCTCCAGCCACCACCGCCAGTAACTGCGAGGTGGCGGTGAGAAGCTGGCGAGGACCAGCTGGAAGCCACCAGGCCTCGCTGTTACTGGCGGTGGCTGGAGAGGCCCTTGCCAGGCCTCACCGTCGCTGGGGGGATGGGCGGGGGAAGGACCTGGTGGGCGGCGTGAGAAGCCCTTGCCAGGCCTCGCCGTCGCTGGGGGGAGCTGGCGTGGGGAAGCTGGCAAGGCCCAGTTAGAAGCCGCCGGGCCTCGCCATTACTGGAGGAGGTGGCTGGAGAGGCCCTTGCCAGGCTTCGCCGTTGCTGGGGGGGCGGGGAAAGGAGCTGAGGGGAGCTGGTGGGCGGGGGGGCTGGCGATGCCCAGCTGGGGGCCTCACCGTTACTGGCGGTGCAGCCAGGTCTACCAATATAGTGGAAAGGGCTGGGTAGACCTGTTCTCCGGAGGCCAGGTCTACCAATAAAGTGGAAAGGGCTGGGTAGACCTGGCTTCTGGAGGAAGAATGGGGGGGAGGACTTACCTGGGGCTGAAGCCTTTAGGAATCCTCCCCCCCCCCCATGCGAGTTTCGCGGGTCTCCGCCTCTTGTTAAAAGGTCTAACAATGACTTTTGGAAAGGTGTACAAAGTTTTGCTTTCTTGGCCCTGCCTTTTGAGCAGATTCGGGGTTCGGCTTTCGTTACATGCATTTTGTTCCCTTGCAATCTTAAGCTTTCAATAAAAGAGGCAAGTTGTATCGCCTAATCAACACAGTTAAACAATGGGCACATAATATGCCCAATAACCCATTAACCCGACTGAGGAGTGACTTGAAAGCCCTTCAGCACAAGGGTAGTCTTGAGGGAAAGAGTGAAGGTCACCCTACTCCGCGGTGGCACTGTCACACGTCTCCAGGTACACAAAAGACATTGCTGTTGGGCCTCAAGCAGGACCTGGACTCTTGCAAACATCTCCCCCCTTGCTCCACGCCACCTTTGCAAAGCGCTGCCCGACCGCCCCAAACCGGAGGCGGGCGGCACGTTTGCTACGTGACTCTCAAGCATACACCGGACGACCGACCGCCCCCCCCCCCCCCTTGAATGCGAATGATTGATGGATGCCAGCGTGTCGGGCGCACGCGTCCCCCTCACCCCCACCTCCTCGAGTCACGGGAGTAGGGGACGACCCCCGGCAGCTCGAAAGGCGAAGGAGGATCTAGCCCCTGACCAATGGGCTGCGCGCTAGCGGCGTGCTCGGCGCATGGGCAGCCTTGTTGGCTCGTCGCCTGCGGGACAATCTCCAAGACGCTTGTTCGGGCCGGGGGTGGGGCCTCGTGCAAGCGTGGTGAATAAAGGGCGAAGAGCCGTCTGGCAGTAAAAGCACAGTTCGAAAGCTGAGCGCTCCTATGTGGATGGGTAAAAAATCCGAGAAAACCTCTAGAAGCCGGAGAAAGCTGACCGGTTGCTAAAAAGTCCTGAGCGCCGCAGACGATTGCTCTTTGGTAAGTACTGCAGACAGGGAAGGGAAGCCGTTTGATTACATTTTGAAGCGCATCTTTAATTTGCCCCCCGGGGCGGGGGGGCGGTGTTCGGAAGGACGGAGTATTCCATCTGCCCTTGACATTTCCCAAGCAGAACGATCATACATTTCAGGCCTCTTTTGGAGAAAGAGTTGCCGGTCTCGCTATGTCGGGGAATAATTCGGCTGGGGTATTATTATTATTATTTATTCTGAATTAGCGCTGTAGCACCATATGTGTGCTAACAAAAATGTATTACTGGACCATTTGATGAACATATGTATGAGGTCCCATATGGTAATGCCTCTGTGAGAACTATGGGCTATTGTTAGGACTGGAAAAAATGTTTGAATCAGGTCTCTGAAACTGACCCTTTTCTCCTGTGATTTTTGTTCCCTAGGTTTTGCGACTTCAGTCTGACTGCAGCTAAACAATGGAGACCATGCAGGAACTGATCCCCTTTGCCAAGGAGATGCTGAGCCAGAAGCCAAATCGGAAGATGGTCAAAATGTACATGCTGGGAAGCATGCTGGCTTTTGTCGGGGTGGTCATTGGCCTGGTGGAGACAGTCTGCAGCCCTTTCACCTCTGAGGGGAAGGTGGAGGAGGAGGAGGCAGAGGAAGAGGAAAAGAAGGGATCTGCTTCCCTGGTGCAAGAAGCAGTTGTTCTCCCACAGCAGGAGGAGGTAGTCTTGGAAAAGAGCAAGCAGGCTGTGGCCCTGAGGAATTCGGTGAACAGGCAGCATGCATCGTAAGACCATCCAAAGAAATCCTAAAGACTGCCTGAGTGAGTGAGGACTTGTGACCTGCAGAATGCCAACACGAACTCACCTGCTTTGTGCAGAAGCCAGGAGAGTAGAACGCAGTCCCGTATCTGTAGAAGAGACCGCACACTTAAACGGATTCCAAACAGGACTCTATTTTGCTGCTGTGCAGCAGTCGGACTCAGCCTTTGAAATCTATGTACCTGTTCTATTGGTATGAATATGTGAAGCTTGTAGCATCTTGTACTTCCCCGTGTGGGGTTATTTTTTATTGTGATTTAACATGCATTTTACACTACATTTTAAATAAAATATTTTTTACCTATTGGCGTCTAGTATGCGCATGTTGCATGGGGAATTGCTGGCAGCGTCGGGGAGAAATTTCTTGCAAGAGCATTTTAAAATTGTTGGTGCAGAGGGGTGGGGGAGTCTGAAAATGGCAGCAATCCTAAATACAAATCAAGTCAATCAAGGTTAAATTCCACTGGACTCTTGCATTCAATAGAGCTCTCTGACCCCCTAGATTTCAAGGTAGCTTAGTTTAGACTAATTTTTGTACCAGTATATGGAAGTCTCACACACTTTATTGGGTCTTTAATATCAGGAAATGTGTTGTAGCACAGCCTAATATTTAGTGTTGCAAAATACACAACTGGTTTAAGTCGTAATGGTTCTAGTTTTAGTGGCACATCATTAAAGTAGGCCTTGGGATGGGTACTGGGATATATACTCCTGAACACTCATGTGGAGATAGGCAGTCTTATTTCCAAATGAGTGTTAATTCAGACAGAGTCTTAATTTTGAAGTTAACTGTCTAAATTAACACTCATTCGGAGATAGGCAGTCTTCGTTTTGAAACTAACTGTCTGAATTAACAAGTGTCTTCCTTGGCAATAACAACAGTAATTCAGCAGAACCTAACATAACATGTATCAGTATTCAGCGGATACTGTTCTGTTTCTAAAATATTTGGGTGGTTGTATTAGAGTTGGCAGAGGTTTGGGGGATATCAAAATTGCTTGCTTTTCCTAGCCCCAACTGCTATATGGGAGGGGGTAGTGGCTCAGTGGTAGGGCATCTGCTTGGCTTGCAGAAGGTCCCAGGTTTAATCCGCAGCATCTCTACTTGAGAAGATGAAGTAGTGGGTGATGTGACAGACCTCCATCTGAGACACTAGAGAGCCACTTATAGTTTAAGCAGACATTACTTGTTGCGATGGACCAAGGGTTTTATTCAGTATCAGGCAGCTTCCTGTATTTTTTCAATTCTCTTAAGACCCTACTGAGATGGTGGATTTCGCTGCATGCATGATATCTTATAGTAGTGCAGAAAAGCCCTTTGCATTTATAAAAAGCCCTTAGCCTTTGTAAACAGAAGTCCCCACCAAGCATTAAAGAAGAGCACAGCTTTAAACAGATACTTTAACCCCTACACCAGTATTTTGCACTCAAGAATACCAGGATAGGGTCTGGGAATCCTAAATTCAGATCAGCTCTCTGTTATGGAGCACATTTAGTGACTTCAGCCTAGTCACTTTTATCTGCCTAATTTACCTCCCAGGATTGCCATAAGGATAGAAGGAAGGGGAAACTACACACATGACTAAGAGTTCCTTAGAAGAAGGATGGAATAAAAATGGATCTTGTTTTTAGGGTTATTCGAATTCACTACACTTCTACTACTCCAAAAAATAAATAAACCACACACCTGAATTTCCCAGTTATTCCATAACTAAGTACTCTTAGTTATAATGAAATCATCCTATGAGTGTAAGAAACATCTAAAATGACTCTAAAGAGACTTTCGTTTACTGACTTTCTCCCAAAAAGGACCCAAAGAGGTTTATATCGTTCTCCTGTTTTCCACATTATCCTCACAACAACCCTTTGAGGTAGGTAATTTTATTTACTAACAATCCACCTTTCTCACTGAGACTCAAAGTAGATTACACAGTGTAAATTGATAAAATCACTATGAAGAGACATCTAATGAGCAATGTGCTAAAACTAGGCTTACATAAAATGGAATAAGCATAGCATATTAGGCATGATACAGAGTGCAGATATGATGAAGAAAAATGGTTTTGCATCCGTAGAAAACAATGTGGCAACTACAGAGTAATCTGCGCAGCAAACTGCTAGGGTTACCAAGCTCCAGGTGAGGCCAGGAGCTGTCCTGGGATTACAACTGATCTTCAGACTGCAGATACATTTCCCTTGGGAAAAGGCAGCTTTAGAGGGTAGAATTTATGGCATCACATCCCTTTCACAAATTCTGCCTTCCCTAGGAACTGCCCCAAAAGGTCCAGAAATTTCCCAAACCAGAGTTGGCAACCCTATATCCCTTTCCCTTTATACAGTGCCTTCCTGAACAATTTTGTTGTTGTATGGCCCTATCAAATTTATAGAAAAGCCCTCCTGAACAACTATGTTTTACAGTTTGTGGAATGACAGGAGCTTGGGAAATGAGCAAAGCTGTCATGGCAGAACATAGGAGGAGAGGCAGTTCTGCAGAGATGAGGGTTCAGGACCATGTAGGACTTTGTATGGGACAGTCAGTACTTTGAACTGAATCTGGCAACTGACAGGCAGCCAATGGAGTAATTGCAGAATGGGTATAATATGCGTGCTCCATCCTCAAACTAGTTGAGCTGCGGCATTCTATTCCAGCTGGAGTCTCTGAGATGACTTTGAGAGCAGACCCACGCGGAGTGCATTATAAAAGTCTAGTCTTGTACCGTGGCATGGATCCAGAGGGTCAGATCTGCAGAGTAAAGGTAGGGCTATCTTCCAGGTCAGGTTGCCAGCTCTGGGTTGGGAAATTCGAGGAGATTTGGGTGTGGAGACTGGGGAGAGTGAGATTTGGGGAGGGAAGTGACTTCAGCAAGGTATAATGCCATAGAGGCCACCCTTCTAAGCAGCCATTTTCCCCAAGAGAACTGACCCCTGCAGTTGAGAGATCTGTAGTCTGATCTTTGTCACCTGGAGATTACTTGTAATTCCTGGAGATCTCCAGGCACGACCTGTGGGTTGGCAACACTACTACCAGGCTTGACAAAGTTGGAAGCATTTTTTTATGGTTGCATTAACTTGTTTCTCCAGCAGTAACATTTGATCCAATATAACCCATAGGCTCCAAGTAGTCAAAGGTCAGATAAATTCCATCGAGCTGAATGTGTGAAGGGCCTGGGGTCACCAAGCAAGTTTCCATGGCAGAGTAGGGGTTTGAACCCCGGGCCTCCCACATCCTAGCCTGATGCTGTAACTCTACACCACACTGCCTCTGAAGAAAGCTGGCTTGTCTCTGCTGCAAAATGTGGAAGGTTGTGTAATGTTGTATTGTATCTTCTCTCCCCACTAGGGTTGCCAACTCTGGGTTAGAAAAGTCCTGGAGATTTTGGGAGTGGAACCTGTGGAAGGTGGGGTTTGGGGAAGGGAGAGACCTCAGTGGGGTATAATGACATAGAGTCCCCCCTTCAAAGCAGCCATTTCCTCCAGGGGAACTGATCTCTTAATATCTGGAGATGAGCTGTGAGTCCAGGAGATCTCCAGATTCTACCTGGAAGTTGCCAACACTGTAATGTCTTTATAGCACAGATGGCAGCACCATGTGGTTAGAGTAGTTCCAAAACTGATAAATTCTATAGAGGGGCAAGGAAGGCTAAAGTTCCAAAGCATGAAAACATATATGTAGGTTAATTCACTGATTCTAAACTAGGGCTGCCAGCTCTAGGTTTGAAAATACCTGGAGACTTTGGGGGTGAATCTGGGAGAGAGCAGGGTTTGAGGAGGGGCCTCAGCAAGGTACAATGCCATAGATTCCACTCTTCAAAGCAGCCATTTTCTCCAGGGAAGCTGATCTCTGTCAGCTGGAGATCAGTTGTAAGAGAGGGAGATCTCCAGGCCCCGCCTGGAGGCTGAAGCCCAAACAATACATCCGTGATAAAAATGACGATAAGTCAATCTATATACTAATATAGATTGGGGGGACACTGGGGGGGGGGAGGGAGATATAGATTGGGGGGACTAATATAGATTGGGGGACACTTGGGGGGAGGGAGATTTTCCTACAGACTTGGGAATCTCCCCAGATGTGTAGAAAAATCCGAAAAGTAAAAAAAAAATATTGGGGGATAGTTAAATCTCCCCAAAAGTAAAAAGTTCCCTGCGCACGCGCACTTACCTTGACTCCGTGGCTGCTGCTGGTGGCAGCAACGGCTGGAGAGGCCCTTGCCAGGCCTCGCCGTCACTGGGGGGGTAGCCGGGGGAAAGAGCTGGCGGGGGGCTGGCGGGGGGGGAGCTGGCGAGGCCCGGCTAGAAGCCGCCGGGCCTCGCCGTTACTGGTGGCAGTGGCAGCTAGAGAGGCCCTTGCCAGGCCTCGCCATCACTGGGGAGGTGGGCGGGGAAGGAGCTGGTGGGGGGAGCTGGTGGGGGAGCTGGCGAGGCCCAGCTGGAAGTCGCCAGGCCTCGCCATTACTGGGGGGGGGGGGGAGGAGCAGGGGGGAGAGCTGGGAAAACCAGGGGCAGGGGGGAAAGAAATCGGCAGGTAGACCTCTGGAGGCCAGGTCTACCCAGCCCTTTCCACTTTATTGGTAGACCTGCGTGCCGGAGAACAGGTCTACCCGCCTCTGGAGAACAGATCTACCAATATAGTGGAAAGGGCTGGGTAGACCTGTACTCTGGAGGCGGGTAGACCTGTTCTCTGGCAGCCAGGTCTACCAATATAGTGGAAAGGGCTGGGTAGACCTGGCCTTCGGAGGAAGAATCCGGGGAGGGGGAGAGGACTTACCTGGGGCTGCAGCCTTTAGGAATCCTCCCCCTGTGTGAGTATCGCGGGTCCCCACTTCTTGTCTATATACTAATTCCCAAGGCGCCCCCTCCATGCGGATATCTAAATCCATGCGGAGGGGGCACTTGGGGGGCAGGGAGATTTTTCTGCACACTTGGGGGACTCCCCAGATGTGTAGAAAAATCTAAAAAGTTTAAAAAAAAACTTTGGGGGGAATATTTTAATCCCCCCAAAAGTTAAAGAGCGTTCCCTGCGCATGTACAGGGAACGCTCTTGGAACTCTGTGGTGGCCTGGCAGTTGGGAGGCGTCCAAGCCTTGCCACCGGTGCCAGGAGGTGGGAGGGGAGATTGGCGGGCCCAGCGGCTGAGAGCTGCTTGGGCCTCATTGCCAGAACTGTGAAGGGGGGAATCAGCGGCCCGAGCAGCTCTCAGCCGCTTGGGTCTCGCCGCCAGAGGCAGGGGTGGGGGGGATCAGCGGCCTGAGCAGCTCTCAGCTACTCGGGCCTCACCGCCAGAGCCAGGGGGGGAATCGGCAGGCCTGGCGAGAACCACTCAGGCCTCACCGGTGCCCGTGGGGGGAGAGAGAAGCAGGGGGCCTGGTGAGAGCCACTCAGGCCTCGCTGGTGCCTGTGTGTGGGGGGGGAGAAGCGGTGGGCCTGGCCGCTAGAAGCCTCAGGCCTCACCATCAGTATGGGGGGGGAGAAGGATTGGCGGGCCCAAGCCTCACCGTGGGTGCCAGGGTGGGGTGGGGTGGGGGAGAAGACTCACCTGTGGCTGCTTCCTCCACTCGGTGGAGCTCCTTCTCCGCCCCCCCCCCCCCACGAGTATCGTGGGTCTCCCCCTTCTTGTAAAGATATATTTGCAAAAAAAAATTATTACCACAGTTGTGATTCTGTAGAAAAATATCTTCTTTTATCGCTTACACACAACGGATGTTGCACAATATCAACTACCTGTTTCACATAGATTGTTTTGTCAGAGCGTGTGGCAATAAGGATTCTTATCAACTTACCCAATCTAGAAATAAACATCCAATGCTGATAGAGTTGCCAGCCTCCAGGTGGGGCCTGGGGATCTCCTGCTTTTATAACTGATCTCCAGCTGACAGAGATCAGCTCCCCTGGAGAAAATGGCTGCTTTGGAGGGTGAACTCTATGGCATTCTACCATGTGGAGGCCCCTCCCCTCCCCAAACCCCACCCTCTCCTGGCTCCACCCCCAAAGTCTCCAGGGATTTTCCAACCCAGACTTGGCAACCCTAAATGCTGACCCTATTCTAAACTGACCAGATCATCTTTCCCTGTCCCAGACTTGAAACCCCATTACTAGGGTTGTCAGCTCCAGGTTGGGAAATTCCTGGAGATTTTGGGCGGAACCTAGGAAGGGCATGGTTTGGGGAGTGGAGGGGCATCAGAAGCATATAATGTTTATTTATTTATTAGTTTCAGTTTATATCCCGCCTTGTCTGCATAGGCAGGCTCAAGGCAGCATACAACAGGTTAAAATACAATAAAACACAGATGCATAAATGCAATACAATAAAATTTACATGAGCCACAGTATGTATACAAAGTGCAGTTAAGTGCAGATGGTGATTGCTGTCTGGTGGTCCAATATAGCAAGACCAGTATCCATGGTTGTTCTTAATGCCAATAACATCAGGGACAACAATTCAGATTTAAATAGACCATTCATCAGTGATGGCCCCTAATCAGGGGTCATTTCGTAGAAAAAGAGGTGCAGGAGCTCATTAGCATAACTCATTTGCATAACTCATTTGCATATGCCACACCCCCTAACATACCGGAAGTGTGTCAGAAGGCAACACCCACCCCTCAGGCTCCACTCCACAGGTGGGTGAAACCGACCTGCTCTTCCTCCATTCCCTTCCCCATCCAATACTTTGTGAATAAAAATAAGTGTAAAGAACACACCCTCATTCTCTTCCTGCTCCCTTGAAACCACCAGGTTTCAAGTAGACTTGAGATACCCAGGACATGTGCACCACCCATCCCTTTCCCTTCCCCTCCCCACAACAAGACACCCTGTGAGGTAGGTGGGGCTGAGAGAGGTCTTTTGAGAACTGCTCATGAGAGAACAGCTCTGAGAGAACTTGTGACTCGCCCAACATCACACCAGCAGCTGCATGTGGAGGAGTGGGGAATCAAACCCGGTTCTCTCAGATTAGAGTACAACTCCTGACCACTACACCAAACTGATGGGGTGGAAGCTTCTGAAGGGTTGGTGAAATTTCTCCAGTACTTATGTGCCATGTGCCCAGATAAAAAATGGTATACTTAGAAAATTTATATGCCACCTTGAGCAAGTCTCTGGAACAGCAGCACACAGTCATAAAAGGAACAATGATAAAATTATCAATATTAAAACAAAACATTAAAAACAATAAAGACCCTAGCAGGGCTTTCCCCGGGGCGCTGCGCCTCTGCACTGCTCGGGGAAGCCAAGGAGGGGGTGGGGCTTGGTCATGTGCCCGCCCCCTGGGCTCCTCACTCCCAGAGCTGCGCTCCTGTGCGCTCCCGCTCCAACAGACCCCTGCCCCTAATCAAAGGCTTGGTGGAAGAACTCCGTTTTACAGGCCCTGTGGAACTGTAAAAGGTCCCGCAGAACCCTGATGTCTTCCGGGAGCACAGTCCACCAGTATGGAGTCACCACTGAAAAGGCCCTAGCTCTGGTGACAGCTAGTCTGGCGTCTTTCAGACTGGGGAGAGTCTGACAATTTTGCGACCCTGACCTCAGTGCTCTCTGGGGGACATATGGGAAAAGGCGGTCCTTCAGGTAGGCAGGCCCCCAACCATATAGGGCTTTAAAGGTCGAAAACAGCACCTTGAAGCGAATCCGGTATGCTATTGGCAACCAGTGCAATGTCTTCAGCACAGGCCGAATGTGCTCTCATATAGGGAGACCCATCAACAGCCTGGCTGCCGTGTTTTGCACTAGCTGCAGCTTCCAGATTTGGGACAAGGTAGAGACCATTGCAGTAGTCCAATCTCAAGGTGACCATAGCATGGATCACCGTTGCCAGGTCATTGCATTTGAGGAAGGGAACCAACTGCCTAATCAGCTGTAGATGGTAAAAGGTTGCCTTGGCAGTGGCTGGTACCTGGGCCTCCATTGTTAAGGCAGCATCCAGGAGTACTCCCAAACTCCTGACCCTCGGTGCTGGTGCCAACAGCGCCCCATTGAAGGTCGGTAATGGGATCCCTACTCCTGACCCGCTCTGACTCAGACACAGGACCTCCATCTTTGTCGGATTCAATTTCAGTCAGCTCAGTCTAAGCCAGCCCGCTACAGAGGACCACAGGACCACAGAGTCCATCCTCTAAAACAGGTCTTTTCTCCAGGGAAACTCATCTCTGTTATCTGGAGACCAGTTGTAATTCTTCGAAATCTCCAGGCCCTTGGGTTGCCAGCTCAGGGTTGGGAATTACCTGGAGGTTGGGGGGGGGGGGTGAAGTCAGGGGAGGATGGAGTATTGGGCAGCGGAGGGACCTTAGCAGGATACAATGCCATATAATCCATCCTCCAAAGCAGCCATTTTACCCAGGGGAACTGAGCTTGATTGTCTGGAGACCAACTATAATAGTGGGAGGTCTCCAGGTGCTTCCTGGAGGTTGGCAAGCCTACCAGACCCCACTTGGAGGATGGCAACCCTACCTATCACACATCTCTTCACTGTTCATTCATCTCCTCACAGCAGTTCCCCTCCTTCCCCCAAGATCCAGCTAGACCAGGGGTGTCAAACTCATTTGTTATGAGGGCCGGATCTGACATAAATGAGACCTTGTTGGGCCAGACCATGTGTGTCATAAAATGTAATGCCAGGTAGCGGAGATATAAACTTTATGAAGGACACAAACACAAAGATTTTTTTTAACTTAAAATAAAAACATGCTTAAAACATTAGCACTCTTGCAGTATTTTATTTAACAGTCTCTGATAACTGACACCTCTTGCTCTGAATTATTGTATCAAAATGTCTATGCTGTTGCAATCTTGAGTATGCTGTTTAGGTGTGTATCTGTAAACTGCAAACCTACTTTTGATTTATTGACATTCACCACAGAGATCTCATGCTCAGAGTTCTGAGTCTAGGACCCAGGGGAAAACATGAAGTGGCTGAGCAATTGAAAGAGTCTGGTGAAGCAAGCTATGATGCAGCAGCAGCAACAGAACTGGAAGCAGGAGATGGCCAGTTCCAGTGCGGGCCTGACAGAAGCCCTCCAGGGGGCTGCATGTTTGACACCCTGAGCTAGACCATAGAGGCAGTTGCCCAGGGTGGCAGGCTTAAGAGGTGCCATATCTGGCAGAAGTGAATTTCTTTCCTCTGAGATGTTATATCTTTTTTTCCTCTGTATAGAAGTCGGTCCCAAAGTCACAGTTCACGTAGGGCACCAAAAGCCCACGGACCAGCCCTGCCCACCGACTTCCTCCAACTCACCTCCCCAGTGAGTCTCTCCCTTTCCGCACACTGTCTCCAGCCTCAAATAAGTAACTGGGCCTGATTTACCATATTTTAATCTTACTGTTCAGCCACAATATTGAATTGCAAAGTAGTCCACAGGAATGAAAAACCAGTATCAGGGAGAGTCAAATGCAGTACAAGTGTTCCATGGGAAAAGGATTCTTAGCTGGACCTCGGCCCAGGCAAGATCCGGGGTGGGGGGTGGGGTTGCCTGGCTGCTTCCTGCCATGCCTTGAGATCCATATAGATGGTGGAAGATGGAGGGAAGGGCTTTTAACTGGAGGCACCAGGGAAGTGAGCCTGGCTACTTCATGTCCTTCCTCTGTAACTGACTGAGATTTGCAAACCCACTATTTTCTCTGCTGTGCTCCCAGCTGGGTATAGAACCCACATGCTGAGAAACGCTGTAATCTGATAGGTCTATTGTCAAAATTCCCAAGCCATTTCCATCTCTCCCCCTTGATGATGGATACATAACTACAATTTAAGAAGCGTTTAATTCTTTGGAATGAATGCATGTTCAGTATGCTAGCAGGCTGGTAACACTGTGTGCTTTCATTTGCAGAACATGATGTCAACACCTGTACCCCAGGCCCTTTAAGAAGACAAATCAGATCCCAGATTCAATGCCTTGCTTTGTTCTTTAATGCCTTTAAAATATTTTCACCATGCCCTTTTGGCCTAAAAGGTCAGCAAGTTTATTTATAGCAGTATAAAATTGTACAGTGTGAAATTCAAACAGTATAAACAGGAAAACAGTTACACTGAAACCCAGCCAAAAAGAACTTGCAGTTAGCCAGCCACAAACAAATCCAAACAAACCCAAATGCCGGCTGGAACAAAACAATTTTTTAATCTGTTTCCTAAATGAAAACAATTAGGTCAAATGGGCTTCCCCCATGAGAGCGCTCCACAGCTTCAGTGCTGTCACGTCTTGCGCCCATCAAACATCAAAAGGTGGAGGCACATGGAGCAAGGGTTTAGAGGAAGATCTCAGAGCCGATTCACACATTACAAAGTGCACAGGTGGAGTGTGGGGAATCACTGTTCCCTGTAACAGTCATACATCAATTGCTGGTTCTCCTCCGTTTCTGTACAAGCAGTGCCCCACTCATACTGAGACCAAAGCACTCAGAGAAAGCACTTCAGTCTTCTCTCACCATTTTCCTGATCTGAAAGATCCTTGTGGAGCACTATTTGGCCACTGGAGAAACCCATGTTTATCCCAAGGAACATGTAGGTTTCTTCAGTGGGCCAAATAACACCTCCACTCCTGGCCTGTTTCAGATTGGGAACATGGTGTGGGGGAGGGAATATTCCCTTCTCTGCATGCACCATGGACCTGATCTAAATCAGGTATCGTGCATATGAGAATTAAGGAGCACCCACAACACAGAGATGACTGTTACACATGGTAAGGATCCCAGCCCCAACCTGTGCATTCCATAATGCATGGATCAGATGTTTAGAAAGTTTTATAAATATGAAGTTCTTACTTGCCGGACCCTCACCACAGTTATGCAAACCCTGCTCTCCTGACCTGGCTTCAGTTGCTATAAGCAGTATAATGCAAAGAGAAGTAATGAACATTATTATTTCTGTGTTGCTGAAGAAATATGGAAGGCAGGTTGTGTTTTGTTACAATGCAGACAAATCACTAACTTCTGGAGCAAAAGGAAGACATATTTTTTCAAGATAAGCACGTGTTCTGAACTTTTAAAGTGCATACAGATGGAAACATAGAGTGGGTGAATGTATTATTTTATTTTTTTAAGTGCATGCATAGTTTTGCAGACCAGGAAAGGATGGGCATAGGGATCCTTCCAGGTAGGAAACTATTAAATGGTACCTCACACAAGTTGCTGCTAATTTTAACCACAACTGCTCAACCCTGTAAGGAAGGGACAAAAATTAGCCAAACCATGAGGGCATCTGCTTCACAAAAACAGCTTCCCAAATGGGAAAAAAGCACCCATGTAATTTAATTTGGCTACCAGGCCACAAAAAATGTCTGAAACAACCTTATGGATGAATTGCACATTATAAACAGAGCATCAAAACTCCCAAAATATTTTTAATAGCAAAAATCAGCCACACAGGGACTCTGTATGGACTGGGGCCACAGTATATAGATAACCTATATGCAATCATATGAGCTGAATATAAAAACAAAAGCCAGTCCCCCCCCCCCCCACTGCTGCAGTCTTCTGACTCCCTCCCAGCTGTTCTTCAGGATCCCTAGCCCTGAAGAGCAGCATTTTGAGGGACATTTTAAGAACATAAGAAGAGTCTTGCTGGATCCATCTATTCCAGCATCATGACTCGCACAGTGGCCAACCAGTTCCTCTGGACAGCCAACAACAGGGCATAGAGGCTGAGGCCTTCCCTGACGTTGCGTCCTGGCTCTGGGATTCAAAGTGCCTCTGAATTTGGAGGTTCCCCTCAGTCACTGATTCAACGCTCCCTCTAAGCTGTGGAATCTTGTGAGCAAAAGTTCTGCTTTGCGAACTACTGGCATTCAAGTTGTGAGTGAGCAATTTGGCCACTGCATCAATTAGTTTGCTCTGGAGCCATCCTTCCTGAGCTAAGACAAAAATGTGTGAGCCGGAGGCTGAAAAACTTTGAGCTAGCTCACACTAACTCAGCTTAGAGGGAACACTGGCCACCATGGCTAGTAGCCTATCGTCCACAAATCTAACCCCCTTTAAAGCTGTTTATTCCTGTGGCCATCACTACATCCTCTGGCAGTGAATTCCACATTTTAATCATTCTCTGTGTAAAGTAGTATTTCCTTTTGTCTGTCATGAATCTACTGCCCATCAGCTTCATTGGATGCCATTGAGTTCTAGTATTTTGGGAGAGGGAGAAAAAATGTCAACTCTCTCAACCCCGTGCATAATTTTATAAACTTCAGTCATATCTGTATTTTGGGAGAGGGAGAAAAAATGTCAACTCTCTCAGTATTTTGGGAGAGGGAGAAAAAATGTCAACTCTCTCAACCCCGTGCATAATTTTATAAACTTCAGTCATATCCTCCCTTAGTCATCTATTTTCTAAACTGAAAAGTTCCAGACTCTTCAGCCTGTCTCCATAGGGAAGGTGCTCCACCCCCCCAATGACCTTGGCTGCCCGCTTCTGTACTTTTGTGTGGCAGCGGAAAGGGGGGGGGGGAGAGAAGGATGTTGCACTCTGCTGATGGAAATCCATTCCAGTGCCATCAGCAGAAAATTCTGGTGAATCAAAGCCATGGGTTTTTTTTTTTAACATTTGGAACTGGGTAAAGAGTCTATGGACATTCAACTGGGTAATATTACGTAGCAATGGGGAGTAAGGAGCCCCATTGTAAGTGGCAATGCATTACAGGCTATGCACTGTACCTATTTCCCCCCACCCTGGTAGGACTAATAGAGGCTTTGATGCTTTACATCTCATATACACGGGCTGTAGCCCTGTTCCAGATTGCAGCACACAGCTAGTTTTTAACATAAAAGTATTTGTGACCTTCAGGACTTTTTTTGTAGAAAAAGCCCAGCAGGAACTCATTAGCATAATAGGCCACACCAACAGCAGAAAGATATTAGCATATTAGGCCACACCACTGACAGCACAGCTTATTAGCATATTAGGCCACACTCCTGTGCTACCAGAAGAGTGGCCATCCAGCCACACCCACCTTTTGCTTCTTATTCTCTTTACCTTGTTTGTTGTCAAAACCCAGGGCTTTTTTTGTAGCAGGAATTAATTTGCATGTTAAGCCACATATTAATTTGCATGTTAAGCCACATTTTTTTTTGTAGCAGGAATTAATTTGCATGTTAAGCCACATATTGCATGTAGCCAATCCTAATGAATTTCTGCTGTTGGGTGTGGCCTATTATGCTAATAATGCTAATTAGTTCCTGCTGGGTGTGGCCAACTCAGGAGCCAGCCGGAATTCCGTTCCTGTGCGTTCCTGCCCAAAAATAGCCCTGGGGACCTTCATATTGAATACACTCAGTACAAGATCACAAAGCAAAGCACTTGCTGACAGCAAGACCTGACTACCTGTTAAAAGTTCTGGTGTCCCCCACATGTTCACCCTGGTCCTGTTAACTAGGTATGCTGTGAGAGTTCTGTGCCCAGAACTTAATTCACAGGCACACATGGCCTGATTTAGTCCCCCATACTGTTTTCTGGTCCTGGGAAACAACTATTTTCCCCACTGGAAAAACATTCATGTACCGATGGGTGACTCAAAGTTTCCCCAGCTGGAGAAATTGTGGTTCCCAGGGGCTGCTTCAGGTAAGGAGGGCAGCAAGGGGAAGGAGGCTTAAGCCCCCTCTTCCTTAGTCCTGTGGTCCCAATCCAAATCAGGCCTATGCATGCCTAGCAATTAAGATACAAGCACGGAAGTTCCAGAGCATGTCTGGACTGTTTCCACACTGGGACAGGAAAAGCAGCACCCACTGTGGAAGCAACAGCAAGTGAGATGGAAGTGTGTGGGGACAAGGTCTGCATTCACCATCCCTGTGCTGATTGCTGCTGTCCCTGCTCCTCTGTTGCAGAAGGACCTATTAGACAAGAATCTTGCTGGTGTCCCTAGAGTTGCTAACCTCCAGGTAAAGCCTGGGGTTCTCCTGGACTTACAACAGATCTTCAGACCACAGACATCTGTTCCCCTGGAGGAAATGATAGCTGGGGGGGGGGGGGGGGGCTCTGCGGCATATCGTGAAGTCTTAGTGCTGTCACTTCTCCACTGAGCTCCCTCCCTTCTCCAAACTCCACCCTTCCCAGACACTACTCTGAATCTCCAGGCATTTCCCAAGCTGGAGTGGATAACCCTAGCCCCCCCCCCCCCAGCCCCTTGGCCCCTTTTCCACTTCATAGCTGATTTAATTCAGTTATGAGACTGGGGGGGGGGGGGGGGAAGACTGTTAGTGCTGGAAGGAGACAGGGAAAAAATGGAGTTTAGCTTTGCCCTCTCCCGAGATTGGCTGCAGGAAGAGTATCCTCACAGAGGCTCTGCCAACAGCCGTCCCATCCTTTCCCCTTTTATTCAGAGCAAAGAAAGAAAGGCCTGGGATCCCCGCAGATTGTGCTCAAACAGAACATGATGTCATGCAGGAGCTCCCCCCACCACCCGCAAAAAAAAAAGCCTGTGTGGAAGTTCATTGGTGCCGACATGTAGGATTTTTGGACTTGGTGACATATAGTTAGGACCTCACTATAACTGACCAGATTCCCCCTGTGTAGCCCTTTCTCATTTTAAGGGAAGGGGAAAGGGGGTGGGCTGTGAGAAGAGACCACTACAGATCAGTACAACTGGAGTACATGGACCCAATGAAGTTGCAGCTGCAATTGCAGTATTAGAGTCATCTGGACATGCCTTCATTCAAAGCCTGCAGAATGCCTTTTCTCATACTTAAAATCAAGACACTTCTTATCCTAGCTGCACTGTATTGTGCTAGTCTTTCCCCATTGTTGTCCACATGTCACAAATGTTGACATGTTCTGATTGATTGATTTGGTGGCTTCAAGGTGGTCTCCTGCCAAGAAAGGTGATCACAGAGGCTGCAGGTAGTCATCGGGAAAAGACCAAATCATCCCATCGAGCTGCTAAGTGAAAGAGGCCCAGGTGTTGCATTACACATTCAAAAGAGGAGCAACGGAATTCAAGGCTACTTCATTTATTTGAAAGAATAGAGGGTTAATATTCTGTTTATGCTATGACCCCTGGATGGTTTTGCCGCATTCTGGGATCACTGCATTTTTCAAAAGCAAGGAAGGACACTTCATCGTTAAAGAATGCTAAGCGGAGCTCCTAAATTCCCTGCTCCTGTATTTAATGGCTTGGCCCACACAAGTTTACTTGTCAAGGGAAATCTAGGAGAACAGCCAGCCGCTCCACTGGAGAAACACTCCGTTCCCACAAAGCCTTTCAGTGTTTTGTTTCCCCCAGGCTGTCAGGATCCAAAGCAATTAAATTCCCTAGCAGCTAGCATACAAATGAGAGAAAACTTTAGCCAAGATAAAAAGCTTAACCACTTTCCTCCTTTCAAGAGCAAGGTTTGATTTGGGTTAGCTTTGTGGCACATGCAGACCCTCCCACTGGAGAAAGTGTTGTACAAGGGCATCATTATAATTGGTGGCATCAAATAAAAATTAGATGGGGGGGGGGGACCTAAACAATTTACCCGTTTCTTCTGTACTAACTGCAGAGTCCACTTTTCAACCATAGGGCCTAATGACACCTTATGTTTTTTCCCCAGTTTTGCATGATCAGACATATTTTGCAAGTCTTTGCTGGGAACTTAATCCCTGGCACGTGTAGATACAATTGGGATTGGGACCATGAGAGAAGGCACTTCAGCCTTCCCCTCCACATCATTTTCTTGACTTGAAATAGCCTTGGGGGGGGGGGGGTGTTGCCCCACGGGAGACTCCACATGTAGCCATACAGCCGAGATTCCCCCACAGGGCAAAGAGCATCTCCCAGAGCTGCTTGAATCAGATAAAGGGGTGTGGGGGAGCCTTAAACTCCTTCTCTTTACATGTCCTGTTTCTGATCCAAATCAGGTTTATGGGTGCCTGGAATTAAGTTCACAGCATTTGCAATATATATTTGATTGCATGGACCTGGGGAGGACCCAGTATAGTCAGGCCCTGAGTTGATGCAGATGCCCAGACATTCCCCTCCTACTTACTTTCAAGATGTGGCTGTCTTTGTCAGATGGTTTTTAAGAGAAACCAGGTGTGCTCATTCTTCACAAATTGACGCTCAGTTTATGCTGACCCTCAGCATGATAAACAGGAAGGATAGTGGGGTTCATCTAACCTAACATGTTGCTACGAGGTTCTACATCATCCCTTCCAATGGGGGGGACTTCACACTTCTAGTTTAGCAGTAAAGCATCAGCCCAAGTTCAAGAGAAGCTGTTGTGCATAGTGTCAGATTTGGATTGGAGAGGCCCAGGCTCAAATCCCATTCAGCCATAAAGCTTGTGAAGTGACCTTGGGCCAGTCACTCTCTCTCGGGCTAAACTATGGCCCAATCTGCATCTAGCATTCGCTCCGTTGTTTTATTAAACCCACACCGGAACAGAAAAAGATGTAGCTCAAAACCACATTCAGATACCCCCTGGCCAATGCTGTACTGACTGCAGAGTCACTCCTGAATGGCCATAAAACAGCCATAAATCTATGTAGACAGCCACCACAAAACTGAGAGATTAAACGAAGTGAAAGTGGCATACAGTCTGGACACTGCCATAAAATCCGACTATCAATCAAAGTGAAAGTGGCACGCAATGCAGATGGGAATTTCTGTTCCAGTGTGGGTTTGGTAGGACAGCGGAGCAAATGCTAGATGCAGATTGGGCCTACAGCACTGGATTGCTGAAAGGATAAAATGCCAAAGAGGAGAGCTCCTTGGAAGATGAATAAGATTAAAATGTAATAATAGGCACTCTAAGGCTGTTCTGCTTCCACAGCTGCAGGGGAGGAATTGCATGACGAAAGAGAAAAGGAGCTATACGCAGAAAAGCTGCATGAACCCTTTCCCTAACATCTAAGGGTCAAACTAGACATGATGGAAATCAAGGATCTCCCGGTATCATTTCATTCATAAATACAGCCACATGGGGGCATAAATCACAAGACGGGGGGACATACTTAGTGAAAAAAAACCTTCACTCCTACACACACACATACACAGAGAAAGAGAGAGAAAGCGCTATTGTCAGCCCTTTAAAGGAAAACAAGATTGCTATCCAACTATTTTCTTTGGTTGGCTAGAACCCAAATGAGATGGGCAGTTCTGGTGTACTGAAATCATGTAGAAATCACGTAAAGCTTATATCCACATCAGGCTCCCTTCAGCTGGAAGCTCAATTAAATAGACATTGAGAAGATCCAGTTATGGGTCTTCTGCTATCTTGTTTTGTTTGAGCCTATTTTTTTCATGGACAAGGATTTTTTATATGGGAGGACATACTTCAGTCCACACTTGCAGTCAGAGGTGGTCTAAAAATACTCTGTTTTATCCTTCAACTGGCTCTTTGTCTAGAGAGTGTCCTTAGGGACAGTTCTGCATATGTGGGCTTTTCCAGATGAAGGTTCTATTGCGGAGGGAATGTTCAGTCCGTAATTGATTGTTATAAATCCTAAGCAGAGTTGCACCCTTTCAAGACCATTGCAGTCAGTGGGTTTAGAAAGGTGTAACTCTGCTGAGGATTGTATTGCAAATCTTTTTCTTCAAGCCATTGCATCTGGAATCCAAAAAGTCTGCTGAGCACAATCTACAAGAACCAATATCACTGAAGACACAGGATTTAACTGTACAATTCATTAATGTCAAACAGACGTAGGGACTGCCAACACTGTTTGCTCATTAACCATTGTGTCTCTGTAATATAACTCCTAACTCCATTGCAGGACATTTCCCAGACTCCACACCACCTCATTGGCTGGTGCTGGTAAGGCAGGGAAATGTATCATCATGATGTCAGGACACGGGGTAAGTTGACCTAGAAGTGCTGTGGACCAGGAGAGCAAAATTCACAGATGAGACTACTATTTCCCGTGTTCTTTGTAATGCATAGTTACACCCCATGGAGAGAAAATGAAAAAACAAAATAAGTCAGGACTGCCAATATTGGGGGGGCCCAAAAAAATTCTGAGGGTCCACTCAGTGTTCCCTCTAAGCTAAGTTAGTGTGAGCTAGCTCAGTTTTTTAGCCTTTGGCTCACACATTTTTGTCTTAGCTCAGGAAGGAGGGCTTCAGAGCAAACTAATTTATGCAGCAGCCAGATCACCTGCTCACAACTTTAATGCTGGTAGCTCAGAAAGTAGAATTTTTGCTTACAGGACTCCACAGCTTAGAGGGAACAATGGTCCTGATCATCCAGAAGTCCTATGGTACTGAGTAGGTCATATGAATTGTTTCCTTGGGAGATCTGAATTGGGTCTGGTATGAAGGAAAGACAAAGAGCCACTTTGGGCTGGGGAGCTGTGGTCTCAGCAGCCTTGCAATAGGGTAGTGCCTTATATCAGGCCAAACTGCAACATTAGCAAAGCAATGAAAGGGCCTTAAAGGTCAGCAGTAGGGGATAAGTTTGCCAGCCTCTAGAGCTGCCTGGAGATCTCCCAGAATTAAAACTGCTTTCCGAACTAGGGAAATCAGATCCCCTGGAGAAAACGGCAGCTTTGGAGGCAGACCTGTACATACAGGGGTGCCTACGAGTACTCGGCACCCTCCCCAAGCAGCCATGCCTCCCCCCTTCCCCTTCTCTGTGAAGCGCCCACCTGGCTTGCTGGGGGAGGGGGAGAACATCTCAGCCCACACCTGGCTTGCTGCCAGTTTGAATGTAACACCTGAGCTGCTTCAGGAGGTGCAAGATGAAGTTCCTGTCTTTGCTCTCCTCTTGGATTGTCTGCAAAGACAAGGGGGTATACAAAGGGGATGCGAAGAGAATAGCCTGTTGGCACCAGGGATTAAGGGGCTGCTCAGGGGGTTATTGTCCTGCTGCTGCTGCTGCTAGCTAGCTAGCTAGCTAATAAAACCAGGTTGTACATGTAAAACCTCAAGGGGCTCTCCCAGCTCCTTCAGCAATGCTTGCCAGACATCCTGGATCTTCTGGGGGTAGGCTTTGATTCTGGAGCAATGCACAGTGCTTCAGAGAGACTACAGCTCCCAGACACAAATCCTGGCCTTTCTTTATTATTCTGAACTGCCCCAGGTGCTGCTCCTCCCCCCTCGATTTTACCTGTCAACTCTTACCTAGTCATGTCTCTCCTCCTCTGTATTTCCCTAACAACAACCACCCTGTCATGTAGTCAGCTCCACTGTACTAAACTGCCCCTCCCGGGGGGGGGGGGGGGGGGGCGGGACCCTAACAAAAATATTCAGGATACGAGGCTGTTTGGAGGTCAGCACATCCTTGCTGAGTAGACTTGGCAACCCTCTGGGGAGGGGGAGGGCACTTTGGAAGTAAAACGCAGACACAAGATGCAAAGAGACAAAACTTTTGTACCATGACTGTGGTCCAGCTGCAAAACTGCTTGACTTAATGCTTGAGTCATGTGGCAAACAGTGAGGGCAAGACAAACCAAGCTAAGGCGTGACTCACAAGTAGGTAGCAGTAGATGTACAGGTATATTTGCCTGCTGTGAGCGTGTTTGCTGCAAAGTTCTCGGCATGCCCAGTTCTCTTCCTGTGAAACCAAAAGGACATTTATTACATGAGGGGTACTGAAAACAGTACTTTTAAAAGTAATATTTTGCTTCTTTGGTTCCAATGATTTTTTTAAAAGCAGAGGTTTTTCACAGGCAGCTTTGCCATTAAAAATAAAGTCCCTGTTCATAAGTGGGGCCTGGTAACACACCCAGCATTACAATAACAAAGCAATGGCAGAGATTAATGAAAGCATTTGGATGGGGGAATTTTCAGCTTCCAAAAAACAGTGAAAAAGAGCTCTGGGGTCACAGGGCCTTCTGAACAAACACAGGCTGGCCTCTTTTCTAGCATTTTGGGGCAACAAGTGGCTTGCTGAATTCCACTCTTGACTCAAGGGATAAGGGGGGGGAAAGCCCTTCTGTCAAGTGTGCAGACAGCCTGCCAACCTCCCTTCCTGCTTCTGATCACAGGGAATGTGATACTTAGGTAGCAGGATAATGGTTGCAATGCCAGCCTTGTCTTTTCAAAAGATGAGCAAACAAATGCCTGAGTTTTATTTTTGGTATCAGACATTCATGCAGACAGAAGTTGGGACTTAGTGACTGTAGTCTTAGGATGAAACCAGATCTGAAGCCGGCAGATCTGTGAACAGTTCTCTAACATGCTCAAGAGCAGCAGCGGGAGTCCCCCAGTATGGGTCAAGGCCATGGCCTGTAGGGAACAGGATATACTTCCGCAGCATCACCTCCCCAACCTTGAACAGTTGTTTGTAGATGCAAGTTGTCTTCCTGGGGGAAATGAAGAGGCAGCCACTATGTGTTCCCATCAAGATGAGCAGCAGCTCAGGATGGAACAGTTGCAGCTGGGGAAATGGTGCTGATGCTCCCTAGGTTTGCAGAGACTGACCTAAGAAGGGAAGGAAAACAGGTAGGCTGAAATGAAGGTTCTACATGGATTTTTTAAAGGATAGATTTGTGATGCACAGGGAATCTGTGCAGATTTCGTGCAAAGGCTATGTGGAGTTTTCACGCTGGAACTGATTCTCAGTGGGCACTCTTCCCTTGCAGTTCAAATCAGCTAGAAGGCCTGCGGCTTTGCTCAGCCTCAGCCACTTTTTCTGGGACTTCACTATGCATTGCCACTTTCTTTGAAAGCCATCATTTTAATGGCTAAAAATGGCCACAGAGATTCTTAGAATGCTGAAAACAGCAGCCACAGTATTGTGCTTGCACAATGCCACTTGGTGATGTAGGTAAAACTGAAAGCTACTTGGCAGAAGGCAATACAAATTTGTCTGCCTTGTAATACAGAGAACTGAAATGTCATTTATTTGACTGGTTTAAAGTTATCTGAAGGAGTGAGCAGTGACTTATGAAACATCATACCCTACCACAAATGTTGTTAGTCTTTAAGGTGCTACTGGACTCTTACTCTTTTCTTCTGGTTTAAAATTGGTTCACAGTGTAAAATGAGGTTGTGGACATGCACAGAAAGAGCTGATAGTCTAATTTAGTCCTGGTCATGGGCAGGTCACACTGGAGGGACCAAACAGTAATTTTAAGGTTTCATGGAACTGGGAGCAAGGTCTGGAGTCCTAGGGGGGAAAGAAGCTGCATAAACTCTTGTTTCTCTAATGAAATTCTGGGAACTTCTCAGTTCAATAGCCAGTGGTTTATCCAAGGATCTTTTACATATTCCTCAATTACCCTTCACTTCTGGTTTTCTTCCTCTTCTTAGCTATAGAGAGCCACAGATCTTCAGGTGTCCTATTACATAGCCCCCTATTTTCTGAAGTGAGATTGATGACTTCCAAAGAGAAGACTTTCCTGTTGTGGTGCCTTGGCTATTGAATTCTGTCCCTACAGAAATGTGAGAGTTTCATTGGCTGTGGTGATGACTTGCCTGTAGTGATGCCACATAACCAGATCACATTGGCTACATGATACAATGCAGTCACCATGTGCACAACATCATTCTGATTCGCTGAGAAGATTATGACATGAAGAAATCTTTAAAAATGAAAAAATAGGGCTGAATCAGTAGCAAATCACTGAGTCAGTGGCTGTGAACAAGTACGAGAAAAAGCTGTAAAAGACTGGAAAACAGAGGTTTTCATGGAACCTTTCACAGCCATTCTTCAATGTTCACATCGAAAAAATCAAGCCTCATGGAAATTTTAGTATGGGGGGGGACTTCTTTAAGCCACCATTAATCTAAGGAGCTTGGTACTCTGTAGGCGGCTCTTTTTCCTCATGTTATTCTCACAGCAACCCTGCAAGTTAGGCGTAGAGCAACTGACTGTCACAAGGTCACCCAATGAAATGTATTACTGAGTTGAGTACCGAATTCAGGCATCCCCTGACAGAGGCTGACATTCTTAATCATTAGACCTCAGAGGCTCTTGCCAGTGACATTTCTATCAACACAATGAATCTTCTCCAAGTTAAGATTCTTTTGAATCTTCTCCAAGCTAATTTTCAAGAAGGTACAGCATCAACCTCTTCTAGAAGACAGGCTTTAACTAAGTCTTTTCACCCCAATTTGGACAGGGTTATAGCCAGACTATGCAATAGCTGCCAGAATGAGAAGCCCATTTTGGCTAATGCTAAAACTGATCAAATTGGCAAAAGGATATTTGTAACCCCAGATTCTAAAAATGACATTTTGCTTAACTACCATGAATGGAACAGAAGAGTTCTGTTGATGATTACATATATTTGGAAGCAGCTGTGCAGTGTCATGGTTTCCAAATTTAAAGCAAAATGTGATTTGTCTGTCTAGTGGCTGAAATAGCTACATCTTAACCAGTGAGCTGGATTAGACAGTTAGAATAGACAGGATTATGCTAGGCCTTCTGTCTAATGTAGTTCCTGCTTCCCATTGGAGGTCACCACTTTCAGATTATCATCCAAAAAGGTCAAGCCATCAGTCTTGCTTTGGCAAAGTGTTATTTTATAATCCGATTAGTGGGGAAAATAGTGAGTGATAACTTGAGATGATGTTACATGATATGATCAGAATAATTACAGTATTTTCAGGAATTGCTTCCAGCTCAAAAATGTGCTTGACTTTGATTAATAAAATAGATAACAATAGTCCCCAGGATGTATGGTTCCCAGTTATAGACAAATTAGACTATAACAAAACAGACTTAAAAAGCTTAAATGGAGCTAAATTTAGACTTCTTACTTATGACTAAACTTTAATATGTGTAATTTAATAGACCATACTGCTCCTTGAGAATATGATGCCTTTCATAATCTGATAGATATCCTATATGTTCTAGACAGTCGAGATTGTTAGTGGCTACCAAGTGCTCAGAGGTTGTGTTCAGTTAACGACTGAATTGCTATGATGCTGCCTTATAGTATACTTTTTAAAGTAGTTTCTGTATTTTGCATTAAAATAAGGTATTAATAAAAAAATAGATAACAATGTCCAATATCAGGGGCTGCAGTTCAGTAATGTAGTGTGTGTTCCTGTTATACAGTATGATCATAACTGCTATAATCATGATAGGCAGTTTTCTATGTTGCCCTCTATTTGGAAATATGCATATGTTTGACTAATATATATTTATTTATTTAGATGTTTATACCCTGTTGTTCTCTCCAGTGGGGATTCAAAGCAGTTCTCCTTGTTCTCTTCTCCTCTGTTTTATCCTTACAACCACTCTGTGATGTAGGTTAAGCTAAAAAAGAGTGACTGGCCCAAGGTCACCCAGCAAGATTCTGCAGCAGAGTAGGAATTCAAACCTGGGTCTCTTCGATCAATTTCAGCTTCTGCTTGGCATCAGGGGTCTTCATAGCATCTCTAATAAATTAGCACTTCACCTAAATTATACTGTGTTATAAGCAGTGAGTGGGAAAATTGTCAGAAACACCTTATCAACGTTTTAAAAAACCAAAACTGTTGCCTCAAATGGACCAAACAAACAAGCATATGGGTGAGTCAATGCTAGGTACATCAGACAAATCAGTTGCATTCTCCATTTTCAAAATGCTGATCTTTCAGTCTGACCTGGTTTAAAATTCCTTCTAGACACTAGATGTGACAAGGGAAATAGGAAAGCAAAGGCAATTCCATTGAGGCTTTCGACAGAAAATATTGTTTCTTCTTTATTACAAGTCAGCCAGCCTCATCAAACAGCCCAGGTTTTTCTCTTTCCATTATTGTCACTTTAGGAAAAATACGACGAGAAGAAGCATTCCTGTGTGAATCTAGGAACTATGAAGTCCAAAGTTAAGCCTCAGTGCACAGTTACTGTCATAATTCTTTAGTTCAGGTCTGAAATGAGAGACCATTCATTGAGAAGAGGTTTTTTTTTAAAAGTACACAATAAAAATATAAATAGTGAAACAGCAGCTCCCATCATTGGTTGAACAAGGGACCACATAACTATGTTTATGTTTCTGGTGGGTTTTGTTCTGCAGTCAGCAATAAGCATAGACTATCCCAGTTTATTGGTTAGCTCATTAGCCGTAACAGACCCTCTAAGTTCACAGGCAATATTCTTATGAATATCAGATGCTGGGGAAAACATAAGGAGGAAATTATTGTCTCTATGCCCTGCATTTGGATTTTCCAGAGACATTTGGCTCATTGCTGTTGAAAACAGGATGCTGGACTATTTGGAATTTTATGCAAATTCGAGGAGGGGGGACCAATTTCATAGCAGAAAGCATCCTGATGTGGCTTTGGTAACATCAGACCAAGTCAACAGTCTACCATTTATTGTGCTTTTAACTCACATTTTCCTATTTTCCCATTACCTATGGATTTGTGACTTTCATTGTATCCCTCATTTCTAATGCAATATTGACCATGTGCTAGAGAAAAATATTTAGGAAAAGTATTTAAAGTGGTTGTTTCAGAGGATTTTATTTATCTGTCCAACTCCTCATTTAGGCAAAGAGAAGGAAATGATGATGTGGTGAACACTTCCCAAAATGTTGACATCTTTTCTAGCTCTGTCTCAAGGGCAGGGACACTGTTCATAGAAATGCATAGGTTACTATTTACAGTCTTGTGGAGTCAGTTAAACCTGATACAGCAAGGCTAAATTTGGAGCATTTGAAAATATAAACCAGAACAACAGCCAAGAGGAGGGGGTCCCCTTGACCCCAAGTACTGAGAAGGCATTTGACATGTGGTAGCTAGCTTGCCCTATATAAAATTACATAGGAATAACTTTTGAACAGGTGACTGAAGGCAAGATGAATTTCACTGAGAAAATATTAGATCATTATACCTCACTCCTGGCATGTTGGGGGAGGGTGAACTGCTTTAAGATGAAATCGTAATATTCTGAAATGGCTGAAAAACTTTCCAAACGAGTATGGGGAACAATGATTAAGTCTGTCTTTAGAGGACAGGATTAAAAACCATAGGTTTAACTTTAGGATAATAGTTCTAAGTCAAATGGTGGGGAAATTCAAAACAACGTTGAAACAATGGAGGAAACCTATGGAGTAATAGCGGTCCATTATGCACACATGTCTCACTGCAGATTTTCAAAGCACTTAAGTCTTTAATCTTGACTTTGGATTCTGTGCCTGCCTTATGCACCATTCTTTTTCTTTTGGTGTATTTATTCTGCAGCTACAAAAAAACCCCACTTTTCTAAACCAGGGTGAAATATCACTTGACATGTAGGGTGTGGCATCCAAAGTTTTTTGTTTTTTTTTAATGCAATTGCCCTATCGCAGCTGCGCAGTAGCATCTAGCAAGCACCTTCCATTTAAATCCTTGTGGTTTAGGTTTTTTGCAGGCATTTTAGTGTTTGTTCCTTGAATGAAAGGAAACAGAAAGGAATGCAGGCAAAGGGGGAAACCCCACTGTTGAAACTGACCAGACTTCTTCTGAAACTGACAAGCAGCTGCTAAGCCCTGTTTTTCATATTGAGGAGCACTAGGGGATTCTCTGCTGTGTTATCAGTCACACTAGGGGATTCTCTGCTGTGTTATCAGTCAGACTAGGGGATTCTCTGCTGTGTTATCAGTCACTGTGGAAAATTAGTGTCACATGATCTCATAATATGGGGAAACATGTTGAATGTACAGAATCTACAGAAGAACCTACTGACACTAGTGTCGTTGGCAACATGTGTGTGTGCACGTCCCTGTGCAAAGTTGGCTAGAACTCCACCAAGCTTTGCACAGGGCTACAATTTGTATGGGGGAGGAGTCCTCTGGCAGAAGCTCTAGAGAGTTTTTATAGTCTTGTGCCACTAAATTGAAAAAATTGGGATATTTTCGTTGATGCCCTAGTGCAGCTGCATAGTAATACTAATTTCCTGCCCTTCCTTGTATATTTGCATGGTTTTCTCTGTGTGATTCTCTAATTTGATCCTGCACACTGATCGTGATCTTGGCAGTGTTTTAAAGTCTGTCCTGTGCGGATTGCATTCTGCCTCCAAATGGATCAATCCCAAGTGATTCTTAAGTCTGGTGGTTCACAAAAGGTCCATGTAGCACAGCCACCATTTTAATGTTAGACTTCTGGAGACTGCCAAAATGGTCCCCCCACACACACACTTTGTTCACTAAAGCATTAAAGGGGAAAATGTTTTCAAAGCCATAGTTATCCCATCCCAGTCTCTCTCTATTTCTCTCTCTCTACATCTCATTCCAATTTCATTCCTGCTGATAATCCCCCTTTACTTTGTTTGTATGCAGCACTGGGGGGACGCTGTTTGCCTCCTCTCTGAACCCCCTTTCAAGTCAATACCAGCAAGGAACTAAACCTTGTGCAGCTTCTTTTAAACTTTCCCCCATCGTTTTTTTTGTTGTTGTTCAACAATCTCAGACTATTGATAGTCTCATATCACTAGACTCATGCTACTTTTTTTTAATTAAATATGAGGGGAAACAAGAGCTTGTACACCAATGAAGAGGGGAGGATGGAGGAAGGTGCAGAATGGGTAGAACAACCTCAATGTAATTGGGAAGTGACCTTTGGGGGCGGCAAAAGGTCGAAGAGAAATCCAAGATAATCTGTATGCTTTTGAATTACCTTTGGCTTGGAAGTGAAACAAGGGAAAAATTGGCACAAAAACACTCTCAGAAAACCCAGAGAAACAGTGACCAGAAAGCGAACTGAGCGCTGAAGGGAGGAAAATCAATGCAGAACAACAAAGAAAACCTGATGGATATTGTTCTGTTTGTTTAGAATATGAAGCAGTAATAGCTTGAAAAGGGCTCTGGTATCCTAAAGCTTCAATTCCTATTGGCTGATTAATAAAGACTCCCATTGGTCCTGAAGCCAATCTAGATACCCAATCACTGAGCCCTGCTTGGGTCCAATAGTATTGCTTGTATATAGTTACATTGTTGAAAGTTATGTGTTGGAACAGTATAAATGAAAGTGCTGCTCTCATAGAGCTGTCTTTTGAGCTGAACAATGTCACTGAACAAAACCTGTTTGTTTGAATTCATTGCCTCCTGCTCAATACTTAAAAGATATGCATGGTGAAAGTGAAGGGAAACACCTGTGCATAATAGGCCATACTTTCTTGAAGCATTTCAGAAACTGGTTGTATAGACATGGTTAGAAATGCTTTAGGAGCAGAAACCTTATGGCAGAGCACTGGACTAAATGATATATGATATGTTTTCCAGTTTGTGTGGGTTTGGTTTATTAAAAAAATAAGGAGATCTAGCTCTTTTGTCTATTGACATTAAATACTACCATATTTTGGTTCATAAAGAGTCTTTGATAAGCAGGTGAAAGGCCTTTGCTGCACATCAAAATTCCTGATTCTATCTTTCATCAAAAAACATGCCAAAATGCCAGCAACTACAATGGTGCTTTAATTGCCCATATTATAAAGAGAAGCCTGGAATAATTGAACTGTAAACATGACCAAACCAGTATACTCAGCTTGTTCCCCAACACCAGTGGGAAAGCAGGTTTATATTTCCCAATTCCCTCCATCCTCACTGCAATTCCTACTGCACATCCAGCACTCATACTGGGAATTCCTTGATCCCTGTGGAAAATGGGGGGGCCTGGGGTCTGCAGGGAGAGGTGAGAGATCAAAAAAATCTATTTTGTGAGCAGATCTTTATTTGTGGTAGTCAGTGGTTCAGCCCATTGAATGATTCCCACTATATAAAAGGTGGAAACAGACAGTATGATGATTTAACCTGCAGCTAGAATTCCGGGGGGAGGGGTGATCATACATTTGCCAGAGAATAAATTATATAAATGAGCCATTCTTTGAAAGTTTTCCACATTTATCAATTCATAGAAAATTGATCTGTAGAAACAATGTAATATGAACAGTTGACAACATTCCTTTAACTAAAATATTTCTGATGCTTAAAAATAAAATGCTTAAAATATGCCTTAAGAGGCTATAATAAAAAATAAAATAGAAAGAACCAAGAATTATTTACTTCCATGATTGTTGAAGGGAGGGAGGTGCAATGACTCCAGTTCAAAAGATGGCTTTCATGTGCACACCTGTTGCAAATGGATGAACAACTGGACATTCATCTATCTCCAATGAACCTGTCAAATATGGCTTTAGATCCAGATGAATCCCTGGATTGGTGATCCCTGGCCCCAAAGACATCCAGCCGTTCTCAGCCAGGGCCAAGGCCTTCTCAGTCCTGGCCCCAACCTGGTGGAACTCTCTGCCAAATACCATCAGGGCCCTGCGGGACCTTATGCAATTCCACAGGGCCTGTAAGGCAGAGATGTCCTGCCAGGCTTTTGGTTGAGGACAGCGATGGTTTCCATCCTGGCTGGCACCCCCTTCCTACTCCTCCTACTCTCCATCAGACTGCTTTACTCCTCCCCCCCATACCCACGAGGTGGTCACAGTCCAGAACTGGGAAGAAATTGTACTTTCTGCCACTTGATCTTTTTTTATTGCTGTATTAGTATTATTTATGTGTCTATTTTATGGTTTTAATGTTTTATTATATGTTGTATATCACCCAGAGCCCTGCAATAGCAGGGATTGGGTGATTTATAAATGTAATAAATAAATAACATAATCCTAAATAGAATTACATCCTTCTATCTCCATTGCAGAAAACTCTGATCAGGATTGGATTGTAAGTCATTGTGTACAGATGGTTGTGCACTGATTTTTCTGCTTGACTTTGGGGGTTTTCATTGCAGTAATGCACTGTATTTTATATGGTATTTTATATTTGTTTAATTTATTATGAATCTGCATGTAATCCTGTACTGTATCATCTACAGAATAAATAAAATAAAATGTAAATGACTGATGTTGGAATAGAATCCTTGGGGGTAAAGAAAATGAATCTCTTGCAAGGGAATCTCTTCCTTTCTTCACTTCAAAGTCATGGAAAGCAAATTACATGCAAATATGTTCAGCATTACACAGTGTGGGACATTTGCCCAACAATCAGCTTTCCTAATAAGACAGAACTGCATTCCATTCCCTATAATGGAATCTTAAAGCAAGCCCTATCCAAAGAGCATGGGAGGGCAGTGTGTTTTCCTAAATGCCTGAATTACTGTTCTATGATGTCAACCAAACTTTTCAAATAAATTTCCCAACAGTATTTGGCAGCTCAGGAAAAGGAACACTTGAAGGTTGTGCCCTCAGGGGAAAACGTATTTGAAAAAGCATGATCCACCTCCAAGGGAGTAAAGGCTGCTTTGATGTGTTCCTAGGGATTTTAGTACAATTGTGGGCATATGTAGATCCTGGGACTTGGTTATATCCTAGTGGTTTATTTGTCCCTCTTCAAAATCACCAGATACATTCACTTTAAGAACTGCTTTTGCCCAGTGCATAGAGTCAATTGTTCAACACCAGCAAAACCTGTGAGCACAGAGAAAGTGCACAGTATCCCAGGACTGGTCTAAATCTCTGCACCCTCTTCTTAATGTCAAACAAGACTAATGTGATATTATTATGCTTTGTGCCTTCCTGTCATATCATTGGCTGGTGGGGACAGAAGATGGGGGAAAGTATAAGCTGATGTCAGGCCCTGCATGGTGCTAGATGTTATAAGAAGGAAAAGAGATATCTCTTGTGGCCCTTGGGAACTTAAGACTCTCTCTCTCTCTCTCTCTCTCTCTCTCTCTCTCTCTCTCTCTCAACAAAACTTCAAAGGCTATGTGCAAAAACAGAACTGTGCTCTTGAGGTTTTCTCTATTGTGACATACAAGCAAAATCAACTATCCAATTTGGGTGTAAATGAACAATTCACTCTGTTTGCAAAAACCATTTGAGCCTCCTTTGTTTCCTTCAGAAGCAAAATGTAAAGAAGATGAAAATTAACACACCAGAGAAGAGATTTTATTTTCTGCACACCGGATACTAATGCATCTTAAACCACATAGTATGGTAAACCATCTCAAGTGAATTTGCATTTGTGGCTCAGCTTGCCTGAAATCCAGGCATATAACATAAGGATTGAGTATAAATTGGGAAATTTTTTATTCCAAGCGCACTTCATCCACAAACTTACTAGGTTTGTCAAGCTACTCTTCAGCCCTACCCACATCTGTAAATAAAAAAATAATACTATCATGGGTTGTTGTAAGAATCCGTGAGAGAATGGATATGAATGTGTTTCAAATGTTTGATATAAATGTGATGTTGATGCTGAAGTAACTGATTTGAGGACCTTGAAGGAGTGATCCATATGGAACTTGTGGCTTTTCTTGATGTAGGTAACATCTATTGAGTATAACTGGGAGAATCTCAACAGCTACGTCAACAATGTGCTCAAGCATGACAACAACTTGTTTTTCATGAGGCTTCATTCAGTGGTAGCTGTGCAATGTTTATTGCCATGAATGATTTTGGTAGCTGGCTTTATTGTTTGTCCATGCTTCCCACACAGCTCTAGGTTATTTTAAAAGTTGCTGGGAAGGTTAAAGGAAACAGGAGATGAGGTGTCTGGCAAAGAAGTGAGTGGATGTCAGTATCATAACTGCTTAGTATATTTCACCTTTTTTCATTGGATAGGCCTGAGTGGCTAATGAAAATAGGTGGTGAGCAGTTAACAGCCCTGACCCCATGTGGCTCATAAACAACATTCCATCTTTAGAGAAGAAAAATACTTTCGCCTGATCAGTGTGGCCTCTGTACGTGTGCAGTGGAGTCTCGTTTGCTGATGCAAGAAAAATGAGTCTAGAGCACATTGCAGCTGATGATGAATGGATTTTGCATTTGAAGATAAATCCTGTAGTGGGCTAATGGAATCCACAGTATGATGGTCTGTTCTGATAAGTAATCTCTGTATTACAAACTGATGAGCAAATTTGCCATCTGTCAGGAATTCTCATGGTACTGGGTGTTTCCCACGGTCTGCAATCATAAATCTGTGCTAGAATCTCATCTTGCCTTTTAACTGGAGTCATCAGTGCTTGTGGTTTTACACACAGGATTTCAAAGGAGATATATATATATGGAAACTATGGTATGCGCTCCTAATACATCAGAGCTAAGCTGCAGCTGAACAGAGAAATGTGCTTCTGATCACGGACATCTGCAGAAGTAATTGGGGGATGGCAAGGTCACTCAGAGATCACTCTTAGACTAGTTGGAAATATGTATGTGTCAAGGTGCATTAAAATCAGTAAATGTGGGGCTGCAGGGGCAAGCACCTGTCTCCCTGCAGACATCCATGTTTCTGACAATCAGCTGCTAACAGGTCAGTCGTTTTTGTATCATTTAAATACTCCATCCTTCCTTAAAAGATCTAAGTGGTGTCCATAAGGGCTATTCCATTTTGTTCTCACAACTCTGTGTAATGTTAGATGGACTGTAACTACAGTGAGCGTCCTTACTGAGTGCAAATTTTAAAGTAGGTCTTCATGGTCTACCCATTGTACCACCCTCCTCTTATGCTTTCAGTTAACCCTTTTCTAAATCAACAACATCAACTGTGCTTATCAATGGATGAAGAAAAATCTATACTTTGCCTCATGAACCAATCAAGATTCAGTGTTTTTTAATAGCTAGGAAGAAGCTCACCCTTGGCAGAAATAGTAGGGAGGTTTTTCTGATAGCTTGAAAAAATTGGCTTTATATATAAAAAATAAAATCCTGTGCTTATTTTTATAGAGTGGTTAGAGTGTCAGATTAGATGCCCAAGATTCAAATCTTCTCTCTGTCATAAGGTTCATTGAGTGACCCTGGGCCTCTCCCTCTCTCTCTCTCTCTCTCTCTCTCTCTCTCAACCTAACCCTTCTTACAGGAGAGCAGAGTCAAGTGTGCTGCCCTGATCACCTTGGAGGGTAGGATAAAAATGCAATACATCAGTTGAGAAATGTTTGAAGTTTCTGCTCACCTCTAGGCCTTGTAAAGGAAAAACAGTTTAAGATGGCTGTATCCTGCCCATTTTGGCACAGGATTAAAAAGCATTTCCTGCAGGCTTCTCAAAGATGAAAGTGTGTGTGTGCACAGTATACTAGATATGCTTTTTAATTAAACTAGGAGGGAACAAGCTAGGTAAATCCACGCTTACAGCAAAAGTGGGCAATAGTAACCTGTAGTTGTTGCAAACCTCAATAAGAACAGAACCACACAAGTACCTACAGAAATATGGCAAGAAGTAAGGTGAAATTGAAAGTAATGGGCAGAGGAATCCTGTGTTACATCTGTGCTGTGGCAGCTGGCTGCCATGTAACTATGGCACCCCAGTCCATTCCCTTTGGGGATAAGTTACGTGGAAGCCAGCATACAAATTCAGTGGGTTTGCAGAGTTATCTAAGCATAACTGGGGTAATGTCCATAGCAACCATGTCAATGTTGTCAGTGGGGGCACTGCGCAGAGGTGGTGACACTGTGATGGACAGGGCAGCTAGAATCAATCAAGGATCATGTGGCATGGAGGAGGAGTCCAGCATCCATCACAGGCAGGGGACAGAGGGGGTGGGCCACAGGAGTTTTGCGTGATGTCAGCAATGCACACCCTTAAAGGAACCAACTCCCATCAGCAGTCCTGGGCACCTGACAGTGGAAAGGAGGTTCAAGCTATCTGGCCCATGGGCATCCACAGCTGTTTCAATGCACACACAGAGCACAGGGTCCCCAAAGGGCAGAAGGGGAAGGGGGTTGTCATTGCTACCCTATGTATTTGCAGATGTCCTCCGCTCACTGGTGGGCACACTTCACAGCAGCCTAACCACACTGCCGAGGGCACCCACTGCCGAGGGCACCCCTGCACCCCCCCAGCCACCCCTGCTAGTAGCAGAGCAAGATAGGAGACCACTGGGGTGGGCTCAGATGTGGGGGCATGCGCTTAAATCCCCCAATTGCCTCCTCAGTGTAGCAGAAGTGGGTGGGACTGGAATGTATGTCATTCCAATCTGGGCTGTCATCTCACTCCCAGAGCAATCTGTGCCCAGAGACTGTCAATCGAAATCCATTCTGTATTCATCATTACTGTTGTGTGGAGTAATGTATTGCAATGGCGGGGATAGAAGTCACTTGTTATTTCTGACTGCCAATATGGACAGTGGGCATTCCACCTTCTCCCATTGTTTCCAATGGGCAGTCCAGTCAGTTTCTTTAATGCATCCCCCCTTGTTGCACTTCTGGCTGTCCCCAGTGTCCCTTGTGACATCAGTAGCCCCTCCAGGTACCTGCCAGCTACTGCGAACCTTTCCATGCCCCAGGAGAAAGCATCCCTTCCCTGTGGTAGGACTCTAGCTGCTGCCATTTGGTTGCCACCCCAGAGCCCCAGCAAAGGCTCCAGCTCCCTTGGTACAGAATCCAGGATCTGACTCAGGTGCCCACCTCCCCTATCAGCGCCCATCCTACCCCACTCCAAAGACATTGAGTCTGGGCACTAGATTGGCTCCCTGCAACCCTTGACTCTGGGGACCTTCCCAGATGTCTTCCCCCTGGATGATAGAAGCACCCCCCCCCTTCCTAGAGCAGACACACAGTTATGAACTTCATTCATTCACTAGTCATTGCTCACCTTTCTCACCTAAGGGGACCCCAAGTGGCTTACATCATTCCCCTCTCCTCTGTTTTATGCTCACAACAACCCTGTGCGGTTGGTTAGGCTGAGAGTGTGCCACTGGCCCAAGGCCACCCACCTAGCTTCCATGGCACAAGGGGGGATTGGGATCTGAGTCTCCCAGACCCTAGCCTCACACTCTAACCTCCACACCAAGCTGGGTCATTCACCCAGACCACCACCCTCTGGCTCCTCCCCCCTTCACACTGCAGCCTGCGGGGAGGGGACACCTGGTGTTAGGTCAGCCTTGGAGGTGTTGCTGGGTCCCTGCTATATTTGGCAGATGACTATGATCAGTGGCTGCACAATCATCCACAGCCACCCAAGAGTCCTCCCTCTTAGACATGTCATTGGGCAGCCCTCAGGGGGAATCACAGATGGGGTGGGGCGGGGGTAGGGCAGGAAGTGGAAGGGAGCTCCTGTCATTCAGTCAGGACCAAACAGACAAAGGCATGGCCCTTTAAATCCGGGAGCCCTCCCAGATTTAAAGGGTCCGCTTCTTTTAAGTTCGGGTTGGGATGGTTATACATCCCAACCCCCACCGGCCGCGGCGGATGGCCACGGCAGCGGAGAAGGAGGCTGGCGGTGGCAGAGGAAGTGGGTGGCAGCGGCAGAAGAGGAGGTGGGCAGCGGTGGCGGAGGAGGAGGCGGTCATTGTTGACGGAGGAGGAGGCAGCGGGAGGTGGTGGCGGCCGGGAAGGAACCCTTCCCCGAGCCCCGCCGGCCACCTGGTAAGTTCAGCAAGTTCCCCCCCCTTTTTGCACTTGGGTGCTTGAGTGCCCAAGCGACCAAGTGCAAAAGGGGGGGGAAACGGGGGGGGGCATCTGGACAGCCCTCTCTCGCAATCATTGCAAGAGAGGGCTGTCCAGATAGCTCAATTGCAGGTTCCTCGCATGACCACCGGGAAAATACTCGATTTTCCCGGGGTCGGAAAACGCAGGAGGAACTCGCATTTGAGCCTGCTTCGGCGCGGGACTTGCCACGGCCGTCGTGGATGGTCCCTTTAAATGCAGGAGGAAACAGCACTTCCTCCCACATTAAAGGGCCGTGTGGCCACAGCCAAAGACACAGTTGTGGCACAACATGGACTTTATTGAACTGCAAATCATGGCGAGGCCTGAGAACCCCATTTGCTATCTCCCTGGGGCCATGGGGGGGGGGGGGACTGAGGATCCCTGTCATGGCATGCATCTAAGTGGGCTGGAGTTGCAGCTGGAACTTGGAAGGGCTGGCTGGGTGGGGCAGCAGACTGAACAGAGTGTGTGGGGAGAGGTGGGGCTCGCCACATCCAGAGGTCTCCCTGTTGAATCTTCCCCTGCAGGAAAGCAAACCAGAGATTTGTCCAACCATGGCAACCAGGCATGCGTGCCATGCTAGCCTCAGCTATGGATGGGTTGCCCTGACAGGGTCTGCAAAAGCACACTCATGCGGGGGGGCTTTATCATGAACCACCTCCCTTGAGGCACATGATGGTACCACCTGAATGACACTCACCTGTCCTGTGTTGAAGTGCTCAGGGACTGCTTGCTATCCATCCATAGCAGCCACTGCAGCTGCTGCTCAAGTCTCTGATCCTGCAAAGAGATGAGTCAAAGGGTCACCTGGCAAGCTGGTCTGCCACACAGACTGGAGCAGCTGCCAGACCCCCCTCAAAAAAACTACAGACGAGCCCTCTCCTCTACCAAGGGGGGAGGATGGATAAATTATTGAGCTTACAGCCCAATGTTTGGCTGAAAACATCCCCCCCCCCCCCCCGCGAATCCTCCCAGGAAACTTTCCTGGGGTCTTTTCCCATGGCACGTCAGGGGGCATGGTGCTGAGAGGCCATGGCTTGTGCTGCCTCTGCACAAACTCAGTGCTGGGCTTGAGTGCAGGAGCCACCATTACGGCACCCAGCCTCGAGTGAGGGAAATGGGGGAACAGGTTTGGGATCCTTGCCCTTGCTTACCTGTCAGTGCGTGGTTGGGTTGAACCTCCAAAGGTGGGTTGAGCCTCCAAAGGTGGGGTACCTGTTAGGGTTCTGAAATGGGAAAGGTTAGCAACGAAGTATGGGCTTTGCTCTCCTCTTTGGGTGTCAGTGCTAAGTGTTCGCTGTTTCATGTAAAGGATCTTCTCTGTGCTTTTCCCATCATCAAAGTGCCTCACTGCTTGCTTGAAGTCCACACAGCGGGGAGCTCTGCAACAGAGTCCCATGCCACATACCCTAACTACTGAGTTGTAAGATGTCCTGGCTGGGGATTTATAGGGTGGAGGGGGCCATAACTGGGCCGAGGAGGGGGCCTAGACACCTCTGGAGTGGGAGGTAATTGGTCAAGCCTGTAGTAGGCATCCTGAGCTCCTCCAGGCCCAGTAGGCATGGCCAGGGCACTTGATTTTTCAGTTCAATTGGTTCCTACAGGCTGTGCTGTGTTTTTTGTTGGCGTAACTTTCCACCTCTGGCAGAGGGTGTTCCTAGCTGAAAGTGCTCAGGGAGCCAACTAACTCTGGCCATGCCCGCAAAACCACCCACAACCATGCTGACACAGGTTCCTACACGATAGTGGCAGCTACGAGTGGCTGCTGTGGCCCTCCAGCGGTACCCGAGAGCCACAGAGAGCCACTGGGGGCCTTCACCATCATAACTGGCACTTACACAAGCTTATCTTGGATATATGCCAGAGTATGGGTCAGTACACTTTCAGGGCCCCCCACCCCCACCCATCCCCAGGATTACGCTGTTAGAGGTCTTTCTTTTATGGTGGAGGCAGGGATGAGCTATTTATGCATAAAGACTTTTGAGATTCCAACTAAGGAAATATGCTTTGCTCACAAGCAATGTATTGTGTTAACCCAGCTTTTAAAATTGTACAGCACCTAGCACAACATCAAGTACTTCATAAATAATCACTAAGCAGACTATTCACACATGGGGCCTCAACAAGCTTTATTTTCAACCATTTGCTTCAGGGATTTGGCAAAATATTTATAAGAGAGCATAGGCGTCAACTTCAGAAGGACTGGGGAGCTGGAGCCCCCCAAACTTTTCCAGGATATCCTGAGCCTCCCCTGGAGACAATGGCCTGTAATGTCCCTGGCCCAGCCCCAGCCCCTCCCCCTGGGAAACTGGAAAGTCTACGCCCTTGTAAGAGAGTATTATTCATATAACCACTTTGACATTGTCATCTGCACCCCGGGATGCAGTGTGCAAGCTTACTTTGGTTACACTTCATTTTTAGGTTGAGGGCCAATGTGGTGTAGTGGTTATGGTGTTGAACTAGGACCTGGGAGACCCAGGTTCAAATTCCCACTCTGCCGTGTGAAGCTTGCTGGGTGATCTGAGCCAGTCACATTGAGTTCACATTGGGAAGAAAAGCAGGGTATAAATAAATATGGGATTGTGTATAGGATTCAAACCTTCCCTGGATATTCTCGCAGTTTAAAATGTTTATATAGATCTCTCAGCCTCAGTTCACCATTTGATTATTTATTTCCCATTTTAGAACATTCGATAGCTTGCTGCAACATCATTACAAAGTATTTCACAAATAAAAATTGCTTGCATTTTCCACAGCATAGACACTATTGCTTCAATGGTAGAGTCTCAAAATGTTATCAGAGCTCCAACTAGTCACTATTGAGTAGTCAATTGCTACAGAACAGAGATTTAGAAAGTTATTGGAGAAGTCCAGCAAGTCCAGAAGTCAATTTCAGTGCTCAGACTTTGTCTACTATGGTTGACTAGTGCCAGCTGGAAGGGGCTGACAATTCATATACTGAAAATTATTAATCCTTGCTTAAAGGTGTATGGGGTAGTGCCATCCACTCCAAAGGTGGTAGCTGTTAAACCCCTCCTCAAAACATCTTTAGATCCTTAAAGGACAGCTGTCAGCCACTAGCTAATATTCCCTTCTTGGTCCAAGTGCTTGAATGAATGATCGCCACTTCCAGACTTTCTTGGAAGAAACAGATTGTTCAGACATATGCTAGTTTGGCCTCATGCCTGGAATTGGGAACAATTCACCCTAATGGATTACCTGTTCTGGGAGAACAACACCAGAAATATCTCCCTTTTGACTCTCCTGGATTTCACTGCCACTTCAGTACTCCCGACCATTTTCTTCTGGGCTGTCTAGCAGACATGGGGATCAGTGCTCTTAGTAGTTCCTCTCCTGTCAACAGTACCAGAACAATTATACTAGGGAACAGCTGCTTGAACCCATGGCACTTGGGCTATATATGCGGTGGCTCAGAATGCTGCAACTTAGTTATTATCAGAAGCTAAATAAATAAACAGGGGAAACATGGCATATTACTCCGGTTCTGCAGTCGCTGACTGCCCATCAGTTACCAGGTACAATTTGGTATTAGCTATCACATACAAAGCTTTTCATGGACTTGAACCCTTATATCTGCAGGATCGCCTCAGCCCCATGGTCCAGCTTGATAACTTTGGTCATCTGAGCAGGGTCTTCTGCAGGTGCCACCCTGCAAATGGACAAGATCAACAAATGCCCTTACATCCGCCTTCTCCATTGTGGCTCCCTCCTTATGGAATGGCCTGGCTGAGGAGGTCAGGATGACTCCCACTCTCCTGGCTTTCCACAAACTATGTAAAACTGAATTATTTAGAAGGGCATTTTTACACAGATTAATTAATTAATTATTTTATGGGACTGTGTAGAATAGCCAGTAGAACCTAATATTGTCTGGCAGCCAGCAGTTCTAGCTCTTTTAGTGTTATGTACCACTAGGAGTACCAGACCACCTCACATGTATCTTGAGGAACCTGTATAAGGGTCAAGAAGTAACAGTTAGAACCAGCTATGGAACAACTGATTGGTTTAGCATAGGAAAAGGAGTACGACAAGGATGTATATTGTCACTTTGCTTATTTAATTTATATGCAGAGTACATCATGTGAAATGCTGGCCTGGATGAATCACAAGCTGGAATTAAGATTGCTAGGAAAAACATCAATAATCTCAGATATGCAGATGATACCACTCTAATGGCAGAAAGTGAAGAGGACCTCAAGAGCCTCTTGCTAAGATAGGAGAGCAAAAAAGTTGGCTTGAAACTCAACATCAAAAAAACTAAGATCATGGCATCCGGCCCCATCACTCCTTGGCAAATAGAAGGCAAAGTCATGGAAGCAGTGACAGACTTCACCTTCCTGGGATCCAAGATAACTGCAGATGGTGACTGTAGCCATGAAATTAAAAGACGCTTGCTCCATTGGAGGAAAGCTATGGCAAACCTAGACAGCAAAATAAAAAGTAGAGTCATCGCCCTGCCAACAAAAGTCCATATGGTCAAAGCGATGGTATTCCCAGTAGTAATGTATGGCTGTGAGAGTTGGACTATAAGGAAGGCCGAGTGCCGAAGAACAGATTCTTTTGAATTATGGCGCTGGAGAAGACTCTTGAGAGTCCCTTGGACTGCAAGGAGATCAAATCAGTCAATCCTAAAAGAAATCAACCCTGACTGTTCCCTGGAAGGCCAGATATTGAAGCTGACGCTCAAATACTTTGGCCACCAAATGAGAAGGGAGCACTCACTGGAGAAGACCTTGATGCTGGGAAAGACTGAAGGCCAAAGAAGAAGGGGACAGCAAAGGATGAGATGGTTAGACAGTGTCATCGATGCAACAAACATGAAATTAAGCAAACTCCGGAGCATGACAGGAGGGCCTGGCGTGATGTGGTCCATGGGATCATGAAGAGTCGGACTCGACTGTGTGACTGAACAACAACAACAACACTAGGTGGTGAGCTAGACTTGCTTTTAAGGCAAGAGATGTTTCAGAGATGGTTTGCCATTGTCTGCCTCTGCATCACAGCCCTGATGTCCTTTTTTAGAAATAGGAAGTTGCTGTGAGACTTCACAGTGCAGTGTAGTGATTACAGTATCAGCTCTGGGAGACCCAGGTTCAGATCCCCACGGTGCCATGGAAGCTTGCTGGGCCAGTCACACATTCTTAACCTAACGTACCTCACAGGGTGGTTGTGAGGATTAAATGGAGGCGAGAACAATGATGTAAGCTACTTTGGGTCCTCACTGGGGGCAGAGATGGGGCATAAATGAAGACGATGCTGATACTGATGCTGCTAGCCGGATCCCATCAGATCTCAGAAGTTAATCAGGGTGAGTCTTGGCTAGCATTATTGCCCTGATAGCAATCTGTGCCTTTACCAACCCTTTGGCCCTCATTTGTTACCAAACCCTTTAGTACTCATTTTTCTTATGTGAGTTTGGGTGACCCAACAAGGGACCAGGCTGCAGGCCAAGAAGGAGGCCAAACCATGCACTTCTCAGGCTGTAAGAGGAAGACTTGGGAGGAGAAGAAGAGGAATAAGGTGTGGTGAACCCTCTCTTCTCTCTGTCTTTGCGGTTCTGCAGACTCCTATGGGATCGATAAAGAAGGCCATGGAGAGCAATCAGCTGGAGAGCTGGGAATCAGAAGGAGCCTCAGATCCACACTAGGGTTGCCAGGTTTCCCCTCACCACCGGCAGAGGATGGGGGATAAGGGTTGCCAGATTCAGGTTGGGAAACTCCTGGAGATTTGGGGATGGAGCCTGGAAAGTACAGGAACCCTAGTGGGGTACAATGCCAGACAGTCCACCCTCCAAAGCATTCATTTTCTCCAGGGGTACTGATCTCTGTAGTCTGGAGATGAGCTGTAATTCTGGGGGATGTCCAGGTCCCACCTGGAGATTTACATCCCTACCCCCCACATATGAATAAATAAAATAGAAAATATGACATGTTATTGGTTGTTAAGCCATAACATGAACCCAAATTCAAGCTACAAATGAATAAAAATACATTTACATTTTGGAAGAGTCAGATTTGGGCATTCATTCTTCAATTAGACTGTCTGATTTTGAACTATTAAGGTGAAAAAGCTAATTATATTCAGATTGAATTTGCACAGGAAAAAACTGTTAAAAACATATTTCTGGGTTTTGAGAGTGCTCCCCATATCTTACAGAGGTGCTAGATTTGAGAGCTATCAGTGCATCATTTATTCATCCATGTAGGTCAAGTATCTGAGTCTGTGACCTCAACAGTAGTGGGAAAAGGGAAGAAAGAGACTCACAGGGAAGCTGAGAATTTCCACACAAATCAAGGACTCATTATATGACTGAAACCTACTTTCTTTTCAAGAGCAATTGACTCTCACTTCCTCAGAATGCTATGTTTACAGTAACACAATGCCTATGAAAAAGCTATTTCCCTTGGATGACCTTGTCCTCAGCAGTGGCAGGAAGTTGAGAAAAAGCAGTTTCTGCGTAGTAGCAGTTTGCTTCACTACCTCCCAGACAGGGGAACCAGGACTATCAAAGACTGGAATTACCCAGATTACCATATGATAGTTGTTCAAAAGTCAATTTCCTGGTCATTTGAATCTGAAGGACTGGTCATTTGTAGCCTGTGATGCAGTGAGGTCACGTACTAAGCAGAGCAAAACTAGAACTATTTCCTTAGAGTTCCAAGTGGTTCTCGAAGGATGATAATGTGGGTGGATGTATGTTACAAACAACTGGTTGTCCCTTCTACTAGAATTACCATTGCAGTACATATACAAACAACACAATGACATCATAAACAAGCACAGCTATAAGAATATACACCACAACAACGGCTAACAAAAATACTAAAGGCAAAAAGTATTATTATACACAAAATATTTTGTGCATTTTTAAGGTATAATTTTTAATCATGTGTTCATAATTGCATAGTTTACACACACCATATATTCACAGTTTCATACCATACAATAATCAAAATAATGTCAAATGCCAAAAGACATCTAAAGTGCTCAGTGCTCATTGAGTTGTCCACTATTTAAGCAGTTCAAAACTAAGCACAGTGTGCTATTATTAGAAGTCCTCCAGTAATACTTTGTCGGGTGTTTTAATTTTTAAGAATGTGATGATTCTCTGAACTTCACAGTGCTGACATTGTAGCTGGCAATTCCAGATAGAATTCCAGCTGGAATTATAATTCGATGATTCTCTGATCCTCACAACACTGACATTATAGCTAGCAGTTCCAAAGTGCTTCAAAGAGCTGACCAATGGTTCCCTGAGGATAGTTTTTCAACCAGAAACAGAGGTTGAAAAGAGCCAGGCCTATTACGCATGGGTGTTTTCCCTCACTTTCACCATGCATGTACATCTCTTTCCATCTCATGTCAATTTCATTCCACACCCACGATCCCCCCCCCCCTTTATTTTGTTTGCATGCGGCTCTGAAATCCCCCCCCCCTTTTTGCACTGAGGATGCTGTCATTTGCCTCCTCTCCAATTCCCCTTTTAAGTCAATACCAGCAGGGAACTAAACATCACACAGTTCCTTTTAAACTTCCCCCTGTTGTTTTTTTAAAAAATTATTATTCAGTGATCTGAGACTAGCAATAGTCTCATATTGCTAGACTCATGCCACTTGTCAATATATATAGTGGGGAGGGGGGGAAATGGAACTTGTACACCAATGAAGGGGGGAAGATGGAAGGTTCAGAGTGGGTGGAATGACCTCAATGTGTGCAGGGAGTGATCTTCAAGGGGTGGCAAAAGGGTGGGGGGGGGGGAATTTGAGGGAATCTGCATGCTTTTGAATTACCTACAATTGGAAGTGAAACAAGGGGGAAATTGGCACAAAAGCACTCTCAGAAATCCTGGGGAAACAGTGACCAAAAAGCAAACTGAGCGCTGAAGGGAGGAAAATCAATGCAGAATGACAAAGAAAATCCGACGTACATGCATGGTGAAAGCAAGGGAAAACACCCGTGCATAATAGGTTTGGCTCTTTTCAACCTCTGTTTCTGGTTGAGGAACTATCCTCAGAAGAGGGGAAACAGACAAAGCAGACAAAGACAGCTGCAGTGCTTAAAGAAATTGCTGCTGAGGCAGAAGAAAACCTTAGCTAAAATACAATTTAAATTGGCTACAAGTCTAGAATCCAAGGGCCTTAAAGCGCCCCATGTTATTTAACATCTCTATGTGCCCCCTCCCCCAGTTAATCTGGGGGGGTTGGGCTGGGTTGTCACCAGTACACTGAGGACACCTAGCTGTATCTACTGATGGACAGATGGCCTTACTCTGCCCCAAATAATTTGAACAGGGCTCTGGAGGCTATAGCTGAAGGCTGCAACAGACCTGGCTGAAATTGAATCCAGTGAAGACAGACATCCTGTATCTGAGCCATGGGGGAATCCCCATCAGGATCAGAAATCCAACTCCCAGCCATTGGTGGGATGCCATTGACGCCAGCGCCAGTGGTGAGGAGTTTAGGGGGATTCTGGATGCCTCCCTTTTTATGGAAGCCCAGGTTACCAATGTTGCCAGTTCAGCCTTTTACCATCTTTGGCTGGTCAGGCAACTAGTTCCCTATCTCTCCCCAGAGACCTGGTGACGGTGATCCATGCAATGGTCACTTCCAGGTTAATTACTGCAACTTGCTGTATGTGGGTCTATCCCTGATTCTGACCTGGAAGCTTCAGTGGGTACAATTACAAAATGCAGTGGCGCCTACTGACTGGGTCATCTTTGCAGACACACATTCAACCAGTGCTACGCCAACTGCATTGGCTGCTGGTTGAGTATTGGATCAGATTCAAGGTGATGGTACTAACATTTAAGGCCAGGAACCAACAAACCTACATGACTGTCTCTCCCCATATGTGCCCCAAAGAGCCTTGTGCTCTTCTGAGCAGCAACGCTTGTGTCACAGGCTGGGTGCCAGTAGGTCAGAAGCCAAGCCGAAGTTCGAGCCAGTCCAAGGTCCAGCCAAATCAGGAACGAATTACCAAGTCCAAAACACAAGCCAAATGCAGAGTCAGTCCAAGCCAAGGTCAGAGAGGGAAACTCACGAGCAAACCAGTCCAAGGAGTCAACCAAAAGCCAAAGTCAGACAGAGCCAGAGTCACAAACCAGAGAGTCCAGGCTCAGGTTTAGCTAATGCGAGCTGAGCGGGTGCAGAGCTTAGCTAGAATGACTTGTTGCTAGCATGAGTTGGTAGTCTCTGTGCTGTGCCTAAATACCCAGCCACTTCCTGTGCTCGTTAGCAGCTGACAGCAAGGTCCCAGCTCCTCCTAAAACTCAGGGCTGAGTGATCTGCGACCACACATGCGTGCCTCTTTTCTTCTCGCAGCTAAGTCTTGCCTGGATTGTGACCTTAGCCGTTCCACCCGAGGAGGTGGATCAGGTGGGCTTGAGCTTGGCTGTGGCTCAGCTGCAGGTGGTGCTGGGGTAATGCCCTGAGAGGTGCTTGCTTGAGTCTCGTCAGCTTCAGGTGGAAGCTCCTCGAGCTGGGGACCGATCCTCCACCGCACTTAGGTCAGCAGGAGGCAGGTCCTCAGAGGCACTCCTGACACTATCCCCTCCAGGGCCCCCCCCCCCATCCAAAGGGCCGGGTTTGGTCAGGTAGTCCATGTGGAACTGGCGGATGAGATCCGGGGAATGGAGATGGCACACTGGTTCCCAGGGCCGATCCTTGGGCTCATAGCCCTCCCAATCTACCAAATACTGGAGGGTGCCGTGATGGAGTCATGAGTCCAGTATCTGGCGCACCTCATACTCCTCCTGGCTATTCACGAGTACAGATGGTGGTGGTGCAGGAGGCAGAGGTCACAGGGGGTCCAGAGGCACGGCGGGGACCAGCAGGGAGTGGTGAAACACAGGGTGGATCCGCAGGTGCGGCGGTAACTGGAGCCAGAAAGCGATGGGGTTGATCTGGGCTTTAATGGGGTAGGGTCCGATGAATCGGGCATCAAGCTTGGGGGATGGGCCTCATCACTGTAGATACCGAGTCAACAACCAGACGCGATCTCCGACCTGCAACAGAGGTCCCTCTTGCCATTTTCGATCAGCAGCTCGTTTTTATGCGTCCTTGGCCTGCTGCAGTTGGTCCTTTAGCAGGGCCTGTAGAGCATGGAGTTCTTGAAGGTGCACATTGGCAGCAGGGACCTGGGTCAGTGGGCGTACTGCCAGGAAGTAGCGAGGGTGGTACCCGTAGACGGCGGCAAAGGGGGTGGTTTGTGTGGAGGAATGGATGGCATTGTTGTAGGCGAACTCTGCCACTGCCAGCAAGCCCAACCAATTGTCCTGCTGGTAGCAAGTGTAACACCTTAAGTACTGCTCCAAGGTAGCATTCGTGCACTTGGTCTGGCTGTCAGTTTGTGGGTGATTGGCAGTGGACAGATGCACCTGGGTCCCTAGACCAGAGTGCAGGGCTTGCCAGAACCAGGAGGAGAACTGGGATCCGCGGTCTGAAATCACGTGGGCCGGGAGAGCATGTAGCCGGAAGATGTTCTGTATGTACAGATGGGCAGACGGTACAGACAGGAGCTTGGGCCAGGGAATGAAATGTGCCATTTTGGTAAACAGGTCTACCACCACCAGGATGCAGGTATGGCCATGAGACCGGGGAAGTTCAGAGATAAAGTCCATCAAGATGGTATCCCACAGCCCTGCAGGCATGGGTAGTGGGTGTAGCAGCCCAGACGGCTTGGCGGGGATGTCTTTGTTGCGTCTGCACACTTCACACGAGGTGGCGTACCGGCTTATGTCCGAGCAGATCTGTGGCCACCAAAATTCCCTCATGAGTAAGTGCAGGGTCTTGTGAAGTCCAAAGTGCCCCGTGGGCGGAATGTCATGGGACAAACGGAAAACCTGCGACCGCAGAGGCCCTGGGGGCATGTACACATGGTCGCAGTGCAACAAAAGTCCGTTGCGTGTGGTGAATTCTGAGGTTAGTCCCTGTTGCAGTTCCTGCAGACGCTGCTGTGCCCAAGGGTCTGATGCCTGACTGTCCCGAAGGTCCTAGGTGAGCAGGGTGGAAACGGTGGTGGCAGCAGCAAACACTGAGGGCAGCAAGATGAACGTACCAGGGATTTTCTCAGTTGCAGCCAGTGTATATTTTGGCTTGCATGAGAGAGCGTCCGCTTTTTGGTTTGGGGCATGGGGGACATAAGTGATTTTGAAGTTGAGAAAAACAAGGACCAGCGTATTTGTCTCTGGTTCAGATTTCAGGGTTGTCTGAAGGTGCGCCAGGTTCCAGTGGTCAGTGTGGACTTGTACTGGGTGGCGCGCTCCCTCTAGGTGATGTCTCCATACCTCAAAGGCCGTTTTGATGGTGAGTAACTCCCTCTCCCAGATGGTGTAGTTTCTCTCGGCTGCGGTTAGTTGGCAGGAGTAGTAGGCGCAGGGCTGGAGAGGCTGGGATGGGTCATCGCGCTGGGACAAGACAGCTCCAAGGGCCACACCAGAGACATCGGCTTCCACTGTGAAGGGCAGCTCGGGGTCCGGGTACCGGAGAAGCAGGCTGGTAGCAAAACAGGTCTTCAGTGTGGCAAAAGCTTGAGCGGCCTCTGGGGTCCAGTGAAATGGTTCCTTGGGTCAGAGGAGCTTAGTGAGCAGCACGAGATGAATTCGCGGTAGTAATTTGCAAAGCCAAGGAGCATTGAATGTCTTTGCGGGTCTGCGGGGTCTGCCACGTCAGACTGGCCTCTATCTTCTTGGGGTCCATGAGAATCCCCTTTGGGAACATGATGTGCCTGAGGAACTCCACAGAGGACAGGTGGAAGGCACATTTTTCGAGCTTGCCAGAGAGACCATGGGAGCGAAGGCATTGTAGGACTTGACACACATGCTCAGTGTGTTGCACCTCGTTGTCTGAGTAGATCAACAGATCATCCAGATAAATTATTACGATGCGATCTAGCAGGTCCTGGAACACGTCATTCATGAAGCGTTGGAAGACGGCGGGGGCATTGGTAAGGCCGAAGGGCATCACTAGGTACTCATATTGTCCGTAGCAGGTCCCAAATGCCATTTTTCACTCATCGCCTGCCCGAATCCATACCAGGTTATAGGCTCCTCAGAGGTCGAGTTTGGTATATATCTGAGCCCCCTTGAGCTGGTCCAACAGTTCTGGGATCAGTGGCAAGGGATACCGGTCAGGGATGGTGATCTTGTTCAGTGCTCTGAAGTCGTTGCACAGCCTCAGCTCTCCACTCTTCTTCTTGATGAAGAGCACCGGAGCAGAGAGTGGAGAGGTAGAGGGATGAATGAACCCCCGGGCAAGGTTCTTGTCCAAGAAATCCCGGAGAGCTGCCAGTTCTGGTTCTGACATGGGGTACAGACGTCCGGCAGGCAGCGTGGCTCCAGGTTTCAAGTTAACAGCGCAATCGTAGGGCTGATGTGGAGGAAGGTTGTCAGCCCCTTTTTCCTCAAACACATCCAAAAACTTGGCATAAGGTTGTGGGAGGCGCAGGGTGGTGGTTGACGCGGCAGTGGCCAACATGGTGACTGGGCGCAGATGTGGGCAGGGAGCAGGAAATTTGAGTTCTTGCCTGACCCAATCTACCCTGGGGTTGTGAGTCTGTAACCAGGAGAGACCCAGGGTAATTGGGAACCGGGGCATCCAGACGACGTCGAAGTGCAGCTGCTCCTGGTGTTGGTGAATATGGAGGAGCAGGTCACAGGTTTCCTCAGTTACTGGACCAGAGCGTAGGCAGCATCCGTCGATGGCCTCTATGAGCATTGGCGTTTCTTTAGGCCGCACCAGGATTTGACGCTGCTTCACAAACGCAGCATTGATGAAGCAGGTGGCCACCCCAGAGTCCAACATGGCAAAGGCGAAAAGCCACCGTTCATCCGCGAGGACGAGTTTGATGGGCACCAGGAACGGGCTGGGGTCCAGAGGAGCTACTTCCAAGGACCCAGCTAAGTGCCCCACGCTGATGTGCCCGTTCAAGCGTGGAGCTGATCTTTTACTGGCGGCGGTAACTGCACCAGTGGTGCGGGCGGAGTACGCTTGGTGGGGCAACCGGAGGAAAAGTGCCCCACCACAACACGGTAAAGACAAAGGTTGAGGGTACATCGACGAGCTTTTTCCTCAGGAGTCAGGCGGGGTCGGGCTCCTCTGAGCTGCATCGGTTCACATTCAGTTGGGCTTGCCTGAGGGTTGCTGGGTGTTTGCCAGGACATAGAACGGCCAGCTGGTTGTCCGAAGCGGGAGGTAGCACGGGCCTGCCATCGCCCTGCCAAGTGTCCATCGATCCGAAGAAACAGGGTTATGAGTGCTTGCAAGGAGCTGGGTCGCTCAACCCAAGCCAACTCGTCTAATACTTCATCCGCAAGCCCTTCCACGTACTGGTCCATGTGGGCAGCCTCATTCCACTTTAAGTCCTGAGCTATGAGCTGGAACTCAGTGGTAAAGGTAGCCACCGTGCCTCTCCCCTGTTTCAGCGCTCTGATCTTACAATTAGCCATCTTTGCTTGCAGGGGTGTAGTGGAAGTAGTGGCTAAATGGGTGCAAAACCCCCGAAAGTCTGACAGGAGCGGCGACGCTTCCACTAACAGAGGAGTGGCTCATTTGGCTGCCTGGCCCTTTAAGAGGCTGATAGTGAAACAAACTTTGGTTTTATCGTTAGGAAAGTCCCGAGCACACAGTTCCATATACAACTCGCATTGTGCCAAGAAGGACGGGCACTCCTCCACATTTCCACCAGATGTTTCTGGAGGGCTTACCGGGCATTTTGGCGGAATGACGACAGGTACGGCGGGTGGCAGCAGCGGTAGCTGCTGCTGGAGCTGCATGACCAACTGCATCAGCTGTTGGACTTGGTGAGCGACGTCCATAAGCTGCAGTTGAGCTCCCACTCCGTCCTCATCCATCGAGGTGGAGTGATTTTGGGGGTGCTAGCAATCTGTCATGGGCTGAGTGCCAGTAGGTCAGAAGCCAAGCCAAAGTCTGAGCCAGTCCAAGGTCCAGCCAAATCAGGAACGAATTACCAAGTCCAAAACACAAGCCAGATGCAGAGTCAGTCCAAGCCAAAGTCAGAGAGGGAAACTCACAAGCAAATCAGTCCAAGGAGTCAACCAAAAGCTGAAATCAGACAGAGCCGGAGTCACGAGCCAGAAGGACCAGGATCAGGTTTAGCTAATGCGAGCCGAGCGGGTGCAGAGCTTAGCTAGAATGACTTGCTGCTAGCACGAGTTGGTAGTCTCTGTGCTGTGCCTAAATACCCAGCCACTTCCTATGCTCGTTAGCAGCTGGCAGCGAGGTCCCGGCTCCTCCTAAAACTCAGGGCTGAGTGATCTGCGACCACACATGCGTGCCTCTTTTCTTCTCACAGCTAAGTCTTGCCTGGATTGTAACCTTAGCCATTCCACCTGAGGAGGTGAATCAGGTGGGCTTGAGCTTGGCTGTGGCTCAGCTGCTGCTGGGGTAATGCCCTGGGAGGTGCTTGCTTGAGCCTCATCAGCTTCAGGTGGAGGCTCCTCTGGAGCTGGGGACCGATCCTCCACCGCACTTAGGTCAGCAGGAGGCAGGTCCTCAGAGGCACTCCTGACAGCTTGATAGTCCCCAGCCCGAAGGATGTCCCCTTTGCCTCGACCTTTTCAGCCCTGGTCCCTTCCTGGTGGAACATGTTCCCCATTGAGATCAGGGCTCTGTGGGTTTTATTACAATTCTACAAGGCCCGCAAAATGGAGCTGTTCCTCAAGGCTTTTGGATGAGGTGGCAGATGTCCAGGGTACATTGGCCTTCCCTGCTTAATCTGTTCAATCTGCCTCAATTTGTATTGCCTATATCAACTTGGCGCTAGAGAAATACACCCCCCTGGCATTGTTGCAGCATGTACTGCAGTCAAAAATTATTAAGCTCCTGCCACGTATTAATCTAAGTACTGAAATATTTATTCTGAGGAAATGTTTTATGTTTTTAATGAATTTTTAATGAGCCACCCTGAGCCTTCTTGCAGGATAGGGAGGGATATAAATCAAATCATAATTAATTAATTAATTAATTAAAGATAAAACACAGCAATTACTTTGTGTAAAAAGGCATGGTGCAGCTAAAAATCAGCCTCTCTCCTGTTCTCTGCCTTATATTGGGGAGCGGGGGAACCTCTTCATCTGGCAACTGGCAGAAGGCAGAAAAATGAATCATTTCAGTAGAAACCTGGCCTGTTGGCAACCCAACCATGCAACATACAGTAACCCAAAATCTGATTTCTATCTACTGTGTTGCAACTCCTTTTTTCTTTGTTTTGATTTTTTGTTCCCTGTCTCTCACTATTCCCCATTTGGTCCTTTGCTGTGCTTTGGAATACATTATCATTATTATTATCATTATTATTATTATTTATTTGATTTATATTCCGTCCTCCCTGCCGAGGCAGCGGGCATGTGGGTGTATGATATACATTAGGGCTGCCAAGTCCCCCGGTAGGGCGGGGGAAACACCGATTTTTAAAGCTTTCCCCCGCTTTTTCAAAATTGGCCACCGGGGGAGGCAATGACTGCCAGCAGGGAAACATTGGAGCCTGCCCTGGCCTCTTAAAAGGGAAATGTCTGCAGAGAGCCTGCTCTGCAGTAAAAAGCCTCAACAGACATTTCCTCTTTAAGAGAGAGCAAGAGAGCCCCGCCCAGAGAGGCTCTTTCTGCTGAAGGGCCTGCTTTTGCATGTGGCCTGCTGCTGGAGTAAGCTGCTTGGGGTAAGCTGCTGGGGTCTGCCAGCTCTTTTCCTTTTCTCTCTCTCTCCCCCTCCCCCTTTCTTTCTTTTTTCTGTCTGTCTGTCCATCTGTCTGTCTCTCTCTCTCTCTCTGTCCCCATCCAGCAGAGGTCTATCAGTGGCTATTATTAGCCACAAGATCTAAATGGAGCCCTTTGTCTGGGGCAGTGATGCTCTGCATTCTTGGTGCTTGGGGGGCAACAGTGGAAGGGCTTCTGGAGTTCTGGCCCCGCTGCTGGACCTCCTGAGGGCACCTGGTATTTTTGGCCACTGTGTGACACAGAGTGTTGTACTGGATGGGCTGTTGGCCCGATCCACTGTGGCTTCTCTCCTGTTCTTATGATATGAAAATCATATTTAGCACTTGTGTAGCACTTAGTGCTTCATATTCTGCCGAGATGAGGAAGGATTCAGTAGGGCCATTGCTCAGTGATAGAGCATCTGCTTGACATGCAGGAGGTATCAGCCTCTTCAGCTAAAAAAGGATCAGGTAATAGGTGACATTAAAGATCTCAGCCTGAGACCCTGGAGAGCCACTACCAGTCTGAGTAGTCAATACTGACCTTGATGGACCAATGGCCTGATTCAGTATTAAATAAAATGATTCCATGGCACTGCAGGGTTTTGAGCCAGGCTCTCCCAGATCCCAGCCAAACAAACTGACTGCTACATAACACTGACTCTTGTTCAGCGACAAAAAACAGTGGCATAAAAGTCAGTCTTGGTAATGCTGCTTGCAAGCCTATAAAGCTCAAGGCAGCAGCAGAAGCTCAGTATTAGGAAACTTCATGAGTTCATGTGTCATCATATGGAAGCAACGTCACAGGATGTGACATCACAAAATGATGTCACTTCCTTTCTCCTGGCTCCACCCCCAAAGTCTCCTGGCTCCACCCCCAAAGTCCTCAGATATTTCCCAAGTTGGACTTGGCAGCCCTAATATACATACACAAAGAAAAACAAGACTCAGAAACGGATTAGGGTTGCTAATAGCCCAGCAAAAAAAAAAATTACCAGTCCATTAAACAGAGGCTCAAAAACAGGCAGCTGACACTTTTCATGGAGCAGAGCCTCATCTGGGAAATAAGGACACCTTTTCTCCCAGCTGTTGGCAACCATTTGTAAAGGGACAGATATGGCAGTTCTCCTTGGCAAGCTGGGATGTCTATTTGCAAGTTAATTTTCTTTTACTATATTTACCTTCATGGCAGGCATAGAAGCATTCCTGACAGCTTGGAGGACAATGTGGCTCTTCTGACTCTGAGGGACTTTGCAAGAAGTACTTAGGAGGGGAACCAGTTAGAGAAAAGGTGCTGATTGTTCATAATACATTCTGGGCAACATCATAGATTTAAAAATAAAAACAATAAAACTTGAACAGACATATCCTAAAGTACAGCCATGATCTCTGGCTGGTATCAGAGACCTATTGCTACATGAGCACTGCAGTGTAGCACTGCACAGGATACTGACATCAGCTGTATTGAAACAGTGATTAATAGATCACTGTGGCCCCTCTAGGGGGCAGTGGGACATCATAAGTGTTTTCTATGGCAGGCAGAGACTCACCAGGACTAAGCGGCGCTCATTAAGGCACACTTTACTGCCAGAAACAGGCACAGTTCCCTTCACCTACCCAGTCTGCCACTTTGAAGCTTTGGGGGTTGAGTCATGCATCTGCCATGGGTTTCTTCCCCCAGATCTGGCCAGGCACAGGACTCTTATCTTGCCCAGGGTCATTCCTATCCCCACCAGACCTTGCCTTTGCCTTCTCAATCTCTCCTACCCAGCTTTCCCTGTCTCTCTTTCCTAGCCTGAAATCTCCCTTTTTAATTCCTGAGACTCTGCCACCTGCTGGCCAGGCTCAGATTCTCCCTTCTGTTTTCTGAGACCTGTCCCTCTCTTAACCTCTTCCTTGCCTTGCTCCACTCCAGTTGAACTTGCAAACATGTGCCAGAGCCTCCTTTCTTTCCCTCTCTGACTGAGCCACCTTAGTAATGTGTTTGCTTTTTTCCTGAAGAACTCTGGCTATCCCACCGTGTCAACGTATAATATTTTGGCTTTTTGCTCAGCCAGGAAACTGAGGGAAGGATTGGGACGGAACCCCCTTTAACTTTAGTGGCTCTCGAGATAGTTTCATATTCCAAATTAACAAAATATTTTATTCAACATAGAGGGGAGAGGTCAGGTGAAATTAGGAGTTAAAAATTCTGAGGTAAAACCAGTACATGCACATACTTTAGTTCTTATGTTTCAGGCTAACGAGAGTTTTTTACGCTATTCAGAGTTACCTAACATCTTTATTTTGAGAGGCTTTTGTTCCAGTGTTTTCCAAACACTCCAGCACACTTTCTTTTAGTATTCTCTGACTCTTTGGGTTTCTAGAAGGCTGGTACACTCTTCCCAGTAGCCAAACCCGTTCTCTTGAAACACCAGTACTCGACTTGAGGTTTTTAACTGACTCTTAAGGTCTCTAAAGGCAGATTTGTAATCACACAGACCAGGGATATCTCCACTCTTCAGAACTAACTCCCTGTTTGACTGGGTAGAGAAATTCTCCTCTCACTAGATCTATCCCCTATCTTTGGCTAGAAAGGGAGTCTTTGCCTAACTTCCCAAACTTTCTTGCCAACTTCCCCACAGTACTATGTCTGTAAAACTGCTCTCAGCTACAGCTGAAATCAGACTTAACTCAGTCAAGGCAGAAATCTGACTGTCTCTTCAGCATGCAGCTCTCAAGTCTTTCTCTGCTCAGCTGATGCTAACCAACCAGATTGATTGAAGCAGCCTATCAATTAAGGCTCTCTGTTTCTGTGAAGAACTAACCCTTCACAGCCCTTCTCTCTGTTTGTACAGTACTTCTAAGCTTTTAAAAAGTACAGTCTATCACAGTCCCGCTCTCGGGCTTCTTATTCCCTCAACATCGAAGCACCCATGAACATAAAGAGATGTCTTGCTTGAGCATATCATAGCCCTATGCCAGGTCTCCCTAGTGATTTGCTTTCGAAGCCTGGATCTGGCATCCTAACTTAATGATCATCTGCTATGTTGCTTACCAGCTTGCTGTGCACAAGCCATATGCAGCACCCATCACCCTTAGATTGGCTTTAACATGATGAATGCAAAACAGAGATCATGAGAGAAAGAGCTCTGGGTTCAGCACCTATTTTTCATCTTTCTGGAGAAGTGAATGATTGTCAGACCACGGCCTTTTATTCTGAATCTAAAGAGCATATATTACACTCCCCCTTTGCCTCTAGTGCTCTCCTCAGGAACTGATGCTCTGTGAAACTGTTCTGGGCTGAGGAGTTAGAGAAGCATGCCAGGCTGGTTCCTGACTGCACATGTGCACATGGACCAAGGGCCCAGCCAATCAGATGGATGAGCTAGGGGGTAGCCAAGGATGCCAGGCTTTAAGGGTCACCAAATTAGACAGAAGTGGTTCCTTTCTCTATTTTCTAAATGTATTTCATGTAAAGCAATGCATCATTGCTATGTCAGAAGTTAAATTACATTGTTTCTCATTGCAGAGCACTGCTGTGTATGCAAATACAGTTAAAGTGTATCCAAACATCATGACCTGTGTCTAATGCGAGGTGGGGGGAGGTCTGAAAACAAAATCATAGTTTGGTGCCAAAAGCCCTTGGGCCAATCCAGCATACATCTTCCCTGAGCCACTTCCACCTTTGGGGGCACCACCTATCCATAAAAAAATGTAAAAGGGTGACACATGAAAACAAAATAAGACATTTTTAAAAAGAGTGAGCCAAGTTGCAAAACTTACCAAAACTGGATGCAAAAACAAAAATATCTAAATTTGAGGATTCCTATAGGCTTGAGGCCCAGGTCAAGAGCACCCCACCCCCACCCCCACCCTGCTCAGGTTATTTGGTTTTCTGTAGAGTTATGTGTTTCTAGCACAAGGATGGATAACTTGCGAAATCCAGGCCACCAGCCTCCCTAGACTGTAAAGAGGATTACTCACATATACAGGGAAATAACCAAGCTCTCCCCCCCCCTCCTTATTCAGTTAATCTCTTGTCAAAACTTCTTAGACTTCAGGCACTTTCATTGTTGATTATTAGCCTAGTTTATAATGTGCCAGTTTTTACTGCCAGAACTAGCAAAGGTCAGGTTGTACTGCGCTATGGTTATCCCACAGCAGAGAATCCTCCTAGATGTACATTAACCATAAATGGGCAATTGTGCAGATAATAATGATTTCTGAATGCAAACTTGCATTGGCTTTGGACGTGCTATTTGTGAATATTTCACATATTTGATATTGGACCAATAATCTAGGAACTTCCACACTGGGAACCTGTGCAGTGAGCAGGGTCTGCAGGGTTAACTTTTCAGCAGCTTATTTTTCTATGTGTGGGAGGATATGCTGCTAAATTCCTCCATTCTTAATTGGTTTTTAAGTGGATTCTGGCAAACAGGATTCCACAGAGTATTTGTAGGCTGTGGGAGAGATGCCCATATGCTGGGGCACATCTGTACCATCAAACAGTTGCCAGCGATGCTCCCAGTGCAAGTCTGCTTTTAATTTTGTGTTTCTTCTCCAAATGCAAATGTCTGGGGTCATGCCTTGCCTATAAGTACTGTGGCGTTGTGCCCAGAACTACATGTAATGAGATGTACTCTGCTGTTCTGTACTGTCTAGGAAGATTCTTCGAACTAGATCGAGGCAGTGGGTAATTTCAGGTTAACACCTGTTATATAAGAGCTGCACTGTTTTGATTAGTACCTAGTGTACAGACACCTTAGATGCTGTTTGGTCGGCAGTGCATTTTTTCTTATTCAAAAACTACCAAAATGCTTGTCACTGACATGAGCTGGGTATATGGGGATTTTTGTATAATACAAGACATTTGGGGGTCAAATATATCCCTTGCACAGTACCCCATAGAGCTGCACTGCAGCCCCTGGCAGGATCCCTGGCAGGGCCAACCTGTGTCAGGGATGAGGCATTTCCCCTCTTGCCACAACAGTCCATAATGGCTTCCTTTTCCCCACAGAAGTGAATGGCAACCTTTATATGAGAAGAAGAAGAGTCTCAGAGCAGCTTAAAATCTCCTTTCTCTTCCCTTCCCTACAACAGGCACCCTGTGAGGTAGGTGGGGCTGTGAGAGCTCTTTCGAGAACTGCTCCTGAGAGAACAGCTCTGAGAGAACCTGGGACTGACCCAAGGTCACACCAGCAGGTGCAAGTGGAGGAGTGGGGAATCAAACCTAGTTCTCCCAGATTAGAGTCTGCACTCTTAATCACTACACCAAACTGGAAAAGGGGGTTGCATTCAAGGGCTTTGCAGGAAACGCGGCTGAACATACTCTTGCCTCTGGTGACTTAACATGGAAGGCTGGAGTTTGCATGATTTCCTAATGCCAATGTGCCACCTGAGACATCTTCTTTGAAAATCAAGGTAGGGCTGCTGAGGCAGCAGCTATTTAACTTTCTCCTTGATTTACAATGCCTCTTCAAAGCAGCAGTCAGCTCTCATGGAAAATCCAAGGGTTTCACAAAACCTGTGCATTTTTCCACAATGGCCCATTGCAGCTTTAAATAGGCATGGGAGGAAAGGGTTAAATGTCTTCTTCCCTCTGTGAGTCTGGAGTTTCAAATTAGCAATTTTAAAAAATCAGAGAAGTCCCCAAAGAGTCCTTTCTGTAAAGTCTTTTTGTTCATTGCCTTCTCCTTAGTTCTGTTGGGGACTGGATTTTATACAGATAAATCTGTAGAGTACTAATGCACAAGTATGGTGTAGTGGTTAAGTGCGTGGACTCTAATCTGGGAGAACCGGGTTTGATTCCCCACTCCTCCACTTGCAGCTGTTGGATGACCTTGAGCCAGTCACAAGTTCTGTCAGAGCTGTTCCCTCAAGAGCAGTTCTCAAAAGAGCTCTCTCAACCCTACCTACCTCACAGGGTGTCTGTTGTGGGGAGGGGAAGGGAAAGGAGATTTTAAGCTGCTCTGAGACTCTTCTTCTTCTTTTATAAGCCGCTCTGAGACTCCAAGTGAAGGGTGGGATATAAATCTAATCTCCTCTTCTTCAACTTTTTTGAATGACCCATGACCTCAAGAAAGAATACTGAGATTCTCTCAGGACTCCATCCTTAGGGTCATCATTATGGTTGCCAGGCTTGGCATGGCCTGACAACCAGCAGCAAACTGGGGGGGGGGGGGGGGGCGGGAAGAGAGAATATAGGGGCACTTTTGCCCAACAACAGTTTTTTAAGTTTATTTTTTCTCCCACTGGCTGCAGTGGTGGCAGCTAGAAACGGTAGCCAGGGGCAGGGGATCTGCACACCCAGGAGGAGCTTCACAGCTCTGCATCAGGAAACACCTGGTGATTGTGAGGGTGAAGTCTGGGGAGGGTGGGGTTTGGGGAGGGGAGGGGAGGGGCCTTAGCCAGATATAATGCTATAGAGTCCACTCTCCAAAGCAGCCATTTTCTCAAGGGGAACTGATCTTGGTCATCTGGATGCCAACTATAATAATGGGAGGTCCCCAGGTGCCATCTGGAGGTTGGCAGCCCTAGCCCCAGTCAAACTGGACATGCCCCAACCAACTTGTAGTCACACATGAGTTCAGGGTACTAACAACCTTAAGTGTTCTGGGACCCAAATTGGCTCAGGAAAATTGTGTGGAAGAGAAGGCAGAAGCCCCTTCTCACCCCCAACTTCTGAACCAAGTTTGGCCCCAGAACAATAGTTGTCCAAATTCAAATGTGACTGCAAGTTGGGTTGGGGGCTCCCAACTCAATGCATGCCACATATATCAAGTAGTTTGACCATTAATTGATTAGTTCATTCATATATTACCTTTCTCCTTAAATAGGGACACCCAAGACAATATACAATGAAAACCAATAGAAGTGCAACATTAAAACCAAAATCCTGAAGGTAGCATACAGGTTGCCAGCTCTGGCTTGGGAAATACCTGGAGATTTGGGGGAGGAGCCTGAGGAGGGCGGTGTTTGGAGAGGAGAGGGACTTCAATAGGGTATAATAGAATCCACCTTCCAGAGTAGCCGTTTTCTCCAAGGGAACTGGAGATCAGTTGTAATCCCAGGAGATCTCCAGCCACCACTTGGAGGTTGATAATCCTAGGGTGGCAAGGGAGCAAAAACAAATATGATATTAACAATAATCAAGGCTTTTTTGTAGAAAAAGCCCAGCAGGAACTCATTAGCATAATAGGCCACACCCAACAGCAGAAACTCATTAGCACGTTAGGCCACACTCCTGACAGCGCAGCTCCCCCCCAGGATTGGCTTCCCCAGGTGCCCTGTGGCTTGTGGGGTGCATGGGGAACCCGAGGGAAGGAAGGCAGTTTCTGGATCACAAGCTGCAGGGCGCTGGGGGAACCCAAGGAGGGGAGGCAGTTTTAACTGCCTTCCCTCCCTGGATTGGCTTGGCTTCTCCAGGCACCCCGCGGCTTGTGAGGCACCTAGGGAACCCGGGGGTTGGGGGAGGCTGTAGGCGTGGCCAACTCAGAAGCCAGCCGGAACTCCATGTTGACAGTGTTAAGCTCCAGCACTAAGATCAGCAAGATCTATTTGACAGCTATCTGTCAAATTGGTAGCTGTGTAGTGCAGGTCTAAACTGGTTATGGCTGGCACTGAAGTAAGGTCAGTCATAATGACTCAGCATGAAGCTGATTGGTCACTACATGTATATATGGAATTGTACAGTACTGATGTATGTCCATTCTCTTGTACCACGGTTCTGGCGAAGCATTTTGATCCTGTAAATAATAAATCCTGTATATAGTTTACCACAGGACTGTGTAAGTGTGGTTGCTATAAGGAGTTGCAGCAGAGTGAATGCTGGTGAGAATTGGGAAAGCTGGGGTGCTGAAAGTGGCTGGAGTGGCTGGAACTGCTGAAGGGGTGTTGCAGACGCGTTGTGCAACAGGGTTATGGGCCCAGCCTGACGGAGAGCCTAGCCTGCCCAGCCTGCTGGAGATTCAGCCCAGCCTGAAGGAGACCCAGTTCGGTGGAGAACCAGCTCTGCATTCTGCAAACGCCGGTGAGCCGTGCTTAGAGTGTGTGTCCAGCTGTGTAGCTGTGGGAGGATGGTTGCTGACTTCTTCCAGGAGTGGGGGAGTGTGACTTGCCCGGAGAAGCCTTGGCAGCGGTGTGACACGCCGAGAGTGGAGATAACAGATCCAGCTTGTGAGTGTCGGGGGAGCGGAGAGAAATTATGGCTCTTGTGCCAACTACCCAGGTGGTGGACAAGCTGACTTCCACAAACTATGATACGTGGGCGTTTCGGATGAAACACTATCTTATCAGAGAGGGCCTCTGGCTGTATGTTAATGACCCTCCGGATCCAGTTCCAGTGGGAGACATGCCGAAGGTCGAGCGGGCACTGGCAAGCATCGTTTTGGCAGTAAGTGACGACCAATTAATTCATATTTCATCCTCTGTCAACGCTAAAGAAGCATGGGACTCACTTAAACAAGTTTATGTGCAAAAATCTGCTGGCACAATAATGTCTCTGACTCGTCGCTTGTACAGAAAAATCCAAGGGCCTAATGAATCAATTAGGGAGCATGTAAATGCTTTGACTCAGCTTTATCAGCAGTTGGAACAACGCGGCAAGGTGATTTCTGCTGAAGACAGATGTTATTTGCTTTTGAGTTCTTTATCTCCTGCGTTTGACACTTTAATTACTTCACTCGAAGGACTGCAGCCTGATCAGTTAACTCTGCAGTTGATCATAGGTCGTGCTTTAGACTATGAAGCGAAACTAAAGTCTCAACATTCCTCAGTTGCCGTGCAGCGAGCCCAGACGGTGGAGTCAGCTGGCAGCAGCAGGAGGGATGTGAGGATTGAACGTGAGGAACCGGTCAAGGCTCTGCGTGTAAGGAAATGTTTCGTCTGTGGTTCAACTTCCCATCTAAAGAAATCCTGTCCATCACAGCAAAAGAAGATAAAAAATATTGGGCGCTCAGACATGTTGTCGGGCCGTCCCAATGCATCTCTTGTTGTTACAGGTGACACAGAAAACCAGGCATGGATTCTTGACAGTGGGGCTAGCCATATAATCTGCAAAAGCCCTGAAATGTTAAGGAATCTACAGGAGGCTCAGCAACGTCATGTGAGTCTGGCTGATGGTCATACAGCAGATGTGACTTCCAGAGGTGAACTAACTTTATCAGTTCTTAATCACACCTTTCAAAATGCGCTCTGTGTACCCACGCTCGAGAGCAATCTGCTTAGTGTTTTGGCACTGGACCGTGCTAAGTTTGAAGTAACTTTTGGAAAGGAACTGTGTTATTAAGAAAAGTGGGAGGGAAGTGGCAAAAGCAAGTTTGAGAAATGGAGTGTATGTATTAGATAACTCTGTTACGGCAGCAACAGCTAGTGTGCCGGGTAACAAAATTCCTCATAACTCATGCTTACACTTGTTACATCGCCGGCTTGGACACGCCTCTTTTCATGCTATTAACAAAACTCTTGCTTTGACAGGTAGAGAAGGGATAAATGATTGTAATATGTTCCTAGACTGTCAGGTTTGCAAGCAGGTCAAATCACAGGCTTTCCCTGTAGCTCGCAGCAGTGAGAGGGAGTCTACTCATGCTTTAGAATTGGTGCATGTAGATCTTTTGGGACCCTTTCCACCCAGTATATCTGACAACAGGTATGCACTGGTGATCACTGATGATTTTTCAAAATATTCTTGGGCATATATTCTGAAAAACAAATCTGACACATTTGAAACTCTGAAATATTGGTACAAAAAGGTCAAAAATCAATTAGGTGATTTAAAATCACTGCAGTCTGACATGGGAGCAGAGTTCATGTCAAACAAAATGAAACAATGGTTACTCAAGTTAGGGGTAAAGCACCATGTAGCAAATGTGGCCACTCCACAGGAAAATGTTGTGGCAGAAAGAAAAAATGCTACTTTACAAACCATCATGTATGCAATGCTTGCTGATGCTCAGTTACCTAAACAGTTTTGGGCTGAAAGTTTAAAATATGCTGTGTATGTGTCTAATAGAACCTGGTCAAGGGTGATAGACAATATTCCATTTGCATTGCTCTATGGGAAAATGCCAAAGCTAAATTATCTGCGTGTGTTTGGTTCCAAAGCGTGGGTGAACATACCTTTGAATCAGCGCAGGAAAGGTGGTACTAGATCAAAACAAATGACTTTCTTAGGATGTCAATCTGGTATGAAAGCATATAGGTTCTCAAATGATCATCACCAAGTCAGTTTTAGCAGGTCTGCCAATTTCACTGAAGGCAGGAATTGGCACAGAATACGTGCTAACTCATTGCCAGACCAGGCAGTGTTGCCAATAACAGGTGATTCACAAAATGTTTCTAGTCCTGAACCCAGTGTTTCTTCTCAACCCATTGCTTCAGGTGGTATTAAGTCTGAACCTAGTACACCTAGAAGGTCTGAGAGAAGTAACAAAGGGATTCCTCCACAAAGATATGGTTTTGAGACACAAGTGGCTAACTTTGTCTGTGCAAAAGAACCTTCATGTTATAATGATGTTACTCAATTGCCTGAAGGTGAAAAACAAGCTTGGTTGCAAGCTATGCAAACTGAATATGATTCTTTGTGTGAAAATAACGTGTTTGAATTGTCTGAATTGCCAGAAGGGAAAAAGCTTATTGGGTGCAGGTGGTTATATAAGCTGAAACCTGTGCAGGGTGGGATGCCTCAAAGGAAAGCCAGACTAGTGGCTCAGGGATTTTCTCAAGTGTTTGGGGAAGATTTTGATGAGACATTTGCACCAACTGTAAAAAGCAATACTTTGAATGTGGCTCTGACAAAGGCAGGAATAGAGGGGATGCTTGTTCAACACTTTGACTTCACATCCGCCTATCTGAATGCTGATTTGGATGAGCAACTATACATGCAACAAATTCCAGGTTTTGTGGATAAGAATACTAACCTTGTATTGAAATTGAAGAAGGGTTTATATGGTCTTAAGCAGAGTGGTCATCTCTGGAACTTATGCCTTACTACAACTCTAACAAACATGGGGTTTAAACAGAGTGTTGCAGATCCCTGTATGTTCAGCAAGGTCATCAGTGGAAACAAATGCTACCTTATGGTTTTTGTTGATGATTTGTGTTTCATGTACAAACAGGTGGAACAGTTACAATGGTTTGAACAAACAACAAAGCAATATTTCAAAATGAAAAACCTAGGTACTATCAGTCATTATCTTGGGATGGATATCAGTAGAAACACTGATGGTTATTTTGAGATAAGCCAAGAAAACAAAATTATACAGTTGTTGGAAAAATATAACATGGTCAATGCTAACTCTGTGTCTACTCCAATGTCTACTGGTTATGCTAGGGAGCCAGAAGATGAAAGTTTTGACCAAAAGGGATTGTATCAATCACTGTTAGGATCTTTAACATATTTGGCAACATGGTCTCGCCCTGATATTAGTCATGCAGTTCATATTCTTTGTCAAAAGAGTGCCAAACCTTGTAAGCGTGACTGGAATGCTGCTAAAAGAGTTCTAAGATACCTAAAAGGAACCTTGAAGTGTAAGTTAGTGTTGAAAGGGAACAATACTCAACAGGTTCTAGCTTACAGTGATTCCAATTGGGGCACTAATCAGGATGCCAAGTCAACAACTGGTTATGTGATATTTGTAAATGGATCTTTGGTGATATGGAAGTCTGTAAAACAATGTTTTGTGTCAACAAGTACCTGTGAATCTGAATTTGCAGCCATCAATGAATGTGTTATTCAGCTAGAATGGTTACAACAGTTGCTAACAGATTTTGATGTGAAATGTAGCATGCCTATGATTGTAAAATGTGATAACACAGCAGCTGAATTATTAGCAGACTCCCAAGGTATCCGGCCTAGATCCAGACACATCAACATTAGATACCAAAATGTAAGAGACACTATTCAGAGGAAATTAGTTACTCTACAACATTGTGTATCTAAGGAAAATATTGCAGACATGTTCACTAAGAGTTTGGATGAAACAAAGTTCTTAACTCTTAGGGGGAGTCTTAACATGATCTTGTGTGCTGAATCTTAAGGGGGAGTGTTGACAGTGTTAAGCTCCAGCACTAAGATCAGCAAGATCTATTTGACAGCTATCTGTCAAATTGGTAGCTGTGTAGTGCAGGTCTAAACTGGTTACGGCTGGCACTGAAGTAAGGTCAGTCATAATGACTCAGCATGAAGCTGATTGGTCACTACATGTATATATGGAATTGTACAGTACTGATGTATGTCCATTCTCTTGTACCACGGTTCTGGCGAAGCATTTTGATCCTGTAAATAATAAATCCTGTATATAGTTTACCACAGGACTGTGTAAGTGTGGTTGCTATAAGGAGTTGCAGCAGAGTGAATGCTGGTGAGAACTGGGAAAGCTGGGGTGCTGAAAGTGGCTGGAGTGGCTGGAACTGCTGAAGGGGTGTTGCAGACGCGCTGCGCAACACTCCATTCCTGTGCGTTCCTGCCCAAAAATAGCCCTGACAATAATAAAACAATTTCTTGCCCACCCATTCTGCAAGCAGCAACCATATCCAATCATACGAGGAGAAAATGGAAGCACTGGGAGCAAAAGGTGATTACAGTTTGTGAAGAGGGTCACCATTGCCTTATATGTTTCACTCCCATTGGTTCAGGCCTTACCCTGTCTTCCATTTCTTCAATGCAAAGCGTGTTCTTCTGCTGCCAGGCACCTTCTGCTCATTGCACGACACTGGCCCTGCATGAACAGACAACATGCACTCCGTGACTAACAACTTGCTCCACCACGAGGACAGTACTGTGGAAATGGAAGGAAGAATTAGGATCCAAACTGAGGGGCCAAATGAAGGGATTTCTCACATTTGGGATTAGTTCCAAAATGTCACAGAATCACTGTAACATCAAGGGCAACCCACCCCTCAGACAAAAGGGATGAATGGGATTTTTGTCATGGGTACCAGCATAATTAAAGTCTCCATTATCTTACTACAACTATTACTAAGACTCTTGTACAGCAGCTTCTGAGATGCAAGCCTGAAATGACTGCGTAGAGGGGACTTCTATGGCCAGCTTTATGAAATTAATGGGGGATTAATAATTATTTCATCAAAACTGCTTGTATGTTAAGACTGAAAGTCTGTGGGTGGCAAGCTCAGGCACTGCAGTTATATGTGTGTGCAGCTATGGGTACAGAGCAAGGATCTTATGACTGTGAAGGAGACAGATGCATATACTATGCAATTATGTCCCTCCCTGTAATATGCATGCAGGGAGAGAAAGCAGCATGGTATAGCCTGATCCCATCAGATCTTGGAAGCTAAGCAGTGTGGGTACTCGGAAGGGAGACCACCAAAAAAGACTCTGTAGAGGAAGGCAATGGCAAACCACCTCTGCTTCTTACTTGCCTTGAGAGCCCCTTGCTGAGGTTGCCATAAGTCAGATCAGTCCCATAGCCAGAAATTTTAGGTTGGTGGGGCATGCGGAAATTTTGTGGGGCAGCAGGGGCGGGGGGAGGGGTGGCCACACACATTCCCTGAACTCCAAGTGGCCATTTCACCACTTGGAGTTCAACCACGGGGCAGACCCCGCTTGAAAAACACCATTTAAAGGGAACTGTTTAAATGTGTGTGTGGGTTTTAAGCACTGCCTGAACTCCAAGCGGTAAATTCTCCCTTGCAGGAGGTGAGGGAGAGGAGCGGCTGCCAGTTGCATGCCTTCCCTGAACGCCAAGCAGCCAATTCCAGGGAAGTTCAGGGAAGGCATGCGGCTGCCCCCTCCCTTCCTTCCTGCAAGATTTAAAGGGCCCTCCAGCTGATGGGCAGGCCACGTACTCCTGTCGATCAGCTGGAGGGCCCTTTTAATGTCACAGGAGGAGAGAGAGGGGGAGAGGGGCAGCAGCTGTTGTGGGGTGTGCCTCACATTTGAGCGGGCAGAGGCCCAAAATGCCCCACCATAGCTACAGGCCTGAGTGAGATGCTACTTGATGGCACTTTGTACACACAATATGCATGCAACCAGCAGCTTCAGCCCATACCGATTTCCTAACCACTGATACTCTGGATGAACAACTGTAGGACTAGTGTGGGTCAAGTATTATTTATGCTGAGAGTGATGCTTTTGGGCTACTTTTCAAAGGAAACAGTCAAAGAAGTTGTGCCCTGGCCAGGCATCTGCCCTTGTTTCAGCCTCACAATGTGCTCCTAACACAGTTCAGCCATTGACAGTACAGTCCTATGCATTAGGGTTGCCAGGTGCCCCCTGGTCACTGGCAGGGGATGAGGGGGGGGGGTAGGATCGCCAGATCCAGGTTGGTAAATTCCTGGAGATTTGGGGATGAAGCCTGGGGAGGACAGGGATCTTAGTGGGGTATAAAAGCCATAGAGTCTACCCTCTAAAGCATCCATTTTCTCCATGGAAACTGATCTCCAGACTACAGAGCTGTAATTCTGGAGGATCCCCAGGTCCCACCTGGAGGCTGGCATCCCTACTATGCAGAGATGTTCTAGATCAAGCCTACTGATTTCAACTGAGACTGCAGGAACTGTACATAAGATTGCACTGTTACATTGTCACAATTGCACCAGTGACTGCACTTAATTGCACCTCCAAATGCATCAGTCAGTGGCCTAAGGGTAACTGATCCACTAAGTCCTGGGTTGCTTGCACATTAACGTGGCCAGTGTAGATCTTTGCATGATGCATGAATCTGAACAAGCACAGATGTATTCAGAATATGAGGAACTCATCTATAAGGTGGGAAAGAACATATCTTAAAAAGGCTTTCCCATGTGACCTCAGAAAGGACAAACAGCACCAAGGAATAGCAAGGATAAATATGGTAGGACATACAAAGTTTTCATGTGTTCTGCTAATTACGGACATAAGAGTGCTTTAGACTGATTGCTTAGAAACTGGAAATCCCAAGTTTCTCAAATGATCTTGAAAAAACACAGCAACAAATGTTGACCCCATCTCCTCAAATGCGCTAATTAAACATTTTGATCCAATTGCCCTGGACCCTGATGCAGTATTATACCACCAACTTGTCTGCTTCTGCACTACAGTCCAACTGCAAGGTCCTTGGGGCAGGAGACATAAGCCTCTTCTGCATTGTGATGTGTCTGGAGTCTGTGCCTGGCTGCTGGCAGATACTAACAATGAATCCATAAAACATTAGCCCACCTGGTGTAGGCAGCCTGGATCTTCTCTGAAGTGAAACTTGATGCTTTTCAGCAAAGACACACCTCTTTCAGGGTGTTGTGCAAATTTCTCTATTTTAAACGAAGGGACAGGAAATATGAAATGGGACGGCCAGGATCCAAAGTGACGCTGTCACTTGGGCCGAAGTTTATCAACTCTTGACAAAGCAAATTATATGCTTGTGATGGAGCTGTTGCCACGAGCGCCCTGAATTGTGAGAAGGTTGGACATTTGGGGAAGTTTCTGCCTGTGCACCAGCAGGTTTTTACAGCACAGACATTGCTCCTTCTGTCTGGAACAGCTCTGCAGGGCTTTTTTTTTTTTCCTTTTTGCTTCTCATGCCTGATTATTTCCTGACTGTACAGTGGGATGGGTCTGTTGCAAAAGATTCTGGTTCCTTTTGTTGGATTGGTCTTGGCCCTCTGGTTTTATTCAGGAAAGGAAGATTTTAAACCGGGTAAGTTATTTAAAGCAAAGCATTTTAAAATAAAGCAGGGGGGAGGGGGAAGGAAGGGAGCCACGCTGGAATGACTTTTTTACACAGGAACTGGTGCACAGCCTAAAATGAAACATGTCTGGGCGTTTCTTGCATTGCTGATAATAGAAGGCTTTGCTTGGCAAGGCTTTGAAATGACATCAAGCAACAGGCAGGAATATTTTTTCAGCAAACAGGTGAGGTGGGAGGTTTGCCACTTGGATTCTCTGAGAAGCTTTGATAGTCTGTCCGTTTGGAAAGGATTTCACTTTGCACAAAATGACTTGAAGTGAGTAAGAAAGTTATTTTATAGTCTGATTGCTTAAAAACTTCTGAAAAGTAGAACGCACAAAGTAGCTAAAAATAAATGTGTCTTTTTGTTCAATTAGATTATAAAATATAAGCGTCTCTCTTGGCACTGCTCTGTGTCCGGTTGGAATGTTAGCAATTCTTGTTTCTGCTGATTTCTTGGGAGGAAAGCAGGGGTTGGATTGGAGGGCTGTTGGGAGTGGGCAGTTGATTTGCAGGCTGGAATGGCTGGGTATCCTCTTCTGTTTTTTGCCCTTCGGAGATTTATTGGGGGGGTGTTACTTTGTGGGATCAGCATCCCTGTGTCTTGTGTTCCAGAAATGCTGCAAGGGAAGCGTGTGATTGTTACTGGGGCAAGCACAGGAATCGGCGAACAGATGGCGTACCACCTGGCACACATGGGTTCCCACATACTGATCACTGCGCGGACAGAAGCCAGGCTCCAGAAAGTAAATGTCAAATGCTTATATATGCATGTTCTTCATCAGGCACATTCTTGTAGAGGCACATGTACAGACTCCCTTCTAGTCGTATCTGTAAATACCTATGAAGTACTTATTCACATTCCTGAAAACTGGGACAAACGCGTGCATGCCAGTGGTGGTAACTTGCCAGATCCGGCATCCAAAAAGAAAAGAAAAGCAAGTCCCTAGCTTTTGCATACTTTGTAAATGTTCAGAGATCAGCAGATTGAAAAGGATGCCTGAACTGCATTGTGATGCATGATGTTACCTCTTCACTTTCTGACACAGCACTGTGCCTTCTGGATTAGAGTTCATGACAGCTGAGTGGTCCAAAAAAGATGCAGCTACTGAAAGGGGATGGATTGCCATCGTGTTAGGCAGGACACCACTGTGACGGTCATCTTTTTTAATGATAATTTTTTTTAAAAAAAGATCCAACTGCCTGTCCAAAAAAACCTGCCCAAGGCAATATACAATAGAACACATAAATTCAGGCACAGAAGCAGCAGCAGCACAAATGGAAGAAATTCATGAAACAGAAATACAAGCCCCTGTTTGGCACATCCAAAATATATATAAATCAGGCCATCTGGCATCCTTAGTTGGGGGTTATATTTATAGGATATCATATATGTATCAACATGTTTGAATGTCGTCTCTCTCTCTGAACTTTTTAACTGTTGGTATTCATGCTCATTCTTGTGTCTATTTGTACCAGTTCTGGCCAGCTAAGGCACAAAGGTGGGTGGGGGGAGGCATAAACACAGTCAAAAAGGAAAGGTAAGGAAGTGATGAGGAAACAAAAGTATTAGAGGATGGTAGCAGCTGGAGAAGGGGGGGGGTTGTATTTGCCCCTCCTTAGCTCTGGCATAAAAAGCAACTGTGGTATCGACACGTTTTGTTCCACCACCCCCAACCTTTTTTTTTCATACCAGGCTATTCCCTTTTCCCAGCTTGGCAGTATTTTGTCTACTGACCTATGCACAAAGAATAAAGGTCTGCAATAAGGGAATCCACTGGCAGGATACGGTCATCATGCATGGTTGAAACCAGCCTGGTGGTTAGACTAGGGGTTAGGGGGTTAGACTAGGACCTGGGGGGCTTAGTTTGAATCCCCACTCTGTCATGAAACTTAGTGAGTGTCCGGCCCAAGGTCACTCAGTATCAGCCTAACCTGCCTTAAAGGGTTGTTGTGAGAATAAAATGGAGGCAAGGAGAACAATATAAGCCACTTCAGGTCTCCACTGGGAGAAAGGTGGGATATAGATGAAGTAAATAAATAAATAAGTAGAGCTACTGCTATAGCCACATTGTTATCCTATAATGTTATAAGCCAGGAGATTTTACTGTTTGGTGCTAAAGACTGGCTTTAACTGTAGTGTTTCAGACACTGACTTGTACAGCTACAGCTCAACCCCATCCCCAACCATGTCTGGAAAGTCTAATTCTGCCCCATTTGCCAAGGAGTCCCTCTCAACAATGAATGACAAATGTTTAAATTGAAGTCTATGAAGTCATGCTTCAGCATACTTATTACATGAGAGTTTGTTCTGAATGACCAAATTTATCCTGATAAAAAAAGTCAGTGAGCTAAAAGCATCTGCTAGGGTTTCTATCTAATATGGGGAAAGTTTGGGATAAGTGGTTTCAGGTCCAGTATTTCCATCAATTTGCAGAAAGGATGATAAGAAGAATGTTGTGGATTAGCTACTGTAATGCCTAGCAATTTTTATGCGTGACCAGAATTTAAACTGCAATTGTCTGTGATATAAACAAGAAGCAAAAACCCAGGTCCCATTGTTATCAGTTGCACCTGGCAATTTGTACCATGGTTGCTGCAGACATTTCTCCAATTTGGATCCTAGAAAAACTCATTAGCTTCTAAGATTTGCAAATTTTGTGTACTCCTAATGATAGAATTAGTATCAATATATCTAATACTCAGTGTGACCAAACCTGTGGATACTTAAATCCGGAGAATGGAGCAATGAACAGACAATAAATATTTTTCTTCAAACGTGAGGGAAACCTCAGGTTTGCAGAAAAATCTGAAATCTTTCAAAAATATTGGGAGCTTAACCTGCTTCATGATAAAAAGAGTGCCTGTAGCTTCAAGAAACAGATGCCCTCAGTGGCTGATGCTAGGCAACCACAGTAGTTTTTCTAGCATTCCAGGAGGGGGAGGAGCCCTTTCCAGGGTTGTTTTGCCTTTCAGGGAGCCAAGCCTGGCAAGAACCACTGGATGACTTGTTACCATCTAACTTGCATGACTCATTCAGGTCCAGCTGCTTGCCACTGTCCAATAGTTGCCACTCCTACAAAAGCCAGTATAGTGTAGTGGTTATAGCTTCAAACTGAGATCTGGAAGACCCAGCTTCAGAAGACCTGTCTGCCATGGAAGCTCACTAGGTGACCTTCAGCCAGTCACATGCTGTCAGCCTAACCTACCTCACAGTGTTGTAGTAAGGATAAAACAGAGGAGAGAAGGATGTTGTAAGCTATTTTAAATCTTCATTTTGGAGAAAAGTGGTATACAAATGAATAAATAATAAATAGAGCTGAAGATGGGAGGCAGATAAAAGGTAGGTTGGTGAATGGCTGAGGAGAGCAAGAGGGTGGCAGAGCAAGAAGAGAAGATATGGGGGTTGCCAGGAGGAGGGATACAGGAGAAAGTGAGGCGTGTCCCCTGCAAGTTCTTGCAGGCTTCCTACCACACAAACAGGCCTGGCCCAGCTGGGCCATACTATTTTCTGGGTATAAGCTGTCTGGAGGAAGGGGAGGGAGCTGAAGGTGGGGACAGATAAAGATAGGATGGGTGGAAAGGAGAGAAGGAAGAAAGGGGGAAAGGCTATAGGTGCTTTCAGAGAAGAGAAAGAAGAAATGGTGAGGGAGGAGGAAAGCAGATGCTCCCCACAGGTCCTTGCAGGTTTGTTGCTTGTAAATTATAATATTTTCCCATGATTTACAACAATTTTTTAAAACCTGATATGACTCTCACAGGAGGTGCAAAGGAATCACCAAAATGTATTAAAATCTTGACACCATACCCTACGTTTCATGTTGATTCTACTATGGGAGAAATTCAACATTCTTCCAGCTGGAAATTTTTACAAAGCTGCAGTTTCCAGTGGAAAATCCCCACTGATAATACTAGTCCATTAGGCAGACAGACCAAAAATGTGCTGCTAACTGTATACTTGTAAACTGAACTACCCAGCTGTTTCTTCGCAGTGCAGCATAGGAATTTAATTTGGGAGGGAGGGGCTGAAAAGGCATTGGGCCTCCAGAAACTTTGTTTTCTCTTTGTTTCAGGTTGTCACTCGATGCCTGGAACTGGGTGCGGCATCTGCCAGCTACATGAATGGCAGCATGGAAGACCTGGGGTTTGCTCAGGATGTGGTAAAGAAAGCAGAGGCATTATGGGGTGTGCTGATTTTTTAAATTGAAATATTCAATGTCAAAATGCCTGCCATCATAGCAGTAGAAATTATACTCATGAACATGATAAAGAAGGCTAGCCAGGAATCTGCTGTACTGTTGTCATGTGTTTTTACAGGTTCACAAACCTTCATAATTGATTCTCAAGTATGGATTACAGTTCTAATTTAAAATGGAGCCTCTGGCATTGTAAGAGCCCAACTACAGGCATGCAATTGGAGGGACTCCAAATTTATCTAAGTGTTTGGCATCAATGTGAAGATTAGATATACATACATGTTCTGGATCAGGTATAGGCCTGTAATGAAATCCATAATTCATTGGATTATCCATATACATTTCAACCCATTGTCCCATAGACAATTGACTTTCCTTGAAACTGTTGCTGGTGGAAACAAAGCCTTCTCCCAGGGAGGTGTAATCCAGGGGTTATTGTCTCACAGTCATTATTCTAGTGCTTTTGTACTGAGATGATAATCAATGGGCTCAAGAACTCTTGGGCTGAATGGATGAACCATGGTGGTGGCACTTCTGGATCTCACACTGAGCTGCTTCCATGGAAGTAAGCAGGCAGAAGAACCCAGCAGATGCTGCCATTTGCTCAGGCAGCCTGGGAACATTGAAAAGGGCTAGTGGTAGTAGGTATTCTGTGCACTCCTTAACAGATGCTTGGACTGGATAGAAGTAGGACACTTTCTTATAGCTCAAGGTAGCATCTCTTGTTGTGTGCTAAATACTTGCTCAAAGGCTTATGGACTGCATGTGGGGGTAGATGGTGGGTTTCCTACTTTTCTTTCTTAATCCAAACTACAAAATCCCCTAGCTCCATTGTGTAGTTGAATCTTCACTGCTGAAACCATCTATCATTAGTGATCATCCTAGCTTTTCTGACAGAACCCCTCATCCCTAGCAGAGCTATCCACAAATTGACAGTGGGGTTTATAAATAGGATACAGATACCCTTCAGTATAATCACCTGTCAAATTCATGGGTTGTTCTCCAGAGCTTTGTAACTAAGAAATCCCTGTCACTTGCTCTCTTTTCCTAATGATTATCCATAAGGAATTTCAGGATCTAGGAGGAGGAAAAGATAGCAACGCTGTAAGAGTGTAAGTTGTTAACATCAATGCTGTGTAGTAGGGATGGCACTTCTCACCTTCTGAGATGCCTTTGCTATTGTGCCACCTATCCCTTCCTCCACATACATAGTTTCAGTATAGCAGCTAGGATCCACACATTCCCCTTGTTGCTGCCATTCCTGCTTCTTAAGGCAAGTTCACTGGAAACCAAGAGAAGATGCTACCCTGTGGAATCATGAAAGGCATGAAAATGAGCCACAAAAATCCATCATAAAGGATCCAGTGAGTTTCAGAAAGGGGGCAGATGTCAAGAATCAAAAGGATAAGCAAACTGAACTGACAAATCAAAGCACTTCCAGTAAAGCCAAGAGCTTCTTGCGTCTCAAAGAGGAGCATCTGGCTATTATTTAGATAAGGATCTTTCCTTTACACATTTTTAGTAATTCTGAAATTGATTTTCTGCAAGATCCAAGCAACATACAACCCCATCATATACAAATCAACAACAAAATACTACCAACTATAAAAGAATTATTTAAGAGTGCATATAGTGTAAGCTTGAGTTGCAGTGTTAAGGCTAGAAAACCGTAAAAGCAGTCACATAGCATTTAAATGCCTCCCAAAGTCTGGCAGAACCAACACTGGTTGGCTTGCTCTCACGGTCTTTTTAAGCAGAATGTGGCCTCTGAAACTAAGGATATTGAGGAGAAAGGGGATTAATAATACAAGAGATATAGGGGGAGCAAAATACGCATACCTTTCTCTTAATCTTACAACTGGTATAGTTACAGTAAGTGCAAAGGAAATGAGTTAACAGTGTTTGAATAGAGTAAATAGCATTTTGTTCTGGTAAATTGCACAACTTTCTTTGAATCATTCACTGTATATTTCACTTTCTCCAGTGATGATAGTATTGGTAAATAATTACCCTTGTGAGTACAGAGCCTCCACATGAAAGGACTGTCAGATCCCCCTATTTTTGTGTACATAATTTGTAGTATATGATCAGAGAGTAGCCAGTACTAACACACACCATGCACCCACCCTAGAAGTCCTGTAAAGCCACATAAAGTCATGGCAAGCTACAAGCTATGCAAACCCAGTTTTGTAGCTTCTAGGTAAGCTGAAGCCCTGGTATTTTAGAAAACATGCAGAATTTCTAGGGTACCTAATCAGAATAATGGCTATATCATGTTGTCCTCTACCAGCCAGACTTAAACAATTCCTAACTCTTTCCTTCTCAGGAAGCATAGATATGCTTATTCTGAATCATGTTACCGCTATGAACCTCAGTTATTTCAACAGTGACACTGAAGATATGCAGAAACTCCTCAATGTCAATTTCCTTAGCTATGTGGCTATGACAACTGCAGCTCTTCCTATGCTCAAGAACAGTGAAGGCAGCATCGTAGTCGTTTCATCCCTGGCAGGTAAGCATGAACTGCAGTTGTATGAGCTGATCCCCAAAAGCCTTCAAACTTTTTTTTTTTTTGATAACTACATTTGTGACCTGACCTGGATAGCCCACACTAGCCTGATCTTGTCAGATCTCAGAAGCTAAGCAGGGTTGGCCCTGGCTGGTATTTGGATGGGAGACCACCGAGGAATACCGAGGTCATGATGCAGATGAAGGCAATGGCAAACCACCTCTGAATGTCTCTTGCCTTGAAAATTGTACGGTCTCCGTATGTCAGCTGTGACTTGATGGCAATAACAACAAACATGTGTCTTCACATGTGTTTTTTGTCTATTGCACTGCCAACTAGCTGCAGGCAAGGTATATACCCAGTGTACACATCCAGCAAAACAAAAATGTATACAATCATTGAATATGAAAAATCATCACACAATTCTCAGGTATTGGGTTAGATCCAGCCAGCTTTTTCACTGAATTTTTCCCAGTTCCCCTTGTCATATATGGGTTTTGTTCATGCAGGACCCATTGTTACATGTAAAATTGGTCTGAGTGTTTCTTGATGCTGTCCTACATCACAGGGCTGACCTGCAGCAAGTAGTTCTACTTTGCACCAGAGTAAAGCTGCCAGGCTCTCAAGGGGAGTTCTTCTCAGAGGGTCAAATTGAGCAGCCACCTATGGTTAGAAAGAGGGGGAATCAGTTCTCATTCTGCGAACATCAGGCACATGCACTGTTAGGAAGTTCCCACTCACGCAGACTCATAGAAACAAGTTTCCAATTAATACATAGTTTATTCATCAACAGACAGACAACAGGCTCTTAGCAAGTCCCCCCAGCCTCCCACAAAGCAAGAGACCAAAGCAATAGACTCCCACATACAGAGACAAGGTATACCTGACAGCACGCTATGGTGTCTGGGATCAGATGTGCTGGCTGGCAGAGTCTCCTCAGGATGAGAAGAGGTTGACCCTTTTCCACACAAAGGGCTCCCTCCTTATAAGGCATTCAAACTAATGATCCTGTTGAGCTGCACTATGTCACCTTGAACTGAAGTAACCACGTTAATGGCTACATATTCTGCATGTTCTGTACATGTTGCCAGTGTTCTGGCAGATAGGATACAGGGCATACTCCTCTTGGGCCTTATATGGACCTTGGTAACTGTATATTTTCATAGAGCAGGTCTTTTGGAGGGTCTGGTTCTTCTGTAACAAACAACTGACCTTTGAGGGCGATAAGCCAGTCCTCTATTTCCAGCTGTCGCAATAAGATACTCTTGTTCCTGGAAGAAGCAGTTAGGCTTTGCCCTTCTTAGAAAGGCAGAGAGGCCTGGGTGATTCTAAAATGGCTACACCTTAGTTAATAAAGAAGCTTAGCCAGGCCCACAGCTACAGTGGGGCATCTAGGGGCTAGGCCCCACGGCTTCCCATCCAGTCCAGAACTCCCAAGTGATGGCGGGTGCAGGGAAGGAGCCAGATATTCCTGTGCAGCTGTCTGGTGCAAAGGGCAGGCTACGGTCGCAGCACGGAGTCAGACAGCACCTCTCAATTTCCCCCCAAAAGTCTATTTCCCTTGTAAAGTATAGTGCAAGCGGACTGTACTGTCTGGCACAGGGTGCCGGCTATGGTGGCTTGAGGGGCTGCTGCAAGGCAGAGGAAGCTTAGCAGAGGTTAATTAACTTTAATTAAATTACCTTTAATTCCATTAGCCAGTGTCCCCTAAGAAATTCAAATGCCCCCCGACTAAAAAATTCTTGGCTACGGGCCTGAGCTCAGCTAAAGTATAGAAAATAGCTCAGAAATGCAGGTGTGGTTTTCATATCGATCACCATGATCCCTGCTATAGCCTTCATATTGGCCAAAGGGTACTCCCTCCTCCCTTTTGCACCAGTACAAATGCTGGATGTATTGAACCCATTTTCTTATATTTCCTGTAATTGGGGTTTTTTTAACCTCAGAACACTGAGCTCTGCAGCTGACCAATCAGAGAGTGAGGGGTGCAAGGAGGTAGCAGCCTGGCAGCCACATAAGAAGCAATTGGGGGCACATTTTACCCCTTTTGACCCTCTTAGGTGCTGAATTTCTAAAAAAATCCCTTCTTAGTGAGCATCTATGTCATGGTAGGAGTGCTCTCCCCAAATTTCATGTTTCTAGGTCCAGGGTTTTGGCCTGGGCATTGATTTTATACTGTGGGGACTTTCTACTGCGGGGACTTTCTTTTATATATATAGACTAGCCTGATACCTGTGCTTTACTACAGTATTTAAGTTCCGTAAATCCACTTACAATACTGATGTGAAGTTTGAAAAGTAAGATTTGTTGTAGGAATTCTAATGGAGAAGACTGTAGTGTAAAAAATGAAGTGAAACATACTTACTTTTTTTTTCTCCACTGAAGGACCTCTCTCTAGATCACATTGGTGCTTTGCCCTCAGGTGCTAAGATCACCTGGCTGCTTGGTGAGCTCACTCTGGAGCAGGCAACATAGAACTGTCCATTTAAGAAGCAGTTGTCTGTTAAGTCAGCTCCTGCCACCTTCCACAAAAGTGATGGCCTCTCTACTTGTGTTCCTGGATTGTTTTGTTGTAAGCATCCCACCTCCTCTCCTTCACCAGACAGGCAGCTGCCTATCCAGTGTGGGAGGGGGAGGAGTATTAGAAGCCACTGTGGCAGTGGGGGCTGGCAGCATCACTAAGGTATTACTGCTGGGGCGGGCTCCCTCAGGGCTTAAAGGCATCCAGGAGGCTGGGCCAGCAGCAGGGCTAAGGCAATCCTGATCTCCTCAACTGCCGTTAGCTCTCTGCAGTCTCCTGTAACTGTTTTTTTTAACATCAGAACACTGAGCTCTGCAGCTGATCTATCAGAGAGTGGGGGGTGCAAGTAGGCAGCAGCCTGGCAACCTCATAGAAATCAATGGAGGAGCACATTTTCCCCCTTTTGACCCACTTAGGGGTTGAATTTCTAAAAAAACCCTTCTTAGTGAGCACCTACACCATGGTAGGAGCGCTCTCTCCAAATTTGGCATTTCTGGGTCCAGCGGTTTGGCCTAGGCATTGATTTTATGGTGAGGGGACTTTCTTTTATATATATAGATGTACCTCTGTGAGGTAAGCCATAAGCAGTACTGTAGTACCTTGGGTCAAAGTGGGAGGCCAGTGCCCATAAGTATGCATAGCCTCCACAAACCATAAAACTGAAAGCAGCATGGGTGTTGGTTTCTTCCATGTACTACAATCTTATGTTGCAGGCATACTGTTATGTATTGACCATGCGGTCGCCATGTGCTCTCTTCATTGCGACCGCATGGCCAGAGCACATGGCCAGAGCATGGCCAGAGCACATGGCCAAGAAACTACCTGAGCTTCAGCCAGGTAGAACAAAGGCCAGGTGGATTCAAACCGGCCACCAATCCTGTACCTAGGTTTCTCCCAGGGAACCTATGAAATGTAAATAGACTTCTAATAGCCTATCAGGCCAGTTGGGTGAGGTCAGGGGATTGTCCCTGACCAGCATAAAAGGAGGGCTTGGAGCCCTGGGTTGTATGCTTCATCCGGACCAGCAATAAAGATCTAGCTGTTTCACTATTCCATGGACTCCCGACTCCAGTACTTATCAGTGGCGACGAGGATGGGATCCCGATGAGCGACTCTCCAGCAGACCACAGCAGCACAGCGAGCTCCGTCCCGCCGGCCGCAGGCATCTCCGAGCTCCAGCGCTCCAACGCCTCGCCGCAAGCCGCTCTGAGCCCAATCCTCCGGCACTAGCCAGCGCCAAGCCTCAGCGCTCCCCGGCACCGCCGCAAGACACGAGGACATCGCTCAAACAGCCGCCGCCGCTCCTGCTCTGGTAAATATGGCAAACGCTCCGGGACCAATTACCCCTTTCAATACGTCTCGCCCCGAGACGTGGGAGTCCTGGCTCAAGACGCTGGGTTGTGCCTTTAAGGTCCGCGGAATCACAGATGCGGACCTGAAGAGTGCCTGGCTCTTGAGTTCCGGAGGGGTGGAGGTCATGCGGGTGGCCCAGAACCTACTAGCCCCGCAAGACCCCACCGAGGTGTCTTACGACGTGCTCACCAAGACCCTCGGCGATTACTTCGCCCCGAAGCCATCAAAACTGGCCAGGCGCTGGGAGTTCATACAGCGCCAGCAGCAGCCGGGGGAGTCAGCCGCCACTTTCCTGGCTGAACTCCGTCGACTAGCCGTGGGCTGCGAATTCCGCCACATGGATGACCACGTGGAGACCGCCTTCATGGGAGGGGTCCGGGAAGCCAAGCTCCGCCGGCGCCTCATTGCAATGCCGGAGCCAACCTTGGAGAAGATGCTCGAAACTGCGGCAGCCTTCGAGACAACGCAAAAGGACAAGGCAGCCACCAAAGTCCACCAGGCGGCTCCTCCCGAACCCGACTCAAGCGAAGAAGAGGACGTCCACCGGATGCAACCACGCTCGAAGAAGGGTGAGCCCGGCGTCCCCAGGCCCAAGGGCCGGCGCCCAGCATCTGTCTCTGTTCCCTCTCCTGCTTCCCTCAACAGGCAGGCCCCAACGTGCGCCAGCTGTGGGGACCCCCACGACAGACGGACATGCCGCTTCCGTGATGCCATCTGCCGCGCCTGCGGGAAAGCAGGACATCTCGCCCGGGCCTGCCGCCTGAGGAACAGCCACCGTGCCCCAGCAGCGAACTTCGAAGAAGTGGGTAGTGTCGTTCCCACGGCCACGGTAATGAACTTGCCTCAGCCCATCCCGGGCGCAATTTCCGTGTCTCTCCGAATAGAGGGAGTTCCTTGCTCCATGGAACTGGACTCAGGGTCAGCATATTCAATTGTGTCCGCAGCTACGTTCCGCCGCCTCTGCCCGAAGGGGGCACGCTGGCTGCGGCTGCCGGCTGGGTTGGTCCTCCGGGACTTCCAGAAAAACCCAGTGGCTATTAAGGGGCTAGCCAGGGTCCGGGTCCAGTACCATGCCTTTAATGGCCTGCTGGACCTTCTCGTGGTGGAGCGCAATCTAACCAGTCTCCTAGGTCGCGCCTGGTTCAAGCCGCTCGGAGTGCAGTGGACCGGAATACACCGCATGGGCTCTACGGACTTCTCATCCATCTGCGAGGAATTTCCCGCCGTTTTCGATGGCTCATTGGGCTGCTACAAAGGACCCCCGGTTTCCTTCGACCTGGACCCGGCAGTCCGGCCCATCCGCGTGGCCGTCCGCCGGCCACCACTCGCCTTCCAGCCCAAAGTGGAGGCAGAGTTGGAAAAGCTCGTGGCACAAGGGGTGCTCGAGCCGGTCTCCCACGCCAAGTGGGAGACTCCCATTGTGACCCCCCTCAAAGCTAACGGGGAAGTCCGCATCTGCGCGGATTACAAATGTACAATTAATAAGGCATTACAGGACCACGCGTACCCGGTACCGGTGGTCAGCCATGTTCTGGCCTCCCTCGCGGGTGCCAAAATATTTGGAAAATTAGACTTGGCCCAAGCCTATCAGCAGCTTCCCGTAGACGAAGCAACGGCCGAGGCACAAACGATTGTGACTCACAAGGGAGCGTTCAAGGTAAAACGCCTCCAATTTGGGGTCAGCGTAGCACCCGGAATCTTTCAAAATCTAATGGATTCTCTCCTAAAAGATGTTCCAGGAGTGAAGCCATTCTTCGACGACGTCCTCATCGCCGCCCCGGACGCCGACACGTTCGCAGCTCGCCTCCGGATGGTGCTGCAAAGGTTCCAGGACGCGGGTCTCAAGGTTCGAAAAGACAAGTGCACCCTGGGAGTCTCCTCGGTGACCTTCTTGGGGTTCCAAGTCACCGCAGACGGCATTCACCCTACAAAAGAGAAGGTAGTGGCAATTACAGGTGCACCCCGCCCGTCCTCAAAGGCGGAACTCCAGGCGTTCTTGGGACTTGTGAACTTCTACCACGCCTTCCTTCCGCACAAGGCGGCGGTCGCTGAACCCCTGCATCGTCTCCTGGACAAGGGAGCGGCTTGGGCCTGGGGTCCCAAGCATGATGCAGCCTTCCGGGCCGTCAAAGACTTATTAATTTCAAATGCGGTCTTAGCGCATTTTGATGAGAGGCTCCCTGTCATCCTGGCCTGCGACGCATCCCCCTACGGCGTTGGGGCGGTCTTGGGACACCGGCTACCCAACGGAAAGGAGGTACCGGTTGCCTACTACTCCAGGACCCTGTCGTCGGCAGAACGGAACTACGCCCAGATCGACAAGGAGGCCCTAGCAATCGTAGCTGGCGTCAGGAAATTTCACGACTATCTCTACGGACGGTCGTTCACCGTGGCCACAGATCACAAGCCGCTGCTGGGTCTCCTTGCCCCCCACAGGCAGACCCCTCACATGCTGTCCCCGCGGGTCCTGCGGTGGTCAATTTTTTTGTCAGGCTACTCCTACGAATTGGTACATCGCCCGGGGAAGGCGATGGGTCATGCAGACGCCCTCAGCCGTCTTCCCCTCCCGTCCTGCGACCCTGATCCGGCTCCCGCTTTCCACGTCGCGCTCCTAGAGGATCTACCGGAGCGCCCCGTACAGGTATCAGATGTGGCCCGTCGCACGCGGCGGGACCGCGTCCTTTCCCGTGTCTCGGACTGGGTGGGAAGGGGGTGGCCGGAAAAACCGGGACCAGATTTTGCCGCTTTCACGGCACGCAGGCACGAACTATCGGCCCACAAGGGATGCCTGCTATGGGGATCTCGAGTGGTGATCCCTGGGCCCCTGCGGCCCCGAGTGCTAGAGGCCCTCCACGAGGCTCACCCGGGAATTGTGCGCATGAAAGCTCTGGCCCGGAGTTACGTATGGTGGCCAGGCCTGGACAAAGACATTGAGGGGCGGGTCCAGAAGTGTACCAAATGCCAGGAGTCACGGCCAGATCCGCCACACGCTCCTGTCCGATCCTGGGAATCTACTAACAAGCCCTGGTCCCGCCTGCACCTAGACTTCGCGGGACCGGTCCAGGGCCGGTTGTTTCTCATCGTTGTTGACAGCTACAGCAAGTGGCTTGAGGTAGTGCCGGTAGCTTCGACCTCCACCAACGCTGCCTTAAGAAGTCTCTGGCCGATCTTCGCGACACACGGAATGCCAGAAACTCTCGTGACCGACAACGGGACCGCCTTCACCTCCGGCGAGTTTCAACGGTTTGTGGAAGCCTGCGGTCTGCGCCACATCCGCTCTGCTCCGTTCCACCCCGCAACCAATGGCCAGGCCGAGCGCATGGTGAGGACAACGAAGGACGCGTTAAAGAAGATGGAGCATGGCGACTGGGAAGAGCAGCTGTACAAGTTCCTGTTCTGCCAACGGAACACACCCCACTCAGGGACCGGGCGCCGGCCAGCCGAACTTCTGATGGGAAGACGACTGGGAACCGTCTTGGACCGCCTACATCCCGACCGAGCAATCGAGGGGAACCCGACAATGGAGGACCGGCCAGCTGCCCGAGGATTTGCTCCCGAAGACCCCGTATACGCAAAGAACTTCGCGCGGGGTCCAACATGGCTCCCCGCGAGGATCGTCCGAGTCACAGGGCCTTATTCCTATGAGGTCCTTACGGAAGATGGCGTAGTCTGGAAACGGCACATTGACCAGATTCGACGCCGTACCCAGAACCACGATGATACCCAGGCCCCCGAACTCCCTGCACCAACAGACCGGGACATCGACACGACTCCAGAAGCAGCGCCAGACCCTGATCCGGAGACTGCGGAGATGCCGCTCCTGCCCGCGGACGAAGCAGTCGCACCATCCACACCTGAACAACCCCCGAGCAGACAGGCCCCGCCAGCAGAACAACTACCCACACCGCAACCTGCCGACACTAGCAACACGCCCCGCCTTACAACCCCCCGGCGCTCTGGACGTGAGCGCAGACGCCCGGACTATCTCAAAGACTATGTGTGCAGAGGGGTTCTGGACTATGGGGGGAGGGGTGTTATGTATTGACCATGCGGTCGCCATGTGCTCTCTTCATTGCGACCGCATGGCCAGAGCACATGGCCAGAGCATGGCCAGAGCACATGGCCAAGAAACTACCTGAGCTTCAGCCAGGTAGAACAAAGGCCAGGTGGATTCAAACCGGCCACCAATCCTGTACCTAGGTTTCTCCCAGGGAACCTATGAAATGTAAATAGACTTCTAATAGCCTATCAGGCCAGTTGGGTGAGGTCAGGGGATTGTCCCTGACCAGCATAAAAGGAGGGCTTGGAGCCCTGGGTTGTATGCTTCATCCGGACCAGCAATAAAGATCTAGCTGTTTCACTATTCCATGGACTCCCGACTCCAGTACTTATCACATACATGTGTGAATAATATAACCATTTAGGTGAGGGCTCCTTGCATGGCTCTTTCCTAGAAGGAAGGATGCCAACTGGGAAACACTCATGTGGTCTGCTCAATCCACATGGTAGTATTAGTCGAGCATACTCCACTGCAGCATGGCACTGTATCACATGGAAGCAATTTTCTTGCTTCTAGATATCTATGTGAAGGGTGCCTCTGTAATGGCTCAATTCAAATGTTATGGTCTCCTATGGAGAACCCACTGAAAAACACCTTTTTTGGGGGGCAGGGGTCTCACAAGCAGCACCTCATCAGCAGACCAAAACATAAGGTGAGCCACTCTCACATATTACAGTTCCCAATGTGCAACTGCTCCTCGTATTACCCATGCCAGACCAGTGCCTGTACTGTTTCTGGCTATTGTACCTCCGGTAGAGAAAATACCTGAACAATTGACCTCTTTACTGTTAGTGTAGCAGTCTTCATTATTTGTCTAGAAGGTATTAGATATAACAGTAAAGTCAAACAATTTACTTCATTTTGGGAACACCTGATGATGAGGACTTTGCAAGAACCATGAAGAAAAGAGGGACAAGTTCAAGAAGGGTTTTCAGATTAGGGGCAGAAGAGTGAAGGTGGCAAGCACAAGTGCAGAGGCTCAGGGTCCCGCCCCCTTGTCAGAGCTCCATTCCCAGGCAGACTTTTAATGCCACTCACATCCCTCCAGGCTTCAGCTCAAGAGGGGGTTTGTGGACACTCTTGCCTTCCTCCTCACACAGGCTATTGCCATACACATTCTGTAGCACGAAGTTGGTCACATCCCCTTCAGCCTGTTCCCAAAACATTTTAAAGTATGTGTGGCAAACCACACATGCTGTCTTCTGTTTCGTGGAATCTTGTGAGATTACCTCAAAAGATGCCAGGACTGGGGAAATCACTGGCAGCAGCCACAGCTGACATACTTTGGGCTAGATTCCTACTGACTGCCATCCAAACCTAGCAAAGGCACTTCAAAAGCAGGCAGTTTCTCCCCCTTCCACTTTAGCCAGTAGTTAGAGGCAGAGAAACACTCCTGTACAGAAGGATTATACAAATTTCTTTGTTGGAGGAGAAAGGGTTGAATGTTTTTGATGAGAAAATTTTCATTTCACCCATTTTCATTTGTGATGTTCTCTGTGTTACTTTTTATGGCTTTGCAAAGCCATTTATATGCTATAGTCTATTTATACACAATTAATACAAATATTAAAACACAAATAATGCAAATGGTATGCATTTCAGGGGGGAATGGTGCAAGGAAATGTATTTTTTAGAATATTTCTGTGCCATCTCCTCAGAGTCATACTCAAGAAAGCTTACAATTAAAATACACAGTATTAACACAAACCATTAGACATAAGCAGCATAAGAACTATCCATAAAACAGATGCAGAAGATAAAACAAAGTTCTTAATTAAGAGCCTGAGTAAAGAGATGTTCTAGCCTAGCAACTAGAAGAAAGTAAAGCAAGTTCCGGACAAACATCAAGGGGGAGGGCGTTGCAAAGGCCAGGGGACACCACAGAAAATGCCCTGTCTCTAGTCACCACCAATCCCATCACTCACAGAGAAAAGTGAGCTGGTCATGGAGAAAGGGGAGCAAAACCACTACCATCCCTCTGTGGTCAGGTTGCTCTTTTTTGGGGTAACTGCAGTGGTGTTGGTTTTATTCTCTCTGTGTCCAGATTGGGCCCATTATGCACATACATCTCACCACAGATTTTCAGAGCAGTAAGCCTTTAATCTTGACTTTGGATGCTGTGCCCATCTTACGCACCATTCTTTTCCTCCAGTGTATTTATTCCGGAGTTACAACTTAAAAGTATGCACTTTTCTAATATGGGGTGGAATGTCTCTTGTGACTCGTGGGGGGTGGCGTCCAAAGTTTAAAAAAAATATGCAATTGCCCTTTTGCAGCTGCGCAGTAGCATCCAGCAAGCACCTTCCATTTAAATCTTCGTGGCTCAGGTTTTGTGCATGCATTTTAGTGTTAGTTTATTGAATGAAAGGGAACAGAAAGGAATGCAGGCAAAGAGGAAACCCCACTATTGAAATTTTTAGAACTGGAGGCCTTTGGGTTGTCTCTTAGCCTCAGAGTTTAGAGGGGGCTACCAAAGAGTCAGAGAGAGAGAGAGAGAGAGAGGTATAGGACACAGAGCATCCTTTCCTTTCTTCTCTACTGCTATCCCTTTGAAATGTAGATTGCTACTCTTGGGGAAGTTGCTTCTTTCTGGCTTAACACCTCTCTCTTGCATACATTGCCAGACTCTACATCTTGGCACCATGAGAGCAGGACACACATATTGTATCTCTGGACATCCAGCTACTTAGATTAGTTTAGATATGCTATCTCTCATCTTTCCTATCTAGAGAATGGAGTTCATATAATAAACTCCTTATTAGTTTGAACCTGAGGAAGTCTCCATGTATCTTTTGCTTCAGACTTGCACACACACGCAGCCTCAGCTAACCACATAGTTTGTGCTGGGCTTATAGCCTAGTATATTCTGCTAAATTACAGGACTAGGTTGGAATAATTTCCTAACAGAAACTGACCAGACTTATTCTGAAACTGACAAGCAGATGACAAGCAGATGTGAAGTCCCATTTTCCATACTGCCAAGCACTAGGGGATCTCTGCTGTGTTATCGACCACCATAAAAAATGGGAGTCACAGAATCTCATAATATGGGGGAACATGTTGAGTGTACAGAATGCATGGTAGAACCCAGTTACACTGGCATTGCAGGCTGTGATGGTTGGTAATGTGGGGCTGCGGTCACACAGCCCTTAAATGCGGGAGGAAGGGCTATTTCCTCCCGCATTTAAAGGGGCCGTCTACAACAGCTGCCGAAAGTCCCGCGCCGAAGCGGGCTCAAATGCGGGTTCCTCCCGCATTTTCCGACCCCGGGAAAATCGACAGTTTTCCCGGGAGTTGCGGGAGGAACCCACATTTGAGGTATCTGGACAGCCCTCTCTTGCAATCATTGTGAGAGCGGGGCTGTCCAGATGGTCCCGTTGGCCTTCCCCCCCCCCCCTTTTACACTTGGGCGCTTGGGCAGTCAAGCGCCCAAGTGTAAAAGGGGGGGGGACCCAAACTTGCCAGGCGGTGGTTGGGTCCTTTGCTGCCACTTCCGCGGCCGCTGCCTCTTCTGTGGCTGCTGCTGCTTCTGCCGCTGCTTCTGCCGCCTCTTCCACAGCCGTCACCACTGCTTCTGCCGCAGCCGCCTCTTCCGCGGCCGCCACTTCTGCTGCCGCAGGGGTTGGGATGTGTAGACATCCCAACCTGCGGTAGAAAAATGCGGCCCGTGTGACCGCAACCTGTGTCTGTCTGTGTGTGCGTGTGCCTGTGCAAAGTTGGCTGCAACTCCACCATGCTTTGCACAGGACTGCAATTCGTATGAGGAAGGAGTCCTCTGGCTTCCAGAGACTGTCAAAATGGTTCCTTCCCCACAACTTTGTTCACTAAAGCATTAAAAGGAAAAATGTTTCCAAAGCTTTAGGCTTCCCATCCCAGTTTCTGACTGATTCCACAAAAGCAGTTGTTCTGGGAAATTGGGGAGAGATGTGGGTCAAAATATGGCTGTGCAGCAGATAGTAGAAAATTGAACAGTACAACCAGGGAAAATGGGAGACTGAGGGCGGAACAACTGCTTTTGTGGAATCGGTATCTCTCTTTACATCTCATGTCAATTTCATTCTGTGCTGACAATCTCTTCCTTTATTTTATTTGCATGCAACGCTGAAATCCTTTTCTCTCCTCCCCCCTGCATTGGGGACACTGTTGTTTGCTCCTCTCTGATCCTCCTTTCAAGTCAATACCAGCAGAGAACTAAACCTCATGCAGCTCCTTTTAAACTCCTCCACATGCAGCCAGCTGGGTGACCTTGGGTCACTCACAGTTCTCTCAGAGCTGTTCTCTCAAGAGTGGTTTTCTCTCTCAGAGCTCTCTCAGTCCCACTTACCTCACAGGCTGTCTGTTGTGGGGAAAGGAAGGGAAAGAAGATTGTAAGCTGCTCTGAGACTCTGAGTGAAGGGTGGGGTATAAATCCAACTCTTCTTCTCCCGTCATTTTAATTTTTTTTAATTCAATCATCTGAGACTAGCCATAGTCTCATATCACTAGACTCATGCTGCCTGTCAAAAAAAAAAAAACCTAGGGGGAAACAGAGCTTGTACACTGATGAAGGAGAGAGGATGGAGGAAGGTGCAGAATGGGAAGAACAACCTCAATGTGGGCGGGGAGTTACCTTCAAGGGGCGGCAAAGTGGGGAAGAAATCAGAAGGAATCTGTATGCTTTGAATTACCTTCAGCTTTGAAGCAAAACAACGGGAAATTTGTACAAAAGCACTCTTAGAAAACCCCGGGAAACAGCAACCAGAAAGCCAACTGAGCGCTGAAGGGAAGGAAATGAATACAGAAGGACAAATAAAACCTGACAGGCATGCACAGTGAAAGCAAGAGAAAACACCCATGCAAAATAGGCTTTGGTCTCTTCCTGACAGTTGCAGAAGTGGTGGGATTAGAGCGTGGCATTTGCAGAGAAGGGTGGGGAGTGTTGCAGAGGACAGGTCCTTTACTTCCATGCCTGGCTTGAGTTCCGCACCTCAGGGAGGCTTACCGCTTACTGTTACTCTGGTCCCTCTGGCAGCAGCTATTTCAAGGTGAGAGCTAACTACTGATCGTGAACTCCACCTAGCAGTGGCCTTGCCCACTGTCCTGAAATATCAGGTGGGTGCCATATTGGGCCACAGTGCTCAAAAAAACCACATTTGGCTTCTGAGGCACTGAAATCACCGGATAGAGTAATGACATAAACACTTTGTCACCTTCAGGACCATAATGGAATTTACTAACTCAGTGTTGTTGCTGTGTTTCCAGGCAAAATTGGCTTCCCATTCATGGTTCCCTATGCTACTGCTAAGTTTGCTCTAGATGGATTTTTCAGCTCTTTGAGGCAGGAATTTGTTATCCAGAACACCAATATTTCCATCACACTCTGCATCCTTGGACTCATCAACACAGGTACAATTGTTTTTTTGAAACCTGTCTACTGGTTTCCTTGGAAGATATACTTAAAGCTCTTCACAGCTATGGACTAAACTGCTTGTGGTGAGAAATACACATGTTCTGCCATTCACATCTAAAGTAGAGGAGGTAGTATGTTTTGTAAAAGCTGGGAAATGCAGGAACAGGAGGGTAAACTCTGCCCCCTCTCCTTCTTTAACGTGCTGTGTCACTACATGAATTTCCCCGCTCCCATACCCAGTTTGATACCAGCCTAGAGGGGGCAGCACAGGGTGTTTTGCCACCTGAAGCAGAAACAACAGCCAGCAATAATAACTATCTCCGAGCAACCCTTCCTTAGCATTACTTCTGCCACCCCCACCCAGGAGCTGGTAGAGATATCCCTTAGCCCCCCTGCTCTTTTGAAGAACAGCTTGACAAGCTGCACATGCCTTAAAGAGCTTTCTAAACTCTTATAATATTTCTTCCATTTGCAAGTTCTTGGCCTTGGCATCGGGTAACCAGCACTGGCCGCTTATGCTTTTTTACTTCATTTTAAATATCAACAATTGAATTTCCTTATATCAGTATAACATCATAGTATATGAAACAGATCCATTCAATTCTCATCTTTCTTCTTTTAAAGTAAGTCTCTAGTCTCTTTTGTTGCAGAGGTTTGCCTTTCTCCTTATATCTCTGCAACAGAGGAGTCTAGAGACTGACTTTTTTTTTAAAAAGTGAAAGCTGGAATTCAAAAAAACCTGTTATACGTATTAACAGTATATCGATATAACGGTATATATCAATATAACAGTTTTCAACTGCTATGTAAATAAAAAAGCCTGATGACAGGGGGAGGAAATTGCCACCAGGAGGACAGTATCAGGGAAAATGGCTGCCGTATGGGTGGGGAAATATGAACTTTACTGCTCACACAGCAGTCATCTAGGCTTCACTGTGACCTTTCTGGAAACTCTGCAATAAAGTGGGTTTGAGAAAGATTGGAGAAAAGATGTGGAAACCCTAGTAGGTCCACAAACACATCATATTTTTTTTGAAATTGTATTTTAATGTTTCAACAAACACATAATGATGCTGGGGAAAGAAGGGGGGAAACCCCACTTCCCAATAGCATTAAAGCCAGAGCAGATAAGCAGTGTGGAGATGGTCTCTGTAAATTGTTGGAAGTACTGGGCTAATGTACAATTCCAGATGACTGAAAACTCTTACATTCTCACATTTGCTTGCCTCATGTAACAGTTGCAGCTATCTGGTTTTGTGGAATCATTATTACATAGCAACCATCATAAACTTTTCACCCTGTGAATGGAGTAGCCAGTATTAGGGGCATGCCTCAAGAAGTATAAACTGTCACAAGAACTGTAGAGCAATCCTAAGCATGTCTACCAGAATCCTACTCGGATCTATTGAATGGGCCTTGCTCTTAAGAAAGTGTTCTTAGGCAAGCACTGTTTGGCTGCAATCCTTAGGGTACTGTCCAGAAAGTAAGCCTCACTGAATAACACTTTTGAGTGGATCTACTTAGGCTTGCTCCTGCAATCTCCTGAATCAGTGTTTTAATATGGGGGGAGGGGTTAGGGGGCCTCCACATATTTAGTCCTTCCCACTGGTCCTTATAGGCTACGCTAAATCTTCCAGGGGTTTTAGCTAAGAGACAAGATAGGTGGCACAGAACAGAAGTGATATGCAGATTATCCCTTTCATTAATAAATCACCACTTAACAAGCGAGATCTCTGTACTAGCCTATCTCCACACAGTCAGAAAGATAACTGACAGAGTCTGAACTCGCTCTGGGTTGGAATCCATTAACTCCAGAAGACAGTGCCCAGCAGAGTACCCAAAAAAGGTGCCCCATCCTCCATTGTTTTCAGTGGAGGAAAAACGAAAGCATTTAAGGGAAGGCACTGGGTTTTGCTGGGCACTAGTACATTGCACTGGTACTGCTCAGCACTCTGTACATACACTGGCTTTGTTGAACTTGGAACCCCCCTCCTTGCTTGAATTTTTGAGCTGGCATTGCCATAATGGGACTGGTTCTGCAAAAATGCCCCCCTTCAGTTTCTACTGCAGAGACTCTCTGGTTTGACATCAGTCCCTGCTTTTTTGCTTTTTTTTAAACCTCCATTGGAAATAATGGAGGATGGGGGCATCTTTTAGGGGGGCCCATAGAATTGGACCCCGTTGACCAATCTTTCTGAAACTTGGGGGATCTTTTGAGTAGAGGCACCAGAAGCTATGCTGAAAATTTGGTGCCTCTATCTCAAAACACAGACACCCCCCCCCCCCCGGCCCACATATACTCCTGGATAGATTCCCCATTATAGCCTAAGAGGATCATTGACTGTAATGGTCCCCATAGGCTATAATGGAGTTGAAGGCTCTTAAAGTTGTCACAGTCGCTTTAAAGGCATTTGTGAGGCTGCAACTTCTTCTGGAACAGCGTTTAAAGGGGGGTCATTCTCTTTAAATGCCAATTAGCTGCAGCTATCCTGTTTTCCCAGATAATCTCAATTTTTTCAGGATTATCTAGGATTGGATATACTTGATAGCGGAAAATACCCCCCCCCCCCATAATCTGGCTGAAAGCATAGCTCAACTACTGATAAGGTATTCCCTGGCTATTTTTCTGGCTTAGATAGACCCGAATGCATACTCCTGGACTGTAGTACAGGTGGGGGGGTCAGCCTTCTTGCCAGGCTATTTTCCTGACCCTGATGGCCTTGAGAGGGGTGCTATAATGAGGCAAATAGCATCTTGGGGTAGTTTTGGCACAGGAAAATAGCATGGTTTTGAAGACCCTTCTCCTACAGTCCAATTCAAAGTGAGCCCTGATGTGCTTGGGAACTTTGTTTTCCACAGGTTTGACTGTGAGATGGTCATTTTCTCTTCTAATTTTAGCCTTATACTGCACACACACATTTTCTCTACCTGTCTCTTGAGAAATTCAGTGATATACTATTTTAGTAGAAACTGAAGTTTCCCACCATGAAGAATACTCCTGATTTAATTTACCAACAAAGTTATGAGGTCTGTACAAGCAAGCACTTGTCCACCAAATTCCTGAACCTTAAGAACTCACTAATTCGTGTTCTTTCTCTTCCCTCAGACACAGCTATGAAAGCTACTTCTGGGATGTACAGCTCTTTTTCAGCAGCACCAAAGGAGGAATGTGCCCTAGAAATCATTAAAGGGGGAGCTCTACGCCAACGGGAAGTTTATTATAAGTATTCAACTGTAAAGATCCCTGTACTGTTCCGGGACTGGGTTCCAGATCTACTGGATTACATCATCAGGATGAGATTTGATGTGGAAAAACTAAAAGAAAATTGATGACTTTTGCTTATCCCTTTATACCTCTCATGCTACACAGGCCTGTGGTGCTGCAGCTGTACCCCCATTTTAGCTCAGACTCTCTCTTGGGGGCCTAACTAGGATTAGTCACTGGGAGATCCCAAGATCAGATTATCCCAGCATTTTAAAAAAAACAAAACTAGCAGGCATGCAAATTCCAATTTGGATGGGGATTAAAGGAAGGAACGGGGCTAACCTTTTCACTCCTGCATCAATTGAACCCTCACCCTGTTGGCCTTGGAAGAAAGAAACCCTCCAAGGATAATAACTTGTCTATAGGTGAGCAGATTTTACTGGTGAAACCATATAGTTAAGAGCCCACTACTCTTGTCCTGGCTTCTGTCCAAACCAGATTTCTGAGTGGCTATTTCTATTTAATAAACACTAGAAAGTTCTAATGATGATGCTCTCAGCCTCCTGTTTAGTTAGATCCTCTCCAAAAATAGCTAATATAATCGCAGGATTACAAAAATGGTTGGCTCATGTTGCTATTACATACACATCTGAAATCCATTGCTCTATATTGGGATTCTTGACTGCAAACATATAGCTGTTTTTTTAAAAAAGGTAAATAATATTAACTAGTTAACATAAGAGAAGCTGTGCTGGATCAGTCCAGTGGCCCATTAAGGCCTACACTCTGTGTCACAAAGTGGCCAAAACCCAGGCATCATCAGGAGGTCCAATAGTGGTGCCAAACTCCAGATGTCCTCCTAGTGTGCCCCCCAAGCACCAAGAATACAGAGCATCACTGCCCCAGACATAATGTTCCATCTATACCTTGCGGCTAATAGCCACTGATGGATTTCTGCTCCATATGTTTCTCCAGTCTCCTCTTGACGCTGTGTATGCTTATAGCTGCTACCACTTCCTGCAGAAGTGAATTCCACATGTTAATTACTCTTTGGGTGAAGAAGTACTCCCTTTTATCTGTTCTGAGCCTTCTGATCATCAAAGTCAGTGAGTGCCCATGAGTTCTTGTATTGTGAGGAAGGGAGAAAAATACTGCTTTCTCTACCTTTTCTATCCCATGCATAACTTTGAAAACCTCATCACCCCTCAGTTGTCATTTGTCCAAGCTAAAGAGCCCTGCCCTCTTTAACTTTTCTTCGTAGGGAAAGTATTCTATCCCCTAAATTTTTTTAGTTGCCCTTTTTTGCAATTTTTCCAATATTATAATACCTTTTTTGAGGAGTGGTGACCAGAACCATACACGATATTCCAAACGCAGCCACACCACAGATTAATACAGGGGCATTATGAAACTGACTGATTTGTTTTCAGTTCCCTTCCTAATAATCCACATCATAGCATTGGCCTTTTTTATTGCAATGGCACACTGAGTCGACATTTTCAGTGAACTGTCTACCATGACTCTAAGATCTCTCTCCTAGTCAGTTACTACCAGTTCAGACCCCATCAATGTCTATTTATAGTTGAGATTTTTGGCTCCAATTTGTATTACTTTGCACTTGCTCATATTGAACCAAATTTGCTCTATTGATACCCACTACTCCATCCTCGACAGATCCCTCTGGAGTGCCTCACAGTCCTCCCTGGTTCTCACCACCCTGAACAACTTAGTGTCATCTACAAACTTAGCCACTTCACTGCTTACTCCCAACTCCAAATCATTAATGAACAAGTTAAAAAGCACCGAACCTAGTACTGAGCCCTTGATGAGGAACTTCATCAAAAGCTTCCTGAAGTCCAGGTAAACAACATCTACTGGGTCACCCTTGTTCACATGCTTGTTCGCCCCTTCAAAGAACTCTAAAAGGTTAATGAGACATGATCATCCCTTACAGAATCCATGCTGATTCTTCCCTAATAGCTTTTGTTCATCAATGTGCCTATTAATTCTATCTTTAATAACAGATTCCATCAATTTACCTGGTATTGATGCTAGACTAACTGGTTTATAATTTCTCAGATCTGCTCTGGAACCTTGTAAAAAAGATGGGGTTACATCAACTACCTTCCAGTCCTTGGGAATGGAGGCAGATTTTAATGATAGACTGCATATTTTTGTCAGGAGATCCACAAGTTGACATTTGAGTTCTTTCAGAACTCTTGGATGTATGCTATATGGGCCCGGTGATTTGTCAGTTTTTAATTGGTCCATCAGGCATAGGACCTCCTCTCTCATTACCTCAATCTGACTCAGCTCTTTCAATTCTCCTCCCAAAACCAGCAGTTCTGGAATGGACAAGCACCTCCCATCTTTGACTGTGAAGACAGAGGCAAAAAAATCATTCAGCTTCTCTGTCATTTCCCTATTGTCTTTTAGTAATCCTTTTACCCTTTGGTCATCCAAGGGTCTCACTGCCTCCATAGCTGGTTTATTTTACTAATGTATTTGAAGAAATATTTGTTACTGGTCTTTATGTTTATTGTGTACTGGGTTCGACGCATGGAAAGTCTGGACTATGACGTAGTGATCAGCATTGGTTTATTGAGTACACAACCATGAACAAAGACCGGCCGAGATGGCCAACTATATACAGCTCCTAGGACACACCCAAAAGTCCTACTGGTGGGTTTGAATTTCTTGCCAGAGTTCTTATTGGAGGACTAGTGGTGGTCTAGGATCCTTGGTTCCTGTTGTTCTAAGAAGCCTAGCTCTGACTGTATGCCACTGGCACCTAGTGGTGATCAGCAGACTTAACAATGTTTTTTGCAATATGTTCCTCATAGTCCCTTTTTGCCTGTCTGATTTATTTGCCAAACCTTGTGCTCTCTTTTATTTACCTTACTCAGATTAGCCTTCCACCGCTTAAAGGAATCCTTCTTACTTTTTACTGCTTCCATTACTTTGTTCATTAACCATGCAAGCCTTTTTTATATCTATTTGTACCTTTCCTAACCTGTGGTATACATTTTATTGGAACTTCTAGGATTGTAGTTTTAAATAGTCTCCAAGCTTCCTGAAGAGATTTGACCCTCCTTACCATTCCTTTCAGTCTCTTCTTCACGAACTCCCTCACATTTCAGAGAAGTAACCCCTTCAAAAGAGAAAGGTGGTTGTGCTGGTCTTTTCAGGAAACTCCCTATTTACATGAATGTTAAACTTAATAGTATTATGGTCACTGTTCCCAACTGGTGCTATCATATTTACATTTATCGTCAGGTCTTGGGCATTACTTAGGACCAAGTCCAGGATCGCCTGGTAGGTTCAGTGACCATCTGGCTCCATGGCACAGTCACTGAGAGTATCTCTTTCTCCTGACTTGAACACTGTTAAAATCACCTGTTACACTTGGATTGTTAAAATCACCTATTACAAAACAATTATTTCTTCTAGCTGCTTTCCTTAATTCTTTTGCTGTTTTTAAATCCTCTAACCTTTGATCTGGGGGGTGATAACAAACTCCCAGAGTTAATCTCCCTTTTGGGCCCACTATTTCCACACATAGCATTTCTGTAAGTGAATCTATTTTTCTTACATTCACAGTCTTACTGGACTGTATACCCTCTCTGCCGCTCCACCTCCAACCCTTCCTTCCTTATCCTTCTGATATAATTTATATCCCGGAATCACTGTATCCCACTGATGATCCTCATCCCTCCAAGTTTCTGAAATGCGCACAATATCTATGTTCACCTCAGACACTAAGCATTCCAGCTCCCCCATTTTACCTCAGACACTTCTAACGTGTCTATAAACATCTGTAATTTCCCAGACACGTTAGCCCTGCAATTTTCCTCCTGTGGTCGCCAGACCTTGTCAGGCAGTCAATACTGTTTGTCACCCTCTCAGTGGACGTTCTTAATCCATTTCCCTCTAGACCAGTAACAGTTCCCCCTTCGTCTCTTAGAGATGAGCCATCCCAAATCAGAGATATTTAATCTTCTGTCGGCTTTCCCCCAAGATTTTAAAACTGCTCTACCACCCTTTTTATTTTAAGGGCCAGCAGCCTGGTTCCTTCTTGGGTCAAGTGGAGGCCATCTCTTTTGTACAGGTCCTGCTTGTTCCAAAAAGCATCCCAGTGCCTAACAATCTTAAACCTTTCCTTCCTACACCACTGTCTTATCCATGCACTGAGAATCTTAATCCATGCCTGTCTAGCTGGCCCTGCATGTGGAACAGCCAGCACTTCTGAGAAGGCTGCCTTGGAGGCCCTGGCCTTGAGTCTCCTGCCTAGCAGCCTAAATTTTTCCTCCAAGACCACACGACTATATTTCCCCACATAGTTGGTGCCAACATGTACCACGACCATTGGCTCCTCCCCCAGCACTGTTTATCAGCCTATCTAGACCATGCATAATGTCTGCTATCTTGGCACCAGGTAGGCAGATCACTGTGTGGTCAGTAGGCAGGTTCACAAGCTATCTATCAACTTACTAAGGATCGAATCAGACTCCCCCCCCAGATGATTCCTTGGTGAAAAACGATACCTGTTCACCAGTTGAAGAAGGGGTCCCTTCTGAGGGAATATTCCCCTTTTCTTCAGCATGTTGCCCTGGTTCCCTTTGACCCTCTTGCTCCCTGACAGCAGCAGGGCTGCCATTCTTAGAGTGGGAAACATCTAACAAGTCCGAGAGTCTTATCCATGTGCTTAACTGGCTGTCTCTGCTTCTCCAGGTCAACCACCTTGGCCTCAGGGATGCAAACTTGTTCCCTGAGAACTAGGAGCTCCTTGCCCCAAGCACAAACCCATGACTTCTGTTTAGTTGGCAGATAGTCATACATGTTACACTCAGTGCAAAACATTAGATAATTCCCAATCCACTGGGAAGTGGAGAGACTAATGCCCTGTGTGCTGCCCCCAGTCAGCGTTAACTTTAGGTAAAAGTAGTTTAGTGAAGCTGCTGTGTATCTTTAAGCAGCAGTTGCCCCTGGGAATTGTAGTCCTGGGCCAGGTATCCTCTGACTGGCTCAACAAGAGTAATTTCCTGAGCTCAGAGGTGCGCAGATAGGAATTTATGGCTCTTTTCCATTCCTTTTTCTAACCCTTACTGCAAGAAGAAGGGAAAAGCCATCTGTTTTCTCACCTCAGGGATAGAAGATTTTAATTACAAAGATGTAACTTTCTACCCAGCTATCAGCTATGGTTGTAAGTACAAGATTTAGTGAATGAAGTTGAATAAAGATGATTCAAGTTTATATATTGCTGTGAGTTGATCACTATCCAAAAAGCACTATTTCAAACGCAGCCAAGTGCCAGACAGAAACACCCTGGCTTTCTCACCCTGCTGCTGAACTCCCACATCTGCTAAACTCACCTGTTTCTTCCCTCATCCCAGACACTTACTTTTAAGTATTGAGCGGGAAGCGATGAATTCAAACAACAGGCTTTTATTCAGTGATATTGCTCAGCTCTAAAGACAGCTCTATGAAAGCGGCACCTTAATTTATACTGTTCCAACACATAACTTTCAACAATGTAACTATATACAAGTAATATTATTGGACCCAAGCAGGGCTCAGTGATTGGGTATCTAGATTGGCTTCAGGACCAATGGGAGTCTTTATTCATCAGCCAATAAGAAATGGAGCTTTAGGATACCAGAGCCCTTTCAAGCTATTGCTGCTTTAATAATCCAAAACACAAACACAACACTTACTCACTGGAGTAGGGCCTGCCACCTCACATTGCTGGGCCTACTTATAGGAACCCTAAGTAAATATCTTGGGCCAAAACTCCACACACACACACACACACACTAGAGCCAATCACACCAATTGGGAGCTAACCAATAAAAGAGGATGAGTGAGTTAGCCTCTGGTTGATTAACAATAGGTCTTGCTGAAAGGGAGCAGCTCAGGCCACCTTTTACTTTAAATGCTTATTCAATTTAGCCCTTTAGGCTTGAAGGGGAGTTTAGCTGAAAAATAAAATAGCTGAAAAATAAAATAAAAAATAAATAAAGCCTCAGCAGTTACTGAGGGACATAACTGCTTGTTTTCTTGTAAGGAAAAGACCCTTCTTTAAAGAATGTGAGAATTATCTTAAAATTTTATATTTAGTTTAAGATTGGTCCCCCTGTTTTGTTTTGAATCCCTAGCTGTGTTTAAACCCTAGCTGCAGTTTGCTTTGTTATTTGCTTTCTTTTTTTTCATTACAGAAACCTGCATAAGGTTTAGCCTTATCTGTGAACTCATTGTCCCTAGTCTCTGGTATTAGTTCTTGAATCTATAGGCATAGTAAAGTTCCAAAGTGATATTAGAGCTTAAGATAGCTCACTGCCCTCAATTTTAATCCTTGTCCCTTGTTTGACCCTGTGTTTAACCCTTCCTCTAGTGCAGTAAAATTAGTCAAGAACCTCTGAGTCTGTTTAGAACTAAAATTAGCTACACCTGAGTAGTCTGAGCAGTTACAATCAAACTAAAATTAGAACTAGACCAGAAAATTGGAACAGAACTAAAATTAGAACTAAAATTAGCTACCCTTGAGTGGTTTGAGCAGCTACTACACTGAGAAGGTACACAGTGTAAATTAGATGACTTTAAAAAATTCATGTTCATAAAAACTGTTTGGATTTCATGCTTCTGAGCTGCATCTTCATGGCAGCTTCTCATTACAAATTAGTGGATCTCCCCCCCCCCCCTTCTCTTCTGTGAGTTTTCTCTGCCTTACATTCTTTTACGCTTGCTGTCTAGTTTAAGGATTTATAAAATTAATTTCAGAACCAGCATACGTTTAGTTTTCTGCAGATTTAAGTTCATGTCATTTGAAGTGCACCAGTAACTATGTGATAGACCCAATTAGTTCACAAAGAATGTGATGCAATTACACCAAGATTCCTTCTTGCACTGACTGGATATTAGTAAGCAGCAAGAACAGGTGCAATCTGAAAGCTACAGAAAATTCCACAATTGTGGCACTCTGAATTAAATCTAGAAATTGAGGAAGGAAAAAAGAACAAAGGAACAGTGGACCACCAAGGGTGCGTTCAGATGGTGCCACTGCAAAAATAAGGTTAGGCAATTTGGAAAACTAGAATCCAAAGACAGAGAAAGGGAGATGTTGAGAATTTTATAAGCATCCATGCTTCTTATGTGCTGAGCTAGGTACTTTAGAGAAAAACAAGACATTCAGAAACACCCTGAGTCCTTTCACGGGGAGGGCAGGGTATAAATATAAGAAAATAAATAATAATTAAATAATAAATAAAAGGAAATCTGCACTATTACTTCTTCTCTCTTATGCAGATTCTGCTGGATCTGGAGACGGATGAGTTTTGCATGTGGCAAGATGCAATTTGACTCTAACAAGACAAAGTGAAATGAGAGTGAAAGTGAAATGAAAGTGAGAGTCTGCACACATGTGACATTAAACAGCATTTTAAATGTGCAGTGTTGAAAGTTAAAAGTCCCAATGTTTATTTTTGAAATTCAGCTCTGATAGGTATTTCTGCAGAGAAAGGGTAATCTGATATCCTACTGGTAAAATGTTAAAGACATCATGTTAAGCAACATTAATGTAGCCTAAATCCAGCAGAATCCATATGCTGTAAAAAAAATACCGTATTTTTTGCTCCATATGACTCACTTTTTCTCCCCAAAAAAGTGGGGGGGGAAGTGTGTGCGTCTTAAACCCCCCTCACCTTTCCCGAGCCACAGCACCAAGCAGAGCTAGGTGCGTCTTATGGTCAGGTGCGTCTTATGGAGCGAAAAATACGGAATTAGCGCAATCAGAAAAGTGAATTTTTTGCAATAAGATTTTAATTAGGGAAATTGGGTTAGACTGTCCTTCCAAATGCATTTAGCTCTAGGTACACAGAACAATCACTCTTGAGATTCAGGAATATATCTGTACAAAGGAATAGTTGCACTGTTTCTCCCAGTGCTCTTAGATTTAAGGACTCCTAGTCTCCTTCATCTGATAAAATAATATTATGTTCTTTTTTGCAACTAACCTTTTAAAGTTACAACATGTATTACGCTATTGACTGTTTACTTTCATTAGTAAAAAAAGTAAGCAGGTGGGGGCTTTTTTTGTATTAAGGCAGTGATTCTTAAACCACAAGTTGGGACCCAAAAATGGGTTGTGACTTTCTTATAGGTGGGTTGTGAGGCCAGGACACAGAAGGAAGAACGAGGTGATCTGAGACCGAAGGCCCGGGGAAGCTTGGTGACAAATCTGGGTTTGCCTTTGCGTACTGTAAGAAGTGGCCATGAAATACAGCCAATTGCTCTCTGATGCTATGTATTTATAAATGATAAACATGAAACATAGAATATAAATTGTAATGTGACATTCCTGTATTTTATTCTGGGAAGGGGAAAAGTAGAGTGGAATTACTGAGCGAGTGGGTCCTGGAAAGTACACTAAATTTACAAGTAAGCCCTTCAAAAAGTTCTTAAACCAGTTTTAAGGAACTGTTGTCTATCCAACAGCCCCCTCTCCTGGTGCATGGAATCTAGGTGGTAAATGCATCTGAACATAAAAAGAGGCCTGATGGATCAGACCAGGGTTCCATCTTAGTCCAGCACTGTGTCTCACACAGTGGTAATTTAAACCCCTGCTTTCTGCTTCATGCTGTTTTTTGCGGGGAGCAGAAAGCAGGGGTTTAAATGGCCCAGAGGCATTTAAACTAAACAGCTGAGCAGTGGGGAGCAGAAAGCAGAAAGCTCTTCATGAACCATCACAAATAGCCTTACAATTTGTGAAAGTTTTTGGTGGCTCTTTAGTTTGTGAATGTTGCTTTATGAACCAGCCAAAATCCTTGACAAGCTTCAGTTTGTGTGCCGGTTTGTGCCCATTCCTAGTCTTATTTCAAAACATAGGTTAGCAATAGGTTAGCCTTCCTGGTCATATTGATTTATTTACTTCATTTATACCCTGCCCTTTTCTCCCACAGGGACCAAAAATAGCTTACATCATTCTCTTCCACTTTATCCTTGCAAAAACTCTGTGAGGTAGATTAGGTTTAGAGTATGTGACTGGCCCTAGGTCACCCAGCAAGCTTCCACAGCAGAATGGGGATTGGAATGTGAGGCCCCGTCCACACGAGCGAGATAAGCCAGACGGGAAGTGGCACAAATTTGTGCCGGCGCAATTTGCGCCGCTTTTGCAGGATCACACAGGTCCATGGACCTGGGAGGGCGAACCGCCACTGCGTGATCACACACAGCCACAGGCGAGTTGTGTTTTTTTTCCCCAGCCGTTTTCAGTGTGCTTATCTGCTTCTACAAGGGATCGATGACTTGCCTCTCCACCCTCAGGGTCATCTGATGATACGCATACCGGGATGGGAGGGGAAAAAAAAAACAAAAAGCCCGCTCCCCAACGCCACTTGTTTGCGCTGGTGCGATCACACCAGGAAAGGTCAGTTCTGGGCCGTCACAAACCATTTGAGACTGCCTTTTCACTGGTAGCTAAATAAGCCGATTCCCCACCGGCTCAAAGTGGTTTGCGACACTTTGACACCGGCTGCAGGACGCTTCCCAGATGTGCTTGTGTGATCACGCCACTTTGAGCCGGTGGGGAATCGTCCTTCTTGTGTCGCAAATGGGTGCGTATGATTGCGCCCTGAGTCTCTCAAATCCGTCTAACACTCATGTTACTCATTGTCCTTTTGGGAAGGCTGGCAGTGGGATCCATCAAAACAAACAAAATCTAAACTGGGAAAGATCTTGTTTCTCTCCTGACATCAGCTTGTGCCACCATGTTAAAATCCTGTCTCTCAGAATTTTATCATGAAATTTCCTCAAGGTTCTGTAGTGCTTAAAGTTCTCTTCTTGCTTAGCTTGTGTGTTTTGCTTTGTCCTGAAGAAGCTGGGTTTTTAAAAAATAAACTCCACATCTGATCAGCTTTTCAAACATGTACAGCATGTATCTCTGTTTCCAACGGAGCTTAGCTGCTCTGCAGTGCTGCAATTTTCTTAAGGCAAGTCCCAATGGGACCAGCTGGGTGTATTGCTTTGGAAAATGAGCCTAGTTCTGATTGGTATGTAACTTAAAATTTGTCTCTGCATAATCCTTTAATTGGACTGATGAAACAATACTTTAAAAGCAAACTAGGCTCTCTAGAGTTATGAAATACTTATTCTGGATCGGGGAGAGGAAGGCTACTTGTAGCTATGGATGTTCATTAAAACAATATTTAGTAAAATAAAGAATGGCATTCTGCCCCTCTCAGTGATTATGAAATCTTCCATAGTCCAGAGATTTTCATATTTAAAAAATCCCCTGGTAAGGGGGGGGGGGGGGGGGAGATTTAGGAGGTATCCCAAATAGGGTTGTCATCATTCAGTTGGGGCCTGGAGATCTCCTCGAATTACAACTGATCTGCAGGCTACAGAGGTCAACTATACACTGGGTCACAATGTTGCTTTAATCAAATAAATTCCTGTATAAGCATCAATTTAATGACACTGTTCAAAATGTCAGTCTAAGAAAATATGAACAGGAGTTCTAATGAGTTGTTATTCTATCATAATATTCCATGGACTGCAAGCCACTTTATAAGATGCATGAGTTGTGTCCTCACTTGCCCCCCCCCCCTTCTCTTGGTTGTGAAGAAAAAAGGTTTTAAATAATAGCAAAGTCCACAAACCATGAAATGCAGGAAATAAAAGGTGAAGCATAATTAGGTAAAATTGAGATGCAATCAGAAAAGTACAGAAATCATTCCCAATAGCCCTAATGGATCATAATGCAACCAGACTGGCATCTCAGGTCCATGAGAAATGCTATCAAACTTCTTCGTGAATTTTAACTCAATAGTTTCACACTGGAATCTCCTTTTGAAGTTCTTTGTTTGGAGAACAGTGAATTTTAGATTACAGGAAGTAAAAACTACTGGAAATGGAGTCCGGTTGTATTGAAATCAGCAAGCATTTTATTAAGCTGGTTCAGATGAGGCATAAAAAACGGAGGTCAGGGGGCCTGCTTATATACACAGGTAAGCCGCACACCTGACAGCGCTCAAACAAGGCAGTTGGATAAGGTAATTGAATAAGTTCCATGGTAATTGAATAAATTTCAAGGTCATTGGATAAGTTTCAAGGTAATTGAATAATTACAGAATTAATCACAGAACATAACAGGAAGAAAGAGTAATATTCAGAGGCCACACTAGCAAAGCAATGGTATACCTCTATTTCATTTGTGGCACAGTTCACAAGCCTCCCCAAGTCAGGTATCTTGGACAGTACATTCCAACCCCACCCCACCCCCTTCTCTTGAGGAGTAGGCCTAGTCTGCCTTTTTAAACAGAAGTATCTGCAGCTTGGCCAGTAGGTGGCAAGAAACGAGAAAGCAAGCAAGAGACATTTTACATTATTAACGAAATGTGGGCCTCCTCTATTGTAATGCATGAATAAACACAGATGCATCTTGACAGGATGTGCCTTCACTCATCCTCAGATGATTGAAATGATTAATTCTTGCTAAACCACTGCTCAGCCTGGTAACTAATACTGTTGCATAGCCTTTTCAAAAAGTTATAAGGCTACAGACTTTGTAATCCCCTGGAATTACAGGTCATCTCCAGACTATAGAGATCAGTTCCCCTGCAGAAAATGGTGCTTTGGAGAGTGGACTTTATGGCATTGTACCTCACTGAGGTCCTTGTCTTCCTCAGGCTCCATCCCCAAATCTCCAGGAGTTTCCCAACCTGAATCTGGCAACCTTATTTCCCCCCCCCCCCCCCCCCCCCGTATTATTATCCCCATACTGTATCTTCTTTAAACTGTGTGTATCTGTTTTTAAACTGTGTTTATGTATTGGTTTTAGCTTGTTGGGCAATTAAGATGTCCATGTCCTGCAGATTTTGCTGTTTTGTTGTAGAGATTAGGCAAGGTATAAATATTTTTAAGTAAATACTGTGAAAAGCACAGAGGAGGAGTGGCTTGCCTAAAGAATTCATCTTCTGAACTAATGGCAAAAAATGAAATGTAAACCAGGGACTTCCTGACCCTTCACAGTGTTCACCAAAGTTTGGGTTCATGTTCTCTGGTGAATCAAGTCCAATAAACCACACCAGGTGAGGCCTCAAACACAAGAGTGAACTTTATTTGGATAAAGGGAACTTCTAGCATGAAACACCAGCAGTTCAGACACAGTTACAGTTGCTTGTATACTCTCCAAAACATTCCAGAGTGTCCCTCCCACATATGCATTATTACACGGATTCAGTTACCGTACAGCTCTTTCAACTGGCTGCTGTACATTCCACAACAGCTTTGCTATTACACTGCAGTCTAGCCTCAACTTCCTTTGAGCCATGACTACAAAAATCCTCAACAACAGGTAAAGTTCATTTTCTTGTAAAGTCAAGGAGTTCTCATTGCTAAAGGCACTGCAGTTGATTCAGTCTCAGGGTGCTAACTAACCACAATTTCTTGGAACGAACCACAGCCTCCAGGTGCCAAGCATGATAACCGAAAGGCTACAAGGAGCTGTGGCTGGAGGCACAATGATAATGAAAGAAATATAGACCGTCCACCACAATAGCATCGAACTATCATACTATGAACATACTTGCAGAACTTTGGGTTTCCTGTCACCTTCCTTGTCATACCGTAGCAAGGCGGGTGAGAGAGAGAAGAGAGGAACCAGGGCAAAGTGTTGTGGCATACAGCATTTCCTGTTTTAAAAAGAGAGAGAAAGAAAAAACAGCAAACTGACCTCCTCCCAATGAAGATGTCAGTTACAGCATGTTAGTACTTGATAAGTGAGCCGACATCTTCTCATTTGTGCCTCAGCAACAGCAGAGCCCGGCCTGTCTGATCCTTGATGAACTCACTTCAGGCCTGCTGCAGAAAAACAAAGGTAAGGCCCTCCCTTGCTCATAAGTAACAACCTGCCGTTTTCGTTCTTGGTGAACAGAAGACAAGCATTTGTCCTTCGAAAAGGAATTTTCCCTTTGGGGCTTATGCTTGCATGCTTGGCGATGTGATGTTAGATTGTTAACTAGTATTCCCCCCACCCGCCAAGTAAAGAAAGCGGTACTGCTAGGAAAACATAAATTTCATTTATGTTAGCTGGAGACAGTTGTTTGCTGCAAAGAGGAAAAAGGAAGCCCATAATGTGGTAAGATTTCAGAACTTTGACCAGTTTAGTGGGATACATAAAGCTAGCAAATGTTTCTGTCCTTAATTGTTCAGACATAGCTTATGTTTCAGCAAAGGCAATTTCAATCAGGCGCACATAAAGAGACTTTCAAAAGTATGGCATCAAAAAGAGGTATGCAGTTGATTACTGTGGGCTCTCTGAAGAAGTGCCTCTTCATTAAGCCTTTTGGCGGCACAAATTATTCAGATGCCAGGCTCTCTGGAAGGGAGCGTACTAGGCTTCAGATTCCATGCTTAAGCATTGTCTGGTTCGAGGCTTTCAATCTGATAGCTGAATTAAAATGCACTTCTTTTTAATGTGAAAAAAGTGGGTGGAATATACTAATGGGGGGGGGGGGGGTTGAAACAAGGAAACAAACTAACCCAATGATGGAAAACTATATGGATTTTCCCTGCAGACATTAAGAGGGAGTGATCACCATATTTGATGCAGCCACTTTTTTTCTGTTTGCCAAGGGCACTGAAGTCCTCAAGGCACATAACTTGTTGGGCTTGTTCACACAAGCAGAAATAGTGATTATTTATGCTGCCACACCATCAACCTTAATTTGGGCACTGATGTGTGCTTGCCTTAAGAACAGTAACATAGGTAGGTAACTTGTGTTGGTCTGAGGCAAGAGAACAAAGTTTGTGTCCAGTGGCACCTTTAAGACCAACAAAGTTTAATTCTGGGTATAAGCTTTCATGTGCAGGCACACTTCATCATGCGCATGAAAGTTTATACCCAGAATTAAATTTTGTTGGTCTTAAAGGTGCCACTGGACACAAACTTTGTAGAAAAGGTAGGAAGGTAGAAAAGATAAGAAATGATTTGGAAAGAGTGGGAGGCGGAACAGAAAAGAATATCTGGATATATATTCCAGAGGATAAATTCTCATTTACTAGTGTGTCTCCTTCACCAGGCCATTTTTCCCGGGAACGTTTGATTAACCACAAGGGTTATTACTGTCTCTTTTGGGGTTTAAAAAAAAAACCCAAAAAATTCCAGAGGGACAGCTGTGTTAGGGCCAAACCAAATATGATAGTTATGATCTGAATCAGGATCCCATGGACATGGCTTTATATATCTGTGTGTGTATGCGTGTATGTTTGGCAGTTCATTCACAGAATTTTAGGATCACATCTGTACAGGTCCTTAGTCAGTTGTTGGTGTGAGTCTCTTATGGAGTTTTAAGGACTGACAAAGTCTGCTTTTGTATAAGCTTTAATGACCTAGGGCCTACTTCACCAGATAGAATTGCAAGGAGAAAAATCCAAGAAGTACGAATAATGTTATAAAGGACAATATAAATTCCAAACAAATGTGAATAACCAATTTCAATACCAATCATTTACATACTAAAAAACATATAGTAATGCAAAATTTTCTAACAAACGTGTGAAAATAAGATGTATACATCAGGAAAAATCTGAGCTGTTTTTGTGTGCTTGAGACTGAAAATGGGCAGAGCTGTAGCTTAGTGGTTGAGCATTACCTTTGAATGTAGAAGATTCCTTCCAGGTTCAGTCTCTGGCATCTCTAGTTTAAAAGGCAGCAGATGTTGAGGAATACCTTTCTTTGCCTCAGATCCTGGAAATCTTCTGCCGGTCAGAGTAGTCAATAGTGAGCCAGATGGACCAATGGTCTGACTCAGTACAAGGCAGCTTCATGCATATGTTCCTATGCTCACAATTGTGAAATGCAACAGAGTGCACTGGAATTTTTTTCCAATTTAAAAATTAAAACCATGAAGTTAAAGAACCAATTTCAGTGTAGGGTGTAGGACTGCCAATTGGCAAGACATGAGGGAGACAAGGACTCACAGTTTGGAGGGGGATCAGTGGTCCCCAGCCTAATGATGTCACTGCTGGTGTGACCCAGAAGAAATTTCATAGCAGTGGACAGGTGACACATTAGCATTTTGCCCAAAATTCTATGATTTAATTATAGAGTTTGGGGCAAATGCTACATTGCCACCTGATGTGATGACTTTACTTCTGGGTGGCACCAAAAGTGACATAATTGCACTGGGGATGCCGATCGCACCCCCTATTTTCCCAGGCATTTCTTCTCAATGCCCAGCTGAGCTGCAGTGGCAATGGCCCTCCAGGTAGAAATGGAACCACCACAAAATGGTGCCTCTCAGACCAGAAAGATCATGCAGAAGGATACCATGATCAGTAGTAAAGAAAGCCACTGGAAGGCCTAGGAAAATCAACGAAGTCATACCCTCTCAGTCTCCTAACTCAGGTCATCCACTAGGGTGACCAAGGCTGTTTCAGTTCCATAATCAGGCCTGATACCAAACTGAAAAAGATCCAAACAATCCACTTCATCCAAGATTGCTTGAAGTTGTCTAGCTTTCACCCATTCAATTAACTTGCTCAAAAATGGAACCTTTGAGACTGGTAACAATTTAAATCTCCTGGGTCCAGAGTAGGCTTCTTTAGTAGTAGACATACCACAGCCTGTTTCAAGGCTTAAATGGCCACCTCCATTCTCAAGAAAGCATTCACTACCTCTCAGACTAGCATTGCTGGTGGGGGATGGTGGGTAGTTTCCAAGTCTTGGGAGTGGAGCCTGGGGAGGACAGGGACCTCAGTGAGGTACAATGCTGTAGAGTCCACCTTCCAAAGCATCCATTTTCTCTAAGGGAACTCATCTCTGCAGTCTAGAGATGAGCTGTAGTTCCAGGAGATCCCCAGGCCCCAACTGGAGGCTGGCATCCCTATCTCAGACCCAGTCAGCCGTCCCGTCCCACCCACCCAGCAGATTTAAGTAGCCAGGAAAGGCCAGAGTCATACAAGCAAGTGTTAGGCCTCAAACCTCCAAGAATCTTATCCACATCCTCAGAGTGAATAAAATAGGGTTGCCAGGTCCTACCTGGTTGCTGGTGGGGGGATCCAGCCTCTCCTCTGAGATCTTCTGGTGTGCGCGTTGTGATGATGTCACCTGGGCCGGAAGTGACATTTTCATGTCAGGGACGTTGGGGTATGATGCTCTAGTTTTGGGGCAAAACTCTGTAGAGTTTTTCACTAGGCGATGTCCCTGTTTGGAAGTGGGGCTTCCCCCGCCGGCCAGCTGGCTGGTGGCAGATCAGAGCCCCTCCAAAGCAGGGGATTCCCACTGGGGGATGGCAACCCTAGAATAAACTGACCCTGCCCTTGTGAAGATAGAGTCCAAGTCAGTACAGATGCAAGAAATTTAATCAGCAAAGCATTGAGCAAAGTAGTCACAGCAGGCTACCAACCAGTCCACCTCCTCCTGCAGGCTAAATCCCAGCTGGTATCTGACTACCCAGAATAGCTCTGCTGGCCTATATTATGCAGGCTCAGTGATGGAGAAAAGTATTGTATGAGCTCTAGCTTGTGTCTTATCTGATTCATTCCAAGTCCTCCTCCACTTTTGCTCTAGCCATCTCCCTTGTCTTTTCATCGCCCCCAGCCCCTCAGTAAACCAAGAGGCAACCTGGCCTCTGAGACTGGACACAATGGCCAGCAGAGACATTGACAGAAGCACCCATCAAATTAAAAAGAAAATTCCTGAATGTCTCTCATAGCCATTAACATCCATCTGGCTCTGGAGGTGAATCATTTTAATAAATCCTCCACCCCTGCAGAGTCTTGTATCCCTGTAAGTCTACACCCAAGCAAATAGTGATATGTCCATGAAAAAGGAACTGTCAAAAATACCTCCACCCTCTGATCACATTCATCCCACCAAGAACAAAACACTAGATCAAGAGTGTGACCTCCACATTGTGTAGAGTCAGGACAGGGCTATGGTGGTCATGAAGGCCATAAAATCCTGAGCCACTCCCTACAAGACAGTCCTGACATGAATGTTGTAGTACCTCAGGACAGCCGGCCTAGGGGTCTTCAAAACCACCCCTGCAATCACTTATGTCAGCTTGGGCATGGAGACTGTTAAACACCCTCACCCTCCTTCCTCCCAAAACAACAATCCAGAGGTGCTGCTTTTCTCTCTCGGTGGTTCTCTCTGCCTCAGTACAACATTGAAGTGGCATTGCTTGCCCATCACTTCTTTATTTGCATCCAGGGTACTTGATTTCCAGACAGCTAAGCCAGCAGGATAAATGCAAAAATCAACCTCAATTTAATACATTATGAAGTCGGTGGCTGATATCCCCTTGTCTTGCTGGTGGGGAGACCTGGGAGGCATTCTGGTAGTGGGCGGGGACATCCCTGATACGCTTACATCACCTGAAAATGATGTCATCCCTCCGGCAATGTCGGACGCAACGCTCTGGTTTTGGGGCAAAACTGTATGGTAAAATCGGGGTCAAACCATACAGTTTTGCCCCAAAACCAGAGTGTCGCTGTGCGACGTCCCCGATGCAGTGATGGCAGCTCTGCATGACACCAGAGCATTGAAGATGTTGCCGTTTGCGGGCAGTGTTTCCCCCGCTGGCCAGCAGTGGGCAAAAGCCCCCAAAACCAGGGTTTTTCTCACCTAGACCTGGGGAATGGCAACCCTACTGATATCCATCCACCCAGTTCCAAAGACTTAATGAGTCACTTCTATCTTCAGAGGAGGGGGTGGCAATTTTTGCTGATTGCCCACTTTGAATCCCACTTTTCCCCCTATCTATAATTTATCAGGGTTTTTAAAGCTGCAGAGGCAGGAGAAATTAGTATAGTCCCACACTGCAAAATCTGCTCCTCAAGTGGATTTTGTTGGATACAGTCTTGTAAAAAGACATCAGGAAATAATTTAGGCACAGTAAGGTATGCATCTTGATACCAGCAGATAACTGAGTACAAGAGCAATGATATCACCAAACAGGAAGTATCCCCCCAAAAAAAATCAAATAAGAGGTACTGTTCAGTCTTCAGTGTGTTATCTTCCTGTCCCTTCCATACCAGTCCTGCTGTCTTTTTTGGACTATTAGCAAAAAAGAAACATCAAGGTGCAGAAAAAACTTTTTATTATTATTCCTTCTTGATCCCAATGTGTTTCGCCTATGGCTTTGTCAGGGGATCTGTTTAAGCAAGGAAAATACACTCATTTTAAAAGAAAGTTTTCCCAGTTAGCATATATAGCTGACTTTAGTTCTGATGTTCAAGATATGCTAAACCATCTATATGCCAATTCTAATGCTCAAGATATGCTAATTCATATATGTGCAAAAATCTACACTGGGAAAATTGTAAAATATGTATTATTATAATTTGGAATTAATTCAGTTTTGGGATGTTTTGTATTTTGTTGTATAAGGAACTGAGGCTTGCTGTAATATAGTAGCAATGTTTTTGAACAACGGTCCTTTAAGAGGCTTAATGAACACCTAAAGTATTATACCATATAACCACCTGAGCTTGATTTCAGTTCTAATGCTCAAGGTGTAACTGGAAGTTTATGCTATAAGAGGTAAGCATACAACTATACACCATTTTTAATATATAATAATTATGATTTACTTGATTGTTTTTCCAGGAGAAAACTATTATAGAGTCCTTTAAAATAATGCCTGATTCTCAAAAAAAGAATTTCAATATGTAGGTTCCTATGTTGTTTTTAATTATTTCAATTGGATTATAATGACTACATATATTTCTATGAATGGTTTCATTCTATGAGTGTATTTTCCTTGCTTAAACAGATCCCCTGACAAAGCCATAGGTGAGACACATTGGGATCAAGAAGGAATAATAATAAAAAGTTTTTTCTACACCTTGATTTTTCTTTTTTGCTGCTACTGCTGTTGTGGTCCTGACTTTTCTACTTTTTGGACTATTAGCAATCAGCACAAGGTTTAGCCAGTTAATGAATCTTTCTTCTGCCTTGAATTTCCAGCTGCATCAAGACAGCAGCTTTTTCAGTGGCTGATTTAGCAGCATAGTGTTAACTTGGCACCTAAAAGGAACAGAGGGTTTTACACTACAGTCATGCTTTTGGACTGTCCTTCCCATGCTGAGTCTACTATTTATACATTACCAAGGAATATGGGACAAGAGTCAGGGACTGTAGGGAGGAGGCTGGATTTGGAAAATGGGTGAGGTAGAGCCATGTACACAGTCAGTACTCAGACTTCCTTTGGGGCCCAGCTGTGTCCTGTCCCCTGAATCGCTAAACCTATTCCATTTAGGGTTGCCAGCCTCCAGATGGCACCTCTATTTAAGTTGCTCTCCAGATGAACAAGATCAGTTCCTCTGGAGCAAATGGCTGCTTCGGAGGGTGGAGTCTATGGCATTATACCCTCCTGAAGCCTCTCCTCTCACCAAACCCTGCCATCACCAGACCCCAACCCCCAAATTTCCAGGTGTTTCCCAACTGGAGCTGGCAACCCTAATTCCATTTAAAAAGCCAGTCTTAAAAACTCTGATTTAAATGCACACACAAAGATACCTCTAAACAAAAACCCTGTATATCTTTTTGTGTTTTAAAAGTTGACTCATTTGAAAGTTACTTTAGGAACCACCATTTCTGTGGTTGGCTACAAGGACATTTAAGTTACGAAGAAACAATCAGTTTATATATTATATAATGCAGACTTTCTATTGCTTGTAACAGAATGTTTCTCTATCATAAAAGAAAATAAGAATTCTTATTTTTTAAAAGCAAAGATTGTGTTGTACAACCAATATACAAAAGAATGCCTTTCTTTTTGTTAAGGTACTCATCCTACATGAGTATGTGTTTGTCATAAAGTTACATTGGCCCTGGATAAGAGTGGTTTGAATGTTGGGCCCAAATGAGGAGCTATTTATGGCTGTCATGACTGACAGCAACCTTTCCCCTTCTGAATTAAGGGGCCAAGGAATTATGCTTGTTTTAATTAATATTAGTTAACCAGAATACCTGTTCTACTGAGTTATACATCTGTGCCAACTACTAAATGAGACAAGCGCTGGCAGGTCCCTGACAAGCAACAATTTAAGATGGACTTTGAGGGTCTGTGTGTCACCATAATTCAAGAGGTTGCAGAGATACAGGAGTCACGAAGGATTAGCAGCATAGGATGTGCAATGACAGAAGAATACAGGAAAATTAAATGTTTTCTCTGTCCTAACTTGTAGTAGTATAAGCAAAAAAGTAATATAAATCTCCTATGTCTTGTTTCATCTTCAAATGCAAATTAGGTGGTAGAATAAGAGTCCTGAGATAGTGATCTGTACCATTTCAGATTGTGGGGGGTGGCATATTTTTTATTGCTTTCTCATATTAAAAAGCTAGAAAAAACCAGTACACCAGGGAAAACCTGTTCTCTGCTGTACTGTTTTCCAAGGGATGGTACAGGAAACCATTTACTTGAAGCCTAAAATGGGATAGTCCAGACTACCACCTCATTGGTCTTGTGTAGACAAGGCTCACATCATGCCTTTTTTTTTTAAGGGACAAAGGAATCACTTTATCTGCACAAACACTATTACTAGATTCAAATCCAGTAGCACCTCAGAGACCAACAAGATTTTTTGGAGTTTCAGTTCTTCTGGAGAAAATGGCTACTTTGGAGGGTGGACTCTATGGCATTATGTCCTGCTGACAATCCCCTCTCCCCAAATCCTGCCCAACCCTCCCCAGGTTCTAACCCAAATCTCCCGGAATTTTCCAACCCAGAGTTGGCAACCCTAACAGCATCCTTACTGAAAGCTAGCACGTCCTGGATAGGCAACCACTGGAACCTCAGGGAACCCTATTTAAGTTCTATTATTGAAGCAGCCAGGACATATATGAATATATGCTGAAGTGAATCTTGCAGTTAATTCAAATTCAAGAATACTTTACAGAGCAGCAAACACATGCAAAGAGGAAAGAAGACCAGTCAACAGGACTTGGGGAGATGCACACAGAGGGAGATGTAAATAACCAAGACTACACACCCTGTGAGAGTCTACAGTTAAAATCAGAGCTCACTGAATGCTGATGCTTAAATTGTCTGGAAGCTGCATCCTATACTTGGAGAGATGAGTATGTGAAGAAGGCAGTGGAAAAGAATGGATTTTGGACTGGTGTGCCGTTCTGAGAAGGCATCTGACAATCCTGAGGCACCACCAGGAGCTCAAGCCCCTTTCTTTTACTTCAGTTGTTAACACTTCTTTTTCACAATATACTTTTAAAACTATTTTTTTGCTAGTAAATGGGGGGGGGGGGGGGAGAGTGTTAACCTTTTGTTGAAATTACAGCCTGGGAAGGAAGTTGACATCTTTTAGGCTCCCCCTTTCTTCAGTGCTTCCAAAATTGGAGTGTAATTCTTTTTATGTATGTATGTATATCTCTAAGTAAAATTTAATTTTAAAGTATATTTCTTTTTTAACATGAAAAAAGAACACAAAATGACTTTCTTATTTGTCAAGCCTAGTAGGAAAATAACTAAGTACATGAGATTGTAGGGGGTCACTGTGAGATGCAGCTGGCCATAGATTCGAAGACATTAGCTTCTTACTGTATGGACGAACCAGTGTTTAATGCAGCATTTGATCTTGCTTCCATAGAAGTACATTCATTTGTGAAAGGCACAGTTTGTCTTTGGAACATTTGAGATACCAATTTATTAGACAGGAGCTGATTCTTTATTGGAAAGTACTGGGTCCAGAGATATGTTGCAGTGAAATCAGCTCATAAGTTTATTGATGGTACATTTCCAGGCTGTTGAACGGGGCTCAGGGGTCTGCTTAAGTACATGTCTAAACCGCACCCCTGGCCTTGTCCAAACTCCCTGATAGGATTACTCCCTGATAGGATTACGCTGATAAGATTACACCTAAACTCCCTGATAGGATTAATCATGAGTTACCTTAAACCATAGGTCCTCTGGTGGAACCTGGGTGGCCGCTTGGTCTAATTTGCAATCCAGCCGGGCTATTGTCTCCCAAAGCGAAGCTCCGGTAGCCAGTCCGGCCACGTGTGTCTCTCTGACCCCGTGCGCGGTTACCATTAGGACATAACATTTATACCACCGGCTCTGTGCATGATGATGTTTGTATCATATGTATTTAAAACATTTCAGCAGCAGTCTAGAAGAGAATTTGGCACTAAAAAGACAATATGATGCTTTGCATTAAATGGCACTGTGAGGGAGATTTTCTCAGTGCCAGAGGGAGGAACTGTGGAACAAAGAGCAGCCAATTGAAAGATCTGTAAGGTAATTGAAGCCATGTAATAATGCATACACGGGAGGGGCGTTCTGGAATGTTTTGGAGTGTATATAAGCAACTGTAACTGTGTCAAAACTCTGAACTGCTGGCGTTTTGAGCTAGAGTTCCCTTTATCCGAATAAAGTTTGCTCTTGTTGTGTTTGAGGCCTCACCTGGGGTGGTTTATTGGATTTAACTCACCAGAGAACATGTACCCAAGCTTTGGTTAACAAGGTTAATAACTCTTCATATAGGCACAGAGTAGAGAAGTAATGCCAAACAAAGGAGCTCATTCTTCTGATTGAGTTCTGGTGCAACCTGCCAGTGACACTTGGACTACAATCAGATACACACGCAAATGCTGACACAAAGATGTTGAAGCAAAGGTGCCTTTCTCAAATGAACATGAATGTATTTAAATGTATAATATGAAGTGACATGACCCTGCCTATCTAGGCTGTAGTCTTTGGAAGGTAAAAGAAAGTGTGGAGCACACAGAAAATAAAGCTGTTGCAGGAGGTAATGGAGAGGGGGCCTGTGGCAGAATTACAGTTGCTTAGGCTTTGCCTTCAGAAATTATCAGTCTTGAAGGTGATGCTAAAAGTAGTGACCACGGATTTTCTCTAGAAGTTTTATTCACGATTCCCAAGCAATATGGAAAGGACAGTCCTTAGATATATGCAGAAGATGAAATGGGGTTTGTGAGGCAAGCCCACACTTTCAACTATTATTGATGCTTCTGTGTATTAAATGCCAGTTGTACTTGTTCAAACAGTTTTCAAAGCACTAGGGAGAATTTATTTAAAATCAACAGTTGGAGTGCCAGACCCCAATTTTCTATTTAATTACAACATTCATATATATTAAAAGACAGTTTTTTAAAATCAACATTATTGGGTGGGTTTCAAGATAAATAAGGATTTATACATGTTTATACATTTTTAACTGGAAGAATGAATTAGTGTTATTCTGGAAACTGTCCACAATTTCTGGAAATTTCCCATCTAGACAGCAGGAAACATTTGATAAATGTGCTTTGTACTTCTTGAAATGACCCTCCTAAGTAAAGAGTGAGGATCCCATAATTTGAAATATGAGTGAAACTGAACTTCTGGGGAACAATTTCATTTTCTGGGATCTCAGAGAATTTTTCCGTCCTACTATCTATAATTTTAAGAATCCATAATGGAGCCACCAATATCCTACATCTAAGAGATATTGTTTACATTTTAACCTGAATATATATTTATTGTATTTATTGGAATGTATTTATAAATTGTTGTTAACTGCCCTGAGCCCCATGGGGGGGAAGGGTGGTCTATAAATCAAATAAATAAATAAATATTAATAATCTGCATAGGTTTACACAAGGCTCCTGCATCCTGCTTATTTTCTGTCTCCCTGTTTTACTAGGAAGGTTTCTCTCCAGTGTATTTGGAAGGCATTATGCACTTGTGCAGCTTGTGCAAGCAGTATGATAACTGAATCTTGCAAATACCATTGTCGCCATGTGCCCATGCATGAAAGTTATGAAGACAAATATGAACGCCGACAAGAGAAGCATGAAAACTTGCGCAGAAAGAACAACATAACCATATGCCGCTTGGTGGCTAAATGCCCGAGCAAAAAGCCCAAGGAAATACTCCAAAGCCCCCGACAAAAAGAGTTCTTCAGGAGAAGAAATTTAATAACTGAAGAGCAAGGAAATAAACAAGTGAAGTCACTTCCTGGCAAAGAGGCATCTCTAGTTCTTGATAATCAAATGGAAGATTTTGCAAAAGTATCATTTGGAAGGTTTATGAGATCTCCTACAAATCAGGTAATAATTGCAGACGGGAAAAAGGTCTTAAAGTCCAAACTTGACGCATTGCAGTCAGTGATAATTACTGCCTAGTAAGTATATTAGGACTGTGGCCTTAGATGACTGGTTAGTGCCATGACTCTGATGTTTCCTGCATCTGTGTGAACATTGATGGGCAATGTTATATGCAAAGCATTATACAGTATCTAGGGGGTTCTTTGGTCTCCAGAGGCTGGAAAGACCTGAAGTGCCGCTAGGGCCGTAGCCAGGATTTTTTACATCGGAGGGGCATTTAAATAAGTTGGGGGTAACTGTGTCAGGAACGACGAGAGAATAAAGGTTTTTTAAAAGTGATGAGGTGGGGAGCTGGAGTAGAGATCAAACCTGCCCTGCGGCATGCCTTGCCCACAGCCAGCCAGAGGTACACTGCCAGCAGGCAGGGCAGTGCAACAGCTCATCTCAGCATGGCTATGGTGCATGCAAAAAATAAAATAAGCGGGCTGGATGGGAAGTCGGGAGGCCTGGGCAGTAAGTGGGGGAGGGGGCCCAAGATGCCCCAATGCAGCTACACAGGTGGATCTTGCTTTAAAACACTGCTACATCTGCCATTTGCAAGCCAGCATTAATGAGTTGTCCTTGTTCTGAGCTCTGATTCACATGGCTTTCAGTTTGCATACTAAAATATGGACTGGCAGGATGTGGATTGAGAGTTTTGATATGCAACAACAGTGAAGCGATCATATGACTGGTTGACTGTGTACCCAAGAATCAATTTTAGAACACATTTTACTGTACACAGTCCAGTGGTCAGGTGTAGTATAGGAAAATGTCTACACTTGTTGTGCATGTCTGTACAAATCTTGAGTAATCATTTCAGTGCTCATCAAAATTCAATCCATGCACTATCAACTCATTCTAAAGTTGTACTGATGTAATTCATTCTGTTCCATAATTTTGTGGTGTCGAGTGTTCCTTTTTACATCTTTCCAGTGATCTACTGCAAATTTCTGTATAAATGAAGTAAATAAATATCCATGTGCATATCCAGTGCATGCCCCTGCTCATAAAAATTTGGAGCATGCCCATGGAAAATATCAGTCATGTCTATAAAATAGAGAGTCTCCATCCATTGCTTCACTGGAGCATGCTGAACATGAACTCTGCCTCTGCAATCTCTGAGCAATGGGATAGTAATGAGCAACATGTTAAATTATTTCCTGATCTAAAGCACAATTAATCTGAACTGAAGAGCATTTTGGGTAAATATATATGGGAAGGGGAATGCTTTCATATACTCTGACCATTTAGAGCTTTAAAGTTTGAAGTGAACACATTGACTTGCATCTGGCAATATACTGGCAACAGTAGATCTGTTAAAGATTGATCCAGTTAGGACCTGTCAAAATCCTGGCAGTCTGATTTTGCACGAGTTGGAGGTTCTGAACACATTCCAAAGAGCCTTATCTGCCAACAGAAAGCACACAGCTGGCATATCAAGCCTATTTATTATCCTGCAGAGTGGACTGTTAGATACAAGCTGTATAAAACTGAGCTGTATAGCAAACTCTCATTGCAATTATCAGCTTCCAGTTGCACAGTCTTCAAAATCCAATAGAACAGGGGTGGCCAACCTTGCTTAACGTAAGAGCCACATATAATAAACATAAGAGCCACATAGAGATATCTGAGAGCCGCAAGACAGGAACAAATATCACACACACACATTTTTATTTTTAAAAATATGCAAATTTGCTTTTTATTAACGTTAAATGGGACTGCCAAAAATAAAAACAAACTAGGAAAACCAGTTATAAGAAAGAGAGAGAGAGAAACTAGGAAAGCAAATAGATGGGAGGGAGGAGGGAAGGAAGGAAGGAAGGAAGGGAGAAAGAGAGAAAAAGCATGCCTCCCCTTTGCTTCCCCAGCCGCCCTGCCAGGAGCCGCACAATATGTGTGAAAGAGCTGCATGTGGCTCCCGAGCCACAGGTTGGCCACCCCTGCAATAGAATAAGCAGAAAAAAATTGAAGTATGATGGGCCCAATTTAAAAAAAGTTACCAGCTCAGGTTTTCCATGGAAATGAGTGGTCCAAGATAGTTGTGGCAGTTCACTAACTTTTCTCTGGATTAGGGCTAGTGTGCATAAGAGAATCAAAGGACCATTTTTATTTCAGGTGTCTTGGAATAACTCCATCTCCCACCTTTCTCCCAACAAGTCTGTAGAGCAGAGTTTCAGTGATGGGTTTGCACTCAGCAACTTCATTTCTTGGGGGATCTCTTCTGAAAACAAGGCCACTGTGAAAGTTTCTAAAAGCTGCAAAGGTAAGAAGCAGTGAAGGATAAAATCAGTCTTCTATTTAGCAAAATTAATTAACAACCCAGTTCTAGAATCAGCTGGCTGAATGTCCTCACTGGTGCTAAAACATTTAAGATACAAATGCTTGCATTTTTGAAAACTTTTGAATGGGAATAACTTTGAATTCTTCATCATTTCTATGACCACAGGATGCATCACTGAGAAAACAGCAAACATTTTTCATCTGAAGCCTTTAAAAAAAATGCTGGCTTTCCAAAGGAAAGAATAATTTAATCTTAAATGTTGAGTCATATTTAATTTTGTCCTAAATCTCTATTGTTCAAAGGAATTTACTTGAATGTCATTTTGTGTTCACACAGGCACGCAAACTATAAATGAGTCCAGTGTATTAAAGAAAAATTCAAGCCAACAGACAGAGTAAGCAATGCAGTCCATTACATTCCATTATTTCTTGGAGCCTTGTATCATTCAGATGAATGTAGTATCTCATTGGACATTTGAGTATTGATGAATAGATTTTTGTTTAATCACATTTAGTTTGCCCCTAATTTGTACAATGCCAAAGTCTGAGCTGTTCTTACCTTGTTTTTGGATCTTTTATTATTTCTTTTTTTCTTTCAGGGAAATACCTTTGATTTCTACAGAAATATCCCCTCTCCCTTCAGAGAATTATTATAGACTGCCATGGCCAGAAAAAGGAAAACTGAGGAAAGAATTTTCCTTTATTTCTGAGACCAGCAGATGATAGGAGCATGTTCCCCTTGACACTGGGGCCACAGATTGAGTAGCAGCCCCCTGTGTTTTTTCCTTCATATACAGGGATCTTTGTTACACTTTGTTACACTTTGATACACTAGGGGCCCTTCTATTAGAAATACATTATAAATTGGTTTGATTGATTTGGGCTTTGTTTGATTTGGGGAGATGTGTTAACTAAAAAAGCAGCTTGATAGATAACAGCCAGACAGTGTATGGACTCATTGGATGGTTCCAAGGTTAGACCAGTAAGTACAAAATATTGTTTGGGATTTGATTTGTTGCTTTATATATGTGCTATTGGCTATTATCCATATCTTCTAATTGTTGTAGTCTCCCTAATAGTAATAGTATCATGTCCATCTTGATGAAGTCCTGTTCCCTTTCTTTTTTCAGCTGTGGAATAGCAGTTTTAGATAAGGTAAGAAAAACAAAAGCAAATGGAAATCGGGAGCAGACTGGGAAGTGAAAATGGCATTGGAGCAAGTCAAGCTAAGTGGCCCTGTAGTGCTACAAGCCAGCGCTGTGGGCCACTCAGTTCAGTGGGGCACACTCATTCTCCCAAACTGGAAGGAGTACGGGAGGAGACAATTGGTGACCTGACATCAACTATCATAGCTGATGAGGGATCTGAGCCAAATGCCCCGAGGCTTGACTGTGCTTGCTCCTAGCCAGCAAAAGCCCTCTAAGGCAGTGGCCCACTTGGAAATTTCCCTGTATGTTAAATGGTCAGTCTGCCCTGATGGAAATCCTGTTTCCATAAGACATCAAGAACTAGGGTTGCCAGTCCCCAGGCCCTGGCAGGGGGTCCCCCTGGTTTTAAGGGAAACCCTGCCTCCAAACAGCCACATCCCCAATGCAATGGCATCACCCAGAAGAGACGTCATCATGTTGGGGATGTCACACAGGATGTTCTGGTTTGAGGGCAAAACTGGTAAATTTGGTCTAAAACCATAGAATTTTGCCCTTAAATCAAAATGTCACCATGCAATGTCACCAAACGCAATGACGTCACCAAAACCAAAAAGGACCATTAAAGACAAGGATTTGTAGGTTAAAGCACATCATCAGATGCATCCTTTTAACTGTGTAATGCACCCTGAGTCTCAGGAAGAATGGTGAACGACAAGTAATGAAGTAAGTAGGTAAATAACTCATGCCCATGAAAAGTTAATCCATAATAACACCCTTTAAGGTGCCACAAGCCTCATTTTTTTGTTTGTTTTTCATGTAACAGACTAGCACCAGTTACTCCACTCTATCACCACGTATCAGCATGATAGAGTGGAGTAGCTATATGAGCACAAATTAGGAGATCCAGCCAGAGGTTGATGGTGGATGGTAGTAACAGTAGGTGTGCCTAGGATTGCACAGTTAAATTACAAAAGTACACTGAACCCGTTAGAGAGCGGTCCTGTGTAAGTGTACTCAGAATCTTGCTGCGTTCAGCAGGGCCTACTTCCTGGAGCGTGTTCTTAGGATTGCATTGTTAGTGTTCTCAGCGTACAAAATGTGCTTCCTCCCTGTGAATGAGATTCTTGCTTTGAGACTCACAGATCGATACTTACTGGCCACAGGAATTGCATTTCCTTGGCAAATACTACAATTCCACGTTAAATTCAATTAGAAACCTAAATGCATTTATTTCTATTTCAGGAAATAATTCAACTTTCTAGCTACCTCAAGGTGAGCAACTAAAACAAATGGAATTGTTTATGAGACGTGTTGCACCACAAATCATCTACTGATTTGGAAACAACTTTATTCTTTACATTGGGGGGGAGGGTGTTCCCCAAGAGAGAACTGGCCGTGAGATGTATTAAATAGAAGGTAGTGATGTTAGAGCGCTAGGAGAATTACTTCTGAGGATTTTCATGAATAGTTTCATCGTAAACCTAATTTAAGGCCCATTAGTCCAAGAGCTTACCCTCATTTGGTGCCCAGTTTTCTCTGTTCAGTGCCTCATCACCTGGCTTGAAATACAGGAAGCAGTACTTACCAGAGGGGAGAAAGATAGCACATAGTGTGGGGCCTTTGAATACATTTCCATAGTTGCATAGACTTTGCAGTTTCTTTGGCCTTTCATCTGGACTGCTAAATGAATTCTCAGTGCAGGTGATGTGTAGGCAGGTGGGCATCTCATGTACTGATCCAATGCATCAGAGAGTACCATTCCCCTCTGGAGGGGGGACCTCTGAAGGTACAATTTTAAAATCAAGTCCTTACAAAAACTGTACCTAGCAGGTGTCATTTTAGATTTTAGTTTGTCTTCAGTACAGAAGGGGCTGGCTTTTTAAAAGATGGGCTTGATTCAACATATACAAGCATGATCTAAAAATACAGGCTTGGATCCTGTGGTGCTATTATGTCAGGGCAGCAGCAGCTCCTCCAACAGAATGGTTCTTCCTTTTGCAGAGGGGAGTCTTTGCCCATTACTCCTTCCTGCTGCATACTCCCAATCTGTCCTGAAGAGTATGTTATGGGTGGGAGCAAAAAGGCTGCAGTGAGAGGCGGGTAGGTGGGGAAGTGGCCTTTCTCTAGTGTGACTCTGCACATGTTGCTTACAATCTACGCCATAGTAGTTAGCCTTTAGCTTATTCATATTTATTCTTTTACTTCATTTATATCCTGTCATTCTCCCCAGTGGGGGCCCAAAGCAGCTTACATGGTTCTCTTCTCCTCCAGTTTATCTTCACAACAACCCTGTGAGGTAGGTCAGGCTGCCAGAGTGTGCCCAAGGACACCCAGCTAATGCCCGTGGCTGAGTGGGAACTCACACCTGGATCTCCCAGAGGCTGGTCCAATAGTCTCACTATTGCACAACAGTGGCCCTTAAAATTAGGGAACACTATGTAGATTTAATCAACAAAGTCTTATGATTAATTTAATTTTTCTAAATGGGTAACAGCTTTCCATTAAGTAGAGTTGTGAAAAAGCCTGAAATCCTTAATGTAGTAGTAGATGGACCAGTGATCTGCTCTTACATAATATTATGTGTTCCTTCAGCAAAGGAATCTAACTCCAGCAAGAGTGATAACACTGATAAGGCAAGAGAAAGTATTTTGCTAGGAAGGTTACAGCTGAGATTGCTGATTGTGAGGAACATTTATCAGCAGAACGCAGCACAAGGATGGCCTCATGAGAGCTGGTCCCAGAACTGCTGCTGAATCTAAGCCTCTCGCCTAAGGTAGAGACTTGATGATAGATGCATAGGGTTGCCAACAGGCCTGGAGAAAAGTGTCCTGTCCCTTTAACAGAAACTTAATGTGTACAAATGGGCAGCCAAAGCTTTTCATAGCATGTAGGTAAATAACTTTCTTTCATGGACACCCCATTTTTTATGCCAGGCAAATGGTAAGCCTATGGGAGCATCTGAGTGAAGGTTGGTTCTGTATTGGCACTGGTGCAGGGGGTCAGTGCAGTGCTAAGGCTGTAAGTTCGTGCCTCATGTGGACTGCTGTCCTTGAGGACATTGTACAGCTCTGTAGGTTTGAAGGCCAGAATTACATAGAACTTGCTGTTTAAGATGTTTTGTGCACGTGTAAAGTACAATCAAGTCACAGCTGACTTATGGCAACCCCAGAGGTGGTTTGCCATTGCCCCAGCCTCTATGTAGCAACCCTGGAATTCCTTGGTGGCCTCCCTTCCAAATACTAACCAGGGCTGACCCTACTTAGCTTCTGATATCTGATGAGATCAGGTTGGTCTGGTCACCCAGGTCAGGGTTACGATGACTTAAAAAAGGGAATAGACAAATTAATGAAGAATAGCTCTGTTGGTGGTCATTAAACATTATGGCTAAATGGAATCTCCTAGTTCAGAACCAGTGTATGTCTAAGTACCAATTGTTGGGAGCCAACAGCAAGGAAGGGCTGTTGCCTCCACATCCTCTTTGTGGGCTGCCTGAAGGCATCTGGTTGCCCATTGTGGGAAATGGGTTAAAGCAGCACCTCTCTTCTTCTGTCTCCTTCTGGCACTAGCTGCTTTGTGCTTCCTTTTGAAAAGCAGCAGGGAACACACATGAAGGAGGGGCAACAGTGGGAGATCTTCTAGCGTCCTGGCCCCACTGGTGGACCTCTTGATGGCACCTGGTATTTTTGGCCACTGTGTGACAGAGTGTTGGGCTGGATGGGCCATTGGCCTGATCCAACATTTGCTTCTCTTATGTTCTTATGAAGCTGCCTTATACTGAATCAGACCCTTGATCTATCAAGGTCAACATTGTCTACTCAGACTGGCAACAGCTCTCCAGGGTCTCAGGTGGAAGTCTTTCACATCACCTACTGCCTGGTCCTTAATTGGAGATGCTGGGGATTGAAGTTAGGTCCTTCTGCATACCAAACAGATGCTCTACCACTGAGCCATGGCCTCTCCAAAAAATTAGGGAAAGTATCACTACTGAGGTAAGAGATGGGGTTAGGAATCAACAGTGTTCATCTCTAGTATATTTTGCCATGCCTAATTTCTCCTTATCTGTTCAGGAGGCCCTGCATCAAGAGCTACTGCTGAAGAAGAAGTTGATCGTCTTACAAGAACTTCTAGCCATGTTGCTACAGGCAGCGGAGAAATCTTGGAAGGTACCAGATGGGCATCCTAATTTCTGTACCTAAACATTTTGCCTCTGTCATAGTTGGGGTGACTGAATGCATGAGAGAACAGTTCTGTTTGATGGGCAATACTCTGTCATGACAATCAGCAGCTGCCGACTTTTCCTCTTCTAGGCAACTATGAATAGTTTAAGGAAAGGCAGTGTATCTTACATCCCAATCCTAAATGGGATTTACTGCCTAATAGCTAAGTTTAGGATTGCAACTTTAAGTATGTAGACATGTATGCCATGCCTCAGTTCCCTAGTGGCGGTGTGCATTGCCTCTGCTGATTCTCCACATTCCTGTGTGCAAAAAGATGTATCTGATGTACATGGAAGAATGCTGGAAGTGAGACTGGAGCTGGTGCCAGAGAAGCTGAAAGGCAGGGCAAATGGATTTCAAGGGCTTGAGTCACTTAAAGAATGTTAAACAAATGCTTTGTGGGCTGCTACTTAAGCACTTGAGTACTTAATGGTACTTTACAGGAAAGAAGGTGCTGAACAGCCACAAAAAGCAGCCACCATGTTGTGGAGGAGTTGAAAGACCTGCTGTTTTTTTAATGAGTCTTTGTTGGGTTGTAAGACCAAAGACAGATGAAGCCTTCTCTGAGTAATTTCCTCCCTGGCCACTTGGGTTGCAGTCACCTCTATTCAAGCTTTAATAGTTCCATACAAGCCACCCCTGAAGTACAGGGATTGGTAATTAGATCCCCAGCTCCATGTTTTAGCTGCAAAAAGTAGGTGGGGGGTCGGGGAAGGCAATATGTTTTTTTTTTTAATTTCAACTTTTTATTAGCTGCTAAAAAATAACGTTACATTTAAACAATTATATTAGAATACACCAAAAGTTATCACATTTAACAAAAAAACAAAACCAAAATTAAATTCATAGTTTTCTATTACTATCAATCAACCTTGACAAGACATCTCTCAGAACTCAGTAAGATAATGTTCCTGTAATAAAGTAGTTCTGGTTAATTGGATAGAAATCTTAATGATTTGTCAGTTTCAGGCGTGCTTTACAGGTGAAGCCATTTGTGGTAGATCAGTTTCAAGGGGAGTAATTCTTTTGCTGACATGAAGCTTAATACTGGTGCCCATGTATGCACAAATTTGGAATAAGTTGGAGTGGAAGTCGTCTGTGATCTCTGGATTGAGTCTGTAATCTTGGCCTCTGTACTTCAAGTCCTGTGAGGAAAGAAAGATTTGTATGTGTTTTGTGCCTGCCTTTTTCCTCTTCTAATGTTCCAAACATCTAAGGGGAGGGGGCATTTACAATTCAGGAAAGGTGTAAGGGGAGGTAGCCCCCTCTTCCGGAGTGCCATAGCTCCAGTCTGTATCAGGTTCCCTGTGGCGGCTTTTTGTTGCTTAAATTCACAGATGGAAGAAATTGTTTCTTGAATTGCAGTGGTGATGGTGTGATCAAATTGCACCCGAACCCTAGAAAATGTTAGTTCTGTCTCCAGCCAAGATGGCTTTTCAAAATAAGACTTGGGGGCAGTTTTGGACATTTAGCCTCTTCATGCAGAAAAATTGTAATTCAAAATAGCTTGCCAGAGGGGGGGAAATAACTGAAAAATAAGACCAGCAAGAGCTCTGTCGGGTCAGAAGAGCCACGTAGTATGCACTGTTTAGTGCATTGTGGTTTGAGACTTCCTCTGTGAAACACTTCTGTCAGATTTACAAAGTGCAGGGGAAAACAGCTTGACACCCTTCTTGACAGGAAGTAGCTGTGGAACCTCAGCTTAGCAACAGGTGGGAGGGCACTTTATCTCTGAGTACTTCTGTGTGAGAAAATAGATTTCACTGCAGCTTTTGCTTACCTTCAGGGAAAAAATTATCAGTCTACTGCTGGGGTTTCGAAACAGAATGTAGATCAGAAGCTCTGAGAGTTGGTGTTCAGTCCTCGGAAATGTAGGGAGAGAGATGAATTAATTAAAAAAAGAAGAGGCTCTTCAGCCCCACAGGTAGCCTCTCACATTTTCAGTGTCTCAAAATATCTTGGAAAAACACAAGCGTAGGGTTGAGATCAGGGTTTAGATTTGGATTCAGGTTTGTGTTTGTTTTTTTAGAAATTCCCCATCACCTTTAAAAATATTAACTATCCTGTATATTTTTAAAAATAGGGAGCAGTGTTGCATGTTTATATTTATATCCTTCACAGACCAGGGTAAATTCCCTTGTATTTTGTCTGTCCCAGGATTAAATTTTGTTTTTATCTGCAGAAGAGAGTTAAACCAGCAACATAAAATAAAGAAAGGCTTTTGTAGCTGCATGCCATTTTGCAGAACCAGGCCTCTGAGCCTGATTTAGATTTCTAAACAGTATTATTATAGTTCAGTTTAGTCTCGCAAGTCTATTCTATGTGCCCCCTATAAGCAGGGGAACATTTGTTGCTGGTTTGCCTTGAGGGATCTGGAAGGAAGGGCTAAAAATATCTTTCTGAAACCTCTAACCAATGTCCACTGTCTTCTTCCCTGTAATGAGTGGAATCTCCAAAGCACAAAAGAGAGGGGAAGAAGTGAAACTCTGTTCAGCAAACCAGCAGATGCCAAAACCTGACATTTTCATCCTTCCCGGCACTTCCGTCATTCTTGCTACGGTGATGGGCCTGAGAGCTACTCCCTACTGGTGGCCAGGGAGGACTTGGCAACCTTAGGAAGGCCACAGCCTGAATTACTATATTTCATGTGCTCTGTCATACCACAAAGAGCACCTGCATTCCTTCCCCAATCTCTGATTCAGGCCAGGGTGCCAGCATTTCAAAGTAACAAAACACCATGGCCAAAAGGAGTGGTTTTTTTAATGGGAAGCGTGCCGTTTGCCTTCACTGCTCCAAGGCCCCACGAGACGAAACCAGCCGACCTCTACTGAAGTTCTAGCAGGAAGAAGTATCAAAGCAATGGTATAAAGTGTCTTCTTTAGGCTCATTTGCACTCCATCCCATCCCAGATGTTTCTACTGACCTTCTAGGATCAGATAATATTATAGGTGAAAACTTCCTAATGAGGTGTATATCCTTACTGTGGACAGAAGGAGCAAGTTTGTTCAGGGATCTTCCACCATAAAGTAATGATCTCAATGGCACCAGCCAGCCTATCAAAATGGAAAGCCCATGATCTCTGGCAAGCATCAGTTCCAGCTAATATCAGACCTACTTCACCAGGGTCCTTTTATTCAGCTGTAGCTCTTGAAGTCCAAAAGACAAGCTGAATAGCCATTGGATGTCATCCATTCTTCTCTCACTACCCATATCTACAATGATATTATAGAAAACCTCCCTTGCTTTATACAGTCAGTCATCTCCACTTACAAGAAGCACAGTTTAGCAGGATTCAACTAACATTCAGCGCTTTTAATTGTCACTGAAATCAGCGTGCTTAATTACATACCACAGAAAATCAATGGAATTTAGGAATGCTTCTCTTTGGCTGGATTGCAGCCTTTTGTTCGGGGGGAGGGGCTACAGAAAATATAAGTGAACCAAAGCAGAGTATCAGTGGGTCTTTTTATTTGTTACTTTTAACAAATCATTGCAGTCTGATGATTTGAAATTTCCAACCATATTTTTTTTCCTGATAGGGTCAGATAAATGAAGACAAACTCAAGAGCAGAGTGAATGTGTTGGAGTATCAGCTGCAAACTTTTACCCAGGTAATGCCTTGACTGAAAAGGTAACGCCTGTTTCAGTAGTTTTGGTACCTACATTAAGGATGGGCAGCTTCTATATTCTTGGGAACTGCTCTGTTTTCCAGATACAAATGCCGAGACTTGATCTGTTGAACTCCTCCACGGATGTTTAGGTTCTCTAGTAATGGTGGAATCACTGAGATGTACTACTTCATAGACATGGAGCACATATGTTCATATGTAAAAGATCACACATGAAACAGTGGTGCCTTATCTTTCTAGAATTCACATGAGATAGTAATACAATATTTATGGGAAGTAAACATGGTGAAGCCTTGTAAAACTATCAGCAATTAATTTACCTCATTTGAGTTAGCATTTTGAAGGGGACATAATTCATGGGCCAGATAACACTGATTTAGTAGCTGATATTGGCTTGTGATAGGTCCCTGTTTGGCCATTCCATTTGGTCTGTATTATAGTAAATTTAAACTCAGTGTTTCAAAAAGGCTGCTGTCCTGTATGCTGCAGGTGAGCCCAGCTATAATCTACCATTAACAAGAATTATAGAGCAACTTGAATTTAATGCACTGTCACTGAAAGAACATCCAAGATAGAATGTTCACCATGGTGAGCCATAGGTCTGGTTGGCTCTAATAAGCCAGGAGGTTTTCTTTAGCTCTTGGTCTTTTTCTTTAGACTTACTCAAAGCGAGGTTTGAAGAAAATTCTGCTGGAGATGGAGGCCCAGAAGCAGAACTATGAGCAAAAAGTAAAAGACTCTCTTCAGAAATTACTTGAGGAGAAACTGCAAGCGGAAAGACAACTCCAAAATGCCCAGGTAGGCATAAAATGGCAGCCTGGGATGGCTAGGTTTCTGAACAGAATTTGCATACTGTGCTCCTGGGAAGTTAGGGTCTTCCATATTGGAAGCTTGGTTTTTGTTCAGCAGTCCTCAGAACCAAAGCTGAAACTCCCAAGTAATGTGACAGGTGTCCTTCCAAAGTATCTTACATAGGGAGGGGCATGAACTGGCTCACAAGCCAAACTTCAGCACAAACTTGGGCCAGTTTGGAGCCCCAAAACTGATGTTTGGGGAAGGGACCTTCCCTGAACATTTACTGGACTTTTGTCCGGTTTGGCTGTTCAGGCCATTTAAACCTAACATCTGAGCTGCATGGGTCTGCAGCTGACCTGTTAGCTTAGGGCACCCGCCCCACTGTTAGGCTGAAATGGCTGCCATTTAGATACTGCTCATTTAGAACTGCCTTTTTGTTTTTCACATATGCACACCACCTACAAGGGAAGGACTGAAAAGCACATGGTACATAAGACTAGAAGTCTCCTTCCTTTATCTTTCCACCAGATGGCACCATATAGAAAGATTTCTTAGTGAAGCAAGATACCATGGATGAACTTTTCAGGGTCATACTGCTGTCCCTCAGGCAGAAATGGCATCTTTTGCTGCTTTGTCACAGGAAAATTGATTAATCCTCTGTTGTTCCAGAGGGTGTGCCAGAAAGTATTTCTGGAAGTCATATGCTCATCGCAGAAGCTTTTTACAGGTGATGCCTTTGTTGATCCCAAAGTCCAGCTTATTTACTTTGTCTTACACATGTAGAGACAGAAAGAAATGAAATGTGTATTGGTTAAAGGAAGGAGGACATGGTACCATTGAAGTGTGCAATAAGCAGTTTTTCTGCTATTCTTTCTTGAGTTCCCATCATGGTTTAGGCCTAACAGGGAAATCATTGCATCCATTATGGACTCCCATCTAATCTCTTTCTTTTTGTTGCTTGCAGGATTGTGTGTGTCAAAAAGGCATTACTGCTAACTCCCACTTCTCTTGTTCCTCCTAGAGAGCATTGGCTGTTGCAGAGGAAGACTGCAGCCTCTGGAAAGAACACTACAACTCAATAAAAAATGATTGGAGCCAACTAGCTGACGAGCACGTTGAACTAGAAAACAAGCTCCATGTCTTGGAGAACAACCTGCAGGTAACTTGCGAGGCTTTTTGTGAAGCTGGAATCCAGCCACACATTTATTATTTATTTATTTATTTGGATTTATATCCCGCCTGACCAACATAAGCGGCTCTAGGCGGCTCACAACATTAAAATCAATGTAAACAATATAAATTAGTGCACTAAAATACAATACAATTCCAGTTTCAATTGGCGGCAACTTACAAATATAATCGGTGGCGATTTAAAATAACAACACCAGGGCAATGACAGCTTTCCCCAGCCAGGAGGCTACCACTAACTGTTATCCCGGGCCTGTGTACTTCTCTGGCCATCTGTCAGTGGCCATTTCCCCCAGCGGCGGCCCCAAAAGCCTGGCGGAAGAGCTCCGTCTTGCAGGCCCTGCGGAACTGCAAAAGGTCCCGCAGGGCCCTGATGTCTTCCGGGAGCTCGTTCCACCAGTAGGGGGCCGCCACTGAGAAGGCTCTGTTCCGGGTGGTAGCCAGCCTGGCCTCTCTCGGGCCAGGAAGGGTCAGGCGATGTTGCGTGCCTGACCGTAGTGCTCTCTGGGGTATGTATGGGGAAAGGCGGTCCCTTAGGTAGGCAGGCCCCTGGCCATAAAGGGCTTTAAAGGTTAAAACCAGCACCTTGAACCGGATCCGGTATGCTATAGGCAGCCAGTGCAGTGCCCTCAGCACAGGCCGGACATGGTCCCTCACAGAGAGGCCCATCAACAGCCTGGCCGCGGCATTCTGCACTAGCTGCAGCTGCCGGAGTTGGGACAAGGGCAGCCCCATGTAGAGAGCGTTGCAGTAATCAAGTCTCGAGGTGACCATTGTGTGGATCACTGTAGCCAGGTCATTGCGTTCAAGGAAGGGAACCAGCTGCCTAATCAGCCTCAGATGGTAGAAGGCTGCCTTGGCAGTGGCCACTACCTGGGCCTCCATAGTCAAGGAGGCACCCAGGAGCACCCCCAGACTCCGAACCCTCGAGGCTGGCACCAATGGAGCCCCCCCGAAGGCCGGTAATGGGGTCCCCACCCCCGAACCGCTCTGACTCAGGCACAGGACTTCCGTCTTCATTGGATTCAATTTCTGTCGGCTCAGCCTAAGCCAGCCCACCACGTCCTGAAGCGCCCGCTCCAGGTCCTCTGGGGTGGCTCCAGACTGGCCACCCAACAACAGATACAGCTGGGTGTCATCTGCATACTGATGACAACCCAGTCTGTGCCTCCGGGCAATCTGGGGAAGAGGGCGCATATAGATGTTAAACAGCATCGGGGATAAGACCACCCCCTGAGGCACACCACATACCAGTGGGTGTCTCTGGGACGTCTGCTCCCCCAGCACCATTCTTTGTCCCCGATCTTGGAGGAAGGAGACAAGCCACTGTAAGGCAAGCCCCTGAACCCCTGTATCGGCGAGGCGGTGGGCCAGTAACTGGTGGTCGACCATGTCAAACGCGGCCGACAGATCTAACAACACCAGCACCGCCATACCACCCCGATCCAGATGCCGCCGGAGGTCATCCATGAGGGCGACCAGTGCTGTCTCCGTCCCAAGGCCCGGTCGGAAGCCAGACTGAAACGGGTCTAGCACAGAAGTGTCATCCAGAAAGCCCTGCAACTGAATCGCCGCCGCTCTCTCCAAAATCTTGCCCAAAAAGGGCAAGTTGGAAACCGGCCGGTAGTTAGCCAATTCGGCCGGATCCAATGATGGTTTTTTCAGGAGAGGGCGGACCATCGCTTCCTTGAGTGCCCCAGGGAACAGTCCCTCAGCGAAGGACTTGTTCACAATCTCCCTGAGGGCACCTCGCAACCCCTCACGGCCAGCTCTTACAAGCCATGAAGGGCACGGATCAAGGCTGCATGTGGTTGGGCGTTCGGTTGAGAGCAGACTGTCAACTTCTTCAAGGCCAAGTGGACTAAAATAATCCAGAATAGAACTAGAAGACGTGCATGGAGCCTCGAGTTCGATCACTGTTTCAACTGTGGCTGGGAGATCACGGTGGAGCCGCAAGATTTTATCTGCGAAATAGCTCGCAAAAGCCTCACAGCCTATATCCAATTCCCTATCATTTGATCTGCCCTGTGGCAGCTCTGTTAAAGACCGAATAGTTCTAAATAATTGTGCCGGGCGTGAGCTAGCAGATGCAATCGTGGCCGCGTAGAACTGTCTCTTCGCGGCTTTGACTGCCACCTCATAAGATCTCATAAACGTCCTATAAGATGTTCTTGATGCTCCATCGTGAGCACGCCGCCACCGTCTCTCTAGTCGTCTGAGGCCTCGCTTCATCTGCCGTAACTCCCCAGTGTACCAGGGAGCCCGCTTGGAGCGGGGGCGCAGAGGACGCCTGGGAGCGATCTCCTCGATGGCTGACCAGAGCCGGCTATGCCAGTCCTCGACCAGCTCATCTAACGAGCCGCCAGGGGGCATGGGATCCCTCAGTCCGTGATTGGTGAAGGACCGCAAACCCGGGTGGAGCCATTTGGGAGAGAGCCACTGTCTCCCCATCTCTCACCCAGGTCTCGGTCATGCAAGCCAGACCATCAGTTTTGAAAGAGATACCTAAAAATCGGAGTAATAATCGCTAGTATCACAGAATCACCAGGAGAATGACTAAACACATGTTCAATCTGATGTTGGTGTGCTGGGGACAGTGGTGTTCATCTCGTCAACATATCCCACATACTTCTCTTCCGTGACACAGCTGTATCACTCAAAGACTTCTCCTCCCACCACACCATACTCCCAAGCTGAATCAGGCCCCAGAGTGCTTGGGAACATTAGTTCCCGGAGGTGACATGTGCCTGTAAAATGGGTTGGGAAACCCCAATGTGACTCACAGCAGAAACATCATATGGTTTGGCCCCGATCAAGCATATCAGCAAGTGCAGTGTTCTGAAACTTCTGTCATACAATTTGTCTTTTAGGCTGTTTCCACATGGGGGTGCAAAGAGGTACCCATTTTGAGGCGGCGGCAACAGCAGCAAGTGGCATGGGATGAGGTGGAAACATATGCCCCATTTCCAAGGCACTTATTGCTGCCACCTCTCACCCATCTCCCTTTTCCTCCATAATATCTGCTCACAAGCTCAGACACAACAGAGACTGCATTGCCCCCCACCCCCGGTCCAGCAACTTCCCCTTTTCCCTTTAAGGGGGCAAAGGGAGGGTGAAAATGCAGAGCTTAACTAGCCAGTTTGGTGTAGTGGTTAAGTGTGCGGACTCTAATCTGGGAGAACCGGGTTTGATTCCCCACTCCTCCACTTGCACCTGACTGGATGACCTTGGGCAAGCCATAGCTCTGTACCAGCTATTCTCTCAAGGACAGCTTGGGAAAAAGCTCTCTCAGTCCCACCTACCTCACAGGGTGTCTATTGTGGGGAGGGGAAGGGAAAGGAGTTTGTAAGCCGCTCTGAGACTCCCTTGGGGAGTGAAGGGTGGGGTATAAATCCAATCTCTTCTTCTTCTTCTCTGCCATTTTGAATGTGGAGCTCAGCTTTGTTGCCCTCCCTGTATTGGCTGTGGGTGGATACTCCACCCACAGCTACCTCTCAGTTCCTCCTCTGAGCCAGATCAAAGGAGAGAGGGCCAGGAGCAGTGTCCACAATGAACTCAACATCACGTGAAAGCTCCTGTTTGAATCCAGGGCCTCCTGCGTTCCGTGAAAAATTCCTGAGTGAAAGCAGCGACAGAGGAAACTGTAAAACATCAGTTCTTTTTTCAAGCAGAAATATTGCTGAGTTTCCTACAAACACATTTTGATCCATTTCCTGTTCTACAAGAGACAACTGACCAAAGGCACAATGATTGAAATTAATACAGCACATTATTTGCACCAATCTTCCAGTTTCCCCCAGACAGTACATCTTTCTGTTGCAAAGTTACTTTAGAAAGTTGTTTTTGATCAGACATGTAAACATCTAGAAGGAAGAACAGACCATTGCCTTCCAGCACTACCCATTCATCGCCATTCACAGGGAAGAGAATGTGCCAGCTATCATTTTTCCTCTGCTAAAATGTTAAGCAGAGCCATTTTAAATAAAGGAGTGGACTGCTTTGTTCTATTTTTTGATGTATGCACTGTGGTCAGGCATTCTTTATGGGAACCCTCCTGGCTCTCATTGCAGTTATTGTTTTGCCTACCAGTGCACTGTTGTTGTGCCTGTTTCCTACCTGCAGTGGTCAGACGCTCAGAATGCTCAGCTGCGCCAAGCCCTGCGGAACTTGGAGACTGAACGTGTCACTCTTAGCTTGACCACTGGCGCCTTACAAGAAGACGGCAGGCTCGCAGCGGAGTATGTTAGTGCAATGGAAGGTAAGAAACGTGTAGAGGAAACGGGAGACTTGGCTTTGAAGGTCTTTGACAAGGACAGCATACACAGTTTTTAAAATAAGCTTGGATGTAAGCCTGTTTCCCATAGTAGTGGCATCTGTTAGCCTTGGTCAATTCTCCAGTCGGGATTAAGAGCTGATTTAAATGTTGGGGGTAAGAAGCACATGATAATCTTTCACTTTAGTCCAAGGGCATGATCTGAAGGAATATCATCAGACATGAAGCTGCCTTATACTGGATGAGGCCACTGGTCCATCACAGTCAATATTGTCCATGTAGATTAGTAGCAGCTCTCCACAGTTGCAGGTGGAGGTATTTCATATCACCTACTATTGGATCCTCTTAACAGGAGATTTTGGGAATTGAACCTGAGACCTTCTGCATGCCAAGCAGACACTCTGCCACTGAACTATAGCTCCTTCCAAATGATGTGATGTTGTAACAGTGTTGCAAGCAAATATGGGTCTGGTCAGTGTCTGAATAGGTGATCTCCTGGGAATCCTATGTATGGTACTTGATTTCAGAGAAGAAAGGCAGGATATCTATGTAATAAACAAAATAATTCTAAGACTGTACCTGGTACAGTATATATAACACATGGTATATTGCTCATTTGAAAGAGCCCCCTTGTCAAAATGTCCATGAACAATGATCTCTTAAATCACTGAGAAGTCTTTTCCCTGACATGTTAGGTTTCCAACTGCAGGGATGGAAGTGCTTTCAAACAAGTAATTTTATCTGTGTATATGGACCAATCCCTCACCCATCCTGTACATTTGTATTTTAAGCAAGTCAAGATTAAATGATTTCCTCAAAAACACAGGAGTGCTTAGTAAGGAAAAGTATAACTCAGCAATTGTAGGACCTCTTTCTGTTTGTGCCATAAGCTCTTCCAGGGGCAGGGAACATTTTACATAATGTTCCAGTCTGTTTTCCTCATCTGTTCAAGGCAGTGCTGACTCGTCTGAATTCAGTAAAAAAAAAAAGTATGTGAATTTAAAGTTGCAGAGCTGAAATCACAATGCAGAGGTATTTATTTGACTTCTGTAGGCTGCATAGGGGACTTATGCAACATACGGTAGATCAGGGAGAAGAAAGGCCCTGCTTGAAATTGCTAAAGAAGTTGCTTTTACTTTCAGGCAGGCTGAAAATTGAAGAAAGACAGAAGCTAGCATTGGAGGAAACAATTAAACATTTGCACAGTAAGTGAAGTGTGGCCCAATAAAGCAGGCAATAAGCAAACAAGTCTGTGAAAGCAGCAAGTGCACATTATGCTTTGTGGTCCAATACTTTGCTACTCTCTCGAAACAGGATTCAATAAAGGTGTCACGTGGGTGTACAGAGACAATTACTTTACTTTCCTGCCTTCATAGCTGCTGTCTGCAACAATACATGGAGGAGAAAGAATCCCCAAATGCCACTGAATTTTCTAGTGATGGTAATTTATTCCACTACTAACAGGTGGCCACCCAATAAACAATTACATTAGGACAGCTATATATAGAAGATTTTTTTGTATACAGATATCATTTCCATGCAGCCAAACTGTATGTACTCCACAAATATACTAGATTGTACACTTCTCACCTAGGGGTTCTCTATACAACAACAGTTTCCTTTTGTGTGTGTGCGTGCCCGCTGCTGCATCCACCAGGAGCAATGGGGCTTCTATATGGTGTGTTTCCTCGCATTTTTCCTGTCCCAGACCCCAGCAACAGCTAGTTCTCCCTGCCCTCTTGCATCACTGGTGGGCTTTTTGGGTTTTAGATCACTGCTGGATCATAATAGGCTACCTGCTAGGTCCTCTGAATCACTGGCATTCTTTTTAAAAAGTAATCATAAAGATACACTTTTCCTCTTATGTCACACAGTGAAAGGGCTGGCTAAAGACTTTTGTTAGAGGAACTAGTAGATAGATTGTTAAAACAACATAGTGATTGAGCAATTGCCAGTTAACAAAAAACAAACAAACCCCAAAGCCCCCCAGTGGCACCAGGTCATGGGTGGAACCAGGGAGGACCTGGACTTTCCTGTCCGTATGGTAGATACCCTGGCTTTGGTATGATCTGTCCAAACAGATCATAATAAAGCAAGTTTTGAAAACATCACAGAAAAGCCAGGAGGTGCATAGATGTGTGCATTTTGGCGAAACATTCCCTATGGGAACCCTCCTGGCTATATAGAAGTTGCGGGGGGGGGGGGGGGGAGACACTTTTCAGTAGCAGACAAAATAGTTGGTATAGAAACAGTCACAGCCATGCTGTTTGCATCTACATGAAGATGTTATCTGTGTAGGAAAACCTTCTTGCGTAAATTATATAAAGTTAGGTATAACATTAGGCCACACATTTTGTAGTTTTCATACATGCCAATGAGCCGACTGCTCCAAAGCACAATATGTGAAGTCATAGTGTTTTACACTACTGAGAAAAAATGGACCAAGAGATGTCTCGGCTGAACTTTATGGATTTCCAGAAGAAAAAACATTGCTCTGCTCAGGTATACCTGCCCTGACCTGGGTGTAGCCCGATCTTGTCAAATCTTGGAAATTAAGCAGGTTTGGCCCTTGTACTTGGATGGGAGAACATCAAGGAACTCCAGGTTACTACACAGAAGCAAGCGATGGCAAACCACCTCTGTATGTCTCTTGCCTTGAAAACCCTACAGGGTCACTGTGAGTTGGCTGTGACTTGATGGCACTTTACACACATACAGAGAGAAAGCGGTATTCCCTGGGAACAGAACCACCTTTACAGAATTTGATGGGTACTTGCAGTCCCAAATGCGCTCAAAAGACAGGAGTAAGGAATTACCATAACTCAGTAGTAGAGCACATACTTTGCATGTTCTATTCTAGCATCTCCAGTTAACACACTAAAGTCAAAGTGCCAGGAAGGTCTTCTGCCTGAATCTGTGAGGAGCTGCTGCCTGTCAGAGTAGAGCAATCTTGGCAGATTCTTATGAAGTAAGATGTTATTAAAAGAACATGCATCTAACCTCTTTCCCCACCCTCCAGATACATGCACTGGGTGGTTCAGTGTGCCAAATCTCTGCCTGTCCACATGGCTAATGGAAATTATTATGGGTCAGTGCAATTTGCCAGGTTCCCTTTTCTTTACTTTCCTAGGAATGTGGGGAGGTAGCATGAGGATAAGCTGTTACATACATACATACATACATACATACATACATACATACATACATATACCTTTATTGGCCTAAAGGATAAGCTGTTGCTTTCGGGAAGCTGCAGCAGAGCCAAGGGGTAGAGCATCTTCCAAATCAACATTTGAATCAATTGTGAAGGTCTAAGTCCAGCAGTGGAGATGGGACGGTGAAGCAAATGCTGCATTCAGTTACTGAGCCCAGTTACTTGTTCTGACTTGTTCATTTTGCAGATGCAAACAAAAAAATCAGTCCAGAGAACTGAAGGGTCAGCAAGATGATATGCAAGAGGCAGGTCAGCTTACCTGGTAACAGGCCTTCTGAGCTTCTGGGATTGTCTAACGGGCACTCCAAGAACTTCCCTGCCCTCGAGACAGGTCTCCCTGCCTGGCGTGTGAACTCAGATGTGAGCCACAAACTGAAACATCCCAGTCAAACACATAGTTGTCTATCAAGCAATTCTGCTGTTCTGAAAAAGCCTGCCAGAATATACCCCAAATGGGTAGAATATTAGGCTTTCTGCTCAAGCATGAAACCCTCATTCATTGGAACAAATTTCTTAAACAATAAATTACTATTTCAGTGTTCATGTCAGTGGCACTGATGATTTTTTTGAATTTTTTAGAAGTAGCTGTGTACCAAAGAATAGCCCTGGCATTGCTGTGATGCCTACTGAAATCCACAGAGAGCCTAAAACAGTGGCTCAGGTGGGGCCATACCTTTACTCGTTCATCTCATTCAATGGTTAAGAGGCCTGGACTTCACAGACATGAAATTTCTCATTTTACTGTGAATCCATCAAAGAAATCCTCCACTGAATTATCTCCTGAAGGCCACCAGTATCCAAGACTATTAGAAATGAAGGCCAGGCATCCATGTTGGTAAATGAGAGGATTTCAGTAAGAAAGGCATGAAATACTTTTAACGTTACACATGAAAGCCCCCTGAAAAAGGCTTGACACAAGGCCAGTTCACACTAGGCTCCAACCATGTGTAGAGTGTGTAAATAATGAGAAGGGGACAGGATTGTACCTGTTTAGTGGATGCACCTGTAGTACCTGTACGTGTGGTGTTCCATGCACATAGTCCAAACCTGTACAAACTGACCAATTCCCCACAAGCAGTTGTGCCGCCGTCGCTCTTCCATTTGCCCTGGTTGCATTGGTCAATTTCACACTATTCGCTGCGCGGCTGCATTTTGACCCGCATCTCCCCCCCGATTTTCCCCGCGTCTTCTCAATTCTTGTTTTTGGATTTTGAATAGCAAGAGTCATGTAGATCGGGATTACACATTTTGTATTCTACATGAATATTTGAATTTGAGGTTTGATTCTTGAGTGCAATTTTTAAGTGACTCCGTTATGCTTTCTTGGTATATATATGCATCAGAGGAGCTGGGGATAAGAGAAGGAAGTGTGAGGGCCTCCACTTAACTGACTATTACACTACACAGGAAGTGCAAACAGAGGGCCTCATGATTCCTCTCCCTCATTCTACCAATGTATTTATATAACATGGAAGAGCTGAAAAAGATTTGCAAGTCAAGTGTCCTGCCCAGATTCTTGAACTACACACGCAGCAGAAGAAAGTGTGGATGTGGTGATAGCAGTGGTCAGATGGTTGAATTTAATGCTCCACTTCAGTGGGTGGGATCACATCTTTTTGTCTGAACTGTGTGGAGAAAAAAAACTTCCTGAAAGTTGACAAGCAATATGCACAGTGATCAAGTAGGGCTAAAACCACTCTTTGTCTGTAATGGCTAGTGTTCACTGTGGGTATACATTCAAAAATGGAACCACTCACCTGCAATGCTTCCTCTAAGCTGTGGGGTCTTGTGAGCAAAAATTCTACTTTGTGAGCAACTGGCATTAAAGTTATGAGCAAGCGATTTGGCTACTGCATAAATTTAGTTTGCTCTGGAGCCCTCCTTCCTGAACTAAGGTAAAAATGTGTGAGCCAGAGGCTAAAAAACTGTGAGGTAGCTCACACTAACTCAGCTTAGAGGGAACACTGCTCACCTATAGTCTGAAGCGGTACAGTCCATTTTGTTACCTCAGGATTCTACCATCTCATTCTCCTTTTATTTATTTATTCTCATTTTATTTATTTATTTATTTATTTATTTATTTATTTATTTATTTGACTTGTATCCCGCCCTCCTCATCGAGGCAGGCTCAGGGCGGCTCACAGGATATGTGTATATATTAAAACATCAAAATACTTTGAAATATAAAATTTACATTAAATCACAGCATATAAAATCATAAGTACTAGTAAACATGGTGGGCGATGGCAGTATTCTTTCAGCATCCAGATGGACCTCTACCCCCATAGTCTGGGTTCTAGCCAGGCTATTAGTTGGTACAGATGATGATGGGGCCAGGGCCATATATTAGGAGGCGACCCCTAGTCAAAAGCCTGGTGGAAGAGCTCTGTTTGACAGGCCCTGTGGAACTGTAAAAGGTCCCTGATGTCATCCGGGAACTCATCCCACCAGTGTGGGGCTGCCACAGGAAAGGCCCTGGCCCTCATCATGGCTAGCCTGGCTTCTTTAGGGCCTGGGAGGGCCAGCTGGTTTTTGGACCCCAATCTTAGTGCTCTCTGCAGAGCATAAGGGGAAAGGCAGCCCCTTAGGTAAGTAGGTCCCTGACTATATAGGGCTTTAAAGGTAAGAACCAGCATCTTGAACCCAATCTGGTATACTATAGGCAGCCAGTGCAATGATTTTAGGGCTGGCTGGCTGTGTTCCCTCACGAGAAGACACAGCAACAGCCTCGCTGCTGCATTTTTGCACCAGCTGCAGTTTCTGGATCTGGGACAATCTTTAAACCAAGTTTGAGGTTGATACCTTTGTTCCTGCCTCCCTACCAAATTATCATCCTGGTTCATAAGAACATAACAGAAGCCAATGTTGGCTCAGACCAATGGCCCATCCAGTCCAACACTCTGTCACACAGTGGCCAAAAATACCAGATGCCATCAGGAGGTCCACCAGTGGGCCCAGGACACTAGAAGCCCTCCCACTGTCCCCCCCCCCCCCCCCCCAAGCACCAAGAATACAGAGCATCACTTTCCCCAGACTGAGAGTTCCTATCTCTACCTTGTGGCTAATAGCCACTGATGGACCTCTGCTCCGTTATGTGTATCCAATTCCCTCTTGAAGCTGTCCATGGTTGTAGCTGCCACCATCTCTTGTGGCAGTGAATTCCATGTGTTAATCACTCTTTGGGTGAAGAAGTACTTCCTTTTATCTGTTCTAATCTGACTGCTCAGCAATTTCATGGAGTGCCCATGAGTTCTTGTGTTGTGAGAAAGGGAGAAAAGGACTTCTTTCTCTACTTGCTCTGCCTCATGCATAATCTTATAAACCTCAATCATGTCACCCCCCCAGCCGTCGTTTCTCCAAGCTAAAGAGCCCCAAGTGCTTCAACCTTTCTTAACAGGGAAAGTATTCCAACCCTTTTATCATTCTAGTTGCCCTTTTCTGCACTTTTTCCAATGCTACAATATCCTTTGTGAGGTGTGGTGACCAGAACTGTACACAGTACTCCAAATGAGGTTGCACCATCAATTTATACAGGGACATTATGATACTGGCTGATTTGTTTTCAATTCCCTTCCTAATAACCTAGCTGAAAAGGGAATTAAAGATGCTAAGAACTGGGTTTCGTGATCTGCTGATGGTATAGTGGCATGGATAATTTACCTGATTTCCTATGAGATTTCCTTGATATATTTTACTTACTTAGAGCCAGTTTGGTGTAGTGGTTATGTGCGCAGACTCTAATCTGGGAGAACTGGGTTTGATTCCCCACTCCTCCACTTGTACCTGCTGGATGACCTTGGGCAAGCCATAGTTCTGGCACAGCTGTTCTTGAAAAAGAGCAGCTTCTTTCAGAGCTCTCTCAGCCCCACCTACCTCACAGGGTGTCTGTTGTGGGGAGGGGAAAGGAAAAGAATTTGTAAGCCGCTCTGAGACTCCCTTGAGTAGTGAAGGGGGGGGGGGTATAAATCCAATATCTTCTCTCTTCTTCTCTTCTTTAGTTATAACCCATTTTTCTCTCCAGTGGAAACCCAAAGCAGCTTACAACATCACAGCTCAAGAGACAGCACATCATATATTTACACAATGGGGATTTACACAATTTCAATGGGGATGACAGAAGAAACCAAATTAGATCTCATTGAATTGAGACATCACAAAAAACTGTGGTTTAGTTTAACTATGTTTAATGTGATTGTCATAATGCAGGCCACTCTACTAACTATGATTAGGGTCTATCAAACCAAGATCTAAAACCATGGTTTGGAACTAGATTATTAAAGACAACCTTAACTGTGGTTTTGCGTGATGCACAAATGTAGACATCCTAGATAGTTCTCTGTCACTGTCTTCCTACCTCCAGAGCAAAGGTGATTGAACCAGTATCTGTTGAAGCAAACCAAGATTTGACTGATCATCAGAAAACAATTCTAGTTTCATGAACTAGTCATAGTTAAACTGTGGTTTCATGTTGTCTGAAACACACCAATGATTATTTTAAAATATGGCTAATGTATTCAGAGTCTCTTACTTTTTTTATTTATTTATTACTGTGATGGCCCAGCCATATTGAACCCATGCAGTAATCAGGCAAGATAGCTGTCTAAGGCTGCGATCAAATGAGCTGTTTGATCTGATGCCCTTGTTGTTCCCTTCCGGATTTAAAATGCACAATTAGGCAAAACCATCCCAATCCCACCCCGCAGTCATTGCCCTCACCCCCATTGTCACTCCTCCCCAATTGTGTGAGGGGATGTAATTCTGTCTGTTTTTTTAAAATAGACCAGGATATATCCATTAACAGTCAAGTCCTCAGCCCTGCCAGAGATGAACAGCGTGACTTGTCAAGGGACCACAAGAGGGCGAAAGAGAACAGTCTGCAAGACCAGCTGCAAGAGAAGACATCCCAGTTTACAACTAAGGAAGAAGAGGTGAGGAGGTGACTCAACCAGTTAATGAGATTAAGGGCTCTCATTAGAGATTAATGGCTATTTTCAGATACCTTCATTGCAGAAATGGAAACACTGGGTGGCTGTTTAACCCCACAATACAAAACTCATACATGCCATGCCACAGAAAGCTTAAAGGGTTCACTGCATCTTACAAAGTGGCATTTGTTGGTGATTGACGCAAGGATTTTGTATTAGACGTGTAATGAGAGTTTCATGCATCCTTGGGTGCATGCTGACTCTTTTTTGCTTGTGACCGTGGCACGTAGAGATGCACCTTCAGCCCCCTCCCTGCTCCTCAAAACTGCCCCATGGAGCCATTGTTGACTCTCGTTGCAAAAATCATGTCACTGAGGTCTGGAGGGCACAAAATTGCCACCACCTCTGATACAAAGCCCTCGTGCTGTCCACCAACAAACATGACCACTGCTAATTCCACTGAACAGATGGGAAACAAGGTTGAGAAATATTTATTTATTTATTAGTTCAGATTTATACCCCGCCCTCCCCGCTGGCAGGCACAAATAGTGACTTGGAATCTGTGTCAGAGTGGAATACTGGTCTCCTACATCCCACTTTCTAACCTTCGAACCTCCTTTGGATCTCAGATGTTTCCATGTCAAAGAAATGGCATGTTTTCAAGTGTGTTCTCTGCTCGGATAGAAACATGTGACTCAGACCTATGTCCTCTAGATTTCAGCAAAGGCTATTTACAAAACATGATCCCAGACTACTTGCTGGGAGGAAGCTCAGTGACCGCGGGCTGTGCTAGGATGTCAGCAGGCTGGACTAAGGCTCCAATTAAACGTGACCATGACAAATCCCAGAGCTTAAACTCAGATCTGCCCCAGTCACATAGCTGGTCTAATGTTAACAGCAAAAGGGGCACGTGGCCAACAAGAATAGCCTTCTCCCCCTACACATTGCCTACATCATCACAGTCCCTCTCCCCAACTACTTTTTTGCTCCAGTCAAGTTTACTTCTAATATTGGCTGAGAACTGTTGGGTTGGCAGATGTGGCCAGGAGTTCTCCCAGAACTGCAACTGATCTGCAGACTAGAGATCAATTTCCCTAGAGGAAATGGCAGCTTTGGAGGGTTGACTCTATGGCATCATATCCCTGCCATGTTCCCTTCCCTCTCCAACACAATCCCCAAAATCTCCAGGAATTCCCCAAACTGGAGTTGGCATCCCTACTGAGGAGAAACATGACACAGAGGGCAAATTACAGGAGAAACCAGTGGGCAAAGAGAGGGTTTATCACTCACTGCCTGCCTGCCTGTTTTGTTCTTACAGTCACATCTGGCTTGCCCCTAAGGACAGTATAGGTACTGTCTCTATAGGGTACAGGCTTTGAGTTTTGAACCAGGTGTTATCAGTATTTCCAGGAAACAACACATACAACCTTATGATTTTAAAGGAATCCTCAAATCTTTTAATAATATTCATTCATAGCTGTAGAATATTTTGCATTCATGTAAATCTCTGACTTCATACATTTCAAGGGAACACAACACAATATTGAATGTGTGAGAGAAATGTGGGAAAGAGGGTTAGAAGTGAGGAATTCTCTGACCTCCTTCAGGGATAAGGGATTAGTAATGCTCCAAGTGCCTATGTATGTTGCCAGTTAGTAACTGTGTCACTCATTACACTCTTGGAAAAAACAAAGACATTTTTCCAAGCAGTCATCTATTTCCTTTGTTGCCCAGTGCAGAGATCTTCATTGTGAACTGGAAGTCCTGAGTCATGAGTATCGCAGCTGCCAGATGAAGTTGCAGCAGTGTCGAGATGAGCTCAGTCGCTTTCAGAGGAAACAGGCACAAGTAGGAAATATTCTGTTTGAATGTTCATTTTATGCTGCCACAATTGATTTAAAGTACAATTTCCCAGCACCTCAGTATCCATGGCCTGAAAATATTTCAAAACCTTACATGCATCCTACTATCATGAGCTTTAAACCTGAGTTGCACAACCTGGGACTTTATCAAAGACACAGAGACAAGGAAAGACCATTATAGCAAAGGGTTTTTGTAAAAAAAAAAAAAAAAACTTGCATACATGGTCATCCAAAAGTTAAATATTTTTTTTGTTGGAACTTTGAACTCAGTGCAGGACAGATGCTTAAAGACTTGATACTGGCACTAGAAATGGAAATTATTTCAATTTTCTTCTCCCAGGTTTTTAAAAGTATTTCACCTAATACCTATTTAAACAAGAAGGTTCCACGCTAGCTTCTAAAAACAACTAATAATGGGCTTTAGTGGACCTTTGAGGGCAAAGGAGTTTCACAATGCAGGTGCCACTATCAAAAAGGCCCTGCCTGTGCTTCTAACCTGTCTAGTAGAAGGCAACTGGAATTTTATTGGTTTCATGGGCTGAAGAAAGAGGTGCCTAAGATTCTGAGTACCAGCTGTATGCAAGAGGACTCACAATCTACACCTTGAATTGTGTCCAGATCTTAGGCAACTAGTACAGCTAACACAGAACTTAATATATGTTCTTGCACCTAGTAAAAACAAAGCAAGCAGCTGCATTTCTGCACATCTGCAGCTCCCAAATACTACTGAAAGGCAGATTGATAGAGAGCTACCAGCACTGAACACATCATAGAATGGGTTTATATAGATCCAACCTGGTCCTAACCCTAGCCCAAGGCCCTATTTGTAGAGTCCCCTATGTCATAATCTGGTCAATTGTTTTCTGGGTCACCACTTCTGCCATTTTGGTTTGCAGCGGCAGTTAATGCATACTCTGGTATCATAGGAGACTCCAACTATCACTCCACTCTTCTGTATGACCCCATCTCGCTTTATCTCACTGGTGTTTGCCTGTGAATAATCATGTGACTTAGCTGCATGTGCACAAAACATAACCCATGCTCTGAATGCCAGCTCACTTAGCCAAGCCACCCCAGTGCTGAAATAATTGTGTTAATTGGCCTGAAATTGTCTAGCTTCATCCTCAGGTCAGCAGGTTGGATTTCTGCCTTTGCAAGACGGTGAGGGACATCTGTTTTCAAAGATCACTTTTCCTGCAGGAGTTTCGTTGAGTGGTCACATTAGACTTCTTTGACTAAAATGCAAAATGAAAGTAGAGAAAAGGCTATAGCTTGAATACAAGGAAGGATTATAATTTTTTGTCAAATAAATTATTAGTTTACCCTTGCCTATGATCTGATTAATTTGCATCTTTCTTTCAGAGACAACATGATCACTGGATCCCCCTCCTAATGGTGGTGATGGCAACAGCTATTGCATCTTACTTAGCCAACTTTATACCCTGAGTAGGGATGGGCACAAACTGCTTGATGAGCCAAAGTTTGGGCCAAATTTTGCCCAGTTTGAGGCTCGCGAGGAGTGAATCAGGGATGAAAAAAACTTGGGAGCTTTTGGTTGTGGTGCGGAGCAGCTCAGAAACCAGAAACCTTCAAGAAAGTCTGGCGTGAAAATGCTAGGTAATGGTGGAGGTGGTGACGTTTTCCAGCCTTGGAAACACAAATAGGAACCCTGAAAACTTGACAGGCAGTGCTGCCAGCCAGTAACAGAATTCTTTTTTCATTGCTCGTAATGAGAGGGAGCGATTAGGGGTGTGTGTTCAGTATAGTATCCAAAAGGTGACCCCTGGACAACCTCTCTAACATCAAGGGGTCCACTTCCCGACCGCCACACCTTTGCTGCCACCATGAGCAAGCCCCCCCTTTTCACCTTTTCACCTCTGCAAAAACACCTTCCCAGAGTGCTGGAGACCCCATTCTTTCACTGCTCGCACCTCCTGGACTTCCTCTACCACCATCAAGGGTTGCCCAGCCAGCACAACCCCCTCAACCTTCATCAAATCCCCCTTTCTCCTTTGCCTCTCTTTGCCTCCTTCCCCTTGCAGCCTCACCTGTCCTGGTGGAGCCAGGGATACCGCTACCAAGTTGCCCTCCCCCTCCTGGCCACTCTACAATAACATCTGAGCCACCATTGTCTCCCAGGTCTCCCACAGCAGCACAATTCAGGGAATCAATTCAGCAAGCATTTAAACTTTAAATCCCTTTTCCATTATACCCTATGGGGACAGACTATGGGGACATTATACCCTAATGGAGCTGAATAACCAGCCTACTCAATCAGGGGCTGGGGGGCGGGGGGGGGGGGCTTAGCTTTACCCTGGGTTCCTCTGAGTCACTGTTCATTTGTTTGTTTTCTTGAAGCAAAGGGTAGGAAGACTGGGACTGAATTCTTCTTTCACATAGCATGCATTTTGGTTTAGCAGGAGTTTGCTGCTCTCAGTTCCCTTTCCTTTTGTTTTAATTTCACTCCCCCCCTCCTTTGGGTTGCAGTGGAGGGATTTCTCTTTGCATGCTTTTGTTTTCGGGCTGCTTTTGGGGGAGCTTCAACTTAGTTACTGCCTGGGGTCCCTTTCTCCATTTCAAATGCCACCCCAGTTTGTGGGCGGGGATTGCCTGCCTCGTTCCAGAGTTAATGCTTGGGGTCCCTTCCCTTGACTCTTCTCCATTTCAGACTTCTCCTTTGGGACTGATATATGTGGGTGCCTTTCTGGTTCCAGAGTTGCTGTCCGGGGTCCCTTACTTCTCTTCATTTCAAATGGCGCCCTACTTCTCCTGTAGTGGTTTGCTGGCCTGATTTCAGAGTTATTGCCTGGGGTCCCTTAGCCCTCTTCATTTCAAGTTTCACCCGACTTCTCCTTTGGGTCTGATCTCTGTGGGTGCCTGCCTGATTCCAGAGTTACTGCCTGGGGTCCCTTACTCCTCCTGGGCAGGGTGGGATGGGGGTAGGCCCTGCCCTGCAGTCACCTTGCCAGTGGTGGGAGGGTGGGCCTGGGAGATGCAGCCACCTGCAACTGTGAGGGTGGCTCCCAGGCCCCAGGCAGGAGAGTTGGCCCTGCCCAGTAATCATGTTTCTAGTTGTCGGGGGTGGGTGGCTGGGCCCAGAGAATAGTAGCCACTCACAACTGTGCCGGTGGCTCCAGAGCCCCAGGGAAGGGCAGGAGGGTCAGACCTTCCCAGTAATCATGTTTCTAGTTGTCGGGGGTGGGGGGCTGGGTCCAGAGAACAGTAGCCACTCACAACTGTGCCGGTGGCTCCAGGGCCCCAGGGAAGGACAGGAGGGTTGGACCTGCCCAGTAATCATGTTTCCAGTTGTCAGAGAGGTGGTGGGCAGTTGGGCGCAAGTAGAGGCAGCCACCTGTGAGCATGCAGGTGTCTCCTCGGCCCATGCAGACTGGTTATCCAGCAATGGGCCGTAGTCCACCCTGTCAGTGGAGGGCCCCCCGGGGACACTCCCAAACCTATGCCTGACATCTCCCCAGAACTCAGTTTCCTGCATGCACCTTCTTTGGGTGTCCATAACTTGTCCTCCCATAACTCCAACCCACACATAACTGGCAGGGCATGTGGAGGGTTATCCCGGGGATGTATCCCCTGAGTTTGATACATCTAGCTTGTCCTGGGTTTGAACCTGCACAAGACATGTCCCTGAGAGGCACTTTTCTGGGGGCACCTCTTGTGTGGGGTCTGCAACTCACCCCCCCGGGTTCAATCCACATTTAACTTGCAAAGCATGCTGGGGAGCATCCTGGGGAGAGGCTCCATTAGTTTGATGCATCTACCTTGGTCAGGGTTGGCACTATGCACTCCAGAACCTGCACCTCACATCTCCCTGCAGCACTTTCCTGGGGGCACCTTGTTTGAGGGTCCGTAACTTGGGCCCCCCAAATCCAATCCACACATAATTTGCCAGGCATGTTGTGGGGGCCCCAGGGAGGGGCTCCATGAACTTGATACCTGTAGCTTGTCTAGGGTCGGTTCTATGCACTCCTGAACTGGTGCCAAAAATATCCCTGAAAAGCAGTTTCCTGGGGCACTTTGTTTGGAACTCTCCCCTTGTTTGAGGATCTATTAAATCCCCCCCCCCCCAGACCAATCTTCACCAAACTTGGTAGCCAACCCAGGAGTGGTCCACTGGAGATGCACCATGATTTTGGGGCCTCTGGGACCCGGGGGGCAACTTTTCAAACTGTTTAGGTTCACAAACATGACCAGTTCGTGAACTTGGTTTGGAAGCCACTGGTTTGCAAACCCAAACTGGATTTACCCAATTTGTGCCCATCCCTAACCCTGAGTATACCCTCCATTTAGTTTTGCTTGAGTTACTGGCTTTGCATTATGCCGTTCTAGGCTGTTTTTGTACTAAACATCTTAAAAATATTTCTTATAACATTTTAAATGGTTCTTTATGCTTGCTGGTCTAAAAAAAAATTCTGAGGATTAACTATTGTTGTTGCTCAGCTCTGGCAGTTGTTTTTAATTAAAGGTTATGTTCCAGAACAAGTGTGTCTGTCTAAGCCAGCCACATACCACATGGGTCTGCATCAAACAACATAATTTTGACTCTTGCTGCTTTTGAAACATTAAATCCCACAATCTGGTATATGTTGCTTGAACTGAATTGAAATCCATGCTGATCCTGGCTGGGGAAATCAAGATGGTTCTTTTTGGACTGGAAGTTATTAACATTGTATTCAGCAAGGACACATTTATTGAGCAAGGACACATAGGAAGACATTAAAATGATTCACCTTAAAAAAGCAATCCTGAAAAGATCTACTGCAAATTCTGCTCTGGTCTTTTCAAAGAAGAGTGGATTGCACTGTAAGAACCCTAATCTGGGTGTGGGCACCACATCAGTTTGGGGAAAAGGGGGTGATCAAGGGCATAGACTTTCCAATTTCCCGGGGGTGGGGGGGTGGGCCAAAGGCATTGCTATGCTAGGTTCTTAAAAGAACCAAGGCCTAGTGACATCGTAGGGAGGAGCCAGTGACATCACAGGCCATTGTCACTATCTATGGAGGTGGATTTACGAAGGGGCTCCCCAGAAATTGGGGGGGGGGGCTGGGAACCCCCCTAGCCATGCCTCTGGGCTGGGCTAAACCCAGGAAAAGGTGGGAGTTGGTCAGTGGTTATGGTGGTATCTCAGCAGTCTCCTGCTGTGTCCTTTGTTTAAATACACTTTTAGAATAGTCACTTTAAGATCTGCAAATATACATACCATGTGCATAAAACAAATGGTCACAAATTTGAAAGTAAGGAGGGCAACACAGAAAAGCTTGTAAGGGAACATTTAAAAAATTTTCCTGGACATTCATTTACAGGAGTCTTGTTTCTGCCTTATTCCTATGGGTGACTTTGCACTGAAATTTACTGAATTATGGCATCACAGATGCCTTTGTTTGGTAAATGCATGGCTGAATACCAAACAGTTGCTGTGCTCAATTTCTGAGCAACGTACAGAGTTCAGAGTAGCAGCAATCTTCTCACTTCAAGTGAGCACAAGTCCCAGAACACTGAGCCTATTCCCAGGGGCTGTCCTGTTCATTCCACTCTGTGACTTGTCATTCCAGTCCCACAGCACAGATTCTATTGCTAGGGATCATCATTCCACTCTGGGGGCTGTCATTCCAGTGCCAGAGTAGCCTATCTGGGCCCAAAGACCTTAATGGAAAAACCATTCCACATTTTCTTTGCAACTTTTTTTTGTGCTGCAATGTATTTCAGTGGAGCCCATGGAAGTCAATTGGCATTCCTGGCTCCCATTATCTCCAATGGGCTTTCAAGGTACTTCCATTGTTTCCAGTGGGCAATCCTGTCATTCCTTTTATACATCCCAGTTATTTGTCCCTTTGCAACTGTATCACACCATTTTAAGTAACAGCAAAATGAAGAGCATGAACATGTACAGAGTGCACATTTCTTGCCAATGGTCTTTCTAGGCTGTACACAGGGCAAAAGGAAATTTTAAAAGCCCCCTGATCTGCATGTCCCCCTTGTTCATATAGATGGGCTTACCATTTAAAAATGAAATGGCAATTGAAAGAAGAGCTTAGGAGTGGTTGAAGCAGCCCCTCCCCCCGAAAAAACAACTGTTCTCAATCAAGGATATATAGACCCAAGTAAAATAAAACAGAGACACACGTTCCCCCAAAATGTAAATTGGAGCGCAACAGGCTTTGCAGTCTGACTGTTGCCACATTGAAAGTGGGTTTAGACAGCCAGGGTTTCTGACAGACAGCTCTGGTCTGTAGTTGGATGGGAGACCATAAAGAAAGCCCAGAGTTAGTATGCAGAGGCAGGTAATGGCAAACCACCTTTGAATGTCTCTTGCCTTGAAAACCCTACAGGGTTACCATGTGTTGGCTATGGAACTAGTTTTAAAATTGTGAGCAGACCAACTTTAAAAAAATTATAAAATATTCAAATATAATCTCACTTCCCTTAATTGGAAGGAAGGAAGGAAGGAAGACCAGACAAGGTTAAAGAGGAAAAATATGCAATTTAGTCTTAAGTAGTAACGGTCAATTTCAGCAGATAATGGGGATTAGGCAGTTGTTCCAAACAATTCATAGAAAAGATGGACTTTAAGGAATCATCTGGAAGAGGTGACAGAAGTGGCATTGTGTGTGAGAGCTGAAGGCATTATGCACCAAAAGAAAAAAAATGGACTGAGAAAGACAGAGATAGAAAAAAGCAAGACAGAAACAAAGAGAGACAAAGAGAAAGAGAGAAAGGTAGAAAGAGAAAAAAGACAAAAGTAAGAAAAAGACAGAGAAAGACAGAGAGAGAAAGGAAAGAAGGGAGAGGTAGAAAAAAGATGGGGAGAGAGGAGTGAAAGAAAATGAAAGGAAGGAAAGAAGATAGAAAGAGAGGCAGGAAAATGATAGGAAGGAAGATTACAGTCAAGTGATGAACATCCCTGCCAGGCTTGCCAGCATTGAAATGTTCCCGCTTCTGCCCGGGCAGGCCATCCCTCTCTCCCCTACCCCTCTCCTTTGTAAACACTCTTCAGTGTCTTTCCTCCAGTCCCCCCCCCCCCCCCCGACAATTTACATTCCTGGAACCTGGGCGGAATAGATACAAAGATAGGAGCTGCTCCTTTTTTATTTGCATTGCTGGCTCCCATTGAGGTGGCGTGCGGCCCTTCCACCTGCATCCGCTCCCCCGCATGGAGATGGGAGAAGGTGCCTTCTTCGCCCCCGGAGATGCGTGGTGGGAGCTACCTCCCTGCTTGCCTCTCTGCCATGGCAGGGCACACGTGCGATGCAGGGCAAAAGATCGACGTAGAAAGTTGGAAAAAAAAAACCCAGCTGGATCTCCCTCCCATTCTTAGGTGGGGGGGAGCAAAGGGGTGCCCTGAATTGGCTGCCTGCTTTAAAGCAAACAGCTGGCAGGCAGACCTGCCAGGCTGCTCACTTTAAAGGGCAGACAGCCATTGCAAATCTCCCCTTTGCTCCCTCCCGTTCTTAGGTGGGAAGAGAGAGTGAAAGGGTGCCCTGAACTGGCTGCCCGCGCTTTAAAGCCTACCTGCACTGGTTGCCCTGAGGGAGGCTCAGTCCCCCCTGTAAAACTTTGGCAAGGGGCTGAGCCCCCCCGAAGATGATGCCTATGGGGGTGATCCAAGGGCTATTAAAAGAAAAACTGCAGTTTTGTTCCCTTTTTTCATTTGGCAGCTACACCTTCTTAAGTTTGAGGAAGTTTCAAAAACAAGTTTGGAGATTCAACTAGATGAGTTATTTAAAAGGATGTGCAGAGGAAAACTAGCCCATGCCTCTGGATCAGACCCCATCTTTACAAAGCCACTGCCTCCAAAGTGACTATCTCTGTAGTAATGCAAAGATCTGAAAAGTCTTTCCAAAACCTAGAAGCATCTGCAGAGTTTCACACCACTCATCAATACCAGTTTTCATGAAAGAATGTAAATTTTCTGGGACACTGAAAGAATAAAACAACTCTGAGATCATTTCTTATCCTGCAGAATGTGGCTTGGACAGTGAACACCCTCAGCGGGGTAAGAGAAAGACCGTTGTCAGAGTTCTTGGGAGCAGGGAAACCGTAGACTGCCGGGTAGCCTACCAATACACCAAAGAGGGTGCAGAAACGACTGCATGGGAGAAGAGGACCCAGGATGCATCTGCTGATAATGCTTTAAGAGGATTCAGATGTATGTTCTTTTATGGAATCTATGTCTGGTGTGTCACAGAAGCTAGGCAGCAGAAACATCAATGAAGGAGACTTTATTGTCATGCAGGAGTGTCTCCTGCCACTGCACCATCATGTTCAAGTTGATTATCAGAACAGTATCAGTGATGCTCAAAATGTGTAGCCGGCATCCAAGGTCACTGATTGTCTGGAGCTGCTAAATGTAGCTCAGGATCTGAGGGCATCCAGCCAAATTGTAATCATAAAGGAAAGCAGAATTTAAGCCAGCAGTTACAGAGAGTATCTCTCCAGCCAGTTGCAAAGAGGAAGACCAGGATAAGCCTTTCTTCTCTGCACTGAGATGATGCTGAGCTGCAGCAATGAGCAGCTGAGGGAATGGCTTGGCCATTCTTATCCCTCAGACTGGGTGGGCCTGAAGAACTAATTTCTCATTGGTCTTTAACTAAGTCCTAAAAGCTGATCAAATAACAGCAGTTAATAGAGGTCAAGCAAAGACATCCAGTACATTTGTTCACATTTAGCAAAATCTGATATAAGATCCAGGCACAAAGAAGATCTACCTAGACCAATTATGCCAATGCATGTACTTCTAAAAAGTACAAAGCACATACAAGTCCTTAGGAAGAGAGGTGGGACAGAAACGTTTTTAAATCAGTAATGGAGCTAGATCTTAGAGCTGCCAGTCGTTAAGCACAGAGCAATGAAGTGATGCACTTGCAAGTTTGAACACCCAGAGAACAGAATAAGGCAAAGTTCCAGAAGAGAACGGTTTCTTTCATAGAACTACAGTAATAGAAGATGCCACATGGATGCACAGCTCTTTAATGCAAAATCCAGCATTCCATTTCGATCCTGCCACTAGCATTAAGCAGCACTCAAGAGTGTCTGGACCAGCAAAGAAGCAACACAACCCCAATGGGCCAAATGTAATGCAAAAAAACCTTCCCACCCTACCTCTTCACCGTGAACCACACAATACCTCCTGGCATACAGTTCTACTAGGAGCATGCACACTAGCTTTTGCTTGCAAGTACATTACACAGTTCCACATGAGGAAGGCAAATAAGATTGTGCTACCCTCCCCACACCTTAAAAGGACAAGCTCTTCGAGGGGGAGGCGTGCTGCCCTGTAAGAAGAGCTTGCAGATGCAGTTTCGCTCCCTAGATAGCTATTTGTACAAATGAACAATAAAAAAACCTGATGTTATACACAGGCAGGTGAGAGAAATGGGAACAGCAGAGTCCAGCCCTGTTCAGGACCGGGCTAGAAGCTCCACTGCACACTTTCCCCTGACAACTAGAAAGAGCAAGAGTCCAGTAGCACCTTAAAGACTAACAAAAATTTGTGGCAGGGTGAGTCACTGCTCAATTCAAGAAGTGAGCAGTGACTCACGAAAGCTCATACTCTGCCAGAAATTGTGTTAGTCTTTAAGTTGCTACTGGACTCTTGCTCTGTTCTACAGCCACAGACAAATAAGGATACCTGTCTTGTCCTGAAAACTAGGAGGAGCTGACTTCCTGACTGGAGATGTTAGAAGCCTTTCTACCTGAGGGAGTCAGGTTTAGGGCTGCGATTCATAAACTGTGCTATTAAATTGCTGGAATCCTGGGGGTAAACTACATTGAATAAAATGACACTTCTGAGAACAGGATAAAAATGTGTTAGGTAAAACTGAGAACATTCTTCCAAAATGTCAAGGTTCAAACCCTTCTCAGATATAATTCTGCTAAGGTCAATCAAATTGTTTTTATTTTTAAAACACACCTCAGTGTATTTTGGAATAAGCTTCACTGAACCCAGAGAAAGATTTCTGAGCCGATGTGCATATTGCAATTTACTAATTTTAGGTGTTCACAGACAATCTGCACACACAGGTGTTTTTTTTAAGGCAAGTTAGTTTTTTTAAGGCAAGTTACTCTTTATATCAGAGGGTAATGCCTGAATAGTACTAGGTTACTCCTTTGCAGGGATGGGCACAAACCAGTTCACAAACTAAAGTTTGTGACAAATTTTGGCCGGTTTGCGGTTCATGAAGTGAAATTCATGGCAGGTGAACCAGCACAAATTTTCCATGAACATTCCAGCTGTTCATGACAGTTTGTTCGGGTCGTGAACAGATACATTTCTAGACAGATTGTCCCCACTCAGTCTAAATGTTTACCATTTTTCCTGGTTCATGCCCATCCCTACTCCTTTGTCTTATTTCCAGCGCCTGTAATCCAGCCACAGTTCTTACAGTGGTTAGGATAAACATTGTTAGAAATGGTTCCCTGTGTCACAAGTCAGCCCTTCTGAATACTGCAAATGCTGCTAAACATGGGGGGAAAGTGGACAAGAACTTGCAAAATAATTACGTTCTAATTAATAAGTAGCTATGTTTATCCACCGGGGGGAAAATAGCAGGGTAATATCTTTTTATTAGGAGGCCTCCCCCTTTTTGTATTGTTAACATCCTGCCTGATGAAGTTCTCTAGAACTCCAAACATATTTGCTTATTACTTAGTAGTATTGCACCTAATAAAATAGTATTTCACTGCTATTCATTCTGTCTGATACTGGTTTTCCATTCACATTACCTATGATTTATATAATAGTTTACAGGGTTCAAAGCCATTCATATACATTCTCTCAGCAATCTTGGCAAGGTAGAGTAGTATTATCCTCATATTGTATAACAGTGGTTTATCTATAGCTCAGGTGAAATTTGTACTGGGGTTTTCCTGGCTTGAAGCTACCACTGGAAAAATAGAGACTTGCTTAAGTAAACATTGCAACAATTTAGCCTCAATAGGATATATCCATATTACAGATAAAGAAATCCGTGTTTTATTATACATTGTGCAAAAACGTGTGCACATCAAGGGCACAGGACATGCATTCTTAGAAACTTCATGCTGAATCAATTCTCCAGAGTTTTAGGCAGTCGTTTTTATGTATTTTGAGACATAATGTAGAAGAAGAGATTGGATTTATACCCCATTCTTCACTACCCAAGGGAGTCTCAGAGCGGCTTACAAATCCCTTTCCCTTTCCCTCCCCACAACAGACACCCTGTGAGGTAGGTGGGGCTGAGAGAGCTCTGACAGAAGCTGCTCTTTTTCATGAACAGTTGTGCCAGAGTTACGGCTTGCCCAAGGTCATCCAGCAGGTGCAACTAATGTTCAACTAATGGCACTCTCCATTAAGTGGGTGGTGGTGGGTAGCTGTGTTAGGATGAGTGCAGCGGAGTGTAAGGAAAGCCGCCATATGGGGATGCCCCATTGCTGCTGTGAATGCCTCTGCATTGGCCACGAGAGCTCTGCAAAGAGTTGCTGCTGTGTGGAACGAACTACAAGTTTCAGTTATAACCTGAAACTCAAAGCACACAAACTATTCTTCTTCCCTTTCAAATTAAGATGTTTTCAGCCTTCACTTAGAACAAAGTTCAATTCCAGTGAACTTTGATGAGCACCTTGAATATGCTTTGATCATGCATATACACCACTAGAAGAACATGGAGCCAGGAACACATGATTAGTGCTTATCCACGTTTATGGTGGCACATTCTGTCGTGTGCTTATCAGCACAGAAAACTAACATGCAAGGATGTTGCTCTTATTCAGTCTGGGGGGGGGGAGCTTAACAACCAAAACATTCAGCCATATTTACAACTCTCTATATTGCTCTAGTAGCAATATTCAAGCAGTTTGGGTTTAGAACCTGCTTAGATAAAACTGCACCTGTACAGAGAAGAGAGTCTTTCATATCGTTTGACAATCCCACAAATGCTGGAGCGTAGCTAAGGCTGAAGAGCAGCTTTAGGAGGCATTTGAACACACCCTCACTGGTGCAGTCCAGTAGAAAGCATAATTTATGTTTGTAATCAATATGAGATCTGCTGATAACAACTATTTGTCACACTGTATGATAGCCAATAATTACAACCTAGCATTGACTGAATAGCTTTTGTTCTTTGAGATCTGAATCAAATGATTATAAAGTTATTTTAACAACACTTCATTTACACTTGAAAAAAAAGTGTGAAACACTATCAAGCTGTAGTGGTTTGCTCAAGGAAAATCCAGACTATTGTTAATTCTCACATGAGTATTTTGCAAAGCAATTTTATTGAAGACTTTATGGACCTTGAGCTTTTGCTTTACATTAATCAAAGATTTCATACATACACCAGCTCCTGACTTGAAAAAAAGTACTATAAAGTAACAACCTGCATCATATGTAATACAGGAGTACTTTAATCAAGGCACAAGTAACAGGTTAGTTAAAATAAACTTAGTTTCAAGTAAACTAGGTTTAGTGTTTCTATTAAAAGCCTCTGATGTTCCTTGGACAAAGCAACATGTGAGATCTAGTCACATGAGGAAAACTTCGCCAAGTTACATTTAAGTAAGGCACAATATAAAAACATCATTCTATTTATTTACATAAACTGTCCAAGTAAAAAGTGGTAAAACGCCACAGAAATTCTTGTCTACATGCAAAATATTAACTTCATTAATGAAAGGTTATTACATTATACATTTCATTTGTATTTAACTCTCTTGAGGATAGTTTAAAATTAATTCAAATAAAGCTATTCTTAATCAGGATCACAGTATCCACACAATTGATCAATCCAGGCAGTTCCTTGTTCAGGCAAAGCCTGATTATCATTGTGCTGTGAGGGTTGGAGGCATCTGCATGTTTGGTGGCTGCATCGGCCACCCTTCCTGATGATTCTGCAACAGGCGGTAGAGTTGTTTCAGCTGAGCGACAATGTTGTCCTTGATATCAGGAGTAGAGATCTGAAGCCGCACACTGCCACTGTCAAAGGAACGGGTAAAATCACCAGAGAACATCTCATAGATCATTCGAGCTACAACCGGAATTACCTGTTTGAAAAAACCACCACATTAGTCCAGATGCAATTACAGATTGCAACATACTAATCTGAAAAACTAGAATATGCTAAAAGTGAGAGAATGCATTTGCCATCCAAAACCAAATGGTTTAATTTCATTGCAAGTCTTTATTTTCCCCCTCATGGCATGAGTTACATAGATTCCATTCAGAATTGCTAAACCTATTAATGCATATCCGGGTCAGCATCAAGCCCAAATGATCTGTACAGTGCTTCACTAACAAGTCATGCCTGTTACAGAAAGATGCGCAGCTGACATAAGCATTGTTGGCAGAGTGGGAGAAACAATTATGCAGAGTTCATGAGCAAAGTCTGCACCAGAGTTCATATTCAAAAGTGTGAAACTTCTCATGCTCTTATTCAGCCAATCTAAGTAGAAGAAATGTAAGAGCAGCCCCAAGATGTACTCCCTCCATGAAGAGACAGATATTGCTCATGGAATCTGATGTTTTCCCTTCCTACAATGTGTCAAAATGGTCTCCCATCACCAAGTCAGCAAAATAGCTTTCCATCACCATAAAGACCATTTGTGCGCTGTTAAATACAGGTTATCAAAACCAATTTCTCTTAAAGATAATGCAAAAAAAAAATCAAACTCTCCAAAATACACTATAGACATATTAAGTACTATAAATAAGAAAGAATCTGAGAGTTAACAGCTTTGACATCACCAGAAAACCTGTTATCACACAACAGTAAATTTCAACTCTGTTTACTACAGGCTTAACTCAGTTTGGGATTCCTTGTTTTCAACATTCTTTATTTTAACTAGTAAGGTAAACAAACCTGCTTAGAATGCCAGCTGACTGATGTCTTTTTGGCTGGTTTGGGAAAGGAGGGGGGTGCTTTTCAAAGCAAAGGGTAACTTGTTAGAAAGCTCTTTTCATATAGCTCCTGCCACTGCTGTTAATATTGCCATACCCCAGAGATGCTAACTGCACTTTCTCGCCACTCTCTGATCTTCCACACACAATGCCTCTTCATTACTAGTCTGTTTGCTTGTGTGTAGAATTACAGAATCTGCTGCCACTCTAGCATGGAGCCTCTCTTGCACATTCATCAATGGTTTCTCATCCTGAATCGTATGGATAGGAACTTGCAGATTATAGAAGTCCCCACCAAATATGCTGTACAGAAATACTGAAATCCAGATTTAAAATTTCTAGTATTCTTTTATTTGAATAAACAGGAAAATATGTAATCTCACAAACAGAGCCATTGATACTACATACCAAACTATTCTGGAGATTCAACATAATACTATGAATTCAATAAAATGTTAATAAGCTTTGTGACACACCACCCATGAAATACCTGTCAAAATAGAAAGGTATGCTTCCCAGTTTCAGGTTGGGGTTCTGGCAAACCTCCAAGACAAGGGACTCAGACCTGGTACAGCTACCAAGAATGCTTTGATTACATAATCTTAATAATTAAAACATTAACACATGACATAATAGTTGGACTGTTGGCAAGTATTCACACTAGAGCATATGGATAGTGATATCTTTCTATGCCATGCTGGAACAGCATGGTGCCAGGATAAAATGGTGCCAGGCACAGACTTCATCTGAGATGCTCAGTTTTGAACCTAACTCAGAGTATGTGGGCAAGAGACTTCCAGCAATTAGGGTTCCAGAATTCAGTTTTTACACCACAGAATTTGCTGTTAACTAGCATCAACTTTGTGTGGAAATCAGCTACTGTTCTTTTAACAATTTACATTGTTAGTATTTCTTTCAAGATTCATTGTTCCCTTACCTGAACAACAATCAACTTTCTCTCTCTAGATTTTCCATCTGGCCATTCTTCTCCAAAACAAAAGTAGATCTCATATGGTGGCTCTTTAGCAATCTGTCCTTTCTGGTGAGCAATCAGTTCTAAAAGGAAGAAAAAAGCAAAGGTTGCTGATAGCCAGTGAGAGATTCACGCATCTGAAGAAGACACAGTTATCCAGCTCAAAACTGAATGCTTATTTATTTCTATATTTATAATCCTGCTTTGGTTCCATGGGAACCCAAAGCAACATCATTCTACTTTCCTCCATTTTATCCTCACAACTACCACCCTTTGAGAGAGAGACAGGTCAGGTTAACAGAGAGCGCCTGGCACAAAGTCAACCAGTGGGCTTCTCCCAGATCTCAGTCTGGCACTTCATTCTGTCCCTCCCCATAATCCTTCTACCTAAAAATTATCATCCCAATGCCATAACCGATCAATGCTATTATTTCTTTTGGCCCCATACTGGATCAGTATCATGATAAGTAGAATAAAGGTAAAGATAAAGGTTTCCCTTGCTCAAAAGCCAGTCAAATCTGACTCTAGGGGGCAGTGCTCATTTCAGTTTCCAAGCTGAAGAGCCAGCACTGTCCAAAGATTTTTTCTGTGGTCATGTGCCAGCATGACTAGCCAAGGCACACGGAACGCTGTTACCTTCCAAATCAAATTTATTACAGTCAAGACCAGCAAGGTTAAAATGCAACTTTGACAACTAATTCATAAGGTTTAAAATCACAGCCCAAATAAAATTCATACTTCAATCTTTAACATTTTCTTACATAGTTCTGCTTTCTAAGGACCAGTGCACCAAACCTTGTCACCGCATAAAACACAGGTTTTTGACTGTCTTCTAAAAGCTATATCCTAAGAATTTCAGGGTTATAATCAACATAATATCGTAAGGGTTTAAATCTGGAAAGCAGAGGAATGAGTATCTGATGTCTTTCTTCTTGGTAATATTCACAATGTAAGAGTATATGTGTGATTGATTCAACCACATTACTCGAACAAGAACAACATCTTTGCTGCCCAGGCTGTTTAAAAAAACTACCCTGTAGAACTGCAGATGGAAATGCATCAAAACATGCTCTTGAGAAGGCCGATCTATACCTCTCATAGGTGATATCTAAAAGGTATGAGGGTACTATATAGCTTGGTCCTTTCCTTAAACTCCTGTAACTTAAAGGAAGTATTGCCTCATCATTTTGGGACTCTATGTCAGTTAACCTCTGGGAAATTAAAGCTTTCACTTTATTCAAGTCCCATATTCAGCAAGACTTCTGGCTCCAATCCAATCAGCTTAATTTTATCAATTTATCTTTAAAGACCATATAGGATAAGGATTAGAGGCTAATAAGAGGGGATTACCTTCCCACCAAAGCGGTATCTACTATTTATCTACTTGCAATTTCTTGCTTTCAAACTGCTAGGCTGGCAGAAGTTGGGGCCAGAGACAAGAGCTCACTCTGTCATGTGAGACTTGGGTCTCGAACTGCTGATCCACCAACCTTCTGGTCTGCAGCTCAGTGTCTCAGCCTCTGAGCCACTGTGGCCCTTTAATAAGTGGAACAGATACCTGCTAATACCTATTCATGACAACGTACCACTGCACAGATAGGCATATAGCAAAAATTAGAATTAATTCTGCATTTTCTGGCATCAACTGTGATTGATTTGGGTCGAAGAGAAGGAAGTTGTGAAGGGAAAGTTGCTCCTCCTCAAACAATTACAATGTGGCACATTAATATACTGCAGCAATAATAATCCACCAAGGCCTGCACATAAATAATAAAACAAAGTACACAGTGAAGTGTGGAATCCAGTAAATCAAAATCAGAACCAACCTGCACTATGCCAATAACATAGATACAACTCTAGTTATTCACTTCATGGAAAAGAATTACTGGCCCGAAACAGGTTGCACAAACATTCCAATGCATGTGTGTGTTTACATTAATAACTGTTAGATAATGCTGCCCCAAAAGCATATAGGTACTCACCACTCAGGAATGTTTCCAGACAGAAGAGTTTGACTTTCTTTTGTCTTTCAATTAAGTTTGGTGTTGTGGAAGAAGGTGCACACGGCCCAGACCAATAGACTTTGCACTGGCAGAGCCTGACAGCATAAATGGCATGACCGTTGACCTCCAAGATCAGACCACGGTCCATGACATCAAGCAGTCGACTTGTGAAGAGCTTCTGCTTCTCATTTGTGATCTGTTCTGGCCCTGGAAACTTGACTTGTTCCAAACTAATAGGGCCAAAGAGTTCTTCTTGATCAGGCATAGGACCCAGTTCTCCATAGAAAAGTCTGCAGCCCTGGGGGTTGCTCACGGTCATCGTCTGCCCAAACTCTTTGCCTCGATACTCAAACTTGATTTCAAGGTCTGTCACTTGATTTAAAAGGATACATTATCAGACCAGACACTGCAATGGGACTCATAACTGCACCATTATGAATTTGCTGTCACTTCATACCCCATACCCAGTCATACCCCATATCCAGTCTGCACTTTGTATCCCATGCCCTGTCTGTGTAGGACAGAACTACTAGACCCTTATGACAAGTGAGGAAATGTAAGGCACAAAGAAACCAAGGGTCAATTCAGGCAGCAAGTTTGCTGTTGCTTGTGATAAATAACTGGAACTATACCTTCATATCTGATTAAGATATAAATTATCTTGATTAAACTTAATCATCACATGAATGCCGTACTTACCAGCAGAAGCAAGTTTATCAATTGATAAGAAAAACTGCCATCACTTCAACTAAAACACAAGCTAGACCACATGTAGCAATCCAAAATCAACAGGAGTTTCCAACTTATTCAGCGTAGACTGACACGAGCAACTGGACTACATTTTTAAAATGCAGGACACTGCCTAAGCCACATGAATCCGAACAAGAATAACTGCAGGGAAATTCTGGTGCCCATTCGGACTTTTGCTGTACGTTCAAATACACAGTTTACTCACTAAGTACAAAAAACATAATTTTGCTATACTATGGTGTGATGGAATTGAAGAGTTGTGGAATGCAGCAGGTAAACAGAGAAGCTGCAGAGTCACGTAACTGAGAAAGGAGGGGGCCAGAGAGCTCGGAATTCTCATGTTGAGGGACAGATAACTGTCAAGAGTGGACAGTTGAGGACAGTTGAGGGAGGGAGTTGAAAGAAGAAGTTGGAAGAGCATTAACTGAAGCACAGAGAATTAACTGAGAGCTCTAGTGAAACCTCTTAGCTCAGTGAAAACAGCCAGGTTCATGTGAAAGAACTGTGGCTGAATAACTGGTATTCTCAAACAGTGAGAGGAGAGTTACCAGAGAGTGGGCAAATTTAAGACCTCAAGGGTCACAAACACCAAACGAACTACTCCAAGGGAACTTAAAAGGATGGCTAAAGAAGGGCAAGAGGGTCTAAAGGAGTTTGGGAGAGCTGGGATGTCGAACCAGTAGACTCAGGAGACCAGATAAAGCCCAAAAGGTTAACCACTAAAAAGTGACCGGAGAGTGGAGTCAGTAGAAGGATTTTGTGAACCAAGTAACATCTGAATTAACTGAAAGTGGGACTGATCAGTTACCTCACAACACAACTGAATCCAGTATAAAGAAATATACAAATAGGCAAGGACGTTACAGCTCAGTCACAGCCAACGGCCGGGGAGAGGTTGTTGGTGTTATAAATGGTTTTTATACTGTATATCTATTCCATACAAATGAAACAGACGTACTTGGAAGAGAACTAATCCAGAGCTCAGGAGAGCTGAACATGTCATGCTGAAGAGTTGGTGGTGGCATCTCCATATCCAGAGGTTCATTCTTTGGCCAAACAGTTTCAGGGCTACAGGCCTCCACACTGGCCGGAGCCATTGGGGAATCTAAGCCAAAGAAAAGCATTTTAAAACCCTTACAACATTTCATCTACAGTGACAGTCAACATTTGTCTTTTCCAGAGAGATAAATTTGGCTATATTATTTTATGAGATGAAGTAGTTTTAGGAAGCTGCTTTTTATTCAACTTACTATAGATCTATACAGGAATATCTTTGTGTCATCACACAAAACTATGATTCAGACAACTGCTTTTATGAGGGTTAAAAGCCGCTTGTAATGGAGGTGGTGATTCAGCTGTCATGCCAAAAAGAAAAGTATGCCCCCCATTCATGTTGCCATCGAGCACACACTCCTGTAAACTGGAATGTGTGTGTGTGTGTAGGAAGGGAGTGTACAAATTAAATTTTCTCACGGGTTTGCACTCCTTTTCCTCCAGTTACTTTGTAAAAATAGTGATATCAAACTCAACTCAAAACTGGATGAGAAGAAGAAATTTTATACCCAAATACTAGGAGCCAGCCCAATTTTTTCACCAAGCAAAATATGAATTCCAACTGAATACAACAGAATCCCAGTTAACTACTCTCAGCTTTCCACAATTAAGAAGGGTACATCTGCTCATGTACCTCCAATTTTGATATATTTATTTCTTCACTATGTTTTCCACCGGAAATAAACCCAAACAAATGGTGACCATATAAACTAAGCTTGTTATTCCAGTTTGGTCCTTGCATCTGTTCAACACCATTCATTATGCTTATGTTAATTTGCTGCTCACCCTCTACCTATATGTATGGACTGGCAACGTCTATTTCAATGTATCTGAAGAACTGTGCGTGCACACAAAAGCTTATACCTTGAATAAAACTTTTTTGGTCTTAAAGGTGCCACAGGATTCAAACTTTGTTCAACTTGTTCAATACAATGTTAATACTATAAGCCTAAGCCCAGTTACACCATTTTAAATCCACTCAAGCTAACAGGCTTAGAAGGGGGCAATTTTGCTTAAGTTTCTGTTGCAACAGCGGTGGTGGTCACAAATTATACTCTGCCCCCCCAAAGGTCTGACATGTCCTTAAGCGTGTTCACTACCCAAGCCATTCACCAATTGAGGCACCACACTCCACCAAGATGTCCATCTTGCTTGAAGCCGGCATCATCAAGGGAGGTGGTAATGGGTATGGCTTTTGCCCACTGTTGCCTCCCACATCCACAGTGCTGCCACCTGGGTTCAAGGCAACTACCAGATGCACTACCGCCTCCTCTGGAGCTCATCTTCAACCTGGCTAGGGGCAGCATGGAAGCAGCTGGTGGGCATAACCTGTGTCCTCTTGCTGCCTCCCAGACTCTTCCCTCTATTACCCAGATTCAAGCCAAGTTCAAGAAGTGCTGCCTGATCCTGTGGCTTGTGTTGGATGCAGCCAGTGGTAACATGGGAGGAGGCAATTAAACACCTACAGCCAGCCCTACATCCAGGACACCCTGTTGTAAAAGCATCTTGGTAATGTCTGCCAAGCTTGATCAAAACATACTTCTATACATAAGAACATAAGAGAAGCCATGCCGGATCAGACCAATAGCTCATCCAGTCCAACACTCTGTGTCACAAAGTGGCCAAAACCCAAGAGTCACCCGGAGGGCCACCAGTGGGGCCAGAACTCCAGAATCTATCCCACTGTTGCCCTCCCAAGCACCAAGAATACAGTGCATAACTGCCCCAGACACAGTGTTCCATCTATACAGTGTGGCTAATAGCTACTGATGGACCTCTGCTCCATGTTTCTCCAACCTGCTCTTGAAGCTGTCTATACTTGTAGCTGCCACCACTCCCTGCGGCAGTTAATTCCATGAGTTAAAGAATCCTTGGGTAAAGACTTCCTTTTATCTGTTCTAAACCTACTGCTCATCAATTTCATTGAGCGCCTATGAGTTCCAGTATTGTGAGGAAGAGAGAAAAATACTGCTTTCTCTACCTTTCCTATCCCATACATAACTTTGTAAACCTATGTCACCCCTTAGTTGCCATTTCTCCAAGCCAAAGAGCCCTAACCTCTTTAACCCTTCTTCACAGGGAAACTGTTCCATTCCCTTAATCATTTGAGTTGCCCTTTTTCTGCATCTTTTCCAAATGAGGCTGCACCACAGATTTATACAGGGGCATTATGATACTGGCTGATTTGTTTTCAATTCCCTTCCTAATAATCCCCAGCATAGCATTTGCCTTTTTTATTGCAATCACACACTGAGTCGACATTTTCAGTGAGCTATCTACCATGACTTCAAGATCTCTCTCCTGGTCAGTTACCATCAGTTCCGACCCCATCAACTTGTATTTATTGTTACAATTTTTGGCTCCAATGTGCATTACTTTGCACTTGCCCATGTTAAACCTCATTTCCCACTTGTCCAGCCTTGACAGATCCCTCTGGAGTGCCTCACAGTCCTCCAGGGATCTCACCAGCCTAAACAACTTAGTGTCATCTGCAAGCTTAGCCACTTCACTGCTTACTCCCAACTCTAAATCATTAATGAACAAGTTAAAAAGCACCAAACCTAGTACGGAGCCCTGTAGCACCCCACTGTTTACCACCTTCCACTGTGGAAACTGCCCATTCATACTCACTCTGTTTCCTGATAATTAAACCAGTTTTTAATTCACAAGAGGACTTGTCCTCTCATCCCATGAGTGCTGAGTTTACTTAGGAGCCTTTCATAAGGAACTTTATCAAAAGCTTTCTGGAAGTCTAGGTAAACAACATCTGTTGGGTCACTCTTATCCCTCAAAGAACTCTAAAAGATTAGTGAGACAAGATCATCCCTTTCAGTATCCATGCTGATTTTTCCTCAATAGCTTTTGTTCATCATGCTGATTCTTCATCTGTAGCTTTTGTTCATCAATGTGCCAACTAATTCTACCTTTAATAACAGATTCTACCAACTTACCCGGTATTGACGTTAGACTGACCAGTTTGTAATTTCTCAGATCTCCTCTGGAACACTTTTTTAAAGATGGGGTTACATCAACTACCTTCCAGTCCTTGGGAATGGAGGCAGAATTCAGTGACAGATTACATATTTTTGTCAGGAGATCCACAAGTTCACATTTGAGTTCTTTCAGAACTCTTGGATGTATGCCATCTGGGCCTGGTGACTTGTCAGTTTTTAATTGGTCTAGCAGGCATAGGACCTCCTCTTGTTACCTCAATCCGACTCAGCTCTTTCAATACCCCTTCCAAAATTGGTGGTTGTGGAGTGGGCAAGCACCTCCCTTCTTCGACAGTGAAGACAGAGGCAAAAAAAGCATTCAGCGTCTCTACCATTTCCCTATCATCTTTTAGTGATCCTTTTACCCTTCGGTCATCCAAGGGTCTCACTGCCTCCCTGGCTGGTTTCTTCTACTAATGTATTTGAAGAAATATTTATTACTGGTCTTTATGTTTTTTGCAATATGTTCCTCATAGTCCCTTTTTGCCTGTCTGATCAATGACTTGCATTTATTTGCCAAACCCTGTGCTTTCTTTTATTTATCTTACTCAGGTTAGCCTTCCACTGCTTAAAGGAATCTTTCCCACCTTTTACTGCTTCCATTATTTTGTTCATTAACCATGCAGGTCTTGATTATATCTATTTGTACCTTTCCTAACTTGTGGTATACATTTTATTGGAACTTCTAGGATTGTAGTTTTAAATAGTCTCCAAGCTTCCTGAAGAGATTTGACCCTCCTTACCATTCCTTTCAGTCTCTTCTTCACGAACTCCCTCACATTTGAGAGAAGTAACCCCTTCAAAAGAGAAAGGTGGTTGTGCTGGTCTTTTCAGGAAACTCTCTATTTACATGAATGTTAAACTTAATAGCATTATGGTCCCTGTTCCCAACTGGTGCTATCACATTTACATTTCTCATCAGGTCTTGGGCATTACTTAGGACCAAGTCCAGGATCGCCTCCCCACTGTTCAGTGACCATCTGCTCTATGGCACAGTCACTGAGAGTATCACTTTCTCCTGACTTGAATACATACTGACCCAATCAATGTGTGGGTAGTTAAATCACCTATTCCTTAATTTTTTTTGCTGTTTTTAAATCATCCTCTAACCTTTGATCTGATGGGTGATAACAAACTCCCAGAGTTAGGCTTCCTTTCAGGCCCACTATTTCCACCCACAGCGTTTCTGTAAGTAAATCTATTTCTCTTACATTCTCAATCTTACTGGACTGTATACCTAGAGCCACTCCATCTCCAACCCTTCCCTCTTTAATTTATATCCAGGAATCACTGTATTCCACTGGTTATCCTAATCTCACCAAGTTTCTGAAATGACCACTATGTCTATGTTCTCCTCTGACACTAAGCATTCCAGTTCCTCCATTTTACCTCAGACACTTCTAGCATATAAACATCTGTAATTTCCCAGACATGTTAGCCCTGCAACTTTCCTCCTGTGGCCTCCAGAACTTGTCAGGTAGTCAATATTGTCAACATTAGTGGGCAGACCTAATCCATTTACCTCTAGAACAGTAAGAGATATCCCTTCATTTCTTAGAGATGAACCATCCCGAACCAGAGACATTTCATGTCCTGTCGGCTTTCCCCCAAGATTTAGTTTTAAAACTGCTCTGCCACCTTTTTGATTTTAAGTGCCAGTGGCTTGGTTCCTTCTCAGGACAAGTGGAGGCTGTCTCTTTTGTACAGTTCCTGCTTTTTCCAAAAAGTATCCCAGTGCCTAACAAACTTAAAACCTTTCCTCCCTACACCACTGTCTCATCCATACACTGAGAATCTTAATCCATGCCTGTCTAGCTGGACCTGCATGTGGAACAGCCAGCAGTTCTGAGAAGGCTGCCTTGGAGGCCCTGGCCTTGAGTCTGCTGCCTAGCAGCCTAAATTTTTCCTCCAGGACCACACGACTACATGTCTCCACACTTTTGGTGCCAACATGTACCACAACCACTGTCTCCTCCCCAGCACTGTCTACCAGCCTATCTAGATCACACATAATGTCTACTACCTTCGCACCAGGCAGACAAATCACTATGCGGTCAGTATGCAGGCTCTCAACCCATCTATCTACATGCCTAAGGACTGAATCACCAGCGACCAAGAGCCCCCCTCCCTCCTGCCCAGGGATGGTTCCTTGGGGCAAAACAATACCTGTTCGCCAACTGAAGAAGGGGTCCCTTCTGAGGGAATATTCCCAATTTCATCAGCACACTGCCCTGTTTCCCCTTGACCCTCATACTCCCTGGCAGTGGCGGGTCTGCCATTCTTGAAGTTGGACACATCTAACAAGTCCCAAGAGTTTTATCTGTGTGCCCGACTGTCTCTGCTTTTCCAGGTCAGCCGCCTTAGCCTTGAGGGTGCAAACTCATTCTCTGAGAACAAGGAGCTCCTTGCACCAAGCACACACCCATGACTTCTATCCAGCTGGCAGACAGTCATACATGTTACACTCAGTGCAATACAATGGACAGCCTCCAATTCTGTGCTAGTATACTACCTTCATAATTGCCTTTTTATTATTTGTTTTTTAACCCACCAACCCTTTCTTATAAAACTTCCTATTTATGTAGATTTGTTTGTGGAAAGTATCCTTAGCCTTTTAGGGATGTGGAGAGACTAGTGCCCTGGCTTCCTCACCCTGCTGCTGAACTCCCACATCTGCTAAACTCCCATACCTGCTTCTTCCCTCGTTCCAGACACTTTGTCACTAAAGCAGGGCCTGTTACCTCACAGAGCTGGGCCGGCTTGTAGGAACCCTAAATAAATAGCTTGGGCCAAAAGTCCACCCCTCAGTGGAGCCAATCACACTGATTGGGAGCTAACCAATAAAAGAATGAGTCAGTCTCTGGTTGTTTAACAACAGGTCTTGCTGAAAGGGAGGTGTTCAGACTGCCTTTTATTTCAAATGCTAATTTAATTTAAATGTTAATTTTGTCCTTCTAGTCTTGGATTAAAAGGAACTCTAGCTGAATAGCTTCAGCAGTTACAGAGGCACATAACTGCTTCTTTTCTTGTAGGGAAAAATTCCCCTTCTTTTAAAGAATGTGAGAATTAGCTTAAAATTTTAGATTTGGTTTATATGGAGCAGAATAGTTAATATCTATTCATTCCTTCATCATGGACATGTTGCAACCTGACTCAAATCAAATCTCAAAGAATGCACAAGGAAAGATCAGTTTATATGATCTCAAAACTTCACAAAGGAAAACATTAGCTAATAAATGACCTGAACCAATTTACTATTGGGACGAAGACAATGGATAGCTAACAGTCTGGTCTACCTCTACCATGTAGGAAGAGAAAAACAGAATTACAATACCTTTGAAGAAAAGTGCATAGAAGAACATTTGTAGATCAGCAAGATGCTTTTTAAAAACAAAACAAAATGTAACACATTCTGGTGCGTGGGAAATTAATGCAGAAGTGTCTGATTGCTGAGACAAGGTTAGTTAAAACCTGTTAAACCTGAACCTAGCTCTAGGGGAACTCCACCGTATAGACTTCTAAGGCTGTGCCATCATTATAGCCTACATATTGGTTTGGCAAACAGGTGTGTTCCTCTGCTTTTGCTGCAGTGTGGGAATTTACACTTTTATTAAAACCCTATCTAAATGGCTGTCACAGGGCAATTTTGCATCTAGCATTCGCTCCACATTTTCTCAACTGGGAGGAAAAAGTGCAGCTCAAAACCACATCCAAATACCTTGGTGCAACTGCAAAGTCACCTCTGAATGGCCATAAATCTATGCAGAAGGTACAAGAAAATCTGATGATCAAAGAACTTGAAAGTGGCACGGAGTGTGGAAGATACCATAAAACCCAATAATCAAAGGAAGTTAAATAGGTGCAACTGAGCAAGTTGGCCATTTTAAATAAAAGGAGGAGGATGGGACAATGACCAAGGACAACAGTACTAGAATACTGACTTGTTATATAAAAGCTTATACTTTTAAAGTGATATAGACACTTGCCTCCTCCTTGTGCAATTTTCTGTAGCACATTGGTAAGGAAAATTGCTAGCCAAACAGAATCCTGACCTAAGAATGGCAGTTTTACAAACCTATTTATATTTTGCTTAATATGGCAGTGACAAAAGGAGACCCCAACAAGGGATTATGAGTTGAAGGGAAATCCCATTTTTATGCCCACTTATTTTTTTTAAAGTTTGATATTTCTACAAATATAGAAGTTCTCTAAATAGTAACTGGGGCTAGTTCCACTACACATATTTGGCTATCTACACAGAGACCAGCCCTTAATTATTAGATATAGTGATACAGTAAAAAGACAAACTATAATGAAAATACGGTTTTATGTCCTATGTGCACTCTTTGCTATGATCTATCTACTGACCATTGATATTAAGAAATGGAAATGTATCCTGTATGGGTACATGCTGAGATTGGTTTAAATCATCCTCCTCTTCGTCATCAAGGTCATTATCCTTGTCATCCCATGGAGCTGAACCAGTGGAGCCTATAGCAAAGACATAGGCTAAAGAATTAGCAAGTAGTGTGAAATTATATCAACAGAAGAGAGCAAAGACATGTAGTTACCATGGATCTGAAATACCACATAGAAATATTCTTTCCAATTCCACTTTGCAGATGTTACCAATTTTTATTCCAAGTCGTGCTTGATCATCTTCATAGCTCCAAAAAGCATCACAACCCTTCTAGAGCCAAGACTCCCCATCCTTTTTTTTTACTTCTCAGCTTATCATGAAGGATTCTACTGCCTTGATATAGCTGTCAAGTTTGATATGGCCTAATCACAACACAATAACAAGTCGCCCACAAACTTTCTCTGACCCCATTACCTGCTAGCCTCCTACATCTAACAGCTGTTTCTTCCAGATACATAAACATGCACACACCTATTTTTCAATCCAAATACATTTCTGTCCTGCATTCTGCATGCTTCTGGGGTCTTTAAATGGAATCCACTCCAACCTGGAAACACGAAGTCCCTCCCCCCCCCTTTTTAAAGGCCAATCTACTTAATAGAATATAGAGCCAAGATAATAAAGGGAAGCTATAACTGTTCTCCTTCTTACACCACTGGCTTTTTACCCTTATTCATTTAGTTACTGGTGCAGCCCTGTTGCAATTCACCACAAATGTGATGTACAAAATGGGTTCTTGAACAGAAAGAATGTAGATCTAAATTTCCCTTTGAATCAATTAAATAGTGCAAAAAGTACACTGACCTACTTACTCAGTAACCTAGCAGGAGTCACTGACAGGAAGTTTTCCTCCCAAGCAACTACACTCTCAGTTGTAAAGACAGACCAGTGTTAATACAGAAGAGCAAGCTGTGTGTTTCCTTAAACAGCAGAACTACTTTGTGCCTCACCTGGATTAATGATTGCTCCCTGGGATTGCGGTATATCACACACTTCATAAATTTTAATGGGATTCATTGGCACCTCTTTTGTGCCATCATACATCAGGTTAAATTCTCGGCTTTTGTTGAGAGCACACCTGAGCTGAGCCTTCCATTTTGCAGGGTCAGGATCGTCAACTCCTTCTTGGTATTTACCTGTTTCCACAGCCCAAGCCTGGGAGCAAAGTACACCATACTTAGTTAAGTGCTCTCATGATGCCACGATCTGTTGTTGCCAAACCAACCAACATCTGTCACAGAGATTTAACACATTTCATAGAAGCTAGCGATTGCTGCCACTGCCTTATGACTTCCAATATTTATTTTATTTTTAAAAGGAAAATCCTGCTCTCCTCAGTCAATGCAGACTCCCCACCAACACAAATACAGTGCATGTTAGTATTTTCTTAATCAATATTATTCTGAATCAATAGATCCAGCATCCCTATGTGGACTACCTGATTGGAATTAAAGGAGCCAAAGGAACCAACCCAATGGCAAGCTAAATTTGTATGTGGAATTAAGATTCCATATACACCCAGATAACATCAGATAACATCAGCTAACATCAGCTGGAAAGGGAAATAATAAAATACCAATAATGGCTAACATGGAGACCTATGCTACCAGATGGGGTATTTTTCTAATAGTAGTAATATTTGTGTTATTTTCCATATGATTACAAATAAAAACCACTCCCAGAATTATTTCAGTTTGAAAATAAACAGGTAAAAAGTTCACGAGACCAAAAAGCTCAGTCTGTCAGCAGCATATTCTAAAACAGAGGAGTCTTTAAGATGGAAAATGGAAAAGGAATATATTATGATCCAAACAGCAGAAGTAGAGAAGTGTAAAGATGGAGATAATTAGATTCTTAGAAGGTAAACTATTTGGAATTCTAAAGAAAGAGTCAACAGCCAGACAAAGCACTGACTATCTGACAAGTACTTCAAAGTGATTATATTGGCCACTATATGTTGCTTTGTCTCCCAGTTTCTCCTCATACATTTGTAGTTTTTCTCCTCTTAAGACTGTAGATTCAGGAATTTCTTCATTTTTGTTTAACCATACGTAGCACAATTTGAATTCATTTAGCAAAAAAAAAGTCATGAGAGTTTGAATGAAATATCTAGACTACTTTAAGTAGCAACCTCTCCTTTCCTGCAGAAGATTAATGAGGTATCTATTGTGAATAGGTGGGTATGACAAGGTTAAAGAAATGCTCTAGTATTGAGAGGACTGGTGAGGCCAGGATGAGACACTTAGTGAGTCATTTGCCTGAACATATGTAAGGGATGATGTTGAGATCATTGTTTAAGAAGTTATTAATTTCCACAAAAAGAAATCTACAAGTGTATGCCTAACCACACAAGACTGCAACATGAATGGCACAAGTTGATCCAACCAGAGCCCCAACAAGTTTCCCTAGCTTCTAGCTTAAAAAAAACAAACATCATTTATTTATTTATTTAAACTGACCAATTCCCTATCCCCCGGTGCTGGATTCCACAAAATTCACATTTACAGCAGCTTCTATCCCATGAACGCAAATGGGCTTCCCACCATTTACAGCAATGTTAGCCTGCTAGACTTAAGCAGGGCCAGCAACCACAAACTGAGCACCAGTACTCAGAAGTATAAACAGAGTTCTTCAGGGAAGCAAAAGGAGAAGGAGCCTCCAAACATTGACCTCTGCAGTTGCCTGCTGCCTGTACTATTGTCTCTCTCTCCTTTCCCAAAGGAGGCATTCATGTGGGGATTCCTTATCTTATCCTCACAGTCACTCAGGGAGATAGGTTAACCTAAGAAGCAGAGAATGCCTGTTATTTCCTGGCCAAGCATGCCACCAGTTCATGCTCTTCTGCTTACCTTAAAAATGGTATTCTCTTCTTCATGCTGAGGGCTGTGCCGAGTTGCATGCTTCCAGGGGATCTGAAATCGCTTTGCTTCTCTGTTAAGCCATGTAAGGCCTGGATACATACCACTGTCTACCTGAGCTACCAGCCAGGGTTTCAATCGAACTCTGCGTGGGTGTAATGCCATTATCTGGATGAAAAAACACACACAAAACACACAGCAAACAAACTATCAGGAATCTGAAGGAACTTTCATTTTCTATGAATGAAGCAATAGAAACCAACCGTGTCTGCTGTCAACACCTTTATTGCAACTTCTTCTGTTTCCTTGAAGGTCTCATAAAACAAATCCCAGCTAACTTAGCTGCTGATATGAGCTGAAGCCAATGCAGGCCCAAGCCTAACAATGTAAACAAGAACTCAAATTAAATATCTCACAATATTCAGGACCCTTTATCAGTTTGGACAACTGATGCTACTAATTCAAAATGGAATGGAAAAGCCACACAAACTGGTTAAAGGTACATGATTCAGAGTGAGGACAAAACTTGAAGTTGCAATGGAGAAGAGACCACTGCTCAAACCAGCTATTTCTGCCACCACCACCACCCTCTATAATACCTAGGATAACTTACCTATATCCTGACATCACAGATTTGTGCATTTCCCTGCCCCATCTCATGGACTGCCATAAGCAGGCAAAAACACAATGTTTTAATTAGGAAAATATGGACTATCTTTGGGCAGCAGCCAAATATCTTAACATCTAGTCCCCTCCTAATTCTGTTTCTGCAGCTGTTGATTAAAAGAGCTCACTGGTTTGAAAAAGCCACACCAGACAAAAAGACATTTCACATGCAAGGTGGAGAACAACAACAAATACCATCACAGATATTATAGGGAAATAATTTTACAATTTGTGGCAGAACTACATAATTGATTTCCCCATAATTCTGTACAACATGCTTATCTAAGGCATAGATTAATCAGTGTCTATTAACATTTTACCTAAAACTGTTTTCCTGCCAAAGTGTAGCTGATAGAATTCTCACTGGATTGTTTTGAAGACATGAGAAAACAGAAGTCTCTGTAAGAGGCGTGCTCAGCTTCCCACATGCAATATGAAAAGGGGGATGTCAAGCATGTACTGCTAAGGGAGGAGGAGACAGCTCAGGGGTCCATGAGAAATCTGAAATCAAAATGGGGATCTTCAGACTGCTAAAGTTGGAGAACAGCTGGCCTACAGCCAATCACACTAATAAGCAGGGACTCATTAGCATAATAGACCACACCCAACAACAGAAACTTATTAGCATATTAGGCCACACCACTGACAGCACAGTTTATTAGCATATTAGGCCTCACCCCCATGTTACCAGAAGAGTGGTCATCCAGCCACACCCACTTTTTGCTTCTTATTCTGTTTATCTTGTTTGTTGTCAAAACCCAGGGCTTTTTTTGTAGCAGGAATTAATTTGCATGTTAAGCCACATACCCCTAATGTAGTCAATCCTAATGAGTTCCTGCTGTTGGGTGTGGCCTATTATGCTAATGAGTTCCTGCTGGGTGTTGCCAACTCAGGAGCCAGCCAGAACTCCGTTCCTGTGCGTTCCTGCCCAAAAATAGCCCTGCTAATAAGCAAAAGTACTGGGCAGAAAAATGTGCCACATAAACCAGATATAGGATTCCAAGAAGCAAAGCCCTATAAGCACATACCCAAGAGAGGCCCAAACATTCACAAAATATGATCAGCCATCAATTGAATGGAATATACCACAGAGAGCACTTCACCCCCCAGGCCATCTCTATGTGCAAGGACATTAACAACAGTGGTGGCCCAGACACTTTCCAAGGAATTGTTGCTACTGAGCAGGTCTGATAGTGTGCTATAGCAACAAGCCATTGCACTGGAACAATGCTGGTGTGCTAGCACAACACTGTATCTGGGCAGTAATGAATAACATTGCAACCAAGGCATACACATGCAGAAACAAGGGAACAGAATACCAGGGCTCATTTCGTAGCCGGAGCGCCTTTGCATATTAGGCCACACACCCCTGATGTAGCCAATCCTCCAAGAGCTTACAGTAGCCCCTGTAAGAAGAACTCTGTAAGCTCTTGGAGGATTGGCTACATTAAATGGGTGTGGCCTAATATGCAAAGGAGCTCCTGCAAATTAAAATGGGAGTGCTTCTAGTGTCCTGGCCCCACTGCTAGACCTCCTGAGGACACCTGGGTGTTTTTGGCCACTGTGTGACAGAGTGTGGGACTGGATGGACCAATGGCCTGATCCAACATTGGCTTATCTTCTTATGATCTTAAAATGCTCAGCACAAGACAGTATCTATCAGATTCCAAACTAATTAAATAGGAAATGTGGAGGGAATCTGTGCTAATGCTCCAACAGGAAACCATACCAACAGTGAGCATCCTAGAGCATGATTGGGAAAGAAAGAACTGTCGATGGAAAATAAAGATGAAGCACGAACTATAATATACAGAGGAAAGCAAGAGCACAAATACCCAATATGCAAGAGCAATAATAAGGCTTAAAGGAATGAGGGTAGCTGTATCAAATTTGACTTCTCACTTTTCCTACAGGTCCCAGTCTGAAGACTGGCCATTTAACCCACTATTGTTAGTACAGCCAACAATGGATGCAAGGTCAAAACATATCACACCACACACAAAAGTCATCATGTGATGGAGATGACAGGACAGGCAATACAATACTACTCAGCAGGTCATGGCAACAAATGACCATTACTCTAAAACACAAAAAGGTTATAGTAAGCATCAATAGGTCCATGCAGATAACATGCATGTTGCTGTGAAATCCCACCATATATGTTAGGACAAAACAGATTTCACAAGCAACTAAAGAAAGAGTAACAAGACATTATATCCATAGCCAGTACTAGCCAAACACCTCTTCTCTAGTTGCAGGAACATAGCAAATGAAGATGATCTATAAAACCAGCAAAATAACTTGATACTGCTGAACTAGAATTCATGAAGAGGTTTAATACAATCCCCCTTGCCACTACCAGCTTCAAGGGATGTCATTATAAGTAGGTTGGGGTAGGCACCCCCCCATATGCATGATAAACGGTGACAAGCCAGATAATTTTACTCAGCACTCAGAGTCAGTTCTTCATCCAAGCAGCTGAGCTAAGCCCAAGGCACTAGCGGCACTGCTGGAATCTATGGCATGGAGAAGGTGACAGTTATGGTTTACTCCCATCAGCACCTCCAGGACCTGCACAGCCAGTGGAATTCAGCCTTGTTCACAGTTAGTCTAGCCCAGAACAACCCTTGTTTCTCCCCATCTCCTCTTGGTTGTTGGCACATCAGCATCTCTACAAAGATTTTGACCCTTGGGACAAAAGGTTGCCTATCTCTGTCATAGATATTACTTGTCTTGCTAAAATTTCTGCCTGTGCACCCACTTTTGATGCACTAGCTTAGCAAAACTAGATATTAGTGACCAAGTCCATAAAAGAACATGAAGTGGTGTTACGCATTCAAAACCACAGAGTATTAGTTAGAAAACTGCCACATGGTGGCAATTAATCAATAGGACTGCAAATCCCTTTTCAAAATGAGGTAAGCAGATCAAAATGGGAGACAATGGAAGCCACAGCATCTTAGTCACTCAGGAGTCATCTAGGTAAATAACCATTCTGACTGGTAACATTTCTCCAGTAGTTCAGGCATGGATCTTTCCTGTCATTAACACTTGGGACCATCAGCATGCAAAGCCATACCACAAAACTGCTCCTCTCCAACTAGGCAATGTAGAAAGCTGTCCAAGGGAATGCAACCATGGGGCCTCAAGATACGGAGACAAGGGGAAAATGGGATGCTACAAACAAGCCATGCTGGAAACTATGTTGAACTCCAGAAGGGCAGCACTGGCACAGCAAAACCATAACGGAGTCATGCAGTACCTCAAAGACTAACAGATGCACAGCAGCATAAGCTTTCATGCATTGAAATCAACTACATCAGATAAACATTGTTATGAATCAACTGCAACTGTAAGATAATAGAATTGCTCTATTCAGTGACGTAGGAGTTCTATCAAGTTTCTCCTGTTCTTCAAATGTATACTGCACCAAGATTAATTCCCAGGTATCTACTATCTTAACCCTGCACAGAGATGTGAAACGGGGAAGTGGGGGCTAAAAACAAAATGGAAAATTTTAAGGAAATTTCATTTCCCCAAAGACTTTTTACATAAAATATATTATTTCTTTTGGAACACATTTAATTTTTTTCAGACACGGTTTTGCTTATTCTAAAATATACAGCATAAGACTTAACTGCATTAGAGAATAATTCCCGTGTTTACTACACGCAACATATTTTCAAAAGTACATTTATCACTTAAATGCAACTGATTTGACCCACAATTAATGTGCTACAGTATGTCTGATGACAACTGGTAGTAATGATAAACTATTTAAGAATTCAATGTTATAAAGTTTAACCATATATACAAATATTATGCTAATTTCACTGTGACTGTGGGCCTGTTTGTCCAAATAACACACTTTCTTTTATTTACTACCTAAACTTGTTTTTGCTTCTGTTTTCTATTGTCAACCCCCCCCCTCCCCCGCCTGCAACAGGCAGGCCTCCACCAGAGTTTTTCAATGTGAACTTTGATATATACCTTCAAAAGCTTTGTGGCTATTTCAGTGAAAAAAATAATATGGGTGACCCAGACTTGCCTACCTACAAAAACTGATTTATGTTACATTTCTACCTGGCAAGGCAACAAGTTGCAAGCCTAAATGCGGTCCGTTCCAAAGCTCCTATCTGGAACTAAGGGAATGCATACAATTTAAGGCTATGTTTTTAACCATGCTTAAATACAATTGATCATGTATGTTTTTTGTGCCATTGCCTCAATAAAACTTAGAAAGACATGATTGCCTAAGGACCCAATTATTTTTCTGTCAAGCGAATATGTTCATAATGAACATCTCTCCTTTGGGAGGAACAAAGGTTTCCAGCAGGTTTAGATAATTGGACACAGGTTTAACCAGATTGTCCTTAGTCCTAAATATTCAGCCTTCCCCAAAAGGGCAAGTCTGCCGCAGTCAGATGGCAAAAACTAAGCAACATGTGCTTGGGTTACCTCCGTAACTTCACTCCAAAAAGAGTACCAGACACAGAATTTTAAAAATGCTTTATTTGCTTTATTATGCAAATTTAATTAGGTTATAGAATTCAGTTTACCTGGGCACAGATTTCAGATTACTGTGGTGCAGAATTCTGATTTTACATAGTTTGAATATTTTAATTTAAAAATAAAATAAAATAAATGCCATTTCATAAAGGAGCCAGACACCAGCTGTATATGTATTATGACACTATTGTGACCGACTAGGACAGTTTGCCATCTATATATGTAGCAGCTTTGTAATTTGTTTTTATGATTTTAACTTGATTTTTACTCTTAATGTTTTTATGCCAATTGGCCTTGTAAACCACCGTGAGCCTGCTTCGGCAGGGAGGGTGGGATATAAATAATATAATATTATTTAATATAATATATAAAATTAAAACCAGACATATGCACACTCATACATGTTCTCAAAACACTGTACCCCCTCTGAAAAGTTTAAACAGAATTGAGGGGGACACTCCTCAGAATTCTGATTTTTTTTACACCACCACTCTTCTTATTCCCACTCACAATCTTAAATTTTACAATTACCATTTTATAATTGTCCAGACAAAATAAATGTTCACATCAGGACATTCTGTTTCCTCCCTGGTGCAGTAATTGTACAAGGCCTGTATGGATGCCAGCCTCAAGGTAAGGCCTGGAGATCTCCCGCTTTTGCAACTGATCTCCAGCTGACAGAGATCAGCTGCCTTGGAGAAAATGGCTACTTTGAAGGGTGGACTGTATTGCATTGTACCATGCTGAGGCCCCTTCCCTCCTCAAACCCCGCCCTCTCTTGGATCCACCCCTAAAGTCTCCAGGTATTTCCCAACGCAGAGGGTTAGCTAAAGATTTAAAACTGATCTGTTTACTTAAGAGTGATTTGCATAATAAAACATTAACCAACAAAGAACACACACCTCAGCTAACACCACAAAGGGGTCTGTTTTAACTCAGAATCAGAAGACATATACGTTAAGGAAAGGCTATTTCTTAGATCTTACTTTTGATGCACACTCGATAACCTTATCAAGCTTCACAGTACCAAGAAATCCAGCTCCTTGCCAACTCCATTCCAGCTATTGCCCCTGGAACAAGCGCAACATGCAAGTAGCCCCTCCTCCAAAAACCCCTTAATTACAATAACCAGAGCAACGCTAAGCAATGTTAAAGATTTTACTTTTGTGTGCTAGTTTGGATGCCCGTAATAGACGGTAGCGCACGTCTTTTCTTTTTGGAAAACGCACTCAATTTACAAATTTAAGGCTGCGACCAATCCCCCCAGGTACCTTCGGGCTGCAGTCATGCGCGCGCACACACACTTGGGAGTACCTCCCAACGAGCACCCCAGGACTTTACTTCATAGCAAACATGCTGAACCAGCTCGTGCTACGCAGAAGGCGCAGATATGCCTGAAGTCAACAGACGCTATGCTTATCTATCCAGCCCCAAAGGTAATCCATGCTCACGCCAAGTTCTTTCTACACCTCAAGGCGAAGGCCTAGCGTTCGTGGAAGAGGAGTGAGCGGGATCCCTAGGCTTCCTTCTATGGCATGCTTGGTAACTTTCTTAGGATCCCCAAGAGAGAAGGGCGAACTCCCAGAGCCAGAAACGGGGGAGGGAAGCACGTAAGCGCTGTGGGGCAGGAAGTTCGGGGGCAAACGCTCTAAACCCCTCAACAGTTTGGGGAGAGAAGGAACAAGTGACGTCTCGCAAGACGGCGAGCTGGGCCCGGGGGAGAAGGCCCCCAGTGTCAAGAGCGTGAGACCTGGCAGGGAAAGGACACGCGATGGTAGAAAGAAGTCACCTTCCCCTCGAAAAGACCGCAAGCCCCGACAGTTTTGGAGCAGAGGCGGATAAGAAACTGTGGATAGACAGATACTTTAGAAACATCAACCACCACCAACCAGCAGCACCACACACTATGGCTCGAAAACCTCCCGGAGGGGGGGGGGGGGCGCGCGTCGGGGTCCTTCCTCCGCGATGTTTTCAGCTCTGTCGTAACACTCACCGCTCCGGCGCGCCTCAGCTGAGCTGCTGCCGGACTCGTTCACCTGGGCCAGGTGCTGCCGGGTTGACTCCGCCCCGTACGGCCGCGCAAGGGAAAAGGCGGCTCGAGCCCCAAAGGGGTGTGGACGGAAACGAGCGAGTAGGTGGTAAAGGCAGGGGCGTAGAGTTTTGGAAATTCGGGGGGGGCGGGGGCTCCTTAGCGTGCGCGCTTTGCGCCCGAGCTCGCTGGGGCGATGTCCCCCCCCCCCCCGGAAACCGCCGCGCCTCCCTCCGCACAGGTCCCTGGAAGGGTAGGCCCAGGCAACCAGCGCGCCCACTCTAGTCTTGCGCCCCGGCGGGAAGAAGACACCTGGTGAGAGAGGGCAGCCTCCCGGGCCGGGCGGCATCTTGAAAGTGGCTGTGCCGGACTTCGGCACCGTGTTCGCCGAACTCTTCAAGCCCCCCCCCCCCCCCCCGGCGGCGTCCTCGCCTCCTTTCTCGCCCGCCGGCACCTCGCCGCCCAAGTCGCTGCTGCTCCTGCCTCCCTCGCCGTGCCCGCCTGTGCCCGGCTGCAGCGCTGCCTTGGCGGCGCCCACTGGGGGCTCGGCTCTCCTCTCGCGGCTCGGAGGACGGCTCCTGGGGCCAAGCCCGCCGGCGCCACGGGCAACAACTCCTCCCCGCGCTTGGCCGCGCCGCCTTTGCCCAGGGAGCCGGGGGCTTCTTGGGCGGCGGCAGCGGGGAAGCGGCTGCTCTTCTTCACCTTGCCCGACATCGGCTAGGAAGGCGCACCCGACGCCGACCCCCAGGAGGAAGCCCCGGCACCCAGAAGAGAGCTGGCCAAGTAGAGGCGGGTGCGGAGCCACATCAGCGGGTTGGGGACCCCCACCACCACCATGCTCCGCTGCCGAGGCCCCCCCGCCGCTGTAGGGCCGGCCGGGGGGGGGGGCAGAAGCCCGAGCCAGCCGGACTGGGCCTGAGGCGCGGCCGACAGGAGGAAGAAGCAGGAGGGCACGGCGAGCGAGGCAGGAGCAGCAGCGACTTGGGCAGCGAGGTGCCGGCGGGCGAGAAAGGAGGCGAGGACGAGGACGCTGCCGGGGGGGGGGGGGGGGCTGAAGAGTTTGGTAAACACGGTGCGAAGTCCGGCACAGCCACTTTCATGATGCCGCCCGGCCCGGCAGGCTGCCCTCTCTCACCAGGTGCCTTCTTCCCGCCGGGGCGCAAGAGTAGAGAGGGTGCGCTGGTTGCCTGGGCCTACCCTTCCAGGGACCTGTGCGGACGGAGGCGCGGCGGTTTACATCGCCCCAGCGAGCTCGCACGCAAGCTAAGGAGCCCCCCCCCCCCCCCCCCCCGGAATTTCCAAAACTCTACGCCCCTGTGTTAGGGAATGAGGAGGGAGGACGGGCCGACAAGAGAATGGTGGCGCAGCGAGTTTGAGACCTGGTGGAATCATTCATGAGTGGGAAAATGAATAAAAACTAATTTTGGGGGGGGGGGGGAATGAGTGGATTATCTGGCAATCAAGCGTGGAGCATGCACCAAGTGCTGTACTGTGGAAGCTTAGAGCCCCTGTTGTGGGCAAAGGCGTTTATGCTAGAGTATATAATTCCACATGGGTAGCTGTGTTGGTCTGAAGCAGCAGAACAAAGTCTGAGTCCGGTGGCACCTTTAAGGGTGTAATGTATGTAATGGCGGTCGTCATGTCCAGACACACAGGGCCAGGCCAGATACCTGAGCTTGAGTCCGGCTGGCCAGATTGTAACTTGCCACCATTCGAGTGCCTAGGTTCCTCAAAGGAACGTATGACATGTAACCACAATCTTAAAGTCCTATCGGGACATTTGGGCAAGGTTGGAGGTGTGGCTCCGACCAGAATAAAAGAGGGCCCCTGAGCCCAGTTTAGCATGCCTCATCTGACCACCTAATAAAGAGCTTGCTATGAAATCACTTCTACTGGTCTCACAACTCCGGTACTTTTCAAAGACCAACTAAGTTTAATTCTGGGCATAAGCTTCTGTGTGTGTGCACATAAAAGTTTATACTCAGAATAAAACGTTGGTTTTAAAGGTGCTACTGGACCCAGACTTTGTTGTCATGGGTAGCTGTATCAGTCTGTAGCAGTACAACAAAAGTGTCAGGTGCCACTTTAAAGCCTAGAAAGAAATGAAAAGGGGGGGGGGGGGGGACTTAACCCAAGAGAATTGAATCAAGAACCAAAAAAGTTAGTTACAAACCAGTATAGGGACAGTTAATAAAAACTATATATATAACCTAAATATTATCAAAAATACACGTATTTATTTTTCAAATTGTTAAAAACATTTATGGGCCCATTGGTAGCCTCATTACAGCATAAAACTGCAATGTATACAAAAGGGAACTATTGTGACCCGATGTGTTTCGGCCCAAATAGGCCTTCTTCAGTGCTCAAACAATATCTGTACATTAAGGCTCATGATATAATAGTAAAGCCGTATACAAAAACAATATACAACTTTATATAGGACCAAGAAAGGAGTTTAACAATCAAGAATAGGTTACTGAAGGCAAAAGAATGTTTGTGAGGCCTGCTTGAGTCTGGCCTTGTGACTTTAGTCAATTGAATACATGCTGAGTGATGTTTCTTATTGTACGCCTTCCAATTTTGGTCCAGAATGTCCAGGTGCCAACTACTGATCAGAGCCAATGTACCATAGATAGGATACAGTGTATTCTTGCATACATTGCATTTTTATGCTGTAATGAGAAGAAGAAGAAGAAGAGATTGGATTTATACCCCGCCCTTCACTCACTTAAGAGTCTCAGAGCGGCTTACAAACTCCTTTTCCCTTCCCCTCCCCACAACAGACACCCTGTGAGGTAGGTGGGGCTGAGAGAACTCTTTCCCAAGCTGTCCTTGAGGGAACAGCTGGTACAGAGCTATGGCTTGCCCAAGGTCATCCAGCCAGGTGCAAGTGGAGGAGTGGGGAATCAAACCCGGTTCTCCCAGATTAGAGTCTGCGCACTTAACCACTACACCAAACTGGCTCTCCGTAATGAGGCTACAGGTAGAGCCATAAATATGTTTAACCATATGAAAAATAAATACATGCATTTTTGATAATGCTTAGGTTTTTGATTTGCCACTTTAAAGGCTAACCAGATCTATTCTACCATGAGTTTCCCTCAGCCAGAGCTGATGTTATCTGTGGAGTGAAGTTTATGCTGAAATACATTTGATTAGTCTTTAAAGTGTCCTTGGACTCCTGTTTTATTTGGGTCAGAGTTGCATACTTCTGTAGAGCCTGGAGCCACTTAAACTCCTTATTTTAAAAGGGTTTGGAATATTTATGGCTGACTTAAAAAAAATGCATTCATTCACTTTCCAGGTGTAGAGCAGGTATCTTTTGGTACAGCTGGTCTAAACAATATACTCCTTTCCCATATCCAGTCACCTCAGCCTTAAGAGTTTGAAACTTGATTTTAGTCCAGTCATGCCTTGGATTGGTACTCATACTTGTATCACTTAAACCTTTACTTTTTTGATAGAAGGATAATTCCAAGAAGCTCTCAAGCAGAGTAAGAAAACAACAAATTATATTTTATTCTTTCTGTGGAAATGCATTTTATTTTTGTTTGCTTGGAATTGCATTCAAAAGTAATGCCTGTAATCCTATGCTTTATAAGGAATACATGACACTTTAATTTTTAAATTTTATTTCATAATGCTTACCCCACCTTTTGCCCAAATTGGACCCAAAGTAGCATGTGTTCTCTTTTCCATTTTATCCTCACAACAGTTTGTGAGGCAGGTTGGGCAGAGTGTGTATAACTGGCCCAAGGTCACCAACCAAGCTTCCATGCCAGAATGGAGATCCTAGTCTGACACTCTAACCACTATACCACACTGGCTCTCGTTTACTTGAGTTTAAGGGTACTTCCAAAAGCAAAGAGTTGGGACCTGTTTTGACACCATAGTTGCTATGCTGCGCCACAGCCTGAATGCACTAGTTAGTCCATTTGGATTAACAGGGATCATTACGGAGAGTATTGGCACAGTTCCATGTGGATTTACCATACCTGTTACTTACAAAATGATTAGTAAGCATCCAGTTTTTAAATACTCCAGTTTAGGTAGTTTATAGACAGTATGCTAGTTTACATTAAGTTTTATTTTACTTCTTTAACTACAGTGTCTTTGGACTAGTACCTTGGAAACCCATAATACTTGTAACATTAAGACAAATCCATCATTTTGAAATGATACATTATGCTAGCTTATTCTTTTGCACCAATCTCAAGGAACCATGAAGCACGACTGAGGTACAGAATCCAGATCGTTCCAATGAATATCAAACCGTTTCATCCACTCTTGCTTTCCTCCTATCAGTACTCTGGAAACATACCTTTACTTGTAACTGCCATACAACTTATTCCTCTTTCTGACACATTTACTGACTAGCTGTCTTCAGTGTGTCTGTGATATGATTCCTGGGGTGATGTTACCTTCTTGTGAGGTGGGGAGGGATGATTCAGTTGTGAATCTTAGTTTCGAGAGAGCAAGTTATACTCTGTAATTCTATGTAAATGAATCAGGAAAGGGAAGACATTCCCTTTTCTTTCTTCTTCTCCCAGAGACTGCAGTCTGCTTCCAAACTGATGAGGTTAACTTTGGAAAGCCTGATTTTTATGCCTAGTGTCAACTCTCAGTGTTTTTAAATTGGTTGGCATATCTAAACATTTGAACAGCATATTGTCAGATTTCTTCTGGGTCTTATGCTATCATGCTCCATTGTTTCAGCACTGAAACAAAAGACAGTCAGAGATGAAACATGAACAATTTTTAGCTGACCACAAGTAACAGTCCAAAAACCACACTGAACATGGAAAGCCTTTCCAGAGAATTATAAAAACACACCATGGCTCTTTCCTGATTACCTTGATTGAAGCAGTGCTGTAGAGTTTTCATGCTTTTTTGTTTTTTAAATTACAGTCAGGATAGAGTGGTTTATCATTTCTTTAGGGAAGAACTGCAAGTGTGCAGGGAATGTCCTCTGAAAAGCAAAGCCAACACTAAAAAAGTCTGGCAGAAACTACTACTGTTCTGTCTCCTTTTGCTGTGCAGAGCTAACAGTGTATCCCCCCCCCCCTTCCACCCCTCATGTAGCAGAAGGACAAAAATGTAAACAAAACATTCACAAATGCTTGCAGATCTTTATTGAAAAAGAAGACTGAGGAACGCAGCTGCAGATCCATCTTTATAGATGGACTTCTGCTGATCAAGGCATGGTAAAAGTATAGTTAAAACTGCATTTCTGCATGTACATACATAGTGGTAAAGAAGCTTAAAAAGGTCTTTATGTGGCCAATATAAAAAATTGTCACCTGATCTCTCCACTGTTATTTTTCATCCTTCTGATCTTTACTATTGCTAGGCCACAGAGAGGAGGAGATGATGATGATGATGATGGTATTTGTAGACCACCCTCCTCCACATGGGGCTCAGGGTGGTTGACAACATTCAATAAATACATTCCAATAAATAAATATATTCAGATTAAAATTTTAAAAACACATTAAAACAGTGATAATCAAAACTATTCAGATGGCAGTTTAACAATATATATCCTTTCCACCAAGGAAGGGAGAGACAGGGAGGCCAGGCTGGATGACAAACCGTTGCTGCTCTCAGCCATAGGCCTGGCAGAACATCTCCGCTTTCAAGGCCCTGCAGAACTGCTAAGGTCCCACAGGGCACATGTCATTGGGCAGAGAGTTCCACCAGGCTGGTGCCAGGGCAGAAAAGGCCCGGGCCCTGGTTGAGGACAGCTGGGTATCCTTCAGGCCAGGTATCACCAGGAGGTTCTTATCCCCAGAGCGTAATGTTCTTCAAGGGGTATACCAAGATGCGGTCCTGTAGATATGCGGGTTCCAGACTGTTTAGGGCCTTAAAGGTTAGTACCAAGACCTTGAACCTGACCCAGTATTCAACCTGGAGCCAGTGCAGCTGACAAAGCACTGGTTGGATATGTGCTATCAGTGGGGTTCCAGTAAGGACCTGAGCTGCTGCGTTCTAGACTAGTTGTAATTTCTGGGTCAGTCTCAAGTGTAGCCCTGCACAGAGCGAGTTACAGTACTCTAGCCTGGAGGTAACCATTGCATGGATTACTGTGGCTAGGTCAGGGTGAAGAAGGGTGCCAGTTGCGTGATCTGGAGAAACACCAGTCTAGCAACATTTTTGACCTGGTCCTTCATAGATAGGGAGGCATCCAAAACCACACCCAGGCTTTTGGGCAGTAGGCACCGGTGTTAGAGGTACACCACCAAGAGCTGGGAGTTGGCTCTCTAGCCCCCTCCACCCAGCCACAGAACCTCCATCTTTGAAGTATTCAGTTTCAGCCGGCTCTGCTACAACCAACCAGCTGTGGCCTCTAGCCCTTCGGACAGAATAGATGGGGCTGTATCTGGCCATCAGCAGATACAGTTGGGTGTCGTCAGTGTACTGATGACAATACAGCCCAAAACTCCATGCTAGCTGGGTGAGGGGGTGCATATAGATGCTAAACAACATTGGAGAGAGGATGGCCCCTTGAGGAACCCCACATACTTGGGGGTGTCTGGGTAACACCTTCTCTCCTAGCACCACCCTCTGTACCCAACCATGGAGAAATGAGGTAAGCCGTTTCAAGGCCACCCCTGAACTCCTGTGTCAGTGAGGCGGTGGGTCAACTGGTCATGGTTGACTGTGTTGACCACTGCTGTCAGGTCTAGTAATAACAGCAGCGCCAACCCGCCTTGATCCAGTTGTCTACAAAGATGATCCATGAGGATGACCAGGACTATCTCCATCCCATGGCTAGGACAGAAGCTGGACTGAAATGGGTCCAAGGCCCTCGTGTCTGCCAGGAAACTCTGCAGTTCTGCTGCCACTTTCTCAATTACTTTACCCAGAAACAAAAGATTCAAGACTGGGCAGTAATTGGCAGGATCTAAAGGATCCAGAGATAGTTGCTTTAAGAGTGGTGTTACCACAGCCTTTTTAATTTATTTATTTATTAAATTTTAAAACTGCCCTCCCATGTAAAGAACAGGGCTCAGGGCAGTGTACAACAATTAAAAATCCCCCTGGATAGCCACCTAAACTAAGGGACAGCTTTATAATATCCACCGGGGGCCCCATGTTCCCTCGCCACTGGCTCTGAGCCAGTTTGGTGTAGTGGTTAAGTGCCCGGACTCTAATCTGGGAGAACCGGGTTTGCTTCCCCACTCCTCCACTTGCACCTGGCTGGATGACCTTGGCCAAGCCATAGCTCTGTACCAGCTGTTCCCTCAAGGACAGCTTGGGAAAGAGCTCTCTCAGCCCCACCTACCTCACAGGATGTCTGTTGTGGGGAGGGGAAGGGAAAGGAGTTTGTAAGCCGCTCTGAGACTCCCTTGGGGAGTGGAGGGCGGGGTATAAATCCAATCTCTTCTTCTTCTCTTCTTCTCTCATCAGCCATAATGAGCATGGGTCCAAGAGGCAAGTGGTCGGCTTAACAGCACCCAGGATCCTGTCAATGTCAGCCTGGGAGAGTTGACTGAAGTTGTCAAATACAAAATCCAAAGATAGACGAGGGGCCTCCAATTCACATACTGTATCAATGTTGGTGGGTGGGTCATGGCAGAGTGACAAGACTTTATCTGCAAAAAAGTTCACAAAGACCTCACAGCTAATAGTCAATTTACTAACATTTTGAGTTCTCTTTGTGAGAGCAGTTAACAACCTGATTATTCTAAACAATTGTTCCAGGCGAGAGCTAATGGATGTGATGGAGGCTGTAAAAAATTCCCTTTTAGCAGCCTTCACCACCATCTCATAGGTTTTCATAAACAACCTATAGGATGTTTTTGCAGTTTCATCACAAGACTGGCACCAAACTCGCTCTAGCCATCTATGTTCCCGCTTCATCCCCCTAAGCTTCATGGTGTACCATGGGGCTAATTCGGGGCAGGAGTGAAGAGGGCATCAGAGAGTGATCTCGTCAATGACTTCAGAGAGACGGTTATTCCCATCCCCAGTCAGCTCATCTAATGAGTCGCCAGGAGGTATTGGAACTCACAGAGCATTCTGGAAACCAATTGGATCTATCAGTCTTGGTGGTCGAGCATTAATCAGCTCACTGCCTAGACAGGGCAGAGTTGGAATGCTCACCTGGGCCTTCAAAGCATAATGATTTGACCATGGCACCCTGTCAATGGCATCCAAATCCATATCAACCCCCATGCCAAAGATCAGATCCAGTGTGTGATCTGCTTGGAGTATGGGAGAGTCCCAGCACTGCCATGGACGTCACTAGGTCCAAAGTCTGTCTGAAGTATCCTATTCATTGCCTTTTTATGCCCAGCAATGGCAGACTTACTTGTTAATGCAGAATACCATATAGATTAGTCTGTCCCTCTTATAATCATTTCCTAACTTCTTTCAGACATCAGTGTGGTTAACATGTTTGAACATGCTCAGTGAGCAGTTTCAAAGAAAATGAATAACCTGTCTTGTTGAATCCTCCCAGGCACTGAGCCGGGAAAATTTCTTAGCTTTCATCAGTGGTAATAGCATGTATGACTCACCAAGAGGTGATGTGATTGGATGTCATCTGTTTCTTTATACTTTGTTTGCCCAAGATAGCCCTCCATGTAGCATCTGTCTAACATGCTTCCTAACTCTTTGCGGGACATCTAGGCCCCTCATACAGTTTTATTAATGTATTTTGTTTCATAAACTTTCAAAAAATAATTGAGCAACAACCATATGTATACTAAATACATGTAAAGTGTGCAGGACCAAAGGAAGTGAAACAGCAATCCTATGTACATTTATGGTAGAAGTGAATCCAATTGTGCTACTGTAACTTGCTTCTAAGTAAACATAATCAGGATTCCGGATGGGCATGAACTAGGAAAATGGGGTTCAGTTCATGGTGTGCATGGTTCGCAAACCACGGACTGTCACAAATTTTTTAATGTTAGATGAACCAGTTTGATTTATGAGGTTCATTATATGGTAAAACCCTCCCCCCACCCCTGCATGCTAGAGACACCATGTCTGGCTGACTCTCCTTTACCTGTCCTCCAAATTTGGTGATGATTGGATATATGGAGTCTGAGTTATATCCAACCAAGAAGGTTCCCCCAGGAAGGTGCTGTCTGAGGAAATGAGGTGCAGGTTCAGGAGGGTATAAAATGGATCTTGTGCAAGCTAGAGGCACCAAGCTTGCCAGGGATCTCCAGATGATTCTCCTCTATCTGCCCTCCCAAGTTTTGTGAAGATTTGTCAGCTAATGCTGCTGTCCCCTGCCCGGGAGGTGGCGTGGGCTACCTTGCAGTGTAGGATTCTTGGAATGCTCAGTTTCATTTCCCTCCCTAACTGCTTATCGCTGGCTGCCTAGCTCTGACCTTGGTAGCTTGTTAGTGTCTGGTAATGTATCTTCCCACTTTTTCCCATGGGAACCTGTAGCCAGTATATTGGGTGCCTTTTTCTGATTTATATGATTGGTTACATTCCATTGAGAGACCCTGTTTGAATTCTTTATAACTGTTCTGCCTGGGGGCACTTGTAGCCATTATTGACACAGAATGTGCAGATGACCGTAACAGACCTTTCTCAATAAAAACCAACCTCCTTTAAGGATGCTTGTTGTGACTGACTCTGTAGGACTCTCACAGGATTGGATTTACGGGGTTTGAGTTATGGCCATCCAAAGAAGGTGCCCCCACCTTCCATTGTTTCCAGTGGAGGGGGGAAATGGCAAAAAAAGCAAGGGCAATAGAAGCACAGCAGAACAGAAGTCTCCGAGAATCTCTGCAGTAGAAACGGAAGGTGGGCATTTTTGCAAGCCCTGCAGAACCAATGCAATGTGCCCAGCAGAACCAGTGCTACTGTGACACTCAAACCCAACAGGACTAAGGTCAAGCCAGGAAAGTGCTTTGGGGGAAAATGTCAAGCATATCTTCAAGTGTATAGAATGGACCCCCTGCAAGCTACTCACCAAATGCACCGGGAACCTTACCCTACCACCCACTCCTCTACAATCTTTCCAAGTTGGGAGCAGATTACATTTCTGGGGTCCCAATTATGGACCCCCCCTCAGGAAAAGGTCTCCCCAGTACTCTCTCTGGAAAAGACAGCTGCAGTTACAGCCAGGAATACAACCCAGTGACACCAGACTCACAGGGAAGCTACACCTGCAGACCCTGCCCCCAGCCAGACTCTGGAAGCAGGGCAAGCATCTCCCCTATGCTTGCAGCCCCCCAAGTCTCCTAAGGCAGGTTCTGAAGGACAGAAAGGAAGATACGGCAAGACTTCTGACAGGGGCTCCCCAAAGTTACCCCATGACAGCTTAGTGGGCACCCAACTCCACCAGACCAGTGGAAATCAAAGTTTTCCATTTCAAGTGATTAGTGATGCAATGACAGAAAGGCAGACATGAGAAGAGACTTGCAACAGGGGCTCCCCAAAGTTAACCCCACATGACAGCTTGGTGGGCACCGCAGCCCCACCAGACAAGCAATGGAAGTGTTCCCAGTGCCCACAACTCTCACAGCCCCCACCAAAGGCTGAAACAGCCCATGGCAGATTCTTCTATTCTGCAGAGGAAAAGAACTGTCTGTCTGGCTGGGTCACCCACAATTCTCCAAAGGCAGATTTGGAAGGACAGAAAGGAAGACATGGCAAGATTTCTGACAGGCTCCCCAAAGTAACCCCACAACAGCTTAATGGGCACCCCAGCCACACTAGACAAGGAAGGGAAGCATGCTCGCAACTCTCACTGCCCCTCCCCAAGGGCTGAAACCCCACAGTATATTCTTCTGTGCACAGGAAACATCTGTTGAGCTGTCTGGGTCAACCCACAGTTCTCCAAAGCAGATTGGGAAGGACAGAAAGGCAGACATAACAAGACTTCCAACAAGGGCTCCCCAAAGTAACCCCAAAGCAGCTTGGTGGGCACACCAGCTGCACCAGACCAGTGACAAAAGTTTGATTTGTTTGCATCCTGTACTGTGGTGGGAGAACTACACATCTTCCCAGCAACTAGGACATATTTCTCCATAATTTCTAAGATCAGGTAGCTGTGAGGGGCTGTGCTAATCAAAAAACTGGTTTGTGGATTTGTAAATCAGCAGACTGCAGTTAGTACAACAAACCAAATTTGAAATCTAAAATTGGAGCCATCCATTAAATCCCAGCTGTTGGATTACCTTCATTCAGATGTACAACTAACTGCAGTTTGATGGAATCATAATTTACATAGTTTATTGCAGTGCCTGAATGTATTTGATGACCATCTGGCATATGTGCAATTAAGAGATGGCAGACAATAAATGCACCTTAAAAATTATGGTCACCCTTTAGCAATTATATGAATGCAAGGTATAATTAGGATATTAATAAAAGAATTTTCCTCATGTTAAAACTATTTATATTTTTATACAATATGTAAATATAGTGCGATAACATGCCTAGGATTACACTATTAGTTGTTTTAAGACACGTTAGCACAGAGCTTCTTCAGCACATCTCTTGGTAATCCACGTGGGACTTAGACATCCCTCGGTACTGATCATGTCCCCAATCTCTTTCTCTCTCCTACTCCACTTTGTCCTCACAGGTAATCCTCTGATGTAGTTTGGGCTAAGAGAGTGACTGGCCCAGTGTCTCCCAGTGAGCTTTATGACTGAGTAGGGAGTTCAGCCCAGGTCTCCCTACGCCCGAATATGACTCTCTATCCACTATACCACCCTGACTCATTTTCCCATCTGCACATTGCAAAAAACTACATGTTACAAATAATATAGAACTGCTGCTGCTGGAAATTGTATCACTGGGTCAATTTCTCCCTTCCCTTCCATATCACCCAGCTCAATTTATTGGTTGTTCAGACAACAGACGTGCTTCTTTATACTTGGTTCATATCAGTGACTACAAGCAGGGGTGGAGAAATGCACATCCAGGCCCATAGCCAGGATTTTGTGGCTTGTGGGGCAATTTTTTTTTTCTGGTGGGACTGAAATTCTCAGTGCAGAAAGAAAAGCCATTTGCCAGTAGAAAGCTGTTATCAGGATAGATCTCTAAATTGCAAGCTGACAACAAGCTGCTGCAAGTTAATCACTTCTGCCAGCCTAAGCAACTATTCTGATAACAAGCTAGCAGGTGTAGTGGTTAAGTGTGCGGAATCTAATCTGGGCGAACCAGGTTTGATTCCCCACTCCTCCACTTGCAGCTGCTGGGTGACCTTGGGCAAGCCATAGTTCTTTCAGAGCTGTCCTTGAAAAGAGCAGTTCTCTCAGGGCTCTCTCAGCCCTACTTACCTCACAGGGTGTCTGTTGTGGGGAGGGGAAGGAGTTTTTAAGCCGCTCTGAGACTCTGCATGAAGGGCGGGGTATAAATCCAATCTCTTCTTCTTCTTCTACAGTCAAGAAAGCTAACACTTAGGTAGAAAAACTCTTTTAAAGGAGACCAGTTTCTTGACACAGAGTTAGAAGGGATCCTAGAGGTCACCTACTCCAACCTCCTTGACTCAGTGTGGGAATTAGTCAACTACAGCACCCCACTCTGTTTAAAGGAGTGCACACCTTTAAAAATGTTTTAAAATGATTGAAAAAAGTGTTTACAGGAGAAATTCTTGTGGGGCTGTGCCCTTAAGGAAGGGTGCGGAGCCCCCAGAAGCCCCACCATAGCTACGGATCACATCATCATGATTTTAGGACAAGAGGTAAGTACAGGACATGAGAAAGTCAACACATGGCTGCCATTTTTTGTTAGCAGTCCTATATGCTTTGTATTCTGTTCTGCCTTGATGACCGCAGTGGGGCCAGCGGGCAATATTATGTGCACTACCCACATAATATTTCAGTTCTTTTTACAAAATTCACTTAGTTGTGCATCTGAAATGACAGTGCATCAGATCCATTGCATCTAGGGTTGCCAGCTCTGGATTGGGAAATACCTGGAGGGTTTGGAGGTGGAGCCCGGAGATGGAGGGTTTGGGGGAGGGCTGGACCTCGATAGGGTCTAACGCCACACAGTCTGCCTTTCCAAGCAACCATTTTCTCCAGGATAACTGATCTCTGTCATCTGGAAACCAGTTTTAAATCTGTGAGAACTCCAGCCACTACCTGGAGGTTGACAAGCCTAGTTGTATCATAATGATTATAGCTCTGTGAAAGGGAAATTTATATTTTCATACGTACAGAGTGAACAACCTGAAGAGGAACTATGACGCTATTCAGTCTAAAAGCTACATTGGCTTTTAGTCCCAGACAGGTGCTGAACTGGCCTTAGCAAGCACAATTAATTATTCCAACCACGTTCTGGTGTCTTTTTTTTTTTTCAAAATAAAGACAGCAGAACCATTCTTTCTTCATGGAAACAAATCAGTGGAATCCAGAGCTGCAAAACAAATGATGTAATAAAGACCCAGGCATGTGGAATCTTGTTTCACATGCTTAGCAGTTGAATTTCAAAATACAGCAGCTTTACAGACAGTAGAAAGCAGCAAATGGCAGTATTTAGTACCCTGCAACCTCTCCCCATTGTGTTATCCATCCCCTATAAAATTAACAACTGGTAAATTACTGTTTTGTAAAGCCATGATTAATACTATAGTGCTGCTCTGATATTATCAGTACAGCAGAGAGGCTTCAAATAATGCAACAGTAATAATGTAATAAAACTGTAGTTGTATGATACGTTTGATAGGAATGCCAGAGGAATTCTCAGCGCTCTTGTGAAGCTATAGTTCCCAGGATTCCTTGGGGGAAATCATGATCAACTGGTATAAAACCAATATAAGTGTATGGTGTGCCAGTCTTGGGGTTATGTATATGGAGAGAGGTGTAAAGAAGGAAAGTCTGGCATTCTCTGTCTGTAGCTGGTGCTTACCTGAAAGCCTTCTTTCCTTATATGAGGCAGTATGCTAGCTTTATTCCAACCATCAGCTGCTTCTTTCTGTGCCTGTAATGTATGGAATGGCGGTGGCCACCGCGGAGCACATGGCCAGGCTTAGCCCTGAGCTTGGGGACAGAGAACAATAGTACACCAGGATCCTAAATGTCCCCCTATCAGAGGCTTAGGATATTCAAATACACCTATGGATAGCCTTTGGCAGGAATTGCATCCTATCACACTGTGTCGGTGAGGTCGGGGGCGAGGCTTCTCTGCATATAAGCAGACCCCCCAACCGCCAGTATGTATGCTTCATCTGAACCTGTGTGCTGATTTCACTGCTACCAGTCTCCGACTCCAGTACTTATCAGTGCCTTTTCACAAATTTTAACCTAGAAGAAGAAGAAGAGATTGGATTTATACCTCGCCCTTCACTACCCAAGGGAGTCTCAGAGCGGCTTACAGACTCCTTTCCCTTCCCCTCCCCACAACAGACACCCTGTGAGATAGGTGAGGCCGAGAGAGCTCTGACAGAAACTGCTCTTTTTCAAGAACAGCTGTGCCAGAGCTATGGCTTGCCAAGGTCATCCAGCAGGTGCAAGTGGAGGAGTGGGGAATCAAACCCGGTTCTCCCAGATTAGAGTCCATGCACTTAACCACTACACCAAACTGGCTCACCAAACCTACAGTAGTATTGCTCAGAGTGTGTATTGTCTGTGATTACTCTACCTCTTTGGAATGGATTACTGGTGGTGGTGAGAAAAATCCTTCCCTTCCCTTCCCTTTCGAAGAGCTTTTTATGGCAATATTATTTCAGAGGGCTTTTTGTTAATCTTGTTAGTGGTGGACTGGATACAGTATGTTTTTTAAGTAGATGAAGTTGTATATTTATGGTTTTAACATTTTGATCTATGCTTAAAGCTCACTGCCTTCAGCTTAATAGAAAAAAGTGGGCTATGATTATTTCAAACAACAAAATAGATAATAAAAAAGAACTAGTTGATTCCTTTCAAAATATATGTGATGTTAAGTTGTTGTATGGTGGTTGCCTTTTGTTTTGTGTGTATTTGTCTCGGTGGACCAGGAAGGTTAGGTCACTTGCAGATGTGGATGGACCTTTATTGGAACTACTTGTCCTAAACAAAGTTATGTCCTTCTAAGTCCATTAAAGTAAATGGTCTTAGAAGTGTGTGACCGTTATTTAGGACTGCCCTGTATGTGAATGTTGCATCTTATGAATGCTGCAAAAATGAAAATATATACACAGGAAAGAGAAAATGCCTTTGTGAGGGAGGGGGAAAATAAATTACAATAATCAATAGAGTACAGTGGTCATTAAATAGCAGATTTCAAGGTTTGGCTGGAAGAAGTAAAAGGTCAAAATAACTTGTGAATAACCCTGTGAAGGAGGAAGTCTAGATACATAGAACATTATTTTTTTCCAGAGAAGGAGATGTGGAGGTGGCTGTAAGTGGAAGAGAGAAAGAGGAAAAGATGAACCTAATAGAAAGGGGGGGGGGGGTAGAATGAGGCAGCCTTCATAGAGAATCCCTGGGATGCTTCCCGTGTGGGGAGCTGAGCACAAGTAGTCAGTCAAGGAGGCTGAGGACTAGGAAGGGTAAAAATTGGGATAACTTGGATGCCAAGTATGCCCTTGGACACAGAATGTTGGTGCTTCCCCATCACAGCTCCCTGCTTCGTTCTGCATGTCCTTCCTTTCTCTGCCCTCGATTGTGGTTCTGCCAGAGGGAACAGGGTGTGATGCTTCTGTTCTGGCTTTCATGCTGAGAAAGGGGAGATTGGCCCTTGGGTCTCCTGGGACAGTCTCCCATTTCCCAGTAGGGCTGGTTTCCTAAACAAGGCGGTAAAGCATAGCAGTTTTGCATTCTGTTTCTTCTACTGCTGCCAGGTGTTCCCCTTGTCAGAAGACAGCAGGGATCTCAGCAGGGACATAACCACAGTGATATCTCAGTGGCTACAGAAAGTGCAGCAAAGCAGATGGTAGAACAGAAAAGCGTCACACTGAACTGGTGTTACTAAAAAAGCAAACAAGTGAGTTCTGGATGTTGGCTGGGGGAGAAAAATGAAAAAGGGGAAGACTGTTATGGAGAAAGGAAAAGCTATATTCAGTTCTTAATTTATTTTAAGGTTTCTATGCCACCTGCCTTTCTACCATGTGTTCAAAACGTAAAGGTTAATTTCACACTCAAATGTATTTATTTATTTAGAATATTTCTGTGCCTCCTCTTTAGAGTCCTGCTGGAGGTAGACTGCAATTAAAATATAATACGCAATTAAAATAAAATACACAGCATAATACAATATAATACACACACAATTAAAGTAAGCAGCATAAAAACTATCCATAAAACACAACAGATCATTAAAAAGCTGATAAACCCCTAATTAAAAGCCTGTGTAAAAAGATGTGTTTTACCCGACACCTAAAAGAAGGTAAAGTAGTCTCCAGACACAAGGGGGAGAGCCTTCCAAAGGCAATGTGCCACCACAGAAAATGCCCTGTCTCGAGCCTCACCTCAGAAGGTGGGGGCACAGAGAGCAGAACTTGAGAGGCAGATCTTAACTGGCAGGCTGGACAATATGGGAGGAGATAGTCCTTCAGATACCCTGGACCCAAGCCACTTTAGGCCATAAAAGCCAGCACTTTGAATTGTGCCTGGAAACAGATGGGTAGCCAGTGCAAATCTTTCAGCACAGGGATGATACGATCCCTGTAACCAGTCTCTGACAGGAGCCAGACTGCTGCATTATAGATCAATAGAATTTTCCAAACAGGTTTCAAAGGCAGCCCCATGTAACACGCATTACAGTAATCTAACTTGGACGTTACCAGAGCATGGGTCACTGTGCCTAGATCATGCTTTTTGAGGAATGGCCATAACTGGCTGCAATGGACTGGCTAGGTTCTTCCTTTTCCTAAGAGCAACCAATGAAAGTTGACAGCTGTTGGGAGAGAGTTGGAAAACCAGTTGAAACCAGCAGTTGGGAGTTGGCAGCTAGGGGAGTCAAGAGGGAAAAGGAAGATGTCTGAATGAAACTATGCAGAAGACCTGCTTAGAGTGGGATGAAAATAGTCTATTAACTATTTGTAACTAAAGGATCCCAGTTGCAGGGATAGTACCTTGGTGTAGGGTTGCCAGGTCCCTCCTGGCAACTGGCAAGGGATGGGGGGGGGGAGAGATTTACAAGGAGAAAGAGAAAGGCCCAGGCCATGTCACTGGCATTAGAGAGGAAGTGATGTCATCATGCCAGTGACTTCCAGATGACACTCTGGTATTTGGGCAAAAACTCTTATCGTAAAACTGACCGCTACCATCAAGGTTTTAGCCAGCGCATCACTCAGAACTCACTGGAGTGACGATGTCACTTCCCGTGTGACACCGGCAATGTGGCCTAGGCTTTCCTCTTTATACCAGTAAGTCTCCCCCACCAGCCAGCTGATTAGCAGCTGGGGGGGGCAGGGCCAGGCACTGGGAGACTCCCACCTCCATTGGGGGGTCCATCTCGGTTCAAAAGTTCAATGGGAATGTTGTTACATATACCTTACTTTCTTCAGTATTATGTTAATACCATAAATGAAAGTTAACTTCTTGTTTTGTTTAACCCTATGGGCTGCATGTCTAAGGGAAAGAAACACACACACACACACTATTTAATGTTTTGGTATATGTATGTATGTGTATGTGTGCATATGTGTGTGTAGAGATATAGATATATGAAATGAATAAATGGTGGCAGCATGTGAGTGGAACACAGTTTGAGCCCCAACCCCAATAACTCTATGTGAGTGAAGGCTTGTTATTAAAGAGAACTAGACTACCCTGTCTGTTGATGTCTCTGTAACTGAGAGACAGGACTTGAGGTAAGAAATGGTCTTGGCTCTCTGTATATTTTAAAAGAGACAAGAAAGATAGCTTGTGACATTCTGACCTACTGATAACCCTGAATCTGAGAGAGAGAGGTTTTAGAGGGTGGTAGCCAGTCTGTGTGAGTGGAGAAGGGGCGTCACACTGGTGAACCAGCCAGAGCTGATAAAAAGTACTATGTACCGTGGAAGAGACCTGAGCCTCCAACTGTGGCCCAGGATCAAGTAGTGCCCCCAAGCTATGAAACTGCTCCTTCAGGGGGAGTGCAATCTTCTTCAGGACACACTGTCTCCACTGTCCCTGAGCAGCATCTCCATTGACCGACAGCACCTCAGTCTTGTATGGACTGAACTTTTATTGGTCCTCATCCACTACATTACCATCTTTGGGCACCTTTTCAGGACTTCCATAGAAAAACATTTCTGGGATTTTTTTTTTACCCATCCAATTTCAGTGGCAATATCAGTCATTTTGACCCCCGGCCTTAGGAATCTTGCTTCTGAGACTTCAGGCAGACACAAGTAAATGTCCAGTATTCTATAAGCTTGTGTCACTTCCAGGTGGCATCAGGCTCTAACCCTGGCACACCCACGTCATCCAGAAATGGTGTGAGCATGTCAGGCAGTGCACTTGCATCACTTCCAGGTGATGAGGGTATGCCAGGGGTGGGGCCTGAGGCCACTCAGAAGTGGTATTCAAGTGTCGGGGGGCTGAACTCCAACCAATCTCAGTGAGTGTTTGGGAGAGTCTTTTTCTCCTGGTTTGTTATATCACTAGAGGAGAGTGATATATTAAATAGGCCTAGTGTTCTACTGTTCCAACCACAACTGGTATGGTGGGGATAGGATGAGTTGCTCGTGACAAGTAGGGATTATTGGCAAGCACCCTGAAGCATTAGGTGTCTAGAACAATCCATCACAGGCCTTCCCAGCACAGTTTTTATAGTGGTAATGTAGCCCAAGGGCACTGCTTTACTCACGGGGCACCCCACTTTTGATCTGAACCAGAGACCCACAGACTCAGGCCAAAGGGGAAACTCTTGATCTGGGCCAGAGTTAGCCAGAGCTCTGCAAAGGGTTTCAATTTCAGGTTGCACAAGGCAGCCCTTGAGGCCATCGCCAGTCTCCCCCCTTCACCCAGCACAGGTATACATATGAAATAACCATGAGTTCCTCCAGGTACAGTATCTGCATTTCCATACTATTCAGTAGCCACCTGGCAAACCTTTCTCTGTCTCCATGCACCCACGTGATCTTCTTTGTGTAACACCCATGTCCATGTGGAAACTCTTTGTCTCCATACCTGTCCTTCCTGCCTCTTCCCTCAGGATACCAAAATAAACTAATCAAATACTTGGCTTAGCTGTTAAGGAGAAATCTGCATATTTCTGGCATCTCACTACAAATCCCTGGATGACCTCTCCCAGCAGTTTCATGTATATGTTAAATAGCATGGGAGATAAGATGGAGCCCTGCAGACCCCGTAGTAAAAATGCTATGGTACCAAGCAGCCCTCCCTTAGCACCACCTGCTGGAATTGGTTGATCAAGTAAGAGCAGATCCACTAAAGCATGTTGCCCCTACCTCCTAGCTCAGCCAGCCTCTCCAGAAGAATATTATGATTGATGTTATTGAAAGTGACAGAGATCCAGGAGAATCAACAGGGACATATTTCCTCCTTTCACTATCCCAGTGAATGTCATCAGTCAGGGTGACCAAGGCTGTTTCTGTCCCAGAACCTGGCTTGAAGTGGGTTTAGATACTCCATCTCCTCTAAGAGGGCCTGAAGTTGCAAAGCCACCACCCAATTGAGCACCTTGACCAGGAATAGAATATTATCCACTGGCTGATAAATTTTAAAGCTGTTTGGGTCCAGGGATGTCTTTTTCAGGAGGCGTCTTGTACCTACTTCTTTCAAAGCAGTCAGAACTACACTCTCCCATAGAGATACATTTATTACTTCCTAGACCCAGTCAAGTAACCCAGCCTGGCATAATACTGTTAGCCATGAGGGTCAAGGCTAAATGTGATGGGCCTTATACTTCAAAGCACCTATGTTCCAATAGCATCCTGAGATTGAATCAGTCCAGCTGCAGTGGCTAATTCATGGTGGATGTGAGTAACTTTATCTGCAAAATGCATTGTAAAGGAATCACAGTGGGTCTGTATGTTTTCTGGGTCAAAATCCTCAGGGGGTTGAAATAAAAGCCTCCTAACAATCCAGAAAAGCTCCACTAGGGGGCAATTTGATCTGACTGGACAATGTTTGGGTAGCTTATAATATTATCTAGAATTTTGTTACCATCAGTTTGTCTTTGTGAGGTAGCCTGCTTGCAAATCAAAAGCAACCCCATTTAATCCTTAGCACTTTGCTGTAATTACAACATAACTCTGTTGTTTCTTCCTAACTGCACACCAATCCTCTTTGAATGGAATTCTTTCTGTGTATAAGGATGTCTCAACCCCATTATAGCAACAGGTCAGTTGTTTCCAGTTGACTCGGCCATACAGATTTCATCCTCGATAACATGGCATGGTAATAGATTTTAAAATGAAACACATACATACCTGGGTCACATTGTGTCTTTAAAAACTCATTCCTAAGACCTTGATGCTAACACATTGCTGGCACAGAGCAAGCATAGCTAGTTGGTATCCTGTGCATTCTCCATTGGCAAGACAAGTGCCAGAGAAGACCCACCTTCCAAGGGGAAGAGAGCCTAATAACTGCCCTGGATTCCATAGCAACACAATCTGTTGGAGAGCTGCCTGCAAACAGCCAATAGAGATATATGGACAGCAATGAGTGATGTTCAGTAGTAGCAAAAAAGAGCATGTGGGCTCAAGCCCTCTGCACATAATGTGAGCAACAGATTTGGGAAAGTGGTAGCACTTATAGGCAGTTCTAGTTCCTATGCTTCTCTCGCTTACTCTTGGCATTTCCAACAGGTTAGGGTTAACCTGCTGGAGAAAATAGTGTAGTAACTGGGCCAAAAGTTAACCACCCCTTGTGGGAAGTTGCATCAGAACTCTGACTGACGTTTCTACTTGGGCTGCTTCTTGGGGCTGTGAGCCTGCAAGGGAAAAAAGACCTGAGTGTTTGAGTGGGAGCAGTAATGATTGGAACGGGAACATGGTTGTGCTCCCTGCCCTTGAATGTAGGAATATACCGGCCTGACATTATGCTGACATCATGGTGAAGTACTGCCACCATAACACCGAGATGCCCCTCCTCTTCTGCGCTGAGCACTGTTACCTTATATGCCCTGTGTTAAGGAGACAGATAGCGAATGTTGAAGAAGGAAGAACTTTGTTTGAGACAGAGGAGCCTCTTCCCTTGATTGCCTATGTGAAGTGCATTGGTCTTGTATCCCCAGCTGGAGGAGTGGAGGATCCACTCTGGCATTGAGGTGGAGTGTTTGTAAAGGTGTTTGTAAGGGTTTTAAGTAGCACAATGTTAGTGATAGGTAGTAACAATATTTATTCTTATCTTGGGCCCTTTGTGCCATATCCCCTATAATAGTTGTCTCACATGATTTGTGACAAGCAATAGGGCAGTCACAAGAGGTCCTTCTATTTATATTGTTGAATGGTAACCTAGAACAATAGGTATGGATTCAGTTATGGTTCAGACACCGTATCAGTGAGAAAAGAGTTACAGATAGCTCTTAAGAGGGGATCTCAGTTTCTTGGATGGACATCAGAAACTCCATTGACCCCACTTCAAGAGCACTTTTCAGTAAGGCATTCCTCTGAGACACCTGAAAGTCTCTGTGATGTGTACAAGGGAATCTCCTAATGATCTTAACTATTCTTAATCTTTGCTGGTTTAAGTCAGGGAATCCATTATGGGCTGTACTAGAATGAGAATGAGACTGGGAGGGTAAGCAGAAGCCTCAGCCCAGAAAGCAGGAAGAGTACAGGGAGTAACCCAGCATAAATGTATGGTACTAACTGAAAGAAGAATAAGTTATTTAAGAAGAAAGAAAAATACAAAGCTCCAAAAAAAACAAACCCCACCACCATTCTGTTTCCTCCAGTTTCCAAGGAAGCATGGGACAACACTTCACTAATGAGGACGGGGAACAAACTGAGATTGATGTGGCTGAACTGCAAGAATGGTATAAAAAGTTTGTTGTGGAGTGTCCGAGTGGGACCCTCTTCATGCATGAATTCAAACGCTTCTTTGGAGTACAGAATGATCAGGAGGCTGAGAAGTATGTGGAGAACATGTTCAGAGCTTTTGATAAGAATGGGGTAAGTAAGTAGTACTTGGTTCTGAAATAGAAGACTCAGTCTATCTTCTGAATGTAGAGTTTCCCTTTTGATCAAGATGTTATTTGCTACATCTCTTATGTAACAGGAGTGATAAATGTGCCAGGGTCATAGGAGGCAGATTATATTTTTCAGCACTTCATACGAGAGGAGAGAGATCTAAATGATTATGTCTTGTTTAGTTAAACATTGCTGTTGAGGCCAATTTTTTCCTCTCTAAAAATTTCCCTCTAATTTGCCTAACAATTATTAAAAATTAATATTTTTGCCAAAGAGCTGTGAATTGTAGATCTGGTTCAGTAGGAGTTATGAATACAAGTCATTTGTAGCTACAGTCCAAAGAGCCATGTGGTAATGCCCAGATGGTTAGAGCTGTTTGTTTGTTTGTTTGTTTGTTTGTTTATTAGATTTATATCCCACCCTCCCCACACCCCAAAAGCAGCTCCTGTAAATCCTGATGAATTCCTCTGGGAATTTCATGCATAGTGTTCCCATAGCAGAAGAAACTTCTGAAATAAAACAAATCAAGATGCCTTGGTGCTCATACCTAAAGGTGAATCACAGCCAGTAATAGTAATTTGATAATCTTGCTGGGTAGAGATTAATTGTCCGATGAAACATTGTGTCATTACTGAATAGTGGAAGGAGAGCCTTTGCTTTTGCTACACTGAGAGAATCCTAAACCAATCTACTTAGAATTCAGCCTTATTTTATTCAGTGTGGCGTACTCGCAGAAAAGTGCCTAAAAGATTGCAGCCTGAATGTAAGGCCCTTCAGAATAGTTGCGTAGCATGTCTCTTAACTTCAAATGTTGGGGGGGGGGGGACACACAGCTTTACTGAGTTGTTTTGGTCAAGATAAATTGCTTTGGGTTTAATCTGTGATAAATAGTATTATGGCAGTTTGATGTGATTCCTACCAGTCATGCTGAAATATGGTTCCTGTTCAAGTACAGATCAAATATTGAAGATATACCCTGATCTAGGGAATGAGACGAGACTCCATGAACATAGTTGTGCTTGGAGTTCTGTTTATCAGGGAAAATACCTTGTATCTGAGGTTGCTTCCATGCTGGCCATTTTATCTGGAACAGCCATTATTTACCCATGCAGTTGTTATAGAGAATCTTGATAATCCTGATGTCAAACCACTGCAGTCAATTGTTTTCTGTATTGTCATCCTATCTTTTTCAGAAGTGGTTTGTGGCTATATTTTTTGGCTTTGAATGGGCTTGTAGTGCTAGTCTGTCCAGTGTGGACTGGTAAGACACTGTTGATACACCTCACAGAAGCGGAGGTTGGGTTGGTGATGGAGTTGATAATGCCTCATGACTCCTGGTTGCACAGCCATTTTAAAATGCCCTGCAATGCGATCCACCCCATTATTTTTAAATGGCTGACTGAAACCAGAAACTGAAGAACTGAAATCAGGTCATGTTTAATTCAAAAGCTGATCACAGTAAGAGGGAAGGAAGAAGCATGTGCTCCTAATCTTTTTGTGTATTTTGCTTGCAGTGTGAATTTAAAAGAAAAATGTATGCCATGTATTATTTTTTAAAAATAAAGTACAAAAAGTGGGAATCACAAAAAAAAAAATTCAAAAAGAGCTGACTGTGAAACTCTAAGTGCGAATCGGGGGAAGGGGAACTTTCAGGTGCTTGCTTATAATTTTCCATCATAGGTATGCCAAGGTGAAATAGCAGCACATGTCAGAACTCCAGGAAGCTGTCTGAAATTAGTTAGAATGCCACAGTCCCAAGCCACCAGAAATTGACTGAAATGCTGTTCTTATCACATGGAAGCTTGCTAAGAACAGGAAGAAGAGAAAGGACACAAGTTATCAGGCAGGCTTCCTGGGCTTGTTTTCAGGTGCGAAATCTAAGAAGAGTCAGCTACGCACTTTGTACCTTTGCTGCAGGGATAGCCTTTGCAGGATTGTAGTGGGAATATGGCATTTGATGCAACAGTATGTGGAACCACTTCCTCCTGAAAAGTGAGATCAGTACAAAAGCTCTGTTAAAAGACCTCAATCAACTAGTGTTCAGATATGGATGTTTAGGTTATAGAGGGCACTTACTTGGAATGGATATGTGAGAAAAAGAAGGGCTCATTACAAACACACATCATACTGCAGTAAGCCTTTAATCTTCACTACGAATTCTGTGCCCACCTTATGAACCACTAGGAATAAGGTCTATTGTGTAAATAAATCCAGCAGGTTCTAGAAAGAGGCTCTGGACAGGTGCCCCGGCCTTGGGCACTCAGCATCAATTTGCTGTGGTGACAGAGTCTACTATTTTCTCCAGGAGAACTGTTCTCTGTCATCTGAAGAGCAGTTGCAATTCTGAGTGATCTCCAGCCCTCACCTGGAGATTGGCAACAATAGTTCCCCAGGAGGAAATGGCTGGTTTGGAGGGTGGAGTTTCTGGCAGTGTACCTGTCTGAGGTCCCACCTCTCCTCAAACCCCTACCTCTCCAGGCTCCATCCCTCAAATCTTCAGGAATTTCCCAATCTGGAGGTGGCAACCCTATCTCCTTCCCAGCCAACCTACCTTTATCTGCCTCTCTGACTTCAGCTTTCTATCCCCCTCCCTCTGCAGCCTCTACCTAGGAAAAGTACAATCTTTCTCCACAGTGGGGACCCAAGCAGGAGGGAAGTGACCTCAGCAGGGTATGACACAGAGTCCACCCTGCAAAGCAGCCATTTTCTCCAGGGGAACTGATCTCTTTTTACCTTTTTACCTCTTTTTACTATTTTTAATTCTGAGTGATCTCCAGCCTTCACCTGGTAGCAGTGGTTCCCCAGGCCTCTCCCCTCCCCAAACTCTGGCTTCCATAGATTCCATCACAAAATATCCAGGAATTTCCCAACCTGGAGCTGGCAACCCTAGTCAGGACTGGCCCCAATGAGTTCCTCACAAAGGCCAAAGGAGGCCTGGAAAGGGCCTCCTGCCTCTATCTTTTTACTGACAGAACCAAGCTTAGTTGCTTAGCAATAGCCACTGAGGTGAAAGTTAGCCCCACAGCAGGAGGAGAAGGGAATGGTTTGACAGCCGGTGGCCCACCTCAGTAGCCAGCCAGCCACAGAGGAGCCAAGCAGAAGAAATGCCTTCATCAGGAGAGACAGCTGTTTTGGCAGTTTATTCTGACAGGGAAGAGTGTCCAAGCTGGCAGTGGGTGGGCAAGAAGAGCGGACCTAGCACCCACCAATGGCTCACAAGTACTCTTTAGTGGCGGTTGATGGGCCAATGGCTGATGGAGCACACAGCCAATGGGAGAGCTGGAAAGTGCCAATACATTAGGGCTTTTATATATATAAGATTCTTTTTCCTCTGGTGTATTTATTCTGCAGCTACAATAAATCGGGGTGGAACGTCACTTGTGATGTATGGAGGACAGTGTCCAAAGGTTTTTTTCTTTCAAAATTTATGTAATTGCCCTATTGCATCTGTGCAGTGAAGTCCAGCAAGCACCCTCCATTTGAAACTGACAAGCAGCTGCGAAGCCCTGTTTTCCATATTGCTGAGCACTAGGGAATTCTCTGCTGTGTTATCAGTCACTGTGAAAAATGGGAAAGAGTCGCATGCTCTCATAATATGGGGAAACATATTGAGTGTACAGGATGCACGGTAGAACTCACTGACAACGGGCATTGCAAGCTGTGATTGTTGGCAACATTTGAGTGTGTGTGCACATCTGCACCTGTGTAAAGTCAGCTGCAACTCTACCACGCTTTGCACAGGGCTGCAGTTTATATGAGGAAGGAGTCGTCCGGCAGAAGCTCTGGAGAGCTTTTTTAGTCTTGTGCCACTAAAATGAAAAAAAACTTGGGGGGGGGAGGTATTTTCGCTGATGCCCTAGCACAGCTGCATAGTAACACTAATTTCCTGCCCTTCCTTGCAAATTTGTGTGGTATTCTCTTTGTGTAGCTGCAGAATAAATACACCAGAGGAAAAAGAATGTTGCACAGGGCAAGGCACAGAATCTGAAGTGAAGATTAAAGGCTTACTGCTCTGAAAATCTGCAGTAAGATGTGTGTGTGTGTGTAATGGGCCTATGTTAAGGTATTTTTCTAGTTAGTGCTGATCACCAAATAGATTTAAGATGGCATTTTGCAACTGAATCAACCAAAAGCCGGAGCAGGAAGCAAAAGTTCATAATTCGTAATAAGTAAAACAGATGATTGAAGAAGCCAGTGCAACATGACCTAAAATCACCACATTAAGCCTGTGGTGAAGGACAAAAAGGATGGCAACCAGCTGCAGTCTCATTTTAGCCTCCATCAGTTTTGGTTCTGTTTGACAAGTTAGCGCCACATTTTATGACACTTATTGCAAAATAGGCCACTAATTTTGGGATCCTTGTGGCCACTGGCTAATAGGTAGTGACATAAAAGAAATTAAATAAACTCTCCCTTGCCAATTAATTTTCAACTTAATTATATGCTACCAGTTTTGTTTTCCTATCTGTCTAATGTATTTTTGTACCTCCCTTCCTCCTAGGAGCTCAGGGCAGTAAGTGTAATTCTCTCTTCCCCATTTAATCATTATTGTTATATCCAGCCTGTTCTGCTTACCTATCTATCATTTATTTATTTAGAAAAAATGATGCCACCACTCCAGGAACCTGCCTGAGGTGGCGTACAAGATAATACATATAAAACATTAAAATATATTAATTTGAATCCAGCATTTAAAACCCAGTCTGCCAGGCTAGACCTGTCTGTTCTTCTCTCCACATGGAAATCCACCATTCTTTACCATCCCAAAATCCTTGTTTAGCCTTACAGCTCCAAGATAATTATAATTGCAAGATTAAATGCGCTATCTTCTGCAGTCTCTGAAGGCCGTATATTAGGTGCACTGTTTTCAGATTGCAGTTCTGGCTTTAGAAATCATAAAAACCATGAAGCATGTTTTATTTGAATGTCCATGATAGAAGGAGGCTAGAGAGAAATGGATCAAGCCACTTATGCCTCAGCAAAACAAACCTCCCCCAGATATTATAGTTACTAAAATTTTAATGGTCCTAGGCCAGCAAATACCCTTTTTTAAAATTAAATTCCTTGTTCAAGCCATGAGAGTTTGGGCAGCTTGAGACGAGACACCTTCTCTAACATAATATAGTGGGTCCTCTCTGGCTTGAATTTTTCCTTTCTTCCTTCTGTTCTTAGCATAGATCAATACTACTCAAAACCTTTAGGTCAGAGAGGGAAGGAAGGAAGGAATTAAAGCCCTATATTATTAAAGTCATAATAATATAGACCATAAAAAAGAGACCACTGACAGCTTAAAATAACAGTTCCCAGACTAAACTAATGTTAAGAGATCAATTCCATAATTAAAAGCTTAAGTGAACAGAATTTTTTTTAGCCTGGAGCCAGAAGAAAGCAATGTAGATGCCAGGTGAGCCTCAGGGAGAAGTCCCATAAGTGAGGTGCTGCTAGTAAAAACGAAAGCCCCATCTTTGGTTGTCACCCGCCTCACCTCTGAAATCAGGGGAACAGAGAGCAGGGCTTGTGAGGCAGATCTTAACTGGAAGGCTGGACAGCATGGGAGAAGGCAATCCAGTTGCCTTGGCCTTAAGAAGTGTAAGGCTTTGAGGCTACGAACCAACACTTTGAATTATGCCTGGAAACAAACAGGCAGCCAGCACAGATATTCAGCACTGGGGTAATATGGTCCCTGTATCCCACCTCTGACAATAGCTTCGCTTCTGCATTTTGACCAAGCTGAAGTTTCCAAAGGTCACCCCATATAAAGCACATTACAGTAATCTAACCTGGATGTAATCAAAGCATGGATCACTGTGATCAGATCACGGTTTTTGAGGAATGGCCATAACTGGCAAACCAGCCAAAGCTGATAAAAGGCATTTTGTGCCACAGAGGAGATCTGGGCCAACAGGGGAGTGTAACCTCTTCCAGGTCAGGCTGGCTCCTCAGTCCTGAAGCAGCTTTTGTCCTTGACCAGCAGTACCTCACTCTTGTCTGGACGGAGCTTTGCTTTATTGGCCTTCATCCCATTACCATCTCCAGGCACCTGTTCAGGACTTCCACAGATCCACCTTATTCAGCTGTTAAAGAGAAGTAAAACTGGGTGTAGTTTGGATATCAGTAGCTCTTTATTACAAACTTCCTGATGGGCTCTCCCAGTGGTTTCATGTAGATGTTAAACAGCATCTAACTGTCTGTCCCACTGTGTCTTGCCCTTCCCCAAGGAGGTCAAAGTAGAATCATAGTATCATAGAGTTAGAAGGGACCTCCAGGGTCATCTAGTCCAACCCCCTGCACAATGCAGGAAATTCACAAAGACACATGGTTCTCCTTGCCCCCTTTCTCCTCATGAAACAGGTGGTGCTGAGAGAATGACTGACCTAAGATCAAGGTGTAGATTTGAATCAAGGTCTCCCAGATCCTGGTTCAGCATTCTAACTGCTACCTTCCTGTATCACATCTCCATTCCACTGTAGTAACTGCACTTGCAAGAGCCAGCCATGGTTCTAAAACATGCTGGGAGAACTGAATATTGAGAGGAAGCAAGAGAGTATGATGGCACTTTCTAGATTTTTAAAACGATGTAAAAAAGAAGTGAGACAACTGTTCACTATAACAAGTATAGGAGAAACAAAAAGCAGATTTGTGTTAAACTTGAAAAGAAATTCCTTGTCAGTAAAAGATCACTATATCTAATTCTGGACTTATTTGCATATGCTACACCACCTGGCATCACCGGAAGTATGTCAAAAGTTACTGATCCACTGCCTTGCCGACACTGGAATCCAGGGGCTTGCCTTGCAATGGCTTGTCTCCTTTCTCCAGGGTCAGGGGCAGAGGGTGGCATTAGGGGAACAGACATCCCAGAGGTACCCGCTGGTATGCAGGGTTCCTCAAGGGGCGGTGTTATCCCCAATGTTATTTAACATCTACATGCACCCTCTCGCCCAGATTGCCCAGAGGCACAGGCTGGGGTGTCATCAGTGTGCTGATGACACCAAGCTATATCTGTTGTTGAGCAGTCAGTCTGACTCCACCCCAGATGACCTGGGTCGGGTCCTTCAGGACGTGGCGGGCTGGCTTAGACTGAGCCAATTGAAATTGAATCCAACAAAGACAGAGATCTTGTGCCTGAGTCAGAGCCAGCTGGGGGTAGGGATCCCACTACTGACCTTCTTTAGGGTGCCATTGGTGCCAGCGCCTAGGGTTAGGAGTCTGGGAGTGCTCCTGGATGCCTCCTTAACAATGGAGGCCCAGGTGGTAGCCACTGCCAAGGCGGCCTTTTGTCATTTATGGCTGATTAGGCAGTTGGTTCCCTTCTTCAAATGCAGTGACCTGGCAATAGTGATCCACACTATGGTCACCTTGAGATTAGACTGCTGCAACACTCTCTACATGGGGTTGCCCTTGTCTCAGATCCGGCAGCTGCAGCTAGTGCAGAATGCTGCAGCCAGGCTGTTGATGGGTCTCCCTATGCGGGACGACATCCAGCCTGTGCTGAGGACACTGCACTGGCTGCCAGTAGCATACTGGATCCGGTTTAAGGTTCTGGTCTTGACCTTTAAAGCCCTTTATGGTCTCGGGCCTGCCTACCCGAGGGAGCCTGCCTACCTTTCTCCGTATGTGCCCCAGCAAGCACTGAGGTCAGGGTCTCAACATCGCCTGACTCACCCTGGCCCGAAGGAAGCCAGGTTAGCCATCACTAGAGCCAGGGCCTTTTCAATGGTGGCTCTGCACTGGTGGAATGAGCTCCTGGAGGACATCAGGGTCCTGCGGGACCTTATGCAGTTCCGCAGGGACTGTAAAATGGAGCTCTTCCGCCAGGCCTTTGATTAGGAGCCGCCACTGACCAAAGCGCCAAAGGAACTTCTTCTGGCCTATGAGACTGGATATTGCCTTACCATCGGATTCTATTCTGAATGCTGCCATCACTTGAATTATTTTATCTGTATCTGATTCTGGTTTTAATTACTGTATTTATTGTTTTATTGCATTTTAATGTTGTAAGCCACCTTGAGCCAGCTTGCCCGGCAAGGCGGGATAGAAATGAAAATAATAAACAAATAAATAAATAATCACAGGATGTTTCAACCATGAACCAGTGCTTCTCTGTGGAGTTACGAACTCCACCCAACATACCTAACAACCCTTCCATATCAGGTCACATGCTGAGATGAGAGGTGAGTGAAGAGTTCCTGAGCCTTGCCAGGAATCACTACCTCTCTTGCAAGTCACTTCAAGGGGTGGACTTCACTGTTTGATATCTCAAGACCATGTAAAAATCTGAAAGCAACAGTAGTGTAATAACTTGTATTATGACTAAGTTAAATGCTGCCAAGTGCCAAGCAAACTTGCAAGTTCCTCTGAACTGTTGCTTTTAGATGTTTTCCTTCCCACTGGATCAAGATGGTCGCCAGCAAACTGTGAGCACATAAAGTTGTGGAACACCAGTGTACAGGTGGAAACATATACTGCGATAAAAACAAACTGATAAACAAGCCAGAAAGTAGAACTGCTGCAGTAAATAGTATTGACTTTACTTGTCCTATAGCCTAGTTTGAACGGCAATAACTTGTTCCATGTGAAGCATCCTAAGTGTCCTTGAGGAGCCATTTGCATTGAGAATGTAATCTAGCATTTCCATGGATGTTGCTGCTATTGTACAGTGGCAGTTTGTGTGGGTAAAGCAACATGCAACACTCATGAATTGTAAAAGTGATGACAGTTTCTGGAAAGGTTGACTTTGGAATGGTTTCTTGTGGCTTGATCCCCAGAAATACTTGTAAATTGCATGAAGCAATTTACAAATGTCTGAACTGCTTATGACTAGTCTTATTTATTAATTTATTATAATATTGATACTTGTTTCCTTGTGGCTCAAGTCAGTTAACCATTCCAAAAATTTTAAAAAAAACCATACAAAATATAGTAAATCCTATTTTGCTCCTTCTCCAAGAAAACAAATAGTCAAAGCGTTGACTATTCTGTAAGGTCACCAAACCGATAAATAGACACTGGTCTATATGCCAGTTGAAGGAAGCTGAAATTACCTGAGTTTTTCAAATTAAATTCCTGTTTTGTCTCCACAGGATAACACTATTGACTTCCTAGAATATGTGGCTGCCTTAAATCTTGTTTTACGGGGAAAGCTGGAACACAAACTAAAGTGGACCTTCAAAGTATATGATAAAGATGGGAATGGTTGTATAGACAAACCTGAACTTTTAGAAATCGTTGAGGTAAGTAGAAATGTATCATTTATTACTAGATATACCACCTAATTCCATAGCTACAGGGTGGTAGCTTCTGTATAAACCACCTTGACTTGGACTAAGTGTGTGTGATTTCTCCTGTTTATGAAGACATGGAAAACCTAGTTATGGGAAGGCATGAGAATCATAGAATCATAGAGTTGGAAGGGACCGCCAAGGTTCTGTTAATTCTCTGATCTTGAATGAGAAACGCATGCAGCTGAGGTGAATCGTTCATCCCACCTCTTTGAAAACTGACATCTTGACTATTCCTTTGCTCTGATCATTTCACCTGAGTTTTCTGAAGCTATATTGTTATTATGAAAAAGAAGCACTTTGATAAGAATAATTTTAATATTTTTGTAACATTCATGCACTGACATTCATTCAATGATAGTATGTGAATATTTATTTATTTATTTGCTTCAATTTGTATCTTGCCCTCCCTGCCGAGGCAGGCTCAGGGTGGCTCACATTAAAAATTAAATTAAAACACAAATGTAAAAACACAATACGATGTCATAAAACATTACAATACAGAAAGTGCTGGTAAAGTGCTGGCGGCGGTGACGGTAGCATCTCAGTAGGCCATAATGAGATGATATAAAGTATGGCCACAGTCAGTGTCCAATGTATCAAAAGCTGTTAAAGGGCCTTAGTTGTTGCTGGTAGCGGCTCCTAATCAAAAGCCTGGTGGAAGAGCTCCGTTTTACAGGCCCTGTGGAACTGTAAAAGGTCCCACAGAGTCCTGATGTCATCTAGGAGCTCATTCCACCAATAGTTAAATATATATACACACGACCGCACACACTTGCTTTTAGTAGGTTTGTATGTATTGTAAGTCATATCATAGTGACAGTGAGGCTTCAGCATAAAGGACAGAATCCTAAATTGCTTTCTGTCTTGACTGGCTTTTCAAAAGTGTATAGGAACGAGACAGGTTGGGGGATGATGTAGTAGTCTGGCTTTCTTATAATGTTACAGATCTTGATGACAGTGTTTAGATAGGAGAAAGGAGTTACAACATAGCCTTAGGAAACATGAGTTGTTCTGTGCTGGGCCATCAGAATTGGATTTATAGGTGCTAATGCAGAGATCCCAGGAGTCTAGAACTGCTAAAGAATTAGACTCATACAACCAAAACATCTTTAGGGAATCAACAGTTTTGATGGAATGCAGAGGAATTATTATGTTACCATCACAGGTTTTAACAGCTTAGTAACTGTTGATGGGCACTGACACCAAAACACTGGATTTGCACTAATGTTGGGAAATCTGTGTTGTGGATAGATACCAACATTCACAAGTGAGAAAGATGATTTTATAAGGGCAGAAGTATTCATATGCATTCTGTTACTTATCCTCTTTTTCTTTGTAAGCTTCCATTCTGGGCAATTCCCCCATGCCCCTTCAGAAGGGACCTCAGACCATGAAAAGAAGAAGTTTATAACACCCTCTGTGACATCTTCTTGTGTCTGCTGTCCAGATGTTGCAGTTTTGGGGAAGGGGGTGTCTTAATCAAGACTTGTTGGGTTTTCTTAACTCTGACTGGTTTCATGCCTTGCTGAATTCAACCTTTCCAGCCATAACTCCTCCCCCAAGTCAAATTGCCTATCACCAGTACTACCCTGCGAGCACATCCCTGGTGAGGCCCTGGGCCCTGGTGTATTTGCCCTTCAATATATATCATTGCCTACTCCCTTCAGCAGGTTACTCAATCACAGTGGGAAGTTCCACCACCCAGCCTCTGCTGCCACCATCTAAGCAGCTGTTACCATCTGCTAGGTTCAGGCCACCCTATTGCTCCAAGCATCACCAAGCTCAGATTGTCAGGTCAATGCCCATGGCCTCTCCAAAGTCTGGACATTCTTATTAACCGAGCCATCTTGTTGGAAATGAAGAGCAATGCTGTGTGATTTGAGAGCCCTTACATACAGTGCAAACAGAAAACAGTGTAAGGGAACAACTAAAAATATCTCACAAAGATTACTGCCCCAGTTATTACTAAAAAGCCTAGGAGTAAGGATTACATATGGCAAGAACAGAGCTAGTAAGTTTAACTATCCTGTAGTCAGAGCAACAAAGTTGACTTTAACATAAAAGAGCCCAGTCTGCTTCTCTCTATCCCCACGTTGACCTAGACACCCGCAGAGCTAAGAACTTCCAGTAAAATTAAACCTTGATTTCCTTACTGAGCCAGCCTGTCGTCTTAGGTGAGTCATGAGCAGCAGGAGTAGATGACCTATATCATCAGAACTGTCTGTCTTAGGTAAATTCTCACTTCCAGTTTTAAGGTCAGTAGGGATTTATCCATGGCAGATTCAACACACAGTCTGTTAAAGAGGCATACTTCCAAGGAGTAGCTGTTGCTAAGATCAGGAGAAGACCTAAAAGAGGACAGAAAAGGAAACCAGAGACTGTGGCCCAGAATCTGAAAAACTGAGCAAAGAGGGAAACGATTAATTGGGAAGTCTTTGAAAGGTCATGATGTTAACCAAAAGATTTGTTCAAGAAATTGAGCAAAAGGCTGGGAAGAAGTAATGGTCAGAAGGCAGCCGGGGGCGGGGGGGTGCATCTTAAAGACGGATGAATGATGGAATAGGAAGGATTAATAAGTGGTAAGGGTTCCGAGGCCACTGAGCGTAGCCTATTGCTACAAAGCAGATCCAGCCATGCATTGTGCTCCCACAAATCAGCCTACTCAGCTCACATTGCATTGTGGCCCAAGCTGTAGGTACCTGGATGTAACAATAGCCCAATGGCCCATTTACCGTATTTTTTGCACCAAGAGACGCACTTTTTCTCCCCAAAAAAGGGGGAGGAAAAGTGCGTGCGTCTTATGGAGCGAAGCTCCCTGGTCTGCGGCGCTTGCTGCAGCCCCAGAAGAAAGCTCCCCGCCCACCCCACCCCCCTCAGAAGCTCCCCGACCACCCCCACCCCATAGATGCTCCCGGGGCCGTGGCAAGCGCCCCGGACCCGGGAGAAAGCTCCCCGCCCACCCCCTCAGATGCTCCCCTCCCAGCCCCTCTCCTTCCCACCCCCCTCAGAAGCTCCCCGCCCACCCCCCTCAGATGCTCCCCTCCCAGCCCCCCTCCCTCCCACCTCCCTCAGAAGCCCCCCCACCCCCCTCAGAACCCCCCTCCCTCCCACCCCGCTCAGAAGCTCCCCTCCCAGCCCCCTCCCACCCCCCTTCAGAAGCTCCCTGCCCACCCCCCTCAGATGCTCCCCTCCCAGCCCCCCTCCCTCCCACCCCCCTCAGAAGCCCCCCTCCCTCCCACCCCACTCAGAAGCTCCCTTCCCAGCCCCCCCACCCACCCCCCTTCAGATGCTCCCCTCCCAGCCCCCCTCCCTTTCACCCCCCTCAGAAGCCCCCCTCCCACCCCCCCTCAGAAGCTCCCCTCCCAGCCCCCCTCCCTCCCCCCTTCCTTCCTTCTCTCTTCCCCCACCTACCTACCTACCTTCCTTCCTTCCTTCCTTCCTTCCTCCCTTCCTTTCTTCCTTCCTTCTGTCTCTCTCTTTCCCCCTCACCTACCTACCTTCCTTCCTTCCTTCTCTCTAGGTGCGTCTTATGGTCAGGTGCGTCTTATAGTCCGAAAAATACGGTAAATTAGGACAGTACACATTCGGGAGACGTGACTCAAACAGAACAAGCAGCAAGGGGGAGGATGCCTAGTTTCCCACTAACCCCCACCCTGCATTAGTAGCTTCCATCACTACAGTGCTCCAAATATGTATGTGCATGTACCACAAACAAAAAGTAATAAAAGCAAGCAGGGCACCAACAGAACTGATGGAGACATTTTTATCCCAACCCTGAATCTGTTGTAAAACAACACACATCCAGAAATAGATATATGGAAAAAGATTTTCTTTAGAGCCAGGTATTGCTTTCTGGAATTGTCAAAGGGGAGAGAAAAGCTGAATTATTACATATCAAATGCACATACTAATAAATTTTAAAAGAACAGAAAATTTTCACTGTTGTTACCTCACATGATGTGCAATTGCTAAAAGTTTACACAGTATGCCTTGGTTAATCTCTCATGGTAACTGCACATGCTCTCCAAATTGTTCTACACCAAAATAATGAATAAATGGAAATTACATAATTGTTAGCATTTATAAATTATTTAAATTATAAATATTTAAATTAGCCAGCCAACCTGGTAACAAATATCCAATGTGTCTGGATGTGTGTCTCTTCCATCAAGGTAGTAATCAAGTTGCATATTGCTAACACTGTATCAATATGTAGTTGGACCCAGGGATGATGCAATCACCCACATGCATTGCATAATATTGTTGCCAGGGGAAGGAATTTTTTTATTATTTTTTTTCATAATGGGAGGGGGTGAAGAGGAGAGAGACAGCAAAAAAATGGTGGTGGGGGAAAGCAATACCTGGCTCCAGAAAGCAACACCTGGCTCTAAAGAAAATCTTTTTTCATATATTTATTTCTGGATGTGTGTTGTTTTACAATAATAATATTGACCACTGAGGAAGGCCCTAAGGGGCCAAAATGTGTATGGTCTACTGGTCATAAGATATACCCATCAACTGTATATGTGAAACTAACAGCTCTGTATGTTAAAAGTTTCAAGAGTCTGATATTTTGATCATTTCTTTTAACATGTTTTATTTTTTACTAATATGTACACCATAATAAATATTTGTATTTTTATAATAATTTATTTTGTTAGCTTGACCTTCATATACCGCAGCCATATCTTGGGTTGTGTCCCCCCCACTTTTTTCTTGTTTTTTGCCAGATAGAGAAATACCTAGATTCTAGCCTGCATGCCTTCTTGTATTTAGCACTTTCAATTTTAAACACATCTATCCACCCCCTATCTTTTGATGCAGAGAATGCTGTCATCTGTGTGTTATAACAGAGAAAATTAAAATAATATTAATTTCATTGTAAAAGGGAAAACTAGGCCCTGACCTCGATAGCCCATGCAAGTCTGTTCTTGTCAGATCTTGGAAACTAAACAAAACAAAGGAGATATACAGTACAAATTATTCATATAGCAGAAACTGTGTATGAAAATAATCACTCAGTACATTCAAAATACAATTCAAAATTGTAAAAAACACACCGTGAATATGTTTTTTTACAAATCTGCAAAAACTTTATCCAATATTAAAATGCATATGACCACAAAGTACAAAACCAAATGTGAAACTGATTAAAGATGGTCTGTGTGTGTGTGTGTAAATAGATAGATAGATATAGATAGATATATAGATAGATAGATTGTGTGGCATTCCCTCAGGAACTATTTTGAAATTAGTGAGCATTATGCTGGTTTGAAATTGTTGGAAGTTGTAATTTGAAATGTTTGAGTGATTTGGTTCTGCTTTTGAAGAAGCCATGGGGAAGAATGTGATTTGTTTGCAGCTAGCCATCGTGTGAAGCTATTATTGGAACCGGCTTTCATATTGGATTGTTTCGTCTTATAGCATGTCCTCTGTGACCGCCAAGGACTGTTTAACTATTTTTGACTCTTAGGCATATCCTGAAGGAACACCACACAAGTTAAAGATAGATAGATAGATAGATGATAGATAGATAGATAGATAGATAGATAGATAGATAGATAGATAGATGATAGCGTCTTCAGTCAGTTCCACATTTGGTTTTGTACTTTGTGATCATATGCACTTTAATATTGGATAAAGCTTTTGCAGATTTGTAAAAAAACATATTCACTTAGTGTGTTTTTTACAATTTTACTAAAAACAACAACAAAAGGGTTTTTTTCTTATGTTCAAAGCAAAAAAAAGAGCAAGGACATGGTAGGCTCATTGCAGGGACAGGAAATTTCCTGCATTGTGCAGGTGGTTGGACTAGATGACTCTGAAGGTCCCTTCCAACTCTATTCTTTGATTCTATGAAATATATTTAGTTTTGAAGCTGAGTTAAAGGAATAAAAAATCTGAACAGGCGCAATGACTATAGTAACAGAAAAAGATAAAATAACCAAAAACGAAATTAACTGAAAATTATTCACATACAATTTTTGTTCACATCTCTAATTTCTTAAACCCGATTATTAGAAATGGGAGCATTTAATCCCCTTAGATGTCGCACTGTCAGTGCAGCAGAGAATACCACACAGACAGAAGTAACTGTTATATCATAATAAAATTCCTCCACGTCAGTCTCCAAGTTAGTTTTATTATCCTCAGTCTCACAGTATAAAAACACTTGCAATTTACAATCACTCCCACTTCCTACTCCCAATTTATATACAGTCCTCTTAAAGAAACACACACAACATCTCCCCCTATTCTCATTCCATGACATAATCCTTCATCCAAACAGGCAGTCGCCTCATTCTTCCTTTCTTCTCTGTTTCAATAACTGATGGTGCTTCTAGAGATAATGACGATGATGGTAATGGTGTCTCGAGATGTATCTGGACATCGCAGCTGATGGCTTGGATTGGTCTCCTTCTGCACAGGCCAATCCTCATTTTTAATCACTGGTAACAAAGAAGAACTCTCTGGTTCAAAACTCACTTCATTCCCACTAGAATATACAGGTACCAAATAAGAAGCATTCCTTACACGGCCATCTGATAATCTCTAGGTATATGGCCCTTTCCTCTCCATAATCTTACGAGGTGAAGTAAACTTACGTTCTCTCTTTCTCAAAATCCCAGGTTACTCTAACAAATGAGCCACATTCAAATTTAACATCCTTAGCACCCCTTTGTTTATCTGTATAAGCCTTATACTTCTCTTGCTTTTGAACCACACTTTTTTGTAATTCTGAATCTAATGACACATCAGTCCTTGCCTCTGACATTCCAGTCACATTTAACTTAGTACACATCTCTCTCCCATGTAATAATTCTGCCAGTGATCTTTGCGTTGTAGCATGCCTCGTTGCCCTATATACTTGCAGAAAATCAGTATCAATGGCAACCTTTTCCCAAGCAGAATGTGGGAATGTGACTGGCTGTAGTGGTGCTGGGTGTGTTACTGCAGTTTTATCATGTAACTGGCAAGTGACACAAGCCTTAATGGCTGCTTCCACTTGGGAATCCATTCCATGCCACCAATACAAGTCCCACAATCATTGTTTAGTATGTACAATCCCTTGGTGTGTATCATGAGCCAAAGCTATAAATGTAGACCGCAGTTCCTCTGGGACCAGCAATCGATGTGTCCCTCATAAAATACAAGCGTTTTGCAATGAGAGCTCATCACGAACTCTAAAATAAGGTGACAATTCTGGCTCAGTTGCTTTTTCCTTATTCGGCCATTTTTTCAACAAAAATCCCCTTAATCTCCGCTGGATTGGGCATGCTAAACATGCATCTTAAAATTTCTCCCATGTCTCTGCAACTGGAATACTTGAAAACAGTGCAACCACTTCTACATACTCTTCTGGCAATATGCCTGAGGATGGCAAAGGCAGTTGGGACAAACAATTAGCTGTCACATTTTCTGCCCCTGGTTTGTATTCAGTCTCATAAGTAAAAGAGAGCAATTGTGCTGACCATCTAGCAATTCAGTTCCCTGCCCTTCCCAATCCTTTTGATATCAATAATGTTGTTAGAGGACTATGATCAGTACATAGTTTAAATAAGTGGCCCCACAAATAAGTTCTCAACTTTTCTGTGGCCCAAACACACGCAAGTGCCTCCTTTTCAATCACAGAATACTTTCTCTCAGCCTGAGTCAATGTCCTTGATGCAAATGCCACTGACTTCTCCACCTTACCCTCATGAAGCTGTGTCAACACAGCTCCCAACCCATGCTTCGAAGCATCGGTTGTTACAGTTATGGGCAATAATGGTTCAAACAATGCCAAAGCAGGACTATGGACAATCAGGTCTTTCACAGTATTGAAACTAGCCTGAGCCACCGATGACCATACTAGGGTTGTACTCCCATGCAACAACTTTCTAAGTGTTAACCTCTTGGGGGGAGGGTCAGGAAATTGAGCTGATGTTAGATACTGGTTCAGCTGTGTCTATATTACCTGAGGCACTTTATTTGGAATATTTTGGGAGTGTGCCATTAGTAGAGCCAAAATTGCAGTTGGTGTGTTATTTACAGAACCAAATACCTTTGTGTGGTTGTTTACCTGCTAAAGTGAGTTTTGGTACATATTGTGCACCTATAGAATTTTCTATTGTTCCTAATGGTACTCCTATCCTTGGTAGGGATTTGTTTGCTGCATTAAAACTGGTGGTAGTGGATGAAACTTATAGTGATTAGCAACCACATAAACCTGGGCACAAAAAATTCCTTCAGTACAGCAAGAGCAGTCTCATACTTGTCATCAGTAAGAGGAAATGTATAAAAAATACATTGTCCTTCTACTCCCAAGGAGTGAATAACCAGTGCAAGCTTCCACTCTTCAGACACCTCCGTGTCACTAATTGCAAGAAGATAATTATCAAACATACGAATCCATGAGGTAAAAGCAATCGTAGACTCACCCGGACTTTGTAAAAAACAGGCTGGTGGGTTCAAAGGCAAAAAGCCATCCCAATTCATCGCCAAAATGTTATATCGTAATAAAACGCATCCACGTAATAAAAAGTCTCCAAGTTAGTTTTATTATCCTCAGTCTCAGTATAAAAACACCTGCAACTTACAGTCACTCCCACTTCCTACTCCCAACTTATATACAGTCCTCTTAAAGAAACACACACAACAGTAACCTGTTTTGCATGTATAAATCCGCCTTACATGTCTTGACCATGCTGATGACCCCCTTTCCCCCCTCCAGATCCCCTTGAAGCCACAAGTTAAATATGTATGTTTCTTCCTGTTGCTTTTTGTCCATGGTTTACATACAGTCTTTTGAATATGTTCTACAGCTTTACCTCATAATCATACAGTTGGTTTTTTGGTTGCTTTCCCCTTAACATTACTCCTTTCATAACTGATCTTCTTTCTTCCAGGCTATTTACAAACTAAAAAAAATATGCCGGCCTGAAGAAGAAACAGGGAACCCTGGTCTCACTCCAGATGAAGTTGTCGAAAGGATATTTCAGTTAGTGGATGAGAATGGAGATGGTAAGACCTGTGCTGTTAGGATGATAGTGGCGCCTGTATATGTTACACTGTTGCCAGGCACATTTTTCATTGGTACAGTGAAATTCATTATCAAAGAAATAACATTTTGTCATTTTAAAACCTGAGGCTGGCAGGGTTCAATTCATTTAAGGAGGTTCCCTATATAGAAATTTTTATACTGTGAGCTGACTGACTTTCTTCAAATTTATTTTGTCCATAATTTTTAATTAGAACTGAGCCAAATGTTAGGGCATTCTGATTATCATACCAAAAGTTGTGCTTTGTTTTTCTTTTGGCTTAGTAAGCAAAATCTTCTCTGGGCTTGTTCTGTTCAAGTTTCCTAAGGGCCTTCTTAGCTCTCTTGTTGAAGGGAGTGCAAAAACAAACAAACAAAAAATACAGTGTTATGATTTTGACAATAAAAAGTAAACTAGGTTCACTTTACCATTCTCAGTACTCATAATGCTGATTGATGAAAATCTAAAATGATTTAGTCTTGACATTCTGGTAATTGTTTTCCAACAAAGAATGAAAGCAAAATTGTCATCTCTAGATACTGCCAACATCGGGATGCTGTCAACATTCACCCTCCGTACTTCCCCTCTTCTTCCTTCTCCTTCAGTGAAAAAGCTGATGATCCGTGGCAGGGGAAATAATCTTGTTTAGCAAATTGGCAGTTAAGGGGCGTTCCATAGACACTGATGTGCGCACATATTGAATAGATGGTATTTTATTTGTTCTCCTGCATCCTTGACCCTTTGTCACTGCCCTCTCTTTTGCATTCCCTAGGGCAGTTGTCTCTGGATGAATTTATTGATGGAGCACGGAGAGACAAGTGGGTGATGAAGATGTTGCATATGGATATGAATCCTGGAGGATGGATAGTTGCACAAAGGAGGAGTTCACTGTAGTTGCCTACATAACGTGGGAAGTGTGACAATGAAAATGTTCTGAATATTTTCCTTCCAGATGTTACCATCAGGTGATCACATCATTTCATGCTAGAACCATCTGAATATCCAAAAGAATACTTCAGGCAACTCTGAGAAACTAAGCATCCATATCTGAAAGTAACATGGAGTGCTAACATCTGAAGACCATTGCTGACCAGCCAGGCTGGAGAACATATTAATACTTGCTGTTCTGTTTATTGGCTCACAGTTACAGTTGCATCCTGAACAACTAAAGTATGATGTCTTAACCTGAGAGCTTAGTGGCATTTGATATGTTCAGAACACACAAAGTGACTGCTGAGTGAGTCATCCTGCTTTCTTAGTAGATCATTGTGTGCTGTTTCATGCCAGAGGAGACATAAGTTTGCTGAAATAAAGCAGGTGCTTTTGCAACAGATTTTAAAGAGGTGGGTAGACTGTTATGATATCTAAGTTGTGTGTTCTAATGGTCTTGTTTACTGTGTAGACTACAGTAAATGTCCTGCTGCAAATTTAAATTATATGGACATTGCCTTATTACATGTGGAAGTCAGACTTTTTGACATAGTTTATAACATTCCAAGCACACAACCAAATATTATGGTCACAGCAGAATACTGTATTTAATGAATCTGCAGGGCCTGGGTAGATGGAGTACAGGATATTGATGTTGAATGCAACTACAAATCCAAATTTTTGAGGTGTTTTTTCCCCCTTTATCCACTCATTCATTGTCTTTGGTAGCTTCTCATAATAGCTTGACTTGGAGCCATTTACTTTGCAGAAGATCCAGTGCAACTGAGGAAACTTTGGAAGAATTCAGATGGTCTTTCAGTTCACAATTGGAGGATCAGGAATGTGCCATATGCTCACACAAAATCTCCACCCATCTCATGCACTGATCCCTCTCTCATCACCTCCTTTTCTGTATTGGAATCTTGCCATGATGTCAAAATTGAGTAAACTATAATTGATGCTCATCAAGTTTGCCTCCAAACCATGGTTTGCAAAGCAAGGGCATAGACTTTCCAATTTCCCGTGGGAGGGGGGGCTGGGGCTGGGCCAGAGACATTACAGGCCATTGTCTCCGGGGGAGGCTCAGCATGTCCTGGAAAAGTTTGGGGGAGGCTCCAGCCCCCCTGAAGTTGACGGCTATGTTGCAAACCCACTTTAGATGTTGATTTCAGATCATGGTTTCAAAGCAAATGGTAATTATAGATTGCTAAATTCAAATGTCATGTTCAGAGAATCTGTTGTACATTCCCATCTTGTTTAGAATATTGGAATGTCACATCTGAATTGGGTCAGTGGGGCAATGATAATGTGGGGCAATGATAAGAATTTTATAGGGGAAAGCTCTATATTTGTGAATCCTCAATTTAGTCTTGTGATATTTACATACAGAAGTTATAGATAAATGTGTGAACAATGTGATCTTTCACATTTGCTGAACCTAAACATTTTGTAAATGTTGATCATTAGTATATAGCCTCATATATATTATTATCACAACCAAAGCCCTTTAAATACAGGAGAACTCATTTATTTGAGCGGCCTGGGATACACTGAAGTACTAAGACCTAATTCTCGTAAACAGTAGATGAGGTTATAGAACCTATAACTGGACTACACTACTTCAGTTTGCAAATGTGGACACACAAGATGCAGTGTTACATTCCTCCAAACTCCTGCACAGATAAAAGTAGCATGTAGGAGGTACTGCTAGTCTACAAAACTTGCATCTAGTTTTCTGTGTGCAGAGATCTGGGCTTTGCTTTTGCAGGGAGGAACCATCAATCATATGAGCCCCCAGCTGCAGTCTAATATAGTACAGCCCTGGCATAGGTTTACCATTTAATCTGCTGTTTGTGATAACAAGGCCTATAAGATCAAGACAAATGGAGGTGGGTATTTTGTTTACATGTGATTATGGAAGGCTACATTGAAAACACTAGTGTTGTGCCTGCACCTTTCACGCACACATATCTGATATGGCAGAAGCAGCAGTTTCTTTGGATATGGTAAAGAAGTAGCGTTAGTATGGAATAGTGTGGCCCCTTGCAGGCTCAAGTTATCACACCAGTGATAGTTTGAGTCAGTTGTTTGAATGCCATAGCTTGCTGCAAGGCCTGTTTGCAATGTGGTATAGATCTTGTAGGTCAGTTATGTACCAGTATTCAGCCTTTGCACAACATGACCTACAGTTTGGTGCCAGTTTGGAAACACTAGAAGAACAAAGTACTAGCATAAGGAGAAGGACCAAATGCAAAGACAATGTATTTGCAGCAGTGTATAGTAAGCCTCCTGAAGGAAAAATATTTCCAATTTAAACATGAATATATTCTCGTTTCAGACATCTCCTAAACAGGAGATTGCAACCATTGTTTTAATTTTTTCCCCTGTGGCCTTTCATTGTAAAATCCAGGTTTCTCTTTGGTACTCAGTTTTATGTACCGCACTTTCATTGTTTCCTTAACTGTAAGGACATGGAGTTGGTACCTGGTAGGTAAATTAAGGTGTTTTCACTGATCCCATACATGTGTGAATTCTGAAACTTCACATTTTGAACAGTTGCCACTATTCTCTCTGTAATTAGCAAAAGAATTAAATTATGGGGAATTCCTTCCCAAATTTTCCACTTTGAGTAGAAACCAATATCTCGTCCCGATGGCACCCACCTAATATAGAAATGCTTCGCATATTATTTCAATGCATCTCTGCTGTTGCTGCAACAGTGAGTACAAAATTTTGAAGTAAGGATAGAGAATAAGAGAGATGCTTGGAAGTGACCTAGAATATGTTAACTTTCTTTACTTTGATCTGCTTACAGTCAAATAGATTTTGAATTATTCATAACACTGACTTTGCCCTGTTTTGGGAATTTGGACAAACAGGGTTCTTGATTAATTTGTGCCAGTGTGAAGTTGCATGCAAGGGTAGAGAAAATATATGGGAGGGCCTGGAGAACTGAGCTTTGTGTAATGCAGCCTGCTGAACTGTTTGGAAAGAATTAAATTACTTTAACTCCTTAATTTTTGGCAATTCGTGTATTTCATCTAACTCAGCACTCTCCCTGTTGATACTGATTTTCATAGAATTGAAGATTACAATGATGCATCATGTATGGTTGCCAGGTCTGGGTTAGAAAATACCTGGTGACTTTGGGGGTGGATCCAGGAGAGGGTGGGGTTTGGGGATGGGAGGGGCCTCAGCATGGTACAATGCCATAGAGTCCACCCTTCAAAGCAGCCATTTTTTCCAGGGGAGCTAATCTCTGTCAGCTGGAGAGCAGTTGTAAAAGCGGGAGATCCCCAGACCCCACCTGGAGGTTGGCAACCCTAACTTCATACCATCACTGCTCAATGCATTCACGCTCAGTCCTCTAGTTTTTGTTAACAGGTTTCATAGGTTAAGTGTTTCAGAGACCGTTTTTGGGACAAAGCCACACACCACAGGGAATTATATCTCCAGCATTCCACTCTGATCTCTCCTGAAACACTTGTCTGTCTCAAGCCAAGACTATATATAGATGTTGGTATCCTGCAGCACCATCCTAAACCAATCCGAGCCATCTTCCTGAAGATCAGGAAGTGAATTTATCTTTTGGCTAGAATTCAGAGGAATTCTTCAAAAATGCTTTTTTACTTTGAACCTCAGAAAAATTTCCAAACTGCACAGGAGGTAAAGTTCATCAAAAAAAATTAAAGGTTGATTTCCCAAAATAATTTTTTTCAAAGGGATAAAACTAGAACAGAGTACAAAAGCTCCCATTTGAAGCTTTTGAAGTAAGGGTTTTGATAAAATATAAACATGGATTTGCTATATAAGGGTCCCTCCACCCAATTCCTGCTGGTAGATCTATAAAAAGGACTGACTTCCTTACCAATTTAGTAACCTCTGACCAGGTCAGAAGTTTCCTGTAATCCATTTTCCAGATTTATAGCCTGAGATGGGATTAGCTTAATCTGATTACTTATCAGGCCAATTTTGGAAACTTGGTGGTGGGCCTCAGCAGTTTAGGCAAATCAAGTTCTGACTCAGACTGTGAGCTTCTCTTTGTGATCATGCCCAAGATAGAATAATGAGTTCTCAAGAAAGAATAATGCTCCTCTCATTAAGTGTCATACAGTTAGTGGCTGAGTTGAGTCTATGGCGTGGATCCAGTAAAGAGCAAGTGGAAATGTAAACAGACTTCACAAAATTTGAAGAAGTGTGCTTGCACACAAAAGCTTATACCTTGAATTAAACTTTGTTGGTGTTAAAGGTACCACTGGACTTGTTCACAAAATCCTGTTTGCGCAAGATCTTGGCAACACTTAGCACTTTCCTTTGTATATATTACAGTGCCCAGAAATTTGTTTCACGTGGGTAGCTGCGTTGACTTGAAGCAGCAGATCAAAGTTCAAATCCAGTGATACTTCCGGCAAGACTTGCGATAATGGCGGACGCTCTCCTCCGCAACTGCAGGGAGCGCGATCCGTACCCGGCGGGAAGAAGGGGCTCTGGACTGGTGCTGAGCCCCCAGAGACCCCAGTGAGGGGGCTCTGCCTGGGGTGGCACGAAGGGGATCTCTCCCTACGGTGGCGATCGAGGGATCGAGATCCCTTTTCATCACCCCCATAGGTTCCCCCGCCGTGGGAGCCGTATGGCTGAAAGCGCAAATCCGAGAAGCAGCAGAGAGTGCGAAGCAATGAGGCTGGAACTGACAGTTACGCATGGAGAAAACGTGAGTCTGAAGTAAGAAAAGCAGAACACAGCGGGAAGACGGCGGGAGGAGTGAAACCCACCCACCCCCCTCTCCGGGACTAGCGTACTTACGAGACTCTTTATGTGGCGTTACTGCAGGAATAAAAGCCCATCCGCCTTGCTAGATGGCAGCATCGCTCACTTGGAGACATAAACTTTAGAAGGACATAAGTGCTGTTTGAAAATTTGCTCCTTTCATTCATCTTATCTATCTATAAACAAAGAGCGTAGCCTCAACAATGACGGGGAAACCGAAACCTTCCCCCAAACTAGGAAGTACAGCTCCGAGTTCAAAGGTTGATACCACGGAGATGAGTGCGGTGTTCTCCTCGTTATTGCGACCTCTAGTGGACCAAATGACAGCTCTCAACGTTAAGATGGACAAAATGCAGCTAGAACTAAAAGAGTCGAATAAATCCACAGAGAAGCTGCAGCGAGAACTTCTGGAAGTAAAAACTTCAGTAAAAAACCAAGACGTAAGACTACGAAAGGCAGAGAAGGAAAAGGCCTTCCACCATGATCAGCTTTTGAAATTACAAATGGAGAGATCGAATTTTTTCCTAAGACTTCAGAATGTGCCAGAAAACACAGGAGAAGACCTTAAAAATTTGCTAAGTGAAGCACTTGAACCAGTGACAGGCATGAAAGCAGCGGATATAAAAAGCGATATGGATATGGTTTACAGAACCTATCCAGATTACACTAAAAAGAAAAGCCTGCCTGGTGAAATTATGATAAGGTTCTCCAAAAAATCTACAAGAGACGTGGTGCTTAGGACCACAAACAAAGCAGCTCTGAAGATCCTGGGAGAAGAAGTAAAAGTGATGAAGGATATCCCATTTGAAATAAGGAAAAGAAGGAAAGCCTATGGAAAATTGACATCTTGGCTCCAGTCTTGAGTCTATCATCTATCGTTGGAATACTCCGGAAGGACTATGCTTCAGCATCAAAGATAAGAAGTATAAGATTGACTCTGTTCAACAAGTGAAAAAATTTCTGGAAAAAAAGTAAAGAGCAGAAAACTGGGAGAGACTCAGGTGGTTCACTGGCCTCGCAAGAAAGCATGTATGGATTTGATAGCTCAAAGAGTGAAGAAGAAGTGTCTGACTCGGAAAAAGGAGCTGCAGCTCCAAAAGTAGTTGAGACTGTTAAGACAAGAAGAGGACGAAAGAAGAAATAGTGATTAAACTGTTATATTAAGCATTGCACTTATGTATTACAAATTGTTTAATTAACCGTATTTCTCTAGGTGGGCGTATCTGCCAAATAGTTTTGATATTTTTTATAGTAGCAGTAACAAAGTAATTGAAATTTATCCAAGGTTCTAAATGCTTCATAAGTATATTATGTAATAAGGTAGTATTAAGCAAATGATAAAGTACTCTCTGTATAAGGTATATGTAGCTTAGATTGTAGCGTTATAGTTGTAGTTATAGGGAAAAATCAATAAAAAAATTTTTTTTAAAAAAAAGTTCAAATCCAGTGGCACCTTTAAGACCAACGAAGTTTTATTCATTGTATAAGCTTTTGTGTGCATGCACACTTCTTCAGATACAATGAAATGGAAGTTACCAGTTCATACATCTAGGTATGAGACTCAATTACTCTCAGCATTCCACAATTAAGAAGGGTACATCTGCCCACCAATTTCCAGTTTTGATACATTTATTTCCTTCACTATGTTTTCCCTTTGAATTAAACCCAAACAAATGGTAACCATATGAACTAAGCTTGTTATTCCTGTTTGTTTCTTGAATCTGTTAAACATCTTTATTATGTTGTAAGCTAATTTACTGTTCACCCTCTATATGTATGGACTGGTAAGGGTAACTTCCATTTCAATATATCTGAAGAAGTGTGCATGCACACGAAAGCTTATACCTTATATAAAACTTAGTTGGGCTTAAAGGTGCCACTGGACTTGGAAATAAAACTTCCTTCAAATACATTAGAAGTAGGAAACCAGCCAGGGAAGCAGTGGGGCCCTTGGATGACCAAGGGGTAAAAGGTGTACTGAAGGATGATAGGGAAATGGCTGAGAAGCTGAATGCATTTTTTGCCTCTCTCTTCACTGTGGAAGATGAGAAGTGCTTGCCCACTACAGAACCACTGATTTCGGGAGGGGTGTTGAAAGACCTGAGTCAGACTGAGGTGACGAGAGAGAAGGTCCAACGACTGATAGACAACTTAAAAACAAATAAATCACTGGGCCCCGATGGCATACATCCGAGAGTTCTGAAAGAACTCAAATGTGAACTTGTGGATCTCCTGACAAAAATATGTAATCTTTCCTTAAAATCTGCCTCCATTCCTGAGGACTGGAAGGTAGCAAATGTCACTCCTATCTTTAAAAAGGGTTCCAGAGGAGATCTGGGAAATTACAGGACAGTCAGTCTGACATCGATACCAGGTAAGTTGGTGGAAACTGTTATTAAGGAAAAAATTAGTAGGCACATTGGTGAACAAAATCTCTTGAGGAAGACTCAGCATGGGTTCTGTAAGGGAAGATCTTGTCTCACTAACCTGTTAGTGTCTTTTGAGGGAGTAAACAAACATGTGGGCAAGGGGACCCAATAGATGTTGTTTACCTTGACTTCCAGAAAGCTTTTGATAAAGTTCCTCATCAAAGGCTCCTAAGTAAGCTCAATAGTCATGGGATAAAAGGACAAGTCCTTTTGTGGATCAAAAACTGGCTAATTAAAAGGAGACAGAGTGAATATAAATGGGCAATTTTCTCAGTGGAGGGAGGTAAACAGTGGGGTACCGCAGGGATCAGTACTCGGTCCGATGCTTTTTAACTTGTTTATTAATGATTTGGAGTTGGGAGTAGGCAGTGAAGTGGCTAAATTTGCAGATGACACGAAGTTGTTCAGGGTGGTGAGAACCAGGGAGGATTGGGAGGCACTCCAAAGGGATCTGTTGAGGATGGGCAAGTGGGCATCAACGTGGCAAATGGGGTTTAATGTGGCCAAGTGCAAAGTGATACACATTGGAGCCAAAAGTCTTTCCTTATTATATAAAGCCGTTTTCAAGTGGCAAGATTCCATGGGGTGCCAAAATCAGTTGGCTGGAAGGACTGCCACTCAAAAGGGGGTCCCTGGCCACTGGCTGCATTCTCTCCCTGCTTTGCCTCAGTCCCGCCCACAGAGCCACTGGCCAGCGTCCCAGCCTCAGTCTGGAAGGAGCCGGCGAAGGGGAAGGACTAACTGGGTGCTGGGTCCACTCTTCTCCGCCCACTGCCAGGTGGGTCTAACTGTCCCCTCAGTGGCCTGCTTCTGTCAGTGAAAACACAATGGACTTTCAGCATAACCCCCCTTCCCCACACACTGACTTTCCTGTGAGAATAAACTGTCAGAAAATGGCTCTCACTCCTTCTTAGCTCCACCATGGCAAGCTGGCTTGCTAATGAGGTGGGCCAGCAACCATCAAACGATTCTCTTCAACCCCTACTGTGTGGCTGACTTTCCCCCTAGGGTTGCCAATCTCTAGGTGGGACCTGGAGATCTGCTGTTACAACTGATCTCCAGATGACAGAGATCAGTCCCCTGGAGAAAATGGCTGCTTTGGAGGGTAGACCCTATGGCATTATACCCTTCTCCTGCTTCCCTCCTGTGTGTGACTTACCTCAGTGGCTGTTGGTAGGTGTAAAGAAATGGCACTTACCTGCGTTTATAAGATGGCTGCTGTCTGTGGTTTGTTTAAAATGTTCCCCCATAAGGTTCAATTGAGCTGTAGGTCCAGAGAGGGGCCTGCAGGGGTATCACTAAATGGGTTGAATGAGGCTTCCTCATCTGTTGGACTATAGTTCCCAGCTGCCCCAAGGCCAAAATATGCGGGAAAAGAGGGACCCTCCCAAGGGGCAGGGCACCATCAATATAGACTCCAGCCCATTCAGGGAGGATTGTGTTTAACCTCTGTTGATTTTTGCCCTGTAGGTTCATAGTATGTGCTTACTCCTACAGTTGTGCCTTATTCATTTAGTGTGTGTGTGTGTATGCGCTCCATAATTGTGTAAATAGTAAAATAAATTCTTTTATTTGGGCTAATAATCTGTGTTGTGCACAGTCTCCCCTGCTCTGCCCAATACCAAAGGGAGGGGGTAGCCCAGGGAAGCAAGGAAAGGCCAGACCCTTTGGTTGCCAACTTTCCAGGGATCCCCCAAAGATCGGGGATTTTATCTCCAAATAGGGAGATTTGGCCACAGGGGCCCTCTAAAAAGGCAGTGACAGTTCAGTGACTGGTGGCAGGGAACTTAAGGAGTGAGATATGCCCACAGGACGAGGGTGGGAAGCAAACAGCTGACTTGCAAACTGAAGCCCATTTTGCCACAGTTGGCAACCAAGCTTGGTTCAGACAAAGGAAGGAAACCCTTTGCAGGCCTTTGTAAAGAACTCATTGGGACCAGTTCTGACTAGGGTTGCCAGCTCCAGGTAGGGAGATTACTGGAGATTTTCTGGCAGAGTCTATGGAAGCCAGGGTTTGGGGAGGGGAGAGGCCTTAGCTGAACAGAATGCCATCAAGTCCACCTTCCAAAGCAGTTATTTTCTCTGGACAGGAGAGACCTGTTGTCTGGAGTTCAGTTGTGATACCTGGTGATCTTCAGGCTCTACCTGGAGATAGGGTATCCTAGGCGTGGCAATCAGTGCTTCAGAGCAGGGTCTGCTAGATCCAGGTTCTTGCTGTAGAAGCTGAGTGGGTGAGTTTGAACCAGTCACAGACTTTCAGCCTAACCTACCTCACAGGATTGTTGTGCAAGTCAAAAGGGGGAGAGGAGAATGATGTAAGCTGCTTTGGTCCCCATTGCAAAGAAAGACCACTTTTCCTCCTGGGAAATTTATTCATTTAAATTTCTAACCCACCCTCCCAGCCAAGGAAATTACGGTTGCCAATCTCCAGGTGAGGGCTGGAGATCACTCAGAAGTACAACTGCTCTCCAGATGTCATTGATCAGTTCCCATGGAGAAAATGGTGGACTCTGTGTCCTTCTACCCTGCTGAGATGCCCCCCCATGACGGCCAGTGTGACGTGGCAGGCAGTCAGGGCTTCAGAGTACAGTAGAGGCTGCAAGTAGGGGGGAGGGAGATGAAAAGCTGAACAGTGAGGGGAAAATAAAGGTAGGTTGATGCTTGGCTGGGAAGGAGATAGGGCTGCCCACTCCAGGTGGGGAATTTCTGGAGATTTGAGGGATGGAGCCTGGAGAGGTTGAGGTTTGAGGAGGGGTGGGGCCTCAGACAGGTAGAATGCCATGGACTCTGCCCTCCAAACCAGCTATTCCCTCTTGGGAAACCATTGTTGCCAATCTCCAGGTGAGGGCTGGAGATCGCTCAGAATTACAGGTCTGTAATGGTGGCCTCTATGTCCTTACACCCTGCTGAGGTTGCCACAGCAAATTGACGTTGAGTGCCCAAGGCCTTGGCACTCTCCCAGAGCCTCTTTCTAGAGCCCGTTGTATTTCTTCCCACAACGGGCCTTATTCCTAGTCCTAACTATAAATACACGTTGATGGGGTCTGCACTGGCAGAGACTGACTAAGAGAGAGATCTTGGAGTCGTAGTAGATAACTCAAATGAAAATCCTGAGACAGTGTGCGACTGCAATGAAAAATGCCAACGCTATGCTGGGGGCTATTAGGAAGGGAATTGAAAACGTATCAGCCAGTATCATAATGCCCCTGTATAAATCAATGGTGCAACCTCATTTGGAGTACTGTGTACATTTCTGGTCACCACATCTCAAAAAAGATAGCATTGGAAAAAGTGCAGAAAAGGGCAACTAGAATGATATAAGGGTTGGAGCACTTTCACTATGAAGAAAGGCTGAAGCATTTGGGGCTCTTTAGCTTGAAGAAACAACGGCTGAGGGGTAACATGACTGAGGTTTATAAGATTATGCATGGGATAGAGCAGATAGAGAAAGAAATCCTTTTCTCCCTTTCTCACAGTACAAGAACTCGTGGGCACTCCATGAAATTGCTGAGCAGTCGGGGTAGAACAGATAAAAGGAAGTACTTCTTCATCCAAAGAGTGATTAACACATTGAATTCACTGCCACAGGAGATGGCGGCGGCTACAAGCATGGACGGCTTCAAGAGGGAATTAGATAAACATATGGAGCAGAGGTCCATCAGTGGCTATTAGCCACAAGGTATAGATAGGAACTCTCAGTCTGGGGCAAGTGATGCTCTTGGTGCTGGGGGGGGGGGCAACAGTGGGGGGGCTTCTAGTGTCCTGAGCCCACTGCTGGACCTTCTGAGGGCACCTGGTGTTTTTGGCCACTGTGTGTCAGAGTGTTGGACTGGATGGGCCACTGGCCTGATCCAACATTGGCTTCTCTTATATTCTTATGAAATTTGTTGCACAACATCTTGTGCAAATGGAAATGCCGGTAGGAATACAGTAACTGTTTTTTTCTTGAATTTCTGCTTATGCAAGAGCTCAGGCACAAGTGGAAATTTTGTGCTGGATCCAACTCTATAACTTCATATCTTTCAGCATTTTACAGATAGCAATTGGGAGATGCTTAGAAAGAAAAAGGCTGTGTTTGTGCATTGGTTTATAAGCATTCTGTGTGAATTCTTCCTCTCCCCTTTCCTTAGAAAGTGTACAGGAAAAGAATCACATGTTTTCTAGGGGTTCTGTCCCAGCTCACAGTATCGGCACATGCACACTGATGGTGCCACATTCATGTGCCTGTCATATTGCCCCATGGGTATTGTGTGGGTCTGTATGTGTGTGTAGAGTGTCATCAAGTCACAGGTAACTTATGGAGACCCCAGCAAGGGGCTTTCAAGGCAACTGAGAAGCAGAGGTGGTCTGTCATTGCTTTCCTCTGTAAAGTCTTCCTTGGTGGTCTCCCTTCCAAGTATTGATCCTGCTTAGCTTCCAAGATCTGACAAGACTGGGCTATAATATTTTATTCCACACCGCATGGGTATTATAGTTCATCTTCCATCTTTGATGCAGCTCCACATTGGGACTCTACCTACGTGTAGGCCAACTGCGGATAGAATTTGCCTAGCCTGTAAACACCTAAGGGTGGCACCCCTCCCATTCTGAGCTGACATAACAGCTTCTTCCCACCTAAACCATCACATGCTCCAGAGGAGGGCGCCCCCTTTCCCTCAGTTCCTTTTCTGCCGCCGTGTGGATAGGATCGTCCTAGCTTCACTGTGTTAGAGACCTTCGCTTTCATCGAGCTTCATGCCTTCTTTTCTGGGAGTTTTTCTCAATTTTTAGCTCTGTTCTCTGTGGATTCTTGACTTCCTGAGCTTGATCTTTGAGGGATTGCTCTTTGTAGGTGAGGTGGTTCTCATTGATCTACCATCCCCCCAGGCTTTCCTTCACCATTCTTACCTGTGGTTGTGCCTAACAATTGTGTCTACCAAAGCTCTCTTTAAAAAAATGCACTGAGCATGCAACCAAAGTGACCCATAGTGACAAGCACGAATTGTGTCTCACGTGCTTGGGAGAGTCCCACAACATGGTCACATGTAAGATTTGTCAGGGCTTCACTTGGAAGGCATGTTTTGGCAGAGAATTCCATCTAAAGGCCGCTCTTTGGGGAAAGGCCCTCACCTTGTCTGAACTGTCCAAGTTGGCTCTAAGTGCAGAACCTCCTAGACTGCCTTCCTTGGTACAATCAAGCCCTTCAGTTCAAACACCAGAACCCCATTCTGCACTCGGTTCCAGTGGTTCTGACAGCAAGCAAAGCCACACACCTGCATCCAAAGAGAGAAGCCTCTACAGCCCTAGAGCACCCTCGATCCCCATCACCTGCTTCCTCAGTTTCAGCCTGTAGTTCTTTAGAACCACCATCAAAGAAGCAGAAGAAAGCCAAGCATAAGAAGAAGACTGGCTCTGTTTCTAAGCACGACAAGCACTTGTCTCCCCCTCCTATCTTTTGAGGAGCTAGGCATCACTCTGGTACCCTTGTGCACCCCATCACCCCACCTTGACTCACTTTACAGGTTGCTTTCTGGGGTGGAAAAGGAGCAGTCCAGCCTTCCTGGTGGAGAACTTATGCCACCCCCATTGGAACTGACCATGCCTGCCCCATGGCCACAGACCTATCTGCCGCCCCCCCATTGGCATCCATTCTACATGTCTCCTGTTTACCTTCAGCAATGGCCAGATCTTTACTCACAACAACCCCATTGGATCCTTCCATTCCAGGATACAGGCATTCATCTGGGGACTCCAGGCATCTAGATACCCATTCTCTATCTATGCCTTCAGTGCCTCCTGATACTGAACCTGAGAATGAAGGGACAGTGGCATTGCCTTACAGCTCCAAGGGCAACTCAGAATCTTCCCCAGACAACTGGATTGGGGACTACACCCCCATTTCCCAAATGAAGATCTCTGCTTACGGCAAACAGATGTTGAGGATGGCCAAAGCATTGGACATAGACATCACCACAACTAATAATAAGCCATTTGATCTTGTTATGAGGTTGCCAATAAATCCTGCTCCCTCGACATCAAAGCCTACTCCACCCCTTGAGTCATGGGAGTTTTCTTGTGGTGGTCTGGTATGAATGGAGGGGAAGGGGGGGACCCTCCTCTAGAGCACATGATGGTTTAGGCTGGGGGGAAAAATCACATTGGCTCCAGAGGGGAGGGATGCCCCTCTTCGGCCTCTAAAAACTAGGAAAATTCTATCTGTGGGTGGACTGCACCAGGCACAGTCCCAATGTGTGTCTGCACAGAAGACAATGATGAACAATAGTTACAGGTAAGTGTAACTCTGTTTTCTCAGCAAAAACTATAATCAATAACTGTTTGGAAATTCAACTGCCTTACTGGTCTAAAAACATCCCCTTCAACAAGCAAGGATTTTAGATCAAAGAATTGCTGTTAGTATGAAAGTTCCTTGGAATAGGAGATAGATAAAAATGCAATAGATGGCTAATATTCTTGGAAACACATTGCAAGAGTGAATTTGGAAGTGGTATTAAAGCTGGAAATACACAATAATGTGCTCTGCAAAAAGCTAAAACAATTAAGAGTCTTTACAACAACAGCCAGATGGTGGCATGCTTACTTTATAGAAGTAACCCAGATTCTTCACATTTGATATGGTACTTGAAATTAATTATTACTCAGTGGCACATGGAAGGCTATTCAATCAAGAGGAAAACAAATTGAGAGGGAGAGGAAGGAAAATGCTTCTCCTTTGCTTGCAAAAAGTTATCTGCTCTGGCGCCATTTTTTAATAGTGTTCCAATTTATGGCTGTGTATAGATTTAACTAAAGGAACGGAACTATTCAAGTGGCACCTCATTACTCTGTTTATAAATGGGGAAACATCTTGGGCAATAAATATCTAGTGTTCACAGGCCACTCAATAACTTGTTCTTTTACCTTGAAAAAATTAAATACCACAGTGACATGACATTTGACTCTTTGGACCTAACTGCATATTATTCGGTCCTTGCATCTGAGCCTGCCACAAAGACTTTTTTTATCAAATGTATGCTGCTAATTTTCCACTGGAAACTCAGTTCCTGGGTACCAGGGAGGCCAGTTTGGATTGGGACCACAACACACAAGGACGGGGAGCTTAAGCCTCCTCCAATGCCATTTCCCTGACCTGAAGTGAGAGACTATTAAGCAAAAGGCCCTGCTCCTGAGAAGACTGCCTTTCTAGGAGCTGTTAAAGATGGTAGTTCCTCCTTTGGTGTGGATGGAAAGTGTCAAACCCCTCCCCTCTTTGCTTCCCATTCCAAGTAGGCATTTAAGCAGGAGGCCTGCACCAGAGTCACAAGCCTCTTGGTGAGTGCATAGGGGCACAGATCTGGAGCCCAGGCACTGTATGCAACAAGTAGAAGAAGATCTCCCACCACTGGAGAGAGAGAGCTACACCTGTTACTTTCGTGGAAACCAAGAGTTGTACTGACATAGATTTGTCCAACAGGTATTGTTCTAACCGCAGTACATCATGACTGGGCCCTGGACTGTTGTATGGCCTCTTTGCAGACACTAGAATGTTGATTGTGAGGTCTGGGGGTAGTTTTATCAGTAGTAGCTGGCAGAAATCTTTACCTGGAATGGGATGTTTGATGAACACACTTTTTCGGTGTTGATGGAAGCTTGTAGGTATGGGGGTAGGATTTATCATAGATTGCTGATGTTTGGCAGGGACGCTTGCTGCTTATCTAACCTCTGTAGCATGACAGAAGGGCCCCTATTTTCAATATGGTCTGGCCTAAGAGGTTCATAGATCTGAGTGGATTCCGGAAGGCTTGGGGATGGGGGGTTAGGATCCCAGGCAAATGAAAATCAGGGGCATACATTCAGCATAAGCTGAACCAAATAAATACCCCCAAAATAACTTACCAGTATTTGGGGGCATATGATAAGTTGATCCCAAATAGAAGCCAATCATATTTGGCTTTTATTTGGGTGCATTCACTGGAGCTGCTGGCCATTTAAACCTAACAGCTGATAGGCTGTCCACCTGCTCTGAAGTGGGGAAGCAAAAGGGAATGCTGAAAGGCTTTCCAGCCATGCCTCCCTGACCCATCTCCCCTTTCCCAACCAACCTGCCATGGCAGGCTATCTGAGAAAGGGACAGGGAGGCATTTAAACACGCCTCCTTGACCTGTCTCTCCTTTCCCAACCAACCAACCAACCATGGCTGATTGTGCACTCCTCTCCCCTGCTGGGGTTTGCTGGGGTTTGGGTATTAGGTGGACTCAGGGATCTGAGTGACCCTGTCTTTCCACTCATGCAGAACAGTGGGGCTTAACTACTGGGTGCCTTGGCTGAGGATCTACATTTTATACCCTCCTGACTGTGAACTTTTCTCCCCTACTGGGGTTTGGGTGTGTTAGGTGTACTCAGGTATACTGCAACCTCTCTGACAAGCTCTGACCCATAGGAGAACAGTTGGCTCCAGTGCAAAGGCCAGCACCCAGCTGAGTCCTCAAATCAGGGGATGACTTTCCCCAGGCTGGCCATATGGGTGCACAGCACATTGGTGTTGTCCTAGGATGGCTTGAGGAAACAGCATTTGGGAGAGAGTCAGCCAGTTGTTGGAGCTGGTGCTGAGCTCTTCTTCTCCATGCAGAATGATCATGAAGATGACATACTGTGTCATGGTCTTTTGTTCCACCAAATGGACAATCATGGTGTAGGTTGAGTTCCTCATCCCTCTCCTCTTGCAGCAGATGAGAAGACTTGATGCTGCACAAGAAGTGGGCAGCCAAGCACTGGCAGGTCTTGAGCAAGGACCGCATCTCAATGGGGACAGCATCCCAGGTGGCCTTGACAGTGCTCCCCAGCCCTGAGCATCCTTCACCAGCAGCGGAAGCTTGTGTGCCAGGCAGACGATGCCATTGAGGCACACATGCTTCACCTCTGCCAGCATGTTGGTGCCACCGTCCGTGACCATGTAGCCATGGACGATTGTGCTGCTGCAGCCCACCCACTCCCTCAGGCTACTCTGTGTCACATAATGGTGATGTTTTGCACCATTTGGTCTACATCCATCCCCTGCACATGTAGCAGAACCACTTTGTAGCCTGGTGGCAGGGCTGTCCCCTTCTGGGGCCTGGGCCGTGGCCCAACAGTCCTACTGGCTACTCTAGATGTTTTCCATGAAGTGCACAGTTCTGCCTTGTAGTCCGAGGTCCTGAGCCTTGACCATTGCCACTACAGCTGACAAAAGGCTATGTCCTCCAGGAGGAAGAAGGATTGGCCATCCAGAGTAATAATCTTTTCAATGAGGTGAGTGACTGCTTCCTTGATCCTCTACATAGCCCTTTGACCTCTTGGAGGGTGGCCCAACTTGATGTCTCACCCATGGCACCCTGAGTGCAGGGAGCCTTTTTTGGAGGGGCCTTCTGCTCCCACTCCACTTCTCCCTGCTGAGAGGGAGTGGCCTCTTCTTCCTCCCATTGGCCACCACTCTTTCCTCCAGCAGCAATATAGTTGAGTGCAACCTTTGCAGGTGCCTGTGGAGGATGGAGGAGGACAAGTGTTGGAGGTTTGTGCCCCTCCGGACATGGGTGTGGCACACCTGGCACTCTGCTACACAGGGGTCATTGGGGATGGTATGGAAGTGTTTCCAAACTGTGGGCTTCCCCCCACCCTGTGAACCACTGCTGTCAGAGTCCTCCTTTCCAAAGAGTGCTAGCAACTACTAGTGTCTCTGTGCAGTGCTAACAACTCTTTTGCCTCTGTGGAGAGCCCCAGGAACAGATCAGGGGAAGGAGGCTCTGAGACCCCTGGTGATGACCTGCTAGGGCCAGGCTCCAGTGGGCTGGCAGGATGGGTTTGGTGCTCAGGGAGAGGGGCCAGTGATATGCAGATTGTGGAGAACTTCTTCCCCCCATGATGAGTACCCTTTGCACCCACTTTCACCCTCATGGCACACATAGATGTTCACACTCAGGAGGGTTTGGAGGGTATAAATATGGGAGACCTCTTACGGGGGTCAATGACTGGGGCCCCAGAAATGTAATCTGCCCCCAACTTGGAGAGATTGTAGAGTGGGCGGCAGGGTGAGGTTCCCTGTGTGTTTCATTTGTGTAGCTTGCAGGGGATCCATTCTATGCATTTTTGAACCTGTGCCTGACATTTTCCCCAAAAGCACTTTATTGGCTTAACCTCAGTTCTTTTGGATTTGCAGTGCCACAGTGGCCCTGCTGGGCACATTGCACTGTTTCTGCTGGGTTTGCAAAAATGCCCCCCACCTTCAATTTCTACTGCAGAGATTCTCGGGGACTTTGATTTTGTTCTGGAGAGCAGACTCTATGGCATTGTACCCTACTAGGGTCTTTCCCCACCCAACCACTCCCTCCCCAGCCCCAGGCTCCATCCCCAGATCTCCAGGAATTTCCCAACCTAGAGTTGGTAACCCTACGGGAGTTAGGAGCTTAGTTTGTTTGAAAGAGAGAAAAAGCAAGGGTGCTCTTTTATTTTCTGTTACAAGCATGGCCTGAATCTGGAGTCTACAGTATCTGCCAAGTGAAAGGATAAAGAAGAGTCCCTGCATCTCCAAGCTTCAGTTGTGTCTAGTTATGGATTGGGGCTTTATTTTTCTGTTCAGCCTTTTGGGATTTGATTTGGGGGTGGGGTGTTATATACATATTTTCCTTCTTCTGCCCCCTAAGTTGCCGTATACTGTCCCAAAGGTAACTATGTTCGATGACAGAACACAGTGGATCATTGCCACCACAGCTAGCCACGTCCCAAGAATTTCTCCAAGAGGTGTTCAGGTTGGCCACCATGTTCTCTAGCTCTTAATATTTATTTATTTTTATTAAAAGCATTTTTATGACACCTTTCCCCCTGATCAGGGATCTACAAGGTGGCAAACATAAAAACATTACAATATTAAACAATTAAAATACAGTTAAAATTATACAATAATTTAATTAAAAACATGCAAGCAAGTAATACTAGAAGAAGGGCCAATAACTGTTATTGGAAGTATGCCAGATGAAACAAATAAGTCATCACCTGCTGGCAAAAGAAACCATAAGAGGGCGACAGATTAACCTCCATGGGGAGGGAGTTCCAAAATTTTGGTGCTATGATGAACCCTTTCTTAGGTTGCCACCTATCTAGCTTCAGATGGCGGGGACAACTGAAGCAAGGAGTGTACAAATAGGTTCATATGAGAGGAGGCATTCCTTAATTTATGTTGGTTCCAGACTGTAGAGAGCTTTAAAGCTCAATACCAGCACCTTGAATTGAACCCAGAAGCAAATTGGGAACCAGTGTAGATAGAGCAAGACTTGAGTGATGTGGTCATTATGACTCATGCTGTACCAACTGTGGCTTCTGGACAGTCTTAAAGGGCAGCCCCATAGAAAGCATATTGCCATAATCCAATCTAGACATTACCAGGGTGTGCACCACAGTGGCAAGATCTTTTCTTCCCGGGAAAGGCCTCAACTGGCTTACCAGCCGAAGCTGGTGAAAAGCCTCTCTGGACCATAGCTGCCACTTTTTTATCCAACAGGAAGCCAAGGTCCAGGAGCACTCTCAAGCTATGAACCTGCTCCTTTAGGGGGAATGAAACCCCCATCCAGAACAAGGGATAACCCATTTCCTGGGTCAGACCCTCCCCCCATCAATAGCAACATTTCATGAGTTACATCATCCCTGATCTATTTACCTTCAGATCAGATATTTGCCAACCCACTGCTTTTCTTTCAGAGGCCAAATTCTACACATGGCTACCCCCGTTTCTATTTCTATACTGTGCTATAGATACCTTCAAATACTGGCACCGGTTTACAAAGGGAGCTCTGACTGACTGATGAAAGGCATTTTTAGGCCTCCCTACACAACACAGATTAACTGCTTAATTACATAATAATGCCAGAATAGGCTTTCTCAATCAAATTCTACTTTTAAAAAATCAACACTAGGGTGTGCACTGTTCCCAGTTTGTGTCCAGGTCTTGTGACAATCATATCCTTCAATTAATTCACCCGGAATACTTCCTACAGATTGGAATCCACATTCAGCAATTAAACAGGCCATCCTGATTGTGTGGTGAGGGTAAATGAGCTTAATAATTATTAGCTAGCATTTATTTGTTTTGAATAGTATGCTGAGAATGAAGAATAGGCAAGACATCCTCTTTGACTGCATCCTGGAACACTGAGAGCCAAATGGCAATGATCTGATGCAGAGAAAAAGCAGAGTGGTGGAGCTTTTCTTCTAAGGTTTTACCCCAAATCCATATCATAGTTGTGCATGTGTTGGTTCCTGTCCATGCCCTCCTTTCTTTTGGCTGCACGATGCTGCCCCCATGACCTAAGAAGGAGGTGTATGACGATCCCTCCCCGCAGGATCCCTTTATGTCTTCTTGGCTGGGCAGCCCCTTTTCTTTCTTGTTTGATTTTCTGTCTGTCTCACCCAGTTGTTCAAATGTATATAGAATTATGCTGACCCAGTCTAGGGATCTGAGGGACCAACTAAGATCCTTCTTTTGTCTTTATTTGATAATGGCACACTAGACGCTGATGGTAAATCAAAAGGAAGAGTTTTATTGTACTGATGAGGGGAAATGGTCAGGTAGGTATCAGGTTTAGGGCTTAGAAGGTGAGCAGGCAACAGAAATGAGGTAACTTTGTATAAATATAAACAAAATATAGTTTATCACAAACAAGTAGCTGTTTAGTCATACAGACAGGTCTTTAAACACTGAGGAGAAATATTTATTGGCAGACTCTGCTTAAATAACTAAGCATAAGCTTCTTTGTCTCAAGGACACTTTAACTGGTGAAGGCAGGAACATTCATACCAGTTCCTATATCCCATCTTAACCACTTGACAGGGATCACCCCCTCCCCTTTCTAGGAGCTATTTCCCTCAGACTGGATAGGTATCACCCTGCTTTTCTAGGAGTTATTTTCATCAGGCTTAAATGGGGATCCTTCTTGATCCCCTCGCTCTTTTCATCTTCCTTCCCAGTCAACTGTCAGTTCTTAACTGCCACTCTTAATTGCTAGTTCAATCTGACACTCTCAACTGTAGAATTCTGTTTGAATCCCCTGTCACACAAGCTTCTCAGATAGGGTTAAAGCATTAACTATTTACTGTCTATCACAAGAGAAGAACTCCTTATCTGTCTCCTCCCAAGCCCTGTTAAAGTTGTTCACTGCTTATTATGAGGAAGGTAACACCCCCCTTTTGTGTGAACAGGGCTTGCTTGCCAGCACTTTTTGGATCTGCCTTTCTAAGAACCCCTCCAAGCCACCAATCAGGCTGTCAGAAGCTCTTTAAAAGGCAGACTTCCATGATGACCTTTCATTTACCCTGTTGCCACTCCCAGTTGCTGCTGAGGAGACCCCTGCCTCCTGACAACAGTGAGCAAATGGACAATCTAAGCAGGGCTAAATGTATTTGTTATGCAGAATACTTTTGATTACTTTTTGTTTTCCCAGTGGTGGAGAGATAGGCATAAACTACCTGCTTGTGTGCATTCATGTTGACTTTGATGCAGGGTGCATTCAGGACTAGGTAAAGTTGCCTATTTACTTTGTCCCATACTGGGGCCAGAACAGGTGTTGAAGTTAATTCTCATTCTCAGTCCTAGACTTTTATGGAACTGCATGAAAAGGCAAAAAGAGCTCCCTACCTGCAGCCATATTATTTTGCCCCCACAGCTTCTTCTCTAGAATTTATTGTTCCCACTACCAGACACATTCCTTATAAATGTAAAAATATAATACAAGTACTCTGATTAAAAACCTTAAAATAAAAATTGCAAAAGGATTATGCAAAATACTATCTTTAATATATCCTTTCATTACATTGTTAAGATCCAAAGTATAAAACATAAAACTTTACATTTGAACAGAAATATATACAGAGAACCAGAGAACTTGGACAATGCAAATTAATTAAAAGCCAAGCAAATTATTGCTTTCTGTATATCAGGACTCTCATACCTGCCAGATATCCCCATCAGATGAAAGAAAAAATCCATCATCACTAATAAAGATGGGCACAATACAATGGGGATAGTAGGCAGGGATAGAGAGGGATTACTAGACAACATTTCCGAGTTCCAGCAACATGCCACAGCCACATATATCACTGAGCTCCGAACTTCAATCAAATATGTCATCCACTTTCATCAGTGGAGCAGACAGACACTGTTACATTTATAAAACATGATTTTTAATGTATTAATGTGTCTTCATGTGAAGAGCTATATGTTGCATTTTTTGGTCCAGAGTTCTATCACTGAGTTGTAATGACCTTTAAAACATTTGTCCGCATTGGTTATGTAAAGATGTAGCAAAATTTTAGAAGCTAAACTTGTAGCTTTTGTAAAAGATGTTCTTTTTCAACCAAAGGAAAGCTGCTCTCCTAATTTTGCTGACATTTCATTAATATGATAACAGAACAGTTATCAATTTTTTTAAATCCATTGTCTCCAAATGAATCATGTGTCAGAGAAGAATGTAGGAAGTATGGATAGCTAATTCATTTGTGACTGTTATGCCTATCCAAATCATAAAGCACTTGAGACAAAATTTCTCTGTTATTCTAGTACTGTGATTCTTAATGGGGCCAACAGCCCCCCCCCCCCCAAGGATGATCTATAAATCTTTGAGGGGCATTCAAAACTGTTTTGGGGGAATGGGGGTGTACTCAGTTTTAAGCATCCTCTCCTCCCTATTGCATTGGCTTCTGAATCCAAAAGAGACTTGTTTTACACTGCTTTAGAGTTGTTTTACACCACCACCACTACCCCAATAAAATCCCAACTCCTAGATTTCTAATCTAGGCTCTTTAAAAAGTGGCACACAGCAAACAGGAATCCAACTTAATATTAAGGAGTTGTCCGCTCGCCATCAGGCACAAGGGTTTCATTGAATGTACACCTGAGATCTGTGTATCATATGCATACATCATAACAATATGAGTAGTGTTGTCTGAAGTGCTGTTTTTATGTTGTAATTTGTACTTTTGGTTTAGGGAGCACTTGATTACAGTGTTGCATACTTTGTGGGGCAGCTGTAGATTAAAGGTTAAAAACCATTGTTTTAATACATCTCCAAAGTATAAATATATTGCAGAAGAGTTACTCTGGATTTAGGATAGTGAGAATCTGCAACCAGCATCTAGATAATCAGAAAGAAATCTCAGAAGACAAGCAAAAATTGCTCACATGACTCAATGCAACATCTTCAGGCTCATGCAGACACTGCTTCGAATAGTCCAGTACACATTTAAAGGCACATATTGAACAATTAAAAGGAAAGAAAGAAAAACCTAACTATAACCGATGTTGTTTTCTGTTTTTCTAATTCTGGCTTTTGGATCCTTTTAAAAAAATTACATTATCTATGGACAAGTGTACATAATCATTACTATGACTCTCATGATCAATTTATGCAGATAAGCATTATTTTTTTCTAAAAGAGCCACTGTTTGAAAAGACTGAGGACACTATGACTTTTCATACCTTGTTGCATCATTTATGGCTGTCTCTGCTGTCTTTAGAATCACATATTTATTTCAACAAATAACAGTTTTAGTCCTTAATTTTTTTTCAGGAAGTGTTGCGATTCAGGGCTTATTGCCATGATCATTTTGTTTCCTAATTCAGAGATGCACATTTGAAAATGTTATGTTATGCAGAACAAGAGGAGGAATCATTGTGTGAAGTGTTTAATGCACCTGTGTAAGTGGTTGCACATTATGTTTCTGTGTCAAAAAATCTCCTTTACTAAATCCCATCCTTAAAGAGCTTCATATTATATGCAGTTTGAAGACAAACTTGAATTGTGCTCCTAAAGATACTAAGGCCATCAAAAGAACATATGGGAAAACAAATTCTTGGTGAACACGGCTTAACCTTTTGTACACAAAAATTAGGATTTTCTCTGTGTACTTGAATTCCACCCTTACTGCCAGTTTGCTTCAAATAAGTCTGAAAACTCTCAGTTTCAAAAATACCTAGATATTGATTGTATCTTATATTTTCCAAATAAAGAAACAGGCAGAGGAAGTTTTTTAAAGGGACTAAACTTTTTCTTTTTTTTTGCTATGAAAAAATGCACATTCTTGAATTATGCAACAATCTGCATTAGGCAAAGCAGTCGGAAATTCTGTAACCCTACATTATTAGAAGCTGGTTCAGTAAAATATATCATATTAATGATTTTGTGTTTCTTAATCTTTGAGGCCAAATAGTATGTGTTGTTTCTGCAGTTGCCAATGAATAGAGGTGCAAATCTGTTCTCCATAAAGTCCAACAGGCAGAAAGTCTCTTCACAATGTCTTATGCCACAGGCCTGAGTTCAGTTTTTCTGTCTGAACTAAGATTAGACATCCAACCAGTGGAAGCAAATCTTTTGATGTTTTTAGGCTCTACTGTAGCTAAGAGGAATTGATGGCCATTTTTGCAACATTTTAATTACTTTTCAGCTTCCCATGGTACCACTCTCTTCCAGGTGGGGTTGCAAGGTCTGATTAATCTGCCGGCGGGGGGTGGGAGGGAGCCGTCTGGGAGCGGGGAGCAAGGCAACGTTGCCAGCACGATGATATCATGAAGAGGTGATGTCATCAGGCTGGGGACATTGCATGGTGCCACTGGTATTTGGGGCAAAACTCTGTGGTTACCATGGTTTTGCCCAAAATACCAGACCATCATCATGTGGCACCCCCAGTGTGATGATGTCACTTCCACGTGACATCATCATGACAGTGACATTGATGCACAATGTTGCTGTTCAAGGGTGGGGCTTCATCTGCCAGCCAGCTGGCTGGCAGGGGCTGGAACTCTGGAAATCAGGGGAGTCCCCACCCAGACTGGGGTCTGACAACCCTACTTCCAGATCATTTATATTCATCACCACAAGAGCATTAGCTTTCAGAGGCAGTCACATGGCACAGGGATTCTTGTGGCACCATTCAGAAAGTTATCTCTGTGTGGTGGGCCTCCCTACCAAAATTTATTGTGGGTAGGGTTGCCAACCTCCAGGTGGGGTCTGGAGATCTCTTAAAATTACAAGTGATCTCTAGATGACAGAGATCGGTTTCCCTGGAGAAAATGGTTGCTTTGAGAGTGGACTCTATGGCATTATACACTGCTGAAGTCCTGTCTCTCACTAACCCCACTCTCCCCAGCCTCCACCCTAAAATCACCAGGATTTTTCCAACCTGGAGTTGGCAACCCTAAGAGTTTGATCCACCAGCTAAGTATCTGCTTCCCTTTACACATTAACACTTCACTCCAGCAAAAGCACCAACAGTTGCCTCTATATCTTAGGCAACTGTGAAGATTTTTGATTGTTAGTAATTATGTTGACAACAGACTTTGATGTCTCTGATTACACAGAAACACTTAAAGCCTGTACTCTTTAAGGTGATATTATAAAACAGAGTCCCCTGGACTACTGTCCTGTTTGCATCCCTTAATATTTCTTTATATAACATTACATTTATTTAATTTTTTTATTTTAATTTTTTTTAAAAAAATTATATTTAAAAAACAAACTCTCCCCTAGTCTATTCCCATCTATTCTGCAGCTTCTGCTGACGCCCCTTCATCAGGGTTTTTCCCATCATTCTTGATCATTCGCACAATGCGTGTCAGGTCCAGACTACGGGTGAGGATATCAAGTAGAAGCTCATCTTTCTGGACACCCTCCATGAACTCCTCCAGAGACAGCTCACCTACAGAAACACAAACGAAAGGGTCCATTTCATGTATAGCCTGAAGTAATGAATGGGATTTGATCTGCTGAGTAACGCAGGCATATAAATCCATCCAACTATTTCTGCATTGCTACCATTTCTGCCTTCAGCCTTTTTTTTTTTTTAAATGTACACACTTTGGTTTTACTTGCAAAGAAAAGAGAATCTACCAGTTCCTTAAACTGGCTATTACAATAGTTAATCAGCTTAACATTTAGGGATCCTTACCATTTCTAACTTGAATCAATTTTCTACCTTCCTTTGAAGTGTACTCTACATTTCTTTACATTCACTGAGATCCAGCACAGTTTAGTAAACAGCTTCAGCTCCATTGGAGACATTAGCCCAATTACATCCCCCCCCACCCTCCGCCACCTATCCTATCTCATTGGATTGTTGTGCAGATAAACTAGAAGATGGGAGAACATAATACACTGACCCTTTTGGGGGCAGGAGGGGATAAAAATCAATAGATTCATAAATATTAAATTACAACGCTGTGTGCCATCTGAAATCTTTTTAATACATAAATCCTGATCAATTTCCTTTCCTGGACAAGCAAAATAAAGGTTTAAACTGCTCAATGTGATTTCCAGACCTCAAGCCCTTGCAACTGCCTTTAAATCCACCAGTCTTTTCACTGACCTGCTTTATATGCTAATTATCTTAGCATCTGGTACCCTTCTTGTGCGGTATTTCCCTCAAACACGCTCATATCAATTTTCAACCTTCACATAGGTCTCCTGTAATGACCCACTGGTAGGTTCTATCCAATATATTCGGGTTCGCTAATTTAATAAAGCACCTCAGAATGCACAGAGGGATTCTTACCATCTCCATTGATATCAATTTTATCAAACACCATGTTTGTGAAATCTTCAGCTGACATTATTTCTTGACATGGATTAATGGTGCGAATTGCCTGTAGAAAATGTGAGATAGAAAACATCTAATGAGCACCAGATTCAGATTTATGTATTTGACAACCAATAGCCAAGTAACTTTTTTTCAACCTTAAATAAGCACATTTTGATGGGGAGGCCTACATTTCCCAATGGAAAGTATAAACTCATTTCTGCCTTTGAGATTTACAAGTTGTGTCAGAATACATTATGTGGAGTACATAAGGTGCCAAATTCTTTTTCTAGAACTTTTTCATCATGGATTCAACTGACTTAAATGTTATAAATTCCATTCAGTGTTAGTGACCATTATTTTTGGTGGAGTTGGAAATGGCAGAAGAGAGCAGTACAAACTTGCAGGGCGCTCCTACAGACCTCTTTCCACTAAAGTTCTGCACAGTGTCTTTCTTGCTGCAGCAGATATCAGATAGCAGTGGAGAAGATCTCTATGTGTTTTGAATAGGACTGACATTATGAACTCTTGTTTGATTATGGTTATACCCATTCATATGCTACCAAATGTCAATGTATAACAGTGTGCTATAATAATATACTGTGCAAAATGTTGTTAAGTGAAGAATCTCCCATTCAAGGAAGAAGAAGAAAAGTTGGAGCAGCTTATAGGGTTGCCAAGTCCCCCCAGGGGAGGGGAAACCCCTGCTTGATTGGCCCGCTCCCCACCAGTCTGGATCAGGCTGCCGAGGGGAACCCCACCCCCAAATTGCTGGGTTGCAGAGATGTGCCTGGTGTGATGATGTCACCCCGAGGTGACATCACATCAGACATGTTTTTTGGGGGACACTCTATCATATGAGGGAAAACTCGCCAGAAGACTCCCAAGGAGGATCAGGACTCCCCCAGCTAAAACAAAAGTATTACTTGGCAACCCTAGCAGCTTACAACCACTTTCCCTTCCTCTCCCCACAACAGACACCCTGTGAGGTAGGTGGGGCTGAGAGAGCTCTGAGAGAAGCTGTGAGTGGCCCAGGGTCACCCAGCAGGCTTCATGTGAAGGAGTGGGGAATCAAACCTGGTTCTCCAGATTAGAATCCTGCCACTCTTAACCACTACACCAAACTGGTTCTCAGTAGAACGTCTTTGTCCAATGGAAGGATTCCTTACTTAGCAAAGGAGAATCTCTAAATTCAACCCACTGTAGATATACAATTGTATAACAGCACTAGGTGTGTTTCATCACAATGTTACTACCTGCTCATGTACAATAGGTACATATAACCAGTCAATCTTATATTTTGCCCAATGCATGACCATAGTGTGCTGGTACACAGAAATGACCAGCTGAGTCAAGAAAGTCATTGCATTAATATACTGAAAGGATTTGTTCAGTGTTTCCAGTTTCAGTGGTTTTCACACAAGTTTAACATATGTTTTTGTAGATCTCATTATAATTTAGGTGTAAAAGCATAGTATTCACTGTACAGTCAATATTTCTTCTACATTTGATCCCAAATTGGCCATATGTGGCACATACAGCATGAAAGACTCATATGTACTTATATATCATGTACAAAAACTATCAAGGCAGCTGTATATCTACTGAATGTTATCAGTAATCATAATTTATTGAGGAAAAGATAATAACTTACTTTGATTATGTTTAGTAACTCATCCCTGTCAATACAGCCATTTCCATCCACATCATAGAGTTTGAAATACCACTTTAGCTTCTGTTCCACTTTCCCCTTCAAGACTAGGCTTAGAGCTGCTACATACTCCATGAAATCAATATAACCATCCTATTGAAATATAAGAAGTAGAAGATTAAATATATGACAGTATTGATGTCTTTGATACCATATATCTTGGAATTACTGCAAGGATGTCTTCAGTATATGGAGCAGACAATATATATTCTTGTAAAATATTAAATGGGATTTAAAAATGCCACTTACACTTGCCAAAATGCATTCACCTGCAATAATCTGTTTCTATAAAAAGTAATAGGTCCTGTTCTCCACACATCCAGGGGTATTTTTGGGCAGGAACGCACAGGAACGGAATTCTGGCTGGCTCCTGAGTTGGCCACACCTACAACCAAAACCTCTGGCATGCATGGCTACAGAGCATGCTGTCCTTTCCATGTTACACACAAGAGGGAAAGGCGCCTTTCCCTCTGGGGAGCCCCTTCTGATTTCCTTGTCAATTTCACTTCCTGCCAGTTAGCTCAGAGTGGAATTGACAAGGAAAAGCCTCTCTCTGCCTTCCCTTCTCTAGTTGACATGGTAAGCAGGCTGGGGAAAGAGAGCAGGCATGCAGGCATGCCTGGGTTCCCCTCCTGATCTTCTCCATGGGCGAGAAGATCAAGAGGGGAACCCAGGCAAATTGAAAATGCCTTTCTATAACCTCCCTCATCTGTGGGAGGGAGAGAAAAGCATTTACCCATGCCCCTTCCGCACTTTCCCGAGTCTCTCCACAAAAGCAGAGAGGCTCAGAGAAGGAACGGGACATGTTTGCCTGGCTGCCATCAGTCTCCCCAGCCTGCGCAACTTGGACTGGCTGGGGAGACTGAGGACAGCCAGGCAAACATGCCTGCTTCTCTTCCTGATCTTTCAGAGGAGGGTGGGTGGGTAGGAGACTAGAAAGGTGCTGCTGAAGTGCCTGGGATCTGAAAGTCTTCTTAGGTTTCATTCCAGGTTGTTAATTAAGCTCTTTTTACAGGAGCTGCAGGCCGAGAGATGAGACGAAGGGTCATAGTCTGCAGCCACAGCATGGTCTTTTGGGCAGCTCATCGGGCGCGGAGAACGTCTGTCGGCTCCCAGCTCAGCCTCAGCGAAGTGGCGACGGTCGAGTGGTGGGGGAGGAGGGGCATGAGATGGCCGGCACTCCTCCCATTATTGTTCGAAGAGAGGCAGGGCCCCCCCTCATGTTTTAGTCATACACCTGGGGGTCAACTATCTGGGGTTGGTCAAAGGTGTGGCCCTTGTGCTGCAGGCCAGGGCCGATCTTGCGCTGATAAGAGCAAGGTGGCCAGGGGTCCGGATAGTGTGGTCAGCCGTCAGGTTGGGGAGGGGTGTAGACTAGAAAGGTGATGCTGAAGTGGGGCAGAGAAGTTCGGGTGGGAGAGGCAAGCTTTCATGCCTGCCCTTTGCTTTCCCAGCCCCCCCTAATATGCTAATGAGCTGCATTGTTAGGGGTGTGGCCTAATATGCTAATGAATTTCTGCTGTTGGGTGTGGCCTATTATGCTAATGAGTTCCTGCTGGGCTTTTTCTATAAAAAAAAGCCCTGCAACACATCTATAACTTTTGTTTAATGATTGGACTGATACAGATTCCTTCTGGTTAGTGAAGAGTCTTGTTCTAGAGGAAGAAGATTGTCTCCATAGGAAGCTTTCTCTGTTGATGCAAGACTCACTGAAGCAAGTCTCCTCACTTAGCAGAAGAAAGTAATTGGATCCAATGTGATTTGCACAGTTCCCATTTATAATGGAATATCTCAATATTTCCAGGTCAAGAATAGTATCAAGCCCTGCTGTAAGGCTGGACAAGTGTATTAACCTGTCCACTGTTACACAAGAGATTAGGAAAAATTAACTGAAGGCCGGTCTTTCAAATCATATGTGCAATCTTTCTGCAGTAGATTCATGAAAAGGGCTAAGGTGGTGAAGTCACTGTGGCAGAACTGTTTTGGCAAGGTGATCATTCATATTCTGACTGATGTACCAGAAATGAGAGAAAGAATCTCAGTGTACTCCATGTCAGAGTTCCTTTGCAATGTACAGAAGAAGACGGCAAGATGGAATATCACATTTGCCAATAATATTTCAGAATATTTTCCCTTCTCATTACCATAATTAGAGAAAATATATACCCTACAGTAATTCCACTGTCTCAGGTGTTCATATTAATACTGCCACTTTCCAGGAGCATTTCTTCCTTACTACCTCTTAATCTGGGAACCTGAGGTTTCCAGATAAATGCCTTTCATCCCTTGAACAAGCAAAATAGTTTTTCTTTGGTTCTGATCCTCAGGAACGAATCAACATATTGGAAATCAAGGCTGGTAATGAGGTTCAACTTCGTTGAAACCTAATCTGGTTTTTGAACAGAAGTAGTTTTTTCAATGATAATGAATTAAAAAATAACAGAGGCCTTTAGGATTTCTTGTGCTCCAATCTGGGGATTTGGATATCTATAACCATTAGAAATTATATAAAATAAATTTGCATGTATGATGCTGGGAGTTCCTAACTCCACATCATCAGTTATAGTGAGATCAGAACTGGCTTTGCCATTAATATTGATAATAGTTCATAAACTTATTATATATTTCTGCCTGAAGATTTTCCTTCTTTTTGTGTTTTTCTTCCAAGCATCGCTTTTCATAATAATGGCATATGAAGAGATTTAAGATATATCACGGAGATCACATGCACTGTCTTTACTGGCTAAACTAGGATTATCCAAAGAATATTTAAGGGGTTTTGATCATGTAGTTGCTAGACGTTTAATTAAACATAGATTATTGGACATAAGTTCACAAATAGATCATGGGTTACTTAGTACCATGAGTTCAGCCACTTTATATAAACATCTTATAACTTCTCCTATAGCATGCCTGATTTACCTTGATGACCTAATGGTGACAGAATATAGAAACACATTTACTAGGGCTCGGATGGCTATTTTACAATTGGCAGTAGTGAAGGGCCAGTACAATAAGATCCCATTTGATGATTGAGTGTGCTCCCGTGACCATGTATCCATTGAAGATCTGGCTCATGCTACATTTTGATATCCAAGATTTGTAACTGTTCAGGAGAAGTACCTTAGAAATATTTTACAACATTTGCCAGGGAGGTCAGAGCAAAATAGATTAGTTGTGTTACTGACAGATTAAGGACAGATGGATCAAAATACAAATGGCAAATTCTGTAGCATCAGTTACCAAGATAAAGTTAAAATTACTGAAGTAAATTATATTTATAAATAAATTTATTTAATAAGACCCTTTTGGTAGGATTTATTGTATCATATATGATTGTATGGATCCTATGAAAGTATACTTATTGACAGGGTTATGTTAATTTGTATTATTGTTTCACTGATCAGTTCACTGAAGGTTGGTAGTTCAGCAGTTCGAGACCTGAATGCTGCATGACGGAATGAGCTCTCGTCTCTGGCCTCAGCTCCAGCCAACCTAGCAGTTCGAAAGCAAGAAATTGCAAGTAGATAAATAGGTACCACTTCGGTGGGAAGGCAACAGCATTCCATGCGCCTCGGCATTTAGTCATGCTGGCCACATGACCACAGCAATGTCTTTGGACAGCGCTGGCTCTCCGGCTTGGAAACAGAGATGGAGCACTGCATCCCTAGAATGAATGAACCGTATGTCCCTGTACTCCAACCTTACCCATACTCACAGGCTACTTTAGCATGGAAGCTTGCTAGATAATATTAATTCACAACAAATCTGGGCTTCCATCTTAAACACTGGAGGCCATTCCCAATCTGGTAAAACTCAGTTACTGCTCTTTTCTCAAGTCCCACACAACTGCAAGCCTAAGTAGCTCTATCAGAGCTCAGGTAACTCGGTAGCCAGGTATTTGTCAGTCACGCTCCCTTTGCCACAAAAAAGAACTTGCAACTCTTTATGCTTCAGGAACTTGGCAATTTGGAAGCTTAAGATAATAATTCACACCTGAAAACATTCTTATTGACCCTTGGAAATGTCCTCTGCACACTAGAGCATATTACATTCTTCTCTTTTCTATGCTCTTCACTGTTATTCTGTTGGTATCAGGTATTTATTTTGTAGACCTGATCTCCCTCTCATCATTCCTAATCAGAAAACATGTATCCTAAATACTCTGCTATGTTAATCTAGTTATTTAGGCTTTTAATAAAGTCATTTAAGATCTGCTACAGGAAAGATAACATTCTATGCCTGCTTCAGAAAGTAGCCATGTTGGTCTGCAGTCCTGTAGCGCTTTAGAGACCAGTGAAGGGAGCTTCAACTTTTAAAAGCTCATACCACAAAAATCTTGTTGGTGTATATGCCTGCTGGGATTCATTAGTGCTCCTCTCTGTCTGCCAATTGGGAGGAAAGGAGTACATAATTAAAGGTTTGCATACATCTCCCCTACCCAAAACCCTAGCAAGCAGCTCTAGTTACCATCATGTAATAGAATAGCCTTAGGTTTGCCAGGTCCCCCCTGACCAGTGGCAGGTGGTGGTGGGAAAGGTTGCCAGCTCCAGGTTGGGAAATTCCTGGAGACTTGGGGGTGGAGCCTCTGGAGGACCGGGACCTCAGTAGGTTACAATGCCACAGAGTCCACCCTCCAAAGCATCCATTTTCTCCAGGGGAACTGACCTCTGTAGTCTGGAGATGTAATTCCAGGAGATCCCCCGGTCCCACCTGGAGGCTGGCATCCCTAGCTAAGTATCAGACCAGTGACTACCTCCTTAAAATTATTCCTCAGAAATGAACTTACTTGGAAGCCTTAGGCAACTCAAACTTTCAGGTTCAGCTCCCTTCTATGTAGGTTTTTATATATATTTAATGGTGTCACTGATGTTAAAGCTGTCAAAACAAATAAAAAAGCTGTTCAATATTTGCTTTCCCATTAGCTTCTCATCATTTCTCCCATTTGTGTATGTTGGGTGGGTGTTTCTCAAGTGGGCTTCCTGTCAAATTTCTAATTTTTAAAAAAAGACAGATGTTGTACTTCTATCACAGATGTTGTAGTTCTATCAACACAACTTCAAGCAGTCTTCAGCAGGAAGAATGATGTTTGGATCAAAGTTATTATGTTATTTCTGCCCTGGAAATCCATGCTTTCTTCCCTGAAGAAGAAGAAGAAGAGATTGGATTTATACCCCGCCCTTCACTACCCAAGGGAGTCTCAGAGCGGCTTACAAACTTCTTTCCCTTCTTTCCCTTCCCCTCCCCACAACAGACAGTGGTAGGTGGGGCTGAGAGAGCTCTGAGACAACTGTCCTTGAGAGAACAGATGGTACAGAGCTATGGCTTGCCCAAGGTCATCCAGCAGTTGCAAATGGAGGAGTGAGAAATCAAACCCGGTTCTCCCAGATTAGAGTCCACGCACTTAACCACTACACCAAACAGCCATTTCCCCCCCGCTTCCTGAAGCGGGGGGAGAGACTCCAAACCAGGGGATCCCCTGCCCCCACCTGGGGACTGCCAACCCTACCCACAAATCAGCCTATTCAGCTCACATTGCATTGTGGTCCAAGCTGTAGGTGCCTGCATATAACAGTAGCCCAATGGACCATTTAAATTAGAACAGTAAATTTGGGAGGCGTGAGTCAGACAGAACAAGTAGCAAGGGGAGGATGCTTAGCTTCCCACTACACCCCACCCCACATTAGTAGCTTCCATTACTACAGTGTTCCAAATATGTGTGTGCATGTACCACAAACAAAAAGTCACCATGCATTTCTGTCCGGTTTTCTTTTTTGTTCTGCATTTATTTACCTTCCTACAGCATGCAGTTCACTTTTCGGTCGCTCTTTCTGCAGGGTTTCTGAGAGTGCCAGTTTTTTCCTTGCTTTGCTTCTAAGCCAAAGGTAATTCAAAAGCATACAGATTCCCTCAGAATCCCCCCACCCCTTTCCTGCCCCTCGAAAGCCACTCCACTGCCCACATTGAGGCCATTCCTCCCACTCTGCATCTTCTGCCATCCTCCCCCCTTCATCAGTGTACAAGCTCCATTTTCCCCTCATTTTAATTTTTTTTTTGACAAGCAGCATGAAACTATTGCTAGTCTCAGATAGCTGAATTTAAAAAAATTAAAGCAATTAGTTCCCTGCTGGTATTGACTTGAAAGGGGGATTGGAGAGGAGGCAAATGGCAGCATCCCCCGTGCAAAAAAAAAAAAAAAAAGGATTTCAGTACTGCTTGCAAACAAAATAAAGGGGGGGGGGGTTATCAGCATGGAATGAAATTGACATGAGATGTAAAGAGAGATATACACTGGGATGAGAAGCCTACGGCTTTGAAAACATTTTTCCCTTTAATGCTTTAGTGAACAACATGGGGGGGGGCATTTTGAAAGTCTCTGATAGCCTAACAGTAAAATGGTGGCTGAGCCACATGGACCTTCTGCAAACCACCAAACTTAATAATTGCTTGGGATCGATCAATTTGCAAGGAAGGGCAGAAAATTAGTGTTACTGTGCAGCTGCACTATGCAAAAATACACCCCCCCTTTTCTATTTAGTGGCACAAAACTAAAAAAGCTCTCTAGGCAGTAGCGGCAGGTATTGAAGGGAGGATGAAGGCCAGCCAGGTCAGTCCCCCACCCAGCTCGATAGGTGGCATGACTCCTCAGAAGGGAATCCTGCTCCTGGAGCTTGATCCAGGACCCCACAGGAAGGGGCCAGGGGCTCAGCTTGATCGCGCAGAGTGGTATACCCGGCAGAGGTGCAGAGCCGGCTTCTGCTGCAGGTCCTTGCTGGGTACAGTTGAAGCACAAGCCTTCCAAGTGAGGCCCCAAAGGCGGATGGAACCTCAGGAGGCAGAGTAAGTTGAGTGGCCTCTTTCTCCCACGCACCTAGGAGAGGAGAGCTCATCTTAAGGAGAATAGTCCTGTCTGGCATAGGGACAAGCAGCTTTTCAATAAAGGACTGTATGTTCAGTTTGTCAAAGTCTTGGTAAGGATTCCTTTTAGTGAGAGCTGGTGGGGAGGTGAGATGTTGGCATAGCTGATGAACTAAGAACCTGCAATACCAACATATTGTCCTCTTTCCAGTCTGTTTCCTGCAAACATGCTGGCATGTTGGGATACTCCTCAAACAAGCTTTCCTCTTATTAACATTTGTCTTAATATAGCATGGCACTCTGAAACCATACAAGCATATCTTGGAGAAATGTGGATTGTTGACATGATTTGAGTACAAGAGTATTTGTTAATGGGGTTTTAATTGTGTTGGAAACTGCATCAGACTCTTGAAGAGGAGGGATGAAATGGTTTTAAATAAATGCAGCAACATAAATTAAAAAATAAAAAAGCTCTCCAGAGCTTCTGACAGAGGACTCCTCCTCCATATAAACTGCAGCCCTATGCAAAGCATGGTGGAGTTGCAGCCAACTTTGCACAGGCATACATGCATGTACACACACATTGCCAACAATTACAGCTTGCAATGTCAGTGTCAGTGGGTTCTACCATGCATTCTGTACACTCATCTTGTTCCCCCATATTATGGCCCATTATGCATGCACATCTTATTGCAGATTTTCAGAGCAGTAAGCCTTTAATCTTGAATTCAGATTCTGTGGCTGCCTTATGCACCATTCTTTTTCCTCTAGTGTATTGATTCTACAGCTGCAATTAAAAAAACCAGACTTTTCTAAAACGGGGTGGGAACATCACTTGGGATGTGTGGGAAATGGCATCCAAAGTTTTTTTTAAAAAATTTACACAATTGCCCCCTTGCAGCTGTGCAGTAGCAGCCAGCAAGCACCTTCCATTTAAATCCTCGTGGTGCATGCATTTTGTGCATGCATTTTAGTGTTAGTTCATTGAATGAAAGGGAACAGAAAAGGAACGCAGGCAAAGGGGGAAAACTCACAGTTGAAACTGACCAGTCTTTTTTTTTTAACTGACAAAGCAGCTGTGAAACCCCATTTTCCATATTGTTGAGCACTGGGTGATTCTCTGTTGGGAAAAATGGGAAAGAATCACATGATCTTAGTCTTATTGACTCACCCTGAACCCATCTCAAATGGTTTTTGTTCATGTTCCAGGTCCTGTGTGACCTAGTACAGCTTTTTACGGCGGTTAGAAAGAACCCTTCTTCCCTGTTTCAGAAGCAGAAAAGCCAGTTGGGTCCAGTCCCATGCCTGCTTTACATAGCTAAAATGTTAAAAACTCATGCCCACAAATCTGGATTCTTCTGTCTCTACATTTCTGTATTTCAGACACTACAATCTGGAAGCAAATGAAAATTCCTCTAAAATGTGCTCCCACATCGGCTTAACCTATTTCCCTCAGGATCAAAATAGCCAATCCGCTTTATTCTATAGGCACAAAAGCCAGATTAGGTTTTAACTAAGTTGAACCTAATTATCAGCCTGGATTTCCTGTATGTTGATTTATTCATCAGGGTCAGAGTCAAAGAAAAACTATTCTTCATGTTCAAGGTGTCTTTCAAGGTGTTGCTTAAACCACAGCCTTTTATAACACATAACAAACCACTGGAAATTTAAGGAGTTTTTAAAAGCAGTTTTTGATATAGTATGAGGCCTACTGGTCAATTTAAAAAGTCAGTAATCCCACAGGGTACACCAAAGGCCTAAAATAGCTCCTGGGATCCCAATCTACTTGCAGTCAAGACTGGCCTGGGTATTTTTGAAAAGGAATCTAAACTGAAGTACAAACGTTTATTTCATGCCACTTCAGAAGCATGCTTACCAAACACTTTTAAAATCAATGGGATTTACTTACAGGTATTTAAGTTTGTAAGCCATACCTGAGCCTTTCAGTGTCTACCTTTAATCTTACTTATTCCACAGGTTGAACTTCCTGTTCAAAAATAGAAGCTTGCTTTACATGGGTCCTTTGCTTTGGTCAGACTTGAAGATTAGCTCGATCTGAATGGCAAAGATGGTGATTATTCTTATATCATGAGTAGGAGGTTGGATTTATTTTCTCACTAAACACTGTGGTAATGAAATCGCCCGATACTAGAGGCAGGCAAATCACCTCTGAATGTCTCTAGTCCTGAAAACCCTACAGGGTTGCCATAAATTGGCCACAACTTAATGGCACTTTCTACCATGATAAGTGTAATTAAATTACTACAAATAACAGTGGAAGCAGAATGCAAAAGTTTAATCAGAAAGCAGACGAAACATTCAGACAGAGGGAAATATTCTTTGCTCCCACTCTAATTTCAACTGGTGTCATGGCCTGATCTGGCTTCTAATTCTGGCTTCTTATAATTTCTATAGTAATTTAGCTCATAATTATGGGTTGGAGGGAGTGAAAGTACAATGAGTGGAGCTCTGCTCAAAGAATACAATATCCCTGCCTCCCCCTCCCATTGCAACTCATGGCACCTTCTGAAACGCTATTGCGGAGGAGGGTCAAGAATAGAGTAGAACCCTAAGGAACCAGTACTATGCGTGATATGGGATGGAAAGTGGGAACTGGCAAAACTTACCCTTCCCTCTTCCAAAAGTGGAATAGCCCTTCTGTTGGTGGAAAACAAGCTTTGGTTCCAACCTAATGGAATTATACAACCCCATACCCAATTGTACTATTTATGTACCATTGATGTCATTGGGCCATAAAAGCATATAAAAGCATGGTAGAAACTGCAGCCCCAAAGGTTTTTAATTGCATCTATTACGGTAGGAGGAGAATACAGATACAAGCTAAAAAGTTTTCTTGCTGGTGTTTGCTTTCTAGCCTGACATAAATGTTTCCATAATCCCCCAAATCCTAGTAATTTTTTAAATTAATAAAGAGTGCATAAAACAAAACATCATGCTCATAGATTCTTAGTTCACAAATGAATTGATTTGTCCACAGCAAATGTCAAACCAGATAGGATGCTTGAAGATTCAAAAATATATCTCCAGCAGTTCTTAAATTTCCAAATCAATGCAGGGCTCCCCAGTTTGGATCAGAGCTGTGATATCAGGCAGGAGGTTACTGTTTCACCTTGTGCTCTGTTTCCAGCCTCTGATGGGCCTTCGGACCTGCTGTTTTCCCCACTGGTGAAAACTTACAATTCAAAGAACTGGAAGGTTTACCCCAGTGGGGCAAATAAGAGTTCTGGGACCATCTGAGGTCAGAAAAATGACAAGGAGGGAAAGAGTTAACTCTCTTCACATTGCAGTACCAGTCTGATAAAAGTCTCATGTTGCTATTTAGCAGTAAAAATGTGCTGGAATCTGTTCACAGATTTTCTTGTGTCTCATCTGGCTAGACCCTTAATTATAATATGAATATTTTGGCAGCAGTCCTAAGCATACTTACTGAGGATCTGTCCCACAGAACTCAGTGGTTCTTCCTCTGGTAAAGATGCTTAAAAATATAATCACTGACTTTACCCATTTTGTGCAAATTCATTCATTTGACACCAATAGCTGTTTTTGAGTGACAATGTTAGAGTATCCAGATGAATATTATGAACTGTAAAGTTATGAGTACTTTCCAAGAACCCCTCATTTTGTTATGTTACTTCAGTCCACATCAAGTGTATATATAGAGAAAGAAATATTAGTCCTTGGAAATTATCCAGTACTTATTATGAACATCTAATATACTGGATTACCAGGATAAACCAAATGTAATATCAGTTTCAATGATCAGATATTGCATACAAGTTTGTAACATATGTTAATGTAAATTCTATAGAAAATTCTGCACTGAAAGTACCATCAGAGAAATTATGATATTTTTTGCAATATAACAAAACTGTTGTAGCCACACAATATTTCTGGTAAGTTTTTTTTTACTTCAACAGCAAATTGTGGATGCTATTAAATTATACTAATCTGATACATATTGCTGCCTTTGATGCAAAAAAAAGAGCAAGCATTTATCGTATAGGGTAACAAAGTACCATCGGCACAATAAACTGTACAAAGAACTTCCTTCAGTAGCACTACAAGTTATTTGGGTCTGTCTAAAGAGACAGTCTGGATTCCTTTCCAAATTCAGGAACTCTTTCTTTTTAATTGGAAGGCACGCTGAACACAGTGTCATATATTTTTCTTTTAAGCCCCAAATATTTTGATTTAAACAAATTTCATCTAACAGATGTAAGAGTACTAAACAGGTCTAAACCCCAGTTTGGATGTAAAAATGACTTGGGCCACTGAACTGGTGTTATGCTGTCACATAGAGCCTGGGACTCAGTTTGGGGTTACTGGAATTCCCATTTATATATCAGACCTCAAGTAAAACCCTGTGCTGCATCATCACAGAAAATGACCTAGCCAGACCAAGCTGACTATGCCTAAGGGGCTAACTAGATGCAATACTGGGAAATCCATAAATAGATCTTCTAAGCATTTTAAGGTACAGACACAGATTGGGCCTGTTTCATATGATAGATTTGCTTATTTTCTCTGACACTGTTTCTCAGCCTCAAATGGCCCTTGGAGTTGCTATTTGCCCTGCTATAGGGAAAATACAGGTTGCTAGTTGTTTCCAACATTAGATCAAATAGGTGAGGAAGCGGGATTTTAAACTCAGGAAAATGACATGGGGGAAGAGTTAAACCTTCTTCACTTGCACCAGTACCCCATTTCAAATTGGGGCTCCCATGGTTGCCATTTAGCAATAAAAATGCACTGGATATCCATTCATAGATTTCCCAACATCTCATCTGGTTTGATTCTAACTCTGGGTAGTCTAGTCTAGTTTGATCCTTAGAAGTATCTAGTTTTGACTAGTAGATAGAAAATGATAGCAATTTGCTTGAGATCTTCATCTAAACAGGAACTCTAGTTCCTACAGAACTGTGATTTGTTCCAGTGGGACAAACAATGGGACAAACAATCCTGGAGGTGCCTTTCCAAGGCAGGAAATTAGTATGGGGATTGCTAATATATCTAATTCTCAACATGGGTAAATCTGTGGATATTTAATCAGGAGACTGGAGCCATGAACAGACAAGACCAATTTTTCTGCAAACCCAATGAAAGCTCTAGGTTTGCAGAAAAATTCTGAAATCTTATAAAAAAGCAAACTAACAAACAAACAACAAACACATGGGGGTAGTAAAAAAGTCCAAATAATAGAAGCAGCATCATACCTTTAAAAAACAGATGCCGTCTACAATGGCCACTGTGGGGGTTGCTAGGCAATCACAACAGTATTGCCAGTTCAAGCCTTGGTTTCTTTGAGTAAAGGGTAGGGGGAGGGAGCATGGCCCTTGCCAGTAGTGTTTCAGCCTTTGAGGGAGGATTCATCAGGGCCAGGGCCAGCAGCAGCCACTGGGCAATTGACTTGATACCACATGATTTCCATGGGACACCCAGTCCCAGCCACTCGTTACTGTTAAACAGCAGCCACTACAGGAAAGTCAAAGTGGTGTTGTGGTCAGGATTCTATAATAGGATCTGGGAGACCCAGGTTCAGATCCCCACTCTGTCATGAAAACTTGCTGGGTGACCTTGGGCCAGTCACACACTCTCAGCCTAACCTATCTCACAGGGTTGTTGTGAAGATAAAATGGAAGCAAATTATATAGGCTGCTTTGGGTCCCCACTGTGGAGATAGGCAGGGTTTAAATGTAGTACAAAATAATAAATATAGGTGAAGATGGAGAGCAGATAAAATGTAGGTGAGTGGGTGGGAAGGATAGAAGAAAGCAGGGGAAAGTGAGGATATTATGGCTGCCAGGAGAAGGAAAAGGAAAATAGTGTGGTGAGGGAGATACAGGAAAAACTGAGGTCCTCACCTCACAATTGGGCCTGGCCTGGCAGCTGGCACTGCAGACCATGGCCAGACTTTTCCCAGGGAGTGCCTGCCAGGGGCAGGAAAGGAATCTGAAGGTTGGCTGGTAGGTGGGAAGAAGAGAAGAGAGGAAGAAAAGTGGTGAAGCTACAGGGGCTTTTAGGAAAGGGAAAGAGAAAATAGTGGGGAAGGGGAAAACCTGCATGTCAGTGAGGATCCCCCACTTGTATCTCATAAATGCTTCAGCCTTAATCCAAATCACCTGCCTGTAGTTGATATTTACCAAAAAACACATGAGAGTCCAAGACCCCTTTATGGGTCTCCCACTATCTTGTTTAGCTCTGGCCTAAACCTTATTGAAGTGTGATGAATTTAAGCAAATACTGAATTTCCCCCCCTGCTCCAATCAATGGACCATAAAAGTGACAATTTTTGTCTGGATCACACTCACTGTTCCTTTATTGTAAATACTGGAAGACAGATATCGTTTTGTGGGAAGACTAATCTTCCTTGCATGACATGGCATAGTAGGATATATTACATTTGTTTCCAGTTCACCCATGAAAAGCTTATTGTGTGGGTGACGTTCACTCTATAGTTTTTTGCCTCACATGAATCCCATGCAACCCTTACTTAAGGTGAATAGGACATGGCACTAAGTGAAAGCTTCCTATTGCACCCAGGTCTTGACAACAAAATAGCTAAAACAATAGTTTTGTTGCACTGAATATGCCTACTACATCCTTTATACCAGGGGATCCCAACGTGGCACTCATGGGTGTCATGGTGTAAGTTCATTACATCTAGCAGTCAATGTGAATTCGGTATTAGCTTGACCTCTTGCTGTCAAACCCCTGGTCCCCTCCTCAGTTTCCGGGCATGAAATAACATTGAAAATACCCAGTTGACCTACAGACCCTGAGGTACAGAACTCACCATATCACTATGTAGTGAGGTCTAATATAAAGTCCTAATCTATGTAAAATCCAAATGTACTCCCCACATTTGTAATTGGCATTCATTTCTCTGGCTCAGTTCTTGATTCATTCTCTCTCCTTTTGCCTCTACTGAAAGAGCATTTCTTAGAGGTGATATACTAAAACCGGAAACTCCTTTGAGTGCCCTCAAAAGGATTTTGCAATGACCAATTTGTTTTGTATAGAAGCAAAGATGTCTCAACCACAAAGCTGTCACAAGGATACAGCTGGCACTGCTCCTTTGATGGCAGCACACCAGATTCCATATTTATATTCTCATTATCTGGCAGCAGGATCTGACCCAAGGATCTTACTCCTACAAAATAATCCGTATGGCCTCTTTTGTCCTGAAAGCTTCATAGTAAGGACTGAACCTGTCCACCACCACTTTGCTTTCCATGTTATGATCTTGTACCTATTCTGTGATGTTAAATGCAGACAGGAAATAGGAATAACAGCAAGATTGTCAACATTACAACTAAAAGACAATACTCTAACGAAAAAAGGGCTCAAGCACAGATAGGGCTACTGAGAGTCACTAGAGACCCACAAATAAAAACACTATCTGTCCCCTGGTGCCTCTTCTTTGGTGGGCCTGCTCAACCATGGCCAGTAGATTTTTTTTTTCACTTCAAGGAGTGTTGCATGATAAGAATGTTCTTGCAGAGCACCAGCTGTAATACTTTGTTTACTACTAATTTCAATACAAGCTGGTGTTGTTTTTTGTTTTTTTGATTATGCTGGAACAATTTGTATTTCTCATTGTCATTTAATATCTGGAAATATCAGATACAGGTTTTTGGTGTAAGAAAGGAGATAAAAACACTGACTTTAAAAGTTCCTGTTTTGTTTTAGTATTTTACAAATGAATGTGATTCATGGTAATATAGAAGATCTTTAAAAAGTTAATAGAAATAATTAGAAACAATGGAATACAGAATGAAAACAAAAGCAACAAAATAAAAAAGAACTACAGCAAAGACACTTCTTTTCTTTTGTGGTATACTGTACTATTCTATAGCTCATTGTGTGAGGCTCATGAACTGAGGTAATTCTTTGCACTATCATTTTAAGCCAACAGTAAACTTAAATCACTGAACCATTCTGAGGAAATTATTAAAAGAGTCCCTGTGCATTTACACCATAAGGAGAGTCATTTACAATAGGAAAAGACAAACAGGCAGACTTAGAGATCGGCTGCTTTGTCACTCAGCTGGAAATGAATAAAATCCAGTGCTGGCAAAACGCTACCTATTCGAACATGTTTGCAGCCATTTTTCACAAATGATTGGTATACATATGTAAAGTAGAAAATATGTGGATTATGTATGTTATTTAACTACAGATATCTGTTTTCAAAAAGATTGAATACTTACCTTGTTAAAGTCAAATGTCTCAAACATTTGTTCAATGTACTGATTTGATGAAGGGCTCAGGTTTTTCAAGCCAAAAAATTGTTTGAATTCATGTAGGGTAAGCTGGCCTGAGGGACACTCTGTCATGAACTTCTTGTACCACTGGTGGCACTCGGTAGCACTCAGTTCCTCCACGGCCTTTCCATCCATGTTCCCCATTTTAAAGCAAAAAAAGATGGGCACGTATGTGAAGAACTGTGGATGTCTTCTAGAAGTGGTCCCTTTTTGAATTTCAAATGTGCGTGGTGTGAATTGTACAGCAAAGACAATGCAGCAAAGCTCCTAAGAATAAAGTTAGTTAAATATCATGAATGCCTGGGAGATGAAAAAGGCTTCCTTCCTGAGAAAATTTCACACTAGCTGAAGAAGTTTTAGAATTGCAAAAATCTCTTCAAAGACACCCCTGACATTTAAGTAACCTACTAAATCCTCCACCAGCCAATGAGAGAAGAGCCTTGTGATGGCATCCCAAAAGGGACATGAAGAGTTCAGAACAAAAATAGAAAGGCGGTAAAATGGGGAAGAGTCTTGCAGATTATGGTCCCAGCAGGAGATTAAAATGGCAGGATTTAACTGAAGACAGTATAAGCTTCTAATCCACTGCAGTTTTGTTAGCCTGTGTGAACGGCCTGAAAGGACACATGATGGCAGAACACTTTTATTGTGTTTTGACTGTTTGCTATAATGTCATTATGGAATGGTGAAGTAGGGTGAGACCAAAAGCCTGTCTAGCTCAAGATGCAGCTGTGAAGGAGGACCACCCACCAATCATGTTTCACATCACAGTCTGCACCATACTATTTAGACTTGCCAGCTCTGGGTTGGAAAATACCGGGAGATTTTGGGGGTGGAGCCTGGGGAAGGTGGGGTTGGGGAGGGGAGGGACTTTAGCAGGTTTAATTCAATAGATTCCACCACCCAAAGCAGGCATTTTCTCCAAAGGAAATGATCTTGGTCATTTAGAGATCAACTGGAATAGCAGGAGATCTCCTGGTGCCACCTGGAGGTTGGTAGCCCTAATACTGTTCCTTAGACAGAGATCAGACATACTGCATAAGAGTAATTGCAGATGACTCAAGAAAGTAAGCCAAGCAAAACATTACAAGACAAGACAAAAAAAAAGAGTATGGCAAAAGGATTTCCAAAAAGGATCATGGGCCTATCAGACTGGAGGCAAGGCATCCTGCTTTTAGTCACAAATGACTCATTTTGCTTTTTTTGTTGATTTAAAGGGTGGACTCTATGGTACTGTACCCACTGAGTCCCTGTCATCCCCCAGGCTCCATCCCTAAATCTCCAGGAGTTTCCCAACCTGGATCTGGCAACCCTACCCCCATCCCCTGCCAGTGGCCAGGGGTACCTGGCAACCCTAGTAGGTCAGATCCTGCATGATCCTCAATCGAAATGCACACAGCAGCAGAGATCCGGGGGGGGGACGGACTATTCTCCCCAATCCAACCTTTTGTTACATTTCAGCTCCAAACTAAAATTTGTCTCCATTTCTATGTTTTAAATTCTTCACCACCTTCATTGCTCTTTTCTGATAGTTCCCAATGTTTGCCTCTTTACTGAAGTTAAGTATACCTGTCCTGAGTGTTGATGGACATGATAATCAGTTTGTGTTTCTCATATGCCTAAGGCACTTGTTGTGCTATCTTTCTCAAAGCCATTTAGCCAAAGAGATGGGCTGTTTGTTCTGACATGCAACTGAGCATGACATCTTGTGGATTTTTTTTTGTCTTCGCATGTTTACATTCTTAAGGGTAAAACTAGCCAAGACAGTTCCAGTGTTTTGCAAAGATAAATTTCAGGCATGCAAAGTCCTACTTTTGGCCGTGTAGAGAGGAGAGAAGGGTTTACTCCTTCTGTCTTTGTGTGGTTTTACTTATTGTAATAGCCCTTTCATGGTTCTGTTAGCTTTAAATGTCAAACACATACACACACAATGCAAACACCTGATTTCCTAGTAATCATCACACTCTTTTTATTTATTGTCATATATGCCCTCTCATATGCTTGCACTCCATATAATATCCAATAGAAAAGAGCCAAATATCTCAAATGACTTTTCAAATACCTAAAACATTTTCCAGAAGATCTTAGTTGCCAGATCTTGCAAGAACTTGGTCCCAGTCACACAAGCGAGATAATCTGGAGGGGGGGGGGAGTGAGGCTATTTGCTCCGGAGTAATTTGACCCACAGTTGCGTGATCACACAGTTCTGTGAAGCTGCTGGCACAGCCCACCACTGCATGATCAGACACAATTGCGGGTGAGTTGGGGGTGTGGTTTTTTTTGCCTTTTTTTCCGAGGCACTTAAACGGGGGATCGATGAATCACATCTCTGCCCTGAGGGCTTCTATGGCAGTATGTGATGATGCGCATACTGAGAAGGGGAAAAAAAACAACAGCATGGCATCGGGATAGCCTGATCAGACTATCCCGAACGCCATGAGTGCGGGCTGGAGTGATCACATGGGGAAAGTCTGTCTTTGGCCTGTAGCAAACCTGTTTGAGACTGGACTTTCCCTAGTATCTTTTAACTCCAATTCTTTGGCGGAGACAAACGGGTTGCTGATGGGTGTGGGATGCTTGCCAGGCGTTCTGGTGTGATCGCGCCCTTAAAATCCACATGGCATTCGTGCCTATCGCGCGGCTAATTCTGTGTGTGATCAGGGCCCTTGTGTGATCCAGTGGGTAGGGAGTTGGATCTTGATAGTTTGTTCTGGGTGTTAATAGAAGCTGTATCTTTGGAAAGGAGGGAATTCAGATCAGATACAGCACAGCACAGAGCTGTTCATGGCTCACTCCCAGAGTTTGCGTAATTGGGATTAAGAACAACAGTACACCTGTTTATATCAGAGGAATTACCATGTCTGCTAAGTGCTGGGGACAGCCCATACGTAATCAGAGGATTACAGGAAATTCCCTCCGATCTGCTGAGGAACGAGAGCCCCACTGAATATCAAAATTCAGCAATATTCTGACTTCACTTTGAAGTTTCTGTTTTCATACCCAAACAACTTCTACTTTGCATTATTTTTATTACTTGGGGCTGTTTTCATCTGTCTGAAAGCCCTACCCTGTCCCTCAGAGATAGGGACAGTATTGCCAGGTATAATAAAGGTCAAGCTGTTTGTTATTTTCTGCTCTATTTCAGTGTTCCTAAGAACTGCAGTATCCTAACAAAGCTGTGTGGGTAGCCTAGTTCACCCGAAACTGTTATCAACAGAGTCACACATCTCCTGCCTTTCTCCTCAGAAAGGCAATTCGTCCGAGTAACTATAGAGTTTCTGTTCCTAAACCAGTCCTGAAGTTGGATTGAAATGGACCTAGGTAATCAAAATCATCCAGAAAGATTTGAGGTATACTGTCATTGCCAATCCAAGGCAGAAATAATCTTTGTGGAAAAATGAGATTTAGGTAAGAAGTGGCTCTACCATGGTTTCCAGTTACAATTTTTCAGTTATTGTGTATGTGAATTCTGCAAGATCCACCATCATGCACTGAGCTTTGAGCTAGAATGCAGCATGCTGCCTGGGATGTCTGCATCATCATGCTTCCCCATATAGCCACCAGGTCTTTTCATAAGGGGAGACACAGAGGGGATGGAAAGCATGTCTTCATTCCCCCTCCCTCCATATCCTCCCATAATTGTTGTGCCTATCTGGCTGCCTCATAAACATTAGCTGAAATTGTAAATGCAACATCAGTACACACTCCTATACAAGATTTGCTGCTTTTCTGGAATTCTGTTCTACAAAAAAATTATTATTTCTGATGTGAATGTATTACAAAAATAACCTACAACAGTATTCAAATGAATATGCAACCACTGGAATGTATGTCTGATAATCCCAGAGGGGTAGCCATGTTACAGTCCTTCTTGTTTTACTGTATACTAATATGAATGTGATATATTAGTGGGCCATGTGTTCTTCAGCACAAGCCTTCAGGAGAAAACCCACTTAATCCCTTCAGCAATGTGTAACAAACACGCGAGTGAATGCTTTGCAACATACACTAACGTGTGGACAGGGTCTGAAGTGAGGGTATCAACATGCCTAATGAGGACCATTATCTCATCTTTAGTATAAAGGACGGAAGATCATGTACCTGTGATTTCAAGAGAGGCCACAGCACATTGGTGGAGCACATACGTTACATGCAGGAATTCCTAACTTCAACCCCAGCAATCTCCAGTTAAATTGTCCCATGTAGCAGGTGTTAGGGAAGTCCTTTCTTGCACATCAACGTTGCACATAGACCTATAATCTAATCTGGTAAATGAGTGCTGCAAATGACGTCTTTCCAGCTTCATGAAATAAATGGAAATTTGGGAAATGTAATTTCCTTTTGCTGCCCTAACTCAAGAAAGGTAAAACTCATAGTTCAAAGTGCTGCCCAAAGTTGGAGTTCTGTCCAGCACAATATTACAGACGTTTGAATAGTTTGTACAGAGACTCAATTAACTACTTGGTTTTTTGGATAAATCTAGGATTTTTAAGTTTTGAATCTGACATAACCTTGGACTAGAAGCTTTGCATTCAGTGCATCTTGCGTAAATGGGTACACAATTGACTATGCAGTCCATATCTCTTTCTTCCTTCACCTGTCCTAGAAGCTGGCATGTGTATCAGTCCCCGAAAGTTATAAGAACAAGCTAATGTTGGATCAGGCCAATGGCCCATCCAGTCCAACAATCTGTCACACAGTGGCCAAAAATACCAGGTGCCATCAGGAGGTCCACCACTGGGGCCAGGACACTAGAAGCCCTCCCACTGTTGCCCCCCCCCCAAGCACCAAGAATACAGAGCACCACTTGCCCCAGAGTTCCTATCTATACCTTGTGGCTAATAGCCACTGATGTACCTCTGCTCCATATCTATATATCTAATTCCGAAGGCGCCCCCTGTGTGCGGATACCTAAATCCGTGCAGGGGGGGCACCTGGGAGGCAGGGAGGTTTTCCTACGCATGGGGGGCACTCCCCCCATGTGCAGAAAAATCCAAAAAGTTTGAAAAAATATTTGGGGGATATTTAAATCCCCCGAAAAGAGAAAACCCGTTCCCTGCGCATGCGCAGGGAACGGACTTACCTTAGTGCTGGCGGCAGTGGACGAGCGGCCGGGCAGCGGCGGCGGCAGGCTGGGGCTGAGCTGGCGGCTGGGCAGCAGGCTGTGGCCGAGCCGGTGGGTGCAGGCACCTGCGGCAGCAGAGCAGCCTGTGCCGCGGGCCTCGGTGGCGCTCGCTGGGGGAAGGGGGGAAAGAGGGACGGACTGTGGGGGGAGGGGGAGAACTGGTGGGCCCAGTGAGTGGGCCCGCTGTTGGGGAAAGGGTGGGAGTGAGTGGGGGAGGGGATCGGGGGGTGGGAGGCAGCGTGGTGAGTGCCGAGGCCCGCCGTGCCACCATGGAGTGAACAGGGGAGGGGGGTCAGGGGGGTGGGAGGGAACAAGAATGGGCTGGGAGGAAGGGAAGCGCCGGGGGGCAAAATGAGAACGGGAAGGCAGGGAGGGAGGGAGAAGCGCCAAGGTGGGGGGGATTGAAACGCCGGGGTGGGGGGGACAGAAATGCCGGGCTGAGTGGCTCTCAGCCACTTGGCCAAGCGAGAGCAGGTCGGGAGGGAAGGAGAAGCACCGGGCCGAGTGGCTGTCAGCTTCTCTCCCCCCCGCGAGTATCGCGGGTCCCCCCTTCTTGTGTTTATCTAATTCCCTCTTGAAGCTGTCCATGCCTGTAGCCACCACCACCCCCTGTGGCAGTGAATTCCATGTGCTAATCACTCTTTGGGTGAAGAAGTACTTCCTTTTATCTGTTCTAACCCAACGGCTCAGCAATTTCATGGAGTGCCCACAAGTTCTTGTACTGTGAGAAAGGGAGAAAAGTACTTCTTTCTCTATCTGCTCTATCCCATGCATAATCTTATAAACCTCAATCATGTCACCCCTCAGCCGTCGTTTCTCCAATCTAAAGAGCCCCAAGTGCTTTAACCTTTCTTCATAGGGAAAGTGTTCCAACCCTTTTATCATTCTAGTTGCCCTTTTCTGCACTTTTTCCAAAGCTATAATATCCTTTTTGAGGTGTGGTGACCAGAAATGTACACAGTATTCCAAATGAGGTTGCACCATTGATTTATACAGGGGCATTATGATACTGGCTGATCTGTTTCAATTCCCTTCCTAATAATCCCCAGCATAGCATTGGCCTTTTTTATTGCAGTCGCACACTGTCTTGACATTTTCAGTGAGTTATCTACTATGACTTCAAGATCTCTCTCTTGGTCAGTCTCTGCCAGTTCGGACCTCATCAACATGTATTTATAGTTAGGATTTTTGGCTCCAATGTGCATCACCTTGCACTTGGCCACACAGAACCCAATTTCCATGTTGATGCCCACTCGCCCATCCTTGACAAGATCCCTTTGGAGTGCCTCACAATCCCCCCTGCTTTTCACCACCCTGAACAACTTCATGTCATCTGCAAATTTAGTCACTTTACTACTTACTCCCAACTCCAAATCATTAATGAACAAGTTAAAAAGCATTGAACCGAGTACTGATCCCTGTGGTATCCCACTGCTTACCACCCCCCACTGAGAAAATTGCCGATTTATACACACTCTCCATTACCTATTAATTACCCAGTTTTTGATCTACAAAAGGACTTTTATCCTGTGACTATTGAGCTTACTTAGGAGCCTTTGATGAGGAACTTTATCAAAAGCTTTCTGGAAGTCAAGGTAAACAACATCTACTGAGTCCCTCTTGTCCACATGTTTGTTCACCTCCTCAATAGTTTTTGTTCATCAATGTGCCTACTAATTCTTACCTTAATAACAGTTTCCACCAACTTACCCAGTATTGACATCAGACTGACTGGCTTGTAATTTCCTGGATCTCCTCCGGAACCCTCTTTAAAGATGGGAGTGACATTCACTACCTTCCAGTCCTCAGGAATGGAGGCAGATTTTAATGAAAGATTACATATTTTTGTCAGGAGATCTACAAGTTCACATTTGAGTTCTTTTAAAACTCTTGGGTGTATGCCATCTAGGCCTGGTGATTTATTTGTTTTTAAGTTGTCTATCAGTTGTAGGACCTCCTCTCTCATCACCTTAATCTGACTCAGGTCTTTCAACAACACCCTCCCCGCCCCCCATCAGCGGTTCTGGAGTGGGCAAGCACTTCTCATCTTCCACAATGAAGACAGGGCCAAAAAATGCATTCAGCTTCTCAGCCATTTCCCTATCATCCTTCAGAACTCCTTTTACCCCTCGGTCATCCAAGGGCCCCATCACCTCCCTCACTGGTTTCTTGCTTTTAATATATTTGAAGAAAGTTTTATTGTTGGTCTTTTATGTTTTTTGCGATATGCTCCTCATATTCCCTTTTTGCCTGCCTGATCACAGACTTGCATTTTATTTGCCACAGCCTGTGTTCCCTTTTATCAGCCTCACTGAGACTAGCTTTCCACCACTTAAAGGAATCTTTTTTACTTTTACAGCTTCTATTACTTTGTCTAAGCATATCTTATGCAAAAGTGAAGAAAACAGAAGTATGTCCTGCTCCCCTGCTTTAGCTATAATATCTGAAGTGGTATCCCAGTATAAATACCTACTTCATTCCATGGCTCCTTCACTTTTATTGTTAGTCTTTTTTCATACTTCCTACGTAAAATGACTGTGTAGTGACTATCCATTCATTGCATCTGAAGAAGTGGGGTTTAGTTAATGAAAGCTTATGATGAGATAAAATTCTGTTAGTTTTTCAGGTACCACAATACTCTTGTTTATTTTCGCTTCAATAGACTAACAAGGCTATCCCAGTAGAGCTTACTAAGCATGAGATCTTCAGATTCCCTACTTCACATTTGATACCAACACTAGGGAAAACACAGTACAAGTCATGAACACTTCTGCTTTCCCCACTTCTTACAAAGTGTGAACTGACCTTAATAGAAGCTGGACTGGTTCCATGTTTCCTAAACGAAGCAATGCAGAGAGTGGAAAAAGTACTACCTCACTTGTTTTGTATCTTAGTGCTTTCATGATGTCCTGCTTTCAAATCTGGCTCTAACTCTTTTTGTATTCTACTAACAAGCAAAAGGTGAAAATCCAGCCCTTTTCAAGGTTTCTTCTGTTACAGGCCTGCCAAAAACAGGCTGGTTTGGGAAACCTCGTTTGTAGACATTAAATTACTCCCTTGCAAAGCATTCCAGAAGCTCTTGGAAGGCAGATTTGCTTCTTCTGAAACTCTTACAACATATCCTCTAGCTGATCTTGGAGACTGTTAGACTCCAGAGTAAAGTACCCTGATCAATGAGAGTCCCAGGCTAAGTGTGTGGTGGTTTCATTGTTTTGAGGATGCTGAAACCAGACCTGGTTTTTTCCCCACAACGGTTCTCCACTTCACAATGTTCACTGTCTCAACATCCATCACTTTCTTCTTATGATCTGTGTCCGGGGAGTACCGATAACCGCAGGTTGGTTTTTGTAAGGTGTAAAAAGGAGTGTATGAGTTGGTGTAGTTAGGATTGTAGAAAGCAAACCTGAGGGACTCAGGTTTGTGTCCCCCAGGGTGTATGACTACAGGAACATATGTAGAGGCTAAAGCCTGCTCCATCTTGTAGCCTTGAGCTCCAAGGTGCACCTTCTTTGGTGCCTGTGCCTCAGCAGGCGACTGTGGCGATGCTTTGGCCTCTTTTGACATCCTGCAGGCATAGATGGGCTTTTGAGCTTTCAGAGATGTTTGGGTCTGTAAAGAGAAAAGCCAAATGGAGGGACATATTAAAATTTTCTTTTTTTATTTTAGCCCTCAAGAAATCAGTGCCAAAATAAATGTAATGGTGGCAGACCTATGTGGAGAATCAGATCTGTCACTGATTCCCTTGCAGCTGGGCAAAGGCATTTCAAATACAGCATCAGGAAAGGAGAGCCTTTCCCTCTGTCTGCAGTGCACTTGCCCTGGCTTTTTTCTAAAGTTGTTTTTTCTCCTTGAGAAGTTCTGTGACAGGCAGTTACCTCCACTGGGAGAAAATAAGCCAGGTAGCCCAGAAAAAGAGGGATGGGAGCAGAATTCATCTTCCTCTCCCATGCGATACTTTAAATCACTCAATCCAATGCTTTATAGCAAGTCTGCTGGATCCTGTGTTACATCTTTTTGCAATGCAGGGTAACGGATGGACACAGAGCAAGCCAAACATGGGAGAAAGTTGGGCTAAAAGAATTATTTTTTGTTCAGGTTCTAGAAAAACCTGAGAATACAATGTTTGTACATTTATTGTTCCAAATGCAGGATTTGACACTGTAACAGTGACTAGCATTCAAAATGGGACATGGAACAAAATGGAAAGGTGTGGGAGTTTTCCATTCAAATGCATGAACCGGCATCAGATTGGAAGCGGGGGATTTGCAGTAGCAGCCACTGATGTTGGTGAGGGACAGGCTGGAAAGCCTGGATTTCAGATTTCAGTGTTTTAAATATGATCAAAGCCTGCTGCAAACACTGTTGTCAGGTCTTAGATTTCCCAAATGCAAGTTTACATCTTGTTTTCTTAAAACTTTAAATTCGGATGCATTCTTGATTGCATAAAGATTATGAAACACTTTTATGTTTTTTAAAAACTTCCGTAGTAGAAGAATGATCATAACAAAGGAACAAAAATGCCTCTGAAGGCATAAACATGAGCTATCAGTTATGTTCCTTCTGCGTTTGTTATTGCAGAGACATTGAAATCTCTGTATGAGAACTGTTTTTTGTTCTTGCCACTTTACTTCCTGGTTCCAAATTGGGCACTGATGCCTGCTCCCTGGGCAATTGTTGATTTGAAAGCAAGTTCCATCCTGTGTCAATTATCTGCTTTATTTGTGTAACACACAGTTCATTCCTAACTAGCGTTACACCCTTCGATACCCTTTGAAGTCAGTTGGCTTAGATGGAGCTAACTCTGTTTAGGATTGCACTGCTAAACTCTTATGCCATGTGAAGTTATTTTTAAACCTTGTGAGCAGGTTTCTGCTTTCCATGACGCTTTGAGCTTATTAAGTTGTATTATTTTAGGCCTCTAGATCTAGCTCTATCCAGTGGCTTGTATAGCTATTAATTCTGCATCTAAGGAAATCAGTGAAATATTTATGTAGAGCAGTGAATGGCTACGAAGGGAGTCAGTGCAGTGGAACCAGCATTTTCATGAAGGAGAGGTGCAGAGCCATCAGGCCTTTTTAAGCAATGGGTTTCTTTAGCAAGAGAGGCACACGATCTAAAGTTCTTTCTTCAAGAAAGTACTTTTGCTTTCAAGGTTATCACCAGGGCTATTTTTGGGCAGGAACGCACAGGAACGGAGTTCCGGCTGGCGCCTGAGTTGGCCACACCCAGCAGGAACTCATTAGCTTAATAGGCCACACCCAACGGCAGAAGCTCATTAGGATTGGCTACATTAGGGGTATGTGGCCTAACATGAAAATTAATCCCTACAAAAAAAGCCCTGGGTTTTGACAACAAACAAGGTAAACAGAATAAGAAGCAAAAGGTGGGTGTGGCTGGATGACCACTCTTCTGGTAACATGGGGGTGTGACCTAATATGCTAATAAGCTGTGCTGTCAGTGGTGTGGCCTAATATGTTAATGAGTTTCTGCTGTTGGGTGTGGCCTATTATGCTAATGAGTTCCTGCTGGGCTTTTTCTACAAAAAAAGCCCTGGTTATCACATTGTCCCAGTCCACAAAGTTTAATTTATTGCCATTCAGAAAAATGCTACTTTTCCTGGCTTGTCAAGTTCCTGTAGTCTGGTAGGCTATGTGAAATGTGGCTGTCCTAAATCTCTTAGGATTTAATGCTTTACAAGAGTTCAATTCAAATATGAAAGTATTGTTGTAGCACTTTTTTAAAAGTGCCAAACTCTTCTCTTAAAGAAACATGTTTCTGGGAATGGACCCTCCCCTATTTCCAGAGCCGCCCTGTGACTTACCCTGGAGCCACAGGATGGTCACTCAGCAAACCACTGTAGGGCAACAGAGAAGCTTGCCATGATAGTAGCAACAGGGAAGGCTGGATCCATACAGCATTGGATATTGCACTAATGTAGCACTAGTAGCTATTTGCAGCTCGACTGGCTGTCAGCACTGGATTGATCCAGTTGTAAATTATTGCTAAAGTGCAATGAAAGCACAATATCCAATGATATATGGGTACAGTCGAGGACTACTGCAACAGCAGCAACACCGTTTGCACCATTTAAGGCCCCAGTGCAACTGCCACCAATATCTGTCAGTGGCTTAGTCTGGCCAGAGCAACAGGAGGGGAAAACATGGCTGCAGGTACAGCCTGAGGTTTCCCCAGTGTCTCATGAGGCTGCGGGGGAGCTGACTGCACTCATAAGGGGCTTAGAAGCAGACCAAAGAGGAGGTGGCTGGGCTCTCTCTCTCTCTCTTGGCAGTGTGGGAGAGACTATGGCCGAATCTGCATTTGCATTTTACTATCAGTTCCATGCTGCTGTGGCAACCACATTAATTTAAAGTGGTGCAGAGGCGCAATTACAATGGAGCCGCCACGAGAGGGCAGTACACATATGCAGACATTCTAAATTATGCTTGCACAGTTAAAGGGCGCAAACGAAAGGAAATGTAGACAGGGTTTTTTTTGAGACAGAGGCAAAACATTGGTGCACCGGTGGGAAAGACAAATGCAGATTTGACCTCGCTGGAAAGAAGGATGAACCTGGTGCTATAAACCCCCTCCCCTCTCCAGTTCTGAGGCTCTGCAAGCCCAAGTGGTGCAGAGGGTGCAACAAGGAGCTTCTGAAGTATGCAGACCAAATTGGGCAACCTCCTGCCAACTGATTTTGTCTCCTCCCATCACTTCATAGGGCAGTAGGAGAAAAATGGGGGAGTAAAATAGTATTCCTTGACACCACAACATCACGTCCTAGGGTTGCAATGTCCCTCCTGGCAACTGGCAGGGGATGGGGGAAACTTAGGAGGAGAAAGACCTAGGCCTTGTGACCAGTGTCACACAGGAAGTGACATCATCACACCAGCAACATCTGGGTGATGTCTCATATTTGGGCAAAAACTCTATGGTAAAACCAGCTTCTACCACAGAGTTTTTGCTCAAATGCCATGTTGCTGGTGTGATGATATCATTTCCTGTGCAATGCTGGCCATCAGGCCTCGGCCTTCTCTTTCTCCTAGTAAGTTCCACCCAACAGCCAACTGATCGATGGCTGGGGGTAGGGCCTAGCGGTGGGGGACCCCTGTCTCCACCAGAGGAGGTCTGACATCCCTATCACTTCCAGTGACATTGTAGTTTGGATGGATTCCATTTGGACAAGTCCTACCCTACCTACTCTCTTGGGGGTTGCCCATCTTTCAGTAATTGCCCTCAGCTGAGAATCCTATTTTGTGGGCAGAGGTGTGGACAGCCCTAAACTCCACACCATGATATACCTCCCTGGACATAGGCTACCCTTCATACATTATCTGTACTTAAAATATTATGCTACTGCTACTGAATCAGAGCTAACATGAATATAGTGCTGATAAGAAAGTCTAGGATTTTTGTCATACAGACAGAAACGAATCTAAACACTAGGAGTCTTCAAAGCTATGGACACCATATACATTCCCCAACTGGTTTATTTCAAACATACACACTGTCAGCTTTATTTTAAACAAAAAAATGTGCAAAGCTAGTCTCTGCCATCATAAAGGCTAGAAACTTTGAGTCTAACAATGTTCACTAAGCTAAGTAACAATACAGATCTGGAAATCTTGTTGGTCTTTAAGGTGCTACTGGACTCAAATCTTGCTGTTCTACTGCAGACCAACATGGATATCCTCCTGCCTACAGAACTGTATATATAATGTGTGAATGGGCCTTCGAACTGAGATCTCTTGCAGAGAGAACACTGAAGATCTCAGATATCAGTGTAATGGTAAACAGTTACACCCTTCAAAGCACAAAGTCACCAGGCTTAGAAAGGTGTAACTCTGTTTAGGATTGCACTGATGGTAACACAAGTAGCAGATGGCTTTGACAAATGCTGTTTCCCAGGGCCAAGCAACATTATTGACATAGCTACTTCTGTAACCTTGGATTGCACTGTTAATTTCTGTTTTTAAATTTGCTTTGAAAAAGGGTTTAAAAAGGATATTGCTATATGATTTTTTATATCCTTGAGATAGGGTACATAATTTCCATTTGTATGGTGTAAAATTCCATCCTGTTTCATGCTCTGCGGGTGCCTGTTGGTATGTTTTGTGCATACATCATCTCCATCCAGCTGGACACATGCTTAAACAGCTCAGACAAAGCTGATAAGAAACACACCCTTCCAACAAGCATTCAGATGCCACCAGCCAAGAAAGGTGATAACCATCTGTTCGTCCTGAATTTCAAAGTAAATAAAGCGAAGCTTTCCAAAAATTCCAAATCTAATCAGATTCACTTTATGAGAGGAAGAAAAATGACTTTCCTTTCCATCCTTGTGCCTATGCTCAAAGCATGTCCCAGGACCAAACTACAAGGGAAAAGGTTCCCAGCATTCCCATGTTTATTACAGTGATTAAAAGACTTGCAGATATATTAGGCGTTTCCTGACATAGTTCCCAGATTACCCATCAAGCTTTCCATTAACCCTTTTCACAGCCTGGAGCAGCTGGCTAAGTGCATATAAGAAATTATATGCATAATAAGCCTCTCAGAAACATACACTTTGAGGATGAAGTCATGGGAACCAAGAAATCCGCACAGTGAGGGCTGTCACCTTTGTTACTGGCTGCATTCATCTGCTTTTAAAAATACAGTAAAGCTGTTCCTGACAAGGACATGGGAAAAATGCTTCATCTGCTAAATTTCTTTGAATCAGGGTGCTGTTGGATACACAACTGCAGGGCCAATAAATAGTGACAATCTGAACTACAATAGCCCATTAACTTTAATATTGTGGCAGGGGTGATTCTAAAGATAGTTCTCCACAGAAGAAACATATGTGGGGAAAAAATCACTTCATAATACATGGCTCTTAATACAAGTGCTCCTGATCAGAGATCTACTTGCCACCCTCCTGTGTATTTAATGCCAAAGGGAAAATTGCTAGGGTTGCCAATCACCAGGTGGGGCATGGAGTTCTCCTGGAATTATAACTGATCTCCAGACTACATCACAACTTCATTGAGATCCCTCCCCTCCCAAAACTCTTCCCTTCCTAGGCACCAACCCCAAATCTCCAGGAAGTTCCTAGGCTGGAGTTGGCAACTTTATATATACCCAATTGGGGCAGAGATCTAAACTTATACAGCATGTCCAACTGGGCAAATGGCAGTTTTGCAGTGTTATTTCAGGCTGAGAGAACAATGAATTAATTAGGGAAGGCTTAATCCCCTCCTGTACAACATGCAGCTGTTCTGAATGGGACTGGGGCTCTGCATGGCTGCTGCTTTCAAAGAAAAAATGCTTGGGAGCTCTGAATGTAGAAAACCCACCATTTCATTTAGTTTGATCCTTAACAGGGTTTTGTTTGGGGTCTTTTTTTGGTGATGTTTGATTTATGTACCTTCATACAAGAGGAAGAAAAAGAGGCACTTTGCTGGCATCAGATCCACCCCCCCCCCCCCATCACATCACATTTTGGGGTGGGAGAACCTGCAGCTATCTCACATCCTTCTCTGTTTCAGACTTTCTTCACCAACATGCACTCCTATACTCTTCCCTCATCTGGCGAGACCTGCACTGTGTCCTGACCACTATTCTCTGCAACATACAGGGATCCAAACATCCTCCTTATCAGGGAATTATTTACTCTTACAGGGAATTATTAATGTGGGAAGCTTTGAAAACTATATCCCATCACCTTTATCTGAAGTGATACAGACCATTCTGCCACCTCAGAACCGCTCCATTCTACTGCATGTGTAGTAGACCAGGCCTTTGTTAGTGTCATCACTGACTTAGGGGTGTTGAAATCTCAGTAGTGGTGAATTCTATAATTGAGCATTATGTCCTAAACCCAATACTGATTAGTTTTACTGGATGACTCCATCATTATTAGAGCAAGGGAGAAAACAATCCTCGGCACTTGATCCAAGTGATAAGTTGTCACTGGATAGGTTGAAAAGGGAAAGGCCTTCCTGCAAAAACATGGATGGACATATTACTATCAGTTCTCAAATAGCAGCCTGCAAAGAGATACATTAGTAAGTCATCAGGTTGCCAGCACTCCATGTCAAGAATGATGCTGTACAACATACCTAAGGTGGGATTTCAACACTAAATCAGGAGATGGAAAGAACGGGTTTAGGGCTTAATTCGAGGCAGGGCTGATCAGGTCTATGCCCGACAACTTGTTTTCAACAATGCAGCTTGGTCCTCGAGCATGGGAAGCAACACTGAAAGCAGTCCCTGTGAACATGCTCACACAAGTAACGCACGGTCTCTCTCAACATGCCTGGGAACCAACAGTAAGGCTTCAGGTAATTCTGAGACATGACACCGCTTTTTGTATAAACAAAGATAACATTGTGTCAGTGAATTGCCTCAGTAAAAACAAAAGAGGACAAGGGATGAGCAGCCCTTGAATGCAAGCAAGAGAGATGATCCCCCCAAAGAACGTATAAAGGACTGTTCGGGTACTGGGAACATCTTGGGTTTGGACCTAAGAATCAGAATCACGTCACAAATACTAAAAAAAGGTGCATAAAACAACAAGCAGAGAGAGAGAGAGAGAGAGAGAGAAACCATGTAGCAGTGGTGCCCTATTGCCCTTTACTGCAAATAGCTTATGGTCAAGTGCTTTAAAATCAAGTAGTAGGGTAAGCTTTGCACTTCATTTTTATATGACAGAAGCTTCTCTTTATGTTGGCTGCCTCTGTTACAGACATGAAAAGTCTTTACTTCAGGGCCTGTCCAAACTGCTTTGAGGAAGGATAGGCTTTCTTTTTACAGCTTTATTTATGGCCAGAACTTCTCTCTGGATTTAGAAACCTGTAGAATCTTCTCTCAAATACCTGTCCATAGACACATAATCCCTCATGAGTATCAACTAAACAGGGGTCAGAAAAGGGACACAGATCAAACACAGAAATAAGAGTGTTTAGGAATACTGCTCTCTGCTCTCATGTCGTGTTCTTTTCTCCCTCTGTATCCACCCACATCCCCTTTTTTGCCTCATTTCAATTGTTCATAATGTTTAGCCTTGTATTCAGAAAGACTGCATTTTCCTGTGTTGAAAGCCACATAGCCTAGGTTTATATTTATTCCATATTCTTAGAATCGCACATCTAATATAGTGATTTTTAAAATCAACATTAACTTTTACTTTATCGTGCCACAGATAAATGTGCCTCTCAAATCATGACCTTCTAGCTCCAACAACCATTTATTTCACAACAAAAACCATTTTCAGACATATCATTCTGGCTCTGTTAATCTATTTTCTGACTTCATTAGGTGGATATTTAGTTCCAAAAAGGTTTGTTGCAGATCCCTCAGATGAAAATCTCTGCCTGTCAGATTTGAGCAAATGTGGCTGTAGTGTACAGCCTGGTTGGTTCATTGTATTTTCCTCAGAAAATAAATACAATCTTTGAACAACCTTCCAGAGAATACTATTTTAGCCACCATGTATGTGGAATCTCTGTATACAAAAAAGCAGAATGGTACACAGAGAAAACCTGTTGCAAAACTGGCTCAAAAGAGACAATAACAGAACACCACTAGTGGTCACATACAGCTCTCAACTCAGAACAGTTCAGTGCTTCATCAGCTACTTACAACCTCTGCTGGATAATGACAGTTCTCTTTCACAAGTCCTGGAGAGAAATTTTTTCTGGGGCACAGACAGCCCCCCTGTCTCAAACAACTCCTCACCCAGAATAATACAACATGTAACTGGAACACGGACACTGGGACCAGAGCTTGCAGTAAACCCAGATGCCAACTTTGCAGCCACATACATTCAGGCAACACAATCACTGGATGTAACAACATCAACTACACCATCTCAGGCTTATTGACAATGCCCTTCAGTTCTTTACACAGAGCAAACAGGTCAAACCCTATGCCAACTTGTAGGAGAACACTTCAGCCTTCCAGGATATTCAGTGAGTGACCTCGAAGTAGCTGTTTATTTGCAGAGGAACTTCAGGGACAGACTGGAAAGGGAAATTGCTGAATTACAAGTTATTACAACACCCAAAACAACCCCCCAGGACTTAACAGGGATATTGGTTTCTTATCTCACTGCATATGCTAAACTCATTCAATCCTTACATATGTATTTTCATCAACAAGGGCTATACATCCTCTCTATTGTAGTGTATTTCTCATTTGGAACAGTGGACTGGAGTAGTGATTGGAATGTAATATAATGAATATTAGAGTGTATTTCTCTGATCTGGTGACAGAGGAGACATAACACTGCACAACCATTCACCCCATCTCAAAGAAAAGGATGCTGTTAGTTACCTCCATGCTTGAGAGGAAACAAATGGAGCATTAGACCAGGGTCTCAGTTACTTATTTATTTCATTAGATTATATTAGACTTACTCTTAGCATTCCACAATTAAGAAGGATACATTTACACATCAGTCTCCTATTTTGACATTTATTTGCTCCAATGTGTTCCCCCCCATAATTAAATCCAAACAAATGGTGACTATATAAACTTCACTAGTTATTCCTGTTTGGTCTTTGCATGTTTAAACATCTTCATTATGTTGTATGCTAATTTGCTGTTCACCCTCTGCCTATAGGTATGGACTGTTAACTTCCATTTCAAGGTATCTGAGGAAGCACACGTACACACAAAAGCTCATACCTTGAATAAAACATTGTTTGTCTTAAAAGTGCTACTGGACTCAAACTTTGTTCTACTTTTTAAAATAAACATGGCTGCCCATCTGGATTTAAGCCAATACACTAAGCCTTTTAAATACAATGCTTTTCAAACACATACCATTTTTTTAGTGAATTTCTATTCCACATACTGGGGGAGGGGGAGATGAAGGGACAACATCAACAACACCAGGTTGGGAAATCCTTGAAGATTTTGTGGGTGAAGCCTGGGGAGAGTGGGGTTTGGGGAAGGCAGGGACTTCAGTGGAGTATGATACCATCCAGTCCACCATCCAAAGCTACCGTTTTAAGAACATAACATAAGAACATAAGAAAAGCCAATGTTGGATCAGGCCAGTGGCCCATCCAGTCCAACACTCTGTCATACAGTGGCCAAAAACACCAGGTGCCATCAGGAAGTCCAGCAGTGGGGTCAGAAGCCCTCCCACTGTTGCTGCCCCCCCCCCCAGCACCAAGAATACAGAGCATCTCTTGCCTCAGACTGAAGAGTTCCTATCTATGACTTGCGGCTAATAGCCACTGATGGACTAATCTCTGTTGTCTGGAGATCAGTTGTAATCCCAGGGGATCTCCAGGTCCCATCTGGAGGTTGGCAGTCCTAGACATATGCAAGGTAGGTGATACTAGCAAGCAAAGGCAACATACTGTCACATACGGCAGCAATTTGGAGACCTATGCAGTGCTGTGCACATTAGACGGCAATCCACATAATACCTTTTATTAGGGCCAACCAAATGACACATAATCTGTGAGCTCTCATAGTCACCAGAACCCTTCCTCAGGCTAGATGTCACACTTAAAAAACAAAATATGTTCCAAAAGGGAAAAGTAACACTTCAGGACATGATGGTGTGAGTCCTGGTCAAGCCCGCACTACCGGTTAGGTGCAGAGCCACTTCAAATGGCGCTCGCTTCAAGCTGCAGCCAGCTCTCTCTCTGGGGCAAGAGGCAATAAATCATAGGCCTTAACAAAGTCCAAGAAATGTCTCTAAATCCTCTTTAAACTAACGAGAATCAAAATGCCTTTTCGGAAGAAAGCACAGAAAACACTTGGTGGTCGACGTATTAATTCGGGAGATAAATTTAAGATGTTGCCTAAGCTACAGAGAGGCCAGCCGAGGTCAAAATCTGTCGTCTACCTCAGGTTGTAGTCTGTCAGTCAGTCAGTCACCCTACCCTCCCGATGCCACGTTCCCTTCTCTTTGGGTATCATAACTGTAAGAAGTTGTCAGCATTCTTCCGGGGCTTGCTTGTGATTTCGCTTTTAGAGCCATGCGGCTGCTGCTACAATCGGATGTCCACGCGTGCAGGGTCAGGACTGGATGCTGCCGCCGACGCAGCCGGGACTCCCCAGCGGGGCTCCGCCCCTCACGCTTCTTAAACCCATTCGCCCAAGCGGCGCCTACCTCGGAGGGAGCCCTTCCCGCGGGGTTCTCCTGCAGCGTCACCCAGTAGCTCCTCCTCCTGGCGTTGATCCTAAGCGCCCGAGAAAGTGCGGCCGGAGGGGAGAGAAGGGGCGCGCGCGGCGCCGGGGGACATGGTGGTCTGCGCGGCCTGGCTTTCTTGCCCTGCCGAGAGCGCGGCACCGCCTTGTCTTGCGGGGCCGGCTGGGTCATTGTGACTGGGGGAGGGCGTCAACCGGAGGAGCGCGGCTAAAGGGAGAGGGGAGACCGCAGGTTTCCCGGGCTAGAGGTCAAGAGTGTCGGTCGGGCCATGCTTTCAGGAGCCGCCTCCTCTGACCTAAAGGCGATGTGGTGCCATGGGTTGCACATACGCAGGAACATTTGAGCTTTCGGAGGCCTGGGCTGAATCCTGGCTTCAATAAGACTTGTTTCCCTCCTGGCTCCCTCAAGTTCGCACGTGCCGCCGCCTTTGCACTGGGGCTTTCTTGAGGGCCATTCCTCAACAGAAGGGGGAGGGCGACTGGCTGGCCGCGTGATGGGGCATTCACATGTTTGTTTACCCAGTAGATAGGAAGCTGTTTTTTGGCAAGAGTAAAAACGTTACTCATCTCTGCAGCCGCTGCCAAACCCCGCCCTCGTCAAATGCCACCCTCAGATCTCCTGGAATTTTCCCACGGTGGGCTTGGCAACCCTAAATAACCGACCCTTATGCAGGATTAATTTTATCCGGAAATTAATTTGGATGAGATCAACGAGGCTTGCTGCCGAATTTGCATAGCGTTGCAATCCTGATGAATTCCTTATCTCTCTTTTTTTTTAAAAAAAAACCCCACAAAACCTTGCATGTACTAAACACAGGCAGACTACCAACATTAAATGGCCGGGTTTGCATATGGCCAACAGCTGCTTGTTTTTTCCCCTTAAGAGGCAGTTTCCATGTGTTTGTGTCACTACATGAGAATCCGTGGGATATGAATGATGGTATGCCAGCCATGGATGAAGGATATGTTGTTGGCACTAAACAAATAGCTATCTTTCAGACTAAACTAGAAGGCGCTTGTGAGAGTAAAATGAGGTAACTCTGTGCATGCCATGCTGAGCACCTTAGTGTGTTAAGGCATTGTGGTGGCATGGTATAAGAATCTCTGCACTATGTTCAGCATTGCTGTCAACCTTTCACATCATTCTTATTCACACACAGCGATTGTCTTGAGTGGCTAGGGTTACACCCCGTTCACACTCAAATCTCCAGTTGGCCATGGGTGACTTTGGGCCCATCAAGGTAGCTGTGAGGATAACATGGAAGGAGGAGAGCATCAGCTGCTCTCAGCTCTTTAGAAGAAGGGTGGGATAAAAATATGATAGATAATGCATTAATTGTGATTTTCCAGAAGGTTCGTGTGAACTTGAATGGAACTGTAAAGGGTCACTGTGGGTCTTATTTTTGCTGCAAGTCATATTTCTAGTTGCAATGTCACACCTGTGTATTTTGCCATGAATGTTAATGAAGTATCGTGTAGATCATTTTGTTCCTTGGTGGGTTGGCTATGACAGACTGTGTTTAAAAAGCTTTAAAAGGGACTACACCTCTCTGAGCACGCACCATTTTATTTGCGTGCCTAGCTGAATTTCTTGTCAGCAGCATGAGTAACTTGCATCATGTCAAAACAGATATTTCCTGGCATGGGAGTATTGTGTTTTCATTATATAACCTTCCTGCTGTGTTTCTACCCATTTAGCAAATGACAAATCACAGAGAACATTCCGTCCTTCTTATGATGGGTTGCACAGCAGTATTATCATCACTGACTACTTAGACCGTGAATGAACACATACAGACATTCTGCACATATTTGAGCTGCTTAACCCTATGCACACAATGGGACTTAACTTCTGTGTAAATATGCGTAGAATGGGGCTGCATGTTTTGTTTCCTTGAAACCATCATTCCTGACAGAAACTTTCAAGATGGTCGTAAGGTATGGTTTGCCCTATGAGGCAAGTTTGGGTGGGTGTGGCCTATAGTAGCTTTCCAGCCTAACAGTCCATTTTTAACTCCCAGGTGGCAGTGTGAAACCCACTTCACTGGAATTGATGTGACATTCAAGTTAAATGACGTGACAGGAAGAGAAGAGGTAGAGTTATGAACACCCTGTGGGGAGGGGGCTCTACACTGCTAGCACACATAGCACATTAGAGGACTGACTGGTGGGGAGTGATCAGGCCAGGCCAAGAGAAGACAAGGGGGACGTTTTGTGTGGATGTTTGTGAACCTGCCTGTGTGCCCATTTCATACCCTAGACATTGGTAATGTGACACATTTTGTCCAAGGTGGTCAACGGTATCTTCAGAAACTGAGTATCACATGACATGATTTCTTATATTTGTATGCTTTGCATGTGGATTTGTTACGTAGAATCAGTCTCATGTTGGAAATCATGAAGTGCAAAAAACTTAAGATTCTTCTGTGTATACAAATCGTACTGAAGCAGAAGGGTGTTTTTGTGACAATTGTCAGAGTACTTTCATTTCTTGTTTTTATTTGTTGCTACCAAATGGGATGGAGCAGAATTGAAATCAATTATTGATGTATGCATTTTTTATTTTGCAATTTCTGCAAGGGGCTCAATTTGGCATACATGGTTCTTCCTGCTTCCAGTTTTTCCTTATGATAACCCTGTCAGGTAGGTTAGCTGAGAGAGAGTGACTGGACTCCCTGGACTTCATGGTTTAGTTGGGATTTTAATCCAGCACTCTCCCAGCCCTAGCTGACTGGGTATCAGTATGTGTATGCTGGCCCCAACAGGTAAAATGGCAGCTCCCCAGGGCTATTTATGGTCAGGGAAATAGCACTGGAGCAAAGTTTAAATCCCTCTCTCCCTGATGCCAGGGTCCTGATCAGAACTGGGTCCCTGCATTTGATTTTTAAAGGAAAAAGAACACTGGGAATTCTCTTCATATTTATCTAGATATTTTTATCCTGCTTTGCTCACCAATGGGTACCCAAGGTAAGCTTACAATTTTCTCTCCTCCATCTTACCCTCACAACAGCCCTGTGAGGTAGGTAAGGCTAAAAAGGAGTGACTAGCTCAGGGTCTTCCTGCAAACTTCCATGGCAGTGTGAACCTTGGTATCTCAGTGTCTATTCTGATACTCTAGCCAGTATGCCAGCTGATCTGCTACACTGATGAGAAACTCTCTGAGAGTCCAGAAACTCTTGAGTTATGTGTCCTCTCTTTGGTCTCCCATGGTGATTTGAAGGGAGAACTTACATAGTTCACTTGTGTCATGGATAGGCATGGAACTGAGGCTAGGCAAAAGACCAGTCGGAGCCTGAATAATAGGAGCATAATTTGTCACAGCGCTTGAGAATTTCTGTTCCATCTGCCATAAAACATTTATGCCATCCTACAGCTGTGCATGTACATACGTTGGGGGTTGTTCTCTCACTAATGGGCCTGGGTCTCAGCCCATTGTAGTGTTGAGAAAAATCATCTGCTTGCACTGACTTTAGGCTGATAACATGGCAAACTGGATGCACAAGTTTTACATAGATTCCATTTTTCACATGCCACCACGAAAGTGGTTGTGATGTAAGAACAGGCCTCAAGCAATATTACTGATGTTCAAAGATGTTCTGAAATTATGATGCTTGCATTGTCTGCTATTACTGTGTATAGTTGAACACTTTGGAAGGTTGCAGTCTCATCACAAAATACGAGCTGGAGAATTATTCTGTAGTTTTGCTGCTAATAGTGGATACTTGCAAATAATATGAACAAAATGGCAGAATCAGGCAGCTCTCTTCGCAGAAGGTTTTTTCCTTCGGTTTCTACAAAGCACTGCCCCCTTGTGGAAAAGAAATGTTGCAGCCCATTATCTTGCAAATTAATTTTTCCTTCAAAGTTGTGATCATTTTGTTTTTTGTTATTAAATACTTCAAATTAATCCAGATTTGCTGAACTATTTTTATCCTGTCAAAATTAATTAGCTTTTCCCACTTTGTTATTTGAAAATCTGTGGAAAAATTACAAAAACACTCATTTTTATAGGCATTTGAGTCTCTATAAATACATATCTAGGGAATAAAACTGTCTAGTTTTTGCTTCAAAAGTTGAAGAATAATGAAGTTTTTTGCAGTTTTAAACCAGCAAAAATGCTAGACCATTGTCATTTAAAACATGCTGAAAATATTTTCCCCAAATAGTCATAAACGGTATAGACAGATCAGTACAAACCTGGTATTTATAGCACTAAATCCCAAAGTTCAACTTGACATCAAATACAGAATTAATTGCATAGTGCTAAGAAGCACTGCCTGTGGCAGGTGATTTCAAAGATGAATAAAGTGAATAATAGTTGCTATTGGATTATGCGAAATATCAGTCAGCAGAATGTCAACAGGGAAGTCCTCAAAGAATGCAGGGGTGTTAGCTGTTCATGATATCCTTCCCTATCCCTTGAGTAGCTGACAAGAAACATTACTGCATATGCAAAAAAAAAAAAGGTTATTTCACTGACAAAATACATGAGAACACATTTAGCCTGCTTTATAATTATTGAATAACACGGTAATGAATTGGTGTATCCAGTTTGATGATTGCCAGCCATTTTCTTAAGTTGGTAACTAAGGAGGAGCAGGGGACCTCTGAAATGGCAGCAACCATGCTGTTCCCCATGATACCTCCAGACCCCTCTTTTTACAGTGTTATGATGTTATAATAAAACTGCATATGCACACAAAAGAGGAGGTGCTGTTGCTGACGAAGTACATGACATATTTAGTGTGCTTCATAATTACTGAATAACACTGTTATGAATTGGTGGATCCAGTTCAACAATCGCAGTTGGAATACTACTTCCATTGGGATTTTGTAGGAATCTTCACCAGCCATTTCCTTAGCTGGTGACTGAGGAGGAGCAGGGGTCCTTTGAAATGGCAGCAACAATGCTGTGCCACATGATACAGCTGGCCTTTTAAAAACAATGTTATGATGTTATGTTACTGCACATGCACAAAAAAGGAGGTTCCATTGCTGATGAAGTTAATGATGTCTCGGCCACACAACCCCTTTTCAAAGCAAGTACGGAACACGTGGGGAGGGTCAGATCCAAATTCAAGGAAAAAATCCCCTAAAATAGATGCCGTTTTGTGGAAGGGGTGCCGCAAAGTCAGAGCATCAGCTGGGGATTCAACTTGCTGGGAAACAGTGGCAACACTAAGGTGCAAAAAAGGCCCCAGTTGCCAGATTCTCTTCAGGAAAGATCTGTATGATAGATTTGGTTTATATTTCACTCTGAATTATGGGGAATTCTCTGTCCTGTTTTTACTCCTTGTCAGCGTTCAGAACACTTGATTATATTTTGCTGGGATTTTCTAGCTCCAGCTTCATGTCATTCGGTTCCACTTAACTTCAGTGACGATGGTACCAGTTGCTTTTGGAAACAGACTATTATTGTGTCAATACAACGTGTCTATTTCTCTGCCATTAAATGTGTATGGAGAAAGTGCCCAGGTGTTCTGCGTGTGTTTAAATAATATTGCCACTCCTGTTTTTAGGTCTACTGCTGTATTTGCTTTTTCAAGACACGCAGTGGAAAGTGGACTGCATCTGAATAGTATCAAATACAGAATTCACATTGGCTCTTGAACTAGTAATAGAAACACATCCAATTAACTATATGGGTAGATTGCTATCTTTTATTATATCAAATTCTGCTGATGAAAATTCTGCTGGCTTTTGAATTATACAGTACTTTTCTATCAGGCAGAACAGAAAGGGAGTTCAGGTCTTAGCTGTACAAAGTATCTACTGGGGATAGTTCCAATTCGAAATACGTGTAGCATCAACCTGACCTATGCTATGTACACTGTAAACATCTGGGGATCTGTACAACAATGCTATAAAAATGAGCACATTTTCTACTTCCATTTATCTTGCTTTAAATGTGTGTGGTTAGGAATCATGCAGGAGGCTCATTGTGGCCAGTTAATTTCTAAAGATGGTCCAGCACTCCAACATTTATGGAAATTGTATCCTCTTATATGGAGGCCCTCTTACTATATGCAATTGTGGAAGGGAAGGGCTGTGGCTTCTCAAATGCAAAGGGGGCATGCCCTTCTTATGCTTGGATGTACTGTTATCTTGACTACTGTAAAGGAGCATAGGATCTGCTATGGGGTGAGTGAATTTATAGAAGTGTGACCCCCATCACCTTTGGAGAATGAACTTTTTGTGACCCTAGATGACTGCCCCAGAACAGCCCTTGAATTTCAGCAGCCTGACTGTGTATGTGTGACAGAAAATGCTCTTTCTCTGCCTTTCATAAGAATGTAGGTACAGTCTGATGGATCAGACCAGTGGTCCATCTGATCCAGCACACTGTTTCACACAGTGATCATCCACTTCCCCCTGAAGGGTCAACAGATGGCATGAAGGCCTGATGCTCCCTCTTGGCACCAGTATTCAGGGATTTGCTGTCTCTGTCCATGGAGACTTTTACTCATCATGGCTAGGAGCCATTGATGAACCTATCCTGGAGATTAAGAAGTGTAAGTGGAGCAGCTGGCCCCTGTAATAAGCTTAGCCAGAAGAGGGCTCTGAGGGTTGAAAGCTAATTTTATAAAGCTTATTCTAAACACGGGCAGATATACAAGTGATGCAACTGGAAGGTGAAGCATAGAAATGAGAAAATAAGAATTCACTTTCTAGGCAGTCAGCATTTATGAGGACTCTCTGGTGTTCACGCCTTCCTTGCATGGTGGGCTGTTCACTCCAAGGTTTCTATTTGAAAGCTGACAAAGCCTCCCCATGAGCCTTTATTTATGTAAACATCCTCTAAAAGAAGTCCCGGCCCTTTCTCCTCCCAGAATCACATGAGTTTTGCACTCTGCAACTTTTGGGATTGTGTGCGGAGTTAGGAGTGGGGTGTAAAAGCAGCGGATGGGCTGCAAAGCACTACTGGGTGGTGTGTACTAGTGATGTCAGATTGGGAGTAAATGACCCTGAAATGGACCATTCGACATGGATGAATTTTCCATTACTCTTCCTTGGAGAGGTACTTGTCAGGTTACTTTGACAACCCAGTCTAGGCAGTCCTTGTGGCACTTATGACTTGACCCAGCACATGAGGTGGAGATAGACAGGGCAGCTAAGACTATCACCGTTTGGTCCTATTATTGAACAGCAAAAGGAATTTCATTGATTACCATTCCTGCTTCACAATTTCTGGTTGAAACTGAGTCCTAGCATTAAAAACAAGTTCCTGGACTGAGTCCTGGCAAGGCCTGGCTCAGATTTATTGTAAGCTATCTGGGGAACAAAACTGGAAACAGGGGATTTAGATGCCTGAAATAAATAAATAAAATTATTTAGGCTTGGTTAGAAGCATTGGGTGTGTCATGTGCTTCTTCCTTTTTGACTCTGGTGCCTTGTGATCTGCCTTTTTTTCCTTTTCAAAGTTAATTCAGAGTGGCTTGGGGACCAGAGTTTGATTGCACAGCCATTGCAGAGAGTAGACAAACCTCCACTAAGGGGAAGCAAAGAAGCATGAAACAGATACTTCTTTAAAAGCTGGCAGAATTGTTTCATGTGAATGTGAACTTCTGACATTTTTAAAACAGTCTGGGAGAGACCCTAAGATGATCATGGAAAGCCATGCATCCTTCCTTAGGGGCATCTAAATAGCCCCAGAATAACCAAATGCACAATTAGAGAATGTACCTTTAAGAGCATGTTGCAGAGCAAATGATCCTGCTATTGGCAAAGTGTGCCCCACTGGAATGTGGATGATAACCCTTGAAAATGCAAGTCCTTTCGCCCCATGTACATTCCTGTCCTAGCTATGGGAAGTACAGACTGCCCAACCCACACCTTGGTTAGGAGCCATTGTAGTGTGAAGCTTCTTGCATGTGGAGGAGGAGGAGGAGATTGGATTTATACCCCGCCCTTCACTACCCAAGGGAGTCTCGGAGCGGCTTACAGACTCCTTTCCCTTCCCCTCCCCACAACAGACACCCTGTGAGGTAGGTGGTGGGGCAGAGAGCTCTGACAGAAACTGCTCTTTTTCAAGAATAGCTGTGCCAGAGCTATGGTTTGCCCAAGGTCACCCAGCAGGTACAAGTGGGGAATCAAATCCGGTTCTCTCAGATTAGAGTCCGCACACTTAACCACTACACCAAACTGGCTCGGTGACCTGTGGAATTTGGAAGCCTTTCTCAAAGGCTTAAGGTCCCTGCAAAACACGCCACCCATTTCCTATAGTACCCCCCAGGGAGCAATCCTGAGCAGGAGTGCTTGGAAGCTCCCCCATTGTATTCAGTGGGGCTTACTCCCAAGGAAGTGTTCTTAGGATTGCAGCCCCAAAGCACTCGTGGAATTAGTACCACAGGATAGAAGAAAAGAAGAAAAAGAGGAGGAGATTGTATTTGTACCCTGCCCTTCGCTTGGAGTCTCAGAGCAGCTTACAAACTCCTTTCCCTTCCCCTCCACACAATAGACACCCGGTGACATAGGTGGGGCTGAGAGAGCTCTTTCGAGAACTGCTCTTTCAAGAACAGCTCTGACAGAACTATGGCTTGCCCAAGGTCATCCAGCAGGTACAAGTGGAGGAGTGGGGAATCAAACCCATTTCTCCCAAATTAGAGTCCACACACCTAACCACTACACCAAACTGGCTTCCATTAACTGGAGTTAATGGAATGAAACATGCAGCAAACCAAACTGATATGCATGAGAGAGGTTAGCATCAGTGCTGGCAGCCCCAGCTATTGTTTGTACTCAGAGTGAAGAAACATATTGATGTGAATGTATTCATTCATTTCAGACAGTAGTATGACCCCATCACTTACCTCTCTAATAACACTCATATGTACACACGCAAAGAAAAAGGGGGGCAAGGGATCAGGTCAGTTTCTGAAGGCAGGTACAAAGAAGTCTGAATACAAGAGCTCCATTCAAGATTTTGTGGGAACAGTGTTGGCAGAAGTGTTGCTTGCCAGTCCTCCCCAATTTCAGGTTCTGGCAAAGGTGGTAAATAGTTCTTGCACCTTCACCATTTGAATGAGAATTTTGCCCCCTGTGGTTCTAGAGAGATGATCAAAAGGTGACAAATGAAAGAGCTGTTGGATCTCATGTTTATTACAGTTACAAATGGTTCATTGTATTATCTGGTTTTAATAAATGTGAAGGAATCCACACTCATACCTTTATGGCTGTTGTAATACTAAACACGCTGGTGCTTGTCTGTCTGGAGAAAGTAAGTTCAAGTGGTATAAATAGTTAGCTTTGGATTTGCTGTCATTTTCCTATCCAGAGTTAACCATACGTGGATAATGATGGCCCCCAAATTATATATTTATTTATTTGCATTTTATCCCAGTCTTCCCCCCCCCCCCCCAAAAATAGAGCACTTTATACTGGTCTTCCTTTCTTAATATCTTTCTTAGGCTAAGCTGAGCATCAGTGACTGGCTCTTAGGTCACCCAGTGAGCTTGATGGACTGAGCATAGGGTTAAACAACTGTTCATCGATCTAAAGTGAAGTATATATGGACCTCTCAGATGAACAATCCATATTTCCATCCCCAAAAGGATATAGTAAAAGCATTTAAGATATAGGGTTTTCTTTTAAAAAGTTAATTGCCAACATCTTCCTACGTCATTCTTTCTCTGAAGTTTTCATCCTTCCTCTGAAGTTGTGTACCTGATATTTCTAATACCCCTCAAGATACTGTCCTTCTAAAACAACTCTCCCATTTCCCTTCCTTTATATTGCTTACAAAGCTTGTCAAACAGGTTTGATGAAACAACTGTAATACCAAGTAAGTTTTGCATATTCGTCACAGGTATTGTGTCCATCTATGCACTTATGTCCATGTATCTTCTTCACTGGGTAAGAATATGACCAAGGATGAGGAAAGAAGGAGACCGTCTGTATTACTTTTCATTTCAGTATTTACAAACAAAAGTTTTTTCCCCTTCACATTTTGGTATTAGCTCATTTGGTATTCCAAAACTCACAGACCACACCGCCAGCATGTACAAGCCTGCTCAGATCTGCATGTTTGAATGACCATTGTGGGGAATCCTGTGAACTTGCAGTTCACCCACAGAACCATACAACTGTTCTGTTGGTGTTTTTAATTATGCATCAATTGTATTTTAAAATGTTTCACAAGGTTGTAAATTGCCCAGAGCCTGCTTGCAGGGTGGGCGATTCATAAGACTAAATAATAACAACAATAACATTGGTGTGAGAAATCTTCTTTTCCATAGGACTGTTTGTTGCAGTCCTGGTTGCCCTTTGATTTGAGAGTGCTAAGACTTCCCTGTATGGTTGTACTTTCAGTTTTAAGGGTACTTTCAGATGGAGGAAGAGTTACATGCACTGAAGGAGTGCACCTGACATCCGCAATTCCAATGGAGAATATGCCAATCTGCCATTTGAGCACTGTTAATCTAAATCTGCAAATATGATCAGCATGGATAGAACAGCACCTTTGAGACCACCTCCCTCCATATGAGCCCCATAGAGCACTAAAGTTGACTTATCAACATCTCTTGATAGTCCCCGGCCCCAGGGACATCTGACGTGCCTCAACCCTATCTGGTGGAATGAGCTCCCGTGCAAGATCAGGGCCCTGCAGGATCTATTACAACTCTGCAGGGCCTGTAAGACAGAGCTCTTCCACCGGGCTTTTGGTTGAGGTGGCAGGTGCCCCCTCTCTGTGGCCAACCCCATTAGTGGCCTGGACCCTTAAAATCCTTAACAGCTTAATGCCAAGTTACCCACTGAGATATCTGGTTTCCACTACTGCTGACATGGTTTCTATTAGAGTTGACATGGTAGCTAGGAGTTGTTATTTTATACTATTGCTTTTAATCTAGTTTTAACTGTATTGTATTTTACACTGTTGGAACCTGCCCTGAGCCCGCTTGTGGGGAGGGCAGGATATAAATACAAACAAATAAATCGCAACTATGGTACAAGTAACTAATAATAGTGTCAGGCCACAAAAGTTGCTGGCACAACTTTTTGAACATGCATCCTGTTTCATTTCTTGTGTCAATACAGGGGAGGTTGCCACCTGGAAGCACCCTGGCTCTCCAATCAGATTTCCTTAGAGTATTGGGGGTTCACTCCAGGCTGTGCCTTGGGTACCAAACAAAGACAGAACTAATAACAAGCAGACATAGCAAGCAGAATGAGCACCTTACCTTTAGGATCAGTCAGCAAGAGCATGGGTGTTTAACAGAAGGCCAGCAATAAAATCTCTCACTACTTTTGTGGTGAAGCATATCATCCATATTCTAATTAGGGTTTGTCAATGCAAACATACGTTCGAACGAAATGAGTATTTCACTTTGATTTATGCGTTTATAAAACACTGCTCAGTTAGACTCTCAGTAGCTATGATACCGCCCTTCATGTCTCTGAAGAAGTTCTGCCTACATCCAGCCTCAGTAAGAGCACTGTTTCTATTTTCATGACTGATTGTCTCAGCTCTTGTCATTTGAATAGAGATGGAACATGGGAGTGTGTTTTAAATGCATATTTGTAATTATAGAAATAATTTTGTAATTGAAATATATATTGGCTTTGATGAGTTCGGGAGCCGAGTCATATCTTTCAAAGCTTCACATACGCAAGTATATGTTTGAAAATCCCATGGACTTCATTAGAAAAATTTCAAGTAAGTGTGATTTGGACAATGCTGAAGTCATTCTAGTGCTTTGGTGCCCTCTCGTCATTTTATTTATTATATTTATTTATAAATTAAACTTTTGGACTGCCCTCCCCTGTATACACAAGGCTCAGGGCAGTGAACAACATAAGACACATTCATAAATTAATTGTGGTTGTTTGAAAATACACTAAAAAAAAATCAAATGCTAGTTTCATAATTTCTGTCTCTGTAACTGATGGTGAGCTACAGAATGTAAACATTAACCCCCAATAACAGAATACAAATAATATCTGTCCATGCATGGAATAGTCATGCCCACAGGATGTCAAATGAATAAAGCCAGCTCACGCTGGCTAGGCGGGATATAAATCCCAAAAATAAATAAAATAAAATAAATAAATAGTTGTGATTTGTGGACTGAGAATGCTGAATATACATTATTGCTTGAATCCTACAAATGCCATCCTTGGTATAATCTATGCTGTACTGCCTCCAGAAGAGCAGCAATTGGCTCATGGTGGAGCGATAAGAACATTCCATTGTGTCTTTCAGTCCTCCAATCAGATAACAGGACAAGCTGCAATGAAGTTGCATTGGAGTACAAACCAAGGTTGGTTCCATGCTCACAGGCTTCCTCTTCCTTTTTGCCAAGGTGGAGTGGAGTGGAGCTTGATCAAGCCAAGAGGTTTAGAATCAACCCCTCCAAAATGAGGGGATGGCGGAGGTGGGAGCCATGAACACAGAAACACAGTTGTGCAAACAGAACAGCACTGAGTCATATTTCTGGTCTATTAGCAATGCATAGGATCCATCTCCTAGAATTCAAGGTGGTCGAAAGTGCTATCAAGTCTCAGCTGACTTATGGCGAACTCATAGGGTATTTAAGGCAAGAGACATTCAGAGGTGGTTTACCATTGCCTGCTTCTGCGGCATGACACTGGAATTCCTTGGTGGTCTCCCATCAAAATACTAATCAAAGAACATAAAAAACTATGAGATACACATTTATACAGCCATTCTTAAACTTCAGCAACCCATTTTGGAACTCCCATTTTGATCCCTCCCCCCAGATCCCGCAGGTCAATCACCTCCTTACCTGTGCCCTCTATGCATTGGACAGCCTCCTTTCAAAGTACATGGCAAGCCATGCAAGCTCCCTGGAAGCCTCAGATGTCCTCAATGGAAACTACATCAGCTACATTTTAAAAGCAAGTTTAAGCATGAGGTTTGTATGTGGCCTACAGGGTCCAGTCTTAGAGTACAGCTGATTCTTTGGGGCTATATTGAACCCTGAATCATGTTCTAATCAATCTTGCCTCTTGATTGGAAGGAACTCTGCCCTTAGGACGTAACTAGATGTTAAATTGTTGCCAGATGCTGGCTGAACAGGTATAGGAAGGGGCCTGGAAAAATCTTCAGCCTTAGTCATAGAAATAGAATATGACCAACTTCTAATATTCTTCTGATATTCAGTTGAAAACCACCATTAGATTTTATTTTCTATAGACGCAGTGGCGACTGTCTCTATGGTCAGGGGTCATTTCGTAGAAAAAGAGGTGAAGGAGCTCATTAGCATACCTATTAGCATATGCCACGCCCACTGACATCACCAGAAGTGTGTCAGAAAGGGAGACAAAGCCTCCCCTCCCCTTCCCCAGCTGGCCTGCCAAGGTGGGTGGGGGAGCAAAGCGAAAACGGCCCCATAGAATACAATGGAAAGATTGTGCCACCATTGCCGTGCGACTCTAAACAGAAGGTTTAAACTTTAAACCCCTTCTCGCTTCACTTCTTCCACAGGCCCACTGGGGGAGGGGCTTGCCACCACTGCCATTTGTGCCCACTAGGGGTTACTTTTTCCCCACCATAGAGAACCATGGAGGGAATGGGGGCAACCTATTTGGGGGCCTGTAGAATTGGACCCCCTGGTCCAATATTCTTGAAACTTGATGAGTATTTGAGGGAGAGGCTCCAGCAGCTACCCTGTAAGTTTGGAGCCTCTCCCTCAAACCCCCTCCCCTCCAGCCGCTTTTAAATCCACCACTGAATTTTGGCGGCAATTCGGTGGCGGGCTACCCTAGTGCCCACTCCTGGGCTGGCAGAGTGCTGCTCCACCTTGCTCCAGCCCCAAATGACCCCTGTCTATGGTAATACCCTCTTCATTGAAAACAGAGCAAAAACCAGTTCAGTTAAGAACATAAGAACATAAGAGAAGCCAATGTTGGATCAGGCCAGTGGGCCATCCAGTCCAACATTCTGTCACACAGTGGCCAAAAATACCAGGTGCCCTCAGGAGGTCCAGCAGTGGGCTCAGGACACTAGACGCCCTCCCACTGTTGCTCCCCCCTCAAGCACCAAGAATACAGAGCATCACTTGCCCCAGACTGAGAGTTCCTATCTATACTTTGTGGCTAATAGCCACTGATGGACCTCTGCTCCATATGTTTCTCCAATTCCTTCTTGAAGCCATCCATGCTTGTAACCGCCACCAACTCCTGTGGCAGTGAATTCCATGTGTTAATCACTCTTTGGGTGAAGAAGTACTTCCTTTTATCTGTTCTACCCCAACTGCTCAGCAGTTTCAGGGAGTGCCCACAAGTTCTTGTATTGTGAGAAAGGGAGAAAAGTACTTCTTTCTCTACCTGCTCTATCCCATGCATAATCTTATAAACCTCGATCATGTCACCCCTCAGCTGTGGTTTCTCCAAGGTAAAGAGCCCCAAGCGCTTCAACCTTTCTTCATAGGGAAAGTGTTCCAACCTTTTTATCATTCTAGTTGCCCTTTCCTGCACTTTTTCCAATGCTATAATATCCTTTTTGAGGTGTGGTGACCAGAACTGTACACAGTACTCCAAATAAGGTCACACCATCGATTTATACAGGGGCATTATGATACTGACTGATTTGTTTTCAATTCCCTTCCTAATAACCCCCAGCATAGTGTTGGCCTTTTCATTGCAGTCGCACACAGTCTTGACATTTTCATTGAGTTATCTACTACGACTCCCTTGGTCAGTCTCCGCCAGTTCGGACCCCATCAACATGTATTTATAGTTAGGATTTTTGGCTCCAATGTGCATCACTTTGCACTTGACCACACTGAACCCCATTTGCCACGTTGATGCCCACTCGTCCATCCTCGATAGATCCCTTTGGAGTGCCTCACAATCCTCCCTGATTCTCACCACCCTGAACAACTTTGTGTCATTTGCAAATTTAGCCACTTCACTTCACAGTTGTGTGTATAAAGTAACTGTGATGACTGTATCAGGACTGAATCTCCTTAGTGGCTCTCAACCAATTAGAGTTCCTAAAACTGTGCTACTGGATCCTGGTAAGCAATCAGTATGCTTCTGGCTGGTGCTGTTAGGTACTCTGGAAGCTGTGTAACTGCAGGCAGCAACAGCTCTATGGATGCATACTGATATTGTTGAATATTGTGCTATTGTTGTGCTATAGAAATAGTTCACTAGTGGTTGTCCCTGCATGGACAAGACAATACAAGAGGTTAATGACTGTAGTGGTGCAATTACAGCACATTAGGTTCCAATCACACGCAGCATTAGCTGTGATAGGCATGAATGCCGGCTGGATTTTAAGGGCGCGATCTGGCAAGTGTCCCACACCCATCGGCAACCTGCATCACCCTGCTGAAGAAACGGAGTTAAAAGATACCACCAAAAGTGCAGTATTTTCCAGAAAACACGGGGCGCAGGTGGGCTTCAGATCGCAGAAGCGCTGGTATCCCATCCCACCCAGTACCCGTTTGCGTCCTGTCTCATACTGAATGAAGGTTTTTTTTAATGCCTCCGTGGTATGTACACAAACACGGATCTGCGCATGTGCACAAACGTGGTACTGCTGAACTTTGCAACACCGATGCTTCACCATCACTGTGTGATCGGCGGCTGACGGCCGGAGCACGTAGCCTTGAGAGACCATCTGACCATGATACCACACTTCATTTTGCTCCGGCACAAAAAGCCTAGCCCCCCCCCCCCCCCCCGGATTATCTTGCTTGTATGACCTTGCTCATTAGTCAACAATGTGTGGATGCAATCTATAAACTCCTGTCATTTAACAGAGGAAAACCATTTCTGTCCCTTTCCCATGAGGTGTCCCATTTCTAGATAGCCAAGAGGGCTACCTTTTCATGGCATCAAGACAGATGTGACATGGCATCAGATGTGTTCATGGCATCAAGACAGATGTGAAAGGGCTCACCCTTACAACGAACTTAGACCTTCTGGAGTACCTTTGCAGTCCCCCCAATATGAAATCTTTTGAAAACTTGAAATGAACTGTGTAATTATAAAGAGTTTACGAGCAGCTGAGTTGGATGAGACTGATGTTCCACCTAATCTGGCATCCTCTTTCACACCTCAGCCAGCTACACAGGCATTTGTGCTTTCCCCCCATCAATATGATAAAATGCTAGTCTTGAGCCTCTATGTGTCCTTTTTGAAATTTGCATGAAAGATAGAAAAGAAGCTGGGAATAATACTTTACATAAAATTTGCACATTAATTAACAGCTGGATCCCACATATATTATTCAGAAGTAGATCCCAGTGACTTCAATTTTAGCTGTTAAGTATTTGAATTCCTTCTGGCGACTGTGTCTTCATGAAAACCCATGAGCATACCAGAGAGCTTTCAACATGACTTAAACAGGGGAAACGCTCCATAAACTGACAGTAGCTCAAGAAATTGTTTTAAGTTTTTTGAATCCACTAGAACTGCATATTTTGGTTAACAGGCACATCTTTGAAGGCAGCTGGACAGGCTCACTTTCTGGTGATGGAACCTATATATTTTATGGTTTCCTTTTAAAATAAATTTATAATCCCCATGATCCAATCTGTTTTACTTTTACAAAGTGAGGTACAAAACCCAGTATCTCTTAAGAGTGAACTAATCTGTGTTCAGTAGTTGCTTTTTCTTGAATTCATGAAAAGTGCCTTCTAGGATCAGACCAAAGTCCATCTTGCACAGCAAGGTCTGAGGTAGGTGGTGCTAAGTGAACTTTTCCTGGGATCCTCAAGCATATAGCGGGGGTGTCTTTTTTTTCCACTTATGAAACAAAATATTTGAGTAATAAAATTTGTAATTTATGGCTTCCTGCCTTATTTTGCTGTACTCCATTTCTCCTAATATTTTTCTCCCAGTCCAGCTGATTTCTCATATTAGAACTTGGCAGGGAGGAAAATGTTGCAAGAATCCAAGTAAAATGTGGGGTGGGATAGGGTTTATCTCCTCTGAATAGTGTGTTCTGGTTTTGTTGAAAAACAGCCCCCCCCCCGTCCTGACTTTACATGTGAATATAGTTTGGCTTGCCCGTATTGTCCTCCTGCTGAACAAGCAGTACCCGGGAGCAAGGCATTTGTATCAGGCAAAAAGAGCAGCTGCTAAGTCCTTCTATATGAAATCAGAGATACTGCGAGACCTTGGATCTTGGAACCACTGTTCTCTCATCCACAGAAGCTCTGATCCTGCATTTTTAGGGTTGCCAGATCCCCCCCCCCCCCCGGCTCCAGTGGGGGTAAAGTGGCCAGATCCAGACTGAGAAACTCCTGGAGATATGGGGGTGGAGCCTGGGGAGAACAGGGACCTCAGTGGGGAACAATGCCATGTATCACAGACTCATCAGAACAAGAACAAGAACAACAGAAAATAGTACTTGCAAAAGGAACACATGTAAAAGGAGTTGCCATGTAAATATACCAACAAAGAAGACCAGTCAATTAAATAAAGGGCAAATAGAAACGGCAGCAGAAAGAAATTTGGCAACAGTTTCCATTATCTCAGGATTCGGATTATCAAGAAGAGTAAGAATCTTTAGGCCATCAGAATATTCCTCTAACTGAGTCAAAATAGAGTTTAAAAATTTCTGACATAGCACGTGGTAGAAGGGGCACTAAAACAAAACATGGGGGATCGTTTCAATGTGATCATTTGTACATGGACAACATCTATCAGTGAGGGGCACACCCTGGAAGCGGCCAGATAATAAGGCTGAGGGTAGTATGTTAAATCTGGCCAGAGAGAGGGCTCTCCGAAGTCTGGGGATATGAAGTTGATAAAGATAAGAGGCAGCTTGGCTGACTTTAGGAGATATTCCAAAATACAAAGGTGAACAGGTTTTATTAGGGGTGTTATATAATGAATGTAGCTCAGAGTGAAGAAAATTGGCTCTTATAATTGAGAAAGCCTCAGATTCAGAAGTAAAGGGAACAATGCCATAGAGTCCACAACCTCCAAATCATTCATTTGCTCTATGGAAATTGATCCCTGTAGTCTGGAGATGAGCTATAATTCTGGGGGATCCCCAGGTCTCACCTGGAGCCTGGCATCATCCCTAATGATGTGTAAGTGTTTTTACTGTTGGGGGAGGACAAGCTTCTGTTGCCATCAGGAAACTGCCCTGAGAGTGTGGTATATAAGTACATTAAATAAATATATATTTTAATTTGCCTACCAGTGGGTGGAGATGCCTCTATTCTCCCTTGTCTTTGCACCCTTGCCTGCTTGTCAGTAGATACAATCAAAGAATTTATTTTGGTGCTATGCAGGACTGGCTAGCACTGTGTATCTACCATGTGTAAGTGGGTGGTCTTCTTACAGCTTCTGTTCCTTTATCCCTTGCCCCTATCCAGAGGATGAAAGCAAAGCATTTCCCTTAGTTCCCTGCAGTACAAGTCAGCTGGTTAGTGCTGCCTACCTCCCACAGGAAGAGATTCAAGTGGCTACAATCAAAGCTTTCTTCTGCCTACCAGCCCAGCCCAGCACAGCCACAGATAATGGAATAGCTCAGTCAACCAGTTCCTGTGGTTCTGTAGAATCAGGAAACATCCTGAAACCAGTGAAATAGAGCAATAATTGCTGGAAAGTGGAAATGCCAAACAAAAGAAATACCAATCAGGATGATCCTGTTTTCAGTATCCTGGTCATACATATTTGCTGATGGTGAATCACTCTCTTCTGTCTTTCTGCCCTCCTCATCTCATAAGACTATAATAATAATATGATTAAAAGGCTTCCATCCGCTCCTGTGTTATCAGAAATATTTCTGAGTGGGTGAGTTCAGCTTAAACCTTGATAGTAAGTTTCCAACAGCACATCTCTAGCACCCAGCAAGTGTGGTAATCCAGGTGTTGCTATTTAAAATATGAATTTACAAATTCATAGCACTATTTATACACAGCAACATAGCATATCGCTGAGGGCGCGATGTTCTGGGCCTTTCTAATATATATTGTGGAAGATATAGCATATTGGATTAGCTTGTTCAGAAGTGAAATCCTGGACATTCCTATGTTGTTTTCTTCTGTTTAGCTCTCCTTTTGATCACTACATGGCTTCTGGCCCCTGGTGCTGCTGCGTGGTGGCTGTCATAAACTTGTTCTATCTCCTTATGACACAAGGCAATTTCACATCAGGTCTGTACATTTCTGGGGGAGAAAATGACCCATTTAATGGGGAGGTGGCTCAGAGGTTAAGATGCTGAACTGCAGACCGGAAGATCGGTAGCTCGGTAGTTCGAGAGCCGCGTGATGGAGTGAGCTCCTGTTCCTGGCCCCAGCTCCTGCCAACCCAGCAGTTCGAAAGCAAGAAATTGCGAGTAGATAAATAGGTGCTGCTTCGGTGGGAAGGTAACAGTGTTCTGTGCGCCTCAGCATTAAGTCATGCCAGCCACATGACCACGGAAAAAATCTTCGGACAGCGCTCGCTCTTCGGCTTGGAACTGGAGTCAAGCACTGCCCCCTAGAGTCAGATTCGACTGGCTTTCGAGCAAGGGAAACCTTTACCTTTTTAGGATACATCAGCTGGTATTAAATGTTACGGTGGTGATGGGATAAGACTATGTTTCCACTGGGAAAAAAGGGCTGCCTTACTGGAAAACAGACCTCTTCCTATGTCTCCCTGTGGTCTAAATTATTTGCTGGGAGCTGCTTCTTGCAACGAACCTCTATAGGTTAAATGTATACATGAGGAAAGTTCCTAATGGCTATTTCCTGTCTATAGAGAGCCTCACCAAAGTTTTTAACTAAATGTTTTATATTGTTTTAAATATTTATAATGTTAGTGAATCCTGACACACCAGGTCTTGTAAGCTGCTCTGAGCCTGCGAATGTGGGGAGAGCGGCCTAGAAATCAAATAAATAAATAAAGTCCACATCTGACTTGAGATTTTATATGGACAGAATTCCATGGCTGAGTATAGGGAGAGTGTTATTTTTTTTAGCTCTCTCTTTCTCTCTTTGTCTCTGCATAACCTTATATTTAAAAATATGCCTTCAGAAATACTGGCCCCTGTTCTGAGCCTTAAACAATAATGCAGTTTGTAAGCCGAAAGAAATCAGAGCCTGATGAAATAGGTTGGGGAATTCATGCAGTGCAAACCAGCATTGTGTGGTTTTTATTATTATTATTTGTTTGGCGTTAGCTCAGAAAACCTGGAAAGTGCCTTTTGACCAGGCGCCTTTGTTAACCTTTGGACGTGGCAGTGCTTTGGGGAAGACCTTCAGAAGTCCCTGGGCTTAAAAAAAATAGTCTGCTGCTTTTAACAAAGGCTTATTGTAGCAACGAGAAAAGAATGTGACTGACAGAGCGGCTGTGGGGTGTGGCCAGGTAACAGCAGCCAGCCCTCTACCTGCTCAGGTGGTTTACCTTTAAAGCAGCTGAAAAAGTAGCTGAGAAGACAAGCACCTGACAGAGCCTCCACTGGCTGGTGGTTGAGCAAAGTGTAAATATGTCTTGCTAGAGGGAACATTTGGAAAGCCGTTGGAGAAAGGCAGAAGTCAGGATGAAGAAACATCACTCTGTGCAGGGGACTATTAGCAGGCTCTTTGGGAAAAAACATAGCAGCAGCAGTAGCAGCAGTCCCACCACCTCCCTCTATGTCACCAACCCACCCTGGATCTTCACACAGGAGGTTGCCTCGGACAGTCTGGCACGTTCTGGTCAGTATGACTTCTCTTTTGTTTCCCCTTTTGAGGCTTGCAAGGAAGGGAAAGGGCCACTGGGAAAGATTACTTGCTTTCTCAGTGTGCAGTTTTACCTGGTCAGTCTCCAGATGGAAGACTATTCAGCTCTGGGAGCAACTGGAAAACTCAGAAGGGGAGTGAACAGCAGTGACATTAGTTTGGGTGCTTGTTTTTGTACCACTTGTGAGAGATCTGTAAAGTAGCTATTACCACTCGGAAGCTACAGCAAGCCTTTGATTAAAATGACTGGATTAAACAGAAGCATGTTGGAACCTGTGAAAGTACACTAGGAGCTCGTGATCAGTTCTCTACAAACAAAGCAAGGATAGAAGACCAGCAGGAGTCCAACCTAAGCAAGGGAATAGAAGGGGGGGGTGGGGTAGAGGCCACAGCATAAAATGAGTAACAGATCCATCAGAGCGCAGTACAGAAATATGTCTGATTTCAGCCATAAGGAAGCCATAAGAAGGCTATTTAGGAGGTACTTCTGGTGTTGGAGGCTGTAGACTGGTTTATTGTATGACTCTGATTCCTGTCTTGTGATTTGTAATTGTGATATAAGAGCCCAGAGGTTAAGATGGGGGGTGGAGATGGGGGTTGCTAGGTCAAAATGTTGGGCCATTACTGTATGTCATCTAAGAGAACGGGGGTTGTTCTAACAAGTTTAAGGTGTAGGCTATAAGACACAGCTGCTGTTTGACTTCTGCTTACTTCAGCATAGGATTGTGTGGGAATCCCACGCAACTGCTATGGGAGCAAACAGGAGTTTTGCTGTAGAGCTCTTGATAGACAGCACCCTTGGAGATAAAACTTAATTATGTAACTTGTACCGGTGTGTAAGTACAAGATAGGTAGTGGCGCTGACTACAGTCTCAGAATTTAGGACAGTGCAATTTTGGATGAAAGGGAAACCTAAGCAGTAGGGTGGAGGGGAATCACCAACATTAAATGAAATGGGAAGCTATGCTCTTTGGCTTGGTTCTAGTTCAAAAGAATGAGTCAGTTCTTTGCTATAGAAAAATGTTCCTCACTTCTTAATTGCCAACTTTATGCCCCACGTATCTGTTGACACTGGAGCTCTTCTGGGCACAAAAGTCAGAAGCAGGCCTCGTAGCTTGGCATGATCCGCCCCTTGTTGTTCCCAATTTGGGGGCTTTTTGAGTCAATGATCATGGCCAAGCTGCTGTGGACCAAGGAGTTCAGGGTGCATCTGAAATTCCCTCCTCCCTCCAGGTTTCAGTCCTTTGCATTCTGTACTCCTCTTCATGTTTCCTATCCATACTTACTTTCTTTTCTCAGGACTGTGGGCCTCTTTTGGGGAAGGGTGTTGGGTAATGAATATGTCAACAATGTATAAAAATTTTAAATAATGCTGAATAGAACGAAGGTCTTACTATGAAGTACTGTGAGGTGCAGATTTTCACTTTGGGCAGTTGATTTTAGAGAGGGCACAATCCAGTCCCTCCCCCCGGTGTCATTTTTTAAAATAATAAATCCCTGAGTAAACCAGAAGTACCTATTTTTCCTTTTCACCTCAGATGCAAAAATGTCTAAGAATAGCACTGTGCTGTACATGTACACACTTATGTTTACAATTACTCTGCTGGTGTGCAAAGATGGGGAGGCTCCATCTCTGTTTAATTCTGAAGTAGCTGAGGCTGTGCTATCTGAACCCCTCCCTGTGTGAAAAACTTCTATAAAGTAGAGAGGAGACAGAAAGGTAAATATTTGGTATTGTTTTTGTCTAAAAGGAAAGAAAGCTTCAGTAGTGGAAGGATGAGGAACATTGTGAGAGGCTATACACACAGAAACCCTTAAAGGGTTTTACATCCAAATCAAAGGTTGGAACTGTGACAGACAAATTATAATGAAAAGGGTTTTTTTGGGGGGAGGGGGGAGTCTTGCTAGTCAAATCCTAATAAGACGCTAAGTGAGCCAGTTTTGGTCTAGTGGTTAAGTGCACGGACTCTAATCTGGGAGAACCGGGTTTGATTCCTCACTCCTCCATTTGCACCTGCTGGATGACCTTGGGCAAGCCATAGTTCTGGCACAGCTGTTCTTGAAAAAGAGCAGTTTCTGTCAGAGCTCTCTCAGCCCCACCTACCTCACAGGGAGTCTGTTGAGGGGAGGGGACGGAAAGGAGTTTGTAAGCCGCTCTGGGACTTCTTTGGGTAGTGAAGGGCGGGGTATAAATCCAATCTCTTCTTTTTGTTTTAGCTCACTTGATTTAAACAGTCTGAGCGGCTTTACAGTGCCCTCTGCCTCCCAAAAAATGTTCTTCTGGAAAATAGTCCTATAGTCTGTTTACATATGCAGTTGTGTTATTTATTTTTTCATGGAGTCCCTCCCATGCATAATGCTGCAAGTAGAAATGAGCTGCCCATGGACACTTCCAACAGACACAGTTTGCACTGGCCAGCAGTCATTGCTGAGTCTGCCACGGCTGCAGGAAAGGCTGCTGCAATTGTGGAAATGGCTACTGTCACTACCAACCTAGCTTGCATGAAGAAAAGATCCCATATGTTTACTACCGTACAGATATTCCTCAAACCATGTGTGTTAGAGGGGTAAAATTCAGGTGGGTAGCCATGTTGGTCTGAAGCATTAGATCAAAGTCTGAGTCCAGTGGCACTTTTAAGACCAAAAAGTTTTATTTTCTTAGAAGGGTGGTTACTCAGCTGCTTTACTCTGACAAGGGATCACTTTGCTGTCTGTTGTTTCCTTGTAGTCCCACCATTTGCTTCTTGTATCTTTCTTTTTTTTTTAAATTACATTGCATCCTCTTTAGAGCAGATTACTTCACTCGCATTTGTACCTTCACTTCATATAACATGATCCCGATCTGTGACTGTGACTCTGGGCACTGCTGTGGAGAAGCTAAACAGAATTATCCCAAGTCCGCTCTTGCCTGCCTTACTATTGAGAAATGCAGGGCTCAGCTTGGCAAAAATGTGGGAGATCCATGACTGGCTCACCTACTTTTCTAAAAAGCAGCCATTGGGTACAAGTGTAATTTGGATTAGGGCCACTGTACTGGGGGCGGTGGGGTTCACTCTTCCCTTTTGCACTGTTCCCCCAAGAGAAATTGGCACTCCTCTGCAGCTTTAAAGTCTGAAAAAGAAAAGAGACAGCCTGCCAGTTCTGTTGTCCCAAAATATGGTTGGAAGATGCCTGATCCCCAACCTTGTTGAAGTTAAGCATGTCTACATCTGCTTGGTGCTTGGGCCTTAAAACTCCTGGGAACCCTATGTGCACTGCCTTGATTTCCATGAGATGAGAACAGCTAAATATTAATGTAATAAATAAACATTTTAGGTGTGATGCTGAAGTTACCCCAGGCTGAACAAGTCCCTTTCCTTGAACGTCTGCAGCATACTTTCCATCAGGCTGCATGTGCTAAAGGAAACTGAATGCACAAGCTAGTCCCCACCTTAGTTTTGCATCGGATGAATTGCAAAGTAAACACAGGTTACCCAACCTGAAATGGGTGTAGGCTTGTGGGTGTCACTGACTCAGAGATTCTTGAATCACTTCCCTGGTACCTCCCTTCCCCCTACACCTACCTTAAAGCTATGGATGCAGTTAGTATAAGGAGATAGTTACACCTCTCATGCGTAAGACAATTAATGACACAATATTGCTAGAAATGTTTAGAAATTGCCCCCTAACAAATCATACAGTTAGATTAATTACAAGTGGAGACTCGCAAGAAACCTGTGGGATGGTTATCCCAATCCTCACACCTTTGCTTCCTCCCTTCTCCCCCTACCTCTCTCACACTCTTTCTCCCTTCTGCCCCCCCTTTCTTACTCTCTCTCCTCCATGTATGTTACTTCCTCTCTCTTTCTGACCCATCATCATTCTCTTTGTTTTTCTGCCTCCCCACCTCATCACTCTTTCTCTCTCTTTCTGCCTCTCACCTCAAATCCTACCCTCCCTAGGCTCCACTTCTCAAATGCCCAGGAATTTCTCAACCTGGAGCTGGCAACCCTATTTCCTTCCCACCCAACAGCCAACCTACCTTTATCTGTCTTCAGCTTTCCATCTCCATGGCCCCTTCCCCGCAGCCTCTACCTAGGAAAATTGTGGTCTTTCTCCACAGTAGGGACTAAAGCAACTTACATAATTATTTCCTCCTTGTTGTCTGCACAACAACCCCGTGAGGTTGGTTAGGCTGAAAGTATGTGACTGGTCCAAAATCTCCCAGTCAGTTTCCATTGCAAGATGGGGATCTGAACCTGGGTCTTGCAGATCCCAATCTGAAGCTCTGTTACATCTCAATGGCTTTCATAGGGTGGCTGCTGCTGAACAGTAGCAAAGCAGCTGGGCCTAATTAAGTCATGCAAATCAGGTGGTATCAAGTCACCCAGAGGGTGCTGCCTAGGGATGCCAGCCTCCAGGTGGGACCTGGGGATCCCCTGGAGTTACTGCTCATCTCCAGACTACAGAGATAACTTTCCATGGAGAAAATGGATGCTTTGGAGGGTGGAGTTTATGGCATTGTACATTACTGAGGTCCCTGTCCTCCCCAGGTTCCACCCCCAAATCTCCAGGAATTTCCCAGCCTGGATCTGCCGCTGGTGGTTGGGGGGGGGGGGACTTGGCAACCCTAGACTTCTGCCAGTAAAAACCCTGCCTTTCACTGACAGAAACAGTTAGAACCTCCCCCCCCCCCCCCCGAACATTCCCATCTCCTCACACTTGATGCCTGGAGCTGATGCCATTTCAAAAGGTATTGAGGGAAATTCAACGGTCCCTGAAGGTTTTTTTTAACTTTTCGGATTTTTCTGCAGACCGAGGAAGGGGCCTGACTATGTAGGAAAAGCTGTTGGAGGAGAGTGAGCTCTCTTTTGGCAGATATAAGTATCCACACAGAAAAAAAGCCTCTTGGAATTAGAATATAGATAGATCAAGCACCAGGTTCTCAGGAAACTGGGAGATACCCCTAATACAAATAGAGCCAGGGCATTGGGAGGTACTAGTGACTGTCTTCTGTGGATTCCTCATCAGACACAGCTTTCTGTGCCCTTCCTTCTCAATTATGCATTATTTATTGTTTTAATTATTATTATTTTTGAATATTTAAATGGTGTTCCTCTCGGGAAATAAAAAAGATTTTGTTTTTTGCTTTTAGTCTTGGTAGCACACTGAAGAAACCCCTTTTTGGGTTTTTCTTGGCTCTTATGATGACTTTAAAAAACAGGTATCTGAAGAAGTGTGCATGCTCATGAAAGCTTATACCCAGAATTGAACTTTGTTGGTCTTAGCGGTGCCATTGGACTCAAACTTTGTTTTAAAAAACCCCAGGTGTGTGTGTAGGAATGACTGTTCAGGAACTTGGGCTTTAAAAATATCAAAAATACTGGAGGGGTATTAATAAATTGTTTTCAACGAGCAAGGTCTATCAAGAATAATCCCCTACCCCATTCAAACAATTTAAATCACACATAAGCAGTGTTCCCAGATTTTTAAGAGAACCACATGTGTACCTTTTGCTCATCTATCTCTAGAGGTCCCCCCACACATCAATACCTTCATAGCTCTCTGGTTCCCTGCCTATCATTAGCTATCCAACAGGCAGTGGGTTGCCTCTCCATTGTGGTGATAGTGATGCTAGAATAATATATTAAAAGGTATTGCCATGTTGTAAGGAAGCTGCTTCACTGACCTCTGATATTTCCCATTTAAGGCACAAACATTCAACCCTGAGCACAGGGCACTTCTAGAGTTATCAAGGTCATCACAGGGAGTTCTCAAAGTATAAAGCATAATTTCCTGAGTTTGCAAAGGCAGCGGTCCTCCTTGGCTCTTTCCAAGAGATTCTATTGGAGTGAAAGGGAGGAGCTGCATAAGCTATATTTGCTAGGGTGTTGACTGAGGGCCACTAAACTTTATTAGACCTATCCCATCTCTTTTAAAAAATGGCACTTTTGGTTCTTTTGGGTACATCTTAGAGCACTCTGTGAAATCGCATTGTCTGAAACCTCTCATGTATAAAATATATTCAGATAGAAGAAGAAGAAAAAGAGATTAGATTTATACCCCGCCCTTCACTCACTTGGAGTCTCAGAGCGGCTTACAAACTCCTTTCCCTTCCCCTCCCCACAACAGACACCCTGTGAGGTAGGTGGGGCTGAGAGAGCTTTTTCCCAAGCTGTCCTTGAGAGAACAGCTGGTACAGAGCTATGGCTTGCCCAAGGTCATCCAGCCAGGCGCAAGTGGAGGAGTGGGGAATCAAACCCGGTTCTCCCAGATTAGAGTCCGCGCACTTAACCACTACACCAAACAGATATTAGGTAAGAGTGAACGTTACTTATCAATCTACATGCAATTTCTGTAAGGTTGTATTTTTCCACTTCAGTAAGACTTAGGCTGCGGTCACACTGGAGGCTTGGCACGATCTGGCCACACTTCTATTTGTGGCGGTTTAAATAGTTGCAGGAAGTTTTGATCAAACATTCCAGCCTGAACTGGCTTCACCGTGTGCTGGCCCCATGGTTGATCATTCAGATTATTGTGGCATCCTTCTTTCTTTTGTCTTTCACCCATGCACATAAGCATGTATCTGAAGTGCCGGTTCCTTTTTGACAGCTGCACAATCCCTCTGCCAAGTACTCCAGTCACTCTCAGCTTCCTTCCTTTCACCTCTCTTCCTTGGAATACATGGGGAAGTGCAGATTTACACAAGAGTAGTCCCAGTGACTTCAGTACAGTTACCTTGTGTCAATCATGGGATGCTCTCAAACAGAAACTCTGATGCAGAAACAGGAGAGAGGGGTGGGGGGGACTGTCACTCAAAAACAACTGCCCTGGGATTCCTGATCCAGAATAACTACTTGGCTGTGGTGACTGACAACATCAGGGGTGATTATGCGCTTATGCACATATCACTACCTGATCCGAAAGGAGGTGGAAATGGAAGGGAAGGTTCAGACTTCCCAAATGGCTTGACTTCACAAGAGAGGAATTCAGACATCTAGAAATGTGGGATGAATGCGTGGACATCCATAAGCACTGGAGGTTCTCTGGTGGCTATTTAGTCTGCATCCAACTCATCATACAACAGAGTGAGTGTGACTAGGGAATGGGTGCCAGATGTGGCTGTGTGACTGAACCCATTTAATACACAAGGGAAAGCAATTATATCAGGACAAACTGCCTGTCTAACCACAGCCATGGTTTACCAAGCTTTGCTAACTATGTGTGTGTGTGATTTGCCACCAAGTCACTCCAACTTAAGGTAAACCCTATGAATTAATGACCTTCAAAATGATAATCGACCAACGCCGGAGTGGCCGCTTACCTTGCATTGTCTGGGAGGGAGGCATTTGGTTCAGGGAAGTAAAAGGATGGGTGGGACCCTATAGGCAATTACTGGTTCCCCACCTTCACATACTTGCTGTCATGCAAAGCACCCACGATCACCCTTGTGCTGGGCATCAGGGTGTTAAGAATACCATGGCATGCATCCTGGCTCACTTTTTCTGGCCCACCGTGGCCAAGGATGTACAGGCCTACTGCTGGTCGTGCGAGGTCTGCCAGCGGTTATCCCTCCGAGCAGAACCCAGAGCCTCCCTTTCCCCCCCTCCTGATTATCCACATACCGTTCAATAGAGTGGTGATGGATTTCATGGGACTCCTGCCCCGGACACTGCGGGGAGTGTGATACCTGTTAGTCTTGATGGATTACACCACCCATTTTCCAGAGGCCGTCCCCCCCCCAGCTTGAAAAGTGTAGGTGTGGTGCGGGCCCTAATGGGCTTCTTTGCCCTGGTGGGCCTGCCTCAGGAGATCCTTACAGATCGCGGATCCCCATTCACCGCACAGCTTATGCAACAAGTGTGTAAGATGCTACAAATCCGACAGTTGTTCACGGCGGTCCACCACCCACAGACTGACGGCTTGGTGGAGCGGCTCAACCAGACCCTGAAGATGATGATTCGCAAGATGGCGCACGAATGTCCACATTCTTGGGACTTATATGTGGATCCGCTCTTGTTCGCCCTCAGAGAGACTCCTCAAGCCTCAATGGGATTCTTGCCGTTTGAGTTACTGTATGGCCGCCAGCCCCGTGGGATTCTCGGGCTGGTGGAAGGACACTGTGTAGACCCATTGGAGACGCCCAGCGCTATCCCTTGTGAGTATGTCCAGAAACTGCAGGAACAGCTGGAGCGGGTCTGGCAGGAGGCCCGGGCAAATTTAGAAAAGGCTCAGGCCGAACAGAAACACCAGTACGACAAGGGAACCCGCCCAAAAGCATTCCAGGTAGGGGATCGAGTCCTGGTGTCCAAGGCTGTGATGGCCGACCCCACGGGAGACCCCTGGCCAGGGCCCTTCCTGGTCACTTGCATACTCGGGCCCCTGTCTTATGAGGTCCAGTGTGACCCCTGTTCCTACCGATGTAAACATGTACATGTCGACGAGCTTAAACTTTGGCAAACCCAGGAACCACCCCCTCAGGAGGGACTGCTGGTTGAAGACCCGGGAGACTTGCCAGATGGTTCGCTGTCATGGCAAGCTATGCAAGGGACCAAGGAAGACCCAGTCCTGGACAAAGCCCTCTCAGAGGATCAGTGTCGCAACCTTCAGGAACTGCTCGCCAACAGCCCTCAAGTCTTTTCTACCATGCCCGGTTGCATGCACCAAGCAACGCATCACATCCTAACAGCCCCTGGTAAGGTAGCCTGGAGCCAATGGTGATCAGTGCCCCCAAAGTTGCGAGACCTTATAGCTTGCGAGACTGATGACATGTTGTGTTTGGACGTCATCGAACCATCCCGCAGCACCTGGAGAAGTCCCATGGTCCTGGTACCAAAGCCCGATCAATCCATCCAGTTTTGCATGGACTACCGGGAGGTAAACAAACTGGCCAAATTTGATGCATACCCCATGTCCCGCACTGACTTCTTAACTGACCAGCTGGAGGAGGCTCGCTTCTTGTCTGTGCTGGACTTAACAAAAGGAGGAAGAAGAAGAAGAAGAAGAGATTGGATTTATACCCCACCCTCCACTCCCCAAGGGAGTCTCAGAGCGGCTTACAAATTCCTTTTCCCTTCCCCTCCCCACAACAGACACCCTGTGAGGTAGGTGGGGCTGAGAGAGCTCTTTCCCAAGCTGTCCTTGAGGGAACAGCTGGTACAGAGCTATGGCTTGCCCAAGGTCATCCAGCCAGGTGCAAGTGGAGAAGTGGGGAATCAAACCTGGTTCTCCCAGATTAGAGTCCGCGCACTTAACCACTACACCAAACTGGCGCTGGGAGTGCCACAGCTGTGCAAGGGAGAGAGAGAGAGAGAGAGGCAGTAAGTGGCAAGTCTAGAGGCAGGAGGACGAACCGGGTGCTATTGAACCCCATCCCCTGCCGTTCTGAGGCCTAGTCGCTCCTCTATCCCCACACTCCCGACCTCGGGCCACCCTTGCCAGGAAGGGAGCCACGGCTACAGGCGGCGCCCCAGCAGGGGAGGAGGCGGAGCATAACAAAGACTGAAACTGCATTATTGCAGCTAAGGCTGAGACTTGCTTTTCTTCAGTTCATGAACTGCTGTTCTTGAATAAGGCAGGTAAGAGAGCTCTGTAGGGGCAATCAACATTCTCAGCAGTGTAGAGTTAGCCCAAGTATAACTGAACCAAGAACAAGGCAGCTGTCTCTCAAGATGGCGTTTACAGCTGACTCAACACACCAATCTCAGACATGCCTGTATGGATGTCAGTACAGATATCATGCCCTTCAGTTCACCAGAGTGCCCTAAATCAGCCTCCCAGCTGTTCAGCCTTCTTCACATTCCAGACCAGCTGCCTGACACCAGTCCAGCTCACAATGAGAGACTTTATGTATGCATGGGATTTACACCCAAAGGTTAAAAAAACAGAAAGCATTGGGGCACTCTTGAATACAGTTAGCTGCTAACTTTAATTAGCTTTTTCACATATCTTACCTTTTGGTTCCATGGACGATTCACATTTATCTGTCTTACATCATTGTCCTGAATGAACAGTGTTACTCTTCACACAAGATCACTGATTCTTCAGCAAGATAACTGCATCATCCTATAGGAAGATGAAATGCACTTTCTTTAAAAAATATTCATGCATGATTTGCATTAAATCACATTTTCAGCAAAGCAACTTGCTGTTGGGAAACTCTTAACATAACACTGTTCACATGCTTTTAGAGACTGAATACCAGGCTAAATCAGGATTTCTCAAACACCTGATCACTAGGCAGGGGGAGCACTGGCAGGAGAGGTGAGGGCATGCTGATGGATATTGCAGCTGCATGGCTTTCCCACGGCACCATATACCTGCCTGTGGCAAGGAGTTGCAACATAGGAAAGGCAGTCAAGCCATCTGAATAGTATCTGTGTGGGCAGAACACACTGCAGGATGGGTGGAGAAGAGGAGCGACTTGCACGGAACCTAAAAGGGGAGTGTAACAAAGTTTGGAGGCCTTTGCTCTTACAGGCTATGCTTTCTTTGTGATTTAAAACTATCCAGGATCAGCATATGGTGTGATCCATATACACTGTGGTGTGAGGTCAATGTAGTTAGTTTGGCCAGATTCATATGTACCATTTTCAGCACATTTCTGGCTTTTGGTGCTTGTGTGTGAAAAACAGAGCAGCACATTCACAGGTTTAATACATAGATTGGCACCTTTAAATGGATCTTTTATTGGGTTTCTGAACTGATGGATGGCTGTGGAGGCAGATTGATCCACGTTTACATTTTAGTTTCCCAATGTGACTGAGGAGCATACCAGGTTAGAACATTTGTTCCTCTGGCTTAGTATTTTCTACCCAGTCTGACAGCAGCTTCTCAGAGTCTCCGGCAAAGAAAGACCTTCCCCAACATCAGTTAGCGGAGATCTGTCAAGTGGAAGTGCTAGTGACAAAACCTGGAGCAGGCCCGTAGCCAGGATTTTTTAAGGCAGGGGGCATTTAAATTTCTTAGGGGGCACTGGCTAATCAAATTAATCTGGGGGAAAAGGCTGTGATGCTGTGGGCTAAATGGGATGTCAGGGGGCCTTGCCAGCAAGTCAGGGGGCCCAGCCCCGAGATGCCCCACTGTAGCTACAGGCCTGACCTGGAGCCTTGTGCAGGCAAATCTGTACCACCGAGCCATGGCCCTGTGCAAATTACAGTATACTCTGTCTGAGATAGCCACAGGATTTGAACCAATTTCCACTGAGTTAGAGACAATGAAGGAACTTCCTCTGAACCACCTACATTTGCTGGTAGACTTGAATCTAGATTATTCAGGTTGCAAAGCAAGGCTCATTGTATGGCTTTGGGGATGTCATTTTTTCTTCCGCCTTGGTTGGTTCCTCTTCTAATAAATGAATGGCTAGTGATATAGATCCTTCTTTAGTAATTATCAGGGTAACGTGTGGAAAATACACGCAATAGGTTCCCACACAGTCTCATTCCACCAAGACAATTCTACTCCCACACTGCCATATCACTCTCCCTAGAGCATCCTTGGAACTCAAACAGCCATTTTGCTGTAATGAAGTCAGGTGCAACACCCCCGGTGAGGAAGGGCTGTGGCTGGCTTAGTGGTAAAGCTCATCCTTTGATTACAGAAAGTTTCTTTTTGGTAACGTTAACTTAAAAGTTCTGAGTAGTAAGTCTTAGGAAAGAACAGCTTGGGTCTCTCTTGCTGGTCACAATAAACATCACTGAGCTAAAACAGCAATGGCCTACCTTGATATAAGGAAGATTCATGGGTGTTCACATTAATGGAATAATATCGTCATGCATACCATTCAGGGCTATTTTGAGGATATATAAATTTGACAGTCATCCAAATTACATCTTGTCACTTTCTTGAAAAGCTTCCAAAAATGGGTGGAGAATATAGTGAATTGCATTTTTGGAGACATGTCGAAACCCTCAGACAACAACCAGTTTCTTACATGGTGGCTTTGGTTTACTTTGTTCTCTTACATAGTCCATTTAGGGGAACTTTTTGAGGGTGTGTTTGAAATTGTGATGCGGATATTTGTGAAAGCAGTTATACCCACCCACATCAAGGTTAACCTGATTAACTGCTGCTTTATTTAGCTTAATACTGCCATTAGACAGGGAGACTAGGCAGAAGAGTCACAGATTAGGAGTCTGGGTGAGTTTGGGTGTCAGTTACAGCTCTCAGTACCATAGGCCAGACAACCAAGTGTTTGACAATTTCAGCTACAAGCTTGGCAGCAAGACAAAAATACACAGAAATGAGTATTTCCTTAAGAGCCAAACTAGATGAGACATTGGAAATTTGTGATCAGCTCTCCCATCCCTTTAAGTTCCTTCTTTCCCCTTTCTGCCCCAAACTGCTATTTGTCCTGCTGGGAAGACTTAGAGGCATGGATTTTTAGAATATGACTCACTCTTTTCCTGTGTAGTGGTGAGGATTATGTACTACATTTTCAGTATCTACTGCAGTCAAAAATGATTGATAGCTACATTTTTCTTGAGCTTCTGATTCAATGTGTTCATTTTTTAAATCAAAAGCTATTTAAGTAATCTTTTCATTCTCTCTTACCTTGAACTGTTTGTGAAAAGGAATTGATTAAAATGGGTGTGGGCCTTTTCTTGTGGGAATGTATCCTGTTTTATTGCTGAGAGTGTGTTTTCTGTGTCTGTGTCTTCTTCCTCTGTGCTTTGCTTTAATGTTTGCTTTCTCTATAGCAAATCACTACAGAACAGCCCTTCAAGCAGAGGTGGGGCTTGTAGACTTTGAGTGTCTTTGCTGATCATACCTGTTAATTCATGCTGCTTCCCTGAGAACCTTATTAAAGTAAATTACGGGCTGTGCTCACTGCTAGAAAGGACAGTGCAGAGAGGTGTGGGTCTGTGGCAAGAACATGGGACTGGAAGCTAGGAAGTCCCAGAGTACTGTGACCAGTTCCGTCACCAAATCTATCATCATGTTTCCTCCCTGTCATTTTAACAGTGCTAATAATTATATTTAACACTGAGGCTGGAAAGATTGCCTGTATCTCCAGAAAGGACCAGCATTTCGGATAGTTGCTCTTCTCAACAGGGTAGGCTCCAGAGAATGGCAAGGTCTACAAGGGGTCCCAACAGCAGTGCCATTTTCCTCTTACGGGAAGCACCCAGAGCAGGCAGGGCCGTGGGAGAACCCGTGGCTTCCGCATCCTGCCTCCTCCTAGGATGCCAGGAAACCTCCCAAATCCTGAAGCTGGCACCCAATGGAAAAGTAATTTTAAAAACATTCTCAGAACCACAAGAAGTCAAATCCTCCTTTATTCTGCTTTTATGTTGGTTATTTTATTTAGTAAATATATGTATTAAAAATGTGTTAATTTTGCAAAGGTTTTAAGATTGCCTCTCAGCAAATTATGCCCAATCAAATTTTCATGATAAAACAATAAACTGCATAAGAGCTTACAAAAATATAATCCCCTGAACCAGCTGCTGAAATCTTGATTAAACATTCCCACTAATATCCAGCAAATCTCAGCCAAAAGGAAAAACAGCATGTCCAAACTATCCAATCAGGTCAGAAGAAGAAAGGGAGGGGCTGTGGCTCAGTGGCAGGGCATCTGCTTAAAATTTAGAAGGTCCCAGGTTCAAGCCCTGCTATCTCCAGTTAAGGATCAGGAAGTAAAGAATGTGAAAGATGGCCACCTGAAACCCTCAAAAGCCTCTGCTAGTCTAAGTAGGCAATACCCATCTTTATGGACTAATGGTCTAATTCAGTATAAGGCAACTTAATGTGACATCAATCAAAGATTACCACAGGGAATGAAGTTTTGCTAAACAACAGTTCCCTCCATGCTATTTTGGGCAGAACGTCAGGAAGCTGATGGCATAGCCAGCATGGTGTAGACGTTAAAAGTGTTGAACATGATCTGGAAAATCCAGGTTCAAATCCCCATTCATGCCATGGAAGCTCATTGAGTGGCCTTGGGCCAGTCACACTCTCTCAGCCTAACCTACCTCATAGGGTTGCCAACTCTGGGTTGAGAAATACCTGGAGATTTGGGGGGTGGAGCCCAAAGAGGATGGAGTTTGGGGAGGGGAGGGACTTTAATGGGGTATAATGCCACAGAGTCCATCTTCCAAAGCAGCCATTTTCTCCAGTTGAACTGATCTCTGTTGCCTCAAGATCAGTTGTAATCCTGGGAGGTCTCCAGCCACCACCTTGAGGTTGGCAACCCTACTCACAGGGTTGTTGTGAGGATAACATGGAAGAGAGGAGAAGGTTGTGAGCTGCTTTGGATTCCCATTGGGGAAAACAGTGGACTATAGATGAAGTAAATAAATAAAATAAAATAGATGAATCCAGGAAGTTAAAAGCCTTTTCGGAAAGGAAAAAAGAAACCCTGGTTATATAAGGGGGAAAGTGGCATGGACAGATAATTCAGTTTGACAATTACACACATATTTATTGCACTATATGTAAGTATCTTGAGAAGCTGTGAGTGGCTGTGGCACTCCACATGTGTTTGTGTGCATATACACACATGCACAATGAAATGTCAGAATGATGATTTGCACATAGTGTTAGTTCCTGCTGGTCTCTTCCCGTGATTGCCATGTTTGAATATTGTTGCCCAACCATTAGGCAAGGAAAGCACATTTGGAGGCACCATTAGAGGGTCACATATGGCCTGGATCCAACCACATTAAGAAATCTCAAGTGTCCTTAAGTTTTCTTAAGAACAGGCAGTTTCAGAGGGTATTGGTCTGCAGTAGAACAGTTAAATCTGAGTCCAGTAGCACCTTAAGAGACCAACAAATTTTTCAGGGTATATGCTTTTGAGAGTCAAAGTTCCCTTCATTAGACCTGAGTAGGAATGGAGATCTGAGTCTTTTTATCCCAGTCAGAAGGTGGGAAGAGTGTTGTAAAGAAGGAGCAGTGATTTTTGTTACTTTCACTCTCTCCTTGGAGATCCCTGTTAAGTTGTTCTTGAAGGGACACTGATCCACCCAGAACAAAATGTCATGGGGCTAAGATGCAAAATTTGCCATCCCTCTTTTAAGAAAGTATAGGGGCATTTAAGTTTCCTTAAGTACATGGCTGGATCTGGGCCACTGGCAATTACTTAGTTCATTGATCTATTTTTTGCTGCTGTGTAGGTGCTATTTGGATTTTTTGCTTCAGGGGCCAAAATATTTTGAAGGGGACAACAGCAACGTTCTGGCCCTTTGTGGGAACACCCCCCCCCCACTCATATAGGTATTTTCAACGCTGATTACAATGCATGGTAAAGCAGCAAAGCATCATTTCCTGATTGTTTCCATTCCTCTGTGCCTTGCATAGACAGGAATGAAGCCGCCAGGTAATGAAAAATGAGTAGTTTCAGCTAAGCCTCACCCTGTGCAGACTCTATTGACTCAACCTGAATGGGGAAAGGCTCTTGAGCTTGCTTGTCCTTTGCTCTGTTTGGGGATGCTTGCAAAGGCAGCTGATAAAAGGAGCGGTGAGTGCTGGCAGCCAAACTGTGAAAGCAGCGATACTCTTGAGCCACACTGAAGGTTCATTGTCCTCAAGATCAGTTTAAATGGTAAAGCAAACCCAAGAGCTTGTGCACTGAAGGCAGACTTCCAGCCAATAGGGGTGTGCTGCTGGAAGAACTGGAGCAGAAATGAAAGGTGGTAGCTTGGAATTCAGAGGGGATTGTGTGATGTGGTTAGCGACAGTCTATTACTCACTGTCTTGCATCCGTTTGCTTTGCTCAGCCTGTCAGATCCTGACTCTCAGCCACAGTTTTAGTGCCACTGGCAGAGGCCGATCTAGTGGTAGAATCAGTTTTCTATAGGGGTATGATAAGGATAGAACGGGAGAGTCAGGCTTTCTCGCCAAACTTGAAGGAGCTTGCTTGTGTGCTTGCTGCTAGTGACTCACCAACATTTTGAAAAAACTGGATGCTCTGAGCTGTACTAGCAGGGCTGTTTCTTATTTTGCTTTATGTTCTTGAGGGCCAGCATGGCATAATAAGTAGAGTATTGCAGCTCGGCTGAAGATACAGGACTTGGAATCTCTGTTCACCTACAGATCCCAGTTTACTGGATGGCCTTGGCCAAAAGGATTGCTTTGAGGATAAACTGGTTTAATCCCAAACTTCCTGGCTGATGCTTGAAAATGGATACAATGTGCATGGAAAGCACATCATTTATAAATGGCCAGAATTGTACACATGCTCATATAAAAATTGCAGTTGTTAGAAAAATAAAGAAAAGTGTTCAGGGAAATGTCACAATGTCATTTGCAGACAACTTTTACTTTGAGTCTTGTAGCTATGAATTAGGATGATTAAAGGCTGCGGCCACACGGGCCTTAAATACGGGAGGAAAGGCAATTTCCTCCCGCATTTAAAGGGGCCGACCAGACGGCCGGCCTCTAGTCCTGCGCCGAAGCGGGATCCAATGCGGGTTCATCCCGCATTTTCCCGCATTGTTGCGGGAGGAACCCGCATTGGAGGTTATCTGGACAGCCCTCTCTCACAAGCATTGTGAGAGCAGGGCTGTCCAGATAGCCCCGCCGGCCATTTCCCCCCCCCCCCTTTTACACTTGGGCGCATGGCTATCCATGTGCCCAAGTGTAAAAGGGGAAAAAACCCAACAACCCCGACTTACCAAGGCGGATGGCGGCTCGGAGGCCGCCACCGCCACTTGCTGCTCAGCTGGTGTTGCCTCCGCCACCTCCGCCGCCTCCGCCGACATCTGGTTTCTGCCGCTGCTGCCACCGCAGCTGCGGCGGCTGCCTCTTCCCCCATGGCCTCTGCCACCTCCGCCGGAGCCACGGCCGTTGTTCCCGCCGCGGCCGCCAGTTCAGCGCCGCGGCCAACGATCTTGGTGCCGCAGGGGTTGGGATGTTTAGACATCCCAACCCGCTGTTTAAAAATGCGGCCCCTTTAAATCCGGGAGCCCTCCCGGATTTAAAGGGGCCGTGTGACCACGGCCAAACACACTATATTTGTTAGGTGTAGTACCTAAAATATCTTATGCGTGAAGTGCGAACATGGCAAACACAAGTATCAATCACATACCTCTATCTTGGAGCTGTGATAGTAAAGATCCTGTTGGGTACACCTGGTAGCAAACCTCTACATAATGTGACCTGGAGTTCTCCTGTCCAAAACATAACATGTGAAGTAACCCTCCATTCTATAAACACATGAAGAGACTCAATTCTATGGAATTTTATAGATTTCAGGTGTGGCTGAAATGGTGGTATCCACTTATATACCTGTCTTTTAAAGAGCTGATTCATGCAGGATGTTTACTTCAGATGTTTGGGCACTTGATTGTCCAAAAAATCATAACATTCGATTTACACAGCATGACCAGTTTGCAAAAGACACAAAAAAGTAGAGCTAAAAGGCAGCTATACAGAAGAAGTTATTGGGTTAACTTTCAGCTTCCCATTGCTTTTAACCTGTCAAGAGCACTACAAATGCCTCAGAATTTTCCATACAGTTGTTCTCTTGATTTCCATTGTATTCATTCCACCCCCCCCCCCCCCACACTGCCACCGAACTATGTAATGGGTTTCCCACATCTTGAAGATATGTTTGCATTCGGTTGCTGTTTATTGTTTACTTATTTCTCTTTTGGTTTAGGTGATGGGGATAATCGCTTTGGGACAGTAACGGATTCTGGAACAGCAACACTTAAGCCACGGCCGAGAGTCCGACCTCTGCTGACTTTCTTACCCCTTGTGAGTATTTTTGATATGATTTGGGGTTGGCATGGATTTAGTTTGCATGATGTGTCTGCTGTAGGGGGGGAGAAAGATTTTTGCCAGTTGTCGCTTCCTGCTGTAGACTTCCATTTTGCTCCCCGAACTCTTCAGGGTTTTCAGTTCCAGTCTGGGAAATTACTGGAGATTATGCTGGCGAAGCCTGAGGAGTATGGAGTTTGGGGATGGGAGAGACCTCAACAAGGTACAAATCTATTGAGTCCACCCTCCAAAGCAGCTATTTTCTCCAACAGAACTGTTCTCTGTTGTAATCTCTCAATATCTCCAGGCCCTACATGGAAGTTGGCAACCCTGGCACTGTTCTTTCAGGTCACTGACCTGCAAGAGCACAGTTCTGGAAGGCACAGGATGCTGCAGTGGTACGGTGAAGGTTGGGTAGGTTGCCTCCATCGATCAAGACTCGGCTTAAAATCTAAGCTGCTGGGTTCACTGTCTTTTTTTTTAATGCCAGAGCTGTGTTTCTGTGTCCTGTGTGTGGCACAGAAGTATGAAGGAGGAGAAAGTTGTATGCAGAGAACAGGAAATGAACCCAAGCAGACTACCATGTATGGAGAAATGGCTTTGATGTGAGCCATGTCAGAACTTTCCCTGCTGTCTTGCAGAAAGGAAAACAGTAGAACAAAATGAAACATAAAATTGAGGAATAATTTTCTGAAGGATTATGCTCAAAATTTATTAAGCAAGACAGTGTAGGCGAGGCATGGGGAATATCTTCAGCACAAATTACTCTGAAACTTCATTAACAGGATGGGATCTTTCCTGCAAATGCAATGGAAATTAATCTAGGTCAAGGTGTTCATAAATCTGTAGAGGTGATCACTGCTGGTTGTGTCATAGCCTTGTAATCTTGCCTCAGCACTGCCTTAGATTAATCAAATGAATGACTCACAGAAGGGGCAGGGGAAAAAAAGGAAAAGCAGAAGGTGCACAGGCATGTATGTTCATGTGCTGGAATGGTAAGATAGAAAAGACTGTGACTGAATCGAGACATCACAAGCAGACCTTGGTTTGTGCATGATGAGAATTAGGCAGGTTTATTCTTGAGCTCTTGTGAGTCCCTCCTCTCTACTTGCATGCAGAGCATGCATTTGTGATGTCTAAATTTGTGATGTCTAAATTCAGCCATGATCTTGTCCAGGTTTGAAGGGATTTAGAAACCAGTTTGTAGACCAAAACATACACACTAAAGTGCAGTTTGTTAACACACACCAGTTCAGAGGTAATAACAAATTACTGTTTCATTCATATCCTGAAGTCTTCAGTCTGGGCCTGACACATGAGGGGAGGAAGGGAGGGAGGCAGCATACGAGCCCCAGAAGTAACCTGGCTGCTTCTTGTTTATATGACATTTTATGTTGGTTTGTTCATGATGTCTGAATGCAGACATGATCTATCTGCCATTTGGATAGTGATGATATCATTCTAGGGCTAGATGTACAGGATAACACCCAGGGGTCATTTGGGGCTGGAGCGAGGCGAAGCGGCGCTCCGCTAGCTCAGGAGTGGGCAATAGGGTAGCCATGGGCCAAATCAGATTCTCTGATCTGATTCAGCCCGCCTCCGAATTGCCACCGAAATTCAGCGGTGGCTTAAAAAGTGGCTGGAGGAGAGGGGAGTTGAAGGAGAGTCTCCAAACTTACAGGGTAGCTGCTGGAGTCTCTCCCCCAAATACCCACCAAGTTTCAAGAAGATTGGACCAGAGGGTCCAATTCTACGGGCCCCCAAACAGGTTGCCCCCATTCCCTCCATTGTTCTCTATGTTGGGGAAAAAGTAACATGTGGTCCAATATTCTTGAAACATGGTGGGTATTTCGGGGAGAGGCCCCAGCAGCTACCCTGCAAGTTTGGAGCCTCTCCCTCAAACTCCCTCTCCTCCAGCCCCTCATATACCCTATGAGTTTTTGCCATTGACTTCAACGGCCCATAGGGTATAATGGGGCTGGGAAAGGGGAGGGGAGGCATCTTCAGTGATGTCAGGGGGCGTGGCATATGCTAATGATGTTTGCATGATGTGTCTGCTGTAGGGGGGGAGAATAGGTATGCTAGTGAGCTTCTGCTAATAGGTATGCTAATGAGCTTCTGCACCTCTTTTTCTACGAAATGACTCCTGATAACACCTAAGGGATAAGTGCGACATTTTCAACAGAATCTACTGGGGAATGGGGGAGTCCTACAGATATACCAAAATTAAAGCTATGTATATCTTGTGACCCTTTACAAATGCAGGAACAAAGGGCAGAATCTGGTATGAATTCAGCATCCCGTCTTTTTCCATAAGCAAAGGAATTAGTTGACATTATGTAATTTATAAAAGTGTAACATTCTAGTTCCCGTAGTGTAGAATTTTGTTTGTTAGACTGCAGACTAAAGAGACTTGGGTGCTCTCACACATGCTGAGTACTGCACTTCTGGTTGGTTTTCAATGCACTTTAGCAGTCATTTGCAAATGGATTTTGCCCTTTTAACAAGTAGTCTGTGGCACTGCTCCATTACATTTGCTCCCTGGCCCTTAGGAGCTCAGTCATGGTTTGTAGTTTGCGCAATTAATTTATTTTTACTAACTACAAATGATCGATGAGCTGCTCCTGGAAAACCCACAAGGTGGAACCAGCATAGTTAAATTCAGAAAGGTATATTTAAGTTCAATGAAGAAGAACCGCTTTATGGAGCTAATACAGTTGGTAACTTGGTTATTACTAGAGGCACACAGATATACACCATAGCCTAACAAAATCTGACATTTTGGTATCCCTCTCAGGCCTCACTGACAAATGCATCCTTTGTTCCTGTACATATCTGGTGCCGGTCGTTATGCCTGGAGTTCATAACCCTAGATACGGTTGCTGAGTACTGTTTCACGGACCCACAGTCAGAGGCAGAGATAGAATATGGAGTGGCAGAGGCTCCTAACCTCCTGCTTCAGCAGTCTTTCCTCCCATCCTGCTGGCTGTAGCAAGAAGCATGGGGTGCAAAGGGTCTGTTGAGGAAGCACCATTTCTACATTCTCCCTTGCTAATCCCAAATTCTTAGAGTGACTGGCAGAATGTCTTTTAGCACTTTTAAGTCCCTGCACCTAGATGAAAGAACAACACATTTATCATCATGAGAAAGTCTCTGCAATTTGACTACATTTTGCAGTTACAGACAGACAAGAGGTACATAACTTGTTCACACGGGCAGTTTGATCCATTGCCCTTGCTGTTCCCTTATGGATTTAAAGTGCACAATTAGACAGCAGCATCTGTCTGTTGCCCCCCAGTTGTCTAGAGTTCCATTCCCCCCTCCCCTTGCCTCGTGTTTCTTTGATACCTGAGAAAGTCTGGTCCTGTTGGTCTGAGCCACTTCCAAAATGGATTTCCTGTCATCTAGTCACTCTGTTGCCCACCCAAGGTGTCAGGCAGGTCTCACTGATCTCTTGTTTTCCAGCCACCAGCACCCTGCATCTGAACATCATGATCTACACATGATGGATGTACCTGTAGAGCAGGAGTCTAGTAAAACCTTAAAGACTAACAAAATATGTGGCAGGGTATGAGCTTTCATGAGCTCAGTTCTTCAGATACCACAGCCACCCATCTTGGTTATACTTAGCTGACAGTTCCATAGGTCCACATGTTCATATGTTACTTGATTATCGAGCACTAGTTAACTTGCAGCTGAGCATGTGAACTGATTAGGGTTTCCAAGTCTCCCAGGAGGGCAGGGAAACCCCTGCTCAATTGTCCCGTTCCCCGCCAGCTTGGATTGGGCCACCGGGGGGAATCCCACCCCCAAATTGCCAGGCTGCGGAGGTGTGCCTGGCATGATGACATCACCTGGAGGTGACATCATCGCATTGGGCATGTTTCAGGGGGGACGCTCTATCATTTGAGGAAAAACTATGTGGTTTTCCCTGAAATTATAGAGATCCCGCCCCCAATGTGCCCGACACGATGATGTCATTTCTGGGTGACGCCATCATGGCGCACGCACTTTGCGCGTGTGCTAGAAGACTCCTGAAGAGGGCAAACACCATGGTGTTCCTGGGCACCATGTTGGGGATCACTTACTGCATTTTGCTCTTGCAAATATTAATTGACAGACTGTCCTTTAATCCTTGAAAACCAGATATGTTTCTTGAAAACCAGATACATACATACATACATACATATCTGGTTTTCAAGAAACATACATACATACATATCTGGTATACATACATACATATCTGGAATGATATCATCACTATCCAAATGGCAGATAGATCATGTCTGCATTCAGACATCATGAACAAACCAACATAAAATGTCATATAAACAAGAAGCAGCCAGGTTACTTCTGGGGCTCGTATGTTGCCTCCCTCCCTTCCCCCCCTCATGTGTCAGGCCCAGACTGAAGACTTCAGGGTATGAATGAAACAGTAATTTGTTATTACCTCTGAACTGGTGCGTGTTAACAAACTGCACTTTGGTGTGTATGTTTTGGTCTCCAAATTAGTTTCTAAATCCCTTCAAACCTGGACAAGATCATGGCTGAATTTAGACATCACAAATTTAGACATCACAAATGCATGCTCTGCATGCAACTAGAGAGGAGAGACTCACATACATATCTGGTTTTCAAGAAACATATCTGGTTTTCAAGGATTAAAGGACAGTCTGTCAATTAATATTTGCCTGCCCGGGTGATTCCTGCCATTTGCTTGCTTCTCATGTCTCAAAAATAAAATCCAAAAAGTCTGGAATGGAACAGAACAAATACAGGCAAGCTTGGGTCATTCCCTATCAGCTGGCTAAGTAGGAAAGTATTAAGCATATCCCATGCAGGGTGTATTACTGTTGTGACCATATTTAGTTATAACTTGGAAATTTCTGCATGTGGCTATTATTTTATTTATTTTTATTTTATTTATTTGATTTCTAAGCCGCTCTCCCTGCGATTGCAGGCTCAGAGCGGCGTACAAGACCTGGTACTCCAGGATTCAAAACATACTAAAACATTAAAACAATATAAAACATTAAAATACAAATTACAAATTTACAATTAACAATCTAAAGTGCTCAGTTCTCAGTTCTAAAAATTCAGATGAGTTTCTATGCAGGGTTTCTTTGGGGGAAAAAAACCAAACTCCACCTCAGTCTTTCCCAAAGCAAAGAGCCACTCCTGGTTTTTCTCCTCTTCCTCTTCAGTGCAGGACATGTTTCAGAAGAGCAAAGGAAGCATTACCTTTTCACTTGCAGAGATAATCCATTTGAAAGAACCAGCCTCAGTCATAGGAGCACTTTTGGTTTGGAAACTCTCAGCGTGTTGTGGAATTTTACAATATTTTGTAATGAACCCTGTCCCCATTGCAGCCATTTTGTGATGGTGCCCACTAGCATTTCTCAGAATTCCAAAGTATCTGCAGGCTGAGCAAGGCCGGAAGACCCTATCCTCATATCTGGTTCACACATTAATGTTCATTACGGAATGCTTGCAGCTTTAAGTGATGACTTGTAAGTGTGAATGTGCTAGACAGATCAAGAAGAAGAAGATATTGGATTTCTATCCCGCCCTTCACTCACTTGGAGTCTCAGAGCGGCTTACACCATATTACTTCATCTACAATGCTTTTCAATGGCGTCAGTTCTAGGGTTGCCAAGTCTTACTTATGTTTTACTGGGAGGAGTCCTGGCCATACTTGTCTCCAAACCCCTGCTCCCATGCAGGTTGTTTCTTATGGATCTTTGGCAGATTTGTCCACTTCTTATGCCAGGAAATCATGCAGGCTAGACAAATGTCTTTATCAGAAAGAAGACAGTTAGGTTATATCGATATCTTGTGGAGGGTATTATTAAGAGGGAGGGAATGGAATGGCTCAGGTATCATTAAGAAAACAATTCAGAGTCAATGGGGCCCTAAAAGTATTTCTGAGAGTGTCAATATAACACTGCAGAATGAAATAGGAAGAAAAACTAGAGCTTATTTTTCAGGATGAAAAACACACATATATTTATGGTTGAGTTACTCATTAAGTGATGACTAGTATGTTTGAAACAATTCCAGAGTGGAAGCTGTGTTACTTTGGTACAGCAAAAATAACCTGGAGTCTTATGATACCATAGAGACTAATAAAAATGTTATTCCAGCTCTAGCGTCAGGATTCATGGACTAGAGCCCATTTCTTTAGATGCACTGTAGTCGGTCTTCTTCATCTTACTTCCACCCCAAGGTTGAATAAGGACTTCAAATTTCTTATCCTTAACTATCTTAGTAAAAGTCACATTTTATTATTCAAAATTGTTTATGTTGATTTTATTATTTTATTGAATTGGTTTTTTACTTTTTGTCTTTGGGGTTGGGGATGGGACTTTTGGTATGCAAGGCCTAGGTAGTTTGCTCCCAAAGCTGATGCCTCTCTCCAAGCTGAAGAACTGCATGTCCTTGCTGTGGACATAAGTTACAGTAAAAAGGAGCACAGCTTTAGAGATGTAAATCAGGTACAAGAATGAAGCTGCGCAACGATGTGCTGCCAATGCTTTTTATATAATACAGAGGAAACTTATGCAAACGTCTACAGCACCATTTTAACAAAGTAAAGTAAATGTATAACCACAAAGTTGCAGTCCAATAATTTTTGTAGTTGTTCCTGTGTAAGTATTCATCAGCTGAGTAGATAGTTGGTGAGACGAGATTCTCCTGAATAACTCCCGTTTCGAATCTATTGATCTTCTTCCATGCCACTATTTCTGTTTTTGTATTTAAAAAATATACAATAAAACTAGAGAATCACACCCAGGTAATGCATTCTCATTAATAGTTAACTGTACACACTCTCAGCACATTTATCTTGCTGTGGACATGACATAGCAAGTGTACAGACTTCCTTTCTTCACTGTTTGTGGCTCAGTACACAAACGCTGGTGCTGCATAGCTGTGTGTAGCTGATGAGAAACTTCCCAATCTGAGCTGAGCATGTTTCCAGCATTACTACCTGGCTGATTTTAAACTGGCCCAAAAGGGTTTTTTTTGTTTCAGATATAGCCCCAATGATAAATTAATGGGGAATTTTTAACTGCTGATATTTGAATAATTTATAACAAATAAGCCTAGAGCAGGTTCCCCCCCCCTTCTCAGAGGGATCATAATTTTCTCAGCCATGCTGTTCTTCCATAATCACATTTGTATTCAGACTTTCTTCCAAGGCACCCAGATGGGGTCCTCCCCCCTCCATTTTATTTTACAACAACCCCGTAAAGTAGGGTAAGCTGAGAGAGTGTGAGTGGCCCAAAGCCACTCTAAGAATTTCATGGTACAGAAAGGATTTGAACTTAGGATGCTATTGAATTTCTCATTGCTGCTGATTTGACTTGAAAATCCCCATTTCAGTTATTTATTTATTTATTTACATTATTTATAGTCTACCTTCCTCAAAGGGATTCAAGTCAGATTATATCTAATTAGTCAGTACAATTGACAAAATGGGGCATTCAAGAAGCAATGCATTAGGATTTTAGAAGTCTGGAACCCCCAGAAAGAACTGAAGCATAGCATAAGAATTCACATGACACATTAAGGTGTACAGAAATTACATAAATAGGAAGAAGAAGAAGAGATTGGATTTATACCCCGCCCTTCACTACCCAAAGGAGTCTCAGAGCGGCTTACAAACTCCTTTTCCCTTCCCCTTCCCACAAAAGACACCCTGTGAGGTAGGTGGGGCTGAGAGAGCTCTGACAGAAACTGCTCTTTTTCAAGAACAGCTGTGCCAGAACTATGGTTTGCCCAAGGTCACCCAGCAGATGCAAGTGAAGGAGCGGGGAATCAAACCTGGTTCTCCCAGCTTAGAGTCCATGCACTTAACCACTACACCAAACTGGATCCTACTTACCATAAACTATGCACAACAGTATAGACCACAGTCCCTAACCATTTATCTGAGCAAGTTTGTAAGATCGTTTTGTACAGTGCAACCCTATTACCTGTGCAGAAAAGCCCTCTTGAATTGTTAAGTTTTATATAGTTTGCAGAAGGCCAGGAGAGTGGGAGCTTTCCTGACCTTCTCAAGCAAACTGTCCACAAGGTGGGAGCCACAGCAGAAAAAGCATGTGTATGGACAGTTGTTGATTTTGCCCGTTCGTAGGTTAACACCTGCAGAAGCCCCTGCTGACCTGAGCAAAGTCATGGCTGAGTGCAGGGAGAGAGGTGGTCCCACAAATAAGAGGGGGCAAGGCTGTGGAGAGCTTTGTATGTGGACTGAACCTGAGAGTCTACGTTTTCCCTGTAATATGTACCCTACGTGCAATAACTGTGTATATGGCATTTAAAATCGCACATTTTTACACGGGAGAAACAAATGAATTGGGAACACCAGCATGGGAAATTCACAGAAGTAAAAGGCATAAGACTACAATGCACCAAAACAAAGGAGGAAAGGAAACAAGCATATTCATACATCCCATATTTGAACCGCGATGTCCATGTTCAGAGTCCAGCTCTCCAGTTACTATGCCACACAGTCTAATGGTAGAAGATGGTTTCTTAGCTTCCTTATTGAACCAAGGGACATAATTGGCAAAACAAGGTTTTATAGCTTGAATTCAAATGCCAGACGTCATGCGACAGCATTTGGGACTATGGCCGCGGTCACATGGCCCTTTAATGTGGGAGGAAGTGCTGTTTCCTCCCGCATTTAAAGGGACCATTCACAAGGGCCGCGGCTAGTCCTGCGCTAAAGCGGGCTCAATTGCGGGTTCCTCCGGCGTTTTCCGACCCCGGGAAAATCAAGTGTTTTCCCGGGAGTCGCACTTTGAACCTGCAATTGAGCCATCTGGACTGCCCTCTCTCTCAATGATTGCGAGAGAGGGCTGTCCAGATCATCCCTCCCATTCCCCCCCCCCCTTTCACTTGGGCACTTAGGCACTCAAGTGCCCAAGTGAAAAAAGGGGGGGGGGGGAACCCCACACAAACTTACCAGGCGGCCGGCGGGGCTCGGGGAAGGGTATCTCCCCTGGTCGCCGCCAGCCACTTCCTCCTCCTCCGCTGCCGCAAAAAGCTGCCGCTGCCAGCCACCGCCATCTCCTCCGCTGCCACTGGCAGTGGGGTTAGGATGTGTGTACATCCCAACCTGAACTAAAAAAACCCAGTCCCTTTAAATCCAGGAGGGCTCCTGGATTTAAAGGGCCGAGTGGCCACAGCCATGCAGGCCACCATGCCATGCAGTTTAGACTGCTTGAGAATGATACAACTGAGATGTTAGCTCTTGAGAGATCCCAGTTTGAAGCTTTTGTTCCACGTCCACTTTTTGCATGCCACCCCCCACCCTTTCTGGGGAGACCAGCACCCTTTCTGCCCTCTGAAATAAGATGAGCCAGCAAGAATAGAGTGGATTTGAGAATCTTTTAAAAGGCAGCAGCATATTTTCCCTGTATCTTACTACTTGTTAAAAACTGTTTTCTTTTCTTATAAAAAGATGCTGAATGGATGAAGAGAGGACAGCATTTAGGCAGAGTCAGAACACTTTAAAAAGTGTGTGATCCTTAGAGCCCTCCTGGCATTACTTTAGCACCGTGGGAGCCACTGCAATGAGTATCCTTTTCCTGCTGCTCAGGAACCATCACGAGCCCTTGGTCACATGAGAAGATCGAGAGGCTCAGCTGTTCCAGCCCTGTTGTTCCTGGGGCAACACTGGCATGGGAAGAAGTCAGACTGAGGACTCCTCTGGTCTGACTTGAGGCTTCCAACATACCAGAGAGATATGGGAAAGGAACACAGTGCAAACAATCCCATGCTGTGGTGGAGGTAAAATCTGAAGGGTTCCATAGAGCAGTCACTAGGGATGCCAGCTTGCAGGACAGGGGGAGCCCCTGAAATTATAGCCTCCGGACTACAGAGCTCAGTTGCCCTGGAGAAAAGGGATGCTTTGGAGGGTGGACTCTGAGGCATTTTACCCCACTTGGGTCCCTGTCCTTCCCAGGCTCCATCCCCAAATCTCCAGGAGTTTCCCAACCTGGATCTGGCAACCCTACACACACACCCATCCCCTTCTGGTGGCCTGGAGGGACCTGGCAAGCCTAGCAGTCACTTAGGGACATGGAAAGTATTGGAGTCGGGAGGCCTGTAACAGTGAAATCAGCATAGTGGTTTATTGCGGGTCGAGATGGAACATGAGAAACCCCGGGCTCAGAGCCCTCTTTTATGCCGGTTGGAGATAATCCCCCGACCACGCCCCAGTGTCCTGATAGGACCTTAAGATCGTGGTTACAGTTCATAGGTCCCCTGGGGGAAACCTAGGCTCATGATTGGCAGTCATTTAGGATCCGACCGGCTATTGTTCTACCTGGCTGAAGCTCAGGTAGATTCTGGCCATGTGTGATGACCACGTGGCAGTCGCCATTATGAGAGTCCCTCGTAACAGGACACATGGTCTTGGACAATCTGCTTTAGGACACCTGCATGCAATCATCATGGCCAGGGTGATATGGAACTGGTAGGAATACCATCCTCCAGGTGGGACCTGGTGATCCCCTGGAATTACAGCTTATCTCCAGACTACAGAGATCAGTTTCCCTGGAGAAAATGGATACTTTGGAGGGTGGACTCTCTGGCATTGTACCCCACTGAGGTCCCTGTCCTCCCCAGGCTCCATCCCCAAATATCCAGGAGTTTCCCAACCTGGATCTAGCAATCCTGGTGGCTGGGGGGGGGGACAGTAACCCTTTTCTCGCCACTGTCACGAGAAGGTTCATAATGGGAGGTGGGATGAAGTGGAGGCAGATGAAGCTGATGTTGTGGGTGACAATTTGGGGCTGACTCTGCTTAGAGGCAAACTGTAAATGTAAATGCACGCAGTAAAACTCCAACGGCCACATTTTTTATTGGGAAAGGGGCAGTTACATGTGATAAACTCAGGGCCTAACTGCATGTTACACTGTCCCTGAGGACATCTTCATGCTGGAGAAGGAGACAGACACACACACAGAGAGTGATGTGTTGTGAGATTCCGTGCTTCCCAGGCACACGAAGGATCTGATTTAGGGTTGCCAGCCTCCAGGTGGGGCCTGGGGATCTCCCGCTTTTACAATTGATCTCCAGTTAACAGAGATTAGCTCCCCTGGAAAAAATGGCTGCTTTGAAGGGTGGACTCTATGGCATTGTACCATGCTGAGGCCCCTCCTCTCCCCAAATCCCGCCCTCTTCTGGATTGACCCCCAAAGTCTCCAGGTATTTTCCAACCCAGACCTGGCAACTCTAATCTGATTTGTATTGGGACTGTGCTGCACTGAGAAAGTGCACGTTGATCTTTTTGCCTGCACCATTTCCCAAACCCAAAACAACCCAGGTTGGGAGCAGGGTTCCCTCTAAGCTGAGTTAGTGTGAGCTAGCTCACAGCTTTTTAGCCTCTGGCTCACACATTTTTGTCTTAGCTCAGGAAGAATGGCTCCAGAGCAAACTGATTTATGCAGCAGCCAAATCACCTGCTCACAACTTTAAGGCCAGCAGCTCACAAAGTAGAATTTTTGCTCACAAGACTCCACAGCTTTGAGGGAACATTGGTTGGGAGTGCTATTTATCTAACCGGGGGGGGGGGGGGGGGGGGAGCAGTTCCACTTGTACTGATGCATTATGTTCCTACTGCAGAGTGCCTCTTCCTCTGATTCCACATGGGTGTTTATCCTTGCAATTGTGGAACGTTTAGGGCTGTCAACCTTGGATTGGGAAATCACTGGAGATGTGGACATGGAAATTGGGGAGGGTGGTGTTTGGGAAGGGGAATGAGCTCAGCAGGGATGATACCATATAGTTCACCCTCTGAAGTTGCCATTTTTGCCCCAGGGGAATTGATCTGGAAATCAGCTGCGATTCCAGGCAATCTTCAGCCTCCACATGAACCAGATCACCAACCCTAGCAATGTCACAGAGAAAAGTAGTCAGAGGGTTTGGGATAAACAAGTGAGTGGCAGGGGAAAAGTTGGTCTCCTCTTGTGCTGTTTCCCTTATTTATTTATTTAATTTATTTATTTGGATTTATACTTCACCTACCCAGCCTTCCCTGCTCCAGATCCCCACCCCCTCCAGAATGTGCTTTTCTGTGCCAAGAGTGGCTTTGCTTATGCATTTGAATGCAATGTGCAGTGCCCTTAAAGACTGGGGGAAAGAGGTAAACAAGGCTGAAATATGAAGTACGTGAGGCCAAGCCTATGTCTCTAGCCTTTTATATATCTGAAATTCTTGACCCCCAAGCCTTTCCCTTATGCAGGAATTAACCCCCATGCAGGCTAGTGTTACAAAAGAATGAGGGTTTGACCAACTGCTGTGGCTGTAAAAGTGAGTCAATATTTGAAGTGCTTTGGAAACTGTGTACACCCAATACTGGACAGAAGCCCTTACATATTCCTTTACCTTGAAAATATCTCCCTGTAAGACCAAAAGTTTCTTGCCACACCCTGCTGTGAGTATTGAACTTGGCATCAGCCTTGCACACTGAAAGAATGGCATCCAGGAAGTATTTTTCATATTTTTATCAAGAAACATGTAGCATTCTGAGCAACATATATTGTTAGAGCAGCATCATTTCACAGGTACAGATTTACATATGGCTGCTGCCTACATAATTATGGATGGCGCATGCTCACCCTGGTATACACCTCTGCCATCTGCATCTCCTCTTGCCTAACGAAAGTTCCATTTCTGTAGTTTCATTTAGGAGAGGAGGAGAATATTGTAGAAGAGGGTGCACGGTGGAGGGGGGGCGGACTAGTGAGTATTATACTAAACTGAGAACTGAGCAATATGTCACCTGGGAGATCTGTGCTCAAAAATATATTGATCATATCTAGGCAACACAAAAGAAGTGGCAAAAATCCAACCCCAAAATGGAATTCGATAGCTAAAGGTTGAGGGTACAAACAGGGCTGGTGCCAGGTTTTTTTGCACACTAGGCGAGGCTACCTTCTGGTGCCCCCCCCCCCCCCAATGTGCCCACCAATTTTCATACATAAATGCATTTTAGAAAGACTGAAAACCACAAAATTTGAAATTGCTGGTGCTGGGCCTGGCGGTGGGTCTCCTGCACAGTAATGCAGACTGCCAGTTCTGCGCCCCTCTGAGGTGTCCACCCCAGGCAGCCGCCTAGGTTGGCCTAATGGTAGCACCGGCCCTGGGTAAAACATGCATAAAAGAGGGATTAAGCAAAATATATCTTTATGTTGCAGTGCACTTAAAAATGCATTAAAAATACCATAGGCCTTTAGGCCTTCCAGGTCACACACTGAGCAGTACACATATACAATGTAGCACACTATTACTGGCACTGATTGGTGAATGGAATCAGACCAGATGTGTTTGGGCCACCTAGGCCTTCTTCAGTGGTCTCAATTTAATACAACATACACACTATATGAAGGAATCTGTGTCCTAGTAAAGCTTTTAAGGCCATGTAGATGTCTAAAAATTAATGATGAATCAAATTAATATATTGATGAAATCTTGAACTCCTGCATAGGTTTGCCAACATCCAGATGGTAGCTGTAGATCTCCTGGGATTGCACTTGATCTCCAGGAGACAGAGCTCAGTTTGCCTGGAGAGAATAGCCACTTTGGAAAGTGGATTCTGTGGCATTATATCCCATTGAAGTCCCTCCCCTCTTCAAACCCCACCTTCCACAAGCTTCACCCCCCACATCTCCAGGTATTTCCCAACCCTGAGCTGTCAACCCTACACATGAACTAGTGAGCCAAGATTCACTAAAACGTTTCAACAAAAAGATTAGAGAGAAGAGGGAGGTCTTGTCAAGGAATGTGGGTTATTAAGCTGAACAACTGGAATATGGGATCATTTAGTGCTGACTTAATAGGAAAAGGGCTCAAGCAACTGATTGGAGTGACACTGTTTTATGGGAAACTAGTGAAGCAGGAAGTCCACAGTGGCTCAGAGGTTAAGACGCTGAGCTGCGGACAAAGTGAGCTCCCGTCTCTGGTCCTAGCTCCTGCCAACCTAGCAGTTTGAAAGCAAGAAATTGCAAGTAGATAAATAGGTACCGCTTTGGTGGGAAGGTAACAGCATTCTGTGCACCTTGGCATTTAGTCACGCCAGCCACATGACCACAGAAACATCTTCAGGCAATGCTGTCTCTTCAGCTTGGAAATGGAGATAACCACCACCCCCTAGAGTTGGATTCGACTAGTTTTCAAGCAAGGGAAACCTTTACTTTTACCTTTTTAGTGAAGTAGGGTATGAGCCCAGAGATCCCGCTTAGATCATTTGCTACTACTTGGAGCATCAAACTCTCTTTCAGCCAGTCTTGCCACATAAGGTCATAATCTGTCCCCATCAGACAAGAAAGAACAATTCTCTATTGCAGTGAAGGCTGATCCTGGAAAGGATAATTGATGCTTCAAAGGTCTCATGATTCACATTCCACAAGCCTGAAATGCTAGATTGAAGCCATCAAAAATGGGGAAAGTGGTTCTTGATGAGTCAGATGAAAGCAGGGGATAAACTACTGCTTTGATCCATCTCAGCAATGAACTTGGCATTCTACAGTGACAAAGGTCTTGCAAGATACCTCCAATCAAAAATATCTGGGTGATGTCTTTTTCCAGAGCAACCAGTGGTTTGGAATCCCTTTAGAGAGTTTCAAAGAGCCTCTTACCTCTCAACTCAGTTTGGGAGATGGCAGTTAGCCCAATTAGGCCTGAACTTGCCATGGATTGGGAGTTAAGCAAGCTTAGCCACAGTCAGTACATGGATGGGAGACCAACAAGAAAGACTAAGATTGCTACGCACAGGAAGGCAGTGGCAAACCACCTTTGTTCATCTCATTCCAGGAACACCCCATAACAAGAGTCACTATTAGTTGGTTGCAACTCAGTGGCTTCTTCTTCTCAACACAGTTGGCCATAAGATCCAGTTGAAATTTCCCTTAAAGAAAACAAATTAAAAGTTTTCTTTTTATTGCAGAAGCAGAAAATACAGTGAAATACATATTTAACAGGACAATAAAATCCTGTGATAACTATTTACAGTACTGAGAAAAATACATGTATATTGTCTTGAAATGCAGTGTTCCAGTACCTCTAAAAACTGTCCATATTTCATTGAATTTATTACACTGGGCATTAACACCCATCATTCTATATTATGTTAACTTGTGGATAAATGCAATGTCTCAGATGCTTTTAAGCCAGTCTGATATAAGGGGAAATATGTGTTCTAGCAGCAATAGTTAAGTTCAAATGGTTTCTAAAATTTGCTTTCAAAAGAACTACTTTGGAATCCATTACAAGCTTTCTCCGCTCTCCAGACATGTTATTAATTCCACTATTTCTTTTGAGAATTAATTATTATCAGGGGTCATTTTATAGAAAAAGAGGTGCAGGGGCTCATTAGCATAACTCATTAGCATAACTTATTTGCATATGCTAAACCACCTGACATCACTGGAAGTATGTCAGAAGGCAAGAAAGAAAGAGTGGGGGGAGAGGGAGAGGAAGGAAAGAAGGAAAGGAAAGAAAGAAAGAAAAAGAAAGAAAGAAAGAAAGAAAGAAAGAGATGGCAGAGAGGGGACAGCTACGAATCCAAGCCTCAGAAATACCACTATTCTGGGAGGATAGCTTCAGTAGTGGCTGAAACCTTCAGAAGGCTGGTTGGAGGAACAAGGACCTTTCCAGGGGACGGGGTCATTTTGCTGCAGCCATGACACAAGTAGGCATTCCCCCGCCGGGGGGGGGGGGGAGCTGGCACCAACTCCCGGAGCTGCGCTCCCTCGAGCTCCTGCTTGAAATGACCACTGCTTATTATTGTTTATTATTGGATAAATCCCAAAGATATGTTAAAATCTACTTTTTACAGCTGGCAAAGCAAGCTAATATTCAACACAATTATCCTTTAAAAAATAATCTAAAGTTCTCTGGATTCTAAGCAAGACCCAGGACTGCGCATTGAAGACTCTGTTCCACAGACACTCCATGACACAGTTGTGATCAAGCCCAGTATGTCAATTCCACTTTCAGTCGGACAACAGTAGCCATGTCCACAAGTTACAGTGAACACATGTTCAATCTGTGTACAGTGTACACTTAATTTTTCTTTATGTGTGTGTTGAGTAATTCTTTTGTTACAGTCAATGCATGTACAGCTGAACATGTAATACATACCCCACATTTTGTAGGTATTGGTCCCTTGTTTTATTTCTAAAGTGAATTTATTTTGGCTTTTTTTAACCATCAGATGTGCACATGTATAGGTAGGATGTATGTGTGTTCACTATGACACATGAACAAGGCTTGTATATCCAGTGATCCCCATTTTCAGCACAATGAGTAGTATTGTGGTTTAGAAGGGAGAAAAGTTAACTTTCCCCAAGTGAATCCAGATTCCATCACGGAAAGATATCTGAACCTTGGCCTGGACCCCCACTTGTTAAATATTAGCAAGAATTCCAGACAGTTAACTTCAGAATTCTAACCATCTGAGTATCTGCAAATGTATGTGACATTTGGAATTACAAAATCAAAAAGTCATGTTTCAGAATAGAACCAGCATTTTGGATGTTTATCAGTTTTCTTAGTAACCTGTGTTTACTGCATAATACACAGTTACAAAATTGTGATTTTATTATGAATTTCCTAACTCCTGGTGTTTGTGAGTACCAGGAAGTTTATCATTGTGTAATTATATAAAGAATATGCCTATTTAATTTGTGGGTGGCCAAAGGAATTTTAAAAGAACCAAAAGAATGCGGTACAATTGGATAAATGGTGCACGTGTGGATAAAACGATCACCTGTTCAAATATGAAGGTTTGATCCTTTGCAACATAACCTTCCTGTCTCCCCATTCCTGCTGTTGGCTGCCCTCCTCCCTGGAAAGCTGCTCCTGATGGTCACTGGAGCCACTGTTGGTCTCTCTGAAATAGGCAGCCAGGAACAGTGTGATGTGCCTGCAGGAGGGTCTACAGTGGGAAGGGGGATAATGATGAAAATGTTGTCCAAGGCAACATTTAGCAAATACAACCAATTGTTAAGCATGTAGCTGCCAAGAGATACTACTGTGATTACAAATACAGAGCATACACTGTAGGAGAAGAGGCTGAAGCATGCGGTAGGTAGACTTCGGCTGCTTCATTATGGCAGTGATTCTCTATGTAGCTCTCCTTGCCACTGCAAATGCAGAGGCATTCACAGCAGCATCAGAGCATCCACATGACAGTTTTCCCCATGCTTTTCTTGCCTGATCTCCCTGTGGCTATCATTTCCCCATGTGGCCCTTTCTTACATGCCCAGGGAAATGCTGATTGCCACTTTGGGGTCAGGCCATAGGCGTAGACTACAGGGAGGCTCGAGCCTCCCCCGAAATTTCCCGGCGGGGACTGAGCCCCCCCCCCCGGGAAAACGTAGCACCTGCCGCCGCGCCTCCCGGGGCCCTTCCGAGGCCGGCAGCTGCTGCTGCTGGTGCCTCCCCCCCCCCCCACCTGGCCACTCTTCCATCCTTCCCTCTCCCTCCCTCTTTTCCCGGCGAAGGGAGAGGGCGGGGGGGAGAGGGGCCCCGGCAGCAGCGGCTGGTGGGCCTCAGAAGGGCCCAGGGAGGCGCGGCCGCGCAGAGGTTTCCCGGCAGGGGGGGGGACATCGCCCCAGTGAGTGCGCTCGCTAAAGAGCCCCCCCCACCAGATTTTACAGAAGTCTACGCCCCTGGGTCAGGCAGCAATTTTTCTCCAGGATAGTTTGGCTGGAGATCCTGGAGGTTCTTTGTCACCTTCTGGGCATGGAACAGCGGTCACTGCAAGTGTGTGGGGGGGGAGGTATTTGTGAATTTCCTGCATTGTGCAGGGGGTTGGACTAGATGACCCTGGAGGTCCCTTCCAACTTTATGAATCTATCTCTGCAAAAAAGGCTAGGTACTTTTTAAAATGAAAGTTGGAAATTCAGAGCAGTTAGTGGATTGTGGCAACAGATTGTTATAATGTTATTACAGCTGCTGTGTGTGTGTGTGTGTGGTTTTTAAAAAAGAAAAGTCCCAAAAGTCCTGTGATGGCGCAAGGGAAATGGCAGGAGGATGGGATAAGGAAAATGGTGCTAACGTGGGCAGGACTTCCAATAATGCACAGGTGGACTAAAAAAGCATATTAAATGAGGTTCAGGAAAGACTGCAGCAAAGCAGGGGGGAAATGCAGAAAGTGGATGGTTAGGGGATGATGTTGTGTGGATGCTCCTAAATAAAAATAAACAAACACACACATCCCCTGCTCCAGTTTAAATACCAAACCAGAAGAAAACCTCTGTGAGCAAGTAATTTTAGATTGTCCAAGACCTCTTCTAGAACTGTCACAATCCTGAAATAGCAAGAAAATGTATTTTGAATGATAAGGAACACATTGATAGATGAGTGCATGAGATGCATACATTCCATATGCTAAAGGCAGATATATTCTGAATTCTGCACATTCTCTGTGTGGTTTATGAATATCAGGTGCTTGGATTCAGTGCATGTGATACTCATAGATTTCTTTCTTTGGAAGTGTTCAGCAGTACAGGGTAAGTGAATGTGTGGAGCTGCTGGAACCAGAAGACAAAGATTATGGGGATTCAAAGTATGAGAGTAGATTCACAAAGATATAAGATCCCTTTGGATCAAATCAAGGGTTCATCTAGTCCAGCATCCTGTTTTGCACACTGGCCAATAAAATTTTCTAGAAGGTACAGTTTCTCCATGTTGTTCCCACCTCCCAGTATCTAGTACTCATGCCTCTGAACATGAAGTTGCCATTCAACCATCATGACTAATAGCTACCTCTGGGCTTGTCTGCCATGAACTTGTCTAATCCCCTTTAAAAGCTATCCAAATGAGTGAATTCCATGCAGGCTGTATTACACGGAGAAAACTTTCTTCTGTCTTTCTGGAATCTACTTCCCCGTCAACTTTTTGTGTATGACTTGAGTTCTAGTATTTTGTGAGAGGGAGAAAATATATCTCTCTGTTCCCATTCTACTTATCATGTACAGTTTCATAAACCTCTCTCATGTTCTTCTCAGAGTCTTCTGTAAGTGGAAAAGCCCCAAACACTTTCATAGTAGCATGTGGAGGAATGTCAAAAGAGATGAATGGGCAGCTGTGTGTGCTGAAGGATATGTGGAGAATTCAGACACCCATGGAAGAGGCTTTTAGGGGATCTGAGTGATTTTAGGGTGGAAGTGGCTGACGTGTAGGAGAAAGAAATGCTATTAAGAATGTGGAGTTGTCAGGACATCTAATACGTAGCTATATCCGGGAAATATGCACCAATAGATTTGTATAGTAAGAGTAGTTAATCTTTTCATGCCCTTCCATTTTTGTAGCTATACATTTGGTATAGACTAGAAGAAAAGTTTCCCTGAGTACAAGAGGTTTTGTTAGTGTCTTTTACACACAGTCTTTTGAGGGCAGGATACAAGTCTGGGGTGGCAGCATGTTGTTAAGAGCAATGGTTGTGAAGCTGCCCCTTATTGTTCTGGTTTGAATTGTGTACTGTGTCACAATTTCCACTTAGTTTGGTAACCTCTGGGTCTACTTTGGCACTGGCACTGGCAAATGACAACATGTGCTCAATGAAAAGCACAGGTTCCTAGGTTATTAGATGAGGCAACAAAATTTTGTGCTTTACCTTTGTTGGTCTCTTTTGGTCCACGTGCACCAGAAGAGACCAGTGTAAGACCAATCTGTGTCTTATATAGGGTTCATGGCTCACTGTTTTTGATAAGCATGAAGCTGTGAGGAAATATATCTGCATTTCCCAGGCACACTGACCACAGTCCCAGGTATGTGTACCAGTGCTGAACTATGAGAAGTGAAAGCTGCTGTACTGCTGGGTCCTAAAGATTTTCCCTGGAGTATTTCTACCTGATTCATCTAACTAAGTTGATGTGCCAGTTTTAACAGTACCCCTTAGATAAATGACTTGATCATTTGTGCTCATAAAAATTACAAAGAATGCTGCTTCAAGTAATGGAACATGGTATAATACATGAACAAAATCTCATTTCTCTGGAGAATCTAGCTGATGTGGGTCTGTTGAACATGGGCGAGGCAGAAATGCAGTGCTGCTGAATAAACCACCATCCTCGGAAGTAGGCAGAATGAAGTCTACTTCAGGCAATGACTTCCTTATCATTGTAATGCATTAGCATACATTCAGAGAGCAGCTGGCATGCAAAATGCTTTCTTTGCAATGATATCATGGGTGAATCACGAGCAGAGAAGCAGGTTTGTTTAGAGCTGGAGCGGAGGATAAGGCCGGAGCCCTTGTTCAGCGCTCTGCCTGTTTGACAGGGGCAGGCACTTCATGCCAAGTAACATTCACTGGCGCCAAGGGGGGGGGGGGGGAAATGGAAATCCAAAATAACCCAGTAGTGGCCTGACAATTTTACAAGCATGAAATCTGGATAGTCATCTTTAGGTTCCCAGGGCAGCTCTTTTGCATAAGATTTCTCATTATAGCCACTTTACCAATATTTAGAAATGATGGATTTTTTAAAAAAGAAGACGCATAGACCAGTCATTACTCTGAACCTTGCAAAGGAGCAGTATACAACCCCATAGAGGGAACTTTGTAGCCTCACTGAATGGCAGGCCCTCTTTTGCCATCATTCTTGTGCTTACCTAATTCATTATAAAGGCTGGGATCCAGGGAGCAATTTCAGGTATCCCCAGAGCCAGCATGGTGTAGTGCTTAAGAGCACCAGACCCCAATCTGGAGAACCAGGTTTGAGTCCCCACTCCTCCACATGTAGCCTGCTGGATGACCTTGGGCCAGTTCTCTCAGAACTCTCTCATCCCCACCTACCTCACAAGGTGCCTGTTGTGGGGAGAGGAAGGGAAGAACATTGTAAACTGCTTTGGGACGCCTTTGGGTAGTGAAGGGCAGGGTATAAATCCTCCTCTGCCTCCTCCTATACCACATCACAAACAGCTTTCAAAAACCCTCATTTTCCAAGGAAGTTGGCTACATGAGGTTTTTGTTGGTGGCATAGGCGTAGACTACGGGGGGGCTCGAGCCTCCCCCAAAATTTCCCAGGGGACACTGAGCCCCCCCCCCCCCCGGGGAAATGTAGCGCCTGCCGCCGCGCCTCCTGGGGCCCTTCCGAGGCTGGCAGCTGCTGCTGCAGGTGCCTCTCCCTCCCCCCGCCTGGCCACTCTTCCATGCTTCCCTCTCCCTCCCTATTTTCCCAGCGAAGGGAGAGGGAAGGAGTGGGGGGGGGGGAGAGAGAGGCTCTGGCAGCAGCGGCTGGCGGGCCTTGGAAGGGCCCGGAGAGGCGCGGAGGTTTCCCGGCAGCGGGGGGGGACATCGCCCCAGCCAGCACACGCACTAAAGAGCCCCCCCCCCCCGGAATTTACAAAACTCTACACCCCTAGTTGGTGGGACAGTAGTTTGGAGAACACAAGTCCAAAGCCCCTTGGGCAACCAAACTAGTGTCATTCTTTGGATCCTGCCTGAAGTATGCTAACATCTCCCTGAGACTTAATGAGATGGGAAGTGCTACCATCTTGTTTCTGTAAGATGGGGGAAATGGCAGAGAAACTAAGCAGATCTTATCAGATTTTAAAGATTGGGCTAAACCAGAAAATACTGAATGGCGATACATCCATCCATCAAAGTATTCACAGGGCCTGTTCAATTTACCAAAATCTGTCTGGTTGACGCCATGTAGTTGGATGAATCAGCCTTAAATGAGTCTCTTGAGCTTCAGTAGGGAGCCTGTCACATCGCAAAATAGCATCTAATTTCTGATTTAATGATTTTATCTGACCATCTTTACTGTTCAGGCCACAGAACAGGTGTATTGCTTCAAGGAGCTTGAAGTAGTCAACAACTTAAAAGTTTATTGTGCGGCAGCTCTGTGCACAGTCCTCTCATAGCCTCCAGCCATATCAGTATGTCAGGCATTACCAGTTGACCTATATCTGTGTATTCACAGCTGCTGTGAGAGCATGGTTGTACTAGCCTCACTTGCTAGCAAAGGATTGCAGATGACCACATCTCCGTGCCTTTAGAACTGCCATGTGCAGTTTCACATGACTACTGTGTAATTAGTGACCATCTGAATCAATACTTTGAATGCATTTGACATTGCTCTGAAACTAAGATTTTTGAAATGTCAGATGAACTTGCTTAGCCAAAAAAAAAAAAATTGTAAGCACCCCTCCATTCTTCTTTGGCTCATGAGGGTGTCATCAAATGGAACTGTGTGTGTGTGTTTGCAACTGGGCAAGGACTGCTTCCCACAAAACTGTTTTAGTCCATGGGTATGCACCTATTCCTGTGAATAAAATTATAAATCTGGGAAGGATTTAAGCCCTGTTTATTTATGAACCAGACATGAGTATGGCAACATTCCAGAATAATCTCATGAATAGACCAAGAAGATACCTTCTAAGTTGCTTCCTATTCATTTAGTATATTTCTTCCCCTCCTTCCTCCAAAAACATTGACCAAAGACAAGCTACCATTTACAACAACAACAACAACAACTTAGAATATTAATTAACATAATTTAAGTAAGATTAAAATGTGGCACCTTTATGCCTTGTGGAAGTACTTCGGTGAACAGGTATGGTTCACGCCTGGTTTGCATGCCTGGTTATTTCGTAATGGTGTATGGAGTTTGTCACTCTGCAACCCCTTCCCTTCTTTCCATTAAGTCTTCTACATCCTTCATGAGTAAAGTAACAGAGGCAGAGTGTCCAGGAGGTGGTGTATGGACCCCCCCCCCCCCCCGCCCAAGCAGCCATTTTTACAAATACTTAGGTGATAACAAAACACATAGTTTTCAGCCTGGCTGGAGTAGCCAACACTAGTGGTGCCAAGTGGCTGCGCCAAGTATCTCTGGTCCTCCTGTAAACTGTGATGTGGCCAGTGTCTACCAGCTCTAGTCATTTTGCCATCCCAACTAATTAGAGCATAGTATTGGAGGAGGCTTGCCTCCCCTGTGCTTCCCATGCACTCCTCCAGCTCCAAAGGAATGCCAAGATATTCTGCACTACATTGAAACTGGGCAGCCTGAGAAGGAGTGTCATGTCCTCTCCTGTGGTCTTCTTGCAGATTTTGCACAGCAAGTGGCCTCTTGGGTGGTGAACTGGCCCCAGATGGGGTGTCAAAACACTGATTTTGCATCCCTGAACCAAGTCAAAGTCACTGTAGAGTAAGCATCTGTTTTACATTCATGCTTACTAAAGTAATTAAACTGTCAACAAATTGGCAGGGGGGGGGGCGGTCTCTTCAGCTTTAAAATATGTGCATTTAAGGGTATGGTTCCAGTGGCTGCAAATGACCTGAGCTTTGTTGGTTTTATTTTCAGTTAGGGGGTTTTGGGATCAGGGTGGAGAGCAAAAATCCCTTACTTTTGGACCACTGAAAGATGGCAAATATGTGCTGGGGTCTCACAGGACTGGTCAGGTGAGTCGTCTGGATGGAATAATGAAATGTCTGAGTTACAAGAGCTGTGACATCAGCACTTCAAATGAATACATGATTCTTCACCCTTTAGACTGGTGATATTTTATTTAGCATTTTGTCACGTCACAATTCATATACCAGTAAGTGACTGACAGACATTGGGTTGGATCCTGTGGATCCATTCTTCTAGTAGTGACACTTTCCTACAGTATAAGGAGTTTTCCCCTGATGCAAGAGACTCTAAAGAGGAAGGCACCAGTGCTAGCAGAAGAGATCCATGTGATTCAATCCAGTATCAAATGAACATGGGATAACATACAAATACCAAGTAGATGCTAAATATCAAAGATAAGGATTGCATGACAATGTATGAAAGCAGTAATTTCCTCCCTCCTAAGTTAGCATTCTAGTTTGCTTTGAATAAAAAAATTGACATATGCCATCTTCTGCTTGATCTTTGAATATTTTTTGACTCCCAGCACTAGTTATTTATGATTTTATAATCCATCTTTCAAATCATTCCAGAATGCTCAAGAGGCACATGGAGTAGCTGTTCCAACACCATCCGTGCCAGAAGGCTTTGAAGAGAAAGCAGCTCTGGGTAAGATGCTGGTTTTAATTGGGTCACCCAAGACTTTGCATTTGCATGTGATTCATTACAGCTTGTTACTGCCTTATCTCAAACTTTGATCTTTTGTACTAAGAAGCTTCTTTCAACATCACTGTAGCTTCTTTGAAGCATCAGCTCAATCACATATGCTATAAATGCCCTGTTGCAGTGGTTGGTATATGCCACCCATACCATTTATTTCATGGCTTAGCAAGTCTGATGACAGGATTATATATATGCACTGGTACACCACCAACCATTTGGTTCGAGGACCCATCATATGACTGGAAGACACCTGAAAGTGACATTGCCGAAGTCAAGTAGGTTTGGCTCTGCTCAGTACCTGGGAAAGAAACCTCCTAGGAACCTTGATCTCTATGGTGTAAAGTGGGGGGGGGGGTAGAGAGTACAAAGGCAACAAACATCTATGGTTGCATCAGTGCAAGCACATAATGATTTGTTCCATGATGAACAATATAGCAAAAGACAGCCTAGTGTCCATACCATCCCTGAGCACAGCTAGAGTGGGCAGTGATTGTACCCATCTGTGGTGCCAGTTGTGTATTTGATATATAGTCAACAATCAGCATAATGCAGATGGAATGGGTTAGATAGTCATCCAATGCAAAACCCACATATTGATTAGCACTAATGCAGACGTAACTTTAGGTTGCATCTATATGCCGCTCTTTTCTAGCACAACCAGTGTGGCATACTGGAGACAGTACTAGACTTGGAGTAGAGCCAGTTTGGTGTAGTGGTTAAGTGCGCGGACTCTAATCTGGGAGAACCGGGTTTGATTCCCCACTCCTCCACTTGCACCTGGCTGGATGACCTTGGGCAAGTCATAGCTCTGTACCAGCTGTTCTCTCAAGGACAGCTTGGGAAAAAGCTCTCTCAGCCCCACCTCCCTCACAGGGTGTCTGTTGTGGGGAGGGGAAGGGAAAGGAGTTTGTAAGCCGCTCTGAGACTCCAAGTGAGTGAAGGGCGGGGTATAAATCTAATCTCTTCTTCTCTTCTTCTTCTTCTAGAAAGATCATGAACTCACTGGTTGGCCTTAGGCAAGTTATAGTCTTAGAGGCCAGCTGACTTTTGTTGAAAGGACGAAGCAGGATAACATCATGTACATTATTGCCTTAAGATGCTTGGAGGAAGGGCTGGGGATATTGATGTGCAATGCATGTGATCCTTGCAATTCATATGCTGAGATCATATAACTAGAAAGCCAGAGATGTGCATTTGGATAAAGGAAATTTAGGTTGAAATCTCTGCTCAACCATGATGACACTCAGTGGGTGCGTTTGAACAAGTTACTCTTCCTGGTTTCTGTGGGATAGACTGAGGTAGAATTTCTTGGAGGGGAGCAGGATAAAAGTGTGATAAATTTAAGAATTAATACCCCTATGCCTCCATCCTGTCCTAGTTTCCCATCTCTATCTATATAGTATTGTGGCAGCAACTGCAAGCCCCTTGCTGAGTGCCTGCAGAATCCAGCCCATGGTGAAAGTCCGCGGGACACGGAGTCAAACATGTGCTCCAGTCTCTCCCACTGAAATCAAAGGGACTATATAGTGGCTAACTCCAGTCAGGTCAGGTCCTTAGCATATACATATTTCTATCCCATAATGTATGAGGTAGTTATACATCTTCCCCCCCTCCCCACTATGTGTACGCTACAGTGAAGTATGTGTTAGGGAGCTTAGGCTAAACAACACACACATTCCAGACACTACTTTTCCAATGTGTAAATGCAGAGGGAATAAAAAAGTGGCATGTAACCCCTTCATGCATCAAAGAATAGAACCACCACAGCAGGTAGCTTCTGAATCTTTTCATTAGTGTTCATTTCTATTTTAAAGATTGAAGCAGGTATCTGGCTATTTTACTCAAAGATGAGGTGAAACAAAGTCCGCATAGCTGGTTTTAGAGCTAGGTAGAACTACTGATTATTTTGGTTATCACAGAAAACCAGTTTAGCACCACAAAACTGTGGTTGTTTTGTTCCATAAAAAGACAGAGGGGACGCACAGTTGACCTGCCCTATCGGGAGTGCACAGAGAGAAGATTTTAGAATGCATAACCTTCTCACTAACTGAAGCAGACTTCTCTGCAGCTTAGAATCTTCCCTTCCCTTCCTTGTTGACTCAGTTTGTCAAACATATTATCAGAAGGATTAGCCTAGAAATAATGGGCACAATCCCATTGGGCCATTCATCTGCACAGTCCTTCCTGAAACTCTGCAAAGCTTCAGTTCTTTGCAGTGGAACTTGTGCAGGAGAATTTCCTGAAGGATTATGCCCCATATGTTCAGAATGAAGGCCCCAAATTTGCATTCAATATTTATAAGTGGCTTCCAATAGTTTTTCACCATTTACTTCTTTCAAATTGTCAACTTCTTTAAAATAATTGTTTACAATCATTTTTTAAAAAATTAATCTTTGACAGCTGGCTTGCCTATTCATTCTGTACTAGTTTTATGGCTGTCCTTTTTGAGATCTTTCAAAAACCTGTGAAGGACACTTAACGTTGCTACTGGGAGGGTTTGGCATGGAGTCACATGGGTGACTGTCATTAGGCTGAACCAACTTCTTCAAAAGCATGTTCAACTAGTTTCTGCAGTGAGGCAACCATGGCAATTATCAAACATTCAGAGGGAAAATACATAAAGTCACTTCCCGTCCATGAGCAACTCAGGCTTACAACAGTCCCCAGTTCATTGGGAAGCTGGAATGTAAATTGGCTTGCTTATCCATTTTGCTTGCTGATGGTTGCTGATAGGGTTGCCAGTTTTTTTGGCTCCAGTATGCACTCCTCCAGTCAGAACATTTCCTGGGCATCAACTACTTGGGGTGGCATCATGTAATGAGTACAACAAATGACTGTTTTATTTTCATTGAGATCACTTGGTTGATAATTCCAGAAGGGCCAAACCAGACATCAGGGCACCAGATTCCTGCATAAGAGCTGGGCGGCTACTTCATTTATATAAAGTGGAGAGTTGCTGGGGGGAGGGGGGAGAAATTTAAAGTTCAGCATGTGCAAGAGGAACTGAAACACTACCTCCACCTGGGCTTCTGTCCATCCCAAGAAGCTTCATTCTTTTCTCCCCATAAACATATAAATCTGCTCTATACTGAGTCAGAACTTGAGCTGATGTAGATCAACACTGTCATCTCTGACTGGTGGTGGCTCTCCCAACACTCGTTACCCTAGGGCCAAACTAGATGTGAAGGCATCTTTATGTCTGCCATGGGGACGCTGCCACCATTTTACAGTAATTTTAAAATGCTATGAGGGTCCGACCCACAATGCAGGCTGCTGTGATGCTAGTCTCCCCCCCCCCCAATGTCTTATCGAGTGCCAAAATGGCTGCACCCCCATGTACTGGTTTAGGCACTTGAAAAGGCACCGGTGGAGGCAAGAATACCTCAGCCCACCACGCTGTGAGCCTCATCAGGATCGAGTACTTGTGGCATCTTTAAATCAGTTTAAAATGGCAGTGGAGTCCAGTGGCAGACATGAGGATGCTGTCATGTCTAGTTTAGCCCTGAGATATTTTGATTTGAGAAGCCATGGCTTGAACCTGGGGAATGCATGCAAAGCACTTGTCCTTCTGGGGAGTACAAGAGTCACTTCCCTGAGGGGAATTTCCCCTGAAGGGAGAAAAATGGCTGGGAATAGTCTCCAGGAGAACAGCTCAGGCAGCAGGGGGACGACAGGTTAGTACCTCCCTTTCTGCTTGCACAGACTGTGGTTAAAATCACCTTCATGTTGACATCTGGTTTATAGGAATTCAGCACAATCTATATTGCATTGTAGTGTACTAGTTTTGCCACCTGGCCTACGGCCCCCAAAACTAGAGGACACCAGTCCAGTCACACATTCCAGGTAAAGAGGCTCTCTACAATTAAATGAACCTTTTCCCCTCTAGCTGCAGGAGATTCCTGTGCAGACAGCCTGGAGGGGGGGAAATAGTAACACCTGGTTGATAACATCCATTAACACTGCACTAATGGTCAGGACTGTTTTACTCCAGGCAGTTAGCAACCCTATGCTGATCTGAGTAAATGTGGCAAAGAAGTGCTGTGTAGTTTCCTCTGTGTTGACATTTTCTATTATAAGCCTATTTCAGTTTCTTTGTTTAAGAGACTTGTAATCCATCTTGAGTCTAATTGAGAAAGGCAGGGGATAAATTAAATCTATAAATAAGCTAAGCAGAGTTACACCCATCTATGTCCACTGAATTCTATTAGCTTAGGACGCTATAGCTGTCACCTGTATGGTCCAGGCTAGCCTGATCTCATCACATCTAGGAAGCTATGCAGGGTTGGCCCTGGTTAGTACTTAGATGGGAGACCACCAAGGAAGTTCAGGGCTGATATGCAGAAGCAGGCAATGGCAAAACACCTCTGTTGTACGGGGTCACCAGAAGGCAGCTATGATTTGATTGCACTCACCACCAGAAGACTGTGATTCTGCTTAGCATTGCACTGTAAGTTAAACACCAAAAATTCTCCAGTACTAGTAGATTTTGATTTTTTTTAAAAAAAATTGGGAGCATGACTGACTTGACTTTTATTGTTATTTTTTTCAGCCTTATAAAAAATGTTTGTTATCACTGCCTAAACATGAAAATGGCCACCTGTATGCCCACCGATTTTTGCAATTTGAAATTAAAGGAAGGCTCAATGCTACTATGTATTCTGTTTTATCCCTAGGACTTAGTTCCCAAATCCATGGCAGTTACAGAAAATACAACTCAGTTGTTGATCTGAGGCCAAAGGCATTTGAAGATGACTACTTGGCTGATGATGAGATTCCACCACCACCATCAGTTCCTCCTCCTCCACCACCACCACCACCACTACCATCTTCAGTTGACCTATCACTACCTGCAACTTCAGTGGAAGCTCCATTCCTACCTTTGGTGGAAGTTCCACCTCCACCTCCAGTGCCTCCTCCTCCACCCCCACCAACGGTATCAGCTCCATCTCTTTCATCCTTGGCTCCACCTTCATACCCAAATTCTAATTTGTCTTCTCCTACTACGCCATCTCCACCAGACTTCATTCCTCCTCCTCCTCTGGCTTTTATGGATGGTGCGGCCTCTCCTACATCTTCCCTTTCACGACCACTTCATACCCCACCTTTCTCAAATGGTGTCTCCAAATGGAAATCTGAGACTGTTCTAAATCTGAGGGAGCCAGAAGATGGCTCTTACAACCCAAACATGACCGTTCTACCCAGCCCTACCCAGAAGGAGAAAGAAGTGCCCCAAACCAGCCCAGATCCTCATCAAACCTTCCCCAGGTCATTTAAAATACCTCCCCCAACCCCTGTAAGAACATCATCTATTCCCTCAGGAGACAAAGAATCAAGCCCAAGAGATGAGCAGGCCCCTAATATGGCTCCTCATAGCCAACCTGCACTGCCACCTAACTTTACAGTACAGTCTGCAGTTGCAGTTCACTTAGAGGGAGAAGCTGGAGAGAAAGTTCTTTTGGAAAAACGAATTGTAGAAAAACCTTCTGTATTCATTACAGAGTCTGGGAGTCAAAAACCAACACCAGAGTTCAATGGCTCTTCTACCTCCCCATTGAAGTGTGAGGTACCAAAAGAGCTGGTGCCACAACAGACAATATTGAAGGAGCGTTCTCAAAAACCAGGGACTCCACATGCAGAAGAACCACAGCTTCCTTCTCCTGACTGGGCATCCTCTGATGATGAAGACTGGAAGGAACGCGGCAACCTGGACAAGCTAAAGCATGAACTGTCAGCCCTGTTGTCCTCTTCCTATAGAAAGGAAGACAGACAGCTGGAGAAAGCTGTAGTCCCCAAGAGTAAAAGCAGCATTAATGATAGTAGCCGGATCAGTTCAGAAGAATTAAAACAAGCTAAACCTACCATGACAAGTCCACAATCACTAGCAGGGACAGACACTGAGGGAAGAGAAAAGATATCAGGTGATGCACAATCTGCTGGCAAAGTTTTGACCAATAACATTAACTCAAATCCAGATAATACATCTACCAGCATGCAAGCAAATTGTGTTCTGAAATTCAAAAATGAATTGGAAGCTTTGTTGTCTCCAACCAAGGATGGGGGGCCACCCTTGGCTCTTGCTAACCTGAGGCACAATCCAGAACCAAAGAAACAAATTACTCTTCAGTTTGGTGGTGGCGAATCCAAGATTCCAAAACCCACAGTAAATCAAAATACACCTATATCTGAAGTGACAGAAAAAGAGGCTAAGATTCCTAGTGCCCCTACTAATAACTCCCCATCTGGAAACATTTGTAAGCCCCCAGCATCCCCTCTGAAACCCAAGCCTGAATTCTTGGTTCCAGCTGCATCTTCACCATTCTCTTCTGGAACTGCCTCACCAGTTCGATCTCCCAACATGGACCTTTCTCACCTACAGTACAAAACACATAGGACAAGATTTGCCTCCACTGATAGCCTGCCTTCTGTGACATCTTCCCAAACTGAAGATGGGCCAATCACCACAAATAATAATGAAAATCAAAGAGACTCAGTTAAGCACAGGTTCTCAGAGACGCCCACAATCATCAGGAACACAGAGCAATCAAATAGCGATGTTTTAACCCATCCTGTAACAGGAGAGACAGTTGAAAAAGGCTCACCAATGGCTCTTCTCTTGGCTGCACAACAGCGGGCCCAAAGAGGCAGGAGTTCTACCCCAGCCTCGCGACAAAACAGCTCTTTATCTGGGAGGCCTCCATTCAAGTTATCAGAGAAGCTGCGCAACAGCAACCAATCAGAGACTACGTCATCCACCATTTTCTACAACAATATCAATCCTAACACTGTCAGGGTTGTTCCAAAGGGCCTGCAGAGGGAATCCTTTGCAGCGTCAGGAAGTAAGCAACCTAATGGGATAAGTCTATCTGAAAATGAAGTCTGGGGCCTGTCCAACTTAGGGCAGAAAGAGCCTAAGCCACAGTTGTTCTCCAGCACCTCAGAACAATTCAGGGATTTGCAAAAACTCAGGGAGAGTGAATCTCAGAATCTTCCTCCATCAAATAAGAGTGGTGCTTCCATTTTGGTTCCAGGCTACTTGGAATCCAGGCACTTGAAGCAACAGGGCTCTTCCAGCATGTCTGATACCCACCTCAGCTCTCTTACTAACCCTCAAATCCACACCAGTAACAATGGGGCAGAAGAAGGCTTCAGTTATGAGATCATTCCACCCCCACCAGAGTTCAGCAATGATGGCAATGGAGGCACAAATGTTTTGTCAAAGGCCGAAGAGAAGCCCAGACGCTTCAGCACCTCAGATGAGCATGTTCATTTCAATCATTCAACCTATACCTATGGCAATAGTTATACCCCGATATCAAAACCTGTTATAGAAAGCAGTGAGAGGCCAAGTGGATACAGTCACCATTACTCAGGTGGAAGTTACCCTGCTGGCTACCTTAGCAGCTACTCAAACAGCCGCCCTCTGATTAAGAAGCGCCTTTATGTGTCAGAGCCTGATGGATCATATGACAGGCCAGTTGTTTCCACTCGCAGCATGAACACACCCAGTTCCTACAGCCACAATACAGTGCCATACAATTCCCAGTTTATGGAAGGGATGCGACGGAATTCTACTCACAGGAACAGCAACGCACAGGGAAGGAGGATGTCCTTGGAAGTACCTGGGAAAATGGTGACTTATAATAATGCTGCCAATGATGCCATGTATAAAGGGCAGAATGGAGAGTATTCCACCAGTACCGGCAGGTATGTTCCATTTATCATAAATACAAACATTATGAGTTAGGAGCAGCTGGGAAATACTGCTGGTTAAATGTAAGCAACAGGCACCATCTTAAAATATTTGCTTTCTGCTGTCTGGTAAACAGAGGGATTTTCTACCCTCTTGACAGTGGGGCCATCCTGTCTCTCTGTTTTGTTGGGGCTCAAGTCTATTTCACACAATTTTCTGTCTCTGATTGTTGCAATCCATCATAGGCGTCAACTACGGGGGGGTTTGAGGGCTCGAGCCACCCCCAAAATTTCCCAGGGGGGACTGAACCCCCCCCCCCGGCAAAACGAAGCACCCACCGCCATGCCTCCCCGGGCCCTTCCTAGGCCCACCCGCTGCCAGCGCCTCTCTCCCCCCCTGCCTGGCCACTCCTGCCTCCTTCCCTCTCCCTCCCTCCCTCCATCCATCCAGGGGCCAGCTGGGCAAATGCCCAGTGTGATGGCGTCACTTCCGGGTGACGCCATCACACTGGGCATTTGCCCAGCTGGCCCCTGGATGGAGGGAGGGAGCCAGGAGTGGCCGGGGGGGGGTGGCGACATAGTTCCAGCGTGCATGTGCGCTTTGTGTGCATGCACGCAAGAGCCCCCCCCCCCCCCCCGGGATTTTAAAACTCTACACCCTTGCAATCCATAATGCCCCAGACAAACAGCACTACTCTGGACATATTGGCAGGCAAGGAACAAGTGCACACACCACCAGATTAGTCTTTCTTTTATGTAGTTCATAAACTGGTGAACAGACACTGACTCTTGGAAGAAGTTAGCAGAAGGGACTGCCACGCAAGCTTTTGTCCAGTAGTTTCTTCTCTTAAATATGCCACCTTGCATTAGGAGTGCAAAGTGAAATACAGTTTTTCCCCCGCTTCCTTCTCACTCACCAGCCAACCTACCTTTATTTGTCCCCACCAACTTCAGCTGTCCCTCCTTCCCTCCCTCTGGCAACCTCTGCTCAGGAAAAGTATGGCCTAGTTGTGCAGTGCCAGCCACCAGGCTGAGCCCAATTGCGGGTAGCACCTCACGTTCCCCTGTATCCCCCCCCCTCCACTATTTCCTTTTTTCTTCCTCCTGACAATCTGCATATCCTCACCTATCCCTGCTCTTTTCTTTGCTTCCCATCCACCCATGAACTGACCTTTTATCTACCCATCTTCAGCTGTATTTATTATTTATTTAGTTGAATTATACCCTGCATTTCTCCACAATAGGAACCCAAAGCAGTTAACATCATTCTCCTGTCCTCCATTTTATCCTCACAACAACCCTGTGAGATAGGTTAGGACAAGAATGTGTGGCTGGCCCAGTGGGCTTTCAAACCTGGTTCTTCTAGATCCTATTTAGAAACTCTAATGACTATATTACACTAGCTTTCAGGGGGTGGCTACTGTTGATCAATAGCAAGCAGTCAGGACTAGGTGAGTCATTGTGTGGTAACAAGTTGCTGGTGAGCCTGGCCCTGATGAGTCCTTACTTGAAGTCCAGAACAGCCCTGGAAAGGGCCCTGCCCCTCCCTCTGCCTTTTACTGACAGAAACCAAGGCTTGAAGGCTTGCTATACTGTTGTGGGTGCCTAGCAGCCTCCACAATGGCTACTAAGAGGGTATTCATTTCTTAAAATTATAAGTACTGTTTCTATTATGGGGGGGGGGGGAGTTAACCCCCAAGAGATTTCAGATTTTTCCACAAACTTGGAGTTTTTCTCAGGTTTATTGAAAAATCTGTGATGTTAGTCCATGGTTCAAATTTTGAGATTTAAGTTTCCACAGATAGTTCCATTTTGAGAATTAGATGTATTTCTCTCTCTCTCTCCCTCTCACTCACTCACACACTCTTGCTTCATAGGCTCTGTAACTGAATTGCGCAACCAAGAGTTTCCATTAATTTGATATATATATTTTTTGTCTCTGTTCCCCCCCCCCCCCCCCCCCAGATCTTCCCATGGAAATCTACAGTATGGTGGGACTGCAAATACATTTACTGTCAGACCTGGAACAAGACAGCCCATTTCTTATGCATATCAAGGAGGTCTTCGATAATGAAAAACTGTTGTTTCACACGCAGCTTGGACAATGCATCACAGCACTCCTCTTCTAAGCTTTGCTGGGATTCTTCCTCAGATAGTACTTTAGGGAGACACAAGAGCCTGCAAAGAGGTTGTCCTAGTACCTTCTTGTCAATAGAATTGTTGTAAGTTATTAGGGCCAAGGGTAAGTCTTTTGAACGGATAGCCTGCTTCTAAAGTCTTCTATGCATTATGAGTACCAGTGCAAGTGACAGCATGCAGTGATTCAGCAACACTTGCTTAATTTATATGCTTTAAGCAATTAGATCACTTCCTTGGGTCTATGACTAGTTAACAGGTGACTTATCAGTATGAAACATACTTTCCTGCACTGCCTTCGTGAATGTGCTTCAGTCACACCAAAAAAGGAAGCAAGGATACCCTAATCTCAGGCAAGGGACAGACAAGAGAGGGTCCAGGGTGTGAGCACATAGTCCAGGGGTCAGGATAAGATGGACAGTTGAGGAGCAGTAGCCAATTAAAACACAGAATTGGACTCTGAAAAATCCCACTGTGTGAAATCATAGCACAGCTATGGGAATGGAGAAGGGATCAGGTACAAATCAGGCAGAATGGCTGAAGGGGACAAGGGTTGCCTACAGTTTGGGGCACTTGGGTTTTTAAACAGCTGCATTATAAGAAATTTAGCAGCTGAAATCTGGTTGCATAGGCCAAGACTTGGAAAATTTCCTCTGGTTCTAGAGGCCAAAAATCCAGGAGCCATGCTAATATTTCAGTCTTCAGCAGTATGTATGACTATATGTTCTAATTATTGCTACCACAAAAAATACTAGATGCCACAATGAAATTTCTTGGTGTCATGGCGATCTGGTGCCTGGGACTTGTCAAGCCCTGGTAAGTCATCTTCAAGCCTGGAAAAATTTGCTTGTTGAATTTGTGCTTATTATATAACTGTCCGTGGTATAAGAACCCCGACAAAGGCCACTCTAGGAGAAGTTAAGCCAGCTGGTCCTGGACCTATTGGGAAATGAGAGAGGGCTCCTTCCCTGTTTTTCCACCAGTGTCTTCACTTGTCATTCCTGCTATGATGTAAAACTAGTTCTACTAACTATTACAGGCAGTTAAAGGCAGAGGGGCAGTTAAAGGCAGAAGATGAGAGGGGAAATGACTGCATTTTCTTCTGTTGCCTTGCAACTCTTAAGAAGATGGAATAGCCTATCCCTTCTACGTGCAAAATGGTATAGGAAGTCTATGCAGGCACTGGATGCTTGGAAAGTCCCTACTCTCTCCAACTTGCGCTGATTTGGAGAATTTTTTAAAAATGCTTTTCTTTGAACACTTTAATAAAGAGGTGCTGGCACTTATAAACTCAGTTCCAAAGTTTATCTCAGTGAACAATTATTGTTGAAGCATTACAGGTGTTATGTCCAGTGCTTGACTCTTTGTCTGCAGTCAGGGAACATGCCTGGGCATGTTCGCCTGTAATGGGATGTGATAACAACAGAGCTTCCTTCCCCAGAGAACAATGGACCTAGGGATCCTCCTGGTCCTCCTATCAGGGGCTGAGGATATATGAATGGACCTATGATAGCCCCTGGCAGGAGAATAATCCCTGTTGGACCAATCCCCCTTAAGGGGGGGATGGTCAAGGTGTGGTTTACCTGTAAATATAAGTGGCTTCCCCATTCCTTTGTCCCCATGCTCGATCCTGACCTGCAAAAAATCACCGTGCTGTATATATGATCCTGACTCCCTAATAAAAGAGCAATGATTGAAATCACGCCAATGGCCTCCCGAGACCTGTACTTTACAACAGGCATAACATTCATCTGTGAAAGTTTGATCCTTGAAGCCTGATCTTATGTTTATTTTGAATCATATCCTATTCATTCAGTAGGATTTCTTCCAAATCGTATATATCTGCACCTAGATTGGTGTGGACCCTGAAGTAAATTTCCACTAACAGGTGGGACAGCTTTTACCAATCTCCCCTCCCACTACAGACTTACAACTCCCTCCTCATACAGTTCCTGGGAGGGAGTGCTATCTGTAGAGGAATGTAGGTGAATGTAGAGGAAAGAAGCAAGAATGTCTGGTTCCACTGCCAGAAATGCCTTCTACTGGTGGAGATTTACCACAGGATCCAAGCTGTATGAGAGAGCACTTCATAATGTAACTCCTTGTCTTTTGTATGATGTTAACTGGCTAAGCTTTGTAAATGGTGAAGTAAGAAAATGTTCTGGAACCTCTTGTTCATAAACTAGTCCCATAGGTTTATTTTTTTAAAACCCTCTAGACCTCTTTTGGCAGGTTATCATTTTGCAGAAAAAAAACCAGGCATCTTTTTCACTCTTGTAAATACTACTGTAAATTTACAAACCATGGGCAGTCTTCCCTTTTTCTGACAGCAATTTCTCATTCATGTAAAATAGTATTTCAAGGATGTGGTTTAATTCCAAAGAGGTCACTTTTTTAGGTTGCTAATACTGTTCCTGAAGCCTACTTTGTATGTACATCAACCAAATGTATCCTGAACTGTTAAGAATGAAGAAGAAAGGGGAATTGCAGAAGGTCCACTTTCTCTCTTCCCTGCAGCACTATGACATGACAGGCTACCTCGTAAAGGTAGTAGAGCTCTGTATGAGCATGAAGAGAAGAGATTGGATTTATACCCCGCCCTTCACTTGGAGTCTCAGAGCGGCTTCTGGTCACCAGCTCTGGGCTGGAAAGTTCCTGGAGATTTGGGGGAATGGGGAACCACAGCTGGGTATAATGCCATGGAGTGCACCTTCCAAAACAGCCATTTTGTCCAGAGGAACTGGCTGCTGTGGTCCGAAGCTCAGTTGTACTTTTGGGAAACATTCAGGCTCCACCTGGAGGTTAGCAACCCTGTTCCCTACAACTTGTCCATATACAGGTATCCATAATGTTTAGGAGCTTGCAGAGATGTTCAGTAAGATTATTTTGTGTATAATGGGGCACAAAAGTGTCCTCCAAACATTACGGCACATACTACACAATATACTGGTGTGTGGGGGGAAATATGAAGCAGTCATCTACCTTAGATGCATGGAAATGAGTATGTAAGGGAGTCATGGAAGTGGCTTGGAATAAAGAAGGAGTTTGTACGCTCAGCATAACTTTTCATCTCATTTTGAACTGTATAAAAGCTCTTGTGGTATTTAGATTTCAGTGTAAGGACTGAAAAATATATGCAAGGCCTGCAGAGGATACAATCTATATAAAAAGCACTTTAAGACATGCCTCACTCTCTCTTGCAGACTCTTTATTTTTCCCCCAAACAGCATCTTCCCCCAAACGCAACCTTCTCACAGATGTTGTTATTGCATGTTTAAACAGGTGTTGGCCTCAGCTTCTGTGTATGTTCTGTCTCTTGGCCCTTCAGGACAACTGCCAGGCCACTGTGTGAAACAAGATGCTGGACTAGATGAGCCACTGGTCTGACCCAAAAGAGCTCTTCTTATGCATATGCAAACTGGACTTATACCTACTTTATAGTACCATTTTTTTAAAAAAACCGACGCTAATCTGGAACACAGTATTTTGCTGAGCACTAATGACTGAAAAAGCCACAGTACCTTTACCTGTAAATGACAACTGATACTGTATGGCTCTGCCAGACAATGGGGGAAAAAAACACTAGAGAAGAGGTTGGATCCACCCTGTCTGCTCTGCGAAGGAGGCTTGTGCCAGAGGAAAGAACAGCTGTTAGTGGACTGGATCCGCAAGAGCCAACCAATGTGCAGCACGTTCCAAATTACTAAGAATGCAAAGTTTTGCTAGTGATTGTAATCCAAAGAAAGGTTGCACATGGAAAAGAAAAAAAAAGGTGTGTGCATACCAGAAGAGCTATGCGCTCTGCTCTGACATATGGAACAAAATAATACTGACAGCCAGAATATCCATATTGAGGTTGGCAGTCCTCAGCAAATATTTGTAAAAGGTCTGGTCCTGAGAGTCAGTTATCAGTGCAAACTTAATTCCCCCCCCCCCCAAGACACTGAACTTTAAGCATATCACTCTTCCCATTCCAATCAAACGGGTGTTTTATGTAGTACTAGGAGTGTGATCAGGTTCAAACCCCAGCTGCTTGCCTTTGGTAACATTAAATAGCCACAGGGATTTGAGTAGTCACAGACTACGATAGCCAGCATAGCACACAAAAAAAATACATTATACAGCTGGTTTTAAACTTTAATGAACTCCAAAGGAATCATTAACTTACCCCATGTAAATTATCAACATAGTATTGCCAGCCTACAGGCATATTGCATGCTAACTATATGCACAATTTCAACTCACAGGAAGAAGTTCCATTTACGGAAATATTTTCAAATATATCTCTTTGCTTGCAGGGCCAAATTATATATTTCCAAACATTCAGAACTTTCAAATTGCTAGGCTTGCATCAAAAAAACACATCCCCCCCCCCGATTATTTGGTTTTGGGGCAGAATAAGCAAATTTGGCATTGTGATGCACAATTCTTTTAAAAACTGAGTTACCGATAACTACTGCTCAATTTGAAATTAGAACTTGCCATGATATGGAGCGCCAAAACTCAACAGCATGGACTTAATCCCCATTATTGGAGTTAAATGGGGATCAAGCCATGGAGAAACAGCAGCCATGAATCCATGGTTTTGCTAATTGCATCTATGTATATGTGAGTACCATTAGTTAACAAGCCTTGTGCGCTGAAGAATGTAGCCTGATGGAGAGCCATTTTTCAGAGATAAAACAGGTATGTGCTGGTATGGCTGCCTTACTTTATAGAATATACATATTCTAATGTAACTGGAACACAGATCATTTTGTGCATTCTACCAAGTTCAACTCCCATTTCATTGTTTAACTATGGGACAGTCCTTGCTCCTCTACAGAAGGGCTTGGGAAGGAGGGCTAGAAGGAAGTGGGAACACAGAAGCACATAAAACCATTTCCATTTTTAAGACATCTAGTTTGTAGTTGAGCTTTGGATAGATGTCTAATGATGGAAACTGTCTGGAAGTAGCAATGCCGAGACACTTAACTGCAACAGACAAAACCTTTGCATGAATCTTGTTTTGCTTCCTGACATTCAAGGAACTAAAACCAAAATTCTACACAATGCACTAGGTCAAAGGATACTGTGTGTGCCACATCACAGGGCAAAGTCCTGTATTACTGTAATGGCACAGCTGTCACTTCCCTGTGCCTGCATCCCCACAGCAACATCTGCAAAGAGGAACAACATGGATCAGGCAAATGACAGAATTTACCACCTCACTGTATTACAGCCAAGTGGGATCCATCCTCAAGCTGCCAACTACCAGGCTGGTTTGGTAGTATATAAATATGCCCTCATATCCCACTGGCTTGCCTACAACTGATCCCATATTAAGTTGCCCTCTGCCTTCCTTACAGCTGTCTTTAATAACAAGACTGAATGAGTCATCATCAGAGATGCACACTCCTGAGAGCTGGATGAGGCACATGGGCAGCAAAGCTGGTTCTGCTGCTTACCAAGACTCATGCTATAAATAGGACTCTTCAAAGCTATCCATACCGCTCCTTTCAGCAAGTCCCAACATGAGAACCTTTTAAAACTGTGAATACTTGCATTAATCTTCCAACAAACCCCAAACAAAAACAGTGGTGACTCATAATGAATACCACCATGCCTGTTTTCATACAATGGCCTCTTTAAAAAAGTACCACACACACAAAACTTTATACAACCTCTCTCATAACTTTTGAAAACAATGTTTTTATAGAAAAACATTATATCTTGATACTAATTGAGTAGGGCCAAGAAAAGCTATACATTGTGGAAATATGCCTGTATTTTCTTACTTTCATAATTCTGCACAAATCAGAGGTGACAGATGAAGTGTAATGAGCTCTGCAGGGCACTGAAGCCTCATCTACCACTCTCAATCACTGGAAATGCTCTGTCTGTGGAAGTCTGCCCAAAACTGAATGCCAACTTTAGAAGTCACAAGGACTAGAAGCGTGAAGAAAGCCGTGATTCTTAGAATGTCTAAATTTTGCAGCTTTTCATATGCTTGTACTGAATTCATACCACTCTAGATAGAAACAACATGTCTGTGCTTTGTCTTTTTAAGGCTTTTGGGAATTGCATCTTGTTTGAGACTGTGACAGTCTTCAGGATGCCTTAGTATTTGTCAGTTTCCATTGTGACCCTGCTAAATAATCAGCTGAGAGTGTACCGGGGCCCAAGGGACTGTCTCAATAGCTGCAATCATGTAACCTAGCAGACATGCTAGGATCATCAAGTCCATTAATTTCACAGAGCGAACCTGTTTCATGGTCTGAACTACTTCTCTGCTCTGTCTAGTGGAAGAAATGCTTTTTTCTGGATTGAATCTATCACTGACCCCAAATGCGTGATGACTCAGGCAGGTGCTAGTTGACTCTTCTGGAAGTTGATTAGGAAGCTGTGACTGGAGAGGGTCCTGAATGTCCCTGAGAGTCTGCTGTTGTGAGGGTGACCTTAAAGGAGGTTGTCAAGGTAGGGATGGATATGGATTCCTTTGAAACGCAGGCTTGCAGCAAGTGAGATGTTCAGTTTTGTGAATATCTGGGGCGCTGAAGTCAACTCAAATGGCATGGCTCTGAACTGGAAGTGTTTTCAACCAAAGGTGAATCTCAGATACTGTCTGTCCCCGGTAGTTGTGGGTGTGTGAAGATATGCCTGGGTCAAATCAATGGAGGCCATGAAGTCCTTTGACTGCTGGGCTTCCACAATGGTCTTCAATGTCTCCATTTTGAAATTCCTGTACCTCACAAGCCTGTTCAGGAATTTGAGGTAGAGGATAGCCCTCCAGTCCCCATTCTTTTGTGGAACAATGAAAAAATATAGATGCCGAAGAACTTTTGCAATTATCGCACAGGTTCAGTGGCAGCGATCTCCAGCAGATCTGACAGCATCCTGGGCGCGCGGTCTCTTGATGGGGCAATAAGGGACTGGTGAGCTCAGGAATCTGTCATAAGGTAGGGTGTCACATTCTATTGAACAGCCATGGGTTATGGCTTCTTTTACCCATTTGTTGGTGGCCAATAAATTCCAGGCTTGATGGATTTTTGAAGCCACCCCCCCTACCAGAGCAAGCCTGGCATCCCTTTTGTTGTTGCCACTGTCTTCCTCCCTTATTGGAGCCTGCTGCTTGGGCTGAACTGCAGTATTGACTTGTGGTTCTGAAGTTAGGCTTGGATTTGGTCCACGACTGCCACTTCAAGTCTGATCTCAATTGTGGAAGCATTTTGTAAGAACAAAAGTGGACTGTGAACCATAATTTTTCTGCTGTCTGTCCTCCCTTTTACAGGTGAATGGCATTACCTTCTCCTTAGTTTCAATTTTATCATACAATATTGTGTTTTAACGTATTTATTGTAAAGTATTTTAGCTTTTGTTGTAAGCCGCCCTGAGCCCGCCTTGCTGGGGAGGGCAGGATATAAATTAAATAAGGATGATCTCTAGGCTATCCCCAAATAGCTTGCTATCCAGGAAAGGCCAAGATGACACATGAAACTTAGAAAGGGAGTCCACATTCTAGGACTTGCACCACAAATGTCTTTTGGCTGCCACTGTGGAAAGCCATGGCCCTTGCTGAGAACTTGATCGTGTCCAGGCTAACATCAGACACGAAAGCTGCTGCTCCCTCCAGACTGTGCATGTAACTGGACAGGTGTGGAGAAGGCAGTGGCCTCATGGGTTCTACAGAGCGGAGTCACTTTTTTGACCACTGGGATCTTTAAGGGTGCCCTCTCTCCCTTACAGAAGAGCCACCTCTGATGCTAAGCTAGCCCCAGGAACATTTACCATTGGAGTTTTCACTAAGCTGGTTATCTTGGGAGGAAAAGAGTACATTCTTTTAGCCTGTCCAGAATGTAAATGGTTATTGGTAGGATCTGACCATTCCTCTTTTATCTCAGTTCTGGAAAAGTTGAAGCCAGCTCTCTAACCCTAGAGAAAACCTCAGGATCCCTTTATCGTCATCATCACCATCTTGCTCCTCCTTGGGGATTTCTATCTTAGGGGCAGAAAGCCTTCGCTGGCCAAGACGAGCCCTTGTGTTTCTCTGTGTCTAAAGGCCTTGAAGTAGCTAATTTTTTGAAGGTGTTTTGACTGGAGAGGAAAGGGTGGGGGAGAAGAGGCCTCCTGTCATCTTTTCCGGGAAGATAAAGCAGCTCTTTGCTTTCTTCTGATTAGAAACAAATTGTTCTAACCAATCCTGGAAGTCTGGTGGGACAACAAAGGGCTCTCCCTGCTTCTGGCTTCCTCCCAGTGGGGAACTATTGTCTCCTTTGACTCACTGGTCCAATGGCCACAGAAAGCTGCATTGAGCAGGCCTAATGGGCCGATACAGGGCATCCCAGCCGATCAGTAGGTGGTTCTGGCGCCAAAAATCAAGCCTGTTTCGTCATGATCCAAGCCAGGCAATTCATGGCCTATGGCTCTCTCCAGGAGCTCTGCGACAGCGGGATGGCTGTGCAAGCGGGTTTGCAGGGATTTCCTACTCCACTACCTGGACTTCACCTCCCCCACCTCTCCCTCGGAAGAGGTCCAGGGTCGAAAAACTCAGCTGCGGGCAAAAGGCAAATGGCCTGGGAGAAGACAAGGCCACAACAAAGTTTATTTCTTAAACAAAAGTAAAGGCACACAGAAGGAAAAACAAAGGAACTCCTTAAAGGAAAATCTCAGGAGCCCTCTAAATTCACTGCTCCCTCAGGTGGAGGCAGGCAAAAGACTGAGGGTGGGCTCCTCCTCCCCTCAGAGATGGAAACTGCTATCAATTTCCTGACTCCAGGGATTGTGGGAAGAGGAACCCAAGGGTACCAGAGTATTCTCCTCCCCTCAAGAGAGGACAGCCGTTTGCCGGGACAGCTTCCTTTCTCTCTCCCAGCCCCCAAACCCTCCTAAAACTTCAGATTAATTACCGCCACCCCCCATAATTTCAGCAGTGTTTTGAGTCACTTTGGGTATACCAGAGCTAACCCAAAACAGCAATTTTGGGGAACATTTCTGGCTAAGGTATTTCCAAATGCATACCCCTACAAGCCATGGCAAGTTTTGGCCACAGCTAATTTTATCAAATAGTCCCTACACAATATTTCAAAACTGTATAGCATCCCATTTTCTTTACTGGTAGTCTTCAATATAATGGAAGAGTCACCCATGTTTAATTAACCCTTTCTGTACAATACGTACTTACTACTTTAGGTAACGCTACTTACTTTGTTGTTAGCCGCCTTGAGCCGGTTGAATTACTGGCAAGGCGGGATATAAATGAAACAAATAAATAAATAAATAAAACGGTTATACCAAAGGCTCAAGCCTGTATTCAGCCAGGAAACCTTCTATCTGAACAAAGAAATAAGATAAGCAACATCTGCCCCCATGTGGCACAATGAAGAAAAACATAGCATATAAGGCATAGACGGGCTTTCACGTTTTTTCAAGTGGGCCACATGATCAGAAATCCATGTATGCTGGCTGTATGCATTTTTATTGATAACCATGAAACACAGCCTCCTAGCTATTCAAAAATATGGATTTTTAGGACTATTATAAAAGCAGTCCAACCCCCCCCTTTTAATCGTATTCATACAAAAGGGCAGTTACAGGTCTAGTGTTAATCAATGATCAATTTTGATCAAGTCATTGAGAATAGTGATATTTAAACAGAGTAAAGTATTCTCAAGAATTGTGGAGTTGAAGCACTGTCAGGGCACACCACAAATCTGGCTCCAGGTTCCCATCACTTATGGTGGCTCTCAGCAGTTTCATGAAAGCGAATGAATGTTACTTTCAGAGTCAGGTGGACCAAAGCAATGCCCATAGTTTGGCCTTGTAACCAGAAATCATAGAATACTTCTGGGATTCATATGCTTGTATCCAAAACTCCAAGGATGCAATGTCTTCTTGGTGATCATAGTTCACTTTCAGCACAACCGGTTCCTCTTGAAACCAGCCATGCTGGTAGGGCAGATTCTTGTCAGTAATTCTTCGTAATGCTTCCCGTTTTATGATTTAATTGCAGTTGAATTAAACGTGAACAGCTCAAAGAAATTTTTTGCTACAAATACCAGGCAGGCTGCAGCCCAGGGTCAGGTAAACTGCATGTGGCTTGTAGACCACATGCTGGAAATCCTTCATGTTGACAAAACTAGTTATATGTATCTTTTAGAAACAATTATAGGCCTGCCTTTTAGAAACAATTATAGGCCTCCCAGACAATCTAGTTAACAAGGCCCCGGTTAAGACACTTACTCAATGGGTACTCCAATTTGTACAGCAGAAGAGCAGATGTAAACCCCTGTGCCACTGAACAGCATTGCTAAGCACACAGAAGCTGCATGGGATGGGTTCTTACAATTTGTGTAAGATGGTGTGTGAATGCAAAGCTGCACAGGGAAATTTTTTTCTCACCAGCTACATGCTTAAGCCAGGCCTTAGACCAAAGCAGGCAGGTGGCACAGAACACATTCATCTGAAAAACCTAACAGGGTAACTCAAGGTCACCCTTATTTGCAGGGACACTGAAACCCATGGGACCAAATTCATATGGGCAGTCAGGATCAGCCTGACAAGAGTCTTAAGCATATCTGTGGGATCTCTTAGGTGGGGGCTCTGGATGTCTCCTTGGTGACTCATGTCCTGCCAACTTGACAAGATGACAAGAGTGAACTGCAGGGTCAACTGGGGGCTGATAATCAGGTGTTGGAAGCTTGCCAATGAATTATCATTATTTTTAGGTTACTTCAAGGAAACAATGACCAGTCTAGAAGTGGTTCAGGTCAGCAAGAGACTCTTCAAACAAATCAGGGAGAATAATTTTCTCACCAGTCATGCTGTGTGGTGATGCAATGAATCAAAGCATTTGTTGTCTGAAACTGCATTAATACCTTACCACTGATTCCCATCATGTTTCAGACATCTGAATATAGCTGAGTGACTGGACACTCAAAATGCTATCACTATAAGGCTAAAACATGTGGCACCTACATGCAGATGCAAAGCAAACAGACATGAATAAACCACTGAGTAAGATGCAGTAAAATGTGGGCCAAGTCAGTGAAAGAGTAACATTAAGCATACACCTGTTTAAAAATGAAAAGGGGTTTATTTAAAAAACACTACCTTCCCTTTTTTCCTGTGGTTATATCCATTCCTTTCATGTGGCACACAGGTCCTGGATTAGTGCTTGTTACCAGCAACAAATCAGCATAAAGTTTGTCCTCCTTTGCTCCAAAATATCACAGCAGAAGAAAAACAAATACCCCCCACACAATAAGTTCTTCTACAAGCATCTCATGACAGTATTATGATGTCTGACATCAGCATGCCCATCCTAAATATTCTACTCCACCATGGAACTGTGACATGAATAAAATTAACAAAATAAAAACACATAACATTAACAAGTTTGCCTATCTACCCAGAAATGGGCTGCAGGACACCAAAAACGTTGGGATTCCACAGAGCAGTTCCACAAGTTGCCAACTCTTTTTATTTTGAAGAGCTGATAACCACATATTGCAGGAGAAGTGACTATCAGCTACCTGCCTCATGAAGGGTTCACAAATCACCAAGCTTGGTTGACACACTGTCCTGTGTAAGGGTTTCTGAGATCCAGAGGGCAGTCTAACACTCCTCTACCACTCAAAATAAAATTTCACACGTTAATCTAGAAATGGTCTATAGTCTAAATGACAAAACCAGATTCAAAACAATATTTTACTACAGGTGAGTGCTTTTCTCTCTCACACACAAGGATGCAACATTAAAAAATAAAATAGTATCTTAAGTCCAAATGCCCCCAAAGCCTCCAAACTGTAGTAGCAGGTGGAGGCAGAATCCTCCAGCAGTAACAGGAATTCAAGGACTCTATGAAGACTGTAAGATATTACCAGAGCAAGATGCAGTTGCCCAGCACCTCAGAAGGGATAACACCCTTTCCTTCATATTACACAACCAAAAACCAGAAGACACAAAACAAGAGAAAGTTTCCTCCCTCGTAACTGTACAGTGGGCCAAATGGATCATTTTCCCCTGGTCCTTCCTGAACCAGCCTTGCTTTAGGTACAGACATGGTCTCACAGAGGGAAATGGGCTGGGATTCAAAGACCCAGACAAATGTTTGGGTTCAACCCAGGAGAGATTACCACTTCTCCCCCCCAATTCTTTGAACAGAAGGTCCCTCTGCTATTGCTACTTGCCTCAGTTTCCAAAGCCATTTGCCATGCTGCATGGGGACCTGTAGTTCAAGAAATATAAATCCCAAGAACTTTTTGGGTACACAGAGCTAGTTCAACCATTCTATGCAGCCAGGCCACAGACATCTAATATTCCATGACAGGGGCATTCAAGAAATTTAAAAAAAATACATAATCTGATTAATTTTTCCTCTATAGGGCATTACAATTGTGGCTAGGGAGTGTTAGGAAGACTGTCCAGAGGACACTTTATAACTGTATATGGCTCATGTTTTTTGTTTGATGCATACATCCCCATCCCTGCCAAGAAGCTGCTGTGTAATTACAAAGCATTGCATCCTTAAGGTGGAGTCATTTAAAGTGATGCCCTTAGCACAGATGGGACCAAGATGGATGCTGACAACAGCCAAGCCTTGCAAGGCTTCCTTTGAATCATCTCTGTTCCTGTGGCTGTATTACTTCCCCATTTTTGTCCTATTAACTGGACCTTCTGAAAAGTACAGTGAAGTTAAAAAGACAAATGCATGCCAAGTGGGCCTGTGCCCTGCAATGAAACCTCTATTACAGGCAGATCCAGATTGGTGCAACCAGCAGCTGGTATGAGGCTAGCCCTCATCTAACATGAAATTGTTACAGGACCTTTCTTCTAAACTGCAAAGACCACATTTAACCCCCAGGACATGACAAAACAAAACAAATGCTATTCCAGGGAGAAGGACTAAAAAAAAAAGAACACATAAAAACTATGCAGTAATTTCATTATTTGTAGAAGGATGGCTATTCTGTGTTGGAACTGCATGATGTAGAACCTGATGGTCCCATCCAACAGTCGTTAAGGAGCCTTTGTCTGACGGTGACCACGACAACCCTTTCACAAAGTCTCGATGGGAGCGGTTTCTGAAACTGAGAAAAGCACGAAGTGATGTACTGTTATTTGGGGATCACAATGCCACAGTCACAAACCACAAGCAATCCCTTCCCTAAGCAATATTCATTCTTTGGAATTACTAGAAACTGAATACATCTAATGCATGGTGGAGCTTACTGATTCAGGCGGCTATCATTGTAACAGTGAGACCTTTCTATCTCTAGGCTGAGGGACTAACAGGGCCCTTTTCTGGAATACCATCAAAGTAAATTCCAGTCCACAGTTTCCCAACTATCATGCAATCACTCAACGAGGAGGTCAGTGTGTGAGGAGGGACAGACACTGCCTTCCCCATGTGATCCCCCAAGTAACTACTTTAGAAGACAGCCCACCACTCAGGTTGTCCCTGCAAAGCATTAAGAAGTTTAATGAACCAGTCACAGGTTCCCTCCCTCCTTCCTTGTGCACCAGAAATGGTTTGGATGATGGGCTGCAAGAAAATATGCATCTCACCACAGCTCTCCAGCAGATCTGGAAGTGGGATCAGTAAGGGATGAGCAGCATAGCCTGTTTTGCCATGCCCTTCAGTGGCAATCCTCTATTGCTCTTCAATTTACCTCTCTTCCTCCAGCAATGGATTGTTGATATTTGGCTACCCACTGATATTGAGAGCCACGTGAAAACTGATTCATTGTGACGAGTGTCATTTTGAATTTGTAAAAGTTTAGATGGTTCCCACAGGAAACATGTCAAAATGAAATCATCCAATTTATTGGGCACATAACCAAGACTGATTACGGAAAATTAAGTCTCAATTTAAACGTGATGCTAGCTAGCCAAAAGCACTCTCCTGCTACCCTTTCCCCTTGATAGAGAGGCTTGTTTAAACTGGGCTGTTACCCAAGTCAAGCAGCTACACGTTAATGTCTGAATCATGCCTACGAAGGAAGCAAGGAAGGAGTTGGACAACTTTGTACTCACACTTCTGAAAAGCTGGAATCAAGAACAACTACGGAGCAGTCTTCACTGATGGAAGCCAGAAGAGGAGAACTAGAGACAGGGGAAAAGCTCATGAACACATGCAGAGACTGGCAATTTAGTCCTGGCAGGCCACACAAACACAGGAATCAATGAGAAGAAAACAAAGGCCTATACCAGTTTGAGCAAAGTGACGAAGAAAAAATGTTTTAGTGGGAGCATCACTGTGTTTATATTCTACAGATCCCCCTGAGGAAGCTTAATGCAATACACACAGGGGTTATTAGTATTTTGGAATAAAACTTTTTCCCCACTGCACTATTGTTTTTATTTCATCTCCTTGCACACAAAAGCAAGTCAAGGATAATCTGAGGTGAATCACTGCTATATTTTCTAAATAATAAATGTATGCAATATGTGGTGCCAACAACATACATGGGCTTTATAGAGTAACATAAGCAAAAAGGTCACAGTCCCAGGGTGGGGTGGTCTTTACAAATCAACGTTTTGACAAGAGAAGAGAAAAACAGGAGGAATGGAAGTGACATGCATGTGCAAAGGTATCAGCTGCAGAGAGAATTAAATGGTTAAGGCAAGGGCTTTGAAGGAAGAAACATAGGTGTTCTAGGTGGGAGACAGCAAGGGAAAAATCATGCAGCAGTTTTAGGCTAGAGCTGGTGGAACGCTTACAGTGCCATCCTAAACCAATCTAATCAGAATCCTACTCAGGTCTAGTCAATGGGGCTTATTCCCAGGAAAATGTTCTTAGGATTGCACTGCAAATCAGTTACTATTGCTTAAAACTGAAGCTGCAGGACTATTCAAAGACAGACTGGCAATGAACCAAACTGAGGCTGATAATACTAATGATGGTATCTAATTTTAATGAAACCCAACTTTGCTTCTCTCAAAGCCTTTGGTTCAAATAGCAAAACACTATAAAGCATTTTCAGTGAGAGAAATAGATATACAAGATCTGGGAAAATCAACCTGCTTCTGAGTGTCATGATTTCCAGAGCAAAAAAAGAAAGAAAAAAAAAGAAACTGACATTTCTGTTACCACTGTTCATTAGTTCAGTACACTGTTTCACTCAGGAAATAATTTAGCTACTTTCAATGCACAACCAAACTCCCTAATCCATACAGTGCATCTAAGTAATTTCCTACTGAGAAAAATCATCAGCACAGAGTTAGAACAACTGCACTTTACAAGTGAAGAAAGGAAACCCCAGCTTTGGATGAGCATCTTATATATAACATGGACTGACCTACCCACCGGAAATGATGCTCTCTATTCAAAGTTGGCTTTAGGGTACTTGCATTCATGGCTTTAAATGCCAACACTTGCTACTATTATGGATCATACCTATGTGCAGAAAAAGCAAATCCTGTAACACTTCGAGAATGTACATCTGTGCTGAGCGCAGAGTCTGGTTTCTTTGTGTCTACAAGGACAACAGTTCCATTTTCATCACCTTGGGAAGGGTAACAGAGATCAGCATTATTGTCAAGTCAATTGGAGAGAAACCAAATTCAACTGTCATGCCTGTGTAGTAAGGATCAAGAAATACTCCTTACCCAAAACAAAAGTGTCATTTTGATGTGGATGCCACACCAGTGAGGTAGAAAGATTGCTAAAGGCACTGCAAGCTACACAGGACAAAAAAGAAAAAGAAAGGAAAGGAAATACAGTCAGTGTATTCTTATTTTATTTCCTGGCATAGCTGATTGCTTTAAACAAGAGAGGAAGAAAGGAGAACACAGAAGCCTGGTTTTTATGGACTTCCTCAGCTTTGGAGTTTATAACTATTCTCCCCCCCAACACTGTCCATATAGTCCCATTTAAGTAGCAGTACTTTGGGGAAGGCTTGCAGTCAAAAAAATGGCATCTTACCTATTTTACTACATTGAGCTTCAAGAGATCTTACTCTTTGGCCCCTGAAAATTCAGGAGGATCCAAGATCCTTTTGCTGGACAGCATTTGCTCCCATTTCTTTGATTTGCAGACGGTAAACTACTTGTGTGTGTGACTGAGCTGCTCACCTGCCTCAATAGTTCTAGCCACCACAAAAATCACGTCTTCCCCAAGCTTAAGTGCTGCAATTTGGACAATACTAAGATGCTTTGCACATTTAACAATGCTAGCAAAAATAAAGTGTTTCCTTGTTAAAAAGCATTTTGCTTAAAGTACAGAATTTAAGTGGCTGAACATTGCACATCAAGCGAGGCTACTCTATGCAAGATACTGTTATAAGTAACGTAATGCTAGCTGGTGGTAGGCCCCAAAGGCAACAGACTTTCAAGGGAGCTTTAAAAAAATCACTGGGATCCAATACAGATACAACAGTCCTAATTGAAGCATGGCATAAGTTCTTGTACACACTCCCTCTTGCGCATACTTGCAACGTTCTCTTCCATGACCTGCTATAATGTTCACTTAATCTGCACTGGCACTAGGATTATGAGTAAGTAAGATGGCCTGAAACCATGACTTAAATTGTGAACTGTGGTTTTGGGCAATCCTACTTCACCTTAACTGTTACTGGCACCACAGCCTGAACAACAGTAAATTCTGGTTATGGGAAACCATGGAAGAAGGAGAAATTTACACACATGAGGAAAGGAGGTACCATGCAAATCCAATCAGCAATTAGAGGTGAGGAATGTTGAGGTTGCATTGGATTTTGTTATTCTTCAGATTCCAGAAACGGTTTATACATATATAAATATATGCAATGGTTTTGGTGGTGGAATAGCTCTGGCTGACACTCAGGCCAAGCATCTGTAAGTCTTGGGGTTGGCAATGGTTTTTATCAATTATTGCTCTTTAGGCAACTCAGTGTGGAATTTCTGCAGGACAATAAATTTCTAAACTGACAAGCTGACTCCTCTAACTCCTAGCCAAAGGAAACACAAAGACCATTTGGTAACAAAAGACATACTAATGCGAGTTGCTGGTTTTGAAGACCTGGTATCCCAGAGTAAAATCCTGCTATCCTAAAAACAAACAAAACAAATGGAGTTATTTTTAAAAGCAAAATCATAACGGCCAAGAACACTTTTAAAGAAGTAGCTGTTTCAGCCTTGCCAGATACCCCCGCTCCCCTGTGAAACTCTGATACTATTACCTTGGTGCTTATGCTTACAACAGTAGAGAGATCAAGCCTTGCTTTCAAACTCTCAAATAATTAAAAGCAAGAAGTTGACTTTACCTCAGCGCAGGACAAGAACACCGTATCCTTTCCAGGGCAGGATGCGACACATGTCACTTGACCGGAATGAGCTAGGAAAAATTAAACAAAAGGAAATAAAACCTTCATCTTAATATGGACACAACTGGATGGTCAATCAAGGCCCAGTGCTGTATATGTAGGAGAAGGCTTGACTGCACATGCATGGGACAAAGGCGCTTTTGTCCCCTAGGCAGTCTGAGAAGAAAAGGACCACCAGCTAGGATGGGAAGTGAGGAAAACATCCTGGTTAGCATCATGGCTGCCAAAGCAATATACTAAGAAGCCTCAAACAATAGTGGCAGAGACTCAAAATCTAAGGCAATTACCACAACTTGGGAATAACACAGACCTCAGGGACACAGCTTGCATTTAGGAACAAAGCAACAAAATGGGGGGCTTGGCTGCTGCTACAAATTCCATTATGAAAGCTCAGGTGTTATATATCCTGGCAGTCATTGGTGGTAGTGGGGGGAAACTGTAGGAGCTAGCTTGTGTTTCTGCAAGTACAATGCCAGATGACTCCTAAGTATTGGCGAGGTCACTTTAACAGTCCCTTCCTATCCTGAACTGAGACCCAAACTGGAAAGATAAAGAGGATTTTTACTCAAAGTCAACACAGCAAATCTAAGAACCCAGAAGTGAAAGAACTCCTCTTCAGCAGTTTTTTTATAATGGAAACTGATTTCAGAGAGATCAGCAGCAACTCATCCCACATAAAGGGGACAAAGCTTTTATCGTGTGGTTTGCTTAACTGTCAATGACTGAAAAACAAATGTTCTTGGTCCCAACCAGGCCGTCTCTAACCAGAAAAACAAACCCACACCTTCCCCCCCCCCTTACTGCTCTCGTTCCATCTATCTAGCTTTCAGCAGAGTTTAATTTTATTTAATGCTGTGATGAGGCTTGCACATTGAGTTCAGAACTGTGCACAGAAGAGGCAGTGTGGAACTTGCATCTCTTGAGCACTTTTAATACATGGTGTTCCATCAGAATGTTCAACATGAACCAGGAGGCAGAAGAGCCACAGGGCTTCTGTCAACACATGATTTGCCAGCCCCTCCACACTAAGCACAGGGAGAAGGAAAACCATACGAGCAATGCTGCTCAGGGAATCAGGATTCACTCCACTCTCAATGGGATTACACTTCCACTTAAAGAACAGCATTCGCAGCCTGAGTGATGTAGTAGTTCCACTGACTGAGACAAACATCCAAGTAACAAGTAGAGCCTTTACACTATTTGGGCTGCGTTGCCAATTGCGACCCTTCCTTTAAAAGTGAGACCTGGCTGCAGTTATCCATGTTCTGGTCACTTCCAGGTTGAACTGTTGAAATGTGTAATATACGGGACTGCTTTTGAAAACAGTCCATTGGCTGAAGAGTTTCAATGGCTGTCCATTAGTTTCTGGGTTGAATTCAAAATGCTAGCTTTTACCTTTGAAGCCTTAAACCGCCCAGTACCATGAAACCAAAAGCAGTGTGTGCCTGCTCCTATTTGAGCCAGCTTGAGCTCCAAAATCATCCTCTGAGGCCCCACTCCAAGTGCCTCCAAGTCTTAGCTAGATAGGTGGTCAGCCATTAGGGACAAGGCTCCCCCCACCATGTTGCCTGGTTTGCAAAACACCTTGTCCCAACCCTCCCCCAATAATTTTTTGGCACCAAAAAAGCTTTATTTATTGGTCCAGGCATTTATAAATCATTGATTTTAGCATTCTGCATAACTTGCTGAGTCCTGCTTTTCAGGGTTTTAAGATCTCATGTATATTTGCCATTATTCTGATTTATAGTAATAAAAACTACGTTTGTTTCTGCTGCTGTTTGGTTTTAATGGGTTGTTCATTAGTGTATGGACAATGCCTTCTGAAATTTGCTACTGCTGTATTATGGAGGTGCTACTGTAATGTGTTCATATAATGCTGTTTTGTAACCTGTTACTAAGCAAAATATTTTATATACAGCTCTTATGCTATTATTATGCTGCAATTTTGCCTCTTTCAATTTTATTTCTAAATCATTCCTATCTTAGTAGAGTGCAGCACAAACACATTACATTGTCAATAGCTACTGCACATTCTAGTGGAATACTGACTTCCTGCTTACTCAGGACCTTTTGGTCCCAAGTAGGTTAATGCAACACTGATTGAATAATAACAACAATAATAAATAACTGTTAAATAACCGAAGTAAAGACTGCCGCTTGAGCAGAAGGCTGACGGGGAAGGCACACTATTAAAGTTCTACAAGGGCTACTTAAGCTTTAATCCTACTCAAAACCAACAAGTTTAAAAATCAGAAGGAATACAAAACTAGGAGCTAATATAGGGCAATGGCTAGACCCCTATACTTAGATGGAGAAGACCTAGGTGCAAATACCTACTCAACCATGAATCAAACCAGGTGACCTCTTTCAGCCTAATCTACCTCACAGGGCCACTGTGTAGGTTTTTCAGGGTACTATACCTTGAGCTACTCCAGAGAAAGGACAGGACAAAAAAAAGCAATACATAAAAAAAGAGGGAAACAAACAAGCTTAGCACTCACCTCTGTAAGAATTGAGCACCGTTTCCTGAGGGATGTCCCAGATCTTCACACTACACAGAAAATCCAAACCATGTTAAGAAGAAGAACAGGCACTTTTACATAAAGTAGAAAAAGCCACACCACAAAGGGTCACCTGAAGTCTTTGCTGCCGCTGACCGCCTGTGTGTTGTTGGTGAGGACACTCACTGTTGTCACAATGTCATCATGCTCGTACTTACAGAATTTGTTCACTATCAGAGTCTCGTTCTCATCCAGCTCCCAAAGTTCCAGAGCACCTAGACAAGATGGGAACAAATTCAGCAGACAGATTCCTATGAAAACTCAAACATGCACATGAAAGAGATGACCCTCCATTACTTTCTGTTCTTGGTACACCTGAAGACCCTCTCTCAGTATTGCATACTAGATCACATCCATGATCCAAACACAGTAAGACCCCCTACTTATCAACATGTTGCATTCAAGAAATTAGCTTGAAAAGTCAAATACATTTTCTCATAGAGATACATGAATGTTTGCAATTAGAAATAGCAGAAAACAATAGTGTTGTAATTCTGTGCAGTAATTAAATGAGACAAGCAACAAAATAACCATAGAATGTTTAAAATTGTCCTTAAATGCTGGGCCTACATTACTTACAGGAAGCAGGTTTAATTAGAGAACACAAAGATGTGTCACACAGATTCACACTTTGGAGAAGGGAGGGAGAGATTTCTTTAACTCGTGCCTGAACAGCTAACAAAAAATACATTAAAGGGGGAAGGGCTAAAAATACATCTCAACCCCCCCCCTTTTCTGCCTGAGCTTCTCCTCCCTCCACTCAACACATGCTCCACTCCCCCACTGCCCACCCTTTGTTGCTCCCCCCACTGCCTTCCATGTTCACCTCCTGATCTCTGCTGTGTACATAGGTACAAGCTGTTTGTAAGTCAGAGGCTTACTGTACATTAAAGTCCCCCAAAAGCTGATGCTCCTTGAAGAAAATAACATTTTTGGACTTAAACACAGCTTTTGCAGCAGTTTATAGTGCCAGCTTGGTCCCACAGTGACCAACTAAAGTCTCTGCAAAACTGAAGGCAAACATTAATTCATTGCTGGAAAAGCAGAGAAATGATATAAAACAGTTTGCAAGACAAGAGATCCTTAATACTCACCTGAATCAGAAGCTACCAAGATGCCTTTATTATCCACCCATTTCAGATCCGCTATGCCTGCTTCAGTTTGAACACCTGCTGAGCAAAAGCCTTCATTAGGTGCTTTTGATGGATCCTTGAATACCCAAATGGAACCAACCCAGCACCGTCCACTCAAGCTGGATGCTCCCAGGAGCAAGGCACCATCTGGAAAATAGAGAATTACATAAGAGTTAAGTGCCAATGAAACAAAAGGAGAAACATTACTAGGGATTATGTAATGTTGAAGTTGAGCTAAATTAAGGAATGCAGCCTCTTTTCAAAGGGCTCACAATCCACACTCAAGGACCACACTACACTGGACAACACTAGACCAGAAAAGTGTTTTGGAGACTTTTTGGGAAAGGCAGATTATAAATGCAGTAAAATTAGAAGTAATTCAAGCCCAAACTTTGCCTAGAAATCGTTCTAGAATCCTGACTGCCAGGAATCCATACCCTCTATAGACCAATGCCATAATAGGTCATCAAGACAATGACAAGGCCATCTGATATTTTATTCAACATAGGGGGAAATGGTCGGGTGAAATCAGGGGTAAAATGTCTGAGGTAAATCAATAATGAACTCTGTGGTAACTTAGTAATTTCACTATCATATGTTTCCAGGAAGTGTTTTATATAGTTTATAAAGCTATTTGGAAATAGGGTATTACGGTTTTGACTTATTGTTTGTCATTAGATGGTAGTAGATCGTCTTTTTTACTTTGTATAATGTTGACCTACAACTATCTGTAAATTGTTAACATTTTGAATCTTGTGGAAAAACTTTAAAAACTTTAATAAAGACATAAATAATAAAAAAAAATGTTTCCAGGAAGTGAGAGTTTAAAGCTTTTCACAAAGTCTTAGCATCTTAGAGGTGAGAGGCTTTGGTTTCAGTGTTTCCTAAACAGTCCAGTACACTTCCTTGAATTTAACTGACTCTTCAGGTTTCAGAAGGCAGGGGATACATTACTGAGAACCAAATTCCTTCTCTAAACACACCAGGAATCAATCCACTGGGGATCACCTTACTCTTTGAGCTATCTCCCTTTCCAACTGGGCAGGGAATAACTTCTCTAACTAGAAGATCTATCCCTTTTTCTGGCCTGAATGGGGGTCTTCACCGATCCTTCCACTCCTCCTTACCAACCTTCCCAGCCCCTCTGTCAGTGTTAAACTGTTCTCAGTCAGGGCTAAACTGTTCAGTTCCCAGTCAGAGCCAAACCAGGTTCGCTTTAGCAGTCAGTTCCCAAGTCTTTCTGCTCAACTGATGCTAACCAATCAAATCCCTTTGAGCAGCTTGTCACTCAAGGCTTCACAGTTCTTCTCATGTTTACACAGCACAGTCCGTCACAGATGCTTAGAAGCACTTTAGACCAGGGAAGCATAGGCTACAAAGTCATTACTACCACAGACTAACCTAACTATTGCTCCAGCTTATACTACAATATATTACTGACAGATGTTACCTGAGACAATTGTGCTTGCACTTTGGTTACAAAAAAACCACTGCAGGAGAATATGCACCCTTTGCTCACCTGGCAGTCTCTCAACCATGGAAAATACGCATGAAGTAAACAAGCTCTCCCCTGGAAACTACTGGACTGACATTAAGTGTGAAATTGAATAACAATTCGCAGGCATTCTAGGCCCAGTGGCTTGTATTTTGGACCCTAGACTACCCTCCCCCCAAGCTAAGAATGTGGAAGAATCTCCACCTCCCTTCTTCACCTGATGCATGGGTTCAGTGTCGTCCATCTCTCTTCCCTGCCTTTGGTCTCTACAGCTCTATCCTTTGCACACTACACATCCACTTCTCACCTTTTCCACACTGCTACACCCACAACTGGCTTCTTAGCAATAAGACTGAAATGATGTATGGTTTGTACCAATTAAGGAAACTGGTGCATGTTGACAGGTATAGTACTCTGGCAGCACAACAATCTAGCAATATCTCAAAGCAGGAAAGTGTTATGACAGTATGGTCCAGGGGTAGGCCACTTCAGAGGAAGCTGTGAGGAAAGTCGCACTCTAGAGCTTTATTTCTGAAAATCAGGATGGGCCTTACCCCTTGTACGATATTAAGGGAATATATTATCATCAAACCCCAAGTAGCATAATATCTGATTTGGTCATTACCAGTTTTGCCTTTACTTTGTGCTAATATTTTACTTTTATTAGCTAACATTTAATTCTAATATCTGCAGCACTCCAGCCTTGACAAATAGGCCCACAAAGAAGTTCACAAAAATGTTGTATTAGTTTACCTGCAATTCTAGAAGCACTATACCAACTCAAAATAGAAAAATACAGACTCAAAAAGAGTTGCTGTTCCAAAAATGTAAGAGGCTTGCCACCCTGTGACTCTAGAACTAAACGCAATGTTACAAAAAGTAAAAAAAAAACTTTAAAGTTAGAATATAATGTAGGGGTAGGTGGAATGCCATTATGTGAAAGGAATGGCAGGAAGAAATCTTTACAGGACTAAGAGACTTCTTAGATGCATGTTACATTAGTGGGAATAATACAGGAACACAGCTATCAGTAATCCAAATGCCAACCAAACCCAAATATGCAGGTTTATCCCACTGCACTGAAACAATTGTACAGAGTACTCCTATGTCTTACTGTTTATCAAGAGACTTCAAGTGTGCCACTTCCCAATTAATGTCAAGAACTAGGGGCTGCAGTTATGCAAATAACCTTCCATGTATTGGCTCTTCGTTAGTCTCTCACTCTGAACTGTAATACTTTGGCTCCTTGTTTATAGGCTGCTGCCCCTACAATAAAGCAACCCAGAAGAATTTTAGTGTATAAGCAGTTAGTTATGAGTTATTTGCACTGTGTATTCCCCAATAAGCACTGGCTATACTTTACGTGCCTTGAAATAATTGGTTAAGCTCCCAAACCTATTTTCTTTCCCCATCACACAGCTAGAAATCCAATACTGCTCAATTTTAAAACAAAAACTAAGACTCAGAGAGAAAGAAAAGGTGAGTGCTGCAGAAAACAGTAACAAGTCTGTGAAGAAGCTAAGTGAAGGGCTCCTGGGAAAACCGTGGGTTGAAAAGAGAAGCTGTGTATTAAAAAGAGAAGCATTTCTATCCTGCGTTTCCTCCAATGCTCTTCCCTCCTCCAATTTTATTCTCACAATAACCATGTGAGGTAGGCTAGAATGAGGGGCAGTGATAGGCCGAAGGTCATCCCACGGAGTTTCACAGCCCAGTCTTCGCAACGACCGACGCTCTAACCAATTAAAGATAAATAATTTGTTCATAGCCCCCCCCCCCCCCGGGGGGAGGCAGCCCGACCATCCATCCCGCTGCCGTCTAACCACTACACCCACTCGCTATGCCCGGAGAAGAAAAAACCCGTCTTGTTTGGAACCTGGGGCTGCAGGTGGCGCAGCGCTTGAGACAGGAGGCGCAAGGGCCGCGGGGCTACCACGGGGAAAAGGGGGGGCGCCTTGACTGGGATGCACCGAGGCCAGAAGTGCCCAGAGACGGCCACACGGTTTAATAACGGGACGCGCTCGAGGCGAGTACCTGCCCGGTAGTGGGCCCCGTCAAGGTGCCGCTCCATGCAGGCGGGCGCGTTGGGAGGGATGCTCCACTCGGACCCGACCTCTCCATCCACCGCCTGCCCGGGATTTGGCTTCGCGGTGTCCATGGCGGCGGCGGCGGCGGCGCGCAACTCTAACGGAGCCAGAAGAAAAACTCAGAGCGCACCCACGTGCTCCCAAGACACTGTTCCTCCCCTTAGATCTCGTCCCCTCCCATTCTCGCGAGAACAAAAAGTCCACTGTTTCCCCGCCCCCGTCATACAGAGCCGGAAGTGTAAGGTCAGAGCGGTTATTCACGACTCTCGTGATATGAACTTGTGAAGAAGGCTTTTCTCTCATCACACATACTGCGAGAGAAAAATAAACTTCTCTTTTGTCAGTCAGGCTCTTCACACTGAATTGACCGCGGCCGCTTGTGTCAAACAGAGACGGCTGCCGGCTGAACTGGTATCACTTAACGTTATTACTTCGGGCGGAAGTAGTCATTTTCCTCAGCCCCATAGTCCTCTTCAGTGTTGTGTTCTCGCGTGGCTCTGCCAGCACTCGCGGGATTGAATTCCGGACGGTTCGTGACTGCTGCTTGGTGATAGGAAAGCTCGTGGTTGAAAGAAGGGGGAAGTTCTCGCGAGACTTCCCTAGCGGGGGCCGCCATCTTGTTGCTGCCACAGCGGGCGGGGGGTCATCGGGACAGGGAGGGCAGCGCCGCTGGAGACGCGATGCTGGTCCGTTTGGCTTTGCGTGGCTTGGGTAAGCGAGGGTCGCACGGGGGTGGTCGGTGGAGGGCGGGTGCCGTCCCTCGGCTGCCCCGTGTGACCAGCTGTTTTTGGGTTCTGCAGCCCCTGCCGCCTTGAGGAGCCTGGCGCCCGCTCTCTCCGCCGGGTGAGTACAGGCGCAAAGGGGAGCTTGGGGCACTTGGGCTGTGGGTGGCGGCGACGGCGGCGGCTCTGGTAGGCGGCCTCGTTCCGAGTATCTGGATTTACCGCGAGTGGCTGGCGCGGGTTCCCCCCCCCCCCCCCCTTGTGCAGAGTGCTTAGCCCTTCGGCAGGGGACGCTGCTTCCGTATGACCGAATCTCTGTCGAAGTTCTCGTTAAATGTCTGGTGGTTGTGCAAACTGCTGGTAGCGCTTATTGGGGCCTTCGGGCTGGGGAAGGTGGGGGATTTAGAAGTTAACACTATTCTCTTCTCACAAAACTTGCTTTGCATTCCCCACCGCCACTGATGATCTTTGCTTCCCTGTTCTCCTGTGCACATCCTCAAGTCTAACTGCTGCGGGAGTGCCAGAGCAACAGTCATTTTTCTGAGCTCAGATCAGTACTTTGGTCATGGTCCCATCAGTAACCACAAGCACAAAGATGTTCAGATTTGGCTAGGAATTAGATATGGGGTCCATGCTCACTATTATTTATTAGCTTTCGATGCCACCTTCCCCTTCAAGCAGGGCTGAGGGTGCTTACAATAGAGATGTGCAATAAATATATAAGTTAGAATTTTAAAACCAACAACAACAAAAGCAAGAGTCCTTAGTAAAAATTATTAATTCCAAAATGGCTAGCAATCAGAATTCCTGGCTTAGCAGGTAACAGACCTCCCAAAAGAAACTTCTAAAAGATGGGACAGGGGGCATAAAGAGTAAGAGGAGTATGAGAGTACCAGTTCACATAACTGTACCGTCACTGTCCTCAACCAATAGCCTGGCGGAGCATCTCTGCCTTACAAGCCCTGCGGAAAGGCAACAAATCCTGCAGGGCTCGGATGTTTTCAGGCAGAGAGTTCCACCAGGTAGGGGCCAGGGCCAAAAAAGCCCCAGCCCTGGTTGAAGACAGCCGGGTCTCTCTTGGACCAGGGCCCACCAGGAGGTTCTTACATCCTGAGCATAATGCTCTTCTTGGGGCATGTTGAGAGAGGCGGTCCCAAAGGTATGTGGCTTTCTGACTGCTAAGGGCCTTAAATGTCAAACACAGCACCTTGAACTTGATCTGGTGCTCCCCTGGGCGCCAGTGCAGCTTGCACAACACAAATGGAATATGTGCCATCCGGGGAGTTCTGGTAAGGACCTGCGTGGCTGCATTCTGGATCAGCTGGTAGGCCTGCGTAGTGAGTTAAAGTAGGCTAACCTGGAGATGACCATTGCATGGATTAACATGGCTGGGTCAGGGTGGGACAAGTAGGGGGCCAGTTGCCTGATCTAGTGTAGTTGGAGAAATGCTAACTGGGCAACCTTTGTGACCTGGCTCTCCATGGATAAGGAACCATCCAGGGTCACATGTTAAGGGTACTCTGTCAAGGGCTGGGAGCTGGCTACCCAACCATGCCCCCCCCCGAACCTCTGTCTTACTAGGGTTCAATTTCAACTGGCTCTGCTTTAACCACCCCACCACGGCATTCAAACCCTCATCTAAGTTCACGGGGGTGTCATCAGCATACTGGTGACATCCCATTCCCAGCCCGAAACTCTGCGCCCACCTGCCATAGGAGGTGACTTCATCAGTAACCCTTGCAATCTCCTCCTCACTGTAGCTATACACTGCTTGAGCTATCCCTGACCTAGATAGCCTAGGCTAGTCAGATCTCAGTCAGATCTCGGAAGCTAAACAGGATCAGCCCTGGTCCGTACTTGGATGGGAGGTCACCAAGGGGATCAAAGAGACTCTGCCACCCTATATCTACTCACTGTGATCCCCCAGTCTTCTCTGCTCCTCGTCTTCTGTTAAACTTACTTGGAAGCAGCTGTTTAATCTCAAATCCTGTCTGTCTTACTTGGCAGGTAAATGATTTTGATTTTATCAATATAGACATTTCATTTTCAAATATCTCAATAATTCCCACAAGCTTCTCTTTAATCCCACTTTTGTTCATGAAATAATTATATCATCTGCAAATTTTTTCATGGCTCAATTCAGGAGAATGTACACTGTGTCTGAAAAAATATTTGGTACGTCACTTAAATACAAGTTAAACAAAAAGGGAGCCAATGCACAATCCTGTCGAACTCCTTTACACACTGGTATATCTGAAGCAAGATGACCAGACTGATAGCAGTATACTTGCATTTTTGTGTTATGATAAAGTGATGCGTAAAAACAAATCTGAGATTTATATTATACCTTTGGAGTTTTGGGCACAATTTTTCATGTGATATCTTGTTGAATGCAACTGAGAAATCAATAAAGGACACAAGTAGCTGCCTTATAATTGACAACAGACTTATGGTATTATAATTGACAACAAATTTATGGCAGTTATTACTGAGATTATCCTTGGAACCTCTTTAGTATGTGGGAATGGCAGTATATTTTCTCCGTGCTACCAACATGATTGCTGAAGAATTTATCAAGGTGAATAAATGGGGAAGTGAGGGAATCCATCTATCTTTAAAAAACCATTAACAATTTAGCAGGCATATAATCACCTCCTGGCACTCTTGTTAGTTTTTAGCTTAGTAATTAATTTCTCTGTATGAGATGTTGAGACTGAAAGTCGCTCTGGAAACTTTACTGCAGTTGTAGGAGATCCAACTTCTTGGGTTGCAGTTAAAAATAAAGCAGCAAAATGTTGTTCTTATATGATAAGTAAAATGTTGCATACCTGCCAAAAGAGATGTGAATCATTTTCTCTGGCAGCACAGAATAGCTTATCCTGTCTTGCTCTCATATCTTTCTCATGACTTTCAGTTCCTGCCTTCAATTTACATTTAATTATATAATATTTTTGTGAGATTACTCTTGATCCTATTGATTTATGTTGGAAATTCAGTTAAAACTTCTTGTAAAAGGAATTACTGTTGCATCACTCTGCCCTTGTTACTGCAGAGCGGTGCATATCTCAAGACCACTTCACACTAGTCAGCAGCACTTGGCTCCTGTGCCACCTCTGCCTGAGACTGGAGGTAAAGTCCGTCATGGGGTAATCCCTGAAGAGTTTTTCCAGTTTCTGTACCCTAAAACAGGAGTCACAGGTTAGTATGCCTGCCAGCATACATGCTTACTTGAATGCTATTATAGGGAAGAGCAGTTCCTGGCAAATGGTATTCACAGGGTTGGATCTAAGCACCACCAGTGAAGTTGAGCTGGTAGAATGGGAATGCCCTGCCCCCCTTGCTGCAGCCCACTGAACCCCCTAAAAGTCTGTCTGAGGATCACAGGAACAGCAGGGGGGGGGAGTGGGATTAGCAAAAATTACACTTTCCTCCTTAGTTCGTAAAAGTGCTATGCTGTCATTTGGATCCATCCCAAAGTCTTATTAGTGTGGTGGTTTAGCATGGTTTTCTGAAAATACAGTATTAAATGTTAACAAGTGATGAACTCAACACAGAGGAGAAGGACCTCTGCAAAGTAATTCAACATTAATGACTAAACACCTTTTTCAAAAAAAACCTGCCAGGGTAGAAAGCACATAGTGCAATCTTAAGTAGAGGTACACCTTTACAAGTCTATATAAGTCAGTAGAATTGGAAGGGGGAAACTTCTTAGCTTTGATTGTGAGCTTTCTCTCCGGATGCAGATGATGGAAATTCTCAAAGTTCCTGTATAATAGCTTTCTTTTTAAAAGTTTCTGTTACATAGAATATCTTGCTTGTTTATGTAAGGTTGGTTTTTCCCCCATTTGCTTGCTTATAGGCCCCTATATGTTGGGAACTGGGCTTCTGCTCTATTTTCTTTCCAAGGAAATTTACGTAATTAACCATGAAACACTTGCTGGGATATCTGTTGTGGGAATCCTCATCTATGCAATTAAGAAGTTTGGTGGTAATGTCGCAGCTTTTGCTGACAAGCTCATTGAGGTGAGTGAAGAAGCTTTTTGTATTGCTACCACTAGTAAAGTCTGTCAGTACTAAACTGTATGCTGTAATACGTTGCTGGCTATGCTCCCTCTAAGCTGTGGAGTCTTGTCAGCAAAAATTATACTTTGTGACCTACTGGCATTAAAGTTGTGAGTGAATGATTTGGCTACTGCATAAATTAGTTTGCTCTAAAGCCATCCTTCCTGAGCTAAGACAAAAATGTGTGAGCTGGAGGCTAAAAAAATGTGAGCTAGCTCACACTAACTCAGCTCAGAGGGAACACTGCTGGTAGTATTTTTGCAATTATATTGTAGCCTGCATGATGCATAAAACACCAAAGCTTTGTTATCAGTCAAAATGCATCCTTCTTTTGTATTTGTAAGTAGTGTGAACTATACATGCACATTTCTAATCTTACCACCTCCCCCCTGCACACATAATGATTAGACTTATTTTAGTACAATAATATTTTCAGTGAAATTCAACACTTACCCAAACAAATAGAAACCAGAATTTAAACTGTTTGTTCTTAATTCATTAGCATGCATTCTCAGAATATTCAAAGAATGAAATGAGCAGTGTTCCCTCTAAGCTGAGTTAATGTAAACTAGCTCACAGGTTTTTAGCCTCCAGCTCACACATTTTTGTCTTAGTTCAGGAAGGATGGCTCCAGAGCAAACTAATTTATGCAATAGCCAAATCGCTTGCTCACAACTTTAATGCTAGCAGCTCACAAAGTAGAATTTTTGCTCACAAGACTCCACAGCTTAGAGGGAGCATTGGAAGTGGGTGTTAATTGTACATTACAGTAATAAGAATTTTAAAATGCTCAGAACTACTGAGCTTTCAGGATTTTGAATGTTTTAACACTTTCAGGTTAAATTTGTTTTTCATGCTGTACTAGAAGTGTTGTTCAAGTACAGGGTTTGTGTTGCATAACACAGTGTAATTATTATTAGTTCTATTTATTTTTCATTTGTAGTCCACCTTTCTTACTAAAGGTGGATTACAAGTATGATTGACTGCATAGCTCTCTATTAGTAAGCTGATCACAAAATATAATAATACTTGAATCTAGTAGCAAAGATTCCTAGTAAAGCAACATAATTCAGTGGAACTAGGATTAAAGAACTGTAAGAAAAAAACACACACACATTATCCCTAATAGAAGTCCCCTACTGAACTTATTTGTTGTACCGTAGCTTTATTCCCTCTACAAGCATGCTCTCTAGAAAATTTTGTGGAATAGAAGCATGGGGGGGGGGGGGAGGCTTCTTAATAGCTTCAGGCAGACTGTTCCATAATGTGGCAGTTGCCAGTTTTGTCTGGGCATGGTGACTCCTGCACAGTACTTTGTTCTGATGAGCAGAGCTTTCATAGCAAACATAACAAGAGAGGTGGTCCCCTAGGTACATGGGTCTAATGCCATTAAGGGATTTGTAGCTAGAACCTTGAACTGATCAGTAACCACTGGATATAGACAAGCTGGAACATGTCCAGAGGAGGGCAACAAAGATGGTGTGGGGTTTGGCGACCAAGACCTATGAGGAAAGGTTGAAGTAGCTGAGTATGTTTATCATGGAGAAGAGACAACTGAGAGGTGATATGATACCCATCTTCAAGTACTTGAAGAGCTGTCATAAAGAGGATGGTGCGGAGTTGTTTTCTGTTGCCCCAGAAGGATGGACCAGAACCAATGTGTTGAAATTAAATCAAAAGACTTTATGTTTAAACATTAGGAAGAACTTTCTGACAGAGTGGTTCCTTAGTGGAACAGGCTTCCTTGGAAGGTGGTGGGTTCTCCTTCTTTGAAGGTTTTTAAACAGAGGCTAGAAGGCCATATGACAGCAGTGCTGATCCTGTGATGCTGATTCTTGGGCTGATCATGAGAGGGAGGGCAGGAAGAGTTGCCTCAGTGCTTAGTTCTTGTGGCCCTTTCTTACCCACCCAGAAAAATATTGATCACCATTTTCAGGTCAGGAAGCAGTTTTTCTCCAGGCTAGTTTGCCCAGGGATCCTGGAGGTTTTTTGTCATCTTCTGGGCATGGAAGTGCAGAGTTGGAACTTTTTCAAATTAATCGGGTCTAATCTCTCTTTGTTTCTAGGAAAGAGTTGCTTCTTTAACAAATGTAAAAGATAGTAAGACAAACAGCTTGGAGAAGGCAATTGAGGATGAGAAGAAAGAACAGTGGAGGGTTGAAGGTCGCCATTATCTCTTTGATACCAAGCGGGTACAGTATTGCAAAAATAAAAGCATTGTTTGTAATTTAACAGGTGTTGAATAGCATTATGGAAAGTTATTTTGAGAGATTCTCTGGACTTCATCAAACCATTTTCTAGAACGGGGTTGCCCTTGTTGCAAATTCGGAAGCTGCAGCTAGTGCAGAATGCCGCGGCCAGGCTTTTGATGGGCCTCCCCAAATGGGAGCACATCCAGCCTTTGCTGAAGACATTGCACTAGCTGCCAATAGCATACCAAATTCGCTTCAAGGTGCTGGTACTTACCTTTAAAGCCCTGTATAGCCAGGGTCCGACATACCTGAGGGACTGCCTTTCCCCACATATATCCCAGAGAGCACTGAAGTTGGAGTCTCAGAACTGACTGACCCTCCAGGGCCCTAAGGAGGCCAGGCTCGCCATCACCAGGGCCAGGGTGTTCTCAGTGGCGGCTCCACGCTGGTGGAACAAGCTCTGGAAGAGATCAGGGCCCTGTGGGACCTTTTACAGTTCCACAGGGCCTGCAAAACGGAGGTTTTTCACCGGGCTTTTAACTAAGAGCTGCCCTACCACTACCACCAATAAACCTGGCCCTCAAGCTCACAAAACCAAAATAGGACCCGCGGTAAGAAGGAAATACCAAAAATCAGAAAATACCGTGCTGTAGACAATTTACAAAGTATCTCAATTTTTTTTAAATTTTTAAATATTGTATCTATTTTATTTTATTTTTTATTAAATAATTCACTATCATAAATTATTATGAACACATAGAAAGAGTTATAAATCCCAAAATACTAAGTATCATCCAATAATATAACTAAAGATATTGCACAACTCTTATATAAATATCAGTCCTCCTAAATAATACAAAAGTTTTTTTTTAAGGAGGACTCCTTTAAGTCCAGAAAGTATTTGTTCTTCCTCCTCCTCCAACAGAGGTCCAGATATCCTCCTGTTTCCAAATCTTTCTCAGGGAGTTCAAAAGATTTTTTCAAGTGTAAGGTTGCCAAATACTAACATAAAAAACAGCAAAAGCAGAATAGGTTACAGAACTGGCAGTCTCATTGTGAACAGAGTCTCAAGAAATAGAGAGTTCTTTAAGTATAAAGAATCTTAAGTCCTCTGGAGTACGTTACATGTTTATAAAATGATTTGTTAAAGGTGCATCTGTCATTTGGTGTTTAAGGCGTTATTTATGTTACAAGATCCTTGTTTTTACAGGCCTCATTTTACATCCTATGTATAGAAGCTGCCAAGGACATATCAAACAATAAACTGAATGCCTGGTTTTAAAGTGCCTATATTAGGATGTGAAAATTCAGAAATTTCCAGACACAAACAGCAGGCGGCGCAATTACCACATTTATGATGTCCTAAACGAAAAGTTCCTTTTTTCTGTCTATGTCCCAAAGCATCAGCTCTAGTCACTAGCACCTTATGATTTTATTATTGTATGATTTTATTGTATTTGATTGCTGACTGATTTTATGTGTTTCTAATGGTATTTATACCAACTATGTGAACCGCCCTAAGCCTGCTTGTGAGGAGGGCAGGGTACAAATTGAATGAATGAATTAATAAATTATTAAATTGAACAAAATATAAGTTCTTTTGTTGAACTAGTGTTTTGCCAGGTCCATCAGTGGCTATTAGCCACAAGGTATAGATAGGATCTCTCCATCTGGGGCAAGTGATGCTCTGTATTCTTGGTGTTGGGGGGGGGCAACAGTGGGAGGGCTTCTAGCATCCTGGCCCCACTGCTGGACCTCCTGAGGGCACCTGGTGTTTTTGGCCATTGTGTGATAGAGTGTTGGACTGGATGGGCCACTGGCCTGATCCAACATTGGCTTCTCTTATGTTCTAAATCCCAGGTGCTTCTGATTCTTTGATTTGTGATTATTTTAAATCTGTGATAGGACAATTTTTATTTATTTATTTATTTAAGTTATATCCCGCCTTTCCTGCCAAAGCAGGCTCAGAGCAGCTTACAGAAAAAATTATTAAACAGATAAAACAAACAAATCAAAATATAAATATAAAATACAACATAAAGTGCTAGTGTATGGCAGTGGCCAGACATTAGTAGCATCATCATAATAGGATTACAGTCAGTAATACTGTAAACTCTTGTGCAAAATATTCTGAAGTTTTGTTGGGGGAAAGTATTTTGGTGTTTAAACTACCTCTCTTTGTACTGCCCTGCTCCTTGTTGAAAGAAAGAAATTGTGTTTGCAATGTGAAAATATTAGCAGAAATTTTGAAATAAAAGATTTTCTGGCATTAATGGCAGATATAAATATGAGATTCATAGTAAAAATAGACTGGGTGATCTGATCTATTAGGAGAATACTAAAATCCTAATCTTTTATTATTTCCTATGAGGTTGTAGTGGAGAAAATGGATAATTAATTGCCTGTCTCTTCCCTGTCATTCCCTCCTCTATATATTTCCATATTTGGTTTGCTTTATTCTGTGTTGTTAAAAGGGCTTCCAGTTTTTAAAAAGATATAATGTTGGAATTACTGTTTATGAATATTATGGATATTTAGAAATATTTTTGGAATTACTAATAGTAAAGAAACAGTTAACTATTAGATTAAACTGGGGTCCCCAATGGTGCTTATGGGTGCCAGGGTGTCAGAAAGGCCTCCCCTCTTCAACCTGGGCTGGAAACCTTTTTGCCAAGAGGCTGGCTAGCTGGAAATCACAAGCAGCGTTAAAGGCACCTGTATACCTTTAACCTGGGTAGGCTACCATCAGCCCTTTTCAGTCCCTCCAGTCAGGAACCAAAAGACAGACTTCTGACCTTACCAGGATTAACTAGGGAGTCCTCCCTGCAAGGTTGACTCACAGCAGGAAACACACAAAGATTACTATACAGGTAGTGAACTGCCAGTCTTGGGCACTAGATTGTCTTATTGCAGCTGCAGAGACAAAGAACCAGAGTTTGGTGAATAAAATATATTTTTATTGTGCAAAGGTGCAAATTTACTTTAAAAGGTGCAGATTTACTTAAAAGGTTACTGTGAGGGAGAACAATAAAACTAGAGATTAAGAAGCTAACTAAATACTTCTTAATATCCTCTAGATACAAGTAGACCAATCAATGAAAGGATGATTTCATTGGTCTCTGGTCATGTCAGAAGAGTAAGCTTCACACCACCACCTCATCCCACAGGACTTAATTGCTTTTGAATGTTAATTGGGAAGCCAAGGCCAGAGAGGAGAATACGTTATCTTGCAGGTGCAAAGACGGTCCCTCTCTACAGCATGTCCATGTGAAACTTAGGAGACTTAAAGACAATAAATTTTAACAAGGGCAGGCTGCAGCCAGACTGAACCAGACTATTAAAGTAGAACTCCATTTTGAGTGAACCAAAGTTCTTGACACATGGCACCCGCCAACACATTTCCTTGAACCCAACCAAGTGTTTTCAGAAAGTGAATGGGTCCAGGTGAGGCTTGTATCCAGCAGAGCTTCTGTTTGGCCATTGAAGCTCTGATTGGCAGTGCTGATCAAAATAATGTTGCTTTGTCAGCAGCTGTCACCACAGTTTTGTTCTCTGTCACTGCTCTTTCCCAGTACATTTTTAAAATTATACCTCTTCTTCCCTTTGCTTGGACTCCTCTTGGTGTGTGGTTGGCTCTGCCTCCCATGGCAGCTATTTTGTGGTTGTGCCTATCACCTGGTGCCTGGACATAACATGGGCCAGGATATCCAGACTCCCTTTATTTTTGGCAGTGGAACTCCCATGATCCTCCTGAAGCTGGGGGCCAATTCTGAGACTCCTAGCTGTATTTCCTACTAAGTTATGCCTGCCACAATTGGAAAGATGAACACACTTGTGGATACTCTTATAAATTCATGGTAACAGCAAACCAGGTATCTGTATCTCATTAGCTTAACATCACAATGGGAGTAATTTTGATGGCATCTTCATTTATGGTGTTTGTTGACAATATCTTATCCGTAAACTTTAAGGGAGAGGAATACTCTGGGTATGTATGGCATAGTACTGCTGTGAAGCAAATAGTGCTGGAAAAACTGCCATGTGAGATTATTTTTCTTTGCCCATCTAGAACAACGTAGCTATGCTGCTGGAGACCAACTATAGGGAGAGGCTGTTCACTGTATATACTGAAGTGAAAAAGCGGCTTGACTATCAAGTAGCTATGCAGCATTTCATGCGGCGCAAGGAACAAGATCACATGATCAACTGGGTGGAGCAAAATGTTAGGAAGAGCATAACAGCTCAACAGGTAATTACAAAATGGTTATTATCATGTATGTCTGCTTGTAACTGATTCTTTATCCCAACAAAGATTGGTTTACCTCCCGAGTAGAAGCAAATATTATTTATGTATTATTAAGGCTAATGTTTAGGATGTTGCATGTGAATTTTTCAGAGTTTTGTTGTGAAGAAGATGGATGTCACTGATTCATATGTCTGAAGCTGATGTTTGCATTTCAGTATGTTTAGTCATGCCTAACTTTTTTGTATTTTAGCTCAATTATATAAAACTTTGCAGAAGATACTGATTTGGTTTTAGCCCAGAATCTTTACATAGTTTGGCTGTTCCTGAAATCACAATGTGTGGGAAAACCACATATCTGTTACAGAGGTACAGAGTAGCTTGTCACTTACTCATGGGGAGAAAGTAAAGGAGTGCACAAAGAAGCGCCAGTGGAGTTACTTTTGGTTATTCTGGTAGAGCCCTTCTGGGCTGCAGGCATCACATTCCTTCCAGTCCCCTGATTCTGAAAATTGTCCAGGGCTGGACTAATAGGTTTTCCTTTATCTTCATGATACTTGAAGAAGGCTTTGTAGTTCTAATATGACTTTTGTATGAACTTAAATATAGCATTAAGTAGGTGCTCCTAGGTCTCCCTTGAGGGTGATAAATTTTTCCACGGTGTTCACATGGTTAAAACCTAAGAAAGCTTTGTCTTGACTGTAATTCAAGACATTCTTTCATAATTGTTCACTAGTGCATGATACATAACTTCAAAGCAGTGTGACCTCATACTAGGTCGTCTTAATTTTTTGCTAGTTCCCTAGTATAATCTGGTGACAGCTGCACATTTTTCTTTTGAAAGCCTCTTTTCTCCTCCCTCCCCTTGTGTCTCAAAGTGTTCATTTGCTTCTGTGTTGCAGGAGAAGGAGAGCATTGCCAAATGCATTTCGGACCTGAAGGTGTTGTCTAAGTCTGCACAGGCAGCTGTTTAAATCAAGCATTTACTTGCAACCTGATAAACTGTATGATTGATATCCTTAATTAAAACATCTGTACCATTGTTGTGTCCTCATTCTTGCAGCTATAGTGTAAGTTGCATTCCTTCAGCTTGTTCATCCAATGGCAGTTTAATTTTGGCTTAGAATTACTCAGGGATATTTCTGTGACTTGAGCAATTGACAGTGAAATGAAAGTGCAAAGAAGTGAAATTAATAAAATTGTTTTTAACCCACTGTCCATCCTCAGCCCTTTACATTAAACAGAATTTGGCACACATTACCGATTTGTTAAAGTGATGGCTAATGAAGGACAGATTAGCCTCTGTATATTGGGGTAAATGGTCCTTGCTGTTTTCTCACCCCCAGCTGTATTTACTGTCAGTCTTGCATTTGGATTTTGGATTCCAGGAATCATCCACTATTTGTGCCTGGCATTAATCATCCCCCAGCTTTGGGAAGTAGACTGTTCTTCTCCCAAGCTGAAAAGTAAGGAGCTACATAAGGATTTCGATGGCACTTGGAAGCTCATCTCTCACTTTGGGATGTGAAGGTGCTCATCATAGTAAACAACAGGCTTGCAGATCCTGGAGTGAAACTACCTTGTGAGTAAAGTCTTGCTCTTATACACTACAGTTGGTATCCAGCAAACTAGTAGTTAACAGCAAGTGTGTCTGGGGTCGGAGTCACTTGCCCAAATCAAGAGCAGAACTCAGATCGATCCCAAACCCCACCCCACCAAAGCTCCCAAGTCCCGGACTCTGCTGGGGCAAACCCAACTTACCCAGATACCAAGGAGAGCTAACAGGAACCATGGCGAGGAACGTGGCTGTTGCACTGGCAGCAAGAACCAGCCAGAGACTGCAGAGCACGCCCACAACCCCAATGGAATGGCAGGCAGTGATGACGACAGCTAGGAGACATCAACGGCCTGCAGAGAAGCCGGAAGGAACTGGTCCAGCAGCGACAGCCTCAGAAGTGCAGCCTCAGCAGGATGGGGAAAGGCTGGAAATACCTGGGGTAAGGAAGAAGCCAGCAAAAGCACGCCCCCCCCCCCCCCCCCCCCGGTTGTCTGCAGCTATCACCCAGGGAAGTCTCAAGAAGAGGAGGCCTGCCTCTACCCTAGCTGCACCTGCCTCTACCTCAGCTGCACCTGGCTCCCAAGGCAGCCTGGCTGGGGAAAGGGTGGGTGGATGCCTCAGCAGGTCCAAGTGAAGTGGACAGGCAGCAAGCGGCTCCTGCCCCACCCCCTCCCCAGATGCTGCTCGGCCCACTGAGTGGAGAGGGAGGCAAATTAGACCTTATAGAAATGATGAGCCTCTTGTACAGTGGATCTTTGGCTGGTTGAGTGTACACATTTTCAGTACAGAGCAGGGTAGTGTAATTTTTCCCCAGGAAAGGCCATGCTGTACATCTTGCACAAGTTATGCACATTAACTATTTTTCATTGAATTTACTGTTTTTATTTTCATGGAGAGAGGGATGGGGCAATGCAGAATACTTAAGTCTTATTCCTTTGACTCTTGGGCATCTTTAAAACAAAGAGTGTCTTACTGCTATAGTATCATTAGGTATCAATTGATAGCTTGATAACGCTAGAAACATAAAACTTGAGAGTCTGCTGTTTGGGTTGTATAGCTAATTGTAGGCTCTTACAAGTCAGTGGAAAAAGTTTGATCACAAGCACCTTCTGGTCTGTTCGACTTCATTCTGAGGGGAAATGTAAAGTGCTTTTCATTAGCATTCTATAGTAAGGGGGATGAGGTATCCTGAATGGTTTTCACACTCCCTTAAATGGCATGTGAAAAAGACTCCTCCTTTATTTAAAAAAATCATAAATATTTTGGTACAATGTAGCTACCATTCTTTTATCTACATTACCTGGCATGCCTGAAAAGTGAGGCTGTAGCTAAGCACAGACTATAGAAATTACTTAATATTTTACACGTCATGTAAGAAATTACTTAATATTTTACACATCAACAAGTTGCTATGATATGAAAGCAAAGTCTTTGTAATACAAAATGAAGATGCATATTTATTTGCATATTTATTTCTTGGCTCTTCCTGGCTCTATCATCAACCAAAAGGGAGTCTGCAACCAAAGAAAACAGAAGGGGATTGAAACTGGACAGGGCAGCCATGGAGGAGCTAGGAAGGATTAAGTATAAAAATATGTTGCCGGTGACCAAAAGCAAGATAATTCATACCATAGTATTTCCCCATTACCTTGTATGGTTGTGAAAGTTGGACAATGAAAAAAGGTAACAGGAAAAAGGCTGATTCCTTTGAAATGTGGAGGACAGTGTTAAAAATACCACGGAGTCCCAAAAAAGCAAGTGGGTTCTAGGTCAAATCAAGCCTGAATTCTCCCTAGAAGCTAAAATGACTTTGATCACACTATGAGAAGACAAGAGTCACTGGAAAGGGTAATAATGCTGGGGAAAGTTGAAGGTGGCAGGAAAAAGGAAAACTGAAGCTGAGTGGATTGATTCAAGCAAGGAAGCCACAGTCCTCAGTTTGCAAGACCTGCACAAGGCTGTTAACAATAGGGCATTTTGGAGGTTGTTAATTCATAGGGTAGCCATAGGTTGGAAGTGACTTGATAGTGCTCACACATGCACATTTCTAGAAACAGTGAAATAGGAGACTACTTAATCTATTTTGATGTCTTGAGTCCCCTAAATGGTGGATGCTCCCTTCTCAACAGTTTCATTTTGCAAACTGAGGGCCAGTGAGATGTGGAATATGGTTTTCAAAGACCTAATCCTAAATCACAGAAGTGCATGCAAGTTCTACCACAGTCCAATTAGACTTGTGTACCTAAGGGCATAGTTAAGGTTATGGCCTAAAACAGATTCACAGGAGTCTGACCTATGCGTGCATTTGAAAATCCATTCTACTTGCCTTGCAACTTTATATTAAATGAATAGTGGGTTACATTCAAAGCACCACCTGTGGACTGAGGCACAGCAAGCTTCCCCCCCCCCCCCGACTTGTAGCCCTTTAAGATCTCTGATGTTCTGTTCTTAAGAGTCAAGGAATACTTAGGATCAGCATTGGTGGGGGCAAAGTCAGGACGTGCAGGGGGATGGGTAATCTGCTAACATTACCCTCTTCTCTTCTGCCAGTGGAAGTGCTGTTCTCCCAGCCAATCACAACTTTGGATTCAAATCAAGGGTTTCAGAATATTTAGGGTGACTGGCCCAAGGAAATCAAACCCAATTTTCCAGTCCACCACTCTGAACCACTACACCACACTGACTCTCTTTAACAGCAGTTCCATCTTCATCCATTAGCAGGCTGCGGTGAAAAGTTTCACTAGCTACTTCCTTCAGATGCAGCTTGCTGTTAAAGGCTTAAATGTCAGACTTTTTTCTGCTCTGTATTTTTTATCAAATCCTAGGCCAGAAGCCCTAACATTTTAAGATTCCAAAGTAGACTATGATTAATGATGTCACTCATCCTAGTGTTTTAGTAATCCATGGGGCCCTTTCCATCACCTGCTTTGTGGCAGAACCATTATTCTATAACATACTTGTGTTTTAAAGATACAACATTTGTGAAGGGGATCCATAACTGGTCCTGGGAAACAGCACAGTGGTGCTTGTTCCTGATGTGGCTTGGTGGCCTGCTGACAAAACTCAGTGAGCATACAAATTCTGCATCAAGCAATTACAATGCAATTTAGATCTTTATACCTTGCTTTGGGCCCTTACTGTGAGGGGGACAACTTACAATATAATTCCCCCTCTATTTTATCCTCACACCAATAACTGAGGGAGGTTTGAGTCCAGTGGCCAACAAAATTTAATTCTGGGTATGAGCTTTTGTGTGTGTGTGTGACTGGCCCAGTATCACCCAGTGAACTTCCATCTGGAATGGAGCAAGGGGCTGAACCTGGGCTTCCCAGATCCCAGTCCAGCCTTCTAACCACTACATCATTCTGACACAATTTTCCATTGTGAAGAATCAGTAGTAGTATAGCATCAGTGCTGTATGTTCTGATGCATAGAACGGTGCACAAAAAAGGTCCGTCCCTGCCCCAAAGAGCTTACAACTGAACTTTCCACACTGTCAGAGAAAACAAAAGGATGGTAAAGAACACAAGTTAACACTGTGACCAAACCTTGAAAGTGTAGTGCTTATTTCTGCCCAGTTTTATGTCTTGCTCTAATGTACTAGAGAGGGACTAGCACACTGGTAAACAACATACTTTGCATAAATAAAGTCCCAAGTTCAGATTCATGGCATCCACTTTTAAGAACCAGCTCCCAGTAGGCCTTAAAATGTGTTCTGCCTGCCACTTCAGAGAGCCAGTGTTGTTCAGGACTGGCAGTGCTCAGCTTGCAGGAACAAAGGTTTGACAAGTTCCCATGTTAAGATGTACTGTTAATTGCATGTTCTGGATCCTTGCATAAGATATAAGTTCTTAAAATCTGGAAGCACGTTTCCCTGAATTTCTTTATCTTGAAAGCATAGACAATGGGATTCATGACTGAATTTGAGTGTGTGAGAAGGATGCCCATGTACCACACATAACTGGGGATCTTAAAGGTAGAGCAGAAATGCTGAATACAGTTCATGATACACAGAGGAAGCCAACACGCAGCAAATAAGAAGAGAACCAAAGCCAAATACTTTGCTGTCTTAAACTCCTTCCTGTAAAATGTTCTTGTTCCTCCAACATTTGTTGACAATTGCCTGAGCTTTGTTCGAATGATACAGAAGACCTTTCCATAGAGGACAGCCATGACGATCAATGGGATGAGGGTGCCGATGAAGAAGCTAAGATAAACCATATATTCCATTTTCATTACTCCAGTAAAACGGCATTTATTGTAGCTTGAGTTTCCAAAGTCCGTTGACAATGTGTTGTTTTGAGCCCATCCAAAGATAGGTGTAAACCCCACCAGCATAGACAACAGCCAGACTGTTCCCAGAGCCACCTGAATTCTTTTCTGACTCGTTATTATCCTATACCTGTTTGCAAGGGGAAAAATAGACTTCCATATCAAATAATATTAGGTTTCTAAAAAAGTTGTTAAGGATTCCAGATAGTGTACATTTGTTTCTATGAGCGACTCTACTCTTGGCCATATTTTTTAAAATTTATTTTTACAAAAGCCTGCCTTTCTGCCCTCACAAGGGTCAAGAAGGCAGCTAAAAAGACATAATAAAATCACATTTTAAAACAAGCCAAAAACCATTAAAACAAATCCATATGCTTAGTACTGTACTGCCTGGTTTAAATCTGCGCTCAGTTAAGAAGCTCATCTTGGGCACTATTGAACACTATCAGTATAATCCTCCCTCGCTCCATTGTGAAGGAATGGTTTGGGTGGGGCACAATGTTTGTTGTATGTTGGCCTGATCATCTTGGGAAAAATCCAAGGCATACGACTTTTATACCCAACAGTTTTAAGTTCTCAGGTCAAAATTTGCCCCTCTCAAGCCAGTAACTAAGTTCAAACCCCACCCTCTGTTACAGCGTTATTCCATTGTTCCTCCAAGTAGTTCAGGGCTGCGTACTTGAGTTTCCCCTTCCTTTTAAAATTCTCTGTAAGCAAAGCAAAGCTGAAAAGGAGAGAGGCTGGCCCAAGACTGACAAGGTTTTGTTTGGCTGAGTGTGGATTTCAGCCCATTCTGCCTCCTCCCTGTACCACCATAGTTGAATAATGGGGAGTACAAGCCCAGCAGGTGAGACATTCAAATCAGTATCTGCCAACAGTAAATACACACAATCCTATGCATATTATTCAAATGTTTAAACCCAAGTACCCAAAGCATCCTTGAACAGTTAATATCTTTAATGAAAATTACTCACCGGGTCATGAACCTCACTCTCAGGTATCTGTCAACCGCAATAGCGAGCAAAGACATGATCGAGGTTTGTGTAAAAGCCACCAGCAGGCAGCACATGAAGAGGCAGGCTTCAAATGGGAGTTGGACATCTAAACCCACCACAATGGCCACTGGCATCGCAAGCCCAACTGCAATATCTGCCAGTGCTAGGGAGATAATGAAGTAGCAGGTTGTTGTCTGAAAAGCTGAGTTCAGCTTCACTACCCAGATGACTAGAATATTACCCAAGACAGCAAGCAATGCAATCACAGACTCCAGGCAAATATAAGCCACTTTGAGCTCCATCTTGGAAACCGAGAACTTCTCCAGACAGGAGGCATGAAATTGGAGCTTCTTCCAACTGCTCTGACAACTGAACCAGCCCACCAGAAATACTAAAGCTGAGTACCCAGTGATGCCTGCACGCCCATGAAATACCGAGAACTAATTATCACACTTCCCTGCTGATAAGCGCATTTATATTCTTAGGAAGCGAAGCTGTGAAGAGGAAGCAACACTTAGTGATCTCAGGCCGTGATGCTATATAAGGTTTTAAAGGCACTTTATATTTCGTAACTATAGGATACTTGGAAGAATTCTGCAATGCAGTGCTTCATACTATAAGGATGTGGGCAGGAGGGTTTGCACTGTGAATGCTCCTTATCACTTTGAAAATTCTGTAACTGAAAAAATAATATAAACATTGATAATTAAAACACACACAGAGACACAGTCTAGGTTGAATCCTATCAGTGTGTTCTATTGATGTAAAGTATCTTTAATGCAAAGGCTCTTCTGCTCCTTGTACCAAGGGAAACAGAATTTGTTAACTTTAATAAGGGTTAAAGGTTTATTTTATGCTTTATGTAAATAAGAAATACTTGTGGCACTTGAAGCATTTTTAAACAATAGCTCATGTACTTCTTCACAGCTCCTTACACTGAATGTTTAACAATGACTTTTTTCAACAGGAACTACAATGGTTGTGTGTGATTTTCTCTGCCTTCCTGCAGTCTTGCTTATAAACGCTTCAAAAATCAAATTAACATATCTTCCACCTACATAATTTTATCATTCAACTCTTCCACAGCTACATGTCCACCATTTACTGAACCAGATGGTTGTTTTGCATAGTTGGGAGTCTGCACAAATTAGTACACGAGTACATTTTCAAGCAGACACATTTGACCTGCTTGCAGAATATGCTAGCAGGCCCTCCACCCAGTGTACAACCAGCTTCTTGGTATCATCTTTGGATTCCAGTTTCCATTCCCTGACAACAAGATGCAGTGCCTTTGGGTCATGCCTCTATTGGGTCTTGGGAATTGTGCCCAAAGAGATTGCTGCCAGAGAACTGAATGGAAAAACTTCTATCTTTGCACGCTTCACAGACAAGATGGGTCATTTGTACATAGTATATAAGCATAATCTCATTTAATTAATTTTGTTATAGACAAAATCTGCCGTAGAACAAAAAATCTAATGACACAGAGGAATAATTCTCAGTTCTGCTCATGAGAAGCATGTGGAAGGGCAAGCAAAACATTCTCCACAAGGTAAGCAGCCTAAATAGCCCGATTTCACCAGAACTCATCAAGGCTTGGAAGCTAAGCAGGTTTGGCCATGGTTAGTACTTAGAAAGGAGACCTCAAAGAAGAAGAAGAGATTGGATTTATACCTCACCCTTCACTTGAAGTCTCAGAGCAGTTTACAAACTCCTTTCCCTTCCCCTCCCCACAACACACACTCTGTGAGGTAGGTGGGGCTGAGAGAGCTCTGAGACAACTGTCCTTGAAAGAACAGCTGGTACAGAGCTATGGCTTGCCCAAAGTCATCCAGCAGGTGCAAGTGGAGGAGTGGGGAATCAAACCTGATTCTTCCAGATTAAAGTCCGCACACTTTACTACTACTTAACTGGCTCAAAGGAAGACTGGGGTTACTATTCAGAGGAAGGCAATGGCAAACCACTTCTGCTTGGAACACCCCATGGATGGGGTTGCCATGAGTCAATTGTGATTCAACATGATGTTCTTCATGTCATCCAAACTGCTGGCAGCTTTCTATTTCCATTACAAGGGTGCTAGAAGAATTGTTCCCCTGGGTTCCTCAAGTGAGAAAAGGTCTTGATTGTCTATTAGGCTGTCATAGTATAAAGCCCCCATCATGCTGACCACTTTCTCTAAAGTTGTATCAATGTCTGATTGGCCCTCCCAAGGGTTTCATTGTGACCAAGGAATGAACTATGCCCTAACCAGTCTTATGTACTTCATAGGTACTTCTTGCCATTGAGCAGGGGTGGTTTTAATCAACGGACAACAGGGGTGTCTGCTCTGGGCTTCATGTGGGGTGGGGGTGACTGACAATGGCCCCACATATATTGGTGGAGGGAGGCAACTGGCTTGGCAGCAGTGGCTGCTCATGTCTGCCCCACCCAAGGCTTGGGCAGATGGCTTCCAGTGGTGGCAGTGGCTTCCCCCACCTCATGTGGAGCGAGGGCCCTTGCTTATAGATGCTGCTGGGGGCTTGGTGAGAAGTGGCAATGATTCTTGGGCCCCATCCTATATCTTTGCCCAGGATGCTGGAATCACTACCTCTTCCACAGAGAACCTTCTGCAAAAGTTCCTGATTGTATACACATCTCAAAACCAACTTTCTGAAAGCACTTCCCTGGGATGAACAGTACCTTATGAAATAGCCTCATTTCTGGTATATAAGCTGGCCACAATACTTTGCAGTTGTAGTTCTCTTCACTTTGACTGGGTCAGAAATGCACTGGACGACACAGTGGCCAATAGTCTGATGATAGGGAAAGAACCAGTGATGTTAACGGAGTCTCTGGTATGTGTACTGAACCCTTTCTAGTCTGGAATTTTCTGGTTCTCCATATTTACTTTCCTTTTAACCATCCAAAGTAAATTCTTTTTCCATGCAACTACTACTACTTCAAAGCTCTCAACTGTGCTACTTTTGGCTACTAATGGATGAAGTCCAACTTGTTCCCATTAACATATAATGAAAGCTGTTCAGCTTCAGAATAAAGAGATCACTGCTTACATTTCAGAACATAAGACAGACCTGTTTTTGGATTAAAAGTGGTCCATAGTTTTTCCTCCATAGTGTGCTTCCATTCACCCTATAAGAGGTCCCTCTGCTGCAGAGCTGCCCTGGCGGGGAGGGCGGGATATAAATTATACAAACAAACAAACATGTTATTTCAAGCAATGTTTGTGAGTTACTACTTTGAGTAGTGGCAAACACATCATACCACATTCTGATCTCATATAATAACAGGACTCCTGAATGTCCATGCTTGCAGCTTGCACTTACTGTTCACCCTGCAGGAAGTTCCTGCTTAGTTATAAGAACACAAGAAGAGCCCTGCTGGATCAGTCCATCTAATCTAGCATCCTGCCTCACACAGTGGCCAGTGAGTTCTCTGGAGCGCCAGCAACAGGGCATAGAGGCTGAGGCCTTCCCCTGATATTGTCTTCTGGCTCTGGGATTCAGAGGCTAAGTGCCTCTGAATGTGGAGGTTCCCTTCAGTCAGTATGGCTAGTAGTCATTGATAGACTTATCCTCCATGAATCAATCTAATCCCCTTTTAAAGCTTTTTATTCTTGTGGCCATCACTACATCCTCTGGCAGAGAAGTCCACATTTTAATTACTCTATGTAATGTAGTATTTCCTTTTGTTCATCCTGAACCTACTGCCCATCAGTTTCATTGGATGTTTAGGCTTCAGACCCGGTACAGAACCTTGAGGGAAAGATAGGAGCTGTCCTGCTTTATAAACCCTTGAAAAATGGCACTTGAGGCAGATTAACTTTCAAAAACAGAATAAAGATTTTATTAAACAGACAAAGAGGGGTCATTTCGAGCAGGAGCTTGGGGGAGCTCAGCTCCGGGAGTTGGTGCCAGCACCCCCCCCCCCCCCCATGGGGGAATGCCTGCTTGTGTCATAGCTGCAGCAAAATGACCCCATCCCCTGGAAAGGCCCTTGTTCCTCCAAACAGCCTTCTGAAAGCTTCAGCCACCACTGAAGCTATCCTCCCAGAATAGTGGTATTTCTGAGGCTTCGACTAGTAGTGATTCTCTTTTTCTCTCTCATCTTTCTTTCTTGCCTTCTGAAAAACTTCCGGTGATGTCAGGTGGTGTAGCATATGCAAATAAATTATGCTAATGAGTTATGCTGATGAGCTCCTGTACCTCTTTTTCTACAAAATGACCCCTGCAGACAAGGAATATATAACTATGAGGATTCAAGGTATAAAGGTTGCTGAGATAAACCTTTCTAATATACACAGGAATTGAGGCTATTGAACATACAAGACAGTGTTGTTGAAGCTTAATTTCTGAGTTTCAAGTTCTTGTCAGTGAGAGGTTTTTTGCTTATTATATATTTCAGCTGTTACACAGAATTCTTGAATATAGTTTCTTAGAGAATAGCTTTGTCTTAGTGCTTTTAGGTTTCTCCCTTCAGAGATCTAGCCTTTCCCTTTAGATATTACAGCTTTTCACTAACTCCTGAGGTATCTAAACCTCTCCCCTTTATCACAGACCAGGGTTCTCTTCCCAACTCCTTTCACGGGCAGGAAATTATTCTCCTTGTTCCTAAGAAGCAATAACTCCTTTTACTAGTTGGCTTGTATGGGAGTTCTCTCTAACTGCCCAGGCCTTCTGCCAAATCCTTCTCCAATATCCGTTGTTGGTATAAAGCTGTTCTGTAGTTTTCTTGACCAAGAATCTAAATTCTCCCTCAGAGTAGTTCTAATGTATTTAAGACAATGGGGTCCTTCTTCTCTTTATAGAAGTACTTTTCTGACAATTCCCTGGCAGAAATCACTGACTCACAAAGTCTCTTCCCTCAGAAGCCAAAGCCTTTGGCTACTAATCCAGTTGTTAGATTTCAGACAAGACCAAATGGTGAATGAATCTTTTCCCTCAGGATCAGATGTTTTATTTTGTCTCTTTGCTGATATTGGCCAGTCAGAGAGTGAGTAGAGCAGCCAATCACATAAGTTCTTATCTCCAGGGAAGATTAACTCATGAACTCCCTGACTCTCTGACACAAACAGCATTTTAAAAACCTGCTTTTCTTTGTAATCCGTCACAGGGCAGTTAAGCATTTATTACACCCTACACTTTCTTTTCAATAAATAGCAGAGAGAGAGAGAGAGAACAAACATTCTCTCTGGCCTTCCTAGTGGAATCACTACATGACCATATCCTGAAATGTCTACTATTTACTGTTTGATTTGGACAATTATATGATTTTTTAAAATTGTACTTTTTGCTGTAGCAGCTGGGAAAATAATAGCTAGACATGTGCAATCTACGGTTGTTGGGTTTTTTCCTGTAAAGGTGATTACAACCTAAGTTCTCCATGATCAGTTAAACATGTAGATAAAAGTTCCCACTCTGGCAACTGATATGATGTCTGTGTATCTTTCTGAACACCAGCCATATGAGATTTCTTTTTGATAATGATGATAGTAGTAGTAGTAGTAGTAGTAGTAGTAGTAGTAGTAGATTGGATTTATACCCCGCCCTTCACTACCCAAAAGAGTCTCAGAGTAGCTTACAATCTCCTTTTCCTTCCTCTCCCCACAAGAGACACCTTGTGAGGTAGGTGGGGCTGAGAGAGCTCTTTCGATAACTGCTTGTGAGAGAACAGCTCTGAAAGAACTTGTAACTGACCCAAGGTAACACCAGCAGCTGAATGTGGAGGAGTGGGGAATCAAATCTGGTTCTCCCAGATTAGAGTCCGCACTCCTAACCACTACACCAAACTGGCTCTCAGGTAACAGGTAATACAGGTACAGGTAACAGGGTTTGAAACTGAGACCTTTTTCATGGAAAGTTGGAGCCCTGCCATTGAGCTTTACCTCATATAATAAACTCTTGCAAGCATGCCTCTGAAATCCTGCAAAATGATGGAGAAGGGGAGATGTGGAATCAGGAATTGGTGGGTAGGGAAAGTTGTTTCTTCTGTTGATGGTGAGGGAGTGCTTCCTACCAAAAGACATTCCCCTTCCCTTGGAAGGTTCTTACCTATGTGGCTATCGAAACTATCCATGAGATTTACACATACAATTTACTATGCAATATACAAGAAAACAGCAAAATACGCTTCTAATGAGGTGAAATCAGATTAAAAACAATATTATCCTCAACTTTCCACATTCCAGTGCAGAGGTCAGAAGTGGGTCAGGTTTTCTCTGAAGTGGTCATCTTGGGAGAAGACAAACAGATTCATCCCATATAGTTCTGGATGACTGGATGAGAAATCAATAGAGTTGCCAGCCTCCAGGTGGGGCCTGGAGATCTCCTGCAATTGTGACTCCCCTCCAGACAATAGAGAAAATGGAGGGTGGACTCTATGGTGGACTTTGGAGAGTGGACTCTATGGCACTGGGCCCTGCTGAGGTCCCTCCCCTCCCCAAACCCTGCCCTCCCCGGCTGTACCGCCAAAATCTCCAGGTATTTCTCAACCCAGAGCTGGCAACCCTAGAAATCAATGACTTTTGCACTGGGTGATCAAATCTTTTTAAAGGCTCTATCACAGACAGATTTCTGAAGATGTCATCTTTAGGAAAGTACCATCATCAAATCTGAAGATAGTCCAAATTGCTAAATCAGCTGTGGTGTTAACATCTTCCTTGCGGTGTGTGATGTAAGTAAGGCAACATGTTAGACAAACTTCACTTATTGGCCTATGGAAAGTTAGCGGTTAGGCCTCAACAATACAGTAACATGGTCAACAAATATGCACGAGTGATAGCACCCCAGTTAGCAACTTCTCTGTTTTAGATTCTTCCCTCCCGAAGTAGATTAAAAAAAAAAGATGTCAAAGCCTGTCATCCTGTGTGGGACAACAAAAAGAGGATATCTGAAGAAGTGAGCAGTAACTCACAAAAGCTCATACCCGGCCACATATTTTGTTAGTCTTTAAGGTGCTACTGGACCATTGTTCTTTTCTGCTTCCACAGACAGACTAACACGGCTACCCATCTTTTAAAAGAGGAGTTATTGGAGAATATTAGCAGAACAGTCTGACATGTATAATAGGGAGTACTTGAGTTCATTTTGAGTTAAAAGGCTGAAAGTGGTTCCCAGTTCCTAATTTGCAATTCCTAGCTCCTTATTCTTCAGTCCATCCAAAAGTATTGATGGTATTTAAACATCTCTGTACCCCAAAACAAATTGTGGATTACTCCAAACCATATACTTCTGAAATGCACTCTGTAGATTGTACCCTGTAAACTGCCATACAAGGGAGACTGTTCCAAAGCCTGGATTTTGTGCACAGTCAATGAAAGAGAATTTGACAAAAAACACAAACCTTGGATCAGGGAAATAGGTTATCTCACTTTTAGAGCAACCTTCAATGCCTGAAAAAACCCTTTCCCATCAATCAGTAAATGGATTACAAAATATGATAACATCAAATCAGTAAACAGATTACATGAAAACAACATTTGAATCTAACAGCCAAGGTTCCTACTTCCTAGTAAAACAGAGGGAAAACCCAAGAACAATGCAAGCAAACATATCTGTGTAAGGCAACAAGACAAACATTTCAGGAAATACTATCTTTAATAAAAGTTACCTCCTGAGCTGAGCCATTACATTACAGCTTTACTCCTTCTGCAAGAATGTCCATCTGAACAATTCTGTTTGGTGCATTTTGCAAAATGATAGAAGCACAAACTATTCCATAATACAGGAGCCACGAAGTGTTGCCAATTCTAGGTTGGGAAATATCTGGAGATTTGGGAGGTGGAGACTAGGGAGGACGGGGTTTGGGGAGGGGAGAGACCTCAGCAGGATATATAGGGTCCACCCTCCAGGGAAACATTTTTTTCCAGGGGAGCCCTCCTGAGCTGTCTGTTACCAGTTAGTGACCTGTAACACACAGCAGGTGTTACTAGTCTGTTACCAGTTAGTGACCTGGTAACACACAGCATGAGAAGATAGTATGACTCACAGCCAATCTCCAGGTAGGACCCGTAGATTTCCCAAAATTTGAACTGATCTCCATATTGTCTTTGTATGGATGACAGAGTGTCATTCCAGTGTGATGAAGTGATGTCATTGCACCAGGGAAACCATCTCCTCTCAGGTCATTTACCAGTTGCAGCAGGTGGGAGTAGGTCCTGGTCTGGGAAATTTGTGCATGAGCCATGATGATGTCACCCAGAAGTGACATCATTGCGCTAGGCATGTAGCCAGTGGACGCTCTAGCATTCGGCTTGAAAACTCAGGCTGAATGCTAGAGCATCCACTGACTACATGCCTAGCGTGCTGACATTACCTCCAGGTGACGTCATTGACCTGGGCATGTTGGCCCAATCCAGGCACTTTGGGGGTGGAGTTTCCCCCACCAGCCGGATCCAGGCCAGCGGGTTGGAGGCCCTTTGAGTGGGCACCCCCCCAGGGGGACCTGGCAGCCCGACTGGCACCTGTAAGCATGAGTCTTCCCAGTATCCTAAGGTAACTGCTGGTTCAATCCTATTGCATCTACTGGTTTAGGCCTACATCACCCATATTAGAATTATTTTTTCTTTATCATTTTTTTTGGTGAACCTTGTTTTAGGTGAGACAAAAGCTAGGTCAAGGTGCAGAGGCAAAGTATTTAACTGCAGTGTCTTGATAGGAAAATTGACTCCAGATCTTACAAGTGGTTTTCACACATGTAACGAGAGCCACTGGATTGCTAGCTGCTGTTGATGATAAAATTTAACCTTAATATTTTGGACATTAATTTCCAAGAATGAAAATACTGACTTCATGGGCTAAAACACAAAATCTACAATAAATTTAAAATAGCAGTGTAAGAATATAATTGATCCCTACTGCTAAAGCAACCTGACCTGGATAGCCCAGGCTAAGAACATAAGAGAAGCCAATGTTGATCAGGCCAATGGCCCATCCAGTCCAACACTCTGTCACACAGTGGCCAAAAATATCAGGTGCCATCAGGAGGTCCACCAGTGGGGCCAGGACTAGCCTGATCTTGTCAGTTATTAGAAGCTAATCAGGGTTGGCCCTTGTTGGTATATTGGATGGGAGACCACCAAGGAAGTCCAGAGTCACTACACACAGGCAGGCAACGGCAATCTACCTCTGAATGTCTCTTGCCTTGAAACCTTACAGGGTTGCCATATATTGGCTGTGACTCGGGGGGGGGGGGGAGGGAAAAAACAATAGCACTTTGAATCTCCTTGACCACTGATTATGGCTGAGGATGTGGTCATGAAGAGGTAAACAGACATACTCTGGTACAGCACCATATTGAAAGATGTGAATCAGTAATCTGTGAGATGAAACCCATAAAAGGGGGATTAAGTAGATGAAAGAATTGTCATTTCTTCTGAATCCAAACAAAAGTGACTTCCACTGGAACACATCACAGCTGTTCATTTAGTAATTATAGACAATAGGGAAGCTTAACTAAGATTACATTTTTAGTATTGGCATTATTGCGGCTGCTAGCTAAACCAAACAGCTGATGTTTCCTCCATAGGATATAATTAGGAGAGTCTCCCTCCTGGCTCTGTTTGAATTACCCATGGGGACCTGGAGAAGGTGATCCCTTCCAGCTGAGAGGAAGGTGGATGTCTATACTGCGGGTACATATGTATGAAGAAACGGCTTTTTGGAAGCAGAGAGAGAGCTGTGTGAGTCAGCTGAAGGAAGATCTCTCTCTCTCTCTCTTTTTCTCCGGATCTGATGTAGGGTAATGTATCTGCTGCCTTGTAGTAATGCTTCTTTGCCTCCACCTGTGTTCTGCTTGTATATTTGTTAAAAAAGCAAATATTATGAAGACCCTGTACTCTCCAATGTTCTCTCATCCAAAGGGAGCCAACCTAGGTAAGTGTTGCCCTCAGAACTTCTCATTACTCAGAAAAGAGAACAGGGAACAACACCTTACTTTTAACCAGATTTAAATTTGCTTATGTATTATAATAACTCCATGGTTTGTAACCTTGCTTTGCTGACTGTTTTTCTAAGAGTGGTCTTTTATGTTAACCTTTCATTATTTCATTAATTTGTCTCTAGGAGTCACATTCAATGATAAGAACTATATTCAGCATAACTCTTAAATAAATCCACAGGACCCAAAAACACTTCCATACCATCCTTTACTATTTCTCTTTTTACTTCATTTATACCCTGCTTTTCCTCTCTAATTGGGACCCAAGGTAGCTTACATTATTCTCCTGTCCTTCATTTTATCTCTGTTTTATGCATGCCATCATGTGCCATTGATGGTCTTTGGCTATTTACATTGGCCACATGTATTGAGAGCATTTCAACTTCCCTGGATGTTGAATAACAAAGAGTTGGAAGTTATGGTATTTTAGCAAAAAAGTTTTAAAGGGAGACTCAGTCAAGATGCCGATATGCAGATCTAATATCACCAGAATTTGACTTGATAAAGACTTACGAGATTACTACAAAGGCAATTTTTCCTCCTTCCAGGTTTATGCAGACTATTCAGAATGATCTTGTTTTAATAATGTATCAGCACCTAGGAGCGCCCCACATAGGATTGCCAGGTCCCTCCGGGCAGCTGATGGGGGATAGGGGGGTGACTTACGGGGAGCTGCGAATTTCTTTGCATGTTTTAGCAACGTACCCATGTGACTTCCAATGTGACCTGGAAGTGGTATAGGCACATTGGGGGTGTTGGGGTGATGCTCTGGTTTGGGGGCAAAACCTCTATGGCAGGAGCTAATTCTGCCACAGGATTCTACCAAAGACTTTTGCCCTAATACCAGAGCATTGCCCCGACATTCCTGACATGCCTACATCACTTCTAGGTCATGCTGAAGTCATGTGGGCACGTTGCTGTAATGTCGGGTGTTCCTCCTTCATATTGGGGGTAATTCCCCCCTGCTGGCCAGCTAATCCATGGCAGAGGGGTGGGGCCTGGCAGCAGCGGACCCCCAGCCCCATAGAGCGGTCTGGCATTCCTAGGTCCACACCTACCCTGAGTGGATTGGTTCTTCCTTCAACTGGATATCATTTTCATTTGTGCTCTGCCATGTCATGTCACATACTGTGCCCTGGACAAACTGGGCCCTCAGACCTCCTACTTTTTGAAGTTCTGAATATCAACACAGCTGCCAAATGAATGCACAGGCTCTGGCTCTGATGAAGCGGGCTCTGGCTCATGAAAGCTTATAGCAAAATACATTTGTTTGTATTTAAGGTACCACAAGGCTCCTTCATTTTGATCATTATCCTGGAACTGTTAATAAAGTATTTCTATTATTTTTGCTGGTTTGTGCCTTGGAGGCTTCTGGGAGTAGGACATGGGTTTGACTCTAAAGGAGGGAATTTACAGCAGCTTTCACACATGCAAAAGAATACACTTTCAATCCACTCTAAATGCACTTCAGTGATAATCTGGAAGTGGATTTTGCATTTCAGAGAACAAAATCCAGTTGCAAAGTGCACTGAAAATGGATTGAAAGTGTGTTGTTCAGCATGTTACATCAAGATCCTGTCCAGCAACAGAACCAATTTATTTCTTGATCTAGATGCAAGGAAAGTTGAATAGCAGTAGTTTACTTTTTACTGTCAGGATTTCAGGGTTTTGAATGTTAGGGTGTTCATGCTGGCAAGCACTGTCTGCTTACTTCTTCCATCCCATAATAACTGTCCACAGATAATGGACAGGAAAGTTTTTTTTTTTCAATGACATACAGATAGACAGATATGGAGAGCTAGAGGGACGAATACTGAGTCTTCTGACAAAACAAATGCTTTGTCAATAAGGCCTGTGTGGTGTAGTGGAGTGCTGGACTAAGACCTGGGAAAGACAGGGCAAAATGAATTAAATCAATAAATACATATATAAAGGCTGATATGCTAAACATTGCAAACAGATTATTCCAATAGACTCCATAAGTCTCCAGTGATCTGTTCCACCTTCCAAGTACATCCTGTAAAAGTTCATGCCATTCCTTGAGGGGAGAGGATGGGTGCGGAACTTTTGGCTAGTTATTATGACTACATTTTGAAAGTGCAACTTAATTTAAACTGAAACTGGAATACCAGTTTAAGCCCTGCAAACTTCCCCCCAAACATTTCATTTTGAAAAGAAGACTGTAACTTCCTATGAGGTTAGATTACGGCATTTTGTTTCTGCAAGTTAACGTAAGTGCATCTCAGTGCAACTCGTAGGATAAACTTTTTGTTTTCTTTAAAAAAATAACCCTGTTTTTGTAGTGCATGGTGTTTGTATGTGTGCATACAGATGCCTAAGAACCTTTCAAGAGAAACACATAGAAAGCTTAGCCTCAGACAGATTGTGGTAGCTGTTGCCAGAAGTAGCATACCTTACCATCAGGAAACCTACTGAAGAAACTTATACAACCACTTCCTCTTATGGGCTTTCAGTGTACATTTTATTTTTGTTACTTTAATATTTTCTCGAAGAGACTGGTCTGATATCCTTTATTCATATCTACTGTTTGTTTCAGGGTAATGTGCCAACCCTACCTGGAATCTAGGGGTACTGGGAGAGAAACAAGCGTATGCCTCTAGGAGCAATTTGGTTCCGCAGATTCCTTTACAAAAGCTGCTTTTTGAAAGACAGAAGAAACAAGAACAGCTCATCCAACTTCTGTAATTTTATATGAAGTAAAACTCTGGGAGTGCTTGTGGATGATCATCTCTCTACATCAGACTTTTCTCTGCTGGGCTTCCCCATTCTGAGAACAGCTCTTGAATTTCAGTGGAAGATGACCAAGAGTAACTTGTCCAAGGACCCCCTACTTATTGTCTACATTGCTGCCGAGGTCCTAATAGCAGTGATGGCCACCTTGGGAAATGCTCTGGTAATCTGGGTGGTGAGACTGATCCCAGCCAACCAAAATACTACTTTTTATTTCATTACATCTCTGGCCCTGGCTGATATTGCTGTTGGGATTCTTGTTATTCCACTGGCCATTGTAGTGAGCTTGGGAATTACAATGCACTTCTATGCTTGCCTCCTGGTCTGCAGCCTGTTGATGGTTTTTTCTCATGCATCCATCTTGTCCTTGATGGCCATAGCAATTGATCGCCATTTGAGAGTAAAGTTTCCCACACAGTGAGTATTGTAGCAATGGATTTCATTCCAGAATGTTGTAGCACATTTCTTGCATCAGTACTGTCATGGCTCCTGTAGCTTCCTCTCTACTCTTTCTTCCAGTCCACTCAGATTCAGAAATTACCTGTCTACAATCTCAATAACTATGGCATCAGTGTAAGGCTTTGTGTCAGAAATGTACTAAAAAAAATCTACCCCAGCAATGTCTCTTCACAATATTTTCAGTTCAAATGGAATGATTTCTGGGCAGTTGGAAATTTCCTGGTCTGATCACTGTTCCACTGCTGCACTTTCTAAGTTCAATGCTCTCAAGCAGCAGGAAGAGCAGCAAAGGGGGGAAAAACAGCAGATATGAGGTGACAGGGATGAATCCAGCCAGCAAAGTTAATAGATTATCCCATCTAATAGAATAGTCCCAATAGTGTCCAGCATTTGTACTTTCTGCGGATCATCACATATTCTCAGTGGCTTTGGGAGAGCTTTCTGATACCATACAAGCTTTGGTCCTGTGTTTATCTGAGATGTTTTGTTCTCTGAAGCTCCACATCCCAGGCAGCAATAAAGTATTTTCTTGCCTCTCCCTCCCCTACATGATAAACAATCTCCTGTGGCATTCTCCCCCCCCCCCCCCTGCCAACAGTAAGAGCAAACAGACAAGAAAGATTAGTGATAACATAACCACTCTGTATGAGAACTGCTGATTCCAGATGTCGATTAACTTTTATAGCATGGTAGCCTTGGTGGTGGTAGCTGATACTTTAGGAAGATTATTTTCACATTACAAAAAAACCCAGAGCACACACTCAAGGGGAGCTAACCCTTCACACCTTTTCTTGCTGTACTCCATAAAGCATATGTTTCCCTAGGCAGACTCCAATAGCTAAACTGAAAGAAATGAAGCAGAGTGAGGCAAAACATAGCAGGGAATACGGCTGAGCTTGAGCCTGAAATGTGGAAGGAAAGATCCCTTGGGTGAGGGGGGGGGGGGAAGTCCTGTGGCATTTATTCCAAATACTGGTTGTAGTGGACATATGCTTCCCTTTGAAACTTGGAAATGATTAATAGATTGATTTCATTATTCAACTAGATTTATTTGCAACGTTTAAGTAAAGTTAAGTAAAATCATAAGAGCTAAATCCAAAGCAAGGTGTTTTCAGCACAGTCCTAGTCAGTGCTGTCTGTCCCATATCCCATTTGTTTCAACTTGCTGGCCATCAGAAGGTTCTCAGAAGCAGTCAAGTGATAGGATGCCTTTCCTTCTACAAATGTCCCAGCAATCAGCTAAAGATTCACTGCTTTATATCAAGGGAGTCCATAGGCTAAAATATGTGAACTCCTTCCTGCCATGAAAACTCACTGGATGACCTTGGGCCAAATCTACACCACAGGTTGATGATATGAGGGTAAAATGGAGGGGGGAGAAGAATGTAACTGTTGTGGGTCCCCATTTGGGACAAAAGCAGGGTATAAATATCTAAACTAACTGATTAAAATAAACTACAGCCATTTTAATCATTTTTTCCTGGTTTTGGTAGTAAATTGGCAAGAATAACTATTTCTCTATTTGTATTTTTTTTATTTTAATTTGATAGTGTAATAATCTCTCTATGCCCAGAATAAGTGCCCTAAATCCCAAACTGCCTTTGATCTTCCCATCAAAAACAGATGAGGCAAGACAATTCTTGGTGCTGTCCTTTTTATTTCCCTATTCTCCCCACACACACAAACACACACTGCCATCCGTAGTGTACTTTTGCCAAACTGCCACATTCTTCCATTCCCCTCCTACTATTTTCCCCACCATATTGTTTTCTTCTTTGCCCTTTGCCACTGTTTCTCAACATGAGTTTCTCCCTCAGTCTCACTGGCTAGGGACCAGATAAGGCAAGTTGCCATTTGACTTGACAAGTTCACGGGCTGTGTAAACTTAGACAGCCTCCAGCACCTTTGTGATCATGGGGGTGGGGGTGGGGGAGGAGACACAGGGGTTTGGTTGGAGTTTAGGAACAGCAAGTATCCCTTTAGTTGATTGGCTTCATTGTATTAATAGGGAAGGGTTAAGGATGACATGCTGGAGCTTATTGATCTAGATGTTCAAGGTCCAGTAAAGCAGGAGTGGGGTAGTGCATACCCTATTAAGATTCCATTTCGGTATGAGTGATTGCAACTGATTTCATGCAGCTTCAATAAAATCATTGTGCATGAAGATGTTGCAAGACCTGGCTCTAAAAGGATTGCAACTGATATGGGTGCTTGCTTTTTTTCAAAATAGGTACAAGATAATTGTTACACGGAGGAGGATCTGGATGGCTCTGGGAACTTGCTGGTTCATCTCTCTTTTGGTGGGTCTTATGCCCATGTTTGGATGGAACCAAAGGAAACCCCAAAATCCCAGCTACTTGGAATGCTATTACCAAAATGTGATGAACGTAGATTATGTGGTGTTCTTCAGCTTCTTTTCCTGGATCCTTGTTCCACTGCTGATCATGTGCATCCTCTACGCAAGAGTCTTCCACATCATCCAAACAAAACTGAAGCAAAATGCAACATCCATCAAAGGATCAGGAATATTTTACAGAAGGGAGTTTAGAACAGCCAAGTCTTTGGCCCTGGTCCTTTTTCTGTTCATTGTGTGCTGGCTGCCATTGTGCATTCTGAACTCGGTCTCACGTTTCTGCCAAACATGTAAAATACCCCTGGCATTGTTATATGTAGCCATTCTGCTCTCCCATACCAATTCAGCCATAAATCCCATTGTTTATGCCCTCAGGATCAACAAGTTCAGAAAAACTTACATCCTGATTTTGAAAACTTACATCTTGCAAATGAAACAAGAACCAGATGTGCCTGGTGCTGAGAATACTTCAACAGACCAGTTGTCAGAAGATCAGCTGTCAGAAGATAATCTCTGAAAGTACTAGTGTTTAATTACTCAGCCTCAGAAAGAGTCCAATCCATATAACATCAGTACCATGTCAACTGCAGTGGTTGTCTATTTGCTTCCAGGCTTAATGCTCAAACTGCAGCTCCTGGTATACTCTCTCCTCAGACAGCCTTTTCCTGTTAGTACCCTCAACTAAGATGGTCCATTTGGCAACAGTTCTGTCACAGGCATTCTCTGTGATAAGTCTTGTTTGTCTGGAATGGCCTACCAGAGGGTATGTGGCAGGCACCTTTAGTTGTCACATTCAGGAAGGCATGCAAGAGTGTTCTGTGCCAGAGAGTAAACTGTTTTAGTGGGGTCAACTCTGTGTGCTGCCTTCTAACTCCATGTTTTAATTCTGCATTGGTTTTAATCTGCTGGACACTTGTGATGTCTGTCCGTTGTACCTTCTGCTGTTTTTTGTGTGTTCTGCTGTTTTGTGTGTTGAATGTGTGGAGCATAAAGAGCAGCACAACTATTTTAAATAAATAAATGTCTTTCCTTGTACAATGCAAACATGAGCCTGCAACTCTACCGAAAGTCATTTCTGTCAATTGGCGTCTTTAGCATCAGCCATTCCCTGAGTCCACCTTTTACAGTTCTTTTCCTTTGTTTTTGAAGGGAAGAGCCTGGAAACTGGACCATACCACCAATGGACATGGGCTACATGCACGTGCACCCCCAAACTTTATGTTGAACCTCTGTGTTGGAAGCCACTTGGGGGTACAATCTGGAAATGTATAAATACATAAATAAATACAATACCATAACCATACCAAAGATACCATGGCTGTTGGAACATCAATTTGTCAAACCCTAGAGATGGTGAAAGGCAGTTATAACAGAGACTGAAGAGAGATCCATGAGTGACCACATGACTGAAATGGCTTATGCAAAGCAGGTAAGTTCTTGTAGTCAAATCAGAGAATTGGGCTGTCTCCAAGATAAGAAGCCTGGAAGCATTAGGCAGAGGGCAGCCAGAGTTTTATGGTCAGAACAAAAACTTCTGTCAAAATGTCTATTTATTTATTTATTTATTTATTTAGATTTATATCCCGCCTAACCAACATAGTGGCTCTAGGCGGCTCACAACATTAAAACAGTACAACAATGTAGATTAATACACTAAAATACAATAAAATTTCATTTACAATTGGCGGCATAAAATACAATACAATTTAAATTTCAGTTGGCGGCAAATTCCAAATATAATTGGTGGTAATTTAAAATACCCACACCAGGGCAACAACAAACTCCCCCCCAGCCAGGAGGCTACCACTATCTGTTATTCCGGGCCTGTGTATATCTCTGGCCACCTATAGGTGGCCATTTCCCCCAGCGGCGGCCCCAAAAGCCTGGCGGAAGAGCTCCGTCTTGCAGGCCTTGCGGAACTGCAAAAGGTCCCGCAGGGCCCTGATGTCTTCCAGGAGCTCGTTCCACCAGTAGGGGGCCGCCACTGAGAAGGCTCTGTTCCGGGTGGTAGACAACCTGGCCTCTCTCGGGCCAGGAAGGGCCAGGCGATGTTGCGTGCCTGACCGTAGTGCTCTCTGAGGTATGTATGGAGAAAGGCGGTCCCTTAGGTAGGCAGGTCCCTGGCCATAAAGGGCACCTTGCTGGGAGAACGTGAATTGGCAGCACCTTGGAGTGTCCCAGTCTTGAAAATGTAGAATTCAAAGCTGGTTTACAGTGATCCATAGAACTGCTGAAACATCTAGGAGCTGCCAGTTCTGTCTCATGAGATTGGGGGATGGCTTGAAGAACCAATACTCAACACAATTCATTCAGCTAGGAACTGCAGAATATACAGGTTTCCTCACACTGCTTCTGGGAGAACATGGTGCCTTCTCCTTTTATTTCTTTTTCAAGAGGAAGGTATTACGAATAACACCCTCAAAATCTTATCTTTGGTCTTGTGCTCCCAAACAGCCTCTTACTCTGATCAATACTGTAACAGTTGGCTGTTGCTCCTCAAAATATATTCCACCCTTTGTTCAGCTGAAGTGTTACTCCAAGTCCCTTTCACAAGAAAACACTTGAAGTTATCTCACAATGATTTCCTTGAGGCAGATTTAAGTGTTGCAACCAGCCACAGTATTAAGCAACCTAAGATTTCAAAATGATAAGTTTCCTATTAATGTCATGTTTCTTACTTGTTGCAAACCTAGGAAATGCCAGGGGCTGGGCTTAGTTGCTTTTGAGCGACAGAACATGAGAGACTTCTGATGTCTTTCTAATATTTGCTTTATATCAGTCAAATACACTGATATAAGCTGGCAGTCCAGTTGTTTTCAGATAGCAGTTGTGGCAGCTGGCTCCAAAGGTGTACTGTTCAGATCCAATGATGCACTCATGCAAGGATTACAAATCTTTCCCACTTTCCCCTTCTCCCAACAACCATTTCCAGTCCCAGAGAAGTGGATTTCTGGGGTTGTGAAACACACATGGAGTAACAGTGATGCAGGCTGGCAGGCTGCAAAAAGGGGGAAAGGAATGAAATTGCTCCTTCTTCTGTCAGTAGAGTTCTGCTCTACTGTGCCTTCCAGCAATGGATCACCAGATCCAACCCAGTAATATTCTTTTGCCCAAAGCCCCGACCGTTCATTCACAGTGGTCAAACTGTAAAGTCACAGCACATTAACCAACTCTGAAGTTCACAATTGTTACAACTTTCTCTTTCTCTATATGACCGCTTCATATGTAATTTCTGTACAGGCACCTCTCTGTAGTGTTCTGAGGTGATGTGTGTTATGATGCCTCCTTGCCTTCCTTATTTCAGTACCCACCAAAGGTCCTCATTTTAGAATTCATAGTTGGACCCCAAGAACACGATGGCTCAGTCGTATACGACAGATTGACAGAACAATTAGTGTATGGTGGCTTTAAGATAAAATGGGATCCTTTATAATAAACAGTTGTTTTTCTTAAACATATAGAGAGGCAATAAGTGAACTTGCAAGAATTTTTGGGAGGCATCTCACTTTCCCTTCCTGCACTATGTCCTCTTTCCCTTTCCTGAAAGCTCATATAGCCTCTTTCCTTTTCCTGCTTCCTTCTTTTCTTTTAGGGTTGCCAACCTCCAGGTGTGGCCTGGAGTCACAACAGAGCTCCAAACTACAGAGATCAGTTCCCATTAGGATTGCCAGCCAGCTCCAAGTTGGGAAATTCCTGGAAATTTGGGGGTGAAGCCCTGGGAGGGCAAGGTTTGGGGAGGGAAGCAACCTCAGCAGGGTAGAATGGCATTCAGAGCAGTCCTTTTCTCCAGATGGACTATCTCTGTCATCTGTGGAGCAGTTGTAATTCAGAGTGATTGGCAACCCTAGTTCCCATGGATGAAATAGCTGTTTTGGAGGGTGGAGTCTATGACATTTTATACCCTTCTGAGGTCCTTCCCCTCCTCAAACCCACCCTTCAGAAATTTGCTAAGTTGGAGTTGGCAACCCTATCTCCTTTCCACCCAACAGCCAACCTGCCTTCATCTGCCCCTCTGTATTAAGCTTTCCCTCTCCCCCACCAACAGCCTCTGATGAAGAAAACTACGCCCCAGTTGCGTGGTGCCAGCTCAGTTGCATGGCCTTAAGCAGGGCTATTTTTGGGCAGGAACGCACAGGAACAGAGTTCCGGCTGGCTCCAGAGTTGGCCACACCCAGCAGGAACTCATTAGCATAATAGGCCACACCCAACAGCAGAAACTCGTTAGGATTGGCTACATTAGGGGTATGTGGCCTAACATGCGGATTAATTCCTGCGACAAAAAAAGCCCTGGGATTTGACAACAAACAAGGTAAACAGAATAAGAAGCAAAAGGTGGGTGTGGCTGGATGACCACTCTTCTGGCAACATGGGGGTGTGGCCTAATATGCTAATAAGCTGTGCTGTCAGTGGTGTGGCCTAATATGCTAATGAGTTCCTGCTGGGCTTTTTCTACAAAAAAAGCCCTGGCCTTAAGCCTTAGCTTCTACACCCTACTTGTTGGCCCTCCAGGGCAACTGGTTGACTGTGGTGAGAAATATGATGCTGCACTGGATAGACCACTAGTCTGATCCAGCAGGGCTTTGCTTATATTCTTATGTACTGCATATACTTCACTTTTCTGAAAAATTTCTGGTTGGGGGGGGACCGGGGGGCACTTAAATTTTACATCCCTAGATGCCAATTGCACGCGGAAACTGCCAACTTGCACACTACTGAGAAGTTTCATGTGCTCCTACATTCTTTTGAGTGGGTTCTATACAGCCAGCATGGTGTAGTGGTTAGACTGTCGAACTGCTTTGAGCCTGCCCTGTGGGGAGGGCGGGGTATAAATAAAATAAATAAATAAATAAATAAGATCTGAGAAACCTAGGTTTGAATCCCCCCACCCCTTGCTATGGAAGCTTGCTGGGTGACTCTGGGTTAATCATACACTCTCACCCCAACCTACCTCACAGAGTTGTTGTGAGGATAAAAAGGAGAAAGGAAAAATTTCGTAAGCCACCTTGGATCCCTCTGGGGTGAAAATTGAGGTATAAATTAAGTAAATAAATAAATGGATGTCAGGGTAACTGATAATGCTGATTTGTTTGCAGTGTAATCGACATCCACATACCCAGGCTCCTCATGATATGCAAACAGTCTGGGCTAGTATTCCATTGCTGGTAAGCTGGCAACCGTATTTGGGTGCAAGAAAGCTAAGATGACATCCCTAATTGGTGCGGGTATGTGTGGGGCTGTGGTAGGAATAGCCTGGCTACCACCCCTGAACAGCGCTAGTAAATCCACCTCACCAAACAGACCCTCCTTCCCACCTGTGCCAGGAGTTGCCAAAGCAAAGCCACGCTCTTTAGCTGTTGCATCACACTTATCCAGAGTGCTCTTGATCCCTTTCACCTGGATGAGATCCTTGGGAAAGTTGGGGTGCAGCAGAACCTTGTTCACCATAAGTTGTCAGTCTGTTTACAATTATATAGTCAAATATGTATTTTGTGCCTTTTCAGCACAAGGACCCATAAAGAGATGTGTGTATGTAAAGTTCTGTCAAGTCATAGCTGACTTATGGAGACCCCAGCAAGGGGCTTTCAAGGCAAGTGAGAAGTAGAGGTGGTTTGCTATTGCCTTCCTCTGCAGACTATTCCGTAATGGTTTCCCATCCAAGTACCAAGATCTGATGAGATCAGGCTACACCATGCTGCCTTCTTTCCGCTGTAAAGAGATACAGCCTAGTAGTTAACAGCTCTTTTGGTACCAGACAGTAATATACTATGCTGGTACCATTATGGGTAAAACAAGTAAGTGAAGAAGAAGAGAAGAAGAGATTGGATTTATACCCCGCCCTTCACTTGTAGTCTCAGAGCGGCTTACAAACTCCTTTTTCCCTTCCCCTCCCCACAACAGACACCCTGTGAGGTAGGTGGGGCTGAGAAAGCGCTTTCCCAAGCTGTCCTTGAGGGAACAGCTGGTACAGAGCTATGGCTTGCCCAAGGTCATCCAGCCAGGTGCAAGTGGAGGAGTGGGGAACCTTCAGGGTCCAGCAATTTATTCCCATTGACTGTCACCAGTTTATAAGAAAGTACCAGATCTATTGTTTACCATCTGGGTTTACCTCTTGATCCCTTCCTGCCCTATTCAAAAGGAGGTCACTATATGGGAAGTCTTCCTTATCTGGGTCAAACATCTCTAAGATTATTAGATCCATCTGCACCAATATGAGCATTAAAGTCCCCTGTTAGTATTAAGTAATGCTTCAGTAACCCTTCCCTTGCTTCTGAGATGAATTCATCTAGACTGTCCCAGTTTCTTACTAACTCTTATTTCCTTAGGACAGGGGGTAAAGTATGTTATTATCATAAAAAGGAGATTGTTGGATGGGCCAAAAAACCTGCAAGTGCTACAGAGGTATGATGTTGTTGTTAGCCATTCAGTCATGTACAACTCTTGGAGATTCTATGGGCCAGTTCTCTCCACATTTTCCGATCTTGTACTGTTTCCTTGAGTCATTCCATGCTCAGGCTGGTGTCAACTCTGTCCATTATTTTTAAGAATTCTTGGAAAACAGGTGAGGTGCCAGTAGACTGGAGGTGGGCAAATATTGTACCCATCTTCAAGAAGGGGAAAAAGGAGGATTCGGGAAACTACCAACCCGTCAGCTTGACTTCTATACCTTGGAAAGTTTTAGAACAAATAATCAAACAGACACAGCTGTAATTACTAAGAGCCAGCATGGGTTTCTCAAGAACAAATCATGTCAGACTAATCTTATCTCTCTCTCTTTTTTAGAAAGTTACTACCTTGCTGGATCTGGGGAATGATGTAGACATAGTTTATCTTGATTTCAGTAAGGCTTTTGATAAGGTTCCACATAATATACTTGTTGACAAATTGGAAAAATGTGGTTTGGATCCTATGACTGTTAGTGGGTCTGTAACTGGTTAACAGATCACACCCAAGGAGTGCTTGTGAATGCTTCCTCATCTTTGTGGAGAGAAGTGACAAGTGGAGTGCCTCAAGGATCTGTCCTGGGACCTGTTTTGTTCAACATCTTTATCAATGATTTGGATGAAGAGATAGAAGGAATGCTTATTAAATGTGCAGATGATACTAAATTGGGAGGGGTAGCAAATACGGTAGAAGACAGAGTTAGGATACAGGATGATCTTGACAGGCTGGAAAACTGGGCTAAGACAAATAAAATGAATTTCATTGGGAATAACTGTCAAGTTCTCCATTTAGGTAGGAAGAATCAAATGCATAATTATTGGTTGGGGGAGACTTGTCTTGGTAGTAGTATGTGCAAAAAGGATCTAGGGGTCTTAGTAGACCACACACGGAACATGAGTTAGCAGTGTGATGTGGTTGCTAAAAAGGCAAATGCAATTTTAGGCTGTATCAACAGAAGTATAGTGTCCAGATCAAGTGAATTGATGGTACCACTTTACTCTGCTCTGGTTAGACCTCACCTGGAGTATTATGTTCAGTTGTGGGCACCACAATTTAAGAAGGATCTAGACAAGATGGAACATGTCCAGAGGAGAGCAATGAGGATGGTGAGGGTCTGGAGACTAAGTCCTATGAGGAAAGGTTGAAGGAGCTGGGTATGTTTAGCCTGTAGAGGAGACAACTGAGAGGTGATATGATCACTATCTTAAAGTACTTGAAGGGTCGTCATATAGAGGATGGTGTGGAGTTGTTTTCTGTTGCCCCAGAAGGTCGGAGCAGAACCAACAGGTTGAAATTAATTCAGAAGGGTTTTTGGTTAAACATTAGGAAAAACTTCTTGATAGTTAGAGTGGTTCCTCAGTGGAACAGGCTTCCTTGGGAGGTGGTAGGCTCTCCTTCTTTGGAGGTCTTCAAACAGAGGCTAGATGGCCATCTGACAGCAATGTTGATTGTGTGAACTTAGGCAGATCATGAGAGGGAGGGCAGGAAGGGTTGCCTCAGTGCTTAGTTCTTGTGGCCCTTTCTTACATACCAAGGGAAATGCTGATAGCACTTTGGGGTCAGGAAGCGATTTTTCTCCAGGCCAGTTTGGCCAAGGATCCTGGAGGGTTTTTTGTCATCTTCTGGGCATGGAACAGCAGTCACTGCAGATGTGGAGGGGGAGGTATTTGTGAATTTTCTGCATTGTGCTGGGGGTTGGACTGGATGACCCTGGAGGTCCCTTCCAACTCTATGATTCTATGACTTATATGGTGTCTAGCCACCGTGTTCTTTGGCAACCCAGTTTCCTTTTGCCGCTAACCAATCCAAGCATAGGTGCTTTTTCTAGTGAGTTCTTCCACGCAGTTTTATGATTTTTCCTTCCAATGTCATGTCTAGTTTTATGTGCTCCAGTACTTGCTTGTTAGTCACCTTTGCTGCCCAAGGAATGTGCAGGAGCCTTCTCCAGCACCACAGCTCAAATTAGTCTATTTTCCTCCTGTCTTGCTTCTTCATGGTCCAGCTTTCACAGCCATAGGTTGCTATGGGGAACACAACAGCACAGACTAATCTGCATTTGGTTGCTAGGCTGATGTCCTTGCTCTTCCATATTCAATTCATGCTCATCATTGCTGTATAACCCAGCATGATTCAACATTTTATTCCTGGATGCATTCGCCATTTTGGTTGATCTATGATCCTAAGCAGGGCTCTTTTTGTAGAAAAAGCCCAGCAGGAACTCATTAGAATAATAAGCCACACCTACCAGCAGGAGCTCATTAGCATATTAGGCCACACCCCTGACAGCACAGAAAGAAAGCGAGAGAAGGAAAGAAGGAGGAAAAGAGGGAAAGAAAGAGAGAAGGAAAGGAGGGAAAGGGAATGAGGCAGAGAGAGAAGGAAAGGAGGGGGAAAGAGAAGGAAAGAGGGAAAGAAAGAGAAGGAAAGAAGGAGGGCAAGAAAGAAAGAGAAGGAAAGAAGGATGGAACGAAGGAAAGAAGGAGAGAAGGAAAGAGGGAAAGAGAAAAGAAAAGAAAGAGAAAAGGAAAGAAGGAGGGAGAGAAGGAAAGGAGGAGGAAAGAGGGAAAGAAAGAGAAGGAAAAGGAGGAAAAGAATGACAGAAAGAAGGAAAGAGGGAAAGAAAGAGAGAAGGAAGGAAGGGAGAGAGGGAGAGAGAGAGAGAGAGAGAGAGAGAGAGAGAGATGGGGGAGGCTCCCCTCCATCAAGGCTCTGGGTCTGAAGGAATGGCTTGGAAGGAGCAAAAATGGGAGCACAAGATGAGCCCAACATGCAAGTCTCCAACTGGGGATGGGGGGGAGCCATGGGGTGTGGCGCAAGAGCCGGCGGAGTCCGACTGTGAGCATTTTGCACAAACCACACGGTGCAGGCAAGGGAGACCCTTCCTGGAGCAGAGGAGGAGGAGGAAGAGGCTGTCCCGGGTAGGGTGCTTCACGGCGGCAGCTGCTGTTGCTGCGGAGGATGGCTGGCGAGGCACAGGGCACCGGCTGCTGCTGCAGAGCCTGGGCAGCCCTTCAGCAGCAGCAGCAGGCAGAGTGTTGTGGCAGCAGCCAGTCCCAAGCACAGAATCCCCGGGTGCCTTCCAGCTCTGTGTATTTAAAGGGGGTGCGCTCCTTTTAAACACACAGAGCCGGCTAAAAAGCTCCCCGCACCTGGTTTCCGCATGGAGACCGGGTGTGGGGCGCTTTTTAGCCAGCTCCATGTGTTTAAAGGGAGCGTGCCCCCTTTAAATACACGGAGCTGGAAGGCACCCCATGCCCGGTCCCCAGGGACCGGGTATGGGGTGCTTTCTAGACGGAGGGGAGGGGTGGACCCGGACACTAGCCGGAACATTGTTCCGGAGCGTTTCGGCCGGAAAATGATCCCTGATCCTAAGAAAGGGAATTCTTCCACACGTTTGATCTCTTCATTGTCACTGTTATTTTGATGTTTCTTGTCTTCTCGGTGGTCATGAACTTGGTCTTTTTGATGCTTAGGAAGAGGCTAAACTTCTCACTTTCCTCTTCTTTGATTTTTTTGATCAGGGATTCCAGGTCTTCTTTAGTTTCTTAGAGGGGGGAATGATACAGCTTCATATGATACAGCTTAGTAAAAGAAATTAAAGTACAACCATATGTAAAACAAGTTGCCAACAACTTCAGCAATCAACATACATGAGGTTACAGGGGTGTGACCTCTTTAGATGTGACCTCTGCTTCTGGACTGCAACTCCATTTGAGAGCCATGAAAGACAGAAGACTGTAGTACTTGAGTAGGAACATCTGAAGAAGTGTGCATGCACATGAAAGATGATTCCTTGAATAAAACTTTGTTGGTCTTAAAGGTGCCACTGGACTCAGACTTTGTTCTGACCAACATGGCTACCCACCTGAAAATAGTGCTCATCTAACATTTAATAGCATCAGTCTCTCGCATTATAACTCAGTGTAAGTAAATAGTGGTATTTCCAAAGTAATATAACAGTTTGCCAGAATAACCTGATTATAACCTACAAAAGGAGAAAAAAGTTCAAACACTTTCTGGTGCATGAGCATACTCCTTTAAACAAACAGTGATGGATCAAGAGTCTTACTAGACTGCGAGCCCTACTAAAGGTAATTTCCCCTGTAAATAATGGTGTAAGCAGATTGCTAGGATATCTTTCAGGAAAATGTAAGGCAAGGTCATCTCATGAATTTCATTACATGAGGTGCTAAAATTTTTGGGCTGGATCAAGCCAGGTTTTCTACTGGTGAAAAAGAGAGGAAGGGTGGTATTTGGGGAGGGGAGGGAACTCAGTGGAGGTGTGATGCCATGGTTTGCCCTCCAAAACTGCCATTTCCTCCAAGAGAACTGATCCCTGTAGTCTGGAGATCAGCTATAATTCTGACAGAATTCCAGGCTCCCCACCCCCCGCCCTGAGGATGGTAACTCTACTCATGACTACCAAAAAGCCTATGATGGGAGCAGCATGGACAAAAGCCATGTGAGGCAGCGGTTGCAGTAAGGTGGGGAACTGGAAAAAGCTGAGAGAAATGCTGGCTGGATCCACCCTGTTGTCTGTGTATTTTGATGTTTATTTTTCAAGCTCTTTAAAGGAAATCTGGCAAGAAAATATTCAAAATCATATTTGTATTGCATAGATAGGCAGATCCCTAGTGAAGCATTTCCTGGTGAATGATCACAATCCTACAGATTTTATTTTTTGTAAAGTAAAGAGTCCGTGTCTTCTGAATAAAAGGAATGTATTAACATAAAAGTTCATGGATTTTAAAAATGTCTGTTCAATCAGCCTTGTCCTTTAACTTTCAGTTTCTGAACCACAGATAGGGAACTTGGAAAAAAACTTGTTCAGACAGAAACTGAGTGTATGTTAAAAACAAAACAAATCAGGGAAAGGAGCTGCCAAAAGAAAAGGAAGTATCAAAATACTTAATTCCTAATAAATTCTGAGTTAGCATTTTATTAACTGTTACTAGTAATGGCCAGTATTTCGAAGAAAAAATAATGGCGTGGGAATGCCTATTTCATGATTCGTGGTTATTTCCTGGCGGGGCTTCTTGTTATAACATGGATGCAGTCAATTCGACTCTAGAAAAGTACTCTATATTGAATGAGAAGTAGCATTTTAGAAACAAAAAGAGTGTGGCCGTGTGTGCTTGGTGGTGGGTGGTAAATGAGCTGATTCATTCGACAGTTTAGTATTGTTAAGTGAAAGTAGGGTTGCCAAGTCCAGGTTGGGGACTTTGGGGGTGGAGCCAGGAGAAGGCAGGGTTTGAGGAGGGGAGGGGCCTCAGCATGGTACAATGCCATAGAGTCCACCCTTCAAAGCAGCCATTTTCTCCAGGGGAGCTGATCTCTGATAGCGGGAGTTGTAAAAGTGGGCAATCCCCAGGCCCAACCTGGAGGCTGGCAACCCTAAGTGAAAGTTTAATCTGAGGTGAGAGCCACATAGTGAGTGTAGGCTTGGCGGTAGCCTCTTCCCAGGGCAATGCATGCATAGAATGCATGTAGCTGTGACAGTGTACCTCCAAGTGTTATGCCCCCATGCCCAAGTTTCAGTCCTCAGGCTGCCACCTTCTAGTTGTCTCCCCACTTAGGGTAGCCTGGCTGGCAAGAGCTTGTGCCTTGTCTATCATAGCACCTTCTCTGGAAAGGGCTGCCTGAGGAGGCATGGCTGGGGGCCATTTCTACAAACGTTTAGGAGGCACTGCAAGGTCATTCTATTTGCCAGAGCTTTTAATGGGGTAGACTGCCAGTGTCTTTTTGAGGGAGTGTGGTTTAGGGTTTTTATTTTATTCTGTACATATATATATTCTATTCTGTTCAGGAGGACATTTGTATAAAGCAAATAAGGTTGTAGGTTAAGTAGTTAGTGTCTGTACAATTTAAGATAGCATTCGCTATTAGGGTTGCCAGATCCCCCCTGGCCAATGGCAGGGGCTGGGGTGGGGTAGGATTGCCAGATATAGGTTGGGGAACTCCTCATGATTTGGGGATGGAGCCTGGGAAGGACTTCAGTGGGGGACAATGCCATAGAGTCCACCTTCCAAAGCATCCATTTTCTCCTGGGGAACTGATCTCTGTAGTCTGGAGATGAGCTGTAATTCTGGGGGATCCCCAGGTCCCACCTGGAGGCTGGCATCCCTATTGTGCATATTACACTTTTTTAACATTGCCCTGTAATGTTGTAACCCAGCCCTATTACGGTGTTTGCTGTATGTAACATAACAGCCCTTTTCAGTCGATAATGTTTAACCGCACATATGGGAAGAATGTGCTGCATACAATCCTCCTGATATGTGCAGTCACTGTTTCTTCTGAGAGAGACGACACACAGATTTCCAGCCTTGGAACACAATACCTGACACCAGATTAAGCTAGTGTCTGTGTACACACGTATGCGACAGCAGCAGAGGGCAGGCAAGCTGGCCCCCAGAGAGGTGCCACCACCACCCTTATGGCTCCCTTGGCCAACCAGCTGCCCTCCCTCTTTGGGGTGCTGCCGGCTGCCGGCTGACAACAGTCCAGTGCCCAAACTGCTGGCTGAAGCTGTAGTCTTCATTGCCAGCAGTCCTGGTGGGGGCTGTCCCAGTGGTGGGGCACACAGCTAGTGCAGTGGCAGCTTCCCTCACGGCTCCAATGGCTTTTCCCGCACCTCAGTAAGTCTGTTCTCTGCACTTGTGCGGTGTAAGCAGTTTTACTTTGGGGGGGATTTAAGTATCCCCGCATACTTTTTAAAAAAACATTTTAGATTTTTCTGCAAACATGGGGACTGCCCCAAGTTTGCTGGAAGATCTGCTTACCCTCCATGTGATCTAGATCCATGGAAATAAGTATCCGCATGCAGAGGGGACCGTGGCTATTAGATATATAGATGCATTACCAGGAAGATCACCATTATCACCAGTTCATGTCTGAAAAGTGTCCCCCCCCCTTCCAGGCCAGTTAGCAACCCTGTCCCCACGCCATCAGACTGCACCTTCTGCAGCCACACAATAGGCACATGAGGAGTAAAGTCCTTCTTTTTCACCATGGGCATCTGAGGATGACTGAAAGAGCTAGGTCACAGTGACAGGGATTATGCTGTGTGTTCAAAGGGAGGTGAAAAGTTCTGGGGTTGGAGACGCATCTCAGTGAATCAGCACATGAAGTTTATTAGGTGGTAGGAGATGACATGTCTGAGCTGGGCTCAGGGGTCTGCTTATTTTCGCACCTAAACCGCCCCCCTGGCCTCACCCACACGCTCTGATAGGATTATACTTAATACAATTAAGTCTCCCCAGGTCATTGGCCCCTGTTTGCATCCTGGTTGACCGATAGGTCTAAATGAAAATCTGGCCAGTCTATTGTGTTCTGGAGCGAAGCCATGACCTTGCCTGGCCATGTGCTTGCCCCGAACCGCATGGCCTGACCGCATGGTGGTCACCATTAGAACACAACAGGAGGAAAGTGCACTCCATTGGCTGTCTCACGGCTTGGAATGGGGGGCACAGCATTCTGGCTTAGGTAACCCATGCCAAGCAGCCCTCAGTATATCATGTATGGCAAGATCCAAACATTTCTCTGTGCTTGCTCTGCAACTATGTTAATTGCCTTTACAGTTGTTGTTGTTGCTTACAAGTTGGAGGGATCTACAAGGACTCACAGGGGGAACATTTCATTTTCCTTCCTACACCATTTCCTCTTCTTCCCTGAAAACCCTTATAGCCCCTCTCCTTTTCCTGCTTTCTTCTCTCCTTCCTACTCACCAGCCAGCCTACCCATTTCTGTCCCTCTGCCTTCAGCTCTGCCTTTCCCAGCAGCCTCTCCCTGGGAAAACTCTGAGTAATTGGCTGTCAGCTCAGGCCCAGTTGCTCAGTGGGGAATGTACAAGGACTTGGGGTGGGGGGATCTCACTTTTCCTTTATGAAGGCATTTGTTTTAATCCCAGCTTGTTGAGAAACAGAGCAAATTACAGCTAGAAATATGCTTACCAGTGAAATCAAGAACAATAAATTAAGATTACAATAAAGAAATAACACCGTGCAAAACCCTGAATAGTTATTGCCCCATAACTATGGTCAATTTTTTGAGACTTGTGATCTGTCATCCATCTACAACACCTGCAAAACCCACCTAAATTAGCCAAACTCTTATTTTGTCAAGGTTAACTTTTACGTACTGTGTGTATAAAGTGCTGTTAGTTGCAGCTGACTTATGGAGACCCCAGCAAAGGGTTTTCAAGGCAAGCGAGAAGCAGAGGTCAGTTGACAGTGCCTTCCTCTGTAGAGTCTTCCTTGGTGGTCTCCCTTCCAAGTAGTGACCCTGCTTAGCTTCCAAGATCTGATGAGATCAGGCTGTACCATGCAATCTTCCCTCCAACTTTAATGTTTCACCAGGGCAATTATACTGTGCAGGACCACAAGATGGCAATAGCGTCATACAGGAAGTCAAGAACCTTCACTGCTTTTGTGTTTAAGGAGGTGGCCCCTAGCTGCATTAGTGGAGGGTGGGGACCCACAGCCAGATTCCATTTGTTTAATTTCTTTCCCCCTTCAGCTAGCAGCCAATTTATGGCAACCCTACAAGGTTTTCAAGGCAAGACATATTTGGAGGTGGTTTTCAATTGCTTGCCTCAGTGTAGCGACCCTGGATTCCTAGGTGGTCTCCCATCCAAATACTGACCAGGGCTGACCATGCTTAGCTTCTGAGATCTGATGAGATCAGGCTAGCCTGGGCCACCCAGGTCACCTGGTAGAGCAGGACTAGCCCCTGTCTTGCCCTCCCTCTTACGGCCAGTGCCACCACCTCAGGAAAAATCCAGCCCCCCCTCTCTCCAGCCAGTTTGGTGTAGTGGTTAAGTTCGCAGACTCTTATCTGGGAGAACTGGGTTTGATTCCCCACTCCTCCACTTGCACCTGCTGGATGACCTTGGGCAAGCCATAGCTCTGTACCAGCTGTTCTCTCAAGGACAGTTGTCTCTGAGCTCTCTCAGCCCCATCTACCTCACAGGGTGTCTGTTGTGGGGAGGGGAAGGGAAAGGCGTTTGTAAGCCACTCTGAGACTCCAAGTGAAGGGCAGGGTATAAATTCAATCTCTTCTTCTTCTTCTTGGTCACCAGAGACCCACTCCACAGGGCTGTATCACTGTACCATGCCAAGGAACCAAGGTGGGTGGGTAAAGACTCTTTATTAAACCCAACCCAAATGACCCAAAACAGTGGGCAGGGTTTTGAGTTATACAGAACTCATAATCAGGATAGATATTAAATGTTTGTCCTATGCCTAATAATAAATCCTAACCTAGCAAGGTTTAATAAAACGTATTTTGCTTTAAGGATAAATGATGGCTGTGGAATAAGAGATCTTTATTAATTATTTAGTTAAGTATATAAAATAAACCTGATAAGCTAACTGTGACTTGGGTGGCTCATCTTTGAGCTGTTTGGAATGAGTGGTGGGAATGAAAAAGTGTTTGTCCTTTGATGGCAGAGAGGTGAGATCTTCAGCACTCCGGCACTCTCTTTGTCTGGCTCTGGCTGGCAAAAGCTTCTGTCACAATAAATACTTTCCCCGTTGCTGTGTATTCTACTCTTGATGGGTTGTTGTGGAGATTTATAGACATTGACTGGAACCCACAAGTTTTCTTCCTAACATAGATGTTTTAGAAGACAACCTACCATAATGTCTTTCATTTTGGTAATTTGAAATAAGAAACTTGGCCCTCTGTCTTATTTTCCCCTTCTCCATTAGAGTTGCCAATAGGCCTGGGGGGAAAAATGCCTCAATGGGATGTTATTTACCAGGTGACGTTCTTTACTGCCATGCCATGAAAGCTTCTCTTGCCCATTTCCACATATCAAGCCTGTGTTTAAGGGACGTGACATTTTTCTCCAGGCCTGCTGACAACTGCACATGCTTTTCATTGTGAATGAAGATCCATTTGGTATCTCTTCCTCTTCCTCTTCTGGATTATATTTAAAGAAATGACTCCTCAAGTTAGTGCCTTGTTAAGTAACTAACATTTGTTCTATAACCAAAGATTAATCTTTATACTAAATGGCAAAGGATGTGATGGACAGAAAGGAAGCTGATTCTAAAGCTTACCTGCTTATCAATGTAAAGACTAGGGGTGATTTCGCACATAGCACTTGCCTCTCATTTCCTCCTCATTTCCCCCGGTAATTTCCCCCCGGAGCAACGGTATCCATTTTTTCACTAGAGGATTCAGCTCCTCTTTAACCCCGCAGTTTTTTGTTCGTAGTTAGCGGTTGCCCCGATGCTTTCAGCCGCTCCCCTGTCCATGTCCCCTCCCCTTACCCTCCCACCCCCCTCCCTCATTTCCCCGCTTTTTTTTTTAAACGCATGCGTGGTAACGTTATAACGTCATAGTGGCATGACGGTAGTGCATCCCCTGCCCACCTTGCGGTAGCCTTCCTCTTCCTAGAATTCAACAACTCCCTCCTTCCTAATCAATTATTCCCGCCACTCTTGGTTGAAGCAAAACCATTGGCTATCTACAGGGACCGCAAATGTCAGTGGAGGATTTCCCCCCAGATGGGTGGATTCTCCGTTCTGATTGGTGGATTCTCCACTCTGAACTAAAATGTTGGCTGCTTTGCCTGCGGGAGCACAGGGACAAAATGGTGGATAGCCAATATGGTGTTGGCTGGTCCGTGTAAAGTAATTAAATAAAAATAACTTTAAAAATTGAGACGTCTAAAGGAGACAATACGGGAGGCAATTTCATCCGAAATGGTGGTGTCGGAGGCTGTGGCAGCTGAGGCTGAGTGGCATCAATGGCAGTCCAGTCTCCCTGCTATGCATGCTGAATTGGAGCACCGAACAACATTTCCCCCTCATAATAGATGTGAACGTGTGTGTATTATAAAAAGACAACAATTGTGCCGTCTTCACTTGCTGCATCAGTATTTCGTTATGTTGATATAACGTTATAAGGGCCTTTTTTTTAAAAAAAAGGAGGGGGGGAAGTTATGCTTCAGGATCATAGGACCGCACACAGGGAGCAGGAAGGAAGACTTGCGTCCTTGGCCCGCCTGCTTGCTTGCCGCGGCTTCTCTGCGGGTTTCTGGAGGAAAGCGCCCACCGCCAGCTCTGCAGGGGCTGTTGCCGGGGCAGCCCAAACAAAGGGCAGTGGTCATCTGCAAGCACAGGGAGCTCTCGGGCCAATGGCGCCCGGCTCCTGCTACCAAGAAACGGCAAATCCACCCCCCCCCCCATAATAGATGTGAATGTGTATTATAAAAAGACAACAATTGTGCCGTCTTCCCTTGCTCCATCAATATTTCATTATGTCGATATAACGTTATAAGGGCCTTTTTAAAAAAAAAAAAAAGGAGGGGGGGGGAGTTATGCTTCAGGATCGTAGGACCGCACACAGGGAGCGGGAAGGAAGACTCGCATCCCCGGCCCGCCTGCTTGCTTGCCGCGGCTTCTCTGCGGGTTTCTGGAGGAAAGCGCCCACCCACCGCCAGCTCTACAGGGGCTATTGCCAGGGCAGCCCAAACACAGGGCAGTGGTCATCTGCAAGCACAGGGAGCTCTCGGGCCAATGGCGCCCTGCTCCTGCTACCAAGAAACGGCAAATCCACCTCGCCAACACAGTCCCTGTGGTGGGATCTTGGCTCCCTGCCTCCTTATTTCAATATAACGTTAGGAGGGCTCGTTTCAAAAAAAAAATTGAAGAAACACCCACCACGGGGCGGGCCAGATGGAGGGCGGGTGAGTGGGTGTGTTTTCATCTCGGCTTCTCCACTGGAGCAAACAGAAAACACTGCAAAAAACTGGATTTTCTTGTTCCAGGAAAGCTCCGGAGCAGTGCCGCGATACTCCTGAGCAAACCCTGAGCCCGGAGCAACTGGTGGGAAATTGACCAGAAACTCCTGAGCAAGCATCAGGGCAAACGCTAGTGCGAAAACGCCCCAGGTTTGACAGCCCCCTGGTGGGGTGGAGGATATACGGTTGCCAGCCTCCAGGTGCAACCTGGAGACTTCCCAGAATTATAACTGATCTCCAGACTACAGAGATCAGTTCCCCTTGAAAAATGGCTGTGTTGGAGGGTGGGCTCTATGACTTTAAGTTTCCTTCCCTCCTCAACCCTGACTTACCCTGCCTCCACCCCCAAATCTCCAGGAATTTCCCAACCTGGAGCTGGCAACCCTTAGGATCCCCCCCTCAGCTTCTGTTTCACACTGCTGTCCAGAGCAGTGGTGTGAGAATTTTTTTAAGTAGCCACCACTCCTCTCTAGGAATCACCAGGAACACAATGGTGTTCTGGTGGAGATTCTGGTGTTTCCTAGAGAGGAGCAACATGACTTCCAGGTGTCCTCCAGAAGTCCCTGTCCCCTTGGGAGACCTGTGAATTAGTGGAAGTATGTGGAGAGAGAGAAGAAGGATAATTGACCACTCCTGACAGGAAAAAGTCAATCACTGCATGAGGAGAAAGGAGCCAGTTTTGACCAGCAAAATGGCAATGGGGGAAGGGTTAGATCACTTCTTTTCTCCACACCACAGCTCTAATCCAAACTGGAAACCTGCCTGGCTGCTATCTTCCTTTTTGAAAAATAATGGGAAGGTGAACTCATGTATCTGTCAGCATCGCATCTGGTTTGGCCTGATGTCTTACTTTGAGGGAGGGAAGTTAGTATGGATAATGGTATTGTACTTTCCAGCCAATGTCCAAAACATCTGACCAGGTCATGGTATTAAAGTCCAGGTATGAGTCTGCCGTACCCTGCCAATCTGGCAAGGACAACACAAACTGCCTGCCCTTTGTACAGATGTTTCCTCTGTCAAAGAGCATATGTTTCCTGCTCAAAGCCAAACAGTTAGGTTACTGGACTTGCACTGTATAGTAAAAGAGATCTTTCTCTAATCCTCCTGTGAATCTCTGTAACTTTCCCTGTGCATTTGGCACTCCCCATTACTGACAGCAAAGCCACTGCATGAGAGTGCCATGCCTTTCCCTCCCACAAGCCATACACTTCCTGTTTTAATGGGCCCCCATCCCTCCTGTTTCTAAACTATTTCTAAAAATAGTGTGCTTACAAAGCAATTTTTAAAAAGAACCCTCCCAACCCTGTGCAGTGAAATTAGAGCAGGCTTAATGCCTTCTGCAGTTTGTCTGGCTCTCATATCTTTGCTCTCCTTGTTATTTATTTAATCAGCTGGGCTCTTTAAATCAGTCAGGTGCCTGAGAAAGGGCTCTCTATTTTACTAGTTTTCAATTAAATAAAACTTAAGCTGGAACTCTTTAAGGGCCAGAGTAACATTTGTAATGCATGCATTTTATCACACCCATGTGAGGAAGCTGCGAATAAGGTAGAGACCAGTTGCTTGTGGTAGCAGTGGAATTACTAAGAAAGCTCAGCTGTGTATGCGCACAGCACAGAAATGAGTTCCAGTGGGACTGGGCCTGTAGGGTTGCCAGCCTCCAGGTGGGGGGGTGTAGAACTCCAGGCTCCACTTAAAAGCTGGTGATCCTAGCCTTGACTTGAGCATAAGCAAACTCTAAACACTTTAAGCTTCTTTAAGTTGCATGACATGAGAGCCAGTGCTGTATAGTGGTTACAGTACTGGAGTAGGACCAGGAAGACTTGGTTTCAAATCTCAGGGGCACTGGCACATTTAGCTGAGCCCTCTGTCCATGGATTCAACTCAGTTAGCTTATGGCTGGTTGGACACCTGTGCAATGTAATTAAGGAATAGAAAGAAAGTCAGGTGGGCTGGCTCTAGGGTTGGCAACACCAGATTGGGAAGTTCCTGGGGATTGGCAAGACAGAAAGGTGGGGTTTCAGAAGGGGAGGGACCACAGCAGTATACAATGCCATAGAGTTTGCCCTCCAAAGTAGCCATTTTCTCCAGGGGAAACTGATCTCTGTGCTCTAGAGATCAGTTGTAATTCTGGCAGATCTCCAGCCCCCACCTGGAGGTTGGTAACACTAGCTGACTCAGGATCTCTGTGAGGGTCTAGTAGCCAGAAAACTATTCCAGCACAACTGTAGTTAAAAATTTTGCTGTTAATCTGATCCACCATAAATGGCAGGAAAGTCTTGAACCACTGCTTCACTAGTGGAAGTCATGAAGGAGTACCAGAACTCACTGAGTGTTGGTTTGCTTTCCTTGATGTCCACAGGTTTCCCAACTATTTTGTAAAATGCTTCAGTCTAGTAAGACAAAAAGGGCTGTAGATGGTTGAACATGTTCTGTAAGATCTCATGTTGTTCTTTCTGCCCATTGCTGGCAATCTGTCTCATTAAGGGACTATCAATAAAGCCACTCATCTGTATACTGTGTTCCTTCTGCCATTTCCTTTATCTGCAGCAAAGAATTGTCACTTCCCAGTTCTTCTAAAAGAAAATGCATTTCCAGCTGATACAGCCAAGAGCGCAAATACAAACTTCAGTCAACAGAAAATCAGATTGGACACTGGATCATGTGTTTCCTTCCTTCCTCTTATGCAACATCTCACTAACAATTAAATGGGGGGGGGGAGCTCCTGTCATTTGTAGCCATGAAAGAACACAGTGACCTTCAAAGACTTTCATGTAACATTTATGCTTATCTTTTAAAAACTCCTGCTTCCATACCTGAGTCCAGTCAGTATCTACACAAATTATGATTTAGTTACTACTGCTTTTTCATGTGTAATTTGCTCTGAAGAAGCTATTCATATGGAGAAAAGTGTTTGGCTACCACTCTGTACCCAAAAGAAAGACAGATGATTCTGAACAGAAAAGGAAGATGAACTCTGGAATTATTGTAATTTTAGGGACTGGAGGCACAAATATCTTAGTTCTGCAGCTCCTGGTTAACAGTTCCACAGACATCAATGGGACAAATTAAATTAAGTTACAGGGAGCAGTAAGACTAACATTCTCTGGACAAGAACCAGTTATCCTACAACCCAGTCTCTTTGGTATGTGGAGTGCCACAAGGGGTGATTCTTTCACCAATGCTGTTTAACATCTACATGCACCCCCTTGCTCACTTCTATGGAGGTTTGGGCTGGGTTGTCACCAGTACACTGATGACACCCAGCTCTATTTGTTGACACCACCACCCTTCATCATAGCTGAGGCTATTAAATCTGAGTATAAAACAGTGTCAAAGCCCATTAAAAGAGTTCAAAAGACCAGATTTAGAAGCTATTAAGAATCCTAATACAATCAGTTCACTTTAAAGGATAAAACAAAACAAGCAAAATAAATTAAAAAGCCAAAGCATTTTCAGTACTCTTCTGAACTTCAGCAAGAAATGGCCCAAATGCATATCCATATTTATTTAGAATATTGCTATGCTGCCTCTTCAGAGTTTTGATCAATTAAAAACCACAGTATATGGTATAAAGCTGTTTAAAAACAAAATATTAAACATAGCATAAAAACTGTCCATAAAACAGAAGGAGAACATTAGAAAGTGGGTAAGATAAACCTCTAATTAAAAGCTTTTGTTTTGACACCTAGAAGAAAGTAAAGTAAATGCCAGGCAAGCCTTAAGGGGGAGGGTATTCCAAAGGCAAGGTGCCACCACAGAAAATACCCTGTCTCTAGTTGTCACTCACCTCATCTCTGATGGTGGGGGCAGAGACAGCAAGGCTTGAGAGGCAGATCTTAACCAACCAGCTGAACAGGATGGGACAATCCTTCAGGAAGATAGTCCTCTTCCTAAGGCTTGTGGTACTACCATTTAGAAGGCCCTGACAATCACATATGCTCATCACCTCTGCAGGTCTGTCCACCTGATCTGAGCTCATGAATAGATTCACACTAGAGAAGACAGTTCTTGAAGTACTCAAAACATTTGGGCTTTAAAGATCGCTTTGAATGAATCTTGGAATGACCAAGCAGCCCCAAAGCTGGTCCAGTGTGCTCATTGTGGCTAATAAACAGTTAACAAATACATTTTTGAAGCTTCCGAGAGCTTTTCAAAGGCAACTTCATGTATAGCATGTTGGTCATAATCAGAGCATGTGTAATTTCTCCATTTATTGTTTATTTAACTTTTTTTTTTTTGCTGCCTGTTCAGATTCCTTCTTGAAGCAGCTTACAATTAAAACTAGGGATGGGCATGAACTTGGAAAATGTGGTTCTTTGCTGTTCACTGCATTCCAGGTTCATGAGTCATGAACCATCACAAACTTTTAGGTACCAAATGAACTGGTTCAGTTCATGAGGTTAGTGATGTGACAGAATGCCCCCCTGATGTGTTAAAGACACCCAACTCTCAGAGGATCTCTAGCTGACTCTCCTCTAGCTGACCTCCAAGTTTGGTAAGAATGGGATTTACAGGGTTCAAGTTACAGCCCCCCAAAGAAGGTGCTCCCAGGAAAGTGCTTTTTGGGGAAATGACAGGTGCAGGTTCAGAAGTGTATAGAGTGGACCCTGTGCAAACTAGAGACATCAAACATGCAGGGGGACCCACCCCCCTCCTCTACAGGCCATCCAAGTTATGTGCAGATTGGATTTAGGTAGTCTTGAGTTATGCCCCCCCCCCCCAAGATGTTCCCAGTGCTTTTGGGGGAAATGTCAGAAACAGGTCCGCAAGTGTTTAGAATGGACCCCCTGCAAGCTACACACACCAAATGCACAGGGAACCTCACCCTGCTGCCTGCTCATCTACAGTCTCTCCAAGTTGGGTGGGGGGCAAATTCTTTTGAAGTTTGCTAAACATTTTGAGTGGAGACAGTATGTTTGGAAATGTATCCATTCACAAACTGCCCAAGAACTGCCACAAACTGCACGAATGTTCATGGGAAGTTTGTGCCAGTTGACTTGCCATGAACTTGAGTTTGTGAACCATGAACTGGCCAAAATTAATCACAAACTTTAGTTCATGAGCTGGTTCATGCCCATCCCTATTTGTTGCCCTTTCCCTGCTCTTATATTGAAGTTACAATCCTCATATACTACCTTGGGAATATTCTAGTGGGTTTAGAGTATTTTCTTATTGAGAGGGGAAAGTAATAGGTTTTATAAAATCTTCAAAAAGAGATAGCTAATTGGTTTGCCACACTGATGGGGTAGTATCTGGGTACTATCTGAATGTACATACTAGACAAGGGAGTTCTGATATTAAGAAGGCAAGTAATTTCCAGATACATGCTGAAGTAGCAAAACAAGCTTTTTTTTACCCTTGGAAGCTGCCCAGTTTCATGAAACTTGAGACTATACCATTCAAGATTCAGTGCAGGCACAACAGTCACATTATTAATTTGTAGTTCTAATTGGCTGGATACACATCTTGGCTGTAAATTCAGGATGTTTCAAAGAGATATTACCTAGTTATCCTTACTAAAGGCTGACAGTTCAGAAAATCAAATGAGTCAGATCTTTAGTGGAGAAAACAGTTCTCAGTTGCATTGCCACCCATTATTTAGACCACATTTAAACATTTAAATACAGTTGGCAAAAAGTAAATCAGACCACAAGCCATCTGACACTTATTTACATTGGGGAGGGGCCATGGTTCAGTGGCAGAAAATCTGTGGGGCATGTAGAACGTCCCAGGTTTAATCTCCAGCTTCTCCAGTTAAAGGATTTGACAGTAGATAATGAGAAAGACCTCAGTCCCTGGAGAGCCGCTGTCAATCTGAGTAGATAATACTGACAGAGATAGACCAAGGGTCTGATTCATTATAAGGTGGCTTCAAGTGTTCAAACAAGTAATCTGAGTTAAACTGGTGACATTAATTGTGCAGTTTGTGGCTTGAGGTCTGCAGCTAAAAAGGCAAATATCTGTCAGTAGTTTGGCTCTGTTAATTAGAGTTTCCAGGTCTGTTGGACCAACCGCCGGGGGATGAGGTGAACTTACTGGGAGTGGGGAGCTAGAAATAAATGTGATGTGCCTACATCACCCAGAAGTGGTGTAGGCATGTTGAGGACATTGGGGGCAATGCTGTGGTTTGTGGGCAAAACCTCTATGGTAGAATTAGCTTCTATGTAACATAGGCATGTTGCTTCTTGCCTGTTTGGAGGGTAATGGAGGGGCGGAGAGGAGGGCCGGAAACTGGGGGGCGCCTAACTGCACTGGGGGGGGTCTGGCATCCCTACTCTACTTTCTATAAATGCAACTGTAACAACAGCATATTAATTAAGCCAACAGTAACCGCTTTTAAGTAAAGTAACAAGAGAGGCTGCAGATGCCTTAATATTGGGGGGGGGGGGGGGGAGAACTCATTAGATTTTAGCTTTTTTTTTCTTGGGTAGGTTTTCCTGCCACAGTTTCAAGCTGCTCTGACAGGAAAGAAGATAAGATGTGTGTTGGCTGAGGGATTGTAATTTGTACCTCAGAGGCCTGCTCAGCATTAGAGACACGGCTTTGTTTTAGCCTCGTGCCAAGGCCACGCAGCTGGTGTTAACATGGGCAAAAAGGGTGGCTGTTGATTTTGCTGAGATGTTTTCTCCATTGGCTTCTACCTCCTGGCAGGAGATTTACATCAACCAGGCATCTATCCTTTTTGTCTCCAAAATACCTGGCACATGACAGCTTCAGATGTTAGAGAGTCACAGCATATGAAAATGGTGCATTGACACCTAGGATGTAGGAAGGCAAATCAAAGACAAAAATCTAAAAAAGAAAGGAATAATATTTGTATTCATAAGTCATCCACACAGACTGTCTCCTGATAATGAGCAATTAAGGATGAATAACAATGAAATAAAGACCTGAAAACTGTGAAAATGGTAGCTGTACTAGTTATCAGGCATCTATCTGAGCAGGGTAGCGTAGGGATAATTCCCTGCATATCTTATTATTGCAAAAAAAAACACCTCACTTGGAAGATGGCTGCTGGATTTTTTTCTTTTGAAGATTATGAAAATACATTTTTACATGTGATGAACTAAATAATGAGTATTTTGCCTTAATGCAGAATTCCTGTAACTATATAATATTCAGCATTTAGCTTTACAATGTATCCTAACGTGTTCACAATATATATCATTTTATATAAAGGGGAGTTTCCATTCAATCGTTATTCTTAATGCAGTGTAATATTAGTGGCATCAAATATTATTTTGATCACCAAAACCCCTTTGTTTGTTTTTACCCAGACAATCTGATCAGATGATTTATTTGTATGTAATAACTTAATTCTTTCCATGTGCAGCTGTCATGTTAAATCATAAGTAAAAGCAGATGAAATGCAAACAGGGCTGACAGATTTCAGGCTGATCTAAAGAAGACCTTTTCTTACTGCATGGCATGAACCATGTGGAACTACACTGTTTACTTGGAAAAGGCTATAGCTTGGAGCTGAGCGCCTGCTTTACTTTGGAAGTTTCAACACCTGCTTTTTCCAGTTAAAGGATGTCAAACAGATGTTAATACAGAACAATCTTTATCTGCACAAGGCCTAGAAGAGCCTAGGGTTGCCAAGTCCGAGTTGAAAAAAACCTGGGGACTTTGGGGGTGGAACCAGGAAAGGGCGGGGTTTGGGGAGGGGGGGCCTCAGGAGGGTACAATGCCATAGAGTCCACCATTCAAAGCAGCCATTTTCTCCAGGGGAGCTGATCTCTGTCAGCTGGAAATCAGTTGTAAAAGCAGGAGATCCCCAGGCCCCACCTGGAGACTGGCAACCCTAGAAGAGCCACTGCCGGTCAGTCACAACAGTGCTGGATAAAATGGTGATCCACTCTGAAACCATTCTCAGAAATGTGGCTTTAGGGGGGCATGCCAGCCACAAATCATACCAAACGCTTTCAAATGATTGTACCTAGCCACTGGCTGGTGGAATTTGTATGGATCACTATTAAATCTATTGTATTCATCTACATCCTGTCTTTCTGCTCAATTGGAGACACTAAGGTGGCTAAATTAAATTGCATCTTCTCCCAGTTGTCGGTACTGAGTGCAAGATCTCACTTGCACGGAGTTCTTTGCATACCAGTCTGCAGTCACACAGCTGCCTCAGCCCATGGCAGTACAGCTAGAAAGCAGTGTAAGCCAACTAAAATGTGCAGCTGCCTTGATGCAAGTTACCTCTGAACATCAGCCCTAAATACAGTGGTTAAGAATAGTTTGACCACTTCAAGATTAACATAAAATGTGGTCATTTTTCACTGCAGTTTGATTAACATGAAAACTGGGCAATGAATTGGTTCAAAATCCTGTTCAGTAGAAACATCGTACTCTAACGAGTCAATATAAAGCTCACCACCTTATACCAGAAACCTAATGACTGACAAACATATTTACAGGCCTCCAGCTACCATCCTAAACATACCAAACAATCCGTTGTATAGAGCCAGGCTCTACTCTACAGCCTCATCTGCTCCAATCCTACAGACAGAGATTCACATCTGAGGGATCTACAACAAATCTTTTTGGAAATGGATTAACAAAGCCAGAATGGTTCCCAGAGAAAACCTGTTGCAAGACAGGCTGCAGACAATGGGGAATTTCACACTACACCTTTAACAACATTACTGAACCAGCTTGGAATAAACCGGTACAGTGATGGCCGTTTAAGACAGCCCTTCCCCTAGCGTTTTGGAGCCCAGGCATTCCAATGGGGCCACTATAATGCTATAGTGTTATAGTGTTCTAAATCGGCTCTTTAAAAAAAATGACAGATCACCCACGTGGGCGAAAAGCGGCACAAAAACACTCATCATCGGAGGAAGCACTTCGGGGGCATTTCACACAGCATCCCGTAGCGCTTCAGACCAGTACAAGAACTGAAGAATACTTGGGAGGAGGTTTCCAGGTAAACTGGCTCAGGAATGCTTCCCCAACAGGAGAGGCATGTTTCTGTGTGAAAGGGCCAGAATGTTCCGTTAGGGAACCGGTACTATGTGTGAAATGCCTGACAGAAACCGTTACTGAAGAGTTCCTGAAATGGAACATATTGGCCGTGTGAAATTCCTCAATAAGAGAACTCCACTTGTGGTCACATACAGCTGTCAACTCAAAACAGTTCAATGCATCATCAGCATCTTACAACCTCTACTGGACAATGACAGTTCTCTTTCAAAAGTACTGGGGGCAAACTTTTTCTGGTGCACAGACAGCCCCCCAATCTCCAACAACTCCTCATCCACAATAATACAACATCTAATTTGAACATAGAAACCGGTACCAGAGCTTGCAATAAACCCAGATGCCAACTTTGCTGTCACATACACCCAGACAACACAATCATCAGATCTAACTACATCAACTACACCATCTCAGACTTATTCACAGGCTCATCTTCTAATGCTGTATATGCCATTAAATGCCAATGATGCCATTCGGTTTTCTACAGAGGGCAAACAGGTCAAACCCTACACCAAAGGATAAATGGATACAAATCTGACATCAAGTATCACAAGACTGAGAAACCTGTAGGAGAACACTTCAGCCGTCCAAGACATTCAGTGAGTGGCCTCAAAATAGCTGTTTTATTGCCAAGGAACTTCAGGAACAGATTGGAAAGGAAAATTTCTGAATCACTGTCCTGTAATATAGGCAGAGTAAGGCAACAGACCTAGGCTACAGAGGAAGGCCACAGAGCTAGATCACAATCAAGAGACCAGTCCAGCAAGGTTCAGGTAGGCCTGAAAAGCAGAGTAGGGGATCAGTCCAAAGGTCACAGGAGGCAGGCAGAGTCTGGAGTTGTGGTCCCAAAGTTCACAGAGTTGTTACAAGATGCTTCCACAATCTGCAGTTCTCCAGGTCTGATTTATATAGGCATTCCTTAACAAGCCTGATTTACAGCCATCTGCTTGGAGGTGCTCCTGTATACTTACTCAGAACTGCTATCATTAAGCAGCTGGCACCAAGCCAAGAGGTGAGCACTCTATCTGCATGTTCTTAAGTCATGTCGGAGCCTTTCCCTTCCCTGTTCAATTAATAATGGGGAGCCTGGTGGGCTACTTTCCTGCAGTTGTGCTTTGTTGGCTGTGGGTGGGTGGGTCAAGATCAGTTGCCTGCAATGAATCTTGAAGCTCCTATATCTCTAATTCACTAACCTTAGCTGGTTCAGAGCTGGCTGCATGTGGCTCCTCAACTCCTGAGAAGTCTTCAGCTACACTGGATTCAGGCTGGTCAAGCTGGTCCATGACAATTACCAGTTATTACAACATCTGGACCCCCCCCCCCGGACTCAACAAGGATATTGGTTTCTTATACCACTACATATGCTAAATTCATCCAGTCCTTACACATGCATTCTCACCAAGAAGGGCTATACATCCTCTTTATTTTAGTGTATTTCTTATTTGGAATAGTAGATTGGAATAGTAATTGTAATATAATGCAGTGAATATTGGAATGTATTTCTCTGATCTGGTGACAAAGGAGACATAACATTGCACAGCTATTTATCCCACCTCAAAGAAAAGGATGTTGTTAGTTACCTTCATGCTTGAGAGGCAGTGAATGGAGCGTAACAATAGGATCTCAGTTATTTACCCTTTGCATTGCACAATTAAGAAGGATGCATTTACACATCACTCTCCTATTTTGACATATTTATTGGCTTCACTGTGTTTCCTCCATGATTAAATTCAAACAAATAGTGAGGGTAACCATATAAACTTAGCTTATTATTCCTGTTTGGTCTTTCATCTGTTAAAACATTTTCTTTGTGCTATATACTAATTTGCTGTTCACCCTCTGCTTATATGTATGGATTGTTAACTTCCATTTCAATGTATCTAAGCTTGTGTATGTGTGTGCACACAAAAGCTCATACCTTGAATAAAATTTTGTTGGTCTTAAAAGGTGCCACTGGAGTTAAACTTTGTTCTCAATAGATGTGTAATGAAAGATTCTACTTTGCAGGACTCCAGTCAAAGCTACATATCAAGATAATGTAGTGTGACACCATGAAACTTAAATCATACCTTTCCCTATTTAGCAAACACAACAGTTCACAGACTTGGCAAATGTTGTCTCTCCCTGGAAAGATTTGACAGTGCAAACAATGGCAGAACCTTCTGCATTGCTCTCTGGGGATTCTGCAGGCTGCCTGGTTTGGGAGAGATTAATAGCACAACGACTTGACAGTTTTCAAAAAACATAGCCCTGGCCTTTTGTTTCAGTGATATACAGCAGGCCTGTAGTATGGGCAGAAAGGGAATGAGATGAAGCAACGTTTTATAGGAGTGATTTTGGGCAGGGAGCCTCCCAGAGATGGGCTGCCAGGTCTAGCAACAGCCTCCACTGCAATGTGAGCTTAGCTCCTTGTAAGTACAGGGTGCTCACACATTAATTGCTGCTTCCATATAGGGATATGGTATTCTTTCAAAGGGAAGAACTATCACACTCCTAATGGTTGGCTGCTTGAATTCTTTCTTGCAAAACAGATTAGCCTCCTTCTCTCTATGACAGCTGGAAAAAACCCTCAGCCACATGCATTGTCTGGGCTTCCTGCAAATCAGTGTTCTAAGTAGAAGCAATTCATTAAAGACATAATCTGCAGAAAGGTTCATTAAAGTGGAGTCTGAAATTCCTCTGATGAGTCTCTGGGCAGCAACGTGAGTTGGCAAATAATGTAGGTGACAGGCATATTGACCAACCAGCAGAATATATCGATGTCACCATCACAGGATGGGTATTTTTAGGTTTTCGTGCAGAGTGCTTCCACTAACCTTTGCATGGTTGTGATGGGCTTTTTGGAAGCAGAACCAACATCACCATTTCCCTGCTGATGTTGAGTACTTCCATAAGGAATGTGGGAAAGGGCATGTATGGAATAATAACTTGGTTTTAAACAAACCTACTAGCCAACCAATTAACTTGCTCCCTGTTTATATGATTGGCTAACAGGCAGAGATAACAGGGAGGAGTAAGACTATGACTCCGATGGGGATGAATGACAATACACATGCACGAAATACCGCCAGTCACACCGTACTGAACTGTACTGTACATGAAAAAATATTGTACATGATCCTATAACAAATAGTATTAGGCTTCTTGACAGTAGCCAAACTGCTTAGGGAAAATTGGCTCCTTGCTTACAACTTGTTATGTATTGGGACTGAAACATTGCAGGACTGTGCCTCCAGTAACCAATTAAGAAGTAATGTTATGTAAATAGCCTATCGTTGGGAGTGGGGTGTGTTTGGGTGTGGCAATCGCATGCTATTTAAACAGGGCATTTGGCCCTATTCTTCAGACTTGCTGTGGCTGAAATCACAAATAAAGTTGAGCTGATCACTAGCAGTGAGTCTGCTGATACATGGAACCCACCATTTAACAGTGGTGACGAAGGTGGGATCCTGTTGAGCCAGCCCAGCACCCATCTGCACCGCACCGTGCACCAAGCTCCAGTGCCATGTGCCTCGCATCACAACCGGGACCATGGCTGCCACTCCAGGACATCTACCAGAATTTGACTCCACTTACCCAGAGCTTTGGGAAATCTGGGTGGAACAGCTCAAGTACTTCGTGCTGTTCCAGGGCATCAAGGGTGAAGCGAAGAAGAAAGCTCTCCTGCTCAGTTCCTGTGGAATTGCAACTGTGAGGCTAGTCCAGGGCCTCATCACACCCACCACGCTAGAAGCGGCCACTTACGACAACCTTATTAAGGCGCTCATGGACCATTTTGCACCTCAGCCCACAAAGATGGCATGCCACGTGGCCTTCTACATGTGCCAGCAAAAGTCCAACAAGATGGTCGCCAACTTCATGGCAGACCTTCACCGACTTGCCCTCATCTGCAAGTTCCCAGGACACAACGATGCCCTCCTTGACCAGTTTGTGATGGGCCTCAGAGAGGAGAAACTATGCCAAAAGCTCATTGGCCATGATGACCTCACACTTGTAAAGGTGCTATGTGAGGCCACCACTTTCAAGAAATCCTGGTGAGACTGCCAACCCACCGCAGCACACCAGGCCTCCGTCCCCTCGGCTTCTGAGGCATCTGATGAAGGGGAGCCCCACTAGGTGCACCACCCAGCTCGCCGCAACTTGCGACCTTTTGTCACTGCCGCTTGCCCAGCAGACACTGTCACACTGACACCCTGTGCCAGCTGTGGAGAGGCCCATGAACGTCACTCCTGCCATTTCCGAGATGCCACCTGCAGGGCCTGTGGCAAGACATGCCACATCACCCACACCTGCTGCTCCAGAGATGCATCACTGCACATCAGGAGTCTGTGGACCTGCACACCACTGCCATCCACCAACACCAGGTATTAAATTGTCCCCAGCACACCCCTGATAAAATAAAAGTGACAGTAGTTATAGAGGGGGTACCCTGAAAGATGGAACTGGACACGGGGTCCTCCATCTCCATCATCTTGGAAGAGACTCTCTGGAGGCTCTGTCCATAAGGGAGTCCCCACCAGAGACCTTTTGGGGTCACACTTTGGGACTTTCAAAAGAACAAAGTGGCCATTAAGAGGTGGGGCAAATTCCATGTGAAATATAGGCAGTTTGAAGGAATGTTGGACTTGGTGGTGGTGGAAGGACAGCTCACCAGCTTGCTTGGACTGCCCTGGTTCACAGCCTTGGGGTTCAAGGTACCAGAGGTGCACTGCGTGCAGCCCTCAGACTTCAGTAAGGTGTGTGACGAATTCCCTGCTGTCTTTGACAGGACCCTCAGCCGATACGCTGCCCCCCGTCTTGCTCCAACTTAACCCCGAGGTGCAACCCATCTACCTCAAGGCCCAGAGAGTCCCGTTTGCGCTCAAGCCCAAAATTGAGTAAGAGCTGGACTGCTTGGTGGTGCAAGGAGTGTTAGAGGTGGTTCCCTCAGCCATCTGGAAGACCCCCATTGTAACTCAAATTAAGCAAAATGGGGATGTCCGCATCTGCGCGGACTACAAATGTACTATCAACATGGCACAGAGGGACCACACTTACCCAGTGCCTGTGTTCAGTCATGTCTTAGCGACATTGGTGGGGGCTAAGATCTTCGGGAAATTGGACTGGGCTGAAGCATACCTGCAACTCCCAGTGGACAAGCTGACCACCGAGGCACAGACCATCATCACACACCGGTGTGCATTCAGAGTCAAGCGGTTGCAGTTTGGGGTAAGCGTGGCCCCGGGGGTATTCCAGATCTTGATAGACTCTCTTTTGAAAGGCATCCCTGGGCCGCCCCACCTTCTTTGATGATGTATTGATTGCCGCCCCACAGAAGAGGACTTCAACACCCACCTCTGCGACGTGCTGCAGTGATTCAACTCCGCTGGGTTGAAGGTGAAGCGAGAGAAATGCCTCCTGGGGGTCCCCCATGTTGAGTTCCTGGGGTTCACTGTGGATGCAGATGGCATCCATCTGGCCCCCAACAAAGTTCACGCCATCGTGAATGCACCCGCTCCCACTTCAAAGGCTGAGCTGCAAGCTTTCTTGGGGCTTCTGAACTTTTACCACTCCTTCCTGCCCATAAAGCTGCACTCACAGAGCCACTCCACTGCCTGCTTGACAAGAAGTCCCCATGGGTGTGGGGCCAGCAACAGGCCGCTGCTTTCCGGGCCATGAAAGAGCTATTCACCTTGAACTACGTCCTTGCCCATTTTGAAAAGATGCTGCCGGTTGTCTTGGCATGCAATGCTTCTCCCTACAGCATTGGTGCAGTCCTGGGCCATTGGTTGCCAGATGGTAGAGAGGTGCCGGTGGCCTACTACTCAAGGACACAGTCGTCAGCCAAGCAGAACTACTCCCAGATCAACAAAGAGGCTCTTGCAATCGTGGCGGGAGTGAAGAAGTTCCACAATTACTTATACATTCACCCCTTTACCATCGTAACCGACCAAAAGCCCCTGCTCGGTCTCCTCGCCTCCGACCGCCAGACATCACAGATGCTGTTGCCCAGGGTCCTGTGCTGGTCCATATTTCGGGGGGGGGGGGGGTACCAATATGCCTTGCAATACTGCCTGGGTAAATCTATGGGACATGCAGATGCTCTTAGCTGACTCCCACTCAGCTCCGTGAGACCTGGACCCAGTTCCCACGCACCAAATCCTGATGGTGGAGGACCTGCTGGACTGTCCTGTGCATACCGCAGATACTTCCCACCACTCCACCAGGGACCATCACAGATGCTGTTGCCCAGGGTCCTGTGCTGGTCCATATTTCGGGTGGGGGGGTACCAATATGCCTTGCAATACTGCCTGGGTAAATCTATGGGACATGCAGATGCTCTTAGCTGACTCCCACTCAGCTCCGTGAGACCTGGACCCAGTTCCCACGCACCAAATCCTGATGGTGGAGGACCTGCTGGACTGTCCTGTGCATACCGCAGATACTTCCCACCACTCCACCAGGGACCACATCCTCTCCTGCATATTAGACTGGGTGGAGAGGGGATGGCCCACCGGTTGGGTGGGCCTGAAATTCACAGCATTCGCATCCCACAAGGACAAGCTCTCAGCTTACAAGGGGTGCCTCCTATGGGGAAGTCAGGTAGTGATTCCCCCACTGCTGTGTAAAAGAGTTTTGGTTAGCCCTGCATGAGATCCACCCGGGAATCATGGGGATGAAAGCACTGGCCAGAAGCTATGTGTGGTGGCCTGGAATGGACAGCGAAATCGAGGCCTGGGTACGGCGTTGCCAGGCCTTCCAGGAGACATGCCTTGAACCTCAGAGGACTCCCGTTTACCAGTGGAAGTCTACCCACATGACATGGGCATGGGTGCATTTGGACTTTGCTGGCCCGTTCCAGGGGCAGCTGTTCTTCATCCTAATGGATTCCGACACGGTTGGAAGTCATGCTGGTTGCATCCACCTCATACCATGCAGCCATCCGGGCCCTGAGACAGATCTTTAGCACCCATAGCCTACCAGACATGGTCATGACTGATAATGGCACCTCCTTCACCTCAGGAGAGTTCCAGGAATTCTTGGAACAAAACCTCATCAGGCAAGTGTGGTCTTCTACTTTCCATGGCTACTAATGGACAAACCGAGAGGATGGTGCAAACTACCAAGGACACACTAAAATGGCTCACCCTTGGAGACTGGGGCCACCGGCTTGCTGTCTTCCTGCTTGGCCATCAAGTGACCCCGAGTGCATCCACTGGCCACAGCCCTGCAGAACTCTTAATGGGTCACCGCCTCACAATGAGGCTGGACCACATGCACCTGGACCATGCCCCTGAGTTGCGCCAAACTCCGGTGAGCCAGGAAGCCCCCTGAGGGTTCTTCCTGGGTGACCCTGTCTTCATGTGGAACTATTCCCGTGGTTCAGTGTGGATCCCAGCCAAGGTTACCGAAGTCACTGGACCCCTTTCATATGAGGTATTGACAGATGGGGACCAGCTTCTACACAGGCACATAGACCAGCTGCACCACCGCCTGCTGTTCGAGGAGCGTGACTTGTCCTCTGCCGAGGAGGAGGATTGTGGCCAGAACTGGTGTTAGAAACATTTTGAAAATGTATCTTCAGTTCACTCTGGATTCTCTTGGGAATCTAATTAATAAGGCCAGCATATGGGGAGGGCTCATTGATGACCTAACTTGTGATGGCCAGCAATAGAGGCAACTCCTGCCTGCCTTCTTGTACAGTGGTAGCCACGGGGCCCACCTAGGATAACTGTGGCTCATCCAATCCCATCTGAGTGAATGAGCAATGATGGCAGCTAGAAGGAGGAACATCAGCAGCTGCCCTTGGCATTTCTCTCTGGGCATGTTGGCTGCTACTCCTCCTAGCAACCATTACTGGGTGAGTGAACTGCAGTAGTATGTGTACTCTGTTTTCTGCCTCCATCTGAATGAGGGTTGGGAAAGGGTGAGATGGTGGTGACAGGGGCATGCCTAGTGGTGGAAGGCCAATGGAGGGCATCTTGCTCAGAGCTTCTTATCTTGAAGCCAGCCCTGCTAACTAGTTTAATCAGAGTGCTCAAAGACATCCTTTTAATGATTGCTAACAATATTCCAGAATTTCAAAGCATATTCTTGGTTCAGTTGACTCAAGGTGAGTGCTGAAACAGTGTAAGTCCTTGTCCACTACTAGAGTCCCAGTTTGTAATGTGTGAACAAGGGCTCTTTGCAAGAGCCCTTTTTTCTTGTGTAATGCTTAAGACCCAAAAGTCAGAAAAGTTCTTTGTCAAATCTGACCTCACCTAGAAATTTGTCATGGGGTTTAGCACAGTCAGTACTTGGATGAGAGACCACCAAAGAAGACTGGGGTTGCTACACAGAGGAAAGCAATGGCAAACCATATGTCCTTGAATCTTGCATGGGAGTCCTCATGGGTGGTGTTACCATCAGTTACACATGTACAAAACACAAACTTAAACAGAGACCAGTTGTAAACCTTCTTTAAAAAAACAAAACAAAAACTCTGTTTATAATTACTGATTGACTCATGGATTTGCTTGCTGTTTATTTATATTATTATTATTATTATTTTTTAAATGTCTCTTTTTAATAAAAAGCACCCTATAAAACAGGTCAATTGATATGTTAAAAGCAGCACAGATACCCAAAAACAAGCCTAGAAATCATTTCAAAATAAAAACCAAGAAGATGTTTTCACATTTTTTTTTTGTGTGTGTGTATATATATGTGTGTATGTATATATATATAATGGTACAAAATGCATGGAGGGGTGGGATTCCCCACTCCGGATGACAGGCAACTGGCAAGTCCCCACCCCCTCTGGTCATCAGGGACTGCTGGGTGTTGGCCCCTCAGCCATTGTCTGGAGTGAGCGGAGAGGCTGCTGCTAGGAACAGAGGTGATTTGGGTAGCCTCGGGGAGCGGAGCCCTGCACAGGCCAGGCAGCTGAGCAAGATGCAAGATGGGAACAACATTCACAGCGCAAGACGAGGCAGGCTGGGGCTCGCAAACAAGACACCAGGGGAACAAGGGGCCACAGAGGGACATGGCTCAGTAGTGAAGGTGGGGGAAAGGAGGACTCCCATTGGGCTGTGTGAGAGCATGCAGACATGGAATACTTCCTATGGTACTGTGCTAATATACAGCCTTGGGATGTACCTAATATAAAAGTACCTAATATACAGCCTTGGGATGGTTGTGAACAGCTGAACTGTTCAATGAAAATTCAGCTCCCAGCTTACAAGTGCCTCTTCAAGCACTACTAGTTTAGGCAAGCTGTTATATTCTGGCCTTAAGTCCCTCTCCACTGTCTCTTATATCAGGACAATAACACAGGGTTACCTTACAAGGTATTTATGAAGATTGTTGAGATAGTGTCTGAGAAGTACTTGGGAAAGGTGCTATAGACATAACCAGGGGTCATTTCATAGAAAAAGAAGTGCAGGAGCTAATTAGCATAGCTCATTAGCATAACTTATTTGCATAGGCTAAACCACCTGACATCACCGGAAGTATGTCAGAAGGTGGGGGAGGGAGGGAGGGAGGGAGGGAGGGAGAAAGAAAGAAAGAAAGAAAGAAAGAAAGAAAGAAAGAAAGAAAGAAAGAAAGAAAGAAAGAAAGAAAGAGATGGCAGAGAGGGGATAGTTACTAATCCAAGCCTCAGAAATACCACTATTCTGAGAGGATAGCTTCAGTGGTGGCTGAAGCCTTCAGAAGGCTGGTCAGAGGAACAAGGACCTTTCCAGGGGACGGAGTCATTTTGCTGCAGCCATGATACAAGCAGGCATTCCCCCGTGGGGGGGGGGGGGGGGCTGGCACCAACTCCCGGAGCTGAGCTCCCCCAAGCTCCTGCTTGAAATGACCCCTGGACATAACTATTATTTTTAGCCCTTGATTGGTCCACTTATTTGTCAGTTTTGAATTGTAAATTGCCTTGAATGCCACGGCAGTAAAGACATATGTGTATCAAAGAAATAAATTGTCCACTTTCATGTGGACTATGAAGTCTCTTGTACAGACAGGGAAAGGTAACACCAAGCCACGTTTCATCAGTCAGACAGTATGGCTCTCAAGAGAACTCAAAGGGCTTTGCACACTATTGACATATATCTTTGCAGGTAGCTACACCACCTTTAATTCTGCAGGCCACAGTCACCCCCCCTTCATGCTGATATTTTGCATTGCGGCATGTCACACAAAGATGAATTGGTTGTTGTCACACTGCATTTTGTCAAGCCTAAGAAATGAAGTGGAAAGCACAGGGCTTCCTCAGGTGTATGTTGCAGGCTCCTGTTCGGCACCAGATGGAGAACAGGTACCTCTAAAGCTCTCCATCACTGAAATTTCAACTCTCCTGCAAACACACATATGCAAAGTTTAAATTAATGTACAATTTTTCTCCCTGGTTAGATGTTACTCTTGTTTATTTACATGTATATGGGTTTTGAAGAAGAGTATTCTTCTGTTGAATTAGGCTTGCCGTTTCTTGTGATTTAAGATTTTCATATTCTATAGAAGTGTCCTATATTTTAACATATCACTTTGAAAGCACACACAGATGCTTCTTGTACTACAAAACACTGGGAATGAAGCACAAATATTTTCGAATTAAATAGTGGCCACCTAACAACTATGGACCGGCAAGAACTGGACAGTTATTTTCTTAGCAGCTAGATGACCCACATTATTATACATAATTATGAACTTCTTGTAGTAATAATCACATTCTGAACATTATTTCATGGTTCCTCAGTAAATTGCCCCCCCCAAAAAAACTTCCAACAACCCATTGCTTGAATTTTCTTATAGTTAAGATGTTATTTCTTTCCAAAAGCCTTGAGTATGCTTGGATGTACATTTCTTAATCTCTTGTGCAATAATGGAGGCTGTTTTGGATGTTCATAATGACCATCCCTGTTATCAAAGGATTAAGGGTTCAGACCAGGGGGGAGGAGGGTGCAGAAAAGCTGGTTTACATACGGATACTCATTGCTTGATAGGTGGGAGTGATGCTATAGCTTCTAGCCCAGCAGGGATTGGATGGCACAAGGAGCCAGTTGGCATCAGTCAGACCTTATAAAGCTGCAGACTCTGGCCTAGTTGCTCAGTTTATGCTCTGCTAATCCTTCTGCCTGCAGAATGAGCTGCAAACCTGAAGACCATATGCCTTGAGATCTCCCCCACCCTTCTGTGGCTTTAGCTTTTTTGCATCTTCTTTTCCATTGGCTAGATGTTTCTTTGTTGGCTGCATTCATAGCAATTTCAAGAAAACCTCAAAACAGCTAAAGTGAAATGGCCAGAGGTAGAAGAAACCAACTGAAATTAAATTAAGATGCAGTTTGACAAGCTGGAAATGTTGCAAACATGATTATTGCATCCCAGTAGTAATTAAAGCTCATTAGCTCTAAAAATTGCTAAGTAGCTTGTAACAGAGAAGTCCAATATACCCAACTGAAGCCCCACCATTTCCCCAAAAGAGAACTATTATAAAATAGTGAAATTTTCATAGAAGTAGCTGTTATGATTCTCCTTAGGTCCTTTGGACATTATATTAAATACAAAGTGCACACTACTTTTGTGCAGAGTTACCTACAGGGGTGTTTATGTCTGAATCATCACTTAAAGGAATTCTGATTCAGGTGGGGTAGTTGTGTCGGTCTGTTCCACTGTTGTTTCCCATATTGGCTTTGTCAATATTCAACATTTCTTTGCCTTCCCTAGGCCTGTCACTTCCATTCCTGCCAATCTTATTAATTTCTGCATGCAACTAGAATCTTAGTAAGCATTTCTACAGTATGGCAGGATAAGAGGACTGGTGGGGTATCTGTGTGAAAGGCCCACAAAAAGTGTGGGCACATAAACCTAAAATTTATGGCAGCAGAAAACATGATATATGAAACTCTAAAACATCTGCCCTTCTTATATGGCACAAAAGTTAAGGCCTACTTAGAATTTCATCCTTTTAAAGCACATGTGAATTTGGAAGTTCCTTAACTCTTTTCTTCAATGGACAAATTTTTTATGATAGAAAAAAAATAGACATATCCTAAATAAGATGCATTGGTTGATTTCTCTGATTAAACCCTTTCCTTACCAAACAGGAGTGATGACTCATCCCTGTAATCCTACTTTGTTCTGTAAGGAGGTTCAGCATTTCACCTGACTCTTGCAGCTGCATCTTGTGTCTCTTAGGTCTCAAAGCTAGCTCTGATGTGCTGCAGTAATGGCAAACAATATTACATTCTGTGTTCAAAGCAATCAACAGAACCACTAGGAGATCCCAGTTGTTCTTTGCTCTGACTACTGCTATCACTACAGAAAAGCCAATGAGCCCCCCACCCCAAGCTGAATTTCATATCCGCACAAACACTTCTGGGACAACAATAAACAAATGGTTATTTTGGAAGAAGCAAGGAGAAGCTTAGGCCGAGGACAGACTGGCAATCTGAAGCGGGGCAGGCACGCTTCGCAAACGGAGGAAAGGAGCCCGTTCAGACATGCGCATCTGCCCATCGGCTCCGTTGCGTACTTACCCGTCTCCCAGCCGCTTTCCTTCCGCTTTACCCGGACACCGGGTAAAACCGGTGTTCAGGGGCCTTCCTCCGCATGCCTCCCGCTTCCAAACAGTGTGAACTGGAAGAAGCGGGAGGCATCCGGAGGAAGTGTGAACGCACGGCAAAAAGTTTTGCGCATATGCGCATATGCAAATATGCAAATATGTGCATATGCGCATATGCGAAAAACATCAAAGGAAAACAAAAAAAAGTGCAGCGGCACGCGCGAGCCCCGCGCGCTGGCTATGCGGCAGTCTGAACTCTCCGTGGCAGTCTGAATGCTCCGTATCGCCGCTGATCCGCATTGCTCTGGCCAGTGTGAACGGCCAGCTCCGTGAGTTTTTTCCCCCGCTCCAGTTCCCTCCGCTTTGCCTCCGCTTCAGATTGCCAGTCTGTCTTCGGCCTTAGAATGGATCCCCCCTCCGTATTCAAACTCATTTTGAATGCTCCTGTCAAAATGCTTTGTTCCTGGGAGTAATTCTCCTGCTTGCTGCTCAGCAGATATAGTTACAAAACCCTTCAAGTGACAATAGTTTTCAGCGTTTGTCTCCTACTTAATGCTACAAGGAAATTACTTCTCAATGTCTTTCTGAAAGTCTTTTTACTTGCCTGTTATCATGTTCATGACAAGTGACAGCAAACAAAGTCCTAGGGGTCTCTGACAGATGCCCGTCACAAGCAGGGACTCCTTAAATATTATTTCACCAGACTTTAAAAAACTAGCCCCTTCCATTATTGGATGGTGAGAATGTTACCCAAACTGGTGTAATTAATTAATTGGTTGATTGGGGAATTTAGTTTTTAGCGAGAGTTGGGTAACTTGGGACCTTTTCCACCTTTGTATACCAAGGTCCTTCCTCCAGAGAACTCTCAAATGAATCAGACTGATGTTTAACTAACATAGTTTTGTTGAAAACTACTAGAAGGCAAAATACACATACAAAATACATAATAGAAACACACTTGCAAGATGGGGAAAATAGATTTTGTGGAAGAGGTTATATCTACCAGTGTTGAAGAGATACAGGTCTGTCCAGAAGGTTAGAGGTCTGTTGAAGAGCAAAACGACCAGCATCTTGGGTATAGAGTAACACACACACACAATGTGGGTAGCTTGGGTATATTTATACCCAAAAATGGTACCAGAGAGTATGCTGATGTGGTTGCATCAAAGGAACAATAGTGTTGATATGTTTCCCAGAGACCTGGACAAATGGTTAATAGGTCTCCCAGAGGGAGATCAAAGAATTTGGCATACTTTGATTACTTTCCCAGAGCTGATAATATCTGTGGATGCCCCTTGATGTGCAGGATGAAGGGGAACTTCCAGGTGTTGTAAATATACTAAGTGGGTGAATGGGGGAAGCAAGATGAGGATTAAAGAAGTTACCATAAAGTGGGATGCTGCTTTCCTGGGAGATCCCAATGTTGTAAAATATACCCTACTTTAGGATGAGAGAGAAATGTTGCCAAGAGGCTGAAGATAATATTCTGCTTTTGGAAATGATCCCAGTGAAGAACTGCAAGACGGAGCTCTTCCGCCAGGCCTTTGAGTAGGAGCCACGACCGTCGGCACTATCCCACATCGCGATTGACAACTGACGAGGTGGGGTTGTCCTGGATGCAGCCCAGGCTCAACAGCCATGGAAGGCCGTACTCCAACCCTGAAGCCATCTGAATGTTTTATTACAATGATTGGAAGCACTTTACTGTAACTTTTATTGTTGCTAATGTATTTAAATTATTGGATTTTAAATGTTTTATTTTGTATCGGATATGGCACACTGTGCCCTTGTGAGCCGCCCTGAGCCCGTTCGCAGGGAGGGCAAGTGTTGTGTTTGTGTTCTTGATTATGCCGCGTTAACAACTATGGTTTACCTATGAAAGGGCTCTGGTATCCTAATGCTCCAATTCTCATTGGCTGACTAATAAAGACTCCCATTGGTCCTGAAGCCAATCTAGGTACCCAATCGCTGAGCCCTGCTTGGGTCCAATAACATCGCTTGTATATAGTTACATTGTTGAAAGTTATTTGTTGGAACAGTATAAATTAGAGTGCTGCTCTCATAGAGCTGTCTTAGAGCTAAACGATGTTATGAATAAAAGCCTGTTTGTTGGATTCATCGCCTCCTGATTCAATACGTAATAGTGGGGTATAAATTTGAAAAATAAATAAATAATTAAAATAAGTGATACAAGGAAATAAAAGAAGTCACACGGGAAACCTATGTAGCCCTAGAGCCACCATATGGCAATTAGTGAGATATTGCATGTGAACAAAGTCTAACACTGGACACCCCAAAGGAATCGTTGTGAGCAGGGGCACCAATTAAGAAGGAGTTGTTGTTTTCCCTCGTAGTCACCTACGGTTATTCCACAGGGACACCTGTACTTCTGGCCAGCTCACCAGTTCTATACCCTGATCTTAACTATGCTTAAAAAAAACCCCGATAGACGGACTTCCACAAGGGAGAAATTTTTGCCCCTTCCTGTTCCCTCTGTAGACTCCAGCTTCACCTCATGCTATTTCTAGGGATCTACTGACCATTAGGGGCAGGACTGGGGACATGACAGACTGCAGCAGTGGGGGGGGGGGGGAGGTTAGAAAGCCCCCGTCCACAAGCACAGGCTCATGTAGCTTAGGACCTAAGCCTGAGTGACTAATATCGAACATTCTGTATTTAATTAATACTATTAAGTACTAGAAAGAAAGAAAGTGATGGATCTATATGCTTTATTTTGCAAGCATAGGTATTGTTATAAGATAATACAAACAGGAACCTGCAAAAACTTGTGGGGAGCCCTACCATTTCCCCTATTGCACTATCTCCTCTTTCATTCCCTGAAAGCTCCCATAGCCTCTCTTCTTTTCCTGCCTCCTTCCCATATACCACCCAACTAACTTTTATTCTCCCTCATTATATTTATAATATTGAATTATCTTCAGTTTCCCCTCTTTCCCTACCCCTGGCACCCTCTAACTGGGAAAAGTATGGCCCAGTTGCATGGTGCCAGTTGCCAGGCACCACTGCACTGTGGGGACCCTGCAAGGACTTGGGAGGGGCATCTCATTTTCTCCTGTATTACCTTTCCCACACTACTGCTTCCTTCCCTCCTCCTGGCAACCCACAGGGCTTCTTCACTTTCCCTTCTCTCCTTCCCACCCATCAATGAACCTACCTTTTATGTGCCCCACCTTGAGCTATATGTATTATTTATTTGCTTCAGTTATACCCTATCTTTTTCCACAATGGGACCCCAAAGCTGCTTACATCATTCTCCTCCATTGAATTTTATCCTCACAACAACCCTGAGAAGTAGGTTAGGCTAAGAGTGTGTAACTGGCCCAAGGTTATCCAATGAGATTCCATGTCAGCATGGTTATTTGAACCTGGGTCTCCCATATCCTAGACTGAAATTCTAACCACTACACCACACTGGCTTTTATGGGCTAGCTGCTATTCAACAGTAGCAAGCAGCTGGGCCATGGTGAGTCATGCAAAACACATGGTATTAAGTCACCAGGTGGTTACTGCTGGGCCTGGCCCAGTGAGTCCTCCTTGGAAAGGGTGCTACCCCTCCCTCTACCTTTTACTGGCAGAAACTTGTGCTTGCTTGGCAACGGCAACTAAGGGCATTAGTTTCTTAAAGCTACAGGGGCTCCTTTTATCATTTTGGTTTTTTAACCTCCCCTCCCTATGTACTTTGTTTATATTTCAGATTTTTCTGCAAACCTGGGCCATTTTTCAGGTTTGTAGAAAGATCTGTCTTGTCCATTCACAGCTCCAGATTTAAGTACCCTCAGAGTTGGCCAAGATGAGAATTAGATATATTGATAAACACAACAAATGCACTTAAAACAAACCCTCTTTTTTGCAATTTAATTTCAATATACAGTATCTAAAAGTAGGCCTTTGAAGTTGGCTGAGAATCTTGTCCCCTCCTTGCTGAAATCTCTGTGCCTTCCTTTATTGAAATCTGGGGGCAGAGGTGTCATAGAAGACATCTAACATATTATTTCTAGTTACTGGATATAGGGAATAGGCTTTATTTTTTTCCACTATAGGATTATGAAGTTGTCTTTAATCAGGTAAGACTCTAGGGTTAGCAAACTCCAGGTGGGGCCTGGTGATCTCCTGGAATTACAACTGATCTGCAGACTTCAGAGAACAGTTTCCCTGAAGGAAATGGCTGCTGGAAAGGGGTGGACTCCAGGGCATCACATCCCCACTGAACTCACTCCCCTCCCCAAGCTCCAACTTCTTTAGGCATTGTGCCCAAACCTCCAGGAAATATCCCAAGCTGGAGTTGGCAAGCCTGCCCTTGATAGACCTACCAGACATCCAGGTTGTCTGGTAAAGAGGTCATTCCCAACAGCTATTACCCTTCCTGAGAATGGCAGGTATGAGAATTTAATGCATGCAAAGCATGTGCTCTGCTTTGCATACTGAGCCATAGCCCTTCTCTTAAAGAAGAATGCATCCTTAACTTACCCATGTATTGGGGATGTAATTGACTCCATTTAAAGTTTTACCCATCACTTTTGCCACTTAATGCTCCGTTGATTTTCCTACAGTTAGAGTCTATACTATACTCAGGCCCATCCTAATGACTCCCCCCCCCCCCCAATGATGTCAATGTTAGCCTTTCTGGAGTGATTTCTTTATACCTCTAGGAGGTTTTTAATGGGGGGAAATGTACTTTTTTTGGGGGGGGGAGTCTGTGTTTTAAACCTTGAAGACTCAGATGCTTTTTTGCATAGCTGTATCACTGCATTATAAACAACCATTGCTAATTTTTAAAAAATCTTATTTTTGTATTAACTAGCATGATAATCAAATATATCTCATGTTTCAAAAATGGTGACTCAATTGTGCTCTGTGTTATACCAATTCTAGACCACTAAAGTCTTTTTTTCAATGGCAGGAAGGTTAATATTCTTTTTTATACTAATGAATATTTCATAGATACAGCCAAAGATAAATGAATTAAATCAATAGGCAAAAAACCTCTGGTGGTGAAGATAGGATTGATATAAATCTGTCGAGGTGTGTCTAAGTCAGCTGTATCTGTCTGTACAAACAATGGAAATATGCAATTCATTCTTTACCTAGGTCAGAGGAGAGAGGGGACTTGACTTTGTATTCTATTGGAAGAAGGAGGGTTATATGAAAATATTTTCCCCATTAATGGGAAATTGAAAGCATCTAATTTTTAGCATTTGGACCTGAACAATATTGCAACAGAACTATGAACAGAAGTCTTTTGAGGTCCTAGACCAACTTGCAAGCCCCCTTACTATACCCACCTTCCTATAAAGTGGCAGAGTATTCTTGCAATGCATTCTAGATGCCTATGATATCTCTGATTAGGAATCACCAGGTAGCACTGATCAGTCACTTCAGAAATTGCTGACTGAAGTGTAGAATATGTGTTTTGAATGCAGAAATAGATGTAGCAAAGCATGATGGGAAATAAATTGCAGTACCTCAGTTGATTCGGTTTGGGTGCTAATGGAAGAGATGATAGAAACAACTGGTCAAACAGCAATCATGAACTTTATCATGAACGTCCTGTGTTACAGGAGCCAAAGAAAGGATTTCTTCTTGTTTCTTTACTGTACAGAAAGTTCAGAGAAAAGTGAAAGATTGAAAATAACTGGTTTCCAGCAAAGTTCTGCTAGCTCTTTGCATGTCAGAGAAAACTAGCTCTCCAGGCAACCTTCAGTTATCAAAGTGAAAGATGGGGATGGTCCTAGAGAAGGAGAGTAGAGCCAGACATTTAGCATGAGGGTTGAGTCTGACTTGGCAGAATCCAACAGGCTTATAAGCGCATTGGTCTACTCTTGTCAGACCTCTTGGCAGTAGGACAATCCATACTTCAAAATAATGCAGACATTGCATACTTGATTCAAAAATTAAGGGTTTCTGCTGAAATCTCAATGAGGGGAAACCAACAGTGGCAGTGCTTGTAGGAATGGTGTCACCTCCAGGTGCAGACTGGTCATTTAATTTACAAGGAAATTTCCCAGAGGGCACTGGTGGCCAGGAGTAAGCAGGGCCAAGCCGCAGCCTCAGGGGCCTCATGGTTTAGCCCAGGGCTTTTTTTGTAGAAAAAGCCCAGCAGGAACTCATTAGCATAATAGGCCACACCCAACAGCAGAAACATATTAGCATATTAGGCCACACCCCTGACAGCCCATCTCATTAGCATATTAGGCAGTGGGCTGGGAAAGCACAGGGGAGGCATGGAAGCTTGCCTCTTCCCCCCCCCCGAACTTCTCCGCCCCACTCCAACATCGCCTTTTTAGTCTACTCCCCCTTCGAACCAGACAGCCGGGGAAACACACTGCTGAAGTGCCTGGAGAAGGGAAGGCAGAAAGAGGCTTTTCCTTGTCAATTTCACTCTCTGCTGACTCCCAGGGAGTGAAATTGACAAGGAAATCCCCATGGGCTCCCCAGAGGGAAAGACTGCATTTTAACACCCCACCTTTCCCTCATGCATGTAACATGGGGAGGGCAACATGCTCTGTAGCCACACATGCTAGAGGTTTTGGTTGTAGGTGTGGGCAACTCAGAAGCCAGCTGGAACCCTGTGCATTCCTGCCCCCAAATAGCCCTGGTTTGGCTCTTCATCAGCAATGGTCGTTTGTATCAGTTCACCAGTTGTGATTTCCTGCACTGCTGTCATTTGTCAGGAGGTAGCAATGGGTGAGTTAATGCCCATTTTTGTGCCAGGGAGCTGACTGACCCCTGCCCTGCTGGCTTGTAGCACCACAGGGGTCTCTCAGCTTGGCTTGCTCCAGGGCCACTTTCACTTCCCTATCTACTCCTGATCCCCTCTACCAAAGAGACCAGCCTATTAGCTGAAACCATGCCAAAGCCAAGCTCCATGTCTCTGGTACAAACTTGTTAATGCAGCCTCCCTTTTCCCTGGCATTATCTGATACGTACAGTCTCATCAGCCATTAAAGAAAATAATAGATCATATGGATTTTAGCCCACACTGGGTCCTTTGGGGACCACTTTAAAATGTATCTCTTTTCCCTCCCATGCTTGAGCACTGGCTGTATCTCAGCTCCAGTTTTGTTGCTCTCTGCAGGCAACCCTTATAAAATCAATTTGTCATATTTGCAATACAGAGGCAACGATGGTGTCTGTAGGTAGCAGACTGTGCTAGGTGAGCTGTCAGAAGGACACGCCTCATTACAAAAGTTCATATTTGGGACCATAACCCTAATCCCTAGGAATACCCAGAGGGAGCTCAGTAATTTCAGACTACTTCTGAAGTTGAGCAGTAGAAAGCATACTTACAATGTCCACTGAATTATGGGCAGGGATTCATGAGTAGGATTCTAGTGGTCCAAGGGTGAAGCTTCAGTGCCATGCATAGCTTTTTGTCCCTTTCCACAATTCACACACAAAAAATGATATAAACAAGAAAATACATGCAAACTTGCTTCATTTCCATAATGTGTGCAGGTACCAAGTTTTTCTTGGCACATTGAGCTGATTTTTGTTTTTAAAGCACCAAGTGTACTCAGCCCTGACTATGCCCCTATAATTGCTAAGAAAGCTTTAAGGGAGACTTCCTTGGCAAAGTCAGACAATCCTCCCTTTCTTCCTGTTCTTAATCTCTCTTCTTAAAAAGGGTCCCAGAAGCTGGGCTGGGGATGCTCAGTCCCTTAGGGTTGCCAGTGCCTGGACTCAGTACCTGCCATTAGCCTCCATAGCACTGCCCTCCCCCCACCCCTGTGGGATTTGCTGTCATCCTTGTTACCATTCCCGTGATCTCAGGAGCACCAGGGGAATCTGCAAAAAGAATGTGTTTGAGCTCCATCCAGAGAAAAGTTCTGGTCTCTGTTATAATCCACTTCCCTCTGTGACTGGCTGGTTCAGAATAAAATATACATTGGAAGTGGAGGGAAATTAATAGTATTCATTGCTTGCCAAGTTATAATGATATGGTTTAAAGTAATGTGGGGAAACAACTGTGAGGCTGATGTCTCTTCAGAGCCCAGTGAAAAGGAAAGGATACAGCATGATAGAGTACTATGCAGGAGCTGTTGTTGCCGCTGCTGGGAAGGTTTAGCTCAAGAAGAAACATTAAGAATGTGTGATCTGAAGCACAGAGAGTTGAGGCATTGGTTTTTTTACTTGCATTTGCAGGCTTGAAGAACCTCTGAGGGAAACGACAGGTGAAGCTATATGTGTTTCTTTTTGCAGAGGAATTGGGCAATCCATTTTACAGTTTTTGCTGCTCTGCTCTGCATATGTTAGCCTGAAAGAAACTGGTCCAGAGATATCCAGCAAGCTTGAGCAGGGATTTGAACCCAGGTCTCCAAAGTTCCAGTCTGGCACTCTAACCTATATCATGCTGACTCTCAGTCTGTGTAAGGTTGCAACCCTGCAGCTCGAGCTTTATTGACCTATTCAGAAGTCCTATTGCAATCTGTGGGACTTGCTTCCAAGTAAAACTCAGATAACATGTGCATTGCAAAGCACAGGAAGACTGACATGCAATTACAAATCATCCTTCCTGCATGTCCATAAACTGATTCAAAAATCGAGGGCACAAGCATTTTAAAGTGCCTTTCCATGTTTCACTGGTAAGACCCAAGCTTTTTTAAAAAAAACACAAACAGCAGGATAAAGACTGACAAACACTTTAAGTGGAATTTGTGATTAGATTATAACCTCTAAATGTGATCCTGTGCTTGTTCACTTCAAAATCAGTAGTAGTGCTTTTTTTTTAATGGGTTTTATTCCTATATATATGTTTAAAACAGCAGCCTTGAAGAGTAAGGACAAATCTTTACAGTGTAAGTTGGGGGCTCAGGATTCAATTAGTCAATTTCTTCGTGTATTGAGGAGCCAAGGCATGGATGGCTGAAAAGGAGAACCATAAAAACAAGGACATAAAAATTGCCTTGCTGGATCAGAGCAAGAGTCCATCTAATCCAGGATACGGTTTCCAATAATAAATTCTATAAAGTAATTATATTTTATACTTTCATTTGTCTGAATTTCTACTGCTGATGCATTTCACAGCACAACCACCAATTTTAATATTATGAGAGATGGAGAAAATTTCTTCCTAATCACTCTTTCCTTAAAATTTCTAATTTTATAAACTTTTAGCATGTTCCTGCTTAGTCAAATTTATTTTTAAACTAACAAAATACTTTAGGCTTTAGGTCTTTAAACAATGTGTTTGTTCTTTTCTTTACCTTTTCTAGCACTATAATGTCCTTGGTGACATGGGACAGCTATACATGTACGTAGTATTTGAAATCCCATAGGGACATTTTGATACTTGGTGTTTAATTTTCACTGTCTTTCCCGTTAATTCCTTTTATAGATTTGACTTTTTCACTGCTACTCACGCTGAGGTGACATTTTCATGGTTCTATTCTAAGCAGAGTTACATCCTTCTAAACCCACTGATTTCAATGGATTTAGAAGGGTGTAACACTGCTTAGGATGCCACCATGAAAATGTCACCTCAGCTCTAATAGCAGTAAAAATGTCAAATCTATATGAGCTTTCCACCATGATCTTAAGATCTTTTCTGATTCCATCGATAGGGATGGGCATGAACTGGGAAAATGCAGTTTGGCTTGTGGTTTGTGATGTGCCCAATTTGTGAACCATGGACTGTCATGAATTTTTAGCTGCCTCATGAACTGGTTTGGTTTGTGAGGTGGTAGAATGTCCCCCCATGTGCTTTCTGGGGAAATGACCAGCAGTGATGCATATTACACCAAGAAATACAAGTATTACATTTACGTTGATGAGTAGGGGTGGGCAAAAACCGGCTCACAATGTCCTATCCATGGATGTTGCCACATCTGCTTTGGCCCAAAGTTAAAAATGGGAATATTTATTTATTTATTTATTTGTTTGTTTCATTTATATCCCGCCTTGCCAGTAATTCAAGGCGGAATATTTACTGATTTAGGGTAGCCCATACTAAAATAAATTTAGGTAGTGGCAGGGAGATTACCCAAGGTATATCTCTAGAGTCCAAAAAGGCTGTAGAACCTACACACATAGCAGATTCAGAGAAGCATGGGGAATTGTAACAATCCCAATCCCCAGTGAGTGTGCCTATAAATTCCTTGATGAACACTATATATTTTTCTTGGAGGACCTTATGCAATAATGTGTGCTGCTTCAAGATAGACCTACATACTTAATGGCATTCTCTGAACCAATAATCCCGAGGGAGTGAATCTGGCAGGTCTAAGGAGGATCCTGTTCTGATAAGCTTTCCAGTCAATAGTCTGAGAAAGGATGGTTCAGGATTCCTCAGGAGGTTGGATGCAGAGATCTACTGGCCCAAGGATCACAGATCTCCCCATTTTCCCTTCATCCCACAGCAGTGTCTTCCAAGCCCAGGGTGGATGATTTCTGAGGTAAGTAGGTAAGTAGGTGTAACCAAGTATGTAAGAGGATGTAAGAAGGGAGAAGGGGACAAAATCATTCTCTCTTGCTTCTTTCTCAAGTGCAAGAAGGACCAATACCCAAATTAGAGATAGTAAGAAAGGTGAAGCATCTGCATGGACTGAGGGGCCCTCTGTGCAGGAATTAGGGGCACAAATGGGCCCACACACTCTCACACACTGAATACAAGATTTCAGTTGGCCTTTTACAATTATGGGAACAGGGTGGGGAATGTAAACCACACAATCCTTCTTCCCACACCCTTTAAAATACCCGTTCCTCTTCCTTTTTCTTTTATTAAAGATCCAAAAGAGGAACTCAAAATGCCTGCTTCAAACTATAGATGCTATGGAGATCTCACCCCCTTTCCTCCCTCACACATAAGATTTCCCCTTTGTTTCTTTTTTCCTTCTTGCTGAGAAGCCCCAACATCTATTTTCTTCTTATTTGCTAGTCTATGACTGTCCCATCCTGTTTCTTTATTATATTGATAAGTATTGGAGTCGGGAGTCCATGGAATAGTGAAACAGCTAGATCTTTATTGCTGGTCCGGATGAAGCATACAACTCAGGGCTTGAAGCCCTCCTTTTATGCTGGTCAGGGACAATCCCCTGACCTCACCCAACTGGCCTGATAGGCTATTAGAAGTCTATTTACATTTCATAGGTTCCCTGGGAGAAACCTAGGTACATGATTGGTGGCTGGTTTGAATCTACCTGGCCTTTGTTCTACCTGGCTGAAGCTCAGGTAATTTCTTGGCCATGTGCTCTGCCCATGTGCTCTGGCCATGCTCTGGCCATGTGCTCTGGCCATGCAGTCGCAATTATGGGAGCACATGGCGACCGCATGGTCAATACCTAACAATACAGTTTGATGCTGACCCAGCCCAGAGACTTGAGGGAAGAGACAAAATCACCTTTCTATCTTCTGCTTCTGAAATGGCACATGAAAGGCTTATGGAAGTTTAAAATAAACAAAATGTTTTATTCAACTTAAAAGAGAAAAGGTCAGATGGAATCAGGGGTTGGATATATGAGGTGAACAAGATGATAAAAACTGAGGTAACTTTGTGATTACACTAAATCCAACTAATATATTGCCAACAAGTAAAGTTTTTTGCTTTTCAACAAGTCTTTGAAACTTTGAGGAGAGAGGCTTCTTCTCAGTTTCTGCTTAAATGCTCAAGCATAGGTTCCTGAGTTTCACTGACTCTTAAAGTCTAAAAGGCAGGAACACAGATCAGGGATCACTCCTTTTTAAAAAGGGGCTATTTCTCTTTTCACTGGGCAGGGATTACTTCTATTCACTAGAAGCAAATTCCCTTTTTGGCTTGAATGGGGATCCTCATCAATCCACTCACTCTTTCTTCCACTTTCCCAATCCACAGTCAGTGTTTAATTCTCTCTTCTTCAACTGTCACTTCTCAAATATCATCTCTTAATTGATTCTCTCCACAGAATTTCCTTTGAACAGCCTGTCACTCAAAAGCTCTCAGACTCTGTGGGGCATTAACCCTTGATAGTCTATCACAGATGCCAAAATAATAAAGCACGCTACTGTTGCTGCCAGTCCAAGAGGCACTTCTGGTGCTAACCCTAGTCTCAGCATGGCAGCCATGGCTCCCACTATCAGTGATGCTATCATCACCTGCTATGCTCATCTGAAGACTGATGAAGCAAGAAGGGCAAGTTCTGCGGAGGCCCTCACAAATTCTACCTCTGCAAATACTTCTGTATCAAGTATATAGAAGACCAGATCTTGCAGAGGAAGAATCAGCATGGCTAGTAAAAAAAGAAGTTCAGCCTCATCAATCATTTATAATTCTTTGAGAGTATTAACAAATGCACTCCAGGTGTGTTGACCCCTGCGATTTCCCCAAATGCGGGAAACTCGACTGCATAATTTGTGGTAAAGACACTTTGAAGCTTAAATTGTATCCAGTTGCTTAACACATCAGTTTGGCCTTCCAAAAAGTTTTTTTTCCCATAAAGTCTTTCCTAAAGGCTATTGAGCAAACTTAACAGTCATGGGATAAGTGGTATTTTTATGAACTGGCAACTGGCTAAAGAACAGGAAGCTTAAAAAGACAGTTTTCACAATGAAGGGAAGTAAACAGTGAAGTCACTGAAGGATCTGTTTTGGAATCAGTACTATTTAACATATTTATAAATTATCTGGAGTCAGAGTCTTGTAGGGTTTAAAGATAGTGTATATGCTCTGCATGTAGAAGATTCCATATTCAATCCCCAGCATCTCCAGTTAAAAAGGATCTAGTAGTAGATGATGTGAAGGACCTTTATCTGAGACCTTGGATTGCTGCTGCCAGCCAGACAATATTGACCTTCATAGGCAGATACACTGACTCAATATAAGGCAGCTTCTTGTGTTCAGGGAAAAGCAGTAGGATAGCTAACTTTGTGGATGATGCCAAATTCACTCAAGGAAGACTGAACAAAACGATGTTCAGACTGAGAGAATGGAGGACCAATATTCAGTGTCAGTAACTGTAAAGTGATGCATGTTATACCAAGAAATTCAAGCATTACATTTACATTGCTGGGTGGAATGGGCACAAACCAGCTCACGAATTAAGGTTCATGATGAATTTTGGCTGCTTCATGCTTTGCAATATCAAGTTCATGGCAGGTCACCCAGCACGAACTTTCCACAAACTTTCAAGGTGTTCATGGAGGCTCATGCTGGTTTGTGAGCAGACACATTCCCAGACAGACTGTCTCTGCTCAATCAAAATGTTTACAGAACTTCAACAACAACTCAGAGGAAGTGTAGAATAGCATCCAAGGGAGTTCCCCTGCAATTTTGATGACTCTAGCTTGCACAGGATCTGTTCTAGACACTCCTGAACCTCAGTCATTTTAACAAGTGCCGGTTCAGGAGGTACACAAGTGTATAGAATGGATCCTGTCCAATCCAGAGACACCAAACTTGGCAGGCATGTAGAGGAGCATCTGTGGGAGGTCCGCTGTGAGTTTGGTTGCTGCCACTTTAAAACAATTAAAAATGCTGTGAGGGAGGCTGAGGCACTCTTGTTTCCCTCTGCATGCCTTTTCAAGTGCTAAAACAACTGTGGAGGGAAGGAGTAAAAAAGAATGCCTCAGCCTGCTGCACTGCAGAATTTTTAGATCACTTTAAAATGTCAGTGGCATCCACAGATCTGACACATCTACAAGTGTATGAGAGATAGGGAACAGCTCCCACCTCCCTCTCTTAGGTCTGTTTGGTAGGTGTGTTCAAAACTGCCAGCTGGTGGATGAAAATAACTCAGAAAGTTTCTCAAGGCCAAAACAACAAATTGCAAAAAGTTTAAAAAAAATCTATGCACACAAAAATAAGCTAATAAGGAAATCTAAAAAAGATGAGAACAGCGGAATACAGAAAACAAAAGGAAAACACACAATATGCTTGCCAACTTTATCTATGCCCAGACGCCATTTGGATATTCCACTAGTGTTGCCACTGAATTGGCTTGTCCATACAGGATAACCCAGTTAGAAATTATTGCTATAGTGCCATCATAACACAATCATATATGGATCCTTTCAAGACTTGAAATGAAATCCTATGCAGAGTTATACCCTTCTAAGCCTATTGACACAAAAAGGATGTAGGTCTTTTTAGAATTGCACTGTTTTAGTAATCTCCTTCCTAGAGATGGATTCCCTTTTCCAAAGAGAGACAAAGTCTTGCTCTTTTCTGCCCTATGCTTCAAGGAGTTCCTCAGAAATAGGGAGTACCATTTTTGATCCAGTTAGGAAGAGTCTCTCTCTCTCTCTCTGTGTGTGTGTGTAGTGGAAAATCATTAAAAACTCCCACCAAGGAAGATTCAATCACTAAAAATTTTCCTTAGGTTCTTATGGTGTTTTGCACACAGCTAGTTTTTTGTGCAGAGTACAAGGAGTAAGTGGGGTGCTGAGGGAAATGTAATGAGTGTCAGACTAGAAAAAATTCTCCAATGGTGTCCCTCAATGGACAGTCTAAACAAATCATTGTGCTTGATGCTTGGTGTGACATTTGTAAGCTGATTCCCTTTCCGTCTCTTGGATGCTTTCACTGACATTTTGTACTTCACTGCAAACTCAAAGCAGGACAGGTTTGTTTGATCCTAAAATGCAGAAATCTTCTATAACATGGAGAATTGGAGCAGTTTAAGGTCTGCAGTGCAATAGAATTGTGGCCTTATTGAAGAAAAGGGTACAAGGACAATTCTAGTTTGAATACTGCTTTCTACCACTTTACCTGAAATAGATTAGGCTGATTGTCTCTAATTTCCTAGGTTTCCCCTAGATCCCCTTTTAAAACTTGGCTACCTTTTAATCTTCTGGTAAGGAGCCTGATTATAATGATAAGTTGCATGAGTTTGTCAGATCAGCAGCTTCATATTTGAGCTCTTTAAGTACTGTTGGGAGAATGCCATCTACTCCCAGTGACTTGTGAAATCAGTTAGCTTTACAGCTTCATATTTTTGTACCCTCTGTTTATAGGTGTCATGGACAAGCATACAGACTCCTCATCAGATGAAGAGGCCAAAGACTCAGAGGAAGAAGGAGCTGGGCATCTAACACCACCACCACAGAATAAGGCAGTTGGGAGGCTTCCAGGGATCTCCTTTGATATGCAAGAGGAGCCCCAAGAGTCTGTTAGCCCACTCACCCTGGGAAACAGCCCTGCCTTTGGACGCAGAATTTGACCCTAAACCATCCACCCCAGAGCCTACTGCCACACAAGACCAACCCTTCAAGCCTCTCCAAGCCCTGAACCAGCTCAGCCCTATCACACTAAACTCTGTAACAAGGCATGGCATCTTTGAATACTGGTAATCTGCTGCTGGAGGGGAGGGACCTGTATCTCTACCTCCTTGTAGTAGTATTTAAAGCCTTTGTTTACTCACATCCTTTGCTAGCACAACATCTATTGACTCCTGCCTTGGGCAGGACAATGCATGCTCCTCAAATGCCTTTCCAAAACCAGTGTCTCATATGTGGTTATCACTCCAAGATCTTCCTCAGTGATAACTGATGGAAAGAATCACATAGATTCTCTTCAGTCTCCTTGTCCTCCTTTCCTTTCACACTATTGTTGTAAATTGCCTTCCAAGCTGATTCTAGTAGGGCTCAATAGAGCAGCATCTCCACTTACCTCCATCTATGCATATGTTAGGGCACATGTACAGGTGTTGTGATGGGGCATTAAGACAAGGCCTATATGGTTGTCAGGCAGTCATAGAGTTTCAGGTGATTCCTAGAGTGGAGTGACATCACTTCTGTTTCCCCCTATAAGTAATGTCACCGCATTGCCTGACGGTGATTTTTAATTTTTTCCTCCTGTCAGTCAGCTGCCGAAGTGCACAAAAAGCGAGGACTGGATGGGAACAAGAGAAGTACACAGAATCTTCCATTCATCCATATTTACTTACATTTGTTGTGGCAGACTTTGTACTCCCCCCCATTCCTCATTTGGGGGCAAGTCCTTTGCTTTTTAAAGAAGCCCTCTTATAACTTTCATGTCTGTTTAATGACGTGGTCCACATCCTCTTGCACTTGCTTGGATCCTTTCTTATCTGAGGGAAAAACTAGACATGATAACCATCTTGGATCTCTGTCTTTCAAAGGCCTATGTAGTACAGTGAGGAGAAGGCAGAAGAGGTTCAACCTTTTCAACCGGCATGGTTTTGCTAATAAAACCAAGCCCTTGTACTGTTGTACTGTTGTCAGTACAAGAGCTTGGTTTAAAATTTTAAAAAGATGATTATATCACAGGCGGCTTTTGATTTTGATTTGCAGTAATGTTTGGGATTATGTGTGTAAGAGTCAAGAACCTAAGCAGTTGTATTTGAACTTAAAGACACCAGGAAGATCCAGTCACAAATCTCTTTTCATGCCCTCTGTTTTGACCCTGAGCCTTTATTTAAACCCACTATAATCTCAATGTGTCCTGAAGGAAGTTCACCACTCTTCCTTTTAACCAGTCTGCTCAAATGTGGCTGTGCTGGACTTTGCGGGGGGATTCTTCATTCAAATCTATGCTGAATACAATAGTTTTATGGTCACTGTTCCCCCATAATTCAGCAATAGTTACCTCTCACACTAGATCCTGGTGACTAAATAAGTACCAAATCTATCTTCTATTTTTGACACTTATCCTACCTAGACACTTTGCCTTTGATTTGACCTGAATCTACACTTGTCCAGTGAAAGTACAGGTAATTGCAGTCTCCCACCATTACAATTTTGTCTTCCTCCTTAATTTCCTCTATCAACCTCAAAAAAATAATTCCCAGAAATGTGATTAAGGAGTCCTGGCAAGGGCATAAAATAATTTGGGGGAAGGCTGCAATCAGATTTTGGATTTTGGTTGACTGACAAATCTGGAGACTGATTTTCGTTCACACTCCTTTGAAAGGGTGAATCAGAGTACAGAGGTGATATTTTCTCTTCCATTGTTCCACTGGTCACACATCATACAGCCTCCTCTTCTGCTTACTGATGCAAAAAAAAAAAACAAAACCAGTTGCATCCTAAGGCCCAGAACGCAGGAGGAAAGGGTACCCAAAGGAAAGTGCCACCATTGAATACTGTCTTGCAGCCTGTCTTTTAGGCTGCAAATGCAGCCTGGTAGTTCCCCCAGAAGTGCTATGTTCAAGGTATCAACTATCAGGAGCTCTTTGAGCCAGGCTTCATGTCATGCAGCTGTGCTAAACACCAACATCTGTTTGTATGTTTTTGTTCCTATCATACCTGTGTGCTGCTACTGTACAGAAAACTGTAGTACTACTGCACTGTTACATGGAGACAGAGATATTTATAGAAGATACCAAAGAGAGGACAGCAAAAAGCACTGCTAACAGAATGTTTCAGCCAACTCGGGTGAAAGAGGAACAGAATAAATAAAGTTGCATCAGCATCAGTGAACTGGAACATTTGCTTGGGCCTGATGGTTACTACTCAACAACAATGGGAATCTACGATGACCTAGTCCACTTTCCTCCCTCAGAAGAAGAATTTTCCCTCTGTTATTCTCTCCCTTTCTGACTGAGCAGCCCCTTTTATCTTGTTTCTTCTTTTCTGAAGATCAGTGGCTGTCCTACCCTGTCACAGTATGATATTTTGCTGCTGACTCAGCCCAGGAACCTGAGGGAAGGGACAAGATCACCCCTTTATCTTAAATTACTGAAATGGCACATGAGAGGCTTTTTAAAGTTCAAAAATGACAAAATATTTTATTCAATATAGAGGGGAAAAGGTCAGGTGAAATAAGGTGTAAAATGTCTGAGATAAATCAATAATGAACTCTGAGGTAAATCAGTATAGGCACAACTACAGTTTGTATGTTTTAAGCAACTGAAACTCTCTTAAGCTTTTCGCACAGTCTTAGAATCTTTAAGATGAGAGGCTTTTGTTTTAGTGTTTCCTAAACACTCCAGTATATTTTCTTGAGCTTAACTGTTTATTTTGGTTCCAGAAGGCAGGCATACACTATGCAGTTCCCAGATTCCTTCACTAAACACACCAGTACACTTTCTTGAGTTTTACTGACTCTTCAGTTTTCGGAAGGCAGTCTCTAAACACACCAGACCAAGAATCACTCCACTCTTTGAGCGATCTCCCTTTTTAAAACTGGGTAGGGAATTTCTTCTCTCAATAGAAGATCTATTCCTTTTTCTGGCCCAAATGGGAGTCTTCACCAATCTACCCACTCCTTCCTGCCAACTTTCCCAGTTCCCCATCCATGTTAAACTGCTCTCAGTCAGGACTAGACACAAACTCAGTCAGTACTAGACTCTACTCTGTCAGGGTTAAAACACAGACTCAGTAGTAGGCTCTTCTCAGTCAGGGCTAAAACACAGATTGAATTTACCTCAGCATCTATATATCAAGTTCTCTACAGTCCCCTCTGAATGTGGATACTTATTTCCACAGCTGGGGGCCCACTGTCCCCCAACAGGTTTTTCTACAGACTCAGGGAATTCCATGGGTTTGCAGAAAAATCCAAAAAGTTTTTTAAAAAAACAACTCGGGGAGGGTTGCATTCCCCCCCTCCCAACACCTTTTGAAATCACTGCATGGATCTACTATAGGCCCCAACACATCAACAGTGAGAGATAGACTGCCTGATATCCAGAGAGAGAGAAAGAGAGAGAGGGAGGAGGAAACAAAAAGCAGAATTGGATCTGGGATTGGGGAGGATTCCTCCTCCAGTATGAATTGCTAAATAGCAGGGGGGCTGGAGCCAGGCCTGGGACTAGGATTGCCCACTTCAGGTTGAGAAATTCCTGGAGATTCTGTGGTGAAGTCTGAGGAGTGCAGAGTTTGGCGAGGGAAGAGGCCTCAGTTGGATATAATGCCACAGAGTCCACCCATTTTCTCTAGGGGAACAGATCTCTCTGGTCTGGAGTTCAGTTGTAATTCTGGGGGATTTCCAGGTCCCACCTAGAGGTTGGCAAACCCTCTGGGTGACATGATACCACCTGACTTGCATGAGTCAACTAGATCTGGCTGCTTATTACTGTTCAACAGCAACCACCCTATGAAAGTCAGTAGAATATAATGGTCAGAGCTTCAGAGTAGGGTTTGCGAGACCCAGGTTTAGATCCCCATCTTGCTGTGGAAGCTCACTAGATGATTTTGGAACAATCACATACTTTCAGCCTGTTGTGTAGATAAAAAGGAGGAGAGAATAATATAAACTGCTTTAGTCCCCACTGTGGAGAAATACCATAGTTTTCCTCAGTAGAAGCTGCAGGGGGAAAGGAGATGGAAAGCTGAAGAAAGAGGAGCAGATAAATGTAAGTTGGCTATTGGGTGGGAAGGAGATAGGGATGCCAACTCCATGTTGGGAAATTCCTGGATATTTGAGGGGTGGAGCCTGGGAATAGTGGGGATTGAGGCGGGGAGGGACTTCAGACAGATATAATGTCATAGACTCCATCCTCCAAAGCAGTCATTTCCTCCATGGGAACTAATGTTGCCAACCTGCCTGGAGATCTCCTGGAATTACAACTGATCTCCAGATGACAGAAATCAGTTTTCCCCAGAGAAAATGGATGCTTTGAAGGGTGGAGTTTGTGGTATACCCTGCTGAGGTAACTTCCAAGCTCAAACCTCATCCTCCCAAGGCTCTACCCCCAAATCTCCAGGAATTTCCCAATGTGGAGCTGGCAACCCTAAGAGGAACTGATCTCTGTATTTGGGCAATTTGTTGTGATTCCTGGAGAGCAGCTGCTGCCACTGCCGCTGTAAGGGTGGGAGGTAGGTGGGAAGCTGGGAGAGTGACAGGGCAGAAATAGTGATGGAGTGGGTGCAGAAAGGAGGTGACAGTCATGGATGGGAGAGAGAGGGAGAGTAAGAAAAGGGACGGCAGGAAGGAGGAAAAGTGTGAGAGAAGTAGGGGGAGAGGGGAAGAAGCAGAGGTGGGGTGAATGGGATAGCCGGTCCTGCAAGTTTGTTGTGGGTCTCCACTTGTTCAGCTCTAAATTTTTTCTCTGTTAAACTGATGCTAACCAATCAAATTCCATTGAACAGCCTGCCACTCAAGGCATTCTGGCTCAGTGAGAAATTAACCCTTCACAGTCCATTATCTGTTTACACAGCACTTCTGAGCATCTAAAAGTGCAGTCTGTCACAGCATCCATGGAAGGAGAAAGATGGTCTCCTCCCATTGGCCTTTCCCATCCTGTTTAGCCTCAAGGGGTGTGGTTAGAGGAGGGAGGGGCCTAAGGGGAGGGGGCAGTGTAGGAAAGAGATGTGGCTAGAGGAAGAATGGGTGGTACCAAAGTGACCCACTTATACTTAGTCACTCAGAGTTGACAAAAACCTGGAGCTGGACCTGAGTAGCTGGTAGCCTTCCATTCATTCAGATTTGACTTTGACATGATGACCCTTGCCCAGCTAATGTATATACATTACTATCAAGCCAGTTCTTTTTCCTGTTACATTTTTGTTCTGACTCCAGAACAGTACCAAGCCTCAGATTTTGTTTTTAATACTGCTTAGAGAGAAAGGCTTCTATGGAAGAAAAGGTCTTACTGACATTTACCATTTAGCATCCCTGTACCTTTTACATGGCTGTTTGTTGAATGCGGGCAAATGTTTGACTTCCTTATCACATGGAAGCCTAGTTTATGGAGAAAAGCCCACCTCTCTGTATGCAGCTGGCATTAAGATGACCTCATACATGATATAGGTGTTATTACTGAAGGAAGCTCAATGAAGGAGTCAATGAGATAGGGGAAAAAGCCCCAGCATTTCAAGTTACTAGGCAACCTAAAGCAAACCTTTTAAAGGGCTCCTGAAATAGCAGCATCACTGAATCAAATGGGTAATTTATAGGTGAGGGATATTGGTCTCCTTCAACACTGCTATCTGGTAACTGTGAAGAGCAAATTGATGCTTACAGGCACAGAGAGGGTTGCCAGGCCTGGCCGGAGAACCAGTGGGAGATTATGGGTAGGGACATGGGCAACAGTGTGATATCACTTCTGGGAAAATCTAGAAGTGACCTCAACCCTCTCTAGGAATTGGTGGAAATTCCTGCCATTTTTCCATAGACTTCCCGGTGATTCCTAAAGAGGCATGACATTAGCTCTGGGTTTTTCCACACAGTGATATCCTGTTACTGGCCCAATGGCCATTTTAAAATTTTTCTCCTGCTACTGCTGGGGGACTGGCAACCCTATGCAAAGGATGCTATTCTGCTCCCCAGTTGTGTGTGTACATGGAAAACAGATTGAAAAGTACCTTGGCATGGGAGGCAAGCAGACTCTGCTCCTTCTGCTGTTGCTATGTCTGCATACTTTACGCGTCTGTCACTTTCCCTCTACAGATGGGAGCTTTTTGAAAAAAATAAGATTGACTAAACCACATGTGGGAAGTTTTGGGCTTCACCGGATTACTGCAAGGAAGGGTGGTTGTAGAAAGGACAAGGCACTGGCACTGAGCCGGGAGGAACGTCCCTGGGTGGCGTTAGCCATCTCCAAGTCCCCAGCTTGAGTTGGGTCCCTTAGGCCTCATTGCATGATTCTAGTAACCATGCCATTACTAAAGAGAGGGAGCAAAGTCATTCTCTTCTTTCTTCTGTTGGTGAAGATGAATGAGGAAAAGGGGAATGACTTCACTCCCTCCCCCCTCCTAACCCACCTCCAGGCCGTTCCATGTAAATTGCATGAATAAACTTTCCTGGGGTCAGATGGCAGTGGGTTGTGTGTAAGGAAAGCCAGGAAGACTTGTGCTTTCAATCAGTGCTTTCTGCTGATTGCTCACAGGGTCCTACCCCATGTGTGAAGACACATTGTGGAATCTGGATTGCACCCCAATTCTTTCATTGGTACTATTAAATGCTAGGCTCTTAATTTTGAGGCCATTAGATATTATTGAAAATTAGACATTTCATGCAGAAGGGGTTCTTATTCCAGCTGAAACCATACCCATAATTAAAGCTCCTACCTGAAGAACTTGTATGTGGATGGTCTTTTATCTCTTGTTCCCCTATTACAAGCGCCTCCTCTTCCACCTCTATCTCAAGCCACATTTTCCATTGCCTTTCTCCAAATATTGATTTAGCCTTAGTAAATTATTTCCTTTGTTTTGATGGTAAATATGCCCTGTTTAATTTAGTTCTCCCTTAAGTTGAACACACACTTTACAAGGGGAAAATGAACTGCAGTTTACTGCAAGAGGGACCATTTAAACATCTGACCACAAAGGGGCCTTGAATGTCAATTGCTCAGTGTATCTTGTTTAGACATTTCCACTGCAATCCTAAACAGAGTTACACCCTTCTATTGAAGTCGATGGTTTTAGAAGGGTGTAATTTAGGATGGCACTGTTATTTATTTAATACTAAAAAAAATAAACTTTCATGGAGACAAACTTATTAAAAAATGAATAGCAGAGATGCAGTAGGGGAGGCTTAACTTTTCTCTTTGGCCAGTTACCCAGTCTAAATTGCTGATCTTCCAATCTGCTTTTAACCTTGTTTATTTATTTATTTTATTTAATTTATAGGCCGCTCTCCCCGCACAGCAGGCTCAGAGCGGCTTACACATTTTAGGGACCAAGTCCGCAATAAAACAACAAACATTAAAACTTGCATGATTAAAATACAGTACAGTACAATACTCAAGTATTGTATAAAGTGCTCACAGTATCGATGGCGTGCTGCCTAATATTGAGTGCATGCCGGGGTCGTTGGCGATCAGATAGTGACACCTGGTGCACATTGATGGTTCTTGATGGTAGGGGGTAGTTAGGGGGTGGGGGTACACAAAGGCAGCGGCCCCTATTCATATGCCTGGCGGAAGAGCTCTGTCTTACAGGCCCTGCGGAACTGCATCAGGTCCCACAGGGCCCTGATCTCCTCTGGGAGCTCGTTCCACCAGCGAGGGGCCGCTACCGAAAACGCCCTCCCTCTAGTGGCAGTGAGCCTGGGTTCTCTCGGGCCAGGAACGACCAGGCGGTGTTGGGCCCCAGACCGAAGTGCTCTCTGGGGTATGTACGGGGAAAGGCAGTCCCTTAGGTAGGTCGGACCCAGGCCATTTAGGGCTTTAAAGGCAAGCACCAGCACCTTGAAGTGAATTCGGTACACCACTGGTAGCCAGTGCAGTGCCTCCAGCACTGGTCGTATGTGCTCCCGATAAGGGAGACACATCAGCAACCTCGCTGCGGCATTCTGCACCAGCTGAAGCCTCCGGATTTGCACCAAGGGCAGCCCCATGTAGAGAGCGTTACAATAGTCTAGCCTCGAGGTGACCGTTGCGTGGATCACTGTGGCCAGGTCCGCACGGTTCAGGAAGGGAACCAACTGCCTCACCAGCCTCAGATGATAAAAGGCCGATTTAGCCGTGGCTGCTACCTGGGCCTCCATTGACAAGGAGGGATCCAGGAGCACTCCCAAACTCCTAACCACCGGCGAAGGCACCAACGGTGCCCCGTCGAAGGTCGGGAGCGGGAGCTCCGACCATGGACCACCCCGACCCAGGCACAGGACCTCCGTCTTCGCCGAGTTCAGCTTCAGCCTGCTCAGCCACGGCGTGCAATGCCCGGTCCAAATAGTCCGGCCCCGAGCCAGACTGGCCGCCCAACATCAGATAGAGCTGGGTGTCATCAGCATATTGGTGACAACCCAGCCCTGCCCTCCGGACAATCTGGGCAAGGGGGCGCATATAGATGTTAAAAAGCATCGGGGACAGAACAGCCCCCTGAGGCACACCGCATTCAAGCGGGAGTCTCCGGGACTGCTCATCCCCTAGCACCACCCTTTGTCCCCAGCCTTGGAGAAAAGAGACAAGCCACTGTAAAGCAAGCCCCTGAATCCCCACGTCGGTGAAGCGGCGGGACAGCAGCCAATGATCGACCATGTCGAACGCAGCCGACAGGTCGAGCAACAGCAGCACCACCACGCCACCTCGATCCAGATGTCTCCGGAGGTTGTCAGTAAGGGCAACCAGAGCTGTCTTGGTCCCGAACCCCGGGCGAAAGCCTGACTGGAAGGGATCTAACACCGAAGCATCATCCAGGAAATCCTGCAACCGTATCGCCACCGCCCTCTCTATTAATTTGCCCAAATAAGGCAAATTAGAGACCGGCTGATAGTTGTTGGGGATACTGCTGTACCTTAGTGCCAGTGCCATAAAAACATTGGGAAAACATAGATCTCCCAGAGAATGTATACTTTGGCAGTTGTGATGCCTTTATACTTACCCGTGGAAACCTACATATTTTATTCTCACATTCACTTAAACAGTAAAATACCAAAACAATGGCTAGTCCTCTTAACTTTGTTCCTGTTATGAGAAGAATATTATCCCATCCTTCCAAGCATTGAGGAGAAGAGTATGGAACATTCTGCCTTTGAAAAGCTAATTCTTCCCAGAGGACAGAGGTAGCTGCATTCCATTCCAGTGCCATCTGTATTCAATCATCCCAAAGGAAAACAACAATAAGCAGCTGTCTGATCTTCCAGAAGTAATGTAATACTGAAGTACCACTGGTTGTCCTATGGACTTTAAAGTGGTGAAAGTTCATCTACCAGAAGTTGCAACAGTAAATCTCCAGTGGTAAACTACCAGTGCAACTGCAAAAACTGCATAAATCAACACTGGGTAGCTTCCTTATCACTGGAATATAGGGAATGCAAATGCCCACACTAAGGTTACACAGAACACTCCAGCATGCAGTAGCCTTTCCTCAGCTACATAGTGCAGTGTAAGATGTGCTTACAATGGCTGAGGACAGACTGGCAATCTGCCCCGGGATAGGTCCGCATGGGAAGTGGGGGAAGGGAGCCTGTTCAGACATGCGCAGCTGTCCCTCGGCTCCCTTCCACACTTACCCGCTTTGAAGCCGGTTTTCTTGTGCTTTAGAAGGACACTGGGAGAAACCGGTGTCCGGAGACCATCTTGCGCTTGCCTCCCGCTTCCAGGCAGTGTGAGCCGGAAGAAGGCGGGAGGCAAGCGGAGGCGGTAGTGTGAACGTGGCATTTTGCCAGTTTGTGCATGAGCGCTCATGCACACATGCGCAAATTGCCGAAACAGCCCTATCATGAGCTGAAGAGGCCGGCCCACCTGGGGCCACTCTGCAGCAGTCTGAACGCTCTGTAACGGCATCCTTGCGCAATACCCTGGCCAATGTGGACAGCCAGCCCAGGGGGATTTTCCCCCCGCAGCTTTTGCCTCCGGATTCATCCCACTCCAGATTGCCAGTCTGTCCTCAGCCAATCATAGGTGACTGGAACACAAAAGTGGGAAACATAGTAGAATCAAACATTGTGGGGAAATTTGGGATAGGAACATGAAATCAAGCAGGAGAACAAGTTATAGAATTCTGCAAAGACAACAAGTTGTTTATTATGAACTTGGTTCAGGCAACCAAACAGACAATTGTACATGTGGCCATCATCAGATGGCCAATACAGAATCAGATTATGTGATCAGAAGCAGAACCATTCTCTCTGCTAAGCAAGACCAGGAGCTAATCATGGTACAGACCAGGGCTATTTTGGGGCAGGAACGCATAGGAACAGAGTTCTGGCTGGCTCCTGAGTTGGCCACGCCTACAACCAAAACCTCTGGCATGCATGGCTACAGAGCATGCTGCCCTCCCCACACTTCCCCAAGTCTCTCTGCAAAAGCAGAGAGGCTCAGGAAAGGAACGGGGCATGTTTGCCTGGCTGCCCTCGGTCTCCCCAGCCTGTGCGCCTTGGTGGGCTGGCTGGGGAGACTGAGGGCAGCCAGGCAAACATGCCTGCTTCCCTTCCTGATCTTTTGGAGGGGGGGTAGGAGACTAGAAAGATGATGCTGAAGTGGGGCAGAGAAGCAAGCTTCCATGCCTGCCCTGTGCATTCCCAGCCTCCTGCCTAATATGCTAATGAGCTGCACTGTCAGGGGTGTTACCTAATATGCTAATGAGTTTATGCTTTGGATGTGGCCTATTATGCTAATGAATTCCTGCTGGGCTGTACAGACCATGAACTGTTAATATCAACAATTAGAGTAAAGCTGAAGAAAAAACCAAAGCATTCATAGCGCCAAAATATAATCTAAACAACATTTCTGAAGAGTTTAAAGAGCATGTAAAGAACAAATTTGCATTACTAAATTCAAGTGAATGAGAACTGGAAGAACTATGGGTAGAAACTGGAGATATTATCAAGAAAGAATGTGCAAAGACTATTCCTATAGCCAAAAGAAATGAAAAGACTTGATGGATGATTGATGAAATTCTTAACATTGCTTAAGATAAATGAGAAGCAAAAGGTAAAATAAATAGAAACAGAAGTCTAAATATAGTGTTCCAGTGACTGGCATGTAGAGACAAAAATAACTATTATAATAACTAGTGCAAAGAAATAAAAGAGAATAACAAAAAAGGGAGACCGAGATATCTGTTCCACAAGATCCTAGATACCAAAGAGAAATTTGAAGTTCAGTTAGACATGCTGAAAGATCAACATGGAAAAACATTAACTGAAAAGGAAACATAAAGAAAAGATGGGAACAATACACCAATGAAAAATATAGAAAAGATGAAAGGATGACTGATTCCTTCCAAGAAGAAAATTTTGAAGACGAACCTACAGTTTTTGAATGTAAACTGATAGCTGCACTGAGAGCAATTGTGAGAAACAAATCACCAGGAGTTGATGCCATATCAATAGAGCTATTCCAAGCTGCAGAAACTGAGTCTGTCAAAATCTTAACAAGAATGTGTCAACAAATATGGAAAACAAAACAATGGCCTCCAAACTGGAAACACTCAAGTTACATTCCAATTCCATAAAAGGAGGGACATCAAAAACTGCAGCAATTATCAGACCATAGCATTAATTTCTCACATGCTTAAAGTGATGCTTAAAATCTCACAATAAAGAGTGTTACCATATATGGAACACGAAATGCCAGATGTCCATGCTGGATTCAGAAGAAGAGGCACTGGAGATATATTGCAAATTTACATTGGTTACTGGAGCATACCAGAGAATTTCAGAAGAAAATCAGCTCGTGTTTCATAGATCACAGTAAAGCTTTTGACAGTGCAGATCATGAAAAGCTATGGTTGGTTTTAAAAGAAATAGGTATGCCACAACATCTGATTGCTTTGATGTGCAGCCTGTACTCTGAACAAGAGGCCACTATTAGGACAGAATATGCAGAAACAGAATGGTTTCCAGTTGGCAAAGGTGCTAGACAAAGATGTATTTTATCTCCCTGTCTGTTCAATCTATCTGCAAAACATATCATAAGGAAAGCTGGATTAGATTTAGATGGAGCTGGAGTGAAAAGGAACATTAACGATTTGAGATAGACAGATGACACCACATTAGTGGCAAAGAATAGTGCCAGTATTGCACTACTAATCAGAAATGACTCCTGATGAAGGTTAAAGCAGAAATTGCCAAAGCAGGATTACAGATAAAAGAAAGTCTACTGAGAAAATTATACAACTTTAAAGTTGGTGATGAAGAAATTGAAATTGGCTCCATTGGTTCCTTGGCTCCACTGTCAACCACATATGCTCTACTCAGCTCCATACCCTCTCCTCTGTCAGCTGGCAGTTACACAGAGAGGCAGGGAACTTGTTAAAAGCAGACGAGTAGACCTTCCCAGCCCAGTGCCAGAAAGCAGCTGTCCCTCCTACTGCCTTCTTCAATCCTGGGCCCTGTTTCCAGCCCACACTTTGGAAACATTTCCGCACTCTCCCCAGTGACCCCTGTGTGGCAGAGTGCTAGGTGTGCCACACCCACATCTGGAGAAGCACAACCCCCCCCCCGACATTTGTCCTCCTCCATCTTCCGGAGGAAAGAGTAGTGGCCAGTGGGAGGAAGAAGAGGCCCATTCCCTCTCAGCAGGGAAATGTGGAGGGAGGGGGAGGCCCCTCCAAGAAAGGTTCCCCGCACTCAGGGTGCAGTGGGTGGGACATCAAGAGAGGCCAGCCTCCAAGAGATTGTTCCCCCGGGGATGCTGACAGTACCATCCAGCAGCATGGCTACCTCTCCTTCACTGCCCATTGGTGGCAACCAGAGGTCCTTTCTGTCTGGCCTGTTGGAGGACGGTCCAGGTCCCAGAAGGGAACAGCCCTGCCACCAGGCTACAAAGTGGCTCTGCTCCAAGCACAGGGGATAGATGCAGACCAAACAGTGCAAAACATCACTGCCATGACACAGAGTGGCCTGAGGGAGTGAGTGGGCAGTGGCAACATCATCCATGGGTACATGGACACAGATACTGGTGCCAACATGCTGGCAGTGGTGAAGGCTGTGCATCTCAGTGGTACTGTCTGCCTGGTGCACAGACTTCACCTGGTGTTGAAGGATGCTCTGGGGCTGGGGAGCACTGTCAAGGCCATCTGGGATGCTGCAGATAGGCAGACTTGATGCTGTGTGAGAAGCAGCAGGAGGGGGATGAGCCTGAATACCAGCTCATCCTGGACTTACCCACCCACTGGAACTCTACCTATGCCATGATTGCACATTTGGTGGAGCAGAAGAGCACAGTGCAGGATATCATCTCCTCCATGACCATCCTGCATGGGTAAGAGGAGCTCAGCATCAGTTCCAATGACTAGATCCCAAAAGGTGCAGGTCCTCAAGCCCTTCCAGGACACCACCAACATGCTTTGTGCCCATATGGCCAGCCAGGGGGAAATCATCCCCCTGATTTGAGGGCTGGACTGGGCACTGGCCTCTGCACTGGAGGTGGCCCCCGAGGGGATGGCTGTTCTCCCATGGGTCAGGGCCTTGGTACAGAGGTTGCATGTGGGCATCACCATGAGGTTGCATGCTCTCTGCATGGAAGGGGAGTACAAACTGGCCTTTATCTATGACCCCCAGATAAAAGGCAGCATTGCTCTCCGGAATACAGTGCTCACAAAAGGGAAGTGTGAGCTCTGCAAGGAAGTATGGAGGCTACAGGCCAGCTGTCATGGTCAGAGGGGAACAGTGGGTGGAAGAGGCTGGAGGGGAGGAGGAGGGGGTGGAGGAGGAGCTGCAACCCAGCATCTCTGCCTCAAAGAGCCCAACCAGGGAGAAGCCTCACTATTGGTTGTCAGTGGTGAACTGGGAGATCAGCAGCAGGGATACCAGGGGTGCGATGGCGGAGGATTTGGCAGAGGTGATAGTAAGGGAGTACCTTGCCAAGTCCCCTGAGCCTACTTCTGCCAATCCTCTGGAGTACTGCCTTCTGGCCCAAGCACACAAGGCTGCCATCTCCTGCCCTCCCACCAGTGTCTATAGTGAGCAGGTGTTCTCCCACCTGGGAGACATTTTTAGCCCCCAGTGCTCCAACCTGGACCCAGCCAGGGTGGACAAGTTGGCCTTCCTCAAGGTCAGTATCTCCCTGCCGGGTTACGCTTCTCTGGACCTCACAGGGTAAGCTTTAGGCCTCCTGTTGTCCCCCTGTGTGTCCCCCAATTCCTCTTTGGGTGATCTGGCATGCAGCCTGTGGGTTGTGCTCTTGGCACTTGGGTTGCCAGGTGGGGGTGAGCTTTCTCACCCAACACCTACCTCATGAAATGACATCTACCTCATAACACACCTACCTCATGAAACAACATCTGTCTTATAACACAACACCTACTTCTTGGAACAACATCCACTCCAGCAAACACCTACCTCAACAAACATCTGCCTGTACAAGCAAGCCCCTTTCTTTTTGCATTTGTACAATTCACAACAGGTGATCTTTCATCTGTACTCTGCTAATGGTGAATAGCCAGAAATTTCACCTAGGGGTTGGCTGTGACCAGAGGATCTATGTGTTTGGGAGCCCTGTGGGCATGCCTCACTAGGTTCCAGCACTTTCCAGGGGTGCCTGCCAAACTGTGCTGGGGTACTTTGGGGAGCCCCTTTTGTAACATTGGGGACATCTGTCTTTCTGTCATTATGGTGGCCTGGCCAGCTCGACATGTGTTTCCATTCCTCTGCACAGTAAAATTCACCATGGTTGATGGGTGTGCTCCAGACCTGTGTGTTTCAGCCCTTGGGTGGGATGTGTGTGTGATAGTTGTGGACATGCTTCCCTTGCTTGTCTGGTGGGGCTGGAGTTCCCAACAAGCTGCCATGGGATTACTTTGAGGAGCCCCTACCAGAAGTCTTGTCATGTCTGCCTTCCTGTTGTTCCAAATCTGCCTGGCCCAGACAGCTGGACAGGTGCTTCCTGTGCAGAGTAGAAGAATATGCCATGGTGTTTCAGCTCTTGAGGGGGCCATAAGATTTGTGGGCACACTTTTCCTGCTTGTCTGGTGTGGCTGGGATACCTGCCAAGCTGTCATGGGGTTACTTTGAGGAGCCCCTGCCTAAAGTCTTGTCATGTCTTCTTTTCTGTCCTTCCAAATATGCCTTTGGAGACTTAAGGGGAGCTGTGAGTGTAGAGAGAATGATTGCCTTGCTTCAAGTTCTGGCTGTGGGAGTCTGCCCAGGTGAAGTTTCCCTGTGAATTTGGTGTCACAGGCTTGTTCCTGAGCCATTCCACAGACTTTTGTCTTTTCCAGGTGCCTTTTCCAGAGACAGCCCTGGGGGGGGACCTTTTTGGTTGTCCATAATTGGGACCCCAGAAATGTAATCCTCCCCCAACTTGGAGAGACAGTAGAGGAGCGGGTGGCAGGGTGAGGTTCCCTGTGTATTTGGTGTGTGTAGCTTGCAGGAAGTCCATTCTATAGACTTTTGAACCTGTGTTTGACATTTCCGCCAACAGCACTTTCCTGTCTTGACCTTAGTCCTGTTGGGTTTGAGTGCCACAGTGCCACTGGTTATACTGAGCACATGGCATTGGTTCTGCTAAGCTTGCAAAAATGCCCCCACCTTCAGTTTCTGCTGCAGAGATTTATGGGGACTTTGATTCTGTTCTGCGAGGCTTCTATTGCCCATGTTTGTTTAAGTTTTTTCCCCTCCATCAGAAACCATGGAGGATGGGGGCACCTTTTTTGAAAGACCATAACTCAAACCCTGTAAATCTAATCTGCATATAACTTGGAGGACATGTAGAAGAGAGTCACCTGGAGTTTTCGTGTGAGTTTGGTGGCTCTAGAATGCACAGAACTTGTTCTATACACTCCTGAACCTCTTGAACCTGTGCTGGGGTTATGAAGACAAGAGTAACTGGAAAAAGGCAATAATGCTAAGAAAAGTTGAAGGCAGCAGGAAAAAAGGAAGACCCAACATGAGATGGATTGACTCAATGAAGGAAGCTACAGCCCTCAGTTTGCAAGACTTGAGCAAGGCTGTTGATGATCAGATGTTTTGGTGGTCATTAATTCATAGGAGTGCCATAGATTGGAAGCCACTTGATAGTACCTAATACACACACAAAATTGGTAAGAAGCATGTATATTATTAATAGACAATTAGTGGCCTCATCACAAAAGGTCCTGCACAGACTCTTTCATTCAGTCAATAGTATATGCAATCGCACAATCCTAAACAGATTTACACCTTTCTAAGCCCATTGGTTTCAATGGATTTTTAATGCTGGTTAGTAGGGATGGGCACAAACTGCAAAAATGTGGTTCGGTTTCTGGCCAAACCACGAACCAAACCACAAAATAAACTATGAACCAAACCATGAACCAAACTGAACTGGTATGCTCTCTGAGAAACCGTTTGGTTTGTGGTTTGTGGGCCCAGCAAACTTCATTTACAGGGACCACAGTCCCTTTAAACAGGGTTTTTAGAAATCAGCAGAAACAGCTGAACAGTGGGAGCACTCCCAGCTACTCAGCTGTTTTGGGTCTTTAAAGGGACTGCACAAGAAAGCCGGGAAATGAAGAGTAGCCTGTCCAGGTTTAGACCCCACTTCAACAAGGGAAGCCCCCATCTGTCGCCCGGCAATCTGGGCAAGGCTGGTCACTCATCCCCCCTCATTGCCTGAGGATGTCCCCTGGACTTCCCGTCGGGAACTCACCCAGATGGCTTTGCTGCCTGTGGTGGAAGATGCCCAACTCACATGGTCCCCAGGCAGGCTGGAGCATCTTCTTTCCCTGCTGATGCCACCTTTCCCATCCCCACCCCGGGCTCTTGCAGTGGGCCCAGCCCCTGTACTGCTACCACAGCCCATAGCCATCTCCTCTGCCAGCCTCCTCCTCCATTGGCATCCTGTGTGAGTTCCCAATGGGAAGTCTGGGGGGCATCCTCAGGTGATGGGGGGGAGGGTGGGTGAGTGCTTAGGCTCTTCTGGATCACCAGGCAATGGATGAAGGCTTCCTTTGATGTAGCAGCACCCGACCCCGGACAGGCTGCTCCCTTTAAACTTTAAAGAAACTGCACAAGAAAGCCCAAAACAGCTGAACAGTGGGAAGTTCTCCCAGCCACTCAGCTGCTTTTGCAGCTTTTTGCTGGAGCAGAAAGCAGGGGTTTAAAGGGACTCAGAGTTTTCTGCTTTCTGCTCTGGCCAGAAACCAGCATAAACCCCACAAATGTTAAAAGTTTGTGGAAGTCCGTGACCATGGATCTGTCATGGACTTCGGTTCCTGAACCACAAACAGGGCAAAATTCATCATGAATTTTCCTTCGTAGTTCAGCTCATGCCCATCCCTACTGCTTAGAACTGCACTTTAACTGGGCACAGGATTGCAGCTTGATAGTCAAATCCACCAAGGCAAAAGTGCCTATCAAAACAGGCTTCTGTGCAAAACTGGCATCAGAGGAGAGCATGGTAGGATGGGTGGAGTCAAGGGTAGTTGTTATGGGTATGGCTTAGCAGACTGGGTGGGACTACAGCACTGTCACTTTTTTGCCAGGCAAAAGTTGCCATGCTTTCATATTTTGACTGTTAGTTATTTGGACAGACTCAAACAGGTTTGGTATCTTAAAATCCACTTACGTTACATTTTTGCCTCCTTTAAATGCATTGTTATCTGCCCTTGTCCTTCAGCAAAGCTGAAAGTTTGCAATAAAACACCAGGAGCTGAAAAATCTGTAATTGCCGGAAAAAGCAGAAACGGCAAGTCCAGCAGCTGGGCACATGTAATCATCTTTGTCCCTTTCCTGCTTCCCATAACTAACTGCCCTGGAAAGGTCACATCTTCATTCCCACCCACTCACATTCATCACTATTCAGAAACCAAGCTCTCTGGGCTGAAAAGTTCTCCCATCAGACTCTGTCTGTTTGCTAGGCTGATGTTTGAAATGATGGCTTCATGCAGTGCAACGTTGGAAACAATTAGTCTTTCTGAGGGAGTGGCTGGCTGTGCCATTGCCCAAGGGCCCGGAGCCTCCTTGCTGGCAATCCTTCCCCTCCCATGACCTAAGAATAACATCCTTGCACAGTGAGGCTCTGCTCCAGTTGTGTAATGTGCGGCTCCGCCCTCTCTGTAGGCTCATCACCTCCCTCCCCCACGGGAAAGGAAACTGGCCCTGGTCTATTTCCTGCCTAATGCATTTCCTTAGCACACAGCCAGTGATACTTTTATGAGTAAGACTGGAGCTGACTGAAGTGGTGCATAACGGGGCCTTAGAAATGGGCTGGCCTTGCTAGGAAGCATCAGACAAGGTTTCCTTCTGTTTCTGACTCAAGGAGCAAATTGAAGTCTACTGTAGGACTGAGAAACCCCTTCAGCCTCCCACAGGTGCCATAGTGAGAAGTCTCCATGAGTCAAGAACTACTCCTGCTTTATGTGGTTTAGCTGCAGGTAGCCCACAGAATTTACATGATTGTAGCAATTGGCTAGTGTATAGTATCTATTCGGAAAGTGTATGTGCTGAACACTCCGGAACTGTTACTCAGTGTGAAAAACTTCTGAATCATCCAGTGTTATGTTCAAGAAAGAGAGGTCAGGGTTCAAGCCTGTCTGGAGGCTGCCTCTGTAATCTGGATTCTCCTACATGCCTGCCTTTAACTAGAAGAGCTCTGTTTCTTGAACTGTTGCATGGAAGGCAGAAATTCAGCAGGGAAAGTTTTCCCCATCTGATAGGGGAAGTGTTACCCACTGAAGGGTAGAAGAGCTAGGGATTGGTGGGGCTGAACAGGCTTTGCATGTTAGAAATGTTCAAGTTCAGTCCTTGGCATTTTCAGCAAAAAAAAGATATCGGATAGCAGGTAGTGGGAAAGAAATCTCTCTCTACCTGAGCTGCCACCAGTAGACCATACTGAGCTAGAAGGGCCAATCACCTGACTTGCTATAACGCAGCTTCACACATTCTGGTTTTGTCTTGCAGTTCTTAAAGCCAATAGGATACCTACAAGAAAAAAAGTTGACAATTTTAGCATGGGTCACTTGGTACATTCTCAGACCTTTTGTGTGCGTCACAGGTTCTAAGCACAGGATCAACGTCCCACTCTAAGCAGTGAAATGTGCTTAAACACCATCAGATTTGAAAAAGCAATGACATTTGGGATTCTTTTTGCACAGTTGTTACAAACTCTTCAACATATTGCCACAGAGTTTGCAAATTCAGAATAATAAGATGCTGGCTTTTGAAAGAATTCCAGGAGGCCCTTGAGATACCTAAGAACCTGCAGGTTGCTTCAGCATATCTGGCACCAGTATGTAGTCTGTGGACACAGTGGTTAGAAGATGAGGCTAGAAGGATTATGGGGATGCCCTGGGACATTTAAGTTGACAGAAGAGGGTTATTTTTGGCTAATTACATAAGGTACCAGTGGACACATGCCACAGTGGATTAATGTGTTGATGAGAGGTCAGCGTTAGTGGATTAGTGCAATAATACATAGCACAATAGCTCAGTGGCTGGTGATAAGGCAAATTTCTGAGTGGTGAGAGGAAGCCCATCAGTAGATCATGGAAGCCTTGCTGATTGGTTTACTGGAGTGCCAGTTGCCCACTGAATAACTTCCAGATCAAAATCTGGATCTCCACCAATGGTCCCTCTAAGCTGAGTTAGTGTGAGCTAGCTCACACCTTTTTAGCCTCTGGTTCACACATTTTTGCCTTACCTCAGGAAGGATGGCTCCAGGGCAAACTAATTTATGCAGTAGCCAAACAGCTTGCTCACAACTTTAATGCCAGCAGCTCACAAAGTAGAATTTTTGCTCACAAGACTGCACAGCTTAGAGGGAGGATTGATCTCCACTATAGAAACGTTTCAGTAATGAGATGGAAAGAAGTTTGAGAAATGCTGCTCAAGTGGTGAAATGAGATGGTGCATTAAGCTTCCTTGTGTCACATTGCATGTCACGCCTGAATGTGATGGAGCTCTCTTATTCCAGCCCTTCAGCACAAGTTGGCCATTTCAAGTACAGCCTTGAATGGCACACGACTGGCAAATCTGCAGAATAGCAACAGGTGCAATCATGACTGAGATGTGCTATGAAACCAAAATCAGGAAAATACTTGTCTCTGTGTTAAGGAAGAACAGATTCTTTTAAAAAAATCCAAAGTATATTTTCATAAGCTTGGCATTTTATGGGAATTTGCCTGTTATGTGTCTTGTAAATTATTTTTTTCCTTACAAAACATTGGTCCTTTCTATTATAAGTTTCCAGGAGTCTGGTTTTAATTATATGAATGCAGATAACAGAAGACAGAGTGGTTCATTCCCTAAATCCCTTAGATGCCTGAACATAGGCCTAACCACTGGAGGGTTTGATCCTGGCAGCACAGGGAGGATATCTGTGTCTCCACTGACGCTTGAACTATTTGTGACATGATTTTGATTATATGATGATGCCTTTTATTGGACCTACTTGTGTTTCCCAGGAGCATAGAGATTTTACCCCCTGACAGCTACTGTGAGAGAGTATTTGCCTTGGCTGTACAAACCCCCAGGTTCAAATGCCCGCTCAGCTCTAAATTTAACTGGATGCTAGAACAGTACACTGAGCTCCTTGTAAGAAGAGCAGGATCTAAATGTAAAAACAAAAACAATACAGTTTGCTCCCTCCCCCGGGCAGATCAGGGACCGGACATGGAGGAGGCCATGATGAGTGCAAGTATTTTTCCTTTGTGACTTCAGCTTGGAAAACTTATCAGTGCTGTAACATGAATTGGGAGAGAATGAAATTTGCAGGAAAGATCTGCTTCTATGTCTATGTTTTATGTCTGTTGATGACTTACATATGATAAAAGTTTCGAGGTTTGCCATTAAAAAAACAAACTGTCTGAAGATTTTATTGTGTGAAGCCATTAGGATATGTTGTCCAATCCCCTGCATGCTTAATCAAAAAGTAAGACCCACTGTGTAGTGTGAAGCATGTCAAGATGATCATTTTGGGAAGCGTTTGATGTGGATTGAGATCTTTCCCCTGCACTGCCAGTGCTGATGTAGTTTAGAGATCTTACAAATTTGGTGGTGCTGAATTAATTATATAGGTGTTTTCATATTGCTTAATTGTTCACTGTTGATGCTTCAGAGTGATTGAGTGTATTTGATTGTAAGTCACCCTGAGAATACAAACAAATAATCAGATAAGCATGCACAGGATCGAAGCAATAGAAATACACAGTCTTTTCCTTACAGAAGTTTTCCTGCAGTTTGGCTGCCAACCTGCAGTGGCTTTGCTCCAGTCTTCTTCACATCCTTGTTTTCTATTTGTCTTGCCATGATTTCCCTCATCTTTTCTCCATAATTTCTCAAACCACTTTTGAACTGATTTTAGAAAGCATGAAAAAAGCATGAAAAGACAAAGAAACCATACAAGGGCAACCAGTGGAAAACAAAGACATGAGGAAGCTCAAAGCAAAATCACCGCTGGTCAACAGCCAAACCACTGAAGACCCTCTATGTGAAAAGATGGTTGGTTGGGTGGTTAGCTGGGTGTTATGCAATTATGTAGGTACTAGGAATAAGGCGTTGTGGAAATAAATACAACGGGCTCTAGAAAGAGGATGGGTGTCCTGGCCTTGGGCACTCAGTGTCAATTTGCTGTGGTGTCCTCAGCAGGGTATAGTGACACAGAACTTACCATTTTCTTCAGGGGAACTGATCTTTACCACCTGCAGAACAGTTGTAATTATGAGTGATCTCCAGCCCTCCCCTGGAGATTGGCAACAATGGTTCCCCAGGAGGAAATGGCTGGTTTGGAGGGTGGTGTCTATGGCATTGTACCTGAGGTCCCACCCCTCCTCAAACTCGACCCTCTCCAGGCTCCACCCCTCAAATCTCCGGGAATTTCCCAACCTGGAGGTGGCAACCCTATTTCCTCCACAGCCAACCATCAACCTACCTGTATCTGCCCCTCTGACTTCAGCTTTCCATCTCCCCCCCCCCACTGGAGCCTCTATCTAGGAAAAGTACAGTCTTTCTCCTCCACAGTGGGGACCCAAGGAGGACAGGAAGCAACCTCAGCAGAGTATAATGACACAGTGTCCACCCTGCAAAGCCGCCATTTTCTCCAGGGGAGCTGCTCTCTGCCATCTGGAGAGCAGGTTTAATTCTGAGCAGGGCTCTTTTTGTAGAAAAAGCCTAGCAGGAACTCATTAGCATATTAGGCCATACCCCTGACAGCACAGCTCATTAACATATTAGGCCACACCCAATGTTACCAGAAGTGTGGTCATCCAGCCACATCCACCTTTTGCTTCTTATTCTGTTTACCTTGTTGTCAAAACAGTTTTGACAAAACCAATAAAAACATTATTTTCTGTCCCATCTATACAAAATCTTGCCTGAACCAATATCTTATGTCCAACAATTATTCCCACACTAGATTGGAATCAATTCCTAAAGGTTAGGTTCCCATAGAAATCAGCTTGCCTTCCTGCAGAACTAGTACGCTGAATATGATTTTTTAGGGTTGCCAACCTACTGGTGGGATCTGAAAATCTCCTGGAATTACAACTGAGCTCCAAACTACAGAGATCAGGTCAATGGCTGCTTTGGAAGGTGGAGTCCATGGCATTATGCCTTGCTTAGGTCCCTCCTTCCCCTAAACTGCACCCTCCACTCCCAAATCTCCAGGGATTTCCTCAACCTGGAGTTGGCAACCCTAGTTCACTGGCAGAACAACGCTAGGAGCCAGTTTGGTGTAGTGGTTAAGTGCGCGGACTCTAATCTGTGAGGACCGGGTTTGATTCCTCACTCCCTCCCTTGCACCTGCTGGATGACCTTGGGCAAGCCATAGCTCTGTACCAGCTGTTGTCTCAGAGCGCTCTAAGCCCCACCTACCTCACAGAGTGTCTGATGTGGGGAGGGGAAGGGAATGGAGTTTGTAAGATGCTCTGAGACTCCCTTGAGTAGTGAAGGGCGGGGTATAAATCCAATCTCTTCTTCTAGGTTTGTGGATGCACTGGACGGGAGTAGTTTGTGGACTATTTTATTCAAGGTACAACATTTTATTCAAGGTATAAGATTTCATGTGCCACCCACACTTCTTCAGATGGAAGAAGTGTGCATGCACACAAAAGCTTATACCTTGGATGAAACTTTGGACTCCAACTTTGTTCTGCTGCTTCAGACCAACATGGCTACCCACCTGAATTATTACACTATAATACTTTTTACAAGCAATTATGTACCAGTGGAGTGGTTACCAAGCAGAGTCTGTCCCACAGGTAAAATTATCCTGTGAACAGGTGGTCTTTACCACATAAAAGTATCACTACCATCACAAGATCACCAATCGTTGGAAGTCAACTCCTCAGAAGCAGAAATCTCTCTTATTAGGAGGTTTAAGAACATCAACTTTGCTGGCCCATTAAAGGCAGATGTCAGCCCAGTGGCAGGAGAAGAGGGACAATCATCTTCATCAGAAACTCTGCCCACTTTTTAAATTTCACAAAACAGGCAATCTCCAAAGTGCTGTTGACCATGCTCATTTTTAGTTACATCTCTGTTTCTCTGCAGATGTCCCCCAAAGTCCCCCATGCAACAGTCAAGTGTTCTGCCAACACACACAACAATGAAGCTACTTTTTCAGATGTTTTATCTTGCATGGCAGTAAGCACCAAACTACTTTAATACAGACTTTAGACACACATATATTTGCAAGCCATTCCCAACAAGACACAACAATGAACTCAGGCTTCAAACATACTTTTCTTAAGCAGAAGATGCCATGAGAAAACGAAAGAGATTCTCAAAATTTAAAGATATTGTCAAAAGCAGCATTTCCTGGGCTCTCTGCTTTTTTACATCCCCCCCTTTTCAATAATTTTTTTTATAAAAACACAAAGAACAAAATGAAACGGAAAGAAAGAAAGAAAGAAAGAAAGAAAGAAAGAAAGAAAGAAAGAAAGAAAGAAAGAAATGTAGGGGGAGAGAGAAAAAGAAGGAAGGAAGGAAGGAAGGAAGGAGATGATAGATAGAGAGAAAGGAAGGGGGAGGGAGAGAGAGAAAGAGAAAGAACGAAAGAAAGGTGGGGACCGAGAGAGAGAGAAAGACAGACAGAAAGAAAGACAGAAAGAAAGGTGGAGGGGAGAGAGAGAGAGAGAGAAGGAAAAGAGATGGGGGAGGCACTTTCCAGAGCAGGGAGAGCGATGCGACGTGCAAAGAGCCTAGCCCTGAGCAAAGAGTGCAAAGAGCCTAGCCCCGTGCTTAATCTATGGGCGGGGCTTTCTCCTGCTGGCTCTCTATACTTAAAGGGAAAGCACCAGGTGGGGTTATTTCCTGCCAGCTCTCTGCAGGAACTTTTCCTTTAAGTGTAAACAGCACAGGCTCGGCAGGGAGGGGGCGGGGCAGGCTCAGACGCCAGCTGGAATGGTGTTCTGGTGCGTTCCTGCTGAAAAAGAGCCCTGATTCTGAGTGATCTCCAGCCCTCACTTGGAGATTGGCAGCACTGGTTCCCCAGGAGGAAAAGTACAGTCTTTCTTCGCAGTGGGGACCAAAGCAGCTTACATAATTCTCCTTTCCCCCTTTTGATCTGCACAACCACCCTGTGAGGTAGGTTAGACTGAAAGTCTGTGACTGGTTCAAAATTACCCACTCAGATTCCACTGCAAGAGCCTGGTTCTGGCAGACCATGCTCTGAAGTGCTAACTGCTACATGTAGGGTAGCCAGCCTCCAGGTGGAGCTTGAAGATCATTGGGTATCACAATTGAATTCCAGACAACAGATCTCTCTCCCCACGGAGAAAATAACTGCTTTGGAGGGTGGACTCTATGGCATTCTATTCAGCTGAGGCCTCTCCCCTCCTCAAACTCTGGCTTCCGTAGACTCTACCACAATTTTTTTTTAAAAAATTATGCCACCTTTCCACCTAATCAAGGTCCCCAAGGTATGCTTGGAGGGGTAGCTTGTTGCCATTAGGAACTGAGAGTCAATTTGGGGGATCTCCTCAAATTGGTTTATCAAGCGGATCTTTTCCCACCTGCTTCATGCTGATCTTAGAATGCAGTGCATCACTAAGCCTGGTGTTATGAAACATTAGACCATAACTAGGAGTGGCAGGAATAGGGCTGGTTCCTAAAACTGGTAGAGATAGTTTAAGAGTACTCTGAGGCATTTAGGAATGAAGGGCTGTTTGCTGGAGTGGTAGGGCAGGTTGAGCAGAGAACATATTTGGTGCTGAGCAGCATCCATCAAGCCCTAAGTTGCTTGAGCAGCACATTGCAGGAGAGGGATGAAGCTTAGTAGCTCTTGTGTCAGTTAATGTCCTGGCTCAGATAAATAACGCTGACAGTAGTGCTGTCTGTACATGGAGCCAGTTTGGTATAGTGGTTAAGTGTGCGGACTCTAATCTGGGAGAACCGGGTTTGATTCCCCACTCCTCCACTTGCACCTGGCTGGATAACCTTGGGCAAGCCATAGCTCTGTACCAGCTGTTCTCTCAAGGACATCTTGGGAAAAAGCTCTCTCAGCCCCACCTACTTCACAGGGTGTCTGTTGTGGGGAGGGGAAGGGAAAGGAGTTTGTAAGCCGCTCTGAGACTCTTAAGTGAGTGAAGGGTGGGATATAAATCTCTTCCCAATCTCTTCTTCTTCTCTTCTCTTCTTCTTGTGAGCAGGAAGCTGATCATTTGGGAAGATTATAAAAGAAGAAAAGGAGGAGGAGATTGGATTCATACCCCGCCCTTCACTTGGAGTCTCAGAGCGGCTTACTGCCCTGCCCATAAAGAAATTCTGACATATTTTTAAATTGAGGCTTAATACTTAGACATCTTTGTGTGCCTGTGCTGTCTAACCATTACTCAGTTAACTTGCAATTAGTTCTTTCAGTCAGTTCTCAGATAGGTACTGCTAACTGTGCAAGCACAGTGCATGCTAGCTGATGTCATTCATTTAAGATATGTGTGTGACTGTGCAGGTTCAAAGAATGGACTAATGGTAAATGATTACCTGCTTTGTGACCTGATAATAACAATCTGATTGTGACCTTAGGGAATAAGTGCCTCTGCACCATCTAATTAGCCATAGTGGCTGACTATTCAGAAGAGACGTACTAATACCAGCTGCTGAGTGGCAAAAGTGCTTTATTGTGGACTTCTCAAAAGTGTATGGATGGCCACTGTGGGAAACAGGATGCTGGACTAGAGGGACTTTTAGAACAACCCTGCTGGATCAGACCAATGTTCTTTGCTTTTCAGTGGAAGGGCTGTCACTCGGAAGTGCTCCGACTTTAAAATCAAGCACCATATTGAAACTTACCCAGTGCACAGAGAATATGAGATCATGAATAATTATGTGCAGGTTGGAGAAAACTGCTCAACAGCCCCAGAGCAAATAAAAAGATGTGTCATGGTGAAAAAAGGAAGGGTTGTTGCAGTGTAACTGAGAATTTCAGAGGAGTGTGCAAAATGTTCAGTGTGCTGCTTTCTGTCACAGTTCAGATTCAGATACTCAGTGATAAGTATTGGAGTCGGGAGTCCGTGGAACAGTGAAACAGCATGATCTTTATTGCTGGTCCGGATGAAGCATACAACCCAGGGCTCGAAGCCCTCCTTTTGTGCTGGTCAGGGACAATCCCCTGACCTCACCCAACTGGCCTGATAGGCTATTAGAAGTCTATTTACATTTCATAGGTTCCCTGGGAGAAACCTAGGTACAGGATCGGTGGCCAGTTTGAATCCACCTGGCCTTTGTTCTACCTGGCTGAAGCTCAGGTAGTTTCTTGGCCATGTGCTCTGGCCATGCGGTCGCAATTAAGGGAGCACATGGCGACCGCATGGTCAATACATAACACCCAGAGTAAACTGAAGTCTCCTCTATCTCCACACGGGAAAGTTTATGAGGCATTCTGTCAGCTGAACTCCATGCTTTATATCCAGAACCTAGACCAATGTTTATGATGAATACTTTGCTACTTTTATGAACTAGAAAAAAACACTTGGCTTTCCTTTTAACCACTGTACCTTGGGAGGTGGGGGAGTCAGTGTGTGTGTATATATACATGAGTGTGTGCATGTAACCAAACATTTCCAAAACTAAGATCAGAGTATATCTTCATGAACTTTTGGCTTACTATTCTTTTCTCTTCCTAAGCCAGAGGGGAAATGAGAGTTTACTCATATTTCGGGGGGAAACAATACATCACTAATAGTTGAATGAGGATGGGGTCACAAGCATAGGTATGCCTGCACCATTGGTTTTTCCTGGGATATATCATAGAACATTCAAATAAGAGCTAATGCAGCTGATCTCAGCTGGTAGCTAGGACTAGAAATGAACTTCCCGGGCTTTCTTAGCGGTTAATTTTCCTGCAACAACATGTAGGCACAGTAAGCAATGTTTTTGTTTTGTTTTAGAATGCATTCAGACTGGTGCTGCATTCATGCAATTTGCTACTGAAAATCAGTCACGGAAAGGGAAGAAGTACAACCCACACCACATCTGGTACATCTTCCTATTTTGTGTTCTAATTCTGCATTTTAGGGTGGGAAAACTTATGCCGCAGGTAGATGAAAGAGAAATAATTGGTTTTTGTTATTCTTGGAAAACTCAATTACAGCCCTGAGGAGCCCTGATGTAGATTAGGGGCCCACATGAGGAAGGGGCCTTAACCCTTCCACCTCCAAATAAGTTTACTAATCAAAACCAGGCCCCTTATGTTGTTAGTACCCTTTAAAGGGGAAAAAAGATGGGCATTCTTTATTTTTGAATTTTCATCTAGCAATCATAGCTAGATGGCAACAATTCCCTTTAACCTCCTGACCATCCATCCCGTTACACAAAGTTCCATTCTTCTTCTTCTTTTTTTTTCCTTTTTACATAGTGCAGTTGCTGATTCTGCAGTTTGAAGCGAAAGATCGGAGGCTGGGGGAGAGACTTTCTCTCATACGTTTTCTTTCTGTAGATTGTCTTTCCATCCACTGCTTTCTCCTCTTATGGGAAATGAGGAACACCTCATAGCATGAGGGAAAAGGATTAAGAAAGGTCTTCCTCACTGCCCATCTATTTTTTTTTGCTTCAGATTGGGGCCTGGGTGTCTTGATAGCATAAACAAAGAAAATAATCCTTAAAAGGATCATGCAGCTGTGTATAACTTGTTGGCCAGTAGGAGTGCATTGAGTTCACTGTCATGTTTCCAACAGTGGCCCAGCTCCCACCTATCTAGAGTTGCCAGATCTGTGTTGTGAAATAACTGGATATTTTTTTTGGGGGGGGGGGTGCCTGGGGGGGGCAGGTTTGGGGAGGGAAGGGACCACTAGGGCATAATACCATACAGTCTATTTTCTACAACAGTCATTTTCTCTGGGGGAACTGATCTCCAGGGGAACTTGGAGACCAGTTGTAATTCCAGAGTCCAGACAATATTCAGCTGCCATCTGGACACTGGCAGCCCTACATCTCTCTGGCTTGATCCATTCTGATGTGTGGCCATTTTTATGGCTGGGCACAACTGCCACATCTGTTAACAGGAGCTAGGGGTATGCTAGCAGAAGTGAAAGACTACTTTTGGAACAAAATCCACATGAGGCTTGTTGCTTTAGAAAAGAAATTGATACTCTTCATTGTTTGAGAAATCCATAATGAGATAAGAAAAGAGAGATACATATTCTGGCTAGCTGTCTAAACTAGGATGGGTGGAGAGTGGGAGAAGGAAGGAAGTCCTTGAGCTTAGCATTCTGGGTAGACAAAGAGACAACAGTGGAAGGATGCAGAAGAATGTGACCTGTCAGCCTAACTAGTGCTACTGTTCTGTCTGGACTACTGGTGTGCTTAGTAGAAAAAGATGCTGCTCAGTCCTTCAGGTCCAACAGTTTTGGCTCCCTGAAAGAGAAGCTGGGGAGAGCAAGCTACATAGCTGAAAGCCATCTGTTACTCCACTTGCATCCTACTTGGCTGTTTTATCATTACTTCCTTCTATTGCTAAACATCAGGCTCTTCTAAAACTCATCCACTTTCATTTATACAAACAGATTTATCTTCTCACATAGCCTGAACAGGGTGTTAGAGACTAGCATGTCCTAATGCTTCTAATAATGTACTCTTGCTCGTTTGACATAGGCAAAGTAGAAGCTCACAAAGCATGCCACTGAAAGACACCCTAGTGGGTACAAGCTGTTGTTTTCTGGGCTACACGTTGTGCGTGTGGGTGCAGAGGAAAATATGTGTATTATGTAAACCTCCTAAATTGAGCCAGCGTGCACATAAGCCTTGCCTTGCTACAGCAGGAGATATGCGTTCATCTGCTGTGGGGAGATTTCCTCTCCTGTCTCCCTCCTCCTCACATGCAACACCTCCTCTACTGCCAAAACTTAGTTCCATTGTATATTTTCCTCCTCCTTCTTGCTTTTGGGAAGGCTTCTGGCATTTTTTCCCATAGGGGCCCTGCATATTATCTATTTAATTGTTTATTTTTTAAAAGAAGCCAGTCCATTTTTTAAAACTTAAAATACTACTCTGGACATGGGGTGTGTGAAGCTGCTTTGTAATTGCCACATACGTGAGCCAAACAAAACTCTGCACAGCCAGCTGAAGAGGAGAAATGGCTTCATGATGTCATGGAGAGTCCCAGAGGCTAGCCAGTCAGCACTCCACACACCTGTCTTTGGGCTGGAGACAAGAAAACCGGGTTGCTGAACTAAATTCAGTTTTGAAGTCAGTACATTTGCCTAAAACGAATGAGTACTGATACACAGTGGGATCGCTGCTCAAAATATGGGTGCCTGCATATAATGTCAGCTTTGCTGGATCTTCACTCTACTCCGCTACTGCTGCTATACATTTGTTCCTATATCCCAAGAAATATAGCAGTGTGGAACAACTTGGAGGGCAGAAGAAAGTGCCAGAGTATCCTAGCAGAACAATGGTGGTACAAAGTAAACTAGTAGCTAACCTTGTGAGCTTTCCATATAATGAGGGTGTTGTAGTAGGAAGGGGGAACTCCTCTAGAGCAAGGTTTCTCTGGAAAGCACCCTGGTAACCAGCTGCTACCACTCAGGACTTCCTGGGAACGGCTAAGAAGGGATTCTTCTAGCGCAATACTAGAGTAATAATGAATTGACAGGATAGAAACCCTAGAAAATGCCTCATAGCCAACAATGTAGTACCTGTGCAACCTAACGTGCAGGGAAGAGATTCAAACAAATATCCCAGATAAATAAATTGTACTAAGCAGAGCAAAAAAAAAAGTCTTCATAAAAAGGTTAATTATAAAAAGGGAAGGGGGGGAAAGAAAGGGTGGTTGGATTTTTAAAAAGTGGTGGGAAAAGGGCAAAAACACAATATAGAGAAAAAGCACACAGCAACACTGCACAGAGATGTTCAAATAAAAAGCAGTACAGTTGAACTTAGCTAAATATACATTACCTAGGATGTAGCAGGTTCCTCAGATCATTTGCAGAGTTCCTTGCCGTAACAAGATGTTGGAGGAGTCCTCAACCCCTACCCAGCTTCCTGAAGATGCACTTTCTGCTGAAGACTGAAAACTGGAGACAAGGGAAAGTACCAACACTCCTGATATTTATGGGCGATGGAACTGTATCTAAGCCTGCCTCCCTTTTAAGAGTGATGAGCTGGTATAGCCAATGCCACGCAAAGCCCCATCCCTGATGTCAGAGACTTATTAAATATAGTCTCATCTTTATCAAGCATCTTGGTAACAACTCTGAACTCCCGTGACAAATGTGGTCTGGCCCAAACCAGATTGTCTTTTGTCCAGAAGCGATTAACTCTGTCAGGATTGTCCAATGTAGTATGGAAATGAATGGGTCATTCTAATGTAAACTCCCAGGGGTCCAAGATCCCAGACACTCTAGGTCGTGCTCTTGCCCAGGTAAGGTTTCAGGGTTTCTGTCCCAGAGGGTATAAGAGTATCAAAGCTAAGAAAATTTGTGCGAAGTTCTGGAAGGACTGTCTTCACCACCAACATGAATCTCCCTGAAACCAGCTGATGATGCCCTGCTCCATGAGCCTGTGAGGGATGTGGCCCCTGAGCCAAGGCCTTCTTTGCTATTGCCCCCATTATGAGATGCCCTGCTTTCTGAATCTCATTTGTTCCCTTTTCCTCCTGGCATTTTATTTTTATTTTATTTTTGCTGGGGTGGAGAGACGTGGATAGAATAATAGTCTTGCTCTGGTTTTTCTCTTTTATACTGTTGCTGCTGTGAGAGTTTGGATGTTATGATTTTCTGTTGCCTGGTGATTTTATTCATTTATAGTTTTTATTAACAGCATTTTATAGTATTTATGGTTAGACAGTATTATTGATGTAAAGAACATGAAGTTGAGCAAACTCTGGAGGACAACAGAGGACAGGAAGGCCTGGTGTGATGTGGTCCATGGGGTCATGAAGAGCTGGATTCGACTGCGACTGAACAACAACATAGTATTTATGAATTTTACAGCTGTAAGATGTATTGGATCCTTGGTAAGAAAAAGAAAGGTAGGACATAACTTACTTGCATATATAAACAATTTTAAAAGGTAGGCTGGAGAAGCTGCCTGGACAGTTGGCACCTAAAGTAGTGTTTAATCCCTAGATTAGGCTGCAGTGCTGGTGATTTCCTGTTATGTGCCACAAGCAAGAGTTCCACTGCCACAGAAGATGCATCAGCTCTTTCAAATATTTCAGTTTTGCCATAGCTGGCAATTGAAGAGCCCATGCGTCCATTTTGCCTGCAGTCAAGCCAATAGTTTATGTAGTCCACCATGGTCAACAGCTCCCTGGGCTAATACATACCTGATCACGTTCTAATGAAGTTGGGAATAGCCTCTCCTATAATGCTACTAACTATTGTAAAAGAGACCTGTTGCTTCTTTGCTTCTACAGAGCCTGAAGAAAATAAAAATGCTCACAGAAATAGGTTATATGAGTCAGTGCCTCATTCTGGTTGGGGTCAATGGAAATACTGCAACATCAAACAATTGGTCAGATCCTTCATCTGAACTGGAAACTTGAAAGTACCTTGTGTTCTTATTCATGTTTCAAAAATTCTTTTCAAGTTGAGAGGAGAAATACATTTTCAACCCAATTTTTATTCCATTTCAGTTTGACATCCATCAGTATGCAACCAGAAAGTACCCTTTTAAAAACGCTGTTCATTCTTGGAAAGGCAGTGATAGTGTGCAACCCCTCTGGGAAGAAAGATTTACATGGAGCAGATCCTTCTGGGATAAGCCTTGGCAGTAAGAAGATAGAGGAAGAGCTTTTAGGGCTTTAAACAAAAGAAGCCAGAGTACAGCAGCCTGGAGGTCAATGGGAGGAAGTCTTGCCTCATTAAAGGCCACCATCATGGAGCTGCTTTTATTCTAAACAGTTAAGTTTTTAATGTAAAGTATGTCATACAGGAGAGCACAGAGAATTGCAGCTGAACAATTTGGTGCAGTTGTGTTTGTTTTCTTTTATGCATTGGATTACAAAATAGGGGGATTTCATAGAGTTGCAAAGGTGTCTGGCATGATTAAGGGCAGGAGAGGAGTTAATTGAGTTGGCAAAAAGCCACGATAATTCCCACAAGCTACCATCACCAAAGATTTCATGCTGATGTACTTTCTTTGTTCTGGAAAATGTATAACAAACAACGTTGTGGGTAACACATACCTCTCTGTACTGGATCCACTGACTTCAGTATTATTAGCCTAGTATTTTAGCTCTGAGACTGAGCCCTGGTGGGTTGCTTAAGACCACCTAGTAAGTTTAAGGCCAAGTGGAGATTTGGAAACTTCCCAGCTCACCCTTCACATTTTTTTGAATGCGTAGAGATGTATGTCATTTTAGCAGTGAAATCACCATAGCAGCAAACAAGTTCTAGGAAAGAGGCCATGGCTCAGTGGTACAGTATCTGCTTGGCATGCAGAAGGCCCCAGGTTCAATCCCTGGTAACTTCAGTTAAGGATCAGGTATTAGATGATGTGAAAAACCTCTGCTTGAAACCTTGTTTGGCTCTTGTCAGTCAGAGTAGACAGTACTGACTTTGATGGACCGATTATCTGATTTAATATAAGGCATCTGTGAGTTTGGATAGGGGGAGGGACGCATGAAAGATCCATGACTTTCAGCGCCCTCCCCTGGCAAATCACAGAATCCAGCTCAATGTTCCTATCTGACCTGAAGCTTGCCATGAACTTCTTTCACATGTGTAAAACCTGCCACAGCCTGGCTTGTCAGAACTGAGTGAAAGTACCTAAGTGCTGTTTCTTCTGATCAGGCTGACTTGCTGATTCAGTGATCAAAGGCAGCTGCTGCCACACAGGTTTCTGCCTGTAACCCACTTCCTGTTGCATATTAGTCCTGCTCTTCGTTGCCTTAGCTCAGGGCTCATTTGAGGTAGCACTTGCAGGTCTCCTGCTGAATAGCATTCTTTGCTCTACATTTTTATAGGAACAAGTGGAAAAACAAGTAATGTTAATGATCCAGTCTTTTGCCATCTAAACAGCTTGTGTTTTATTTCACAGATCTGCTGAAACTAGGAAGTACAAAGAAGTCTGACTGGAGAATTGAAGCAAGGTGTAGTCTGAAAGTGTTTATAGCAAATTTATTAAATGGAGGCTCCTACTGCTGGAGGAATGTGCCCCGCAGTACAGGGCTGCTTCTATGATGGAAAGGGGTGCATTATGAGCAAAAGCAAGGTGTAGGATCCAAGCCATAGATTCCACATGCAGTACGCAGGCCATCTCTGTGGGTTTGCCTGGGCAGAAATCCTGTCCTCTGAGTAGGGTTGCCAAGTCCGGGTTGGAAAATACCTGTGGACTTTGGGGGTGGAGCCAGGAGAAGGTGGGGAGGGGTGGGGAGGGGAGGGGAGGGGCCTCAGCATGGTACAATGCTGTAGAGTTCACCCTTCAGAGCAGCCATTTTCTCCAGGGGAGCTGATCTCTGTCAGCTGGGGATCAGTTGTAAAAGTGGGAGATCCCCCAGGCCCCTCCTGAAGGATGGCAAGCCTACCTATGAGTGATTTTTCCTGGGGTGGGGGAAGGAGGATTCATATAGATGTGGGTTTGAGTGGGCAAGGTTTTAGGAAAAACTATTACACTTGTTTGTATAAAACCCCACTGGTCAATTAGCATTATGATTTTGAGTCTTGTTTGTTCATTTATTTTAAATATTTCTATATAAGGATGCCAGTCTCTTCTCCAGATTACAGAGATCAGTTCCCTTGGAGAAAATGGATGCTTTGAGGGTGGACTCTATGGCATTGTACCCCACTGAGGTACATCCCCTCCCCAGGCTCGACCCCAAATCTCCAGGAGTTTCTTGACCTGGACCTGGCAACCCTACCCCCCATCCCCTGCCAGTGGCCAGGGAGGACCTGGCAACCTTCTTTCTATGCTGCCTTTCCACCCAAATAGGGTCCCCAAGGCAGCAAACATCAAGGCTTTAAAATGTTTCAAACATTAAAGCAGCATTTAAAATGCATATGTAAAATATTTAACAATGTAATAAAAACATATAGGCATACACATACAACACAACTAGAAAGAAGGGCCAATTAGAGTTTACTGGGGGTACGTCAAATGAAACAAACAAACAAACAAAATCATCATCCACTGAGAGAAGACAATGATAGAGGAAGACAGACAAATCTCCCTGGGTAGCGAGAGTTCCAAAATTTTGGCACCACATCCCGAAAGGCCCAGTCCTGCTCTCCTTTTCATTTTCTCAGGGTCACTGTTGGCCAAATTGCCTTAAATTTATTAATTGATGTGGGGAATTGGAATATTAAATGGCAATGGCTTAAATAAAAAGAACAATAGACTGTGTATACGAGACTGATCCATCCAGACCCCCAGAAATAGACCAGGAGACGAGATCTAAAAATGATTTCTTTTACTAAATGATTCACACACTCATACAATGTAAAATAAAACAATCATACACTCAAGCAATACCAAACTAGGAAACTAGATAGAAAGGTACAGCAACAGTTTCATGAGCAGGAATTATCGTTGATGGGGGAAATACTCTATCTGTCCAACGTGACAAAGTGATCCTGCAGCAAAAAATTGGGAAAATATTAGGGAAGGGGTTGTGTGTTGACCAGCAGCACATGTGGTAGACTCCAGACAGCACTATGAATGGAGTCAGCAAGATAGGGTGGGGGTAGGTAGGTAGGAAGGAGAGAGAGAGCAGTGGGCAGATGGTCTTCTTATATACCCTTTTAGGGGCTTGGGGCATGAGCCACCAAGACACGTAGTCCCCAGGTAGCTGCCAGTTCCTTAATGCATAAAGAGAATAGACTTAAGTGTTGGGCAACTGATATGTTTACTTACAATTACACTTCTTAGATTAGATGGCTTAAGACAAAGGAGAAGAAAAGATAATCGTTCCAGGTGTTTGGCCAGCCAATGATCCGACGATCTGCAGCTGCATTATCTTGATGGGCGGTAAGTGTGTTTGGCTGCTCAGATAATCTCGTCATGGCCAAGTTATATTGTTTAACCTGAGAATGAGTACGTGCAGTTCCTGGTGAAGCTTGGAGAAGGTGGGGGGGGGGGGCGGGAAAGCCTGTGTGATGGAGCAGAGGCTTGTTTATGGCATTTGTGCAGAAATCTCCTCTCTGTCTCTGTAAAGCATGGCTTGATTGAGAGTCCAGCGCTGGTGGCTGCGATGTCAGGAAGGCTGGCTTCCCTTCTACCTGGGTCCGCAGTCTCTCAGAGAGGCAGGAATGGGTGGCATTGCATGTTCCATGGATCCCCATCTGGTCTAACATGCTGCTTCAGTACAAGGCTTCCCTTGTCTGGGCACATGTCTTCTGTCCAGTATGTTGGTACTGTCTCATGGTCACTTCCCCCCCGGCACACTCATTTTACAGTCCAGCTTACAGTTATATTTCATGTCCGTATTTTATAAGCTGCTTGCAGGGCAACATCACCATCTTCTGTAACAAATATTTCATTTGAACAATACCAAGGAGATTTATTATACGATGTCCAGCTTCTTGTGAAGCCTGTTAAGATGAAATATGACTATAAATGATGAAATGATAAATAAAATGGACACCTGCCAGGGAAGCAGCTAATTGTTCATGAGAATTGCTCAATGTGTTTTCATGCTTTGACCTACAACATGGCTCAGAGTGAACTATGCTGAAATACAGTACTTAAGAATAATGAACGCTGCACACATAGTGATCTCTTGAATGCAATGTTCAGTTCACATTGACAGGAGAAACTAAACAAATGAAGCTCACAGTAGGAAGGGAGGGAGGCCCCTCAGTTTGGGTTCATACCAGGTCACCGCTGCTACTAACTGGAATGAAAGGAGTAATACATGCAGGCCACATTGTATGCAGGGGTGCAGTTTTCTGAAACCAAACATTCTGGTACCTGGAGAACCTGAGAGCAGAGCCTGGTGCAAATCCAGGAGCTGAGCCAGTGGGCAGGGCTGAGCAGTTTGGGGCCAATCTAGGAGTGAGTCCCAGTGTTTTATGGTGGATCTGGGAATGATGTCCCAGTGCAAAAAAATTTCTGATACCAAATTAAAAAGCAAAGGAGTAGAGAACTATTTAGGCTGTGGAGGGAGCTCTAGTTTTTGGGTAATCCTAAATTCAAATCCCACCCCTTGTGGTGCTTTGGATGCCTGCAACATGTTTAGATTTTAGTCAGCATTGTGAAAGCATCTGGGGAACACTTCATACTGACTAATTTCAGCTAGTATTTTATTTATTTTATAACTTTTGAATCACATCTTTCTTCCAAAAAACACAGAGTGGCATACTTGAAATCTCCCATTTTATTTTCACAACAGTAAGGTAAGGTGTGGGTGAAGGACATTACTTGTCCTAGGCCACCTAGGGAGTTTCATAGCTCAGCAATTATTTTAACACTGCCTTCTTAAATCCAAAGGCCAGTTCTTTGACCACTATCTGAATTAAACTTCATCGTTGATGAACAATAGAGAATTGTGATTGTAAAAGTAAGGTATATTGTTAAGATGAATGTAGACTGCAATTCAAAGGCCATATTTTTGAAAGTAAGACCCAGAACAAAAACGGTATTTACTTCCGAATAGATCTGCTTGGATTGCTCCTATAATGTCCTTTTTAGAGCTTTGTGGATTTGGGATGTTCTGAAACAAGAACTGCCATATTAAAATATGTAACATCTGGCAGGTTTCCCAAGCAAGCTTGTTCGACTAATAATTTTTTCATTTTTGCAGTACTTTCAGTGTTCAAAGTTTTTCATATTCCTTATCTCAATGATACAACAACTTGATAAGGTAGGCCAGTATAATTCACTTCATATTGCAGATGTGGGATGGAAAGTCTTGCTGAGTAAATCTGTGGTTGATATGGGATTTGAACCAGTGACCTTCCTGATCAATAGCCACTACACGACAGCTCCCTGGTTCAATAATTAACTTTTTTTTGTTTAATATAGCATATGTATATGCTTTGCCTGTGCTGCATTAGCCAGTAGCTGTTTCTTTTTGTTACAATGACCCTTCTGTCCCTTCATAATATCCCTTCTGTCCCCATTAATCCCAATAACATTTCTGTGATGTAGGTATCACTATGTCACATTTTCCTTTGAGAAACGGAGATGAAAATCTGCCTAAGATCACCTTGTCCCAAAGCTTGGATGGGATTTGCGCCTTGAGCTTTTGTCCATTTATACATCTTTTCAGGCTTCTTCTTGCCAAGTTGAAGGGGACTTATGGATGCCAATCACTACCTCCCAGGTATTTTGCAGACCAATTTTTTTTATTTATGTTTTATATGGGCTATATGGATTTTTTTCATATTGAATAGACATTTAGGAGATCTCTGAATTACTCCAGTTAATTACTGTCTGGTCTTTTGCCTGTAGGTGGAACATGTACAGGGTTGCTGGAGCTGATGAGCTTTCTGAGAAGTGCATGCTGTATGTCAGCTATGTTCTTCTGAATTAATTAATCATTTAATTGGGCCTCACTAGCCTTTTGTATAAACACTGCTCATTGAAAGCTGTCTGGAGTAAACAGTCTTTATTGGGCAAACATATTATCGCTCATTTTACTGGGCCTTGTTGCTCAGAATAGGCAGATAATTTTGCCAAGTGTGGTAAGGTTTTAAGACAGGCCTCCTCCCTTTCTAGTTTCCTTCCATGCAGAACTAAAACTGATTTTAGAATAAGCTTGAGCCATGATGTCTTGCCTGCTGCTGCCAGGGAGATTTTTCTTTAAAAGATTAAACAGACTTGGCATAGCTGAAAAAAATTGACAACAGTGCATTGGCAGGAGGTATGATGCCTGCCACTACTACTTTTCAGGAGGTCATTGGGATATACCAGATAGCTTGGTGTGCAATGTTACCCAATGAGAATTTCCCATTGGCTTTCCCTGGTATTGTTCCAGTGATGAGGAACTCTCAGTATACCAGGCATTGTGGAGAATCGTTCCCACAGTGTAACTCCCACACGGCAGAGCACAAAACTCCATGTGCTATTCGTCCAGAAATAAATACTTTAGATGGAATTCTCTCCTCTCTGAATAAAATAGCTCAGTGCAGGGTGACTGGTTAAGAAGACTGCCAGGAAACCTGCTGCAAATATAGAAATGAAATGAGCGCCTGGGACAAGATTAAAAAGCAGGGGAGTGATACAACTGGAGTTAAAAGTTCTTTGCTTCGGTCATTGCTTGTTCGGGGTCACTCCTCAACCGGCAGCACAACCTGGCAGCCAAAGTAAAACTTTGCAATACTGAAGGCAGTAGAGCTTTGGCTTGGAGCAGCCAGATAATAAAACCAGTCCATTAAGTTCCCATTAGCTTAAAAAATGAGAACCCCCCTGTCTGTGCTAATGAGCAGGCACTTGCCAGGACCAAGCAGCAGGAGGTCTCTCCTAGGCAGCTCTTGCCAGCCAACTCTGCTGGCTTTGGGGAGATTAAATTAGAAGATGCAGTCACTGGAAAAGAAATGCATCAGCTGCCCATCTAAAGGCAAGGATGACTAGAGGAGACCAGATCAACTACTCTCACTGGTCTGTCTTCATGGAGGTTTCATCTGCCTTTGCCAGGGGAAGGGCAGCCAATGGGAAAGGGAGCTCAGTGAGCAGTCTCTTGAAACACTGCATGCTTCTCTTCATGAAGATAAAGAGGTTTGAAGTTTGCTGTTTTATTTTGGTTTTAACTGAAAATGTTCTTAGCTGCTATGTTAAGTCACCTTGAACCACAAGGAAAGGGGGGATATTAGTGTTTTAATTGATAAATAAATCTCTGGAAGCTACAGAGGAAAAAACCCATACTGATACTTTGATCCTGATAGCTCCTTGACTCTTTGCAGGGAGGATCCAAACCTCAGTTGGACTGTCCTTTCTATTTGTTTTGACAAGAAACGTGTATCTACTTTAACTTTTTTTTCATTTTTCACCTAATTGGACTCACATTCTCTACTGTCAGATTGGGGTGCCAGTTTTTGAACACAATAGTTCAAACATAGTCCACAGTCAAAGCACAGGTATTCAGAAGTCCAAGCATCAAACCAGAAGGGCAAATCCAAACCAGAAGGGCAAATCCAAAGAGCACAAGCCAGGTTACTGTCCAAAAGGACAAATACACTGAGGTTCAGAACAAGGCACACAAGATTTGTAAACAAGTCACTTCCATACTGGCTTGCCCTTTTCTGGCTGTCTGTATCTGGAAAACCCTGCTGAGTCATTCAGGGACAGGTACAACTCATCCATGGCTGAACAGCCTACAGGCAGAGGTTGAGCAGTGCTGAGCTGCCAACCACACACTATGGCACTGCTCCTGCACTTCCTTCCAGGCCTGCTTCTCTAGCGCTCCAAGGGCTCTGGTGACCCCAGGGTAGGGCTTGCAGCCGCAGGGCTTTTGCTTCAGATCCTGGGCTGCAGGAATAAGGGCCTGGCATGCTGCTGACTTCAACCTGAGATTCCTTCTCCGCATCTGACAGGATCTCTAGCTTGTCTGGAAGGTCTTCTGCAGCATCCAAAGGCTGGGGCCAGCTTCCTCCATCTCTCCCTCATCCAAAGAGGTGCTGGCAACAAGTCCTCCCATCTACCAGGAACAGCATGGGGGGGATTTGGGGCTCTAGTGAGAGGAGGGAAGTGGAAAAGTCATGCTTCCATGCATCAAATTTTTAGACCGGATCCAACACAGCGTGTCTTCTTTTGCATGAAATTAAAGATGTTGAGCAATCTCAGAAATGTGATCCTCGCCATTCAGTTCTCACTTAGAACTTAGATTCTTCTTCATCCTAGATTCCACATCACAGGTGCTTTGGAGGAGGGAAGCCCGTGCCAGGATTCCTTCCCCCTCTGTACAACCGTTTCTGCCCTCGAATGGGTACAACCTGGTCATAAAGAATGAGATTACTCATGCAAACAGGGCCCACACTTATACAGGATCAGAACCCCCTCCCATAAAATAAGGCATGTGAAAAATTGCAAGGTTATGTATTGATATGTTATACTTATTTTTAATTATATAAGTTAATATACAGATTTACAGTGTTGTATGTAACTTTGATATGTAAATTATATAAAACAATAAAAAATGATTAAAAAAAGAAAAAAAAGAAATCCCTCCCAAAGCCATGGGACAAAACAATGATTGGTGGTTAGTGGAAATGCTGTACACAGAAAGGCCAGTCATCATGATTCTGAACATTGGCAGACTGTCTTGGCTGGACAATGTCCCTCTCAAGCACATATCGGCAAGGTTTCTCCCATTCCTTGCTGCACTAAAACTACATCCAAAAAGTAGTGTGCCTGAAAAGATCCCACCTCCCCAATTACAGGCCTTTCAGAATGTCATGAATTATTTTGGTCAAATTTGCTCAATTGGCTGTATTAATTGGCTGCATTAATTATGCATGTGCTTCTGGTCCTGTTTTGAGTCTTTATTTTGAAAATGTACATTCCCATGCATCACCATTTTATCTCACATCTGAATCTGATGTGCAGTAATCTTCTTCTTACCACTTGGCAGGATGACAAAGACAGCTGGCTTGCTATGTTGTTACATTTATGCTGTGGCCAGTTGTAAATGTTTGCTTGTTTCCACTCTATGTCAGAACCCATTAAAAATGATTGTGAGCTATGCCTTCACTTCACAATGCTCATGGTACATTGCATGTCATAAAACAAGAATAACTGGATGCTGTTGCTTTAAATCCCATGCAAGTACTGGCACAGAAATTACAATTACAGTAGCAATTCTACTGATCTGCCTTCTGGATCTCAAATTCTATTATGTATCAATGTGCAACCAGTAAATAACAGACCTGCAGCACTGATGCATATAAAAAAGGTTGGTTATACTGGGGAGGTATAAAATAATCATCCTTTGCTGATCACATATCCAAATGTTAGGCATTCATAAAAAAAGATACATCTACATCTCTTCCTTTTTTCCTTTTGCTCTTTGAGACAACATAGTTTTCTAATTATACTATGCAATCCATGCACCACTTTCTGCCCACCTTAATTTGCCTTCTGTTCCTACTTCACAGGATAGTTGTGATAACAAAATAAAACTAACACTCTTCATAAATTAAAAAGGTAGTCCTTTTGAGGTGTTATGGAGACTCAAAGCTAGTGAATGATATCTGAAGAACCAGAATCCAAGGGACTCAAGATGATCTTTTCCCCTTTCAAAGTATATGAAATATGAGTTTGTTTCTGCAAGTGGGTCAGACTGACAGCAGGTTAGAAAATACAAGGTCTGTATTATTTAATCATTTCAAACATTTATATTCCACTTTATCTCCTTAGGCTCCTGGTGGCTAATCATGTAACAACAAGTTGCAAGGAAACAAAAACAGTGCAACAGTCTATTAACATGATAAAACAACATACAGGATAAAAATCACAGCCAGAATTACCAGAATAGATTACCCCCCACTAAATGTCCTCTGAAGTAAGTCCATGTTTCATGCCTTCCTGAATGCCACGCACAAAGATGCCCTCTGTACCTGCTCTGGTATGCCATTCCAAAGGATTGAACCCTATCACAGAAAAAGCACATGACCTAACTGTTGCCCTATAGACATTCTGAAAAGAGGGTACCACAAGGAAAGGATTGCCTGAAGAGTGCATTTGGCAAATGAAAGTTCACTGGGAGATGTTGTTTGATATGTATGAAGGTCCTAGCTGTGAAGGGCTTTAAATGTAATAACCAATGTAGGTTTTAATGTAGTGTGGATCAGTGTAGCTAGGATGGCGAAGTCTAAATATGGGCCCAGCTTATGAGCTAGATGTAACTGAAAAAAGGTGCCCCTATCAACAGCACTGACCTGTTTATCCAAGGATAAGTTGGGGTCCAAGACCACACCAAGCACTGTCATATCCCTATTTAGGCTGAAGATGATACCAGCCAAATATTCTGACTTCCAGATCTACATCACTTCCACCTTGTTTGGATGAAGGTTGTTTGCTCATCCTTACCCACTTGACCACAGCTTCAGAAGTCTTAGATAATGAGATAGAAAGTTGGGTGTCATCCACATGTTGGTGACACTGATAACCTACTCTTGAGCTCCTGATGATCTCAGCCAAAAATTTAACATTCAGAATCTTGGTTATAAAATGGACTCAGTCCCACAGCAGCTGACTTTGGGGTACTCCCCAACTAGATGATTTTGCCTCTCCTATGGAAACTCTTTGCTTCCTTCCAAAAAGGAAAGAAAGGAACCAATGGAGGGCTGTTCCTTTAATCTCCAACACCATTTGCAGCTGATCCACCAAAATATCATAACTTACCATATCAAATGCTGCTGATAGATCCTATTAGTTTAGAGATTGGTTTGAATTTAGAAGGGGATGCTGCTTACAGAATAAAGTCCACATGAAGCTTGTTTTAGAAAAGAAATAGAAGTTCTTTATTGTGAAGGAACTTCAAACCAGATAGGAAAGGTAAAGAATGTCCTATCTATTGAAGCTAGGATGGAGATTGTGGGGAGCACATCTTGCCCTCATGGCGGTTAGGAGTTAGCTGTAGTGAAGGAACAGCAGCAGAGCAGGCAAGAGGAAGCATACAGGAACCAGTGTTCCCTCTAAGCTCCACGGTGTTGTGAGCAAAAATTCTACCTCATGAGCTAAAAAAGCTAGTAGCATTAAAGTTGTGAACAAGCCTACATTTGATTATTGTGTAAATTAGTTTTTCGATTATTTCCATAACCTTGTAAAAATCTCAGAATATTTTTTAAAACTATATTTAAACTATATTTTAAGAATAATTTAAACATTATAAGAGAACACAGAATCAAGTCAAAGTTCATTACAGAAAATGTTGTCCTCTATGGGGGTAGATCAGGCCTCTGGAGAATGAGTCTACCTGCCCCAGTCCACTATATTGGTATACCTGGCCTCCAGAAAACAGGTCTACCCATCCCAGTCCACTATATTGGTAGACCTAGCCTATGGAGAACAGGTCTACCCACTCCAGACCACTATATTGGTAGACCTGGCCTCGGCCCATCACCCTGCACTGAGCCTTAGGCCGATTCTGCACTAGTTGTTGCCCCGGCATCACTCCCCGATAAAATCTGGGGCAGAGCAACAGTTCCCCACTTGTTGCTCCGGGTCTGCAGTTGGCCCAAATGTAATCCTCGGTTCCCCCGGATCTTCTGTTTCTGGGATTTTCGGGGGGAGGGGTTGCCACAGCAGTGAAGTGGGGAACTCCAAAATCGGGGTTTCTTGCTCCACCCCTTTAACTCCCCTCTGCTTCTTTCCCTCCCCTTTCCTGCCTATCCTCTCCCTTTCCCGTCCTGGCACAAGTGGGGGTTTTTTTTGTTCTTCCCTTTGTTGCGTTAAACAACACGACATGACATTGATCTGCCATTGACTGGCATTTAAATGTCTTTTTTAAAATGTACTTTTGTTGTTGATGCCTCCACATTTCTGTGTTGCATTTTTTTGCACAAAAGTTGTGCCTGAGTCATGCCACTATAAAAAGATGTATTGATGGCTTTGAGGTGCAGCACGAGCTGTTCCCCCCCCCCCCCCCCATTGCATTACAACAACATGACATGACATTGATCCATTGTTGTGTGGTTAACATTTTTTGTGGGGCCAATGTATTGCGGGTGGCGTGGTGGTGTGGATGCAATTTTTGCAGGGTTTACATGTGTTGTGTTGCATGTTCCCCCTCCATTTCCCATCCCTTTCCCACCCTCCATTTCCCCTCCAACCCTGGAGGGGTTTTTTCATGGGCATTGCCAAATGGTGAAAGTGAAAACATGATAACATGGAAAGGATAACTCCTACAGCTCTCATTCACCTAGGAGACATGATGGCAACAATGGCTGCTGGTGGCACCGATACTACACAGATGATTTTTGTGGGCTTGGAAGTTTAGATGAACTTTCCCGGGAATTTCCAAATTCTTGACCAATCACAGCTTTGTTGCGTCACAACGTCATAACGAAACTTTGCCTATGTTTTTTAAAAAGGGAAGACGGGTGGGGGCTCAAGATTTGGAGCAAGGACAGGTGCGGAAATGAAGAACCGGCATCAACCCGGGTCAGATTCCAGTAATGCGGAAATGCGCACACTGATTCGGACCAATTAAACCCGGGAGGAAAGGGAAGCAAAGCACTTGTGCGGCTTTGACCCTAGAAAACATACCAGCACTTTGGGGGGGGGGGCGCGACTGTTACAGTCTACTTTGGGTTTTTTTGTGAAATATGACAAATTTACAGGTCAAGTATAACAGCAGTGGAACAATCACTGTCAGAACCCTACCTAACCTAACAAACAGGAAGTCTCTTAAATGTTAGCAACCTGCCCAAACTACTTCTGTATTCAAATATTTATATCCCACTTTTCCTGTGACTCAATGCAGCTTTTAGATCATACTGAAAAGCATAATGGGGTATGCAAATATATCTATATCTATCTGTCTAAAATTTTCTTTGCTCCATTATAGCCTATGGGGATCATTACAGTCAATGGGCCCTGTAGGCTATAATGGAGAATTGATCTGGGGGTATCTGAGGCTCTGTGGGTTGTTTTTTGAGGTAGAGGCACCAAATTTGCAGCATAGTTGCTAGTGCCTCTCCTCAAAAAACCCTCCAAGTTCCAAAAATATTAGACCAAGGGGTCTAATTCTACAGACCCCAGAAGGAAGGGGGTCCCCATCCTCCATTGTTCACAATAGAGGGGGGAAAGGCTTGTGGGCAGGATGCTGAAACCTGTGAGCAGCCAGCCAAAACTTTGTGTGCCAGCACCCCCTAGCACAGTTTAAAGGGAATACTGACAGTAACTAACCTGTCTAAGCCTTATTAGCTTCACTGCCCCCTCTGATGTCCCAGTATGTTCTGTACAAAGGAATACTGCACAGTCCTCCACTTCCAACAGATCTAACAAATCTAACCAGTGGGAGTCGGGGGGGGGGAGTTAGGACACAGGGCACCACTGGCAATAGTGTTGGCAACTGCATGATGTTACTTCCAGGGAAAACTTGTAAGTAACATAATGCCTCGCTAGGAATCACTGGAAAGTCTATGGTGAAATCATAGATTTTCCAGTGTTTCCTAGAGAAGACTGGTGTCATATCCAGGTTTTGTATGTTCTAACCTTTGGATGTAGGGGGTTTATGAGGGTTTAGGTGCATTGCATTGAACTGCTGCGTAGCACTGGGACTTCAGTCCTAAAGAAATGGATGATCCTTATGTTCCCTCTTATGCACAAAAGCTTCTAGTGCTGTAAAAATATTATAGCAATTATTATGCCTTGTTAATACTAATTGAATCTCATGATACACTAGAGTAAGCATTTAGAGTACTCTTTCTGCCTATATTTCAGAGTTTTGTCCTAACAAGCCTTTCTATTGTCCTTGTTCTCAGAATGTATTTTTGAAAACAATGACATTGGAAGAGGAGACAATAAAATCCTACTTATCCACAGTTTAAAAAGCAGACACATTTAGAGTATGATCCAAATGAAGTCAATACTACTCATACTTCATGTACTAATAACATAATGCCAATGCCTTACACATTCATTAAATAAGAGCGCATTTTTATTCAACAGTTGCCCTGTTCTCTTGTTCTGAAATGGCCCTTCTTCTCTTTCCTGGTGTTATGATCCCATCATCTGGGCATCTGTGCTCATTATGAGCATGCAGCTTGTTTATTAATTTACTTAAATCAGCAAATGGGTGTTAGGAAGGCTTTTGCATCAGCATGACATGAGCTGTGATAATTTATCCAACTGGGCAATTGCAACGTTGAATTTGAAATCTCATGGGGTTTATGATTCATTTTCAACAGAATAGTAGTGTGTATGGAGCAGAGGAGTGCATATATAACCAATTTTCCCCCTTCCCAGGAAATGCAAACTTTTTTTTTAATGGTCTATAGCATTTGAACATGTCAAGATCTTGAATTCATTTCTTCCTCAAAATGCTGAGTAAGCTGCAGTCCTAAATTTGTGCTTTACAGAAAAAGAGTTGTTTCACACTTGTATGAAGTAGCCCCAATATACTAGCATTTCACGCATATTTTCTAGGGTAATACATGAAATCTGGAGGGGAGAATTTACACCAGGGGACACAAGCCCAGGAACCACAACTTGACATGGCTCCCAGTATGTCTGAAAAGGACATTTTTCAGCACTGATGTCCTATTTCAGTTGGTTGTTTTTTAAAAATAAATAAAGATTTTGCACTTAGTTCTGCCTGGAAATCATGCCTTTTAACTTACAAGCTCTGTTCAGATGTCACAGACCAACTAGGTTAGTTCTTGATGGGCAAAGACTCACCTGCTCCCTTTCAGTGTGCCAAGAGTTAAATCTTCAGCTAAATCCAGTTTGTCATGACATCCAAATGTTAGCACTCTAGTTTCTGTCTCAGTATCTGGGATTCTAGTTTCTGGGATTCAGGATTAAACTGTTGCCCCCCCCCCCCCCCCAATCGGAACATGGCGTTGAAGATTGATAATGCTACTGTTGGTGCAGCATCTGCTTGGAAGTTGAATAAAAATTACCAGTCACCAGCAGCACCTGCATGGCTGAACTTTAGGGACTGTATGCTGTACAAGGCCTAGTGCACCCTTGGCCCTGGACAGGTATTTGCTAGAAGTTTTTGAAGCCCTATCCCAGTGTACCAATTGCAAAATGAGCTAGGCTTTGAAATTGCACATTAAAAATTGTCTAAAAACACCCAGTCAAAAATTCATGATTCTTTCTATATCAGTGTGGCAAGTACACTTCACTTATGGTATATAATCCTTCCCTCATCTCCCTGAGCCCTGCATAAAACTGGCTGAGTCTCCCTCCTATGTCCTTGTAGTGCAATCTTAAGAAAATTTTCCTGGGAGTAAGCCTCATTGAGTAGTTAAGTCAGATTCTGGGAATACCTGCTTAGGATGGCACTGTTAGTTCTCAGCCATTGAACCTCAGCCCAGTGTCCCTGTATTAATCATCCCCTACTGACCTATACATAGAACCAATTGCCAAATAAGCACAAAGTGGCACCCTTAATATCAGGAGAGTGTAAATTAAAATGTATAATTCCTCTGGCAGCTGAGTGTATATTCCACTTGATCTAGTTTTACCTCCTCCCTGAAATCTGATTCAGCAATAAACTGGGTCAGCTTTCATTCCTCGCTACAAAAACCAAGTTCATAAGCATAACTGCAGGTAATGGGGGCCTCCACACAGAATCAAATGCACAGCTTGATCCCCTATTTAGACAGAGACAATCTCATCCTTGCTCCTGTTTGGTTAGAAGAGATAAGAACACTGTAAGTCACTTGTCACAATAAGGAGCAAAAAATGCTGAGTGGGAAAAGATACAGATGGACAGATAGCAGGGGCAAAGTTTATTTCAGCTTTACATGCAGGCGCACACTCAGAAAAAATGTAACTAGAGGAAGTACAAATTTGCAAACCCTTTAGAGAAAATCAGGGAAATTTCAAAGGCTCACTGGCCCTGGGTTGGCTTTTGCCTCATTACTTCAGTGGCTTCAACATGACTTGCTAGAGCTCCAGTGCCATAAGTAGACATTTCTGTTCTTAAGACAGGTTTCCCAGTTTCATATCCCCTTTATAGGGTTGCCAGCTTTTGATCTGGCTAGCTGTCCCTGCAGAAGTTTGATCTGCAGCAATTTGAAAACAATAGTGGTTCATTCCGTCCCAGTGAAATCTTCACCTGCTGATTTCTGCATATCTGTTAAAAGCGCAAGAGGGGGCCATACTGTTATTTATTTATTTGTTTGATTATTTATTTATGCTGGACAGTTAGCAACCTTTTCCTTCAGAACCTGGTCTTCTAAACCATCTTAGTGTAATTTATTATTTATTTATTATTTGAATTTATATCCCGCCTAGCCAAACAAGCTGGCTCAAGGTGGCGTACAAGCATAAAAGTGATAAAACAATTACAATAAAATTCACATGTACATCATACAGTACTAATAAAAACAATACAACTAATGGTGGCATTCAGTATGCAATGTGATAACAGAAGGCACTGTCCAACAGTGTATCATAGAAGCAGTAAAGTGTTCTGATGGCTTCTCCCTTGGTGGCACAATTCATCAGTGGCGGCTCCTAATCGAAAACATGGTGAAAGAGCTCTGTTTTACAGGCCCTGCGGAACTGTAAGAGGTCCTCCGGGAGCTCATTCCACCAGTATGGAGCTGCCACTGAAAAGGCCCTAGCTCTGGTGATAGCCAACCTGGCATCTTTCGGGCCAGGGAGGGTCAGGCGATTTTGCGTCCCTGACCTCAGTGTTCTCTGGGGCACATATGGGGAAAGGTGGTCCCTCAGGTCCCTGACCATATAGAGCTTTAAAGGTCAAAACCAGCACCTTGAAATGAATCCAGTACACTATTGCCAGCCAGTGCAATGCCTTCAGCACAGGCTGGATGTGGTCCTGTATAGAGAGACCCATCAACAGCCTGGGTGCGACATTTTGCACTAGCTGCAGCTTCTGGATTTGAGACATGGGCAGCCCCATGTAGAGAGCATTGCAGTAGTCTAATTTTGAGGTGACCACGGCATGGATCACTGTTGCCAGGACATTGCGTTCGAGGAAGGGAACCAACTGCCTAACCAGCCATAGATGATAAAAGGCTGCTTTGGCAGTGGCTGCTACCAGGGCCTCCACCATTAAGGCGGCATCCAGGAGCACTCCCAAACTCCTAACCCTCGGCGCTGGTGCCAATGGTGCCCCATCGAGGGCTGGTAGTGGTATCCCTACCCCCGACCCACTCTGACTCAGGCACAGGACCTCTGTCTTCATTGGATTCAATTTCAATTGGCTCAGTCTAAACCAGCCCGCCACATCCTGAAGTGCCCACTCCAGGTCATCTGGGGTAGAGTCGGACTGACCATCTAACAACAGATATAGCTGGGTGTCATCTGCATACTGATGACACCCAAGCCTATGACTCCGGGCAATCTGGGCGAGGGGGCGCATATAGATGTTAAATAACATCGGGGAAAGCACTGCCCCTTGAGGAACCCCGCAGACCAGCAGGTGCCTCAGGGACATCTGTTTCCCTAACGCCACCTGTAATCAGGATAATACAATAGGAGTACCTGTTCTAGCACAGCCTCAACATAGACATTAAATGGGCAACTGACTGTTGCTTACATAATATCAAAGATATGCATTACTTTAACTTTTATTACTTAATATATGATTTTGTAATCATCAGGACTGATTAAAAATAGTTTTATTAAGAATGACTGCTGAAATCTTAAGTTCTCACTACTGGACCAAATGGTGCACATTTGTGGACTTTGTAGAGCAAGACTTTCCCACTTTCTGTTCCTGCTGTAGCCCACTTCTGAAATGTAGTCCCTGCAGGTAAGACCCTCAGGAACAGTATAGGGGCAAAGTGGGGGTACGCACTGGAAGGAGGAATTGGCAGAAATTGCAGCCTTCTCTTCGGTATCCAGAATGCTTTCAGTTGGAGGAACTGTGTGATTGGCTGCATGCCAAAATTTCTAATCAGAATCAACAAAAAAACCCCACCACTATCCAGAAAGCAGCTGATGTCCAATTTCTGTGATTTTTTTCTTGTCCACTAGTAGTATTGACAGGATCCATGTGCTTTACTGTCTCATGCCTCACCTATCTATTACAGGTAAACCTGTGCCTCCAAAGATCAACGTCTGCTGTTGGCATCACCTCCATGTTTTCTGGATTCAATTTCAGTATGCTCACCCCTCAGCTGCCTCTGAGGTTAACAGACTGGCAGAAGCTCTCCAGGGCCTTAGGATGAGACAGGCCTTTACCTATACCTTCTTCTTGAGATCCTCTTGTGTGAAAATGCCTGGGATTTAACCTGGGATCTTCTGCGTGCAAAGCATGCACTGTACCACTGAGCCACAGTCCCTCTCCAATGTATCATGATCTTTGTTGTCTGTTTTGTATAAGGTCGCTAAGTCCAGGTTGAGAAATTCCTGGAGATTTGGGGTAGAGCTTTGGGAGGCAAGATTTGGGGAGGAAAGCAACCTCAGCAGGGTATAATGCCATAGAATTCACTCTCTAGAGCAGCCATTTTCTCCAGTGAACTTGATCTCTGTAAGGTGGAAACCACTTGTAATTCTGGGTGATCTCCAGCCCCTGCCTGGAAGTTGGCAACCCTAGGTTAGTAGCTTTATTTTTACCACTCTGCTTAAAATAAAACTGATCTCTTGTATAAAGTTTTTATTTTATCAGGGACAGAGGACTGTTTGATTCAGTTTATTGTTGGCTTGATATCAGCGCAACATAGCCAAGATAATAATATAATGTTATTAGCCACTAGTAAAAACACTATCAACTAGGACAATTAAAAGGAGATTGATCAACACTACAGAAATCTAAGGTAGGCTCTTCCTATAGTATCTGTGTTTAACTCAGATGTGCATTTAATCACTCACTCACTTTGTGCTAGGCAAGGAACAATGGCTTCTGAGTGGGCATTTCTTGGACCTACTCGTGCAACTGCTTACTGGCATGTAAGAAATGGTATGCTGGTGAGTTGGGTTTTTTTAAACTTACCTGCAGGGCTAATCTAACCTATGGATATTATAGGCTGGAACATGTGCCATTTGGCTTATAACACATACATCTATTTACTGTCATGCCTCTCAAATAACATCAACAACTTATGTGGTGGTGCATGCTGTTATCTGTGGCCTCCACAGACAACATTGGCAGCCAACATTGTAGGTGGTTGACAATTCTGGATCAGACAAAAAAGACTGCCATCTCACCAGCTGGTGCTAGTGAAAGGCTGCCCCACTAATTAAAGAATCTTTGGTGATTTCTAATATTTTTACATTATTTTATTTAAGTTGTAATTGTTTAATAAATCTGCATATTTTTGATTGTGAATATTTCTGAAAAAAGGCATTTTTAATTGTTTTGCAATGATGCACACGTATGTCACAGAAGACACAGAAGAGGCATTCCTTCATGTGAGAGAAAACAGGAAGAATGATTCTTCTAAGAGGGGAACTCTACCCACAGTTTTTGTCACTTCTTGCATATAAACGTAATTTAGCTATTTTAATCCGCTGTCTGACTAACTGAGGACATGTTTTTAATTGATCAAAAGAACAGAACTATGTGGACTTCCAGAGAAAACCATGAACAGTGCTGAGTGACATGGCTGCAAACTGGAGGGACCAAATGTGCTTGGAAGATCACAGGAACCAGTCATTTTCTGCACATGTGGAACAACATTTGTAGGTTAGCTGTGTGCAGTTTCTCTCAGCTGGTCAAGAGAATCATCCAGCAGAGTTGGACACATTTGTACCTTAACTGGGATGATAGTTACTCAGGTAAATACATATACAAAAAGAAGCTGGGCAATAAAGAAATATACAAGATTTTAGCATCCTCTGTGGGTTCTGGATAGAACATGAAGGAGTTATTTCAAAGTGAGCTCAGATGTAAGCCATAAGTAAATCTAGAGGGTAATGAAGGTTAGTTTTACGTATTGAGAGGGAGGCGATGAATTCAAAAAACAGGCTTTTATTCAGTGATATTGCTCAGCTCCAAAGACAACTCTATGAGAGTGGCACAATGTAACTATATACAAGCAATACTATCGGACCCAAGCAGGGCTCAGTGATTGGGTAACTAGATTGGCTTCAGGACCAATGGGAGTCTTTATTCATCAGCCAATAAGAAATTGAGCTTTTGGATACCAGAGCCCTGTCAAGCTACTGCTGCTTCAGTACTCCAAAACACAAACACAGCAGTTAGCTTCTAGTCCAATTATGCTGTATTGGGGAGAATACCTATCCCATTGTAACTACTACCACTTAATGTAGTACCAGTGGTAGGTCAGGTCCTGAGCTGGTGTATAGCAGCCTAATTCTGAAATCAAATGACCTACCCTTCTTTACTGAGAATCTAGCTGATAACATTACATAAATGGCAGGCAGTGGTTAGTCATGACCTAGCCCTTAGAGCTGGGAATACCAATCTGATCTTTCTTGGCCCCAAACAGCCCAGAAGTAGATAACCACTGAGGAGCAACAACGCAATCAGCATCTCAACTGTTGTGCAAAATCTCAGAGGCCGGGGTGCTCCCTCATGTCATATTCAATTGTCCTGTAGTTAGGGATACAGTGTTCACAACATATCCATGTACAGGGTTAATATGCATAGATAAGGAGCAGGAATTAGTATGCTGGCTCTGACACTCTCTTGTGATGGAATGCAATGGCGCTCCCCTTTCCTATATGCATTGGCCCAAACATGGGCTACGCACATAAAAGTTGCCTACTCCATCTGTCATTCTTACTCAGGTGAACTGAGCCAATGCAAGTCTAGCTTAAATATGTGTAGATGCTGCTGTGTCCACATTCAGGTGAACATGCATAGATGGGAGCAGGGTCAGTGCCTTGGGTGCAAACTGGGGTTGGAGCTAGCGTGCTCATTTGTCCTCCCTTTCAACATGCATTGGTCCGGTATGTAGATGCATGTGCAAAAGGTGTGAAATGATTTGCCTGAATCTGGTCTGTCCCCATTGAGCCAGAGCTTGAGGAGAGATGCACCCCTTGACTGGCTCAAGCTGTCTGGACTACTTGTGCCTGCCTAGGACTGCGATCTTAACCATATAGAATAATGGATGTTGACACCATTGAAATCAATGGGAATCCTGCATACACAGAGGTAGGATTGTTCTGTGGAGGTAAAGAGTGCAGTCAAGTGGCAGCTGACTTATGGTGACCACCAGGGGTCATTTCGAGCAGGAGCTTGGGGGAGCGCAGCTCCGGGAGTTGGTGCCAGCCCCTCCCCCGCGGGGGAATGCCTGCTTGTGTCATGACTGCAGCAAAATGACCCCGTCCCCTGGAAAGGTCCTTGTTCCTCCAATCAGCCTTCTGAAGACCAGCCTGAAGCTATCCTCCCAGAATAGTGGTATTTCTGAGGCTTAGATTAGTAGCTGTCCCCTCTCTGCCAGCGCTCTCTCTCTCTTCTTTCTTTCTTGCCTTCTGACATACTTCTGGTGATGTCAGGTAGTGTAGCATATGCAAATAAGTTATGCTAATGAGCTCCTGCACCTCTTTTTCTATGAAATGACCCCTGGTGACCACAGAAGGTTTTCAAGGCAAGAGATGAACAGTGGCATACCTAGCCTATCTGGTGCCCAGGGCAGATAATTTTTTAACACCCCTATCCCCTATTTTCTTTTGTCATCCAGTCACAGCTGACTTATGGTGGTAACCTCATAGGGTTTTCAAGGCAAGAGACATTTAGAGGTGGTTTGCCATTGCCTCCTTTCATGCCAGCCCTACTTAGCTTCTGAGATCTGAAGAGATCTGGCTAGGCCAGGTCAGGGCTTCTGCTTATTTTCAGTAATAATCTCTCTTTATAATAATTCCCTGTTGGTGGTGGCACGCTCCTGAAGATTCCACACGCCACCCCAGCCTTTGGTCCCTTGGCCTGTCAATCAGAAGCTGTCCCTATCCACTGGCTGTGAATACTCGCATGCCATTGGCTGGGTGCTAGATCTGCTCCTCTTCCCCGCCCACTCCTTCAGCCTCTGTGCCCTGTCAGAATTCCAGGCAGACGGCTTTCTCTCTTGACGAAGACACTTCTGCTTCCCTCCTGGGGGGGGATTAACTGTTACTTCAGTGGCTGTTGGTAGGTGAAATGAAATGGCAGTAACCTGTGTTTATAAGACGGCTGCTGTCTGTGGTTTGTTTAAAATGTTCCCCCATAAGGTTCATCTGTTACCTCAGTGGCTGTTAGTAGGTGAAACACTGCAGGTGGGGGGGGAGGATAGAAAGCTCAAGAGTGAGGGGGAAATTACGGTAGGTTGATGCTTGGCTGGGAAGGAGATGGGGTTGCCAGCTCCAGGTGGGGAATTCCTGGAGATTTGAGGGGTAGAGCCTGGAGAGGGTGAGGTTTGAGGAGAGGTGGGGCCTCAGAGAGGTACAATGCCATAGACTCTGCCCTCCAAACCAGCTATTCCCTCTTGGGGAACCACTGATGCCAATCGCCAGGGGAGGGCAGGAGATCACTCAGAATTACAACTGCTCTTCAGGTAGCAGAGATCAGTTCCCCTGGAGAAAATGGTGGCCTCTGTGTCATTATACCCTGCTGAGGTTGCCACAGCAAATTGACGCTGAATGCCCAAGGCCCTGGCACTCTCCCAGAGCCTCTTTCTAGAGCCTGTTGTATTTATTTCCACGACAAACTTTATTCCTAGTCATGAAATAAAACAAATAATAATAATGACCAGAAAAGAAACACAGACAGTGAAAATGTTCTTTTATTTAACTTTGTATGCCATTAAAAAAAATCATGCCAGTAGAAAAAAATCTATATATCTAATTCTTATCTGTGCCCCCTATGTGTGGATCTTTATTTCTGCAGATAGGGAGCACTTGGAGGCTAAAGAGATGTTTCTGCACACTTGGAGCACTCCCCAGGTGTGCAGAAAAATCTCACATATTTTAAAAACTATTTGGGGGGTGCTTAAATCCCCCCCCAAAATGAAACAGCTTCCCCTGCACATGCATACAGAACGGCCTTACCCAGGCAGAGGGAACAAGTGGCATGAGAGGCCTTCACCTTTGGCCCCCTTCACCCCTTTCTCTCAGTACTTGGGCAGGCTCAGAGTCTGAAAACCCAGGGCCTTCCTTTCCTTTCCCTTCTCTCCTTTGCAGCCCGGTTAACGGTCGCCACCAGTTTAATTGAGTCTGGGTCCCAAACACCACATCACACACTGGGGTGGAGTCGGAGTCTGTCAGGAGGAGGGGGGAGAGGAGAGAAAGAGAGGGGGTGCCCTCCTCCCACCTCCCTCATCCAGGTTGGGGGCTGCTGCCATGCTGCTTCAGCTGGGGCCCTCCCATTCCTGGGCCACCACAACTGGCCATTCTCCTCTGCCAGCAAGCAGTGGCGCTGGCAGAGCAAAGGCAGGCAGATGAGGCCTGCTAGAACATTCAGGTGCAGGAGGGTGAACAAGGCCGCGTTGCCATGGCAATGGGAGGAGGCTACTGCTTGAGGCATTTTCCTCCTTGTCCTCCCTCCTCACCCAAGCAGTGAAGCTACAAGGCTCCCCCTCTCCAGAATACTAACTGGAGCACCTTTTCTCAAAGGTAGGGAAAAAGAAGAGATAAAGGGGAGGGGGTTATTGGCTTGGGGGAGAGAAATAACGGGGGGATTGGTTTGGAGGGAACAGAGAAGGGGAAAGATGAAGGGTTACTGGGGTGCCACGAGTGGGGGAGGGTAGTTGGGAAGAGAGTGAGGGTGGGGGTGACTTTATGCCAAAGGTGGGGGGTAGGTGGGAAGAAAGCAAGACTGGGGAGTGAGTGAATGTGACGGGTGGAAGTAGTGGAGTGCCAAGGATAAGGGGGTAGGTGGGAAGACAGCAAGGGTGGGGGTGAGTGAATGCCAAGGGTGGGGGTTGTGGGAAGACAGCAAGAGTGGGGGCGAGTGAATGCCAAGCATGGGGGGAGTAGTGGAGTGTCAATGGAGGGGGTTAGGTGGGAGATCAGCAAGGGTGGGGGGTGACTGGAGTGCAAAGGAACTTTATCAAAAGCTTTCTGGAAGTCCAGGTAAACAACATCTATTGGGTCCCTCTTGTTATAATTCTAACACATTATTCCATCATGAGAGCCAGTGTGGTGTAGTGGTTAAAGAGTCAGACTAGGATCTCAGAAATCCAGGTTTGAATCTCCACTCGTGCCATGGAAGCTTACTGGGTGACCTTGGGCCAGTCACACTACTCTCAATCTAGCTCTGACCTGGATAGCCCCAGGACAGCTTGATCTTAGCAGTTCTCAGAAGCTAAGCAGGGCCAACGTGGAGGCAGGGAATGGCAAAACACTTCCAAATGTCTCTTGCCTTGAAAACCCTACAGGGTTGCCATAAGTCAGCTGTGACTTGGCAAAAACAAAAAAACCCGCATCACACCACTCGTGTTCTGAACAAATACTTGGGAAGGCTTCTGTTCTCCATTTTGAAGCCCAAGAGCTGACCACCCCAAACAACTAAAAGGCATTTTTGAGAGCTGCCTTTGTACTAACTTTTACTAAGACTAGCCAAAGCATCATAAAATAATGATCACAACTGTCAGCAGACTGGATGTTAAGAAACACACCAGCCCACCCCCAAGGAAGGTGCCCCTATCCTCCATTATTTCCAAAAGATTAAAGTCAAACTGGAGAACCTCTGAAGTAGACACTGAAGGGGGGGCATTTTGCAAGTCTGGCAGAACCAGTGCAATGTACAAAGTACTCAGCAGTATCAGTGCAATCACAGGGTATGCAGCAGAACCTACTGCCATTGTGGCAATACCAGCTCAACAGGAGTGAAGTCAAGCATAGAATCACAGTCCAAGCGGCGGTGGCGGGGGGGGGGGGGGGGGTTGGAAGCCCAGCAGAACCAGTGGAATGTACAGTACCCAGTAATCCCAGCGCCTTCTGCTCATAATAGTAACAAAAGTTTGCTCCTACACTGTCCTTAAATACATTCTGTCACCAAGCAAGATAGGGATGAGAAAGTCTTGAGACTAAGAATGGAAATGGGGGGGGGGATAGAAAAATTAGGTGAAGAGAGACATAAATGAATGAGAAAAGTGTGGAAAAGAGTGGGAGAAATAAAGAGAAGGAAAGGTTGTTTTATCTTGCTGCAACACCCCAACTACAGCTTTGCAAGATCTGGCTGAGCTGGGTGCAAGGAAAGGAAGAGAGAAAGGCTATACTATTGGAAAAAATGACCTGCAGGCCAGCAATTACTGTGGTAGCTATCAGTGTACTGGCTCAGTTGTTGCTAAGCTAGTTTGTGTTGATCTTGGAGGAAGGGAAGTCTAGCCGATCCTAGGCTGTGATCACACACATTAAATAATCCACTTTCAATGCACTTTTAAATTGGATTTTGCCAGTTTACACAGTAAAATCAAGTTGAAAAGTGGATTGAAAATGGATCATTTAGTGTGTGTGATCGCAGCCCTAGAGTGGTTTTTGCTATGCTCAGACTTCCCTGCGCCCCTAATGGCTGCAGCCAGAACTGCATTAAAAAAATTAAAGGGAAGACACCTGCCCTTGGTACACCACTGGAGATGAACACAGGTAGATGTCTTGCCATTGCTTTTCTCTGCATAGCAACCCTGGACATCCTTGGCCATCTCCCACCTGAATACTAACCAGGGCCAACCTTGCTTGGCTTCTGAGATCTGATAAGATCAGGCTACCCTGTGTCATCCAGGTCAGAGCAGCATTGTTTTGTAAGTATCCTAAATTATCTCATTAAGCCAGTGATATTTACCAATGTATATCTGTGGCATGAAATCTCAAAATTACAGACTGCAAACTGTTGTTATTTTAGGTGGAAAAATGCTCTCCAGCCAGGAATTCACCCCAATATTGCATTTGTTGGACTACACTCCGTCCATGTTCAGAAGCCCAGTTGCAAACTCATAGATGGTAGAAAGGGGGGAGTGGGGTCATCAAAATCCCAGCACAGAGTGCACCAGTTATTTTAAGGGCACTGGCCAAAACAGGTCTATGGCCACTATTTCATACCATGCTGCCAGATTATACCTAAAGGGGACAGAAACTGCCAACAGCCAAATGGCTAGAAAGTGAGCTGTCCCTTTGGGGCAGGAAGATCCAAATGACCTCCAGGAATGAACAGACTCCCCCAGGGTTGATTATGAATTCCCAGGACATGAGAAAGGAATCACTTTTTGATTTTGGTCTGCTGTTCAGAGGGATGCAAGCCATAATGAACTAAGCTTTCACTTGTCCGCAAGGCGGGGTACAATGGAGCAGAGTCCCAACCTGGAGATAACAGTAATGATGAACTCTAACTTACTGCAACTTCAAGTAAAGCTAACCAGTCTTAAATCAAACATAATTTGGGAATTACTAGAGAAAGGAGAGAGGACTGTGTGTTTTTATCTTTTCTTTATTCTCTAAGCCCAAAAATTTGGACAGAATATATATAATTTTTAATAAGAGCAGCTTACAATTGCCTTCTCTTCCTCTCCCCACAACAGACACCCTGTGAGGTCGGTGGGACTGAGAGAGTTCTAAGAGAGCTGTGACTGACCCAAAGTCACCCAGCTGGCTTCATGTCAGGGCTGTAGCCAGGATTTTTAGCTTCAGGGGACATTTAAATAAGTTGGGGGGCACCCACACCCACACACATACACACCCAGGCTGTGTCAGGAGCGATGAGAGAGTAAATTTAAAAAAAAGAGTGGTAAGGATTGAGGGTGCTGGCAGGCAGGGCAGGGCTACAGAACAGCATGGTGCAGCTGTGGCGCACACAAAAAATAAAATAAACCTCCTGGATGGGAAGTCAGTAGGCATGGACAGTAAGTCGGAGGGCCTGCCCCAAGATGCCCCACTGTAGCTACAGGCCTGCTTCATGTGGAGAAGTGGGGAATCAAACCTGGTTCTCCAGATTAGAATCTGCTGCTCTTAACCACTACACCAAACTGGAACAGGGAAGTGCTTGTGAGACTGTTCCTTCATCCTCTACACTCATGCAAACTTGTGTTGATTTTTAGAATTCTGATTCCTGATGTACTGAGCACTTGTACAACATATAAGGCCAAAGTATAGTGTTAAGCTATCTGTGATTAAATTCTGTCCTCTTGCAATGTGGCTGTAGAAAAGCACAACCACCTCTCATAGCATCCCAAAAGTCCTTCATCTACTTGAATGTCTGCTGCTGAAGTATTTTTGTTCCTTGACAATTGATTATATAAGTGAGCTTGGAAACAAACAACGGCTGAGGGGTGACATGATCGAGGTTTATAAGATTATGAATGGGATAGAGCAGGTAGAGAAACAAGTACTTTTCTCCCTTTCTCACAATACAAGAACTTGTGGGCACTCCATGAAATTGCTGAGCAGTTGGGTTAGAACGGATAAAAGGAAGTTCTTCTTCACCCAAGGAGTGATTAACATGTTGAATTCACTGCCACAGGAGGTGGTGGTGGCTACAAGCATGGATGGCTTCAAGCGGGAATTAGATAAACATATAGAGCAGAGGTCCATCAGTGGCTATTAGCCACAAAGTATAGATAGGATCTCTCATTCTGGGGCAAGTGATGCTCTGTATTCCTGGTGCTTGAGGGGGGCAACAGTGGGAGGGCTTCTAGAGTCCTGGCCCCACTGGTGGACCTCCTGGGGGCACCTGGTGTTTTTGGCCACTGTGTGACAGAGTGTTGGACTGGATGGGCCACTGGCCTGATCCTACATTGGCTTCTCTTATGTTCTTGCATATAGATATTCAAGGTATCTGCAATGCTCTCTTATGTTCTTGCATATAGATATTCAAGATATCTGCAATGCTTTGAGGCATTTTTGAATTTTTCATGAATGTGATTTTGATAGAAAAATATATGCAATTGACAGTTAAAATTTTTAGTGTATTAAGCTAAAACATTAGGCTTGATATTTGCATACAATCACTTTCCCCATTGGACAAGCTTCTGGTGATATCATGGAATGTTCACAAACAATATAACTTGTGAGAAAAATAAACCGTTGATAAATAATAGAGATTTAGTGCCAACAAATCTTACCTCTCATAGGCAAGGGGGACTGAAAGGACTGTGTGGTGGTGGGCCTGAAGGGAGTTCAGAGTTAGGAATGCTACAATGACAGGAAATTAAGTAAAAAGAGGATACATGAAATGGAGCATACGCAACAGCAGCCCAAGGAATCACTGAAAGAAGTGAGACACAGAACAGAGTATCTGCAATGGTGTAAGAGGCACAGTTGGGGAGAGAGGCTTGGATGGAAGCAGGAATAAAAGACAAGTGAGGTCTGGGGAAAGCCCAAACAGGGTTTAGGGGTATATGGAATTATGCATTATTGTTAGGATTGCAGTGGACTGAGAAAGCAGCTGAGAAGTCAAAAAAGAGTGTCAAGGGAGATGGGAAGATAAGGAAGTGGTAGTAATTTACATGGTAATTTATATCACACGTTGAACTATCAAGCTATATCGTGGCTGGAATTGTCTAGTCAATAATTATTTAATGATCTGGTTCAAAAAATTCTTAATAAGTAACCTTCTAGTTAGCAATCCTGGCTCTGTGTGGGTCTGTAGACCATTTTGGGAGCAATTACTGTTAGGGGTGCTACTGCTAAACTAATTTTCCACTGAAATAACCAGTATTGGATTCAAACAAAAGAAAATGATGGCATAATGTGAATGGATTTCTTTCCACCTTTTCAGTGAAATTTATATTTCAAGCCACACATGGCAATTGGAAAAAATCTTGTTCTCCAAAGACTCTTCCTGACATCTCCCATCTGTATTGGCTGGGGGATTAGACCAGGGAGACTCAGGTTCAAATATCTGCTTAGCCATAAAGCTCACTGGATGATCGTGAGCCTGTCACTCTCTCTCAGCCTTACCTACCACGGAGGGCCTTTGGAGAATAAAATAAAGGGAATACCATATATGCTACCCTAAACTCCTTGAGAAGAGGGAAAGATGGAGATAAGTAAATTGTTCCCTACATTACAGTTCTAGCAGTGAGTAATCCCATTTTTAATAGGACTATTGTAAAATGCACAATGCTTGGCAGATGGTGGTTCCTTATAGAATCTAAATGAGGATATAACCTTCACACTGTGTCTTCTATTTCTGTACGACTTGAAACTTTTTAAAAAATTCCATAATGTACAGATGGAAGAATTTTATCTAATACAGGATATAATAAACACGTTTTAATGAGATCATTAAATTGTATAAATTTGCAGCATTAATCTCTTGTCAAGGAAAATCAAACAAAGTTCAACTGGTACCCCACAAACCATATCAGATACACAGACTGAGAGCCTGGTCCTCAGATGTGTTCCCAACAACTTTCAGCATTAATAATTCAGACATGAATGAAGTCAATGAGCCACCCTACGTTAATACGATTTCCTCTTTGAAGCTGCATTCTGCATATTCCCTCCCACACACTCCTGAGAACACATGCTGAGCAACTGTGATCGGCATGATTTCTGAAGTCTCTTGATGACTGTAACTGAAAAATATTCACACCTCAGTTGGTACTGATGATGTGACAATGAATGAGCCATTCAATTTGGTAGAAATAGAATATAATGAATTTTGTGAGGAGGGACTGACCACTGATTGCACTGCTTCCTTCTTCTGAAAGCTGGTTTGCATCCAACACTGCCTAATAAAATTTAGCTGGCAAAACATCCGGTATTCTGTTTTAAGACTATACAAACTGCAGACTAGGGGATTCTCTGCCATGTAGGGTTGCCAAGTCTGGGTTGGGAAATACCTGGAGACTTTGGGGGTGGAGCCAGCAGAGGGAGGGGTTTGAGGAGGGGAGGGGCCTCAGCATGGTACAATGCCATAGAGTCCACCCTCCAAAGCAGCCGTTTCCTCCAGGGGAGCTGATCTCTGTCAGCTGGAGATCAGTTATAAAAGCGGGAGATCCCCAGGCCCCACCTGGGGGCTGGCAGCCCTACTGCCATGCCACATATTTTTTTTCTCCTTGGTTTTGTACTGAACAACCAGCCCAATGCAGCGTCTCAGCTGTTTGCTATTTTGTGATATTTTGGTTGGTCCTGATAAACAGCAGTTACGCAATTGATATTTTGGAATTTTTTTCCCTGTGGCCCAAGACAACAAACAGCAGTAATTGTTCCATTCTGTGCAGGGGGTTATCCTGCTATTCATTTTATGCCCATATTCTATCTCAACCCGCATGGAAGATGGAATTGGGAGAGGCTGTGGCTCAGCGGTATAGCTCTTGCTTTGCACGCATAAGGTCCCAGGTTCAATCCCTGGCATGTCTAGTTGGAGCTGGAGATGCAGAGGACTTCTACCTGACAGCCTGAATAGCTCAGTGCAGACAATACTGATCTTGACAGGCTCTGACTCAAGATAAGGCAGCTTCATGTGCTTATGTGATACACTGAAGAAGGAAAGGGATAACTTAACAGGGCAAGAATAAATCAAAGTCAGAATTAGTCACCACAGATGACTTTTCATCCACACTGTGTGTTGGCTTAGGCCAGGGCTGGCCAAACTTGCTTAACGTAAGAACCACACATAGAATAAATGTCAGATGTTTGAGAGCCGCAAGACATGAACAAATATTACACACATTTTTTATTGGGAAATATGCAAATTTGCTTCTTATTAACATTGAGACTGCCAAAAATAAAAATAAAAGGGGTAAAAACAGATATTGATATTTGTCCAATGACATTTGTAGGCTTGAGGGGGGCTTTGAGAATGCATTTAAAATTGCTTTCTTTCTCTGCTCCCCCCCCCCCACCTCAAGCCTACCCAGGGAGGGGAACACTGGCTGGGGAAGGGAAGACTGATTGGGGAAGCATGCCTCTCCTTCGCTTCCCCAGCTGCCCTGCTGGGAGAAAGAGCTGCATGTGGCTCTGGAGCCACAGTTCAGTCACCCCTGGCTTAGGCAGTGAGCGAGTCAGTCCATTTCTCTTCTGGCTTGATTTTTCCAATCTTTTTCAATTTTCTAAAATTTCAAACAATTGTAGCCTCTTTTTCTGAGATCAAGACATGTTTACAATTCTCCAGCAGCATTCAAGTAACTTTATTGTAATTTTTCATCTGCCACAGGATATTTCTTCAACTCATTTTATTGGTTTTCTAATAAAAGTTTCACACAGCAACCCAATGAATACTTTAGGCACTGAGAGGGGGATTAAAATATATCCTGAAGTACAAACTCAGGCTGCAGAAAGGGAATGGATTGGATGTGCAAAGGACACTAAGACTGTGAAGAAACTGAAAGCCGTGGTTATCATCTCAGGACACAGCCTATTCCAAAATATTCCAAAGCACTCTAGCCACATACTAGATGACAAAGCAACCAGAAGTCATAGCATCTCATTTGCTTTCCATTCTGCTCCACCCTGTGATCAGTCAACAACACATTTTCTGGTTTGATAAGGAGAAATAGAATTCTCTACCAAAAGGCCTTTGCTCTCTTCTTTTGCATTGTTCCTTCTGCTTTTACCTGTCTCATCACTGATGCTTTCTTTAATCGATTCCAAAGTCTGCATGCAAATGCGTACTGTAGATTAATGTGGGACAAAACTCTTGATGAAGTGATATTGAGATCTGGAACTGATAAGGCTAAAACAGAATATGGTGCTATTTCTTAAGATCCATATTTACCGGGACATCTGCAGGAAGCATTTAATAGTTTATTGTGATGAAATCCTCTTGCAAAGCCTAGAGTTCCCCCATAAATTTCACTAAAAGTTCCAGCATAGGACTTATAAAAATCTTACAGCTCACTTTGTACACAGCTGTGAAACTCACTAGGCCTGGTATTTGAAAGGAGATACATATATTGGCAGGTTTCATCTTATTTCTCTTCCATCTTTCTCTTTGTCAAGTACAATACAATATAGACACCACTGTCCCATAAAATGTCTCCCCTTTCACTTGGTCACAAACCAACAGTTTCTTTCATCTTGGTTTTCATACTGTTAAAAAAATGGTCTCTGCCCTTAAAAATCATTTTCATCCTTATTAAAACTATTTCACTTGGGTTTGAGACTTGTTTCAGTAGATGAAGTGTTTTTAGAGGACATACTAACGGTATTATGACTCATGTGATACTTGCTTTGTACACTTAAGACAATTTTGGGTGTTGCTAAATGATAAAGGATGAAACTAGATAGAGCAGAGTGTTTAACCGCCAACAAAATTCCACAGAAGGCAAGCGTATTAGTGAACGACCAGGTGTGGTGTAGTGATTAGTGTGTTAAGACTAGAACTGCAGAGACCTGGATTCAAAGCCCCGGCCATGAACCTCATTGGGTGATCTTGGGCCTGTCATCATCTCTCTAGCCTAGCCTACCTCAGAGGGTTGTTTTGAGGAGAAAATAATTCAAAGTATACACTTAACTAAAAGAACACAATCTTGAGACATTTGTCAGACTTAATTTGGCATATTAATTAACCTGTCTGTATTGTTGTTCAACGGGATAGAAATGGAGAGATGGGAGAAGACTTAAGGCCTCTCAAAAGGAAAAGAACCAAGAGTTTTTATTTTTAGTGCTAAAGTAGCAGTATATCTACTGCCAAACAGATGGAGGGAGAGTGTATAGTCTTGCTGCAAAAGGAATATCATGCTGTCACAGTTGGATTTTCAAAGTATATGGTGTGATCCAGTGCTGGAGAAAAGAGCAGGGTTTCCCCTCCCCCCCCCCCCAAGAAAATGCTTATGCAGTGGAAGAACATTTGCTGCAATGGGAATGGATAACTTCTGCTGTGTTGGTTCAGTCTTTCAAATTATTGAAACTGAGGTCCCCAACCTTTTTGAGCCTACAGGCACCTTTGGAATTCTGACACAGGGTAGTGGACCCAGCCATGAAAGGGCTGCTGCAGGAGGTGGTCAGCCACAAGATGGCTGCCATAGCTTACCTTCAGTCACACAGTAAAGGTTCTTGTGCTGTGGTGGTAGCTTTTGCCAAACCAATGTTTTAAAAAATCTACGCAGTCAATCAAATCTCCAATGGCCATTCAGAAGACTTGCTGGGCAAAAGCTCCAGCCACTTTCTAAAAAACTCTTGGCAGGTGCCAGGAGAAGTCTCAGTGAGCAACATGACACCCGCAGGCACCATGTTGGGGTCTCAGGAGGACATCTTTCGTATCACCTACTTCCTGAACTGGAGATGCGGGGGATTGAACTTGGGACCTTCTGCATGCAAAACAAAGGCTCCTCCTCTGAGACACAGCCCTCCCCAATACCTATGATACTCAGCAATCATTTTTATTTGTTTACTTATTACATTTATAGTCTGCCTTTCTCCCTGAGACTCAAGGCGGATTACAACTAAAGACAGTGCAGGAAGAATTCTATAATGAGCACACTCAACAACTGTTCTGTAGAAACTGTAAACAAAATTAGATAACATTGCACCAAAACACAGTATAATGCAAATAAGTTACAGGGCTGGAGAGCAGCAGAAAACAATATACACAACAGGCAGTGTGTTACAACTGGATTACAAAATTAGGAAAAATTTCATACAAAATGGGAAGACTATTGCATAATATACACAATCAATACTGTCTTAAATTCTCCCAATGTTAACTTTCTAATTCACTTTCTAATATTTGTTTACTTCATTTATACCTTGCCTTTCTCCCCAATGGGGACCCAAAGAAGCATACACTGTTCTCCTCTCTTCTATTTTATCCTCACATCAACCCTGTGAGATAGGTTAAGTTGAGAGCATGTAACTGGCCCCAGGGTCACCTGCGAGCTTCCATGGCAGAGAGGGGATTCTCTCTCTCTCTCTCTCTCTCTCTCTCTCTATATATATATACACACACACACACCACTCACAACTGTAATAGATACACTTGTCAGAAGAATTGCATTTTCCCCATCAACTAGATTCAGCAGTTTGCATCTTGGGGAACAACAATTACTTTGCAATTGAAGCACAACTGGATTATGCTAATGAATTTTAAGCCCCACTTAAATAGACCTGTTTAGGGATGCTCTCTAAAGCAAGCAGATTACAAAAAATTGTCTATTAAAAATACTGGTGCTACATAACAAGTCCTTTCATGTAAAAAATTATGATAAATGGTTTTACATAACCAGTAGTTATGGTGTTTATCTGTAAGTTTTCCTTCCCATTGAGAGGTACTGCCTAGATGTGACTGAAAGTCTGTCGCTGTGGCTGATGTGTCAGAAGTTTCACGTGACTAAGCTATCACCTGATAGCTGCGATCATGACAAGAGCAACAGTCTCCAGTGGTTAATCACAGGTTATATTTCACCATGGAAACTGGCCTGACTGCACAACTGAACTGGTTTATGCAAGTCCAGAACCGCAAATCCGGGACATATCTTGGAAGGCAGGGACAGTGTTAATAATGTTGCAAATCACAGAAGCAATGATGCAAAACACCCTTGAATTTAAAACAGAACTCCATATTTTCCCACATACTAACATATTATTAGGGTCTGTCCTCAGTAGCACTCAAGCAGTGTTTTTGCTGGTTCTAGCCTGACAAACACATTTCTGTTTCCAGCAGCCTCAGTCCTTCCTGAGCACTTGGGATGCGTGAAAGAAGCCAGTCCAGGTTCAGTTCGGCATGATTTGGCTTTCACCAGACGGCCCCAATGGCTGTGCGTTCGCCCGAGTCTGGTATCTTCCGCTTACAGAAAGCAAATGAGTGGCTTCTCCCAGCTTTGTGTGGCAGAGGCAGATATTTAATTATTTGATTCATTTGTACCTCGCCTTTCTCCCTAATTGGGACCAAAGCGACTTCAGATGCTCTGTGATCGGAATACTACTGAGGCAACATTTAAACTGAGGTGATGATAAGAGCATTAAGATATCTGCCTGCAGACCGGGGGGGGGGGGGGGAGTGACGTGTTTATATGTCCTCCTATACCCCCCTCCCGCAAGCAGAAAATAAGTTCAGGTAAAACAGTAAGAGTCTGGCCGTTTCCTTGCTGCTCAAATTTCTTATTTCCAGAGATTTTTTTTTTTTAAAAGACCAGTCATTCAAAAATGGTACTCGGAACCGAAGCGTTACAGCCCTCTGCTGCTGCTGGAAGTGCTCCTCCAGTTGAAGTTGTCTGATGCAGGCGCCGGCGGAAGCAAGCGCTCTTTGTACGTGCTCAGACGCGCCCTCTTCGCCCAGCGGACTATGCTCCAGAGATCAGACTTCGGCCTGGCCCGGAACAGGATCCCGGACTGAGTTTTGCAGCCGCGTACCCGCAGCCTCCTCCACCACGCCACCCACTGGCTTTTGACCCTAACCCCGCCTCACTTCCCAGGGCTCGCCACGCCGCTCCGCCCCTTCGCCTGCCTCTCGCTCGCTCCGCCCCCGCCGGCCCCTCCCCGGGCCGAGGGAGGAAAGGGGGGCGGAGCGGATGAGCCTGCCGCCGCCGCCGCCGCCGCCGCGCACTGTGGAGCCGCCAAAGCCCCGAGTGAGAGCAGGCAGCCAGGAGCCGGAGCAAGGGAGGCAGGAAGGAAGGAAGGAGGCGACGGGCGGCCAGCTCGGCTCGCCCCGGCAGGCAGCGGCAACGGGGTGAGTGCGGTGGCGGCGAGCAGGGGTGGTGGCTGCCGGCCGGCCGGTCGGCCTGGGCTGGGCTCTCTCCACCCGCCGCGAGTGGGGCCCGGTCGGCTCCCTTCCTCTCCCGCAGTCAGGCCAAGGGGCCCTGCAGCTTTCCCTTGGCTCGGGGCCCGGGAGGGACGGAGGACGGTCTGGGGGGACCGCGGAGCTTTCCTCCGGAGCACGCGAGGACAAGAGGGCGCCCCCCCCCCCCCCCAATCCGGAGACAGAGCGGCAAAAGGCCGGGGAGGGGGTGGGAGGAAAAGAGCAGGGAGAAGACATGACGCCTGGCCAGGAAAGGGACTCTGGAGGGAGAGGCAGTGACAGGCTGGAGCTGGGCCAGGGAAGTAGCTGGCCGGCCTGCGTGCGCGCGTTTGGCGTGGCGGGGATCTTGAGAGGCTTGACCCAACTCATTGGAGGGAGAATGATGGACCGCGGCTGGTTAGCCGGGGGTAAAAGCAACGAAGCGCCCAGGGTTTTTTTGGGGGGGGGGGGGGGTTGGCGGCGAAGGGATTGGAGAATTATGCCAGACCTCAGTGTATGGCTCTTTTCTCCCCCCCCCCCCGGGGGGGGTTGTCTTTGAAGGCGGTTAGCCGGTCAGCTCCAGTGGAATGTAATTGACTGACGGGAGGGGGGATGTTCCAGCAAAACCTCTTGCAAAAGCAGAGCTCCCCAAAGGTGTTGAGGGAACCGCTAGCAAGATGAAGGGAGCAGCTGGATGTTTGCACCTAACCCCTTGGGGTCTGCAGGTACCGGGAATGGATGCTCAGTCCCGGAGAATTAGTTGAACTAGTGGGCTAGGTCGTTGTAGGTAAACGGCAGCTGGAATTCTCTGGTCCGGCTATGCTGGAGTTTCCCCCTGGTTTGGTGCCTGCAGCAGGAGCCCTTTCCAATGAAGTTTCAAATTCATGCTGGCTGCTGTTTGATGTGCTTGACACTGATATGATGGCTGTTCTTTGTGTTGCTGGTGTCCTCATTATGATATGTAGGTGTATTTTCTAAATAGTTGCTGTTATTACTAAAGAGGTTTAAGCAGTGGAATCCTGTCTTTGTTTAAGGTCTTTGTTGACCTACTAGGTTATCATCCTGGTTGCAGGATATGGAACATCTTAAACCATTTGTCTCTAACATGTACCCTGACAGTCAGTGACCTACTGTTTCTTTGATGTGGAGGTAGGCCCTGATCCATCACATTGGAGTAGTTGGCAGGTGGTGCTAGAAACACTTGAGCTGGCTCCCCTTCCCTCACCCTTTGGAGCTTTGCTCCTTGTTGGTAGCACCAATGGGGAAGTGAAATACAGAATTTCCCCATAGTTCCCATGCAACAGGATATAAGGAGAAGAAACCAGGCGCCAGAAACACAGAACTTCTCTGTTTTGAGTTGTTGTGGTTGGTAGGGAAGGTCCTTGGTAGCCTGACTGCTACATACCACTCTTGGGTTCACCCTAATGCTCCCACCTGTTTCTGGATTAGAACGGAAGTAGGTCTTCTCATCCCTTCTGTAAGAGTGACTTTGCTGGGGGTGTATTTCAAAGAATCCCCATTGGGTTTTGTGGGGTTTTTTTGGGGGGGGGCTGTTTCTAGACAAATGTCTACTTTTGCTAGCATGGTTTTCCACTTATACTGACCATTCCTGGTAAAGTTGGCACAGTCATTTTTATCAGAGTTCATAGAAAGTTTGTGCTTGGACTTTGCAGAGCGTAGCTTCTGAAGTTAAATATAGAGAGAATCTCAATAAAAATGTGTTTTTGATGGATGAGTTAATGCAGAGTGGCACAGGCAGGGATTTGTGATACCTTGTGTAGCTGGCATAGGTGCCACTACCATCCACATGGCATTTGAGTGTGGCCTCTTGCTGCACACTGAGAGAAGTGCAGCAGTCAGGAATCTTTGCAGCCCAGAAATCTCTGTTTTCCAGGAACGTGGGTTGCTGGTTTCATTACTGCTTACTAGCGATTCTTCGTTCAGTGGGTGTACTTTCCGAGGTGACCTTGTCTGGCTGGTTCAGCCATGGAACTGCAGTCCTTGCGTTCTAATGACAGTGATTGGAAAGCCCCCTTGACTCAGTAGCCAGGAGTCATTGTAAAGGGAAAGTACATCATTGGATCTGATTAAAAATGAGCCACATTGATTGACAGACAAGCTGTAGCTGATTATTTCAGCAATGGAATTAGGGTTGTTTCTTCACAGCACTGAAATTTGAAGGTGAGCATTTTGCAGGCAGCTTGGGGCAACTTGAGGCTGTTTGCTTTTAATATGCACAGTGAGGTTTTGAAGTTGCAGTGGCTGCTGGAGCTATCAAATTGTCAAGCAGGTGTTATTGGTACACACTGATCTTGTGTTGCGTTATTCCTGGTGGCAACAGAGTGGGCTTTTAAGGGGAAAAGTGGCGCTCTCTCATCCTTCATGCAGTTGTCTGTCTGTAGCACTTCCTATTTTGAAAGAGCATCTTGCATTTCCTTTTTAGAGATATTGTTACTGTTTGCAGTTTGCCTGTGGGGTGGCAGTGATGGTAGGGGGGAGGAAGGGAGTTGAGTATCACATTGACTCTACTTCATGCCAGTCTTTTATTTTAAAATGAGGGGGGCGAGTGATTCTGTTCTGTATACATCACTTCCTTCCTGAGCAGTGCCCTCATCTCATCAAACTTGCAGGTATTTAAAAAGTTCTGTGTGACTGAAATCTCATTTCTGTAAATCTTTGGGGTTTCCTTGATAACAAACTGCTATTGGCTTGGTATATATCACATTTCAGTTCTGAAACCTTTAACTTCCCACATATATTAGGAAAGGGTTAGGTTATCTTGTCTCTGTGACTGTAAAACTTTAAAAATAGTTGACTTAGTTATCCCTTGGGTGGTGTTCATGTGCTATTTAGCTATTAGTTTATTTGCTAAAAAGAATGTACCAGGTTTCCATAGTAAAGGCATATGAAATCAGAGCAGTGTCTATATAAGATGAGAAACTAGTGTGATCTTTTAAGTGAAATTTTGTGTTTTTTTTAAAAAAAGGCAGTAGCTCTTGTTAACAGAATTATTGTGTGATATACTGTATTTTTCGCTCTATAACACGCACCTGACCATAAGACGCAGGGGGAGGATCACACCCTTCGCGCTGGTCAGGAGGCCTCAGCCGGCGGCCTCGCGCGAGCGGCAACAGCGGCCCAGCAGCAGCCTCACAACAGCAAGGGGAGCCTTGTGCCTGCCGCGGCAGCAGTATTCGGACCATAAGGCGCACGCACTTTTCTCCCCACTTTTTTGGGGAGAAAAAGTGCGTCTTATGGTCCGAAAAATACGGTATGTTTTAAACGGGAATAAAATACCAAAAAAATTATAAAACAGACTTTGCTGTCTTTGGTGAATGAATTGGAAATTGAAGCTGACTTGAAATTTAGTAAGTAGCCTCTTGCCTTGATCATGTAGAATTTTACTGTTTGTTTTAAACACAGAATAAATTCACTATTTTGGTGTGATGGTGTTTGTAATGAAATACAGTGTTTACGCTAAAGGATTTTGTAAACTTTGAAGCAAGGCATATTAGCTGGGTTTTCATCCCCATTTCTGCTACAGCGCCTTGCATCCTCCATAAAAAATAATTGTTTTATATTGGGGATCCCTCAGGAGGAGTCTTGAACCCACCACAAGGGACTACAACCAGAAGAAATTGATAACTTCTCTGTATTTTGACCACATGCAAAGGATTCTTTGGATCTTGGCTATTTTTCTGTAAAACTGCTTGAAATCTCTCCTGTTTAAATTGCTGAAGGAATGGATGTTTGTGCAAAAGCACAGCTGTTGTGCACAACTGCATTTATTTTAATAAGGTGTATATGGAAAAGGAGCTGAGTGGATTTTGCCCCCCAGTCTTCATGGTAGCAGATGAAGAAAAATTGACTGCTCCAAATGAATGAAAGTCACTGCCCTAAGGAAATATTTTGTGCTAGGGCACTTTTCAGCTTGCATGTCCTGCTTCAGGTCCTCTTCCTTGCAGCTGATGGAGAGATTATGACAGTTAGCAATATGAACGAACAACATCACATCTGTAGTAGGTAAGTAAGGTGGAGCTGAGCTGAAACAGGAAGTCCTGTGTTCTATTTTCATACAGGATATTTTCATCAAAGCTTGATGTTTCAGTAGAGCAACTATTATTGCTTCCAAAAGATGTAAGATCATGTGTGGTAGTGAAGAACTTGCTTCATTTAGCTATATTGCTTATAATGAATATGTGACAGATAAATTCACCCTCCCTTCTAGCAGTTGGACTGACTAGGTGATTAATATTACTAAGGGAATTGTATTAGGCCCTTGTAGGAATGAGAGTAAATGTTACAGATAAATCAGGCACACAACCATCATTTTTACCTGAGCAAGTTTTCATAGTCTGTAGATTTTAAAAGTGATGCACAGTTTAACATAAAGGGTTACTGAAAATTCATATGGACTGCTCCATATATCATGCACACATACATCTGGGAATGGGAATGCATTCAGGGTGCCGAGATGTGTGTATGATTGTGTACATCCGTACTTTGTGTGCACTGCAAGAAACAAGTATAATTGTGGTATTGCCCTGCAGTCATTGTAGCTGTATTTGCTTCATATGATATATAGATGTACAATCATGTTCTTAACATGTTTACTCAGAAATACCTTCCACTGAGCTCAGTGGGACTTACTCCCTAGAAAATATGTTTTGCGTGCTAGATCCTGTGATTGGAGCTGAATTTCGTGCAGAGTGTTTTGTGTTCCAATACTTCTTTCAAGCAGTTGCATAAAGACTATTGGTACAGTTCACAATTGAAACCACACACTAAGCTAGCGTGTGCTGATATGCCAAATACTATAGATTTCATGCCCCCACCCACACACACTGGAGGGCATTGTTGCCATCTAGAGGAATTTAGTTTGGCAGCTATAGAATGTGCTAAAAATCTTTGTGAGTCTAAGTCTTTAGAAATCTATGCTGGTGCAGAGTACTTATTTCTAAGTGATATGCTCAATTTTGTGCTATAGAAATTGAGCTGAGCCCATATTGGTACCCCAATTCATGGTTATGTTTACAAGTCATATAAACATGTGCTTCCTGCAAAATACCTAAAGTACAGTGTTTTGAGCTTCTATACTATTTGTGATAAATTCCCTGAGGATTTAGGATTGAGGCAAAACTGGATCTCCTAAAGCATAAATTGATAAAGAATGCATTCAATACATTAGAGTCTAGTGACGCCTTTTAAAGACTAACAAACTTACTGTGGCGTAAGCTTTCGTGAGCCAGAGGCACAAATCTTTGTCGGATATAAAGTACACACTTGTGATAATCCAGAGCTAATTTGATTTCTCTGGGAAATGGCTAATGATGTAGCAAATTCCCAGGTCAGAATTTTCAAAAACAATGTTTCAGCACTCTGGTGGATTGTCTGTAAATACCATGATTTGTGGTTATGTCTTCTAGCATTCCCTGACCTGGGCAGCCCAGGCTAGCCCAGTCTCGTCAGAACTTGGAAGCTAAGCAGGGTTGGCACTGGTAGTATTTGGGTAGAAGACATCCAAGAAATACCAGGGTCATGACACAGGCAATGGCAAACCATCTCTGAATGTGTCTTGCCTTGAAAACTCTGTGGGATCATCATAAGTCAGCTGTGACTTGACGGCACATTCCACCATCACTTCTGGCATTTGTGGGAATAAATATTGGTAAGCCTGCTGCAGTTGGAGCAGAATGTAGCAGCTAGACTGTTGACAGGGATTAAGAGTTCTGCACATATTACTCCCAAGCTTCAGATCATTACATTGGTTGCCAGTCCGCTTCTGCGGTGCCAATCTTTAAAGACCCATACACTCCAATAAGGAAGCTGAGATCATCAGGCCAGGAGTTGTTAGTCATTCCTCTCCTCAGGCCAGTAAGAACTGATTCTGCTAGGAATGCCTCAGTGGCTGTTTCTGTTTTATGGGATGGTCTCCCCAACAGTGTGAGGAAGGCTCCAAAATTCCAAGAGCTTTTGGAGTCAAGGTTAGTCATTATGATGGGCAATTAGCAATGGCTTGCTTTTTGCCTTGTTCTTTGTAGTGTATTTCTGTGCATTTAGATTTAAGCTGGTTTTTAATAATGTAAGGAGCTTTGAGTCTTATTAACTGGGAGAAAAGTGGGATAGAGCTACTTAAATCAATTAAATAAAATTGTAATAAATTAAATAAAGCATTTGGTTAAATACAAATTAGGCCCTTGTTACTATCCCATAGTGGAGTGAATAAAGTAAAAAAAATTCCATGGTTTACCTGATAGATAGGCAGGAAACCAGCAACATTCCGTTTCTTTGAAAATTATCCAATGTACCTCTAGGTCCTTGATCAGGGGTGTCAAACTCATTTGTTTTGAGGGCCGGATCTGACATAAATGAGACCTTGTTGGACTGGGCCATATATGCCATAAAAGGTAATGTCAGGTAGCGGAGATGTGAACTTTATAAAAGACACAGACAAACACAATTAAAGAGTTTTAAAACTCTAAATAAAACATGCTTAAAACACTAGCAATCTTGCAATATTTTGTCTATTTAAAAGTCTCTGATAACTGACACCTCTGCTTTGAATTATTGCATCAAAATGTCTGTGCAGTAGCAATCTTGAGTATGCTGTTTAGGTATGTATCTGTAAGCTGCAAACCTACTTTTGATTTATTGACATTTATTACAGAAATCTCATGCTCCATGTTCCTAGCCTAGGGCCCAGGGGAAAGCATGAAATGGCTGGGCACTGCAACCTTTTGTACATAAGTTGCTTCATGTGCTGGTCAAGAACATGAGAAGTGTGGCGGCTGCTTGGCGACTCTTTGAATCCTCTCTCACGTAGACTCCCTGCCCTCCAAACCTCACTGGCCCTTCTCTTGTGGCTGAAATAGCGACCTCGGGCACCCTTTGATCTGTAAAGAGGGGAAAAGTGACAGCACACACTTTGGGTTTCATGTCAATATCACCATTTGCGGGGCAAAGCCATAATTAAATGGCGAAGCAATAGCGCCTTCAGATTAAAAAAAAGAGAGAGAACATCCTAACACAGACTGAGGGCCATGTGTTTGTCTACAAACTCTGCTCTTCCCCAGAGAAATAACTACAACTTTCTACAAAGGGGGTGAACTTGGTCTGGACACACATTCTCTGTCTAATCCACCTCACTGGCTTGTTATTCATCCTCTAAAATAGTTCCACCTTGCTTTCTTACTGAGAGACTGGATCATGAGGACCATGAATACAGTGAAAAGGCGGAGGGAATCCAGTTGCACCCAGGAGAGCACTGGCATAAAGAGTCCACAAAACAAACACGCACACACACACTGTAGCAAGGCACACAAAAGCTCATACCTCGAACAAAACTTTGTTGGTCTTAAAGGTGCTTGATATTTCTCCCATGTGATTGAGGCAGCCCAGCAAAGCAAGCTCTCCCTCCCTGCCTCCTTTGCTTCAGGGAGGAGCCTCAGCCAGTGGAAGGAAAGAAAGGCTGCCCTTTGTCTCCTGCAACCTCGCCAGGAAGCAAGCTCTGGCTGTTTCTTCCTGTCCCCCGGGAGGGGTAGAAGGGGGGGGTCTCAGCCAGTTCTTTACCAGACTCTCTCAATCGCTCAGGAGAGCCTTGCATATCGAACTCTCCTCTGTGCCTGAGAGAGACTGGTAAATCAAGCTGCAACATGGCAGCAGCAGCAGCAGCAGAACTGCAAATGAAAGAAAGAAACAGCCAGGGCCTTGTGGGCTTGATTGGGGCCTTCTAAGGGCCTGATCCAGGCCACATGTTTGACACCCCTGTCCTAGACCTACACATCTTCCTTGTGTGGTGTAGCAGGTGAATGTAAGAGACAGGAACCCCCCCCCCCATTGTCTGAATATGCCCTAGCAACTGAGACCTATTTGTACTGACTACCAAAGTATCATAGCAGTGCTTTAATCTAAACTAAAATCCTAATCTTAGGACCATTATGCATGCACATTTTACTGCAGATTTTCAGAGCAGTAAACCTTTAATCTTGATTTTGGATTCTATGCCTGCCTTATGCAGCATTCTTTTTTCTCCTGTGTATTTATTCTGCAGCTACCATGTTAAACACACTTTTCTAAATTGGGGTGGAATGTCACTTGTGATGGGGGTGGTGTCCAGAGTTTTTAAAATTTACACAGTTGCCCTGTTGCAGCTGCACAGTAGTGTCTAGCAAGCACCTTCCATTTAAATCCTTGTGTTTCAGGTTTTGCACATGCGTTTAGTGTTGAATGAAAGGGAACTAAAAGGAACCCAGGCAAAGGGAGAAAACCCATTGTTAAAGTTGGGCGGTGGAGTGGCCGAGGAGTGAGGAAAAGGGTGGGGATCCAAAGGAATCTGTATGCTTTTGAATTACCTTCGGCTTGGAAATGAAGAAAGTGAAAAACTGGCACAAAAGCACTCTCAGAAAACCTGGGAAACAGCGACTGGAAAGTGAACTGCGTGCTTAAGGGTGGTAAATCAATGCAAAATGAAAAAGAAAATCCGATGGACATGCACCGTGAAAGCAAGGCAAAACACCCGAGCATAATAGGCCTTAATGTTTGAAGTGAGCTTCTCTGAATGACTTCCTCTTTCAGCTGATGGGTGGAGGGGAGTCTCCTTGCATAAATTCTCATGGAAAATCAGTTTAATCAGCTTTCTACAGTAACTGGGCAGCATTGCAAAAACAATAATCTTATGTTCTATTTGGTATAAAAAGTGTTCAGTAGAGCATAAAATTCCAAGTGAACATTTGTTGCACAATCATGTACTGTATGCATAAATTAGAGCCCAGATCTCCATAACATCCTACTAGATTGGTGGATAGGCAAGCATAATTTTATGTGTAAGACATTTTCAAGCATGCCTGACTTCTCAAAACTAGTCCTTCTTCCTACCCACTCCTTTCTTCTTCCTACATTAAAACTAGCAGTAGCAGCAAGTGGTAACTTGTGTTGAGTTTCATTTCTTTGCATTTTTTCTATGTGAAGAATGGATACAGAACTAGTCCCTGTCCCACACTGACAGTACTAAAGAGCTAATCCTGTTTTCCACCTTACTCATTTCCTGATCTAAAACATGATGTATTTTTTCTACAGAATATTGAGAGTAGGCAAGCTGGCAACTTGTGTTACAGCCTAGTCGGGATGCACCCATAGAACTGAGGAAGTAGTTTATGCTATGTCTATTGAGTGTGCCTTTTTTAGTGTGCCTAGCATCCTGGCAAGTGTATGAGACTGAAATCATTACAGATCCATGAGGATCATATGATTGCTTCAAACCATGAGATTTACTGTGAAGATAGAATCAGGTGGGTAGCTGCGTTGCTCTGAAGCAGCAGAACAAAGTTTGAGTCCTTTAAGACCTTGAATAAAGCTTTGTTGGGCTTAAAGGTGCACTGGATTCAAACTTTGTTCATGAGATCTACTGGCATGTTGTTTATATATAAAGTTGAAATCAAGACTGTTGAGTTTCATTACTTTAATTTTCCTTCATTGACTTGAATCCAGCAGAGGATTTCTGAGGACAGAAGGGGGCAGTGACTTTTGCCAATTCCCCCTTTCTGTTGCAGACATCCACCTCCTTCCTCATGCTGTTGATGGAGGTCCCTGTCATCCAATAGCAGCAGTTTGGGCTGCATTGGGATGAAAAAGGTAAGGAAATCCCTTGTGTCAGTAGAAGTTCCTGGTGGATCCAAGCTATTTGGCTTGTATTCAGGTTGCTATAAAGATGTTTTTTCAGTTTGGAACTTCAGATTATCATTAAGAGAAACATGAAGTAGTGCATAGGCAATTCTGCTCCTTTTGTTAGCCCTTCCTTGCATGATTTAAGCATCTGTTCTGAAGGTCTGTGGCAGCATCTTTTTTCCAGTTCTAGCTTCAGAGATTTTTGCACCATTGATGCTGGAAAAAGGAGTCTCTTGAGTGTGTGAACCTTGGTGGATGGTGCACTGGCCACTGTGGTGCATGCCCTATTTACATCTAGGTTAGATTACTACAGTATACACTAAATGGGGCTGCCCTTCAAAAGTGTCTGAAAATTTTGATTGGTGCAGCACCCAGGATGCTGACTGTAGTAGGTGGTAGGCACCAAATCACTCCATTCTTGGCCCATCTATGCAAGCTTTTAATCTGTTTCTAGGCCCAGTTCAAGGTGCTGGTGTTGACCTTTAAAGGCCCCATATGGCTTGGAAAAAATTATCTGAAGGACCACCTGCTCCCTTATAAACCTACCTGACCACTATGGTCACCTTCTGAGCCCCTGCTTTGGGTGCCTCCACCTTCTGAGGTTAGGTGGGTAGCAGCCCAGGCGAAGGTCGTGGCACAGAAATTTGGAACTCCCTCCCCAGGGAGACTCCCCTGTCCCCTTCTGTTGCTAAATTCTGCCAGCGGGTGAAGACTCTTACTTTTGTGGCATTCGCTCGGTGATACCTCCTTCCTGCCCTGTGTTTTAATTGTTGTTTTTATGTTTTCATATTTTATCTTTGGCTATAAAGATGTACTAGGTTTGGTTTTAAAATACATGTATTTATGTTTTTAATCTGTTAGCTGCCCTGGTGGGCCTGATGAGGGCAGAAAGGCAGGATATAAATTTTGTAAATAAATGAATATGCAGTTTGAGTGTGAAAAGTTTTCATCTTCATAACTTCCACAGATTTGGGACAGCGGAATGGAACTCTAGTTTCTGTTGTGTTTGTGCTGTGAGATACTTTTAAAAACTAGTTCTTGTTTGTGATTTTTTTCCTCCACATTTTGTTGTCTAAGGAATAACTTTCTGGGATTGAGTCTAAATGTTTGGTTTCTCTGGAAGTGCCATTCTCTAGATTCTGTGTTTCCCCACTAGAATTTAATCTGCTGAATAAGTGCCTGTTTTAGCAGTTTAAATTTATGAAGAGGCATTTCTCTTGTGAGTGGATAAGAATGTGCTGCTTCTGGCCACTATGTTGAATTTGTCTTTTTCTTTTTTTCTTTGCTAGTTCAAAAAGTACTATTTATTCTTACGGCATCTGGCTCTAAGGATAAACCTGGTTATACTGTAGATCATGTTGTCTCAATTCCACTTCATAGAGCATTTTCAACCTTTGAAACAGCTATGGGATTAAAAGGCATTAATCTAAACTCTCGGGCCCCTGTTCAATATTCTCTGAATTGATTTGAGCTTGCTTTCCCATAATACACTTTTAAATAGCCCAAGACAGAGTTCTCAAAGGTCAAATTAACTGTGTTGTTTCTGAGGAGAATTGTTGGTAACTTGTTTTTGCTAACCCTTGAGTGTGCTTGAAACATAGTATTTCGAATCTAAACATGATTCATATAAAAATGGAGAGCTAGTAAATCAAGGCCTGATACCCTTGTATCGTGCATGCTGTGAAGTCAGTAACTGCAGTGTTTAGATTGGATGGGGGATGGCAGAATTTCAAATCCCAGTTAGCTATGAAACTTGCTGGGTGACTTCAGGCAAGCGTCTCTTCAGCTGCATTCAAACATTACAAACAAAGCTTATTTGTGACAGGCACAAACCCAATTTATTGTCAGGCTCACACTGTCCTTCCCTCCTCACTTTTCACAGCCTGCCGATGTTAAAACAGACGTCTTCAGTACAGCTTCAGTTTGCTGTTATATCCTGTTTAAGGCATCTTACTAAATCAGTATTTAAAGGGAAAATGACATTTCTTAATTTGAATTATAATAAGTGTATCTGTGTGTTTTTATTGCCCGTGTTAAATTTAGATTTTCTTTTCAAACAGAAAACCTACCCATGATTTCTCAAGCAAGTCATGGCAACCAGTGAAATTCATTGGGTTAAGGCTGCTTTTCTGTGTGAAAGATAAAACAATAGGCAAACAGAAGTGATTTCTGAGTTTAAGCATTGTAAATGCTCCAGTAAGTCGTGTGTGGTATTTCTTCCAATATGCTTCTTGCTGAGCCCAGGGCTAGAAAGACTTTAGAGGTGTGAGGTTCTAGTAGGTATCATTCTGTATTATATCATAATCGTCTGCTGCAACTATAATACTTGCGTTTCTGTACTAGTAGGCCTCCCCAATCCCAGTATTGCTTTTTTGCCACTGACAGGGGGCTGCTGGGGAAAAGCAGGAAGAATCCACCACTGCTAATATGGGATCCAGTCCAGAATTACTAGTTGCTAAGCTTCTTTTTTGAATAAGTCAACATACTGTGTACTTAGAAAAAGATTGAAAAAAATTATTTCAATCTAAAAAAAATTCTATTTAATGTATCTTTAAGCTTCTAATGATGCTTTCAGGTACTGAGGAATTATTCCCAATCACTTTCAGTTTTCATCTGAAGCTTGGTGGTATTGGTGTTGTTTAGCACCAGTTTGGGACCAGTCTGTTGATATAAAAGTATATGTTGTGTAAGCAAAGGGAGAGTACATCACAGTTGCCCAGGTTACTTTGGTAGCATTACTGTAATAGTACTTTGCAACTTATCTGGACATATGTGGCTTATGAATTTGCATTTTTTTAAAGGGAAGCTCAGCTGAATTTAGTTTTAGCCCAATAAATGTGCAAACTATTCAGCATTATATTCAGCATGAATAAGGTGAAGCCTTAGAATGGTGCTTTAGCAAGAGCACTCCCAGTTTGATGTGTTATCTATTGCTTTGAGGTTTTCAGTTTTAAACTAGGACACCGAAGCAAATGCATTTATTCACAAGGCCTTTATGATGCATTTTCCTACACTTCACTGAGGCACTCACATCTGTGCATGTACCTACTTTGTCTCCTTGATACTGTTTTGACAATGTAGTTGTTTGTTTAAAGTTATATTTTATTGATTGGAAAAATAAAAAATTTAGTTACAAAAAAAGAGAGAGCAGAGGCTCATGCGGTTGGCCTTTACATCACTATATCCTCTGTTGATTTGGAGGATTGAGATAAATGACATCTAAACTGGATTCTCTTCACAAAATTATCTGGGAATTTAAACGGTGTTCATAGATATGGTGTCTGAACGCACAGCTAGCATGCTGTGTTCCTTTGGAACTGGCCTCTTGGCGTTTCTTAATAAGCAGGTTTTTAGTTCACTTTGCAGACAACTCAGCTCTCTATCCTTCCCCCTCCCCCGGTATTTTGTGTGTTATCACAGTTGTGTTAATATGCTAATTTTCAAGTATTCTTCTTGAAGCATGTGACAAGATGACATCTTTACCCAGGTGCTTCATTGAGCTTCAAACATTATTATCTCACTCTGTCAATATTGTCTCAAAGCTAATAATTTATATATGCAACCCTCTATTATCCAAGGTGTATGTTACCCAAATTTCATACTTCTGAAAATAATATGTGTGAAGAAAATGAGTCTAGTGTGCTTAACTTGCTGATGTAAGCAGGAATCACAGGCCTGGGTAGTTAACATCTCAGAATTTCTCTCTGCTTTACGGCATTATGGCAGATCAAGACTGATAGAATTCAGTGAATTGAAGATATTTATTTCCCTGATACATGATTGTAATCTGCAGGGAAATGTGGGTTCCCTGAAAGTGTCCATAAATTACGTGTTAGATTGTTTATTAATGTTATATATCCAATCTACTGTATTCTTCTGGTGGATTACGCCTACTCAGCTGCTGAAGCTAATTCATTAGTATGAAACCTGTGTGTGTGTTTACATATTGGGAATTTAATGAGAAATAAAGTGAAGGGTTGAGATTATTCCACTGCATCTTGGAATAGTTCTTAATTTGGATGTAATTTTCTAACTGTATTAATGTCCCATCAGGCATATCACTGGGAAAAGGACCTAATGTGTTTTGTAACTTTGTCCGGGGTGGGGGGAGCTTGTTTCACTATCTTTTAAATTGCTCATTAAAAAGGCAGCAATTTGAAAAACTACACTCCAGGAGTGGGAAGCATTGGCTTGTAACATGTCAAAGTTTCAGGAATGAGAATAAGCTGACACGAAAGATGAAGAGCTTTTGCTAAGCTCTAGATCTAAAGGCACTGTAAGTTTTATGTGTGTGAGAGTCTTCAGGAATTTGTATTGCTAGTGGTAGAGAAGAGCAAACCCTGGCAGCACTTACAAGGTCCGACAGCAAAACTAGGCCAGCTAGAAGTTGCATTAACCCTACATCGTGATATTTCTTTCTTGCTGAATTTTGTGGAAGGTGGTGAGGAGAGGTGGCAGCTATCCTGTAATTATTAAACCGGCTTTCAGAAGGAGTAGAAGTAAATGGTGGTTCCCAGGTTTCTCTTCATACTGCATTTTTGTCTCCTGGGTATAGAACATAAAATTTCAGCAAGCAATTGATTAAAATGAGGATTCCCAGATGGTGGCTTATTAGGTTGTAAGAGTGAGCCACAGCTGGCTTTCCAGTTGCCCGGGAGAAATGTGAAAGCAGTGGTTTTGTATTATGGAGCTTTCTTTTTCTATCCTAAGAATAAGTACTATGTCTACAGGATCAAAAGACCTTAATGACAGCTCAAATTGTACTTTTCTCCCATCAGCCTCATCCAGTGTATCCAATAATTTTTGCATGGGACATAATCTAGTCAGGCAAAGGTATTATTTTCTTTCCCTCCTATCTATCCTAGTGTCGCTAAGGACTGATTTACACAAGCATGTCTGTTGTGAGGATGCAGTAACTCGATGTCACAATAGACTGACTTACAGCAGAATGTGTGTGCTGTTTCAGAATATTATGTGCTGTTATGTAAAGTTCCCTGTAACACTGGATCTGTACTGACTGTTGCATGCATGTGGAAGTCATTACTTGATGTTAGTGATAAAATGATGAACATAGATAAATTAACTTGCACTTTTCTTTCCATTCTAATGCAATACATGAGGGACACATTTTGGATTGCTGTGAAATTTACTAAATTTCATTTTTTTTGATAGTATCTAACTTGAACTGTGTTTACAGTGACCGTTTATGTTAAGATGGGTAGCCATGTTAGTCTGTTTGTAGCAGTAGAAAAGAGCAAGAGTCCAGTAGGACCTTGGCCGAGGACAGACTGGCAATGTAAAGCGGGGGCAAAGTGGAGGGAACTGGTGCGGGGGAAAAACTCCACGGAGCTGGCCATTCAGACTGCTGCGGAGCCGGCGCGTGCGGTGCGTGCGGCTCGCGTGCGCCGTTGCGCTTTTTTTTGTTTTCCCTTTGATGTGTTTTGCACATGCGCATATGCGCATAACTTTGTGTTGGCGCGTTCACACTGCTGCCTCCGGATGCCTCCTGCTTCTTCCGGTTCACAGTATTTGGAAGCGGGAGGCATGCGGAGGACGGCCCCTGAACACCGGTTTTACCCGGTGTCCTGTTAAAGCGGATGGAAAGCGACTGGGAGACGGGTAAGTGCGAAATGGAGCCGAGGGACAGATGCGCATGTCTGAACGGGCTCTTTTCTTCCACTTCCAACGCGGGGCTGCCCCGCTTTACATTGCCAGTCTGTCCTCGGCCCTTAAAGACTAACAAAATATGAGCTTTCGTGAGTCACTGTTCTGTATCTGAAGAAGTGAGCAGTGACTCACGAAAGCTCATTCCCTGCCACATATTTTGTTAGTCTTTAAGGTTCTACTGGACTCTTGCTCTTTTCTATGTTTATGTTAAATTAGGCTGCTTAACATCTATACTTATATGGATTCCTTATGTAAACATTGTAGATTAAATAATGCCATTGAATAAGGAGACAACTCCAGGTAAGAATGTATCAGAACTATAATGGCAGAGTAAAGAAGTGAAGGACATAACAGTTTAGTGAATTTATATGAATGGAACAAGGCTTGCATGCTAAAATGAAGGTAGAGTTCAGTGCGAAACAGAATATGGATTGCTAAAATAAGGCAGAAAATGATATAAAATGAATAGGAAATATTTAGTGTGCTCCTTATCTTAACTGAACGTTGCCCACTTGTGAAATACTTGATTGGCAGTAGTGGGAACATGACCTTTAGAGTATTGCTCCAGCAAAACAGAACAAACTGGGAGTTGAAAATTTTTTAGTTTATTTTTCTGTTACCCAAATCAGTTCCTATGTCAGGCCTGTCATGCAAGAGTGTCGCCTATGTGTGAAACCCAAAATGCAGGCCCAGGAATAAAAGGGGAACCTCATAATACACAACTTTATAGATTAAGGATGGGAGGGAGACAAACATTTAACCAGCAAGTAACTTTATTACCCTAACCAAGATACAGATTAAAAAAGGAGACGCAAGTATAAAAAAGCATGATAAATCAATTTTGCACAATCCTAATGTTAGTTTGTATTCCTTTAATTGAGTATTATTGCTAAAGTTACTTTTAACTCAAATTATATCCATCCCACTTGGCTAGTCCAGAGCAACCAAGCCCCAGAGGAGGTAGGTGAGGGGTTGCTCAAACTGGGATGACAACATGTTGAATACACAGGAATGGAACTTAGGGTAGAAAGGAGGAAGCCCTTAATCATGATCTACTGGGAAAGGTTGGCAGGCAGTAAGGCAAACTGGTCCTGAATGGAGAAAGCAGAAGCCAAGCAAAGGTATTTTTAAAAATTTGTTAATTAAATTGGATTTATTAGGCTGCCCTTCCCTACAAGCTGGGTTTCTCTCCAGCTGGGGACCACCAGGAAGTTCTTATTCCCTAAGCGTAATGTTCTTCTAGGGGCATACTAGGAGAGGCGGTCCCAAAGGTATGTAGGTTCCTGACCACTAAGGGCCTTAAAGTCAAAACCAGAACCTTGAACCTGATCCAATGCTCCACTGGAAGCCAATGCAGCTCATGCAGCACTGGTTGAATGTGTGCTGTCCGAGGGGTCCCAGTAAGGACCCGTGTGGCTGCATTTTGGACCAGTTGGAACTAATTTTGGGAAGCTAATTTGGGAAGGAGAGAAGGTCATACTGACTTTTCTTGATGAAGAAGGTTTTGGCAGCTTTGTATTTGTAGCAGTGGGATAGTGGCCGAGAGATGGGCAGATGGCCCTTTCTGGATTTGCAGTTGTATTGTCTGTGAATTGTGTTTGTAGAAGGAACTCTGAGAGCTTTGTTTATTATCTTGTGAACCTGAGTCTTTATTCATTGTCAAAAGGACTGAGGAACTCTGGAGGTTCAAAGAAGCCTTATTGATATGTTCCCAGAGTATTAGGGAACTAGAGTGCTCTCTGCCAGGAGTGCCTTAAATTCATTCTTAGATTAAGAAACCAATCCTTAATATGCTTTCCCCTGCACTTAAAGTCCTAAGGCTGGAAGATCTTAGAGTGTATTCTTCTCACACCTCTGACATCAGGAGACCAAAGGTCTTGGAGTGTTTCCATTGGGGGTGGCAGACCATGCAACAGTTATGATATTCTTTGTTTCATTCATATTAACTGGGGTGGTTTGGGGGATAGGAGGAGAAGGAAGGAAGAATTCTCAGAAGACTTCTAGCGCAGTGATCTGCTTTGGTAAATAACATGCTATCACACAGAGGTTGCGAAGAAACCCAGGGTTGTGTTCATAATGCAGACTGTCATAATAGCTAATTGGGACTTCTCTTTGGTTTAGGAGAGAAGATCAAAAGGCTATTTTTTGTTATTAGAAGCTAAGGAGATATAGCACAGAATCAAGCCAGTGATTCTTAAGAGCGATGCCTTATCACCCCAGGGGGCAATTGAAACCTTCAGAGACATTCAGAACTTTAGAGAGCAAAAGGGGATTTTATGTAGCCCTTTCTCCCCAATTGCAATGGCTTCTGAGAGCCAGTGGAAGAGAGTTGTTTTATACTGTCTATCCAGTTCAAAGGTAAAATCCTAGATTTCTATCACAGGCCCTTAAAAAGTGACACACAGTGAATAGGAATGAAACCGAACATTGAGTTGGCTGAGAGCCATCATGCACAAGGGTCTCTTTAACTATATGACTGAGATCTGTGAAACAGATTTATTCATATTGGTATATTTATGATGTATTAAGTTTGTTTTATTCTTTTTCTTTATGGTTTTAGTTGTGCACTTATTGCCAACCTATTTGCCCCCTTGAGTCCACCTAGGGCCACTTTCTGGTTGAGGCTTCCCTTTGGTTTGTCCATGAGGCCTCAGCATAGGCCCAGTTAATTTTGGCGGCTGTTCCAAAATAATAGGACTTTCTTTCAAGGAGGCACAGAGGAATGTTACTTGAAAGCAGCTTTGAGCTGTGTGGTCAGTGGGGAGTGGCTGTGTGTGTGTTTGTGTGTGTGTGCATATATAGGCATTCTATAATAATGTATGGGGAGAATGTGGATTAAATCACTGAAGTAAAGTTTGAAATTTTGCTTGGTGATGGGCATATAACTTGTAAGGCTCTGTTAGAGGCTTCTCAACTGTTCAGACAATGCTAGAAGTGGTTGAATATCAGCTTCCTTTGAATTGTTTCTCTCAACAATATTTATATCTCCATTTGTTAGTTCAGTTCATTGTCTTCATCTTTGAGTCTGGGTATCCAGTGATTTTATTTTTTTAAAAAAATCCTATTTTCTAGTAGTGAGTGTTTCCAAGTCGGCACAGAAGGTCTTGATCTTTTAGAAGGATGACTCATTAAAGACCTGCTGTGCTGGTGTATATCTGTACATCCCCCCCAATCTTTCAGTCTTTTTAAAAAAAAATGGGAGCCAGATTAATTTTCCTAAAAGGTTTTAGGGTGACCTGCCAAAGTTGTGCTGTCCGTTTGAGCCAGGGAGCATCAGAAAATTCCGAAGCTTTTAGGAAGTTTGGCAGCTGTTATAAATTCCCTTTGAAAGAGTTAGGAAGTCCCCATTTGGGCCCCTGAAGTCTTGGGGGGGGGGGGCTTCCAGAGGGCTGCTGGGCTGACTTTTCAAAGTTCATCTCAGAAGTGGGGAGAAAACACATTTCCTCATTAAAGCACACTAGTTCTTTCCCTTGTCTTTTCATCACCTTCTATGCCCTTATATGTATAGAATCCTGATATAAGCCAAATTAAAGAGTTATGAAAATACTAAAACAGCTCTCTCCCACACAACTTTCAGTCTCTGCTAATGGCAAAACCAGTCCTCTACCTCTAAGATGTCACACTGCTCTTGACATCCTCCAAAAACCACATGCAGCTGAGGATTGCAGAAGCTGATAGAGTAAAAAGGCAGAGGATCAACCTGTGAGACCTTACTTAAGAGAGTGTGGAGAAGTACTATATTTCCATGGGCAGAAGGTATGCAGGTGTTTGCTTAATATTACCCAAGTAGCATTTAAAAACAATCTTTGCTTGGCAGTCTCAAACTCCTGAGTTACTGGTTTGTTACATTTAAGATCTTGAAGAATGCAGACAGTTGCATATTTGCTTTGTAAGGGGTTTCTGCACAGAAAATAATGAATAACTTGGTTCTCTCTCCACCCCCACCCCCATCAAATATGTGGGAAAAGGAAGTCACTTGCATGATCTAGTGAGTGTCATCCATCAGTGCTATGTGTGACTTTCTAGACGCCTTTTTGCAGAAAATATATGGACACTTTGGCTGCTGCCTTTGCACCCTAACTAGCCATGCTGCACATCTGGTTTTCTGTTTATTCAGAAAGTTTGCATTGAGTTTAGTGACTTGAAAGTAAGCTTTTTGCTTCACAGCAGCAAATAGTTTGCTGGAGAGTGTTTCTAATACCTCCAGGGCATGTGTGTGTATCTTTGGTTGATAGGCTGTGGAACAGTTTAAAATGTTTCCGCTTCCCTTTTTGCTTTGTATGTCTGATTCCAGTCTAATCTATATGTGTCTAGTAAAAAAATATCCCACTTGGGAGAATACTGACTCAAGTTGTATACAGACCAAGAACTTGATGGATCATCTTGGATTTCTTTTGCTGTTTGTGGAAATGATTTGAAGTGTAGATCACAGGTAGAAACAAATATGAGCCTTCTGACTTCAAGCATAACACACAGTTATTGGTAGATGATCAACAGGCTGTGATAGAACTGAAATTGGATAGGTCTTGGATAGTTAGCCTGCATTATGTGCTAGGAGGATGCCATACTTAGTGTATCATTTCCATTCTTAGGTTTGCACCCCAACCATTATGTATGAGCAAAAGCAAGGAATATTTGAAGCAATCAAAATTTGTTACTACTTAAAAGGCCACATTTGAGTTTGCTTTGAACTTTCCACAGTTGGAAATATATTCTTTAAATGGCACAGCCCAGCTGACATCTAATATTCAGATTTTAATTTATTTGGGCAATTATATGCCATTTTTCCAGACACCTGCTCTGGGTGGCTCACAAAAGTATTATAAAAATTAAAAAAAAACTATATAAGAATTATTAGCAACAAACTCTAAACAAGCCACAGCATAAAAATATAATATTCAGTAGGTTAAAAGACTGTTCATGAAACAGTCCTCGGGAAAGAAGCAAACCATAAAATCAGATTAAAAATATGAAGCCCCTCAGGTGAAAGCTTGGGTAAAAAAGAAATGTTTTGACTTGGTGCCTCAAGGACAGTACAGTGAGTAGTAGCCGAACTTCAAGGTTAGAAGTATGAGGGTTTCTGAGGGGTTTCTCGGTGAAAAGGGAAACTGCTTATTTTCAGTTGTATACTTTTTTATTAGCAAGGGGTCTACATTTTTCTCCACTGATGCATTTAAAATGGTTCAGGTTGACAGAAATATGGTTGATGCTTTCAGTGGCTGGGTCCCATGCGTTCTGTTAGGTTTTGGATAACATACAGTATAATCTTAAGGTTGCTTTCCTGTGAGTAAGCCCCCTTGAATATACTTGAGTTGTATTCAGAGTAGAGCTGTTTGAGATTGCCCTGTAAATTACATGAAGCAGCCAGGATCTGTGTGGTGTACAGAACTGATGTGGTATCACCTGGGCATAGTGAATCAGTTATGCCAGTATTACTAAAGCAGAATGAGATCCAGCCCTGGGAAACTGACAACTGCAGCATTTCAGTGCAGTACAATATGAATCCATTTGCCATCTTTGAAGGGTGGGTGGGGTAAGGACGAACATGGCCACATAGTTAATAACTACACTTTTGGTTATTTATTATGTGCTGTACTTTTCTGTAATGTAAATTCCTGAAAGTCTTGATTCTAAACTGTATAGCGCTGGCAATTTTGAATTTTATGTAATCATGATATATCTTTGGTATGTTACTTTCACTGTCACACTTTGTTTTTGATCTTCTAGGGCACAGAAAAAAGTGTGTCACACATTTTTAATTAGTAGCCATATGGCAGTTCAGAAAACTAATGTAATAGTTTTGGGGACAGATATATGGAAATCAAAGATAATTGTCATTTGTGAAATAAATAATGACTCTGCTTTTAAACTAGTGAGGGCTTCTAAGCTAAATATGCCAGTTGTGTTGTTTGTTACTTCAGCTTAAACTACCTAAAGATTCTTAGTGTTTAGAATTTTGGTTATCTAGCAGTAGTCAAAACCAGAACGGAGTTCGTTGGGCTTGAAAATTTTCAGTTTCTAATAATTGTAGTATAGTTGTTAATATTTCATAGTAATAAACTTAAATATGATCTTAAGACATCCTCAGAAAGCAGAATGGAAGCTGAGGTGCTGGCTTCCATCAGATTCAGGGGTTCCCTGTTGAAAAACCATTGAAAATGAGTCATGGACTTGACAAATGACTGAGAAGTAACTGGACTAGCCAAATCTTGTCATATCTCAGAAGCTAGGCAGGGTTCGCCCTAGTTAGTATTTGGATGGCAGACCACAAAGGAAGTCCAGGCCCAGGATCACTGCACAGAAGCAGGTGATGCCAGGCTACCTCTGGAAGTCTCTTGCCTTGAAAACTCTATGGCAGGGGTGTCAAACATGCGGGCTGGATCCAGCCTCTGCAGGGCTGGTATCTGTCCTGCAAGGAGCTGCTTCCTTCTCTTGGCCACACATTATCTCACTTGGAGACCCCCCTTGCCAGTTCTAACAGATTAAAAATAATAAAAGAATAATAAAAGAAATCTTAACAGCACAGCTTGCAATCTTTATTAGTGGAAGGGAGCAGAGTCCAGTAGTACCTTAATGACCGGGCATGAGCCGGGCATGAGCTTTCATGAATCACTGCTCACTTTTTCAGATACAGCTGGAATGTGAGTCCATCTGTCCTTATATCTTGGAGAGTGAAGTGATTTCAGACACCAAATGTCAATAGCAGGTATTGGTAACGAGAGAAGAAACCTAGGTCTCAGTTCAGTCCACAAAGATGCATTGTCTTGAGCTTCATTATCAGTTACAGTTCAGCAATTTTCTTTCTAATCTCCCTTTGAAATTCCTTTGTAAGAGAACTGCTACTCTTAGGTCAGCAACTGAATGTCCTGGAACATTAAAATGTAACCCCACTTTTAAAAAAATGTTGTGGTTTCTTATAGCTGTAGAAAGAGTCAGAGTCCAGTAGCACCTTGAAGACTAACAAAATTTGTGGCAGGGTATGAGCTTTCATGAGTTCACTGCTCACTTCTTCAGACTTATGTCCATTTGTTCTTTGCATCCTTCCTGGACAGAATCCTCCTGGACCAAACTGAGACCTAGGTTTCCTGCCTCATTACCAATGATGATATCTCCACGCCTACTACTCCTTTGCATATCACACCTAATCCAATCAAGCCTATTGCTATTTGGCATCTGAAATAATCTTTATAAAGTTTGTATCTCCAGTACCTCATGTTACATTTTATGGCACACATGGTCTGACCTGGCTAAGTTATGTCATATTCAGCCCTCATAATAAATGAGTTTGACACTTGTGTTCTATGGGGTCACCATAAGTAAGCTGTGAGTTGATGGCGCTTTCCACCACCACAACTTTGCCTCAGTTCAGAAGCTCCTCAGCAGTAGAATACAAAGACTCTAGTTTTGTGGGAACTCACTCTACAGGGAAATGTCTGCTGGCCTTTCATAAGCTCCAGGTCATGAATATTCACAGAACTTTGATTGGTCTCCCTGAATTGCATCTTTAGGCCTCTGTCATTCTGACTACAGTTATCTAAGGCTTTTGTTTTGCTTTACTATGCACATTTAAATACTACCTTTTTGTGTATTTACCACAATATTTGCCAACATAAATATCTTGCTTTCAAAAAGAAAGCTTTTGGTTGTGATAGAATCTGTTTCAACATCTTTTGTATGATAAACCTTGAAGAGAATGTCTAGAAACATTTCCAGTGACCTTTTATGAATGTAGAATCTAATTACTGAACTAATATGCCCTCTGGCTTCTATTTGACTTTTGCCTGGTCTGTTTCATCTTTCTGTGTTGAATAATATGGAACTTTACGTAGAGCATGGCTTGCCAGCTTCCAGTGAGATGGGAATGGGAGATTTTGGGGGTAGGTGGGGTGGAGAAGGTTCAGCTTGTATATAAGGGTGGAAGTTTTTGAAAGAATGTGTCAAACCACTTGGGTGGCTGCACAGTTCAAGTGTGAACTGTTAAAATAGTTTTGCATTTGTTGTGATATGATGGGGTTAGTTTCTGGCTAGACAAGCCCTCTTTTAAAAAGGGTGAAATTAAAACTTTGAGTTCAGCCCTGTGTTTCTTAGTGTTTGTTGAACATAGGTTTAAAGGACATTCAAAATTAGAACTGGATTACTGCTGACTGCACTAGCTAATATTTTTTTTTTAAAAAATAAAACTTCAAATAGCTGGGAGTTAAGGCATACCTTTTTTCCTTCTGGGGGAAAAAATTCCTTGGGAATGATTAGGCAGCTCAGCTTTGAATACCAGAGCTGAAAATGCATGAATTTAAGGTTTGATGTGAACTGCATATATTATTAGTGTGAGGGGAGATGGTTTCCAGGCCATGGTCAGGTCCTGTCTCACTGGACACATCTTCCATCTGGTTAGCTTCACAAGACTGTGTTAAAAAACTGCATCCCATAATTTAGGATGCCAGATTTGTTCTGTACCCTTTCTAGGGCTAGAGATTGGGGTCTTGGGCCAATACTGTCATATGTGTCTTGGGCTCTTGGTGTTGCTCCCTGCTGTTGAATTTGGAACAATTTATGGGCTAGGTGGTGTTAACCATTCAGTTGCTCTTCTAGCATTGCTCTGTATCTCGACTTTCATGACATTGTGGGGGACATTGGTGGTTTGTGTGGTATGCCTGCCCTGCCATTTCAGCACATCAATACATAGAGTTATGCTGGTGGGTAGGGGTCTGGTCTACCTATAATACTGCTTCCCTAGTGTTTACAGGTTCGGTGTTCATGGGATGGACATGAGATGCAAACATTAACAATTTCTTTTTTTTGTGAGCCAGAGTTACCTTTGTGTGTTACGGTTGTCTGTGACTAGTGATGTCCTCACAGGATGTTTACTTTCTTCCATACATAGTATTTCAGTCAAGGTGTCCTTGTTTGTTTAGGCTTGCATTGGCAAATATGGTGAGACAAGAGTAAACTGGTCTCGGCCTGTAGGATTACAATGTATTTTGAGGATAGGGGGAGGACTAGTATCTTTGGGCTAGTATTATCATAATACCATCCATTTATTTCTAGTTAGAACCTTTCTATTATTATTTTTACGATTATTATTATTATATTGTTTGTACTTCTCCAGAACAAAATACTTTATTGCATAATCTTCAATGAGCAGTCAAAACTCTTCATCTGACTTCTATCTATCATCTACAAACTCCGTGAAGAAGGGTCAGCATGGTTCAATGCTTTCTAGTTCTTTGTGTTCCAGCTACAGGAAGGATGAAAATATTTTGGAACAGGAAAAGGCAAAAACCTGTTTTTAGGCAGAAGCGTAATGTGCAACAGAGTTATAGTTGTGTAAATATTTATTCCTTTCTTTAGGTTCTTAGCATATAATTGAAGTCATATATGAACATGGGTTTGGTTTCTTTGCCTGGTAATCATGTACAGTCTTGTCTGCCTTGCATTGGGTCACTCTTGCTCAATTATGAGGTCTTTTGTCTGTCTTGTCAATTAAATTGTATTTATTAAATTGTATCTAAATCTTGTCCTCCTTCCTAGAAGCTCGGGACAATATAAATACTGGTGGTCCTGTCCCAATTTATTTGTGTGGCAGCCCTGTGGAATAGATTTAGGTTGAGAAAATGACTATTTGGAGATCATCCACTGAGTTTCATGGTGAGTGGGTGTTTGAACCTGGGGTTCCCCATAAATATATGCTACTCTTGTTAAGTATGTAGTTGCAAGTTGTGGTAGCTTGGACTAAAGCATGCAAGTTTTAAAAATAAAAGCCTGATCTGTAATTTACCAGGTTTATGTGAGGTTCCAAGGAAAGCAGGCTTAGTTTACTGGTTCTCAACCTGTAGTTCTCAAGAGTCTAATATTGTGCAAGCTCACAGAACTGCATTGTATAGCCGATCAGTACTGAGCTTCATGAATCTATGTATCTAATAATAGATTCTTTCTCTCAGTTTTTCCCAGCCCAGTGTCTTCCCAGAAGAGGCTTGTTGAGGACTCTTAATACTGAAGATCTCTCCAGCCTTCTTGTTGTCACCTGCTCTTGGTCACCCTCTGATTAGCATTTTCTCTTGATTTTGAAGTAGCTTTGTTGGCTGTAGTGGAATAAGAATTTTAGTGACAAGCCTCTCCACTTTGCCTCTAGGATCAGAAACTTCCCCATCTTGTAAGGCTGGTATGCAGCACATAAGTGCAGTTGTTTGCAGTTTGTTGTTTTCAGTTGATGACAGTCTCTCCAGCTGTAGATCTTGTTATGTTTTTGTGAGTGCACTACTAAGCCCTGAACTCCATGGAGAGAGGGTGTTGTAGTATATCTTAACTATCTGGTGTGTTGTTCTGATGCTAAAAGAATAGGTGGGGAAAAGCCCCTTGAAATGGCATGCCTGTTCATATATTAGTTTGCACAGGACACCTGTAGATCCTGTTGCCAATCTGAGTTTCATTGCCTGCTCTTAATCAATTTGACTACGACTGGGGCATATTAGGGTGGCTCCACACCCACAGGGCAGACCTGCTTGTGGTGGATGTGTGTTTCCTGAAGTAAATTGTTTGTTAATATATCTACTACATCTTTCTAACACACTTAGGCATATGTTGGAGAACCTGATCCAGGCAAGGTTCACACTCACAAGACTCAAGTATTTAAAAACACGGGCATTTGGATAATGTTGGTGTAACGTTAGCCTTCCATGTTTCATATATGATGCCTGCTGCCAGTATTAAAGCTTCAGCTTCAGAGAAGATAAGGGAAAGCAATTCAGAACCTGCCAATAGCATGGCCTGGAGGATGCTGTTGCAGTCACCCTGCTTGTGGGCTTCCTAGAGGCAGCTGGTTTGCCATTGTATGGCTTTTCTTATGTTCTTGAGTTCTGTTTTGTGATTAGTAGACTCTGTAAAAGCAGAAAAACGTATTGTCTGGGAGGGACTGTAATTCAGTGGTATATTACCTGCTTTGCATACTGATGGCCCTGGCTTCTAGCCCTTGGCACCTCTAATAAAACAATCTGGAATAGCAGGTATTGGGGAAAGACCTCTTTCTGACTGTGGCCCTGGGGAACCGTTGCCAGTCAAATGGGACAGTAGTGAGCTACATGGACAAAGGGTCTGACTCTGTTAAAGCTGCTTCTTGTGCTGACCTGTGTTAGTACATTCCATGCACTGTTTTAAAGTAGTTAGTTGACATTTTATTTGTTTCATTGTCATACAAGTGCTGCCAGTAATGGCAATATAGAAACATTTGGTCTAATTGTGGGATAGGGTTACTGTGAATATAACAGCTTTAATTGGCATGTCTGAAGTTGTGAGAAGGCTTAAGTAAAGTCTGTCTGAGCAAGGAAACAGGAAATCTACCAGGTAGCATTGCTCATCTTGAAGTGCAATCATGTGAGAAGAAGGTGCTGTTAAAAGGACTCTGCTGAATTCGATCAGTGATCCATCTAGTTCGGCATTTTATTTTCTACAGTGGCCTACTAGATGCCCTGGAAGTCCCACAAGCAGAGTATGAAGACCACAGTCCTCCACCCTGCCACCATCCTCTAGCAGTTGATCAGTGGGGTACTGCCTTTGAACATGTAGGTCTCAGTAGGCCATCAGATGAAGACTTTGTTGGGGGAGTGTTTCCTCAGTGATCCCTCTTTCCTGTACTGTATTTTAATAGTTGTTTATGTGTTTTTATGTATGTTACTCTACTTTGGGAGTTGACTGGACTTATGATGTGTTTTATAATGTTTTTTTATAAAATGCTTTTTATTGTTAGCTCCTTTGGTGGCCCTTATTGGGCATAAAGGCAGGATATAAATTTTGAAAATAAACAGAATCATGGCTAATAGTCATTAATGGACATGTTCACTGTGAACCAGATCTATCTTACTGAACAATGATGTGGCCAATCAGGGATTGAGAAGGAGCAGACTTGCAATTTAGTAGTATAGCTAAACCTTCAATCTATATATGGAGACTCAAGCCTTTTGTGTAGTATACCACACTAGGAGAGGTGGTATTTTTACCCCTCTGGTATTTTTCAGGCTTGGGTATATTGAACCCGAAAAATATCAACATTTCCTGATTTTCCCAAATTCCAATACTGGTATAATATTCAGATTTGACTCCATTGTACTCTATGGGGACCATTATAGTCAACAGTCTCCATAGGGTATAATGAAGAATCGATCCAGGTATCTGGGGCTCTGTGGGGGCTGTTTTTTGAGGTCGAAGGCACCAAATTTGCAGCTTAGCTGCTGGTGCTCTTCCTAAAAAACCCTCCAAGTTTCAAAAAGAGTGGACCAGGGAGTCCAATTCTGTGAGGCCCAAAAGAAGGTGCCCCCATCCTCTGTTATTGCCAGTGGAGGGGGGAAAGGCATGTAAAAGGACCGCATTCCCTTTAAATGCCTCTTGCAAGTTGTGCTGGGAGTGAACTCTGAAGCGGCAAGTTTATCTGGAAAGTGTTTAAAGGGAAGGCAATTCCTTTAAACACCAGCTGTTTTCAGGATATTTTGGGCTTGGCCATTTTGGATAGCTTTAGACAATATATCCAGTTGAAAAAATACCCGGAAAATACCGATAAGGTATTTTCTGGGTATTTTTTTTGGCTTGATATTGCCAAATGCAAACCCCAGGTTCACCAAGTATGCCAACTACAGACTTTCCTCAACATATTATTCAGGATGAAAAAAAGCAAGGCTGACTGTGAAGCGCTCTAAGAGTATCTCCACAAATTGGATAAGTGGCCAAAATGTGGCAAATGGTGTTCAGTGTTGGTAAATGTAAGGTGATGCAGATTGGGACAAAAAGTCCCAACTTCAAGTATAGGCTAATGGGATCTAAAACATAAGAGAAGCCAATGTTGGATGAGGCCTGTGGCCCCTCCAGTCCAACACTCTGTCACACAGTGGCCAAAAACATCAGGTGCCATCAGGAGGTCCACCAGTGGGGCCAGGAATCTAGAAACCCTCCCACTGTTGCCCCCACCCCAAGCACCAAAAATTCAGTGTATCACTTGCTCCAGACTGAGAGTTCTGAACTTCCTGAGACTGATAGGGGAAAAGAGTGTCAACCGAGTGTGCTGCAGCATGAAAAGTGTAAACTCTATGTTAAGAGTTTATTAGGACAGAGATTGAACATAGAACAGTCAATATTATACTGCCCCTGTACAGATTTATGGTGTGGAACACTGTGTACAGTTCTGGTCACCGTATCTCAAAAAGGACATTGCAGAGAAGAAGAGTTGAATTTATACCCCGCCCTTCACTCAGTCTTAGAGCGATTTACAATCTGCAGAAGAGAGCAGCCAAGATGATTAGGGGGCTCCGAATTCCTTTTAAACCTAGCTGGTTTAGGTGCCTTCTGAGATTAGGCTGGTGGGAATTTGGGAATGGGCCTTCAGTTGTGGGACTGAGACTCTGAAACTTTCTCCCCAAAGACTGTATCTTTCCTGCCCTGTGTTTTAGTTTTGGGTTTTTTTTTAATATGTGTATTTTACCTTTGGATTAATTGTTTTAATGATGTGGGTTTTTTTTTTTTGGAGGGGTTAAGTGTTTTTAAGACATGATTTTGCTAGGTATGTTTTAATCTGTTAGCTGCCTTTAAATAAATAAATAGTACTCTATATAGGACTGCTTTGGAAGACAGTTCAGAAATTGCAATTAGTACAAGAGGTCATGACATGATTGTTGGCTGGTGCTAATCACAAAGATCATGTTTCACCAGTTTTACAACTGCACTAGCCCCTATTTGTTTCTGGGTCCTACTCAAAGTGCTGATTGCTACCTTCAGTGCCCTAAGTGGCCCGGAGCTAGGAGACCTAAAGGACTGTTTCCTCTTATACTCATTCTGCAATGCATTCTGTTGGCTTGTGTTACTCTTTTGGTGTGCTGTCTTTACTGGAATATAGGAAATTGGCTATTTGTGCACGTACCTCTGTTGGCTTCTAAGAATATTTTTTTACTGTGTATGTAGGTATCCTTCTACTAACCTTTTAGTGCAGTGGCTTGTTGGCTTATATATTTTCAAGCTGTTGTTGATTCTTGTTTTTTGGTACATTTGCTGGTTTTATTGTAGCCTTGCTGCTGTGTTTGATCTATTTTCCACCTCGCTTTGCTGGGGGTTTTAGTATTCCAATGTTCTTTGATGATGATTTTAACAGTCAAAAGCTGCCTTGAGAACCAAATTTCACTTAAGAGTTTGCATAAATATTTAAAATAATGGGTGTAGCTCTTCAATTTGAACTTTGCTTCAAAATTAATAAAAAGCTTCACCAAGAACTCTTAAATCTTGGCCTTGGTATCTCTTTGAATATGGAATTTGCCAACTCATGCTCATGTGTTTAGATCTGAAGGAGATGATGAAGCAGAGCCAGCACTTAGTAGTGAGTAGAGTATCTGACTAGGGTTTGGGAGGCCTGGGTTTGCATTTCCACTGAGCCATGAAGCTCTCTAGGTGACCTTGGGCCAATCACACTCTCTCAGACTAACCTACTTCACAGGATTGTTGTAAGGATAAGATGAAGGAGAAACATATAAGCAGCCTTGAGCTCTGTGGCAGAGACATGGTTATGGTAGTGACTAAATAAATTTGTGAAATCTCGGTCTTTGTTCCCTTACTACCAAAGGTAATAGGAGTAGTGACTATTTTAAAAATGTGACAGGTTTAGTACTAATAAGCTATTTTTTCACATTTGGTATATTGCAGGATAGGATGTAGGACTAGAATTATAATGGGTGTGAAAAAATGGATTCATGGTGCCCACTCTAACTTTGGTGTAATACATGAGTTTCTTTGTTGTCTATTCATAGTTTTGTTAAACTGAGCCCAGGATTATATTATATTATATATTATATTACATTACATTACATTACATTACATTACATTACATTACATTATTTATTTATTTTTTCAGTTTATACCCCGCCCTCCCCGCGAACGGGCTCAGGGCGGCTTACATGGGCACAAAGGCCAAAAATAATACATTAGATTAGTCTAACTTGGGAAGCTAACTGGTGTTCATGGTGACCTAACTTGCTTGTGTTAAGGGAAGGGAAAATGAAAGATATGACCACTCTTTGTCCCAAAGGACTAGAAGAGGAAAAAGAAATTTTCCACTGTGTAACATCCTGTGTTGAAAACTTGTAGCTCTGTTCAGTGAGAAGACCTACACTACCTATGTATTTTGGCAGCTGAGAATGATATGTAGTCAGATGAGACTGAGCAGAGCAATTCCTTGTGACCTTCTGTTTCCACTGTGCTAGTACACAGCCCTTCCTATGTGTCAAGGTAACTCTATTGTCTTGCCTTATCAGCACAACAAAAAGAGTTCTTTCTTTCCCCCTTCCCCCATTTTAAAGGCACACACATACACAGGTTTTAGGTAGGCTCCTATCCTTCCGGTCCCACAGCTGTGTTCATTATGATGAAGTTTCTGTTAATATTGAAGTCCATTTAGAGAGGACTCCGCCAACTACTGCAAACGAAGTTATGTTTGTTCTCAGTCAGGGTGTAACGTGCTATTTTCAAGCCTTGCCTCTGGCTTCCCTTCTGTCTGCTTTGGCACATGGCCCTTGGAACTTCCTGCAAAATATAGACCAGCAGAATAAAAAGTAAATCTACCCAAAGGAATGCTGAAAATCCTGGACCAGGTGAATGTTTGTGGGTTAAAGAGCTGGGGGTTGCTCCCTAGAGTTAAAATTAGAAAGTAATACTACTCTGCATGAATATCTTAGTAGAACATGATCCTTTAATACAAATGAGCCCTTTCCAAGTGATGCTTTTGGAAGTAAGTAAATACTGCATTCAAGTGTGAGTATTTTTGTCAAAGCAAAAGTGCAGTTCTCCAACCAAGGTAAGCACCTTTCTTGGAATTCAGAGAGAACATAAGAAGAGCCCTGCTGGATCAAACCAGTGGGCCATCGAGTCCAGCATCCTGTAACACACAGTGGCCATCTAGTTCTTCTGGAGGGGCAACAACAGGGCAATAGGGCAGGGGTGGTCAAACTTGCTTAACAGAACAGCCACGCAGAATAAACATCAAATGTTTGAGGGTCGCAAAACATGAACAAATATTTTACATTTTTATAGAAAAGTATGCAAATTTGCTTTTTATTAACATTAAAGTAGACTGTGTGAAAGAGCCGCATGCGGCTCTTGAGCTACAGTCTGGCCACCCCTGGCATAGAGGCTGAAGCCTTCTCCTTGTGTTGCCTTCTGGCACTGGGATTCAGAGAATGACTGCCTCTGAAAATGGAGGTTCTCTTTAGTCACTATGGCTAGGAGCCGCTGCTAGACCTATCCTCCATGAATGTGTTTAATCCTCTTTTAAAGAACTTTATTCCTTTGGCCATCACTACATTCTCTGGCAGCAAATTCTACATTTTAATCACTCTCTGTGTAAAGAAGTATTTTCTTTTATCCATCCTGAATCTACTGCCCATCAGCTTCATTGGACGCTTTCTAGCAGTTTGGGAGAGGAAGAAAAATATATCTTCGTCAACTCTCTCCACCCCATGCATAATTTTATAAACCTCTATCATGCCCCCTTATAGTCATCTCTTTTCTGAGCTGAAAAGTCCCAGACTCTTCAGCCTTTCCTCATAGGGGAGGTACTCCAACTCCCTAATGATTTTTGGTTGTTTTCTTCTGTATTTTTTTCCAGCTCTGTGATATCCTTTCTGATATATGGTGATCAGAATGGCACACAGGATTCCAAATGAGGCTGCACCTTAGATTTTTATAGGGGCATTATAATATTGTCTGTTTTATTTTCCATCCCTTTCCTAATGATCCGCAACACAGAATTTGCCTTTTTCACTGTTGAGCTGACACTTTCATTATCTACTCACCTCCAAGATCTTTTCCCTCTCTGTCTCGGCAAGTTCTGCGCCCATTAGCCTATGCTTGTTGTTGAGATTTTTAAAAAAATGTTATTATAGGGTGGGGGTCCCCACCATAGGTCTGATGAGCACCATTGTGCCCACCAATATCTTTTCTGCTGTCATCATGTAGAATTTGCCTCTCTAAAGGTAAGGGTGTGGGGTTGTGATTTTGTGGCTACTAGCAGATGCTAGGGCTGTGGGGCTGTGGTTTCCATTTGTCACAGTGAAGAGAAGAGATGGCTAGAGCATGATCTCCAGGACGGTACAAGATTTCTAGCCCTGGGAAGGAAGCTAGAAAGTGTCCACAATTTCAACAACTGACATGCCAAACACGGGGGAGAACAGGTGGCATTTTTATGATGTCTCAAGCTGCTTTGATGACCAGATACTTCACTTTTTGACTATCTATAAAAGAAATGGCACAGAGGAGGAGGGTGAGGGGAAGGGCTGTGGCTCAGTGGCAGAGCATCTGCTTTGCATGCACAAGGTCCTAGGTTCAGTCCCCAGCATCTCCAGTTAAAAAAGGACCAGGCAGTATGTGAGGTGAAAGACCTCTTCCTGAGACCCTGGAGAGCCACTGCCATTCTGAATAAACAATACTGACCCAGATGGACCAAATATCTTATTCAGTATAAGACAGCTTCATGTGTTCAATGTGTTCAAGGACTAATCCCTTCTCCCCCAGTGCCATGGCCCTGATCCAATTCTGTCTCATTACACATGCGTACTCACATGGTGTGTATTTGTCAGTCTTAATCTACCACATCAAATGAAGCTTGGTCCTTATTAAAACATCATACTTTATTTGAGCAGTTAGTGAAATTAATTCTCTCACTCTCACACACACATGTTCTCTTTTCTTCTGTCTAGTTGGAACCGCTCTCTCCATTATTAGGACAAGGCCATTTAGGTCCCTGTAATTCTGAAAGTTGAAGTAAGGGCAGAGGTGATCCTTGTGCATCACAAGCCTCCGCAGACTTCAGCTCTCTGCTGGATTCTCATCAATGATACTCTTGAACACAGGGTATTTTGCTTCCAACAAACATTGTCCCCAAATGTTGCCTTTGATTTGCTTTAGTGTCATCCTAACTGATTTGTTAAATGCTGCCTTGAGCATTGGAGAGGACAGGTTTAAATATTTTTAATAAGCAAATTGACAGAATCCATATTTTGTGACTACCACTGGCCATTAGAGAATTCTAAAGATTTTTATTCTGCAACGGACAGACTTCCAGAATTAAACAAACACAGCTACTAATTTGCAGAAAATTTGCTTTGGATAAAAATTTTCAGACACCCCCCCCCCCCCAAATACAATAACTACCCAAACAAAGAACAACAGAACTGTTGCCCCCAGCATTAAGGACTGCTGCACTGTGGAAGCCTGAGATGGAGCAACATGCTCTCCCCCATTATATGCTTCAAATGGAGTATGTGAAATGGCCTCGTTCTCATGCTTTCGATGACACCTGGGTCGCTGGCTGTAAGCAAAATTGGCATTGCAGGATGAATGGAACATTTTGTTGAGATACCCTAGTTTGAGGCTAATCAGACTCCAGGAAGATTATTGGCTAATATATGTGGCAAGATGTCTGTAGAAAAGGACATCTGTTAAGGAAGGTGAAACAAGTTGCCAATCATATCAACATGCTATAGTGCTGGGCCCATATCCATCTCTAATGCAGGGTTTTTTTTAAAGTTCACTAAATTGTTAATATATTGCTTGCATTTGTGAACTGGTGTCCAACCTTTGCACTTTCCAAATCCTTATATACTAGAATTTACATGGCCCAATTCTGTTTTTGTTAAAGGGCTCCCCTCCTACAGCAAGTGTTATTGTTTCAGGAACAGGATATTTTGCCACTCTTTTTCCAGTAGGGCTGGCACTAATAGTGGGCTGCATTTAATTCTCGTGCGGAAAGACCATTTAGAGTACCTGAGGTAAGATAAATGCTGATTTCTCTGCTGAACAGGTGCTTAGCTGGAGAGAAGAAAGGGATATCAAGATGGGTGGGAGTGGGGTGTGTGGGAGTTTCACATGAATCCTTTATAGAAACTTGCAGTCAGCTGAATGTGGCTGGTCTAACCACATTCAGCTTGAGCTTTGCAAATAAACAGTACTATGTTGGGATCACATCTTGCTTGACTGGGTCCAAGCAGACTGTGTTTTAAAAAACTGGCAAGAAAAGAATAGCACCCTGCATTCACCAGCTGAACAAAGTGAGAGCCTTGCAGAAATACTTGTGCTGGCTTGGAAGCCTTTCTTGGTGCATTGTCACCAGAGTACAGCTTGAAACATCATTGCATCTGTACTGGGTAGATTCAGTTTTGAAAGCTAGCGGTTGATTTGTACTCTGTCAAGGTTTGGATTCAAAAAGCTGCATATGCCCTACAGGATTTTTATTTTCTTGAACAGCAGTGCCTTTCTTTTCACTTGTGCCAGCCCTGATGCAGCAGAGTTAAATTTGTTTTCTGCCTCCATCTTTTATTTTTTTTATATCTCTCAGATGGTGAAAATTAAAGCTACGTGTGCTGCGTAAGGTGCAGTAGTTTGCAATTTTCTCTGAAGTACTGGGTGTACTTGCAATTTTTCTTGCAGAAAACAAAGATATTTATACTTCTAAATTTTGTAAATATGCCAAATAGTACAATTATATATGTTAACAGAGTTATAAATGATGTATTTTATGTTATTGAATCAGTCAAAAAAGTTTAGGTTGATAGGAAAGTATTGCTTATATTTCTCAATTTCCCCCAACTTTTCTAAGCTTTTTAGTGGCTTCAAAGTTTTCAGAAGTTTTTTTATCTCTTTCCTATGAAACTTGTTTAAGTTTCAGAAGAGATTCTATAGTAAACAAAAGAAAGGGCATTATTTGGACAGAAACATGCCCATACACTGTATGTATGTTTGGCTATTAAGTGAAACCTTATAGCATTGACAACACTGAACTCTTATTATTATTATTAAACACTTTATGCCATATTAATTATTGCCAAAATTTATGTATTTTTTTAAAATCTTGAGAATGTTGTTTATCTAACGTATAAGATTTCCCTCACATGTCCCCCCAAATTTCCCAATTTTACAAAGGGAAAAAATGAAGAGAAGGCACTGGAAGGGGGGAAGAATGGAAGAGGTGGTCCCCCCCCCCCCCCCGGACCTTTAGATCTCTAGATACTTCGTGGTCTTTCAGAAGACAAAAAAGTCAACATGTGTGAGGCAAGCCTAAAGTAAGTTTTTGGAACCCATCTACAGTTAAACATGCTTGCAGCTTATCTTTGTTGTTAGTTTTAGGATTTGTGCATCGTTAAAGGGTTATGGTGAAGAATAAAATAGCCTTGAGCTTCTCATATTTTGATGTGAGATCATGATTTATTTGTTTTTAGAAGCTTTTATATCCTGCCAGATGTGGTCAGTCTCTTGCACATGGTGGAGTGCAGGCATGGAACATACAGGCATGCTGTACTTATTTCAAGTTATAAGTATATGTTCCTTTAAAATGGTAAGTGTCAGAAGAACAAGGGGGGGTGAAAGAGGGAGATGAGTGAGTGAGGTGATTGGTTGGTGACTGAGAGTGTGTGGGTGGAGCTAGGAAGTGTGTGTGTGGAGAGAGAAGGCAGAGTGTTCAATTTGAGCCTGAAGTTTGAAGTCTGAAGTCAGCAGTCAGTAGCTGTTAGTTATGGTCAATCTACAAAGTCAGAGAAACAGTCTTCTAAATAGAATCATATAGAGGTGCTGTGAAAGGCATTAAGATTCTAAAAGAGGAAGAACATTTAGGCAAAATCTAATATTGTCTTGAGTATTTTAAGAGTGTGAGGGAAAAGGCTGACAGAGACTTGAGTAAAAGGGAAAGATTCTACTAAGCAACTTAACAAATCATCCTGTAACCAATACACTTCTTTTATCAGTGAAGTTTTATCTTGTTTATTGTTAGCCCAGAGTCTTATCCCCATAACCACATAGTCCTACGAAGGAGCCTTAGAGCTTGGGCACAATACAGTGGGAAAGGTTAATTAAAGACTGGAATTAAATTCCTGGTGGCTGCAATAGATGAAAGAATAGTGAAAGAAAGAAACAATCAGAAATTTAAAACTACTTCATACCTAACTACATAAAATAAGAGAGAGGTAACGTCACACATGGCATCGTGCATAAGAAGCAATGTGTGACATGAGAATATGCGTTCACATAAACGTACATGGGATTTACTGGGTTGCTGGTTTCTTTCCAACCCTATGAGATGATAAAAGGATGACAAAAACTGGGTAGAATGAATGTTGTCAGGGTAGAATGGGTGTTTTATCATACTTCAGGTGCAGATGCGTCATGGAATGATAAGTATAGTTACCTTTATACTTACCTATGGTAAAATACTTTGATTATTTTGAGCTGCTCTGTGGTGAAATGAAACTTATGCTGATTCTTTCATTACGTTAAGATATTATGTGTATTAGCCATCTGTTTAAGATGAGGGTTTCCTAGGAAAAAATGTGTTTTCTTCAGAGTAAATTGACTCTTTACTGCTGCATTATTGAATTATTTTAAGCACTGCAGTGGTATGGGATCTTATTCCATCACCATTGCTTGGAGAATTTCTGCCTCTAGAGTTGTCAGATGATGCTTATATAGCATAGGTATATGCAGTGCTTTCTTGCATATCATCTCAGTGGACAAGGATTACTCCTCTATCCGAATGACTGATGATGCTGTGTCAGTGCTGCTTAACCGTGTGGTATTTCCTTTTTGAGGCTGTTTCTCACATATCCTTTGTTAAGCATTGAAGTGCTCATCTGGGAGTATTTACTACTATATTTATAAGTTTTATACCATATGCTTTTGCCCTCATCAAAGCCACCAAGGCGGGTAACAGATTAAAAAATACATTAAAAAAAACATCTTAAAATCGATTAAAACAACAAAAAACTATACATCATTAAAACAAAAGGTAAAATACATAAAACAATTAAAACATAGGGCAGGAAGTAGGAGCTCCCTGAGGGGAGAGTTCCAGAACCTTGGTGCCACAACAAAGGAGGCCTTCTCCCAGGTTGCCCTTGGCCTAATCTCAGAAGGCAATGGCCCCTGAAGCCAGTCCTCGGAAGTTGACTGCAGTCGTTGAGTAAATTCATAAGGGATGAGGTGGTCCTTCAGGCATGTTGATCCCAATCTATATAGGGCTTTAAATTGTGTCTGGAGAAAGATTGGGAACCTGTGTAGATGGGCCAAGACTGGAGTGATATGATTGCTATGACTGACTTCAGTCAAGATTGTGGCTTGCAAGATTCTGCACCAGCTGAAGTGTCAGAACACTGTTCAAGGGCAGCCTCACATAGAGTAGATGGCAGTAATCTAATCTCGACATAAGCCAGGACTGCGCCACTGTGGCAAGATCTTTTCTGCCCAAGAAAAACTGCAGCTGGCTGGCCAGTTAAAGCTGGTATAAGGCACTTGGCCACAACTGCCACCTGCTTATCTATCAATAAGATGAATCCATCCGTAGGCTCAGTCCATCTTCTAACTGCAGTCTATTCCTCCAGAAAGTAGAATCTCATCCAGAATGGGTGACACCTTAATCTCCGGTCAGACCTTCTGTCTTCCAGTAGGACTTCTGCTTTGTTGTGGGGGGAAACCATTTAGAGTACCTGAGGGGAAAAACCATTTAAGCTTCAGTTAATTAACCTGCATCCACTCCAAAACTGCCTCCAGGCCATGGTTCAGGGTTTCTGTGGTCTCCCTCTAATCACCTAGAAGTGTGAGATAGAGCTGTGTGTCATCTGCTTATTGTTGACAACCCAGCTGAATCTCCAGATGACCTCACTCAGCAGTTTCATGTAGATGTTGAAGAGCATAGGGGACAATATGTAGCATTGCAGGATACCAAAGGGCTGATAAGCAGTCCCCCAGTGCTAAGTTTTGGAGCTTACCCTCCAGGTGTGTAGGACCAGAACCACCACAAAATGGTACCTCCCCTCCCCTGCCTGGAAATGCAATCCAGGAAGATACCACAATCAGTGGTATTGAAAACTGCTGAGAGGCCCTCTGTCCATCTCCCAGCACAGTGTGACCAAGGCTGTTGCAGTCCCATAACCAGGTCTGAAACCGGATTGGAAAGGATCCAAACAAAAGTTCTCTTAGTTTGTTTTTAAGGGCTTATACCCCCCTGTGAATATTTCAAACTGATAAGATTTGAGTAATCCAAATTTCTGCTTGACTGCAAACCATTTTTTTTGTATGGATGGCTCTAAAAGCTTTTGCCAACTTTGAATCGAAGATGGAAGTCTGAACTAGCTTTTAAGACTCTTGCTAGAACTAAATAGTTTACTTGTTCTGTCTGGAGATAATATAGGCAGTTAGAATGTGTCTGTCCTCTAAAAGCGAGAGCTGTAATAATACCCCTTGTACTATATATTTGGCTGTAGGAATAGTAAGTGTTTTTTAAAAGGCTGTTTTTGGGTAGCACTGCTAATTCATAGTATTGGTATAATTAGTCTTGAAGCTTGCTGTCGTAACAGTAGGCAAATGACACTCTGGTTATGCTCATGCCTGTCCCTAAATATTGTAAAAATAATTATATCCCTGTGTGTGTCAGTCTTGTGTGTCTTTTGTTCCCACAGAAACGTTTTCCCTCTTAAGTTGCATCGTGCTATGTTCTAAAAGTAACCCTTGAAAATAGCGCTTGCTATTTGTGAACGGAAAGTGAAAATTGCAGCACGTTCTGCCAAGCGTGCAGCTAAGGGAGCTGACAAACTAAAGGCAGTGCTATGTCTTCCCTCACTTGACACTTTTTATGGCTGGCTTGCATGCACTGGGCATTGTGGGAGAAACTCTTGACTTGCTTGTATGTTACTTTGCACAAAACTATGTTTTTAAGATGATTGAACTGCTTTACATAATAGCCTTTATAATAAACTGCTAGCAGTGGTGCAGTGTGTAATATGTGACTGCAGAAATCATCCAGAACATGAAGTGTATATAGCCCAGCAGAGCTGCTCAGCAGTATGTTGTGCCTCAACCTAAAGCAGCAGCAGCAGAAGAGATTGGATTTATACCCCGCCCTTCACTTGGAGTCTCAGAGTGGCTTACAAACTCCTTTCCCTTCCCCTCCTCACAACAGACACAGCTGTGCCAGAACTATGGCTTGTCATCCAGCAGCTGCAAGTGGAGGAGTAGGGAATCAAACCCGGTTCTCCCAGATTAGAGTCTGCGCACTTAACCACTACACCAAACTGAAGAAGACATCTCCCTGATGTTTCAAGATTGCATCAGGAAAAGGGGGGTAAGCACTGGGGGGCTGCTGAGAAGTGGGGGAGTAGGGGCAGAAAATCTTAGGGATCACTGTGGACACTTAACATGATCGTAATAATTCCCTGTTTCTGACTAGAAGGGACAGCACACCTTTTCTCTTGTATTCTTAACAACCCAAGGGATCATCGTTGAATATACAAAACAGTCCCTTAAAAGTACATCCATCTCCCTCAGATTTTTAAAAGCTATCAATGCCTGTCAATATTTCATTTTAATGTAATGTGCCAGTGACAAAGGAAGCCATTGGCCTCATTGTGTGTGAGTGTGTGTGAGTTTTGTCAATTTTTTCCTCCTGTAGGAGCCTCAAACCCACCCTGAAATGCTGCTTCTGGGGATGAGAGATCCACAGGAGCATCTTAGAGAAGGGATTGGAGATCTTCTCTGGGAAGGGTACAGGGCAATCATTGAAAATCCCCCCTCCTTCTGACTACAAAAATCTAGGCAAGATCCAAGCCAGTTTTAATTGATCCTCTCACTAATTAAACACATATTTGTATCCCCCTCCTAGGATCTTCATTTTCCCCTTTTGAAGTATTAGTGGAATTATTTCATAACTCATTCTATATGATATGTGATTAAGATATGGTTGCCTATTGGAGCAGATCTATTGGGTGCTGTAGCATTTGCTTTTGGAGCTGCCTCTTATGGCAAAAGGGGCAAATTAAATGCAACAGTGAAAGACTTGTCTGTCAGAATCAGACTGCTGTCAGCCTTCTGTGAGGTCAGTGTCTGTTCTTAGTTTTATTTGGTCTTCTGGTTTCTGAGTGTCACCAGGCACTCTGTATCTTATCTCCATTATGGTTAAATCATTATTTATAACAAATTAAAACCTGAGTTTCTCAGTTTCCATGTTGTCCACTAGGTAGTTGATGTCATTCTTGCAAAGTGTGGCAGCCCTGGATGCTACTAATAAAGTGAACCCAGGATTGTATTTGCTGTATATACTTCATGTTCTGGGTGATTTCTGGACAGTCACACATTACAAATAATTAAATGCCACAGGACTGAAAATCACACCTGTCTCAGATACTTTGCTTGTATACGTCTTTATCTTACTGCACCATAAAGCCTTGTCTATGGTATACCTCTAAGTCTTCAGAGCCTTAAAACAGAGACTAACAGCATTCTTCTTTGAAGCTGAGCATGTATATGGGTAAACCAGTATATGGGTAAACTGGTTGTAAACCAGTGAAATTTGTAAACCAAGAATAGGCTGGAAGAGACTTTTGGGGTTGCAGTGTAGATAATCTACTAGTGATTGAGTTCTTTCCTTTCTTGCCATTTTTGCCCTCTTGCCACATTTCTGTATGTGAATGACAGGTATAAACATACACAAATGCAGTGACCAGTCAAGAATCTCCTGTCCTTGAATTAACAGCATATAGATGGAGGATGTAATTTTCAAATGGAAGCTTCAGTACAATAACTACTGTGAACAGGTGCATTATTTTAGCCTGAAGGCCTTTATAACCATAGAGCGAATTTTTGAGATTTGTGATACTGTAAAGAGTTATGAAAAAACCAAATGGGAATACTCATGTTCCAGACAGACTTGAGAGTTAAGAATATAGTGGCCTAAGCAAGGGTGGTGTTTAGTAGTCTTCCAGAGGCTTCATATAATTTAACGCAGAATGCTGAAATGTGTACAGAGTGCTTCACGAAATGCAGAGTGCAATTTCCTTAGGAAGACAAGCACCCTGCCCTAACTCAGATAAAGATGCAATAAATAGTTTTGGATTACACAGCCTGTAAGAACCCACGTAGGATGAGCAGTGACAGCAGGTTATTAAGGAACATCTAGAAGAAGAGAGGGGAGGATTCGGAGGAACAGGAAGTAGATAACAGGAAGGAATTTTCACTTGAATGGTAAAGTCTTGATTTTCAGCAGGAGACTGGGTGACATACTTCCATCCCTCTTATTCTCTGACAGAACAAATGAAAACTAGAAGGGCAAGGAAGAAAAATGAAGAACTGTCCTCCTGAAATAAAGAACCACCATGTTAACCACTTGTTAGTTCTAGTTTTTAAAATGTAATCTTTGAAAGTTCAAATGAAAATATATACAACATGGCTTTCCTTCTCTTGCTTGGAGAGAATCCTCTTCATTGCTGACCTTAACATGCCACTCTTCTGAAAACGTTGGCTTTGAATGTAGAAGGGAGAGGCTGTGGGAGAGCCTATGCGACACCAAGGTTAAATTTTGGATTGCTGCTGGTTTTGGTGTGACTGACCATTTAGCAGCCAGATTTTACACCCTGGTAGCTTGTTGATAGGGTTACAACTTCACTTCAACTGAAGAAGGGCCAGAAAGGGCAGCAGTTTGCAGACACTTCTTTACTTCGCATCCAGGGTACTGGATCTCCTGACAGTTGAGCCACAGGCTGTGCGACCAACAGGCCAAGACCCCTTTGGCTCTTGCCCTTTAGTTCATGCCGAGGGCTCGCACCCCAGGCCCCAGCCATGGGTCTGAATAGCTGTACCTGTGTGGAAAGAGGCACAGTAACTCTGCTGCCGTGGTTGATGAGCAGCAGCTGTCCACACTCGTCCACACTTTAGATAGCAAGCTAAGAGACTGATCCCTTCTTTTAGCCAGTCTCCCCACAGCAGACTTATGTATAGTCTCCTTTTACAAAAGTCAGTTAACAACTTGGGTGGTCTATAGAGAGGAGGGATAGGAATCCACCTTCATTTTTTTAAGTGGTCATAGGGAACCTGTTCGATCTTGGTCCATTGAGCAGTCTTTAAGTTTGGCTACTGGTTTGTACTTATGTTTCCATTTAGTAAAGCTAGGTCTGGAATTTGCCAGTTAATGATTCCATAAGTTGTGTTGTGTCATTGCAATGGCTGAATAATGTTGCCTTCCTTTTTCTGTGGTGAAGTACATTCAGAAGAGTTTCCTGTCCTGAGGAGCTTTTCATTTGAACATACAGTACTAGCAAGTAACAGAAGTATAATTATTTGCATTACAGGAAAGAGTGGCATGATTAAAATGAGTTGCAGAGACCGCTCCATGGTATGTTGCCCAATGCCAAGTATTAATCAGGCAGTTTACTTTTGCTTCAGTAATTTTGGCTAGTACCAGTGGTGATAAACAGGAAGCATGCACTGACATTCTTGTATCCATTGATTAAAGTATATTTAATTTATTTAAAACCATTTGATCTTCTGTTCCACCCAGTTTAGGGACCCGAAAACAGTGAACTATAAAAAAAATTAAAACAAGATTTAAAATAGGCATAAATATGTAAAAAACAAATAAACCAAACAGAACAAGAACAGAATGCATAAACAGATAAACATGTGAATGGAAGGAGGAAGGGTCAATGAAAAAGAGTTGGACAAAACAAAAATTCTTTACCCAGTGGCAGAAGACAATAATGGAAGGGAACAGATGAATCTGTTTGGGGGAGGGAGTTCTGAATACTGGAAGCTCATAGGCTTGCCATAGAACTCATTACCTTATAGATAATTTAAATTGGTTAGGAAGCCTTATGTTCAGAGATGCTGAGACATGATATGGTTATCATTATGACACTTGCTGCCTTGTTGGAGGAACAGTATATTGAAGGTTAACAGAGTAACAGAAGCACTAAAAGGATGAAAGACCCTATTGGGTCAGTGATTTTTTTTAAAATGCTGCAAGCTGTTGAGTTTCATGGAACTGAACTTTTTTTGCCTGTATACAAAGCATTACAAGAAATGAAATCAAAGCAGATATTCCAGTAGCTGTAACGAGCAATTTCCCATTTATATTGGGGTATCAGGTACGGCATGAAGATCGATCTAGTTGGTCAGCCGTATTGGTCTGAAGCAGTAGAACAAATTTAGAGTCCAGTGGCACCTTTAGGACCAACAAAGGTTTATTCAGGGTATGAGAACATAAGAGAAGCCAGTGTTGGATCAGGCTAGTGGCCCAGCCAGTCCAACACTGGTAGACAGTGGCCAGAAATACCAGGTACCATCAGGACAGGACACTAGAAGCCCTCCCACTGTTGCCCCCCCCCCCCCCCCCCGTCAAGCACCAAGAATACAGAGCATCACTTGCCCCAGACTGAGAGTTCCTATCTATACATTGTGGCTAATGGCCACTGATGGACCTCTGCTCCATATGTTTATCCACTTCTCTCCTGAAGCTGTCCATGCTTGTAGCTGCCACCACCTCCTGTGGCAGTGAATTCCATGTGTTAATCACTCTTTGGGCGAAGAAGTACTTCCTTTTATCCGTTCTAACCCAACTGCTCAGCAATTTCATTGAATGTCCTCGACTTGTATTGTTTAGAAAGGGAGAAAAGTACTTCTTTTTCTACCTGCTCTATCCCATGCATAATCTTGTAAACCTCTATCATGTCACCCCTCAGTTATCGTTTCTCCAAGCTAAAGAGCCTCAAGTGTTTTAACCTTTCTTCATAGGGAAAGTGTTCCAACCCTTTTATCATTCTAGCTGCCCTTTTCTGCACTTTTCCCAATGCTATAATATCCTTTCTGAGGTGTGGTGACCAGAATTGCACACAGTACTCCAAATGAATAAGAATATGTACACAAAAGCTCATACCTTGAATAAACCTTTGTTGGTCTTAAAGGTATAGCATGGATTATGTATGTGTTTTCCCTAACAGGTAAAGCTGGAATAATTTTTGAATTGATTCAGGGGAGGGGGGGGGGGCGGGAGTGGAGAAAACCTGGGTATCTGGCTCCAGGCACAGTGACACTTTTTTAGCCGTTGCAGGGTTAAAAATAGGTTAAGGTCCTGTGCTACTGCCAGATTTCTAATGGGATGCCACACAGGATTTATTTGCATGCAGAAACAATACCAAGTGTGCTGACCAATGTCAGCTCTAAATAGATTGCTCAGAAGTTACCAGTATTAATGGCGATTAGTTAATAAGCTCCTCCAATTACAGTGTTTCTTAGGAACCTTCAAGCAGTAATGGCTGAAAGGAAAAGTTAATGATGCCCCAAGGCAAGTGTTGGTTCAGTGTGTAGATCTAATTGCATAATTTTTGAGGCCAGGCAGGAATTTGACTGTTGCCTAATTTGACTTCTCGCATGGTGACATGGTCTATGAAGATAGATTCTACAGTCACTGTGTCAAATCTGGTACTTGTGTTTTACTTGGAAGATATTTAAAAGGGGGGAAAATTTCTTGTACTGCAAGCCCATCCATTTCTAGGCCTTGAGGTCAGAACCTGCCTTGTACAGTGCCATAAACCTCAGCCTCTGTCTTTGTTTGGGATGCTTGAACACCTGCTGGTTCGGCTCACACCCTGTTGCAAACAGAGACCTGATTTCTCTACGGTCAGTTTGATAGTTTGTCTATCTATTCCTCAGTGTTCAGCAGGTTGTTTCATTGTATTCTTTGCTAACCATGCAGTGGAGTGCAATTGGCTTTCTGTGCATGTGTGTTCTCACACAGCCTGGTTGAGTTCTTCTGCTCCTCTACACCGTTGTTGTGTAAGTGCTCTGCTGTGCAGGCAGTTGTTTAAATAGATAAATCACTAAACCACTCACAAATCAGTCATCAATGAATGCTGTGTTTGAGTCAAATCCTACCCTTCATTGTTTATATATGTAGTCCTTAGTGGAACTAATGGCTGCTGATCAGATGGAATTAGAAGTGTCTTTGTACATGCACAGTTTTGGGAAAACCCAATACAAACCAGTCCAGCAGGTATTGGTGGCTGCCTGGCAGGAACCAAACAGACTGAATGATCAGCACTCATCTGGTTGCCATCTTCAAGTACAGTAAGTTCAAAAATTTAAGTCTTTGTGACAAAAGTCACAGTATCCCTAATCTTTTGAGGGCTACATTTGTACCAGATTTTTTCAGTGCTGCAGAGGCTAAGGCTTAGACAAACCATCCCTGTAACCTACCCTGATATGATATGATATGTTTTTCTGAGCAGCTGGTTGGTTGTATGTGGTTGGCAGCCTGCATTGGGGATGCATATGACTTCCCTTTCCTGCTCAAGTGCTTGCAGGAAGTTATCTCCCCCCCTCCCCCCCCAAGCTCAGTAGATGTGTTTGCTACCAAGAACTCAAATCATTTTCCTGCCTGGTCATTACAAATTCCATATACTTTCCTGCCTCCAGTGTCTGACTGTTTCAAGCCAGCCTTGTGCGCTTTCTCAGTTCTTGGAATTTCCTGACTCTGGCCCCACTTAGTTTTCTTAATTTAAATTTGGGTGGATTATCAGTTTCCAAGTCCTATAGATTCTTAGAGATTGAACTAGACAGCTCTGTGCATTTCAGTTGACAGAGCATGGCTGCATCTGAGGCTTGTTCATATTTCTGGTTTTAAAGGTAGAAGAGTATGGAAAATAATTCCCTTCTGCATTCCCTTCTGTTTCTGAACAGACCAAACTTAGTTCTAAGATTACTTCAGGTAATAATTGGAGCTTTAATGTACAATACAAAAAGAAAAGTCAGTTGGACACAAAAGAATTAGAAGTGTGATGATGGGATTTGAAATTTTCAATGTGTGTGTGTATAATTTATGTATGTGAAAAAACCTAGGTTTTTTGCTCAGGGCTCTGAATTATTCTAATTGCCAAACAATATATAGTCATCTTAGTTTTTCAGCATATTTAGATGCAGCTGAATCTGTACAGTTGTACACACTATATGTACATGGAGGCCTAGAGAAGCATTAGCAAGTGTCTTTACTGGCATTTCCTGCTCTGGTTTGTCTATCTTATCTGATTAGTGCAAAAGCAAGTTTGAAAGATCCATTCAGTAAGTGGGAGTTAAAGTATGAGCTGTTTCTTCCATCCTCAGACGTTTTCTTTTAGAAAATTAAACGTTTTTTGGCATGTGACTCACTATTGCTGACTAAAATCTTGTCAATTTAATATTGGCAGCTCATTCTTGAGGGAATATTCACCCCTGAATAAAATGTTGACAAAGCAAAAAATAATCTGACAAGCTCCCTCTTTAGATTACTTTTCCCACTAGATTTTCATTCTGAGATTGTGTTAATTTATTCATACCAATATAATTTTTAAAACAGTCTACAAATGACAGGGACTAAATTTAGTAGCTCATGAAAAGTATCTAGTAAGTATCCATTTGCCAGGCAGTGTTTCCCCTTTCATGCTCCTGTGCCTAGCATTTGAAAAGCATCACGTAAGTCGAGCGTAAGTAGCAAATATTACACATATAGCCATTCCTCCCTCTCTGTCTTCCCCTTCTTTCCTTTAGCCTGTTTGCTCAAATGTTGGCTAGGGAATTGACGTTATCAGAATGTGCATTAGGGGCTTCTGCCACAGGGTGTTGGACCAATTTTTACAATGGTAGGTCCCCCCCCCCCCCCCCACACACACTTCTTCCTTCTCCCACCGCATCACTAAGAGGCCTGCCCATATTGTGTGGTATGTAGTAGTGTTGTTTTTGGTAGAGTATAGATAACTTGCATTGTTAGGAAAAGTGTGTGTGTGGGGGGCCCTCTGATGTATAACACTCTAAGCTCTGTGGTGGAAGGGCAGAATAAAAATGAACTAAATAAAATATTTATAAAACTGGAAAGTCTATTCTTAAGTTTCGACACTACACTTATCCTCTGGTTTACTGTTGGTACTTTATTGTTATTTAGAGATAAGGTTTCCTTAAATTGGTTTAAACAGATGTACATTTCTATTCAACCTCCAATTTTTAGCTCTTCCTTGCTGTAAGGTGATGCATTCCCTTTGGATGAAGGAAGTCACATGCTTTGTCATGAAGTTATATTGGTTTAGATCTGCATATGATGTATTCAGAAGCTTCTCCATGTCAGAGTCTCCTTACAGATGCCAAGTAAGCCCATCAGGGTAAAGGCTAGCATAACAGCTTTGGCTCACATATCTGTCTGAAGTGCCTGTGTGTGGGGCGGGGGAGGGCAGTCAAACATGCAACCCACAACTATATCTGAGGTAGTACAGTGGGTCTGCTGCAGCCTCTCTCCATGGTGGACTCCCTCACTGTGAAAATGTCTTCCCAGGTTGATTTAACATCATTGGGCTTCTCAAGCATTATCTCCTCAAACATTCCATAAGAAGGAAACTATTTTGAGTTCCTGGATGATGATAGCTCTGACAATTGTACAGCTGTTTATTTTGAGCATAATATCTTCCACCTCCTTATTTGCTTTTGGCTGATCTTGCATCACCTACCATGGCATGTCTGGAGAAGGTGTTGGTCTGAGATGAGATAGCGACTCTGCAAGTACAAGCAGTTTGTCATCGTGGGTAAATAACTTTTTTTTTGAGCGCACCAAGACAGAATTTTTCTGGCCCCTGTTGATTCTTTGCAAAAACCTCCTTCCCAATAACAAGCATACAGGTAGTAATAGAAACAGCTGCTGACCTTGCATTTCTCATGTTGCAGTCCGTAGCTGAAACACAGTGTGAACTTCGGCATCGCATTGTTGGTTGGTTGTAACACATGCTCATTGTAACTTATCTACATCCTGCCAGCTACCATCTAGAAAATGGGCTGGGCTTGTGAGTGTGTATATAAAGGATCGTAGCTGGGAGAAATTAGGTAAGTGTTGCAGTCAGTTTCTGGTATACAGTAGCTATTTTTATGCCCACATATTTTTGCAGTGATGTTCAGAAAAGTGAACTTGCTGCACAGACTGATGGGGTTCAAGTTGATGGTGGAGAGAGTCAGGGTAGAATTTATTCTTTTTCCATGTGTGATGAAAATGCGATTAAAATGTCACTGTATAGGACAGGCATTGGGACATGAGCTGGTTCTAAACCTACCATAAATATATTGGAATTCTGTGGGGCCATGCAAGCTCATGTGATCCAGAGTGTCCTAAATCTGAAATAGTTGTGAGTGAGGACAAAATATGAAAGCTCAGCAACTGTGTGCTGTTACATCATTGTGGACAGTATTTCTAATAGCTTGTAGTCTGTCTTTGTGTAGAATGTTGATGTATGAAAATTCCACATCCATGGTGGTCAGAATGGTGTTTCCTGGAAGATCATCCTGGCATTGTAGTTTGATCAGGAAGTCTGTGTGGTCTGGCAAATAATTAGGGCTGTGTGCAGCATAATATCTGAGCATATATCCTACACAGCTAGACACCCTTGTAAAGACAATCATTTTTGCAGACTTTGGTATGTCCAGAATTTCTACTTTGTGGATCTTGGGTGGTAATAAATAGAAGATATTATCAAGCTTGGATTAACTAATAACTGTGAATGGCTAACTCATTACAAAAAGTAATTGTCCTGTTCATGTTGTTTTCATCAGCAATTGGGAGTGGTTGTTTGGATTGTTTGACCAGATCTGTTTTGATCTGTGCTCTTGTAATGTAGTATATGGATGGTTGGGCCATCTGGCCTCTTTTCTAATAAATGCTTTTTTTTTTGTTTGCCAGTATAATCTGTTTTGGCTACAACAGACTGACATGGTTGCCCCTCTGAAATCTTTTAGATTACTGAGCAGTAATCTGGCTCATACTGGCTCATCACATTGGCTCAAGGAACAACTACATCAAATTTGCTTCTACATAAGTGATGTTTTTGTAATACACTGATATTTTACTCCCAAAGGCAAAGTAATGAAATAGTGGAAGCTTGTTTGCCATACAGAATGTGGATGAGTTTTGCTATCATGCTTGGTGGATCCTGTTTGGTACATCATAAAAGTCTTTCTCATCTGAATGGAGGCTAAAAGAAAAACGAGAATGAAGAATCTAATAATAGGATGACTTCTTTTAAAGTCTGAATCAAGAAATTAATACAGCATAAAAGCAAGTTATGAACAGTTTTGAATACTGAAGTGAAATAAACCTTCTGGTTGGTTTGGTTGGTACTCCTATGGGTCTTCTTTTGTAATACATAGAATGGTTTGCTTTTGTCATGTAGGTACCTTGACTTGTTGCCTCACTAGTACCTTCAAGATAAGATTGTTGCCCCACATTGGCATCACAAAGCATTTTTTTAGCTGATATGGTTGCCTGGGTTTATCTACGTGCGGAGCCTCGTGAGCATTTGGATTGGTTTATGGCAGTGAAACTTGCTTTCCTGTTGAAGTGCTCCAGAATTTATAATTTTCTGTCTCTTGAGAACCAGGAGTTTTGCTAGAAGGGTTTTATTTTAATGGATGTGTACCTGCTGAATGAGAAGTCATATACACATATGATACTGTCGGACTTGATCTGGGAGTAACTAGCTCACCTTGATTTCCCAATTTACCACCAGTAGGAGTGATCTACTCCCACTCAGATGGGATTGCTTACTGTTTTGACTGGGGCTTGTTTTCACCTGACTTCTGCATTGTACTGTATTGCTTGGTATTCTGGCCTCATTTAGTAGTAATATTGCGGTAAATCCAGCCAACTTCCAAGGAGGTTTGCTCCAATGTTATATGGCTCTTCCTCCAACAGAAAAGACACTTACTTTGGAAGATACCTTCTTAAATCGGAGGAAATGTTCAAACTTGAGCAAAAAAAGGAAAGGTGGCGTATATTTTAATAAAGAAGTATTGCTCAGTGGAGTAGTAGGGTAGTGGTAGGATCCACCCTGGTGTGTTTGCCTGTCTGTCTCTGCTAGCTGAAGGTTAGAGTTCCACACCAGATAAGGTGAGTTCTGGTCCATCAACTTTTATGCAACAATAACAGTGTCATCTTAAAGCACAGTTACACCCTTTGGAACTCTGTTGACTTCAGTGGACTTAGAAGAATGTAACTCTGTTTAGGAGTGCACTGGAGATGTGGCCTTCATGTCACCACAAGACTCTTAGTGGTTTGGACTGACTTGTTTACTTCCAGTTTTTTCTAGCTTTTTTTGGCTGGGGAGGAATAAAACTTCAGTACTGAAAGCAGGTGATCTTCTTCGTGGTCTCTGTGCATCACACCTCTGGGATAAAGTGCGCCTGCGCCGATCCCGATCGGTAATCTTCAAAGCCTAACGGATTTTCGCGCCAGCTCCCCGGTCACGTGCACGCCCACTGCGCATGACCCGGGGAGAGGCACGAGGATCCCGCCAGTTCTCTTCTGACCGCCGCGTCGTGAGGACCCCCTCTCCGCTCCGGTCGGTAGTTAACTTTCGTTTCTTCTTTTCCAACTTGGAAAGGCCTTTCGGACTGATTCTTAGACCTCTTACTGACCTACGGACTGTTTTCCTGGACTCTCTTTTGGATTCTCCTCCTTCTACTCCCCGCCCGGCCTATGGCCCAGCGGTGGGGTTTCTTTAAACGCTGCCTTAAGTGTGGGAGTAAAATCCCCCCTCCAGACAAGCACTCCCTCTGCTTGCTGTGCCTAGGCGAGTCGCATCGCGTCGACTCCTGTTCGAGCTGCGCCGCGTTCTCCAAACAAACTCGTAAGAACCGAGCGGCCCGACTCCGAGTGGCTCTCTTGGAGGCAGCGTTGTCACCGAAGATGTCCGCAGCCGACGCCTCGGCAACGTCCCCATCGATACCGACGGGCCCGACGTCGCCACCGATGCGAAGCCCTTCCGGCACCGAGAAGTCGGCATCGAAAAGACCCCTCTCACTGCCACGAACTCCCGCTAAGAAGCGTAAGGAGGGCAAAGAGGGTAAGGGCAAGCTGAAGCACAAGACCTCGAGTGCTTCGTCGACGCATCCCGCGTCCGACATGACCCAGCATGGGTCTCCACAGCTTGACCCTCCTGGGCGCGAGCGACCCCGGGGCAGCCCCGTCTCCCCGATGCCGCGACCCATCCAGCTCACGGATTCGGAACCCGACATCGAGCTGACGCAGATCCCTCACAGCAGTCCCGAGACAGGGCCTGACCCGATGCCGGCACCGAGAGGCGAGCGAGACTGGCGCCTTCCCCCATCTTCGGTGCCGTGGGACGTCCGTCAATGGCGATACCGGTATGGTTCCTCCTACCCGCCACCTCCACAATGGTATCCAGCGGAGTGGGATCGCCAATCGACGTCGTCAAGAGTCTCCCGATGCCGAGATCCCCCGGCCCCGCCTCCGACTCCGATACCGATGCCGCAACCGAAACCGAAAATACCGAAACTAACGATACCGATGCCCACATCACCCGATATCGACCTCCCTCCTTATCAGCCAGACCCGTCGACCCCAATGTCTCCCTCCGAACATTCCGACCATTCGATGCCCGAATCTCCCGAATCATCCGATGACGAATCTCCCATCCAGCCGTCACCATCCCCTGATGTGGCTGAAAATTTACCAATCTCCCCCTCCGAAGACGTGAAATCCTATGGAGAACTTATCAAACGAATGGCACATTCCTTGGCGCTTGCCACGGTCCAACCAACTCCTACCGCTACCGATGCCATCTTCGATATCGTACAGATGGACACATCCACCGCGGTAGCGTTGCCACTAATTTCGGTGCTCTTGAGCACTGCCAAAGAATCCTGGGGCCACCCCTCCTCAACCCCAATTTCCAACAAAAGGTTGGACCACATGTATAGGCTCCAAGAGCCAGGGGCAGAATTCCTATTCATCCACCCCAAACCCAACTCAGTAGTCGTGACCCCCTCGGCTAGGGGACGTAGCGGACATTCCTCCCCCTTGGACAAGGAGGGACGGAAACTAGATTCTTTCGGAAGACGATTTTATTCAGCCGGTGCATTGGGCATAAAAACGGCAAATTACACAGCCTGCATGAGCAGGTACCAGTATTCCCTATGGGAACAGATGACACCTCTTCTGGCTCAGCTTCCTGAGGATAAGCAACGCCTCGCTAGGAAGATCCAGAGGGAAGGCATGGTGCTAGCAAAGCATCAGCTTAACGCATCCAAGCATGCTGCGGACGTCACGTCCAAGACACTCACTTCAGCAGTCGCCCTTCGTCGCCACGCCTGGCTGAGGTCGACTTCGCTTCCACAAGACACTAAGTCCTTAGTGGAAGACCTCCCTTTCGAGGGTGAAGGACTGTTCAGCTCCACGACGGACACAGTTCTTCATGATTTAGATAAGAGTATCAAAACATCTCGTAACTTGGGTGTCTCACAACCGAGACAACAGAAGCAGAAAACATGGCAGAGATCTTGGTCCAAACAGCAACCGCGAAGATCTCTCACTGAACCCCAATGGCAGAGACCACCGTCTACTGTCTATCAGCAGAAACCTTATGGCCATAAGCCACGATTCCCGCCCGCTTCCGCTTCTAAGGCTAAACCACCCAAGCCGAACAAGCAGAGTCTTTGACTCTCCCATTCGCTCCGATATTCCCACCCGTCTATCCCCCTTCCTACTAGCATGGCAACGTATCACGACAGACAAATGGGCACTGTCGGTTGTAGCAGAAGGCTACAGAATAGAATTTTTCCAGATTCCACAAGAATCGTACTTCGTAACCACCCCTCCCTCCGACACCTTATCGTCGGAAGTCGAAGCCCTCCTGTTAAAAGACGCCATAGAACAGGTACCAACAAAACACCTTCAGCGGGGGTTCTACTCCCGCTACTTCACGGTCCCAAAAAAGGATGGCGGACTTCGTCCCATATTAGATCTGCGGAACCTCAATGCGTTCATCACCTACAAGAAATTCCGTATGACCACTCTACAGACCATCCTACCGCTACTAGAAGCCAACGCGTGGATGGTGACGCTGGACTTAAAGGACGCATACTTTCATGTGACGATCCACCCGTCACACAGACAGTACTTACGTTTTGCGATCGGTCCGCGTCACTTCCAGTACAAGGCCCTACCCTTCGGCCTCTCTACAGCTCCTCGTGTCTTCACGAAGCTTATGGCAGTAGTAGCAGCACATCTGAGACTCCAAGGTGTCCACCTCTACCCCTACCTGGACGACTGGCTTCTAGTCGCCCCTTCTATGACGGAATTACAGAACCACATCTCTACTACCCTTCACACCCTAGAATTACTAGGGTTGACTATAAACCTCAAAAAGTCCATGCTTATCCCTTCCAGACGGGTTCAGTTTATCGGAGCTATCCTGGACTCCTTGCAATGCAGGGCGTTCCTACCCCCCAACAGAGCAGCGGATATAGTCTCCCTTCTCCAGGCTATCCAAGAGACCAAGGAGGCTACAGCCAAACAAATCCTTCGCCTGCTAGGCTTGATGGCCGCAACAACGGCAGTGATTCCCTTCGCCAAATTGCGAATGAGACCACTGCAGCTTTGGTTCTTGAGGCGTTTCCGCCCCAAACTCCACTCCCTCTCCAAACGTTTCCAGATATCTACCCAGGTCCTGGAGACCCTGAGTTGGTGGCTTGTGCCCCAGAATTTACACTCAGGTGCACCTTTCCGGCTTCCACCCCCCTCCGCGACCGTCACCACGGATGCATCCCTATGGGGCTGGGGAGCTCACCTGGAAGGTGTAGGTGTGGGAGACAGGTGGCACCCCTCTGTGGCACACAACCATATCAATTTCTTAGAGCTGCTGGCAGTTCTCTACGCAGTGAGGTCTTTCCGCCAATCCCTAACGGGGAAAACGGTGACTGTCCTTACAGACAACACCACCACTATGTTTTACATCAACCGCCAGGGCGGGACGGTCTCCCGTGGACTTTGCCGGTTAGCAATAGAGCTGTGGAACGAGTGCCAGGCGCTAAATATTCACCTGGTGGCGACTCATCTCCCAGGACTACTCAACGTCCAAGCGGACTTCCTAAGCAGAGGAGGAGCATCCCTACACGAGTGGGAACTGAACCCCCTCTACCTGACTCCGATCTTCGACCATTGGGGACATCCATCTGTGGATGTATTCGCCTCTCGGGAGAACAAGAAGTGCCATCTATTCTGTTCCAGAGCGGGAACGGACCCGACCTCGGAGACGGTCTCCTCTTCCCGTGGACAGGGAAACGGGTGTACCTATTTCCCCCAATCCCTCTCATTCCGAGAGTAGTCCACAAACTGTTGACAGAGCGACCGTGGGCAATTCTTGTCACCCCATGGTGGCCGAGACAACCCTGGTTCCCCACGCTCCTCAGCCTCTCACGAGAGACGTATCTCCATCTCCCGACGGACCCGGATCTCCTCGGGATGTGCGGGGGCCGAGTACTGCACCACGATGTGCCCAGGCTAAAATTGACAGCGTGGCTGATCCTAACTTAGGGTTAGAATCACGCATTGCTCAAGTGCTACTGAACTCACGCAAACTCTCCACTCGACGTTCATATGCGTCAAAATGGACTAAATTTTTAACTTTCCTGGCGTCTGTGGGACGACCCTCAGTCCCCGCTGGACTTAAAGATGTTTTTGGTTTCCTCCTGTCATGTCAGGACAGGGGACTGTGTCACTCATCTATCCGAGTCTACTTGTCGGCCATCTCAGTCAATCATCCTAAGATTGATGGCTATTCAGTGTTTTCCCACCCAACAACGAAACAATTCCTCAAGGGAATGAATCGCCTCTATCCCCCAGTGCGGACACCAGTCCCGGCATGGGACTTGCCCCTGGTTCTCACTAAGCTGATGGGAAAACCCTTCGAACCCATGGCCTCATGCAGTCTTCAGCTTTTGTCATGGAAGGTTGCATTTTTAGTGGCCATCACGTCTACTCGACGCGTGAGTGAGCTCTCGGCGTTCCGTTGCGACCCACCATACCTCACGTTTCATCATAATGCCGTCACTTTGGCTCCAGATGTTGCTTTCCTGCCTAAAATAGTGTCGGACTTTCATATAGGGGCAGATATCACCTTGCCGGTATTTTTTCCTGATCCCCAGGACCCAACGCAGCGTAGTCTGCATACTTTAGATGTCAAGAGAGCCTTGTCTTTCTACTTGCACCGGACAAAATCCTTTCGCAAGTCTCCAGCTCTCTTCATTTCTTATGCCTTGCCCAGGCAGGGACAGAAACTGTCGTCTCAAAGACTCTCGAAGTGGATAGTTGAGACGATAAAACTCGCCTATCTTCTGGCCAAAAGGCCACTGCCGGCGTCCCTCCGGGCACACTCCACTCGAGCCGTGGCTACTTCCACAGCATTCCTCAAGGGCATTCCCCTGGGAGACATCTGCAATGCTGCAACGTGGGCGTCCCCTCACACGTTTGTGAAGCACTACGCCCTAGATGTCCGCGTCCATCAGCGTACTGTGGTGGGCCGTGCAGTCCTGCAAGCAGCTCAGATGTGAGACCTCCAGCACCCACCTCCAGGTATGTGGTGTTTATTGCTCGCTATTCTCCCAGAGGTGTGATGCACAGAGACCACGAAGAAGATATACAGGTTGCTTACCTGTAATTGGAGATCTTCGAGTGGTCATCTGTGCATTCACACCACCCGCCCTCCTTCCCCTCTGCTTTCGGTCTCCCTCACCTTTTTTCCTTGGGGGCTGTTAGCAGCGGTCAGAAGGAACTGGCGGGATCCTCGTGCCTCTCCCCGGGTCATGCGCAGTGGGCGTGCACGTGACCGGGGAGCTGGCGCGAAAATCCGTTAGGCTTTGAAGATTACCGATCGGGATCGGCGCAGGCGCACTTTATCCCAGAGGTGTGAATGCACAGATGACCACTCGAAGATCTCCAATTACAGGTAAGCAACCTGTATTTTTGTACTGGGACTCTTTAACCTGCCTTTGACTTCAAAGTACTGGGATGATAAAATATCACCATGGCTGTATTTTATAACTCATAATTCCTGTGTACAGGAGTTGACTTTTGTGCGAGGACTCGTTTGTCTTACCTTAGGTACATGGTGGAAGTTGCTTAGGTAATTGTGGAAGTTGCTTAGGTAATTGTGGAAGTTGCTTAGTATGCAGCTTTGAGCTATTCCACATGATGTGTTAACTTTTGAATCACTTGAAGAGAATCAAAAGATGTCTGCATATTGGCCAGTTTTTAACAGTTTGTAGAACTACTTTGCCCCTGGTATTTCAGCTGTGTTTTGGCTTAGTGTTTCAGTGTGAACAGATACCTGTGTATGAGAAACTGCTTCACAGTGAAGGCCCTAGGTGTAGCAGGAAGATGCGCAAATCTAATAACCTGGTCTCAGCCCCATTGCCTATATGTAGTACTGAAGTGTGACCTGGACTGTGGTGTAGAGGAAATCTAATTATTCAATTACTTCTGATTCTAGAGCAAACAGGGAAATACCTTCTTTCTTTAATTTATCTGATTCTGCTGCCATAAGAGAACTTCATGCATTATCTTCTTTGTACATTTTCCTCAATTAATGCTGTTTCTAGTAAGGATTATGCTGTTGAGATGATTCTAGTTTTGTTTTCTGTTGGCTATGCTTGGCTATGTTTTGATATGGTTCATTGTATTAGTTATCTTTATTGTATTTTGTATTAGTTACCTTTATTGTATTTTGATGTTATTGTTAACTGTCTTGTGGACCTTGGATTGAGAAATAAATACATACTCCAGAACTATGGAGTGAGTGTGTCGATTTTGAAGAAGTTTTCATATGATGATTGTTGGAGGATTCATATTAAGGGATCAGAGTAGTTTGCTGTACATCAGACTGAGCTCTGCCTTGGCTTTGTTTTCTTTTGATTGAGTTGGGGTAGGATGCCTTACAATCAGTATGGTGTAACCCTATCTGTGCTATCAGCACCCCCTCCTGCCCTCATGGTGTTTGTACAGTTAGCTTCTTCTCAAGAGTCTACTAGAGATAAAATAGTACTCCATGGACCTTATTAGCTGTATATACTGTTTTTAACTGTTTTTATATTGTAAACCTTTATGGTATTTTGTGTTGTTAGCCGCCTTGAGCCGGTTCGCTGGCAAGGCGGGATATAAATAGAATAAATAATAAATAAATAAATAAATAAATAAATAGTTACTGATCCCTTCCTTTTTTCCTGCTTTTAGAATGAAAAACCCTGCTTCAGTCTGAGAGCCAGGGTGGAACTGTGTGGAAGCAGTCATATGACAGCAGGCCCTTAGAGCTACCTTGTTGCTAAATCTATAATTATTCTTGAAATTGTAATGTAGAACTTGTAACTTGTCTATGGCAGCAATATAACTTGCTCATTGTATGGGAGCAAGCAGCAGTTGCCTTTGAGATGGGTATCTGTGTGGAGAATTGTGTCTGCTTGCACCACTGCAGTGATGCCCTTTTAAGACTGCCTCAGCTCTTTAACGCCTGTGCTTCTTTGCTGCCATTGCTCTGCTCTTAGTTTTCCAGGTCAGCACAGTACTATGAAAATGGTGAGTGTTTAATGCCGAGAGATCAATGGACACTTTTCACATCAGTGTTTGTTGTTGAGGCTTTTCATGGCGGTGTGATGTGTTCATGAAACGATTTCTTGCGACTGTTGTAGCATATAGTTTTTCTACTTTCTAGAACAATGAAGCCTATTTTTAGTAGAATTTTGTGTATGAAGTCTATAACCAGAAGGGAGTGTCACTACCGTAACAAGTCCGAAACACCCAGACTAGCTAAGCACTCATCAAGGCTGTCACAAATATCCCTTAAAATCCTTAGCAACTTGCTTGCAGGCCTCTGTCTTTGAATCTGTATAGGAATATATAAAGCTTTATAGCTGTGGTGGGCAGGCTTTGACTTTCTCAGGGTGCCTATAGACAACTGAGTTTTTTTAAATGTCAGGTGTTGCGGATGTTTGGGTTTTTAAACGTATGTCTTTGTTTTTGGCCTCTTGGTTCAGTCTTAAAGCTCTGGCTCATAAAATAATCCCATAGAAAATGCTTCCATATTATGATGCTTCCAAAAAAAAAAAAAAAAAGGCACTTCAGCAGTTCTGTGAGTCAGGTTTTTTACCCCCCCCCCTTTTTTTCTTGTAACTTAAGAAATGAGCAGAATCAGAGAATTTCACACTTTCCACAGAAAACTAGAGAAAACATCCACACAGAATGAAAACATTTAAATCTAATACACATGACTTCCTGATCCTTCTGCCCACTCCATCCAAATATGCTAGTCAAAATGAAAGCGATGATGCAAAATACTTCAGTTGCCAGCCAGAGTTTATGAAAATCTACCAACCTGTTCTCTTTTTAATTGCATGTTTCCCCAAACAGTAACTCTGCCAGCTGCAGCTTTAAGAATTAATTATCAAGTGAGAATTCTGGCATTTTCTTGACTGTTGGCAGGGTTGCTTCAGTCAGGCTTCATGCCCTTTATAGAGCCTTCTGATTTGAGAGAACTTTCTGCATGTCATTTTAACTTCCTCTATTTTAATAACTTTCCTGTCATATGAAAGGAAAGACAAGATGGAGTGGGGAGCTGATGGGGAATCATGTTTACTAGAGAAAAGGGAGAACATGGTATAGTTATTTATCTACGTGGTTCAGTGTAGTTGGATGGGTTTATTTCTTTGGATAATCCTAAAATTCTGCATTGGGCAGCCGTTACCAGAAAGGTTAAGGATGGTAGCCTTTTTAAAAAAAAAAAGCTAGATCTCTGTAAATGCTGAATTAAACTGCTGTGGCATACTATTTTTTTTCAGGAAGTGGCCTTTGGGCTTGCTTGCATTAGTTGTATTGTGGCAGTGCACTTACCCGTTAAGTGTGAATTCTGTGAATTATCAAACCTGCTAAACCCATTTCACAGCATTTGGGTGGAGTTAAACATTACAGTACATGCCTGTATGCCACAGCAGATAACATCCACCTTTTTTCTTCCCTCATAAATATCTAGCAAGCAATTATGCCTGGTGTGGTGTCACCATGCTTTGGTTCCTTGTCACCACAAGCACAAGGTATTATAGTGGAGCGGTGGCAGGCAAGCTTAGTTTGGTGAGGGCTGATAGTATTTTTTTCTGTTTAAAGTGTGAATGGGACACTTCAGGTTCAGCCGCTCATTTTTTAAATTATCTAGTTTTGTCCTTAGTTGTGACAAAAATCAAAGAGGTATTATAATCAATTTTCATATAAATAATAAGGGAAGTATCAAGGTAGATGTTAGCTTAGGGGAGTGGGAGGGAAGGCTGAAAGTCCTTGAAGGACAACAGGTATGTTTGTTGTTCTACTTAAATCTTCTCTTTATAAAGGCAAAGAAGCCTGTCAGAGCTAAAATGGAAGTACAAAATGTGGCTGTGGAGAGATACGAAAGAATGTTCTTGTATAGTACTGTGTGTACAGTCTTATGTAAATGTTTTGGAGACTAATGTTGAGACTTTGACGGGAGGGGAGAACCTACATTGTTGCCAATTTGGTCCTTGAGGATGAACAAAGTGAGCACAATAAAATAGCTGTGCACTTCTGGAAACTGAGTGAAGGCTGTGGTACAGCTGGTAGAAGGGAAATGATACTGTTGTGGAAGAGAAAGACAGAGCTGTCTGACTAGAGGGAAGACTTAAGTACTAGAAAGGGCAGAAAGTATGGATGCTTCCTTCACTGAATAGTGCAGGAGTAGGTACTCTGTTTAGACAGTCGTCTTGCAACAGTCATCTTGAAAAAGAGAGTAGCTACTATTTTTACACATAGGCCTAATCCTTGACCCTTTTGTGTACTTTAAAGGGAGCAGCTGATGCACAGTGCTCTTTATTTTGTGTAAAATATATAGAAAAATGTAATCTGAAACACCGCCCCTAATGCCCACTTATCCATGACATTAAGAGATCTTTTTTTTGGCAGGCTTTTGAGAGCCTTTAAAGCATTTTAGAACGATATGTGATTGTTTTACTTGCTGGCTGAGTATGAGATTTTAATTTAAATTCTAAGTAACATTTTAAATTGATAACATTTTAAATCTGATGGTTATATTCTTGGTAGACTTGTGCTAACCTTTTTAAAAAATTGTAAGCTGTTTTCAATATTTTTAATAAATATGGTATGCTTTCCCCCTAAATTTTCTGTTTTATTTCTACCCCCTCCTTTCCAAGTTGCTCAGTTGGAGTACAGCTGGAGTCCCTGTGAGGATCTTTTGCAGTTCTTGAATTTCCAGGTTTTTTACTGTCTAAAAATCACTTTAGCTAATTTCCTAGAGATATATATCACAGATTATTTGCTCTTCCAGTTTTATGTAGTGCTGAATGATAGCGCAAGCATTAAGGCTTACTAGTTTTAAGAATCTCTTGGCTTGCACTCTTATTGAAATTGTTATCTTTTGAGTTCCAGGCCTTTATAAAGATGACCATAAGACTTCCTAGCAAAATGTTAAGACACAGAAAAGGTGAAATGCTATCTTGAAACAAGATACATTGCCTAGCCTAGGTGACTCATTTTGTGGAATCAGCATGGTTTCAATTCAAACCCCCCCCCCCCCCCCCCGGCTTGCTGCTTGTTAGCCATTTAATTTTGGTGTTGGGATAGAACCTGGGACCTTTGGGGGAAGGCAGAATAATATCTGCCCAGAGCCTGACACATTGATAGGTGACAGTATCCGATGGGTCATGGCAAATGTTAGAATTGCCTAACAATCTGAAGTTTGAAGCATGTTGATATCACAGATGAGAAGTGTAGAATAGATAGTATTATCTTGTTCCAATATTTATCCAATTTAAAGTAGCATCCTTGGATCTAATAGCAAAGGACTGCTCTCCTCCCCCCCCACCCCCGGTGAACAAATAATGTGCCACATTGGGGCCAGCAACAGCTACAATTGCAGGGTCTTTCAGAGTGCAAAATCATGTACCAGGTGGTCTGTAGAAGTAGAATATTTACTGCTCAAAGGAGGCCTTCAGCTTCCAGACTTCTTTTTTATTGGGACTGGTACATGAGCCAGTAGCAGGCTGTTTGTGAGAGCATGTGTTGAAAAATGCTTATGTTTAGGTCTTGACCATAGCTGTGTTCTTGGTAGAGGAGGTGTATCATTTCAAGAAGGCTTAAAACAAATCCAGGAAGGATCCTTTAGGCGTATGGATATTTGGTAAGGTAAAATATTTGTTGTCCTTATAATCTTTGTGATTCTGTATTAGTAGCAGTTATTTCCCCCTACAAAACAGTTAGGTTTCCTACTCACTGTCATGCTGCGTATGGATTATGAGAATTAGTTTGAATGCCATTTGCTGGTGTTTAACTTGATGTGTATGTTCTATGACACCAATGCCATCAAAACAGTGTATTGTTAGCACTGAGAGTTGTGCCTATTGTATGAAATGCAGCCCCCTTTCATATTACCATTCTAAAACAACTTATCTGTTATTGGCCTGGTTCCAAGTAAAGTGGTACAAGGATGGAGGATTCATACAGTGAATTTCATTCCGCTAATGAACTGTCTCTGAAGTGATCTGGCTATTTCAAACAGCATCGCACATTTTTCCCCATGCAGTCTTTTTCAGACTTTTTTTTACATTCTAAGTTGAGCCCTATAGCATTACCCTTTTTCTCCACGCAATCTTCCTAAAACTTTTTTTAATGTTCCAAGTTTAGCAATATAGCACGAGATCAATATAACACTTCAGTGCTACAGCAACACCATTGAGATGCCTTGGCACCACTAAAATACACTGAGATTGTGACTGTTGTTACATGGATATAGTTGTGGCTGTAGCTACTTAGATACAGGAGGAGAGATTCTCTTGGCAACAAGTCACTTACCAGACAGTCTCATCTGGACATTCATGGGCTGCATGGATGGGTGGACATCAGGACATTTGCTACAGACACCTTTGGTTAGCAACTTGTGTAATACCAGTCACTGATGCCCTGAGCACCAGCTGCCTAACGAGCTACTTCTCTCCTCCTCTATCCATGTAACAATGGCCTCAGTCTCAGTGTATCTCAGTGGTGCGAAGGCTTCTCAATGGTGCTGCTGTAGCATTGAAGTGCTATATTGATCTAGTGCTATATTGCTAAACTTGGAACATTAAAAAAAGTTTAAGGAAGATTGTGTGGAGAAAAAGGGTAGTGCTACTGGAAGTGCTGGAGGCATTTTAAACTGCACACTACAGTGATTCAGAAGCTCAAAGGGAGAGGTGAAAATGGAAGATAGCAGTTTACTTCAAGAACAATTCAACCAGGCTTTGCTAACCAGACACAAGCAGCTTTGTATTAAAAGGTAAATAAAATCCCTTAGTAGCCGGCTGCTAAAATGATTGTGTCTGAAATGACAGAAAAGAATTGTTAGCAACTGACTACCAAAACAGATTAAATAAGGCTGTCTGAAAGGGGCTGCAGTTTACCTATGACTTCCAAGCATTTGCTGGGTCAAAAAGGTACAACTTAAGTACCCAAATAGGCTGAAAGATTTGGAGATGTGCTGAGTTGATGCACATTGCGCAAGTTGCAAGTAGGGCAAGGTTCACATCACCACAGGGTAGATTTTATTTATGTTACTTATGTAGTAGATTTTTATTCTTCCATTTCTCCGAGGAATTCAGGATGGTATACATCGGTCTCTCCTCTTTTGTGAGGCATATTAGGCTGGGAGAGAGACTGGCCGTACTCCTCTCACAAGCTGATGGAAAAGGGGATGACAAGGAATACTGTGTTTTTTAATTGTAAGCCTCCCCAAGCAGGACTCTGAAGAGGCAGCACAAAAATATTTTAAGTATATAAATAAGCAAGCTGGCCAGAGGAGGACATGGAGTGAAAATCTTTCCTGCGTCCATGTTTACAAGAATCCTGCTCCAGTCCCGTTTGATAACCATGCTAAACTTGCCACCTCTGTTGCATTGACATTTGTTCCTTGTTGTTCCTTGGCTCCTTTGCCCAGTGTATTCTGATTGAAAACCCTCTACAAAATAGGAGAATACGCAGGGCAGGTTCATGTAGGCAGGCCTTCTAAAACATATGTATTGGAAGGAAGAGCACTTCTAGGTCTGTGGATGGGTAACAGAATATTCTGTGCTGCTGAAAAAGTTATATTTTTCTACTCCAGAAGTCCTTTAAATATTAGTGGAAGTTCTGTTTGGGCAGTGCAGTGGCTGTCTTAGGTGGTTGTCATATTACTGGTGTTTCTTTGAACACCACACACAGAGAACTGTCATGTACCCAGAACTACAGGCTTCATCATGGCGATGACGGGTGAACTTGCTTGCTTTCATTGCAACAAGCATTCATGGAAATTAAATTCTGGGCATGCGAGGGTTGTGGTTCCTGTGAAGAAGCACCAAGTCCTGCCATTTTCTCTAACTTCAGAGGCAGATCCACCAATTTCCTAATTTGAGCATTGATACTTTTTGCATATTTACTAAGATCTAGTTTCTCTGGGGGTTTTCCTGATTAGACTCAAATGTACCTGCTTGCCTGAGGAAGAGTTATAGTTAGGGAACAGTTCTTATATAAAGCAGTTTGCTACAGTGGCAAGAATCTGAAGGGAATCCCCATAGAGTAGCTGCTCCTTTCTGTAAGCAGACCTGGAATTAGCTTCAAAGCTCTCATCAGCTATGCTATGAGTAGATGCTGCACTGAGCTGTTGTACATTTCTTTCAGTCCAGTGGTTGTTTTTTCTCTGGCTTAGTGTGTTTGGTTTGTGACTGGAAAGATGGGCTACAGTGAGGAGGACGTGGCTCTTGTGTACCTGAGAAAGAGAACAAAAACAAAGTGTATGCAAAAATCCCATCTCTTTTTAGGATTAGCTGTGTATTACAGCCTGACAGTTTTAGAGCAATGTTGTCCTATTTGACAATTAGCATAATGTAATGTAAGAACGTGCAGTGGGAATAGACTTCTGCGGATGGGATCGGATGATTTAAACTGGCTATGGTGTTCTGCTTCATGGTCGGGGAAGTGTGGATATATTTGAAATACTGCTGGATCTAGGAAATATGAACTCCTTAAACTCTTGTAAGGCTGGCATGTAAATGTCCTGTTGGCAATGGTTTGTGTTCAGAGGGGTGGGGCACATTCTTTAAGAGAGGGAACTATAATACTGATGTAGTGCTTTTGAGTCTTGTTGCAGCAATTGTCTCCTATTTCCAGATACTTTCTCTTATTGAGTGACAGATTTTCAAAATATTAGGAGCCAGCCTGATTTTTCAGTCATCTTGGGCTTTGTATTTAAATTACCGTATTTTTCTAATTATTGCTACCACAAAACCTAATCCTAACATCTTCACAGTTTCTTTACATTTTATTAAAATTTGACAAAAGTGTTGTAGTATGTAAAAAATACAATGGTAGCCTTGGTTGGCATCATCCCAATGAAAAGCTACTCTGTTGCTTTGAAACATGAGGAAATGTGGGATACAAATGTTTTAATAAATAAATCTCTAACCCTAACCTGATTTCTTCCCAATTTCTCATATTTCCCTCAAGCTCCATTTAATTGACTCTTGGAGCCAGTATACAAAAAAAATGGATTCATTGTCCACCAGTGAAAGGGGTAAAGTTTAAGAACATATGAGCCCTGCTGGATCAGACCAGTGGTCCATCCAGTATCCTGTCTCTCACAGTGGCCAACCAGTTCCACTGGACAGCCAACAACTGGGCATAGAAGCCAAGTCCTTCCCCTAATGTTGCCTCCTGGCACTGGGATTCAGAGGTTGACTGCCTCTGAACATGGAGGTTCCCCTTAGTCAACAGGGCTAGTAGTCACTGATAGACTTATCCTCCATGAATCTATCTAATCCTCTTTTCAAACTGTGTATTCCTGTAGCCATCACTGCTTCCTCTGGCAGTAAATTTCTCGTTTGTCAACTCTCTCCACCCCATGCATAATTTTATAAACCTCTATCATGTTGCCCTTTAGTCATCTCTTTTCTAAACTGAAAAGTCCCAGATGCTTTAGCCTTTCCTCACAGGAGGAAGGTGCTCCAGCCCCCTAACCATTTTGATTGCCCTCTTCTGTACTTTTTCCAGTTCTGCAATGTCCTTTTTTGAGAGACAGTGACCAGAACTGTACACATTGTTCCCAATGAGGCCACAGCATAGGTCTATACAGGGGCAGTATAATATTGACCATTTTATGTTCAGTGCCTTTCCTAATAATCCCTAACATAGAGTTTGCCATTTTCACTGCTGTAGCACACTGGAATGATACTTACACTGAGCTGTCCACTATGACCCCAGAATCTTTTTTCCACCCAGGCTCAGCAAGTTCAAACCTCATTAGCCTATATAAGTTGAGATTCTTGTTAGTCCCAGTGTGCATCATCTTACAGATCTTCTTCGTGGTCTCTGTGCATCACACCTCTGGGATAAAGTGCGCCTGCGCCGATCCCGATCGGTAATCTTCAAAGCCTAACGGATTTTCGCGCCAGCTCCCCGGTCACGTGCACGTCCCACTGCGCATGACCCGGGGAGAGGCACGAGGATCCCGCCAGTTCTCTTCTGACCGCCGCGTCGTGAGGACCCCCTCTCCGCTCCGGTCGGTAGTTAACTTTCGTTTCTTCTTTTTCCAACTTTGGAAAGGCCTTTCGGACTGATTTCTTGGACTTTACTTGACCTACGGACTGTTTTTCTGGACTCTCTTTGGATTCTCCTCCTTCCACTCCCCGCCCGGCCTATGGCCCAGCGGTGGGGTTTCTTTAAACGCTGCCTTAAGTGTGGGAGTAAAATCCCCCCCCCAGACAAGCACTCCCTCTGCTTGCTGTGCCTAGGCGAGTCGCATCGCGTCGACTCCTGTTCGAGTTGCGCCGCGTTCTCCAAACAAACTCGGAAGAACCGGGCGGCCCGACTCCGAGTGGCCCTCTTGGAGGCAGCGTTGTCACCGAAGATGTCCGCAGCCGACGCCTCGGCAACATCCCCATCGGTACCGACGGGCCCGACGTCGCCACCGATGCGAAGCCCTTCCGGCACCGAGAAGTCGGCATCGAAAAGACCCCTCTCACTGCCACGAACTCCCGCTAAGAAGCGTAAGGAGGGCAAAGAGGGTAAGGGCAAGCTGAAGCACAAAACCTCGAGTGCTTCGTCGACGCATCCCGCGTCCGACATGACCCAGCACGGGTCTCCACAGCTTGACCCTCCTGGGCGCGAGCGACCCCGGGGCAGCCCCGTCTCCCCGATGCCGCGACCCATCCAGCTCACGGATTCGGAACCCGACATCGAGCTGACGCAGATCCCTCACAGCAGTCCCGAGACAGGGCCTGACCCGATGCCGGCACTGAGAGGCGAGCGAGACTGGCGCCTTCCCCCATCTTCGGTGCCGTGGGACGTCCGTCAATGGCGATACCTGTATGGTTCCTCCTACCCGCCACCTCCACAATGGTACCCAGCGGAGTGGGATCGCCAATCGACGTCGTCAAGAGTCTCCCGATGCCGAGATCCCCCGGCCCCGCCTCCGACTCCGATACCGTTACCGAAACCGAAACCGATACCGAAACTAATGATGCCGATACCCACATCACCCGATATCGACCTCCCTCCTTGTCAGCCAGATCCGTCGACCCCTATGTCTCCCTCCGAACATTCCGACCATTCGATGCCCGAATCTCCCGAATCATCCGATGACGAATCTCCCATCCAGCCGTCACCATCCCCTGATGTGGCTGAAAATCTACCAATCTCCCCCTCCGAGGACGTGAAATCCTATGGAGAACTTATCAAACGAATGGCACATTCCTTGGCGCTTGCCACGGTCCAACCAACGCCTACCGCTACCGATGCCATCTTCGATATCGTACAGATGGACACATCCACCGCGGTAGCGTTGCCACTAATTTCGGTGCTCTTGAGCACTGCCAAAGAATCCTGGGGCCACCCCTCCTCAACCCCAATTTCAAACAAGAGGTTGGACCACATGTATAGGCTCCAAGAGCCAGGGGCGGAATTCCTATTCATCCACCCCAAGCCCAACTCAGTCGTCGTGACCCCCTCGGCTAGGGGACGTAGCGGACATTCCTCCCCCTTGGACAAGGAGGGACGGAAACTAGATTCTTTCGGAAGACGATTTTATTCAGCCGGTGCATTGGGCATAAAAACGGCAAACTACACAGCCTGCATGAGCAGGTACCAGTACTCCCTATGGGAACAGATGACACCTCTTCTGGCTCAGCTTCCTGAGGATAAGCAACGCCTTGCAAGGAAGATCCAGAGGGAAGGCATGGTGCTAGCAAAGCATCAGCTTAACGCATCCAAGCATGCTGCGGACGTCACGTCCAAGACACTCACTTCAGCAGTCGCCCTTCGTCGCCACGCCTGGCTGAGGTCGACTTCGCTTCCACAAGACACTAAGTCCTTAGTGGAAGATCTCCCTTTCGAGGGTGAAGGACTGTTCAGCTCCACGACGGACACAGTTCTTCATGATTTAGATAAGAGCATCAAAACATCTCGTAACTTGGGTGTCTCACAACCGAGACAACAGAAGCAGAAGACATGGCAGAGATCTTGGTCCAAACAGCAACCGCGAAGATCTCCCACTGAACCCCAATGGCAGAGACCACCGTCTACTGTCTATCAGCAGAAACCTTATGGCCATAAGCCACGATTCCCATCCGCTTCCGCTTCTAAGGCTAAACCACCCAAGCCGAACAAGCAGAGTCTTTGACTCTCCCATTCGCTCCGATATTCCCACCCGTCTATCCCCCTTCCTACTAGCATGGCAACGTATCACGACAGACAAATGGGCACTGTCGGTTGTAGCAGAAGGCTACAGAATAGAATTTTTCCAGATTCCACAAGAATCGTATTTCGTAACCACCCCTCCCTCCGACACCCTATCGTCGGAAGTCGAAGCCCTCCTCTTAAAGGATGCCATAGAACAGGTACCAACAAAACACCTTCAGCGGGGGTTCTACTCCCGCTACTTCACGGTCCCAAAAAAGGATGGCGGACTTCGTCCCATATTAGATCTGCGGAACCTCAATGCGTTCATCACCTACAAGAAATTCCGTATGACCACTCTACAGACCATCCTACCGCTACTAGAAGCCAAAGTGTGGATGGTGACGCTGGACTTAAAGGACGCATACTTTCATGTGACGATCCACCCGTCACACAGACGGTACCTACGCTTTGCGATCGGTCCGCGTCACTTCCAGTACAAGGCCCTACCCTTCGGCCTCTCTACAGCTCCTCGTGTCTTCACGAAGCTTATGGCAGTAGTAGCGGCACATCTGAGACTCCAAGGTGTCCACCTTTACCCCTACCTGGACGACTGGCTTCTAGTCGCCCCTTCTACGACGGAACTACAGAACCACATCTCTACTACCCTTCACACCCTAGAATTACTAGGGTTGACTATAAACCTCAAAAAGTCCATGCTTATCCCTTCCAGACGGGTTCAGTTTATCGGAGCTATCCTGGACTCCTTGCAATGCAGGGCATTCCTACCCCCCAACAGAGCAGCGGATATAGTCTCCCTTCTCCAGGCTATCCAAGAGACCAAGGAGGCTACAGCCAAACAAGTCCTTCGCCTGCTAGGCCTGATGGCCGCGACAACGGCAGTAATTCCCTTCGCCAAATTGCGAATGAGACCACTGCAGCTTTGGTTCTTGAGGCGTTTCCGCCCCAAATTCCACTCCCTCTCCAAACGTTTCCAGATATCTACCCAGGTCCTGGAGACCCTGAGTTGGTGGCTTGTGCCCCAGAATTTACACTCAGGTGCACCTTTCCGGCTTCCACCCCCCTCAGCGACCGTCACCACGGACGCATCCCTATGGGGCTGGGGAGCTCACCTGGAAGGTGTAGGTGTGGGAGACAGGTGGCACCCCTCTGTGGCGCACAACCATATCAATTTCTTAGAGCTGCTGGCAGTTCTCTACGCAGTGAGATCTTTCCGCCAATCCCTAACGGGGAAAACGGTGACTGTCCTTACGGACAACACCACCACTATGTTTTACATCAACCGCCAGGGCGGGACGGTCTCCCGTGCACTTTGCCGGTTAGCGATAGAGCTGTGGAACGAGTGCCAGGCGCTAGATATTCACCTAGTGGCGACTCATCTCCCAGGACTACTCAACGTCCAAGCGGACTTCCTAAGCAGAGGAGGAGCATCCCTACACGAGTGGGAGCTGAACCCCCTCTACCTGACTCCGATCTTCGACCATTGGGGACATCCATCCGTGGATGTATTCGCCTCTCGGGAGAACAAGAAGTGCCATCTATTCTGTTCCAGAGCGGGAACGGACCCGACCTCTCTCGGAGACGGTCTCCTCTTCCGGTGGACAGGGAAACGGTTGTACCTATTTCCCCCAATCCCTCTCATTCCGAGAGTAGTCCACAAACTGTTGACAGAGCGACCGTGGGCAATTCTCGTCACCCCATGGTGGCCGAGACAACCCTGGTTCCCCACGCTCCTCCGCCTCTCACGAGGGACGTATCTCCATCTCCCGACGGACCCGGACCTCCTCGAGATGTGCGGGGGCCGAGTACTGCACCACGATGTGCCCAAGCTAAAATTGACAGCGTGGCTGATCCAAACTTAGGGTTAGAATCACGCATTGCTCAAGTGCTACTGAACTCACGCAAACTCTCCACTCGACGTTCATATGAGTCAAAATGGACTAAATTTTTAACTTTCCTGGCGTCTGTGGGACGACCCTCAGTCCCCGCTGGACTTAAAGATGTTTTTGGTTTCCTCCTGTCATGTAAGGACAGGGGACTGTGTCACTCATCTATCCGAGTCTACTTGTCAGCCATCTCAGTCAATCATCCTAAGATTGATGGCTATTCGGTGTTTTCCCACCCAACAACGAAACAATTCCTCAAGGGAATGAATCGCCTCTATCCCCCAGTGCGGACACCAGTCCCGGCATGGGACTTGCCCCTGGTTCTCACTAAGCTGATGGGAAAACCCTTCGAACCCATGGCCTCATGCAGTCTTCAGCTTTTGTCATGGAAGGTTGCATTTTTGGTGGCCATCACGTCTACTCGACGCGTGAGTGAGCTCTCGGCGTTCCGTTGCGACCCACCATACCTCGCGTTTCATCATAATGCCGTCACTTTGGCTCCAGATGTCGCTTTCCTGCCTAAAATAGTGTCGGACTTCCATATAGGGGCAGATATCACCTTGCCGGTATTTTTTCCTGATCCCCAGGACCCAACGCAACGTAGTCTACACACTTTAGATGTCAAGAGAGCCTTGTCTTTCTACTTGCACCGGACAAAATCCTTTCGCAAGTCTCCAGCTCTCTTTATTTCTTATGCCTTGCCCAGGCAGGGACAGAAACTGTCGTCTCAAAGACTCTCGAAGTGGATAGTTGAGACGATAAAACTCGCCTATCTTCTGGCCAAAAGGCCACTGCCGGCGTCCCTCCGGGCACACTCCACTCGAGCCGTGGCTACTTCCACAGCATTCCTCAAGGGCATTCCCCTGGGAGACATCTGCAATGCTGCAACGTGGGCGTCCCCTCACACGTTTGTGAAGCACTACGCCCTAGATGTCCGTGTCCATCAGCGTACTGTGGTGGGCCGTGCAGTCCTGCAAGCAGCTCAGATGTGAGACCTCCAGCACCCACCTCCAGGTATGTGGTGTTTATTGCTCGCTATTCTCCCAGAGGTGTGATGCACAGAGACCACGAAGAAGATATACAGGTTGCTTACCTGTAATTGGAGATCTTCGAGTGGTCATCTGTGCATTCACACCACCCGCCCTCCTTCCCCTCTGCTTTCGGTCTCCCTTACTTTTTCTTTGGGGGCTGTTAGCAGCGGTCAGAAGGAACTGGCGGGATCCTCGTGCCTCTCCCCGGGTCATGCGCAGTGGGACGTGCACGTGACCGGGGAGCTGGCGCGAAAATCCGTTAGGCTTTGAAGATTACCGATCGGGATCGGCGCAGGCGCACTTTATCCCAGAGGTGTGAATGCACAGATGACCACTCGAAGATCTCCAATTACAGGTAAGCAACCTGTATTTACCAACATTAAACTTCATTTGCCACATTGTCACCTACTTACTCAATTCGTGGAGATCCTCTTGGAGCTCTTCACAGTCAGCCTTGGTTTTCAGCATCTTGAATAATTTTGTGTCATCTTCAAACTTGGCCACTGTACTTCTCACCCCTAGTTCCAGCTCATGTATGAACAAACTAAATAGTGCCAACCCCAATACCAATACCTGACCCCACTGCTTACTTCCTTCCATTGTGGGAACTGTCAATTCATTCCTACTTTTTGCTTCCTGTTGTTTAACCAGTTTTTAATCCATAAAAGAACCAGTCCTCTTATCCCATGACTGCTAAGTTTACTCAGGAGTCTTTATCAAAAGCCTTTTGAAAGTCCAAGTATATAATGCCTGCTGGGTCACCGTTGTCTACATGGTTGTTCACTTTCTCAGAGAACCCCAAAACTTTGGTGAGGCAGGACTTCCCTTTGCAGAAGCCCTGCTGTTTTTCCCTCAGCTCACTTTGTTCCTCTATGTGCTTAATAATTCTTTGATTTCAGTTTCTACTAATTTGCCCGGGTCAGATGTTAGACTGACTGGCCTGTAATTTCTTGGTTCCCCTCTGGCTCCCCTTTTAAAACAGGTGTTACATTTGATACTTTCCAGTCTTCTAGTACAGCAGATGAATTTAGTGGTAGTTGATCTACTAACCCATATATGTAACCTATTTCACACTTGAGTTCCCTATTAACTTTCAGGGGTATGCCATCAGGATATGAAGACATTGGTTTTTAATTTCCCCAGTAGGTCTAGAACTTAATCTCTTGTCACCCCAATTTGACTCAGTTCTTCAGACTTCCTTCCTGAAAATAGAAAAGAGTAAGAGCTCATGCCCTGCTACAAATTTTGTTAGTCTGTTACTGGACTCTTGCTCTTTTATGCTGATACAGACAGACTAACATGGCTACCCATCTTGGTCTATCTTCCTGAAAATAGTGACTGTGGTATGGGTACATGCCCCCCTCCACCGTGAACACAGAACACAGAAGCAAAAAATCGATTGAGCTTCCCTGAGTTCATTGAGCTTCAATGAGTTTACATGTAAAAAAGCAATGATAAGAATTTCATGCAAGTTTATTTTTATGTCATACAACAAAATAGTATATTGCAAACCGATAAATTTGTACTTATACTAAGCAGTGTCATGGGATACTACAATAAAATCATTGCTGAAAATACTAGGCACCTCGGTGAAATGTCTTGGTGCCATGGCAACTCGGTGCCTGGGATTTCTCAAGCCATGAAGAGATGGACTCAGTTACCGCTGATCATAGTACTTTAATGAGGACGAATACAGGAAATAAGTTATTTCTTTAACAGAGAGAGTGAAGCATCTTTGAGGATTCTTCAGTCAGATTATGTATCTAATACTTACTTTACAAAGATTTTTCCCTCACTCATTATGTTCAGCATCTTTTCAAAAATATATTGTTAAATATCCTGAAACAAGCTGAGGGCCCATGAGGAATCATGGCAGTGGGAGGAGGGGAACCGGTGTGGAAATTCTGTCCTCCCCAAAATCTTCCCCATCCCCAGATTCTCTACGGGCCAAACTATATTTAATTGGGTCTGACAGATTTGGCTCAGGGCCATGGAACGGAGGTACGAGGGGCTTGGAGCTGCACATGCATAAAGAGTTCGAAAGAGTAAGCAGAACAGTTATTGCCCCCCACTCATTTTCTGTTAACTAACCTCAGCTGCTTTTAATATTCCATCATTCTGAAACACATTCATTCCTCATCAGGCCATTTTAGTGGGGTTCTTTTCTTTTGGTCAATTTACAAAACCATATTTTTTTCTGGATACTTGGGAAGAGTCCTCAAAGCATGTTGATACCTGTGCCATGTCCAGGTGGCCCATTTTTACTGCTTTTTTTTATTAGTATAGGGGCCAGCCACCTCACAATGTTTAAAAATATTTAACTTCAGTTTCCTTTTTTCCTCAGTACCTTAGAGAGACATTGGGAAGACATCTAGCAGGTGCTGTTAACACTGATGAGAGATCTTGTATGCCAAGGTATGAACTTCTTTTGTGTACTCTGTGTAGTTATGACTCCTAAGTGGTATCAAATTATTGATCCGTCTAACCCAGTAATATCTACTCTGGCTGTGGCTTTTCAAGGCCATAGGCAGAGAACTTCCCATTTCTGCTACCAGAGATCCTTAACTGAATATTAAAGCCTGGGATTGAATCTGAGCCCTCCTCTATGCAAAGCATGTGCTATGAGAGCCAGTTTGGTGTAGTGGTTAAGTGCGTGGACTCTAATCTGGGAGAACCAGGTTTGATTCCCCACTCCTCCACTTGCATCTGCTGGATGACCTTGGGCAAGCCATAGCTCTGGCACAGCTGTTCTTGAAAAAGAGCAGTTTCTGTCAGAGCTCTCTCAGCCCCGCCTACCTCACAGGGTGTCTGTTGTGGGGAGGGGGAGGGAAAGGAGTTTTTAAGCTGCTCTGAGACTCCTTTGGGTAGTGAAGGGCGGGGTATAAATCCAATCTCCTCCTCCTCTTCTGCAGCTGGACTTCTCTGAAATGAAGAAATTTGGGGGATGGTGGGTGGGTTGAGGAAGACTCAGTGGATGGCTTAAAAATAGCCCATCTGTTACAAAACCTGACAAAAGTAGTCTGTTTTCACAATGATTTCTGCTGTAACTTAAAATTTTATACAAACTATTCACTGGTCTTTGTGGAATGGTTATTACACCCTTACATTCACTTAAATAAGTGGTTTGATTAAATTGTTACATTTATAAATTTTAAATCTCTTTGGTGTAAGAGCGTTCGTTACCACAACTCCCCCTTCCTATTTATATGCTTGTCCAACTGTATATTTGGATCTGATGAAGGCTTATTGTTGACTCAGGACTGGGTGAAAGTCAAGGGAGTTGGGCATACCAAAGCTGGCTTTCACAGTTTATACAATGGTACTCACATGCCCCCTCAAGGGGATTTCAGGTTGATAGATATTGCCTGGCAGAAATTTTAAACTTGGTGCAGTATATGGGTTCAGGTTTTGAGTGTTTCATGAGTGGATTTTGGCAACAGTCCAGCCTGCATTTATGCACCTGTTCAATAACCAGTTCTACAATATAAAGTTACATATGAATTGAGCAGACTCTGCTGCCTCCAAGGTCAATTATTGCAATTGATAGTTTAGGACTTTTTAAAAAAACGAATATTGGTCATAATGTTGAACAAACACTGTGCTGGTAGCCTGCAGAACAGATGCTTACTAGTGAATAGCTGAAGAACAGAAGAAGAGCCCTGCTGGGTCAGACCAGTGGTCCATCTAGTCCAGTATCCTGACTCACACAGTGGCCAACCAGCTCCTCTGGAGGACCAGCAACAGGGCATGGAGGCTGAGGCCTTCCCCTAATGTTTCCTTTTGGAGCTGGTATTCAGAGGTTTACTGCCTCTGAATTTGGAAGTTCCTTTAGTCATGATAGCTAGTAGCCACTGATAGACCTATCCTCCATGGATCTGTCTAGTCCCCTTTTAAAACTGTTTATGCCTGTGGCCATCACTACATCCTCTGGCAGCAAATTCCATATTTTAATCACCTGCTGTGCAAAGAAGTATTTCTTTTTGTTCATCCTGAATCTAGTGTCCATCAGCTATACTGGATATCCTTGAGTTCTAGAATTTTGGGAGAGGGAGAAAAATTTCTCTTTGTCAACCCTTTCCACACAGGCATACTTTTATAAACCTCTATCATGTCCCATTTTAGTAATCTCTTTTCTAAACTGAAAATTCCCAGATTCTTCAGCCTTTCCTAAAAGGGAAGACGCTTCAACCCCATGATCATCTTGGTTGCCCTCTTCTGTACTTGTCTCCACTCTGTGATGTGTGACCAGAACTGTACACAGTATTCCAAATGAGATCACACCACTGATCTATACAGGGGCATTATAATATTGACCATTTTATATTCAATCCCTGTCCTAATAATCCTGAACATAGAGTTTGCCTTTTTCACCACTGCAGTATACTGGGTTGACACTTTCATTGAACTGTCTACCATGACAACTTGATGGTCCAGGGAAGTCAGCATGGATTTGTCCCCAAACAGGTCCTGCCAGACCAATCTCATTTCCTTCTTTGATTGAGTGATGAGCTCACTGGATTGAGGGAATGCTGTTAATGTTGTTTATCTGTATTTCAGTAAAGCTTTGGACAGGGTTTCTGATGTTCTGATGGGTAAACTAGAGGACTGTGGACTGGACTCTAGGATAGTTAGGTGAATAGGGAACTGGTTGGAGAATCACACTCAAAGAGTGGTTATTAATGGCATTTCATCTCAATGGGGGGAGGTGTCCAGTGGGGTGCCACAGGGCTCAGTTCTGGGCCCGGTACTTTTCACTATTTTTTAAAATGATCTGGATGAGGGTGTAGAGGGGCTACTTATTAAATTTGCAGATGACACCAAATTGGGAGGATCAGAGAACACACCAGAAGATAGAGATAGAATTCAGTGAGATCTGAACACGCTGGAAAAGTAGGTGGATGTGAACAAGATACAAGTTAACAAGGATAAGCAATAAGTTCTCCATTTGGGTAAAAAAAATGAGGAACATGCGTATTGGATGGAGAATACACTTCTTTTTTAAAAAAATTTTTTTTTATTAATTTCAAAATTTTCAAAAACACTTGACAATAAAAACAACAGTAATTGTATTGTTTGTATGAACAATATATGAACAAAATCTTGAGGTACAGGTAGATCATAAGTTAAATATGAGCAGCCAGTGGGTTGCAGCAACAAAAAAAAGGCTAATGCAATCTTGTGGTGTATCAACAGAGGCATAACATCCAAATCACAAGATGTCATAGTCCCATTGTACACTGCATTGGTTAGGCTGCTCCTGGAGTGTCCTGTGCAGTTTTGGAGGCCTCACTTCAAAAAGGATGTGGACAGAATGGAGCGGGTGCAGAGGAGAGCAATGAGGATGATCAGGGGCCTGGAGAACAAGCCCTTTGAGGAAAGGTTGAAGGACTTGGGAATGTTTAGTCTGGAGAAGAGGAGGTTGAGGGGGGACATGGTTGTTCTCTTTAAGTGTTTGAAGGGAGGGCTGTCACTTAGAGACTAGCAGGGAGTTGTTCCTGTTTATTATTTTTTATTTATTTATTTATTTTTGTTTTTATATCCCGCCCTCCCCACAAGCGGGCTCAGGGCGGCTAACAAGGGTTTAAAAGCCATACATATCATAACAATTTAAAACTCTACAGCAATAAGACTCCATTACTCAACAGCATAGACTGCATCAATAAAACTACAATACCCACTAAAATGCTTCCAGTCTCGTTAAGATGGCATCCTCTCTAGTGAGGGACCCTCCAACCATAGCCATCGGCCTGGACTGCATTCGGGCCAGTTTTCATTGTAGATGTTCTTACAATGCTGTTACAATGCTGGTGGCAGCTCCTAGCCAAAGGCCTGGTGGAAGAGCTCCGTCTTGCAGGCCCTGCGGAACTGCATCAGATCCCGCAGGGCCCTGATCTCCTCCGGGAGCTCGTTCCACCAGGTTGGAGCCGCCACTGAAAATACTCTGGCCCTAATCCCAGTGAGCCTGGCCTCCCTGGGGCCCGGGACACGAAGTCGATGACACGACCCTGACCGAAGTGCTCGCTGGGGTATATGCGGAGCAGAGGATAGCACTCTCAATAATGGGTTTAAATTAAGGGCAGAAGGATACCAGCTAGATATTAGGAAAAGCTTATTTACAATAAGAGTTGCTCAGCAGTGGAATCAGCTGTCTAGGGAGGTGGTGACTCCCCCTCACTGGCAGTCTTTAAGCATTGGCTGGACAAATGTTTGTCAGGGATGCTCTAGGCTGATCCTTCATTGAGCAGGGAGTTGGACTAGATGGCCTGTATATAGCCCCTTCCAGCTCTGATTCTGTGACTCCAGGATCATTTTCCCTGTCAGTCTCAGCAAGTTCAGATCCATTAGTCTATACTCTTTTTTTCATTTTTAAAGCAATGTTATTGAAGAAAGAATTTTATACTTATACTACACTGCCAAAATCAGTTAGCAATATAAACAAACAAAACTTCACATGCATGCTTTATCTTCGAATCTTCTTCCTTTTCCCTCTTCTTTCTTCTCCCAAACTTATTACTGAATAATATGAAGTTTTCAAACAATCTTAGTTCATTATAGTAATTTGCAATGTATTAACAGATTTATCTTGAACTAAATTATACTTATAGCTGGAACTTTTTGTCCCACTGTGCATCACCTTGCAATTACCAGCACTGAACTTCATCTGCCACATTGTTGTCCACTCACCCAGTTTGTGGAGATCATCCTGGAGGTCTTCATTCATCCTTGGTTTTCGCTGTCCTGAATAATTTTGTGTCATCTGCAAAGTTGGCCACTACACTACTCACCCCTAGTTCAAGATCATTTATGAACAAATTAAATAGTACTGACCACAATACTAATCCTTGTGGGACTCCACTGCTTACTTTCCTCCGTCGGGAGAACTGTCAATTTATTCGTACTCTTTGCTTCCTGTCGTTTACCAATTTTCAGTCCATAAGAGAACTGAAGGCTCACTGAGCCATAAGAGAAGGCTCGCTGAGATAAGAACAGCCTCTATAGTATAGGGAAAGCAAAAATACACCAGAGTAGCAACAACTTGACCTTGGAGGAAGGTGGAATTTCTTACGAGTATCAGTCCAGACTGTGGGCACATCCCCATCTTCAGATGTATCATCAAGGATCACTTTCACCAGGCATATCTAAATGCCACGTAATATCTTGTTCTGAGTTGCAGTAGGGTTAGTTTCTGGTACCTTAGAAGAAATGTATGCATGCAGTTGCATGTATATAATTGAGGAGACTCAGGAACATGGACTCTGCCAGTCCTGAATGACCCACATATGAAGCATCAGACAAGAATTAATAGTATTCTTCATAAATAAATATATGCAACTCTTGTCTTAATTCCACTGTGATTCTTTGGAAATTGGATTTATACCCTGCCTTTCACTACCCAAAGGAGTCGCAGAGTGGCTTACAAACTCCTTTCCCTTCCCCTCCCCACAACAGACACCCTGTGAGGTAGGTGAGGCTGAGAGAGCTCTCTTGAGAATTGCCCTTGAGAGAACAGCTCTGAAAGAATTTGTGACTAACCCAAGGTCACACCAGCAGCTGCATGTGGAGGAGTGGGGAATCAAACCCGGTTTAGAGTCTGCACTCTGTACCACTACACCAAACTGGATCTCCTTTGCTTCCCCTTCCCTGCCCCCATCAGCTGGTTTTGTGAGCCTATTCAGGAATTGTATACCTCCACTAGTTAAAACCTTAAACTATGTTATAATCTAGGCTCTTGGTAACCAGATATTTTTTCTCTGTACCACCACCTTTGCCTTCCACAGTCATTTTATGTAGCATTTAGAGTAAGGCACTTTGCAAACTCTCTGAGGGGGCAGATCACTGCTGTTCCACTTTTGTGGTTGCTGAAGTGAGGTTAAAGGTGCACTGTACAAGGCCAATTGTGGTTCAGGTGGGGGTTGAACCTGTATCTCTCACATCAGTCAGATGATGTTTTTGTGGATCACACTGGCTGTTGCTGATTTCAGGAATGGGCTGAAGTTTCAGTGCAACTCCTGCCAGCACCGCCTTCAGCAAACCACTTAATCTTTCTGTAGATGTATTTATGCAATATAAAATGAGTATCACTGACCTATATCCCTAGGCTGTCAGTCAGTTTGAGTGCTCTAAAATTGTTTGGAGCTGTTCAGCTGCTACGCAGTTATGGTGTACTGGGACTCTTCTGTAAGATTGGGGGTTTAATGTAATTCATTACACTTGGCCAACCTTTCCATCTCAAAGATTCATGGCGGATCTTTGCATTCCCAACAACTATATTAAATCCATTTATCAATAAGCAATATGTAGTTTGTCACTATAGTGTGTTACGCTATAGTTTTTATTTACTGCTTAGGTTAAATATCTCCAGTTCTGCCAGGGGCATTTAACTGTGGGAAGATAAATTCGAGTGGGGTATGCATGTTAAAGTCTAATGAACTAGTCTTTAAGGTGCAACAAGACCGACAGAACTCTTTGTTGTTGTGACAGAGAAGTCTTTATGAGCTTGGCTATTCATTTAAAATGAGACTTTTAAAAGCTGGTATCCAAAGTCTAACCCAGGCAATTGTTGGCAAAGCAGTAAGGTACGTTATTGAAAGGTCATAAAAATGTCTTGAAGTTTGTATTTCTTTAATTCAGATGGGGGAAATCTGAAGGTGTGTTTGATAAAATTAACCCTGGATTTTTAAAAAAATGCCATAAAATATTCAGTGGTCCCCCCCCCCCCCCCCTCGGTATGTCTACTTTAGCCTTGTGGCTGAAATGCAGGTGAAATAATATTTCAAGTAACAGGGTGGCAAGCACTTTGTGGCCATATTAGACATCATAAGAACATAAGAGAAGCCAATGTTGGATCAGGCCAATGGCCCATCCAGTCCAACACTCTGTCACACAGTGGCCAAAAACACCAGGTGCCATCAGGAGATCTAGCAGTGGGGCCAGAAACTAGAAGCCCCCCCCCCCCGCACCATGTCACGCTAAGCATTGGGCTAACCATGGTTGGAACCCACATCACAGTTAGTGCTTCCAAATATATTAATAAGCCTTTAATCTTTCTTTCTTTTTCTATCTGCTCAGCACTCCAGTTCACATGTCATGCCAAACAATAATTGGTACTAATTGTGGGATGCAAATCAAGTTCAGAAGAGATTTTTCTCTGATTTTGGTTTGGTGACCAGCTGCAAACCATGGTTTGTCAATTCAGACATCACAGTAAACCATGGTTCAGACAGTGAGTTGAACCCAGACATCTCTTTTGCTCAGTCTTGCCCAGTTCCCTTCCGTACATATCAGTTCCATGATTCCTAGCACAACCGTTTTGATGGTCAAACTAGGGTAGTCCTTTGGTGGTCTTTCCTCCCTTTTTCAACTGTAGAAAATCTGACTGAACCCAAGCAAGTTCTGTTGCATTACTGTATGTATGAATGTCTGTGAAAAATATTAGGCTACTTTTTGCATGTATTCTTACTGCATATTTCATGTTGTGTGTCTGTCTTTACCTCCCCCCATTCAATCTGTAAATAAGCCAAGAGAGAATTGCAGCATAATATGTATTCCATTATTTGATTATGTTCCTTTTACAGCTGTAGAAAAGAATTTGCATAAAATAAGCTTCATTTACACGTCCCTTAAAAGTGTTCTTAATGCCTGTATATAGAACTTCCTCTTTGGTATTACTCATAGTTAGACTTTCCGCTCCTGTACCTCCAGTGCAAAGCAGTAGTCTTATAAAATGAAGGAAGTGAATGTTGCTACTCTGGCAAGTCTTCAAGCAGAACAGCATTTTCTCACTCTGAGGGGGAGCCTGTCTTAGCATGGGAGATTCCTACCAATCAGTCAAGGAGGCAGGCTTTAATTCGAGACTTCCTGTCTCCAGTGGTGGGGGTCACCCTACTCAGTTCATTTCCTGCCTCAAAGAGCAGTGCTAAAAGCCTCTTTTTGTCTGCTAATTACAATGATTTCTCCCTAATTCTACTTCTGTATTTTGAGCCTCTCTTCAATCAACAGTCCAGTTCTTTCCCTACCATCTGCCTTCTTCCTTTGTCAAAAGGAGAAACTAAGAGCTCTGCAATCTTAACTCAGCCATAATGGACGCAAAGGCAAAAACAGGCACAGCCATGGATGGCTTACTCTCCTCTCTGCAAAATAAGAGATTCCATTTACTCCTGAAGGCAGGAAGCTGGGGTCAGCACCTGCCCTTGGACACAACTGCTGTAATGCTATCATGGATATACTGATAGCAACCCTGGGCTGGGCGAGGGTGATGCAGGATACCATGGCCAAGTGTCAGCATGGCCTAGACAGGGAGGAAGAGGAATTCTTTTTTACTGGAAAATCCCCACAATGAGGGAGAGCAAAATAGCACTGGATCACTGATGGGATGTCTCCTAGAGGCACAGGAGGCACACACAGTAGGGAGTCTCAGGGACTTCACAGCACCTCAGTGACTGCCCTCAGCTGCATATAGCCTGGTGGCTCTGGAGAGCGAGGTGGGAGAATCAACGTTGCTATGGTGAGCACAGCTCCAGCATCCTCTATAGGACACAAGTAGAACAGATCTCAGCCTCACATTCCTCCCTTCCCCTGCTCCCACCCTCTTTGCCCTTCTGTTGGGAGAGTGGGACTTCTAGGCCCCAGTTGGAGTATGGGGCGAGGCTGCAACCTGCATGGCAGCACAAGTCGATACTGCCATGCAATCTTAGGGAACATTTCTACAAACAGGAGTGTGATTGCTGGACAATGGAATCATGGTTTTCTCGCCCTCATTGGGCAGGTAGGAGGGGGGATATCTGAAGAAGAGATAGCAGTTCTTGAGTAACCAGTCATCTCTCAGCATGTATATAGAACTTCTTCACCCAAAGAAAGATTAACACGTGGAATTCACTGCCACAGGAGGTAGTGGTGGCTACAAGCATGGATGGCTTCAAGAGGGAATTAGATAAACATATGGAGCAGAGGTCCATTAGTGGCTATTAGCCACAAAGTATAGATAGGAACTCTCAGTCTGAGGCAAGTGATGTTCTGTATTCTTGGTGCTTGGGAAGGTGGCAACAGTGGGAGGGCTTCTAGTGTCCTGGCCCCACTGGTGGTGGACCTCCTGAGGGCACCTAGCGTTTTTGGCCACTATGTGACAGACTGTTGGACTGGATGAGCCACTGGCCTGATCCAACATTGGCTTCTCTTATGTTCATGATTGCCAGAACCTATTGGCCAAGGTCAGTCTTGTTCTAGAGCTGTTGAACATAATAGTCTGACCAAGGAAGAAGGCAAATCCACAGTTAAGCCAAAGGGAGCCAAAAAAGAAAATTCTTGCTTCCTCAGAAGTCCTTCACTTTAATAAGTGGAGGTTAAATGTTGGACAGTGCCTTGGGATCTCTTACAGGTTCCATTGGCCAACAGTGCCTTGGGATCTCTTACAGGTTCCATTGGCAGATGCACATATTGTAGCTATTCTTTTAGGAGCTCTTGTGGGTAAGGATGGTGTGACACCAGAAGAACCAACTGACCATAAGTGTGAATATGCCCTTGGAGAGTCTTACAAGTCTTTAGCATTTGGTATAAAGGCCCTAGTAAACTTAGGGATAAGTGAGAGCCTCCTTCCATGGGCATGTATGTTATCACAGCTAATATCTGAGGAGAATAAGAAGGCTAGGGAAGGAGTCTCAAGAATACGAAAGCTTTCTATTTTGAATTTATAATCAAGGTGCCAAGTGAGGACTGCAAGCCGTGTGTCTCATCCCTTTAAAGGTTTCCCTTGCCCTTTACACTCTAGTGAATTTAGAATTGATGCTCATAGGCTCTACTGTTTCAGACAGGATACTGGGTTGATTCAGGACCAGCGTTGAACCTTTCTCTCAAGGCAGTTCCAAGACCTACAGGAAGCCAGTTGCTTCAGCTGCACCTGAGACAAATCCTGCCATGAGAGGGCTGCCATGTCAAGGCACAAACCACAACTCGTTGGTTCTCCTCCCAACAAGTTATGGAAGAGGGCAGCAGTCTGAGGGCCAGTGATAGAGCAGTCCTGCTGAATCTAAGCAGGCCTGGATCTAGATGAGAGACCACCTGTGAATTGCCAAATTCTGACTTCCAGGAAGACACCAGTGTACTCTAAATTCTATGCAGTGCCTTTTAGACATCCGAGCAGTACAGTAGTCTGTCCTCAGCTATGTCTGTGTCTGAGCTGTCCTCAGAATGGGGACTGGAAATTATTTTTGTTCTAGAAACTCCCTGAACAGTTCATGAAATGTTAGCAATTCTGGATGGAGACACTAGTTCCATCACAGAACCTCTGTGGGTACAGTCTTCTCTTCTCTGCTCTCATTGTGAAGATGACAGGGTCTGAGGAACTTCCCCTGATCTGCAGGATCCTCCTAAACTGTGAAGACCTTCAAGCTGCTGGTTGAGATGTTAATAGAAGGTCATGAAAGATTCTGGATATGCTGGTACAACTGGACATGCTGGTGCAAACTGTATGTCTCCTAACTCCAGCCGAGCTGATTGCTGGGAAACAGAGAGACATCATTTCCTTAACCTAGGCCTGGGGTGGGCAAACTTGCTCAGCATAAGAGCCACCTAGACCAGGGGTGGGCAAACTTGCTTAACGTAAGAGCCGAATAGAATAAACATCAGATGTTTGAGAGCCATAAGACATGAACAAATATTACCTGCTTTTATTGGAAAACAAGCAAATTTGCTTTTTATTAACATTAAATGAGACTGCCAAAAATAATAACAAAAGGGGTAAAAGCAGATATTGATAATGATATTAATTTGTCCAATGATATTTGTTTGCTAATGATATTCAGCTTCCCCAGCTGCCCTGCCGGGAGCCACATAATATATGTGAAAGAGCCGCATGCGGCTCTCGAGCCACAATTTGCCCACCCCTGACCTAGGCTACTCTCTCACACATGATTTGTCAAGATCTGAATGGGACTTTAGATAGATGTATGTTCAGGGCCCAGAATTGCTTATACATATTTTTGTGCCTTTCATACACCTCTTAAAATTAAACTTAGGCCCCGATCACACACAGAATTAGCTGCACGAGAGGCATGACTCCCTGCCGTATTTTACAGGAGAGATCACAAGAGCACATCTGTGAAGCGTCCCGCATCCGTTGGCAAGCCATTGCTCTCCCCACAGACGGACTTTCCCTGTGTGATTGCTCCTTTGTGCACTTGTGGCGTTGGGGATAGTCTGATCAGGCTGTCCCGGCACCATGCTGTTGTTTGTTTCCCCTTCTCAGGATGTGCATCATTGCATGCTGCCATTGGAAGCCCTCAGGGTGGAGGTGTGATTAATCGATCCCCTCCCAACTTGCCTGCGGTTGCGTCTGATCATGCAGTGGCAAGTTACAACCGCAGCTTCGCAGAAATGTGTGATCACGCAACTGCGGGTCAAAGTACTCTGGCACAAAAAGCCTCCCCCCCCCCCGCTTTATCTCACTTGTGTGGCCGGGGCCTTAGTCATAAAAAAAACTCAGCCAAAACTTGGTTTCTACTAACCAAGATTTTGTTCTTTAACACTGATGGATATCCTAGGTATACAGTGAAACCATAGTTTGTATAGAAGATGCCAGTGAGACCTGATTGTTACCTCAACAATAGAGGTTGGAAAAATGACTCCATCATGGTTTGCTTCATACAATTCAGTTCAAACCATAGGTTCATGTTCATTCTGGATTGTGTACTTAACCAGGTTTAAGGTATTCAGATGTAAAGCCAACCATGACTATATCTTCATAGAGCTTCAGTGGCTCACTGGATGAAGCACTGGAGTAGAAGCTGTGATTTCCTATGACTGTTGTTTTGCATGATCAGGTTTCTATCATGAAGGCCTTTTATGCATAGGTGTTTTCTCTCACATTCACTGTGTATGTGTGTTGGGTTTTCTTTATGGCGCTGCATTTCCCCTTGCCTTCAGTGTGCATGTCTGTTGAGTTTTCTTTTCCGTTCTGCTTTGATTTCCTCCTCTTCAGCACTCAGTTCGCTTTCTGGTTGCTGGTTCCCCAGGTTTTCTGAGAGTGCTTGCTTCACTTTCCAAGCTGAAGTTAATTCAAAACATGTTCCCTTGGATTTTCACCCCTTGCCCCTTGGCTGGCCCTGGAAGGTCAGTCCCCTGCCCACATGGAGGTGGTTCCACCCACTCTGCCTCTTCCACCATTCATTGGTATGTGAGATATGTATAGTTTTGAATTAACAAAGCCCACCAAGGGGCCGATCCTTTGCGTAGAATTCTCCTCACAGGATCAGCTGCGGCTCTGCTGGGCAGTTCAGTTTAAACCAGACTGTTTATATAACCAAGGAGCTAATCCCGTGGGGAGAACTCTCCCTGCAGGCTCAACTGGAGTGGCCGTGCCTTCCACCAGTGTCCCTAACACTATATCTAGCTCGCTAGGTAGCTATTCAGAATCCCCAGTACAATAAAAAAGATGGATTTCAGTGGCACATGCAAACAAAGTAAAGGGAGGGGGAATCATCAGCGCAGAATGAAAATGACATGAGATGTAAAGAGAGATATAAATGGGGATGGAAAGCCCATAACTTTTAAAACAGTTTTCCCTTTAATGCTTTAGTGAACGAAGGGGAACTATTTTGGCAGTCTCCGGAAGCAAGCCTAACATTACAATGGCACCTGGTGGTTTGGCATTTTAATTTTTTTTAAGGGCATTAATCTACCTATATGAAAATATCACTAATCTCGGGTAATGGGGGGTGGGGTTACAGGGGAACAACTTGCTTCTCTGGAAGCTGTCCAAGAAGCCTATGTGCAACCTATGAAAGGGATTGGGGGGGGGGGGGAGATAAAGACCATTCTCTGTCAGCTCTCCGAGAAGCCAAGAACACAACAGAGATTCCAGTTGAGCTTGGCAGTAGGAAAAGGTAGCTTCACAGCTGCTCTCATGGGATTCAACTAAAGTTTTGTTAGTTTCAGGATCTTGATATTTTTAAAGTTTGCCTGTGTTCCTTGTTTTCCCTTTGATACAAGGAACTGAATCACCAGGATTTAAATGGGAGGTGTTTACTTGATGCTTCTGTACAGCTGCAGTAGGACAATTGCATAATTTTTTTAAAGAAACTTTTGGATGCCACCTTCACACGTCACAAGGAACGTTCCCACCCCAATTAAGGAAAACTAAGTTTTTCCCTTGTAGCTGCAGAATAAAACAGAATAAATACAACGGCAAAAAAAGAATGCTGCGAAGGGCAGGCAAACAGATCTGGAGTCAAGCTTAAGTGCCTGACTGCTGGGATTCTCTGCTGTAAGCAGTGCGTGCCTAAAGGGCCAGAATCTCAAGATGATGTGGCTTGTCTCTTGAACTTCCTCCCTGCCAAGGTTTTCCTGGCACCCAAATTGCTGTGTTTCAGGCAACAAGCATATTTATTCTTTCTTGCTTTCTATTTGTCATCCACTCTTGCATTCGTGGAGACCTTGAAGAAATGCTGATAATGTCTAATTGTATGCTGCTTTCCCTTACTAGGAGTTTGGTTAAGCTGATGTATTCTGCTTCCATGATGCTCTCAGATTTATTCTTGGCCTTTCAGTGTATAGTGCCTGTTTGAGTTTTAATTGTTTTTACCAGATTGTTGGGAGTAGAAGACAAGACTGTGGAATATAAAGATTTTAAATAATGCTACCTTTGGACTTCAAATAGATTTTCCATCATTGTAGGTGAAGCTAATTTCAGTTAGAATACTTTGGGCTAAGATTTATGAAACTGAGAGAAATTCTACTATTAACTCCAATTTTTTAATGCTTTTGTACTCTCACTTTAAAACCATTATTGAGATTTTGGAGAGGGGGATGAAGAGTTGTAGGCATCACACTAGATATATAGCAAATAAAGAAAAGCATACCTGAGACTCTCACAAGTTTGGCTTAGATCTATGACATCATATTTCTCTTCAGCCATTGTGGAGGCCGTCCTCTGCTGTGGAGCTTTCCTTCCACTGTTGCTAGCATCTTCACATAGGCAAGATCAGTGTTTTTCAAGGGACTTTCAGGCACATGGAACTGCTAGCAGCACAGGAGAAGGGTAAGCACTGTAGTGGCTGAAGAGAGGCGCAAGGGGAATGATGTCACAGGATCCAAGCCAGTACCTAGAATTACAGGCTCCCTTACAACTAATACATCCTTGTTTGAAAAGTTCTGACTTCATGTTATCAAGTAAGACTGAGTACTTATGTCCCAACAGTTTTATCTTCCACTTCTTGATCTGTCTGTGCTGGGCTCTGTCTTCTTTTTTTTTTAAGCAACAACCCTGTTTGCCTAGTTAATGCTGACAGTGCCTTCAGTGTATTGTGCTCTGTTGCCTGGAGCCTGGTGCATTAATAACTAAAGAGGCATTTGTTACTTGCATGGCACAGATTACGTTACCTAGTGGACCTGATGAAGTGGGTGCTGGTCCACAGAAGCTCATACCTCAGCACATTTGCTAAAGGTGCCACAAGACAGGTGTAACAGGCTGATACAGCTGCCTCTTTGGAACTTTTTTTGTGTGTCATAGAAACCTAGTTACCTTAGTTTTGGATACAGCACACATTTTGAATTAGTTCAGTTAGGACTTTGCATTTGAGAAGAGGCTTTTGCTTAAAAAAAAAATAAAAATGTTCTCACTTATCCCGGCCCCCTTCCTGCATCTTGCCAGGCCCTTTGACCTTTTGTCTACATAACTCTAAAACTTCCTGTTTAGATAAAGTTGTTAAGTTATATAGAGATTTATGGGAAACTATTCTGAGATAAAATGAGGCACAGATTCTGCATTATGACTTTTCTCAAAAGCGCACTGTTTAAGTATTGTGATACAACAGTGAATGGAGAAACGCTGGACAGTATTATCAGGAGTTTTCAGGGAAGACACCAGCCGGAGTTCTACAGGCATGGCCTCTAAAGTTTTCTGGACAGACTAGCTAAAAATCGTTGGCTCTTAGTTTTGCAGGCTCTAAATAATGGACACCATTCCTTCGATATAACTTTATGTAGTCCATTTACTTCAAGAAAAGGTTTTTATTTGAGCAGCTGATGAATCTTCTGATTTCCCTGAAAGCAAATGACTGCAGGGGAAGGCCTGGCTTATAGAAGATTTCAGGTGCTGCAAAATACCTCAGCAGGCCCCTGGCAGTGCTGCTTAACTATGGATATGCTTGAACATTCTGCACCTGCTCTTGGAATGATGTTTGTCATTTCAGCCAAAAGCTTTATGGCAATTACCTACTTAAAATTTTCCCCGTCCCTGTGAGGAAATGAGACCAGGTGGTGGTATTTTACACATGGAAACTATAGCTGAGAGTTCTAAATACCTGTGAGCAGCCCTGCTCCATCAGATTGGTAACTGCTTTAGCATGGCTTTGGTACCATCCATAGTATGTGCTGGACATCTCTGTGAGATGATTACAAGGTACAGTGTAAAGATGAAGCTTTGAGTGTAGGTGTGTCCAGGACAATCTCTGGGATGCTCTAGAGTCTATTCAGCTGTTCCCTATTTCATGATTATTATTGCAGTATAGTCTTTCTCGCTCCCATCTCTGTACCTAATTCCCAAGTGCCCTCCCCGCGTGCGAATACCTAAATCCGTGCGGGGGGGCACTTGGAGGGCAGGGGGGGGTTCTGCAGGTGGGGGGTGACCCCCTGCCTGCAAAAAAATCCAAAAAGTTTGAAAAACTTCTCGGGGGATATTTAAATTCCCCGAAAAGTTAAAGCGTTTTCCATGCACGCGCGGAGAAAGCTCTGGCCACTGTAGGGGAAGGGGTGGGAAGCGGCGTGGCGAAGCCGCGCCACCGCCGTTTTCGGGGAGGGGGGAGAGCCTCAGTGGACGGTGGTCTCCCTGCCGCCGCCGTTTTGAAGGAAGGAGTTGGGGGGAGCCTCGGTGGACAGCTGTCTCCCTGCCGCCACCGTTTTGAAGGGAGGGGGGAGCCTCGGCGGACAGCGGTCTCCCTGCTGCCCCCACTGCCGTTTTGAAGGGAGGGAGGGGGGAAGCTGCCAAAGGGGGAGGGGGTAGAGGCCCGGCATGCCGGGGGAGAGGAGGAGGAAGAGACTCGCTCCCTCCCTGCGAGTATCGCGGGTCCACCGGCTTGTCCATATTCTAATTCCAAGAGGATTTTTTTTTCTGTGTGGATGCTTATATCTGCTGAAAGAGAGCTCACTCTCCCCCAACAACTTTTCCTACATAGTCAGGCCCCTTCTTCGGTCTTCAGAAAAATCTGAAAAGTTTAAAAAAAAAAACCATCAGGGACCATTGATTTCCCCCCAATACCTTTTGAAGTGGCATCGGCTCCAGGCGTCAACTCGGAGGAGATTAGAATGTTCGGGGGAGGAGGGGAGGTTCTAACTGTTTCTGTCAGTAAAAGGCAAGGTTTTTACTGGCAGCAGTCTAGGGTTGCCAAGTACTCCCCCCCCCCCCCCAGCCACCGGCAGCAGATCCAGATCCAGGCTGGGAAACTCCTGGAGATTTGGGGGTGGAACCTGGGGAGGACAGTGACCTCAGTTGAGGTACAATGCCATAAACTCCACCCTCCTAAGCATCTATTTGCTCCATGGAAAGTTATCTCTGTAGACTGGAGATGAGCAGTAACTCCAGGGGATTTCCAGGTCCCACCTGGAGGCTGGCATTCCTAGGCAGCACCCTCTGTGTGACTTGATACCTCCTGATTTGCATGACTTAATTAGGCCCAGCTGTTTTGCTACTGTTCATCAGCAGCCACCCTATGAAAGCCATTGTGATGTAACAGTTAGAGCTTCACACTGGGATCTGCGAGACCCAGGTTCAGATCCCCATCTTGTGGTGGAAGCTGACTGGGAGATTTTGGACCAGTCACATGCTTTCAGCGTAACCAGCCTCACAGGGTTGTTGTGCAGACAACAAGGAGGAAATAATAATGTAAGCTGCTTTAGGCCCCACTGTGGAGAAAGACTGTAATTTTCCTAGGTAGAGGCTGTGGGGGAGGTGGGTGGAGATGGAAAGCTGAAGACAGATAAAGGTAGGTTGGCTGTTGAGTGGGAAGGAAATAGGGTTGCCAACTCCAGGTTGGGAAATTCCTGGACATTTGAGAGATGGAGTCTGGGGAGGGTGGGATTTGAGGTGGGAGGCGGAAAGAGAGAGAAAGAGTGATGAGGTGGGGAGGCAGAAAAACAAAGAATAATGACGGGTCAGAAAGAAAGAGGAAGTAACATACATGGAGGAGAGAGAGTATGGAGGGGGCAGAAGGGAGAAAGAGTGTGAGAGAGGTAGGGGGAGAAGGGAGGAAGCAAAGGTGTGAGGAATGGGATAACCATCCTGCAAGTTTCTTGTGGGTCTTCACTTGTCTATATACTAATAGCCAAGGGGCCACCCCTGTGTGGATATCTAAATCCACGCGGGGGGGGCACTTTGGGGGGCAAGGAGATTTTCCTGCACACATGGGGGACTTCCTCTGTGTGCAGAAAAATCTGAAAAGTTAAAAAAAAGTCGTTGGGGGGGATATTTAAATCCCCCCAAAAGTAAAAGTTATCCTTGCGCATGTGTAGAGAATGCTTTGGCCGCTGTTGGGGAGGGGGGTGGGAGATGACTCGGCAGGCCTTGGGCCTCGCTGCCACCGCCATTTGAAAGGGGGAAGACAGCTCGGCGGGCCTCAGGCCTTGCTGCTGCCACCGTTTGAAAGGTGCTCGGGCCTTGGAGCCCGGGGGGGGGTGGGATCGCTGGGAGGGGGAGAAGAGGACTTACCTGGGGCTGCAGCCTTTAGGAATCCCCCCCCACGAATATTGTGGATCCCCACCTCTTGTGTCTTCCTAAATGAGAAGAATTGTGCTACACATTGTTTCTGTCTTAAACAGCATGACTCCTGAGTGTTTTCACTGAACAAACCCTGTACCTGATCCTGTTTCCAGTGGAGATTGACAGCTGTCAGGTTTGATGGCAATGAAAATGTTGAAGGTCAGGTTACAGGCTTGGACTAGTGGAGATGCTGGATGGGATCCAAAGGGTTACCTGAGCCATGCTTAATATCTTTAGTGCATGGCTAGTTAGGGTTTAAAAATGTTTTTTGACCAGTGGTCCCATATGCTGTATTACAAGCTGCTTTTGAAACTCTTCAGCTCATTGTGCCGCTTGAGGGCCTGCAGATAGAGCAACTTGTCTTCAGAGTCCCTAAGGACACAGGACTAGTTGCAGAGCTTTCTGAATCCTACCATGGGACAATTCTCTAGGCCCTGCAGTTAGTTTGCAGCAATCTAATATATGGGAACTTGTTTGGCAAGAGAGCCGTTTCACTTAATTGCTGTTGGGACAGCTCTATCTCTCTCAACATACATATTTTGTTGAAGATATTGTACAACCAAGCTTGAGTCAAAACCCTTTTAAAAACAAATAAATATGGTACATGATTAAAAAATAGAAATGCCAGACTTTTAAAAACAAGAGAAATAGAGGATTTTTTATTTCAGTGGTTAATAAACGAAAGCTCAGGGTTTTTTTACCAGTCTGTTTGAAATCATGTTATTTCCCTTTTATGAGTTAATTTTGTTAGATGTACCCATAATCTAAATTCTTTTATACCAAATCTATAGGTGATGGTGGATTTCTCAATCTTTATATAGCTTCAGCATATTTTCTCTCTACTGTAACCAGAACAGATAGATTCAAGTCTAGTAGCACCTTAGAGACCAACAAGATTTGAGAGGGGGCAGTATAAGTTTTCAGGAGTCAAAGCTCCCTTCATTGGTATCTGACAAAGGATGTTTGCCTCTTGAAAGCTTGTACCCCCCCCCCCCCCCAAAATCTCGTCGGCCTCTAAGGTGCTAGTGGACTTGAACCTATCTGTTCAGTTGCAGACCAACACAGCTGCCCGTTGCAACTATCTTTGCCAGAACTGTGATCAATTATATATAATACATAAATATACATTAAATATTTTTCTTCCCCAAAACACTTTAGGTTCTGTTGGCAGTTAATACCCTAAGATATCACTAATCAGTAGTTGTATTTGTTCCTAAGAAGGGACAATTAATAAACATGCCAAAATGTGTGCATGATTTAAAAAAAAAAAAAAAACTCAATCAGCAAATCAAATAACTGAAAAAGTTGAAATTGCCAACATTTTGTATGTCACTCAGTTATCTATTTAAAATTCATATGCAGCTATTTTAAAAATAGTTTTTAAAATATCTAGAGATTTGTCTCATTTTTAGAAATCCAGACTCTGGTTTATAAACGAAAAAAGAAAAAGAAACCCACACCACCACATGGCATGATTTCACCCAAGGTGTCCCACTACTACGGTGGCCAAGGGTGTGCCTTCAAGCTTTTCAGTCCCCAGATACTATCTTCCCTGCCACACTGTCAAATTAGACAGATGGGCATTGAAAGCAGAACCAATATGGTCATTGGCTGAGGACAGACTGGCAGTCTGGCCCGCTCTGCCTCCGCTTTAAAAGCGGAGGCAGAGCGGGCGTTCAGACTGCCGCATCTGCCCTGTGGAGGCGCCCCGGACTCACCTTGTCCGGTGGCGCGCTCCTCCCGCAGCGGCCGGGCACCACTTCCAAGTGGTGTCCTGGCGGCTGTGCGCACGTTCCACCTGCTTCCGGCAGGTGTGAATGCACATGGGTGGAGCCGCATGGCGTTCTGCTGCCGCCGGCGGAAGCCACCTGCAGTGTGGACGCTGCAGGCGGCTTCCTTGTGGCAGCATCGGAACGCCGCGCTGCAGGGTAGTTCCCCCCCACCTTGTTCTGCCGCGCTCCTATAGCGCGGCAGAACAATAGTCTGTCCTCAGCCATTGTTTAGAACTTCAGTGCTCTTTCCGTAGTTGCCATCCAGTAGAGTAATTAGCAGAACAGTTGACTCAGATTCTCGCACAAGCAAGGAATTGTTATCTTCCTCATGACCTACTAGCTGAATGACACACATGGACACCAGTGGAACATTTGAGCAATTGCAGCCATTGGCGTTATCAGTCTTCACACATCTATATGTGCAACGTAAAAAGGAACTGCTCCAAGGAGTGGATTAGATTTGACCTGCTAGATTTTGGTCTCTTATGTGCTTAGCCAGGCAGAAAGCTTTTTCTAATGAGAAACCCCAGTTCTGGAGGAGTAGAGTTAGTATTTGCAGTGCTACTCACTTTCCCCCAGATTTTAGAGCAGCTGCTCTTTCACTTGGGCTGGTTTCTCTCTGTGTAGCATCAGAGGCAGCTTTGAAGGTAACAGTAAATACTATGCATCTCATTTCATGTTTGCCTTCCTGTACTTAAGGTGCAGATATGTGGAAGGTGTGAAGTGTGACAGTGAAGACAGTGTGAAGAGTTGTGTTCTCAGCATAAAGTATTTGCTAAAGGGTAGCTGAGTTAGTCTTTTGTAGCAAAATAAAACAAGAAACCAGTGGCATCTTTAAGACTAAGTATATTCCAGCATAAGCTTTCATGAGTTAGATCAGGGTTCAACAAATCCCAGATGTGCCACAGTGCCTAGAAATTTCAGCACTGCACCTTATATTTTCAACTATGATTTATTATGTCTCTGTGGAAGTACAAAACTTACCATTTTGTATCACTGTGTTTTGTTGTACAATATAAAACTAAATGTGCATGAAGATTAGAGTCACTAGCATCTTAAAGACCAACAAGATTTCCAGGGGTACAGGCTTTTGAGAGTCAAAGCTCCCTTTATCAGATATAAGTAGGAATGAAGATAAATGCTTAGGGGCAGAACATTTGCATATGTAGTGAGAAAATTAGATCAGTAGTGGCAGGGCTGAGTAGAGACATAGGATTCTTATCTCACTACAGATGCTACTGCTTAGCTGGAATTTTTTTGACTGACAAACTGCTCCTCTTTCGGGCTTCTGTGGTTGTTTCAAGATTAACTCTTCTCACCTAGTTTCTCTTACACTTCCAAGCCTAATAAGCAATTTAATACTTGCCATCCAGATGCCATTATGTTGCATTTGCCCTACTGTTTAGTTTACCCAGGGGTCCTTTGGGGCCGGAGCGAGGCAGAGCACTGCTCCACCAGCTCAGGAGGGGCAGTAGGGCAGCCACGGGCCGAATCAGATTCTCTGATCTGATTCGGCCCACGGCAATTTTAAAAGCGGCTGTAGGGGAGGACGTTTGAGGGAGAGGCTCCAAACTTGCAGGGTAGCTTCTGGGACCTCTCCCCCAAATGCCCACCAAGTCTCAAGAAGATTGGACCAGGGGGTCCAATTCTACGGGCCTCCAAACAGGTTGCCCCATTTCCTCCATTGTTCTCTATGGTGGGAAAAAAGTAATGTTTTTTCCCACCATAGAGAACAATGGAGGGGATGGGGCAACCTGTTTGGGGGCCCATAGAATTGGACCCCGTGGTCCAATCTTCTTGAAACTTAGTGGGTATTTCAAGGAGAGGCCCCAGCAGCTATCCGGTAAGTTTGGAGCCTCTCCCTCAAACCCTCTTTCCTCCAGCCCCTCATATACCCTATGAGTTTTTGCCATTGATTTCAGTGGCCCATAGGGTATAATGGGGCTGAAACTGACATTCCCTTTCTGACACACTTCCGGTAATGTCAGGGGTGTGGCATGTTCTAATGAGTTATGCTAATGAGTTATGCTAATGAGCTCCTGCACCTCTTTTTCTACGAAAGGACCCCTGGGTTTACCAATTGCTTTAGGAAAATGACAGACTGGTTCATCCTACCTACGTGCTGCTAGACAAAAAAAATGCCAACAAGTGTGGAAAACAAAACAGTGATCACAGACTAGAAACACTCAGTCTACATTCTAGTTCCAAAAAAAGATGTCAAAGACTGCAGCAACCATTGGACCATCATATTAATGTCTCATGCAACTAAAGTGATGCTGAAAATCTCACAACAAAGAGTGTTCCCTTATATGGAACGAGAAACACCAGATGTTCAAGCTGGATTCAGAAAACAAAGAGGCACTAGAGATCATATCGCAAGTTTACGTTGGTTACTGGAAAATTTCAGAAGAAAATCCGTTTTTGTTTTATCGATTAGAGCAAAGCTTTTTAATGTGTGGATCATGAAAAGCTATGGCTGGTTTTAAAAGAAATAGGTGTGCTACAACATCTGATTGCTTGATGTTCTGTATTCTGGACAAGAGGCAACTGTTAGGACAGAATATGAAGAAACAGAAGGTTTTCTGATAGGCAAAGGTGACAAGGATATATTTTATCTCCCTGTCAATTCAATCTATATGCAAAACATATAAGAAAATCTGGATTAGATTTAGAGGAAGATGGAGTGCAAACTGGTGGAAGGAACACTAACAATTTTATATAATGCAGATGACACCACCTTACTAGCAGAAAATGGTGAAGACTTGAAATGACTCCTCATGAAGGTTAAACCAGAAAGTGCCGAAGCTAGATTACAGCTGAACATCAGGAAGACAAAAGTCATGACTGCTGAGGAATTACACAATTTTAAGGTTGACAATGAAGAAACTGAAATTGTTCAAAGTTTTGTATTCCTTGGCTCCATCATCAATCTAAAAGGGAGACTGCACCCACAAAATCAGAACGAGACTGAGACTAAGAAGAGCAGCCATGAAGGAGCTAGAAAAGTTCCTTAAGAGTAAGGATGTGTAGCTGGCTACCAAGAACAAGATAGCTCATACTAAGGGATTCTCCGTTACTATGTATGGGTGTTAAAGTTGGACAATGAGGAAAGCCGAGAGGAACAAAGTTGATTCATTTGAAATATTGAAATGTGGTATTGGAGGAGAGTTTTATGGGGATACCATGGACCACCAAAAAAGACAAGTGGATTGTAAAACAAATAAGACTGAACTCTCCCTGGAAGCTGAAATGACCAAACTGAGGCTAGCATGTTTTGGTCACACTATGAGAAGACAAGAGTCACTGGAAAAGAACATGATGCTAGGAAAAGTAGGTGGCAGGAAAAGAGGAAACCCAACATAAGATGGATTGACTCAATCAAGGAAGCCATGACTCAGTCAAGGAAGCCATGGCCCTCCATTTACAAGACCTGAGCAACACTGTTATAACAATAGGATGTTTTTGTTTTTGAGGACATTAATTCATAAAGTAACCATAAATCAGAAGTAACTTGATGGCACTTAGCACGCACGCGCACACACTCGCTGCCAGAGGGTGTAGTACTGGCCACAGGTGTAGGCAGTTTTAAAAGGGGATTAGACAGATTCATTGAAGATAGGTCTATCAGTGGCTCTTAGCCATGGTGACTAAAGGGAACCTCCGTGGACAGGGGATTACTGTAACTCATTCTACGCAGAGCTACCCTTGAAGCTTACCCGAAAACTTCAGTTGGTCCAGAAAGCAGCAGCGCATGTCCTTACAGGGACACCATTAAGAGCCCATATACAGCCTATATTGTGTTTGAATAGAGTTAACAGAACTAAATACAGAGATGACAGCTTTTGCTTTACTAAGATTGTCCTCATTTCCTTGCAATTGCAAATTCATTGCATTGAACTTTGCAAATAGTTCTAATAATAAGCAATGTCATGCCTGATCCTTTTGATTTCATCACTGAGCAAAGTATTTGTGTCTTCAAAAAACTCCAAAATAGTGTCAAAAAGCATCTTGCACAGTTGCCTTTTGTTAGCCAATGAACTTCAATATATAGCCAAAAAGCACACTTAATAATCGGTTCAATAACTGAGAACACAGGAGAATAAATCCCACACTCAGTACTGTTATGTTAAGGCCTTACCAGCAAAAACTTTTTTAAAATGACAAGAGACAAAAAAACATGTGGTGACGACATTTTCTCAAAACATGGTATACTGATCTGAGTACCACTTTGGTGGCATATTTACTAAAATTTCTGATAGTTTTTGCCAAATTTTTGTACTATGCAGAGGCAGGAACTTGAGTGCAGTTTGCTAGCATGGTGCCATATCCTAGCCAGTCATAAATAAGTGAACAACATGGTCGATGGGGCCCACCTTCAGCACCACGCCAGCTGCTCTCTTACCTCTTCGGGCCCACCAAGGTAATCTTATCACACACACACCCAGGGGTGGGACTGCCCACGGTGGGAATCACTGGCATAAACACATACCTAAATGTGGACAATTAATTTCTGTAGAGAACTAGGAATTCCCAGATTTGCTAATTAATTTAAATTATGTTGCTTCATCCTGGTTTTTGAGTGCTGCTTTAAATTCTGGTTTGTATGTAAGATAGATGAATAAACAAACTGCAAGAGCATATCTCAAGTTCCAAATTAATTTGTAATCAAATGTATATGCAACTGAAGGTATCCTATGAGAAAAATAAATCTGAGTTCAATTTAGAAAAAAATAAATAGTTTGTGTGTCAATGGTTTTCTTTCATTGGTACGTTTAAATCCCCCCCCCCCCAATAGCAGCACTTCAAAAGTATGTATTTTATGAACCTCTTGTTGTATAAACCGTAATCCTAACTATAATTTTCCCCAGGAAAAAAAATGTAAATCCTTATTCATTTTGTTCTGGTAGATAATTATATCATTTTATATTGTATTACATAATCATACGGATGCTCCTGTGTTTTGATCAGATTTTATGAAAACAGCTGAAATTGCTAACTGCTTGATATGATGTATATAAAAGTGTAAACACAAAAAAAGTTTGAGCACTACAGATTAAAATGTAGTATTCTGTGATCACAGTTAACTTCAAACTAGGGATGCTCAAATCCCACCCGTTTGGTTTCTATTAACTGGTGGCAATCTGGGATCTGATTCTTTGGCAGTCAGTTTGGTATTTCGTTGATCTATTCATTGGTATTCAGCAGGCTTCTTCACTGTATTCTTTCACCATCTTCCTTCCTACACATGCAGCACAATGGAAGAGGTTTTCCATCATGCATGTGCATTCTCAGAGCCTGGTCAAGTTCTATTACCCCATCCTCCTTTCTGCTCAAGTGCTCTACTAAGCAGACAAATGTTTAAGTAAACTCTTAGATCACTCAAAAATCATATAAATTGGTCATAAATAAATGCTGTGTTTCAATAAATTTCTACTTCTTGGTGTTTGTCTGAGTAGTCCTTAGGGATGCTAATGGCTGCTGATCAGTTTGAATTGACACTATCTGTGCACGTGCACTGTTTTGTGAAAAACTGCTGCAAATCAGTTCAGCAGATGTTGACAGCTGCTAGGCACAAACTGAACAGATGTAGTGACATTCTTGCAACTGATATTTTTGAACATAGTAAGCTCGAATGTTAGATGCATCTGTGGTGGAATTTGCAACATCCCTACTTCAAACACAGTTTAACTGTTCCTGAAGTAACATAAAACACAGGTCCCTTGGAGTTAAGATCTCAGGAAACTCTGTATGCAAGAACACATTTTCCTGAGCATTTTGGTATAAGAAATGTGTTTTTGAAATTTGAGACTTGGCTCTTATCTGAGTCAGATCTTCTAATCTAGAAGACTCTTCTCAGTATATTGTGTAGTTTCTTTTGGTGTTCCCTCAGTGTCCAAGGATAACTTGAGGTGCCACTTGGAGGTTAGTAATCGTACCTTTTGTGGTTCTTAATGGCAAAAGACCCATTGGCTGGAAAGATTGATAGCTGGCTATTGTGCACAACAGGCTACAGCCCATCCTTGGAATTGAATCACCTGGGGTGGGGAGTTGGAGGGAAATGTGTGATGATTACTATGCATTTCATAAAGAAGGGCTGCAACTTGCTTTGTGAAGTTGGTGTTCACTTTGTGTGTGTGTGTGTATCATTTACTTGGAGCCTTAATTGGGCTGCTTGAAGGTCCATCTCCTTTGGTATGAGCAAGGACAGCAATTGTGCTCTCCCCAACTGCATTTTTTTGGTTGCTATGGAGCAGTTTCCTGGTTGGATGAAGGCAGACCTCATCTTTATTACACTTTCATATGGGTTGTAAATCAGAATTTTTAAGAGGCTTGGGGGTTACTTTGATTACATTATAGTTCAGAACATTAGAGGGCAGGGGTTTTAAGTGAGTACTATTTGTAAAGGTTTCTGGCTGTTTTTAATTTTCTGTTCCTTTTTTTCTTTTAAATGGTTTTTTCTTCATTACCCGTGTTGGATACAGTTTGTTTGGAAGAAAGCCTATACATATTTTAAATATATAAATATCGCTAGGATGAAGTAAGGGTTTCACTTTAGATCTTCTAAAGATAACGCTGTTGTGAGGATACAGCCATACATAAATAAGCTTTAGTGAGCACTCATCTTCTTACTTGCAGAAACACTCAAGATTGTCCTTTCTGTATGCTCCAGAAAGAGAAATAACCATGCTAGAAAGAAGTATGTATTGTAGTCGGTGTGTTGCATTTAGGGATGTGCATTTGGCTTTCCCAAACCAAAAAAATACCGAATAAATACCTTATGGGAGAGGCTGCAGAGAGGCTCAGGGAGGGAGGGGGGAAAAGAGGCATGTTTAAATGCCTTTCTTTCTCTCCCCAAGATCGGGGAGGGAAAGAAAGGCATTTAAACATGCCTGGGTTCCCTGCCTGCCCTTCTCTGGGGGCCTCGCAGCTGGGAAAGCAGAGGGGCAGACAAGGAGCCAGGGCATGTTTCTACAATGGGGGGGGGGCTGGGAAAGCAGAGAGGCTCAGGAAGGGAAGGGGGGAGGCATCAGGGAGGGAAAGAAAGTCATTTAAACATGCCTTCTCCCCCCCTTCCTCCTTGAATGTCTCTGCAGCAGCAGAAAGGCTCAGGGAACAAAGGAGGCATGTTTCCATGCCTGCCCTCAGCTTTCCCAGCCCTCCTGCTATGTTTCCATGCCTGGGCTCCTTGCCTGCCCCTCTCCAGTTGCCCCACAGCCATGGACCCCCTGGAGAAGTGGGGGCAGGGAACCCGTGCCTTCTCCCCCCCCCCCCTTCCCTCCATGAACTTCTCTGCAGCAGCGGACAGAAGAAGAAGAAGAGAAGAGAAGAGATTGGATTTATATCCCACCCTTCACTCACTTAAGAGTCTCAGAGCGGCTTACAAACTCCTTTTCCCTTCCCCTCCCCACAACAGACACCCTGTGAGGTAGGTGGGGCTGAGAGAACTCTTTCCCAAGCTGTCCTTGAGGGAACAGCTGGTACAGAGCTATGGCTTGCCCAAGGTCATCCAGCCAGGTGCAAGTGGAGGAGTGGGGAATCAAACCCGGTTCTCCCAGATTAGAGTCCGCGCACTTAACCACTACACCAGAGAGGCTCAAGGAGGGAAGGAGGCATGTTTCCATTCCTGCTCTTCGCTTCCCCAGCCAACCTGCCGCAGTCGGGCGGGCTGGGTAAACAAAGGGCAGGCATGGAAAAATGCCTAGGCTCCCTGCCTTCCCTTCTCCAGTGACCCGGGGTCAGCTAGAGAAGGGAAGGCGGGGGGGGGGGGCTTTCCCTTGTCAGTTTCACTCCCCTGGTGGTCTGCTGTTATGTTTAAATGGCTTAAACCTAACAGCCTAACAGCTTAAACCTAACAGCTGATGGGCGGAGAGTGAAGTTGACAAGGAAAACCACAGGGGCTTCCAGAGGGAAAGAAGGCATTTTTACATGCCTCCCTTCCCTTCTGTCAGGCATATCAGACCCTATATATTCGGCAATACCAAATATTTCCCCAGTCCTGATACTTTACCAGTATTGGACTGGGGATGTTCGACATTTACCAATATATACCAATATATACCCAAAGCCGAAAAATACTTTTTTTGCACATCCCTAGTTAAGTTCTTAGTGGTTAGTTTCAGACTATGACCAGGTAGACCCAGCTTCAAATGTCTACATCCGTTAAGGTCTATCACTACTATTGCTTACTTTTTTTTTATTGTGGACGTGGCTTCTCGTGCATGAATGTTAATTCCTGCTTCTTCATGTGACCACTTTTGGTTAAACAGAGTAGGGTCACAGTGGCTAAAATTTGTTTATGTATGCTTGCCTATATATTTTTCGTATAGAGGTAAGAATAGTTTTCACATTGCTCTTCAGGGAATACCAACAAATGTAGGAGTTATGTAGCAGAAGCTCATAAATCTTGCAGCAATGTTGGACTGAATGTCTCTGAAAAAACTTGTCTGCTCTAATCCCATGGTTTTTGCTTTTCTAAATCCTTACTTGGGAGCAAGGCTATCTTGGAGAGGGGCTGAAAAGATAATTAACAAGTGATGTCATAGCTTGGCCAGGCTCTGTTGTTGGGGCAGCGAAGGCTGGCTTATAATGTAAACAGTGTTAAAATTGTTTATCATTGGTTTTGTCATTTTCCTTATTTGTCAAGTAATCTTGAAGAGAATGAAAGGTTTTCTGGTACAGTGTAGTGAGTACAGAGATTTCCATAAAAAGGCACAGGCATTGCTTTGAGGAGCAGGAAGGTTTTTGAGCTGGCAATGGTAAGCTGACCTTTTACAGAGAGAAAATATTGACCTAAATCATTCCCTATTGGGGATGGGAAAGTAATCTCTGCCTCTTGCAACTAACCACTATAATTTTCCTGCTTAATTGTGCATACTTCTGTGCAATTGAGTGTGGAAAAAAATAAATTTCATAAGCAAGTATTAATGTGTTTTGAGAGTAAGATTTTAGGGTGGGCCTCTTTCTCCAGACTTAAAATGTGTATCTAGCTTCTTCGTGTGTCTTTACTGTTGCAAAGTTTTACGTGCTGGAATTGAGATGGGTACCACTTGATTTTAAAGAATGGTGTTTTGTTTTTTTTAATGTTCTGTGTAAAGAAAAGGGTCTGCTCACCTACCAGTGTGTACAGGGCTGCATTATGGCTTTCGTGGGCCATAGGCACTTCTGCACTTGTGGTCCCCTCCCACCATAATAATATCAATATTAAACATCATTTATATATATATTTTAAAATGTCAACATTTTATTTGTTTCCTGATGTTAGTAACAAATTAAAACTTTTTTCCCTACCCTTAAAAGAAATTAAAACATTTTTGTGGGCTCCTAAAAGTATTGTGGGCCCTAGGCACTATGCCTACTGTGCCTAATGGATGTCAGCCCTGAGTGTATACCAGACATATAGGGAAAGTCATGTTCAGTCTCACAAATGTCAGAGTGCTTGGCAGGACTCAGAAATTAGTCTGGTTTAGAGGCTAGAATGCTGGACTACAACTACACAAGCCCAGGGTCAAATGCCTACTCAGCCATGTGGCTCACTAGGTAATTTCGAGCTGTTCACTCTCAGCTTAAACTGTCTTGCAGGCTTGTTGTGAAAATAAAGCAGCAGGGAGGCTTATGCTTACCACCCCTAGAGCCTTGGATGAAGGTTAGAATAAAAGCATGATTGTTACCAGTTGATTATTTGGTTTTACCATACCTTAATGCCCTTCACTGTGCTCTTTACTGCCCATCCCCCTTCAGCACTGTCCTTTCCATTCTTGAAGGGCTGTCCTTGACCAATTTATTTTTCAAATATTTTGGAAATGTGAATGTTAAAATCAAATCTATATACATCATAAATCAGAGGACTTATTTAGGAATTAAAATTCCCTTAAAACTTGAAAACATGCATAAAGAGAACTATGATCCTTTGATAGAGTATCTTAAAAATAAAATGTGCCGATGGCATTAGTTAAACCTTTCCTGGCATGATAGGTTAAGTGTCATTAAAACATATGTCCTACCTAAATTTCTTTTTTTATTTAGGGCACTCCCATCAGTAATTACTAAAAAAAACAACTGGATAGTTGGGCAAAAAAAAAATTGCTAAACTTTTTTGGGGCATACAAGCATTATAGGATTATTATGGTGACACTGTGTAGACATAAATCCCAAGGGGGTCTAGGCTTCCCTGACTTTAAAAAATATTATCAAGTCACACATCTATCTAATATTTTGAAAATGATGCAAGAACATCAAGCAAATAATTGGGTTACAATTCAACAGCACTATACTTACCCTTTTGATATTCCTGATACATTATGGCAGATGGCTCCTGAACTCTCTAAGATGATTTTGGATAGCTTGGTTCTTAAAACATTTTTGAATACCTGGGATGGGAAAAGAAAGCATTTAATGATGGGTATTTCAAAGTTTCAAACTCTTTTTAATCAAAAGGCCTTACTACCATCAGATTTTCCAGTAGACCAAAAAAAAAAAGGAAAACAGCAGGAATTACAACACTGGCAGACATAGACATTGTTGAAAACAATATACCATTGAATAAAGTACAGCTAGAAACAAAACTGGGGTTTAATATGACATGGATGCAATCTTTACAATTATCGCATGTTTGTAATCAGATAAAACTACCTGACATATTCCAATGCCCTTCATCTGGTTTTGAGCAAATATATGACGAGATGAGAAAATCTAGAAAGCATATTATTACTAAACTATACTCGTTGATGGAAATGGAAGGGCACAACTTCTTAACATACCAGAATAGATGGCATAAAATTTGCAGCACTAATTTAACAGATGATGAATGGCAACAAATGTGGAAGAAATTTCCATTTAACACAAATATCACTTGAAATAAAACTACAAACTTTTAAGATACTTGCCTTTTGGTATCAAACTCCACAACAACTGGCATATATGTCACCATCTATTAAACCTCTTTGTTGGAAACAAATCGGAGGTATAGGGGATTATACCCACTGCTGGCTTGAATGGCCTAAATTGGAACAATACTGGAAAGATATAATGGCATGTATTGAAGATATAACCGGCCATACCATAAATTGTACAGTAGAAAATATTATGCTAAATCGATGGCAATCAAATCTACAATCTTGTAGTACAAACATGAGGATAACCATTTTATTGGCAGCAGCCAAAACAGCTGTTGCATCCCTTTGGAAAAGTACCACGAGCCCAACTACACAGCATTGGCATGCCAAGCTATGGAAAATGTATACACTGTCAAAAGTTACTGATAGGATTAATGATATGGATATCGCTAAGCCTGTTTTAGATTTTTCTACAATTTAGTTTCCTATATTAGAGTATATGTTACAGCAAGATGGAGTACCTGCAATTGTTAAGGATTTAAACCTCTGGTAAACTAGTTTAGTTATCTTGTGTATCTTTGCTATTATATATGATATTGGTTGACATTTGTAAGTAATGTATTTTGATACATATATCTGTATTGAATTTGAATATGTGAAAATTGCCGCAGGGAAACTTGAAGGCCTGACTTTAAATTTATACCTAGGACAGACCATCCTGCCTGGAAGAATAATTGTCCACTTAAACTGATGTCTTTACTGATCAACCTTGTGGGTAGCTTTTACAGGAATATGCGTATGCAGCAGTTTGGGAAAATGCATGGTATAGTTACTATTTCTCATGATGATTTCATATGGAAAGACTTTAACTTTGATTTCCTTCTCTTTTTCAGCTTGTCAGTATTTGAACAGACCACATCATGCGTGAGTACAAGCTAGTGGTCCTCGGCTCAGGCGGTGTGGGGAAATCTGCTTTGGTGAGTCACATCTTCAGGGAGAACTGCTGGACTGTCCTGTCACAAAATCAGTTTTTAAACCCTTAACCTGGCAAAATATTGGTATTTTGAGCACCCAGTAATGAACTCAGTGGTCCTTAGATAAGATACCGGTGTGGGAGAGGGGCTTTAAATTTTCAAGTATGGGGCCACAAAGGGTGAGGAACTCGTATTCTGCAGTCAGCCTGGGATTTTGACCGTGTAGGCGAGGGACAGCCAACTTCTGTGTTCACTGGTACCAGTCTGTTCTCCAGACAGCTGTTTGCAGGCTGAAACTCTAAAAATATGTAGTTGCATTTCCCAATGAGTGGTTAGATTGCCTCCATAGAGTTGGTGCTTTCTGGTTGTAAGGGCTTATAGAGATTCCAAATCTCTCTCATCTCCAGTGAAAAATATTTTTTCCCGACCAGGGAAATTGTGGTTTTTGGGTACTGAACAACATTGGCCTGAGGCTTGTTTCAGGTCCAGAGGCTACCAGTTGGCTGTTCTTGCTGTGGCCAGTTCTCCAGTGTTTGCTGTATTTTGTGAGACTGTGCCAATAGATATAGTCCACAACAGGTCTCCTTAAGCAGAAAGTCCTTTTATTTGTAGAAAAGATCTTGTTGGTCAAACACTTTTCCTGTTAGTAATGCCCAAGCATAGACATACAATTACAATTATACTTGATATGAAATATGGCCCCCATACCATCCACCAATCAATTGGACGAATTATTGGCGCCTAAATATACCGGCCCGCTGTTCCCAAGGAAAGCGCGGCAAACTAGGTTCTCAGGAAAAAACACTGTTAAGATTTTTAGAGTATATGTTCCCAAGGAAAACTAAGCAAAGGAATACATAACACCTGTGATTCTGATAACAGGAGGCTTTTCTTCTCAAGGCCATTGAGCTAGGGAAAAGGCAAGCTAGAGATAAGAGAAGAGGAAAAACTAATGAGCAATAAGCATGCGCAAAGCGAAGCAGGCAAGCAAGACTCGTATTCCAAAAGTGGGAGTCCGTTCACCGATGCTATCTCCCGGGGGGGACCTAGAAGAGTCGAAATAAGACTATAACGAAAAGCAAGGTTAATTGGCCATCAGAATAGATGGTAAAACAGTAGGCATTGATACATAAGATACATTCAGCAACCTTATAGATGTGGACAGTCAACAAGACTTATGGCAGTGCTAACTGACATATTTGCACTTTTTGCAAAACTTTTAATTCCATCCCTCTTCTTACCACCCACGAGAAGAGTTGGGGTGGGAGTCATACAGATGTGGCAGTGGGATATTGGTTACAGAAGAAGAGAAACGGGATGCCGTAAAAAGTCAGATCATGTGCTGATAAGCTTCTTTTCCCACTTGAGTGTCACCATGTGCTGCAGAAAGATTCAATCTTTAGTGTTCTGTAAGGATTATCACTTTCTCTTGTAAGCCATATCCCGTTCTCTCTTGTGCAGTTGCCGCCTGACAGACTGCTAGAATCCTTGCTTGTTCTCAAGCTAGCAGTATCCAAAATACTGAATCTGAGTTGTTGTTGGAAGATTAAAAATACCATGCTTTAGATGCTGGTAAACATTTGTGGCTGTTTTAAATTAGAAGTCTTAAAATTACTATTCCCCCATGTTTGTTCTCTTCCTGTTTAAGTGACAGCTAAGTCTCCTAAAATAAAATTAGGAGTGTGAAGAGCTGATCTTGGAGGGTGAAGAATTATAGGTGGTGTGTCAGGGGTGAGGTAGTCATAGCATTTGGTGTCTGATGAGTTGCCGTTCTCTTTGACATTAAAATTTCGCTATCCATGCCAAGGCCATCAGTGCCCAAACACTGCTTTAGAAGAATAAAATGGGGGGAAAGGAAAGAACTTTTACCCAAAAGAGTGTACTTTTTTGTGGTGTGGACTAAACGTGTGGATTTGGAGCCAGTTAGACCATTTAATGCTGATAGGTTTGGAGATGTGTGTGCCTGGATAAGTCACTATTGTTCACTGTTATAGAAATAATAGTGATTAGGGTTGCCAGCCAGCAACTGGCATCGAGCAGAAGATTGGGGGGGGGGCACACATGGTGGGCCCCATCATATCTATAGCTTCTGGGGTAGACTTGAAAGTGGTGTCATGTTGTCAATGTGATTCTCTTGTATTCACTGGAAATTCTCTGAGGTTATTCTGGCTCATTATTTTTCCTCTGCTGCCCTAATGAGTGGTCTTGGGGGGAAGGTTGGGGGCTGCCACAGCCCTGATAGTAACCTGTTTCACAGAGATTAAATAATAGGCTGAAATATACTTGAGTTTCTAAAATGTTCTGCGCTGGTCTTAAAGCAGTTAATTAAAATATTTATACCACACCTTTCCCTGTGGCTCAAGGCAGCTTAAAAATCCCAATTTAAACTTGCAAAAAACCAATAAAACCACAAATTACATCCCCTGGAAATGCCTTTAGCCTATATCCCATAAAAGGCCAATGTAGATGTTTTAAAGTTGTATTCCTGTTTACTTATGGTAATTGGGCTGCCGTATTATGAAGTAGTGGCCGTCTCTAGGTTGTTTTCAAGGGCAACCCCACATTACAGTAGTCCAACCATGAGGTTACCAAAGCATGAATTATCTTTCCTGTGGAAATAAATATAAAAGTAGTAAACACTGAAAACAGATGCAATTGATCTTTACGTTTCTGTGATACTGGGACAAAATGCATCTGAAGTAGAAACTTGTCTAGGAAAGTGTATGCAACAATAAATTAATCTTTAGATGGCAAAGATCTCCAGTATGGTATAGTGTTCTAGGATCTGGGAAATCCCAAGCTTGAATCCTCACTCTGCCATGCAAGCTTGCTGGATGACATTGGAACAGTCAACTGCTCTCAAGCTTAACCTACCATGCAGGGTTGTTACAAGACTTAAATGGAAGAGAAGAGTCAATATATGCCAGTTTGAGTCCCTGGTGGGAAGAAAGGTAGGGCATGAATGAAGTAAATTTTCTTTTCTCTTGTAGAAATTTGCTTTTACTAGAGTTTGATGTAGTTCATACTGCACATCCTGTCACACAAGCCATATAAAATCTGAAAAAGGGAGCAGTAACTCATGGAAGCTCATACCCTCTCCCATGAAAAAAAGCCTGATATAATAGTGAGTTTCCATTGTGATGCTGTCCCAGCAGGTGCCTTACTCTTCCTTGATGACAGTGTAGGTTGAGTTGGAAGGGCACAATAAATTCCTTGAGAGCATCTCCCCCCCACCTGCAGTCTCAGGAAAGAAAATTGTTTTTTCTCTGGTTAAGAACCCATTCAAGCATTCAGCACTCTCCAAAATACAGTGATGCCTTTTGCAGATCACTGGGCTCCCAAAATCTGAAACCACTTATTTGGGAGCATCAGTGCTTGTGTTTGTTGTCATCTTGAGAAAAATCCCAGCTTTGACCCTGAACAAAATAGGGCTGCTCTTAAAAGACTGCTTGTGACTTCTAAGACCTGGTAGTTAGAATAGCTGTTTATGTGAGTCACTGTAGAAAAGGATTTTTGCTATATTTAAAAGTGAGCTGTCCAATGCCTACTGAATGTTTAAATGTAAAAAAAAAAAAAAGATTATCATTATTGTTGTTGTTACACATTGCCCTCCCAGGAGAAATATGATTTCCCCTTGAAAACTATTGAAGCCCATTCAGTAGGGCTAGGGCCCAGAAGGCTCTGTTCCAACTTTTTTGTTCTCTATTGACTTGGTTGGTAGCCTTCAGCAAGTTGTCTTTTCTCAAGATTTCTCTGTGGTAACAAAGTAGTGATAATCATCCCTATGCAGCTGAAAGAAAATAGGATCCTTACAGTACAACTCTCTGCACATGAAAGATGAGATACATTTTATTTTCATTCAATAAAAACATTTTTATACCGACTTGCCACCCAAATTAGTGATGTCAAGGCAGTAGCCAGTTAAATCCTGGCTTCAGTTTGAAATTCATAAATATAAGATAACAAGCACATATATAAACAAAACACACAAACATGAAGGCAGGTCGGTGAGGGAATGCTAACCAATCACCTGCTGGTGGGAGACTAGGACAGAGGAGAACAGACAGATCTCCCTGGGGAAGGAATTCCTTCATTTTGGGGACATGTTGGAGAGGACCCTTTCTCAGGTTGTCACCCATCTAGCCTCAGAAATTTACTTTTGACTTCAGGGCCATATCCCCTGTAGATTTTTCTCTCTCTGAAAAAGCTATAGAAATGAATTATAATTAATTGACCATGAAGCTGAAGCTGAGAGCCGGATGTCCATGTTCAGTTACAAATCCAGGTTCTCAGTCAGAGCTGAGTTCATAGCCAGGGGTTCATAAATATATTCACCTCTGGTCAGCACACTTTCAAATCTGGCTAAGGTAAGCTTGGTGTGAAGAAATGATCCCCCTGCTCTTGGTAGAGAAGGGTGGAGACTGTCCGTGATGTCACACCAATCCTCTGAACCATTCAGAACCACCAAGTGTTCACTTATTTTTGAATAGTCTCTGAATGACATTTGCAATGAGACTTAGACTTATCCTACAAAGTGGGGGGGGGGGGGGGGTAGAGAGGTTGTGAAGAACATGGGTTTTTAGCTGGCTACCAAAGCCAACCAAAATTTGTGGACTCCTTTGTATGATAACTTCATTTCTCAGTGTGGGAGCCCTGGTCCTCAGTAGATAGCTTAGTTGGTCATGTTTAACCCATCGTGTGTCTGTGAACTGATCCCTTAGTCATGACCTGCTTATTGAAACTTACATGTGTACATGCATGCACAGACATTGTATTTTTAAGCTTTGGCCGGTTGCAGTCACATGTGCGAGATAAAGGGGGGGGGGGGGAGAGGCTACTTCCTCCAGCAGAAGTTGACCTGCAGTTGCACGATCACACAGTCTTTTGAAGCTGTGGGCACTGCCTGCCACTGCGTGATGAGACACAACTGCAGGTGAGTCGGGGTGTTGTTGTTTTTTGCCATTTGTCTCTGATACGTTTAAACGAGGGATCGATGATTTGCGCCTCAACCGTGAGGGCTCCCTGTGGAGTGTGCGATGATGCGCATACTGAAAAGGGGGAAAAACAGCGGTACAAAGTCGGGATAACCTGATCAGACCATCCCGACACCATGAGAGCACACTGGAGCAATCAGACGCAGGAAAGTCCATCTGTTGCCCGTAGCAACCCGTTTGCTACAGGACTTTCCAAGGTGTCTTTTAACTCCACTTCTGCAGTGGAGCAAAATGGGTTGCTGACAGCTGTGGGTCGCTTCCCAGATATTGTTGTCTGACTGCACTCCTTTAATCTGCCCAGCATTTGCACCTATGTCGGGCTAATTGTGCATGTGATCGCAACCGCCGTTTATGACAGGGTGGGTATAAACTGTGTGGAAGAGGGTAAGGGGGAGAAGATAACAGTAACACACATAGGGTGGTGGGCTGTCCTAGGAACTTGTGAGCAACAGCTTGCAGGAAAAGTGGTGCTCTCCAGTCATATACAAATGCCAGAGACCTCAAACTCTTCCATCTTGTAGGCTTGCTGGATAACATATTTCTGTTAGACTCGGTTACATGCATAATGGAAAAGAAAAAGTTTTTGGCATGAAATCAGAAATGCTTTGTTGGTTTTTGTGTCTAATTTGGGGCCCAAGTACTTCAAGTGGACTTCTGCATCTTAAATCTGTGTTAATTATGTTGATCCTCAGCTACTACTGAATAGGCCAATGACTTATAAATCAGACTAGGGGGAATAAAACTAAAGCTCTCTGCTCCATAAAACTTCTACCCAGTTTGGCTTGCTGAACAACTATTTTTGCAGGCCAATTGACTGACCTGTCTCTCTGTGTGTCCTTTCCCCCCCACAGACTGTACAGTTTGTTCAGGGAATTTTTGTTGAAAAGTATGACCCTACAATAGAAGACTCCTACAGAAAGGTAAAGTATGAAGCAATATTTTCTCCACCAACTACCAGTTAGTAACTTTGGCTGGAGCACAGTAGGATTCTATTTAGACCAACATTTTGTGTTAGCCAAGGCTGCTAGCTATACAAAGAACTTCCATATACTGAGTTAGCTTTCCAACAGTGCATGGCTCATGCAGATGTTGTGCTGGCCTGCTGACATGTTGTGTACAGGTTGGCCATGGGCAAAGTTACATGGCTAAGCTCTTTTGCCTCACTAGCATCATGCTTAAATAAGGACATTGGGATTGATTTTACACTTGGGGGCAGCGTTCTTGGCCATCTCTTCAATATTATAACCAGTGCCTCTCCAAAGTAAGGATTACATCGTGCCTGGGAAACTTTGCAACCCAATATCCTATAACTTATGCCAAGGTTTTAAAAATATAATTTCTGTTACTGTGACCCTAGCCTCTATTTTTCTTGTTCTTTTAAGCCTACAGTGGGCCAAAATAAAATTCCTCCTCTCCAAATCTTGATGTGAAATATAAATGATGGACATACCTTCCATGAATTCTTCAGTTGCCTGTGTTCCCATTTATTTGTGAATACTCAGGAAAGTCTCAAAAGTCTCAAAACAGTCAGTGCTGCAATCAAGATCTGAATTATCACATGTCAATCTAGAGCTTTAAGGTTTTAACGCTGTTTGTCTCCATTTTTTCCACAGCAAGTGGAAGTAGACTGTCAACAATGTATGCTTGAAATCCTCGATACAGCAGGGACAGTAAGTGAGATAAATTTGGGAGAGCTGTAAGATCCAAAACGATAACATTTCATTGTAAGGTCCTGGATACAGGGACCTATCTTGCTTACGCTACCATTTGAAATGCCATTTAGGCTACTGATAAGCAAACTAAAAATAATGGTAGCTTAAGCTTTATTTTACCATGTTTGTTTTTATTTAAAAATAATGAACTGAAATTTCACCTTGTTGGGATTTCAGATCAGTATATTCAGTTTCAGAAGATTTTTCCATTAGAACTCATTTGCATCACTAGGATTCCAAAATTCCAACAAAATGTCTTAAATACTTCACTTTAAGTTTATCTGGTTATCTGTGTGTACAGATTGTACCTATTAAAAATCTACCTACACAGTTTAACCCATCAGGTCAGACTGTGCATCTGCCATTTCTTGATGCCTGTTCCTGAAAGCCAGTAGGGATTCTTCTTTTTTTTTTAAGATGTCCTCAAATCCCGTTTGATCTAGAGCTCCTTCACACCTTACATAATAAATTCAGAATGTATACCAGTTTCCGCTGTATCTACATTGTGTATTCTGACAATGTGTGCCATGGCTGCCCTTTTTTTTTTTTATCTTGTGTATCCCACAACATAAGTGACATAGGGTTTGATTGGCATCTAATATATTTTTGATTGAGAGCTTATACAGTGTGAGGGGGTGTCATCTGGTAGAGAATATATAGCTGCCTCTCACAATATAGGGACGAAGCAGCTGCACACGTCTTAAAAAGTGTGAAGCAACCCTTAAGTCTTGTAAAAACCCTCACCTTCATCTTGAGTTCGAGATAACTGACTTATTTAAAATTAAATTCACATGCTTCGTTGGACTTCTGCAAGAGCAAGGAGTGGAAATCTAACAATAGCCATGCTGTTCTTGTTCTTATTAGATATGTACCAATTAAGTAATTGTACTAAAGCTGTTTCCCCTCCCAATTTTTTATTCCAGGAGCAATTTACAGCGATGAGGGATCTCTATATGAAGAATGGTCAGGGGTTTGCACTAGTATATTCTATTACAGCACAGTCCACGTTCAATGATTTACAGGACCTGAGGGAACAGATCTTACGAGTCAAGGACACTGAAGATGTAAGTAAATGGCTTCTTGCTTTGTGAACCACTGGGATCTTTTTCTAACTAAACAAGCCTGCATCTGTTTTTGCACAGTTGCGAGATGCCTGAAGAACGCAGCTTTAGACTGCTCTGTTACAATATAATAAAATTCTCTATTTGGATGTTTGAGAGACCCCTTTCTTTATTCACATGAAAATTATTGGACAGTTAGTCACAAATACCCAGCATCTCAAACTGGAGTGAACTTTGGAAAAGTTCAGCTCTTGTAAGAAGCTGGATTTTTTTTTTACTAGTCTGCAACTTACATGCCGACACTCAAGCTAGACTTCCCCCTCCCCAACATCAATTCGTACTGAAATAACTGAACATGTAGTCAAATTACTAGAAAATGCAGCACTTCCCATTGTAGACAAGCTTCAAATTTGCTGCTGAGTCATTACAAATGAATTCCCTACCTTCTTAACAGAGATGCTTCTGTTGGAATGGCATAGAGTAGTTGCTAGCATGGAAACTTGGCTGGGTGACCTTGGGCCAGTCATGTGCGCTGAGCCTGTCCTACCTCACCGGGTTGTTGTAGGCTAAAATGGAGTAGGGGAAGGTGTTGTAAGCCACTTTGAATCCCCATTGGACAGGAAAGCAGGGTGTAAATGAAATAAATAAAAAGACCATGTACAGAGCAAAACTGATACATACTGAAATTGTGTGCGTGTTAGTATTATGAGCTGTGTAGTCGACTAAAGCAGTTTGTGCTGGTTAGGCGGGATATAAATCCAAATAAATAAATAAATAAAAATCATACTGCCATTGAACTGCATACTGTCTTGAATATAATACATTAGCAATCCCCCTCCCCACAAGTCATGAGAATGCAGTCCTTTTTATTTTTTATTTCTCAAAAAAAAAAAAAAGAACCAGGAGGAAATTCAAAATCAAACAACTAATAAAAGGGGGGGGAAGTATATGTGGAAACAAAAAAATAAAACAGTGGTGGCACATCTACAAATAAGTTTCTAATACAAGATTTCCAAATATCTAAAGACAAGTGTATATGCAGTTGTTGCTATATGCCAATATGTTTGAATATTGATAAAGTTGTAAGATCTTGATCCACTGATTTACAAGAAGCGGGCATTTATCTCTCCATTGCTTTAATACAAGTCATTTAGTTGTAGTAAGGACACAGAGCATCCATTTTTGTTGCTTTATTTTGAAAGTGGTTGTGTTCTGACAAAATCCCAGTAGTGTTCAGCCTGAAATTAGAGCCAGTTTCAGAGGAAGGATGTATTCATCATTTTCTGGTCAGATGTTGAACTGTGTGTGATTGAGTGACACATTAAGCAAAAAGGAAGACTAAAATACTTTTAGCATTTATTTGTTAGGAAGTCATAAGTACTGTTTGTGATTTTGGCTTTTCTTTTCACAGGCTTCAACCTACTGTGGCACTTAGGCCCCTCTCAAATCACTTTTGAAGGCTTCCACATGTTTTTTTCCTATTGAACTGCCTTATAAAATGGTTCCTTTTTGGGGGGACATAAGTTTTTCCCATCCACTAAATATAAACAAGATGGCTTATATTGGGGTCCACAAGCTTTTTGAGGCTGTGGGCCCATTTGAAATTTTGACACAATTTGGTGGGCACAACCACAAAATGGCTGCTGCAGATGACCTTCAGTCACAGCATGAAAGTCCTTGTGCTGTTGTGGCAGTTGCTGTCAAAGCAGTGTTTCTAAACATCTGCTCAGCCAATCAAATCTCCAGTGATCAGTAGCCACACCTGGCCTCACTTTCTGAAAACACATCATGGGCACCAGGAGTGGGCACCACATTGGTGGACCCCTGGCTTATATTATTGCCAATACTAAACATTACACTATTTTCACACATTATTCTTACATTTCTGCCTCACCTTTCCCATTTTCCTTGAGGAGCTGTAGGCAGCTTATGTACACCCATCATGAGTGTAACAATGTGTGCATATTAAAAAGATATTTAAAAACTAAATACGTAAATGCCATAAAAACAAGCAGGTTCCACATCATAATGTCGTCAGTTAAAGGTTCTCCTAAAAAGCACTGAATTGCACAGTTTCCTGAAAGTCAGCAGGGAAAACTGTGTTATGACCTCTTCCATAAAGTCATTCTAGAGAGTGCAGGGGCTGCTGCAGAAAAAGCCTACAGATGAACTGAGGCAGATCTCATAGCGCTAAAAGATGTTGCTGAGACAAACACAGTTGTTGCACAGGGAGAGAATCCTTTAAGGAGCCTACGGCATTAGGAATCTCCTAATACTTGATAATCGCCTAGTGTTAACTTTGGCAGTTGGCTTGCTGCGCAATGTTGGACTGGTTCAACAGTAAGATCAACCAGTATTAAAGGCTAGCATCTGTACCTGGATGTGTTTGGTGTCCTATTCCATCACACAGCTGTTAAGCAGGTACAGTAGTATAATCACTACTGATCACTGAGTAATCCAAGCTCATAGGCTTTATATTGCATTATCAGTTCCTTTGTAGTCATTCATGGGGTAGTCTGTGTTGTGAATAAAAGCTTTCAGTATCCACAGGTGCCATCGCAGCATCTGCTAAGGGCAGCCCTGCTAAGATCAGATCAAACATCCATTCAGTCTGGCCTGCATGATTTGTAGCCCACCAGGGGCTCAATAAGTCACCTGCTTTTGTTGCCTCCTTGGGGCTGTGAAATCAAAATGAAATATCAAGCACCTGGCAGGCTTGATTCATCTAGATTTATTACAAGCAACAGAGTAAACATTTATTATCTTTTTAACTTGCTTTTCAGTCAAAATAGGCTCTTTGCAGGAATAAAAGAAAAACAGAAATAATGTGCGTGTTTAGGAGATATTTATGCCCCTATCCAGAGTACCCCTGTGGGTAGCTTACAAATAAAATAATTATCGATATGAAACCAAACACTCCATTAAATACAGATGATTCCACTGGTGGGAGATTCTTGCGGAGCTGAATCCAGACATGATTAAAGGGTGGCTGTCTACTGCTTCCTCCTCTTTGGTGGCCGCATCAATGGGAAGTGAAGAGGGTCTGTGTGGTTTGAGATAGGTCTAGACATGGCAGCTCCTTGTCACTCCACCTATATATTGGGGAGCTGGGTGAAATTTTTTTAAGTCTGTATTTTCAGACTGATTAGAGCTCTCAAAAGGGGGTGTAGTCCCATTAACCCATTAAGTCTGAGCTTAAGGGTTCTCATATCACAGGCCAGGGTCCAATAACACAATCAAAGGCAAAGTCCAAAGTCTCAGTCCAAGGTCAGTTTACAAATTCCAGACAGCAGAGTCAAAAGCAGCCCAAAGGTCAGGTAACAAGAATGCCTATGAATCCGGTCCAACAACTGGTGAGAGGGTGAGCAAGACTGCAGACAAGTCGACCTCACACGGGTTGCAGCCTTATATAGAGACTTTTGCAACAGGTGCCACTGGTTCCCGTCTTATACTTTTCCCTACAACTTGGGTCAGCTCCTCTACTGATCAGGAATACTGAAGCCCAGATCCTGTGGTGACTTACCAGTCTCTTTAAGCATTTCCTTATCAGAGGGGAGGCTGTGGGCTGCCAGACATGTATTCCTGCACCTAGTCCATGCCTCAACCCTAGCCCATTGTCTCCTCTGCTCCTGGGGTACTTAAGGAGACAGTGGCAGGTCTGGTCATGGGTGGTTCCTTGCTGGGGCTTCCAGGCCTGGTGGGCTTGCTGACTCAGGGAACAGTATCAGTGCTGGCTCGTTGTCCCTTTGGAAAGGTCCTGAGACCACAGCCTCACAGGAATGGTCTGCCAAGGTGGGGCCTGGGGCCAGGTTGTCCTCCTCATCCTCCCCTGCTGCACCAGGCTGGTCCATGACAGTCTATAGGGTAGATTAAATATTCTTCTTTGGAAACATAATTTTCGGTTTGTGGAATATTCTTCAAGGATGATTGTGTCTGTAGTGAAGTATTATTGGTGTGCTTGTTTTGTTTTGTTTTTTACCATAGATTGATTCTGATCTAGATTATCTCTAGTTCAGACCTAAGTATCTGCTGGAAGCTTTGTATGGCTACATTATTTAGGCACATTAAAATGTACTTAAAAGCAGCTGTTCTTGATTGCATTACTTTTTTGTGTACAGGGCTTGATATGAGTTTACCATTTTGCTATTTTGTAGGTTACACTGATGTAAAATTACAGCCTGCCCTATTTGTAGAAAACAAGTTCTGATTTTTTTTTAAATGGTGATGGAAAGCACAGCTCATTTATAAATTCTGTTGGTGATAGACTAATTGTCATTATTTTAGTAGCCGGGCAATTGGGAAATGTTGAATTAATGTCAAATATAGCTTGTTTCTTTGACTTGGGCTCTTCACTTATTGAAGGCTCTTCCTACTTAATCAGAAAACAGAACTAGTATGGCTGTCTAGCCCACTGTAGTTAAACAGTTGACTAGATGGTGTTGAGAGATGTCAACTTTGTTGAAATGCACTTTAAACACCTCTTTCTCTTATTCTGTTTACATCTTTGCCGCTCACTATCTGTGACTTCTTTTTTAATGCAGTGTGTTTGCTACCCTCTTTAAGACTAATCTCCTTTTAGGTAGGGATTATGTTCACACAAATCCTTTGGAACCTGATTCCTTTCTTAGCATTAGGTCAAAGAGCTGTGCTGTGGAAGCAGTTAACACTGCTGAAGTGCCACTTGTATCCTAGGAGAGGCCCAAAGGAATCATAACAGAGGAGATTCCCCTCATTCTGCTTGACTGCTACATTTGTGTTGGTAGGTTCCAGATATCAATATACTAAATGTGTTTCTTATTTGTAGCATCTTGATTAGGAATGCAAGGTTCCTGAACTGCTTCCTCAGAGAACTGCAGTTCAACGCAGTTCAGTAGAACTATTTTCCCTTTTATATTTAAAGTTCTAAATTTCCAGAAGGAATTATGAAATTCACTTTGTTTCACTAATGCAGAGTAACAAACATGTGCTGTGACACTGCTGTCTTACATTCACTGCCTTTCCAGTTCTGTGTTTATAGCTACAATCCTGAGCATAGCATAAATGCATGCATGCTAAACAATACCATGCTTTGCAGCATTATACCCTTTTGAGTCCACAGAAGTCAATGGAACTTAGGGTGGAACTCTCATAGCGTGGCTCTGTGATCCTACTAAAATCCCTGGGCTTTGTGATCCAACCAAACAAGATTGCTCAAGAATGTCAGCTATATTTTCACTGTACCTCCCAGTTGCACTTCTTAACACTCCTGAATGCTGCTGTTCAGCATCCTCTAAATACATTTGTGCTTTGTTTTCCATCTGAGGGAAGACTAAGATGATCTTTTGAGGAGCATCTGATTTAATACTTGGTATTTGTGGCTCAGTATGGCAGTTTGGTGTAGTGGTTAGGAGCGTGGACTGTAATCTGGGAGAACTGAGTTTGATTCCCCACACTTCCACATGCAGCTGCTGGTGTGACCGTGTGTCAGTTACAAGTTCTTTCAGAGCTGTTCTCTCACAAGCAGTTCTTGAAAGAGCTCTCTCAGTTCCACCTACCTCACAGAGTGTCTGTTGTGGGGAGGAGAAGGGAAGGGAGATTGTAAGCTGCTCTGACACTCCTTCGGGTAGTAAAGGGTGTGGTATAAATCCACTCTCTTCTTTACTTATAGAGTAAGTTTGATTTGATGAGAAATTTAGGGGTGCCTGCTGCAGAATTGTACAAACTGGATTCTCCTGAAGTTTGGATACATTCTCATCATAAGGAATACAGAAAACAGTCAGGGGCTTCAACAGACATTAAAATGAAAATCTTTCTTTAAAATATTTTTTATTCTAGAAAACAAGATAATAATAAAGGGGGATAGCAATGAAAGGAATACAAGAGGGGAAAGGGGGATTATATAACTAGAAAGGGATACAAGTCAGATAGCTCAAAGATTATTACACATTGCAAAATATATCAAAAAATAAACGTCGTTACTCCCCAACATACCTTTCATCACAATTTTGGGGACATTTTCTATCAAGTACAATAATCCCTATTTCAAGCCTTTTAAATTTCAAATTTTATAATTGATCTATTTTACAACTATACTGTTTACTGCATATTCTATATTGCATATTTCATCATTCTACTATATATAACTTTTAATATAAGTAAGTTTAAGGAAAAATCCATTATATTTTTAAAAAAGAATATTTTGTTTCCTTATACATTTTTAATCAAAACTTGTTCCCATTCAGCCTTCTTATAGTACCTTCATATACTTTGCAATACATCTATATTCTAATTCTGAGAGGGGTTTTTTTCTGTGTGGATGCTTATAGCTGCCAAAAGAGAGCTCACTCTCCCCCAACAGCGTTTCCTACATAGTTAGGCCCCTTCCTCAGTCTGCAGAAAAATCCAAAAAGTAAAAAAAAAAACTTCAGGGACCATTGAATTCCCCCCAGTAACTTTTGAAATGGCATCAGCTCCAGGCATCAACTGTGAGAAGATGGGAATGTTTGGGGGGGAAGGGTAGTTTCTAACTGTTTCTATCAGTAAAAAGCAGCGTTTTTACTGGCAGCAGTCTAGGGTTGCCAAGTACCCCCTGGCCACCAGCAGCAGATCCAGATCCAGGCTGGGAAACTCCTGGAGATTTGGGGGTGGAACCTGGGGAGGACAGGGACCTCAGTGAGGTACAATGCCATAAACTCCACCCTCCTAAGCATCCATTTGCTCCATGGAAAGTTATCTCTGTAGTCTGGAGATGAGCAGTAACTCCAGGGGATCCCCAGGTCTCACCTGGAGGCTGGCATCCCTAGGCAGCACCCTCTGTGTAACTTGATACCACCTGATTTGCATGACTTAATTAGATCCAGCTGCTTTGCTACTGTTCCGCAGCAGCCACCCTATGAAAGCCATTGTGATGTAACAGTTAGAACTTCAGATTGGGATCTGCAAGACCCAGGTTCAGATCCCCATCTTGCGGTGGAAGCTGACTGGGAGATTTTGGACCAGTCACATACTTTCAGCCTAACCAACCTCAGAGGGTTGTTGTGCAGACAACAAGGAGGAAATAATAATGTAAGCTGCTTTAGTCCCCAATGTGGAGAAAGACTGTAATTTTCCTAGGTAGAGGCTGCGGGGAAGGTGGGTGGAGATGGAAAGCTTGAGATAGATAAAGGTAGGTTGGCTGTTGAGTGGGAAGGAAATAGGGTTGCCAACTCCAGGTTGGGAAATTCCTGGACATTTGAGAGATGGAGCCTGGGGAGGGTGGGATTTGAGGTGGGAGGCAGAAAGAGAGAGAAACAGTGATGAGGTAGGGAGGCAGAAAAACTAAGAGAATGATGACGGGTCAGAAAGAGAGAGGAAGTACCATACATGGAGGAGAGAGAGAGAGTAAGAAAGGGAGCAGAAGGGAGAAAGAGTGTGAGAAAGGTAGGGGGAGAAGGGAGGAAGCAAAGGTGTGAGGAATGGGATAACCATCCCGCAAGTTTCTTGCAGGTCTCCACTTGTTTATATATAATTTTTAAACTGTTCCTCTTTCTATTTTTTGAACTGTTAATCATTCTAAGTTAATCATTCTAAGTTTGTCTCCTGCTCTATCTCTCCTCAAGTTTTGAAATCAATCTGTTTCTCTGATAAGTTAATAATTTTGCCATTACTGCGTAATTAGCAAATTTACTTCCCATTCTTCTAAGCTTGGACAAACCTCTGATTTCCATTTTGCTGCATGAATGATTCTAGCTGCTGTCACCATCTATTCAAACATCTCTTCCAAAACTCTTGGTAATTTGTTAGGTAGTACTCCTAATAGCATATTCTTAGCTTCCATGAAAAATTTAAATTTTAATATATTTTGCATTTTCCCATGTATTTCCTTTCAATATCTCTTTGCCTTGTTACAAGTCCACCAAATATGGGGAAAGGTTCCATCCTTGTCCTGATATTTCCAACATTTTTCATTGTAGTTTTTGTCTACTTTTTCAATATCCTTTGGGGTAATATGCCATCTGAAAAACATTTTATACCAATTGTCTCTTAACGCTTGACTGGTTGTGAACTTAATTCCTTTTTCCCATAGTTGTTCCCATTGTTACATTGTTATTTGCTCTCTAAAGTTCTGCATCCATTTAATCATGCATTTTTTCACTTGTTCTTCTGTTTCAAACTGAAGTAATCTTATATATTCATTGTAATAAACAGCCTTTTTGTTTTATAATCAGTTGTTTGAATTTAGTCATCTCTCTTCAACAGATATTAAGAGCAATTCTGAATCTGCTTGAGGGAGCTGTTGTTCAGTAACTACTTTTGCACAGCTAATTTTAAATATTGAAGTTGTTTCAATATTTCTTACTGCGTTTGGCAATTATTTATGAGTAGAAGTGTGTTGCGTTGATGTGCTTTCCTTTGGAAGATGGAGACTTTGCAGCTGTGTTTGTGTATCTGTTTGTGTGGGTTTCAGTACTTCAGGAAATGGAATAGTGTGCACACCCAGTATCAGCAGCTTTCTGTCTGTCCATAGTGTTTTTACATGGCTCTGGGGAAACAGGATGGGTGTGTATGTTAGTGTTTTACGGTTAAGCTTTTCATGGCCAGTGTACTGCCAAAATTTATCTAATTCACAATTAGAATGTAAGAGTTGCCTTGATGGAGCAGGTTGAAGGTCAGCCAGGATAGCGTGCTGTCTCCAGCAGTGTCCAGCTAGCACCTCCCAAGCAGGGCTTGATGAAAACAGTGTGCTTCAGAAACATCACTGTTCCATTTTTAACCTGCAGAATGAATAATCAGCATGCATCTAACCTCCATGTATTGTCTAATCTTTCTTAGAAGTAGTTTAGTTTGGTGGCCCCCACCATATCATAGGACAGTGAATTCTGTGTCAGTTGCACACAGCCTAATCAACGCTGCAAAAACCTGCAGGTCTTGTTTTTATCTGATGTACAGTGGCTGAAACAATCAAACTTCCCTTTGTTTCTCCTTAAACAGTTGGCAGTTAACTTTTTGGGATGGCCCCAAGTTCTGGTGTGTTGAGAGAACATAATCACATTGCTTGTTTTCTCATTAACATGGGTGATAACTTTATTCTTTTTTAAGCTGTTTACTGAAATAGAGATCTGAAGACAAACCAATCAGCAGCCTAAGCTAAGGGAGGGGTGGTACTTCTCACCCCTTCCACCCAGCTTCTGTACCCACTGGATTGTCTCTGGGCTCTAATTACTTCCCAACTGAGAATTAACTAATCCCCAATTCAGATATTTTGGTAGCATATTATTCCACTATGACTAAGGGATATTAATTCAAGGGGTTTGAATGTGGGGCTTCCAGGAACCTTCCAGTGTTATCCTTCTCTGACAACTTTTGTGACAAATCCTTTAGTGGTTCTGGAGCAGGGCAGTCCGATGGGACAGTGCTCCCTCTTGTTTAAAGGCACTGTCTTTCTTCCCCAGAGATGGCATCCAGTCCATTCTAAAAACCTGGAAAAGTTCATTAAAAAGCTGTCAATTTGGAACACAATATGTATTGATTGATCTGATTTGATTTATATCCTGCCATCCCCAGCAAACGGGCTCAGTGTGGGTCACAACAGGTCCTTTCACAGTAAAATCAATATTAAAATATACAATTTAAATCCAGTTTAAAACCAATTCAGAATAAGATGACAGGTCAGTTTGTGGTAGTCCAGAGTGTGTCCTGTGTGGGTGCTGGCTAGATGGTCAGTAAAGCATCCAGATCGCCAAAAGATGCTGTGCAGATCTCTTGAGTGTCAGAGGGCCATTAAATGGGGCAGTATAAGCAGGGGAGACTGAAATTGTTGGATATCCACTGCCTCAGTTGAAGGCCTGGCAGAACAGCACTGTTTTACAGGCCCGAGGAATTGTAATAGATTTGTCGGGGCTCTGATATCAAGGAGTAGCATGTTCCGCCAGGCTGGGCCCACATCTCAATTTCCTTTTACAAAACTTGGCTGCTCAAATCAGATTTTATTTATTTAATTTAGGACATTTTAAAGATACTTCATAACTAATTTAAGATGTTTTTAGGATACCTCATAACTGAGGTTCTTGATGTGGTTTACAAAAATAATATAATAACATCAATAGAACTCAAAAGACTAGGAGCAATAAGAAAAATGTCCAGCAACTTTACCAATGATTATAGTGATCATGACTGAATTCCAATGCAGTTGCAATAGTTATAGAAGCAGCTAAAACACAAGAGATTGGGCACAGGAGATAAGTTTCTACCTGGTGCTTAGAACTCAAGAGAGTATGTCCCAGGCGTGTGGATGTAGGGCGAGAGAGCCAAGTAGATAGGGCACTACCACAGGGCAAAGACTTCTCTTGCTGCTGAAGACCAGCCAGAGAGGGGCCTCTGGCAATGATCCTAACAGCTAGGCTGTTATGGGAGCAGGCAATTCTTCAGCACCCTGGTCCTTGGCTGTTTAAGGTATTAAAAATAAGCATCATGAACTGTGCTCAGAAATGAATAAACAGCTTGGGTATTTCTCTTAATATTGGCAAGATGTGTTATTCCCTTAAGAGTTGTACCAGGTAAGAGTCTTGGGGCACCACTCTGCCTGCAGCTGGAATTTCAGAATAGTCTTGAAAGGTCAGTCATTACAAATCAGTAGAGTTAGCCTGTATCGTATTACTATCAGATACGTAGGTACAGTGTTTTGGTTTCATTTGCTATTGTCAACATGTTTTCTCAGTCTGTGTCTGTGTTGAGATTTTTCCCTAAATTAGCCTTGAATCTCCAAAAGTGGAAGACCAGGCAGATCCGTTGGAGTGCTTACAAAAGCATGCACAATTGATCCCTTCTGTGTCGTTGTGGCTCAGCAGTGACTTTTCAGAAAGGAGGAGATGGCATTTGTTTCCTAAGTAGGGTCAAGTCACTGTCACTCCATAGTACAACTTGTTTCTTTGAAAATGATCTACATCCTAACATCTAAAATGGGTTCAATTAGAAGATAGCTATTGTCTTCTGTCTTAGCATTTGAAATGTCAACTTGTTTTTCCCCAAAATATTGCATTAGGGTAAATGTTTGTGGAAATAAACTACGTATCACCAGATCTTCCAAACGGTACTGTCTCAACTTATTTGATAGTTGCCAGGCAAACATTTACTTTTCAGTGTAATATTGTCATGGCAAGGGTGTTGTTTGCTTCTCTTGCAGATACATAATTCAGTCTCTGGTCAACTAAACATTTTTTGAAGCTTCTGATACTAGTTTTTACATTTTTAGCATCAAGACACTGCAGAACTTGTATAGGTCAGTAGAAAACAATGTAGTGGAAGTTGCTGGATTTAAAATAAACACATGAAAGCTATGAAGCAAGGGAAACTTTAGCTGTGATTAAACACAACTTCTTTCAGATTGATAACTTGTCTAGTATTTATATTTGTGGTCAAGATTAAGCACACATTCATAATCCCAATTTCTCTTTTTGTCTTCCTGCACAGGTTCCGATGATTCTGGTTGGCAATAAATGTGACCTGGAAGATGAGCGTGTAGTTGGCAAAGAACAGGGACAGAACTTAGCAAGACAGTGGTGTAACTGTGCCTTTCTAGAGTCGTCTGCGAAGTCTAAAATCAATGTTAACGAGGTAACCATTGGTTGATCCTTCTGAAGGTAGCGTGTGCATTATCGTGGTAGTCTTCAGTGTATATTGTCCCCAATATAGATGTTTCTAAAATCCCATGAGAGCAGCCATTTGAAACTCTGAAAAACCAATATTTTGATAGCTCTGTTCAGAAAGGATGCTATTTGCTTCATTGTCATTGCCGTTAGTTACAAAACTAAAGGTGAGACTTGCCACATGGGCAGTACAAAGGTCCTGCAGTCATAATAGAGGGTGTGAGTATTTAACTCCCCTGATCTGTCAATATCAGGTTCATTATGCTATCGTGTTGCCTTGGAGAAAACTAATCCTTTAGCCCAGAACTCTTCCTCCAACTCAGGATAGTTGTGCTTTTACAGTGGGACTAAATGTAAGACTTAAATGGTTTTTGTCCTGTTTGCTTGGCAAGCACCTGTGTAAACAGGTGTGCCATGCATTGCATTTTTAATGTCACAAAGCCTAGAGCACTTGAAATGTGTCTCTTGAAAATGAAATGGCTCAGTATATAGAGATTATGCAAGCTGTTAAGCACACAGGTGAAAGGAAGAAACTTCATGATGTAATTGATAGGGACTGGCATCAAAGTAGATATAAGCAAAATCATTATTTAGAGGTGGGGACCTCAGTGGAGGATGGAATTCAAAGAGCTGAAAATTGAAATACTTACTGTATGAGTATTTGACAGCGCCCCCCCCCCCCCCCCCGGCAGTTTTTCAAGGATTGGTCCAAAAGGGGAGAAATGTTTGCCCCATCTGTGAGCCCCTTCAGTGATTCTGTCACACTCTGAAACCAAACCAAGAAGCACTGTTTACTTCATATATGCTCCTCCTTTCTCCCCAGCAGCTCACACCATTCTCCTTTCCTCCATTTTATCCTCCTCATAACCCTGTGCAGTAGGTAAGGCTGAGGGTGTTCTGACTGGCACAGTGTCCCCTGCAAGAGTGAGGCAGGAGTCATGGCAGAGTTGGGATTTGAACCTGGGGCTTCCACATACTGGTCTGACACTCTGACCACTGTACTACACTGGCTGTCTTCATTGTCAGCTTTGTTGGCCCTCAGTGATACCATCACATGACCCAATTTAGCTGTGTAGTGCCCTCACATTCATTATGTGATCCCTGCTTGGCTAGAATCCTTGGAAGGAAGAATTGTCTAATCACCTAAAAATAGTGCTGAAGTGAGGGAAAAGAGGGGCAAAGGAAACAAAATGGGTGAAAAAGTGGCCAGCAAATATTACTCGGGGGAAACTTTTCTCCTCCCATAGTCTGTGTTCTGTTCCTTAAGCCACAGTGAACAAATCTGACACATCCTTACATTGCAGGAAAGTTGATGCCTGCTTAAGAAGATACAAATGTTTTTACCCCTAGTCTGAAATAATGAGTGTACAGCATTTGATTGAGATGTGAACTGAGTGAACTGTTTGTTGTATGCTCAAGTACCACGTTCTTCAAAAACTGTTCTTGCTGACATAGCTATAAAAACCATGGGTTGGAAAAGGGAAATCACTGAAGTTGATGGACCAGTAGGTTCTTTGTTTAGCAGTAAGTGGTCACTGAGAGTAGCCTTGGGTAGAGCAAGTGTGGCATCTTCTCCAAGACCCTTCAGTATGGCATCTTCTTCAAGGCCTTTATTAGCTGAAATTCAGTGGCCCAAACAAGCTAATAGTAGTTAAAATATGAGGTGAATGCAATACTAAATAAAATAGTTCACTCTCAGCCATAATAAGCATTCAAGAAACTAAAGAAACTTCTTAGTATTTCCCCAAAGCATTTTATTATATTAGGGAGCTCAGCCAAATGAGGGAATGCCATTCCTTTGTTACCTGGTGGTAGCTCTTTTGCACCCATTACCTTACCCATAAATTATGTGACCATCCTCAGAGTGAATCATGGGTTCAGTATTAGGCACACGCTTGCTTCTCATTTGTTAGATCTGGAAGAAGTGGTCAATGGGGCTGTTTTGGTGGTGCTCTTCTGCTTTTTGTTTGTGGAACCAATTTTCAGCTGATCTTTGTGTTTTCTTACAACTGTGCCAAATCTGTGATTGCTACCTTATTTCATGGAAGTAACAAGTAACTTCCATTTTTCAGCATCTGAGGATTTTCATTCAAAAGGATCCAGATTGATTCTGGACAGTAGAACCTAGACAGTAGTATCTAAAGGAAAACAAAGGGAGAAAGGCACCTGCTACCTAAGCAGGGATTTCCAACCTATGGAGAGGCAGTTGGCTAAAGCAGCAGCTCAAGACTCTTTGTTTTGCCTGCTGGATTGCAGTCTAAAGGCTTTGCATGCATTTTCTTTGAATTGCGTATGCTACATGCTTTTAACAACAGTCTCTGCATTTGGAACATCTTGATATGTTTCAGTTTCATGGTGGGTAGCCATGTTAGGGTGCAGTAGTAAAACAAAACTCAAATGCAATAGCACCTTAAAGACCAACAAGAAATTTTAGTGTATAAGCTTTTGTGAGTCAAAGCTCATTTCATCAAAATGCCTTGTGATGTTTTAGAACTTCAGCTCTTCCGTTTCACTAGACAGTTCCCCTTTTCTGTGCAGATATCTGGTTAGGAAAACTGGCCTTTGTTCAAATTATTGGCTTCAAATGGGGAAGGCTTAAAATATGTCTTCTGTGGCATGTTCTTAGTAGGGCTGAAACAGCCCCTTTAACAGAGGCAATATATGGACTACAGTCATCCTTGTTTCACTTTCCAGAGAAGTGGAGGTTCTCATTGCATGTAGAATTGTGGCTGGCCTCTTTTTAATAAGACAGGTATCGTTGTAAAAGGAGGTGAATATTTTGCTGTTTGCCATGTTCAGAATCATTGAAATAAGGGAGTACTCACAAGCATGTGATCGTGGAATGTTTTGTAAAAAGGAACCCTGTTTGAGCTCAAGCCTTCGTAAGAACATAAGAGAAGCCAATGTTGGATCAGGCCAGTGGCCCATCCAGTCCAACACTCTGTGTCACACAGTGGCCAAAAACACCAGGTGCCCTCAGGAGGTCCAGCAGTGGGGCCAGGACACTAGAAGCCCTCCCCCCCAAGCACCAAGAATACAATGCATCTTCTTTTGAGGTTAAGAAAACATTCATATTACTGTAGGAGTAAATCGGGCTACATCTAAGGATTAATGCAGAGTGGGAGGTCTTTGTTACACTCCTCAACTAGATGCCCAAAGGCAGGAGCTGTTGAAGATACTTTGCAGTCACCTGAGATCCTGCTACCCTAGTGTGGTGGCCTTACCAAAAAAAAGTAATGGGGAGACAGCTTTACTGCTGTTTGCTGCATCTGCCATTCTCTAGCTGTGGAGATCAGGGCATTAGACATTGAAACAAAAACCAGGTTTTGAAACCAGTAGCCATTGGACTGAGAGAAGAAAGTTGTGTGCTTTCTGCTTAAAATCTACAGTGAGTGGTTATCTGCAGTAACAGGTGCTGCTGGATCATGTTGGACCAAACCTAATAAAACGAAGGCCCATTTATACCAGTTCTAAATCTCTGGACAGTGCATAGATAGTATCATGGCTAGATGGTGGCACAGTGGAGCACACACCAGCTCAATAGTACCAGTTTAGCTTCTGATGATTCTTTGTTGAGGATTTTAAAGGTATGTACCAATGCTGTCAATAGTGGGGGGGGCATACTCTACCCCCTCCAAGAAGAGGATGATAGAAGCTCTACTTGTGTAGAGGGATATTTTTTGTGCATAGCATTAGAAACTGGAATGGTTGGTTTAACGTCACCTACCAAGATGCTATTGGAAATTGTGAAGCTGAAGAGTTAGTCTAGACCTACTAAGGTGCTGTTCCCAAAGTTAAGTGCTGTACCCTTTGGTACAGCAGCTGAGCAAAAAGTGCTTTGTGCTTGCGTAGATCATTTGGGGGATAGAAGCTGGTGTGGTAGAGGGGAACAGGATGCAGGACTGAAGTCGTGTGTTGGGGATGGACTTCCTGAATGTCTTTGAGGAAGTCTCTGTTCTCTTATCTGTAAAACAGAAATAATAGCATGTCTCACATGTTTGCAATCCTGGATCTCCCTCTTTCTTTTCTCTTATCTGCACCATAATAGTGAACAACCAAGCATGTGCCCTATACAGTACATGTTGGAAGATAACTCTCCCTTCAGTGGTGAAGGTACCTGGTAGCAGAGTACTGATGGGTCAACCAGCTGAATTGCAATGTACATGAGGCTATTACTAATACTCTTTCATTTGCTGGACAAAAAGTATTTGAATTTGTTAGCTCATTTATGCTCCTGCTTAAGATCATTTTCAAGGCAGTTCACAACACAATAAAATTAAAATCACTAATCACCAAATTCACTCTCCCGCTGGACTGTCAGATATAGAGTTGGAGGACAAGGCTGGGGAGGAAAATGACCTTGGAAAAGGGCCCTTCCCCTGCCCTGAGGGAGGGAGAGGCAACCTTCCTACTCAACTGGGTGGCCTGGCCCTGGTGGGCATCAGTGCTCATAATGGCCCATTTGCCCCTGAAGTTGGGGGGCTTCAGCATATGATAACACTTCATTCCAGATATCTCAATGGCTCAACAGCATGGGAGACCAGAAAGAACAGTACAGGACCCCCCCAATTGCATAATCCCAAGGGTTGAAGCCGTCCGGAATCTGTTCTGTTCAAGTCTGGTCTACACAACAATTACATGATCAAAGCTTATGTGGGTATTTGTGATCAGCAACTGTGACAAGATTGTGCTTAACACATCCAGTGTATGAGATGTGCACAGAATCTCATTATCTTTGTACTGAAATTATTTTCATTAGGTGGCTTTTCTTAAACCATTTCCTGTCTTTCTGTTGCAACCACAGGAAAGAAGCTGTAGTAGACCATAGCTGGGGAAGCCCCATCAGGAAAGAGAGCTTTTCTAAGAATAAATTAGGGCAGCCTTGCATTTATTAGGACTGGAGGTTAAAGGTGCCTGACCCAGATTCCACTTAAGGAAATGCCAAGAAGATTTCAATGCATGTGAGATCGTGTGCACGCTCTCTCTCTTGCTCTCTCCTCTTGTCACCCCCATTTATTTCTCACCTTTAATTTAGCCTAAAACTTTCGTACCACAGCATAGGATTGTGTAAGAGGTAGATGTTCTCTAACTCCTGCTTTTCTGATTTTTCTCCCAGATCTTTTATGACCTCGTGAGACAGATAAATAGAAAAACACCAGTGGAAAAGAAGAAGCCTAAAAAGAAATCATGTCTGCTGCTTTAGACCCACAGCCTGCAGCAGCTCTGAGCCAGGTGAGCAACTGTGCAGAACATGGAATCTATTCTTCGGTCCCCTAAAATCTCTGCTCAGATGTTGTGGCCTTCTTGGCCTTGCAGTGGTACATGGCCTCACTGCTGTGTGTGATGTGCAGACGCTCACAGGCTGGGGCAGAGGGTGCCTGGGTTCCTTTGGCAAAGGATGCCAAGCATTCCAAGTTTTGGGTACATTCTATAAATAACCTTCCTGTGTAATTTGGCCAAGCATTCTGTGCCCTATTCGTTCTCAAAAAGAACCACACATAGTTTTCCCTCAGGGTTCAAGGCTTGAAGAGGAAAATCTCCCACACTGTAAGCTTGATACAGGGCCGGGCAGTTCACAGATGATTCATTCTTGCTTCATGCTCCCTGCTAGTTCCCTTTCTCAAGTACCGCCTTTTCAGAGGAAGCTGGAGCCACCTGGCTCTTACTTTAGCTCATGGCTAATAATTTCCCACAAGGGAAAAAAAACCCACGCAGCAGAGGCTCACCTTTCTTTCCCCCCCATCTCCGTGGTAATAGATCTTGATGTTCACTGGACAGTAAAAGCCAGATGGTCTTCTTCCCCTGTTCTTAAGAGACTGGGGTGCTGCTCTGTGAGGAGGGGTATTAATGTTTGTGGACTCCTTGTCCATACATGTGTACATAGAGAACAGGGTCAAAGTACATGGTATTGTTGTGGCTTTAAAAGGCATAGTGTCCAGGGGGGGGAGGGGTTGTACTAGAACCGATTTTGACTGGTAGTATGGCATCTCTGTCTACACTGAGGTCTGCATGCACATTTCCCTGTAATGCCGAAGTACCTATTTTTTGACTCATTAGTATTTGATGTCTAGTTTTATCTGTCTTAGTGCTGGTGGGAGTGCCATTTTGTCTATTATCTGGGCCCCCCTCCCTGTGTCAGATGTAACACAGTCACATAGGACATGCAGGTTCTCCTGAATTCCTACATGTGTGCTCAGGACTGAGGTGTTTTGCAGAGAACGGACTGCATCCTCTTCACTGTTTCCCTAATCTGCAATGGCCCTGGGGGCTGTTTGCACACACAGGTTTCTCCAAATAGCACTCTGCTAGATTGTTTCAGGTTGGGGAAATGGCACAGGGCACGACAGAGCCTCCTTCTCTCATGCCACAGTTCTGATCTGTGCGCATGTATGCAATTTGGGAATTGAGGAGAACCCACAACTCACATGAGAATGTGTTACGTCTGATGCAGGGTGAGGACACTGATCTCAACTTGTGTGTGTACTCTTTAACTTATGACTTGGCAGTTGTGCTCTCTTCCCTGTTCTCTCTGCACCCACCCACCCCCGCATACAGACCTTTGGCTTGAATCCTAGGCATGCTTTCCTTTGGCAGAAGGCACTTCCACCAGCAGGAAAGGAGGGGCCAATTTTCCCTGATTCCCCCTCCCACACCAATTCCACTTCAGCATTGCACAGCACCAGCCCTCAGAGACCCATGATTTGGGAACAGCAGGCTGCGGTAGGAAAAAGGGATGCGGGAGAGCTCTCTTCATCAACCAACCACTCCACTCGTGCTAAGTTGAAGCCACTGCCTAGAGAGCTTGTAAGCAGTCTGAGTAATCAAGTTTCCAATTATATCATCCCTTAAAAAAATAGTGGAATGCTTGGATTTGAGCCCAGTTAAACAGTGAAATATATTTCCATAATAAAATAAATTGCCACAAGGAACATTCCTTCTAAGAATATATTGAGAGAGTACCTTTAGTTCTATGTATCTTTAATTTTTAAAAAAAATAAAAAATAAAAATTGGTCCTAAATTCTACCATTTGCAGGATTGCAGGAATGAAGAACTGTTGCCTAACTTGGAAAGTGCCAGCATTCCAGACTTCAAATGACCACACCACCAATTAACGACGTATCTGAAGAGGCTTCTCCTGTTTTTATATATTATGTGAAGAATTTCGATCTTATAATGGTTTGCACAAAGGTCCCTGGGGAAAAAAGAAAATTGCTCTGTGTATATCTCTTGGAAATTAAAGACAATAGTCCTCCTCCTTTGCAATAGCAGTTAACAGATGTGATAAATATAATTGACTCTAGTTGTATGATTATACAAAGAGCATGGATGCATTTCAGATGTTAGATATTGCTACTATAATTTCATAATGACCTCTTACCATATTTTTCTCCCATCAAGCACTAAAAAAGGTCAGTCAATTAATACTTTATATCTATCATGATAGATATAACAAATATTACCTTTTGAATTCACTGCAGCAAATAACTTTCCAAGTCATTGACTCCATTTTATATTTAAAAAGTTACGGAATATCATTATTTTCATTCTGCCATTATATTCTAATTAAAATTGTGCATAATGCTTTGAAAAAAATGGGTCTTTTATAGGAAAAAACTGGGATAACTGATTTCTATGGCTTTGAAAGCTGAAATATATAATATACTAAACCAACTCTAATATTGCTTCTTGTGTTTTACTGTCACAGATTAAATTACAGCTTTTATGAATGATTAAATTTTAGTACATTTTCATTTTGTTTGTGTGTTTCTGTTCCAGGTTTCAGGCTTTGATTAGACGGGTAATTTAAAGTGTGTAATTGTAAACATTAGGGAGACACCTTATATACTTCCCACTTATTTTGCAGGGATGTGTGCTGTAAAAGTTCACAGTGGCTAATGGCCGCGTTTGGAAAGGTGATTCCTTTCATTGCAATGAGATCTGTTGGTCAGCGTGCCCACACTTTTTTTAACTTTATAGAGTACTCGCAGAGATGATATCAAAATAACATTTACATTATATTATGTAACTACATCTATTACTAGATGTAGAAGGGATTGACCTATTAATGAATGCCCATAGTCCTACTGTGTAATTAATTATTACGCTAAAAGCAAAGGTCTGGAATTGTGAATTCCAAATGTTTTCTCCATTTTTCTGAAGTATAATAGTTATCCTGTGGTCGCCTTAGTACAAACTCCTTTTTAAAAATAATAATAATGATGGTAATAATCTATTTATATTCTGCTTTCCTCCCTAAGGAGAATCCAAAGGAGTTATCACATCATTCCCTCTTCTCCCCTCCTCCACCTTAATTGCACAACAGCCCTTTGAGCTGGGTTAGGCTGAGGGAGTGTGATGGTCACCCGGTAGGCTTCCAAGGCAAAGCAGAGACTGGAACCTGTTTTTCCCATGTCCTACTCTGACAATCTAACCACTGTATCACACGAGCTTTCTAGCTCTCAGTCTCCTTGAGACTGAACCCAAAAGAACAAATGAAAGTGCTTAGCACTAAGTCATACCACTGGTCCATCTAGTTTACTCTCGTCTGCTCCGACTGGCAGTGAGTCTTTAAGGTCTTGGTCCCTAAGATCCTTTAGGTGGAGGTGTCAGGCTGCCCCTGCATTCAAACTACATGCTCTAGCTGCTGAACTTGGGGTGGAGAAAAACATAAAAGGAGAAATGATGGTCAAGGTAGCACTGCTATTTTTGTCTGCAATAATTCCCATGTGAATGGGTATTAGCTATTTTGAGCCATTCTTACTTTCTTGCAAAAACCAGCTTTTCAGGATTGAGCAGTTTTCTCCTGACACCTGGTGGCTATAAATAGTGCTACAGGAGAGCTTTGTGGGCCACTTTAAACATCGCTTTCACACTGGAGAGATTTTGTGCTACTTTAAGTGCTAAAAATGCAGTGATTCTTCCCCCCCCCCCCCCCCCCCCCGGTTTATCTAATTGTTGATTTAGCCTTGCTAGCTCTTCACAAGGAGTGCAACTATTATTTTAATAGTTTTGGAGAAACACCATTGCAGAATTGTGCTGTAGTCTGTTTGCAAACCAACTGTGGAGCATGACTGGAGAATAACTAGTAAGTTGCTCTGAAGCCGTTTGTTCTGCAGTCAGCATAGTGGGGGATGGAATTTGACTACTGGAGCGAACTGAAAAATAGGCAGATTTTTCATATTTCCATTCATAATGCTTTGCAAGACATTTCTTTTGTGACTATAGGAAATAGAAATACACAAGCAGGGAACTCGCAGATGTTTATGGGGATTCATTTCATTTCCTCCTGTATCCCCTTCCCCACATTATTTCCTTTTTCTCTCCTCCTAGCAGGCCCCATATTCTCTCCCATTTCCCTGCCCCCTTCTGTCCTTCTCGCTCAGCAAAGAACCTTTCTTTTTTCAGTGCCACCCCCAGTCTTCAGCTTTACTTATTGTTTATTGGCTTCATTTATACTCGACCTTTCTCCCCAGTGGGTACCCAAAGCACACTTACATTATTCTGATCTCCTTTTTTATCTTCACAACAATCTTGTGAGATAGATTGAGGATATGTGACTGGCCCAGTGTCACCCAGCAGTCTTTCATGGCAGAGTCTGAATCTGGGTCTCCCAGATCCTAATCTGACACTCCTCCCTCCAGTGCAGGCATAGGGGAGCGGGGGGGGGGGGGACTGGGAGGCCTAAATAGCCCTGGAAAGTGTTCAAAGGGCCCTGCCCCCTCCCCTTCCCTTTCACTGACAGAAGCCAGGGTGTTAAGGCTACAATATTGTTGTGGTTACCTAGCAGCCCCCCCCCCCCCCACACACACACAGTGGCCATTGATATCTGCTTTCTTAAAGATACAGGTACTGTTATTGGGAAGGGAAGTCAATCCCACAATTTTATATTTTGAATTTTTAATTTCAAATTTTCTTGCAAACCTGGGACTTTTCTCAGATTTGTAGAAAGGTTTGTTTTGTCTGATCATGGCTCTTGTGTCTCAAGATGTGGATTTAAGAACCTATTCATGGAGCCATACTGAGAATTAGATGTACTGAGCAACAATATTTTTTAGGTATGAGCTTTTTGAAAGTCAGAGCTCCTTTCATAAGATGCAGGGAACTTTGACTCTTGAGACCGCATACCGCAGAAAGTCTTGACAGAGTCTGTGAGGTGCAGCTGGACTGGGACCGGGCTGCTCTACCGCAGAACAACAAACAGCTATCCTCTGCAGCTATATTGATGCTATGCTTGATCTCTTGCTCTATCTCCACCAGGTGGCGTAGGAGGACTGTTTACTGGAGCAACATTAAAGCTAGGTTTTATCCAACTAGTAATGTGGTTCAAACCATCATACGATTGAATTAATCACATTTTTAATGTGGTTGTGAATAAGAAGGTCTGCTTTTTATTTTTATTTTAAAAATTGTTTTGTCTTTAAGAGTTCTGCAGGGGCAGTTCCTCCTTTACTGAATGTACAGGTGCAAAGGATGCCCTGATAACATGAAAAAAGTGTTATTCTTATCCTTAGGGGGACCCCAACTGCACCTGTTCCTAGCCATGGGATGTCCATGAATCCAGAGGGAATTAGCACTGTCTGACATTGTGGGTTTCAGTAGTGAGGCATTTTGAATAGAACTGTGCCCTGCTAATTTAATGTATGGAGGCCTCATTGCACCCCACTAACACTGCATGTACCTGGCATAGTAGCAGGGATGAAGTGGTAAAGATTAGCATTGGCAGGATGGTGAGTTTCCTTGCAGAAGTGCTCTTGGTCTTGTACTGGATCGGCAAACTAGACCCACTGTTCCTGTCAATCTCCATAGAACTACAGTAATGTCTAGATGGAAGTTTGAATCCAGTGGCACCTTTTAAGACCAACAAAGTTTTATTCTGGGTACAAGCATGCACATGAAAACTTATACTCAGAATAAACCTTTGTTGGTCTTAAAGGTGCCACTGGACTCAAACTTTGTTCTGCCACTTCAGACTGACATGGCTGAATTGTAAGCCAGCAAAGCATATTATATGCTCTTATGAACTGTTAAAATAATAAGTTGGACCTTTAGGGTGGACTTTCTGCCTAAGGCAAAGGCACTCTCTATTGCTATGAGAGGCTCCAGCCCACAGTGGGAGACTTCCTTCAGAGTTCACACTTGCATGGAGACCAGAATTCCATTTCAAAGGATTCTTCTCTCTACTTCACGAGTTCCCACCAACAGGGAGACCAAGACTCCATTTCAAAGGGTCCTTTTCTCCTTTGCTGGCCTCCTCGCACCTTCCCCCAAAGTCCCTGTAAGAGATTTGGTTGCCCAGCAACTAATCATCGACCATCAAGTGACCTGGCCGAAGCCATCACGAGACCAAGGATTGGCGCCAAGAAGACCGACCAGATGGCCCAGGTGTTAGATCCTGATTAGCACCTAGATTTGCAATATTGTCCACTCCTTCCTGCCCCCTCCTCCCTATGACACCGACCAATAGTAGAGCTAGTAGGGACGGACAAACTAGTAGGTGTGACAAGGGGATGTGGTCAGCGCAGCCCGCCCCAAAGCTACCTGATAAAAGATCTTGCACAACAGAAACACATTGCTAGCCACCTTCGACCCCTATCTTCTTACCAACCTCTTGTGTCCAGCTTCCTGTACCCAACACCTTGCCTCCATCTTTAATCTCTGGTTTGCGCAGCCAGGACGGAGCGTGTATCTGCAGGTTCAGATCTCGTTCCCCCTATTTTTCTTATTCATCCCTCCCTCGATCTTCTTGTGGACGTGGACCACCCATCACCAAGATAGGTAACGTATTCCCCCTAAACGAAACTCCTGCTAATGCAACAGTGCTATTTTCTGTCTGATTTCCTTAGATCTTGTGTGTATGCGGTTTTATTATTATTCCCTGTATGCTTGAACAACATTTTATAGTAAACATCATTCAAAGAAACCACTCAGCCTCCTTGCCTATTTTCTGAGAACTCCTGGAAGGGGCGGGACCTGCATTAGTATGAAAGGTCATAGAGGGCTGAAGAAGTCAAAGCAATGGAAGAGAGAAGCAGGAGTGGTGATAGGTTTGCACAGAGCAGGAAGAAGAATGGGGCTAAAGGGAGGCCAGGTAGACATGTGAGCTTTAAGTTTGCGCCCTTTTGCTACCACCATGAGCAGACAGAAGGGTGGTTCACCCAACGTCCTGGATACTGAAACCAGCAATGGTGTAATACGGAACGAACTTCTATGTGTGCACATATTGTACCGTTAACTATGTACAACCCAGGACAGTATTTTCAGTGAGCTGCATTTTAAATGCCTTGGATGTTGGATTTGTGTAAAATCTCTCTTTTTTTATTCAAGGAGACAAAAACAAGAATTGCACAGGAGGCTCAGACACAGGTATACAGCTGAGTCTCCATGTGCCGATAGAACAGGCTTACATACACCTGACGTGAAAATCCATATGCCCCACAGAGAAATGTTTATGCTGCCAATTATCTTCAGAACACTTCTTTCATCCCTTCACCCCAGGTTATCTTTTGCTCTGGTTGAGCTTGCTTCTGGTTTTGAAGCCTATGGCTGAGGGGAAAATAAATGTAAAAGAGAAGGGGATTTTCAAGGCAAAACTAGTGGACAGGGAAGGATTTAAATATTTCTTTTCACTGCTAAAACTCCTTTACAAGGGTATCAAAGTGCCTGCATTCGCATTAAGAGGGGACCATGGAGTTGAGAATTCTAGCACAAATGGTTTGGGGGATTTTTTTAGGGAAAGTGTTTTATGCTGGAAGTGTTTATTTTGTTTATTAGAAGAATCTATTTTCACATTAAAAACAAATCTTGTTGGTAGATTTTTGGTAGTGGAGAGTTGAAAGTGATGCAGAAATTAAAAATCTGATGCTGTGAGAAGAGTACAACATCATTTAATTTTGCTTCCCACTATGAAAAAATACTTGCTATCCTCTGTGCCAGTAGATGGTGCTTTAGTTATACATCTAATGGGGAAAAACAGGTTAATTTATGAACAAAGCTTCATCTCCTCAACAGCAACCTCAGTATTGCTTCCAGAGTGGTTAGTAGAGTTTTTTTTAAAAAAAAAAACACCTGTTAAACAATTGATAGTGGCTTGATATTACTTCAAAAATGTTTCTTCAAGCCTGCTCACTGGAACTAATAATTTAAGTTTTTTTTTTTTTTGTAAAGAAATTTTAAGTTTTTGAAGGCTCATTTTCTTTACATAGGAGGCTTTTAAGTAGTAGTCTGTTTTTTAAAAAAAGCTGTGCAATTGTGCATGTGTGTCTGCATGCTGCTCCTTGTATTTAAGTGGTATAATAAATTTTGGCTTGAATTCTAGCTATATTTTTCTCTTAATGAAAGGCACTTTCTCTGACCAGCAGAAAAAAGGTGTGTGTGTATGTGTGTTTTTTTAATCTATTGCTCCTCACACACACACACACACACACACACACACACACACACACTTTTGTTCCCTACACACAGTTCACCACACACTCCCAAGGCAAGATTTTATTGGGCATGTGAGAGGTCAAAATTCCCTTCTGTGAATGCTGCTTTTCTTGTATAGTGAAGGATCCAGGCGATTATTTGTTAAACTGCTCGGCCCAAATCCTTGTGCAAGGGTGGGATGGCATTCTGAGTAATAGGATTGTGACCCACCTTCCTACAGGATCATGGATCAAATTCAAAAAAGAAAGCAAATAATAGTGTGTGAGATCACCCAGACAGCCCAGGGTAATCCGTTTTCTCTCCACTGTCAGCTGTAGCTTCCTGTTCACACCTGATACACATTGAGCCCCCTCCTCACTATGTTTTCACATAACCCTCAGGATTCTCCACCCTCTCTGTTTTAACTTTTTTAGAGGAATGTCAGTAGCGCTGTCAGAAATAATGCAATGTCTTTTCAAAAAACTTTTTAAAATCCCCATTTGCAGGCACCACCAACAATCCTATCCCCCCCCCCCCCCCCCCCGGGCAGGCTGAACATGAATAACACTGGATAGGAATAACACAGTACCTTTAACAAGCTTTTTTTTTTAAGCCTTATCCTCCAACGATCCCCTTCCCATGTCTAAAAGGCAAGCGCTTCTCTTCTGTTAAGTTTCATTTCTTCTGGGGACTGGCTCTTTGCGATCATCAAGAAATCATAGAACCATAGAGTTTGAAGGTATCTCCAGGGTCATCTAGTCCAGCCCCCTACAAAATGCAGGAAATTCAAAAATACCTCACCCCCACACACCCTATGTCCACTGTTCCACACCCAGAAGATGACAAAAAAATCTCCAGGATCTCCAGCCAAACTGCCCCCAAAGTGACAATCAGCATTTCCCTTGGTGTGTAAGAAAGGGCCGCAAGAACTAAGCACTGAGGCAACCCTTCCTGCCCTCCCTCTCATGATCTGCCTAAGTTCACAGAATCAGCATTGCTGTCAGATGGCCATCTAGCCTCTGTGTTTGAACCTCCACAAAGAAGGAGAGCCCACTACCTCCCGAGGAAGCCTGTTCCATTGAGGAACCGCTCTGTCAGGAAGTTCTTCCTAATGTTTAGCTGAAAACTCTTCTGATTTAATTTCTGATTTAATTTCAACTCTTCTAATTTAATTTCTGGTCCAGCCTTCTGGGGCAACAGAAAATAACTCCACATTATCCTCTGTATGACAGCCTTTCAAGTACTTGAAGGTGGTTATCATATCACCTCTCAGTCATCTCTTCTCCAGGCTAAACATACCCAACTCCTTCAACATTTCCTCATAGGACTTGGTCTCCAGACCCTCACCATCTTCATTGCCCTCCTCTGGACACGTTCCAGCTTGTCTATATCCTTAATTTGTGGTGTCCAAAACTGAACACAGTACTCTTGGTGAGGTCTAACCAGAGCAGATTAAAGCAATACCATAATTTTGCGTGATCTGGACACTATGCTTCTGTTGATAACAGCCCAAAATTGCATTTACCTTTTTAGCTACCACAACACACTGCTGACTCATGTTCAGTGTATGGTCTACTAAGACCCCTAGATCTTTTTTGCACATACTACTGCCAAGACAAGTCTCCCCCGAGCCTATAATTATGCATTTGATTTTTCCTGCCTAATGCAGAACTTTACATTTAATCCCATTGAAATTCATTTTATTTGTCTTAGCCCAGTTTTCCAGCCTGTCAAGATCATCCTGTATCCAGACTCTGTCTTCTACCATATTTGCTACCCTTCCCAATTTAGTGTAATCTGCAATTTACTAAGCATTCCCTCTATTCCTTCATCCAAATTATTGATAAAGATGTTGAACAAATCAGGTCCCAGGACAGATCCCTGAGGCACTCCACTTGTCACTCCTCTCCAAGAGGATGAGGAACCATTCACAAGCATTCTACACTACAGTAACTAACCAGCACTTTGCTGAAATCCTTCTATTTTGCTGTTTCTGTTTCAGACACATGAAGCTGCTCCTGCAGATAGCGTCTTGCCCAGGAAATATTTGGGGGGGGGGGGGGGAGTTGTTATATAGGTTTAAAATCTTCTTTTGTGTGTGAAAGGAACATGGACTGCTATTGGTCTGCGCACAAATAGAGGACACTGTCACATGGAAGCATAGGAAAAACATGGAGGAGAAAATATACCAGTTGGGTGGCTGAAATGGGAAATCCTTGTTATAAAATCAGCCTAGATCTACAAATGCAGCAAGATTTTGTTGTTATTGTTGATTTTGTTTTTGCAGTTCTTGCTATACTGTACAATTTGGACTACAAATACAAGGTTGCATATTCAAACACACTCTTGAGTTAAACATTTTTTTCATGTGTGTAGAAAATGTCCAAAAGGGCTGAGAGGTATCTTTATTTCCTGATGTGCCCGTATTTATGTTCAAGGAAGCCTTTTTATGGAGCATGGAACCCTGCCTGCTGTGAAGTATGCTTAAGCTCAGGAAGGAAGTGTATCACCTGATCATGCTGTATTTGGGATCAACTCTTAACATCTTTCATAAAACAACCCTGGTGTCCTTGGGTCCCACCCAATTCCAAACGAGGTGTCTGACTGAAGTTCTAAAGGGACATTCTGTGTTGTGTAACAGTAAGCTGCATTTTTAAATTTGCATAGCAAGAGACAGCATAATTTGACACAAGTTTATTAACCCTTGTGCTACGCTGGCTTTTTGCTTGAGCCTTTTGGAAATGGACTCACTATGGAAAATCCTTACTATGATACTGAACTGTTTGTTTGCTTGTGTTTATTTGTGAAATGCAAAAATGCAGTCAGCACTTCTACTTTCATGTACACTTTATTAATTTATTCATTTGTGCTGCACCTTTTTCCCCAATGAGGACCCAAAGTGACTGACATCATTCTTCTCCATTTTATTCTCACAACAACCCTGTGACGTAGGTTAATCTGAGGGAGTGTGACTGGCCCATGATCACCCAGTGAGCTTCCAAAGCATAAGTGAGGATTCGAACCCTGGTCTTTGTTCCTGTTGACTTGGATCTGAAGAACTACAAGCAGAACTAGGTTTGCCCAGTACCTCCCCTTCATTGCTGAAGCTTAGGGGACTATCAGGCACAGTGTTGGATGCAGCTTGAGGATGAAATCTAAAGCACCTTCTGCTCAAACAAGGCTACCTTTGCTTCAATCCAGTATCTATATTGGATCTACAACTTTTTAAAGCCAGCGTACACCTTTGGAATTTTGAGAGGGGGTGGTGAGTGCTACCCCAAAATGGCTGCCACAGGAGCCAAACCCAAAATGGCTGCCACAGAAGGAGGAGGAGGAGGAGGAGATTGGATTTATATCCCGCCCTTCACTCACTTAAGAGTCTCAGAGTGGCTTACAAACTCCTTTCCCTTCCCCTCCCCACAACAGACACCCTCTGAGGTAGGTGAGGCTGAGAGAGCTCTTTCCCAAGCTGCCCTTGAGAGAACAGCTGGTACAGAGCTATGGCTTGCCCAAGGTCATCCAGCCAGGTGCAAGTGGAGGAGTGGGGAATCAAACCCAGTTCTCCCAGATTAGAGTTTGCGCACTTAACCACTACACCAAACTGGCTGAATGGAATACCCTCCTCTTCACACCTACTGGGGAAAAGGAAAGCCTGAAGGGGGAATGGAACCCCACACACTGACTAAGGAATGCCTCACTGCTTACCAGTCCCCCTGATCTTCCAGTGGAAAACCCTTTCATTTGAATGAGGGCAGCCAATAACAATCTCTGCCTTACAGTGGCCCCACCCACTTTCTGAAAACCACAGTGTGGACCATGCTCGATAACCTGATTTTTGGTTCATGGCAGCTAATTCAAAAAGGCAAACAGAAGTTCAGGTGGCAGATATCTTTCCACAGTTTCTTCCTTTTCTGAAAAATCTCATAACCTACAAATGTGAGGTGTAAAGCAGCTCTCACAGTCGATGCAATGATGAAATCATTAGGAGGATATTCCAAGTCTAAGGAAAGAAGAACGAAGCCTTTTTTAGGTTAAAAATCTGCTTTGACTTGTATCTAGAGGACTGCGGGGAATAGGCACAATTTCTGGAATTGAGATTATGTCCCTTTCAGTGGACTTGGAAGAGAGACCACTGTGCTGTGCTTCTATAAGGTGTGCAATGTAATGCTAAAGAAAAGCTATAGAGCTTTATCCCTGTGAATGGCTTCTGCTGACTGTGTGTATGAAGGTGTGAGAAATGGAATGGTTCTCAGGATTATCTCCTGGTTGCTGTGTTTCACATCATTTATAACTCAGTCATATGCAAGTTTATACACAAGTTCCTGAAAGATGCAATCTTTAACGATGTTTGAGCAGGAATAAACCCTTTGCTGCTGCCTGCCAGGTTTATAATTTGAGGGCCTTTGCACCACAGCAAAAGGGACAGGCGCCATCTCCTTCTTTTCCCTCCCCCCACCCCCACTGCCTGCTCAACTTGAAAGATCATTATGTTAATTTTAGCCACTGCTAAATTATTTTAAGTGAGGACATGTCTGAGATTGAGTGATTGATGAGTACTTTCTGAGACTGAAATCCTTTAATAGTAGATGGGTGGAAATGCATGGGTATGAATAGAGAGAGGCCATCATTTTGTGGGAGATGGCTGTGACTTTGGGATTAGCCCCTTTTTGTGTTCCTGGCCGTTAAGCAAGTAAAGGTTTATCTGAATGCACTGTAGTGATGCAGGGTTTATCATATGCAACATTCTTAAATCCTGGCTAGTCCTTTAGGAGTTTTCAGTGTGTTTTCAGTCCAGGGCCAGTGTAGACACTCCAAAGCATCAAGTGATAGAATTTTTGCTGTGCTGAATTTGTTAGTACATGTCTGAATCCCCCCCCCCCCAAAAAAAACTCAGTGCAAATAGAAACAGAATACATCAATGAGAAAACGAAGGTGAAGCCTTGCTTTGAAATGCTCACTTTCTAGGAGAACACCCCCCCCCCCCAATACTCTGAAGAGGCAGAACCCAGGAAAAAATTTCACTATTTCATTCTACTAAACTGATTCTTAGTTTATTCAAACATTTAGCAGGTGTGGTTTAAAATACTGAATGAGAGAAGGCAAAAGTGGGGGTTCATTTCACTGGAACTGCAGCTGGCCATAACGGGTTACCTCATGCGTTTTGTTCATGACAATTATAGCCAAGGAAGGCACAGCCCGCCTGTGTGGACATAATTTTATTTTGTGAACCAGTTCTTCATCTCTACCTGAAAATCAATAAGGGACTTAAATTTGGAAGGATTCCAGCCTGTTCAAAAGGCCAATACAACAGCAACTTCTGTCCCTCTGGCTTCCAAGATTTCAAGCGGCATCTGAAATAAACCCCTGGCAACAGAAAAAGTGTCTGAGCCAGAGCAATTCATTACACCCTAAAGAAGGTAGCAAAATTGTAGCAGCTGCAGGAAGCTATCTTTATGTTCTACTTTCGGACAAAGGAGGCCTGGAGAAATTTCTAAAAAGCTGGAAGTGTGTTGAGTCATCAATGGCTCTTGGTGTGCATGGATATTTGGTCCTTGCAGCTGTGGATGTTTTCTTTAAACTTCCGTTTTAATTCAATTCAAACTTGTGAATTGATCCTGAAGACAGTGAAAGCCAACCAAAGCTTCATGCCAACATGGACCATAGCTTGATGGCCATTATGTTGAATTCCCAAAGACAGAAAATGAAGAGACTGTCCACTGAGGCTTTCCATGGGCCCTTTTATGGTTTGTATATTTATCATAGAATCAGAGTTGGAAGGACTTGGGACGTTCTTCGGAATTAGTGGAGTAAGATGCTACAGGGCCACATTCATTTGAGACAAATAAGGTTGGGTCTTGCCAGCTTTTTCATTCAGTCTCTTTGAATTCTCCTCCTTTCTATAGCCCAAATCCTTCAAGGCTTTCGTCCATGCAGGTCCCATCAAGTGGGGCCTGGACATCTCCCAGAATTGCAACTGATCTGTAGAGTACAAAGAGCTGTTTTGGAGGCTGGGCTTTATAACATTATACCCACGAGGTCCCTCCCCTGCCCTGGAGTTGGTAACCCCGCCTATCATCCCTAGCATAGTTTTCTTTTTGAAGGACCCTTCCTCTCTTTTTTGTCAGCAGAAAAGCTGGTTGGATCCAGCTTATGACTTTAAGGACCACAGTCTGTGACAGTTGTGTCTCTGTGAATGCCTGATCTGTTCTGATGAGGTGCCATGATAGTTCATCTAGATGCCATAAGCTTAGCAGGTGCCATGATAGTTCATCTAGATGCCATTAGCCTTGCTGATCTGATCTCAAAGAGGAATTTATTCCAGCATTGCTGTGTTACATAAAATTTGTATTTCCAACTCGGGATGGCCAGGAACTGGAATAATGTGGTTCAGTTCAAGACATGCCCTGTTCACGAACCAAGGATCATCAAGAATTTTTAGCTGTCTCACAAAACAGTTTGTTTCGTGAGTTGGTAGAACAGCTCCTTGGTGTGCTAGAGACATGAAACTTGCAGGGGATCACAGGCTGCTATTTCCCCAGGAAGCATGTTCCTGGGGGTACTTTCTTTGGGGGGCTGTTACCCAGACCCTGTAAACCCCAATCCACACCAAACTTGGAGAGCAGGTAGAGGAGAGTTTGGACAGGATCCATTCTACGCACTGCTAAACCCGCACCAGTCAAAATGACCACTGTGGTCGTTTTGACAGGTGCAGGTTCAGGAGTGTGTAGAATGGATCCTGTGCAAGCTAGAGACAACAAATTCTCAGGGGATGTAGAGGAGCACCCAGGGAAGGTCTCCTGTGAGTTTTATGTCTCTGCAGGATCCAAAGTTATGTAAACATTTTGATTTGAGTACAGACTGTCTGGAAACATTATGCAAAGTCTGCAGGATCCAAAGTTATGTAAACATTTTGATTTGAGTACAGACTATCTGGAAATGTCGCTGCTCATGAACCTCCATGAGCAGCTTAAAGTTCATGGAAAATTCATGCGAGTTGACCTGCCACAAACTTGACTTCTTGATGCGCGAACTGGCCAAAGTTTGTCATGAACTTTAGTTCTTGAACTGGTTCGTGCCCATCCCTTTCTAATAACTGTGTGAACAAGCCCCATAGAGAGCCAGTTTGGTGTAGTGGTTAAGTGCGTGGACTCTAATCTGGGAGAACCAGGTTTGATTCCCCACTCCTCCACTTGCACCTGCTGGATGACCTTTGGCAAGCCATAGCTCTGTACCAGCTGTTCTCTCAAGGACAGTTGTCTCTGAGCTCTCTCAACCTCACCTACCTCACAGGGTGTTGGCCAGCAAGGCACTCTTCTGTGCTCTTATGGATTTTTATCCATAAGTTTGAACTCTGTGTCGCCAGCAGTGGAAGGGACTTGCGCTTTCTTCTCCACATAGGAGCCAGCTCCAGCCCAAGCCAGGAGGCTGACACCCCAAGCAGTTCACCCAAGACAAAGACAAAGGATTCCTCTTGCCATGAGGCCTCCTTCTGTCAGACATCCGCTGGCTGACCCCCACTCCCCCACTGATGCTAACGAGACTGCCTAGCAACTAATGTGCCAGCCATCAGATACTTGGCTAAAACCATCAACTGACAATAGGTATGGCCAGGTGAGTCATCGGACCCCAGACTCAGTGTCTGTTTCCTGGTGAAGTCATACTTTTGCAACACTGACCAAACCCCTGGACCTCCTCCCTTTGTTCACCTTTAACCTATGGAAGGGTCCAGAAGGGACGGACCACCTAAGAGGTGTGTTAGTGGGATGTGGTCTGTGCAGCCTCCCCAAGACCACCTAATAAAAGACCTTGAGCAGAGGCATTCTGCCTCTTAAGCCATCGCTCTCTTAAGCCATCGTCCCCTATCTGCTTTACCTCCCCTTTACCCTTCCCCCCCCCCAGCTTGCCTTTCCAGTCCCTCTAATCTTCTGTTGGAACTTCCTTCGGTCAGACAACTCCTCTTTAGGATAGGTAATGTATTGCTTCCCCACCAATGAACTCCTGCAAATTGCAACAGTGCTATTTTCTATCTTTATTTCCCTAGACCTGTGTGTATGTGTGTAAGAATCTGTTTTTGTGTGAGTGAACAACATCATTTAGTAAACAGCATTTAATTTGCTACCTGCCTCACGTGCCTCTTTCCTTGAGAACTCCCGGGAGGGGTGGGACCCTGGTATAGTTGGCAAGAACCCGTGTATTTTGCTGATTGCTAAAGGTAAATTAAAGCAATTCGGCTAACAGAATTGGGGGCTCGTCCGGGATAGCCCTGAGGGTTAAACTTCACACCATAGTCGACAGGCGTGTCTTTAACCCACAGACGTAAGGGAAAAACCACTTCCGGAGCTCTTGGAGAGGCTGTATGATTGGTTTCTGTCTGCGTGCCTGGCTCTAGTGAGCAACCTATCGTGGGTGGCTTCCCCCTTCTCTTTCTCTCTCTTTGAACCCCAGGTCAAACTGTGTGACCGTCCGCGCGTCTATCTTGTGGGAAGGGACCCCAAAGAAGACCAGAGTAGGGCGCTAGGCCAGTTGCACCAACACTACATACACTACATACACACGCTGAGTCCGAAAAAGAATTTTTCCCTTGAACACATCCTTGCTCTTCCCTTGCCTTACTTCGCTCAGCGAAGTGGAAATAAGTAATTTAGGTTCGGGGTTACCCTGAGAGGCATATTGTCTGGAAACCCTACTGGCTAGAGAAAGTCCAGTGCTCAGTGAGTCCGCCATAGCTCACTATTTTCCGAGTCCGCCATAGCTCGTAGTTGTGTTGAGCCCGCCATAGCTCAGTGAGTCCGCCATAGCTCACTATTTTCCGAGTCCGCCATAGCTCGTAGTTGTGTTGAGCCCGCCATAGCTCAGTGAGTCCGCCATAGCTCACTATAGACTGAGTCCGCCATAGCTCAGGTCTGTGGTTAAAGGTAATCCAGAGAGGCTAGGAGAAGCCTAGAAACCTTATAATACGGGTTAGGAGGTAATCCCGTCAGAGAAGCGAGGCTTGGCCACCCCGTTCTCGAAACCCCAAAGTTAAGAGGTAGAGGAACCTCGGAGACAGAGGAGTCTCTTTGGGTTGGAGGCACCCGGAGTCTGAAGGAACGGATATTCCTCAGCTTCAAACGCCAGGTTTTTGGGTTAAAAAGTAATCCCTGAGTGTCGCGGGGTGAGAGTCCCCCGGCCCTAAAAACTGCATAGAAAGTGTGCTAATTAATAAGTAACGTTAGCCTCCTTGTGCTAACCAAAGCAGCTTTGAGACCTAAGAGAAGCGGAAGAGACAACTTCCCAGTCTTTGCCCCTGTTGTACGTGAAAACAGGAGAAGCCCTACAAAGATGTTTCGTACCAAGGAGGACGAACCTAAGCTAGAAAAATGGCTGGTGAAAAGGGTAAGTCTCCTTGGAAGGAAGGATCTTTCAAGGGCCCCAATCCATTAGAAATAGCCCGGAGTGCTTTCCAGGACTATTGCACAACCCAGAAACCTAGTTCCACTGCCAAGGACATAGCCGCTAGTTGGGCTTTATACACGGCTTTGCAGGATGCTGCTGCCGTCATTACACGCCTACAAGCGGATGTGGACCGACAGGAGGAACTCATAAGAGACAGGGACCAACAATTAGAGGAAATTGTAAAAGAAAGCAACCAAAAATTCGAGTTGCTAGTCCAAGAGGCTAACCAAAAATTAGAGGAAACCAATAAGGAGAGTACTCAGAAGCAAGAGACCATAGTCAAAGAGTATCAGCAAAGGCTGGAAGAACTAAACGTTCAAAATAAGGCAGCAGTGGATAGAGAAGTGGCCAGATTCGACAGATTAGAATCTAAATTCGAGGCCACCAAAGAGGAATTAATAGAAATAAAAAGTAAACATGAACAAGATCTTACGTTCCAACGTACAAACTATGAGGAACTTATGGCCAATAAGCAAGATGAGCTAGAACAAGAGATTAACCAGCTGAAAGCAGCCCACGAGGACGAGGAGCATAGGCTGAGGACCGAGAAACTAAATGTGATTCTGGCAAACCAGAGTCTTACTATTGCTGTCCAAGATGCTAATAAAAAGATAGAGGGCCTAAACCGTAAGGTAGAACTGACAGAGAGCGCATTGACTCAATCGAGAGAAGAGATAAATACTTCTAAGGCTGCGGCAAAATTCCTAGTGGAACAGAACCAAATTAAAATACAGCAAGCTAACCACGAGGCTTGCCAAAGGGAAATTGCCACCCTAAAGAAGCAAGTGGGAATACAAAATGCAGTGATCTCCACTGTACACCCCGGAGGCATGATAAACCTCTCCGAAATCTCGGCCATTGAACCCAGCGCCCCTATGCACCCCATTAGCACGAAACATACGGTGATCACAGAAGGCGATGATACATCTACCCAGGTTGTGACCGAGACCAGGCTCTGGAAACCCGATGAGGTTAAAGCAGTAGCTGAACAATTGGGCCCTCTTACTAGGGAGAATTCCGTACAATGGATGGCCAATGTAGACATGATTTACAACTCCGCTAGCGGAGAAGACCTCACATTGGTAGCCCGTCAGTGTGTAGCAGCTCCCCAGCTTCCAACTCTCAATGCAGCCATTGCGAGTGGCAACTTAACTGCAGCTTCAAAGACGAAGTGGATGCAGGACGTCCTTAAATATCTAAATCCCAACACTACTTTACTTGCTCTCTATGTGTTGGAAAGACAGAGCCCCAATGAAGATCCGGAGACATATATGGCTAGGAAACAACTATTAGCTGTCCTAGCAGACCAAGTTGCTATAAAACCTACCACTGGTTCGCCTGACTATGAGGAGGACGATTTCAAGGAAGCACTTGTAAGTGGCCTCCAAACCCAAGCCCAACTGTCTTTAAACATAGCAGATGGTGCATCAACTACTTGGACAGATCTGGAGAAAAAGATCAAAAGAATAGCCTCTCTTCTCCGAGGTGCTGGAGCTCTAAAACCCCATAAAGGCAAGAAATTAAAGGATAGGGATGATGACGAACCCATACAGGCGATAACTTACGCCAACCATGGGCCCCATTCACAGTTCCAACCGTCTGGAAAGTATGAGCCCAAAAATGACCGATACCCTAGACAGGACCGGTATGAGAGAGGCAAACCTTGGCAGAACAATTATCAGAGAGGAGGAGGAAATTTCAGAGGAAAAAGGGAGTATCGAGACTACCGCAGCAATCCTGCCCAAGCCCACCTCCAGCCTTCCGCACCACCTCCTCAAAACTATCAGGGCCCCCCTCAAGGCCAATACGGGCAGCCACAAGGCCAAACAAACCCGCCACAGGTGTATCAGCCGTCGGCGCCTGAACCGCACCCCAGCTATCAGCCTCCGGAGACGTCTGATACCTTTAGGAGGCAGATATGGATGCAGCTTAGGGAAAGGGGCTACGAAATGGAAAGATTCCACAAGCAGCCTAATAGTGTTCTGCTTCGTGCCTTGGCTGAGAGTGAGGAGAAGGCACAGGCACCAGGTCAGCCCATCTACCCGGTGCTTAGTAAGGAACTGTCGGAACTCACAAAGCACAGCTAGGGCTGCCCGGAGTCCCGGGCTCTCCCCAATGGCGTTGTGGCTCCCTTGAAGCCCGATACATGGGGGAGACCGACCGTGAAAGCAGGGGTCGGGACTCCAGGGAACAGTAAACCTGCTACCCTTCTCATCGACACCGGAGCCGCTCTTAATGTACTAAGTCCATATCTAGCTGCCCACGGTCAACCCACTCAGGAGGCCATTATGCTCGCCGGTTTTGCTGGAGGCGCACACAGAGCCACGGTCTGGAAAGACGTTCCTTTAACCGTAGGAACTCTTTCTACCCTCGTGTCTGCCTGCGACAATCAAGGTGAGGATGCTGGCATCCTAGGGGTCCCCTTTTTCCAAGCACATGGCTTGACTATTGATCTAGCAAACGGCTTCCTCTGGCAGATTCCAGAGGGCCCTCGCGAAATCAGTGCAATCCATAGATGCGCTGCCCTCAAAGCTCCTCTCCCTCTGGCCCCAATTGAGCCTAGTGATCCCTGGATCCGAGATTTTCCTGAGGTCTGGATCAAGGACAAGGCAGAATGTGGGACGGTGAGAGATGCCTGTGTTCTCATAGAAGGCCAAGATCCTCCACCTCAGAAACAATATAAATACCCTGCAGAAGCTGAAAATGGAATAGCCAAAACCATAGAAGGCCTTCTACAGTGGGACGTAATCCTCCCCATGCAGTCTATCTGCAATGCCCCTCTGTGGCCGGTCCTAAAAGCTGACGGTGTAACCTGGAGAATGACTGTGGATTTCCGAGCTCTGAATGCTGTAACCCCACCAGTAGCGCCTGTAGTAGCCAAATACCACGAAATCCTTGCAGCCATTGCTGCCGGATCTCGCTACTATAGTGTGATTGATTTGGCTAACGCGTTCCACTCGATCAAGCTACACGAGTCTTGCTGGTATAAATTCACGTTCACTTTTCGCGGCCAGCAATATGCATTCAAAAGAACACCACAAGGCTTCCATTCTAGTCCCAGCATTTGCCACGCACATGTGGTCCGTATGTGGGATCGTCTCGGCCCCTCCTCCAAGGAACACGTGTTGTCGTATGTGGACGACATCTTGGTCCACGCCCCCACTGAGGAAGAAACCATGGAAGTCACTAGAGAAGTCCTCCACCTTTTAAAAGCTGATGGCTTCAAGGCCAGTAGGGACAAAGCACAGCTGGTTCAAACCAACGTAAAATACCTCGGCCTAGCACTAGGACCCGACGGCAGAACGCCCGACTCACAGAGAATGGCCGTCATCGCCAAACTCCCCGCCCCGACAGATGTGCCTTCCCTCCGTGCTCTCCTGGGAACCTTCAATTTTTCCAGGGATTTCATGGAGGGGTTCGCCGACAAAGCCCGGCCACTCTATGCTCTCCTTAAGAGGGACGCTCCATGGGTCTGGGGACCTGACCAACAATATGCATTTGCCAGCCTTAAGCAAGCGCTTGCCTCGGCTCCTGCCTTAGCTCATCCAGATCCAACAAAACCCTTTTACATTCAGTTAGCCCACACGGAGAAAAGTATCGGGGCCACGCTCATCCAGCATCATGCCGGGGCCCCCAGGATTGTGGCCTATGCCTCCAGGAATCTTTCTTCCGTCGAAATAAAGTTCACCCCGTGTGAAAAGATATGTCTAGCCCTAGTCTGGAGCCTTACGCATTGGGAGTTTATAATCGGGGGAGCCAAAGTCATTGTGCAAACAACACACACTCCCCTTAAGTATATCCTCTCAGGAAAGATCCAGGACGGTCAGGTATCCAATGCCCGCATTGCCCAGTGGACGCTTGCCCTGGTCAATAAGGGGATTGAATATAAGAAAGAACAAAAGGAGCAACCTGCCCCATACGGTCTGCTCATCACTGGGGACGAGCATGAATGCCCACTTCCAGACGTGGAACACCTGCCCTGGCCTGCTATATGGGGAGTGCCATTAGAAGAAGCCAAGCAAAAAGGGTTCAACTGCTGGTTCTGTGATGGCTCGTCCTTCCATATAGCTGGCACCCCACATACAGGATATGGCGCGGTCAGGGTCCACGACAATTACATCCTACAAGCGGCTGTCCGTCCCCACTCTAGTCAAGCCGCAGAGGTCGCTGCCCTTAAGGCTGTTCTTGAGTTTGAACCTTCAGACTGCCCCGTAGCCATCTTCACGGACTCGGACTGGACGGCCAAGGCCGCCACCGTCTGGCTCCCACACTGGGAAAGACAGCAATGGGTCAATGCGGAAGGGAAGCCAGTAGCTCATTTAATATTATGGAGAGAAGTCGTGCGGCTCCTCCATAAACGCTCAGCAGAGACACAAATTTCCCATGTAAAAGGTCACCAAAAGGCAGACACCGAAGTGGCTTATTGGAATGATCAAGCCGATCTCTTAGCCAAGGAAGCGGCACGTTTTAACTCCTCTTCAGATCAACCCGCTTGTCTGGTAAACCCAGTAGTGACTAGAAGCAAGGCAAAAACCTTCCACGACCGTCCTGCCATTCCCCCTGTATTTATAGATCTCGGGGAACTCCAAGCAAATGATGCCGATGTTCAGGATCTCCTCTCCAAGGGCAAAGATCCCACTGGGAGATACACCATCAGGGAAGAAGAGGGAGTTATTTGGGCTTTTGACACCACAGGGACCCGACACTGGGTTGTCCCTGTCGAAGTCCGGGCCGATTTAATTCAATTTATCCATGAGCAAGGACACCGGGGTAAAGAACCAACTCTGGAACGGGTCAGGGACGCGGGCTGGTGGCCAAGCATCCGCAAAGACGTGGCACAATGGGTGGATAATTGCCTATCATGTGCCATGGTTAACGCGGACTCTTCAGGTCCCAAGGCCCCCATTCAGCACCAGAGGGTAGAAGGACCCTGGGCTCGGGTTCAAATTGATTTTATCGGACCTCTGCCTAAGACTCGCAGAGGGAACAAATATTGCCTAACTGTGATTGATCCATTCTCGAAATGGATCGAAGCATTCCCCTGCCACAATAACACGGCCTCCACTACGGCCCAACTGCTTTTTAATAACCTTTTTTCCCGCTGGGGTATCCCTAAGATCATCGACTCCGACCGCGGACCCCACTTTTTAGGTGAGGTCACCCAGGAGCTCTGTAAGGCTCTCGGAATTAAGCAGCGGTTCCATGTTGCCGCTCACCCTCAGTCTTCAGGGGCAATTGAACGCACAAACCGCACCCTCAAGGAAGCCCTGGCCAAGATAGTCACTTCCACAGGTCGCACCTGGGACGAAAAATTGCCCATAGTTCTCATGGCAATACGAGGGACTACAGCCCGACATGGCTACTCCCCTCATATGGTCATGACCGGGAGAAAGATGCGCATGCCTGAAGCCTTCTGGCTCCAACATGACATGCCAGGCGATCTGGAAACGCAAGTGGCGCACGATATCTGGGTTAAGACTCTTATCCGGGACCTACTGGTTATTCACCTCCAAGTGGCTAACGAGTTAGGGCAAAGCCAACTGGCAGTGGATAAAAAGCTCGGCTGGGTGCGCAATCCTCAGCTTTGGGAACCCGGACAGCAGGTTCTATACCGGAAATTTAGCAGGAATCAGCATGCTCTCATGGCCAAATGGGCTGGCCCGGTCCCCATTGTGGATCGTGTAAGCCCTGCGGTCTACAAGCTTGCCATTCCCAGGAAACATGGTCAGACGTGGTACAAGTTCTTCCATTCCTCTCAGCTCAAGCTGTGGAAGGGGAATCCAGTTCCACAACCTCCCAACCTCACTCCGGATCCCGGGGGAACTTCGCAGCCTATTGCCGCTGTTACCTTCGGACCTCACTTGCCCACAGACATTTTTGATCTTGTGCCTCTTTTCTCCCTTGGAGAGACCTGCCTTGCCTTTTAAATGCTTCCTCACGGCTTTAGTTGCCTTTTCGGAAGCAAGGGGGGGAGACCATGGTGTATAAACAGTGTTCCCTCTTAAGAGAAGCCGCGGGAGCGTGCAGTAAAAATCGCACCGGGCTTACGCATGGGAACCACTACACTCACCCCCAGCCTTAGGTAAAGGGAACCATACTGTGACTGCTTGGGTATGTCGACCACAGTATGGAAGCTCAGGAATTTCACTCACACACCCCTCAAACATTATATTACAGAATGCATCCAGGATCTTCCACCCCAGCAGCAGACAAATTGGTAAGACCATTAAAACTTGTATTCTTATTTGGATTGTCCTTGTTTTGTTGTACCTCAGCAACACAAATAGCCAACCATACGGTAGTCTTGACCAAATGGAGATGCGTGGGAATAAACATGCCTTTTAGAATTTTTACCTGTGTAACAGGACGGCATGACAGAGCAGTCACACTTACACCTATAGATCGATGTCCACCACAGCAGCTCACACATTGCATCCACAGTCGCACCGGAGAAAAGGTGACTCTATGCACCTCCGGGAAATATTCTATGGATGAAATGGAAGTGGTCCTGTGTAAACAGTCACAAGCCAAAACCAACACCTCCACCATCGAATATACTGCTCCTACCCCCATCTCCCTATACACAGACATAGCTGTAATATCAGCTGCCATATGGGACATTGGCGATCCTTTAAAAGTAATCATTTCCATTGGCTCCAGACACTTCCATAACGACACAGAGGTCCCAATAACGCTCACGGACCCATTCGGCGAAGACATAGACCTAGAACCACTGGCATGGGGCAAGCTCAATTGACATTTTAACTGCTCCGCGTTAAAGCAGCAAGGTCCCCCAGACTGGACCCTACTTTTAAACACGTCTGTCTGCCTCAATGCCACCGATACTGTAAACCTTACAGCTATCGGAACAACAATTCTACAGCTCACTCATCAGGAAGGAAATTATACTTTAATAATTGGTGATGCAAATCACACACTAAATTTGGACCCACTTATCCAAAATGTAGACGCACTGGCCTCATTGACCTACCCGGTAGTGGGGGCACACACTTTAAAATTTAATCATCAGGAAACAGTCTTGATGCAGCCGCAAATATCAGTCAAAAGGGTCAATGTCAGCTTAAATGGGCTCGGCATTTCTTTCAGCCATGCCCTCTGTGACTCTTACTTACACACGACCCAGCAAGGTTGGGACAATTGGATCTTAATGTGGCGTAAAGGAGAGCTCTCTAGAAGGACTAAACGCGATCTTTCTGATTGGGTCGCACCCGTAGGAGCGGGCATGGCAGCCATAGATGCTGCAAACATAGAAGTGATAGCGAATAAAGCCTCCAAGGTTTCATTCGACATCTCTCAAATGAGCCTCCCTCTCACGCAATCATTGGATTCCCTTGCCCACGTGGAACGCTCCACCAATCCCCTGCTGGTTACTTGGGAACAAATCATGGAAAAAGATTTTACCAATCTCCTTGATGACATTCAGTCTTTACAAAACAATATCTCATTGGCTCTTGCTTGCACTCAAGCACAAACTCTTAATGTAGTCACTGCCATGACTATAATCAAACAAGCTATGGCTGGAGTTATACCTTTAGAAATAAGGGAATTGATTAAAGGAAATCTAACCACCAGCGAAATCTCTCTCGAGCACTGGTGGTCGTTGGCGAACGCCTCTTTTGATGCAGCAACCCAGACCTTGCAATTGATTATAACCACAGTGACCGCGAAAGAAATTTTCCACATCTATCCAGTAGTTCCACTGGGTATTCAAGTTGATTCGGACACCGTATTATATGCCAGGAACAGTGACCGATGGGCTAAAGTAAGCTCATCAAGCTGGCATATGATCAATCTAGACGGATGTACCCATAAGGAAAACTTAGGCTTCATCTGTGATGACGAAGCCCTAGAAAAACATCACCCATGCCTAGTTCCCAAGAAACACGCCATATCTCACTGTCAATTTGACGCAGTCAGTGAGACCGGATCTACTATTATATATATAGGCAAAGCTTGTGTATGTCTCAGAACTACCTGCGAACACATTCACCTCAATACACTATACTACCAACAAATGTTGCCTGGAATAAACAGATGCTTTTGTAACGTTACCTCCATCAGAGGGTGTGATTTTTATTTTGAAACCCCCATTTGGACACAACAAGAAATGGCCCTATCCCCAGAATTATATGACTCTATTGCTCCAGTGCCTTTGGGGTTAGGACTGGAAGCCCTACGGAAATTGCTCTCTCACCCGGACCTCCAAGAACGCCTGGCTCAGCTAAAGAAAGCGGGAGACAAAGCCGCCTTAAACGTTTCCCATAATGGTGCCAGGATTAAGGAACTGGCTGTGGAAATAAAAGAGGCTGGCAAACATAGCTGGTGGGAATCTCTTCTTGGTTGGTCGCCGACAACGACGGGATATTTAAATTTAATGCTCCACCCCATAGTCGTCATTTTGGCCTTCCAAATTATTTTGATAGTGGCGCTACTTACATTGACTTGTTGGGTGAGAAGACAAATCCACAAATTGGAAGCTCAATCTAAAGCCACGGACTTCCAAGCCTTGATGCACGTGGCATCGAAGGTTTCGAATTCCTAGCCCCTCCTTTCCGACCTCTGACATACCTTAACTGTTGCCCTTTTCCCTATGTCTGTCTGTCTTCCTCCATTTTCAGACCCTTATGTGTGTTTATGTTAGTGTTTCTATTCTTTAACCGTTATTGGGTGGGTCTCTTAGAAGAGACCCATGAGGTAGAAAAATTGGTCTTTAGCAGCAGTCTATCGAACCCAAGGGAACATCAGCGAGACTACAAATGCAGCCGAAAGCGGTTCAGTCTCCTGCACATACTCAGAAGACCTCAATCTTGCTGCCTTTTTGATTCCTCTGTAGCATCGCTGACACCAAAAAAACCATATTGTCAGGTCGCCAAGAAGCCAGTGGAGCTTTCTCAGGATGACTGAGATCCACTGTGGCAATATGGTCACGCTTGGAGGCCAGCGCGACGGAGCAGGCCAAGAAAGGAAGTGCAAATGTGCAGGTCCTACTGGAAAACCAGCGGGAGAAATGCAATCCTTTCAAAAGGGTTAAGGCAAGCCCTAATCTTTTTGTGCGAGCTCTCCCCTGGCAAGGACTTTTTCGATTATAGGACATAAAAGTATTGAATCATTTTTACCTTTGGGTTCCCAATTTGAAACCTCCTAAAAGTATTTTTAATTGTGACATTGGCAGTTTTCAAAATAGCAACTTATTAAACAAAAATTCGGTCTTCAGAAATTGAGAACCAGCGTGCTTTGCGGCAGCTCTATTTTGCATACACCCAGACACGTGGATCTTAAAAATAGTCCTCTCAAAACGTGTGCTATTACGTTGTATATCTTTTGACCGTTCCAATCCGTGCCCCGGACTTCTTTATTTTCGATTTCACTTTTGCAAAAGTCTCCCACCAATGTTAGTACACCCTTTTTACGGTTCATAACCAACCACATCTTGGGATCATCACAAGCCTCTGCTTGTTCCCAAGAATTTTCCTTTTTTGTCTATTCTTTAACCAGTATTGGGCGGGCCGAAGCCCTAACGAACCATAGGGAGCAATGAGAGAAAGAAAAGGGAGATAGGGGGTGGGAGGACCGAAAGCATTTCTTCATGGGAGATCAGAAGAGCCGAGGGCGCATCCAAAGATGCCGTCGACAAAAGCTCCGTAGTTACATTTGTGGCTAGCACGAATGTCAAGCTGAGTAGGCGGCTTCTCCTGGTGGTGCGTGCAGAAGTTGGGTTCGGAAGTTACTCCGATTCCCCACCTCTCTCGCCCCATCTCCACCAGGCGTGCAATCCGATCGCCGCTCGCGGCAGCGACGGGTGCCTGGGGAAAGGCCCCAAGGTTAGCTCGCTCCAGCCAGAACCTCCCCGGCCACATACTTCTGCATCTCTCTATGTTAGTGTGACCTCCTCTCTAACTATCTGCCCAAACAATCCTCAACCCCAAAACACTCGGCCATCTCGGGGCGAGCCTCTTATTCGACCCTTGTGTTTCTAAAATATATTTTGCTCATGATATCTTTTCTCCCAGCATGCCCTTGCTGACGCCCAATCTGCATAATCCGTCAATCATCATTAACTTATTTAGTCTTCATACGTACTTTCCTTTATTTATTTATTTTTATGAGCATGTAGCTTTGTCCACAAACTTTTTTTCTAGTGTGCACGGTTTTGTTTTTGTCTCCGCCTCTTTGTTTTTGTGCACTCTACGGGCAAGAAATAAACCGTTTTGTTTGCAAACCAAGTCTTCTGTTTGCAAAGCAAAACCGGTTGCTTGCCAAAACATTTTTGCTCTGTGCTTGCTTTTCTATTCTTTACCAGTGTTGGGAGGGCCGAGGCCCAGACGAACCGTGAGGAATCATTAGTGAGCAGGACAACAAGAACAAGGAGGACATGGAAGCCCGAGAGACGGCTCAGGAGGAAGAAGTAGGACAAACGAATCCTTTGTCTCCCTCTGCCATGCAGCCCCTCCAAGCCGAAATGATCTGGAGGACATGCAGAAGTTGGGTTCGGAATTTAAATCCGGCCCATGCTCTCTTTCACCAGGCGTGCAAGCTCTCCCTGCACGAAGCAGTGGAGAGTGCCTGGGAAGGACTCCCCGGTTAGGTCAGAACCCCGGACAAAACCCCTTGTCCCCTCTTTTTAACATCTTTCTAAGTTAAAGGGAGATTTTCGCCAGCTCTTTCCCTGAAGTGCCTGCAAGCTAAAACGTATCCTCGCTCCAACACCGGTGTCCAATTCGATTGTTTTTGATTTTTAATAAATTTATTTTTCTTGAAATGTTTGTGTATCCCAGAATGCCCAAACAATCCTCTCATTTGCATACGCAGTAACCTCCAGCCGTAACATATACAGCAAAGTCCAAAAACACGCGACCTTTGAGGGTTCTGCCTCGTGACTAGCTGCCCAGTCCGCTCCTCATTGGGTATGGGACGGTACCACTGGGATCAGGCTTAAGGGGGAAAGATTGTTCTATTTTTGTACAGTATTAGGGGAGGGCCCCCCGAAGGGAGCCCTCCAAGCTAAAACGGGTACGCAGCTAATGGCGTCCCCGCGGAGCCACCCGGCTCCAGATAAAAGGTCAGAGTCGACCGGACGCAACTCCCGAACCCAGCTTTTGCATGCCCTGCCTGTGCGTGTGTGCGTCTGTGTCTCTCTCAGGCACACATCTCACAAATGCTCCCCAGGGTTCGGGAGGCGTGCCCGGAGACTCCGCCAACCCCGAAGGGTGAATACCTTGCCTGTGATTATTCCAGCCAGGACCCCAAGATGATGTGTCTTTCATAATACAATGATTCCAGATGTCTGACCTGTTTTGACCTTTTCCGTATTTCTTGAATGCCTTTAGACACTCTGCTTGCAAAATCATTGAACTATGTTTTATTTTAATATCCTTTTTTCCTAATGTAAGTAAGTACCCATGATGCTTTTAGATAGCAAGGGGGGGCGACTCCTCAATATGCAAACCGGTCTCCTCCTTCCCGGCCGAACTGACTCGTGTCCGTGCCGAGAAGTGACGGGCATAGCCGAGAGCTTCATGAGCTATTGATTAAGACCCGAGTGGCTTCCGAAGAGCCGAAGACATACGAGTCCTGGTGTTCCATTAGATACAATGTAAAGCGCGCCTCTCTCCTGCTCAAACAGCACCAGTTGCCCTGTTCCAACAGAAAAGCCTTGCCGCTCAGGAGAGATGGACGAAGAATTGTTTGTAACCATTTTATTTCCTTGTACATTCCTTGTGGAGTATTTTTATTGATACAAATGTGTGCACTTCCGCTATAAGTATTAAATGCTTTAGGTATAGATGAAACCCTTATAAGAAATTTATAATGCTTCTATAAGGCTTTTTACAATGAATTTAAAGTACGCAATTTTTAGAATTACTTTTAATATTTCAGTTAAGAATGATTCTGCTATTTAGAGAACTAAATATTTCTACATAGGCTCCCTTGGTGGTCTAATGCACAAAGCCTTGTTTTTATGTCCGCCCCAGCAACAATTTGGCATTTTTATTGCGATAGATTTTTGTCATCTTCTGGGTCCGTCCCTTGCCAGCTCTTTCTTCCAGGGTCACCATCATGCAGTCTGTCTCAGTTTCCATCATCGTATCGCTCATATTCGGAGACCTTCACCTGACGCCTTCAGGTCTCCGAGGGGGGGAAATGTTGGCCAGCAAGGCACTCTTCTGTGCTCTTATGGATTTTTATCCATAAGTTTGAACTCTGTGTCGCCAGCAGTGGAAGGGACTTGCGCTTTCTTCTCCACATAGGAGCCAGCTCCAGCCCAAGCCAGGAGGCTGACACCCCAAGCAGTTCACCCAAGACAAAGACAAAGGATTCCTCTTGCCATGAGGCCTCCTTCTGTCAGACATCCGCTGGCTGACCCCCACTCCCCCACTGATGCTAACGAGACTGCCTAGCAACTAATGTGCCAGCCATCAGATACTTGGCTAAAACCATCAACTGACAATAGGTATGGCCAGGTGAGTCATCGGACCCCAGACTCAGTGTCTGTTTCCTGGTGAAGTCATACTTTTGCAACACTGACCAAACCCCTGGACCTCCTCCCTTTGTTCACCTTTAACCTATGGAAGGGTCCAGAAGGGACGGACCACCTAAGAGGTGTGTTAGTGGGATGTGGTCTGTGCAGCCTCCCCAAGACCACCTAATAAAAGACCTTGAGCAGAGGCATTCTGCCTCTTAAGCCATCGCTCTCTTAAGCCATCGTCCCCTATCTGCTTTACCTCCCCTTTACCCTTCCCCCCCCCCAGCTTGCCTTTCCAGTCCCTCTAATCTTCTGTTGGAACTTCCTTCGGTCAGACAACTCCTCTTTAGGATAGGTAATGTATTGCTTCCCCACCAATGAACTCCTGCAAATTGCAACAGTGCTATTTTCTATCTTTATTTCCCTAGACCTGTGTGTATGTGTGTAAGAATCTGTTTTTGTGTGAGTGAACAACATCATTTAGTAAACAGCATTTAATTTGCTACCTGCCTCACGTGCCTCTTTCCTTGAGAACTCCCGGGAGGGGTGGGACCCTGGTATAGTTGGCAAGAACCCGTGTATTTTGCTGATTGCTAAAGGTAAATTAAAGCAATTCGGCTAACAAGGGTGCCTGTTGTGGGGAGGGGAAGGGAAAGGAGTCTGTAAGCCACTCTGAGACTCCAAGTGAGTGAAGGGCAGGATATAAATCCAATCTCTTCTCTTCTTCTTCATAGCGTCTGTGGAGAGAACATGAAAGAGAGTGAAAGATAGTCTGGCAGGACAGTGCCAAGATAGAAAAACCTAAAAGGAATAAGAAGCAAGAGGGGCTGAAGAAGGCCAGTATCAGTTTACACTCCAGCTGGAGAGAGAGACGGGAGAAGCCACAAAGGGGGGGAGGGAGAAGACAACCCTGAATTTCCACATCCTGGGCTCCTGAAAGCTTTCATGTCAATTCTATTCTTTATACTGATTAATTTACTGGATTGTTTATATTAGTTGTTGTATGCAGGCACCTGAGGGTAGAAAAACCGAAAGATGCATCCTTCAGCCTGGCAGTTTGAAGCATTCTTTAAATGCCGATTGGCACTTAATCACTGACTAAACCTCAGCATTGTCTCAAAGGTACAGACAGGTGTGCTGGAGGAAACTGTTGCTACTGGACTCTTTATAACACCTATAAGAGCACCTCACAGGTTAATGAAATTTTTCATTCTACATTCCCCCCCCCCCCCAACAGTCTACAAAAACATCTTGCTGTGGTATATAGACAGCAAAGCTAGTTTGGGAGAAGGAAGCACCTTGCTTAGTACACCATCATTTTGTCTGTGCTGAAGGCTAGTATTATGACTTGTCACTTTTTCCGTCTTTCCATAAATACTCTGTTACGCAACAGCTCCCTATTCATTTTCTGATAGGATGGGAAGCAACAGTTGAAAATGGCATGAGCTTTTTTTATTCTTTGTTCCTGCTGTGCTTTTAAGTACCAACCACCTAACAGCGCTTCATACATCAAGTTTAGAATAGCTAAACACAACAGGAACAGTCAGTTTCACGAGCTGCACATATAGGCAGGTAACACAAGCCAACTAGTGGGCATCTGGAGTAGGATGCAGCACCAGGACCTCCTGAAAGTCCACATAAGGATCCTCAGTCTTCCCAACTCTTCCCTGCTCCCAGCAGTGATTTGCAACCCCAGGAAAGTTTATTTCCAGGACTGTAAGACCCATATGAAGCAATAAACACATGGGTTTGGGAGGTCTGAAATTGCTTCCTCTTCCATCAGCAGAGCTCTGCTCATGCAAGACAGAAGGAAGCAATTTTGCCCCCTTTCCCCCCCTTCTGGAGCCTCCTCACATGTGTGGCTGTCCCTGTGGGACTTGTGGCCTCAAGAATAAACTGGCTTCCAGGGACAGCAGAGAGCCAGGAAGTTCTGTGGTTGCCATTGCTTTCCATTGATGGACTGCAAGTTCTAACCCCTAATGTTTCTGTTCTTAATTCTGATCACTGCAATGGCCTTTGCCCAAAAACTATAAAGATCTCTCCTTATATATAATTGAGTAGTGGAGCGGCACTTTCTGAACATTCCATGTGTTCCTAAATCAGTTGGCTCCATGATATGTCACTCAGAAGCTGTCCCTATCCACTGGCTGTGTTGCCTGAGTCTCACCTACAGCATTCTAAACAATTTGCTGTTCCTCTCCCTGCCCCCCCAGCCAGTCAGAACACAGAGGTAGTTTGCATATGTGGCCTGATTGGCCTTTGCCTCTGACATTCTAAACCGTTTGGTGTTGCTGTTGGGAGTCACTGAATGTGTCCTGAGGTAAAATACATATCCCAATCTTCCCTTAAATGGTCACTGGAGTTGCCAGTCTCCTTGTGGGGCCTGGAGATCTCCCAGAAATCACCATGTTCCCCAGCCACAGTACATCATTTCCCCAACAGAAAATTTCCCAGCTATTACAACTGATCTCCAGGTGACCAAGATCAGTTCTGGAGAGAATGGCTGCTTTGGGCAGTGGACTGTATGGCATTATACCCTGCTGAAGTCCCTCCCCATCCCAAACCCCACCCTCCCCAGGCTCTACCCCTCAAATCTACAGGTATTTCCCAACCCAAAGTTGGCAACCCTGGAACTGCTTTCCAGACCCTTGGAACCCAGAAGACATGGCATAGGAGGAGGTACTTTTCTACCTTAGCTGCCACTGCACAGCCCCAAATCAACATAAGTCAGGGGTGGAGAGAACCATACCTGTTACCATGAGGCTGTCCTCCCATACTACCCATTTGGTGCAGCAAAATGACTTGAGACAGCCCTGCCTTATGGCTAAGCAGAAGGAAATAAACATGGCTCGCCTCCCTCTATTTTCCCCTTCCCTCTGCCACCCCACCAGCCACAGCCGGGACACTCACCTGGAGCTTCCTTCTAGAGCCCATTGTATTTCTTCCCACAACAGGGCTTACTCCTAGTTCTATTCCTAATTGAGTACACGTAGTTGTTTTACATGAGGACAATTCAGCTTAAATGAGACTCAGACTGATTCCACAAAAGCAGTTGTTCTACTCTCAGTCTTCTGTTTCCCCCGGTTGTACTACTCAATTTCCCACTATTTGCTGCATGGCCGCATTTTGAGCTGCATCTCCCCCTGATTTCCCCTGTGTCTTCTTGATCTTAAAAAATAAGTATCAAGAAGATGCGGGGAAAATCAGAGGAGGAAATGAAGTCCATGCAGCAAATAGTGGGAAATTGAGCAGTACAACCGGGGAAAACAGGAGACTGAGGGCAGAACAACTGCTTTTGCAGAATAGGTCACTATGTGAGTGCAAATCTTTTTTTACCACACCAATACTTAGGCTAAGGAAGAACCTCTAATCTTATTCTGAATTTCACTTTGGATGAATATGGTGACAACCTGGCATATATGAAACACTGATAAGGAATTTCAGTATTCTTACTAATGTACTTGGCTTCCCTCAACGTTCCTCAGGTGCTTTTCCCAAAGAAATTCCAAATCTGTTTCAAATGTCTCTTTAGATACAATTTTAGAGACAGTTCTAAGGACCAAACTATATGAGATACTGGAGTTATATGATCTCTTCATGTATTTTAGGGCCCTAAAGAAGCCACAGAAGGTACAATTATGGATTGTTTTTGCAGTGAGATCCATGGAACCATTTTTTCTGCTCTGCTGACCTTATCTGTGGAAGTCATGAACTGATGATCTCCGCCAGTTGACAGAGGGCAAGAGAATTGTCCTGCCTCCAAATCGCAATGGGAGCAGTCACCATCAATCAGAATATTCTCTTTATGTCTAATACAAGGAGCACCTCCAGTAAATCCAATGTTAATAACAATGGTGAAGCCTCTTAGGCAGGATATATTATTGTTCTCTTGGATGCAGTTGGCCAGAAAGGATATCAATCTGCTAGTTTTCTGGTCTTTAATAAAATGTTTTCAGCTGTAGAGTTTGCTGGCATGGGCGTCAACTACGGGGGGGCTCGAGGGCTCGAGCCCCCCCCCCCCCGAAATTTCCCGGGGGGGGCTCAGCCACCCCTGGGAAAATGGAGCGCCCAGTGGCCAGTCAGCCGGCCGTCGCCGCCTCTCCTTCCCCCCCACCCCCGGCCTGCCCTCCTGCCTCCCTAGGGCGGGGGGAGGCATCTGCGCCACCCCCGCATGCCCCGAGCACGAGGCAGAGCGGGAGCCAGGGGCCCACAAGGGCGACGCGCCGGCTACCGGAGCCCGAGGTGAGCGGGGAGATGGAGGGAGGGGGGCGGGGAGCACGGCGGGCAGGCGGGCGGGCGGTCACGGCCCAGGGGAGGGAAGCGGCGGTGGCGGCTCCCTGGGGGGGAGCGGCGGGGACATGGTCCCGAGCACGCGCGCGCACGAGGGAGCCCCCGCCCCCCCCGGGATTTAAAAAGTCTACGCCCCTGTTTGCTGGTACTTGCCATAATGCCCCCTGCACTGTCTGAGAGGCACATCTTTTATCATTTCTGTCACTTCTGACTTTTTGCAGAACTGTGCTGGCATTATTGAAAGACATAAATTAAGCAGTGAGAAGACATTATTGGATCCATCATGTGTTTGCCAGTGAAAACAGTGAAGACTGAAGATTGCCTATCACATTGAACTGCTTTAGTCTAAAATGTAGTTTTTCTTTGTATGATGCAATATAAGAAAGGAAAAGAACCTGGACGGGCAGCAGGGGAGGAAAACAGAGCAGGCGAGTAACAAGAACCCATTTCAATCTCCCTTTATCTCTTTCCAGAAAGCCAGAGCCAAATCCTGTTTAATCACCTCTGGCTATACATAAGGCTGTGCATGGAAGCAAAGTAGCCTTTGGGATATTAGCTGCAGAAATATTTCATGGTTTGCTGGTTTGCATTTCGGCTGGTTTGCAAAAAAAAATCATTTGAGAGTGGTAGTTACTCAGTGGCACTGCTGGAAGGGATGGCTCTGAAATATTCATACAATACAGAATGCTAAAAAAAACTTTGCAGAACTACGAGGCTTATGAAACCCCTAAAAATGCACCCTGTTAAGCAGCATCTCTTCACAGATTTGTATGCATTTTACAGAGATTTGCTGATCTCCCATCTCTCTGAAAGGGCAGCTTTTCATGGACTTTGGACTGCCTGACAATTTAGGACTTTTTCACACATGAAGATTTCTTATTTCAATTGGTTTGTTATGTGCATGCAATGCCTGTTGTTGACCAGACTATGCATTTGAATAACAACTACCTCTCTTGTATTTTTCAACAAATTGGCCTTGATAAGGATGGATAAACAGTGCCATAAAGGTTTAAAGGCATATAAGCCTCATGTATGAAAATTCTGCTAATCCTGGTATGGGGTTTTTGAATACTTATGTAAGCCTGCACAGCATTCTTATGGATTTTTCTGATGATTTCTGAGAGCAGTGAAAGGACTATGATACCAGTTATGTGAGATATAACAGTATGTTAGGTAACCAGTGGGAAGATGGGAACAGATGCCTACAATAAGGAGTCAGAGTACCATTTTCTGAGGTTGCCACCTCCAGCCGGGAGATTGACTCAGAGCACAAAGACACTCTCTCACACAGAAATACACGAGGCTAGGAACATATACTAGCAACTCCATGAAGGAACTAACTCCATGCATGCACACAGGCTTACACCCCCTCCTGCAAGTCACCCTCACCATTTGGTACATCAAAGGACTTCACACAAGGGTGCGAAAACAGCAGGGTGCTTTCTGAGAACCGGTTCTGCTGTCCAGGACTCGCTGTCATCCTGAAGACAGATGCCAGATGCAGCCTACGTCAACATCCTGTCCTGACCGTCAGGTAGATCTGAATATTGACTACTCCTATAGGACCCTCTTAGTGGCTAGAGATAGAGAACGGACCATCTATAGGCTCTCTTAGGATGGCCTCATATCTTGCCATCCTCCCAGGTACCACCTCCCAATAAATACTGCTCCCCAAGAGTCACAAGTTAGTCTAACTTCCCCCCCCCTTCCTTGCTTGTCTCCCATCCTTCCTCACAGATCCTTGGATGTACCACTGGGATCTGCCACGTGGTATTCTGCTGGTTCGGAGCCACGATCCTTTGTCCTTTACCCGGAGATTTCTTTCCCTATTTTTCCAGATGGATTTCACTGATCCATATAGAGGTAAATATCACCCTCGACTGAAACCATTATATACCCTGCTCGTGCAAACATCTCTGAATTCTTATCTGATTTCCTAGATCTGTATAACTGTGTGAATGATGATGTAACATTGTTTTTATAAATCTTATATTTTTAGTAAACAATTTATCTTTTATACCTTTAACTTGAGTCTTGTGTCAGTCTCTGAGAAGCCTCGGTTTAGCGCCGCCTCTGTATACATAGGCAAGATCCCGATAAGCCGGCTACATATTGTTAAGAGCTAATATTTCCCCAAATATTAGTAGATAAAAGAGCAGTCAGGCCAACACTTAAGGCTCAGTACAGTGCTTGTTGTGATTTCTGAGAATTTTTCATTCCTAATGCTTTTTAAATTCAGCATAAATTCAGTATGGTACACAAGAAAAACCCTGACATTTTGGTTCATTAGATGTTTCTTGTAGTACACAGTACCAGTTCTAAATGGATGCTCTTCATTGCAAAAAATAAAAAAAGTTGGAATATATTCTCCCCCAGCTTCCTCTTAAAGACAGAGTGCTTCTTAAGGAGTGTTTATTTAGTCAAGGATCTGTTAGGGTCTGTGAGTGTGACAGTCTTCCTTTCAGGAAGGATATGAATATCACCTCTGTTTGAGCTGGGAGTAGGTGCAGGTATAGGAGAGAAGTCCCTTAAGGAGATTTTCCTGTAAAGAGCAATTATAAAGGGACAGTTCTGTCGGGCAAGAAACAAAGCGTTTCCGATGCAGGACCTTACTAATAACACACAAGCAACCAGTGATGGGTGTCACACCTTGACTTGAACTATAATTGGATCACAGACCTCCAAAACTCAGAAATTCTTTTTTTATCAGGCAGTTAAAATAGTTCTCAGTTGTATTACAAATGAACCTGGGCATTTGTAATACAACTCAGGCGGGGGCAGAGTGGGTGGGCCATAGTGTCCATCTCAGGCAGGGGGCAGAGAGGGGCAGGCCATAGGAGTTCTGCTTGTCAGCAGCACACACCCCACCCCCTTAAAGGGACCAGTTTGTGTCAGCAGATTCAGGCACCTGACAGTGGGGAGGGGGTTCAAGCTGTTCACCCCACAGGCATCCACAGTGGCCTCAACACCCACACAGAGCACGGGGTCCCCAAAGGACAGAAGGGGAAAGGGGGTTGTTGTTGCCACTTGATGCATTTGCAGATGTCCTTTGCTCACCAGAAGGTGCGCTTCCCAGGAACCCAGCCACATTGCTGAGGACATTCCTGCACACACACCCCCGCCAGTGGTGGAGCAGAAGAGGGGCCACTGGGTTGGGCTCAGATGTGGGGGCATGCAGCACCACCCTCAGATCCCCCAATTGCCTCCTCAATGTGGCAGAAGTGGTTTGAGGCTGGAATGGCTGTCATTCCACTCCGGGCACTGTTATTCCACTCCCAGAGCAATCAGTGCCCAGAGACTGTCATTCGAAATCCATTCTGCATTCATCATTACCTCTCCATGTGTGGAACAATGTATTGCAATGGAACCCCTGGAGGTCATTTGCCATTCCTGGCTGCCAGTATGTCCAATGGACATTCAAACTTCTCCCATTGTTCTCAATGGGCTATCCTGTCCATTGCTTTAGTACATCCCCTCTTGATGCATTCCTGTCTGTCTCCAGTGTTCCGTATGACATCAACAGCCCTTCCAGGTGCCTGCCAGCTGCCACCACAGACACAGACAAGCCCTCCATGCCCCAGGAGAAAGCATCACTCCCTCATGGTAGGGCTGTAGCTGCTGCTGCTCAGTTGCTACCCTGGGGCCCCTGAAAGGGCTCTGACTCCCTTGCTACAGCATGCAGGATCTAACTCAGGTGCTCGCCTCCCCTACCAGTGCCCTTCCCATCCCCCCCACCAAAGACATTGAGTCAGCCCACTGCATTGGCTGCCCCCCAGCCATTGACTCTGGAGACCCCTGTGATCCCCTGCCCCCTCATTGGTATCTTCACAGATGTCTCCCCCCTGGATGACAGAAGCCCCCTCCTCTCAGAGGAGACACACAGTCATGAGCTTCATTCATTCACCCTATTCATTCCCCACCTTTCTCCCTCCATGGGGATTCCCAAGTGGTTTACATCATTCCACTATCCTTTGTTTTATGCTCACAACAAGCCTGTGAGGTTGGTTAGGCTGAGAGCATGCCACTGGCCCAAGGCCACCCACCAAGCTTCCATGATACAAGTGGGGATTGGGATCTGGGAGACCCCACTCACACTCTAACCACCGCACCAAGCTGGCTCATTCACCCAGACCACCACCCTCTGGCCCCTCCCCCTTTCACACTGCAGCCTGTGAGGAGAGGGAGGGAACCAATTGTTAGGTCAGCTCTGGAGGTGCTGCTGGGTCACTGCTATGTTTGGCAGATCAGATGACTATGACCAGTGGCACCTGCAGAACCATCCACAGCCACCCAAGGCACCCAAGAGCCCTCCCTCTTAGACATGTCATCAGGCAGCCTTCAGGGAGAGTCACAGAGTAGGTGGGGCAAGGAGGGATGTGAAGCTCCTGTTGTGTAGTCAAAAGCAAACAGACAGAGACCCAGCTGTGGCACAACACAGACTTTACTGAACAGAAAACCATGGTGAGGTGTGAAGACTTCACTCACTAACTCCCTGGGGCCACGAGGAGGAGGACTGAGGATCCCCGGCAAGGCATGCGTCTCAGTGGGATGGAACTGCAAGTGGAACTTGGAAGGGCTGGCCGGGTGCAACGCTCCACTTCAAGAGGAGGGCTGGGACAGCAGACTGAGCGGGGGGGGGGGGGCAGACAGGACTAGCCACACCCACAAGTCTCCCTGTTGACTTTTCACCTGCAATAAAACAAAACAGAGATACATGCAGTCATGGGAACCAGGCATGAGTGTCATGCCAGGCTCAGCCATGGATGTGTTGTCCCGACAGGGTCTGTGAATGTAGCCCCAGTGGGGAGTGGCTTTTCCCTGAACCTCTCGAGTTATATGATAGTACCATCTGAATTACACTCACCTGTCCTGTGTTGAAGTGTTCAGGGATTGCTGGTGATCCATCCACAGCAGCACCTTCAGCTGCTGCTCGAAGCTCTGAATCTGCAAGGAAATGAGTTAAAGGGTCGCCTGGCGAGCTGGTTCACCACACGCCCTGTCTTCTGCCGAGGGTGGGAAATGGGCAAATGACAGAGCATCCTCCCCCCCCCCCACAGATCTCCTGGGAAACTTTCCTGGGATCTTTTCCCATGGCATGTCAGGGGACATGGTGCTGCAAGGCAATGACTTGTGCTGCCCCTGCTGGGCTTGAGTGCAGAAGGTGCTGTTGCAGCACCCAGCCTCAAGCAAGGGGAATGGGGAAACAAGCTTGAGAACGTTGCCCTTGCTTACATGGTTGCCCCGCTGAGTCAAGCCTCCAAAGGTGGGGAACCTGTTAGGGTTTTGAAATGGGAGAGGTCAGCCATGGAGTATGGACTTTGCTCTCCTGCTTGGGTCTTAGCACTACGTGCTTGTCCTGTAGTACTAAGTGCCCTCTCTGTGCTTTTCTTACCACCAGAGTGCCCTGCTGCTTGCTCGAAGTCCTCACAGCAGGGAACACTGAGACAGAGTCCCATGCTGCACGCCCTAACTACTGAATTGTAATATGTCCTGGTTGAAGCTTTTGTAGAGTGGGGGGCCATGATTGGGTGCTGGGGTGAGGGCTTGACCACCCCAGGGAGTGGGGTGATTGGCCGAGCTTGTAGTAGGCATCCTGAGCTCCTCCAAGCCTGCTTGTCGTGGCGGGGGGGGGGGGGGACACAGGATGACGACTTGACTTTTCAGTTCCGTTTAATGGACCATACCATGTTTTTTGTTGGTGTAACTTTCTGCCTCTAGCATGGGGCTTTCCCAGGCTGAAAGGGCTCAGGAAGCCAACTAGCTCTGGCCATGCCCCCCAAACCACCTACAACCATGCCCTGCTTGCACCAACAGGCAGCTGCCATGGGCTTCTGCCAGTGCCTGAGAGCAATGGAGTGGTGCTGGAGGCCTGCACTATCATAATGGGCCTTTACACTGGCATCTCAGACATGTGCTGAAGCAAAGGTCAGTTGGGTCCTAGAGTGCTACCCCCCCCCCACTTAGGATTGTGCTGTTAGAGTATGTACCTGACTGTGCAGAAACAAAGGGGAGATGCAAGTGATTCCAGACTTCATGACAGTCACTCAGTTTAATGACCAAAGTGCCTCTTCTTCTATAATGACTGAACAGAAGCAGCCACAAGCAGCATGGACCAAGCAGCTATGATCTGGGCACAACACTGTATGGCACAGTGGTCTGATAGAGGTTAATTTCAGCAGGGAACATCAAGACAATCTGTCCTGGAGCTTACCTTGCATGTAATCAAGGGAATTCGGAAAAAACCCTACAAATAGGTACAAATGGCATTTATTGCATATAGACAGGGGTCATTTCGTAGAAAAAGAGGTGCCGGAGCTCATTAGCATAACTTATTTGCATATGCTAAACCACCTGACATCACCAGAAGTATGTCGGAAGGCAAGAAAGAAAGAAGAGGGAGGGAGGGAGGGAGGAAGGAAGAGGGGGGGGGGGCAGCTATCAATCCAAGCCTCAGAAATACCAGTATTCTGGGAGGATAGCTTCAGTGGTGGCTGAAGCCTTCAGAAGGCTGGCTGGAGGAACAAGGACCTTTCCAGGGAATGGGGTCATTTTGCTGCAGCCATGACACAAGCAGGCATTCCCCCGTGTGTGGGGGGGTCTGGCACCAACTCTCAGAGCTGTGCTCCCCCGAGCTCCTGCTCGAAAGGACCCCTGCATATAGACAAAGGCCATTGCAATCAAACAGAAAGAGCACAGAACATAAGTCTATGACAGGCATGTTCACTGTGAAGTTCTCAGCATGTCTAGCTTTAATGTTGATGCTTTAGACTGGAAGCATATGAGAAGTTCTCCCAAAGGTAAGTTTGAAGTATGGCCAGTGTCAGATAGTGAGCAAGGAAGATAGTGGGGCATCTGTGTTTCTGCTGTCTCCCACCTACATCCCTGCTGTGGGAACGTGGCACAAAGAGGGATGGGGGGCCTTACAGGAATTCACTGAAGGAGCTGATCCAGTATGAGGCCTAAGGTGTCTAATTTTCATATGTCAAGCTGATTAGTTGAGTCGGGATATTTTTGCTTGAAACTATTGGTCTTTCCTGCATTTTCACAACTGCCAACTTTCCTGCAAAGCTATTGGTATAGTGTTTCCTTGTTAAGGCCTAATAACTTTGACTCTCTGCGTTTTTATTTCCCTCCCAGCTGATGCTTAAAATAGGCATATTATTATTATTTTGCCTGATTCTTTATTATGAGCAGAGTTGAAGCACAGCTGGGATGGAGAGCATGTCTGGCCGAGAGGCAGGAAGCTCTGAGGGCTCTCCTTTATCTGTCCTCGCTGGCGGGAAAATCAAAGTCCTTACCATCTGATCCCAAGAAACTATATATGGATCTTAAATAAACTAATTATTTCTGTTTTATATTATTATGGAAATAGAGAAGCCTGGCAACATTACAACTTTTCCAGTATCACAGGATTCCTGTAGAGAAAAATCAGGGGACTTATTTGTTGCCTTTTCACCCACCATTTTTTCAAGAACACAGAAACTCTCAGGTTCTTCCTTCAGCTATTTTAAACATGTTTTTAATACGCACACATTATTGCAAAAACACATAACTACAAATACATACAAAGCAGAGTATAACCCATACCTAAATTTGTGTTACACTGTGTTCCCTTAACCTTTTCTTTTGATGTAATTATAGACCAATAATTGTTCCACAACTCCATAATTAGGGTCAGATGATCTTCAGTTTCACTTTTATCTAGTTTTATCTCCATCAGCATTATGTGCCATACTTTACCTCAGGGGTCCCCAATATGGTACCTGGGGGTGCCATGGTGGCCACTAACACCTTACCTGGTAAGTGTTTTTAGAAAGTGGGTAGAGTCATGTGGACTTCTGGTTGCTCACAGAAGATCTTATTGGCTGTGCAGATTACAGTAACATTTTAGTGACAGATGCCACTATGGTGTTTTGATTCTCTCCCTCTCGTCTTTCCCAGTGTATTTTAAAAAATTTATTCCTCTTGTTCTCTGCACTTAGACTTCCTCTGTGTGTGGTTGGCTCCACCTCCCATGGTGACCATTTTGTGGCCCACCTTCCACAGTGGCCATTTTGTGGTTGTGCCCACCACCTTGTATCAGATTTCCAAAGGTGCCTGCAGGCTCGAAAAGGCTGGGGACCACTGCTCTATCTACTCAGTCCTTTTCTCCTGGAACTTCCTGTTGCATCCAAACCTAGGCTATTGCCAACTTTGCTGCAATGATGAGATTCCCAATGAAATCACTACGTTCTTTTTAATAGCTGTATATAGATCCCCCGGTTGATAGATCACAGGTGCAGGACAAAGATATAGTACAGCGACCCCAGAGTTCCTACCACACGTGATTTAGACAGCCTTCATATTTTTTTACATTTCCAGCAATGAGCAGTTTCCTTAAACTTTACATAACCTAATTAGAGTGTAATGCCAATGAAAGAATAAGTTGTGGTAGTTGTCTCTAATCCCTGCTTTCAAAAAACATTTGGTTACTTCCCTAAGTATCTTTTCCCATCTTTCTAATGGGATTTTGACTGAAATATATTTTTCCCTTTGGTTTGTATACCCATTAAATCATATCTGTATCCTGATAACAAGAATACATTTTGGCCATCAGGAATTTTCCTTTTCTTGCTTTGACTATCAAATTGTCAGTGTTGTTTGAAGCCCCCAATACCTGATAATAATTGCAAGATTTCCAAATGTCATGTCTGACTTGAAAATATTCATGAAGAGGTAGCTTCACAGGGTTAATTTTTGTCTGAAGTACTTGAAAGGATAGCATGTCTCTTCCCTTGTACGGATCTATAAATCTGATCAATCTGCCTGATAGCAGTTTATTAAATAGGCAAGATCTAGGGACCCTGCTAAATACTTTGCTAGTTAATTAAAGTTTCAGTGGAGAGCAGCTGAGGGAATTCTATATCCTCTGAACTTTAAAAAGGGCAAAAATATAGCGTATGGGTTTTTTAAAATTGTTCCTCTTGCCAAATCCATATCTTAAGACGTTTCATTCCTTGTTTATTAAATTGTACTTATTAAAATATTTATACCTCACCTTTCCTCTTCAAACAAGGTGGTTATTTTTTCTCATTCCACATAGCTTTGTTTTCATAATCTCTGAACCAATGCATCAGTGCAGAGAGCATGGCTGCATGGTAAGGTACACCAATCAAAAGAAGAAGAAGAAAAGAGATTGAATTTATACCCCGCCCTTCACTTGGAGACTCAGAGTGGCTTACAATCCCTTTCTCCTCCCCACAACAGACATCCTGTGAAGTAGGTGGAGCTGAGAGAGCTCTTTGAAGAAGAAGAAGAAGAGATTGGATTTATATCCCGCCCTTCACTCACTCAAGAGTCTCAGAGCGGCTTACAAACTCCTTTCCCTCCCCCTCCCCACAACAGACACCCTGTGAGGTAGGTGGGGCTGAGAGAACTCTTTCCCAAGCTGTCCTTGAGGGAACAGCTGGTACAGAGCTATGGCTTGCCCAAGGTCATCCAGCCAGGTGCAAGTGGAGGAGTGGGGAATCAAACCTGGTTCTCCCAGATTAGAGTGTGTGCACTGAACCACTACACCAGACTGGCTCTCACTACACCAGACTGGCTCTCATAACTGCTCTTGAGAGAACTTTGCTCTTTGAGAACTGCTCTTGAGAGAACTGCTCTGAGAGAACTGTGGCTTGCCCAAAGTCACCCAGCAACTGGATGTGGAGGAGTGGGGAATCAAACCCAGTTCTCCCAGATTAGAGACGCTCCTAACCACTACACCAAACTGGTCCAGGTACTGCAAGTCCTCCTTTTTCATATGAATTTTGTATAGCATTGTTTTGAATTGTGGCTTTTTCCCTCCTCAGATGAACTGATCCAAAACTGATCCTGGTTTGTGCCCATCCCTAGTATCTTTTATCAAAGGGTCTAAATTACTCAGGGCAAGGTTTTCAGTATTAGTTGAAAAATGGACACCTAAGTTTCTCACATCATTATCTTGGCAAGAAGATCCAGTAATGCTACTGATTTTAGCTCTATCCAATCAAGGATAGACCAATCAAGACTGATTTTCCCAGATTTATCCTTAGGTTTGCCAAGTCTCCACTGGGAGTGACTGGAAGTGATGTCAGGGCATCACTGATGATGTTTTAGAATTTGGCCGAATCTTCATTGTTTAGCCATAGAGTTTTGGCTGAATACTAGAGTGTCACCTGAGAAATGCTGGCATGACTTCTAGCCATACCAGAATTGATGTCAACATGGCAACCTCATTACATCACCAGCAAAGTTTTCACCACATGGTGAGTCTCCCACTGGTTGCCAACCTTGGGCAACCCTATCTATCCTGAAAATGCACAAAATCCTTCTACTACCTTAAGCAGAAACATGACTGTTGAAGTTTTTGCATTGTCAAGGCTACAGTGTCTGCATACAGTAACATCTTAGGTTTTCTAAGTTTCCTGTCAACCACTGTATCGTCACAACGGCCTTGAGAAAGTAGGTCAAGCTCTTATTTGACATATTTTTGCACATTACTTTCGATTTGTTTTTATTTACATAAAATCCTGCTAAGTCACCAAACTCTTTTACTCTCTGTAACAAATGTGGTAATGTGGATAAGGGGTCTTCCACTATAAACATCACATCATCTGCAAAGGCCCTATATTTGAAAGAAAAACTTTTAGTTGTTAAGCCTTTAATATCTTTGTCTTCCTTCACATTTAACAGTAGAACTTCTAAAATCCAAATAAATAGCAGCGGCGAAAGTGGGCATCCTTGTCTTATTCCTTTTTCAACTTTAAAATCGTCAGTCTTTTCGGTATTAATTATTATTGAGGATTTCTGTTCTTTATATATTGCTTTAATGAAGTTAAGCATATATTCACCGATCTCAAGATGTTCTAAAACTTCAAACATAAAATCCCAGTTTAAATTATCAAACGCTTTCTCCGCATCTAAAAAGAAAAAGCCCACTTCCTTTTCAGGATGTTTGTCGTAGTATTCTATAGCATCCACTACTACTCTTAGATTGTCCCTTATTTGTCGATTAGGTAAGAACCCTGCTTGTTCTGTTTGTATAGTCTCTTTAAGGTGCGCTTTTAGTCTATCCGCTATAATCTTAGCAAAAATCTTATAATCATTATTCAGTAAAGAGATCGGTCTATAATTCTTAACATTGGTCAAATCCTGATTTTCTTTCGGGATCCTGGATTCCTACCTCTCTTAGCTTAAAATTTCAACAATTAGTCTCATTTTAATGGCAATGCTTTTGAGCAGCTCCATGTTTGAAAGACTGATCAGAAGGTGGAGCTTGTCTCATTTAACCCAGTACTTTTAACTGCTCTCTACATTAAAGATATCCAGGGAAATAAAGTCCTTGTGATAGCTAGCCCTTAGTGAGCCTGGCCTTTGTGTGCCCAAGAAGCAGAGCACTCAGCTATGCAGCATCCGGCTAGCCTTTCCACTATAGCAGCTGACGCTACAACCACAAAGGGTAGCTTCATGGGTAGACAGTGGGACACTTGTAAGTAGAGCACATAGCCTTTATTGTGGGGCTGAGTGTTAAAGAGCCAGATGGCAGCCTCCTCCACAAGAGTACTTTCCCACACTGCCATCTTTTTCATAGAGGTCAGGAATCTAATGCATCCAGCCTGGATATCTGCAAGCTTTTTTCTACAAAACAGGAATTTGTGGTGATTCTAGTGGACTTTGTCTGCTTCAACAACCTAACTGCAGATTTTTCATTCAGTAACCGGGAACAGCTGGGCCTGGATTTCAGGGGCACAACCTCACACATTACATTGCATATGTATAGACATGCATGGGTCTGCTGCTTCACCTCACGTACCATATTTCCATACTAGAAGTGGTGTGGTTGACCCCAGCATATAGAAGAGGCAGCTTGGTTATCCAGAGGACTGTGGGGACTACACGAATGGAGCCACGTGGATTCCCAATGCCATGTCTTTTTAAGGAATTTGGTACTGTTAGCTTAGCAACAAAATGTTGTCATTGTATTAAGAAGGTTAGAGAATGTGACCTTAGAGGCAATGTCTGACTGGACCAGTGCCATTTTTTTTAAAGAACTGTCTTGTTTCCCTGTACTTGTTTTCCATAACATTGACCTGTTCTCAAACACATCCTCTTTTCAGCTTTCTGTCTGCTTGCCTCTTCTTACTGATATTTAGGGGGTGTCCCTTAGAAAAGTCCTTAACAATAAAGGATATCTTTGGACTGTTTAATCTAGCACTTTGTCTAATGGCTCATATGAAAAATGGGGATGGAGCAATAGCAATTTGCTCCACTCAGAGCTGGTCTTTTCCTTCACAGATTTACACCAGCAAGATAGTTTTTACAAACCTCCCAGGCTCAATAGCATTAACTACGCTATTTCTGAACACTGCTGCTTTTAACTCAGAGGAAAGCAAATGCAGTGGCTGAGCTAGCCTCAGGACTTTAGGAGGGAAAAAGGTTTAAGGAAGGCCTGGCTGCTGAGACTGTTGACTAAAAGAATAGGCAAGAGTCCAGGCTTCTTTCTGGGACATGAGGCTTTCCTGCAAAGCAAAAAAGATTGAAGGCCAAACTGGATGCAGTACCCACAAATCTATCTTTGAACTGTAGATCCATTCCAATTACTTCTGCAAAGTGGTTGAGGGACTTGTTTTAAGAGCAAAAGGGAAGGGGGCCACTAAACCCTCCTGCCTATCCATGGTTTATTTATCTGAAGACTGTGTCCCAGTAGGGCTGGCCCAAGGACACACCCTAGTGGCCTAGAGCTAACCATTCCACCTCCCTGCCAGTCAGGGGATATCTCTCCAAGACCTCACAAAGCTCAGAGAGAGTGGAGCCTGGCACCATCAGAGCTGATGGCCTCCTGCTCTTTCATCCACCATCATGGGAGTAGGGCAAGAGGAGCAGGCCAGGCCACTTTGAACTCGAAGCCATCAGAAGGAGCAAGAGAGCAGAGCTAGTAGCTGCCTTCTGGTCCTCTCTTTCTCTTTTTCTGGGGCAAGGCTGGGGAAGGTGAACAGGGCAACCCAATATCCAGGGCTATTTTTGGGCAGGAATGCACAGGAAAGGAGTTCCGGCTGACTCCTGCGTTGGCCACGTCTACAGCCCAAACCACTGCGCATGCGTGGCTACAGAGCATGCTGCTCTCCCCACCTTACACACGAGAGAAAAAGGCAGCATGTTAAAATGCCCTCTTCCCTCTGGGGAGCCCCTAGGGATTTCCTTGTCAATTTCACTCCCTGCCAGCCAGCTGAGTATGAAATTGACAAGGAAAAGCCTTTCTCTGCCTCCTCTTCTCTAGCTGATATGATGCAGCTGGAAAAGGGTAGGCTGGGAACCCAGGTACGTAGAAAATGGCTTTATTTCTCTCCCCGATCTGATCCCAGGCATTTCAGCAGTGCCTTTCCCTGGCTGTCTGTGTCGGAGGTGGGGGGGGGGTAGACTAGAAAGGCAATGCTGAAGTGGGGTGGAGAAGCTCAGGGAGGGAGAAGAGGCAAGCTTCCATGCCTGCCCTGTGCTTCCCCAGCCCCCCACCTAATATGCTAATGAGCTGTGCTGCCAGGGGGTATGGCCTAATATGCTAATGAGTTCCTGCTGGGCTTTTTCTACAAAAAAAGCTCTGCCAATATCCTAACTTGTGTTGGACTTGGAATGGCTGAGGTCGTGCCAGTTTGTATTTCACACTGTTAGTGGGATCACCTCAATATCTTACTATTCTGGGGGAAAGTATTAATTCAAATATAAAACATTACAGGATACAAGATCCTGTCAAAAATCTCTACAGTTTTACTGGAACTGTTTGATCATAAGCAATACTCAAAATAAAATTGAATCTCATTTCATAGGTGAACTTTAAGCTCTTGGTGACTGCTAAATTCCTAGTTGCAGCTTTTTGGAACAAAAGAGTACCTATGATTTAAACATGATGTTTTAAGATTTGGGATCTCTTGATCTTGGACAAAATTTCCTCAAGTTCAAAATTATTGACAATCTACCTTACACTACTAACAATAAATAAATGGCTGCCTTTTCTAATTAATTGAAAAAATTATGCAACGAATTCACAAAAGGCCAATGAAATACAGTTCCATCCTAGTTTATTAAGGAGTCAAATCTTAAGTATCTTAAATATTTCACCAACCACCAAATCCTATACAGCACTTTAAATTCTCACTGATCTTAGCATTCCTATTAGGGTACACCATTACTTATTATCACTAGCTTTTTCATTCATAACTAAATAACTATTTTTATTCATGTTTTTCATATAATGTGTTGTTACCCATACATATCATTAATAGTGTTAAAACAGATAATATTAAAAAGGGTAAGAACCAATGTGATGATGCTGAACCCACATAGGACCTTTGGCAAGTGGCTGTAGTTCTATGGTGGAGCTTCTGCTTGGTATGCAGGTTCCTTGCATCTCCAGCTAAAAGGACGAGGTAGCAGATGATGTGAAATATCTCTGTTTGAGACTCTGGAGGGCCACTGCCAATTAATGATGCCAGCTGGCCAAGAAAAAAAAATTCTGTTGCTTTAATAGAGGCTTAATATGCAGAAATGGGTAGCTGAAGCTTTTCATGGTATGCAGCTAAATAACATCACCTGATGAGTGCTGCAGACCAAGCTTATATTAAAGGATTTGCTACAGGACCATTTCCCTACTGCCAGTCCGAGTAGACAATACTGACATTAATAGGCGCTCTGCTCACATGTTATGGTGAATGCATCTACATCCTGCATTTGAGTGTGTACATCCATTTGTAAGAAAGAGTCAGTGCATGCTCACTTTACAAATGAAACCAGGGACCAGTACCTGGATAAATGTGTAGCTTAAATCACATATTCAGCTATACATGCCTTGAATGCAACATGAGAATTACCCAGCATATATGAAAAATCAATCATGTCGTACACAGATTATACAGACATTTACTGGTGAATAGGCTTCTGTTTACAGTGTACATTTGAAAAAGAAGAAGTTTTGAGTTTGAGTTTTCTATAAGAAGTTTTGAGTTTGAGTTTTCTATATGTGTGTGCTGAGTAATTCTCATATTACATTAAGTAAATCCCACATTATCCATGTACTAGTTCCGTGTTTCATTTGTCAGGAACATGTTAGCTGTTTCTTATAAACAGATATGAACAGGGGGTTGGACTAGATGACCCTAGAGTTCCTTTCCAACTCTATGATTCTATGAAAATCCATTTTATTAACTTGGGCAAATCGTTGTTTGTTTTTTTTGGAGAAAAACTCAGTAGAATACATGTGTCTGAAAGACAAATGTTTAGAATTTAGGACATCAGAAAATTAAATGCATGTGCTGAATCCATCTGTATATAGAAAACATAACAGAATAATGTAGCAAACATTTTATTTTTCAGCTGCAAAACATTTCACAATTCCAACACACATTTCATGAAATATTTTCATTGAAATAATTTAGCTCTGATTTTTATTCAGTATTTTACTGACAAAATGCAGAACCTGTATCAGATCTTTCCTAATGGCAATCGATGCTTTAAATTTGCAAGTGACATGTACTTGTTTAACGAGAATAATGGATGAATAGGAGGTCAGTCTTCACAACATAAAATATTCAGCCTGACACTCATGTCTGCCTGTAAAGAAGCCTTTTACTGTATGATTGATAGGAAAATCAGGAAAATTTATTTGCACTCACCTTATGTAGGAATCCATCTGTCACTGGAAGGGCAGCTGCAACCAGCTGGCTATAAATTCTACTATATTGGTTCAATACCAGAAATCATCGTTTTCCATACAGTAAGTTTTTCCTGTGTACTTCTAAGTGTGATGGGACTATAATCAATGATGGTTTGGTAATTAGTTGCTCCAAACCAACGGGATGTCAAAATTAATCCTGGGATGCTGGAAATAAGTGTGAAACAAGAGGAATGAATTAAGGCAGAAATTAGGAAGAACTGTCAAGCTGTTTTATCAGATTAAAGTATTCATTTATGTGACAAATTTAGTGCCATCTTATTTGCCCAAATGGTCCTCAGATGTCTCTGGTAGTTAGCTAATATGTCCAAATAAGGAAATGCATAGCTCAGAATGAGTCAGGCTTGAATCCCATGAGACTTTTTAGTGATGGGGTTCAGGCTCAACCTTGGGATATGTGAACTACTAATAAACAAAAACTACATTTCTGAACAAGTACAGAATGCATTTAGTTCAAGCTCCTCACACGTACATCCCCACCCCTACGTTTATGAGAATCTCAACAATCTTCCAAGATTGGAAGATCAGATCTTCCAAGAAGCCTTGAATAGAAATTAAGCACTGGATGGCTTGAGTTTGATTGACTGCATATTTAATTTGGATAGTTGAGGTTTTGATATGGCAGAGGACCAAGCAAACAGATTTTCTCTTTTATTCTGATTCAAAGCTCTACCTTTTGAGGCCTTGGAATGGAAATGAACAAAAAGTAATGCTGATTCAAATTATTTCAGGCTAACAAAATGCCATCCAAATGCTCAAAAAGTTTATCCAAAAGTGGACATAATGATGCAGCATAACTGACTAGAAGAGCAAGCATTGATGGTTATTCTCATCTATATACCTATATTCATTCTTGACCCTTTCCCTCCAAGCAGAGTAGTCTTTCCCTTTTGGTTGCTAAACATGCAATAGGTCTGAAATGAAGGTGGTGATTGGTGTAACAGCTGCTAATGCTGATTACTCCCTGGATATCAATATCTCCAGGGGTCCTTTGGGGCCGGAGCAAGGCAGAGCAAAGCTCTGCCAGCTCAGGAGTGGCCACTAGGGCAGCCACGGGCCGAATCAGATTCTCTGATCTGATTCGGCCTGCTGCCGAATTGCCACTGAAATTCAGTGGCAACTTTAAAAGCGACTGGAGGGGAGGGGGTTTGAAGGAGAGGCTCCAAACTTGCAGGGTAGCTGCTGGGGCCTCTCCTCGAAATACCCACCAAGTTTCAAGAAGATTGGACCAGGGGGTCCAATTCTACGGGCCCCCAAACAGCTTGCCCCCATTCCCTCCATTGTTGTCTATGGTAGGGAAAAAGTGTTAACCAATCACAAGTAACCAATCACAAGAAGGGAAAAACCGCGGAATAAAGGTCCCTTGACTGTTTGCTTCCCACAGGAAAAAGGTTAAGTGTGAAGCTGTAAATTTCCCTTCTTAAACCAGACCCCTCAGATGTATCCATCTTGTGCATAACAAATAACTCGCCAAGGTCTTCACACGCCGATAAGAATTGTTCCGTGTCTCCCCCGGCAGGGAGGAAAGGAATGCAGAGGCGCGGAGGGGTGAGAGGCCATTTGTTTTCATGTGCTGTAGTCGCCACTCTCCCGGACCAAATGGTTACACTGACCAGACCCACCGTGAGCCATAAACCCAGGGCAATAAAACAGAACCTGATACATGGTGAATGAGATAACAGGATGTTACAGAGGGACTGCAAAGGCAGGCTACATTAAAGGGGATTATACAAAGCATACAAGCAAACCTTTGTTAGAACCTTTAGATTCTGACACTCTGCCACCCGAAAAATTTAATCTACCCCGGCTTATCAGGAAACCGTTTATGGAAAGCTTTAACTAATTTAGGAGCATGAACGTTGTCTGAATACACCCACTCGTTTAACTCCGGACCAAAATCTACCCACTTGACCAGATATAGCAAGCGGCCCCTATGCATTTTTGAATCAAGGATTTCAGAAATCTCATAATGAGGTGCCCCCTCCTTCATCAGTGGAGGAGGAGTCGGAGGAGTTGGATGCCACGCATTCTGCCCAGGATTCTTCTTCAATAAGCTGAAATGAAAAACAGGGTGCACAGAACTCAGTGATTTAGGTAACTCCAGTTCAAAAGACACATCAGAAATTTTACGTAACACTTTATAGGGACCAACGTATTTCCACCCTAATTTCCTGCTGGGTTGCAGGCCATGTATATTCTTGGTAGAAAGGTAGACAGAGTCTCCCGGCTGAAGGTCCCACCCTTCAGCCCGTCCACGGTCAGCATATTTTTTGTAGTCTTCTTTGGCTTTATCTAGAGTCTTAGCAATCAAAGGCCATGAGTCTTGCAGGTTGGCCCACCATTGTTTAAAATCGGAGGTGGGGCCGTCCGATGCTTCCTCTATGGTGGGTAGAGGTTTCCCCTCGAAGCCTCCCACTGCAATGAAGGGGGACATGCCCGTGGAAGAATGGATAGCATTGTTATAACTATATTCCGCGAACGGCAGTAGTTCCACCCAATTGTCTTGATGGTAGTTAGTGTAACATCTTAAGAACTGTTCCAATATTTGATTAGTTCGCTCGGATTGGCCATCGGTCTCTGGATGGTAACCCGAGCTCATGGCTGGTTCGATGTCCATCATTTTTAAAAGCTCCCGCCAGAAGTTGGCAATGAACTGACTGCCTCTGTCGGATACCACGCGTTTGGGGAAAGCGTGTAATTTGATCACGTGATTAAAGAAAGCTTTAGCCAGTCCCTTTGCAGTTGGCAGCTGTTTAAATGGGGTAAAGTGAGCTTGCTTCGAGAACATGTCAACCACCACCAAAATGACAGTTTTTCCCTTCGAGGGTGGCAGGTTGGTAATAAAGTCCATGGCTATCGCTTCCCAGGGATGAGAGGGGGTGGGCAATGGGTGTAGCAGTCCTGGTACCTTCCCTCCCCTCCGTTTGCACATTAAACAAGTTTGGCAGGCAGTGACAAAGTCAGACACGTCCTTACGCATGCGCGGCCACCAAAATTGCCGCTGGATTAAATTAAGCGTTTTTAGAAAACCAAAATGACCGGCTAGCTTGGATGAGTGGCAGGTTAATAAAATGTCTTTCCTCTGTGCTCGAGGCACCACGAGTTTGTCTCCATGGTACCAGCATTTGTTGGAATGGAGAGAGCACTCCTCTATGCTCTCTAACTCTTCTGCCTCCTCCGGAGAGTAGTCTCCCCCCCATTTTTCTTCCCACGACTCTACCGGTACATGTTTGCTTTGGCTGCTGGTAGTAACTGCACCTCCCAATTGCTGTGGGGAGAACATGGAATCAAACACTTCCTCTTTCTGACTCTCGTGTTGGGGTAGCCTGGATAATGCATCTGCTAACGAATTGGCCTTTCCGGGGAAATGCTTGAGCACGAAATTGAATTTCGAGAAAAAATCAGCCCATCGGAGTTGTTTGGCATTCAGAGACCTCTGAGTGCGCAGTGCCTCTAAGTTCTTATGATCTGTCCAGATTTCAAATGGGGTCTGCGCCCCCTCCAGCCAGTGCCTCCAAGTGGTCAGAGCTAAACGGATGGCTGCTGCTTCTTTATCCCATACCAACCAGTTCCTCTCCGTTTCATTAAATTTTTTTGAGATATAAGCCAGAGGGTGTAACTTATCATCAGTCCCCTTCTGAAGGATGGCCCCCCCATGGCCACATCCGATGCGTCAACATGTATCACGAATTCTTTAGTCTCATCGGGATGGGCAAGGATAGGTTCTGACGTAAATAGTTTCTTTAGGGTCTCAAAGGCTTTTTTGACAATTATCTGACCAGGCTATCTTCTCCCCCGGCTTCCCCGCTTCTGGGCCCCTCCCCTTGGTTTTCAAGAGTTCCGTTAGTGGAAGGGTGACCGTGGCAAAATCTTTTAGGAAGGTGCGGTAGAAATTACAAAATCCCAATAGACTTTGCAGTTGTTTTCTAGTTCGGGGTGCCTCCCATTGCACCACTGCCTCCACCTTGGCAGGGTCCATTTCCAATCCCTTCTGGGAAATACGATACCCCAAAAAGTCTACAGAGTCCCGGTTGAACTCACATTTTGATAGTTTGGCATACAATTGATTTTTCAGCAACGTAGAGAGCACCTCCCTGACCAGTTTTACATGCGACTCCTTATCAGTAGAATAAATCAAGATATCATCTAAGTAACATAACACCCCCTTAAATAAATGCTTGTGCAACACTTCATTAATCAAGCTCATAAAAACTCCCGGCACACCACTTAAGCCGAATGGCATCACCAGGTACTCAAATTGCCCCAATGGAGTGTTAAAAGCAGTCTTAAATTCATCCCCCTCCCTGATGCGCACACGGAAGTAAGCATTCCACAAATCCAGTTTAGTAAATACCTTTCCCTTAGCTGCCTCTGTTAGCAAGTCTTTTATAAGTGGGAGGGGGTAGGCATTAGAAGCAGACACTGCATTCAGACCCCTATAGTCCGTGCACAGTCGCAGCCCTCCATCCTTCTTTTTCCTGAACAAAACAGGCGCTGCAAAGGGAGATTTGGCAGGGCGGATGAAACCTCGCTCCAAGTTTTTATCTAGGAACTTTCTCAGCTCCTCTCGCTCTGAAGGACTCATGGAGTAGAGCTTCCCCTTCGGTAGTTTCTCTCCCGGGAGCAACTCGATTGCACAGTCTGACAGTCGGTGGGGGGGAGCTTGTCAGCCTCGATCTCGCTAAACACTCCCATTAAGTCCTGATACTCCTTAGGCACGGCGGAGGGCACCAACGTCAGAGCCGCCACCTGCAGGGGGGCTGGAAGCCCCGATCCCCACCCCGGGTCCCACTTGTGGTGGTTACACTTCTCATCCACCCACGAGATCTTCCCTTCACTCCACCTGATGTATGGGTCATGGGAACTCAGCCAAGGGCTCCCCAACACCATGGGAAACTGGGTGTTGGGGGTGATGACAAAGGCCCTCTTTTCCCAATGCTCCCCCGTCCCCACTATCAGTCGTTCCGTCTCGGCCACACACACCTCCTTCATTTCCGAGCCGTCCATCTGCGTGAACGTGAGTGGCTCTCCCAGTGGGGTAACTTTTGGGGCTAGCCCATCCACTACTAAGGGGCTTATTAAGTCTCTGGCGCACCCTGAGTCAATTAGGGCATGCACCCGTACCTGAGTCCCAGTCCCAGGGGCTATCACAGTCACTACCATGTACAGTAAGGGGCCGGGGATGCTCACCGGAGATGGCGTGTCGGGGTTAGGGACCTGCAGTTCTGCGCCATTCACTGCAGGTCGTTGGAGTTTCCCGGCATCTGCGCTTCCGTCAGCTCCAGCTCCCCTTGCTTGCTTGCTGCCCCTTCCAGCTGTAATGCCCGGGGTTTGAACGAGGTCTTTCCCTTGCTGGGGGTGCTCCCTGCCACTGGGGTAGAGGTCTTGGGAACTTTTCCACTCCCGCAGAGACACGCCGAGGCGAAGTGGCCGCTTTCACCGCATCTCATGCAGAGCCCCTGCCTGAACCGGCTGTCTTGGATTTCTTGGACGCTGGGCTTGGGTTTCATCTTCTGGGTGGCTTTGGCTTGGGCCGTCGCTGAGGTCCCCATCTTGATGAGTGTGAACCTCTCCTCCACGTCGGCCGCCGCTCTCATCCACGTTGCGAGGGATCTCGGCCACCCTCCTCTCAATACCGTCTCGTATACTTCGGGGTTCAGGCCCTCGCGGTATTTTTCGATGAAGAGATCTTGAGTCCAACCTTGAATCTTGGCTGCTATGCGCCGGAACCGGTCAGTGTATTCTCTTACGGAGGACCGCCCCTGGGTTAACTTCCGCAGCTGGTTCCACACCTTCTCCTCCCCGAGGGGGTCCTCATAGTGCTGTCGGAGGGCCCACATAAAATTATTCACGGACCGAAGCTCTGGCCCCGGAGCGTTGTGAAGGCTCACATACCAGTCGCTGGTGGTGTCCCTCAGTTTGGACCCGATGTATCCAATCCGGTCCCGCTCGGTGGGGTAGAGGTGCCCCCAGGCATCTAGGAACCTCTCGATCTCTATGAGGAAAAACTGCAGCTTCTCGGGGTCCCCATCGAAGGTAGCCGTCAGCGGGTCGTTGGGTGCTTGGCGGATCATCCGCTCCATGGGCGCAGGCACCAGGGCAGGAGCGGGAACTGGGACCTGCACTGGAATCTGCTGTGGTACCTGTTGCGGGACGACCCCCGCGGGAACTCCTCCTGGGGGAGCCGGTTGCGGCGGGGCTCCCCTGGCTGGATCTCCAGCCCCACCTGGGACTGCTTGGGCTACCTGGAATGCGGCCAGAGCATCCCGGAGTTGAAACTGCAAATCCATGGCTACTTCTCTCAGCTCCGTGGTGATTTGCAGCCGCATGTCTCCCATCAAACGATCTAGGGCTTGGCTCGGGTCTTCTCCATAGAGATCTGGACCGTAGGGTGCACCCATCTCCTCGTCCGGTGGCGGGAGTCGCCAGTCGACCCCGTGATATGTCTCTCGCTCGTCTCCCAGGAAGCTCGGCCGCCCTTGCTCGGTGCGGTCCCCAGGGACCGAGACACGCATTCCCCTCCGATCGTGGACCCACGAGTTGACTGTCCCATGGCCGAAGTTGGCCCATGAATACCTCGGGGTCCCTTTCTGGTGAGGAGGTAGTCGCGGGATGTAGTGAGCCCCCTGCCCCATAGTCACTGGCTTCTCGGGCTCCCCACCACCGCCTCCAGCTCCGGCACCCTGGTCGTCCGGGGTCACCGGCAGTCCTTCATTTGTAGGGATGGGAAGAGTACCGTCGTCCGACATGGTCAGGAACGGCCAAGTCCCAGTCACAGATCTCTAACAATCTGTGAGGCTTCTGCCCTATGTAGTCAAGGATCAGACCTTTGTTGATGAAACACAGTTCTTTATTTCCTATTACTACATTACAGGTCCTCGGATCATTGTTAGAGATAAGGCATACAATAGAAGCAGGATTAATATACCCTCCAGTACAATTTGAATTCCCCATAGGTAACCAATCACAAGAAGGGAAAAACCGCGGGCTAAAGGTCCCTTGACCGTTTGCTTCCCACAGGAAAAAGGTTAAGTGTGAAGCTGTAAATTTCCCTTCTTAAACCAGACCCCTCAGATGTATCCATCTTGTGCATAACAAATAACTCACCAAGGTCTTCACACGCCGATAAGAATTGTTCCGTGTCTCCCCCGGCAGGGAGGAAAGGAATGCAGAGGCGCGGAGGGGTGAGAGGCCGTTTGTTCTCATGTGCTGTAGTCGCCACTCTCCCGGACCAAATGGTTACACTGACCAGACCCACCGTGAGCCATAAACCCAGGGCAATAAAACAGAACCTGATACATGGTGAATGAGATAACAGGATGTTACAGAGGGACTGCAAAGGCAGGCTACATTAAAGGGGATTATGCAAAGCATACAAGGAAACCTTTGTTAGAACCTTTAGATTCTGACAAAATGAAACCATTGTTTCATGTGGAAGCTTTCAAAAGGGCTGCCGTCTTCCTTCCCTAGCAATATGGGGTGTGAGTGGTTATCATGTTCACTTTGCTCCAGGAGCAAATATGTCAAGCTTTGCCCTTAAGAGTCCACCACAACTAGTTAAAAATCTTTATTTAGAGCTGCTATCTGAAGTCCCTGAACAGGAGATGGCTGGAATGGAACTTGGGACGTTGCACATACAGGGCATGTACTTTAGTTTGCCACTAAGCACAGCCTCTTTCCTACTGCTCTTCTGTGTCACTGATTTCTTCTCTTGGAAGATGAAGACTGCAGGACTGCAAAAAACTCAGTCCACTAAAAAGAAGGATGGACAACACTGGTGTCAAGTGTAAAATTGGTGTGGCTGGACAAATATGTATTTCCCTTCTATGTGCACATGTAGAGAGAGAACGTTCTTAGATTTAGAAAGATTTTCCCCATATTCCTTTTGCTTTGAACTGCTTACATAGCCTACCTGATGGTGGCAAAGTGAAGTTCTAGTAGGAGAGTAGATTTGATGCATCAATGCATTGCACTGTGGGTAGACTAAAGATAGAAACTCTACATGGCCTGGAGCATTGGTTGGTATGTCTGACGAGAGCACTTCTGTTGCTTTGGGACTGGAGCTCTGCTTCCAAACTGAATTGGATTGTCAGAGTTTCTGTTTCCTGTGTGCCCTGAATGTGCACCTTGTACTTCACTTGTTCCTGTAACTAAAATTGGCAGGAGGGGGGGAGAGAAAGAGAGAGGCTTGTCTTTAAATTCTACTTCTTTTTGCATTAGGCAGTATTAGTCTTTGGAGAAAGGAGGCAAACTTACTTTTTACCTGAGAGGCAGCAAGGGAAAATATACTTAGGTCATCACATCCTAAAAACAGCTACGGATACCCTGGAAGTGACTTATGCAATCATAACAAAATTTGAGTCTAGTGGAACCTTTAAGACCAACAAAGTTTAATTCAAAGCATAAGCTTTCATGTGCAAGCATACTTCTTCAGACCAACACAACTACCCTCATGAGTTTATGCAATCATGTAACTGAGAAGACACTATTGCTTGGTTTGTACATGCATGCACGTTGCATTATTTCTCTTCACCTGATTTATGTACCCTTGAAACTGGTGGCCAAAATTGGGATCTAACTGAATTGAAAAACATTGTACTTGAGGTGATGAGAGAGACTGTGAAAGTTTTATCTGTGGTCCTGTATCTGTGGACCATTCATATGTGTAAGTTGCCACTTGATACTATAACTGTTGGGATGTGAGTGTTAACCAGCCATTTATCACTGATAATTGAATGTGAGAACTCAGACACTTTCACCATATTCTACTTATCTTAGAACATCTACTTTGTCCTGCTGGTATTCTTCCAGGCTCAGTTTAAGGTGCTGGTTTTGCCCTTTTGACAGCCTCTCCCTTTGTGAACCTGTGTCCCACCTCACATCATCGTATCAGTTCATCCTCACAATCCTTCCCCTTGGGGAGGGAATCAGTGGGTTTTCATTCTTAGGGCTCTTTTGGTTGTGAAATCACTGGTTTGGAATGGACTACTGTGGAAGTGAGGACAACACCTCTGCCCATGTTCAAGAGAACTTGTAAGACAAGTTTCATCTCGGCTAGCTGATTTAGTGTTACTGTTGTTCTTATGCGTATCTGCCAACCTTTTTGAACCACCAGTGTGGTGAGAAGTACTTTAATTTGTTAATTGAAACATGTTGAGTTCAGGGTGATGTGAGGCAATATGAAAGCCTGTGGTGTTTATTTATTTAGATGTATATTTATTCCATGATTTTTCCGTCCCAAAGTGGTTTACAGCAGTGTTCTCCCCTCCTCCATTTTATCCTCACAACAACTCTGTGAGGCAGATTAGGCTACGAGAGAGTGACTGGCCCCAAGTCCCCCAGTGAGCTTCCAAGACAGAATGTGAATTTGAACCTGAGTCACCCAGATTCCTACTCTGATGCTCCAGTCATTATACAACATTGGCTCTGGTGTTGTTCTTGGAGCACCATCTTGTCTGTAGTGTTGTATCTTTCAAACAAGCAGAATATTACCTTAGGCTCCAGTTAACTGGTAGTGAACATATACAAATGAATCAGATCTGGGTACTCTACCAATGGACTGGAATGTGCCTTCCACTCCAAAGAGTTATCACTTTATCTCCCAAACCGTTATATGACAAATCCTTCAAATGCTTGCCACCTTCTTGAGCTAGGAATTGGGTTCCTACAGTGAGCCTCAACAGCATGACCCTGATTTCAGCTGCAACCCTTAAGCCCTTTACACTACAAGTAATGATGAACAGAGAGGAAAGTTCTCTGGGGGCCTGCAGGAGCTGACAGTGTTCAACTATGATTTGCTTAGCCTTTCAAGCAGGAAGCGCCAAGCTGCTATGTCAGTGTGTGGCTAACTATGCTCCAAGGCAAAACGTGCTGGATTTTGATCCTGGATGGCCTATTGAAGATGACAGCACAAGGTTCCCTGCAGGATAATCCCTGCAATGAATGAATATTTGAGATGAGGGCTATCCCTTTATTAACGTCTATGTCACTACCAACTCTTAATCTGCAAAAGGAATTACATGATGAGGCATATCTAGGGCACAGGGTGAAGGCCGGGCTTTGCCCAGGCAGGGAGTTGCCTCATTGCTGAATGTAGCTGAAGCGTGGGATGTGCTATGTGATTACAAACATACAAGGCTCAGGAACATCTCATCCTAATGACAATCACTGGGATTTTCAAAGGCCAAATAACCTTGTAATGCTCAGTAGAATGCACTTCACCTTATTACACATTTGTTTTCTATAGATTCTTGCTATTACCAGCACCAAAGCTTTTGTGTCTCTAATCTCTGCATGTATCAACACAACAGGATATGCTGCAAGCAGGAGAGGCTGTTTAACCTCAAACTGGCATCTGAGGGATTAATATTGCTGTTTTATGGGATGGGGATTTAAGGTCCATCAGCAGGAGGGGTGTTTGCAGTACAGGATCCAAGAATGGTAGAATATTTCCCTTCAGATTTGTGATCTCCCATTCAAGACCTGGCAGTGGCAGGGGAGGGATCCCTTGACTGAGAAAGCATATCAAGTGATATTCTGTGCCTAGACAGTCTTGGTAAGCCTAGTGCAAGGTACTTTCTATCCTCTTTATTAATATCAAAATAAAGCATTTGCTTTGCCAAAAAGATGGCAGAGAAAGACAGTACCACAAGTAATCAAGAAACCATAAAAACAGGGATCCAACCAGTAAAAAGACAGTGAAGAACTATGAAAAATGTGTGTGTGTGTGTATCACTCAGAGATGATTTCCACTATTTTTACTAATATGATATAGGAGAGGAAGTCCATTTCTGACATAATGCTGGTCATTGTCATTTGCTTTCTACAAAGGAGTTCAGATTTGACACAGTGAATTAAGCTGTAACAGATATGGAGGGAATGGTAGCTTTTCTAGCCAAATTAATAGCAATCATACTTCTAGCCTACATTTCAAGACATTAAGGCTTAGAAAGAATGAAGGGGTTAAAAAAGATACTCCTTTCCTGCTCAAAAAATGAACAGAGAAATATCAATATTGATATGTAAAATAGAGGAAAAAAGTGGGGGACACGCAAGGACTTGCAGGGGGAACTCACTTCCCCTTGTAAGCCAGAGCAACATTCTTTTGGACTTTTCTGGTGATCTATGAGAGCTGGGAATGGACTATGCTGCCAGTTATGTGAGTTAAAATAGTGCACATGGTGACCAGTGGGAAAATGACAGCAGATGCTTCCAACGAAAGTTTAAAGTGCCATTTTCTGAGGTTACCACCTCCAGCCTGGAGGTTGTTGCAAAGCACAAAGACACTCACAAACACACACACACAAAGCCATGTGAGGCTTTTTGGCTAGAGACACATACCACTAACTCCATGAAGGTACGAACTCTATACATGTACACAGGCTTGAACCCCCTCCTACAAGTCCCCCTCCATTTGGCACATCAAAGGGCTTCACACGAAGGTGCGAAAACAGCGGAATGCTTCCTGATGGACCAGTTCTGCTGCCCAGGGCCCGCTTTCATCTAGAAGACCATGCCAGATGCAGCTGATGTCAACATCCTGTCCTGATCATCAGGTAGATCTAAATATTGACCACTCCCATAGGACCTTCTTAGTGGCTAGGGACAGAGAACGGACCATCTATAGGTGTTCCTAGGAAGGTCTCATACCTTGCCAACCTCATGGGAATACCCCCCAATAAATACTGCTCCCCAAGAGTCACAAGTCAGACTTTCCTCTCCGCTCCTGCTTGTTCTTGCTCCCTCCCTCACGGATCCTTGGGTGCACCACTTGGATCTGCCACGTGGCCTCTGCTGGTTCAGAACCATGATCCTTTGTCCTTTGTCTGAAGATACTTTTCCCCTCCCCCCTTCCAGACGGACTTCGCTAATTCCTATAGAGGTAAATATCACCCTCGACGGACACCATCAATTCTCCTGCTCATGCAAACGTCTCTGTAATTCTACCTAATTTCTTAGATCTGTGTAACTGGGTGTATGATTGTGTGATATTGCCTATGAATCTTTTATCCTTTTTATGGTAAACAATTTATCTTTATAACTCTTAATTTGAGTCACGTGTCAGTTCCTGGGAAACCTCAGTGAAGCACAGTCTCTGTAGACAGAGTTAGAGATCCGCAACGCCTGCTGCAAATAGTTAAGAGCTAATATTCCCCCAAATATTGCTAATAAAAAGAGCAGCTAGGCTAACACCCTTCCCCACTATTCCTTCTTTCCATTCCCTGAAAACCTTCACAACCACCTGAATCTCCGTCACACCCACCAGCCAACCTATTTTTATCTGTGTCCATCTTCAGCTTTCTAACCTTCCCTCCCCCTGGCAGCATCTACCTGGGAAAACTATGGCCCAGTTGTGTGTTGTGGAACCCAGAAGGACTTGCAGGGGGCACCTCAATTTTCCTGGTATCCTCTTCTCCACACTATGTCTATTTCCCCTCCTCCTGGCAACATCCATACCCTCATTTTTACCTGCTTTCTTCTCTGTGTCTCATGTACCTGCCAACTTATCTTTTATTTGCCCCCTATCTTCAGCTGTATTTATTATTTCATTTACGCCTCACCTTTCTCCACAATGGGGACCTAAAGCAGCTTACATCATTCTCCTGTCCTCCGTTTTATCCTCACACCAATGCTGTGAGGTAAACTGTGTGACTGGCCCAAGGTCATCCAGTGAGCTTCCATGGCAGAGTGGTGATTCAAACTTAGGTCTCCCAATCCTAGTTTGCCTAGGACTACACAACACTAACTTTTGTGGGGTAGTCTCTGTTGAACAATAGCAAGCAGCCAGGCATGGGTGAGCCATACATGTCATGTGGTAACAAGTCAGCTGCTGGTTGCTGATGGGTCTGGCCCTGATGAGTCCTCCTTCAAAGTCCAAAATAACCCTGAAATGGTCACTGTATCTCCAAAAGGACATGGTAGATCTGGAAAAAGTACAGAAGAGGGCAACCCAAATGACTGGGGGTTAGAGCACCTTCCCAATGAAGAAAGGCTGAAAAGTCTGGGACTTTTCAGTTTAGAAAAGAGATGACTGGTGGGGGTGGGCATAGCCAGGATGGGCACACCAACCACTCTATTGAAATGTTATACCAGTTTTGGAATGAATTACCTCCACCCCTGACCCTAACATGTTGTGGATTGACTTGTGTAATCTAGAGAAGGCTCTCCCAGGTTGGTGACCCACCAAAGGGGAAACAGCCCATCTGATTCTGTTGTCTATATGTACTTTAGGGATTATTAGGCAAGGGATTGAGAATAAAACAGCCAATGTTATAATGTCCTTGTATAGATCTATGGTGCGGCCTCATTTGGAATACTGTGTACAGTTCTTTTCACCGTATCTCAAAAAGGACATTGTAGAGCTGGAAAAAGTACAGAGGAGGTCGACCAAGATGATTAGGGGGCTGGAGCACCTTCCCTGTGAGAAGAGGCTGAAGAGCGTGGAACTTTTCAGTTTAGAAAACAGATGACTGGGAGGGGGGGCATGATAGAAGTTTGTAAAATTATGCATGGGGTGGAGAGAGTTGACAAAGAGAAATTTTTTCTCCATCTCCCAAAATACTAGAACTTAAGGGCATCCAATGAAGCTGATGGGCAGTAAGTTCAGGATGAACAAAAGGAAATACTACTTTACACAGTGAGTGATTAAAATAAGGACTTTGCTGTTAGAGGATGTAGTGATGGCCACAGGCATAGACTGCTTTAAAAGGGGATTATGTAGCTTCATGGAGGATAGGTCTATCAGTGGCTACTAGCCATGGTGACTGTGGAGAACCTCCAGATTCAAAAGCAGTAAACTTCTGAATCCCAGTGCCAGGAGGCAATATCAACTTGTCAGTACTGTAATCCTGGGCATGGGTGTGCTATTGTCACAATTTTTAAGAGAATTGCAGCCAGGACTTGTGAGAACTATTGTACTTTTCCAATGTTCTTGTCAACCAAAACAAGCTACTGAACACTTCTGCAGAGAATAAGCTCATTCTAGTGTCATTAAAATAAGGTGTCATTGTGAGTCAAGGAAAACAGGGAGGGGGCAACTGGCTGACCATAGTGCGTACAAGGAAGTTGGACTCGATTGACCACTCATTTTATTTTCATATTTTATCTAGACACAAAATTATATATCTCTATAACATTCTTGCAATGAATGGATATATGTAGAGGAATTGTGTCTCAAAGCAAGACTACTATCATCACATGCCTCTAAATGTCCTTCCCATAAGTTATTAGGTAGGTGTCTCAGTGGTCCATCCTCCATCTCACAGAAAGTTAGATCACATTGTGCCTGTCTGATAGGCAATTGCCTAGAGTACCAGAAGATGAGATGCCAGAGCACCAAGAGATATTTGCTGGGCAGGCAGCAGTTCCAAGAAGCAGCCCCAGCCCCACTGCATGAGTCACCCTGCTTGCCCTGCCCCCTTTCCCTGCAAAGGAGAAGCAAGCAGCTGTCAGATCCACTGTGCCAGGCTCCATTCCCTCACTCTAGATTCACATTGGGGCATGGTGGCTCACCAGAACTGCTTTTCCTCTGCCTTGTCCCTGGGAAGGAGGAAGGGAGGAAGAGCAGGTAGCTACCAGTTCTGAGCACTTCTTCCCTCTGGCTTCATGGTGGCTTTGAGTGTCGAGTTCACTCAGGTGAGGGATGGGCACCATTGGCAGCTGGCCTAGGGCATTAAAAGCCTTTGGGCTGGCCCTATTTTCTGGGCAAATGATCTTATAATATCAATTCACCAATAGCCAACTGGGATCTGACTGTAGTTTTGTGAGTGCAGATCTTTTCATCATCTGGCACATAGGTCTTATATACCATCGTGAGTTTTCTGTGATTAATGGTACAGTCCTATGCAGACTTGCTTGAGATGAAGCCTCCTGATTTCAATGAACTTAGACTGGAATAACTCTGCTTATGATTGTGCTGTGAGAGTGGAAGACACTTATGTATACTCCTTCGGTACATGGCATTTTCTAATGGACCATGAGATAATGAATATTCCAGCTGGCTTCAGTACAAGTTTCCAACTTGTGCAAATTGATTCTGCTCTGACACAAAATCCATTAGACCCCTGATGTATGGTGAGAAGAAAGCAGTGTGTCAAAGCCTGGTGATTCACTGTAACTGTTTCAGCTCTGATTTATTGATCACTGTCCTGCCATGTTTCTTTCCTCTGTAGCTGCAGCTTCCTATGGCACAATCTTAGCCTTCTTGCTCACTGTGCTTTAGGAGAAATGTTGGGACCATGCACAGCTATCTGATGGACTTGATGGAGAGGGGATGACACATTAGCTAATACATTTCCCCCTCTTATCTCAAAAACCATGCTTCCTTAACTTGACTGACAAGACTACTGTGTCTTGCAGAGTGCACCCAGCAGTTGTACTTCTTTAGTATGTTGAAACAGGCAGGAAATTTATCCACTTCAGGTTTCAGGCACTCTTCCTCAAGGAAAAGCAAAATATGGATCCAAACTGACAATATAGATGGGGTTGCCAGCATTTGCCCCCTGGGGCTCCTGTGCTTTTAGCAGCTATAAAACAGGAAGAACTGGGGCAAGTGAAGTGTAGCTTTCACCTGTCAATTGTATTTTCATACCATGAAAATTTCTACCTTTCCAGTTTCTGGTTGTTGAATAGCTTTAAAAAGCATATGATTTATGCTGAGAAAAGAGCTGCAGGTAAGAAACCTTTTTAAATATTTCAGTTTAGCACATATTTTTAGTCACATGTAATAGCTTCCTTAATGAACAGGCCTAATTGCCTTTAGAGTCACCTTTTTATTTTTGGCTTTTCTCCACCTGTATTCAACATTTGTGGAGAACATCACCTATAACTACAGGTTGCTCATGTACTGAGACTGAGTAATGAGAATTTTTATCAGTTGGAAAATGTGTGTGTGTCAAAGCTTGGCTTTGCATTTCACAAATACCTTTGGATCATCAGTCTTCTGTATTGTTGGAAGAACACATTACCATGTATAAAGACATCAGAATGGTTCCTTTCTGCATACATATAAATCACTAACAGTTGTAGACTTAATTCCAGGATTAAGAATAAAAACCACACATTTTCCAACTGATAAAAATTCTCATTACTCAATTAGCCCACAACAGGCCTTATTCCTAGTTAAGTTATAATGTTTCAGATGTTATCTCTTGGGTGCTGGACTAGAATCTGGGAGACTTAAGTTCAGATCCATTTTTGGCCATGAAACTTGCCAGGTGACCTTGGGCCAGAGTCTGTCTGTCTGTCTGTCTCTGTCTCTCTCAGGACGATTCTGCATTGGCTTTTCCCTTCATTGTTTTACCAAACCTACCTTGGAACAGAAATTCCCCTCCACACTGCATGCCACTTTCACTTTCTTTGATCATTGGATTTTATGGTACCTTCTACATAGATTTATGGCCATTCAGGGATCACTTTGGAGTCAGTATGGCATTGACATGGGGTATCTGAATGGGGTTTTGAGCAGCACCTTTTCCTCAGTTTTGAAAAATGTGGAGCAAATGCCATATGCAGAATTGCCCTCAGTCTACCCTACATCCATAGGCGTAGAGTATGGGAGGGCTCAGCCACCCCCGGCAAAATGGAGCGCCTGCTGCCGCGCCTCCCCGGGCCCTTCCAAGGCCCGGCTGCCGCTGCTGGAGAGGGAGAGGGAAGGGGTGGCCGAGGGGGGGGGAGAGAGAGGCACTGGCAGCAGCAGCTGGCAGGCCTCGGAAGGGCCCGGGGAGGCACGGTGGTTTCCCGGGGGGGGGGAGGACATAAGCGCGTGCGCTAAGGAACCCCCGCCCCCCCGGAATTTCCAAAAGTCTACGCCCCTGCCTACCTCATAAGGTTGTTGTAGGAGGAGAAAACAATGTATGCCATCCTGAGTTCCTTGGAGGAAGGGTAGGATAAAAATGCACTAAATAAATCAAAAGATGTATGCTTCATTTTCATCATGTTTTATCTATGACACCATGGGCAAAATAAAGTTCAGTCTACCAGCCATGTAAACTGAAGTGTTTGGCTTTGTGCCACTTTTACTGGTGAAACTAAATTACTTAAATCAGTGTGTGGATCAGGGTGACTTGTTAAGACTATGGGTATCTACAGGGGTCTGTTGGAGCGGGAGCGCACAGGAGCGCAGCTCTGGGAGTGAGGAGCCCAGGGGGCGGGCACATGACCAAGCCCCACCCCCTCCTCGCTTCCCCTAGCAGTGCAGAGGCGCAGCGTCCCAGGGAAAGCCCTGCTAGGGTCTTTATTGTTTTTAATGTTTTGTTTTAATATTGATAATTTTATCATTGTTCCTTTTATGACTGTGCTGCTTTTCCAGAGACTTGTTCAAGGTGGCATATAAATTTTCTAAGTATACCATTTTTTATCTGAGCACATGACACATAAGTACTGGAGAAATTTCACCAACCCTTCAGCAGCTTCCACCTTATCAGTTTGGTGTAGTGGTCAGGAGTTGGACTCTAATCTGGGAGAACCGGGTTTGATTCCCCACTCCTCCACATGCAGCTGCTGGTGTGACCTTGGGCCAGTCACAAGTTCTCTCAGAGCTGTTCTCTCATGAGCAGTTCTCAAAAGACCTCTCTCAGCCCCAGGGCGTCTTCTTGTGGGGAGGGGAATGGGAAGGGATGGGTGGTGCACCTGTCCTGGGTATCTCAAGTCTACTTGAAACCTGGTGGTTTCAAAAGAGCAGGAAGAGAATGAGGGTGTGTTCTTTACGCTTATTTTTATTGCACAAAGTATTGGATGGGGAAGGGAATGGAGGAAGAGCAGGTCAGTTTCACTCACCTGTGGAGTGGAGCCTGAGGGGTGGGTGTTGCCTTCTGACACACTTCCGGTATGTTGGGAAGTGTGGCATATGCAAATGAATTATGCAAATGAGTTATGCTGATGAGCTCCTGCATCTCTTTTTCTACGAAATGACCCCTGGGTATCTATAATGGGAACTCAGGCCAGAAAAGCTGTTACTTAATTTAACCTTGCAAGGGTCTTTCTATTTTGTTCTTCACACCTCTATGATCTTGTTTGGCTTACTTCTCTAGCTATAACTGTTCAGAGCTGTCTGGGTGGAGTCTTGCATTATGTTACAATCTGGTGGGCACCGCAGTGGTATTCTTCTGCAGTAGCAAAAAAAGGAGTATTGTGTGTGTTATTTTTAAGTAGTTTGTTTGCACGTCTCCTTTTCCCACATTAATGCTTGCTTCCATATACAAAACACCTCAATACTGCAAATGACTCTTCTTCAGTTTAGTGGGACTTGCTCTTCAGATGTGTCAGAAAAAATCAAGGGTTGGATATAGCCAGATTTTCACCAGCATGAAACAGGAGGGGTTCGCTTTGATCATTAAAGGGGCTATGCTGTGGATCATGAGACCTACATAGACAAAAGCAGTGTAGGACAGAGGTGGGAGCAAGGATTGCAGAGTTTGGCGAGAATGGGCAAATAAGCTTGCTGGATCCAACCCTAAGAATCCAAAGTCCCTCTTAGTATCTTAATTGAAAAGTTGGTTCATTTGCAACAGGAAAAGGCTTTATAGCCCGGGATGACAACACTGCCTGTTACTTGTCAGTAGGGGAAATTAAGTCTTTGAGAGACTGGACCTGATTGTTCTTTATTGGGACGTTGGACAAGTTTGCAAGGAGGAAGTTCCCTCCTCTTCAGTCTGCTTGCTGCTTGCTGGTATAAAACCTCAAAACTGGTCAATGAGGATTGGATTGTTAGACTCTTCCTACTGCTCTTCTCCCAACTGATATCCATGTCTTAATTTCAAACACAACTCTTTGTCACAATTCAAGCTATCCTCTTTGCCTGTGGGATCAGGCTTCATGAACAGTGACAGACAAGATTCTCTGCTTAACCCTGAACCACCTTAGACCCTGAACCACCTGTTGCAACTTTATAGCTCACCTCTGAGCTCCAGCCTAGGACATGAAAAGCTTGGCTTTGACTCTGCTATAGCCTAGGATTTCTGTGATGATGCATTGATGACGTGATTGCACTGCTGAGATGAGGGACAAATTCTGGAACCCCTCACCCTCTTGGAGGCTCTGAGAGCTAGGCAAGGTGCTGCTGTGGTGTGAGGGTATAAATTCAGTAGACGGTTGATGACAGGAATGAAATGGGTAAGTACGGCTTTGGAACAGCTGCTTTAATATGTGTGGCTTTGGTTATGTGTGTACGACTTCGGAATGGCTGAGCCTAAGTTACCTCACAGGATAAAATGGTGACACCATAAATACTGCCCTGAGTTCCTTGAGGGAAGGGTAAAATAAGGAACTGAATGGGAAAAAAATACAGCGTATGCAGAGATAACCTATTATTAGGCTATCCATGCCAATCACTTTTAGATGAGATTTGGGCTGGGGCTGGCTGATGGGAGGGAATCTTTGTCTGGAGGCCCTTGGTGGATCTTGGCAGCCCTGGTCAGACTCTGAATTTCAAAAAGACCAGTTTATGTCAGGAGCTTTATTTTATTCATACAAATATTTTGAAGATCCAGATGCCAATTCCTATGCTTTTGTAGCATGTCTATATAGTGGGAGTTGATAAAATCCCTGTCCCTACCTCCTAAATGATTATGATTATAAATGCATTAAAGATTATGAGGTGCTCCAACTGTGCAGGAATGGGAACAATTTTTAAACATGCACACATTGATTGTGCTCTCTGTCCCTTGTGTGCAACTTTAATCTGCAAAGACCTGCAACCATTCTTAAAGGATTAGTGATAAATGCAGACAGCAGAGGTCCCAGATGCAGTGGAAATTGTTCAGATTATGCAAACCCCACAAATGGGATTAAATGATTAGGCATTGTTCACACAGGAATGACATGGAGGAACTTGGGGATCCAACTTTGATGAGGAAGCAAAGGAGTAAATGGCTAGGAATCCATTTTCTTTTCTTTCCTAATAAATGCTTTCTTTTTTCTTGAACTTTGTTTTTCTGCGTTTTCCTGGGCAGGATCCAATTATAATTTTTTCATAGCCCACAAAAGCAACTGTGGCAATGGAAGTGGTCTCTGTGTACTGTGGTAACGCAGGATTTTAAAGTTTTTGTTTTATTTTGTAAATATATTTACAGCAGTATGATTATATGGGGATGCTAAACCTGCCATGTGTACTAGGGAGCTGTAAATTACTTAGCTGCAATCCTAAAGAGCCTTTCCTGGGGGAAGGCCCCATGGAGTACTGTGGGTCTTACTTCTGAGTAGACCTGCTTAGGCTTGCTCCCTTTATGTAGTGGTCACTTTTGTTTTTTAATCCTCTTCTAATACAAGATCTCCCATCTTGCCTTTCACTGGGCACTTTGCCCTCTGATTACTTCAAAAAAAAAAACACAGGAGAAGCTGAAGCACAAACAGCATAATGCATTTTTCAGTGAAATCACTGGCTGGATAAAAATTAGGCTACAATGCTATACATGCTTACTTAGGAGTAAATTCTCCTGAACTTAGTGGTAAACATGAACAGGATGCACTGCTTGTTAATCTCCCAGATTTCCTCCTGTCACCTGCCTCCTCTCCTTCCTTCATTGTGTGGGGAGTGGTTGGTGTGTTGGACCAGGCTCTGGGAGATGCAGGATGAAATTCCTGGTCTGCCAGGGCAGCTGGCTGGATGACCACTGACCAGTCACCCTCTCTCAGCCCAATCTGTTTTACATGATTGATTTGAAAATAAAAGTGGACGAAAAGAGAATGTTGTCAGCTGATTTGGGCTCCTGCTGGGGAGAAAGGTGGGGTATATATGAATAATTAAAATAAATAAATGATGCGATGCCACCACAGCCAGTTGTGGTGTAGTGGTTAAGACTGGCAGACTCTGATCTGGAGAACCAGGCTTGATTCCTCACTCCTCCACATGAAGCCAGCTGGGTGACCTTGGGTCAGTCACAGATCTCTCAGATCTCTCTCAGCCCCACCTGCCTCACAGGGTGTCTGTTGTGGGGAGGGGAGGGGAAGGAGATTGTAAGCCACTTCGAGATTCCTTTGGGTAGTGAAAAGCAGGGTATAAAAACCAACCCTTCATCTCCTCCTCCTGTTTCTGCAACAGTTACTTTCAGAATTTATTGCATAAATTGTGCTGCGCAAGATGACCTTCTTCCTCTAGTCAGGAGGCTTTGCTGAAATATGGAAGAATTATTGTGAAACTGAATGGTTATAGATCTGCTTTAACAGAAGGAACTCAATGCTCTATGACAGTGTATATTAATTTTTTTAAAATAATCATCACAGCTCAAGTGGTGCTCCACTCGGAAAAAGTGGCAACCAGTATCAGCAACCCTTTGGCAGGCAAGACTTGCAGCAGTCCTGACAGAGGCTCTGGAGGCTCTGAATCCCCATTAAGGTGAGCCCAGTGATTTGAGGCAGCCCTAACGTGTCCCCAGATGGTTCTGCGGAGGAGGAAGGCATGCTGTGCGCATAGGTTCCACTGAGAGCTGCAGTCCCTGGGGGAACGAAAGTCACTTTGATTCAGCATACCACATGGAAGGCATAATTGTTTGATGAAATGGAAAGAAAGGAACAATGATGAAGAGGGACAAGGCTAGGTCATCAGTTTCCTGGCAGCGGAAATGTGAGTAAATCAGACCCACAAATGTACTATGTGGGAGAGGAGCAAAATCTCCCCCTCCTCCCTATTCCACCCTATTGACGTAAAAGGCAGGAAGGGAATCTCACCCCTTCCTCCTCCTCAATGCAGTCCCCTGACCTGTGTGTTTATTAGGCCATGTGGCTCCTGCAGCCCTGAGAACCAAATTTCCTGGGGTGGAGATGAACATAGTAAAGACCTACAACCACCAGTGCTTTCTGCTGGCTGATGTGTGGATTCAGCTCTTTATCAGAGTCTATTCAACGTGCCCACTCCGTCGGTGCCTGGGAACAGTTTTCCGGTCTAGACTGCACCATGCTGTTGGCAAACAGAACCACAAGGCACAAATTGCAGTGTCACATGCCGGTGGACAACCCATATTCATTGGATTTAGGACAGTTTGCAACATCACACTTGCATGTGTACCAAGTGGTTGTGGATAAAAAAAACTGGCTAATTAATAGGAAACAGAGAGTGAGTATAAATGGGCAATTTTCACAGTGGAGGGTGGTAAGTAGAGGGATACCGCAGGGCTCAGTACTGGGTCCGATCCTTTTAAAGTTGTTTAATGATTAAATTAATGATTTGAAGTCGGGAGTAAGCAGTGAAGTGGCTAAATTTGTGGATGACACTAAATTGTTCAGGATGGTGAGGACCAGGGCAGATTATGAGGCACTCCAAAGGGATCTGTCAAGGATGGGCAAGTGGGTGTCAATGTGGCAAAAGGGGTTCAGTGTGGCCAAGTGCAAAGTGATGCACATTGGAGCCAAAAATCCTAACTATAAATACATGTTGATGGGGTCCGAACTGGTGGAGACTGACCAAGAGAGAGTTCTTGGAGTTGTAGTAGATAACTCAATGAAAATGTCGAGACAGTGTGTAACTGCAATGAAAAAGGCCAGCACTATGCTATGGATTATTAGGAAGGGAACTGAAAACAAATCAGCCAGTATCATAATGCCCCTGTCTAAATCGATGCTGTGACCTCATTTGGAATACTGTCTGCCGTTCTGGTCACCACACCTCAGAAAGGATATTATAGCATTGGGAAAAGTGCAGAAAAGGGCAACTAGAATGATAAAAGGGTTGAAACACTTTCTCTATAAAGAAAGGTTAAAGCACTTGGGGCACTTTAGCTTGGAGAAATGACAACTGAGGGGTGACATGATTGAGATTTACAAGTTTATGCATGAGATAGAGCAGGTCAAGAAAGAGGTATTTTTCTCCCTTTCTCACAATACAAGAACTCGTGGGCACTCAATGATATTGCTGAGCAGTTGGGTTAGAACGGATAAAATGAGAACTTCTTCACCCAAAGAGTGAGTAACACATGGAATTCACTGCCACAGGAGGTGGTGGCGGCTACAAGCATGGACGGCTTCATGAGGGAATTAGATAAACATATGGAGCAGAGGTCCATCAGTGGCTATAAGCCACAAGGTATAGACAGGGCTTTTTTTTGTAGAAAAAGCCCAGCAGGAACTTATTAGCATAATAGGCCACACCCAACAGCAGAAGCTCATTAATATATTAGGTGGGGGAGCTGAGAAAGTGCAGGGCAGGCATGGAAGCTTGCCTCTTTACTCCCGTGCTTCTCCACTCCTGTGGAGAAGCTCAGCAGGGAAGGGGAAGAAACAGAAGGTGTGTTTAAACACCTTTCTTTCCTTCCCCAATCTCGGGGGAGGAAGGAAAGGCATCTAAACATGCCTGCACTCCCTGCCTGTGCCTCTTCCAGGGGCCCCCCTGGCTGCGGGGCAACTGGAGATGGGCAGGCATGGAGCCCACGAATGCTTCCATGCCTGCCCTGTGCTTTTTCTCCCCCCCCCCCCCCCGCTTCTATGCAATGGCAGAGAAGCTGGGGGGTGGGGGGGAGAGGCATGCTTTCCCTGCCTGAGCCTGTGCTTTCCCTGTTGCGGGGCACCTGGAGAAGATTGGGAAGGGAAGCAGGCATGTTCACCTGTCTGCCTTAGGTCTCCCCAGCCTGCCCGCCAAGGTGCACAGGCTGGGGAGACCAAGGGCAGCCAGGCAAACATGGCCCGTTCCTTCCCTGAGCCTCTTCACTTTTGTGGAGAGACTCGGGGAAGTGTGGCAGAGGCCATGGGTAAATGCCTTTCTCTCCCACTCCCAGATCAGGGAGGGAAAGAATGGTATTTTTAATGTGCCTGGGTTACCCTCCTGGTCTTCTTGCACCTAGAGAAGATCAGGAGGAGAACCCAGGCATGTCTGCATGCCTGCCCTTTCCCCCCAGCCTGCCTGCCACGGCGGATAGACTGGGGAAAGGAAGGCAGACATGCACACATGCCCCTTTCTTCCCTGAGCCTCTCCACTGTTGCAGAGAGACTCGGGGAAGTGGGGGGGAATGGTTAAATGCCTTTCTCTCCCTCCCCCAGATTGGGGAGGGAGAGAAAGGCATTTTCAACATGCTTGGGTTCCCTGCCTGCCCTTTTCCAGCTGTGACATGTCAGCTAGAGAAGGGAAGGCAGAGAGAGGCTTTTCGTCAATTTCACTCTCAGCTGACTGGCCTGGAGTGACATTGACAAGGAAATCCCTAGGGGCTCCCCAGAGGGAAAGACCACATTTTAACATGCTGCCTTTCCCTCTTGTGTGTAACATGGGGAGGGCAGCATCTTCTGTAGCCATGCATGCACAGAGGTTTGGGCTGCTGGTGTGGCCAGCTCAGAAGCCAGCCAGAACACCGTTCCTATGCATTTCTGCCCAAAAATAGCCCTTGGTATAGATAGGAACTCTCGGTCTGGGGCAAGTGATGCTGCTCTGTTTTCTTGGTGCTGGGGGGGGCAATAGTGGGAGGACTTCTAATGTCCTGGCCCCACTGGTGGACCTCCTAATGGCATCTGGTATTTTTGGCAACTGTGTGACAGAGTGTTGGACTGGATGGGCCATTGGCCTGATCCAACATTGGCTTCTCTTCTGTTCTTATGAGATGACCCAATTGCTGCAACTGAGGTGGAGGGGTGGTGGATTTTCCTTGCTTATCTTTGCCACATTAACATACAACCTTTCATTTGGATTAGGGTTTTTTTCCTGTTAAATTTTCCACTCTGTAGTCTTTGATTATTTTCCGGGGGGGGGGGGGGGAGAGGTGTTTTGTTTTGCTTAGCACACCAGAAGAGGAATTACCCAGAAGTTGCAGAAGCATTTGAAAAAGGATTTTAAAGGAATGGACTATGTGAACTCATTGGACTCTCCCCCTGGATGTTTGGACATTGAAATAATAATGGTTCCTCATGACAGTGTGACATTTGGAGAAAGAATGACATGTTGAAGAGTTGGCATTGAGGGTGGCACAAAGGCTTAATTTGCAGTTCAAGCTTCCTGCCTAGCTGCAGCTGCCCATCCCATTGCCCAGAACCATGCAAGCATTAAACAGCTGTTGTATCTCGGAGCTGCTTGTCTCTGTGATTTTCCTAAACAGGCACTGACAGCCCTGGGAGCTGCTGAACTGCCGGTTCCCCACCTGTGATTCTTATTGCTTGAGAACTGTGAGCTGCCCCCTTTTTCAGCTTAGTTGGGCAGCATTTTCCAAAGGTGCAATTTGGGGCACATACGGTGCTTCTGAAGGTCAGCTGGAGCTACAGGTGTTCAGCACTTCTGAAATACCAGGGCCATGTGTGGTTTTTGCTGTGTGTAAGCAATGGCTCCTAGCAAGGACACCAGGGGATGGACCCAAGGACATTGTGAAGGAAGCATTACATCTGTCCCCTTTTGAAGAAACTAAACATGAAGGGAGAATGCGAGACACAATAGGAAAAGCAGTTTTGATACAAGTTATCCTTACTGAAATTTTACCAATGGAAAGCATTTGATTTTCACAGTTTTCATGCCAAGGTACCACTCAAGCCTTTGTGGTGTCGAAGAGGAGCACGATCAATTGCAGCTGCAAAACAATGGAGAAGACAAGTGATTTGACAAAGCTCACCTAAAAAGAGAGCATAATATTTATTTATTTATAGTCCACCTTTCTCACTGATACTCAAGGTAGATTTACAAAATATAAAAATAAGGCAATCAGATGTCTAATAGACATTGCTGTGCGATAGGATTGCTACAAAATTAGAAAACAATGCAAAGAAAAAAGTCTTAAGACCCTGAACAATGTAGAAAATGGATTATAAAGGTAGAAGGCAATGCTATAAAAGCAAGATGAGACAGTAAAACAGTAAGATGAAACAGTAAATAGTGCAACAGACTCTATCCCCTTATAAAAGCATCTTTCTGAACCATTCCAGTATACTACAGCCTTAACAAATTTAGAGAGATCCAGATGAGGAGCCTAATGACTGGTCAGTCATTTTCTGCATGAGAGGAAAAAAATAGGCTGAGTTACTTCAGAGTCTACAGTTCCAGTGGTATAATAGGTATGTTAACATGAGGAAGCAGTGCTGCCATGGGAGCGTTGGCCTCATCTAGAATAAACTGTGAGGGGGGGCCTCCCATACATAGGGCAGAAGGTTGAAGGACAAGGTCATTAGAAAAGTGGTTGAGTCACTTGCGGAGTGTATGCCTTGCATGCACAAAATAAGAGTTCCTGGCATTTCTTTTGTAAAGGGCTTCATGCAGTAGGGAAAGAGCTCTCATCACCTGGTACCGTGTGGAGCTGCTGCCAGAGTAAACTGAATTGGGTCTGCTAAATATAAGGCACCTCTTTATGTTCACAGGTGCTTCCAGGTAGTGGTTTCTTCCTGCATTTATTGCGTTAAATGTAAAGTACAGGGGTGGGGTAATAGCAATTAAGGTTATGGGCTGCCAGACCCTGAAGAGTTTCCAGCTCACTGGTTGAATCTCACTGAGCATGTCAAATTTAGCTCAGAAGGGAACAGGGAACCAGTGCAGACCTGGCATCATGAACAACTGCTGATTAAAAATGCTTGTTGTGGAATTATCATAGTCCTGTGACAGTCTACCCATAAAGTCTGCTGCCTTGGAGCTAGCTGTACTCAACCAGGACCAGGGATTTTTTAGTCCTGGCCCCCACCTGGTGGAACTCTCTGCTGGAGAACATCCGTGCCCTGCGGGATCTATCACCTTTCTGCAGGGCTTGTAAGGCAGAGATGTTCCGCCAGACTTTTGGTTAAGGACAGTAAAGGGACAGCAACTAAACTGGTGCTCTCATACCTCCCGTCTCCCTTCACATACCCCCTTAGGAGGCTACAGGGAAGCTGCAATTTTTTCTTACATTTTGCCATCTGGAACAGACTGTCTTTTAGAAGAAGAAGAAGAAGAAGAGATTGGATTTATATCCTGCCCTTCACTCACTTAAGAGTCTCAGAGCGGCTTACAAACTCCTTTCCCCTCCCCTCCCCACAACAGACACCCTGTGAGGTAGGTGGGGCTGAGAGAGCTCTTTCCCAAGCTGTCCTTGAGGGAACAGCTGGTACAGAGCTATGGCTTGCCCAAGGTCATCCAGCCAGGTGCAAGTGGAGGAGTGGGGAATCAAACCCGGTTCTCCCAGATTAGAGTCCGCGCACTTAACCACTACACCAGACTGGTTTATATATTGATTGTATGGTATTTTTATTCTGGTTTTAACTAACTCTAGATTACCTATTGTTTTTATCTTTTTGTAAACCACCCTGAGCCCTGCCTGCAGGGAAGGGCAGTCTAGAAGTCTAAATAAATAAATAAATAATTCGAAGCTGCCATTTGCTCCAGGGGAATTGTTCTTTCTGCGGCTAAGCAGAATCCCAGAGGTCAAGGAGGCCTTTTGGCAACAGCAGGAACTCTTCCTGTGAAGATGCTGGGTGAGTCTTCAAGCTTGTTTGTTGCCATAGGAGCAGTTCCTCTTTTCTCCTGGCATGGCAAAAGGGAGCAGCTCTTCACTAGGGTGCTGATTTCAGTGTAGTAGTGACTCATTGAAGAGCTCAGCTGTCAGCAATTCTTGCTCTTCAGCTCTTCCCAGCTATTGCCCCTCTCCCAGTGAGGACCGTTCAGTTCTTTCCAGCTAACAATTTCAGCTCTGTCTTTTCTGTACTTTTGGATCCCAAAACTTGTAAAGCAAGCCTTGCCCTTCAGAGAGCACTACCTTCAGCACTTCTCAATCCATCTGCCCTTTTCATCCTTTCAGCTAGCCCAGTTCCCCTTTATACCACCTCTCATTGTCATGCCCCATGAGCCTTTGCTAAACATGCAAATTAACACAAGCACATGTACACAACAGCTATCTGCTAGTCCGGCCTGGCCTAAGGTCTATCTAAGTATCTGCAGTCTACTAATCAGACCTAGGCCACAAACCCTTTTTTGCAGAACAGGCTTACACTTCTGTTATAAATGCATACGTTTCTATGCATAATTTAACCTCCCCCCAGCCCCTTTTCTAGCTTGATCATGGATTTTCAGGTATCCAAAGACAAAGATGTCATTTCTTTTGGTTACATACATATGGGCTGTCAAGTCATAACAAAGATGCTGTTTTTAAAAAAGATGGTTGCATGCATGTGTACCATACCATGGCCTTCCTCACAATAGATGTTAAAAACATTCACTTCCTTCACCCTTTAGGGACCTTCACTTGATAGCCAGGTACCCATGTAAGATAGAAACCCTGTCTCTGGTTGTGCTTCCCCAGCCCAATTTTAGAAAACACACAGCACAAATCCTGTAGATAAGAAAATTCCAAGAACTTTATTATTAAGGAGGGGAACACAGGTACAACAAGGTTTGGACCCTCAAATACTAGGGTTCCCAAGTCCCCCCGGGGGGGCGAAGAATCCCCTGCTCCCCGCCAGCCCAGATTGGGCTGCTGGGGGGAACCCCGCCCCCAAATTGCTGGGCCGCAAAGATGTGCCCAGTGCAATAACGTCACCCGGAGGTGATGTCATCGCGTTGGGCACGTTTCGGGGGGAAGACACTCTCTAATTCGAAGGAAAACTCTACGGTTTTCCCTCGAATTAAAGAGGTCCCGCCCCAATATTCCTGACGAGATGACATCACTTCCGGGTGATGTCATCGCAGCACGCACACCAGAAGAACCCCAGACCGGCAAGGACTCCCCCTGCCAGACCACAGGTAGAACTTGGCAACCCTATCAAATACCCATAAACTCTCCCTAAGGTTACAATGGGAAACATAGGATTTTATATTCAGTATGATGCTTGCAAATAAATCATGATTATTGGTTCCATCAAACTTTGTCATATGTCCGTCATAACCTTCTGATTGGGCTGGGACTGGTGGGCTGAGCTTTGTCAAGTAAAGATGTTGAAAGATGTAAAGATGTCGCTGTTTGGGGGGGGGGGGGGTGTTCTTTCTGCCAGCCAACCGGCCGGCAGCAGACAGAAGGCCCCAAAACCAGGGGATTCCTTCACCTGGACCTAGGGAATGCCAACCCTCATGTCACCTGATCTACTTTTGGTTGTACTGTAAGTGGCTCAGATGGCCGTTCCAAGTGCCATGTCACAGATGGGGAGGGAAAAAAGGAATACCCAAGCTTATGGTCAGTTATCAGACTGACTATGGGCAAAACATGACATGATGCTTACTGCACCCATTTGGTCTAGTGGTTAAGAGCAGTGGACTCTAATCTGGAGGTCTAGGTTCAATTCCCCACTCCTCCCTTCTCCACATAAAGCCTGCTGAGTGACCTTGGGCCAGTCACAGTTCACTCTGAACTCTCTCAGCCCCACCTACTTGCTTCTAGTGTCATAGCCCCACTGCTGGCCCTCCTGATGGCACTTGGTGTTTTTGGCCACTGTGTGAGTGTTGGACTGGATGGGTCATTGGCTTCTCTTATGTTCTTATGTACTTCACAAGGTGCCTATTGTGAGGAAAGGAAGGAAATGTGATTGTAAGCCACTCTGTGACACCCTAAGGTAGAGAAAAGTGGGATATAAAAACACTCTTTTTCTCCAAAAGGTGACATGATGTTCACTGTAATTAATTTCCATAACCTTGGTGGCCACTGTCTTTCAAATGCCTTAGGTAGAGGAAAGCCACCCCTGAAAGCAGAGAGAAAAACAGTAAAGCTGAGTAAGCCAATCCTATTATCACACTGTCCTCTCCCTTAAGCAAAGCTAACGTCCACTGGAGATTTATGTAATGTGTTGTGACAATTTGATAAGGTTGGCTTCAGTCAGTGGAGCATACACCTCCTTGTAGGGGTCTATGGCGGACTGCTCTTGAATCATGGGAGCACAGCTCATCTGCTCACATCCCTGTCAAGTTCAGTTCAAGTCTTGTGCATAACTGCTTTGCTTTGTGTAAGCACAGGCCTTTGAAGGTGGCCTGCCAGACTAGGGCAAAGCTTTTTTCAGGAAGACCCTTGTACTTGACTCAGGGTGGCTGGGTGTCTCTGGCAAGACCTGCTGCTCTGCAACCCACTCTCTGTTTGTGTTGGTTTTAGGCCTTGGGTTAGGTGGGCAGATTGTCCTCATGATGCTGCCGCCCCAATGTCACCTCCAGTCTGACTGTATTTACTTTCAGGTGAGCTGCCTGTGCTGCAACACCAACTGGAGTCCCACAGTGAGGCAGAATGCCGCATATATTTCATTGCTTTCCTTACAGCTCTGAGAGAAATCAAAACAATCTTTCTCACACTGCTGGTTGTAGCTTATAGCTATGTATTGCTATACTTTCTGCAAAACTTATATTCACTCTGTTATAATGAGATGTGAGGGTTGTTAGTTTTCCTGCAGAGCAGGAGTCTCCAACAGGTAGCTCGTGAGCTACCAGTAGCTCACCAATTGCTACAAATAAGAACAAATAAGAATAAATTTTAAAAGTTTTTATTTCATAGGATTTTCCTGCGTGCTTAGCTGATAGTTTCATTTCTGGTGCTCTTCCTAGTCTGTTTCTAGGTAACATGCTGGTAACATGCTGGCGTGGGAGGAATAGCTTGGGCTATTTCATTAGTCAGAAGCAGTTTTAAAGGAAAAGGTTGGCAAACAGCTGCTAAAGAGTCTTATCCTAATTTGGATGTTGACATGGCTGCATCCTATGTTAGTATATATCTTGTGCCCAATGGAGAATTTCTGCAGCATCAGTTTCATGGAAACTAATGCATTTGTCAACCAGTGATGATGATTTCTTAAAAAAACGGCCAAGTTCTGAGTGGTTGGTTGAGATATATATATATGTCAGGATTCCAATGCAGTTCTACCTATTGCAGCTAACAGGCCTTTATTCAACCTGGGAATTCCAGTTCAAATAGATTTATTTGTATGTAGGTCTAGGATTTAAGTTGTAAGGCATCCAAAAATTCAAGTAACATTTTTATCTGCTCATTTTAATGATGTTCAAAAATGGAGGTTGAAGGCAAGAAGGGACCATTTCACTGCAAACTGCTGTCCAAAACATGCTGCTTTATGGCAAGGCTGGCCCTTTGATGTCATCCCCCACTTTAATTAAGAAGGAATGACATCCAGACTCACATTAGCTTTTAAAAGTAGCTACACAGTTTAGACATAGGGTTGCCAGTTCTGGGTATAGGGAAGTTCCTGGAGATATGAGGCTGGAGCCTCGAGAGGGGAGGGTTTGGAGAGGAGCGGGACTCCAGTGGGGTATAATGCAAAAGAGTCTACCCTCCAAAGCTGCCATTTCCTGCATGGGAAGTGATCTCTGTATAAAGAGGCATGAAATGGCAGTGAATGCAAGTGGTAGTCAGGGGAGCAGGCTTGCTGGCATGTGCCCTTTTAAACACGGAGGAAGACGGCTGCACTGAGGAAGGAGAGTGCTGCTCAGCCTTGAATGAATGATAACGTCCTCTGTTTTCTCTCAGATTCCTTACCCTCATCCCTTCAGAGCACAAGGTAAACTGAGGCCACACTTACAGGGTTTCTGAATGATTTGCAAGTTCAGGCTTTGGAGAATCTCATAGTTATGGCAATTACTGAAATACCTCTAGGCTCACCTGTAGTGCCATCCTAACCAGTTACACCCTTCAGGGTGTGTAACTCTGCCTAGTATTACACTGCCAGTGCCCTGTCCTAAGACACAAAGGACAGCAAGGGGATGTCGAGCTGAAAGCAAAACAGAACCTGCCAGCATAAGGAGGCCCAGAAGCATCAGTAAAGATGGAGAGGAGAAGAGACCTATTTCAATATGACATTTCAATATTGCACCCAAATAACTAATGCCAGCTCCACAATCGTTTGACTTTTTCTGGCCCTGAGGATGCAACCCTAAGCAGGCATTCTCCAAAAGTCCTATGTTAGTCAATGGTTCTTACTCTCAGGAAAATATTCTTCATATTGCAGCCTGAGTCTCCTGTCTTCACCTCTTCTGACCTTGTTTCTGAGCAGACTGCCACTCTTGCTTTGTTCAGCTGATAGCAGGGAAATTCCCCACCGCCCTGGGCGGGGATTATGTTCCCAGCATGGTAGACGCTAGTGATTTTCTTTTTCTTTTTTCTTTTTTTGCCATTATGTGACTCGATGTGACAAGGGTAATTGGATGCAACTGATCTTGGCAAGAATTCAGCTTCTCAGAAAATTACAAACAACTCCAAATACCCACGCAAGATCCTATTTCTGTGCAAGTGAGATCAGGAGAAAAAAGTAAAGGTTAACTCAGCAGAGCGAGGGAAAAGCAAAATACTGACAATTACAAATTAAATATCATTTAAACCTTGATCTTATCATGGGAGCTACACTGGAGTTAACACAGGTGGGGTTCATGCAAGTTGTGTATGTAATACTTTGAGCCAGGGCTCTATCTGCCCATGACAGAACCCCATGAATTCAATAGGAGGAGATTTGTATCTCGAGTTTTTGTTGGTTTAGTTAGTTATGATATTCTGGTATAAGATTACCAACATAGAAAAATCATTTGTTTGTATATGGGGAATAGAACCATTATTTCGAAATGGAAACTCATATTAATTTGAAATGGTGTTTTTCCTTCCTAACTGAGATTAAAAATGCACATTTAAAAACAAAACAGAGTTTTGGTGCACCTTAAAGTTTGGCAAGGTTGCTTTTTCTTTCTGCTGCAACAGGTTAACACAGCTGCCATTCTGAAATTTAAAGACCGATTTCACACAAGCTGCTGCTCCACCCCCACTCTTCCCTTTCCCCCGATTGCACGTGTCAATTTCCCACTATGTGCTGCGCGGGTGCATTTTGCCCCGCAGCTTTGCCCGATTTTCCCCGTGTCTTAGCAATCCTGTTTTTTGAGGATCTAGAAGACGCGGAGGAGATCAGGCAAAGCTGCGAGTCAAAATGTGGCCGTACAGCACGTAGTGGGAAACTGACGTGTGCAATCGGGGAAAGGGAAGAGCCAGCCTGGAGCAGCTGCTTGTGGGAAATCGGTCAAGGTTTATCCCAGATACATATATATCAAAATAGTTATGGTACAACATACACAGAAACCTGACATTTTCCTCACATGTAATCAAGTACATCCTGAAAACTAAACAGTCTGCCTTTCTCCACCAGATATCAGGAGATGGTCTGACTCACACTACAGGAAGTACTTCAGTGCAGACCAAAACAAAACTATCTTTCTTTAATAGTACAAAAATTGGCTCAAGTGGATCATTCAGCCTAATATTTTCATCAAACACACTCCAGTGGGATTATTCTAATATGTATTAAGTAAAGGGAAAGAATTCCATCAATTCAAACCAAGAATTATATTCCCATTTTGAAATTCAGAATTACCCCCAAGTAATTAGGCAGCCAATACACCAAATAATTTCTTATGCGCATAAAAATTACTGTTCATTCCCACCATGTTGTATCCTTTATTTAAAGTTCATTTCTTAGGTGAGATGTTTTAGCACAAAACATTTTCTCCTCACCTTTCATCAGGCACGGTCCTTAATTAAAAAAGAATGGCCAGAACTTCTCATACTTCATGTATTTGCAACAAAACCCTATGTTTTAGTTCTACTCAGCCTGGAAAGGTGAAAGATATTATATCTAGAATAGCTTTCAATAGACATGATTTGTAGAAGGAGTTCAAATAATTAAAGGAGGAAATAGATAAAAGGAAAATGTTTTGTTGCATTGTCTTCTGGGATTCTTCTTGGTAAGTAATTGTTGTATTTAAATTAGATGCAAATTTTGATTCTTATGAATAAATTATAATCCGACCATAGATAACATGGACCTGTTCAGGAGCAAATCTGCACTTAAGTGAGAGTTGTAGTGTTGCTGTTGAGAGCATGAGTTGTGAATCTTGACACCCCTAGTTACAAACATATGAAGCTGCCTTATACTAAGCCAAGCCCTTCTAAACCAGCTTTATAGAAGCTCTCCAGGATATCAAGCTTTTCCAGACATCTTCTGCATGAGATCTTTTAACTGGAGATTCTAGGAACTGAACTTGATATGTTCTATACTTGAAGCAGGTGCTAAATCAGACCAGGGTCCATCTAATCCAGTATTTTGCTTCACGTAGTGATCAACCAGTTTCCAGAAGCCTTACAAGCAAGGATGCACCGGTTCTGTGACCTAGCACTGGAATTCAAAGATATACATGGAGGGACATGGAGGATCTATTCAGCAATCTTGCTAATAGCCATTGATAGACCCCTTGAATTTGCCTAAGCAAAAGGAGTTAATCACTACAGCCTACATGCTAATATCATCTAACCAATCACCACATCCTGTGTGCAAGAGAGCAGATAAGCAGTTAGCCAAAAATAGAACCTATTCAAGACAAAATACAGTCCAGAGGCAAATGGGCTCATATATCTTTGTAAGGAAGTGGAGCAAGTAGGGACTAGGAGAGTTGACAGATGGCTTTGCCATGTAAAAGAGAGGAAGGATCTAAGAGGGCTCAGATAACACCTCTTACTGATAAAAATGAGCTGGAAGGAGTGCTTATACTAATACTTACTGAAATTAGTTCCTTTTCTTATTCAGCTTTTCTGCCATGGATCAGCCACCATATGTAATCATAAAAACTAGAAACACACAACCTTTTTCAAATAAAAGCTGGGAATCTTAGGAATATCAAGAGCCTGTCAAAGCATGCTGGTGTTTTTGTCAACAGGTTATAGGATGCTATGCAATGTATGAAGCTGTTCTATGAAAACACAATGCTGGAAGATACACTTGCAACACAGCGAACACATCCCCTTGTGCCAAATCTTTGGCCGGTGTATATGCTCCAATGAACCTGTTTTACTTGGGGCAGTTGCTATATTTGGCATTGTTCCCTGCTAACCACTGTCCCTATTTTGCTGATAAAAGTGTGATCAGTGTGAGCACGTTTACTATCATCCTTCCATTACACACACACACCCCATAACTACATTTCCAGCTAGCAAATGTTGTTTATTCACCATAGGTTTAAGTAGCCTATGAAACGTTTGTAAGAATTATTGAAAACTGAAGCCCTGAAGGGGGGACACATTTACAGATGCAGAGCAATGGAAAGAAACTCGTTATGGTCCATTTGCCAACCAGGGATGCTGAAAGGCAGGGATGGACAATTTATGCCAGACAAAATGATTATTATCTGTGTAGTCATTCATATCTTTCCTGTCCTCCTTCCAAGAACCCTAGGGCCATGCACATGATTTTTCTTTCTCTGCTTAGGCAGGCTAGGTTTAGAGAGAATGACTGGCCCTCTGAGTTTTGGAGCAAGCCGGGATTTAAATCTGGATCTCCTTAGACCTGGTCCAGCCCTCTGTCAGCTACACCACACTGGCTCTCACACTGGAGCAAGCAGAGAAGACCTTCAGCAGTGTGTAATAGTCAGGGCTATTTTGGGGCAGGAATGCACAGGAACGGAGTTCCGGCTGGCTCCTGAGTTGGCCACACCCAGCAGGAACTCATTATCATAATAGGCCACACCCAACAGCAGAAACTCATTAGGATTGGCTACATTAGGGGTATGTGGCCTAACATGCAAATTAATTCCTGCTGCAAAAAAAAGCCCTGGGTTTTGACAACAAACAAGGTAAAACAGAATAAGAAGCAAAAGGTAGGTGTGGCTGGATGACCACTCTTCTGGTAACATGGGGGTGTGGCCTAATATGCTAATAAACTGTGCTGTCAGTGGTGTGGCCTAACATGCTAATGAGTTTCTGCTGTTGGGTGTGGCCTATTATGCTAACGAGTTCCTGCTGGGCTTTTTCTACAAAAAAAGCCCTGGTAATAGTGAGGACGGAGGGAGTATTCAGGCAGTGGTCTTTGCTGAGAGAAGAGGGTTTTGCAGTATTGGTTTCATTTCTTGGGAAGGTTTCTCCCTCTGACTCATTTAGAATATTAAAATATTATCATGGGTGAAGCTGCTGCTGTTTGGACAAAGTACTGTTTCTTGCTTCACTAGTTGAATAGTGTCCAAAATGGAAAGTAAGAGAGGGAAAATATATATGTAATTAGGATGTGGAAGGGGAAGAACCATTTGATTCTCAGGAGGAGCTGGGAATGATTTCAGAGGTACTGAAAGAAACTTTGTGTCAGATTTAAAAAACCCAAAAAACTTCTTTGCACAGGGCTTGGCAAAGGATCTCCATACGTAGTTCTCTATGTATAATGCAGTTTTATATAAATATTATCTTCCATAATTTGTTTCCACCCAAACTGCATGTTTGGATAATCCAAAGAAATTTTCAGGATAAACACCTATGAATCAGACCAAAGGTCCACCTAGACTAGCATACTCTTTCATACAATGGATTTATTACCTATGGGGCACTGTTTATATATGGGTGCCTACCACCTTCTGCATTAAAACTGCTATAAACTGGGCTACCTATTACTGTCTGTTTAAAATGCTACAGGAGATGTTAGACTGTTAGTGTTCTTGAACCATCTTGCAATGATTGTTTAAATTGTTTTTTATTGCACTGGCTGCCAATAGCATACCGGATTCACTTCAGGGTGCTGGTTTTGACATTTAAAATTCTTTATGGTCAGGGTCCAGCATACCTGAGGGACCACTATTCCCCATTCATTCCCCAGAGAGCACTGTGTTCAGGGGCCCTAAACCGGTTGGCCCTCCCAGGCCCCCTGGATGGCAGGCTGGTGATAACCAGGGCTAGGGCCTTCTCGGTGGTAGCCCCATACTGGTGGAATGAGCTCCTGGAGGAGATCAGGGCCCTGTGGGACCTTTTACATTTCCACAGGGCCTGTAAGACAGAGCTCTTCCACCAGGCTTTCAATTGGGAGCTGCCTTAATTACTGAGGGGTGACCCTGTGCCCTGGCTTTACCACCTTCAGCCTGTCCCACCACACAAATTAGTCAACCAAATTGAGCTGATATGAGAATACCATAAGGACCATCACCTAATTAGTGGTGTGGTTTAAACTAGAAATCTTGCTCTTGCACTTTATTTGAGTACTGTTCTGGCACTTTAGGAAAATGGATAACTAACAGTTTATGGTTGTTTTGTGAATTATTTTAATTGTATTTATATATGCATTTTTATGTAAGCCACCCTGAGCCTGCCTCAGCGGGGAAAGCGGGATATAAATTGAACTAAATAAATAAATAAATAATAAAGGAGGGCAAACAGGGCCCCCCACTTATAGGTATTTAGGGGCATACTGCCTTTGGTCAGGGAAATCCACCATATTTAGCGATGATGGCTAATTGTCATTGCTATACCTATCCTCCACTGATTTGCCTAATCCCCTTTAAAACTCATTTTGTAGTAGTGAGTTCCCATAAATTAATTACACATGATGTGAAGAATTGTTTATTTTGTCTTTTTATTCATTTGGGTTTTTTTTTTAATCTACTGCCAGTAAGTTCCATTGGGTAGCATCAAGCTGGGAGAGGGGGCGGAATTCTCGACCTACTTCCTCCACATTTGGCACAGTTTATAACTTTCATCATATCTCCCCTTAGTAATTTTTTTCTAAACCCTGAAGACCCCCAACCTTTAGTCTTGCCTCATAGACAAGGAGTTTTTCATCATTTTCAGTTACCCTTTTCTGCACTTTTTCTGGTTCTGTGATATTCTCTTGAGATGGAGTGACCAGAAGTATACCTAGCTGTACAAATCTTGAACTGGGCACATCTTGAATGTTCTGTTGTTTTACAAACTGCTTTGATAAACACAGCCTTTGAGAGACTGAGAAAGCACATCTGCACAAGCTTGTGCAGAATTTGTTAAAAATTGTCTTCAGGCAAAAAAATAAAGATGGTATTACAATAATCTCACCCTCCTTGCTCAATTAATTATGTAGTTTAAACAGGGCACCCTTTCATTGGGTTTAATTACTTGCATAATTTAGGATGCAATTTGCAAACACCCTACAATACCAATGCTGAACAGAAACAAGGAATGCTGAGATTATCCTTGATTAAATCAAAGGGGCTTCAGCTGATGGGACCCTTTTTTTGTTTCTTTTGGATTACATAGTAACTGTCATACATTTTAGTTTAAACTTATTTTTCTTGCTGTCTGTAACGTGACCAGTTGGCTGGTTAAAACTGGACTCAGACTATGACTAGGTTATTTCTTGGAATAACCCGTTTAGGACAACAAGTCTCTTCGGGTTTATACTGCCTGTGGGTGGAGGTATATCTGTCAGATATGAATTCTTCTCAAGAAGTCAAGCACCACTGCTTTTTAACAGAAAAATGCACAATTCTTTATTTACATAAACATAGCTGGAGTGGGATATTTACACAGGATAGACTGTTGCTTTTTGTATAAGTGCTTCACTTTGAATTAATGTATGTAGGAGTTATACAACTCTAACTTGGACACATGTATGCCACTTCCACACTGTCATTTTTGTTCCTATTGCTTCAGGGGCTTCTCCCCCCCAATGTGTTTTGCTGTCTTTAGTAGTCCCAAAGGGAGCAAAACACATGTTGAAAAGGGGGGGAACTCAAAGGAATAGGGACAAATGAGTGACAAAAACGACAGTGCAGATGTGGCCATTGTCTCTGTTATACTGAGACCATTTGGTATTCCACTTCTCCTGTTACTATCTGTGGTTATGCATAAAACTTTCTCCATCTAGCTCTCTTAACTGATGGTCAGGGGCGTAGACTTTTCCAATCCCCGGGGGGGGCGGGGGCTCTCTCGTGCGCGCGCTCGGGACCATGTCCCCGCCGCTCTCCCCCCCCCCCCGCCCCAGGGAACCACCGCCGCCGCTTCCCTCCCCCGAGCCGGGCCCGCCCGCCGTGCTCCCCGCCCCCCCTCCCTCCCTCCCTCCCTCTCCCCGCTCACCTCGGGCGCCGGTGGCGTAGGATTGCCGGAGGAAGCACCCCCTCAGCCCCGCTGGTGGCTCTGAGTTCCACAGGCTGCCCAGATGCTGGACGCCTACTCGGCTCTCTCAACCCGGAGCTGCTCTCCTGCCGCCCCGACGCCGCGTCCTCCTCCTCCCTCCGTCCCTCCGTCTGGCCCTCCACCCTTCCTCGGGGCCCTGGAGGACGGAGAGCTCGGGCCTGTTTCCCGGCTGGGGAACGACTCAAAGGAGACGCTCCGCCGCCCGGGGGACACGTGGTGGCTGCCGAGTGGAGCCAGGCCCTTCGAAGCTGGCGCGTCGAAGCTCTGCACGCCAAAATTTCTGGGGGGGGGGGCTCAGCCACCCCCGGCAAAATGGAGCGCCCGCCGGTGGCCAATCAGCTGGCCGTCGCCGCCTCTCTCCCCCCGCCCCGCCCCAGGGAGGCAGGAGGGCAGGCCGGGGGTGGGGGGGAAGGAGAGGCGGCGACGGCCGGCTGACTGGCCACCGGCGGGCGTTCATTTTGCCGGGGGTGGCTGAGCCCCCCCCCGGGAAATTTCCGGGGGGGGCTCGAGCCCTCGAGCCCCCCCCGTAGTTGACGCCCATGCTGATGGGTGAGGGTATTCTAGCTATTCTCAGTCTTTTCCAGACACCTAGTCTTTCCTTTAACCACCTCACCAGTTCCCTTGGAGAAGTGAATGTGTGTGTAGCTTTGTTAATACTAAGGAGTTCTTCAATTTCTCCTGCCATATCACTACCCTCTCTCTCTGGAGGGGACCAGTAGGGAGTGTTCTCTAGCCTCAATTGTCCTCAAAACTGGTGGCTTGCTTTTTCACTCGGCTTCATAGGCTCCTTCTCCCTCCTGAGCTCTCAGGCTCACTCACCAACTGTCAACTGCCAACTCTCTCTCCCTCTTTTCCTCAAACTCCCTGAGAATTCTGATAGACCTGCCCCACCCCACTCTTAGTCATGTGACCTAGCAGTTCCCTTGCTTCCCTGCTGCTTACCAACAAGCCTTACAGTCTGTCACACTGTCCTTCTGGTTCTTGTTTCATATACATATCACTATTTATATGTATGTTTAAGGAATTCATTTGAAATGTGGTGTTAGAGGAGAGTTTTATGAATACTGTGGATTGTCCGAAAAACAAATAAGGGGCTTCTAGATCTGGTCCATGGGGTCTCAAAGAGTTGGACTCGGCTGTGCGACTGAACAACAACAAAAAGATCAAATTAAGCCTGAACTCCCCCTAGAAGCTAAAATGACTAAGCTGAGGCTGTCATAATTTGGTCACATTATGAGAAGACAAGAGTCACTGGAAAAAACAATAATACTAGGAGAAGTTGAAGGCAGCATGAAAGAGTAAGACCCAGTTTGAGGTGGATTGACTCAATCAAGGAAGCCACCGCCCTTTGTTTGCAAAACCTGAAGAAGGTTGTTAACTATAAGACTTTTAGAGGTCATTAATTCAAAGGGTTGCCATGAGTTGGAAGAACTTAATGGCATTTAACACACATAAGGAACTGATGGAGAAATAAAACATAACGTGGCAGATTGGGAAGTGTAAACAGCCCTGGAAAAAATTAGCAGAGTGCCCTCCCTGTGGTGCTCCTGATCAGGTTGAAGGGTTGAGCTAGGCAGAGGGAAGGCGTGGGGGGGGGGGGGGGAGAGAGAGGCCCTGGCAGCAGCGGCTGGCGGGCCTTGGAAGGGCCCAGGGAGGCGCGGATGTTTCCCAGTGGGGGGGACATCACCCCAGCGAGCGAGCGCACTTCGTGCGTGTGCTAAAGAGCCCCCGCCCCCCGGAATTTACAAAACTCTATGCCCCTGGTAGGGGAAGGAGTCACATCAAAATGGGGTCCCACAACACTGCAACACCATTTCCAGGTGTGTAGCTTAACAGACATCACCATGTCATGGGGCACTCTAGGGTTTTCTTCAATCTCTTATGTTCTATGGTATTGTTTTCTACCATTGTCACCCACTGTTTGTCAGTATTACTATCATAAGATGTCTGGATGTGTGTCTCTTGGATATTTGTTACCAGAGCAATTTAGAGAGCATGTGCAGTTACCATGAGATATTATCCATGGCCCACTGTGTAAACTTTTAGCAACTGCACATTACATGAGAAAGCAACACCTGGCTCTAAAGAAAATCTTTTTTCATATATTTATTTCTGGATGTGTGTTGTCTTACAATAGTAATATTGACCACTGAGGAAGGCCCTAAGGGGCTGAAATATGTATGGTCTATTGCAGAGGCATCGACTTTTAAAATCCCAGGGGGGGGGGGGCTCTTGTGCACGCGCGCGAAGCGTGCGCGCACGCACTGGGACTATGTCCCCGCCGCCCCCCACGACTGGCCTAGCCTGGCCACTCCTGCCTCCGTGGGGCCAGCTGGGCAACTGCCCAGCCGGCCAGGTCAGTCCCGGGGGGGAGGCGGCAGCGGCAGCAGCCGGCGGGCGGGCAAACAAGGCGGCAGCCTGCGCCTGCCCCGCCACCTGCTCCTGCCTCCATTCCTCCGTCCAGCATGCTGGGCATTTGCCCAGCTGGTTCCTGGATGGAGGGAGGGAGGAATGGGGCAGGGGGAGAGGCAGTGGCGGTGGCAGCCGGCCAGCCAGCCGGCCTGGGCGCTCCATTTTCCCGGGGATGGCTGAGCCCCCCCCCCCGGGAAATTTCGGGGGTGGCTCAAACCCTCGAGCCCCCCCCCCCCGTAGTTTACGCCTATGGTCTATTGGTCATAAGATATACCCATCAATTGTATATGTAAAACTATCAGCTCTCTGTGTCAAAAGTTTTAAGAGTCTGATATTTGGACCATTTCTTTTAAACTATTTTATCTTTTATTAAATGTGTACACCATAATAAATATTTGTATTTTTATAATAACTTATTTTGTTAGCTTGACCCTCTTAGACTACAGGACACTCACACTTTCTACTCCACATGTTCTTCCAATTCTTCTAGACTTTTATCTGTACATAATTGGATGTTGCACTATTGCACTATTGTTGCTCTAGAATAATAATTACCAAGGGGACTTTCATATGTGGACAAGCCAATCCAAGAGGCGAATGGTAATGCAATATCCAACAAAATAAGGATGCAGCCTTTTGTGTACAATATCGCTCTTGTCACACAGTGCTAAATGTAGCTGCACTTTGCACATACCCAGAGCATTTTGCACATATATCCTTTATTATTTATTTGAAATATGTCTGTCCCACACACCTAGTCTATTGACCGTCAAGGTAGTGATTTTTTTTTTTTGCTGTCCATGATGCATTTCCATTGAGCCTTCACTGAAACTGTGTCTTGCACTCTGAAACTAGGGCATGGACTGAAAAAAGGCAATAATGTGTCTTAATAAAGTTTCATATAACTATCTTTGTTTCTTGGAAGTTTGTACTTTCTTCCTGTATTTCCCTTGTGAGACTACAATTTTGCCTTTGGACTCTTGAGGGGTTGGACTGTTTCCCCTTTCACACAAACCAGGAGTTCCTTCTGAGTTGAACCCACTGAATAACTGGGTATGAAATATCCTCCTCTTTCTAGAAGCAATAATTGCTTTTTTAGACTGATTTCTGAACTTTTCCTCAGCTTTCCTTGCCACAGTAAGGGCAAGGAGTTGTGTCCTTTCAGTTCCCAAGTAAACATGTCTCAGACCGACACACACATTTCTCCCGACTGGCAACTGCCAAGCCAAAGTCCAAATGATGACTGACTCCCTCTGACAAGACTGACAAGACTTTTTAAAACTCTCCTCAGCTGGTTCTAACCAATCAGGGAGAAGGGGGATGCACACAGGCAGCAGCCTGTCAATCAAACTGTGCTTTACAGTGAGGCATTAACCGCTAATCTCCCAGCTCTCTGAATTTGATGCACTAAGCATTCTAGTTTTGGAGGTCAGTTCATCACACACCCCTACATGCCCTCCAAGTTATGCATGTATTGGACTTGGGATGTTCAAGTTACAGCCTCCCAAAGAAGGTGCCCCCAGGAAAGTGCTTTCAGGGAAGACATTAGGCAAAGGTTCTGGAGCGTATAGAATGGACCCTGTGTGAACTAAGGGCATTAAACTTTCAGCAGACCTCCCTGGGATGCCTTCCTACATGCCCACCAAGTTATGTGGAGATTGGACTTGGGGAGTCTGTTTTGCCCCCCCCCCAAGAAGGTGCCCCCAGGAAGGAGCTTTTATGAGAGATGTCAGGTGCGGGTTCAAGAGTATATAAAACAGACCCTGTGTGAGCTAGAGGCATCAGTCTTGCAGCAGACCTCCCTGGGATGCCCAAAGCACCCACATCAGCTATACCTCACCTCCTGGCATGAGTGGAGAGGGTGTGTGGAATCAGAGCCCTGACCTGCAGACACCCAAAGCCCCCAGCAGCAATGCTCCCTCTAAGCTGTGGAGTCTTGTGAGCAAAAATTCTACTCTGTGAGCTACTAGCATTAAAGCTATGAGTGAGCGATTTGGCTACTGCATAGATTAGTTTGCTCTGGAGCCATCCTTCCTGAGCTCCCTGTGTTAGCCGGAGGCTAAAAAACCGTGAGCTAGCTCACACTAACTCAGCTTAGAGGGAACACTGCCCAGCAGAAAGACAGACAGAAGACCAAAAAAAAGAGGGGTGGGATGTGTAAATGTGTGAGCCCTCAGATGAGGTACCCACCAGCTATGCTCCACCACCTGGCATAAGTTGAGAGGCTGTGGAATCAGAGCCCTGAAACACCCAAAGTCCCCAGCAGAGAGAGAGCCAGCAGTAACAGAAGCCTGCCACAGCAGAAGCAAAGCAAAGCTCCAGGCTGGGCATGGCACACAAAGGTCTGGCCCAGCAAACACACCACACACAGCCCAGAAAGTTGATTGACAGAAGGAGGGGTATGTGTGTAGAAATCCAGATCCTCTTCAGAGGAACCCACAACTGAAGCCTACTGCTCAACATGGGCAGAAAGGCTGGGTGCCATGACACACACAGAGCTAAAAGCAAAGCAATCCTCTCCCCTCCCCAGCCCAGCAAAGCTGAATCTGATCCACATAGTATTAATCGCGAATTTTCAAATACAATATTGATCCTTTCCTACTCACTCCAAACCCCCAACAAAGGAACATGGGGCTGCGTCCCCTCATTATATAGTTTTCAGATCCCAGAGAACTGATTGGGAGCTCTTTAACTGGCAGCCAGCAGTGCCTGTCAAGGTTTGGAGGGCCCCAACTGGTGTTTCCAAGGCTGGAGAGAATTCCATCCCAATGTTGCCTGGGAGTTTGCTGGTGTCGAGGTTTTCCAGGAGATGTTTCTGTTTCCCAGACTGCCCCAGACTGCCTCTGAAGTTCAGGGAATGTCCATGGAGCATGTGCTTCAGTGAACATCACTTCCTGGACCCAGGGCCAGCTCAAATTCAGCACGGATTTTGCTTCATGCACCGGTTCATGCCCATCCCTGTCTGAAACCCAACATACTAGTCCCTGGACCACAATCACTGTGCAGTAATGGAGAGCAGGGAAGGCAGGTGTTCTGCAGGAACTGGAGAGGATGTCTAGGGTCTGTATTTCTTCCTGGCTTGGGAAGCCTTATATTCCCCACCCCATTGCCTAGTGTGGTACCATAAGGCAAAATGAGACTTTCCATTAACCTATTATTATGAGATGGGCTCACTTCCCAGCTGCTATCTTTCTGATTGTCATTCTCAGTATGAATATATATTAATCTGCTTTCTTTCACTTCCCTTCATTTCCCAGCTTCTTTCTATAGCAGCTGCCAGCTAATTGGCCCTTTGATACCATTAAGGGGTCTTTCCCAAGATATCTAACAGGAGGAGGAAAGACGGGAGAAACCATTTGGTCCCAACAACTGAAGCCCAATCTGTTCCAACAAAAGCATTTTCCTTAAAGCTAACCAATTGTCCCACACTTTCCAGTGGAGGCATATCCAGCACAGCAAGATATTATTTTTGGCTAAATCTTTTTTATTTGTAGATCAACTTTCATTTCATTTTACGAACTATAACAGACTTCAGAAAATGTGGGTTTCCCCCCTTCCCCAATTATTCATGTTCATTCCTTTATTTCCTTCTGAATCTTTTGTGAGTTCCTGATTTAATTGGAAGGCAAACAATCCCAGAGGAATGTTTAATTAATATTAGCAAGCAAAAATGGGATGATTAAACAAGAAGGGGGATGCTATTATTTATCCAGCAGAGCTGGTGACGATTGGTGGACACTGAGGAGCCGGAAAACTCATACCAAGCCCACATCTTTTTTTAAGGGCTGTTATTTCTTGTTCTAATTTTCTGTGTACGACATTTTCATTGTATTTATTCAGTTATTTGAGTCTTGCTTAATTACAAATAACATTTCCATAATGATGAAGAATTTCAGCCACAAGCCTAAAAACAAAAGAAGCCCTCTCATAAATAAATGGACCTTATAGACAATAAGCAAAGACTAGGGCTGATTTTGAATTTCTCTTCCCGTTGTTTCAACATGAAAATTCCCTTTTCAGTTTTGCTTCTCCCATGTGTAACCCCAAACTTCTTTGAATGTTGTGCCATTGTTTACACATTCTCACACGTTGTCCTTGTAAAATGTGCACATTTTCCAGCCTTATTTAGTACTGAGCATATCAATGGCATAAACTGTAGTGTAAATTCTTTTTCAGTTGCATATAAAAACTACACAACATGCAAGTGAAACACAGAAATCTACAAAATCAGTAGCAAAAGAATGGAGAATTGACGTGTTTGACAACACTATTAATGAATATTTAAAGGAATCAAATAATGAACAGCTCTTCTCGTGTTCTAACAAGAAAGGCTGCACAAGGGCTACAGCTTCTCCTGGGCAACATCCACAAACTGCTGGATATTGTATCATTAATTATTTATTTACTTAATTTACACCTAGGATTGCCAGCTCCAAGTTGGGAGAGCCTGAAGAGGGTGGGGTTTGGGGAGGGGCCTGACCTCAGCAGGGTATAATACCAGAATCCACCCTCCAAAACAGCCATTTTCTCCATGTGACCTTATCTCTGTCACCTGGAGATCAGTTGTAATGCCAGGAGATCTCCAGCCACCACCTGGAGGTTTGCGAACCTCAGGAAGATTTGCATTTGTTGATTGCTGTATGGCTTTGCAAGCCCCTGTGGTGATGGGTAGGCTTTTGAATGTCCCATCAATGAAATCAGTCTCCTGCCCAAGGTTTTTGCCTCTTGTTACCCTAGCCAAATGAGAGCCTTGACCTCACTTTCTCCAAAGCAAGGCACTGCTAGCTCCTAAAATGGGTTTCTTCACAGACAGTATCCACTGAAGGTTCCCTCTTATTTTTACAGAAACAAATGAAACCAGCCCTGTGTTTCCTATGAACATGCTAAGTTGCCACAGAGACAAGCTGGACTGACTGAGCATGAGAACTTGACAGCCTGAGCAGCTTCATGATGTTACCTGGCAGCATGTGGGGGGCACTGCCCCCACTGGGAAATACTGGGGGGCCTGGGTATCCCAGCAGGGGTATGAGCCCTGCTGCCTTCTGAAATTTAAGCCCCTGGGTACCATCACTTTATTTATTTAACTAGATCTGGAGAATAATGCCCATTAGATATTGAAAATTACTGCCTTGTGCTTGTTTAAAAATAGGTAATATATGTCTTTGCTCTTATTGCCAGATGGTGAGAATTCTAGATTTTGGTGGCAAATGATAGAACATGTTGTGTTTACATCAGAAAACATTCCAGAGAAAAAAGTGTAATGAAGGAAGGCAGGTTGTCATGTTACTTATTCTTTGGTTCCAGAGGCTGCATTACTGATGTTGATCTGATGTGTGCATCAAAACCCTATGGGAAAGTCCAACATGACTTGCCTGCTTCTACCTAACAAGGCCTGAATAGAACTTAAGTCATATAGTAATCAGATTTTACAGCCTACACACAGTTCAATTCCAGCTCTGCTTGAAGCCCTTGTTATGTACTGGGTTTTTAAGTCAGATGACGGATTAAATGTAAACTGGATTCAAAGTCCCCTTTCTACTAACACATTATGATTTTTCTGCTTTAGTGATTCAAACACATTGAACGGTGCACTTATATGTGTGATTTTACACTGATTTTACAGAACTGGTCCACTGAAATCCATTTCCTTAAGAGCAGGTATGTTGACTTGGAAGAGCTCCTGTAAGGGCTTCCAGCCTTCAGATGGGGCCTGGAGATTTCTCAGAATTATAACTCATCTCTAGTTTACAGAAATCAATGTCCCTAGAGAAAATGCTGCTTTGGAGGGTGAACTCTGTCATTATAACCCACTGAGGTACCTCCCTTCCCCAAACCCTGCCCTCCCCAGGCTCTACCCCCAAATCATCAGGAATTTCCTGACCCAGAGTTGGCAACCCAAGGTCGTGTTCAGACAGCTCTTTAAAGCCCCTTCCCTCCCCCCCTTCAGTGCTCCCAAGGCCGGCGGCGCTCCGCCAGCCCTGGGAAGAAGAAGCCCCTTCCCTCCCCCGCTCCCACTGCTCCCGGGGCCACGGCAGGGCGCCACCGACCCCGGGAAGAAGAAGCCCCCTCCCAGTGAAGCCACTGGGGCCCAAGCAAGGGGGGGAGGAAATGCCAGCCCCAGTGGGAAGCGTCCCTTCCTTCCTTCCTCCCTCCCTTCCTTCCTTCTCTCTCTCTCCCCCCCATCTACTTACCTTCCTTCCTGTTCCTTCCTTTCCCCCTTCCTTCCCCTCTCCCTCCCTCCCTCCCTCCCTCCCTCCCTTCCTTCTCTCTCTCTCTCCCCCACCTACCTACCTTCCTTCCTGTTCCTTCCTTTCCCCCTTCCTTCCCCTCTCCCTCCCTCCCTTCCTTTCTTTTCTCTCTCCCCCCCCCACCTACCTTACCTTCCTGTTCCTTCCTTTCCTCCTTCCTTCTCTCTCTCCCCCCCACCTCCCTCCCTCCCTCCCTTCTTGCCTTCTGACACACTGCCGATGACATCAGGGATGTGTGGCCTTTTGACACTTCCCGTGACATCAGGGGGTGTGGCATATGCAAATAAGTTATGCTAATGAGCTCCTGCACCTCTTTTTTTACGAAAGGACCCCTGATTATATTTTCAGGGAAGAAATATAAATCCTGTCCAATTCTACAGGGAATTGGCACTGAGGCGGTTCCTGGTCTATTGTGAGAGGAAACAGTGGTAGACTACTCAGGGGAAAGAAGACGCATTGTGATTTCAGAAAAGGGTAAAGAACTTAATACACAAAAGAGTGACCTTTCCAGAAAACCTGAACAGTTAATAGGAAACTATATGCAGAAACATTGTAGCTGAAACTTGGATACTTAGTCAGCCATTTCTTACTAATAAGAACCAAGAATTTTTTTTTAAAAAAAGGTGCTACAACACCATCTTGTCTGTCAACTGAAAAATATAGTTTTACCAACAGTGTTTACCTCAGCCTTTCCAGTTCCTGACTACCTCATACCATCCCTGCCTATTAAAATGAAATCTTTATTATTGTTCACTGTACATAGTCTCCAGTGTCATTTCAAGGGACCTAAAGAGTCCTGTTTTCTCCTGACAAGTTCCTAGGCTGGGCAAAAGCCAAATTAGATTCTGTCACAGGGTGGGACATTCAGATTTATAAAGCTGCAAACATCATCATGCTACTGGGGGCTAGCTCAGTCCCTGAAGGGAACTAAGAATTTGGTGGGGAAAATCTGTCTCAGAGTGAGGAGAGTCACGGGAGGTATGTCATAGCATGCTTCACGATAGTGCCGGGGAAGAATAAACTGGATATTGCAAATATCTTTAGGCATGGCAGTGCCAGCTGGAGACTGATTCACATGTTCTGGAATTGATGGGTTCTCTTTCACATGTAGCTTGCAGGTTCATTACAGTTCCCACATGCATGTGGTGCCCGATTCATATTAGAACTATGGTGTGTGGAGGGAAGAGGCTGAAGCCTCTCTCTTCCCCATTTTCCTGATCTAAAAATAACTTTGGGAGGCAGTATTTGACCTGATGGGGAAACACATGTACAATAGCACCCCACAAGACTGTTTCAAACTGGGACAATTCTGTAGGGGGAGGCTAAAGTGCCTTCCCTCTGTGTATGCTATGGTTCTGATCCAAGTTTAGCATCACTTGCATGATAATTGAGGTGAACCTGCAAGTCATGTGTAACAGAAAGACAGGCTGGGGAAAACAGACACAACTTGTGAACTTGATAAAGTGTGCATTTGGTTGTGTAAACAGCAGGGGTCATTTCATAGAAAAAGAGGTGCAGGAGCTCATTAGCATGCCTACTGGCATAACTCATTAGCATAACCGACCAAATGTCAGTTTCAGCCCTATTATACCCTATGGGCCATTGAAGTCAATGGCAAAAACTCATAGGGTAGATGAGGTGCTGGAGGAGAGGGGGTTTGAGGGAGAGGCTCCAAACTTGCAGGGTACCTTCTGGGACCTCTCCCCGAAATACCCACCAAGTTTCAAGAAGATTGCACCACGGGGTCCAATTCTACGGGACCTCAAATAGGTTGCCCCATCCCCTCCATTGTTCTTTATGGTGGGAAAAAACGGTACTTTTTCCCCACCATAGAAAACAATGGAGGGAATGGGGGCAACCTGTTTGGAGGCCCATAGAATTGGACCCCGTGGTCCAATCTTCTTGAAACTTGGTGGGTATTTGGGGGAGAGGTCCCAGAAGCTACCCTGCAAGTTTGGAGCCTCTCCCTCAAACCCCCTCCCCTCCAGTCGCTTTTAAAGCTGCAGCTGAATTTCGGCAGCAATTCGGCAGCGGGCCGAATTAGATCAGAGAATCTGATTTGGCCTGTGGCTGCCCTAGTGTTCACTCCTGGGCAGAGTGGTGCTCCGCCTCGGTCCAGCCCCAAAGGACCCCTGGTGAACAGGTTCTTATTCTAGCCAGGTAGAATCATTTTGAGGACTTCTTGCTCCTGTCCTAGCATACTAGTGTCATTTTATGTTTTATATCAGGGGTGGCCAACCTTGCTTAACGTAAGAGCCACATAGAATAAACGTCAGATGTCTGAGAGCCGCAAGACAGGAACAAATATCACACACACGTTTTTATTTTTAAAAATATGCAAATTTGCTTTTTATTAACATTAAATGGGACTGCCAAAAATAAAAACAAACGAGGAAAACCGGTTATTGATAATGATATTACTTGTTTGCTAATGATATTGAGAGAGAGAGAGAAAAAGAGAGAGATGGAAAGAAAGAATTAAAGAAGTGGAAAGAAAGAGAGAGAGAGAAACTAGGAAAGCAAATAGATGGGAGGGAGGAGGGAAGGAAGGAAGGAAGGGAGAAAGAGAGAAAAAGCATGCCTCCCCTTTGCTTCCCCAGCCGCCCTGCCAGGAGCCGCACAATATGTGTGAAAGAGCCGCATGTGGCTCCCGAGCCACAGGTTGGCCACCCCTGTTTTATATCATGATTCAGAAAATTCAGGGGGGGAAATATATATATTCATGAGCATGGAATATTCTTTACACAGAGATTTTGATACATCTGACTTCTTACCTGTCTCCTGAAGACAGAATCCAGGGGACATAGCATACTCAATCATCTATTGATCATACTTTGATTTATTCTTTAGTACAAATTTCACAGTATGAGACTATTTGTTCCGGCAGTTTTTAACTGACAGTATCATTTCTTTTCAGGGAGCAGTGGTGGCTCAGAGGTTAAGACGCTGAGCTGCAGACCGGAAGGTCTGTAGTTCAGCAGTTCAAGACCCTAGTGCCACATGACAGAGTGAGCTACCATCTCTGGCCCCAGCTCCTGCCAACCTAGCAATTTGAAAGGAAGAAATTGCAAGTAGATAAATAGGTACCCCTTTGGTCGGAAGGTAACAGCATTCTGTGCACCTCCGCATTTAGTCATGCTAGCCACATGACCATGGAAAGGTATTCGGACAGTGCTGACTCTTTGGCTTAGAAACGGAGATGAGCACCACCCCCTAGAGTCAGATTTGACTAGCGTTCAAGCAAGGGAAACCTTTACCTTTTACTATCATTTATTTTCATCAGTAGTTTAGATGAATTGGATGCAAAGAAGCCTTTCTTAATTTCTTTCATACAGCTAGACTTACTAGAATAGTCAGAGCCTGATATTAAGTCAAATGTTTTCCAGGGGATTTGGAATTATATCAGTTTTTTTACAAAATCTGCAAATCAATTTCCCATTGAATGCACGTATGCATTTAAGCAATGCAAAAGCAATCTCTAATTGAAAAAAAAATGCTTACTCTAGCTTATTTAATTTTTATGGATGACACAGAACAACTTTTGCTATAAGAAAAGTACCATTTAATTAGACCTTTTTATCTTTTACATCAGTCGAAATGCATTACTACAGTCTTAGCAACTCTTGCCAGAAAACTAGCCAGCCTTTCCTGCATAGGTCATACAAGGCCAGGGCTTGCCTTTTAAGCATGCTACGTTTACTTTAATAAGATGTCAAATGCACTTAAGCAAACTAAGAGATATTCTCAGCCCTCTCGGGATTTCTCCTTGAGTCATAGGCTACCAAAATGTGAACTAAAGGCTGAGCAATTTTTGTTGTTTTGAATATTTGCCTTATTAACTCTGATACCTTCTCATTTACTCTCAGGGAAGCTTCTCAGGTTCCTGACTCAAAAGAGCTACATTTTGGCAGAGAGGCAATTTAATAATACTTCAACAAAAAGGAAAGAAAAAAAAACAAGAAAACTCGCCCAGGCCAAGGAAATCAAACCTGCAGGTTAAATGACCAACCTGAAGCATGGCCCTGTCAGTTGGTCGAGCCTTCAGAGAACGGGGGGGGGGGGGGGGGTGTTCAAGAGGAGTCCCTCTCAGTAATAGCAGGCTGATTTTGGAATACCTTTCCCAAACATATCCAGAAGGCGCCTTTACTTTTCCATTTTGGAGCCAGGTTAAGGTCTTTGATATCTTCTAAGACTTAACGACTGGCTTGTGCTTGGGGTGCTCTTAATCTTATCAAATTTCTTTTGATTGCTGTGATGCAGCCCAAGTTGACTTTTTTTGGGGGGTTGTCATTCTTCTTGCTGGTTTGCCTTTTAATTTTAATTACTTTACATCTAGATTTTTTTTAAATCCCCTCATGGCATTTGTATGCCATTTTAACATAAGGAAAGCAGTCCACAAAAAAAAAATCTGCAGTATAGGGTTAGAGGCAGGGGTTGAAATATGACAGAGAGGAAGCAGACAAGCTAGGAGTGGCAGAAGCAAAAGAGCAAAAGATTTCTGAATATAATGAGTCAAATTTTTGCATGCAACATTTGGTAGACAGGACTCTAGTCCATATTCTCTTATATTCTTACAGGGTTACATCTAGATGCTCGTCAGCTTACTACAAAATATTACAGAAGCTGTTCTACAATGTCACAAGGATGGGTTTTATCTAAATTTTGTGATCCAGGATCACATTATTAGTTGTGATATTTTCCCATTATCTATGTAATCACTATATTATCTATTCAATTATCTATGTAATTGTATTCTTATTAATTATAAAATATAATTGCCATAAACCACAGTGATTGCTTGTTATTATACTCTCATGGACTGACAGTCTGATTCTGTACAAAGCACCCTTATGTGTTTGTGTTTTTTTGTGTTCTCTTCTGGCAAAAGAAACTTATAGAAACATTGTCTTCTTTCTGGCAGCCACAAGAAATTGTGGATAGGAGTAGTACATGCACACCAAAAACTTGTGGGAAATAAAAGGATGTCATGGAAGCCAACAGAGATAAAGAGGCAGATTGAGGGCCCCTTGCTGGCACCTTAAATGGACTTGTGTACCCTCACTTCCAGGACCAACTCCAGGGGGTTTTTTTTGGGGGGGGCAGCAGAGTGGCCAGGGCCCCTGTCTGTCTACCATCAGCCCTCACACTCATGCCCCCCTTCCTGTTCCTCAACTGCTTGTGCATCCTTCCCCCTGTTGCACAGCCTCCCTGCTTGCCCTTTCACCTGCAGCACTTGGGGGGGGGGGGCGCATGTGGCTAGGAATATCACCATGTATCAGGGAAGGGTGGGATAAAAATCCAATAAATAAATAAAGTACACAACTTGCTATCATCACTTTAAGGGGGCTTTTAACTTGGATGAGCTCAGAGCAACCCCATACCTTTGATTCCTCTGGCAGTACCTCCTTTATCACAAGGAAAGCAATGCTAGGGGCAGCTAATGACTATGAGATGTTAAACACTCTGGTAGAATCTTAGAACATTTATTAAAATGCTGCACTGCTCCTTAATCCTCCCCTGGATCCAAATGTCATGTCTTGTGCTCCTCTGTCAGCTCCCATTGACAGCAGCAATCCTGCTGAACAGTTAAAAGAGGATGCACACTTGAGCTTCCTGGGTAGAAAGCTCTATAGATGTTGGCCATATCTCTCCCTTGGTCAGTGGTGTGTGTGTGTGAGGTGGGGGGAGTCATCCTTCCCACTAAAGATAGCTGAAGGTCAATCCCAACACAGTGAATATATCTAAGATAGGGAAGAGCAAAACAGAAGGATTCGCATTGCATTCCCAAAATCTCCATTGACCACATAGACATCAATAGGGTTTGAACTCAGGGTAGTCTCTTACCATAGGGCAAAGCTCATCTCAAGCCATTTATCTGATTAATGCTCATAGGCACACCCATTTATGTGGACTGCAGTACATAAGAAAGCACCATATCCTATATGCATTGGATTAGGTTAGCAAGCAGGTATGAAACCAGGTGAGACTCCAGGCCATCAGAAATGGAGGCATATATTCCTGTCCATCAGCATGCAATGGATCACCTTATCTGACCTCTTTCCCTAAGGTAGGACACCATACTCCCAAGGGATCCTCCACAGATTTTTGTCAATTAACAATTAAAGGAGCAGCTCCTTGGTCCATTGTTGTAGCAAGAAATCTCTGCACACCAACCTCACCTAGAACAAGATAAGATGTTTAAATACTATGTCATTTCTGATGCAATATTTTTGTCCTTTTGCCATATCCTGCATTGTCTGCTTCACATGAAACATGGATCTTATTTTAAGAAGCCAGTGATGTGCAAGATGGCAATTCATATGCTTCTGTTGTTTTCAGCTTCTCTTGGCTACATTCATTCCATTATCTCCAGCAGCATCGCTAAAGACACTCAGGGACACTAAAAGGAGTTCTCATTTGCCCTTTTTCAATCAGCAAGATGCAGCCCATCCCCTCTGGCAGACCATGCACTGTGCTTTACTTTTTTCATTTTTACTTGATGCATTAGCAGAGAATGGACTCTTGCAGTACACTAGACTGAACAATTCCATTAATTTGCTTTGCATGCTCTCTAGCATATACAGAAATAGGCCTAGCTTCATTAGAGTTTAAGTCTTGCCATAAAAGAGTTCCTTGCTTCCCTCAGCATGCCCTCCACTGACTATGAAGCATTCCTGTGTGGTTCTTCCTGATAGGCCTTGGCAGTCTCTTTCACACATTTTCACTTCATTACTGCATTGCTTTTCAGGTGAGCAACATTATTCATAGAAGTGTGTAAGAAAAAAATATACAATTTGAGCTAGTCTTCTAGGAGAGTACAACACGGAGTATACCAAGAGCCATTTCCAACAAACCTTTGCTGCTTATTATGCTGAAGGTCAAACAAGCTTATGGCTTAGATAAAAGGGAAGTACAGGAGAAAAGAATTAACCAAGCACCAGATTTCTCAGGACCAAGATACTTATGTCCACAATGCATTGAAGTGATGCAACAATATATCTACTGATATTTCTGTTGCATTTATTAATAAGTAAGCCAATAAAACGTGGACTCAGTAAGCCACAATCCAAAGCAAGCATTGTTTAAACTCTGTTGAACACTTTTGAAATTTTGAGAAACAGTTCCAATATGGCTGCCATGAGGGCAGGGGCCAATCACAAAATGTTGGAAGACTGAAAGGACTGCTGCCTAGCAGGAGAGCATGGAGTCACTTCCAAAGAAAGCCAGAAGTAAAACCACAGAATTTCCTGTAATTCCTGGAGAGTACTGACATCACTTCCTTCTGGGTTTTCTCTGAAGTGACATCATACCATTAGCTCAATTGCCATTAAAAAAAACCCTTCCACTGCTGCTCAATGAAATGGCGAGAACTGGGAGTAGGGGATTGCCTGCCCCCACTAGGGGGTTAGAAACTCTGCTCCTTGTAGATTCAAAGATCCTTGTTCAGCTGAAACATCTCCTGCCTCAGGACCATGGAAGACAGTCAGGATCAACTCTTTGTTCTGAGGAAAAGATTGTTTGGTTTAACTTTTCAAAGGGGAAGGTTTGTTCACTGGGAGATTCTGCCAAGCCCAGACATAAGAAAGTGTGTGCTCTGGCTAAGGTGAAGGTGCACACCTGTGACACTCCTGCCAGGGATTAGTTCAGTGCTTTGTGGGTCAGTAAGTTATCTTGGGGTGTGTACAGACAGGCAGCTAATCCCGCCATTGGCCTGGCTCTGATTTGATCTAGATCTTTTTTATCCAGTGTTGCATGACCAGACAGCTCCCCAGTGAATTGCCTTACTGCACACAGTCTCTGCAATGGATTGTCTAGACGGCATCCACCTTAAGGAGCTGTGCAGTCAGGTTTTTTTAAAAAGAAAATCTGTTTGCACTTGTGCATATGGGCCTCACCGTCTACTTGTTTTTCTGTGCATGTGCAGACTTATATGGTAAAAGCACCGCCAACGGTACCTTCCTCTAGGTACCATTTCAGTTAATAAAGATCATAAATTTCATGGGACCTTCAGAAGCATGAAACTGTCTGGATTGTTTGAGCAGAGCTCTGCGGCCGTTGCTTGTTTAAGCAGTTATGTACACATTGCTAAAAAAAAATAAAAAATAAATGGCAGCCGTTCGGGATGATCTGGAATCAGACCATCCCAACGGGCTGCTTGCGCGATAAAATAACCAGACAGCGGAAAGTCCGGCATTGGCCTGTTGGCAAGCTTTGGACCGGACTTTCACCACTATCTTTTCAGTAGGGCTCCCTGGCGGGAATCCACAGGCTGATCCCAGAAGCAGCACATTTCCCAGATGTTTCTGTCAGATGTGCCCTTTAAATCCAGTGGGAGGGGGAGGGAAGGGGCTTCTTCTTCCTGGGCCGGTGGCGGCCTGCCGCAGCCTGGGAAGAGTGAGCGGGGGGGCGGGACTTTGTTAAGTGCCCACCCCCGGCCTCCTCTCTCTCGGAGCGGCGCTCCGGCGCGCCCCGGCCCCAATGGAGCCCTGAATATAATCCTACTAGGAATAAGGCCCATTGTGGAAATAAATACAATGGGCTCTAGAAAGAAGCTTTGGGAGAGTGCCCTGGCCTTGGGCACTCAGCATCAGTTTGCTGTGGCAACCTCAGCAAGGTATAATGACGCAGAGTCCACCATTTTCTCCAGGGGAAGATCTCTGCCATCTGAAGAGCAGTTGTAATTCGGCATGGAAAGGGCCTTTTACTGACAATTTGGGGAGTGGATCCTGTGGAGGGCAGCATTGGGGGGGGGGGTGGAAGGACTCAGCGGGGTCAATACCATAGGGTCTACCCTCCAAAGCAGCCATTTTCCCCAGGGGAACTGATCTCTGTCATCTGGAGATCAATTGTAACAGCAGGAAATCTCCAAGTCCCACCTGGAGATTGGCAACCCTAGGGGGGAAGTCAGCCACACAACAGGGGGTTGAAGAGAATGGTTTGATGGTCGCTGACCCACCTCATTAGCCAGCCAGCCATGGTGGAGCTAAGCAGAGAGAAAGCCATTTTCACAGTTGATTCTGACAGGAAAGTGGGCAAGTGGGCGGGGGAGGGGTTATGCTGAAAGTCCATTGTCTTTTTACTGACAGAAGCAGGCCACTGAGGGGACAGTTAGACCCACCTGGCAGTGGGTGGAGAAGAGTGGATCCAGCACCCAGTCCATCCCCTTTGCTTGCTCCCTCCAGACTAAGGCTGAGACACTGGCCAACAGCTCTGTGGGCGGGACTGAGGCAACGCAGTGAGGGAATGCAGCCAGTGGCCAGGGACCCCCTTTGAGTGGCAGTTCTTGCAGCCAACTGATTTTGGCACCCCATTGAAAGTTGCCACCCCAACAGGCTTTTGTATAATAAGGAAAGTATTCATTTTGGCCTCATTGGACACTTTAGCCTGCTACCCAGTCACTCTTTGCCAAAATCTCAAACTCCAGTTCTTGGCATCCGTGTGAAAACATACTTCAGCTTTAGCTGACACTAGACTCTGAATTCTTGGATGGAATTCTTTCTCAGGTTATGTTTAACACAGCTAAGACTAGGAGTTCCTCTCTTTATTCAAAAGGTGAACCTGTCTGACAGAATTTTTAGTCAGACTCTTCAGATATCCACTCCTTTAGCTGAACTTTTACTTTACTGAATAGTAATAGCCACTGAACTCAAAAAGGAACTCTCCCTCCCCTTAGCACACTGCTGATTTTATATTTCTCTCAGCTGGTGTTGGCCAATTAGAGAAAAGGAACAGCTTGTCACTCAAGCTCAATATTCTAGAGCAGAGTTAACTAGTCACCTCTCTTCTCTAATTTTGCTGCATTAGGAAACAGCATTTTAAATGTAGTCCATTGCACGTACCTTGTTCACTCTTGCTGTCTGCTTGCAGGACGCCATGGTCTGGATTATTTGGGTTTGCCTGAGGAAAGCTATTGTATAGAGAATCCTACTATGGGGAGGAATTTCATGAGAACATGAACATTTCTGCTGCATTAGAACAAAGACCTAACTAGTCCAGTATCCTGTTTCTTCCAGAGGCCAATTGGATGCTTCTGGGAAGCCCATAACCAGGCTATGAAGGCAACAGCCCTCCCTTGCCTTTATCCTCTGATGTCCTTTTGATCTCCTACAGCACTGTAAATCTGTATGAAAGGCATAATCAGTATTAAAGTTAAGGCGTCTGCTGTTTTGTCCTGTGATGGCAAAAATGGGCTATTCTAACACATCCAAATATGTGGATTTCATTTATTATTCCCCACTTAAACTGTGTGAAATAAGCAGGGAGAGAATGTGCTGTAATTAATGGGGTGGGGCAAGAAGTAATGGTGCTATTGTGTGGCATCCTTGGCACTAACAAATCCCATCCTAGACACAGGAATCTGATGGTGCCTCATTAAGTATCTCTGTCAGGCTAATTAGGCAGGCCCCATCCTTAACAATGGGAAATCGTTTTATGGAAATACCGTCAGGCAAGTGCAAAGATCTTTATTATTATTTCAGGAAAGTCACAAAGGCAATGAGACGGCAATTAATGATGCTCTCAAAATACTAACTAGGGTGCCCCAGTCCAATCTGATCAGGACTGTCTGTGAGTCAAGATTAGATAGGATTCACTACCAGGGCTGTGGCTGGCATTGTACCCCCTCATCATTTGTCTCTCAGGGTCCACCACAATGACAATGTTAATTCTCTTCCTGTGGGAATTCTGCTGATTGTCTAACACAAACTCTGCCAAAACTAAAGCTGTGACTCATAAACCATTCCACCATTCCAAGCTCCTTTTATTTCAGTAGTACTTCAGCCAGTCTTATGGCTTATGTTATTACATTGCTTCTAAAATTATCATTCTCAGTGATTTCAGGGCCAATCTTCATGACCCCAAGATTAGTCTTGAACATGTGGTGAATTTAGAGTATGTTAGAATTAGCCATTAATGAACTGCATCTTGGTTTGTCTTTTAACCCAGTCAACTTGCAGCACATGATGAGGTGAGGGAAAAACAAAATAAAGATCCTCCTCATACACAGTTTATTGGTGATGAGATAGCAGTGTTCTAAATCTGTATGAAGTTTGAGTTCAGTAAGACCAACAAAGTTGAATTCTGGGTATCAACTCTCATATGCATGTACTCTTCTTCAGATAAATCTGTATGGTATTTGCCATTTTAAAATTCCTTGCATGTTTGGAACTGGGGATTCCACATTTGCCTAGGCTAGTCCCCAGGGTTTATGGCTACCACAATTCACACATTATGTGAACACAAGTTGGGTTGGTTAAGGCATAAGTTGTGGTTTCTTGTCAGTTCCAATTTTTGAGTTGCCCAATTTGGATCAGAACTGTGTGACATGTGGAAAAGGGGCTTCAGTTTTGTGCCCCATGCTGTTTTCCCTGCCTGAAACACTTGGGGGGGGCTCCCCTCTATTTTCCCTAGCTGGTGTACTCTCTACTATGCTAATCAGCAGTATAACTTTTCAGAGCTAGCACTGCAATGTAGATAAATTATCACACAATGTAGATAAATTATGGTCGAAGGGACTACATTTCTCCAATCTTGTTCCATCTACACTGGCTCCCATTGTTTCTGGGCCCAATTCAAGGTGTTGGTAGTGACTTTTGAAGCCTTGAGGCCAGCATACCTTAAGGACTCCCTGTCCATTCTGGTCATTTTCAGAGGCCCTGCTGCAGGTGTCCTCACCATCTGAAGCTAGATGAGTGCCAACCCAAGACAAAGACTTCTTGACTGTGGTGTGAAAACTTAGTGACTCCCTGTCCAGGGAGATACATCTGCCTCCCTCTATCATTGTTTTTGCCAGCAGCTGAACACTTTTGTCTTTTCACCCACTAACTGTTATTGGCCCTCCTCCCTGACTGTGTTAAGTGTGTTTGTGTGTCTACATTTTTTATTGAGTTGTTTAAATACTTTATAATATACACTTATATTTTAAATGCTGTTTTAATGTCTTGTTTTTTAATGTTGAAACAGTTTGATATTCGCTGCCTTGGGGACCCTATTTGGGTGAATAAATAATAAATAAGTAAATAAATGTTACTTTGTATGTCCTCCCTTTCATCACCAGGAACTGCATAGCTTCTGTAATCCCTTGAAACTGGCACATGAAGGCTCTACTTTATGTCCACCAATTTAGGATCACCAGCTCTACACTGGAAAGCGCTACTGTGCAACAAGAGACCAGGCTGACCCTTGGTTGAGATTGGAGTAGGCAAAGGAAAAAGCAGGTGCACCTCAGGATGGCTGTCAAAGCATTGTTGAAACACAAGAGTAACACTGTGGCTTGAAAAACAGATTATCATCAAGCATCATAGCAGAAGACACTTCTGTATGAGGTGAACAGGTGTGGGAATAGCTTATACAGTACTCAGAGAACAGTGGTTATGTATAGACAATGCAAGAGATTTCTGAGCATTATGTTTTCTCATAACCAAGGGAAATATCGAATTGGCTGGTTTAAGAGCCTCTCAACTGTAGCTTGGATCAGGGTAGGATTTCCTAGTTGCAACCTTTTACCTTTTCAATATCCCTCCCCCCCAGAACCATATAAAAGGGACAGTGTTCTGATGCCTTTAGTGCAGCTGTCAGGGAAAGGCAGGAGGGGCCAAAGGTCTCTTTCTCAGGAGAAGTTCCAGTTGGCTTCCTTGTCAGACAGCAGGGAAACAGCGCTGCTGACAGCTGTTGTTCTGGGGGCTTAAGCCATTTGCGAGGAACCATGTGTCATGGCAAAGTCAGCTCATATTACCATATTTATAAATCCAGAAGTCGCAGGGCCTGAATATGGTTGTCAGCTGTGTGTGAACAGCCAGGCTGGACAGTGGAGTTTACAACAAAAAGTGGCTAAGGGGGGGAAGCACTTTAAAATGTGTTTAGTGTGGTATCAGAGTGATCCTTATGTATTTTCCTTGTTGCATGGGTTACTTAGGAGTTTTCAGCCTTTTCCCCACAGGGACCCTCTGCCCATCAAGGTCCGCCATATTCTTATTATGCTGTTTGAGGTCCATCTGAACACACCTCAAGGCTCTGGCTATACTCAACCCCCCTGGAATTTCATCTTGGTTGCTTTTTGTGCTAACACACCACTCACTGTTTTTGTAATCGGCCATTATGTTTTCAGATATTTCCTTGCCCATAATATGGGCTTTGCCCCCTTGGTTCTACCCTCCTCTTGCCTTTCATGATATGCCTGAAGATATTTCATTCCCCAGGGCTTTTAGCAGATCAACTGTTGTTTTCTTTGCTGTATCTTTCCGCTTACAATTTTTAAAATGAACTCTAAATAGGAAATTATAAACAGTGATAAGGTAGCTGTTGGTAGACTTAACCTTTTTGGGTAATCTGTTTAAACCACTAGGGCAGGCAACCCGCAATATCTGTGGAGAACATCAGAACCACACCATTTTGCTTAGCATGCAGGGCCTACTAAGGGAGCCACCGAGGCACCGGCAGCTCTGCTGGGGCTGAGTTTGCTCCATGTTGTTTCTCCTTCTCTTTTGTTTGCTGGTACACCAGCATTTCTACATGCAGTCACTGGCATGTACCCAGCTATGCAGGACCTTCATTTCTGTTTGTAGAAGGGGTGTGTGGTACATGTCCAGTCAATTTCTCCCTTTCACTGCACTCTCCCTTTCACTGCAGACTGAGGTTCCATTGACCCCCAGAACAAATGTTGGGGGCTCAGTTGGGCTGCAAGAGGAGGAAGCAAGAGAACCCTGCTCTGTGAAGTCCATGGCTGGCTGGATGCATGCCATTACATGGTTTGGGGGTACTTGCGCCAAGAAAGTGGCCTATCTGCTTGAAAGTTATTTAAGGTTCACACTACCCATTACAAGGCATTACTTCTTTCTTCCATATTTCTCTGCCTAATCCAAAGCAGCCTGCACCAGTTCTGTCTTGGTTCAGACATAATGTAAAACCAGTTTAATTAAACTATGGTTATTGTAATTACCCAAGCGTAGGTCACTCCAACAGCTACGGTTAATTCGGGTATGTCAAACCAGGATCTGAAACCATAGTTTGAAGTTGGTTTATTAACCACAGTCTCAAATACTGTTATTGTCTTCAGGCCAATAGGTAAAGACTTTTTGTTTCATTTGCTGTTCCTTTTAGAGTTACCAGCCCTGGGCTGGGAAATTCCTGAAGATTTGGGGGTGGATCCTGGTAGAGTTGCGGGGGGGGGGGGGCATCAGTGGGGTATAATACTATAGATTCCACACTCCAAAGCAGCCATTTCCTCCAGGGGAACTAATCTCCATTATCTGCCGATCAGCTGTAATTCCAGGAGATCTGTAGGCCCCACCTGGAGGTTGGCAACACTAATTCCCTTACCCTCTTTCTATTTATGTTTTAATTGTTTTGTTATATATTTTTTAAGTTGATATGTAATGTCTTTTTAACTGTTTTCTACCTTGAGAGCCCTAATTGGGTAAAAAGGCAGGATAAAAATGTTTTAAATAAAATAAATATGTAGTTTTACATGACACATAAACACAAACATCCTGCCTTACTCCTGGTTTGTTTCCTTGTGCCCCCCTTTCTGACTCCCCAGCCAGAGACATCTGGCCACAGCAAAGGTGATGAAACCAGCATTTGTCAAGGCAAACCAGACAGAACTGATTGTGTTAGCTGAATCCTGATTTGACAAATCAACCATAATAAAAATAAACCGTAGCCTTTTCTTATATCTGAACTGCACTTGAGAACTGAAGTGGAAGAGTGCAGAGAGAGGGAGAGGGATTAACCCTCCCTTCTTTTCAGATACAAATCACCAAAGCTGCTTTTTTTTAATGGTACAAGAATATATCTGGCATCCCCACAGCATCCCTGTATGTTTCTTTCCTAGGTGAAAAGGCAGCTTGAGGAAGGCAATTTTGAACTGAACTGAAAAATAACAAGAGCAAGAAAGTTTACCCAGTTTCTCCCTGTCTTGCCCACCCATCTTCCATTCAGACTTGCAACCTACGCAGGCTGCTTTGGGTTAAAAGACAACGTAGAGGAAAGCATCATACCTCTGTGTAATGAAAGAAGCCAGCTTGGAGGGTGGGGGGAATCTGAAAGAGAAAGAAGTGCTTCCTGGCTTTGGGTAGTGGTGGGGAAGTATGTGTGCACTGTTATGCCACAGTGGCTCCTTCACCAGCTCGTTTCCTTCTATGGGCAAAAACTAGTGCATGTCTTGTACCTATGTTTAATTCATTAGTGGAAAGGGGGGAAAGGAACCCCCAGATATAGTCTCCTAATAGCTCTTGCAACTTGCCTGTTTGTCTTAAAAACTGAAACAGGAACATAATTTCAACAGACAGCATTTACATTAATATTTTTACTTTTCTGCCCTTCTAATGACTTAGCAAAGCTGGAAATAGTAGATTAGCAGTACAGTCCTGGCCTCCCTCCCTTTCTCTCTCTCCCTCTCTGTTTATACACACACACACACACAACTGGTGAATAATCTCAGGCTGCTTTCAAACCTAAAAAAAGCAATATGGGCTGTTCTGGGCATATAACTTCATTGTGTTCTGTTCTGTCACAGACCTGCATCTTGGGTAATGGATCTCCTCTAGCAGCAGAGCTTGGATTCTTAGAGCACCCCTTTATTTCGGCATTTCTTGATGTATTAGAGTGAAGGGAGCATAACAGCATAAACAAGCATTTATTCATTTGAAAGTGCAGATCTTCCTCCTCCACTGAAATGAGCAAAGGGTCAAACAGCACTAGAGATCCTCATGTCCACACATACCGATAGTGACATATACAGGTTTCTGGATTATAGTACCGGTGCAGAAAAGGTTACGGGAAGTGAAACAGGGTTACCACAGTGCTTGTTTCCCCCCCCCCCCCCTTAATGTGTACCTCTTCTGCTTAAAGCTAATTCGTGGGACCACTTATACATAACTGATACATGGTATAGTCATTATTTGTGGCATTTTTGATAAAGTGGTAACTATGCTTGTGAGGGCTCTGGTACGTCTCCAACATGTCAAGATCACATCCCCTGGCAAACCTCTAATAAGTGGTCTGGATAGAGAATGCAGGACATTCAGGAGGAGCAGTACACTTTTGCAATATCATGTGCCTGTCACTACATATGTCTAAAACTTTCCTATCACTTGATGCGACATCCAATGCAAAAATTTCCGTGAAGACAATTCATATGAATCTGTGATAATCAACCGTGCATTATCAAGCAGCACAGGGCAGTTCAGACCGAGATTAAAAGGGTAATGGATATCTAATAGGGGTGGCAGAACATCCTGACTGAAATAGTTCAAGAGGAACTCTTACTTCCAAGAGACTGGCTAACATCTTTCAACTGGGAGGATTTTTCACTTGTATCTGAATCCTCAGTCTTTTCATCTGTCCAAGACTCCAGCTCAAGATTAAAGTGCTAACATCTGGGTTCTAAATATATTCAATGAAGTAAGTAAGATTAGACATAGTACAGATGGACCACAGACCTAGCCCAATCAAATTGTAACTATGGTCTTTGTTTGTTTTGTTATATATCTTTCGACTTCTGCTCTGCCTATGGACTTAAAATTCAAGTAGAATTATTCAACAGGTTTCCCATAATTGACAAACAATTCCACCAAACCACATTTGGAGACAGGAACATCACTTTATTAGTACATTCTTGGAGAGCTGACTGCTGGAGAACTAATTATCACAAGACTAAATCTATACACAAGAAATGCGAATAAAACTAGGGAAGGACCTATTGCAACCGGAGATCTCAGTGTGGAATCTGAGTTTTAAGGCTTTGAGGGCAACATGAAGGGGTGAAAAACTTCTGGTAACCTCACAGTGGCAGCAGTGGGATGGCTACTCACTACACAACACTCCTCAGACACATCCAGGGATAGCACAGACCACAACTGGTGAGCCAGAGATAATACTTTAGAAAAGAGCAATCAGTACTCAGTGCAATGACTGGGCCAAGCCAATTTCACTCAGGCATTGTTCAAGCCCTGCAGTGAGAGAAAGTCAAGCCTCACTCTCAGTCGAACCATCAAGTGCTTATTCATTTACCTGGTGCATAATCCAGGATGTAGTGCACACAAGGAAAAGAAGAATTCAACACTCACAAAAATTAAACACACACACATTGTTTACCTAACAATCTGTTGCTACCTGAATTAGAAATGTGGTTGGAAAACTAGAAGCCTATAGGAGATGGTAAAACAGAGGAATTGACTGATTAAGACACTCCTCTGGCCCTCAAACTGGGAAAGACTATCACGTTTCAGCTCTGGAGAGGTTCTGCACTTTAATGCAATTTCCTTTTTCAAAAAGGCATAGTTCTCCTTAAAGCTATATTTGTGGATGTGATTTGTGCCAACTATCTGTTTCTAGGGACAGCTTTGCTTTTTCCTCATCCCAATCCATGCATGGCAGATATCTCTCACACCTGTCCCACTTTGGTTTGTGACAGACCAGTGTGGCAAAGAGGATGAGCTACTAGAACTCAAACCCACACAGCTGTGTTAAAATCAAACCCCGACTGATTGTGGTCTATTGCGTTGTGGGTCTTCTTGGCACAATGTTTGGTCTTGGCCTTGCCGGTTTCCTTCTTTTGGCACCTTTCAGCTTTGTCATGAGTGTTTGTTATGTTCCCATGAACTGGGAAGTAAAAGGTTCCCTTTTGTTTGTTTACTTTTTTGGGCCTCTTTAAGATTTCAGCCTCTTTGTCTTCAGTTGGCAGCCAGCAAGGCTTCTCCTTAAGCAATCTGTCTCGATCCGGTCGGACACTCCTTAAGAATTTCTTGAATATATTGGCTGTAAGGGAAAACTTTCTGTAGAACTCCTGGGATTTGCTGCCTGATAAAGTCTCACTCTTCTCCCCTTTCTTGTCTATCTCAGGCAAATCCAACCAGTTCCCAACCAAATCAGCAAAGATGTTGTCGCCCAAGACTAGAGGCTGTCGGTTCCTGCTTTGAGACATTAGTGAAGAAGTCCAGTCACTGGTCTCATCAGAGAACTGACACTCTTGGCATCCAAATTTACTCTCAGACAGGCTGCTTGTATCATGAGAAAACCAGCTTCTAGACATATGTTCACTGGAGGATTCAAGTGTCCTTGGTGAGTGGTACTCTGCTGTGCTCAGTGTTGATGAAGGTCCACTGGCACGGCAGCAGTTGTCACTGCTGATGCTACTAAGGGATGAAGTCATGTGCTCATGGGTACTATGTGGCAAAGCAATGTGGTAAAGTGGGCTGGTGGGCTGTGGCATTTGAGCAGAGCATAAAAAAGCTGGAGAGGTGCCGCTCTCCAAAGAACTCCTTCCCAGCAGTTTCTCACTCTGCCTGCTGGCTTCACGTCTTAACCTTGGCACTTCTTTATTGCTCTGACAACACTGATGCTGGCCAATTCCTGAAACCTGGTTTGGGTTGCTCGAAATCTCCAGCTGCTCCAGGGCTGTCTGGACCTGGAGGAGTTTCAGCTCTTGCAGAGCACCCATCATGCAGTTCATCTGTTCATGCAGTCCGTCCCCAACCTCCTTCATGGATACCTGTTGGGAGAAGAAAAGAGCACGAAATTAGTGCTGAAGCAGAAACAGAGGAAAATAAAAAGGGGAGACCTCTGTTACCACTTGTGCTCCATGCCACTTGTGAGTTGTAAGTGGAGCTAAGAAGCACACATTAGAGTGGATTTCCTTTCTATTTTTTCTTTTTTTCTGGTGGCACCAGCAGCTGTCAAACTGTTGTATGTACATTTCTGGTAACAGATACTATTTTTATTTCTGAAACCTGCTTATAAAATACAGTAAGAGTTGACAAATATATTAGGATTTCGTTACCCTATTTTTGGCTCTTATGATCTGATTGCATTAGAAACGTGAGACTTCATCAATTTCACTATGTTCCCATGATGCACAAAGAATCACGTGTTATTGCTAATAATCACCCACCAGGGACTATTGCAGAAGATATTTCAAAGAGGTACATCCAAATCTTTGCAGAATCGAAGCATCAAGCTTAGGAAATAGAGAAAAAGTTCTTTTCAAAAATCAGTCCTACCGAGCTGTAACACTGGGCTAGTTCTCACAAACAGCAGACAAAGGGGGGGGGGGTGTAAGTCTGTATCTGAACTGTACCACTTCAAATTGCAGCTGGAGGTTCACACAGGTAAATCTTCCTCCGTGTAAAACATCCTCTACACTAGTGCACCTGGAAAAGGGGTGGCCTGCTATTTCTCCCTCTCCTGCTAGGTCTTTAATGCACAAGGTATGTTTTTACACAGAGAAGCATTCAATCACGTAAGTCTCCCCAGCTGTAGGGGTGTACAGTCCAGGCACTACTTCATCTGCTGTTTGTGATAAAAGGGCCCTCGTGTTGGGCCTTACTACTATAATTCAGGCTAAGAAATGACAGAAAAATATAATCACATTATTAATTAACATAGTTCTTATTTCTTTAAAACTTCATGGACTCCCTCTCTGCTTCTAAACATGACCATTGTTAGCATGTCTCTCTCTTTTTTTTTTAATTGCATGCCATGTTGAACTGGTCAGCTATATTCTCCTGCTTCTAAATCCTCCACACTCCCCTGTCACTGTACAGGATCACTTATGGAAGAACTAGATCTCATTCCCAGTGTGGCATCATGAAACAAATGGGCCATACTTCAAACAGCTGCTGCTACTCACTCTTTTCTCCCTCTGTTGCAGGGCCGAAGGAAAAGATGGAACTCTTTGATGAGCTGAGGTTTGCAGTCGGGTTCACAAAGGCACAGAAAAGCCTGTAACTCTGTGTCTGTTATCACCGTACAGTGTTCAAAAGCTCTTTGCAATCTTTTTTGGGGGGGAGCTCTCTCATGTCGCAGCTGTCTCTTTAACACCTGTGTGCACGGCTGGCAACGACATCACCATGCATTATCTGCCATCATTTCGCTACATTAGCTCAGCTGCCTGCCGTTTGCTGTTTCCTTGGGAGCAGAGAATGCAAAATCTCACCAGATGAGATCGAAAAAGCTACCGTTCTGCAGGAACCTTGCTGCAAAAACAGTTAAGTGCTCCCACAAACACAAAACTACTTCTCCATTAACTTAGGTCCAAAATCAGAGGCAGGGAAAACCTCTGAAGCAGAAGCTGAGAAACTGTCTGTCAGCCAGACTGCAAACTAATAGCTGTCAGGTTTAAACAGAGAATGTCTCCCTAACTTCTGACTCCATGCACAAGTGTCCCTTCTTGACTAGTTTTAAATAAAATCCCCAGTACAGCTATGTCAACTTCAGCACAAATAACATCCATATTCTTGTAATGAAACAGCTCTTATGTTACCATGCACAGAACCTCCTGGGGGCCCATCTGTTCTCTAAGCCTCAACGAAAACTATCATCTTACCTCTTTCCAGATTTGCTGTCATGCCTCTCTCGTCCTAACCTTTCCTGCTGTATCAATGGAAGCCCCCTTTTTATCTGGAGCTTTGCAAAGCTGGCTTTGGAAACAACTTGGGCCCTCATTGGACACTCCCCATCAAATCCCCTTGCAGGCCAAGTGGTGTAATCAAGCGACAATGATTGATGAAGGGTCCTGCAGTAATGAGTGGGGCTGATCAGAAAGTCAGCATATGCTGGATGGCTGTGCTGTTCACTTCATTGATTCAATTAACTCCCCCACATTGGGGGAAGAAGGGGGGGGTATCATCACAATGCATGCCTCGTGTGACAAGGACCTATTAGGAATTATTAATATTTCAGAGGTGCTCATTCCCAGCTTCCATCTTAAAGGAGCAAATGATCACAAATGCAATGTCTAACTGTCCAATTGTCTGGATTTTGCATCCTCACTACTGTTGCTTAGGCTTAATTCCTGGTCTGGGAAAATGCCCATTTCTCTGTTCCCCCCCCCCCCCAAAGGGACCATATCTCAATGACAGAATATATGCTTTGCATGTACGTGACTCCCAGATTTTACCGTCAACATGTTCTTTAGGCAGCAGGATTGGGAGACACTTCTATTTGAGGCTGTGGTACTACCACACAGTTCTGAGCTACATGAGAAAACCAGTGGGATAAAGTAGCTAGGTGTTGGTGAGTCTATAGAGACCTAAGTTCAAATCCCTCCTCAGTCCTGAAGCTCACAGGAGGCCTTCAGCTAGTCACTGTATTTAAACAAACTTAAGAAGAAGAAGAGATTGGATTTATATCCCACCCTTCACTCTCTTGGAGTCGCAGAGCGGCTTACAAATTCCTTTCCCTTCCCCTCCCCACAACAGACACCCTGTGAGGTAGGTGGGGCTGAGAGAGCTCTGAGACAATTGTCCTTGAGAGAACAGCTGGTACAGAGCTATGGCTTGCCCAAGGTCATCCAGCAGGTGCAAGTGGAGGAGTGGGGAATCAAACCCGGTCCTCCCAGATTAGAGTCCGCGCGCCTAACCACTATACCAAACTGGCTCTCATAATAACTTCATATTGTCATTGTGAGGAGAAAGGAGGGATCACCTCCATTGTTCTGTGCTTCTTTGAAGAAAGGTGAGATAAAAATGTTACTACAAATATAATAGCTTTGGGGGAGAGGCTGTGCCTTAGTGGTAGAAAGTCTCCAATTGAATCCCTGGTCTCTCCAGTAAAAGAACATTTGCTTTGTTTGCACTCCCATCGCCAACGGCCAACACAGCATCTTATCATAATCACTATTTCACATTATCCTCGCCCAGTACCTAGCCATTCCCCACCTATAATTTGTAACTACTACCACTACTACTACCGCCACCACCACCACCATCACTTCTAATTATAGTAACTCCCACAGTTGCCCACACAAAGGCAAACTTAAGCACAAATAAAATTTAACACTTTGTTAAATTCAAACCCCCCCCAAATTAGACTGAAGATTCCCCCCCTCCCCTGCTGCCGCCAAATAGTGCTTTGGTGAATACTTGCAATCGTGATTTGTCAAAAGTAGGCAGACAAACTACCATTACTATTAATCAAATTTTTCACATTTTGCATTTATGGTGATATAATTTCATGCTGAGCCTGCAATGCAGCATAAAACCTCAAAGAGAAAATCAGCATGATGCAGCCAGTGGTGCTCTAGCAAAAGTTATGCAAGGATGTTGCATAATTCACCCTGCAGGATGTCTGAAGGCGCTTGATCTTGTGCGTACCATTTATAGAGACACCAAATTGGAAAATCCACTAAAAAGTCTCAAGAGCAATAAAATAATAGCTAATTAACAGTTTATTAAACATTAATTGTCGTATACTTTTAGTTACCAGACTTTATGAATAATTGGATCCAACTGACAAAATGATCCCTCTACACAGAACCTCTATGTGACTGTAAACTGCAAACATTCAGAAAGTTACAGTGTTCTCTCAACTCTAGTCTGTTGTTATAACATCTGCACAATAGATGTGAACATCTAGCATTTCCTTTCAGCTGGAAAAATCATGTGCTTCAAAATTCACCTTCCACCGAGACTAGAAACTTCCACCAAAAGAGTTATTTGTTGTCTGGATGTCAATGAACCTAAGGACCAATTTGGACATAATTTTGTTGCTGATGTTGGATCTCTGAATATGTGAGGAAAAAAGCACCCACACTGCTAATACAGAGGTCTCATCTGTGCTCACATCCAGGTTCTCAAATTAACCCTGGCATACAGAGATCTGATTGCAGGTGAGATACGACTTGCTCTAAATACTACACTTCTAACAAACTCCAGAGGGATAACCTTGTCAGAAAACTACAGGGGCACAAATGGTGTTTTTCTGTGTGTTTGGGTGCATGAGTGTGTGTGTAGAAACTATTACAAAGGGAGGCCAAAAGGCCCAGCATTCTGAGCATAGATGTTTTACATTATTTTACAGGGCAAAGATGAAAACAAGATCCACTCAGAATACTAAACAATCCAGTAAAAGTGGGTGTTGACCACTTCCACCTGATGATAAGAACTCAAGTTCTCTTTTTGCATATCTAATTATTAACTTACACTTCTTTCCCCAGACCCTGTACTCCCTTCTGATCACTTAATTGCAGCAGACCTTCCACTTTTTAGAATAAGCCTTTTTTGCCTTTTATGGCTTCCTCAACTTGGGTCATTAGCCATGCAGGCATTCTTTTAGACTTGGCCGTGCCTTTCCTAACCTGGGTGATACATTCTCTTGTAGCTACAGTTAGGTGGTTTTTAAATAGCTTCCAAATATCCTTAAGGGATCTGACTCTCTTATGTTTCCCTTTCAGCTTCCTTCTATTTCCCTCATTTATGTAAAACTCCCTCTTTTGAAATCAAATGTTACTGTTTTGGACTCTAAGGGTCACTTTTCATTGACAGGAATGCTGAACTAAACAGCATTTTGGTCGCTGCTCCTAACTGGTGCAACTGCATATACATCTTGCATCACCGCTCACAACCAAGTCCAAGATCACTATCCCTCTGGTTGGCTTTGTGATCAGCTGTTCCAGCGCGCAGTCATTTATGATGTCTAGGAATCTCACTTCCACAGCATGACTCAAGCATGCATTTACCCAGGCAATGTGAGGGCAGTTCCCTAGTATCACCACACTATCTGCTTCAGTCAACTCCCTTACCTCCTTCTCCATCTTGGTATCAGCCTCAAGGATTTGGTGGGGTAAACAATAGCACATTACTACTTTTAAATAACCCTTAGGGTCCAGTATCTCCACTCATATAACTTCTGTTGAGGAGTTCATTCCTTTAAAATTTTCTAACTTATTTGACTCTATGTCATCTTTGATATACAATGCAACACTTTCCCCAGCACATTCCTCCCTGTCCTGCTTATAGAGTGTATATCTAGGGATAACTGCACTCCATTAATTTTTCCCCATTCTACCATGTTTCTGAGACACCCGCTATATCTAAACTATTGTTTAGCACCAAGGACTCCAACTCCTCATCTTGGTGTGGAAGCTTCTAACATTGGTGTTTCCCTCCACAACAACCCTTGCTTCCCTTGGCCCTTTTGTCTACACACATGGCCATCTTTTACCATCCTACTCTGACTCCTAAGTTCTGTTGTGCTCCTGCCAATATTACCCTGAGTGTTTACACTATCATCCCTTTGGTCTGAGTTGTCCCAAACCAGAGGCTCCCGAGCTCTTGTCAGCTTGCCCCTGCAATTAGTTTAAAAGCTAGATTGGCAAAGAATGATAAGAAGTGTATATAAAATGTAAGGAGAGACAATAACTTTGTGCAATAAGTTATCTCCTTCCAGTTCCTACTGAGCCCAAACTTCTTAATATCAGATCTGTATATGAATTCAAACTCAGTGGCTTCATGTTGGAGTCTCCTTATGAAACTTCTTGCTGACATATGGCAACCTTAGTCTGTTACTGAATGTCCAGCAAACTGAAATACTCTCTCACTGGTTTCTCAGTGTTTCCATTTTAAAACATGTAGTTTGTGTCCTTTTTATTCCCATACATAGAGACAATTCAGCTGGGCCAATGGCAAAAGGGCGCTGCTGGCACACATTGGCATTTCTTTATTTACTTCATTTATACCTTGCCTTTCTCCTCAACGGGGCCCAAAGCAACTGACACCATTCTCCTCTTCTCCATTTTATTGTAGAATAAGAGCATATGACTGGCCCAAGGTCACTAAGCAAGCTTCCATGGCAGAGTGGGGATTCGAAGCTGAGAATCCAAGATCCTAGTAAAAGATATACAGGTGGAAGAGCCCTTAACGGTATGGCTAAAGTTGCTGGGTCTGGCAATAATGGTACTGAAGTAGATATAAGGACAGCATTGGCATGGGGGTTTGTTGCAGGGACCTTGTATCTCCACTGGGTGGTGCACAATTTGGTGAGATGTTGTTTCAAGTTGTAGAGGGAGGTATCTGCAAAGAAGTCTCAGGATACCACCCCACAAAAAGTGGGAGAGGCAAGGATCATTTAACACCAGAATGAGGAGCAGAGGAGATAGGACATATAGATGAAAACCACAGATACTCTATCCCTACCAGGCCTGTCCTGGAGAAGGTGACTTCTGGGTACCCATCCAGAATATAGTTGGATTACCACCCCACTCCACCAGATTCCTTGTTGGCTCTCTGCTTATTTTTAGTAAAATGACTTGCTAGTAAACATGTATGTCAGACTGCTCTTAGTCTTAGCATTGAAATATGGTGTAATAGTAACAGTGTTGGCCTTAACACATGGAAACTGGGAAGCTCACTGGATGACCACTCACAAACTCTCAGACTAAATTACCATAGAGGGGTGTTGTGAGGAGGATTTAAAAAAAAAGTGAGAGGTGGTAGCAGATGTATGCCACCATTAGCATCTTGGGGAAAGGGAGTGATAAAATGAAATCAATATATCCATTACTGTTTTTAGAGGGGTTGCCAGGTTTAGACTCCGAGAGGGTTCATATATCAAGCAGCTGCATCTTCGTCTGTCACAGCAGTTCTGTGATGGCAAAAACCACAATGGAGATGGCGGAGGGGGTGCTGGAATGGACTTATTCTAAAAAAAAGAGTCCATTCCAGCCCTGTTTTTAGACTATTCAGAGGTTCTTGATACCACTTCACTGAATTTAGACTGATTCACAGACATGGGCAGTGTAATATTTTTAGTCCTGTGTAATATTCTTGAAAGTCACAAAGAGATCCATTTCAAATCTTTACAAATGGAGTATACACTCCAGGAAGCTACATCAATAATGGAAAAAGGATTTATACTAAAAACGTTTACTCAAAAATTTGTACTAAAAATTGTATTATTTGTGTACACTTCTGCCATCAGGGTCTTAATATAGAGGTTGCAACTAAATGAGAAGCTTCAATATTTTATTTAGGTGAGCCTTACATAACAAGAAAGAGAAGGTACATAATGGGCTCTGTAAACAAGGTTCCCTTGAATGAAATGATAGTGGTACCTCGTGAAATTTTAATATATTTAACTAAATTGAGGTACATTTCTCTGAACACATGGGAAATGTATGAACTCTCTTTTATTAAGACCTTTCCATGGAACCAAACAGAAGGTTATAAAAACTCAACACTGCCTAGGTCCAAACTCAAATCTATGCTAGTCTATATATACTCCTGTACTGATCTGTGCCAGAATAGCTATGATATAAAGTAACAAGGATCAGGGAGTTATGTAAAAAAAGGAGAATCTTTACTTTTTTGCACAGGGAATTTTATATGTCCCCCAATAGCCCCCTTTCAAAGTTTCCTTTCTAATCAACAGCAGCATGAATATGACATCTGAACTGTTTTATTTACATGGCTTTGCAAATACATAGCCACTTCATTAGAATATAGAAAGTAAGAACAGAAGAACATAGAAGAAGTCAATGTTGGATCAGGCTAATGGCCCATCCAGTCCAACACTCTTGTCACATAGTGGCCAAAAATACCAGGTGCCAAAAGTACCAAAAGTACTTCTTTTTCTACCTGCTCTATCCCACGCATAATCTTATAAACCTCGATCATGTCACACCTCAGCCGTCATCTCTCCAAGCTAAAAAGCCCCAAGCACTTCAACCTTTCTTCATAGGGAAAGTGTTCTAACCCTTTTAACATTCTAGTTGCCCTCTTCTGCACCTTTTCCAATGCTATAATATCCTTTTTGAGGTGTGGTGACCAGAACGGCACACAGTATTCCAAATGAGGTCGCACCATTGATTTATACAGGGGCATTATGATACTGGCTGATTTGTTTTCAGTTCCCTTCCTAATAGTCCTCAGCATAGTGTTGGCCTTTTTTTACTGCAGTCACAAACTGTCACAACATTTTCATTGAGTTATCTACTACAACTCCAAGAACTCTCTCTTGGTCAGTCTCCACCAGTTCGGACCCCATTAATGTGTATTTATAGTTAGGATTTTTGGCTCCAATGTGCATCACTTTGCACTTGGCCACACTGAACCCCATTTGCCATGTTGACACCCACTTGCCCATCCTCGACAGATCCCTTTGGAGTGCCTCACAATCCTCCCTGGTTCTCACCACCCTGAACAACTTAGTGTTAGCCACAAATTTAGCCAATTCACTGCTTACTCCCAACTCCAAATCATTAATGAACAAGTTAAAAAGCATCGGACCAAGTACTGAGCCCTGTGGTACCCCACTGCTTACCACCTTCCACTGTGAAAATTGCCATTCATACTCACTCTGTTTCCTATTAATTAGGCAGTTTTTGATCCACAAGAGGACTTGTCCTTTTATCCCATGACTATTGAGCTTACTTAGGAGCCTTTGATTAAAATCTGTGTTGCAATTCAAATTTGTCAGAGCAATGGTATTAGACTGCCTGCAGAAAGAGACATATGAACTCAAGAGATCCTTTCCTTCATCAGACCAAATGCCTACCTAGACTCTCTGTAATTCCCCTACCTGACACCTGGCACTCTTTGTCCCCAATATAAGGCAGTTAAAGATATACTGCCTTGGAACAATGAAACTTTTGATTTATAATCATATTTTCTAAGTTAGTTCACTGCTCTAGATATGTAACTTTCTGACTGTAGCTCTGGTTATCGGAGCAGTCTGTTTCGAGAGTGGAGAGGAGACTCTTGATCCCTCCTTATACAATCAATTATCTTGGTAACTTAACATTCTTGTTTAGAACTATTTGTGGCCTTATTTGCAAAGCTTTCTTCAAGCTTTGATTCACCCTGTAGATGTATAAGCAAGCTGTAGGTTGGTTCAGACGAGATGGGGCTTTAAAAGACAATATGACATGTGACACATACAAATTGTGGATGCTTTATGGCATACTCAAACAAAATAACTTATATGTAAAACAAACTATGTTTTTGTACAATTTGATTTAAAAAGGGGCAAAGGATATGAAGAAAATAGAGCTGACAGCTAAAGAGGAAAGCAGCAGTAAAGATTGTCTTTTGATACTCTGGTGCAATCCTAAGCCTTCAGAATAGGCAAACCTATCAAAATCTAGATTAAAGATACATTAACATGTTGTTTGTCTCTTTTTTATTTTTGCTGGACATTTCAAGGTTTTGGAAATGAATATAAAAGTGAGCTCATCTACTTGTCAGTGCCTCCCCCCCCCACACACACACATTGAACTCGATAAGAGCCTGTCTGTGATCCACCCCTGGAATTCAGTCTAAGCCAGTCCCCACAAGTCAGATTTGTTTTTGTTTTGAGCCTGTCACCACATCTGTGTTGCCTGAGAGCACGCTAATATTTGGGACAGATCGAGGGAAAGAGTGATATGATAACATATGAATAAGAGACCAGGAGAGGCTTCTCATAATTGGAAGGAAGACAGATGTCCAGCTGTTGGGTGAAAGAGGTGTTGTGAGAGGAAGTTATTGCTAAATGAAACCCTGGGAACAGGAAAAAGGGGCTTGCTGTGGCAGCTTTTAATAATGAGGGGGAGGAAACAGTGCCCTCCATGAACAATATTGGGATTATTGGAAGAGGATGCTATAATCAGCACAAAAGTATTTTAGACCAAGTGACATCATTACAATTGGGGTTTCTGGGGGGAAGGAGGGATAAAGCAATTAAACCAGGTGTTTGTGTTCAAGCAAATCTTTCATTGAAAAAAGTGTACCATGTATTCAATTATACAGAGGAAAAAACTGAAAATCAAATGGACTATCCTCTGGGTACTATTGTACAAGTTCATCAGGGGGGCACTGAACTGGATCACAGCTGTGGTGAAAAAACCCAACAACAACTGTTCTCCCTGCATAATTATCTTCATCCAGATGTCTGCCTTCAGATGTTTGCTTCCCCCAGAGGTTTTCCTCCATGTTCCCCTCCAAAGTGCAGTAGTTTGGGGGGGGGGGGGGGGGGTTAAGCATAACTACTATATACGATCATGCTCTTTTCAGGTTTTCCTCAGCTCCACTGTGTGTATTCCTAAACCTGCTTTAGTATGATCTCCCTTTCCATATCTGGCACCATTTCTCTTTACAACCCACCCCTATTGCCTCCACCACCACCACCCCTGGCCAGCAGGCCTTTTAACATCAGTAGTACAGGGCTCCCCAAAGTGATACCCACCAACACCTTTCCTGGTGCCTGCCAAGTGTTTTTAGAAAGTTAATGGGGCGAGGTGATGCTCCTGCCCAGCAGGGCTTCTGATTGGTCACTGGGAGCTCTAAATGGTTGCACAATTAAACAAACATTGTTCCCATGGTGGCCCTTCTGTTGTTGTGCTTACCACCTTGTGTCAGAACTCCAAAGGTGCCCAGAGGTGCAAAAACACTGCCAAACCTTGCAGTAGTAGATATATTACTATATTAACACAATAAAGATATAAGGAAGAGAGGATACACTGTTAACAGTGATTACTCATTTATTTGTCGTTAGTTTAATTTTTGATACCTTGATGACACTATTGTGCTGTGTTATGGCTTATAAATTTCAAAATAATCAGATAAAGTTGTTGTCTGTCCCTGGCCCAAGCATTTTATTATTATGAAATCAATGAGAACAGTAAACAAACATACCACAACAACCCAAACAAACAAAAGCAAATGGCAGAACCTCAAGATAGCGCTTTCTAATCTTATTGAATGGACCATCCATTGCAAGACAGGGCAACAGGATCCCATTCCCCTGCCCCCAAATAAACTGGAGATGTAAGACCATGTCTTTGATGAATCAAATCTGCATGTTTGTGTATGAATAAAAATAATCATTTTAAAGAAGAAAGCATGCTTTATTTTTAAAATGAAGTTTACATGTCACAGGAGTCATGATTATAGAAGAGGAATTCCCTTCTGCATGAGAGAGAAGGGGACAAACCTTATCTAACCTGCCATCTGCCGTTTTTATCTATTTTAAATTCTATTTTTTCTAATTTGCTGTGCAATTAATTGGTGATCTTTCTTTATTCAATCAAAAGTTTTTAACTGATTAATCAACTAATAAATCCACCTCTACTTAATCTTGTAGTGTTTGTTACAGTAAGAATATATGATCTCATTCTTTGGTGCTATAATGAATACCACTTATTTTGTTTTTCAGCAACAGTTAGTGAATATGCTGTTACCCTGCAGCAAGACTTTTCACTATGCATCATCGAAATTCACACTACTGCTGATGGATTACTCTAGTACAGTGATAGGAGAATATTCTGGGTTTTTAATCATTTGAATGAGTCCTATGACTAAATTTAAATGTGATGCAACGATGTAGCTATGCAAACACACTTTCACATTTCCACTAAACTGGATTTGCTGAGTATTTACATATATCCTCAGAGCTGAATGATTTGTGGAGTGTCAAGAAAAAAGCACAATTCCTGCAGAGTGATTCAGAGCTAACAACGAGCTTCAGATCTGTTTGGGACTAAGTGTACCCTGGGTAATTCTCTGTGGCTTGAAACAGGCCAAAGGGAATTTAGCCAAAGGGTGCTAATCCCATTTCCCTGCAAGGTAATCTGCCAGGGTTTTTACCTTTTAGACATATGAGTCAAAGGTACTCTAAGGTTGGCGCCGCATGGATAAGCTACAAACCACATTTTCATGACCTGGGAAGGAACAGTTAAGACAGGGGAGCTGACTCAGCTTTCCTCCTGGGCCAGACCTCACCTGACTAACACAGAAGACTACTCTCTAGCTGTTCCTCTCAGTCATTGATACAAGTGCCCCTTTGCTGCTTCCAAGCAATCCTGCCAGACCAGTTCAGGGTTCCTTCTCATTAATCTCAGCCTCATTCAAATATCAGCTCCTGGTGCTGCCTTCTCAGTTACAAAAAGAGCAGAAAAATTAGGACATGACGTTTGTTCAAGAAGGCTGTCGATGAAAGGAGGGTTGGTTGAGATGGAGGGATGTGTTTGCAGTTCTGGCCACGTAGGTGAGAAGCCAGATGGATTCCAAAGGTTTTCAGATGGCTTTAGAGGATTTTCCTGTTGATATGGTTGGTGCTCCTGTCAATGCCCTGGCAGTTGACTCATCCCTCAGGTGTTAGAGCCCAGGTAGCCCCTGGGTTTGCTGTCAGGATGTGGGCGATGAAAAGACAAGAGAGATGGCTAAAGTTACAGTGGAGGAAGACTGGGGCGAAATACAGTAAAACCCAGGAAAAGCCCTATTTTAAAGTGTAATCGGTTGCAGCAGTGATGGGACAAAGAAATAACCCTTTACCACCACCATTACATGCTCACAGTGTAGGCCAGCGGAGCTGTTCCGGGTGGTCAGAGGCCTGTTTGGATCTGGCCTGCAGGATAAAGTGGGCTGCTCTGTGGCCCACTGTGACCACTTTGCTCAGAACTTTGCAGATAAAATCTCTTCCATCCATTCTGACTTAAACTCTATTTTAGAAACAACAGGGTTGGATGGTGCCAGGATCTCGATTTGAGATAGTTTCAATTGATTCAGTCTGAGGATGTGGACAGGATCTTTGGAAGTTTGAGACCTACTAATACGACCTCTACCCTTCCTGGTTACTTAAATCTTCCAGTGGGGCTCGCTGACTGGATTTGAGAAGTAGTTAATGCTTCCTTAAGAGAGGGTGGTTGCCCCAGCATTGGCAACATTGGGGCGATGCTCTGCTTTTGGGGCAAAACTCTATGGTTTGTCGCTGTTTTTACCATAGAGTTTTGCCCCAAAAGTAGAGCATCGCCCCAATATTGCCAATGCGATGACATCACTTCTGGAAGTGACATTAGCACGTCGATGATGTTCCTGCCCACCCCCAGAACTCCCCCCAAATCCCCACACTGGCAGGAGGAAGGCACCTGGCAACCCTTATCTCAAATATTCCATTCTTGAGCAAGGTGACTGAATGGTGGCTGGACAACTCCAGGCTTTCCTGGATGAGGCAACTTGTTTAAACTCCTTTCAGTCTGGGTTTAGGCCTGGTTATGGAACTCAAACAGCCTTGGTTCCCCTGGTGGGTGACTTGCACCAGGAGATGGACAGAGTAAATGAACTAGTTTACCTTGACCATAAAGACGGGCTGTCGAGAGCAATCAGCAATACAGAGAGGCAATGGACAAACTTCTCTATCTGAGCACAGTGTCTAGACCTGACATATCTGCAGCTGTAGGAATCTTCAGCAGAAAGGCTGATTTGCCAAGTCACCATGATTGGAACATTGTAAAAAGACTCGCTAAATACGTAATAAAAACAGCTGACCTAAAGATCTCAGCTTGTGACAACCCTCGACTGGTTGGATACATGGACGTTGATTGGGGTGAAGACAAAACTGACTGCAGGTCAACCAGTGGTTACCTGTTTGTCTATGGAGACAGCCTGATGAGCTGGACTAGCCAAAAGCAGCCACAAGTCACCAAATCAACAACTGAAGCCGAGTGAATATCTGCTTCAAGTGCCTGCAGTGAAATTGAATGGATCATCTGTCTACTGAAAGATTTTTGTGTAGATGAGCCTGAGCCAATAACCTTGTTTGAAGACAATCAGGCATGCATAGCTCTATCCAAGAGCAGAAGCATCAAAGCCAGAAGCAAGTACATTGTTGTCAAATACCCTCCTGTGAGAGAGAAGCAGCAGGAAGGACAGATTGAACTCAAGTACTGTCCTTCAGAGGAGATGGTTGCTGATATACTCACCAAGCCTCTTGGAAAGGGAAAGTTTGAATACCTGTGCAAGAAACTGAACCTTCATGACTTCAGTATATGACATTTGAGAAGGGGTGTTCGGATTTTGCAAATGTCACCACTTCAGTCATGAAAGCGTTAAACTGTTGTTTATATATGTTAATGTTAGTTAATTAGCATAGAACCAACTAGGTGCTAGATTCGTTTTTCCTGCCAGAGCATGGGAGGTACTATTCCTAATGAGATGAGTTTGAAACCAGCTATTGGCTGAGCAATATTTTGGAAGATACTACGTGCTGTCTGGCACGTACACAGGCGTAGGACCTTGGGGGAAATTTCCCTTTCCTTTGTTCTACTCTCAGACTGGAGAAGACGAGTAACCAAAATGGAGCTTAGAACTAGCTAATTAGGATGTTATTGTTTTACACCATGTAATTCTTCCTTTATTTTCTAGTAAACTTTTCTTAAAGCTAAAACACATGTGTGCTACATTGCTTTATTCCATTATGTATATTAGCTCTCCTAAATATCCAGCACCCTTGTAAGGACAGAAAGGTGTGGTATAAATTTTGTAAATAATAGTAATAATTTTAGACAGTTAAGGAAAAGTTGGTGGGGGGGGAGAGCCATTGTACAGTTAGGGGAAGGATGAGATGTTGACATTGGAAAAAGGGTTTTGCTTATCTCCCTCCAAAACCCAGGTTTTACAAAAATTGCCCCCCCCCAATGCTGTTTAGGAAAAGGAAGCAATAACTTGTATTTCTATTTGCCCAGGGGTATGTAATCTTTTTGGCTCAATTGCCAGAAGTCTCTCAGTGTCCTCCTGTGAAGACGTTGATATGATGGCAATCAAATGATGCAGCAGGGAGGGAAGGGTTGTATTTGGCCAGCGACACTAAGAACAAACTGAGCCACCATGGTGTGGCCAGTGCCTCTTGAGCAGATGGTTCCTCCTGAGCAAAGAACAAGCTGTGTGTGCCAGGCTGTTTGGTAAATGTTGCTGACTCGTCTAGCCTTTGCCAGGCTGCATGAGGGCCCCCAAGAATCTTTTTTGCGTCTATTTATTTATTTAGAAAATGTTTATGCTGCCTGTCCAGGAACCTGGCCAAGATGGCTAGCAAAATAAAAACCACAAAAACAAAACATTAAAAGTGATTAAAATGCAGCATTAAAATCCAGCTTAGCACAAAAACATGGACCATAAAAACAGAACATTGACAACTTAAAATAATAGTTTTCAAAATGAAATAGTGTTGAAAAAAAAATCAACCCCTTAAATTAAAAGCCTGGGCAAGCAGGCTGGGTGTTTAAAAGAAAGCAAGCGGAGCCTCAAAGGGACGGGCATTCTGCAAGCGAGATGCCAATATGGAAAAAGCCCTGTCTCTGGTTGCCACTTGCCTTACCTCTGAGCACAGAGAGTGAGGCTTGAGAAGCAGATCTTAACTGGTGGGCTAGACAAAATGGGAGGAGGAAGTCCACTGCATTTTGCTGCAAACCCTACTTGAACCCACATCCTGGAAATCTAGCCCTAAACCTGGGAAAACCCAATTTTCTAAGGGAATATCTCATTCTCTGCATGAAATGTGTTCAAAGATGGTAGATTATTAGCAATACCTTGATTCCAATTCAGCTCTCTCACTTAATAGTCCCTTTCATTTAAAATCCACCCCAGAATATTTCCTAGAGAAGACTTTCTGAAACTGAAGAGAATGTAATTAATTATGTGCTGACTTACACACAGTATCTTTTGTCCATGCAAGTAGCCCTGATCTTTCCCTAGTATGCCTCCTCAGCAAATATACTATGTGTAACATTCTACCATGGATATTATCAGTCCCAGATTCTGTGGTTGCAATGACTGGGGAAAAAGAACTGCTGTCACAATCAGAGAACTCCTTCTGGCTACAAACCTGTCAGTTCATACATAACGTTTGCTTGTTTGGATGAGAAATGTATTGTGCGAACTGCCTTAAAGCTGCAATAAAATTGAACATGCTCTTTCGACAAAACAATGTCCAAACACAATAATGCCCAGGGTAATGTAATCACTACAAAGCTCAGAGCCTCTAAAATGCAGTGAAGTAGTTTTCACAGAAGGAATAACATTCATAGAAAGAAAGGTAAAAGAATAAAGAAGGGACAGTATACATCTAAAGTTTGAACAGTAGTGAATGAGTAAAGAGTACATTTCTTTTACCCAGTTTGGCTTCCATTAACTCTTTATCTAGTGCAATGCCTTACAGCAGACTCCAACTTTGTTAACATAAAAACTACTATATTTTTTTCTTTTGCTGTCTGCTTTAAAGTGTTGAAGAGCCATATTAATAACTGCTGTTTTTCTTACTTGCAAAACGAAAATGTCAGTAGTTTTTCTCTCTTGATTCAGCAAACTTGAAAAACTGTTTTGCACACAGTACCATCTGAACTACTATGGGTCCCCAACATTTTTGAGCTTATGGATACCTTTAGAATTCTCACACAGGCTGGTGGGTGCAACCACAAAAATGACTTCCACTAAGGTTACCAACCTCTAGGTGGTGCCTGGAGAGCTCCCAGAATTACGACTGATCTCCAGATGACAGAGATCCATTCTCCTGGAGAAAAAGGGTGCTTTGGACAGTGGACTTTATGGCATTATACCCTGCTGAGGTCCTTCCTCAAGCTCAGCTCTCCACAGGCTCCCCCTCCAAATTCAGGAATTTCCTAAGCTGGAGTTTGCAACCCTCTGTTTAATAGGATGCTTTTAAAAATGAACATGCTTTCTTGCATGCACACAAAACAAGATACATATTGAGCTACCTAGGAAACACTCATGTGGCAGTATCTGTCAGAACTCCGATGACCACTCAGAAGCTGTCGGGCAAAAGCCCCACCTGCCTCCTCCTCCTTTCTAAAAACACTTGGCTGGTGCCATGGCACCCATGCAGCCGCATCGGGGACCCCCTGATCTGAACTAATCCAATTTAGTTTGCACATCCTGTTCTTCATTTTAAGACTAAACTTTGGCTTTGCCACCATGCCTGAAACAATTTTCTCTCTATCCCATCCCTTCCACAATTTCTAGAGAACTAGAAAGCTTGAAACTGGAAATCTACTGTTTTGTGATATTTTAACTGGACCTAATAAAGGGTATCAAGCAATTTTTCTGTTTGCATTTATATAGGAATCTTCTACACCCCTCAGCTCACACTTGAATGAATGAGAGATGCAGAATGTAATCCGGGGGTGGTGGTACAACTGACCTTCCCAGGTGACTTCTGGTTTGAAGCCAAATTTACCAGAGATTTGCCTACAAACCAGAGTGTCACTCCTAATGTCCCTGATATGATGACATCATCATGTCAAAGCCTGCACTTCTGGTTTTACCGAAAGTTGTCTGCCATTGCTTCCGGTCTCCCAGAGGGACATCAGGAGCCCCCCGCCTGCCAGGTAAGTGGACCCGGCAACCATAGCTTGAGGTGTATGCAACAATATATTGGTTAATCTTTAGGATGTCAAAAATGTTTACTGTTTCCCCCACAACAACTCTATAGAGCAGATCACTTTAACAGTGGGGAACTGAAGTTGCACGCTTGAGTTACTCCTGGTTTTCATGGGAGTTAATCCACAAGCATTGAAATTAGATTGAGCAAGGTTCTTCTGCACATCTGCTCTCCCTGTGCAGTTTCACAGTTGTGGAGTCAGTTCATTTTCTTCTGCACATGGCTTAAATAACGAGGATTTTCAAGGGAGAGTGCTGTTGTCATCAGTGTCATTATCAGTGGCAATACAGTACTCTCCTTATTTTTTAAATAGGGTTGCCAGGTCCTACCCTGCCAATGGGGGGCTTTGGGGGGTGCTCCTGGAGGGGGCGGGGAGGTCCCCAAAGTGATGATGTCACAGAGAAGTGACCTCATCACATTCGAGATGCAGCCCCTTGGAAGGCACTGGCAGCGCCCACTTGCAAAACACCATTTAAAGGGAAGGTTCCCTTCAAATGGTGTTTTACAAGCGGGGCTGGGCGCCACACACCTTGCCTCAACTCCAAATGGTAAATCTGCTGCTTGAGAGTTCAGGTGTGGGCAGCCCCCACTTGCAAAACACCATTTAAAGGGAATATTCCCTTCAAATGGTGTTTTACAAGTGGGCGCCACTGTGCACAGCACGCCTAAACTCCAAGCAGTGAATTTAAACTATCACTGCAACATTACAGTATTATATTGATATTTTAGTGCCTTTTAAAAATGAAATCACTTGTCTTGGGGGGAGAAGGAGTGGGTTAACAATGACAACAGTCCAGTAATTGAAAAGTGTGCTAGAAAAAAGCCCAATCAACTCCCAGAAAAACATTGGGGTAAAAGAGGTCTCAAAAAAGCTGGAAAAAAAAACAGGGGAAAAACAAACAAATAAGCAAAAAAAACTGAAGTGAAAACTAAACCAAAGCTGTATGGGGTCACAACCAACCAAAAAAAAAATGTGGAAAAGCCCTGACTTGCTAAAGACCTACAATAAATCCTTGCCATTGTAGCTCAAATGCTGCCCTATCCAAACATGATGTCCACTTTTCCTGGGAAGGTATTTATGTCTGACATCTTTTTGCTGATGACAGGCTCAGCTATTCAGTCTCACACTTTGGATCCTTGCTTATATCTTTGCAAAGATTAAGCTAAATACAACTCTGGGTGGGAATGACAAATCCTAATTGTTCTAGCACTTTGTAGAAGGTATTTTAAAAACAAAACCCACCTTTGTCCTTTGCAGGCCATTGCATGTTTTAGGCTGTGATCACACGCTCCTTTAGATCCAACAGAGGTGCGAGTGCCTGATGGATCTAAAGGAAACAATCAGACAGCAACATCTGGGAAACATCCCACAGTCGTCGGCAACCTATGCTGCTCCGCCATGGAAACAGAGTTAAAAGACAATGAGGAAAGTCCAGTCCTAATGTTTGCTGACGGGCCACAGATGAACTTTCCCCCGTCTGATCACTCAATCATGCTCTCATGCCATCGGGATGGTCTGATCATGCCATCCCAATTCCATGCCGTGTTTTTCCCCCTCCCTTCACAGTCTGCATATCATCACATACTCCGTAGAGGGCCCTTAGTGCGGAGGTGCGATTTCTCGTTTATGTGCAAGGGAAACAAACGGCAAAATACCTAAAGTTGTGTCTGATCACACAGTGACTGGCTGTGCCCGCAGCTTCAAAGGGCTGTGATCTCACAACTGCGTGTCAAATTCCTCCAGAGGAAATAGCCACTCTTCCACTTTGCTTACTATTCCACTCTGATTGTGAGAATGATAACAGGGAGCTCTTATGTGTCTGCCAATCCATGCCATGACTCTTGTGGTGGTGGGTCCAAATTGTGGGCTCTTCTTTCAGACATAGTTTGAAAAGCCATATCCCACCTAAGGTCCCAGAAAGATTTTCAAGAAGTCCACATTTAATAGTAAAGGCATTTGCTTTATTTAAGATATCTTGTGTTCTAAATCTTTTGTATTCTTGCTTTTTGTTCTATTATTATAGTATTGTTGGTTTTATTGTTGTTAAACTGCCATTAGTTTTGGGGAAAAAGTGATTTGACTGGTGCATCTTAGTCTATGCACATAAATCCAGTACAGTTGCAACTGCACTGGTTGCCAATTAGTTTTTGAATCAAATTCAAGGTGCTAGTTTTAATCTTTAAAGCCTAAACATTATACCTGACTATTATACCTGAAAGACCACCTCTCCCGCTACTATCCCACACACTGCCTGCATTCTTCATCATACAATCTTTTGGTGGTGCCCAGCCCTTGCATGGCTCACCTCTCTTCTACCAGGGCAAGAGACTTCTCTATGGCGGCCCCGTCCTGGTGGAATGCTTTATCAGAGGATACATGTGCCCTGTTCAATCTTGTTAGCCTCCACAGAGATTGCAAGACAGAACTCTTCCACCAGTCTTTTAATTAGTCACTGCATATGTTTTGTGATTTTTGTATTGTTTCCACCAGAACATTTTATTGTCGGGTTGCTGGATGTGGTACATATTTATTATTATTATCACCGTTTTAAGACTGTTTATTTAATTGTATTTTACTTTGATGTAAGCCACCCTGAGCCAAGCCTGTTAAGGGAGTGGTGAGTATAAATTTGATAAGTAAATAAAATGTTTTAACCAATAAAAAAATTGCATTTGGAACTCTGAAATCTTTTCCTTGTGGGTTTTGGGATGGATGGATGCTAACAAGTGGAAACTTAATCCTAACAAAACAGAGGTGCTGCTGACCCAGGAATTGAGGTGTCCCCTCTTCTGTATGGGCTTGCACTTCTCCTACAGAAATAAGTTCATAACTTGGAGCGCTGAAGGACCTGGGACATCATAAGTTTTTTTGTTGGTCTTGTATGTGGTACTTTTTATTGTTTTTATTAATACTTTTTGAGCTAATCATGCATCAAAATACACTGAGCTGAACTGGACCAGGGCCCCTGCTGAAAAGCAGGTGGCGGTGGAGACCAGAAGCACCGTTCTTCAGCTTCAGCTGCTGAACCAGCTACAGCTTTTTCTGAGTAAAAAAGATCTTGTGTGGTGCATGCTGTGGTAACATCTACATTAGACTACTGCAATCGACTCTACATGGTGTTGCCCTTGAAGAGTGTCTGGAATCTACAATTGGTACAGAATGGTTGCAGACAGAATTCTGACTGGAGAGGGTTGTAAGGACCACGTCCCTCCAGTCTTGTTCTACCTGTAGTATCTCCCAATTTGCTTCTGGGCTCAATTCAGGCTGCTGGTGTTGACCTTTAAAGCCCTGTACAGGTTGAAGACAACATATTTTAAGGACAGCCTACTCACTACTCCTTGGCTCCATCATCAACCAGAAGGGTAACTTTATCCAATAAATCAGGAGATTAAGACTGGGAAGGGCGGCCATGAAAGAGCTAGAAAAGATTCTTAAGATATGTCGCTGGTGACCAACATCAAGTCCGAAAGGTCAGCAGTTCAGCAGTTCGAGACCCAAGTGCTGCATGATGGAGTGAGTTCCCGTCTCTGGCCAGCTCCAGCCAACCTAGCAGTTCGAAAGCAAGAAATTGCAAGTAGATAAATAGGTACCACTTCGGTGCGAAGGTAACAGCATTCCATGCACCTCGGCATCTAGTCATGCTGGCCACATGACCACAGAAACGTCTTTGGACAGTGCTGGCTCTTTGGCTTGGAAACAGAGATGGGCACCTCATCCCTAGAGTTGTATTCGACTGGCTTTCGAGCAAGGGAAACCTTTACCTTCACTATTCCCTGTTGCTATGTATGTGTGTGAAAGCTGGACAGTGAAACAAATTGATGGGAAGAAAGTTGATTCCTTTAAATGTGGTGTTGGAAGAGAGTTTTACGGATACTGTGGACTGCCAAAACACAAATAAGTGGTTCTAAATCAAATCAAGCCTTAACGCTTCCTGGAAGCTAAAATGACCAAACTGAGGCTATCATAATTTGGTCACATTATGAGAAGATAACAGTCACTGGAAAAGACACCAATGCTAGGAAAAGTTGAAGGCAGCAGGAAAAAAGGTAGAGCCAACATGAGATGAACGGACTCAAAGAAGGAAGCCACGGCCTTCATTTTGCAAGACCCGACCAAGGCTGTACACAATAGGGTGTTTTAAAGGACATTAATTCATAGGGTTGCCATAAGTTGGAGGCGACTTGATGGCATTTAATAACACACTCGCATATGAACCTACCTACCCAACAATCTACCTGCTTCAGGTGCCCCTGCCATCTGAGGCTAGACAAGTGGCAATCTGAGAATGGGCCTTTTTGGTTGTGGTATATGTACTATGGTACTACCTCCCCAGAGATTTACCTTTCCCCTTCTGTCACTGTCTTCTGCCACTGTGTCAAAACTTTTCTGTTCTGTCTGGCATTTGCTCGCTGATTCTCACTGATTTGTCTTCCTGTTCACATATTTATGAGCTTGTTTTATTTTTATATATATCACGTTATGCTACGTTTAAAAAAACGTAACACACACATGTATTTTTAAGCTTGTTTTGATTGTTCATTACCTTGGGGACTCTCAGCTGGGTGGAAATGTGGCTTTAAAAGTTTTAAATAAGTAAAACACATAGCCTTTACACTTGAAAAAAATCCTCCCATTCATTGAAGAGACAACATCTTTTTAAAAGCTTTCAGGTTTTAAAAAAAATCTCAAAAGTGTGTATGCGCGTGCGGTGCTAGCACCTACTGCCATTCATGTCACATCAAAACCATGAAGAATGAATATCTGCAAAAGTGGGATTTGTCTCAGCAGTTTACAGGAGCACCCCAGACCCAGTCACCTCATGATGTAGCTCCTCGGGCGCTTCAGTTGAATTTATGGACAAGGAATGGGAAGGATATTGCCATTTGGCTTCCTTACTATCATTTGTTTTTCTGTATCTGTAAGGATAAAGAACTAATTATCCACCTTAGAGATGCTAATTTCGTAGCCGAACATTCAATGAGCAGGATGTGATGTCTAGCTTCTTTTAAAGATGCATGCACTAAAGTAGCAGGTGGTCCAACAGTTTGACACTCCCTCTCTCTCCAGCATTGGGCGTATGTTGAGAAAACAAAAGCCTCTAAGAGACTGCTTCCTAGCGACTCAGGCTATGCACAGGAGATTATGGGCTGAGTTCAGTATTTGTGGGTGCAGATCTTTCCCACTTTCCCCTCACCCAGAAGTCTCTTCCAGTCCTGGAGAAGTTGATTCCTGAGGCTGCACAACCCATCTGGCATAACAGCCACACAAGACAGTTTGCTGCAGTGAGCCAAGCGAAGGGGTAAAATTGCTCCCTCTGGCTTATTCTGTCAGTGCATCTGGAATGATGAGATTTCACTTTCTTGGCCCTCCCCACTGCAGCTCACTGGCCCGCATGGTTATTTCTCCTGGTAGGGTCCTGTGATCCCATGAATCATCTTCAGGGACAATGGAAAGGGCTGCTGGAGGAAAAACCATGGAAGGCTCATTAGCCTCTTCTTATGGAAGAAGGGAGTGAGCCTTTTCCCTTAAGAATTGCAGTATTGTGGTACTAGTCATGATTCAGACATAAAGATGTGAAAAATTTCATGGTCGGAGAAAATGCCTTTTTGGGCACTGGTTTCCCAGTTGTAGCTGCTTTGCCTACTAGTTCCATACAAAACAAGATTCAAACAGTTCCTGGTGTTGTCACTGTTTCTCCTAAGGAAAACAGAAATCATAGTGGGGGAGGGGGCAACACGACACAAAAATACGAATGAGTACCGCAGACAGGCTGCGATCACACACACTAAACAATCCACTTTCAATGCACTTTCAAATTGGATTTTGCCAGTTCACACAGTAAATTCCAGTTGGAAAGCGCATTGACAGTGGATTGAAAGTGGATTGTTTACTGTGTGTGACCGCAGCCATAGTGACTGTTCAACAATATAATTAGTAAATCTCTGAAAAGATGCCATCTATACATATATATCAAACACATTTTTTTAAATCCAGTTCTTCCTTTAAGGAGCTCAGGGCAGCATGAATACTATAACCCTCAGACATTTGATCCTCACAACCCGGCAGAGAAAGTTGAATTGAAAGAGAGAGTGTCTAGGCCAAGGTCAACTAGTAAACTTCACCTGAAGAAAAAGAAGAAGAAGAGATTGGATTTATACCCCGCCCTTCACTTGTAGTCTCAGAGCAGCTTACAAACTCCTTTCCCTTCCCCTCCCCACAACAGACACCCTGTAAGGTAGGTGGGGCTGAGAGAGCGGGGATTTGAGCCCCCCTGTAGCCCTAGGCTGATACTCTAAACACTAAGCATACAACTTTTGAGAACTCTGGACAAGACAAAAGCCTGTAATTCCTAATAGTGCCCAAGCCTTGACCATTTGTATGTTCAGCTAATGCAGAGGAACAGAACCCAGCCAGACTGGAGCATGAGTGAACAACAGTAAAGCCACAACCCTTCCACCAATGCACCTACTGTTCTGTGGATATGTTAACATTTATTTGGAATTTTAAAATGTTATTTGGGTAAGCATGTGTATGGAATGGAAATAACAAACGCATACAATGATCAAACTTTTTTTAAAAAAGACACATAGTGCAAATATACCCGTGTCAATAAAAAATCACCTTTGAGAACATGGTGCAATGCCTAAATGTGAAGTTTACCATGCTCCGAGCCTTATTTTTTAGCTAACTGTGCACTTCCTAATAAATGAAAGTGCCAGCTGAGAGGATCACAACTTCCAAGCACTTGTATTTGGACAATTCCAGTTATCTCCATGAGAAGCAAGTGGAAAGAAATATGAGTATCCCATTGGTTATCAGCTTCCAAGGGGAAACACCCTACCCGAACATGAAATAAGGTATTCCACTCATTCAGATCACATTTATTTTGGGAATTGTGATCATGCGGGCATTTGGACAGGCTTCATCTCAAAGACTAGTTTCAGCATATTTATATTCAGGGTGTGTTTATGTAAGCAGCAATTAATATACAGCTTACCACTTGGAGGCAGGACTGTATATGGCTCCCAGGCTGTCTGTCTCTACGGATAAAGGATGCTGATAGGAAAGCCCCAAAACACTGTATGCTTTGCCAATAACTCTGGTTGTATTCCACCAGTCTTTGTTCAAATGCTTATATTGCTGAGAAGCAGCAGCTGCCAATGTGGATTAAACTCAGGCCCATTTACACAAGCATTTTGCTAGCTGTATGTCTCCACAGGATTGTTCCTGAATGTCCATAGGTATGTGATGACACAAGGAAATGTAAAGCAGGATCCAGCAATACACAAATTCATTCAGTAACAATTTCCACAATCATTTTGACTTTTCTGGAACTACCACATTCATGGAAATTGCTTAATGAGCTCACTGGCACACTACCAGATCATGTGCTATGCTTCCACACACATGAGAATAGTTGAGAGCAGATAAATGGAGAACACCATGAGATAAATGTGCAAACCAGCATTCTGTCTGCAGCATGTTTAAATGTGATAAGATAACAGTCCAGCATTTGAATTACAGGCTCTACTAATAGGTTTAGCACCCCTCCCCAATGCAAGGTGTCCAAATAAAACTATTTTAAAAGGACACTGTGTTCCAATCTAGCAATTTTTCACAAGACTGGATACTCTGCAGTGACTTTCCATTCACTCAAACCAGTGGTTTTTAAACAGTCAGAAATTCTGATTGACCATTCTAAGAAACTATACTTTTTTTGGTGGGGGGGAGGGTTGCCTGGGAGGAAAACCAGTTTTTGAAAATAGAAACCAACATTAAGCACTAGATCAAAAGCAGATAAAAATTTAGCCATCATGTTTCAAACGTTCTGCCCCTGAAGACTACAATATGACCTAATGCCTAGGGTTATTAGGACTGCCGACTGTGGGTTGGAAAATTCCTGGAGATTTAGAGGTGGACCTGGGGGAGGGAGGGGATGACCTCAGTGGGGTATAAAGCCATAGAGTCCACGCTCCAAAGCAGCCATTTTCTCCAGGGGAACTGATCTCTGTAGACTGGACTCTGTAGAATAATAATAATAATAATAACAACAATTTGCTATCATCATCCTTGTCTGCAAGATCCAAAACATGGAAAAATAAAGCAAAACATACAAAACAAATTAAGCCCCTGAAGCTCTGGCTGCCTTTAGCTTTTCCTTCTCTTGTATTGCCAACCATTAACAAGATTTGCTGCATTAAGTGGGCCAGCCTACAAGACCTTTCTGCAATGTGACATTTACTCTGCCCCATTGACATAGCAAAGAATTGCTTGTTGCGCATGTATAACGCAAATCAACATTTTATGCATCACAAACTGGGAGCATAAAATTGAACTCCCACTTAAACTTAGCACAGGCTGTTTATTGTCTTTATCTGGTGATACTAAGGCTGCTTTTGGTTCTGGTGCATTAGTAGCTCAAGGCATGACCTGGCTGGTAATGAAGAAAGTGGTGAAAAAAACAGGGTCAAGAGATTCAATTCCCACTCCTATTAAGTCCAGACGGCCCCAGCTGTCTGTTAAATTGCTCGTGTTTTTAGAAATGAACTTCATCTATTTTAATACCAGGCTATAAGGGGCGAGTATTGATTTGAAATATTTTTTATGTTGAAGATTTAATATAGGATGGTTTTAATTAGCATGTATCTTCTTTCTTTGCACATTTATTTTGCTGCTAAGTGGTGAATGAAATGATAAAGAAATAAACATAAATCACCACTGTGTAAGGATCAAAGGCCATATTCTGAAAAGTACTGAAATCTTGAGTTTTGACAGTGCAATCCTACATACAGTTGCACCCTTCAATTAGTTTAGAAGGTTGTAACGCTGTTTAGGAATTCACTGCAAAGTTATTACACTCGACAAACCTCGGGAATGTGCATTCTAGACTTTATTAGCATGTCTCAAATTTAACATTCCTTTACAGAATTCTGGCTTTATCAGAGCTTAGCACTCTGTTAAAGAAAATACAGAAGGAACAGTTTTAAAGCTGGACCTAGCCAAAACATTCCAGAATGAACGATATAGGGCATTACCACTGATCTGGATGCTCGGGATTTGATCCAGCATTCTGAAAACTGATGCAACTCTAGAGAAATCAATAAAGTTAAAATGTGCTTATGATTGGGCTGGCAGGGCATCATCTAGTTTCCATTAAAACTAGTGGCAAAACTCCCATTGAATGTAACAATTTTGGATTGCATTTTCATGTAAAGTTGCCAATATTTTCTGGAAAGGTACCGTGTGCATCTAACACTTGCATAACAGACAAAAAAAGCAGCATCTTCTATCACTGCATCTCAGTGCTGGGAGAATATCCATTGCCGGTCCAGCATGGCTTGAAAGAGATTTAGCAATCCTAGTCTGTAGCTCTATCTGAATTTGGTGCAGGTCTGTGTTGAAACAGATGAACGATGATGTGGATCTGCACACTGAACATTATCAGTCTCTCAGCATAACATCTACACTATGCCAACAGGTCTACAGGGCTGGGTGTGGCACTGGCAGACATTTTGTAATGCAGCATATTTTAGCCTTTTAAACAGGCATACATTTTCCCACTATCAACCAAGCCAAGCAGAAGAAAAATAAAACAAGCATAGACAGAATCTGAGCTAGGTCTTATTTGTCACTTTAGAATCTTATTTAAATCCTGTTGAAATCTATGAGATTAAGCTGTGGACAGCAGTTACAGCCACTTTCAAAAATGCTGCTTATTTTCAATGAGACAAATTCTGATGTCCTGAAGTACCTTTGAAAGCAGGCACTGGACACATAAGCATGCAATCCACAGCCAATTTATGGCACATGGCGCAACACTGATTGAAATTAGTCCAGGCTGCTCCCCATGGGATTGTGTTTAGAGTACTCTTTTACTCAGGAGCAGCAGCCAACTGGCCCTAAATTACACTGCCATTCATCTGCTGTTATACCTTAACATACATCTCATATACAACATATACAAACAAACAGAAGCCTAGCGGTGATTCTTCGGTTTGATTCTGCTGCAACTTGGACTCCAGTTTGGGAACATATCATGTAGCAGGGGTGTCCAAAGCACCGTCTGGCCCTGATATCAGCAGTCTCATCCTGGTGTACCTGATCAATGTTGACAGAGTCCTGGGTGCTGTGAAGACTACCACATGTAGAGTTTACTGCTGTCTATCTTGGCAGGTAATATCATGCCATTAATGAGGTCTATTTATTCCTTTTTGATCAAACCAGTTTTTCATAAGCCTCTGAAAAGTTGGAAGGGGAATTGTTAAATTCTGCCCTCCTAATAGGAAAAAAGGGGCAAGTTGCTAAGAGTGCTTTCTGCCATCTTCATCTTGCATGAAAACTGGTTCCCTTATTGGACAAAGATGACCTGACCATGCTCATCCCTGCAATCATAACTTCAGGGCTGGACTACTGTAATATGTTCTACATAGGGCTACTCTTGAAAACAGTCTGGATACTGCAACTGGCACAAAATGCAGCAGCCCACTTTCCAGTTGGTACTAGCCACAATACACATTTTGCGCCTATACTGATAGGGTTGCAAGCTCCGGGCTGGGAAATACCTTGAGATTTTGGGGGAGGAACCTGAAGGGGGCAGGGTTTAGGGGGAGGACGGACCTCAGTGGGGTATAATACCATATAGTCCACCTTTCAAAGTGGCCATTTTCTCCAGGTGAACTGATCTCTGTTGCCTGGAGATCAGTTGTAATCCCACAACTCCAGGCACCACATGGAGGTTGGCAACCCTATATACTGATAACGTTAGACTGGCTGCCATTATGTTTCTGGGTTTAATTCAATGTGCAGGTCCCTTCATGTAGGCAGGTTAGATTAGTCTCTTCCCATTCACAAGCCTTCCTTCCCTGTGGAATAGCCTTCTGGAACGTGTGAAGAAACCTTCAGCTTTCATACTGTTTCAGAAGTTACACAAGGCTCAATTTCTTAAGAGGGCTTTTGTACAAGTGATTATGGTTTTAAAGGCTTGGCTACTTATTTCTTATGTGGATTTTTGTCTGTTTTTATTTATTTAAATTTTTGTAAGTAAGTAACTGTGTTCCTTGGAAGGAAGGGAGGCCTGTACAAAGAAAAACTAACAGGCATGAAAATGGGTAAACACAGCAGAGCACACTGAGGCTTTAGACAGCAGAGGGCAGATTCCATCCCTGAATGGTCCTTTGTTCTACCCACTTTCTATGTTTGTCGTGCTGGTTTTCTATTTGCAAAGAATTTTTAACCAAGGGGGGCATTCCAAAGTGTGACCCACCACCTACAGCCTGAAGTGGTGAAATCTGTTTTCCCCCAGGTCTCTGGTTATGATTGCCAACCTCCAGGTGGGGCCTGGAGATCTCCCAGTACTCCAACTGAATTCCAGATGACAAAGATTAGTTCCCCCAGAAATAATGGCAATTTTGGACAGCAAACTCTAGGGCATTATACTGAGGTTCCTCCCCCCCCCCCAACCTCCCCAGACTCCACCCCCCACATCTCCAGGAATTTCAAATGCAGGACTTGGCAACCCTATCTCTGACCTGACTGCCCCCTCATTCTCTGTCATGTGTGAACCAGTCCTAATGGCACTGTAGCCTCACACTTGCATTATTTTGGCAAACATAAGATTTGGCAACATGTTCCATCTTAACGGATTTTATATAAATTATTAAACCACAAGCACATCCATCATCCTTTTGTCTTCCATCTTTTAGTGTTTGGGAAGACTGGTGGCTTTTATTTAGAAGCCAAAATATGTAATCTGTTGGAATACCAATGCACATTGAAAAATATGGGTTAAAGTGTTTTCATCTTCTCCCCATCAACCTGCAGTTCACTGCAGAGTACACAGCAATAACAGGAGATACACCTGCTATGGCGATCTCTTAATAGTTATTAGAGTTATCTGTTCTCAAGCCCTGACTAAGCACAGTGGTCATCTTCAGCTTTCTGGCCTTCAACTGTAAGCTGGCACACTTACTTGGACATCAGTCTCATTAAACACAGTGAAAGTTTATTCTTAATAAGCATGCATGCAACAGCTTGGCCTGCACACTAGATATCCAAATACTATGGTGATCATATTTTAGAACAAAAAAGTCTACTACACACAGCTTCTTCAGTACATGTTGTTGTACAGCTCTAAGAGACAACTCTGGCAAAATCATTAGTAAAAACAGTCAAGAATTTCAGCTTCCTATTTGGAAAAGCCAAAGTCACTACCAAGCAAATTTTGCAAAAGTGACTACAGCATAGGTTTGCCGACTCTGGGTTGGGAAATTCCAGGAGATTTGTGGGAGGAGCCTGGGCAGGGCAGGGTTGGGGGAAGGGAGAGACTTTAGCAAGGTAAAATATCATAGAATCCACCCGCCAAAGCAGCCATTTACTTCCAGGCCCAAGGGACTGTTCTCTATAGTCTGGGAATCACTTGTAATTCTGGGAGATCTCCAGGCCCCACCTGGAAGTTGACACCCTACTGCAGCATGTGTCTAATAAATAAGCCTATTTAAATTTAATATTGTGCTGGCAAGTATAAAATAACTGAGGGTCCCACTAGGTATAGCCAAGGACCCCCCGCCATTGTTTCATTAACTTAGAAGCATGTGGCAGGCTTGTCCTGCACATATTAAAAGACCTACAGAAGCATTGCAGCTTCTCCCTTTAGGTCACCAGTGTGTGTTGGGTCCCTATTTAAAGGACTGCCTCCTGGTATTAAATAGTACACTAACAAGCCACAAGTCATTTACTCCAAGGTAGTTCTATTAAATTAAATAGAACTGCTCTGAAGTAAGTGGGCCACAGCCCAAAATTCATTAGCGGCTCAGGTAACAATTGCTTCTAATGCCATTAGGTCTTCATAAAGCTAATGTCTAGACAACTGCAAGAGAGCTCACACCAGCACTCTCTAGTCTGATCTCAGCAGGATTACTTTAGTGGAGAAAGACCAGCAAAACCATCTAGAAGCCTCTGGCCTATAAATGACCTTATCTCAGGATCCTTTTATACTGAAAGATTTGTGACGCTTGCATGTAGTGAACAAAAATAGGTATAGGATTGGTTTATGGTTGTTTACAGTTTACAGCAAACCTTTACCCTGGATGTGTGATTTAGGAGGATGTCAGACTGGGGGAAGTTGTATTATTTATGGCTGTTATTTGCCATGTGCCAAATAGCTAGTGAAATTCAGAAATCTAATGGAATAAAATATAAGCTGTTCTGAGACTGCTCATAAATTTGGGGAAATGTGGTCCTTATTTCAGTGTCAAGGGCCGCAATCCTATACGTGTTTACTTGGGAGTAAACCCCACATGACTCAGTGGGACTTACTTTTGTTCTTGACTCAGTGCAATGGAATTGGGCTGTAAATGGGATTTCATCCATCTGGACCTGCATAGTATGTACCAGCCCTCGATGCTGGACTCCTCAGTGTCGTTGAGCCTGTGGGCATTTGGGGAATTCTGAGGATGGGCAGTGGGGACCACCACAAAGTGGCTGCCACAGGGCACTATGGGCCAATCACAAAATGTAAGCAGGTTCCAAGCCAAGTATCTTCCTATGATGGTCTGAATGCAGACCAAAAGGTAATGCCTCCTGGGTCCCTCTGAAGCAACTCCTTCTTTAGTGAGGTCGAGGAAATGGCTCTTTGCTTTGGGGAGGAGTTGCTCTGTCAGTTAAACAAATGGGTACCAGGAAACTCATTGGTGGGTCCCATGGTACCCAAGGGTGCCACATTTGGGACCCAAGTAATATTGCTGATTTTGAGGACTCCTTTTAAGGATCAGATCTTGTTTAAATCCTGTAAGTTTATTATCTTAGACGCTTGAGCCTACTATGAATTTAGTCTGAATGAATGAATTCAGTCTGGTCCTACTTGAAGATTGTTCTGAGGAAGTAGTCATCCTTCTTAAGTAACGAAACCTTTGGTATTCCAAAGCTCTTCCTACAATTTTGACTCCTGCACAACCCTTTTCTTTTTGAAAAACAAACCGCTTTTATTTATTCATATATGATATCTCTCTTCTCAGCCCTTTAGGCTTCTGCCTGAACAATTCAAGTGCTTCAGTTCAAGACAGTCTGATTCTCCATAACTAATCCATTAGAATAAAAATGAAGGCACCAGAAACATCTGCTGGAGGAGGGCAAGCTCAAGCATGCCGCATGGAAAGCAACATTTGTGTCTGAAGAGTGGTGTGGAGGAACAGTAGAGAGCTAATTTGGGGTGCTAAATATCCCACTAGCCTGCCTTTGCTCAAATGGGCATTTGTCTCTGGGAGAGTAGAAACAATGGCTAGGATATCTGTCTAGTAACTCAGGCGTTCCATCTCAATCTGAGAGTTCCTCAGCTCACCCCACCATTGTCTCACTGGGTGGCCTGCGGTTGCTCCACATCAGCTAACAGGAGAATGATCGACCTCATAGGTTGCTATAAAGATGGAGGGGAAAAAGTTTTGTAAACCAATTTGCATGCTAGAAGAGCTATGGAAATCATGTTGCGATTGCACGTCAATGAAACCATGTTTTCCCTTAAGGGAAAACTGGTGTGCACTTGGTGGGGATATTCTAGCTGACTGGCTATCCTCCAGCACCATAAATCGGAGTGCATGTCTGTGGGTAGGAATGGTCTTGACAAGACAGAGAGCAGATAGAGGACTGGAATTGATCTAGGGTGGGGGAAGGGTCAGAATGCACTCCAGGGTGTAATGATGAATCTCCATGGCTGAGGTGGTACAGGTAGTAAGTCTTTTCCCTCACCCATCACCTTGCAAGATCCCTCTTTTCTGCTGCTGTGATGTTTCCAAGCCATTTATTTGAATTAATAAACTGGCAATAGGAACCTAACAAAGCTCTCTGATTTACACCAATGCATAACTGCAGTAATTCAATGTAGGTTAGTGCCAGTACTCCAGAATATAAGGACACATCTGTGAAGTGGCAGCAATACAGTCCAGTGCATTGCCCAGGGAAATCTGGCTTTGCTTTGTAGTTCTGTACAGATACAGTGGAAATCATACTGCCTGCTGCAGGTTTAAAGTTGAACGAGATTTAAACATTTCGGACCTGCACAACACACAATCTATACATGCAAATTCTGTATGGAAGTTCCTTAGGAGAGATTTCTTAGCACATTTCTTAGCACATTGGGAGACCCTTCAGCCTAAGGCCAACACTGCTTGATGCAAGGCTGTTAGCAACACTGTACAAAGCCATACCAGAAAGAGGTTCATGAGAGAAAAACTAACAGGAAAGAACCCTTTTGCGGAATGCAATACCTCTGGAGCACTGAGGGCTGGTAGGCACCCATATCATTAAGTGTAGAGCCTAAAGGGCAGAATGCCTGGGGAGATTATGTTGGCACATCTGTGCTCTGAAAAAGAGTCGGATGATTGAGGGCAGCTGAAAGAGAAAAAGGACTGAGTGAGGGGACAGCACAAGTCCGTGTCCAGAAAGGGAAAGCCAAGAGGGGAGGAGAGAAGATCAGGAGCGCCCTGGAGGATTTTGACACAACTGTCAGCCCCTTCCCTTGAACTGTATGTGTGACTGTACAGCGGGAAGACAGGAACAGGTTGTCCCGGGGTGCCGGCGCCTAATCCCACCCAGGCACACACAGGCTCATCGTGATCCACTCCGCATCTGAACGGATTACGAAGTTCAGCAGCGCCTGTCAGAGATAACCAAGCAGCCGAAGCCATTCCCTTTCTTACAGGGCGACCAAGGAGGGGGAGGGGGGGGGTCAGGGGCGAAGAGGCTCCCGCGTGTGGAGTCAAGAAAAGCAAAGTGCTTAAATGTCCGAAGAAAACGAAGGGGGCGCGAGCAGAAGAAGTCTTTCGGGGGGGGGGGGGCATTTTAAATGACAAGAGGCGGATTGCCTGGCTGCTCTTCCCCCGGGCCGGGGCTCGGCGTATTTCCTCGGGGGGGGGGGGGGGGGGCTGCTGCTCAGCTGCACAGGAAGGCAAAGAGGACGCTGCTGGAGCACAGCTCACAAAGACCGGGAAATAAGCAGAGGAAGCCACGTTATTCAGGGAGGCGAAGTGGCGAGCCGACCCAGCGGAGAGCTCGAGCCGTTTGCATTTCCCTCGCAGAGTCCCTAACCTCACGGACCCACCCCATCCCCCGTCCCCCCTCTTACCAGCTCCTGCTTCAGACGCCGTAGGTAATGGTCCATGTTTTTCTTTTCCATCCTCCCCCCAAGTCCGTCGGGCAACGCCAAAGCAATCCCGCGCCGCAGCGACTATTCCCTTTGCAGCACCGCTCAGCTCGCCCCGGGCTCCTCCGGTCGGGATCTCTCTACCCTTCCTGCTAATCCCTTGGAACGGCCATCGCCATTTCAGGCTCCCTTTCCTTTTACAAAAAAAGTTTGTCTCGTGCTGAAGAAACAGCAGCCGGGGAAGCACCACCACGAGTGGAAAGCCTGTTCTTCGCTTTAAAAGAAAAGAAAAAAAAAACCGGTTGACTTCACACGGACATTTGCTCCGCAAACGTAAGAGAGCTACAGACACCCGGGACACGTGTTTCTCTCTGCTGGGCAGCTCGCGTGCCGCTGTGGCTGGCACGGCAAACTCCCAGGAGAATCCCGCTCCTCCTGTGCAACTCTCAAGGCGGCAGGCGAGAGAAGCGCCTAGCACACCGGGCAGCGGGGCGAGGGTTGCTCGCAGCTGCCTTAGCACGTGGCGGCAGAGGAAGGGCCTGCTGCACGACAGCCTCGCCTGCCGAGTCCTTTGCTCCCGTAGGGTAATCCCGGCCCCCTCTGGGGGCGGGTCTTCAGTCGCACCAGCGCCTCGTGTCTGGCGGGCTTCGCGGCGGATTTGAGTTGTGTGCGCTTGTTGGGGTTTCCTTTCGCCTTGCCGGGCTGTGTACAGCCTGTTCGCCTTGGAAGTCGGGCGGGCGCGCGGTTCATCGCTGAGAGAACTCAGCGAGGGTTCGCACGTGCGAATGAGAATCAGTTTTCACTTTTCAGTGTTTTTTGTGGGGAGGGGAGTTTATGGTCCTGATCAAAGTCTACTATGACGTCGACGGCACTTGATATTTAAGATAGGCTAGTCATGATTAACTCATACCATTGCTTTCGGTGGGTTTTCGTCAGGACCAACATTAGCTTGGTTCGCTGTGCTTTAGTGTATTGGCACAACCCAGCCAATTCAGAAGTTTTGCTTCTTGCAACATGGCAACATGGTAAAGGGAGAACTGACAGCCTGCCTGCAGATGTATACCTGGAGCGTTGGTGTGCTTGAGGACGCTTCTTATAAAAGGAATAGGGTTGTAGTTTTAACGGCTGCAAAACCATAGGCGTTTTTCTCCTCTGGGTTGCATTATACAACGTTCGGTTGGTTTAGTCTATTTTTTTATTTCATCTATATTCTAATTCTGAGAGTTTTTTTTCCCTGTGTGGATGCTTATCTCTGCCGAAAGAGAGCTCACTCTCCCCCAACAGCTTTTCCTACATAGTCAGGCCCCTTTCTCAGGCTGCAGAAAAATCCGAAAAGTTAAAAAAAAAACCTTCAGGGACCGTTGAATTCCACCCAATACCTTTTGAAATGGCATCAGCTCCAGGTGTCAACTAGGGTTGCCAAGTGTATGAAACTTACTTAAGCTCTGCTGGCCGGGAGCTTCCGGGCAGTGTCACCGGAAGTGACGTCAGCACGTTGGGGGCATTGCCAGGGCGATGCTCTGGCAATCACCCCAAAACTCTATGGTATCATAGAGTTTTGGGGCGATTGCCAGAGCGTCACCCTGGCAACGCCCCCAACGTGATGGCGTCACTTCCAGGTGACGTCATTACGTGAGGGAGGTCGTCCAGGCTGGACGACCCTGGGGGTGGGGTTTCCCCCGCCAGCCAAATGCTGGCCGGCGGATCGGGAACTCCTGTAGCGGGGGATCCCCTGCCCCCCGGGCTGACTTGCCAGCCCTAGTGTCAACTGTGAGGAAATCAAAATGTTAGGTGGAGGGGGGCAGGAGTCTAACTGTTTCTGTCAGTAAAAGGCAGTGTTTTTACTGGCAGCAGCTCTGCACATGCGCAGAAAAGGGACTTACAGGAGGCGCGGGAAAAGCTGCTGGGGCCGCAAGGGAAGTCGCCATGGCAATAACCGTCCCTGCCGCTGCTAGGACTGCAGCAGGAAGAACCATCCACATTGCCACTGGGAAGCTGGCCCTACTGCTGGTCAACTGAAGTCTGAGGAGGCGAAGCCTGCATCAGCCCCTCTCCCTCACCAGAAACAGAAAGAAGTGGAGTTCTTTGAGAAGGGGGAGAGAGAGAGAAAGAATAGGGGATTGTCTGTTGCGGGGAGAGAAAGAAAAAGAACAGGAGACTGAGGGTTGCCTGAGAGAGGGGAGAGAAAGAGGAAGAGATTGTGTGTGTGCGGGGGTAGAGAAATAGTGGAGAGAAAGAGGGGGCAGACAGGGGGTGGGAGAAAGAGGACAGTGTCTGAGAAGGGCAGGGATAAGAGGGGGGTGAGACATACAAGGGGTGAGAGGAGAAGGGGGGTAAGAAAGGCTTGCTAGAGCCGGGGGTCGGGAGAAAGCTGACATAGAAGGGGTGAGAGGAGAAGGGAAGGGGAGGGAAGATTGGTAGATAAGGGGTGTATACAGAAAGACAGAGAAGGGAACTTTGACAACCAAGGTGGGAAAGGGAAACAAAGGTGGGGGAATACCCCCTCCCCACAAATTCCTTGCAGGGACTGCTGGCCACGAAGACTATGGTAGGGCCACAACACATTATGCAACGTTTTGTTGCAGGTCCCCTCTTGTTCTTTTATAATCCTGTGATCTAATTTTATTGCAGTGATGGTTGCATGTGAGAAGGGGGGTCTCAGTGAGAAGGGGGGCTATAAATGAAGTAAGTAAATTAATTAATTTACAAGGTCTGAGTTACCCCCCCCCCCAAAAAAAAGGTGCCCCCAGGAAAATGTTTTCTTGGGAAATGACAGGCACAGGTTCAGAAAGTTGAGGATCCTGTGCATGCTAGAGACACCAAGCTGGCAGCAGATCTCCAGATGGCTGCTCACCACATTTGGTGTGGATTAGATTTATGGGGTCTGAGTTACCCCCCTCCAAAGAAGGTGCCCCATCCTCCATTGATTCCAATGGACTAAGGTCGAATGAGTTAATCTTTTAGTAGAAATAGAAGGTGGGAGGCATTTTTGCAAGCCCAGCAGAACCAGTGCCACTGTGGCACTGCAAACCCAACAGGACTAAGATCAAGCCACGAAAGTGCTTTCAGGGGAAATGTCAGGCACAGGTTCAAAAGTGTATAGAAAGGACCCCCTGCAAGTTACACATACCAAATGAAAAGGGAACCTCACCCTACCACCCGCTTCTCTGCAATCTCTCCAAACTGGGGATGGATTACATTTCTAGGATTACAGCAGTGTTCTCTCTAAGCTCCAGTGTTGTGACCAGAAATTCTAACTTGTGAGAAAAAAACCTGGTAGCGTTGAAGTTATGAGAAAATCTATATTCGACTATTGCGTACATTATTGTTGAAGCAGATTGTTTCCATAACCTTGTAAAATCTCAGAATGAATTCTTTTAAATTATATGTAAACTATATTTTAAGAATAATTTAAACATGAGAGCCAGTTGGGAGTTGGGAGAACTGGGTTGGATTCCCTACTCCTCCATTTGCAGCTGCTGGATAACCTTGGGCAAGCCATAGTTCTGTCAGTTCTGTCAGAGCTGTTCTGTCAGAGCTGTTCTTGAAAGAGCAGTTCTCGAAAGAGCTCTCTCAGCCCCACCTACCCCACATGGTGTCAGTTGTGGGGTGGGGGGAGTTTGTAAGCCGCTCTGAGACTCTGAGTGAAGGGTGGGATATAAATCCAATTTCTTCTTTTTCATCATCTTCATCTTCATTATAAGAGAAAACAGAATCAAGTCAAATTTCATTGCACAAAAGGTTCTCTATGGGGTAGAGCAGGTCTCCGGAGAACAGGTCAACCTGCCCCTTGCCACTATATTGGTAGAGCTGACCTCAAGAGAACAGGTCTACTCATTCCAGGCCACTATATCAGTAGAGCTGGCCTCCAGAGAACAGGTCTACCCACCCCTTTCCACTGTATCGGCAGACCAGGCCTCCAGAGAACAGGTCTACCCACCCCTTTTCACTGTATCGGTAGACCTGGCCTCTAGTGAACAGGTCTACCCACCCCTTTCCACTATATCGGTAGACTTGGCCTCCAGAGGACAGGTCTACCACTGGGGAGCGTACTGGTTGCTGACCTGGCAGCTGCCTGCTCTTCTTCTCTTCCTCCTTGGTGGGTGCAGGGTGAGGGAAAGGAAAGCTAGTGAGCAGGCCCTGTCAGCCATTACCACCTGGGTGGTAGAGCTGGCTGTTGGGGCTGCTGTTTGCTATCAGCAAATCTCTGGGCCCCCGACCCTCTGGCACCCTAGGGAAATTGCCTAGGTCTGCCTAATGGGCAAACTGGCTCTGAGCATCATGACTGAGTGTCGATACTTGTCTCAGATAGGATAGCAGGTTGTTTTTTTCTTAGGGCATCAGGTTGATGCCATTTGCCATTTCCATAATGGGTCTGATCCTTGTCAGCAGCCATCCATGCTTGTTTTCCCTATTCTACCTCACTGTCTATCACAGGACTGCTTATCTTATTCAACAGGGGTCCTGCCTTCTCCCATCTTGCTGCATATACCAAAAAACTGCTGCCACTCAGTTATGTGTTACCTTTCTTGGTTTCCTAGATTGCCAGCTGGTCACCCCCTGTTGTCTCTTTCTGACACTGCACATTGCACTTGTATGGATGTGATTCTATTTTTATGTAGTCAGCACTTGTTAACTTGCAGCCAAAGCCATGCTCCACCTGGCCCTTGTTTGAGGTGATGTGAGGTGATATGGAACTTCTGTCTGTGCTATTGTTTGGCCGATGATGGCTGATCACACAACATGCCAGATTGTTATCTGACCAAGACATTTTCTTTGGCTGCTTAGATACACAAGAAATGGCTCTGGGAATTGCCCTTTTCATTTGCTAACACTCTTTTATCCAGATCTACTTTTTTCTCAGGCTGGAACCATGCTTTGAGAAATCTATATTTATAATCTGATACAGTGAAGGAAAAATCCTCCAATACTCCCAACGGGCCTTTAAAAAAATAGCAGCTTTCAAACAGGAACATGCTGAGTAAAAGCCTGCCCACCCTGGTAATGGGGGGAAATGCTTTGGTATCCAAACTGTCTATTGGTATCCTAACTGTCTGTAAATCTGAAGTACAGCATATATTCTACGAAATAACAATCTGCGGGGTTGTAGCCACGGCTGAACAATATTTTTGAAGGATCCGTGAAAGGTATTTGTTTCTGTGTACTCCATAAACCTTTTCTGAAACTTGAACAATGGAGTTCATAACAAGTAGAGTAGACTGTGGTTTTGTAAATCACTATGGATGAAAGCTGATACAGAATTTTGTCTTAAACTTCAGAAGCAACATCAAAATTTCACTTTTGAAAAACAATGTGATTTTCCAATATACCCTCCATATGGATAAAAGGATCAATGGGATCCACCCATGACTAGGTTTCTACAAACCCTAGGGAACCTACAGACTTGCAGGAAAAATAATTTTTTAAAAGTTGGGGAGCAACCCCCCCCCTCAATCAGCAATCACTATGCATGTAAAAACACCAGGGAAAAAATGCCAATCTTTGGGTAGCATTTTGGGTTGCTGTAGAACTGGCAGCCAGCAACAGGATGGGGAAGAAAGGATGGGGAGGAAGGAAGGAAGCAGAGCCAGAAGGATGGGAGTTGCGGCAGGGCCGGCCTGTTATTGTAAAATTTTAGACCATCGCCTAGAGTGACAGCTCAACAAGGGTGCCATTCTGGCTGCCCATCCTTGGGCGCCCACCCCCATCTCATCTCATCCTGCATGGGGGGGCAGAATGTATCCTCACCTAGTGGGTGGAAAAACCTGGGGCCATCACTGAAGCGGGGCTAACAAAAGGAGAGATGGAATTGGTAAGGGTAGTGTGGGGGAAGTGGGAGCCAGTGGATTGGGAGCAGCTGCAAAGTTGGGACAGGAAAAGCAGGATCTCAAAAGGGAGGCATAACCAGTGAGGGGAGAGTGGCTGGCGGGAGGGGGGACAGGGTGTGATTTCACTTTTCCTGAGAGTTCTGTCATATTTTTACCCTGCTGTTCCTCAAAAGAGCTCAGAGTGGTATACATGGTTCTTCCTGTTACAAACCCTCAGTGGCCTCAGACCCAGTCCCAGGCCCCTCAGCTTAGGGCAGGTTTCCTCTGGTTCCTCCTTGTCACTGATGAAGATTTCTTTGCATTTCCCCCTCTTTTTCCCCATACATGTTCTTGTGTCACCATGGACTCCTTTATAGCAGCCTGCCTGTCACGGGTTGGGTACCAGTAGGTCAGGAGCCGAGTTGAAGTCCGAGACAGTCCAAGGTCAAGCCAAATCAGGAATGAATTACCAAGTCCAAAACACAAGCCGAAAGCAGAGTCAGTCCAAGCCGAGGTCAGAGAGGGAAACTCACGAGCAAACCAGTCCAAGGAGTCAACCAAAAGCCGAAGTCAAACAGAGCCGAAGTCACTAGCCAGAGGGTCCAGAATCAAGCCGAAGTCAGACAGAGCCGGAGTCACGAGCCAGAAGGTCCAGAATCAGGTTTAGCTGATGCAAACCGAGCGGGTGCAGAGCTTAGCCAGAATGACTTGTTGCTAGCACAAGTTGTTGGTCTTTGTGCTGTGCCTAAATACCCAGCCACTTCCTGTGCTTCTTAGCAGCTGGCAGTGAGGTCCCGGCTCCCTCTACTCAGGGCTGAGTGATCTGCGACTACGCATGCGTGCCTCTTTTCTCCTAGCAGCTAAGTCTTGCTTGGATCGTGACCTTAGCCGTTCCACCCGAGGAGGTGAATCAGGTGGGCTTGGGCTTGGCTGTGGCTCAGCTGCTGCTGCTGCTGCTGGGGTAATGCCCTGAGAGGTGCTTGCTTGAGCTTCCTCTGGTTCAGGTGGAGGCTCCTCTGGAGCTGGGGACTGATCCTCCACCGCACTTAGGTCTGCAGGAGGCAGGTCTTCAGAAGCACTCCTGACACTGCCTTCCTGTGTGCTGTTTTCCTCCTAGGTAAGTACTTTGTCCTCTCTTGTGCCACAGCTTGGATCCTCTCTCTGTCCAAATCAGCCCTGGGGTTAGCTTCTTGCCTGGGCCTTCCCCTTGCTCCAACAGTCCTTCCTATGCTGTTGGCTTGCCTTCATCCTGGGCCTTCCTGGGCCCCCATGGCTCTTGACCTCTCATCTGCTGACTCACCACTCTCTTTTGATGGGACCTGGCCCTTTGCTGCAAGCAGCCCATCACTTCTGGCCTGGCCATTATTACTTCCAGCTGGGCCATCAGGAACTCCCAATCACTGCCCAGGCCCCATGGGGCTGCCTGGCGGGCCATATCCCCATTTTATCTTCACAATATTTCACTATAGCACATATCCTTTATACAGAAACAGTTTTAGTGAGTGGCCCCAGCTGTGACTAAGTTCTCTTATCAAAAACTGAGCTCTAGGAAAATCTTTTGTATGCAACACTCTTTCTAGTGACAGCCATTTTCTCTGTTACCTGTAGTGGTTTCCACCAAACAAGTCGTTTGGCTCATTTACCACTAGCAATTTTGCATGATTCAATTATGCTCAATCCATACTGTGGCAATTTGCAGAGGTGAGTAAATGGCTGTTCCTATTCATGTGAAGATGTCAGACAGTCCACTTACTTTGCATAGGCTGCTGCCATGAGAAGAAAATGGCTGCATTTCTTACCATGAAACTCTTGTTGGCTTCTAAGATGCGACTGCACTCGAATCGAACTGTTCTACTGCAGACCAACACAGCTACCTTCAGAAACTGCATTCCTTACTGTGGATATTAATCATTAACTTCCTTTTGATATGACTGAGTTTGTGGTGGCAAGGAAGCATCTATGTGTGTGGGGGAGGAAGCTGGGTCAGCTCATGAACTTTTGCAGTCTCTGATGTGGCAGAGTTAAGGATCTCCATGTGTTGTGTTAACAGAAGCCAGTGTTACTGCTGAAGGATTTTGCATCAGGTGCTAAGCATGAGAGAGATGGGGCAAGAGCCTGGAACTGCGCATTAATTGACTGGTCCTTATTTGTGCTGCTCCAAGCAACTGTTCAGGCTTGACGGTGTCATTTAGCCTAGGCTGTAGAGGACCTGAGCACTAGTCTCTGGGAATTTGCAAACCTGGTTTGGTTTTCAGAAGCTCACGGATTGTTATTCATTGCCTTTGGTCTGCAAAATATGGATTATGTTTCTGTTAATATCACAGAGACACTTGTGCTGTTTGAAACTCCCAGTAGTTTACATAAGGATGTGATCAAACACTGAAGTACAAAGATACTTCCCCATTTCTTTTGGTGTAGTGAGTTTTTCTATGACTGCTTAAACAGTATGTTTACCCAAAGAGCCAATTTATACTGAAATATTCTAAAAATGGTTTATCTAATAGCATACTCAAGTTCTCTGTGTTATATACTTAAGCATATATTGGTCCTTTCCGCACTTGTATCTCATCCCTGTTTTTATCAGAGTTCAACTTGCGACACAATACCTTGCATTCATCCCTGGTTATAACAGCATCTGTTTATCCCGGGACAAGTGTAGGGCAAAACTGGGGTGACCTCAATGTTGTTATGTGGGGAAAAAACAAAACAAAACCCACGAGATAATTACAGGAGTGAACTCAAGTGTAGTGTAGAATGTAAGTTCAGGGACAGGGTTGAACCAGGATTTAAAGTCTAGTGCAGAATCACCCATTATGTGAAGTCATACCATACACGTGGCCAGCTGAGTTTGTTAGCCCTGGCAAGCTTTCAAAGGAATACCTTGGGTCTTTCTGTTTTTGAATGTACAGGCAAGAAATCCTGCATAGGTGTAGTATTTAAAGGAATGTATCAGTTTGGGAGCATACAGCTGGTGTCTGATGATTGCTCACCTAGCAATGGAATGAGTAGCTGCGGAACTAAAATAAGCTAAAAGCCGTTAGACACGGCATTTCATGCTTTGCTAACAGAGCTCATGGCAACCTCAAGCAAAGGAGCTTTGTTGAATCAGCTATATCAGCGGGCCATTTCCAGGTCTTATTTGCCAGTATTTTTGATTTTGGTAAATCTTTTGGATGCTGGACAGAAATGAGAAGGGGTTGCAGACTTTCAGAGATTCCGGAGCCATTCGGAAATCTCAGTATTTAATAACATGCATGGGATAGAACAGGTAGAGAAAAAAGTACTTTTCTCCCTTTCTCACAATACAAGAACTCGTGGGCACTCCATGAAATTGCTGAGCAGTCGCGTTAGAACAGATAAAAGGAAGTACTTCTTCACCGAAAGAGTGATTAACACGTGGAATTCACTGCCACAGGAGGTGGTGGCGGCTACAACCATTAGATAAACAATTAGATAAACATATAGAGCAGAGGTCCATCCATAGCTGTTTGACTAGATGGGCCACTGGCCTGATCCAACATTGGCTTCTCTTATGTTCTTAACCTGCTGCAGAAGCAGAAGGGCAAATGTGAAAGAACATAGCCTCCTCAAATAACATTAGCCACAATCCCCCAATAAAACTTATCTTGTTTATACTGATGCGGATAGAGTATCCCTCAATGTTTTTAGCACTTATCTGTCCAAAATTATTCAGGTTCCAATTGACACTTGTTATCTTCTAGTTAAAAATAAACTATGGCTGTGACTACACTGGCAGCTTGGCGCGATATAGTGCCGTTTCTGATTGAACCGGGTGAAAGTATCGTGGGGCATATCAACCACACAGTGCATTCTGGTGCAAGCTACCTATGGAGACATCCCGTGGTAAAGCATTATCGTAGCATATCAGCCATGGAGCACATCGCCAAAAATTCCCAAAATTCATGCGTGCACATAGTGCGTATGTGCACATAGACAATTTTTTGAAAAAAGTGCATCTCCAGTGGCAGAACAGATCTGCAGGTTCAGACTGCCAAATCCATTCTGCGCGCACTCCCTTGTGTTCACATATCCAGCCGTGTGCGATGAATGCACAGGGAAAGAAAAACACCACTTCGGTGGTGGCTTTTTAACCCGGCTCCAAATCGTTCTCTGAAGGGGTGAGTACACACAGGGGACGCCTGACAGATGTGGCTGTGTGAACAGGCCCATGTAATCCGTTTGTGAAATGTGCCTAAATTGGGCCAAACGGCCAGTCTGAATACAGTCTATATCAGGAAAGTTTACTCTATGTTATATGGCCTGCCTTCTGGTGGTGATAATTATCTTCCCTTGTAATATAAAAGTTTCCCTTGGCAACATGTATTTCCGGTCCCAATGATACATAAAATCCTAGACACGGAGCATGCAGGCTATAATTCTTTTTTTTTTTAATAACAATTTTATTAACTTTTAATATACTACGAACATTATAATAAAAATTCAAAAAAGAAAAAAACAAACGAACAAACATATTTATTAGGTAAGGTACAGGTAAGAACTTTACCCACATATTGTAAATACATCTTGCAACAACTAATAAGTATCTTTATAACAAATTTGCAAATCCTTCTATCTCCTCAGGAATTTCTCCTTGTCGTTTTATGTATTTTTAAATAGGTAGCCAAATGGCTATAAATAAGGCACCCTTATGTGCATTTTCAGATTTTACAAACCAAGTAATGTTTTCCATTAAATAAACATACCACAACTTTTTATACCAAATTTTTAAACACAAGAGTTTTACAGATTTCCAAAAGAAGCAATCGTGGTTCTCGCAGCATAAAGTTAAAATGCAATTTGTGTTGAAACCGTAAATTCTAAATGTAAATCTTGCCTATCATTTAATAGTATAGCTTCAGGTTGAAACGGGATATCCACCTCAGTGAAAGATAAAATTTCAATTAATACTTGATCCCAAAAAGCCTTAACCATTGGGCAGTATATCCAGCAATGCAAGTACGTTCCTTTATTATTACATTGTCTCCAGCAATTTGGGCTGGTTTTTGCGATAGAATGTCATTATTTTAAAGGCCATGCAGGCTATAATTCTAATGTTTTTTGAATAAGATTGTGGCAGTTGTGAACTGGGAAAACACTGATTCTGAATGATGCGTTCCTTGAAGGATCAGGTTCAAAGCTTGAGGGTGCTCCTGGACCTGGCTCTGCTTCTGGAACATCTGATAGCCACTGGGGCACCTTTTATCAGTTTTGTCTGATTTGTCAGTTTTACCCACTACTGGAACAGAGACTGAACTACGGTCATGCATGGTAGCTCTCCAGTTTTGATTACTGTAATATGCCTTATTTGGGGTCATCCTCAAAAATTGTCCTGAAAAGTCTTTTGGTCAAAAAGGCAGTAATTTGTCTTGTAATAGGTATGCACAGCAAGGAGCATTTAACACTATTAAGTATTGAGTCAGGAGGCGATGAATCCAATGCAGGCTTTTATTCTCAACATCGTTCAGCTCAAAAGACAGCTCTGTCAAGAGCAGCACTTAACTTATATTGTTCCAACACATAACGATATACATTGTAACTAAGGATACGAAATCTGATTGGACCTAAGCAGGGCTCTCTGATTGGTTCCTAGGATTGGCTTAAAGAGCAATAGGAGTCTTTTATCAGCAGCCAATAAGATTGAGGGAGTTAGGATACTAGAGCAACATAAGAGAACATAGAACATAACAAACACTAAACCTTCAGCAACTTCAGGTACTCACAATTTCTTTCTGAACCCAATTCAAAGTGTTTGTTTTCATCTTTGAAGCTATTAGAGTTCTGGCCTGGAGTATTTGAAGGAAGACCTACTATCAAGGCTCTGCTCATGATATCATGACATATGGTAGCAGAATCTTTTTAGAACATTTTGGAACTCATCCCATTTGCAGGCTGGTACACCTACCTCATTTTCCTCTTTTAGGAGATGAGAAGTCTTCATCAATGAAAGCTGAGCTCCATTTTCTTCTTAGATTTTGGTAAAATGTCTGCATACTGATCCGATTTTTAATGTGGAATGCTATAGTTGATTTTAATTGTGTGGAAACTGTTTTGGCTTTTTTAAAATAGAAAAACACAATAAAACTTCTAAAATATCATAAATATTTATGGTAATGCATGTGAATTGCAGTTCAGAAAGAAAAACATATGTGATTTCAGCCTATACCTCTCATTTGACTAGAGGTGTAGTTGGGGGCAGATGAGAGAACAGTAGAGGTAAAAACTGAAATGAACAGCAGTTCATAAGTTTCCTATAAGATATAATAAAATTTTTAAAGATTTCTCCTATAATCTGGAGCACACTTATATCAAAATAAATTCAGTGGAAACTACTTGCAAGAAAATTTACTTGTGTTTTAATTGCAATGCTGTTTTAAACATGTCCCCTATATAATTTTCTTCCTAATATTTTCATACACAACACACACAAACACCCCTTTTATCTTATTTATTGTAGTTACCCAAAGTCCTGCAATTTTGGTATGACTGTCTTTTGTCTGTATCTGGATTTCCCGTTATCTAATGCTTTAAAAAGAAGGCAAGAAACCAAATCTCTTGATTGCACAGGACTTCATATTGCTCTAGTCTGTCTGTTTCACATGTCATAAAAGAGCCTTATTAAAAAGCTTCCCTTTGGGGATTCTTTTCACTTTGCAAAAGGGAGATTTGCCAATTTAAACCATTGTCTAAAATCAAAGCCAAGAAGGCATGGCCTCATGCTGCACATTTGATTGTGAAATTCGTCTGCCTCTCTTAGCCAGCTGGACTCTCCCTATAGACTATTCAGATTAGGGTATATATTTTTCCCAACTTTGCAAGAATATCAAGTATCATTCACATGGCAGCTTTGAACAGCTACTCAGGTTTAGAAGAGACACGCAGAGAATGGCATTATATTAAGTGGACAAGCTGAGAAGTCTGTTTTCTGGCAATTATTAACGGTACATGAGATGACCTCGTTTCCCATGTTTGTGCTCCAACTCTGAAACAAAGACATTTAAGAAGACTGAGCACCAATTCTCCTTATGTATTGCTAAGTATGTTACACACACACACACACACACACACACACAAGATCTGATGCAATAAATCACTTGCTATGCTTACTATTGTTTTAGTAATAATTGTTTCACAGGCCTGAAGGTGAGAGTTACTGCAAGCCATTAAAACTATCTGTAAATAAAAACAAATCGAAAGTAATGTGCAAAAATATGTCAAATAAGAAACAAAACGAGTTACAAAAACTTACAGAATGTGAGGTGGTGAAAAAGACAAAATATCTGGGTGTAAACCTAACTATGAAAAATATTGATCTTTATAAAAATAATTATGAAAAATTATGGTTGCAAATTATGCAGGATATTAAAAAGTGGAATGTATTGAATTTGTCATTGCTGGGTAGAATTGCGGTGGTCAAGATGAATGTGTTACCACGATTAATGTTTTTGTTTCAAACTATTCCAATTGTGAAAGATGTAAAAACATTCAAATGTTGGCAGAAGGAGCTGTCTAAATTTGTGTGGGGAGGGAAAAAACCAAGAATTAAGATGAAAATAATGTGTGATGCCAAAGAAAGAGGAGGGTTTCAACTACCAAATCTAAGGTTATACCATGATGCAATATGTTTGACCTGGGTAGGGGCATGGACTATGTTACAAGATAGAATGTTATTGTCCCTGGAAGGTCATGATTGTAGATTTGGGTGGCATGCATATTTGTATTATGGCAAAACAAAAATGGACAATATGTTTAAACATCATTATTTGAGAAGAACACTAATGGATACGTGGACAAGATATAAAAACTTTTTTTCAGAAGAGATACCCATGTGGATTGTACCCGCAGAAGTCTTACATCCAATATCAAGATATAAAGGACAAGATTGGCTGAAGTATAGAGACTTATTAATAAGACATGGCAAGGATTTCAAACTGAAGGAGCAGCATCAGATTGATTTTGATTATGGTTGGTTAAGATATAGACAAATATATGACTTGTATAGAAGTGATAAAAAACACGGTTTCAGGGGAAAAAATAATGAAATAGAACAAGTTTGGGAGGAAGGTGGGAAAAAAATGATTTCTAAAATGTATAAAGTCTTGCTAAAATGGTTTAATGCTGATGAAATGGTAAAAGAACAAATGGTAAAATGGGCGATAAACTTTAACAAAGACATTGAAATGGAATCTTGGGAATTTTTATGGAAAAATGCTATGAGTATATCTACGTGTTATAACTTAAAAGAAAATTGTTTTAAAATGATGTATAGATGGTATATGACACCAAAAAAAATTGCAAATATTGGTCAAAATATGTCTAACAAATGTTGGAAGTGTAAAAAGAAAGAAGGGTCTTTTTATCATATGTGGTGGACTTGTGATAAAGCAAAGACTTATTGGTCAAAAATACATGCAGAAATGGAAAAAATCTTGAAATGTACATTTAAGAAGTTGCCTGAAATGTTATTGCTAGGACTTAAACTAGAAGAGATAAATGTAAAGAAAAGGACAATAATATGGTATATGATTACAACAGCAAGAATGGTGTATGCACAAAACTGGAAAAATGAAAAAATACCAGAGGTGTGGGAATGGTTGAAAAAACTGTTATATATGGCTGAAATGGATAAGTGGACTAGAAAATTGAATAATCTCTACTCAGAGACCTTTCTGGAAGACTGGAAAGATTTGAAAGAATATGTTGAAAAGTATTGGGATATGAAAAACTATATCTATACATGGTTATAATAGCATAAAGGAATAGAAATATATTATATGAATGTTTTAGTTAAAATTAGACAATGAAACTGTTTTTATTTAGAAATACATAAGAGTATAGAAAATAAGAATTGGTGTATAAGTATAAGTATTTTAAAGCTATATAACCGTTACCAGAAACGAAACATAGATATAAGTATTACTATTTTGAATAAAATGGAAAATGTGTTATGCTTCAGATGTGGTGGGAAACCACCAAAACAAGATAAAAATAGAATGTACAAATAGAACAAAATGTTATCTAATATGGAAAAAGGGATTTGTATAAGGTTAAATGTATTATTTTTGATGTTTTTTTTTGAAAAATAAAAATTTCTTTACAAAAAAAAAAAACTATCTGGGGTGGGCGGAGTTATTTGCATATGTTCATTTATTTCAGTGAGTTCAGATTTGAAATTGCACTTTGGGCTGATTAAACTACATGTGATGTTCAGTTGCATGTTGTTTAATTCCTAAGTGGTTTTCCAGATGGCAGCTACAATGGTTGCAAAATAAAGTGGAAAACCAGTGAGGTGAAGGAAGAGGTTTCCTGTTGTGCTCTCACTGTAATATACTGTGTTTACACTTGAAACAAGCTGAGGTTTCCTGTTGTGTTACTTTCCCACCCACCTCCATTCTTTTTATTCTTCAAGAAAAAAGACAGACAGACACTTTGCAGGGTAAGAATCACCTGTGGGCAGAATTTGTGGTAGAAAAAAATGGAACAAATGGAGAGGGTTAAGGACAGCCTTTCCTCCACTGTAGTATTCAATTACAGTCATCTAAGTGAGGATTGGGAACAAACTACATATGACAATTCACAACTGTGCACAGTTCATTCACAGCTGTTCCAAATGATCCTTGTGCTTACCTTGTATACATTGGAGTTTTGTGAAGGAAATGTCACAGATTCTACCTCTTGTATTTTTTGGCTTTTGCTCTCACAATTCACAATTGTTCACTGTCTTCCCCACTGCAGACATTAAACTGTTGTACCATTCACAGAAAGAGAAAGCCTGTTGGCCATACACATTGGGAATGTAATTCATGCAATCATGCTCCCAATTGCATGGCTGATGCCCCTTTTCAAGTGAACAGAACAGCAATGTAACACAACACCACACTGGGGTGGATGCTGTGGAACAGTAGCAAGTGGTCACACCTGGGTGCAGGGGTGTAGCCATGGTGGGGCACATAAGGGCACGTGCCCCATCACTCAGTACCCACACCCTATGACTCTCACTGCCCCTGCCCTTACCTGCCAGCTACACTTGTTTGCCTGGGCCACTACAGGAGAAGGAAAGCCTGCTGCTACTGTAGCATGGTGTGCTTTTCGCAGAGTATTTATTGCACCAGTCCACCGGCTAGGGTTGCCAAGTCGTAGGGACTCACCGGCGGGGGGGGGGGGGAGTCCTCCGGCCGGGAGTATCTCCTGGTGCGCACGCAAAGTGACGTCAGAAGTGACGTCAGCACATTGGGGGCATTGCCAGGGCGACGCTCTGGCAATCGCCCCCAAACTGTATGGTATCATAGAGTTTTGGGGCTATTGCCAGAGCGTCGCCCTGGCAACACCCCCAATGTGCTGACGTCACTTCTGACGTCACTTCCGGTGATGTCATTACGTCGTCCTCGCTGGACGACTTCGGGGGTGGGGTTCCCCCCGCCGGCCGAATGCTGGCCGGCGGATCGGGAACCCCTTTAGCGGGGGATCCCCCGCCCCCCGGGCTGACTTGGCAGCCCTACCATCGTCTCTCCCTCTCCCAGGCCAAGTGAGCAGGTGGATGAGACAGGCAGGCCTCACTGCAGTCATGTGAACTGGTCACATAACTGCAGCAAGGCCTGCCTGCCTCATCTGCTCACTTGCTGCCCTGTTGCCTGGCCGGAGAGAAGGAGATCCGATGCAATTAATACTCAGCTAATATGCGCCCTGTAAGGTAAGACACTTCTCTTCTTGGCTGTCTGCTGATGGGATCTGTCTCTCTCTCCCCACCCTCAACAAGATTTCTCAATGCCCCACCAACCAAAGGTTTCTGGCTGCACCCCTGCCTGGGTGAGTCATGTAAGTTGGGTGGTAGTAATTCACCTGGTGATTGCTGGTGGGCATTCATTTCTCAAAGCTACAGGTGTTGCTTTGATTAGTTTGGTTTCTTAAACATCTGTATTTTTTTTTAAGATTTCAGAATTTTCTGTAAACTGAGCTTTGTTCAGGTTTGTAGAAAGTTCTATCATGGTTGAAATCTAAGTATCCACGGATTTGGACATGTTGAGAATTTGTGTGAATGTGTGTGTGTGTCTAACCTGAGATTTCCCCTTGTGCTTCTGATGAAGTAGGCTGCAGCCATCTTAAAGGTAGGCTACAATTAAGATTTTAGTGTTTAAAGCGTGACAAGGTTTTTTTTAAATGAACGAGAAATTCCGAAACTGTTCCCTTGCCCCATTTTTCATTTTTATAAAACACAGATGCACTTCAAATTTTCTGCCCTTGCTTGACATTGCTACTTTATTTCTCAAGAGGGCAAAGACCTATTCTATGATCTGAGAATTTCAAAACAGCCAACAGTGTACAATAAGTATTTTTCTAAACAAGAACTTCTCATATGAAGACAACCTCCCTAATTGTGAACCAGAAAATTTGTTTTTAAAGCAGTCTTGCTTTGAGTGTTCTAAAAAATTCAGATGGTTAAAAAGGTACATGTAGTTGTTCCACACATTAAAAGCTGGGTTAAGCAAATATTAAATTGTCCAGCATGTACAAATGCCCACAGGGAAATGGCTTCATCTTTACATGGTAGCTGGCAAGAGCATCGTTCTGTAGCTCTCATACATAATTTGCAGAACCGGTGAGCTGTGTGATCTGTGAACAGGGAACACTTTTCTGTCCTTTTCTTTCATTCCATTTACTGCTGTTAATTTGGGTGACAGAGACAGAGGCCTGTTGGTGCTCTAGTATGATTCAACTCAGATGGGCCCATTGATCAGGCCTGCTAGAACTGCCAAGAGGAAAGTACACTCCCATAAAGTTCATATAGCTGACTTCTCCCACTAGGAGGAGTTAACTTTGTTCTCTTTAGCATCAGTTTGGGACATCTGACATCTCTAAATCCTCATTTATGACTCCATACTTGGGGGGGGGGCGTTATTTGCCCCCAGTAGACACTCTTCCTATTTGTCTGCCCAACACAGATGATACAGTAGTTCTGATCAGTGTATCCATCTCCATTTGAAAACCTGTGCAAATGACTGCTCTCGGGAGACTACTGCGTCATTTTCAGTGTTCTACTCACTTAGAATGTCTCCTCTCTTTCCATCTGAATAGATGCATCCCTCTGCTGCTAAAAGTGTCCGCTCTGCACTTCTTGTCTTTTGGTTCATTGGCCAGGTTTCTCAATGCTCTCATTTGTTAGTTCGCTGTTAAAGAACCCTTAGTGGCTGAATGCTTGTGTTGATGTGTGAATGTGCAGGAAGAAACAAGATCTACATCTCGTGGCCAAACCATTCAATATGCTTTCTGGAGCAGGAATGTATTTGTTGATTTCAAGCATTTATGTCCCACTTTTTTACCAACATTGATATCTAAGGCAATTGCCAACATTTTATAATCAATATAAGTAAAAACTAAAAGCAGGTAAAGGAGAGACATTTGGGGCTGTGATGAATAACTTAAATAGTATTCAGCTTCATAAGTTGCGGTCACACGTGCGAGATAAAGCGGAGGGGAAGAGAGGCTCCAGCAGAATTTGACCCACAGTTGCACGATCACACCTTTTGCAGCTGTGGGCGCAGTCCGTCAGTGTATGATCAGACACAACTGTGGGTGAGTCGAGAGGGTTGTCCCTTTCCCCCCCATGCGCTTAAACGAGGGATCAATGAATTGCATCTTCACACTGACAGCTCCCTATGGAGTTTGCGATGATGCACATACTGCGAAAGGAGGGGGGAAATGGCATGGAGTCGGGATCATCAGACTGATCAGACCATCCCAACACCATGAGAGCGTGCTGGAGCGATCAGATGGGAAAGTCCACCCGTGGTCCATCACAGCCTGTTTACTACTGGTTTTTCCCTGGGGTCTTTTAACTCTGCTTCTGCGGCAGAGCAGAACGGGTTGCCAACGGCTGTGGGGCACTTCCCAGATGTTGTTGTCTGATCACTCCCATTATATCCACCTGGCATTTATGCCCATGTCAGGTCTAATTGTGCGTATGATCGCAATCATAGAATAGCAAATGGGCACTGTACTTGCTGTGTTTTTTGCAGAAGTCACATAATCTGAATGCCATACTGAGTTCCTTGAACCCCCATGCACACCTGGGATCTCCCAATACTTTGGAAGTTAAAGAAAGGGACAGGCTGCTGACTGTTCATATGTTTAATGCAGAAAATACCAACATAGCATGCAGCAATAGTGTTTGCCATATAAAGGCTACAGTGGCCTTATGATAATTCAGCCGAGAAGAGCAGTCAAAGATGACAAAACGTCCTTCATAATTTCTGTAGTGTATTAGTGGGCCTTATTGTCTGGCTTATCTCTCACAACCTAACTAGTCATTCACTTAACGGAGTCATTCATTGCATCCATGTGTCCATTTCCTTATAGGTTTTTATGAGTTTATCCCTGTTCACAGAGGTATTAATCATGGTGATTTGGCCAATATGCATTTTTGCTTATTGCTATCCCCTTCTATGCACCTACATTTCTCTTTTGGTGTAATTTCTCTCATTTTTATCCTCAAGCAATGTTAGTGTGTTTCTGTATGTGTTCAAGGTGGTACTTTTGAGAGAGCCAGTTTAGTGTAGTGGTTAGGAGTGCAGACTCTAATCTGGAAAAACCGGGTTTGATTCCCCACACCTGCACATGCAACTGATGGTGTGACTTTGGGTCAGTCATAAGTTCTTTCAGAGCTATTCTCTCAAGGGCAGTTCTCGAAAGAGCTCTCTTAGCCCCACCTACCTCACAGGGTGGCTGTTGTGGGCAGAGGAAGGGAAAGGGATTGTAAGCCACTCTGAGACTCCTTCAGGTAGTGACGGGCAGTGTATAAATCCAATCTTCTCCTCTTCTTCTGTTTTGAAAAGCAAAGTGTGAAAATAAATGATTAAAAGACTTGAAGTGGTAAAACTCTCCAGACCATAGCCGCCTTGAGCTGGTTGAAAAACTGGCAAGGCGGGATATAAATGGAACAAATAAATAAATAAATTCCCAGCCATTTCAAAAATAGATCAAGGTGTTCAAATAACAGCTTCAAAATAATGACTATTAGCCTAATACCCGTGCTTTGCTAAGGTATATAAGTTCCGTAAATCCAGTCATAATACTGATGATGTGAAGTTTGAAATGTAACATTTGTTGTAGGAATTCTAATGGAGAAGATTGCAGTGTAAAATACGAAGTGAGACATACACACTCTCCCCCCCCCCCCACTGAAGAACCTCTCCGTAGATCACAGTGGTGTTTCTGCCCTCAGGTGCTAAGATCACCAGGCTGCTGGGTGAGCTCACTCTGGAGCAAGCCACATAGAACTGTCCATTTAAGAAGCAGTCGTCTGTTAAGTCAACTCCTGCCACCTTCCATGAAAGTGATGGCCTTTCTACTGGTGTTCCTGGATTGTTTTGCTCATATGGAGACTGTGTTGTTCTGAGCGCCTCAGGGTGATCTTGCTGGTACTTGGCCTGCGCGGCTCAGTGCCCCGCAGGAGTACTATGTGCAAATGTCTTTGCTGCATTCCTAAGTTGCCTCCTCCTTGTAGCATTAAAGTATCCTGGCCCTGCTTTGACACCTGACAGACACCCGCCTGTCTGGTGTGTGCGGGGGGGATTATGTTTAAAGGCATCTGGGAGGCTGGGCCAGCAGCAGGGCTGAGGCAGTCCTGCTGAGCAAACCTCCCTGGCGGCGGTAAGCATCCCACCTCCTTCTCTTACACCTGACAGGCAGCTGCCTGTCCAGTGTAGGAGGGGGAGGAGTATTAGAAGCCACTGTGGAGGTGGGGCCAGCAGGATCACTAAGGCATTACTTCTGGGGAAGGCTCCCTTGTGGCTTTAAGCACCCTGCAACCGCTGCTGCACCTGACAGACAACCACCTGTCAGGTGTAGGAGGTGAGTGTGAGTGTGTGGGAAGCAATCGGAGAAGCTGGGTCAGCAGCATCAGTGTACCTCACAGGTGGTTGTTGGCCATTCCTGATTTCCTCAACTGCCATTAGCTCTCTGCAGTCTCCTGTAACTGTTTTTTTTCAACCTCAGAATGCTGAGCTCTGAAGCTGACCAATCAGAGAGTGGGGGGGGGGTGCAAGGAGGCAGCCACATAGAAATCAATGGGGGAGCACCTTTTGACCCACTTAGGGGTTGAATTTCTAAAAATCCATTCTTAGTGAGCACCTACGCCATGGTAGGAACACTCTCTCCAAATTTGGTGCTTCTAGGTCCAGCGGTTTGGCCTGGGCATTGATTTTACGGTGAGGGTGTTAGCCGAATCGCTTTAATTTACACTTAGCAATTGGCAAAATACACGGGTTCTTGCCAACTATACCAGGGTCCCACCCCTCCCGGGAGATCTCAAGGAAAGAGGCACGTGAGGCAGGTTCCAAGTTCAATGTTGTTTACTGGATCATGTCATCAAGCATACAAAAATCGTAATCACACACACAATCTTACAGGCCTAATAAAATAAAGAGAGAAAATAGCACTTTTGCATGAGCAGGTTTCGTTGGTGGGGAAAGCACGTTACCTTAGATGCGTTGTCCGATGTCCAGATGAATTGGATTTGGGAGGAAAGGTATAAAAGCTATGGGGCCACGAGGCTTGAACCGGCAAGACCACGTGGTTCTCCTGGATCGCGAGTCCAGAGAGAGAAAAAGGGTTTAAAGATGGAGGCAAGGGTTGGGGACAGAAAGCTGGACTGAAGGGTCAATAGGTAAGATAGAGGGCGATGGCTCAAGAGGCCGAGTGACTCTGGGTTTGGACTTTTATTGGGGGTCTTGGGGCGGGCTCTGCAGACCACAACCCACTAACACACCTACTAGGCGGTCCGTCCCTGTTGGACCTTGCTATAGGTTAAAGGTGAACAAAGGGAGGAGGTCCAGGGGTTTGGTCAGTGTTGCAAAAGTATGACTTCACCAGGAAACAGACACTGAGTCTGGGGTCCGATGACTCACCTGGCCAACCTATTGTCAGTTGATGGTTTTAGCCAAGTATCTGATGGTTGGCACAGTAGGTGCTAGGCAGTCTTGTTAGCATAACTTATTCAGATGTATATTGAGGAGTGGGGGTTAACCAGCGGATGTCTGACAGAAGGAGGCCTCATGGCAAGAGGAATCCTTTGTCCTTGTCTTGGGTGAACTGCTTGGGGTGTCAGCCTCCTGGCTTGGGCTGGAGCTGGCTCCTATGTGGAGAAGAAAGCGCAAGTCCCTTCCACTGCTGGCGACACAGAGTTCAAACTTATGGATAAAAATCCATAAGAGCACAGAAGAGTGCCTTGCTGGCCAACATTTCCCCCCCTCGGAGACCTGAAGGCGTCAGGTGAAGGTCTCCGAATATGAGTGATAAAACTGAGACAGACTGCATGATGGCGATCCTGGAAGAAAGAGCTGGCAAGGGACGGACCCAGAAGATGACAAAAATCTATCGCAATAAAAATGCCAAATTGTTGCTGGGGCGGACATAAAAACAAGGCTTTGTGCATTGGACCACCAAGGGAGCCTATGTAGAAATATTTAGGTCTCTAAATAGCAGAATCATTCTTAACTGAAATATTAAAAGTAATTCTAAAAATTGCTTACTTTAACTTCATTGTAAAAAGCCTTATAGAAGCATTATAAATTTCTTATAAGGGTATTATCTATACATAAAGCATTTAATACTTATAGCGGAAGTGCACACATTTGTATCAATAAAAATACTCCACAAGGAATGTACAAGGAAATAAAAATGGTTACAAACAATTCTTCGTCCATCTCTCCTGAGCGGCAAGGCTTTTCTGCTGGAACAGGGCAACTGGTGCTGTTTGAACAGGAGAGAGGCGCGCTTTACATTGTATCTAATGGAACACCAGGACTCGTATGTCTTCGGCTTTTCGGAAGCCACTCGGGTCTTAATCCATAGCTCATGAGGCTCTCGGCTATGCCCGTCCCTCCTCGGCACGGACACGAGTCAGTTCGGCCGGGAAGGAGGAGACCGGTTTGCATATTGAGGAGTCGCCCCCCCTTGCTATCTAAAAGCATCATGGGTATCTACTTAAATTAAGGAAAAAGGATATTAAAATAAAACAAAGTTCAATGATTTTGCAAGCAGAGTGTCTAAAGGCATTCAAGAAATACGGAAAAGGTCAAAACAGGTCATACATCTGGAATCGTTGTATTATGAAAGACACATCATCTTGGGGTCCTGGCTGGAATAATCACAGGCAAGGTATTCACCCTTCGGGGTTGGCGGAGTCTCCGGGCACGCCTCCCGAACCCTGGGGAGCATTTGTGAGATGTGTGCCTGAGAGAAACAGACGCACACACACACAGGCAGGGCATGCAAAAGCTGGGTTCGGGAGTTGCGTCCGGTCGACTCTGACCTTTTATCTGGAGCCGGGTGGCTCCGCGGGGACGCCATTAGCTGCGTACCCGTTTTAGCTTGGAGGGCTCCCTTCGGGGGGCCCTCCCCTAATACTGTACAAAAATAGAACAATCTTTCCCCCTTAAGCCTGATCCCAGTGGTACCGTCCCATATCCAATGAGGAGCGGACTGGGCAGCTAGTCACTAGGCAGAACCCTTCAAAGGTCGCGTGTTTTGGACTTGGCTGTATACGTTACGGCTGGAGGTTGTTGCGTATGCAAATGAGAGGATTGTTTGGGCATTCTGGGATACACAAACATTTCGAGAAAAATAAATTTATTAAAATCAAAAACAATCAAATTGGACACCAGTGTTGGAGCGAGGATACGTTTTAGCTTGCAGGCACTTCAGGGAGAGAGCTGGCGAAAATCTCCCTTTAACTTAGAAAGATGTTGAAAAGAGGGGACAGGGGTCTTTGTCCGGGGTTCTGACCTAACCGGGGAGTCCTTCCCAGGCACTCTCCACTGCTTCGTGCAGGGAGAGCTTGCACGCCTGGTGAAAGAGAGCATGGGCCGGATTTAAATTCCGAACCCAACTTCTGCATGTCCTCCAGATCATTTCGGCTTGGAGGGGCTGCATGGCAGAGGGAGACAAAGGATTCGTTTGTCCTACTTCTTCCTCCTGAGCCGTCTCTCGGGCTTCCATGTCCCCCTTGTTCTTGTTGTCCTGCTCACTAATGATTCCTCACGGTTCGTCTGGGCCTCGGCCCTCCCAACACTGGTAAAGAATAGAAAAGCAAGCACAGAGCAAAAATGTTTTGGCAAGCAACCGGTTTTGCTTTGCAAACAGAAGACTTGGTTTGCAAACAAAACGGTTTATTTTGTTGCCCGTAGAGTGCACAAAAACAAAGAGGCGGAGACAAAAACAAAACCGTGCACACTGAAAAAAAGTTGGTGGACAAAGCTACATGCTCATAAAAATAAATAAATAAAGGAAAGTACATGTGAAGACTAAATAAGTTAATGATGATTGACGGATTATGCAGATTGGGCGTCAGTGGGCATGCTGGGAGAAGAAGATATCATGAGAAAAATAAAATTTAAAAAGCAAAAAGACCGAATAAGAGTCCCGCACTGAGGCGGCTGAGTGTTTTGGGTTGAGGATTGCTTGGGCAGATAATCGGGGAAGAGGTCACACTAACATAGAGAGATGCAGTAATATGTGGCCGGAGAGCGTTTGGCTGGAGCGGGCTAACCTTGGGGCCTTTCCCCAGGCACCCGTCGCTGCCTCGAGTGGCGATCGGATTGCACGCCTGGTGGAGATGGGGCGAAAGAAGGGAGGCTTCGGAGTAACTTCCGAACCCAACTTCTACACGCCCCACCGGGAGAAGCCGCCTACTAAGCTTCACATTCGTGCTAGCCATAAATGTAACTACGGAGCTTTTGTCGACGGCATCTTTGGATGCGCCCTCGGCTCTTCTGATCTCCCATGAAGAAATGCTTTCGGTCCTCCCACCCCCTATCTCCCTTTTCTTTCTCTCATTGCTCCCTATGGTTCGTTAGGGCTTCGGCCCGCCCAATACTGGTTAAAGAATAGAAAAAAAAGGAAAACTCTTGGGAACAAGCAGAGGCTTGTGGTGATCCTAAGATGTGGTTGGTTATGAACAGTAAAAAGGGTGTAAAAACATTGGTGGGAGACTTTTGCAAAAGTGAAACCAAAAATAAAGAAGTCCGGGGCATGGATTGGAACGGTCAAAAGATATACAAAGTAATAGCACACGTTTTGAGAGGACTAATTTTAAGATCCACGTGTCTGGGTGTATGCAAAATAGAGCTGCCGCAAAGCACGCTGGTTCTTAATTTCTGAAGACCGAATCTTTGTTTAATAAGTTGTTATTTTGAAAACTGCCAATGTTACAATTAAAAATACTTTAGGAGGTTTCAAATTGGGAACCCAAAGGTGAAAAACGATTTAAAACTTTTATGTCCTATGATCGAAAAAGTCATTGCAGGTGGAGAGCTTGCACAAAAAGATCAGGGCTTGCCTTAACCTTTTTGAAAGGATTGCATTTCTCCCGCTGGCTTTCCAGTAGGACCTGCACATTTGCACTTCCTTTCTTGGCCTGCTCCGTCGCGCTGGCCTCAAAGCGTGACCATATTGCCACAATGGATCTCAGTCATCCTGAGAAAGCTCCACTGGCTTCTTGGCGACCTGACAATATGGTTTTTTTTGGTGCCAGCGCTGCTACAGAGGAATCAAAAAGGCAGCAAGATTTAGGTCTTCTGAGTATGTGCAGGAGACTGAACCGCTTTCGGCTGCATTTGTAGTCTCGCTGATGTTCCCTTGGGTTCGGTAGACTGCTGCTACAGACCAATTTTCCTACCTCATGGGTCTCTTCTAAGAGACCCACCCAATAACGGTTAAAGAATAGAAACACAAACATAAACACACATAAGGGCCTGAAAACGGAGGAAGACAGACAAACATAGGGAAAAGGGCAACAGTTAAGGTATGTCGGAGGCCGGAAAGGAGGGGCTAGGAATTCGAAACCTTAGATGCAACGTGCATCAAGGCTTGGAAGTCCGTGGCTTTAGATTGAGCTTCCAATTTGTGGATTTGTCTTCTCACCCAACAAGTCAATGTGATTAGCGCCACTATTAAAATAATTTGGAAGGCCAGAATGACGACTATGGGGTGGAGCATTAAATTTAAATACCCCGTCGTTGTCGGCGACCAACCAAGAATCGATTCCCACCAGCTATGTTTTCCAGCCTCCTTAATTTCCACAGCCAGTTCCTTAATCCTGGCACCATTATGGGAAACATTTAAGGCGGCTTTATCTCCCGCTTTCTTTAGCTGAGCCAGGCGTTCTTGGAGGTCCGGGTGAGAGAGCAATTTCCGTAGGGCTTCCAGTCCTAACCCCAAAGGTACTGGAGCAATAGAGTCATATAATTCTGGGGATAGGGCCATTTCTTGTTGTGTCCAAATGGGGGTTTCAAAATAAAAATCACACCCTCTTATGGAGGTAATATTACAAAAGCATCTGTTTATTCCAGGCAACATTTGTTGGTAGTATAGTGTATTGAGGTGAATGTGTTCGCAGGTTGTCCTGAGACAGACACAAGCTCTGCCTATGTATATAATAGTGGACCCGGTCTCACTGACTGCGTCAAATTGGCAGTGTGAGATGGCGTGTTTCTTGGGAACTAAGCATGGGTGATGTTTCTCTAGGGCTTCGTCATCACAGATGAAGCCTAAGTTTTCCTTATGGGTACATCCGTCTAGATTGATCATATGCCAGCTGGATGAGCTTACTTTAGCCCATCGGTCACTGTTCCTGGCATATAATACTGTGTCCGAATTAACTTGGATACCCAGTGGAACTACTGGATAGATGTGGAAAATTTCTTTAGCGGTCACTGTGGTTATAATCAATTGCAAGGTCTGGGTTACTGCATCAAAAGAGGCGTTTGCCAACGACCACCAGTGCTCGAGAGAGATTTCACTGGTGGTTAGATTTCCTTTAATCAATTCCCTTATTTCTAAAGGTATAACTCCAGCCATAGCTTGTTTGATTATAGTCATGGCAGTGACTACATTAAGAGTTTGTGCTTGTGTGCAAGCAAGAGCCAATGAAATATTGTTTTGTAAAGACTGAATGCCATCAAGGAAATGGTTAAAATCTTTCTCCATGATTTGTTCCCAAGTAACCAGCAGTGGGTTGGTGGAGCGTTCCACATGGGCAAGGGAATCCAATGACTGCGTAAGAGGGAGGCTCATTTGAGAGATGTCGAATGCAACCTTGGAGGCTTTATTCGCTATCACTTCTATGTTTGCAGCATCTGTGGCTGCCATGCCCGCTCCTACGGGTGCGACCCAATCAGAAAGATCGCGTTTAGTCCTTCTAGAGAGCTCCCCTTTACGCCACATTAAGATCCAATTGTCCCAACCTTGCTGGGTCGTGTGTAAGTAAGAGTCACAGAGGGCATGGCTGAAAGAAGTGCCAAGCCCATTTAAGCTGGCATTGACCCTTTTGACTGAAATTTGCGGCTGCATCAAGACTGTTTCTTGATGATTAAATTTTAAAGTGTGTGCCCCCACTACCGGGTAGGTCAATGAGGCCAGTGCGTCTACATTTTGGATAAGTGGGTCCAAATTTAGTGTGTGATTTGCATTACCAATTATTAAAGTATAATTTCCTTCCTGATGAGTGAGCTGTAGAATTGTTGTTCCGATAGCTGTAAGATTTACAGTATCGGTGGCATTGAGGCAGACAGATGTGTTTAGAAGGAGGGTCCAGTCTGGGGGACCTTGCTGCTTTAACGCAGAGCAGTTAAAATGCCAATCGAGCTTGCCCCATGCCAGTGGCTCTAGGTCTATTTCTTCACCGAATGGGTCCGTGAGCGTTATTGGGACCTCTGTGTCATTATGGAAATGACGGGAGCCAATGGAAATGATTAATTTTAAAGGATCGCCAATGTCCCATACGGCAGCTGAAATTACAGCTATGTCAGTGTAGAGGGAGATGGGGGTAGGAGCAGTATATTCAATGGTGGAGGTGTTGATTTTGTCTTGTGGCTGTTTGCACAAGGTCACTTCCATTTCATCCATAGCATATTTCCCGGAGGTGCATAGCGTCACCTTTTCTCCGGTGTGGCTTTGGATGCAATGTGTGAGCTGCTGTGGTGGACACCGATCTATGGGTGTGAGTGTGACTGCTCTGTCATGCCGTCCTGTTACACAGGTAAAAATTCTAAAAGGCATGTTGATTCCCACGCATCTCCATCTGGTCAAGACTACCGTATGGTTGGCTATTTGTGTTGTCGATGTAAAATGAATCAAGGACAATAACAATAAAATTTTTAATGGTCTTACCCATTTGTCTGTTGCTGAGGTGAAACTTCCTGGATGCATTCTGTGATATAATGTTTGAGGGGTGTATGAGTGAGATCCCTGTACTCCATACTGCAGTCGACATACCCAAGTAGTCACAGTATGGTTCCCTTTTAGCTAAAGGTGCTTAGAGGTTCTTCGTTCATTGGTGTGCGCTTGGCACTTATGCAAGCCCGGTGCGGTTACTGCTGCACGCTACCGTGGCTTTTGTTCTTGGAACAAGGTTGTTATACTTAAAATTCTGCTATTCCCTCCCCCCCTTGCTTCCTAAATGGCGGCTTGAGCCATTGGGAAGCACTTAGTGGAACAGGCAAGTGTCTCCAAGGGAGAAAAGAGGAAAGAGTTCAAAGATGTCTGTGGGAAGGAAAGGACCGTGTTTAACTGCAGCCAGCGGATTCCCGTCGCCACCGGGGTCCGGAGGGAGATCAGGTGGGACTGGAACCGGCTCACCCTTCCACAGTTTGAGTTGGGAGGAGTGGAAGAACTTGTGCCACGTTTGGCCATGCTTTCGAGGGATTGCCAGTTTGTACACTGCAGGGCTGACCCTATCAAGGATGGGGACCGGACCAGCCCATTTAGCCATGAGAGCATGCTGTTTGCGGCTGAACTTGCGGTAGAGCACTTGCTGCCCTGGATCCCAAACCTGAGGATTACGAACCCATCCCAATTTCTTGTCTATTGCGAGCTGGCTTTCCCCGAGCATGTTGGCTACTTGGAGGTGTATGATCAGGATGTCAGTGAGGAGGGATCTGACCCACTCATCATTTGCCACTTTGGGTTCAAAGTCCGAGGGGACATCGCTCTGTAGCCAAAAAGCTTCTGGCATGCGCATTTTCCTGCCAGTCATGACCATATGTGGGGAATAGCCGTGTGAGGCCGTGGTCCCCCTGATAGCCATGAGAATGATGGGCAGTTTTTCGTCCCAAGTCCTGCCCGTGGAATTAACCATTTTCATGAGCGCCTCTTTGAGTGTACGGTTAGCGCGTTCAATAGAGCCAGAAGATTGGGGGTGTGCCGCAATGTGGAATCTTTGGGTGATCCCCAGAGCCTTGCAGAGCTCCTGAGTGACCTCTCCAATGAAATGAGGCCCGCGGTCGGAGTCCAGGACTCGGGGGATGCCCCAGCGTGAGAATAAGTTATTAAAAAGGAGTTTGGCAGCCGTGCCGGCGGAGTTGTCCCGGCAGGGGAAGGCTTCGACCCACTTGGAGAAGGGATCAATTACTGTGAGGCAGTGCCTGTTGCCACGGCTAGTTTTGGGAAGGGGACCGATGAAATCGATCTGAACTCGTGCCCATGGTCCCTCTATGCGTTGGTGTTGAATAGGGGCTTTGGGACCGGATGAGTCTGCATTGACCATGGCACAGGCGAGACAGTTATCTACCCACTGGGCGACGTCTTGTCTCATGCCTGGCCACCAGCCTGCATCGCGCACCCGTTCCAAAGTGAGGTCTTTTCCTCTATGGCCCTGCTCGTGAACAAATTGGATCAGGTCTGCTCGTACCTCTACAGGAACTACCCAGTGACGTGCCCCAGTGTGATCCACCGCCCAGATTACTCCGTCCCGTTCTTCTATGGAGTATTTCCCTGTGGGGTCCTTGCCCTTGGAAAGGAGGTCCTGTACATCGGCGTCATTTGCCTGGAGCTCCCCAAGGTCTACAAAGACTGGTGGGATGGATGACCTATTATGTTGGCTGCGTGTAGTGACAGCCTGCAGAGGTTGTTCTGGCGGTTCTTGGGGAAGGGGTAGCTGTGCAGCAGCTTTGGCCAAAAGATCTGCCTGGTCGTTCCAGTATGCGATTTCAGAGTTATTTTTCTGGTGACCCTTGACATGGGAGATTTGAGTCTCTGCCACACGTCTATGGAGGAGTTGTACAACATCTTTCCATAGTGTTGCGTGGGCCACCGGTTTGCCTTCTGCATTTACCCAATCCTGTTTTTCCCAGTGGGGGAGCCACACTGTAGCGGCTTTGGCCGTCCAGTCCGAGTCGGTGAACACAGCGACCGGAATGTCTGGGGGCTCAAAGGCTAGAACCGCCCGCAGGGCGGCGACCTCTGCGGCTTGGCTGGAATGGGGGCGGACAGACTCCTGCAAAGTGTGACCGTCGTGGGTACGGATGGCACCATAACCTGTATAGGGTGTCCCTGTCACATGGAAGGAGGATCCATCACAGAACCAGCAGTGAAAACCGAGCTGCTTGGCTTCTTCGAATGGCACTCCCCATGTGGCTGGCCAGGGTACATGGTCGACCACTGGTAGAGGACACTCATGCTCATCCCCAGTTATGATGAGGCCATACGGGGCAGGGGGTTCCTTCTGTTCTTTTCGGTAGTCTACTCCCTTATTGACCAGTGCAAGTGTCCACTGGGCAATGCGGGCATTAGATACTTGGCCATCCTGAATTTTCCCTGAGAGAATGTACTTCAGAGGGGTGTGTGTGGTTTGCACTATGACCTTCGCACCTCCGATGATAAATTCCCAGTGAGTAAGGCTCCAGACAAGGGCTAGACACACTTTCTCACATGGGGTAAACTTTATTTCTACAGAGGAAAGATTGCGGGAGGCATAGGCGACCACTCTTGGGGCGCCAGCATGATGCTGTATAAGGGTGGCGCCGATGCTTTTCTCAGAATGTGCCAGTTGGATGTAAAAGGGTTTATCAGGGTCCGGATGCGCTAGAGCGGGAGCAGAAGCAAGGCTTTGTTTAAGGCTGGCAAAGGCGTATTGCTGTTCAGGTCCCCAGAACCAGGGTGTGTTGCTCTTTAAGAGAGAGTACAGAGGGCGCGCTTTATCAGCAAAGCCTTCCACAAAATCCCTAGAGAAGTTGAATGTTCCTAGTAAAGCTCTTAAGGAGGGCACATCGGTAGGCGCCAGGAGCTTGGCAATGACTTCCATGCGCTGGGCATCGGGAGTCCTGCCATCGGGACCCAGGGCCAGGCCAAGGTACTTGACCCGCGTTTGAACTAGCTGGGCCTTATCCCTACTAGCCTTGAACCCTGCTTCCCTGAGAAGATTTAAGACTTCCCGGGTTACATCAGTGACTTCTTCTTCTGTGGAGGCGTGGACAAGAATGTCATCCACGTAAGAAAGCACGTGATCTTTAGAGGTAGCTCTAAGGTGTTCCCACATGCGTACAACGTGTGCATGGCAGATGCTAGGACTGGAGTGAAAACCTTGGGGTGTGCGTTTGAAGGCATATTGCTGGCCACGGAAGGTAAAAGCGAACTTATACCAACATGACTCATGCAATTTGATGGAGTGAAACGCATTAGCCAAATCAATCACACTGTAGTAGCGCGATCCTGCTGCGATGGCCGCAAGGATCTCATGGTATTTTGCTACGACAGGGGCCACTGGAGGAGTCACTGCGTTTAGCGCTCTGAAATCCACTGTCATTCTCCAGGTCACTCCGTCTGCTTTAAGGACGGGCCAGAGGGGAGCGTTGCATATGGATTGCATTGGGAGGATGACATCCCATTGGAGGAGCCCTTCAATGGTTTTGGCTATTCCGGCTTCAGCTTCGGCGGGATACTTGTACTGTTTTTGTGGAGGTGGATCCTTCCCTTCTATTAATACACAGGCATCACGGACGGTGCCACACTCTGCTTTGTCTTGGATCCAGACTTCAGGGAAATCTTGGATCCAAGGGTCACTAGGTTCCAATGGGGCCAGGGGAAGAGGAGCCTTTAGGGCGGCACACCGATGGACTGCATTGATTTCGCTAGGACCTCCCGGAATCTGCCAGAGGAAGCCATTAGCCAAATCAATTGTGAGCCCATGGTCTCGGAAAAATGGAGCCCCGAGAATGCCATCGTCTTCGCCCTGGTTGTCGCAGGCAGACACACGTGTGGAAAGCTTTCCCACTGTTAAGGGAATCGAATTCCAGATGGTGGCAGTGTGCTTGCCTCCGGCAAAGCCTGAGAGAGAGAGAGTAGCTGAAGATGGCTGGCCTGTTTGAGCCAATTGGGGTTTAAGAACATTGGTGGATGCTCCCGTATCTACAAGGAGTGTAGCAGGTTTCATGTTCCCTGGAGTCCCGACCCCTGCTTTCACAGTCGGTCTCCCCCATGTGTCGGGCTTCAAAGGAGCCACTATGCCATTGGGGAGATTGTGGGACTCCGGGCAGCCCTAGCTTTGGTTCCCTTTTTCCTCTTCAATGCGAGTGAGAGTGGTCTTTACTGGGTTGAGAGGCCGTTCCTGTTGCTTGGCCGAGTCTGTCAGTGCCTGGAGGAGGACCGAGTCGGGTTGCAGATGGAAGCGCTCCATCTCAAAGCCCCGTTCTTTGAGTTCCATCCAAAGGTGCCATCTGAATGGACTTACTCCATTTGGAGGTGCCTCCCTATTGACTTTTTGGTGGAACGGTTGTGGACCGGGCATCAGCAGCTGGGCAGCCGGGTGTGAATTGCCTGAGCTAGGGGCAGGACTATACCGATCGTCAGGGCCATTGTTATAGTCAGCCGGAAGCGGCGGAGCAGAGGGATGCATGTATGCCTGCGCTGGGTTGGTTCTGTTGTTATTGTAATCCCTTTTCCCTCTATAATTATTGTTGCCGCCTCTTTGCCAGGATTTATTACGGTCATAGCGGTCATTCTTATAGTTCCGATCGTAGTTCCTATCATTGTTCCTGTCGTTGTTTCTATCATAATTTCTATCATTCCGGTTATCATATTTGCCTGAAGGTTGGTACTGAGAGTGTGGGCCGTGATTGGCGTATGTGATGGCTTGAATGGGTTCTTCCTCTTCCTTGTCTTTATATTTCTTGGATCCTTTCCCCGCCTTTGTGACTCCTGTGCTCCTGAGTAAGGTAGCCACCCGCCTTATTTTGAGTTCCATATTGGGCCAGGTTCCCCTAGTGGGATCTGGAATATTAAGAGCCAATTGGGTTTGGGCATTGAACCCATGCATGAGTGCGCGTCTAAACGCATCGTCATCGAATTCGGGTTCATTAGTGTCAGGGTCAATATATAATGTGTCTGCCAATTGAGCTAATAGCTGTTTCCTGGCCATATAAGCCTCTGGGTCTTCTCCTGGCCCTTGCTTTTCTAGGATGAACAGTGCAGATAAGCTGCGGTTCGGGTGGAGATACTCCAAAACCTTCTGCATCCATTGGATCCGAGTACCGGCTGCAATACCGTTGGTGGCTATGGCTGAATTAATGGCTGTTAGATCTGTGCCTGAAGCACAGCGCCGGGCGAGCTGGCAGAGATCCTCTCCATTGACACCGCCATACATGGTATGGATGTGTGTCATCCATTGTACGGCAGTATCCTTGGAGAGAGAGCCTACTTGCTCGGCGATGGCCTTAACCTCATCGGGCTTCCATTGCTGAGTTTCCGTTACAGTTTGGGTGGTGGTTCTGGTGCCGGTCCTAGTGACCATTTGTTTGGTGCTCACTGGGTGGACGGGGGCATGGTTCTCCGTGGGCTCTTCTATGGGGGCTTCAGGGTCTTCTTCGGTGTGGGAGAGGTCAATTAAACCCTCCGGGTGGATCGCTGATACCACCGCTCTTTGGGCTTCTAATTGTCGTTTTAGAATCTCTATCTCTCTTTTACAGGCATCATGATTGGCTCGCTCTCTCTTAATTAGGTTTTCTTGGGCCAAATATTTTGCTCCTTGTTGTACTGATACTAGGGCTACATTGGCCTTTTCTAGGGCTTTCTCTGCTTCCTCAGCCCTGGCTGTAGCCTTTGCGGCTTTTTGTTCAGCCTTTTGAATGTTGAGTGCTAAACCTTGATTCTCTAAGGTCACAGTTAATTTATCTGCTTGTAACTGCTGGCTCTCGGCCTCGACCTCTCTTATTCTCTGTTCCATTAAGTCCTCATAATTTTCTCTCTGGTCTATGAGGTCTTGTTCATGTTTGCTTTTTATTTCTCTTAATTCCTCTCTGGTTGCTTCAAATTTAGATTCTAATTTGTCGAATCTGGCCTCCTCTCTTTCCAATGCGGCCTTATGTTGGATCTTTAATTCCTCCGTTTCCTGGGCATGTCTTTGGTTGTTCTCCCTGACAATTTCTTCTTGTTTTTCCACGTCTGCCTGTAGACGGTTAATGATTGAGGCAGCGTCTCGCAAAGCCGTATACAGAGCCCAACTGGCGGCTGTGTCTTTGGCTGCTGAACTGGGTTTTTGCGCTTTACAGTAGTCCTGGAAAGCATTTTGGGCGATTTCTAATGGATTGGGGCCCTTAAAAGATCCTTCCTTCCAAGGAGACTTGCCTTTCTTTACCAGCCATTTTTCTAGCTTAGGTTCATCCTCCTTGGTACGAAACATCTTTGCAGGGATTCTCCTGTTTTTACTTACAACAGGGGCGCGAGAAAAGGAAGCTGAATTTCCCTTTTCCTGCCTCAATCGGCTTCTTAAGTTACAGTTGTTGGCTCAAGGTGGCCAATGCACCACAGAACAGGCTATCCCAGCCTTTAATTAGTTTTAGGAGCCGGGGACTCACACCTCTCTCGACACTCGGGGATTACTTTTAACCCTACAGAAGGCACTCCCTGCCTGAATTTAGTTTTTAGAGCCGGGGACTCACACCCTTCGCGACACTCTGGGATTACTCTTAACCCAAAAAGGAGACACCCAGTCTCAGAGACACCCAGTCTCTTTATATGAGGGTTTCGAGAACGGGTTGGCCAAACCTCACGTCCTTACAGGATAACCACACAACCAAATGAAGGTTTTGGGCTCGCAAGCTCTCACTGGATAACCTATTAACCAGCGGGGTTTCGAAACAATATGTTCCAGCAGGCTGACCCCTAACCAAAATCAATTGATTTCACTTCGTTGAGCAAAGTAAAGCAAGGAGGGGGAGCGAGGGTGCGCTCAAAGAAAAAGTTCTTTTTCGGACTCAGCGGGTGTATGTAGTGTATGTAGTGTTGGTGCAACTGGCCTAGCGCCCTACTCTGGTCTTCTTTGGGGTCCCTTCCCACAAAATAGACGCGCGGACGGTCACACAGTTTGACCTGGGGTTCAAAGAGAGAGAGAGAGAAGGGGGAAGCCACCCACGATAGGTTGCTCGCTAGAGCCAGGTACGCAGACAGAAACCAATCATACAGCCTCTCCAAGAGCTCCGGAAGTGGTTTTTCCCTTACGTCTGTGGGTTAAAAGCACGCCTGTCGACTATGGCGCGAAGTTTAACCCTCAGGGCAATCCCGGACGAGCCCCCAATTCTGTTAGCCGAATCGCTTTAATTTACACTTAGCAATTGGCAAAATACACGGGTTCTTGCCAACTATACCAGGGTCCCACCCCTCCCGGGAGATCTCAAGGAAAGAGGCACGTGAGGCAGGTTCCAAGTTCAATGTTGTTTACTGGATCATGTCATCAAGCATACAAAAATCGTAATCACACACACAATCTTACAGGCCTAATAAAATAAAGAGAGGAAATAGCACTTTTGCATGAGCAGGTTTCGTTGGTGGGGAAAGCACGTTACCTTAGATGCGTTGTCCGATGTCCAGATGAATTGGATTTGGGAGGAAAGGTATAAAAGCTATGGGGCCACGAGGCTTGAACCGGCAAGACCACGTGGTTCTCCTGGATCGCGAGTCCAGAGAGAGAAAAAGGGTTTAAAGATGGAGGCAAGGGTTGGGGACAGAAAGCTGGACTGAAGGGTCAATAGGTAAGATAGAGGGCGATGGCTCAAGAGGCCGAGTGACTCTGGGTTTGGACTTTTATTGGGGGTCTTGGGGCGGGCTCTGCAGACCACAACCCACTAACACACCTACTAGGCGGTCCGTCCCTGTTGGACCTTGCTATAGGTTAAAGGTGAACAAAGGGAGGAGGTCCAGGGGTTTGGTCAGTGTTGCAAAAGTATGACTTCACCAGGAAACAGACACTGAGTCTGGGGTCCGATGACTCACCTGGCCAACCTATTGTCAGTTGATGGTTTTAGCCAAGTATCTGATGGTTGGCACAGTAGGTGCTAGGCAGTCTTGTTAGCATAACTTATTCAGATGTATATTGAGGAGTGGGGGTTAACCAGCGGATGTCTGACAGAAGGAGGCCTCATGGCAAGAGGAATCCTTTGTCCTTGTCTTGGGTGAACTGCTTGGGGTGTCAGCCTCCTGGCTTGGGCTGGAGCTGGCTCCTATGTGGAGAAGAAAGCGCAAGTCCCTTCCACTGCTGGCGACACAGAGTTCAAACTTATGGATAAAAATCCATAAGAGCACAGAAGAGTGCCTTGCTGGCCAACAAGGGGACTTTCTTTTATATATATAGATGTAAAAAACTAGCATCCTTTTAATATTTTGAAAATGTCAGCGGAGGAGAGTCAACATAATGGTACAACTTTCTGAAAAGTTTTTAGCAGAAATTTGTGTTATCAAAAAATCAAGATAGGTAGCCGTGTTAGTCTGTTCTGTAGCAGTAGAAAATAGCAAAAGTCCAGTAACACCTTAAAGACTAACAAAATTTGTGGCAGGGTATGAGTCACTGCTCACTTCTTCAGATACCAAAAATGTTATATATCAGCTCTCTTAATGAATTCATGTTTTCTCATTTATCACTTTGGACATATGAAATGTTGATATGGGCCAGTTAGGAATCTATGGCTTTGATCCAGCTCTGTTTGCATGCAACCAATCATGCTCAGCATCAGCATCAAAAGATGTAAACAACTAATCCAGTGAGACCAAATGTGCATTGTGATGTGGATGAGAATGGACTTTCACATTGGCTGGGAGTAGAAGCCTGATTTTACATATGGGACTCCTTTGCTGGATCAGGTAAATATATTAATGATTTTTCCTATGAATAGTCTTGGGTAGAGTCTTTCTCCAGAAAGATGGCTTATACATTATGACAGGATAAAGTATATCATCCGTTGATGTCAGTGGAAGAAGTGCATTGTAAATGGGGGCACTGGACCCTATTTATTCCATCCTGTAGCAGATCCTTATTTCAGTCCTGCTGGGAAAAATGAGATGCTTTGCCAATTATCAGAGCAACTGGGATGTTAAGTGCTGCCCTAAAACCTTGCCAGTGATGGGCAAATTACAGTGGGTGATTTCGCACTTGCTGTTTGCCTCTCATTCTCTCCAGGGTTTTTTCCTCCAGAGTATATTCTTCATATTCACACTTGGAGCCAAAGCCCCTCATCTGCCCCGCAGTGTCCATTTCACACATACCGACTGCTGCGTGGCTTCCATTCCCATTCCCCTCCCATCTCCCCACTCGCTCCTCCCCCCTTCCCTCATCCCTCGTTTTTTTAAAAAAACGCATGTGCAATTGCGTTATTTCATTATGATGAAATGAGGCTTCCAGTCCTCCCTCCCATCATCCCACTTGCTGTTTGCCTCTCATTCTCTCCAGGGTTTTTTCCTCCAGAGTATATTCTTCATATTCACACTTGGAGCCAAAGCCCCTCATCTGCCCCGCAGTGTCCATTTCACACATACCGACTGCTGCGTGGCTTCCATTCCCATTCCCCTCCCATCTCCCCACTCGCTCCTCCCCCCTTCCCTCATCCCTCGTTTTTTTAAAAAAACGCATGTGCAATTGCGTTATTTCATTATGATGAAATGAGCCTTCCAGTCCCCCCTCCCATCATCCCACTCGCTCCTCCCCCTCCCTTCCTCCCTTGATTTTTTTTTTAAACGCAGGCACGATAGCGTTATTTTGTTATAATGCAATGACGGTGGACATGGATAGTGTGAGCAATGGTCCTGTGAGTTGTAGAGAGATTGCTATTTGCTACTAAAATTTTTGCTGTTGCGAGCTGATATGCACCTAATGGTGTCTGGATTAAGATATCCGTAGTTGCCTTCCTCTTCTCAGAATTCAGTACTTCCCTCCTTCCTATTCAAATTTTCCCACCGCTGTTCCTTGCCGCACAATGACTGGTCGACCATACAGCCTGGCGCTGTGATTGGTGGCATGTCTTCTCTATCATCAAAATATCGGGAGCATTGCCAGCGGGATCTCAGGCACAAAATGGTGGATAAAGCCTTTACAGCCATGGTGCCCTATATGCATTGCAATTTCATTGTAACGAAATGTGGCCCATTTGCAAGATAAAATACCGGCACCAGTAAGACGGTTTCCCCTTGTTTATTTGTATGCATTACTGCTTTACTTTACGGATCAAAAAAAATCTTTTGCCATGCCGCTTGAAGCAACCCATTCGTGCAGTTCCCTCCACCGAAGATACTTTCTCTGCAATTTTATTTTAAAATTGTGTTATGAAACTTATGAAGGTTTTTTTCCCAGAAAAAATTCCTTGTTGGAGCTCCCCAGCCGCGGAGCAGCATGTGGATTGGCCTCCCGTCTCCCTCCTACACACTCTGGCTGCTGTCCTCCATCCATCCTGCCGCTGGCTGCAGGAGCAGCAGCACTCAGGGTGCTGGATGCTAGATGTGAGCGCAAGCTGGGAGGGGGGAGTTGCGGTTCCTTCAGGGCTTCTTCTCCAGCGGCGGCAGGTGAGGAAGAGCGGCAGCAATGGCATCCCAGTCTCCCTGCTCCGCACACTGAATTGGAGCCCCAAAGAAAAAGTTCCCCCCATAATAAATAAATGTGAGCATGTGTATATTATACAAAGAAAACAATGGTGTGGTCTTCCCTTGCTGCATCACTATTTCGATATAATGAAATAAGGGGTTCTTTTTTAAAAAAAAAAAAAAGAGGGGGGGAAGACAGTCTAGTCTCAGGCCCGGAGGAGCGCACCCAGAGAGCGGGGTGGAAAAGTCGTGTCTCTGGCCTGCCCGCCTGCTTGCCGCCACTCCTCCGCGGGTTTCTGTAGGGAAGTGCCCCCTGCCTGCTCTGCAGGGGCTGCGGCCGGGGCACCCCAGACACAGGGCAGCGGTCATCCGCGAGCCCAGGGGCTCTCGGGCCAATGGCACCTGGCTCCTGCTACCGAAAAGCCTGACGCAGTCCCTGTGGTGGGTTCTTGTCTCGCTGCCTCATCATTTTGATATAATGTTAGGAGAGCTCATTTAAAAAAAAAAATTGAAGAAACGCCGACCACAGGGCGGGCCAGATGGAGGATGGGTGAGTGGGCGCGTTTTCGTCTCACTTCTCCACCGGAGCAAACAGGAAAATCCTCTAAAAACAGGATTTTCTTGCTCTAGAGAAGCTCTGGAGCAGTGCCGCGATACTCCTGATCAAACCGTGAGCCCGGAGCAACTGGTGGGAAATCGACCAGAAGCTCCTGAGCAAGCATCAGGGCAAAACCAGGGCAAACGCTAGTGCAAAATCGCCCAGTGTCTTTCTCATAAGGAAAATGGATGCAAGAGATTCTCTGGGAGACTCATTTTTATGATGAATACGGAGGTGGTGTTTGTGCTGGTGTCAGTGGCCTCTTTTCATTCTAGTGCGTAGGTTCTGGAGAGTAAAAATAGTTACCATGGAGATATAAACACATGTAAATACTGCTGCCCTGCAAATGAATCCTATGTGCAGAAGACTCAGTAACTTCACATTAACATTCAGGCGAGCAGGAGAAGAAAGCGGAGATTCTCTCTCTCTCTCTCTCTCACACACACACACAAACATCACATCACACTTTATATATGTGTGGGTTTATGTTTATTCAGTAAACTTTTCATATCCTGTCAACTCAGACACAAAAAGGCTTTATCTTTGAAGTTTGTACGCTCAGCTGATATTAGATAAGTAAATGAGTGAGAAATGGTAGGGAAAAGCCAGGGGTTTGCCCCTCTCAGCTATTTTGAGTATCTATTTATATATTATTTTAAAGTATTTTAAAGCAAAAGGATCCCCTAAGGATTATGGTTCCGCAAACAAAAGTGGGAATTAACTTTGTGAATTCTAGGCTGGGGGACAAATTTCACATTGCTCCAGGAGGTAAGGTATTCATTTTTTTAATAAACAAGGTGGTGGCAGTGGATAACTTGGGTAGCCAGGGTAGCTATGGGGCCAGTAGTGAATACTGGGGGAGGGGGAATTGCAGAACAAGCAGATAAGGCTGCGATCTTTATTAGCTGCTAGCCCATGATTCTGGAGACTTCCTCACTTGCTTTCCTTCCCCTCCCAGCTGCAGCCCATGCAGTGGTTTGCTATGTGGAACCTCCAGTTTCTGCTGCAGAGCAATGGAGGAGAATTCTTGATTTTGCCCACTGGAACACGAAGGCAGTGGGGAGACTTCAGTAAGCACCTTGGACACATTTCCCTTCCTGAGGTTAACACAGCCCAAACATCTTCTATGGACAATACAAACCCTTTTTGTTTAGGTCAGCTGATAAACAGTGGTCACTGTTTAGTAGTCACTGATAAACAATGGCTATTTTAATGTCTAGATATAAATTACCTTACACTGATATGTTTTAGCCTCTAAGGAAGGGATCGGCTGTGAATCTAAATACATAAGCTCATGCCTAGGACTCAAGACTCAAAAAGGGCTCACCCTAGAACCTGATTTCCATGATACAGAGCCCAGTTTTGGTAAGTCTGAAGTTTCAAGACAAGTGTACAGATAAGCATTCTCTGTGTCTTTTTGTGTTTTGGGGAATCGCACAATGTGGGGTCTTGCAGGCATTACTAGCACTTCACCCAAAAGCTCATTTTAATAGGGCTTTCGTCTTAAGGCAGCCCTCTGGGAGAAGGCTCTGATCAGTTCTGACACCCCGGAAGCAAAGAAATTTGCCATACTGGAGTGGTCTTCTTGGCCAGAATTGGTGACCTTGGACCCACCATCTGAGTCTACCCGATGTCAGTCCCAGTCACCATTTCCGTCCTTGACTCAGGGGAGTGCATTGGAACCACCTCCAAAGAAATCTAAGTCTAAATCTTAGCATTCACATGAGTCTTCTAAGAGGTTGTGGATTGGGAATTGACTGCAGTGGTTTCAGTGCCAACAGATCCAATAGTAGTTGAAGAGGAGCTTGTGACCACCATAGCTCCTCCCTGCACTTTTCCCCACCTTCAGGAGCTGGATGGCTATTCTGAGGGACAGATACCTTCAGCTCAGCTTGACAGTCCTGCAGTTCTGAAGAAGGCCTGTACCACTCCGGTTCCAGTCCAGCTGACTAAGACAGTCCCATGGCCAGTTCCCTATCCACCAGTTCCATAGCAATCCTATCCTCACGCCCCATTTCTGGCATATCGACCCATATCATCCTTTGGTTTTGTATGTGTGTTTTTTTATTCTGTTTCATTTTACACATTTCTTATAAGACCTTACCAGCCAACAGGGCTTGGGTTTGGAGGATGATGGCACTTCACCTTCTGAGCTTATTTCTGAGTTTCCATTTGATCTGTTCCCAGATAAGACCATTGGGGATACCTCTTCCAGTTCACCTAATCATGATTTGTGCCTCTGTTTGGAGCAAATGTTTCAAATGGCCAAATCCCTCAATATGGATATGAAATCTAAGCACAAGCCCAAGAGTAAGTTCCTGAACCCCCTCCACTTGAAAGCCCTTGCCTCAGTTGCCTTCCCTATGTTGGAAGACTTCTTGGACCAGGCAATGGCTGTATAGGGGAAGCTCTCGTCCATTCCGCCCACATCACACAAGATAGACAGCATGTACGAGATAAGGCAAGAATATTGCCTGTCCTTGTCTACTCATCATACACCTTCTTCCTTGGTGGCTGAGGAGGCTCTAACCAAGTCTCAGCAAGGGCCTCATTCGGTCCCTACGGGAAAAGGTCATAAGCTCGATGCTGTTGGCCTTTGCTCCTAACCCTCTGCTGCTCTCAACATGCTCATTATCAACTACCAGGCCATTATGGCCGTGTATCAACTTTTTTCGTGGGATCGCATAGCAGCTTATATTGATCTTCTGCCTGAAAATAAGAAGTCTTTAGCTATGGTCTTGCATGCAGAAACCATAGACTGCTCCACGTGTACCATGGCCTCTGCTGTGACCATACATAGACATGCTTGGCTGAGACTGACCACGCTACCACCTGCTACCAGAGCCAAGGTCAAGGACTTACCTCTTGAAGGATCCCAGTTCTCCACAAAGACTGGTGACACCCTGGCTCACATTAAGAAAAAAACAGACTGACTGCAAAATCTTTAGGTGTAACTGCCTCAAACCCTCAGCAGCACACGTCTCACTACCAGCCCTGGCTTTCTCTACCACACCAGTCCCAAAAGTACTCACAGTACACACTACCTCATTATAGCTCCCACTGTTCTTTCCAATGTCAAACACAGTCTCAGCATAGAATGTCTGGCTCCAAGACTAGGCTGTTTTGGTCACAGTCTCTGAAAAATACCCAACAATGGCAGAAATCTATGTTCTGTCTAGATTTGGGAGGGATAACTCACCCATCCTTCTTCTTGGACAGACTGGCTCCCTTCTTCTCAGAAGGATGTGGCATCCCTGATGACTCCTGGGTGTTAGCCATCATCCAACAGGATTACAGGATTCAGTTTAAGAAAATACCCCATGGCAACTCAACCCTGATACTTCCTCCCAATAGCCTTTAATAGAGGCCAAAAGGGACCTTTTACTCAAGGATGCACTACAGCCAGTTTCCCTGATGATATGGCAGATGGCTTCTACTCCAGGTACTTTTTGGTAAGAGGGATGACGGCTACAGACCAATTCTGGATTTGAGGAAATTAAACAAATATGTACACGTTAAAAAGTTCCAGATGGTTTCGCTCCCAGGTAGTTTGATATACTTGTGCAGGATGGAGCTGCAAGAGCCGTTTCATTCATTAAGATTTTCATTCACTGGAATTAGATTTGATGTTAAAAAACACAGTATGGGAAATATTAAAAAGTAGAGTTGTAATCTGTGTTTTGCAGGGTTGGTTTATCATCTCTAGTACATGCTACTTCTGGTTACTACTTCTTCAATATTCCGTTAGTTCACATTGAGTTCATTTAAAATTGCTACAAGGGATTTTATTTAATCCAATTATTTATGATGCAGACATAGTTAAGAGATCTCCTTGTCTCTATTAATACTTACATTACACACAGATAATTATCTCTCAGTAGGCATCTTGCTTTCCCTTTGGGATCAACCCAAAATAACAGAAAACAAAAATTAAACTCTGGTGATGACTCAAGAAAAGTTCTTATTATATCAGCAGAGGAACATAATTTTTACAACACTTGTAATTGGTATTTGCAAAGAAATTTAAAGGAGTTAGTTATACTGGCCTCAGTGAGTTCTCATTTATTAGATATTTTAAATTACAATGATGAAATATATGTTTTCCCTAGTGGGGCAAATGTTGGGCAAAAAGTGTGAGCAAAACAATTTGCTCCTCCTTACCCAGCCCCACATTTCCATCCAAACTGGTACTCAAATCTGTTCTTTACAGAAGGTTAACAAGACAGGAGATTCAGTTATTCCTGAACAAGTTGTCTGGTTTGGCCCATAGTTGACTACAGTAGAGGCTGGAGGGTGGGGGAGTCCAAGGAAGGATCAAGTGTGGGACACACAGCTCTCAAACATGGAGGCTTTTAATCTTCTTTATACTCATGTTATTTGAAAAAGAGCTTAGTGATAACCAAGTGTTTGCACTCCTAACATGACGAATAACCAGCAGTAGCTTTTTCCTTCTTATGTTTGCATTTGCCCAAGTAGCTTTGTTTGAAGATCACACATTTTAAAATTAGATATTAGTGCTTAAGGACTGGACTGGACTGCATATTTATAATTTAACATCACATCACAACGATTCTGTCATTAATGATGCTAGAGAAAAGTATGTGCGTAGATGGATGTCACATAGTCAATATATTTTGTATAACTTATGAAATGATTATTATCCCACAGTCTGGATCAACCTTCAGCCCACACAGAATGCAATGATGTCAATGATCTTTAATAAAGGTAAAATAAAATTCAACAGTTTAGAATATTACAAGGTTTTAAGGTTAAGGTGAGTGTTATATGTAGTTTTTATGTATGTTGTAAGTTTAATGTTGTTATTGTTATTGTGGTTTTTTAACAAAAATAAACATTATTTGTTAAAAAAATCTTTATATTTTTTGAGAATGGTTTTATTTTTCTACTTTTTACTGTTTATTTTGCATATTTGTTTGTGTACACATTATATGGTCCTTAGGCATAATTAATATGGTATTTCTATGAACAATGCATGTTATCTTATCTATATATCTAATAGCCAAGTGCCCCCGTGTGTGTGGGTATCTAAATCCGCACACTGGGGGCACTTGGGGGGGGGGAGAGAGATTTTCCTGCACAGTTGGGGAACTCCCCAGGTGTGCAGAAAAATCCTAAACATTAAAAAAATATTTCAGGGATATTTAAATCCCACAAAAACTAAAAGAGCGTTCCCTGCGCACGCACAGGGAACACAGAATGATGCCTTGCCTCCCTGTGGGGGGAGGGAGAGGGCTTGGTGGGCCTGGCGGTTGGAGCTGCATGGACCTTACCATCACTGGGGGGGGAAGCTTGGCAGGCCTTGCGGCTGCGAGCCGTACAGGCCTTGCTATCGCTGGGGGGGAAGAGTTTGATGGGCCCGGCAGCTGGGAGCTGCATGTTACTGGGGGAGAGCTTAGCGGGCCTGGTGGCTGGGAGCCGCACGGGCCTTGCCATCGCTGGGGGGACATGGGGGGAAGAGCTGGGCAGGGGAGAAGGCTCACCTGTGGTGGCTTCCTCCTCTGCGTGGAGCTCCCCCCCACAAGAAGGTCCCCCCTTCTTGTCTATATACTATTTCCTAGAGGGTTTTTTTTCCTGTGTGGATACTTGTATCTGCCAAAAGAGAGCTCACTCTCCCCCAGCAGCTTTTCCTACATAGTCAGGGGCCTTCCTCAGTTTGCCGAAAAATCCAAAAAGTTAAAAAAAAATCCTTCAGGGACTGTTGAATTCCCCCCAGTACCTTTTGAAATGGCCTTCACAGGGATCTAACTCCAGGCATCAACTGTGAAAGATTAGAATGTCCTGGAAGGGGGGGAGGCTTCTAACTGTTTCTGTCAGTAAAAGGCAGGGGAAGGGTGAGGGACCCTTTCCAGTTCTATTTTGGCCTTTCAGGGAGCGAGTCTTGGGGCCAGGCTGGGTTTGGGGAAGGGAAAGGCCTCACCTGGGTGTAATGCCACAGAGGGCACCCTCCAAAGCAGCCATTTTCTCCAGGGAGCCAGACCTCTGCTGTCTTGAGTTCAGTTGTAATTTCGGGTGGGTGGGTCTCCAGGCCCACTTGGAGGTTGGCAACCCTAGGCCTGGCAGCAGTCTAGGGTTGCCAAGTACCCCCCCCCCCCCGGCCACTGGCAGCAGATCTAGATCCAGGCAGGGAAGCTCCTGGAGATTTGGGGGTGGAGCCTGGGGAGGACAGGGACCTCAGTGAGGTACAATGCCATAAACTCCAACCTCCAAAGCATCCATTTTCTCCATATAAGGTTATCTCTGTAGTCTGGAGATGAGCAGTAATTCCAGGGGATCTCCAGGTCCCACCTGGAGGCTGGCATCCCTAGGCAGCACCCTCTGTGTGAATTGATACCACCTGATTTGCATGACTCAGGTAGGCCCAGCTGCTTGCTACTGTTCATCAGCAGCCACCCTACGAGAGCCATTGTGATATAACAGAGCTTCAGATTGTGATCTGTGACCCAGGCTCAGATCCCCATCTTGTGGTGGAAGCTGACTGGGAGATTTTGGACCAGTCACATACTTTCAGCCTAACCAACCTCACAGGGTTGTTGTGCAGATAACAAGGAGGAAATAATAATGTAAGCTGCTTTAGTCCCCACTGTGGAGAAAGACTGTAATTTTCCTAGATAGAGGCTGCAGGGGAGGGGGGTGGAGATGAAAAGCTGAAGACAGATAAAGGTAGATTGGCTATTGGGTGGGAAGGAAATAGGGTTACCAACTCCCCATTGGGAAATTCCTGAACATTTGAGGGGTGGAGCCTGGGGAGGGTGGGATTTGAGGAGGGACTGCAGACCAGTATAATGCCATAGACTCCACCCTGCAAACCAGCCATTTTCTTCACTTGAACTACCATTGCCAGCTTCCAGACAAGGGCTGGAGAGCACCCAGAATTACAACTGTTGTCAAGGTGACAGAGATCAGTTCCCCTGGATAAAACGTCTGCTTTGGAGGGTTGAGTCTATGGCATTATACCCTGCTGAGGCTGCTTGCCTCCGCAATCCTCATTGTCCCAAGGCTCCACCCCCCAAATCTCCAGGAATTTCCCAACCTGGAGCTGGCAGCCCTCAGGTGAATTGATCTCTGCAACTGGGAGACCCATTGTGATTCCCAGAGCACTGCCACTGCTACTGTGAGGGAAGAGGAAGCAGGCAGGAGGCTGGGAGAGGGATGGGGGCAGAAAGAGAGAGGGATGGAGTGGGGGGCAGAAAGAGAGAGAGAGTGATGAGGTGGGGAGGCAGAAAAACAAACAGAATGATGACAGGTCAGAAAGAGAGAGGAAGTAACATACATGGAGGAGAGAAAGAAAGAAGGGGGCAGAAGGGAGAAAGAGTGTGAGAGAGGTAGGGGGAGAAGGGAGGAAGCAAAGGTGTGAGGAATGAGATAACCATCCCGCAAGTTTCTTGCGGGTCTCCACTTGTATATATAAAAGCCCAGCATATTGGCACTTTCTGGCTTTCCCGTTGGCTGTGCTATGCACTCCCATCAGCCATTAGCCCATCAACCGCCTCTCAAGAGTATGCATGTGCTATTGGTTGGGTGCTGGGTCCACTCCTCGCCCCCGCCCACTGCTGGCTTGGCCATTCCCTGTCTGAATAAACTGCCAAAACTGCTGTGTGGCTCACTTTCCCTTCAGTGGCTGTTGTTAGGCAACCAAGCTTGGTTCTGTCAGTAAAAAGGCAGGGGCATGAGGCCCTTTCCAGGCCTACTTTGGCCTTTGTGGGGAACTCATTGGGGCCAGTCCTGACTAGAGTTGCCAGCTCCAGGTTGGGACGTTCCTGATTTTGTGGTTGAGTCTACAGAAGTTTGATGAGGGGAGAGACCTCAGCTGAACAGAATGCCACAGAGTCCACCCTTCAAAACTGTTATTTTCTCCTGGCAGAGACCTCTTGCCATGGAAGCTGATTGGGTGATTTTGGACCTCTCGCAGCCTTCAGCCTAATCTATGTCACGGGGTTGTTGTGCAGTTCAAAAGGGGGAGAGGAAATGATGTGAGCTGTTTTGGTCCCCACTGCAGAGAAAGACTACTTTTCCTAGGTAGAGGCTGCAGGGAAGGGGGAGGAGATGGAAACCTTAAGTCAGAGGAGCAGATACCAGTAAGTTGATGGTTGGCTGGGAAGGAGATAGGGTTGCCAACTCCAGGTTGGGAGATTCCTGGAGATTTGAGGGGTGGAGCCCGGAGAGGGTGGTGTCTGAGGAAGGGTGGGACCTCTGACAGGTCACCATAGCAAATTGATGCTGAGTGCCAAAGGCAGGGGTACCAGCCCAGAGCCTCTTTCTAGAGCCCATTGTATTTATTTCCACAACAGGCCTTATTCCTAGTTTATAATAATTCTTTCTATAATAGCAAATTGTCTGGTCCCAATGTGGATGACGAAAGCAGTGAGACAGACATGTTGTCAGTCTCTACATACTTGGAGAATGTTTCAGGTATGCAGAATATTGTAAATTAATCAAAAGGGGGGAAAAGGTGGCAAGATCCACACAAACATTCTACTGAGGTCTAAATAAGCTACAGAAGGGATAGACCAGGGGTGGCCAACCTTGCTTAACGTAAGAGCCACATAGAATAAACGTAAGAGCCACATAGAGATGTCTGAGAGCCGCAAGACAGGAACAAATATCGTTTTTATTTTTAAAAATATGCAAATTTGCTTTTTATTAACGTTAAATGGGACTGCCAAAAATAAAAACAAACGAGGAAAACCAGTTATAAGAAAGAGAGAGAGAGAAACTAGGAAAGCAAATAGATGGGAGGGAGGAGGGAAGGAAGGAAGGAAGGAAGGGAGAAAGAGAGAAAAAGCATGCCTCCCCTTTGCTTCCCCAGCCGCCCTGCCAGGAGCCGCACAATATGTGTGAAAGAGCCGCATGTGGCTCCCGAGCCACAGGTTGGCCACCCCTGGGATAGACTGTTGAGAGAATCTGAGTGTCAGTGGTAGGAAATCAGCCTGCTCAAGCCCCTGAAAAGTGCCACAACTTAAGGGGCTGGGGTGGGATTTATCAGAAGGGGCTATGGCTCAGTGGCAGAGCACCTACTTTGCATACAGGAGGTCCCAGGTTCAATCATCAGCATCTCCAGTTAAAGGGATCAAGTAGAAGGTGATGATGTGAAATACCTTTACCGGGTACTTGGAGATCTGCAAGTCAGAGTAGACAATACTGACCTTGATGGACCAAAAATCTGACTCAGGATACAGCACGTTCATGTGTTCATATGATTCTCAAATTCCTTCTCCTGCTCGCAGTTCCTTGCACAGCTCTGACTCTTGTAACATGTAATATTGATCTAGTAACAATCAAATATTATTGAAATACCCAGTAATTTCATGAGGGAAAAAAAATCAGGATTAGGAAACATAAAATGGTGTTAAACTAATCACAGATCCAATTTACCCAGAGGAGAAGAGAAATCACAATGGATTTGGGAGCTAAAACAGCAGAGTTGAGAAATTCAAAATCATTTCAAAGTGAACCCCAGTTCTGCTTCCTAAGAAATAAATCCCACTGAATTGGATTCATTCCCAAATTAGTCTCCATAGGTCTGCAGCTTTAACCAGGTCTAGTAAAAGCCATCCCAGAGCCAGGCAAGGCTTTCAGAGAGATGGCCAAACTCAAAATGTGGTGGATTCATCATTGTGGACTGCTATTGAGATTATCACAGGGGATGTTGGGATCCACTTTTTGTATATTTAATCATGCTGTTACACAAGAAAGGATACAAATACAATAAAAACAATAAACCAGATCAGTTGAAAACCATATACCAATAAAACAAAACTAGCACGGAAAGCCATTATAAAATTAGGATCAAAAGTTTTGCCAAGTTTCGGTGTTAAAACATTGGGAGACTAGGACAAGACATCATCTGGCACCTAAAAGGGAACATTATTTAAATGTTTTAAATAAGTAAAATGAATAAACACTGAAGATGCTGGCCAAATTTTAGTGGAAGGGAATTCTGTAACTGTCATCCTAGAAAAGTCTACTTACTGATGACCACTGCCTTAACCTCTGAAGCCAGTAGCATATGGAAAAGGACATAACTGAGAGGCCAGGTCAAATGGAAGCGAGTTTTGAGATATCTGAACCATAATTCTGACAATGACTGAGCACAAGTCCACACAAACATATTGATTTTATTTAGTTAGGATATTTCTATTTAAAATAAGCACTCAAAGTGGGACTTGACCAGTACTGGCCTCAGTACTGACTACACTGAGGGGCAGCGGTTCTCTGGCATCTCAGAAAAGGCTTCCTGAATACCTAAGATCCTTTATCTGAAGATTCTGGGAATTGATCCTGGGCCTCTCTACCACTGAGCCATGGTCATTTGTCAAACAAAAACTGGTTCGTTTCTGGCATTACCCCAGCTGCAGCTGCTATACTCCTATTTCCAAGGAATGCCCCGTTTCCTACAATAGTCAAGGCTCCAATGAGCATAACCAGGCAAGTGAAAAACCGTTCAGGCAAAAATGTCTTCCAGTATTGCTTTCCTTTTGGCTTGCAATAAATGAAGGAAATGAAAAGAAAGACATCGAGTAAATTATGCAGATTAGACAGATTAATTTTGTACAGATAATTCACATGATTAGCACACTTGGTGTGTATATTATGCAAATGATTCCAACTGATTTTGAGGGGCTGGGGTTTGGTGAACCCTCTTTGACGATGAAGCAATTATTTGAACAACCCCCTCCAGGAAGTTTGCAAGGGTGCCAGGCTGACGTCAGCGACAACTCCAACAGAATATCACAGCTACTAAATTAACTATAATATCACATGTCAGTGTGGGGGGTGATTATCTTTTCCCAATGCTTGCTCTGGTTGCCAATTTTTATCAGCAGCTCGCTATTTCCACTGCAGATGCAAATCCATAAGCAGACATATCTGTGTTTGATTTGTAAAACTATTTTCTCAGTTGCTGCCTTTTCCCTTTTCTTCTGCAGATTAGATTCCCTTTTTTCCAAGCCAAATTTTGTTCTTTTATGATGTTTTAAAATATATTATTAGCTAAAGTGGATTTAGAATCTTTGATGCTACTTATTTTAATAGATGCCACTATATATATATATATATATATATATATATATATATAGAGAGAGAGAGAGAGAGAGAGAGAGAGAGAGAGAGAGAGAGAGATGTATAATGAATTCCATAGGTGATTTTCCAAAGAGGTATGGAAAGAAGACAAAGCCTGAATTGTAGCTGGACTGCTGTGTAAAAGTCTGAAGTGTAAAAGTCTGCAAGGAAATGATAGGGATATGAGGCTGGAATTAAATAATAAAGTTACAGACTGAAAACAACATATACCAGTAGGGTTATTATAACTAACTGGGATTAGAAGAGTAACAACAGTAATATTTGGAAGCATTTGGATCTGGCTGTTATCCTGTCATGTAGCTTCCTATGTTATTCAGGAAGGACAGGAAAAGTGGGGAGAAATAGAAGATGCCTCAGAAGATATGAAACTGACAAAGGTGTTTACCAATCAAGTATTGCACACAGATTTTGCCATCGAAGATGTCTACTTTTCAAAGAGTACAGTAATTATAATGCTGACTCAGTGACTGCTCAGATGGGTACACTATGATTTGATTCTTTATAAAGGCTCCTATTTTCTTGCTACTCTGTTTTCTTTTGGTCCACATAAGCATTTTGCTTGGAGTTCCAGACAAAAAGATAGCTGGGTCTGCAAACTGAGGGAGAGAGAAAAGTGCCACCTGGTGACAGGCAATATCAGCCATGATATCTTATTGTGTATGCACTGCAATCAGTAACACCCGGGGGGGGGGGGGGAGGGAGGGAGACAAGCAGACTAGCTAAACCAGACAAAAACCAAGAGATCAGTGATGAGAATGGATCTGAGATCTCTTGAAATCTTTAATGTTCCTTAAAAGTAGGAGAGGAGTCCAGCAGTAGATTCACTCATCTGAGCAAGGCGTTCTACTGGCGCCAACTTCCACATGGGCAAAATCAACAACTGCCCGTACACGTCAGGAAGGCTCCCACTATTCTGGTTTCCCACAAATTATATGAAACTGAATTATTCAAGAGCACTTTTTTACACATAAGACCATACTATAACAAAAACGGTTCTGAAAGATGCTTGGGTAAAGAGTTAAGGACTGTGCCCTGTACTACCGTGCATAAGTCATTCTATTGCTGTAATTTGGATCCTACTATGTAATTTTTTGCATCATTTAACATGTCATGTTAATAATTATGCTTTGCTTTAGTTCTGTTTGGTTCCAGATTTCTGCAATTGAAATCCAATCGCATTGTTCATTGGATGGTCTATCCTGTTGATTGTATTGACTCACTCTGCATCCCAGAGAGAAATAGACTATAAAAACATAAATAAATATTTGTGGTGGGGGGGGGGTTAACCCTCTCCCCTTCATCTTTTCTCTAATACAAATCCCTCTATTAGCTCCGCGGGGGTGGGGTGGGGGGGACACAGGCATCCCCTGCTCACAGGTGAAGTGTGTGTATTTTTCTGTTTATTTTGAAACAAAAATGAAGCATATGGGCAAGGGAAGCAAAACCCTAGCTCTTCTAGTGCCTTCCCTCACAGTGCTTTGTTTCTTTCAGCAGTTTTGTCCGAGCTTGAACCCTTGGATGGGAGGGAAACCCCTGGAGCACAGCGCAGAAAGGAGAAAAGGAAGCAGGTTAAGTTTCCCTTGCCAGTGTGCTCCAATTGTGTTTAAAATCATACCTCATCTTAGAAATGAAAAGGTGGATTTATTTATTAATACCCCACTTTTTCCCTACAACAGGAACCCAAAGTGGCTTTTACAACACTGTACTCTCTGCTCTGCTTTCACAGTCAAGGATCCCCATTATATTATTTGTGCCCACAACCAGCCTTTCCGGGATTGCTAAATGACTCCCAGCTGCTTGCTCTGCAAGTATGAATGCATATAAAATGGGGATGCTCTCTTAAATTTCTGGCATTTGGCAGAGATGATCCCTTAGAGGAGGAGTCCAGTCCCTGAGAGTTTCATCCAAGTTGGACTGAGGAAGAAAAATTACTGATGGAAACGTGTATTCCTGCGGAAAAGAATGAAAACAAAAATGGAATATAATGAAGAAAATGAATTTACGTAATCACAACCATAAAGAAAATGAGTAGAATCTTTTAAGATTAAAATAAACGAAAAACGAAAATTATTGTGCACATCCCTAGAAAATAAAAACATGATCGTAAAATACCATATAAGGTAAATATGGTTTACAAAGTAGGGCTTTGAGCAAGTGCAACAGAATACAATGGAATCTCTGTTCCTGCAAGGAAGGAGGACTACATGTTTGAAAACTTCTCTGTGGAAAGCAAGCTTCCCTCACATATTAAAAATACCTTGTTATATAGAAGGGTTCAGCTTCCCATTATATTTTTATGTGCATGAAAGTTCATACTGGAATAAATGTTGTTAGTCTTTAAGGTGCTACTGAACTTTTGTTTTATTTTGTTACCACAAAGTAACATAACTACCCTTTGGGAACAGATACAACATAATGAAACTATTAAAATCATAAAATGTTTTTTAAAAAATCAATATTAGAGCCAATAACAGCAAAAAATTAAGAACGCTGGCAACAGTAAAAAAACAGAAGAGGCTATCCATTAAAAGAACAGAATGAAGTGGGAAGGGACCAAAGCTATAAATAATTGTAAACCTAGCTCCCATGAGGCATGCCTGACACAGAGAAAGGGGTCAGTTACAGGCAAGGTTTGCAGAAAAATATAAAACAAAATGGAGGGGAACAAAAGGAATGCCCCTCCATGAGTCTTGTGGGTCCTGTTTTTTCTCCTAATTAAAAGAATATTGAAAGAGCTTCAGGCCTAACTAGTTATGTTGTCCCCAGGGACACTCTCAAGACAGGTGAAGAGGCATCTTTTGAAGTTTTGTGTTTCCCAGACACACATGAACCTGATTTGGATCGGGACCATGGTATGCAGAGAGAAGGAGCTTAGCCCTCCCCTTTATGTTGTTTTCTCAACCTTTTTGCCCAATTGGGGGCTGAATATGTATGAGCTTAGCTATGTTATGTTTCCACCACAGGGCAAACATCACCCTCGGTTGGTGTGAGGAGAGATCTAAGCCCTTTCATGCTCTGCAGTCCAGATCCAAACCGGACCTGGAAACTTGAGAACACATAGGCTGAGGACAGACTGGCAATCTAAAGCGGGGCAGGCACGCTTCGCAAACGGAGGAAAGGAGCATGTTCAGACATGCACATCTGTCCGTCGGCTCCGTTGCGTACTTACCCGTCTCCCAGTCGCTTTCCTTCCGCTTTACCCGGACACCGGTTTTTCCCGGTGTTCAGGGGCCTTCCTCCGCATGCCTCCCGCTTCCAAACAGTGTGAACTGGAAGAAGCGGGAGGCATCCGGAGGAAATGTGAACGCACCGGCAAAAAGTTTTGCGCATGTGCGCACATGCGAAAAACATCAAAGGGAAACAAAAAAAGTGCAGCGGCGCGCGCGAGCCGCGCGCGCTGGCTATGTGGCAGTCTGAACACTCCGTGGCAGTCTGAATGCTCCATATCGCCGCTGATCCGTATTGCTCTGGCCAGTGTGAACGGCCAGCTCCGTGGGTTTTTTCCCCCGCTCCAGTTCCCTCCGCTTTGCCTCCGCTTTAGATTGCCAGTCTGTCCTCAGCCATAGAGCCTAATGGATGGCAGAGCAGGTGAAGAGGTGGGATAGCAAATAGCAAAAGCTCTCATCCCAACCATAAAAGCATCGACATGGTTCAGTCTCTGTCTGAAATTTTGCATTATCCTCTGGAGATCATGAGACAAAAACTAAAACTTTCAACCTTAAGTCTAACAGGGAAACCTGAAAATATTTCTTTATATCCTGCCTTTTTTCTATTGGAGAATGCAAAGTAGCTTACATTGGGGTTGCCAGAGGTTTTCCATCCAAGCACTGGCCACAGTTGGTTTTGCTTCAACAAGGTGTCATGCTTCTTCCAACCATATCCTGATAGTCAAAGGATCTTCATAAGTACTGACATATTTTGAGGTTACAGCATATGAAGCTCCACCAACAGAAAAATCTTGTGCAGCGCTGAGTCCACCTTGAGCAGTATCCACAGTCTGTGACTTCTCTGGACCACTTCTTATAATTTATTGAAACCAACAGACAGCATTGATGTAGGTGGCTGGTTTAAAGCATTCATCTTGCACTCTGAATTTGTCCACTATAAGAACAGTTCTCCCGTAGTGCCCCATAATCCTAACTGGATTTGTTCAGAAGTAAATTCTATTGATTCCACAAAAGTATACACAGGATAGCAGCCAAAGTCTGCAGGTGGCACTCTAAAGCAAACACTAAGCAGAATATTAAAAAAGGAAAATTAAGCAGAAAAACAACATATCTGGGAACTAAAACAGTATTTTCTGCAATCACTGATTATTGTTACATTTCTAGACACAATCATTTTGTCAATTAAAATCTGCTTTTTTGCCTGACATTGAATTACAACTTGCCTAGTTAATAGATCACAATATTGGCACCCCTGAGAAATTACATATTAGCTTGTAAAAATGTGCATGTCAAACAGACAAAGTTATTTATTACATTACCATATCCTGTAAAAGGCAGTGGCTGGTTTCATTGAAAGCAACATAAACTCATTCCACTCCCTGTTGATAAAAGGTATAGCTAATTGTCTCAGTTGCACACTAAGGCCCTCCCCCCACCATGGGAGTTCAGTTTTAGAACAGTGCTTCATGTCCCAAATGTATGCCAGAGAGGTTTCTGACCAGGAAAACATACTATCAATTGTTTACTGAAGGGGGCTGTGTTTGTCTTTTTTGGCAGACATAACAGAATGTAACAGAATTCTGCCTGAACTCTCTCTCACTAGCTTCATAAAATTGAGCTGAAAACTAAGAGAAATTAATGAGAAAGGGTGTAACCAATGCTCCCTGCTGGTGTTCCTGGAAATGTAACAACCTATGAACTTCGTAAGCACTATGACAGTCTTGTGTGGATGGAACAAGATGGGACCGCAAGGGATTTGTCGTTTGTCCATATTCTGGATGAGAACAATTATACAACCAAGATGGACTGTGCAATTTGTTGTTTAACCACGTCTGCATGTTCATCTGTAGAGTATGTACCATGGTAATTGGGTGGGGAACCACCATGTGCTTCAGACAAGGTAACATCGATGGAAGCCCTCTATGTACTCCCCTCTGATAGCTAAATGAGTTCAAATGGAAATGACATTAAGAAGCTTGCTTTATTTTCACAATGAAAACTGAGACTCTAACAATTTTCTAACAATCCGAAGGGAAACCAATTTTCTAACAGTCATTCATTTAGTGCTAGTCAGCTGACATCCTGCATGGCTGGAGACCTGACATTTGTATAAGATTTGTCTTCTTTTGGTAGTTTCAAAATAATGATATTTGTGACAAGAAACTGCCACATGATTTAAAAAAATTAATACTGTAATGGCTTGGAAGACTAGGGTAGTTTCCAGAAGGGACAAGATTATGCGGTATCCCTGTTGCAGCTGCTGATGCAACACAAGAACTTCCACGTGGCAGATTTCCCTGCAGTTTCTCCATCCCGGTTCCCCAGAAGAGGCCATTGGCCAACCCCCCACTCTTGGATGACAGGGGCTTTTTCAGTTTCTTTAAAAACCTAGCAGTCTGATATCATTACAGTGATATACCATTATAAGAATAAGTGTAACAAGTTCTGTGAATTCCAAGCTTCCATTTTTTAAAAAAGTCTCTAACCCGTTGCATTGCAAATTGACCTGGTTTGCTTAACAGAACCATGGCTGGAGAAAAAGGACATGGTATGTCTGTCCCAACTATCGTCCCCTGGTTATGCTGTCCTCTATCAACCTCATGCAACTGGCTGGGCAGGAGGTGTGGCTACTGTCTTCCGTGAGACTTAGACTTCCACAGACTTCCAGTGAAAACTATCACTGGCATTGACTGTATGCTTCTTACAACAGGGACAAAAGGCAGATTAGGCATTCTTTTTGTCTACCAACCACACAGTTTCCCAGTGGGCACCCTTTGTGAGTTGACAAAGTTGATGTGGTATTGGAGATTCCTGTAATGATCGTTCTTGGAGACTTCAATATCCATGCTAAGGATCCCTCGCCAGGACCAGCCCAGGACTTTATAGTCTCTTTGATTGCCTTGGACCTCCATCAAATTGTGATCGGCCCAACACCTGAAAGAGGTCATACATTGGATTTGTTTGCACTGAGTAATTGACGAAAGACCTGGTTTCAAGGTTAGAAATTTGACCGCCCACTTGAAGCCAAGGTGAATGGAGCTTCAGCACCGCGCATGAGAGCGGGCCGAGTTAAAATGTTCTGCCCACAGAAGCTCATGAATCCTACTGGATTCCAGAATGCTCTGGGGGAATTTAGGATCCCAAATGTATGTTCAGCTGAGAATACAGTGGGAGAATGGAACACAAAGCTTCTTGAAGCTATCAACAGGTTGCCCCTCTATGGCCACTCACACTCCTGGAGCATAAATTGGCTCCCTGGTTTACCATAGAACTGGGTGACCTTGAAGAGGGATGGGAGATGTCCAGAATGATGCTGGAGGTGAACACATACCGAATTTGAATGATTATGCTATAAAGCCCACTGGATGACCTATGAAGCAGCAGTGATGGTGGTAAAAAAATGTTGCTACTTTGCTACTATAGCACCAACAAGTCTGCAATCATCCTGATTGTTCAAAGTAGCTCAGCAACTGCTGACACCAAAGTCTGAGCTTGTATTATTTCGGGAGGAGACTATTAGCTGTGATATTTTTGCCAAGTTTTTTTTGCTGATGAAATATCGAGAATATGCCTTGATCTGGATATCAGTTGTAACACAAGCACATCAGAAGAAAGGCCAGAAGTAAGGCCTAACACCACCTAGTCTATTTAGGGATCATTTTGACCTGGTTTCTGTGTTGGATGTTGACAAGATCCTGCGATCGGAGAAGGCCACTACTTGTACTTTGGATTCTTGCCCATCCTGGCTGCTGAAATCATGTAAGGACCACATCAACAAAACCTTAGTATCTATTATAAATGAGTCATTAACTCAGGGCACCTTCCCGTGGCCATTTAAAGAGGCGGTTATCTGTCCACTCCTTAAAAAAAACCCATCCCTACAGAAAAATGATGTGGCCAATTACCACCCAGTCTCTATTTTGTCCTTTCTGGGCAAAGAGATCAAGACAGCAGTAGCATACCAACTCCAGGTCTTCTTGGAAAACTCATCTGCTCTATACCCTTTTCAGTCTACCTTCAGGCCAAACTATGGGACAGAGATGGCTCTGCTAGCTTTAGCTGATGATCTCGGTCTGAGTATAGACAAAGGCCATGCCTCTTTGTGGCTCTTATTGGACTTACTGGGAACCTTCAATACAGTAGATCATACCATCTTGCTGAGATGCTTGGAGGCAGAAGTAAATATCAAGAGAACGTGCACTGAACTGGTTCAAATCATTCCTCATGGATTGAACTCAAATGGTTGCTGTGGGAAATGAGTTATCATCAGTTATGGGATGTAACCTGTGGTGTTCCACAGGGTGCAATCCTTTGCCCCATTCTTGTTTATTGTAGTATAAGCATTTACTCCAAAAGAAGGGGGAGAAGAAAGCACACTATATTCATTATTATGTTACATATGAACATCTGTATAAAAATGTAATAGAAGATGGAAGAATTGCATGGGGCTGACACAGGCGAAGCCAGAATACCTCCCTGAGTGTGCCACAATGACAAGACAAACTCTCTGAATGATCTAAATTTATAACACCTTTTGTATTCAATTGTTGATTTAATCTCCTCACAGTATAATCCTATGCAGAGTTACTGTAATCCAAGGCCACTGAAATGTATTGGTTTAAACTAGAGTAACTGCACAGGATTGCACTACAAGTTGCCAGAGAACGTTCTTGCCCATGACTTGCTTTCAAACTGTTGATTAGTTCTTTGCAACTCTGCTGTTTCTTATAAAAAGATGGTGCAACCAGCACACCAAATGAGACTTCTTTCAGTAACTTGCAGTTTTCACATACAGAACAAACTACAGCTGTGACTCACAGGGTATGTGTAAAGGAAACATAAAGAAGCCACATTACCTGCACAGGTTGCTCCCTCTTCTGGTAAAAAATGGTATACACAACAGTTGTTAGAGAATTGTTTTACCAAGTAGGAACTTGCAATTTACCCCATGCTCACTCTTCTACTAGAAAACAGAACGGAGAACTTTAGCTAAAGAATACAGCTGATCACATGGTGACCTTTATCTAACTCATTTCACAAGGTTGTTTTGAACATAAAATGGACAAAGAGACAAATGAACCTTGTTCATTGTTCCTGGAGAGAAGGGTGGTCTAAAAATGCAACCAACCAATAATCACTGCAGACAAATATATGCTGCAGTATAAGGCAGGCTGTCTTAGCTCTGATCACAAATTATTCCATTTATTTAAAAATGAAGAATTTGTTTTCTGACAATAATCTTCAGAGCAGAGCATGACAAAATAGCAGTTCCAATTTCAACAAATGTTCAAACTATATCTCCTGACCATCTAAAACTGTAAGAAGACCCTCTGATTTCAGTGAGTGAAAGTTCAACATTATGATGGTTGTGTAAAAGACAATTTAATGGAGTGTTAAAACTACAGAATCTCAAATTGTGCACGGCCTTGGGGAGTAAACTCCACTAAGAATGACCCTTGCTTCTGAGTAAGCACACCCAGGTTTGGACTGGTATAGAACATAATCTCTCCCGTTTTAAACGATAATACTCAATGGATCAAGTGAAGACTTGGGAAGAAGAAAAGCCTATGTATTTGGATCTTTGCAGTACCACAGAACGATGAGACTTAAAAAAATAAAAAAACTTTCCGGCAATTACAACTGGTCGTGATTAACACAAGATCCCTGAAATAATACAAGTGGAGAGGAACACGAATTGCAAAACAATGATCGTAAATTAATTTAGTTATACGTAATTACTGCTGAGTTATTTCCTAGCGTGGCTACAACCCTAAACATACAGACCTAGGAATAAACTCCCCTGGCCCAGTTGTTCCTCAACAGCCCTACAGAACCTTATCGACAACAATACTTAGAACGCAATGCTCCCTCTAAGCTGTGGAGTCTTGTGAGCAAAAATTCTACTTTGTGAAGTACTGGCATTAAAATTGTGAGCGGGCGATTTGGCTGCTGCATAAATCAGTTTGCTCTGGAGCCATCCTTCCTGAGCTAAGACAAGAATGTGTGAGCCAGCTCACAGTAACTCAGCTTAAAGGGAACACTGCTTGGAAGTCCCACACATTTCAAAGGACTTGTTGCAGCCCAAACAGCACAGGAACCACAGCCAAAAAGAGCTATAAAATATAGCAGAAAACACAAACTCCGAATACTGCGCACAAGTCCCACCACTCCCTGACAATCCCTTTTCTACCCCCGTAAAATCTTTCGATTTTTTTTAATGAAACTTCTTTTTGTTTTCGCCCGTCGCTCAAGATGTCGCAGCACACCCCGCAGCCGGCCTCAATGGTTCTGCCCTCCCCCAGTTAACCAATCAATGCTCACTTCTTACGCTTTCTCTGTTCGCGCGTGCGCTCCCTCTCCCATGGTCTCGAATGGTTTCTCCTGGGTCGCTGGTTGGTTTCGGCGCGTGCACGCGAGGACTCCTCTAGTCTAGTATTTCTCGTGACGTTCCCGGCCAGTCCTCTTCTAAGATGGCTGCTCCTGTGCCGGCTGCGCCTGAGAGCTGGCTTCGCACGCGGGACGTGCTTGTGCCGGAGGGTCCCGAAGACTTCGGCTCACTTCTGCTGTCGGCTCCGGTGCTGGAAGGGCTGCGAGCCGCGGGGTTTCTAAGGCCTTCTCCAGTGCAGCTCAAAGCCATACCGTTGGGGCGCTGTGGCCTCGGTGAGGGGGCGGGCTTTTGGATCTGGGACAGGGAGCGTTGTCGCTCGGAGGCGGGTGGGTAACGAGGTCAAGATCCGAGTCTCGGTTGAGGGTAATGGTTGGTTAGGTGGTGATGGTTAGGGGTAATAACCATGTAGATTTGATTGGCACACCTTTTTAGGGGTTATTGACAAAGCTGTGCTTAATCTCTGGGTTTTAAACCATTTTGTTTGTTAGGTTTAATATTTTTTATCTCACTTCTTGAGCAAAAACTGTTTCCCAGAACTGGTTGCATCAATTAAAGGCACGGTATTTGTGATAGATATACATGAGCTAAAATAAGTTTTAGGCCCGTGAGCTAGGAGATAAAATACACAAGGGGAGGGGAGTAGAGAGAAGGAGAGATAGTTTTGTGAATGAAATGAATGAGTATTTACATCTGATCTTGCTTTCCTGGTTTCTTTGCCATGATGGAGGTAGTGTAGCGTACCTGCCTTGAGTAATCTGTTAGAAGCATATGGGTTCAAACCAGTGTTCCCTCTAAACTGAGTTAGTGTGAGCTTAGTTCAGGAAGAATGGCTCTTAAGCCAACTAATGTATGCTGTAGCCTAATCACCTGCTCACAACTTTAGGTCCAGTAGCTCACAAACTATATTTTTTTGCTCCACAGCTTAGAGGGAGCATTGGTTCAAACTACCCAGTTGCAGCTTGGCTGTCAGTAGACAGTAGAGGCAAGAATGGCCTTTCCTTCAGTGCTGCATACAAGTCACTGGGCAAATGGTAGTTGGAGCTAAGGTTCCCCCCCGTAGGAATGGAGGGAAGCAAGATTAGTCTGACTTATCTGCCAAGGAACCTCTGCATGTTGTTGGAAGCATTAAGGTTAATGTTCACATGGAACACTTAGAAGACCTCACTACCATACTGTGACATTTTAGTGCACATCTAACATACTGTTATGCCTGCATATTGCAGAGAAAACTAGTAGAGGATGAGCTGTCATCTGAAAGAAGCATCTCTTCTGTTACTGATCATCTTATTTTTGATCCCCTGAAAACAAATTCCTGATTTATGAAGCTCTGTTGTCCTGGCTGCCCTGAAATGATGTCTTGACTGTTTTCTGAAATGGATCCTTTCTGTCTCTTTCAGATCTTATTGTGCAAGCAAAGTCTGGCACAGGTAAAACCTGTGTCTTCTCCACAATTGCACTTGACTCTCTTATCCTGGAAAGCCCAGTTACACAGGTAGGAAAGCATACTTGTATAGGAAATACCCAAGGCATTTATTAGACCACTAAATCAACCTGCCTGCCCATGTGGATTTGCACATTGGTGATCTAAAACAACATCTTGCGCCTTTCCAGTTTGTAAATGGTTCTGTGCCTCAAGGTAATTCTTATTCAGAACTCAAGTGTTATCCTTTGTTTATTTGATTTCAATATTTATATGAGAACGCCTCAGAAACCTGCTTGAAATGGCTAATAACATAAAAGATAATAACAATATATAAAATAATCAATACTAACTATTTGGCAGTTATTTAGAAGTGACGAACTTTTGGAATTGAAGTCAAAACTGAGACCGTCTGTATTCCTATGCCATGTCAGTTTAGAACTCTGAAGTTCTATATTGAAGGGCCAGATCCATTTAACATCAGTGGTGAAATTGATCATGCTTCTTCAGCACAAACAGTGCCAGTTTTTTGCCTCCTTCCCAACAAGCCAGTGCCTTGCAATCCATGTGAAGTGAAAGCCACTTCTAAACTTACTGCACTTCTGGAAACTCGCCTATAAAGTAACTGTGCTTATTTATTTTTATTTAAAACATTTCCAATCTGTCCTTCCACCCAGTTCAGGATCCCCAAGGTGGAGAACATGAATACACTTCAGACATTAAAACATTTTGGACATTAAAATGCTTTTAAAATGCAAATACATATAAAATTATTTAAAACAATCCTGTACTATGTAGCCTGTTGCTTGCTAATGCTGCATTTCATGGCCTTTTCACACATTATGCAGAGGCAAGCCCAAATCTGCCATTGGAACCTCCTGTGTTATCCTGTTCCACCTCCTGGCATCACAGCCCAGCTGTAAGAAGGAAGCCTCGTTTAAGTCCTGACCCATGGATTGAGAGCCACAGCCTTCAGGCTGCTGTTTAAAGAAACTTTTGTAAAAGTGATACGTGCTAATTTGCAGTTATCAAAGTAATGTTTGTCCAAAATTAACTTAGAATTTACTATCTGATGGCATTAACACCGTTAAGAGGACAGTTATTGATGTTTGAGCTATATTCAGAATGATAATTTAGGAGGAAAGGTCATGTATTTGTTTTCCCCATAGTCCATTAACAAACTAATCTTCATTATTTCAGATTCTAGTTTTGGCTCCTACCCGAGAAATTGCTGTACAGATACATGCAGTCATCACAACTATTGGGATTAAAATGGAAGGTTTGGAATGTCATGTCTTCATTGGAGGGACCCCTTTAAACCAAGACAAAATCAGGCTGAAAAAGTGTCACATAGCAGTTGGCTCCCCTGGTAAGAGAATAAGTCATCTAATGTCTTTATCTGTATTTTTAGTGATGCAGTATCTAGTGCTACAGAAACTGACATGTATTTGATATCCTGCAGCTGCAGGAAATAAACTGTAAGACATTTTTAGCAGGGTGTTATTTTTAAATGTATTCCCCAGATTGATAAATGAGTGGGTAGAATGCTCAATTTTAGATCTTGTTGTTTCCATAAGTGCTTGAGATACTAAAGTAATTGTTTTTATTGGCAGGTCGCATAAAGCAGCTTATTGAGTTAGACTATCTGAATACAGCCAGCATTCGCCTTTTCATTCTTGATGAAGCGGACAAGCTTCTGGAAGAAGGCAGTTTCCAGGAGCAAATAAAGTAAGAGTGTTCTATTAGTTATGCACTTATTTCCAATATGTTTGGAAACGTTAATACTTTGAATCCTACTTCTTTCACTTTTCTCCCTTTCTCCCATGTAGTTGGATTTATTCTTCTCTGCCAGCTAACAAACAGATGTTGGCTGTTTCAGCCACCTATCCTGAATCCTTGGCTAATACTTTAACTAGATATATGAGAGATCCCACATATGTGAGATTGAATCCCAGTGACCCAAGTCTTATTGGTATGTATGTTTGTGTTCTTTGATCACTAATTTACCTTTATCAACCAAAGCATCAATTTCAGCTTCAAATTCAAAAGCTTGTATGTGTGTATAATCCCAGTGAGGCAATATTTCTGATTAATGTGTTTAAAAATTTAAAAATACAATCATTGGGTTAGCAAGTCGTAAATAACATTCTTGTTGATGTGTAACTGAATTGTTGACTTATTACTATTTGTTTAAAGTAAACATCCAAAACCATACCAATGGCTCCCAACTCAGGAGCAGTACTGGGCAAGTACCTGTCTCCCCCATTTTGTTTAGATGATTTTCTGATGTGTGCGTGATGTATTGTACAGCTTTGTGTATGTTTCTAACTGAACTAGGAATGTAGCCGCAACTGGCTTTCAGCCTGATCTGAAATACACTGACTCAGTCCTGTTGGTTTCAGTGGGGAATTGCAGCCTTGCAGAAGGATGGTTAGCATATTTACTCAGAAATAAACAATCAGTTCCACAGGACTTATTCCCAAGTAACTATGCATAGGATTGCAGCCTTAGTCTCCTGACTCATTTTCGAATGCATACTTCTAATGCATGGAATAGCTGTCATACCAGCACACAAAATAATGTATAGCGGGGGGGGGGGGGACTGAGGTCGCAGTCCTAGGACTTAAAAGCACTTCCTGCTCTTTTCTTAAGGTTCTAGGCTTAGAGGATAATAAGCTCACAGTAGTGATCGTCCTCCACATCTTTATACCGCTATGCCTCCATCTGAGCTGAGATTTCAGGGAGGATTAAAAGGCCCAATGGATGATGCATTTCTCAGTTTCTGAAATTTTCTCAAGAAGAGGGCATAGTATCTATAAAAGGCAAAAATCTTTTTTATTACATGCTTTCTTAATCTCTGTCACTACTTGATTTTTATAATTAAGTGCTTCTCTACAAAATCAGCTCTGAATTTTAGTGAATTGAATCCTGTGATTCCATCCCGCTAGGAGGAGCAGCACCATCATTGTGTAAAAGTAGCTTCTAGAGGTGTTTTCTGCTGGAGGAGGAGTCTTGATGCTGTGGGAAGTCTATGATTTTAGCATAATGGAATAATAGGATCCAGCCCTGTGATTTTTTGAAGAGCTGTGTTGTTTAATCGTAGTTAATCATGGCAACAAATAGATTCTTAGGACAGGGTATACTATGCCAGTACAATATAATTTTTTATGATTTAGGCAGGTTTATTGGTGCGAACACTTCTTAATTGGTAAATTTCTATCCTGCCTTTTTTTTAAGGAACTTTTGTTTATGTTCAAGATATTTAATCCGATCTCATCTTTAATTTTTTGGGTAGGATTGAAGCAGTACTTCAAAGTTGTGAATTCTCATCCATTGCCACATAAGACGTTTGAAGAAAAGGCACAGCATTTACAGGAACTCTTCAGCAAGATTCCCTTCAATCAGGCTTTGGTCTTCTCAAATCTACATAGTCGGTAATCCCCCCCCCCCCCCCCCCCCCCCAGTTTTAGTAAGAAAGTGGAAAGTGCTGTCAAATTGCACCTGATTTGTGGCGACCCCATCAGGGTTTCAAGGCAAGAGATGTTCAGAGGTGGGTTGCCATTGCCTTGGCGACCCTGATAGTCCTTGGTGATCTCCCATCCAAATACTAACCAGGACCGACCCTGCTTAGGTTCTGAAATGTAAAGAGAGTGGGCTAACCTGGGCCATCCACGTCAGGGCATTTTTAATACAAACTTAAAAATACAGGGGCTGCGGTGACTCAAGTGGTTAAGATGCTGAACTGCAGACCAGAAGGTTGGTAGTTCAGCAGTTCGAGACCCGAGTGCTGTATGACGGAGTGAGCTCCTGTCTCTGGTCCCAGCTCCTGCCAACCTTGCAGTTCGAAAGCAAGAAATTGCAAGTAGATAAATAGGTACCACTTCGGTGGGAAGGTAACAGCGTTCCATGCGCCTTGGCGTCTAGTCATGCCGGCCATGGTCTTTGAACAGTGCTGGCTCTTCAGCTTGGAAACGGAGATGAGCTCCACATCCCTAGAGTTGGGTTTGACTGGCTTTCGAGCAAGGGAAACCTTTACCTTTACCTTGCTTAAAAATATGGATTCTAAATATTCACCCGATACTGCTTCTTTTTTTTATAATGGAATACTCATGATACTGTGGTTGTAAGAATGTTGAGTTACTGTTGTAAGACTGATCAAGGTATATCAAGTTTAGGGCATTGTATAAAGCTGAACTTGAAAAATAAAACAGAAGTAGTTTTGCCTTGAAAAGCTGCAGCTCTCCTTTATCTTCATTGTTATGTACTTTACAAGAGTTAATCATATACACAACGAATAAAGTAGTAGAGTAAAAAAGATGTCTTATTAGGGACCAGCTATGTAGTTACATCTTATTGTGCAAGGGATAATATAGTTTATATTTTCCTTAAAAATGTTTGTATTCTGCTGTCTACTTTTGCCAGGCAGTTTGGGGAGAATGGATTGAGGGAAAACTTGAACTGTTATGCTCTCTCTGTTTGTCTTTAGAGCTCAGCACTTGGTGGATCTACTGACATCCAAAGGTTTTCCTGCAGAATGCATTTCAGGCAAGTCTGTAGGCCAGCAATCTCCAGTCTTGTAGAGACTATGGGCTCTTTTGGAATTCTGAGAACAGTTAGTGGGTGCAGCTACAAATGGCTGTAAAGAAGAGGCATAGCCAACAACAAAATGGCTGCCATGGGAGCTTGAATGGATAACAGAATGTTGGGAAGTTCCAAGCCAAATCTTTCTGTGATGAAGGTATTTGTTTCTGGATGAGAGTTTCCCTCAGACACAAAGGAGATGCTGCCTGGGCTCTTCTGAAGCACATCCTACTTCAGTGAGGTGGAGGACAGCCAGGATTGACCCTTTGCTTTGGGGAGAGAAAAAGGATGCACCAGGAAACCCAATGGTACACACCATGGTGGGGTTCACTACTGTAGACCTTGTTTTCCTTTGAAGTTTGATGCAAATATATTGATGACATCTAGAGCTGCTGGTACTTAGAACGTGAGGGTGTGTAAGTGGGAAAGTTATTTTGCATTCTAACTGTATTTGTGTTTCCTCAGAAGTAAGTCTCACTGAACTTAGGGAGACTTACACATTAAAGTAAGTAGGCTTAGGACTACAGCCTTAGGTTAGAATAGAAGAAGTGTGCGTGCACACGAAAGTGTATACTTTGAATAAAAACTTTGTTGGTTTTAAAGGTGCGAAACTTTGTTCTATGGCTTCAAACCAACATGGCCATCCACCTGAATATTATGAATAGTAAAGTATTTCCTAGTGTTTAAAGGATTATTCTCATATTTATTACTGAAGTTTTGCATTAAAAGTTTCCAAATTATGTTCTGTTCTCAGCATGTATACTAGATAAACAAGAAATGTACCTGAGGGGGTGGACAGATGTTGACTCTGTTTTGGCTCTGATCAAGCACTGATTCTGCTCCAGTGGATGAAAACAAAACAACACAGTAAATTACTCTAATGACTTGGCTAGTGTTTTTTTTTCCATTTGGTGCTTAATCATTCTGACTTTGTTTCTCTAGGCAGTATGAATCAGAACCAGAGACTTGATGCCATGGCTAAACTAAAGCAGTTCCATTGCAGAGTGTTGATTTCTACTGATCTGGTGAGGTTTTCTTTTGAACTAGTAAAATATATGGCCATGCATCCCGTGGAGCATGCATGTAAGGATGCATGTGGACATGGCTCTTCCCTGCATTCCCCACTAGCTCTGATCTTCAAAATACTGGCAGTTATACAGCTCACATGGAGAAAAAGCTGTGTAGCCTGCGGGGGAGGGGGCAGCAGTGAGGAGGGAAATCAGGCTGGCGCTGATCCTTTGTCAATGGAATGTTGTGCATCAGTGAAGGCATCACTGGTGGAAGAAGAAGTGGACAACAGTTTTTGTCTGGTTCTTCTTACTGAAGTTGCATGGCTTTTGGCCCTTCTGAGCCCCGCAACCTCCAGGATCCATAATGTAGAGGTCTTGGGGGAGGGCAAGAAAGAACTGTTGTCGTGAGCATCCTTTTGAGCATGCTCCATGGAATCTCTGATTTACATTTAACCTGGGTCGAAATCTAGAGCCATGATGACTACTGGCATTTTTTGGGCTCTACGAAATACATTATATATCTCTGTAGATGTTGATTTCATGTAGCTAAATGTATGCTTCTCTTGTGCTCAAGTATCTTTACATCAAAAAGGAAATATATCGAGTACTCTTGTTTAAAGGCAATGGATTGAAAGTACTACTCATTTTCTGCTTTCTTGATTCTGATGCTTTATGCATAGGGAGCATTTATACCTCACCTTTTCTACCAATAGCAGCACCCGAGGTAGCTTACAGAACTCATATTCTGCAGTCTACTATCTGTCATGTAATCGAATCATTCCCCAATAAGACGTGTACAAAATTTCTTCCAAGTGAAATCACAGGATAGAGCATTCCGTACCCTGCCACCTGTAATACTTGTTTTAAAAAGTCTTGTTGAAGGAGATTTAGAGAAAGTGTGTCATTTCAGGTGCATTAAAGTTAATAAGATATAAACCACAAATTGTGGTCTTGTATCCCACTGCAATGTGCCTTAAATATGCATGGCTTCTAGGATTGAACCCACTGATTTTAATGGAACAGCACTGAAGTAAACTTCTTGAGGAATGCCACTGTCCATTTTAGAGATCCTTCCTGAGCTATAGAACAAATGAGTTCTTTGTATCCTGATACATTTTTGTCTTTTTGTTTGTCCAGAACTAGGGAATCTGCAGTTTTTATTCGTAGTTGAAATAATTGGTCTAAATTGATCCCTTTTCTGATGTGCTTTGCTTGACTGTTGTTCACCTTTTAAAATTGCTTTGATTTTTGCTACCCCCCCTTGCCTCTTCTTGGCTATTAGACCTCTCGTGGAATTGATGCTGAGAAGGTGAACCTAGTCATTAACTTAGATGTGCCTTTGGACTGGGAGACATACATGCATCGGATTGGCAGAGCTGGACGCTATGGTAAATGCTGCTTTGAGTGACATGTGCCTTGGCAGGTGGTGGGTCCACAACTCCCTGGTAACTTATTATTCTCTGCTTTGCTGCAGGAACTTTAGGACTAGCGGTGACTTATTGCTGCCGTGGGGAGGAAGAGAATGTGATGATGAACATTGCACAGAAATGTAACCTTCGGCTTCTTCCTTTACCAGGTATAATGTCTCTTTATGTGGGACCTTGTGGCTTGAATTTGAACTGTGCAGCAGTGTAGGTGTCTTAGAGTTAATTAGGCCCTTAATTAATCACTCAGGCATAGTCCTGTCATTCCGAATGATAGTGGCCTGTGAGTCTTCTCCTGAGTGAAAGTGTGGAATTGATTTCTGGGGAACTGTACATTGATTCTTAATTGTTAAAAAGCCCTGCAACATTACAGCAGTTAACAACATGATGAAGAGTATAATAATTAAGACATGAAATAAATGAATTAGAGTTATGTGCAGTGCCATTAAAATTTCCCCCTGAGCTGTGTCTTTCAACAGATCTCGGCAGTTTCTAAGGGGAGGAACGGCATGGGAGATGTCTAATTAGTTCCCTTCCTGACCTTTTCTTGCAGAAATCACACACAAGCTGTTTTTACAGTTGGAGAAAAACTGTCCCCTCTTCTCCCCTCACCTGTCCACTCCTTAAATTGCAGCCCCTGTAAATGGGGTTGGGGAGAGGTGACTCATGTAAAATAATCATGGCACTACACACAATGTGTAATTTTGCCTTTATCACTTTCACATTGGTATGAGCTTTTTACTGCAAGGATTTTGTGGGGTATTAAAATGAAAGGTAGGTGGAATAGGAGGGAGTTCCAGTAGCCCTTTTCAAAGGTTGCAGAGGTGAAGCAACAATTCACCACAGCTACCCTAAAAGGGGTGAGAAATTGTTTTTTAAAAGACAGGACAGCAGGTTTAGGAAGCTCTCCCTACCCAACTGTAAGAGCAGTATTGGAATTGAATACCCTGTCTAGGGTAGGTAGGTTGTAAGTTTTCTTTTGGAGGTTTTCAAAGTAAGGCATATGTCAAAAATATCCTCCTGTTATTTATTACATTTTTATCTTGCCCTTTGTCCAAAGAGCTCATGGCAGTGTGCTCCCCCCCCACCCTCTGTTTTTCCTTGCGATACACCTGTAAAGTGGGCTGGATTGAATGGGTTGGAATGAAGGGTTATAACTGGTTCAAGGTGGGCTTCATGCCTGAATGAGGATTTGAATCTACATATTTTGGCTATATGGTATAATGTTTTGAAATAGAGGCTTTGGATTATATGATTTTTGGTGATCTTCAGCCTTTGATTATTCTACAGTATTGTCACTTACGTTTTGGTTACATTTTTGCTTGGATCCTAAGTAGCACATGTGGAAACCTCCCTACTTTCACGGCAGCCTTATTTGCCCCTCCCCCCAATCAGGAACAGGGTGGAGGATAGATGAGGAGTCTGCAGCGGGGGGGGGGGTTTATCTTCCGTGTCATCAGAGGAGCTGCTGTGTCGGATCACCGTGCCATAGGATCCAAGCCCTTGTGTTTATCTTCTTTCTTGCTTTTTTACCTCAAACTGTAAGAGAAACTAGGGGGTGGGGTGAGAAGTAAGCAGATGTGTTAGAATTGAAAAACTGAAGTATTTTGTTGGATGTGGTGATATACCTTAAAATTCTTGTGTGTCTGTTCTACTCTTCACTGGTGGTGTTTTTCTTCCTTTCTTAAAGAACCCGTGCCTCCTGATTTGATGGAACAGTTTGAAGAGCGGGATGTAGAAGTCACTGCTGTCCCATATCCCAATGCTGCACTGCATGCTGCTCTGCCAGCGAAGCAACCAGAGGGGACAGTGCAGCACACAGCAGGAGGTGGCAGTGCAAAGGGGTCCTCTGTTATTGCTTGTGAAAATCTTCCTGCACCGAAGCCAAAACAGGCCCTCAAACAAAAACAGCTGCTCAAAAGTACAGCAGAGCAGAGCAACACAAAGAGAACAATCAAGGACCAACAATCTTCCCAATGCACTGCAGAGCCGAAATGGCAACTGAAACCTGGTGTCCAAACTAGTGGGCAGCAGAACAAGGACGAGGTGGACAAGGAAGCTCTAAGAAACAAGCTTCCCAAGATACCTTGCCTGTCTTCTTATAAGACCCATCAGTCCACCAATACATGGAACATGGCTACGTTTGTTGAGGATTATGAATACTTCATTAAGGAAGGACTGGAGAAAGATGTGGAAATCATAAGAACCTATACAGGTCCTGGAGAGCAGCATTCAGGAAACAATGCCTTGGGTTGGAAAGGAATGGAACCCAGCACATGTGCAGCAATGACAGCTGATGCATGGACTGGGGAATCTGATAGTGATAGCAGCACTTACAGTTCTGGCTCATTAGCCTATAGCTCAGATGACCAGTCACATATAAAAGCTTCCTCAGATACACAGAAAGGGGAGGATGGTGAGCTCTCAACAGATCAGACTTTTGAGAGGCATTCTCAGCAATTCACTGGTGTCCCTGAACCAAAGGAGATTGCAGAGCCACCTGTGCTCCAGAAAATTAAACAGAATGTGAAGCAGAACAAACACAGTAGGCAGAGCTGCTCCCCTCCTGCTGCTAAGCCCTCTAAGAGAGGAGGTAAGAAGGGTGCCCCCCAGCGCAAACCTAATCCGCCTTTCCTCTATGAGACTCAGAGTTATGAGGAGTACTGGAAAGCATATTACCGGGCATACCAGGATTATTATTCTACACCTTATTCATATAATTGCATGTATAGCTGGCTGACTGCTTATCGTGCCCATGCAGTCTATATTGAAGAGCTGCTGAGAGGTCATCAGTGATCGGGAAGCCCTCCTAGATGTATGTGTAGTGTGAGGTCAGCTCTCTGCTTGGATTGAGCCATTTTAATATGTTTTTCATTCCATGTATGTAGTATTTTGTATGCATTCCAGAAGTGAAAATACTGCAAGAGGTGTTTAACCAATTAAAAATCATGACAAACAGTGAAAATTCATTTCCTTAGTGCAGGTATTTGTCGAATGTCTGAAGGTGTTTTTAGGGCATTACATTCAGCGTATTAAGCCGATATATGTTTCATCAGAAACCTATTGAACGTGGTCACCTTTTTTGGCCCATTTTACTTGCCCTTGGAAAAGACTGTTTCCTTGCTTCTCATGGTGCTTTTCAAGACTTAATAAAGCTCAGTTTAAGGTCTTCAGAACTGGGATAGTTTGTGGAACTATAGCGGGTCAGATCTTGTGGATCCGATTCTCTAATGGTGGTACTTATCTTTCAGCACAAGGGGCTTCTCTGCTGATACAGGATGCTCTGCTGCCAATAGATGTCTACCCATGCTGGAGGAAAGTGCTGCCATTAGTGCAAGTTATCTCTTGATATCCAGTATGCAGCCATTTCTTTTCATCTTCTTTGAACCCAGATGAGGTCAATGTGAGACTATTCCCTCAGGATACCTATATTCCTGTCCTGATAAACTCAGTTCCTTGGAGTCCTAATGCCAGTAATGCTGGTTTCTTCCCTCTCTCTTTGTAGTGGAGGGCATGAGCAGAGAATTAACCCATAGAGCCCAATTCTCTGTATGTCAATTTGGAAGCGAGTCCCAATATGTTCAGTGGGGCTTATTCCCAGGTAAGTATGTCTTAGATTTACTGCCTTAGTTGGCTGAAGTGGAGAGGCATCAAGCAGTTTTGGGGTCGCATATCATGTAACTTACTGTTTGAGAAATTCATCAGATTTTGGGAATTTTTTTTTTAGGAAGCAGATTCCTTATAAATGAGGCACCAGCTTTTTAAAAGATTTTGAAGTACTAGTTCCATTGAGTTCTGTCTCTAGTATTCCTTATGAATGGATGGTTTTATCAAATCCCGATTATAATATTCCCTTGCTAGAACTGATTGTGTTATCTAGACATACGGGCCAAAGCCAGATCTATAGCAGAACGTTGGCTACTTGAAATATCAGCTTTCCTTAACAAACAGATTTCTATCTGTCATGATGAATAATATTGTTAAAACTGCATAGCAGGCATCTGCTAGAATTTGGAAGTCAAAGGGAATTTATAGAAGGGCCTCTCTACTGCTAGAAACTTAGCACTTCTATGGCCCCCAAATCCCTCTTTCCTGGCAATACACCCTCTTTCCATTAATTACCTTTTAGATACTGGAATACTTTTTTGTAAGAAGCATCTTTTTATCAGAAGGTCCTACTCTTCTGCATTAAAATGTATTTTTCTTTGTCAGTACAAATTATGCAACCCCTGCTGAGCAGCAGCCTTAGTAGTTCCTTCTGTTAGAAGTGGTCTAAATAAAAGGCGTACCTCAATTAATACATGTTGCTGATTTAAATAAAATTTAATTAAAACTGTATAAATAACACTTCCAGAACTAGATTGGGTTGGCCATATGATAGGAAAGATTTTAATTATATATGTTAAAAAAAACTCAAAGCTATCCTAATTGGACCAGCCTCCTGAGAATTCCAATATCAGGCCTGTCATGCATAAGGGAAAACTTTAATTAGAAATGAAATTACCTATTAGCTCTGAAACTAATTGGCCTGTTTTGTTTCAGCTGCCCATCTAAAATCAAGGCTGGGTAGATGGCTGAATGGGTAAATGCATGAGTAATGAATGGCCCGCAGAGAGGCTTATCTTACATTCTTGTTCAAGTCCTGCATAGATTGATAGCAGGACTCTGTTGCGATTTGGAATCTGTACTCTACTGATAATTTACCCATCCTTGCAGTGAACCTAATTCTTGGCAGTGAGGAAGAGGATGGTTGTGCTCCAGTATATGGTACCCATACAGCTCTGTGTTAAGCAAGGGCTGCTTGGTTCATTTAGTTCTTTTAGCTCAAGCACTCTACATGCACAACAGTTCCCTCCATTTCTTGTATGTGTATGGATACAAGAGGGCTTTTAATTCTTGTCTCTGAGAGAGAACCTGAATCCTAGGTATGTATATTCGGTACACCAATTGTCTGCAAGCTGCATGGCATATCCTAGTCTGATCCCTTGCTTGGTCACTCAGACAGGTGTGTATTGTGTGCTTTGTGTGGATGGAACAGTCAGTTTCTAAAGGGTCATGCTAGTGCTCAGAATCTCTCTGTGTAGTTTGGTATTACAGTGGTGAAGCATGAGACATTTTTCTGGTTGGATGCTCAGCACTGTATCTGCCTTGAACATCCTCTTAAAACTGTAATGAAGATAAAGATGAGGTGGGAGTGCTCAGGTGGAAAGCAGAAGACTACACTGGGAATCATTGTGTCTTCTGGGTGCTAGAGGCTGGGGAAGAATGAGGCAGCTGATGTTTGCATGACCTGCTTGTGAAATTCCAGGGACACATGGCTGCAGTCTGCTAGATGAGGTGGACCCTTGATGGGACCCTTTATGGCAAAGCCATAAAGAACTGCAGTGCTAGTTAATGGTTGAAGTAGCTTTCCAACATAACAATTTGTCTTAGTTTCACTTGTAGAGAAAAATGATGCCATCTAGTGCAGTATATGGCTAATAACAGGAGTAATGAAGAGACGTTTCTTTGAAATCATAACCCTTTTGATTTTATCACATTGTTTAGCAACAATGCTAGATATGTCCACGTTTCAGTTTTTCCTGTATTAAGATACTTTGTTGGTCCCTAAAGGAGTCTGCAGTTTCTTTAAAACTTTAAACCTTAAATCTTTAAACCCTGCAGTTTCTTTAAACCCCTTGGGGCAAGATTTCTCCATTTCCCTTTTGTTCATGGTTGGGTTTAGCTGGCTAGTTGCCAGAGTTTGCTAGGATGCAGGTCAGCCTGCAGTTCTGTGCTGTCTGATTTCTTCACTTTTGACTCCTGAATTTCCCTTTGAATTCTGACTGCAGAATTTTCCAAGCTGAATGAATCAATTGAACTGAGCATCACCATGGATGCAAAATACCACCTCTTAAAATCAGTGCTAACCTTATCAGCTACTAATTCTGAAAAATGTTTGGTGAAATCGCTGACTTAGGATCAGCTTAAACTGAGCATAATAACATGAACCATGATTGTGGTTTCTATTAATGTTTTAAATTTACTGTTTTAATTATTTTAACTATTTTTATTGAGATTTGTGACTTTGTACCCACCCTGAGCCCGTCCATGGGGAGGGTGGGATAAAAATTGAATAAAATAAATACCATTTAATATTAAATGGAAGGTTTTAACATTTGGAGGACTTGTTAGACAATTTAATAGCAGTCTCAATGTCTGTCTCAGTTCTGAACTCTTGCTTTGAGACTCTTCAAGTGACAATCCCAAATGAGATGGAGGTGATGCTGGTCAAGGAGGGGGATGTTCTGGAGGAAATGGACTCACTTGTTTTGGATGGAGTAGAATTAGTTTCACACAGGAGGTTAAGAACTACAGGGTACTTTGCTGTTTTAAAGAAGAGGTTGGTGCAATAGCCATAAGGTCCTTCTGTCAGGTGCACCTGGTTTACTAACTTTCTCCCTCTTTGGGTTTTGTCAACCGGACCACAATGAGACATGCTTTTATAACCTTACAGATTAACTACTGAGGCACACTGTATATGGGGCTATCGTTTGAAGACAACTGGAAATTACACTTATTTTAGAGTGGAATGGTTTTATTGTTGGCAGGGGCTAGTTCACGGGAATACATCTTGCTGATTTGCTGCTAGTTTGATTTAGGGTTTAATTGAAGGTGCTGGTCATAATTTAAAGCCTTTCATGGATTGGGACCCATGCATCTGAAGGACCATATTTCTCCATTGGTCTTCATGTGCCAATTACATTTTGCTAGTTTTTACTTCTGTATCTTGGGCTGCTTTTTCCTGTTCTGGCTTCCGCTTTGTGAAATGGGCTTCGTGCGGTGGTAAAGGGTGGCATTGTCTTTGGAGGTGCTTAGAATTTTTTTTTACACTTAGGATTTTAATGGAACAGATATTAGCTGCTTTGACTTACAAAAGGAAAAGCAGGATATAAATGTTCCAATAAATAAAACTGAACAGAATGCTTTCTCCTGTCTGCTTGAAATTTGGGAGGGCAGATCCCTTCGGTGGGTGGTGTAGTCTCTGAGAATTTAGAACACATGAAATACACATGAAGCGGCCTCATACTGAATTTAGACTGTTGATCCAGCAGTATAATAATTGTCTACTCAGATTGGCAGCAGCCCTCCAGGGTCTTCCATGTCATCAAATGCTGGTCCTTTTAACTGGAGATATCAGGAATTGAACCTTGGGACCTTCTGCATAAAAAGCAGAGCCTCTTCCCGCTGAGCCACAGCCTCTTCCCCACAGAGGCAAAAATTACATCTGGAACTGTGTTTCTTTGTGAGTCCAATATAAATTACTATAGGATAAGCCTCCTAATACCTTAATTCTGTTATTAACCTGACTCAGAATTCTGAAAGCAATAAATGATTGGACTGTAACAACCTACTCTGAAGTTACAGCCTGGTGCATAGCTCTGCTGCTTGGAGAGGTGGTCCTGGCTGATGAGAATGGCCCACCCTTTTAACCTCACCTTACTACCATCACCCTGGAGAGGATAAAGACTGCTGCCACTGCCAGGGCTTTGACTTTCCTGGAGAGAAACACCTTGACTTTCTTCTCTCCCAATTCTGTAAATAACTACTAGTAGTCTACTATTACTAATGTAGTAAACTAGAACAACCACAGATGAGACAATCCCAGACTCCTCGATTCCCTCTTCTCAACACAGAAGTTGGGGGGACAGGGTTTCCTTGATAGATAGAAAATAAGAGTACAAATCACCCCCACATAAAGCAGTGGGGTTTGGTTGCCTTTGGTACTTGACTTAAGCAGTAAAACCAAAGTTGTGTGATTACAAAGGGAGCAACAAAATGACATATATCACAGATCTCATTGATCTTCCCTTAATTTAGCTACCATCTATTCTTTGTTACTTTTCTCTGTCTCCTGAGAGCTGGAAGAGAGAGCCACCCCTCTAGGCTCTCAGGCCACTATGGGTCCGAGGTTGGGGGTTGAGCCAATGGTGGGTCAGGCAGTTACCCAGCCACTTTGAATTTCATTATAGAAGAAAAACAGGATATAAATGTAATAACTAATTGCAGGACTGTTTAAAAGGCAAGGTTGGTTAGAGGTAATTCCCTCCAAGACTCCAGCAAACTACTGAAGATAACTTCAGACTACCCCTAGTGTTTGAGGATCCTGCAAAAAAAAAACACTCAGAATATTTTTCCACAACTGGTAAACCAGCATGAGGATTTCTTTCCTGATTATTCTATGTGATTTACCATATTTTTTGCTCCATAAGACTCACTGTGTGCGTCTTAAACCCCCCTCACTTTTCCCAAGCCACGGCACCGAGCGGAGCTAGGTGCGTCTTATGGTCAGGTGCGTCTTATGGAGCAAAAAATACGGTGAATGCCTGCGTCTAGCTGTTCAAATTCTAATTGGACCAGATAGGAATAATTTTGCTTTCTTAGCCATGTTTTTTCTGTAGGGGCAATATTGTATTCAGTATACAAGTGACAAAAGGAATGTGTGCAGGGAAAATCTTTTGTAAGTTGGCTATGTGCAAGTGGAGGGGAGCTAAAGTCCGCATGAGGTCTGTTGCCTTAAGAAAGGAAGGGATATTTGTTGATAAAGAAATCCATACTGTGATAAGAAAGATGAGAGAGGCATTCTGAACAACTGGAAGAGACAGAGCATGTGCTGCCTTCTTGGAGGTTGGAGAAGGAGAGGGAGGAGGAGCCAAAGTTTGGCCTTGAAATTAGCAGTCTAAGCAATAAAGGGCTAGGAGCGTAAGAGACAAGAGGAAAGCAACAAAAGGACCTGATTTGTTCTACTGCCCCTTGTATTGGTGTGCTTGCTTGAAAAAGGTACTGCATCGTCCTTCACTTCCAACATGTGACATGACTCTATCATTTCAGAGTACTTAGAGAGTGGACCCTGAAGCTGGGTGATAGTGGCCTAGCCTACACATCAGGATTGTTCTGAAATTAAAAGGGGGGGAGGAGAACCATAGATGCTACAAAAAATTTTTTTTTCCATATAGAAAGGCTGGGATTAGAATAGTAGGCTGAGTAGTCACTGGTGGGAACTTCCTAGAAGTAATTCAAGAATAACCTAGGACAGTCATTTAGTGCAGTGTTTTTCAACCACTGTGCCGGGGCACACTGGTGTGCCGCGAGATACTATCAGGTGTGCCGCGGGATTTTTTCAATGAAAGAAATGTGCCTTCCGGGCTGACCTTAAAATACATCCACATTATATTTCTTCTGAAACTCAGGTCAATGTTATGGGAAGGAGCCATTACACTTTGGATCTGTAACTTACGATTTCAAGTTGAGTGGCTATTACGTGTATTTGTAATACTGTCATAGTTAATACTTGAGCCGAGGCAACTAATGACCCATTTATCTTGTATTTCAGTGTTTTTCAACCACTGTGCCGTGAGATATTGTCAGGTGTGCCTCGGGATTTTTTCAATGAAAGAAATGTGCCTTAGCTCGAAAAAGGTTGAAAAACACTGATTTAGTGGGTAGAGAATTGAGGAGGGATCTCATGACTGATTTGATGTAATCAAAGAGCCTTATTAAAGAAATTTACAAGAGTTCAGTGCTTTGTGGCACATATTCCATTTAATCCAGATTGGATACATCGGGTACAGCAGTGGCACAAGACGCAGTACTGTAAATGATATACAAGTTTCAACATATGCACTACAGATTCAAAAGAAGACAACAGGAAACTCAGGATTCTTTATAAAGTTTTCCTCAAATGAATCTACCTGCAGTTTTGTACAGTACATTTTGTCTCAGTCGGTTGTGATGTTTCATAAGCAAAGCCCATTGAGAGTATGAAAATAGAAAATAATGCAATTGAGAGAAGGTATTGGTAGCAACATAAAACTTCTAATGCAAACACCATTGCATTGGAATGTCTCACTGATTTATCAAAAATATACCATCATTACATATGTTCTGTAATATATTTCATTGGTCCGTGGAGTCAGTTGCAACTCTGGTCATGATCACAACAGAGAATTGAGAAACGGATGCATATGAGATGGATCGTAATCTCTTCTGCAGGGCTATTTAAATTGCCGTGCCTAGCAAAGGAATAAAAACCAATACATATGCGAGCACACACACAAAATCAAGATGTCATTGACTGAAACCGAGACTCAAAAGAATATTTGTTATTTGGTCCCATTGCCTGATTAATCTATAATTGCTGTGATGAGAAAAAATGAAATAGCAGTTAATTATAAAGGTAGCCCCATGGTTTCCAAACAATGAAATTCTCGATCTTCAAACTGGATTTGGAAATAACCACACTGTGAACTGAGTACTCCTTCCTACACACCAACGTTGTGGTGTCTTGAGGATCCACTCACAAGACTTGTAGCTCCATATACCATCGAGCAACGACTAATTTACTCTGGTACTTTGGCAGTTGGCACATCTATATACTTCAGAGTTTAATATCACAGAGTAGCAGTGGGGTTCTCTGTTCTAAACATCAGCTAGTTTTCAGATTTAAGGTCATTGATCATCCTGGCTAGCAGCCATGGTAGCCATTTTTCAAGTCCCTCAAAAACCAGGTTTCTACCATTAATATTGTTCTGTTTGACAGGATAACTCACTTGGTATCCCAAATGAAAATGTACATTCAAGTTTCCATGGATTAACTAAATGGTTATGAATTTAGCATTGTTGAACCAGGAGATTATTTTTGAAAGCACTTCCATTTTACAGGTAAATAAACTGAGACATTACAGAGAAAGTGGCTTTTTCCAGGAGACACAGTGAGTCATTAACAGAACTCAAGAGTTCTGATCCAGAGATTTGCAGAACAATCCTAAGTGTGATAATTAGAAGTAAGTCTCACTGAATTCTGTGGAATTTACTCCCAGGTAAGTGTGTTTAGGATTGCCACCCTAACAATTGGATCACTTTGCATTTGTCTTAAAGAAACTTGAAGGAATTTCTCTTGGAGATGACATTTGTCTATGGCCATTGCTATTGAAAACCTGAGTTACAAAGATACAGCTCAATTTATTGTGACTGATCAGTCTTTGTGAAGGATGAGAACAATATGCTAATTATCTCCTGATTTAAAAATATTTAGATGACAAGTTATTTCACAGCACATTCTAATTCCTGGGGTGGTGTAGAATGCAAACAAGCCCACCACTGCAAGAAGAGCTACTTTTCTGTAGAAAAGTTTTGCACATCAAGCCATTTTAAAACAAACAGTTCTTGTATTGCTTTTTCTCTTTTTGGTCTTTTTGATTTGTTGCTTTAATGGTTTTGAAAAGTGGAAACGGTGGTGGGAATTATTAATATTAAAACATAAATAGTAAGTATAATCTCACTCCTTTTAATAGTGACCTGGCTTCATTATGTTCACAAAAGAAACAAAACATATGGTGAGGGTTTCTACATAGTTGAGGCCCAGGTATGCAAAAAAATATCACTTTGTAAATTAACAACTCCGCCGCCGCCGCCGCCGCCCAATGTGAGGTGAATATGCCTGCAAGGAAGCGAAGCATGGGAAGGGAAAACAGTATGGCCTAGCAGGTGTGTATAGGTGTGTGTGTTTAATCCAGTGAATGAATGTGTGGATTTAATTTTATTGTTTCTCTGTTCTTAGCAAAACACCTATAAATGTTGAAACAGCTTTAAACCCTGCTTAAGAACATCATACCTATATCGCATTCTCCCCAGTTCTGAGACATTATGTGGCAGATGGTCTTCAGTGGGGAGAATGTTCAGTAATCATGTTGGCAACAATCCAGCCATTTTAGCACTTTAATGGGAAAGCAAGCTGAGCACATGCTTATATTTACCTCATTGAAGTCAACAAGACATAAATTGCTGAGATTAGGCCCATTATTTATAGTTCATAAATTCCAGCATGGCATTACTGGATAAACAGAGATATCAGTGTTCTTTTCTAGAAACGGGCAATACTGTGTATCTAAAGAACTGCCTACTCCCTTACGAGCCTGCACTATGGCCATCTTCTGAGGCCCTGCTTCTGAGATTAGGTGAGTGGCAACATGGGAGAGGGCCTTCTCGGGCATGGCACCAAAGCTCTGGAACTCTGTCCTAACAGAGAGAGTGCCAGTCCCATCTCCTGTCCCCTTATGTTGTCATCTTCGGTCAGTGGCTGAAGACCTTTTTGTGTTTTATTTGGTGTTCCCTCAGTGACTCCTCCTTCCTGCCTGAAGTTTTAATTGTTTTTTAAAATTTATATTTATTTTAGCCCTGGTTTTAATTGTTTTAATGTGTTTCTTATTGGTTTAAATGGTTTTTAATACGTGATTTTATCATGTATATTTTAATTTATTAGCCACCTTGGTGGCCCTTATGAGGGCAGAAAGGTGGGATATAGATTTGGTAAATTAGTATAAATAAAATATATCCACGACATAGCATTCTCACACATGTCTTTCTCTTTATGGAAGAGAATAGGGTGGGCCGAGACATGCAATATGTTGCTTTATGTCCATAAACTTCAGAGAAATCATTTCTGAATACACAAGCAATTAGCATTTGGCTCTAAGTGATATGGTAATAAGGTAGGATGCCAGACATGCAAATAATGGTGCACAAGATCTTGGCCACTGTCATTCAATGAATGCTTGTGATGCCTATTTATTTACGAATGGTAATAAAGCCATATGATATGTGACATCAACTGTTAAGTGATGTGCGGAACTCAGTGTTTCGGAACTGGCTTGGGATGGAAAATGCACAGGGCCACTGGTTTTGTGAGACAGCTTGACAGCAAGCAAGGAAGCACATTCACCATAGCTAGATTGATATGCCTTTTTAGGGCATTGGGGGGAGGTACGGCAGGGAAATTGCATTTTCTTCCACAATCACTGGCTCTAATATCTTAGGTGCTTTTTCTTCTCTAATTGTGGGACTCCAGGAGTGGATGCAGCTATTAAAATGATGAAGGCTGTAAATCCTGCTCCTTAAATCTTATTGAAATCAATGTGAATTAAGCAAGCTTAACTGTACAGAGGCTTGCAGCCTACACGTCTTTTGGGGTGGGGGAAATCATGAGAATTGTCAATATTCCTTCATGTCTTAGCCAAGGTGGATAATGCCAGGGAGAAAAGGTTTGGTGTTGTATGCTATGAGCAATATAGGAAAAGAAAAGGCATGGGTGGCTATGTATTTAGACAGTCTGCAAAATGCAAACCAGTAATAAAGGTGAGGAATGTTGCATGGAAGGAGGGTTTGTGCAAAGCTCCTTCAGGATGTGTATGCATGTGCATACAGATACACTGCATCACCCTATGATGCTGGTATTTGGTCTTTCCAGTCCTAGGATGGAGCAGAGGTCCATCAGTGGCTATTAGCCGCAAGGTATAGATAGGAACTCTCAGTCTGGGGCGAGTGATGTGCTGTATTCTTGGTGCTTGGGGGGGGGGGGGGGGCAACAGTGGGAGGGCTTCTAGTGTCCTGGCCCCACTGGTGGTGGACCTCCTGATGGCACCTGGTATTTTTGGCCACTGTGTGACAGGGTGTTGGACTGGATGAGCCATTGGCCTGATCCAACATTGGCTTTTCTTATGTTCTTTAATCCCATGAAGCAGAAGCCCCCCCCCTCCCCCGGGCAGTAAGCATGTGACATGACTGGAAGACAGTCTCCAAACCTGGCAATGCTAAAATGGAATCCTCTCCATGGCCATGTGATCTTGCAGCTCTATAGTGGCTCATGACCCGTGAGCTGAAGACTACTGCCCGGTGGTGCCAATACCAGTGAAGGTTGCACCACTCAGTTCCAGGGCTGCAAGGCAAATTTTGCTGTAACCCCAGCATTGTCTCTCAAGTGGAACATTTTACTGTCATCCCCATAAGAGAGTGGTTGCTGTACCCTCCCTATGGGGGAATATAGAGATACTTCTGAGGTGGACACTAAACTTGAGTCTCTGCTGACCACAGTGACCCTAGTTACTGACAATCTTGTAAACTGCCCCCCTTGGGTTCTGTTTCTTGGCCACACTAGTATGTGATAGAACCTATACATGGGTATTGTTGATTCCTTGTTTGCAATACTGGGTTTTTTTTTTAGAGGCGTTCTATTTAAATAGGGCAGCTTTTTTAAGAAGGGTAGATTAAAGATGATTGCATTTGGGATGGTTCTAAATTCAGTCAGTGTTAAGCCTTAAAGTCCAAATGATTTTCTGTGCATGTACAGAAGTCTGTACAATCAAATTGCAAATCCCTGCCAAATTCTGGTAACCCCTCAGTGACAGGATATCCTGCTCTCCCCAGTGCATTACTCTTTTTATAAAACAAATTGAGGTCACAGGAATGTGCTAGTAAATATTCTAAGCTAACATCAGTGTTTTAAATTTAAAATATATGGTTTTGATTCGCAGAAATTGCCTGGGAAGCTTTAAAAGAATACCAAATGTTGATACTCTTAAGGAACTGAAATAAACAGTCTGTTTGGAAATGCAACAACCAAGTATATGAACCAAAGCAGATTCTTGCACTTTCTGGTATTCTGATTCACTCTAGCCATACAAAGAAGCATGCGATTCTTCATATAAAGGCACACTCAGAGTTAGGATGGCCAGATTCAGAGCAGGATCAGGTTCCCTTTTAAGAGATGTGCAGAAGAAGGAATTTCCAGTGAGGCAGTTTTTCATGCCTCCTGCATGACAAGGCTCACTTTCCAAAACTCCTTCTTTTACAAAAGGCCCTTTTCTGTATTACATCTGTTCACCCTTGTTACAATGCATCCTGCTAAATCTGTACTGGCCTTCTTGGGACAATATTTCACTGGGGAATCATATCAGTGATGAACAGAAAAGCCAGTGGCATGATACACTGGGTTGCTTTGCTAGTAAAGCAGCTTATTAATTTGGTGCTTAAAATTTCTTCACATGCCACAACATGTAGTGTTACTCAGTTTTCCTAATGCCAAGGCTGCAACAATCATTGGCACTGATGTCCCCCTGTACTTGTCCCCTGTTTCCAAGCAGTGGGGCTGCATAAAGGTACTTCTTCCAAAGAGCAAGAATCAAAGATGGCCCTTTTCTGTAGTAACCTATGGACACTAGAGCCACACCTCAGCATTCACTTCAAGGGACAGTAAGAGAATGAAGGAAAATTATCCCCTGGAAGGCCAACAGAGATGGATACAGTGGGATTGGACTGTGGCTCGTCTGCCATTGTTCATAAATATCGGTATTGGGCTGGTTGTGGTTACTCAGCAATGGGTGGAAACTACCCTGCAAAGACTCAAAGGCACTTCCTTCTTTCGTAGTGCTTCATTTGTTCCTTGGCAAGGCCCTGACAATAAAAATTAATTGGTCTCACACTGTGGATTACTTAAGGCCTGCCTCATGTTTCTAGAATAGTGAGTTCTTCAGAAATATATTAAGGAGTTGTTGTCAAGTTGCTGGTTATGGAGACAAGTTGACAACTTGTCCACCATCACCACAGATATTTTCTTTCAGCACAGCCCCAAATGAACATTAGGCTTATTCAATATGCCCTGCCTAACTGGCTAGGCTGGCACCCTAGTAGGGGACCCTACATAAATTCATCCTATATGAATTCAGTAATTCAGTGTGCAGTGATTTCATAGCAACCAACAAAAACAGAATTTTGAAAAAAAATACAACTTATTTTCCCAGTGGAACCTCTTACATTCTAGACATGATTTGGGGTTTGCAAAAACTCCTGATATTCAGCAAAAAACCCCAAACCAAATTCAAAACTTTCTGTGTTATATCTTGTGGCAGTTTTCCAAAATGAAAAGGCTAAAAAAGATATTGTGGTGTAGACTACTTAAAATGTATTTGGAAGAAAGACATGAGATACATTGAAGGCTAAATAAATGTCAAAAGGTTGATTAACTGGGTAAAATACATGAAAAAATTAGGGCACAGTCAACAAAGCTCAGTATTAGTATAAGCCCTGTTCACATGGATGGAGGTCCTAGAGGATTGCGCTCACGGAAGACACATTATGACAACACCACTATAAAATCTCATAGATGGTTATAACCCACAGTCCTAAAACTTTCTAAACAGTATAACAATATTTAACAACTGGTGAGCTATTCTGAAACATATATTCAACCATCTATTAACTGTTTTCTAAATTATTTAGAAATGGTACTCTAATATAAAGTAGACCCCAACAACCAGGAGCGATCCTCTTCTTTGACAGGAAGTTATGCTTTGACAAGGGGAAGTCAAATATTTGTTGTTTTTTTTATCCATCAAGCCAATGCAACCCAGAAGCTGTCACTAAGAGCCACAGGACTGTATTACAAAATGAGACACAGTGTCAGTCCATGCAAAACATTTGGCTCCTGAAGTAATCCTACCAAGGACAGATCCACTGACTAGCTGGCTACTATATACAATGGGAGACACTTCCATAACTACCAAAGAAACACATAAAAACAGGGAAAAAAAGAAAGCATGGGCATAGATTATAGTCTTTATGAACATCTGGCGCAGTTGCTTTGAATGATTCTGCCCTCAGTGAAATTGGTGTGTACAAGATTTAAAAATAAAATTCCCCCTATGCTTACTTTTAAAAAATACAGGACTGGTAATCTAGTCACATTCTTTACAAGCCAGTGTTAACAGGAAAAAAAATACAAAACGCAGAAATTCGTGGTGGACTACTAAAGCCTTTCTCACCCTCTCCCCAACAAATATGATTCCCCCCACAGACAATAGTTAGCAGAGAAATACACTGTTTGCAACTGCAATTTGTGTTGAATTAAAAGGCAATTACAAAACTTGTCTTAAGAAAGGATGCCATCCACAATGAAAAGTTTTATTGGTGCTTGTGTGTGTGATTGCATGCAGGTGTCGGTTTGCTACTGTGCACTCGAGGCTAAAGCCTGCAAAGACACACTCATGCAGAACAGGATGCACAGTCAGTAGAACTGTTGATTCCACAGGAGCTACTTCAAGCATGTTGTGGCCCATGCAGACAGTAAGTCTTTGCAGGTTTGAGCCAGGAAACAGGAACGTGTGCTCAGATCTCTTGTTGTTACAGTGTGCCAAGTTTTGTGATTCTCTTGCTCGCTTTCACACACGCACGCGCGCACACACACACACAAGAATGAAAATTAAAACTCCTGTAATAGGTGACTTCTTTGTCTAAACCTTCAGCTATAAAAGAAAGAAAATGTGTCGTTTTGGTTGATTAAAGATTCTGCTGCATGAAGAAAAAAAGTCACAAAATCCATTTTTATCACCTTTTTTCAGTCATTTCCTCATGAATAAATATTATCCATTAAAAACCTTTACAAAGGTGCTGAGATACACAGTGTTATAATTCTGCTTCTTTATTGACTTCCTTGTAGCTATGACAGGACTTCTTTTTCCACTTTCTGGAAACTATTCTATGCTCCATATCCTGGAACAAGTTTTCTTCTTGTTTATCAACAAAGAGATCTTTCCACTCCCCTCCACACCCCCAGCTTCCTGCTTCTTCTGAGCTCACTATACAGCATGAACGTGAGTTTGAAGGAAGCTGCCTCAACAGCCCCCCTCCCCACTATGAATTCTTAGATGTTGGTCAGGTTGGTCTAACTGTCCATCCATCCATCCATCTAGGCACAATTTGCAGCAAAGAAGGAACATGGAGGTGGGGAAAGGGAGAGAAATGTTGGCCTTCTGACCGCTTCCTCTGACTGACAAAGCCTTACAAAGCTGAAACCTTGACAATGTTGCTGCTCAAGGCGGTAACGTTCGTGGAATGGCTGGGGCTGGATGGGGCAGGCCTATTTTCGCCTTCTGGTGTGAGCGCTGGAGGGGTTGGGATGCTGATGATTGCTGTAGTTATTTGAGAGGCTTTGCAGTTCGGTCTCAGCCCGTCATCTGATTTCATATTTAGACTGGAACGGCTGTAAGACAAAAAAAAAACTTCAAAGGGAGTTGAAGACAAGAGCTGCACTTCATTCCATGCCACATACATTCTTACAACATTTAATCTTTATCTTTGGTTGAGGCTATAAGTCTACTTTAGACTGAAACAAGGCATCAGAAGGACAGAACAACTAGTTTGGTGAACTACAGGTTCTCTTGGTTAGTAGAAAAGAAGACCAGGGACTTGAAATCTCTCCTGCCTTGGACGGGGTTATGTTCCCCTTGAAAAGCCTGTTCATAGCTTGGGAGCATTACCTGACACAGCAGTCATCTTTGAAAACCAGGTGGCTGAGGTGGCTCGGAGTGCTTTTGTCCAGCTGGTGCAACAACAGCAACCATTCCTGGTTCAGTTAGATCTAGCCACAGTGATCCATGCCTCCGTTGTATCTAGACTGGAATATTGCAGTACACTCTACTTGGGACTACCCTTGATGAGTGTTTAGAAGCTGGAGCTAATGCAGACTGCTGCAGCTAGACTACTGATTGGCACCAGCTACTGGGAGCATGTGATCATGATACTACAGACATCATACTGGCTTCCAATCTGCTTCCAAGCCCAATTCAAGGTGTTGTTTTTGTCTTTTAAAGCCCTACATGGCTTGCGACCAGAATACCTGAAGGACTGTCTTTTCCCATATGTTCCTGCACGGGAGTTAAGATGACAGGGAGAGACTCTCCTGACTGTCCCATTGACCCAAGAATTTCATCTGATGGGTACAGGAACGATGGCCTCTTCAGTGACAGCCTCACAGTTATCGAGCAGCCTCCCCAGGGAGATGCACCTGGCCCCCTTACTTTGGAAGGAAGCTGAAGGAAGTTTTATTTAGGAGTGCATTTGACTAATATAGTTTTTTTAGTTATTGGCAGTCCTAGTTCTGGTTTTAAATTGTGGTCTTTTATGTATTTTTATATTTTTTGTTTTATTTACATTGTAAGCCATCTGTGAGTTCCACAGGGTAGAAAGACAGCTAAGAAATGTTTTAAATAAATAAAATATGTGATGAGGATCGTAAGCACTGGGCTGCTGTGAAGGGGGGGAAGAAAGTACAACATTCCCCAGGCCCACATTGTGTTGAGACCCTGGCTGCCATTTCCACCTTTTTTGCTATGGCATTGGTCTGATCTAGCTGCATGGTGAATATGGCAGAGAAAAGGGAGAAGGAGGAAGTCAAGGGAAAGGCAGGTAGGAAAGGTGCTGAGGGGGGCAGAGAACTTAGTTGTATGCCTACTGCCTACCTCCCTGTTTTTGCCTGCCACCGGTTAGTTACTATCATGGGCCTGGCATGTGGTTTATTTATTTAGATATTTATATCCCACTTCCCCCCCACCCCCAAAGGGCATCTTATAACACTGTTCTCACCAGTTTGGTGTTGTGGTTAAGTGCGCAGACTCTAATCTGGGAGAACCAGGTTTGATTCCCCACTCCTCCACTTGCACCTGCTGGATGACATTGGGCAAGCCATAGGTCTGGCACAGCTGTTCTTGAAAAAGTGCAGTTTCTATCAGAGCTCTCTCAGCCCCACCTACCTCTGTTGTAGGGAGGGGAAGGGAAGGGAGTTTGTAAGCTGCTCTGAGACTCCTTTGGGTAGTGAAAGGTGAGGTATAAATCCAATCTCCTCCTCCTCCTCCTCCTTCTCTTCTCCTCCTCCTCCTCCTCTTCCATTTTACCCTCACAATAAGTCTGTGAGGTTGGTTAGGCTGAGGGAGGTGGACTGGCCCAAGGCCAGCAAGTGAGATTCCATGTCATTTGCAGTTCTTACTAGTTTAGTGGTCAACAGGGGCTCAACAAGCCAGGGACATGGATAGATGGAGGGAGGGACCTTCAAAAAAAGGACAGGGCTGATCTCTTGCTGCCTGGAACAGGAAAGATTCCTCCCCTTACAATGCAAAGCATGAGGGAATCAAATAATAATAATAATAATAATGTGTGGGTCAAATTAGATGGAATGGTGTACTTACGGCTGCCACAAAGATGCTGCCACCATTGTAAAGAAATTTTAAAATACTGTGAAGGCCTGATCCTGTTTGGGCCCACACAGCATGGTGCTTTTTCCACCCAGCCCTGTACCAAGTTGCATACTCAAGGTCAAACTAGACAAGATGCTGGAGAATCAGTGATCAGATCCCTCTAGTGTCTTTAAAAAGTAAATTGCAGCTGCAGGCAATTCAGATTTGAGCTGCACAGGGAAAAGAGAGGGGTGTCTAATCCTTCCATCCCTAGACAGTTACACCTACTATTTAGCCTTGGAAGGAAGAAAGATGAGCTTCCATCTTTGTGTATCTTTTTCCAGACCCTGAAAAAGCCCAATGATTAATCCATTACTATTTTTAATACGATGTTGTGCTTCTCTATTCAATTTATCAGGTTACCATGTCTCTGCAGCAGTCTTAAGGACATGGAGGCTGGAAACATTCCTATTAGATCTGCATCAGTTGCATCCTATGATTAATTACAGGGTGGAAATGAAATTCAAATGATAGGGCTGCTCAACACGCAATTGCCTAGCTGCTGGAGTCCAGCATTACAAGTCTGCTTTAAACACAGGGGGTAGCCTTTATGAAGACAAAATGCTCTCTGGGGTTTAAATTCCTCTTTGAGTGACTCACAAAGAGGATCCCCTCCAGAAACTTCAACATCCGTAGGTATGTCAGTGGGAAACTCTACTTTTTAAGCAAAGAAATATTGAGGACCACCAATTCTTCCATTTTGAACTATTCCATATCACAGAGTTCTCTTCCAGGGTAAGGGCCAAACCAGACATAATGCTGGGAGTAGAGTTTCCAGGTCCCTCTGGCCACTGGTGGGTGGTGGTGTATGTGGGGGGTAGGATTACCATTTTCAGGTTCAGAAACTCCTGGAGATTTGGGGGTAGATCCTGGGCAACTCAGGGACCTCAGTGGGGCGCAAAGCATCCATTTTCTCCAGGGGAACTGATCCCTGTGGTCTGGAGATGAGTGGTAATTCTGGGGGATCTTGAGGTCCCATCTGGAGGCTGACACCCCTAGTTGGGAATCCCAGGAATGAAGCTCCCAGCTTTTTATTTTCTATTAATAGTGGGCATGGGGGGAGGTTGACAGTTTGAGAGCTTCTGCTTGTCCTGATAGAGGTACTTTCCTGCCTGAACCTGATCCACACATTAAACTATATGCAATCAACAAATCCAAACACTGCTGTATTTTTCTTTTTGTCATTGCAATTCAAATATTTTAGTTTCTATCCATTTCCTTCTGAAAACAATCATGTCATCTACAACTAAAACAGCATTTCTGCCTAAGTAAAGTTATTAGAGGATCTGGTGCCTTTAATAGTTGCACAACAGCCAAATTCTTGCCAAAAATATACTCTGGCTAGAAAAGCTATCTTTGGATCTTTATATAGTTACAACAATTATATATTTTTTGTGCTTCTCCATACTATACTGTTGACAACTCTCTCCCCTAAAATGTCTGCGCAAGATCTTTGCTTTTTACATCAACTCTAGTTCCTAGAGGAACTAAAAGCAGCCCTGGGCAAGTCTGGGGGGCCACTGCTTTTGTGGCTTAATTCCAGCTATCTGTTTCAGTGTGATCAGGAGCACTGTGTCTCTATGCAATATCCCTTCATTTCCTACAAAAACATGATTCTTAAGTCAACATTTGAAAATGCCAGAATTTAACATTTCAGATTTAGAGACTGCAATGTCTCGAAGTGTAAGCAAAATTTACTTTTGGTTCTCATTTCTATCAAGCCATCTTTCCCTGCAATTTATCCGGGAGCCCAGTGTTGCAGAACGGTGCCAGTTCTGCTTAGGTTGGCAGCATGAGTGCCCTCCTGCTGTACCTTGTTGTGAGTGAGGGCTGCTCACTGCACTGGATGTGTATGGTGCTGAGCTCCTGCATGCTCCGCAGCCGGGTAGCTGGCACGCTGGAATTCGGAAGGTGTGTAGTCTTCTTGCTGCGGCGAGAACAGCAGGAGGTGGTCAGGCCATGGTGACTCGAAAGCGAGGGGCTACGAGTGGATGGATAATTTTGCATTGAGCTCTCCATGCAGTTCTGCTCAAACATCTGCTCATCGATGAACTCGTGGTTCTGTCAAGGAGAACAACACCGACACATGTTAGTAACTTCTCAGTATGGTACCTGACATAAATAGTCCGGCAGCTAAACTTCCAGACAAGTATTTTGGGGTTTTCTTTTTCCTGAGCCTTTAGGGTCTATGGCAGAACTCTCTTTCAAGTCAATGCTGACAGTGCTGAGCTGGTGACACTTCCTCTAAAGTTGGAAAGGGCACACAAGGACTAGCTCAGGCCATAGTCACAGTTATAGTCCATGTATTTTCTTTGCACAGGATTTTAATTGGAGGTAACCAAGGAGTGCCACCAGCTGACTGTGCATTTGACTAGTGGTGATTTAGGAAACATCTAAACCCGCCATAAGCTCCTCAGAGGAAGGACAGGCTTAAATGGACTAAATAAATGAAATAAATACATTCTCACATTTTCTTCTTGGTGCCAGTAATATGCATCTTACCATGAGAAGCTTGGATTTAAACACACATGCAACATTCTTGACTAACATATGGCTTATGTCATATTCAAGAATTTACTGTAATAGCTGCATGACCAAAGGACACAGATACCTTAGTGGTCACCCAAATAGCCGTGGAACTTTCTTCCTCTGGAGACTTGCCAGTTCCTGAGCCTGGACATTTTTCATTTCATTTAGAAAAAGTATGAATTGTTTTTCCACTGTAAGTAGGTGGCATTCAGTGAAACATAGCATTATAAAAGATCTGTTTTGTGTGTTTTTTAAATTATGCGGGTTGCCTTCTAATGCCTGGAAGCTGCACGAGTCAGGGTAATTTTAATTCTAGTTGTATAATACCCAGCAATGTTATTCACAGGTTTGCTGCTTCTGTATATGAAGGCTCCCTCCAGTCACCATCAATGGCTATTAGCCACCGAGGGGAGCTTCCAGATACTGAGGCAGCACAACTCTGAATACTGGTGCTGGGAGACAGCATCAGTGGAGGGCCTCAGCCTCAATGCCCTGTTTGGCCCTCCAGATTGGCTGCTGTATGTAGCAATATACTGGACTAGATGGACCACTGGCCTGATCAAGCAGGTTTTTCTTATGTTGTTGATGTGTCCTTCGTTTTTTTTTAATGGATCATGTATGTTTTTAAATCAAATTTTAATTTTAATGGTATTGCCAGTCCTGAGGCCTTTGTAACTTAGACATTTGAATTCCATACATATGGGTATGATCCAGATGGGAAGTTCTCTTGGGCAAGACCCATTGAAATAATTTCTTGTTCCGTATTTGGTCATGGCAATTCAATTTCTTTTAAACAGGAGATCTTTCTTGTGAATGATGTGCCAAATACACAGTGTTTACTGCATAATTTTGATACACTTGCAGAATTTGACGCTACCAAGCTGTTACATGCCTAGGAAGGCTAAAATGGGTGTGTGCTACCAAAGACTCTCTCCGAATTTATGGCAATCCTTTATTTTAATTGTGCCAGGTAGATTTTGAGGTAAAGGTCCAGCGTGAGCCTGCACAGTGGTCACCCGCAAATCAAATACAGCCTAACAGCCAGATACTGTTGCCTGCTAAGTACTTGACTCTCTCACTTTTACTGTTGTAGGGAGGCAACCAGCCTTGTGGGCTCAATGAGTTCCAAGGAGTGGGAAGCCACTCTTATCTGTAAATACGGCTCCTAAACTCTTCTCATGTTACCCTGGCAGAATGTATATAAAACTCCCATCTTGCTACTGCAGGGATTATGCTCTTTCCCTTTAATACAGAACAGATTGTACTTGTCCTACAACAGATGGATGTCTTGGTCAGCAGCTGTTTTTACTGCCTCTTTGAACATGGTTGTCTGTCTACCTATTATTTATTAATCACATTTATATCCCATGTTTGTGCCACCATGGGATTCATGGTGATGTACTCACAAGGATTCCAAGGAGATCGCTTATCCAGGCAATGACCAGACCCATAGTGGGCATCCCACACAGTATGGTTGCTATGTCAAGCACCGTCTGATTATACTTGGGGACCTTCCTTCACCTTCCTACTTCTTCCTCTGCCTCTTTGCCTGGTGCTATTTGCTTCAGGTATGTCATAAATTTAATAACAATGCAAAGGATGGAAGACTGGTTATGGTATGCACAGCAAACACTGAATTATTTACAAAACTGAAAATAAATCAAGATTCTCATCCTAAAATATCAATGCCCAGGGCTATTTTTGGGCAGGAACGCACAGGAACGGAGTTCCGGCTGGCTCCTGAGTTGGCCACACCCAGCAGGAACTCATTAGCATAATAGGCCACACCCAACAGCAGAAACTCATTAGGACTGGCTACATTAGGGGTATGTGGCCTAACATGCAAATTAATTCCTGCTACAAAAAAAGCCCTGGGTTTTGACAACAAACAAGGTAAACGGAATACGAAGCAAAAGGTGGGTGTGGCTGGATGACCACTCTTCTGGTAACATGGGGGTGTGGCCTAGTATGCTAATAAGCTGTGCTGTCAGTCGTGTGGTCTAATATACTAATGAGTTTATGCTGTTGGGTGTGGCCTATTATGCTAATGAGTTCCTGCTGGGCTTTTTCTACAAAAAAAGCCCTGTCAATGCCTATCTATGTGAAAGAGGAATTCAAAAGTGTTGTAGCCATAACCCTTAGGGGCAATCTTGGATCATTCATAGATCACTGTGAATTAATCCAGAGGTAATAACTATGCTGCTATTCACCTAATCACATGTTTTTACATTGTCAGAGGAACTGGGAGCACCTTACCTTGCTTCTTTCTTTTTAATTATACCAGTCTCCAAATTTGAAATTAATTCAGGAATTGTTATCCATGATTACTGATATATACATACATGCACACACTTCCAGAGTTTTATTCAGTATCCTCAGATTAATTTTGCAACAGGACTGACTCTGTTGTAGGGTGTAAGGGACAATGGTGATCACACCTGCATTATTGACTTTCTGAAGGTTATATCTGCACCAGCTGATTTTCTCAGGATTTGTCACTAAGAATAACTGCAAGGAGCTGGTGCAATCAGTACTTCACTCTATCTCCAGTCCAGAGGGTCCCTGATTAACACTTCACATGTGAAAAGTTAGTGCCTCTTTAAAGAGATACCAATATTTCCTAGAGAAATTTGAACAAATGTCAAACCTAGGTACCGAATGATGAATCAAAACAGCTGATTTTGTGCACAGACACAAATTCACCACAGAAACCTTGCTAAATTTTTCTTCTTCTGCTAACTTCCTTTTCTGGACTGCAAACCAGAAGTGTTTTGAACATTTTAATCCTGAGAGAAAAGTAAGCACATAAAGGTGGGAAATGTGTATAGATTAGTAAGTGGAACAACAATCATTCTTCCAGATCAAAAGTCTTGTCACATTTCATTTGGTTTCATTTCATTTTATTTCTGTTCTCTGCTGGTCCAGGAAGTAATCATTGTGTATTCCCCATACAAAAGAACTTTCTCCTTCAAGAATTATGGGCTTGGTTTTTAAATGTTTCTTCTCAATAAGGCGAAGGGACCTTATTTATTTAGATACATATACCCTGATTTTCTCCCCAAGAGGGACCCCAAACAGCTTGCAATATCTTTCTCCCCTCTTCCATTTTATCTTCACAAAAACAGCCCTGCGGGGAACATTACACTGAGACAAAAATAGATTCAGGTTAGTATCGGTGCTGGTCTGAAGCAATAGAGCAACATTTGAGTCCAATGGCACCTTTAAGACCAACAAAGCTTAATTCTGGGAATAAGTTTTCGTGTGTATGCAAGTTTATACCTAGATTTAAACTTTGGGGGTCTTAAAGGTGCCACTAGACTCAAACTTTGTTCTATTGAGACAAAGAGAGAGTGAGCATGACTGGCCAAAGGTCATCCAGCATGCTTCCTTGGAAGAGTAGAGATTCAAATATGGGTTTCCCAGATTCTAATCCAGTACTTTAACCACTTTACCACACTGGCTCTCTTAGGAAAAAAATGGTAAAGAAATTAGATTTAGATTCTGCTAAAATAAATTGTAAGTTGCCTGGGAATGTAAGCATAGATAACACCCCAGTTGCTGGGGTGGGGGCAACATAAAGGGACAGTTAATGCCACCTTGCCTTGGTAATGGCATCTGATGGCCACTATGGGAAATGGGATACTGGACCTTCCTTGGATCTGGAAGGGCTTACCTTGTGCAAGAGAACCGATAGCACAGTCCAGTGACCTAGCTGGAAAAAGCAGTTACTGAACTGTAAGTACCTTGATTATGTAATGGAATACATTTGATTTAAGATCAGTGGCTGAGATGGTATCTCAGCAGGGTAGGAATGAGGCTAAAATGACAAATGGTGGTGAAAAGAGCATAGTTAGATGATATAGATCCTTTCCCACTATCCTAGCTGAATAGCCTAGACTTGTAAAGGGGAAAAAAGTCATGTGTTTTCTGGCTGAGAGATACTTTGTGTAAAAGTTTCAGCCTAGAAGGCCAATAATGGGTATCATAGATGCCTTTCCTATGCCATATAAGCCAAGTGGAAGCTGCTTATCTACAGCTTCATTTCATGATGTCACATTTAAAAGCCTAGCAGTATGAGCCAATCATACAGGTCCTTCCCACACTTGGCCAAGATCAAAGACAATGATTGGATGAGAAGGCCCCACATGATAGCCAGCCCAAATTGTCAGGGAGGAGCCATGGCTCAGTGGTAGAGAATCAGTTTTGCAGGCAGAAGGTCCCACATGCAATCCCCAATATCTCTAGTTAAGTAGGAGGTGATATGAAAGACTTCTACCTGAGATCCTAGAGATCTACTGCTAGTCGTAGTAAACAGTGCTAACTTTGATAGCTCAATGGTCTGACTAAGGCAGTTTCACATGTTCAATATAGGGCTCTACTTTTAAATGTTATAACAGCAACATGGGATAAAGCCACAGACTGGGAAATCAAAATGTTTTCAAATGTTTCCCTTTTTGTTCTAATAAATTAAACCAATGCATTATAAACAGTTAACATATAAAAGTGCTACTATGCTTAAATTTGAGAAGATTTTGGGGGAACAATGTGGGGGGTGGTTGTTGGAATATGCAAGGTCTATTGTGCATAGATAAAGAAAATGACAAGAACATCCTGCAGGGGGCAGCAAAAGGGACAACTACGTTAGCATAGTGAGATTAGGGACTTCCTTTTGTTTTCAAATAGTTTCCTTCCTGTCTCCTGATTGGCTCAGCTGGGGGTTTTCCTGCTCCTGCTGAGATCTCTTCGTTACTGACTCTCTCCTAGCTAGTTAAAGTTAGACTTCTCTTTCTCCTCTTTCTTACAAAGTTTGTTCTCTTCTTTAATAAACTGACTTTATTCTTTAAACAGCTTGAGCTCTGCTTTACTGCATATCTACACTCTTCCAACAGTGGCAAGGGGACTGCAGCAGAAGGAGGCCCAGGGCATGGTTAGAGGACAATTTATTCATCTTGTTGAAGCTAAGGAGGTTTGTGTCTAGTCAGTGCCTGGATCAGAGACTTCCTGGGAGCCCCATACACACTGCCTTGAGCTCCATGATGGAAGAAAGCAAGTTATAAAAGTAACAAATAAAACAAGTGGTTGTCACAACACATGAAGGGCAACTTGGAATAAAACCAAACCTAGGGTAGCAGTTGATGGGGTGGGTGGGTGGGGTGGGTGGGGAATAACACAGAGCAGAGGAACAGTTAATAGTGTCTTGTACTCATTTACAAAGGGGATAAAACTCCAGAATATCCACAAACATCACAACCACACAAATAATGCAAATACTCAGCATTCAAGCTTTTTCTTAATAGAGCTATACAGTATGAAACAAATGACCACCGATAATGCAGTTATGGTTTGGTTTTGTTTGAGGTCCAGCAGTCTCCGCAGCACTCAAAGCCACCAGTCAGCAAAAAGGTCTCTTGCATGCACAGTCTGCCCAAACCAGGATCACTAACAAGGAAGGAAACATCACTGAAGACATGGCACAGAGACTGCAATAAACAGATTGAATTAAGAAAGAAATACCTTGAAGGTGGAAGTTCGTACAGATAACAGGGGATCATCCACAAGATAGGACAATCCCTACAGGACAACATGTCAACAAAAGATAAAAACACCATTGATTGTTCATTCCAGCATTCCAAAGTTCAGTCCCAGCATTCCACTTGTCATCATACAGGTTTGAAAGGGCAAAGGCTTTTTCTTAACAATGTGTTTGCTGTCCCTTGAAGTTAAGGCAACAAAGACACGTGCCTTGAAGTTAAGCAGCTTTTAAAACCTCCTCAACAGGAATCCAGATTCTCTGATTCAAATGTCCCAATACAAAAACACAACAGACTATTAGCTGTTCAGCTGAGTTTCCACCAACTGGTCTTTCACTAGACAACTACCCAAACAACACAAGCCACATGACAGGGTTAAAGTGTCCGTGTGTGGTCTGGTATATAAAGGGGGTAGCTCCAGAAATATGGGATGTGTATTGATATGGGGCAGATGATACATTTACTTGATATGGTTCTTCTGTTTTTTGTAGTTAGTAACAACCTTTCCAAGCTTTGTTCCACTTTATTCATTGGATCTACAGGTGACTGATAGCCAATAAATTTAACACTAAGTTTTAGCAGCAACAGAAGATACTATAAAAATTATTTTCTGGTTCGAGGAAAGGTGGATTGCCCTTTGAAACCTGCTGGTAACTCTGATGCATGAATCATTCCTCATTCCACTGGCAACTTTGTAACATTGCAAAATGTCTCTTTGGTGTTCCAAGAATTCACAGGCTATGATGAGATCTCTTTCATTAAAGTGATGCTTTGTTAATTAGTCAAGTATGATGGAAGGACATGCATTTCAGCAAGAAAGCTGATTGAACTATTTTGATGGGTGCATCGAAAAGCGTACATTGAACATGCTGCATGTCAGTCCTTGAATGGCAACCTCTATGCTGAAAACAATGGATGGTTTAGGTCAGCAGAATTCCTTTTCTAGTAACCAAAAAGCCATTTAACACCTGTTCAGGTTGCAGTGAACCACTCCTGATTCCGCCACCCCCCATTTCCTAATGTACCTTATGATTTTTTTCTATTGTGATCTCAGCTAGCTGAAGGACAGATAGCAAATAGTTTATTAGATTTTTTACCGCTAGAACACCTATTGATTATGAATCCTTCCCCTTACCTTCCAGCTTGAACTGTATTGGAAACTTTAGAAACTCTTTTAACCATCCTTACCCTTGTTTATCATCAAATGCAGTTTGCCCTCCATTACTTACCATTATAAGCATCCAACTCATTCAATTGTCTAAACCCACTTTCAGCCCTTGTGTAGCTCCACAACACTTTAAGCCTATGCAAATAGCGCTTCTATTTCATTACCAGTGTATTAATCTGTCATTTCCTCCATGATGCTTAGAATAGAATGCCTTTTACTCCATTTATTCCATTTTACACCCACAACAGCCCTGTGAGGAGTGCTTGGCGCAAGACTCCCCATGCCCTTCATGGCAAAGAGGTCATTTGTATTCAGTTCTTTCCAGTCAATATCCAACATTGTTCAATATGGCACAACACTTCTTATCCATTTTTCTGAAAGACTTACAGATTTCACATCTCAGGTGCCCCCAGTTGGATAACACAGGTTATTTATGGGTTCATGAGATGCCAACAGGCACAGACACAACCCTGTACACATGTTACAATGAGCATTCATATATCCTGTGTGTATGTGTGTACCTCTCTGTGTGCAAGACCAATCCAATGAATACTCATTTTTTTAAAAAGCAACAGGGAATAAATGTGGAGCTCAATCAAATGTTCATCCATACACACATCAAATGTATTATAAGAATTACTGAATGTGCATGCAAATGAAAATCATGTGTACACTGTACACAGGTTGCATACATGCTTACTGTAATGTGAGTACAGTGCTACATGGGGTTGTATCCTAGCATCCCATTTGATTAAGGGCAATGCATTCCATTGGTACAAGGCACCTGCATCCAGCGCAGGAGAGCCCTCTGCTGGCAACTAGTGTTGATGGACTGTGCGGCACTTAGTGGAGCAGGGAGGTAGGATACAACCATATTTTAATTATCTGAGAGGGTATCATGACTGGCACTACCTGGAAATGGAATGAGTGTTATATATCACTGACTACTTCCCTCCATCTTTGATGCTTGTGCTAGAAAGGTCGTATAAATAATAATAACACCCAGCAGCTTTTGCACGGTACTTTGGAGTATTTGACATGTGCAAGTGAAGCACTGGATTTTTGAGGCTACGTGTTCATGTGACCCAAAGTTGAATGTAAATGAAAAAAAATATGCTTCTTGCCCTAAATCACACACACACAAATATGGCAACCCATGCACTGGAAGGACTGCAGGTGGTATGCCCTCATGCTATGCACAGAGTGCCAAAACCAAACATCTGGAAAGGGCTATAGTGAGCTGTTCATGAAGGAGAGATTTAAACTGGGGACAATGTGATTCACAGCTTTGCCACTAACACTGCTATCCTAAACAGTTAAACTCTTTAAATTCATTGAGGACAATGGGCATCAATGGTATATGTAAATCAGATTGTGATTGTGCTGTGTTTTATGTTAATTTGAAAGATTATTACCAAGAATTCAAAGAAGCTGTTGGGAGAATCTTCCTTCATTGTTTTGAGACTAATCTCCCTCTGTATGGCTTTGCTTTGAGCACTGCTGTGGTGTGAAGGCACAATAAAATGGGGCCACTTTTACCAAAGTAGAGAATTTTCAGTTTGCATGTTATGTCTGCTGTGGTCTCTGATGTTTGCTGTTCTCATTCATTCAGAGGAAGGAAGTGATGGGGTTACTTTCGCAAAATAATCCTATACAAACCAATGGGGCTGTTTGGGAGGAAAGAGATTTGCATATGAGCCAAGGATTCCAGTTTAAGGAGACCTCAGATCTGAAAAGGCCTTTCCTTCCTCAGCTGTTTGCTCCCTGAGCTTCCATTTGAGCAGTGCAGCAGCACATAGCCAGAAATGCTGTTTTCCATGAGGAAAACAGATGCCCCCCACAACTGCCCTGAAGACACATAAATATGTTTTGCAGGAATGGATTTGCAGGATTCCTTCAACCTTAAATCTAGTGATGCAAGCCTTTTTAAAAAGTTCTTCAGAGTTCTGCTGAGAACAACACAATTGCAAAGAGATCCTCGTGTGTGAATAAGTATCGTTTGAATTTTCTGTTACATCTCCACTGAGGGCATGTCTACAGTGTCTATTTTGTGGACCATAAGCACTTTGACACTTACAGAGAACATGTGCATGCATGTGAATGTGAGTGGGTTGGATCCTATCAGCTTTCCTGCTCCATGTCATTTAACCCCCTTCATTACTATAGATCCCTCCTACACGTCCTCTGTCCTCACAGGTCCCATAGTTCTCAGCACAGACTGATTGGTGGTTAAAAGGGGCTCCTTCCTCTTTCTTGCCAGCAGAAAAGCTGGTTGGATCTAACCCATGGTCTTCTATCTGTTCCTGTAGCTGGCAGGAATGACGGGCAGGTCAGCATCAGCTGTCCTCAGGGCAGAAAAAAGCATAAATTTCCCTTGGAAAAACTGCACTTCTGGTTCTGTGCTGCACTTCTCAAATGGAAATGTAGGAAGCAAAAATGTAACAGTCTTTTGAAGCACTGTGAATAAGGGAGGAAGACAACAAGGAACATGAGGGTCCTCCAAATGCAACATGAGCTGTGTAAGAACTGGTGGCTCTGGTTAGGGATGTGCATCACCATGTTACAAACCAAAATATATCCAGCCAGTTCAACAGGGCCAATATGAGTAATGTCAGACAAAGGAAGATGGTATATCTTGTGCATTCATATTGCATAGTGTGCATGAATGACTGCAAATCTTGAATCACAGGCATCTGTCATGTCATGCTATTCATGGGATTTCTGTTTCCTTTTTCTGTTTATGTGGTCAGCTGAAGTGTGAAGATCTGTCTGCCTTCTAAACAGCAGAGCTCTCAGCCTGAGTATGCCATGGTGCTTTCATTTCCAAATATCATCAGCCAATCTACAGCCAATGCAGGTCAGATCTACATCACAGACACTGACTCACGGCAAACTACTAGTAAAGAGCACCTGTCCTTTAAATCTCTCTGGCACTATCACATTGGGCCACAAATTTTGCAATTGGTGATGTGGCCTTCTAAAGGTTAGAGCCTGACTCGTGTCACAGCACAAAAAAGACACTCTGAGAAGTGGATTCAGCTTTGCAGCTGATCTGTTAATCTTATTTGAGTTTCACTTACTCTTGGCTCAATGAACTGAGTCGTGAGAAAAGCAACCTTTTGTGCTCTTTTAGTTCAATGCGTTATTTTTATATGGAGATGGAAATAGCCTAAAGAGGGGCTAGGAATGCATTATAGGGCTCAGACTAACTGCAGTGCCCAGCAGAGTGACATCCTTCTAAACACATGGACTTCAATGAATTTAGAAGGGTGTAACTCTACTTAGGATTGCACCGTACACCATCTAAGTGCAGCTGCACTACAGAAGAATGTGCTTGACTCTGTTACTCACTCCTACTGTATACGTTAGATGCAGCTTAGCTGAGTAGACAGCAGAAGGCGGTGTACCATCCTGAGCTTGTAGTAAGCAGAAGGCATCTTCCTGCATTATTTTCTTGCATCTGACAGAGGAGGTGCCAGGATATCACAGAGTCCTCTCTATTAAACATACCATGGGCTGTTCCTCACAGAGGAGGCTCATGGGAAGGTGATATAGTTCAGGAGCAAAAAATCCCACGTTGAATCCTTGCTGCTTTTTTAAAAAAAGGGGGGATCTCAGGAAAGACTTTTGTGTCTGAAACTTTGGAGACCTGCTGCCTGTAAGTCTAAGCAATACTGAGCTAGATGAACCCATTGTCTGGCTCATTTAAATACACTATAATATGGGTGCCTTTCCTTCATGGGTAGCTTTCATTTATTCGTTAATATTTTGGAGGATCCTACCTTTAACTGGAGCTATATTTTGTAAAATAATGTGTTTGAGGTTTTTAGTTCTATTTGGAAGACTCGGCTATTGCATTGAAATGGCTGGCAAAGTTTTCTCTCCAACTTGTTTCTGGGCGTATCTGGGGATTTCTGTTCATCAGTTGCCAAGGGTGGAACTTTCCTTGATAGTGAAGTGATCCATTGGCACACCTAGAGATCAGGACTTGATGCATTTCCAAGCCCAAGCTCATTACAGCCAAAGAATGCACTCCCAAGGAGAATGAGCTGCTATTGTTAATTTCAAGTGACATTTCCCTCACAGCTTGATTAACCCAGTCTTCACCTCCTCCAGCTGACACCAAGTGGTTGTCTTCAACACATGTATATAAATAGCAAGGGGAAAGATAGGAAAAGATTGAATCTTGTGATGCAAGTGTAAACTTTTGATTCCAACTTGTCCACAATGTTAATATTTTAAAGCCAGAAGTAAACAAAAGGAAGATTGTGGGCTACTTGATGGGCCATTGGCCAGAATCTGTTGTTTTCTGAGACCCTTGGAAAAATCAAATACTGATCCAGAAAAGCTCAGAGTATGAATATTCTTCCTTCACACAACTCTTGGCTAAAAACAATAGGTACTGCAATAAAATGAAAGCAAAAGTATAAGCTGTATTACAAAATATGAAAAAGTTAGACTTCCTCTGTTTTAAGCAGCAGCTACAGTGAAAGAGTTTAAAAATCATGGTATATCAGTGCAAGCTGCTGAGATTAACATCCCATCAATAGTAGGTTCGTATTTTTATCTCAACCAAGGGCATATACTGTTAGGTGTTTGTGTGACGTATCCTGCAAAAGGTGTAGTATACCCACATATGAGCATTCAACAAGGCTAGAATGCTTCCTTTTGCTACTTACAGTTGTTTTTTCCAGGCAGTGCAGCAGGTGGTGATGCTGACTTTCTATTAGAGAAGTGGATTTGCTGATGTTGTGCTCATCATCAATAGACCCCTAAAAGAGACAAAAAAAAAGCAGCCATGAGACTATTGGCACACAGAGAAAAAACTACATTAATGCTTCAGATGGGAAAAGGGACAGGAAGGAAAGGGAGATCATTTTATCTTAAACACGAGTTTTTCTACTACTTGCTTGTTTAGGGAGCCAGGACAACTTGTGATGGCCACCCCAGATACTGAAACAGATCATTTTATTTATTTTGTTTAGGATATTTATACCCCACTTTTCTCTCCAAAGGGGACCCATTAGAAGTTTTATTCCTTTTACTCAGAACCATTGCAAGACATTTTTGACAATCAAAGGGTGCATTTCCAGATCTCCTGCGATGTCACACAATAGTCTGGGGGAGCACCTTTCAGACCATACTCTGCTTTCTTGACCCTTTCAACCTTCTTAAAATGATCTTGGGCATAGGCGTAGACTATGGGGGGGGGGGCTTGAGGGAGCGCCTGCCGCCACGCCTCATTGCTGCGCCTCCCCGGGCCCTTCTGAGGCCCGACAGCCACTGCTGCCAGTGCCTCTCTCTCCCCCCCGGCCTGGTCACTCCTCCATCCTTCCCTCTCTCTCTCCCTCCCTCTTTTCCAGGCGAAATGCCCAGCGTGGTGGCGTCACCCGGAAGTGACGCCATCACGCTGGGCACATTGCTAGGCAACGCTCTAGCAATTGCCCTGAAACTCTATGGCACCATAGAGTTTCAGGGCGATTGCCAGAGCGTTGCCCTGGCAATGTGCCCAGCATAATGGCATTACTTCCGGGTGATGTCACCACGCTGGGCATTTTGCCCGGAAAAGAGGGAGGGAGAGGGAAGGAGTGGCCAGGGTGGTGGTGGGGAGAGAGGCACCGGCAGCAGCGGCTGGCAGGCCTTGGAAGGGCCCGGGGAGGCACAGTAGTTTCCCGGGTGGGGACATCACCCCAGTGAGCGCGTGTGCGCTAAAGAGCCCCCCCTGGAATTTATAAAACTCTACACCCCTGATCTTGGGAATGCTTGAGCCTTGTACTGAGTCAGACTATTAGTCCATCAAGATCAGTATTGTCTACCCAGACTGTCAGCAGCTCTCCAGGGTCTCAGAAAGAATAATAGAATCACAGAGTTGGAAGCGGCCATACAGACCATCTAGTCCAACCCCCTGCTCAATGTAGGATCAGCCTAGAACATTCCTGACAAGTGTTTGTCCAGCCGCTGTGGAAAGTATTGGAGTCGGGAGGCCGGTGACAGTGAAATCAGCATAGTAGTTTATTGCGAGTCAAGATGGAATATGAGAAACCTCGGGCTCAGAGCCCTCTTTTATGCTGGTTGGAGATAATCCCCCGACCTCGCCCCAATGTCCTAATAGGACCTTAAGATAGTGGTTACCATTCATAGGTCCCCTGGGAGAAACCTAGGCTCATGACTGGCGGTCATTTAGGATCCAACTGGCTATTGTTCTACCTGGCCGAAGCTCAGGTAGATTCTGGCCATGTGCGATGACCATGTGGCGGTCGCAATTACGAGAGTCCCTGGCGACCGCGGTCTTGATACACAACACGCTGCTTAAAGACTGCCAGTGAGGGGGAACTCACCACCTCCCTAGGTAGCTGATTTCACTGTTGAACAACTCTTACTGTAAAAAAGGTTTTCCTAATATCCAGCCAGAACCTTTCCGCCCTTAATTTAAACCCATTATTGCGAGTCCTATCCTCTGCTGCCAACAGGAACAGCTCCCTGCCCTCCTTTAAGTGGCAGCCCTTTAAATACTTAAAGAGAGCAATCATGTCCCCCTGCAGCCTCCTCTTCTCCAGACTAAACATTCCCAAGTCCCTCAGCCTTTCCTCATAAGGCTTGGTCTCCAGGCCCCTGAGCATCCTCTGTACCTGCTCTCCTCTGCACCCTCTCCATTCTGTCCACATCCTTTTTGTAGTGTGGCCTCCAGAACTGGACACAATACTCCAGGTGCAGCCTGTACCATGCACTGTACCAATGCACTGTACCATGGGACTATAACATCTTGTGATTTGGATTTGGATGTTATACCAAACGTGAAAGAGATCTTTCACATCACCCATTACCTGACAGTTTTGACTGTTGGTGTCAGGGACTGAGCCTGGAATTTCTGTAAGCAAAGCAGATTTTCTGCCATAGACCCACAGCTCCTCCCTAATTACTTGGATTGTTTATGCTGTCAGGCCAGCTCTGACTTCACTTCTTGTGAGAAACCATGTCCATAAAACATAGAAGGTAGGCGAATTAACACAGACATAAAAAGAAACTCTTTTCTGCAAGGCATATCATCATCCATGGGTAGCAGAGGATACCTTCAAGAAAGGTGACCAACTTTCATTCACAACTGATCTGTGTTTTTATGGTGCTTGCATGAGTTGGGATGCAGACAAAGGTACTCTGTAGGGATGACAAGTGGCTTTGGTCCAATCTGCATTGGTCTTTCCTGCCGCTGTTCTGGCAGTCCCAAATTTCCTCACAAATCTCTGTCTGCATTGCTTGCCGCAGCCATTCCTGTATTGTCATTGGCTGTCTGCATCATTTTATTGCCCTGTAGTCATGACTCCAAGGTCACTACAGTGTCTCACCGTGTTATGTGGATCTGGTTTTCAGCTGCAGCAATTGCTCCCCCCCATAGGCGTCAACTACAGGGGGGCTCGAGCCACCCCCGAAATTTCCCAGGGGGGACTGAGCCCCCCTGGGAAAATGGAGCACCCTCCGCCGCGCCTCCCCGGGCCCTTCTGGAGCCAAATCCCCTCCCCCCCAGTTTTTCTCCGATCATGTTTCTTTGCTGGTGGGTTAGAAGCACTTCCACCCCAAACCATGTTATTTCCTGGGGCAGTCCCCAGAACGCCCTGCCTGGGAACTGCTGGATGTTTTGTGTTTTTTACGCACTTTCCAGCCCCCTCCACCTCCTCCTCCCACAGGTCACCCGCCCCCCATGTATGTGGCGGTCACAGGTGCCATTTCCTCCCCACAGTGCAATGCCCTGCTGGTGCCCTAGGAGGCCACTCCTCCCCACTCTTGCACACTCTCCCTCCAGCGCATGCCCTGTGGCCACCATGGTGAGGTCTGATGCAGACAGCAAACTTTTATCCTGAGTCAGTATGGGAGGGAAAGGGGAACAATGTACAAGGGCGCCACAACAGACTGAGATAGCTTTACACAGCAGATGCAGCCTCTGTCAGCTTGGTAGCTGAGAGGCTAGTTATATAACTTCTTAATACTCAGCACTTACATAGGTTAGTGTTCCCCCAGAGAATAGCCTCAAGAAGTTTCATGGCTCTGTCACTATGAGTGACTGATATCCATCACTTCCAAAAGGGCCTCTTCCTAGGTGATCATTTCATAAAGTAAAACATGCATAATTTCTCCTCAGTGACTGCGGGGGATCCAGATACATTTTCCATAGCTAGTGTCCCTGTGGGAAAGAGGCCACATTTCCCAGCACCCCAACTGCAATGTTAAGCTGCTGACAACAAGCCTATGGTAATTATGGTTCTCTGTCTAAATACCACTCCAATTGATTTTGAAGAAATGCCCCCTGTTTCTGTAGTTGCACGAATCTTTTCTGTAATTGCATTTGTCAGGAGCTCCACTCTAGGATCCTGGATAGGCTTTTCCAAAGGACTCACAGCTCAGTGGCAGAGTACAAGCTCAGAAGGCAGCCCATGTTCAGCATATGTGGCATCTCCAGTTAAAGGGTCTCAAGTAGCAGAGCTGGGGGAAGCCTCAGCCTGAGACCTGGGATAACTGCAGCTACTCACAGGAGACAATACCAATACCAAGCCAGATCTGGCCTGGTTCGCTCAGGTTTCAGGTATCAGGACTGCACAGTAAAAAAAAAAAAAAAAAAAAAAACTAACAACAAAAATTGGCACACTGGGGGAAATTACTCCACCCCCCCTTGTTTGCTGGTTTATAACATAGGGGGCCATTTCTATTATATTACCCTAATTCTTGGTTTGTAATGGCTTATGGCTAAATACAAATCTATATATCTAATTCCGAAGGTGCCCCCTGTGTGAGGATACCTAAATCTGCGCAGGGGGGCACCTGGGAGGCAGGGAGGTTTTCCTACACATGGGGGGCACTCCCCCTGTGTGCAGAAAAATCCGAAAAGTTAAAAAAAAACCCTTCAGTGACCGTAGAATCCCCCCAAATACCTTTTGAAATGGCACCAACTCCAGACATCAACTGTGAGGAGATTAGAATGTTCGGGGGGGGGGGGGGGGAGGAGGCTCTAACTGTTTTTGTCAGTAAAAAGCAGGGTTTTTACTGGCAGCAGTCTAGGGTTGCCAAGTACCCTCCCTGGCCACCAGCAGCGGATCCAGATCCAGGCTGGGAAACTCCTGGATATTTGGGGGTGGAGCCTGGGGAGGACAGGGACCTCAGTGAGGTACAATGCCATAAACTCCCCCCTCCAAAGCATCCATTTTCTCCATGGAAAGTTATCTCTGTAGTCTGGAGATGAGCAGTAACTCCAGGGGATCCCTAGGTCCCATCTGGAGGCTGGCATCCCTAGGCAGCACCCTCTGTGTGACTTGATACCACCTGATTTGCATGACTTAATTAGGCCCAGCTGTTTTGCTACAGTTCATCAGCAGCCACCGTATGAAACTGTGGTGCAACAGTTCTAGCTTCAGACTGGGATCTGCGAGACCCAGGTTCAGATCCCCATCCTGCAGTGGAAGCTGACTGGGAGATTTTGGACCAGTCATATACTTTCAGCCTAACCAACCTCACAGGGTTGTTGTGCAGATAACAAAGAGGAAATAATAATGTAAGCTGCTTTAGTCCCCATTGTGGAGAAAGACTGTAATTTTCCTAGGTAGAGGCTGCAGGGGAGGGGGGTGGAGATAGAAAGCTGAAGACAGATAAAGGGTAGGTTGGCTGTTGGGTGGGAAGAAAATAGGGTTGCCAACTCCAGGTTGGGAAATTCCCAGACATTTGAGAGGTGGAGCCTGGGGAGGGTGGGATTTGAGGTGGGAGGCAGAAAGAGAGAGAAAGAGTGATGAGGTGGGGAGGCAGAAAAACAAAGGGAATGATGACAGGTCAGAAAGAGAGAGGAAGTAACATACATGGAGGAGAGCGAGAGAGTAAGAAAGGGGGGCAGAAGGGAGAAAGAGTGTGAGAGAGGTAGGGGGAGAAGGGAGGAAGCAAAGGTGTGAGGAATGGGATAACTATCCTGCAAGTTTCTTGCAGGTCTCCACTTGTACATTTCTATTTCATTTCTATTCATGATCTTCTATGATCCCCCTCCCCCTCTGCAGTTTGAAGAAGTACAATTTATTCTGTCCTTTCAGGTCTCTGCCATCTCATTCCTCTATATGTGTTGACCAGGCCTCAGCAAAAGGCAGGATTATACATTTGTGTGCCTTTTAACCACAGTCTTCATCCTGAACAAAACTGTGTGATTCTTTTCAAAACTGGTCTCATTCCCAATGTTATCCCCTGTTTATGCTACTGCAGTACAACACTGGGCCTACGTTATAACACAGTAGCCAAGCTGTGCCTGGCAACCAGCAGGAGCTTTTGGGGATGGGGACATGGAGGCACCAACATCACATGTACTGTGACATCATTTCCTGGAAAAACAGGAAGTGATGCCATGTCATGATAGAAATCACCAGAAATTCTATGGTAAAACCATATGGTAAAAGCATGGAGTTTCCAGTGATTCCTAGAGTGATGTGATTCCTGGAAGTGACATCACAACATATGTGAAGCTGGCATTAAGAAAAAAAATTCTCCCACCACCACTTGGAGCAGTGGCAGATAATGAAAGCTGCTGGTGGGAGGTCTCCCACTATGGCAGGAGGCATGGCAACTGTATCGTAACAACTGAAGTGGTTTCCTGTCTCAGGCAAGTGTATGTAGCCAAGCAGCTTTATTTTTTATTTTATTATAAAGCCCTACACATTCCCTCACTCTGTTTTGTAAAGTTTAATTTAGCTGCTAATGCTCTTCCTTCTCCATTCTTGCCTGCAGGCCATCCTGAGAGAGCCCCTGGAATGGCATAGCTATGCTATGCAGAAATTTCTTAATAGCATGGAGGAACACAGCATCAGATCTGTTTGTAAAACATGTAACTACTACAAGTACAGGCCCACAAGACTAGCCGGGGGGGGGGGGGAAATTCCGTCTCTCCCCCACACTCTCTTGCAGAGCCCAGGGAACACTGTTTTACTTTGGAGGGGATTCAACACCCACTCTTTAATTTTTTATTTCAGATTTTTCTGCAAACCTGGGAGTCCCCCAGGTGAGCAGAAAAATCTCTTTAGCCTCTGTGTGGCCCCAGTCCATGGATTTATCTATCCACAGATCGTGGCCACACTTGGCTAATGGTATATAAATGGTAAACATAATAACTGATGGCTTGAATAGAAATCACAGCTTGTGTGAAATAGTCTATAGCTTTAACAAAAATAATAGCATTGTCCACTTATCTTTCTTGGTTTTGTAATACTTGGACATCTTTATACATTATAAATGAAACTTGGAGGGGAAAGTGGACATTCTCTCCAGCTTGGTTTGGCCTAATAAGCCACCTCATGTACCTTGGGTGACCCATTTCCCTGGTCTTTAAAGCAATCATACTGTTTTAATAAGGACACCATCTGGTACTGAAGCACCTGTTATGTCACTCTCTACTTGAAATGTTTTTGTGTGTGCTTCAGAGATCCAGATTTCATGAATGGGCTGTGCACATCATTGATCGTTTGACTCAGCCAGGATTTGCCCAGAAACCAAGAGTAAGGAGCTAACAAGATGCATGCTACTTGGTCTTTTTTTGTACATTCGGAACAGGATTCTTTAGCTTTCCCTTTTTTATTTTTGTGGTTGCGACTTTGGAAACTACATGGCTAAGGATTTTTTTTGGGTGTTAATTTAAACTCCCCGACCCTGAACTCCACCTCAATTTCACAGCATGCTTTCTGTGATCACTGCCATCAATTTTATTTGTGTTCAGTAGCAGGGATTTTCAAACACCATTAGACTCATTAAAATGGCAATTATGTGTTTGAAGGCACTTCTTAAAACTTTGCTTGGTGTTCAGCAATAAGATGGCCTAGATTTAGAGGGTCTTCCTCTCTAATGCTGTCTACAGCTTCATCAACAAAATGTGCCTGTGACTATAATTTTTGTCACCACTGTATCACCATTGACTGCATGCCTGTGGATACTGCTAATGCCCGCCATCGTGTATGAATTGCACTAGCACTTTATATTATGTTATGTTTTATAATTATATTCTTGTGATTTTATTCAATTTTTGTTTTAGCTGTTTTATACACTCTGAGCCTGCCCTGGCAGGGAGGGTGGGATATAAATAAAATAAAATAAATAAATAATCCTTTTAAGATGCTTGTATTGTAAATAAACTGCCAAGCAATTTTTATAGTGTACTTGTAGCAGTCCAGTCTCGTAAAACTTCCATTTTAGAGGTTAGCCCCAGAAGTGACATCTGTCCTCTTTAGGAATGACTAAAAACTCTGGTTTTACCATAGAGTTTCCAGTGATTTCTTTTTTGTAAAAAAAATTTATTTTTCAAAACATTAAAATTAATACATTTATCTTATACAAATCCTTTTTCCCCATATTATATAACATTTTGTTCTATTTGTATAATCTTGTTTTTATCTTGTATTGGCGGTTTCCCACCACATCTGAAGCATAACACATTTTCCACTTTATCCAAAATAGTAATACTTATATCTATGTTTACATTTCTGGTAACGGTCATATATCTTAAAAATACTTATATACTAATTCTTACTTTCTATATTCTTATATAATTCTAAAATAAAAAACAACTTCATTATCTAATTATCCTTAATACATTCATATACTCTAATTCTATTGCTTTATGTTATTATAACCATGTATAAATGTAGTTTTTCATGTCCCGGTATTTTTCAACATATTCTTTCAAATCTTTCCAATCTTCTAAAAAGGTCTCTGAGTACAGGTCATTCAACTTTCTAGTCCATTTATCCATTTCAGCCATATATAACAATTTTTTCAACCATTCCCACACATCTGGAATTTTTTCATTTTTCCAATTTTGTGCATACACCATTCTTGCTGTTGTTATCATATACCATATTATTGTCCTTTTCTTTACATTTATCTCTTCTAGTTTAAGTCCAAGCAATAACATTTCAGGCAACTTCTTAAATGTACATTTCAAAATTTTTTCCATTTCTGCATGTATTATAGACCAATAAGTCTTTGCTTTATCACAAGTCCACCACATATGATAAAAAGAACCTTCTTTCCTTTTACATTTCCAACATTTGTTAGACATATTCTGATTAATATTTGCAATTTTTTTTGGTGTCATATACCATCTGTACATCATTTTAAAACAATTTTCTTTTAGGTTATAATATGTAGATATACCCATAGCATTTTTCCATAAAAATTCCCAAGATTCCATTTCAATGTCTTTGTTAAAGTTTATCGCCCATTTTACCATTTGTTCTTTTACCATTTCATCAGCGTTAAACCATTTTAACAAAATTTTATACATTTTAGAGGTCATTTTTTCCCCACCTTCCTCCCAAACTTGTTCTATTTCATTATTTTTTTCTCTAAAACCGGATTTTTTATCACTTCTATACATGTCATATATTTGTCTATATCTTAGCCAACCGTAATCAAAGTCCATCTGATGCTGCTCCTTGAATATAAAGTCTTTACCATGTCTTGTTAATAAGTCTCTATACTTCAACCAGTCTTGTCCTTTGTGACGTGATACTGGATTTAAAGTTTCTGCGGGTACAATCCACGTAGGTATCTCTTCTGGAAAAAAGTTTTTATATCTTGTCCACGTATCGATTAATGTTCTTCTCAAATAATGATGCTTAAACATATTGCCCATTTTTGTTTTACCATAATACAAATATGCGTGCCACCCAAAACTACAGTCATGACTTTCCAGGGACAATAACTTTCTATCTTGTAACATAGTCCATGTCCCTACCCAAGTCAAACATACTGCATCATGATATAGCCTTAAGTTTGGTAACTGGAACCCACCTCTCTCTTTAGCATCACACATTATTTTCATCTTAATTCTTGGTTTTTTCCCTCCCCACACAAACTTAGTCAATTCCTTCTGCCAGCATTTGAATGTTTTTACATCTTTCACAATCGGAATAGTTTGAAACAGAAACATTATTCTTGGTAGCACATTCATTTTAACCACTGCAATTCTACCCAACAGTGACAAATTTAATACATTCCACCTTTTAATATCTTGCATAATTTGCTGCCATAATTTCTCATAATTATTCTTATACAAATCAATGTTTTTCATTGTTAGGTTTACACCTAGATATTTTGTCTTTTTCACCACTTCACATTCTATAAGATTTTGTAATTCAATTTGCTTATTATTTGACATATTTTTACACATCACTTTTGATTTGTTCTTATTTACATAAAACCCAGCCAAATCACCAAACTCTCTTACTCTCTGCAACAAATATGGTAGTATAGTCATAGGGTCTTCGGCTATAAACATCACGTCGTCTGCAAAGGCTCTGTATTTAAAAGAAAAACCTTTTATTGTTAAGCCTTTAATTTCTTTATCTTCTTTCAAATTTAGTAGCAAGACTTCCAAAATCCAAATAAATAGCAACGGCGAAAGTGGGCATCCTTGTCGTGTTCCTTTTTCCACTTTAAAGTAATCCGTTTTTTCAGTATTAATTATTAAAGAGGATTTCTGTTCTCTATATATTGACTTAATAAGATTAAGCATATAGTCTCCAATTTCAAGATGTTCCAGCACTTCAAACATAAAATCCCAATTTAAATTGTCAAACGCTTTCTCCGCGTCTAAAAAAAGAAAGCCCACTTCCTTCTCCGGATGTTTATCATAGTACTCTATAGCATCCACTACTACTCTTAAGTTGTCTCTTATTTGGCGATTAGGTAAAAATCCTGCTTGTTCTGTCTGTATAGTCTCTTTAAGATGTTCCTTAAGCCTATCAGCTATAATCTTGGCAAAAATCTTATAGTCATTGTTTAACAAAGAAATTGGTCTATAATTTTTAACATTGGTTAAATCTTGACTTTCTTTCGGAATGAGTGAGATGGTTGCTTCTTTCCAAGTCTCCGGGACCTCACCTGTCACTCCTATGTCATTCATTAATAGCAATAACACTGGTGAGATCGATTCCTGTAGTGATTTATAGAACTTAGCTGTAAATCCATCTGATCCAGGTGCTTTCCCTAGTTTTGAGTCATTTATTGCATTTTTAATCTCTTGTAGTGACATTGGGCAGTCAAGTAGTTCTTTGATTTTTTCTGTTGGTTTTGGTAATTTTAATGACTGTAGGTATTCTTTAATCCTTCTTCTGTCTTTATTTTCCTTCTTAAAAAGCTTTGCATAGTATTTAAAAAATTCTCTTTTTATTCCCTTATTGTCTATTATCTCAATATTGTCCCGTATCACTTTAGTAATAAATTTATTTTCACGTTTTTTCTTTAATTGCCATGCTAAATACTTTCCAGGTTTGTTTGCACCTTCAAATGCTTTTTGTTGCAGTTTTTTCAGGTTCCAGTAAGTCTCTTGATTCAAAATAGCTTTTGCTTGGTCTTGTAACATCCAAATTTCCTTTTGCAGTCTCTTTTTTCCTGGTCTGTTCTTCAGTTCCTTTTCTTTTATTTTAATGGCTTGTACAATGTTTTCATATTGTTCTCTTTTCTTTTTATTGTCTTTAGCATTCAGTGATATCAATAATCCTCTCATCACTGCTTTGTACACATCCCACACAGTTTGAATTTTTACTTCTTTTTGTATGTTCGCTTGGAAATATAAATCTGTCTCTTCATGTAATTTTTTAACTATTTCTTGGTTGTCTAATAAGTCCTCATTTATTCTCCATCTCCCTTGTCTTTTTGTCTTCCCAGAAGTCCATAGACAAGGATTATGGTCTGAGATTATTCTAGATAGAATTTCAACTTTTTTTGTCTTAAATGTTAGATTAGTAGACATCCAGATCATATCAATTCTTGAATGTGAATCGTGCCTATTAGTGTAAAAAGTGTAGTCTTTCCCTTGTGGGTTAACCTTCCTCCAAATATCCTCCAGCTTTTCCTGTTTTATCAGTTCAAAAAAGTTTTTGGGAAGTTTCCCTAGTGTGTCGTCTTTTCTCTTTGAGCGCCTATCTATTTTATTATTCACAGTCCCATTAAAGTCTCCCAACATCATGATTTGGTCATAGTTTACACTGTCCAGTTCCATTTGTAGTTCTTTTAAAAAAAATTCTTTAGCTCCATTGGGGGCGTAAATATTCACAATCAAAGTCTTCTGTCCATGTAAAAAAATTTCAATAGCTAAGTATCTTCCTTCTTTATCTTTAAATATTAGTTTGGGTTCCAAGTCTTGTTACAACTCCATTCTTTTTATTACTTGCCAATGAAAAAAATTCTTCTCCCAACTTTTTTCTTATTAAATATTTGTAGTCTTGTTTCTTAAGATGGGCCTCTTGTATACAAATTATACTGCATTTTTGTTTCTCCAGCCAGTGACCTACCATTCTACGTTTTTGGGGTGAATTAAGTCCATTTACATTCCATGAGAGTACTTTATAATCCATCTTGTTGTAGTCTTAAATATCACCAAATTCTTCCTTGTTCTCACCAACAAAGGCGTACATTTCTGCTGAATTTTTAATCACTATTCTGTTGTTACCATAATAAAAACTCAGTCCTTGTGGTATTTCCCAACGAAATCTTATTTTTTTCTCTTTCAGTTTGTCTGTCAGACGCTTGAATTTTTTCCTGTCTTGCAAAATTGCTCTGGGCAGTTCTTTCATTACAATAACTTTCTTTCCACCTATTTCAAAGGAGTCTGTAAAACATTTCTTGTAGATTCGTTCTTTTGTCCTCTTCATTGTAAATTGAACTACTACGTCCCTTGGTATATTTTTGTCTCTTGCATACGTAGAATTGACTCTGTAAACAAGATCCATATGTTCTTTAACAGCTTCCTCCTCCTCTTGTAAAAAATCTGCTAATGCTTCTTGCATTCTTGTAAAAATATCTTCACCTAATTTTTCCTCTATACCTCTAAATCTCAGATGGTTTTGCATGTCTCTATAGTGCATCATCTTTTCCATTCTGTCATTATCCTTTATTGTTTTTTGAGTATTTTCTTCCAGTTCTTTTACTTTGGTTTCTATGTCTTGTGTTCTAGTGGTTAACTTTTGTAATTCGGATTTTAAATCTATAAAATTTTTATCTGCTTGTGCAGCTATGGCATTTATTTTAGTATTTACTTCTCCAATTGCGCTTGCCATTTTTGCATTTACCATAATTTACCATAATTTACCATAATTGCGTACAGCATTTTTTTCCCATTGCTTCCATAACAGCTAACAGTTCTCTCTCTTTTTTTGCTGCCATTGTAGGGGAGGACCATGTAGCTGCTCTCGATCTCAGTCCGCGGTCCATCTTGTCACTTTGAAAAAGATCGATTTTTTCTTGTTTTCCAAATCAGTCACCAATTAGTGTATTCAGACAAGCATGTCTTGCCAGTTCAAATTCCACTGGTTTTAGCCTTCTAAGTTATGTAGTTTTTGAGATATTAATGTTTAAAAAATTTATAAATCCAAAATGGCGGGCGCAACTCCTCTATGGTTTGTGTCAAAGGTTACAGTCTATTTACCTTGCTTCTGGCTTGCCGTAGTTTCCTTCTGTCCCTTCCTCTTGCTTACTTGTCTGCTCTCCACGCGTCACTTCCTGTTGTAATCCTTTTGGTCCGACAGTTTATACAGTCCCTTTTCTCTCTTCCAGTTCTTCTTTATTTCCCTTCTTGTCTGCTCCCCGAGCCCGCACTTCCTGTCTTTGTCCTCACAACTTGTTCTCGCGATGCTTGGCTCCCTCCTCCCTTCTTTGTCTCGCGATGCTCCCCTTCCCAACTCTTCTTAACCGCAGGAATGTTAAACAACTTGTTTTTCTGGCTTTTTAAGCTCCAATCCGACTTTTTAATGTTTCCAAACTGCACTCATCCAATCTGCAACAGTCTATTGCTTCACCAGTTCTACTTTTCGTCTTTCAAAACTCGGTAATGGTAAGGCAAAAACTTTTTTTCTGTTACCTTAAGTTGTTACTTCTCTTCAGATGTGGTCCCAACGTTTAAACTTTGTCTTCTTTGTTAAGGAATCAGGGGAATTGGCGATTTTATGCTGATTTGATCAGCTCGGCTCGGCTCCTTAGAGATACTTGCAGGAATCTTCTTCAGTTGCAGTGCTCAAGGTGTTGAAAAAGTCTCCTCCGAGACTTCCCCTTCACCGAGCTTGCTCAAACCTGGATTATATTGCTTGCTGGACCTCACACTACCTGTGTGAGGTTGCGTCGGGTGGAATTTCCCACCCGAGCTGCCAGTAAGAGCCTCCGTCCGCTTTGCCCACTTGCAAAGTGCGTCAGACCGCCATTCCTCCGACCGGAAACCACCCCATCTCTTTTATTTTTTTACCTGCCCAGCAGTCCATAAACACGGATTATGATCTGAAATTATTCTGGGTAGAATTTCCACTTTTCTTGTCTTAAACGTTAAATTAGAAGTCATCCAAATCATGTCAATTCTTGAATGCGAGTCATGTCTATTAGAATAAAAAGTAAAATCTTTTCCTTGTGGGTTAGCTTTCCTCCAAATATCTTCCAGCTTCTCTTGTTTTATCAGTTCAAAAAAGTTTTTTGGAAGCTTCCCTAATGCCTCATCCTTTCTCTTAGAGCACCTGTCTAATTTGTTATTCACAGTTCCATTAAAGTCCCCCAACATCATGATTTGGTCATAATTTACGTTATCCAATTCCACTTGTAATTCTTTAAAAAAAATTTCTTTGGCTCCATTTGAGGCATAAATATTTACAATCAAAGTTTTCTGTCCTTGTAGTGAGATTTCAATAGCTAAATATCTTCCTTCTTTGTCTTTAAATATTACTTTAGGTTCCAAATCTTTTTTGACATATGTTACAACACCATTCTTTTTATTGCTTGCTAAAGAATAAAATTCTTCTCCCAATTTTTTCCTTATTAAATATTTGTGGTCTTGTTTTTTAAGATGAGCTTCTTGTATACAAATTACACTACATTTTTGTTTCTCCAGCCAATGCCCTACCATTCTACGTTTTTGAGGCGAATTAAGTCCATTTACATTCCATGTAAGTACTTTGTAATCCATCTTGATATATTCTTAAATATCACCAAGGTCATCTTTATTCTCTCCAAGAAATGCATACATTTCTCCTGTGCTTTTAATCACTTCTCTGGTGCTGCCATAGTAAAAGCTTAATCCTTGAGGTATTTCCCAACGGAATCTAATTTTTTTCTCCTTCAATTTATCCGTCAGACGCTTGAATTTTTTCCTTTCTTGCAGTATTGCTCTAGGCAGTTCTTTCATTACTATAATTTTCTTTCCATCTATTTCAAAAGGATCAGTAAAACACTTCTTGTAGATTTGTTCTTTTGTCCTTTTCATTGTAAATTGAACTACTACGTCCCTTGGTATATTTTTGTCTCTTGCATATGTAGAATTGACTCTGTAAACAAGATCCATATGTTCTTTAACAGCTTCCTCCTCCTCTTGTAAAAAATCTGCTAATGCTTCTTGCATTCTTGTAAAAATATCTTCACCTAATTTTTCCTCTATACCTCTAAATCTCAAATGGTTTTGCATGTCTTTATAATGCATCCATCCTGTCATTGTCTCTCATTGTCTTTTGAGTACTTTCTTCCAGTTCTTTTACTTTAGTTTCAATGTCTTGTGTTCTTGTGGTTAATTTTTGAAATTCTGCTTTTAAGTCTATGAAGTTTTTATCTGCTTGTGCAGCTATGCCATTCATTTTAACATTTACCTCTCCTATAGCGTCTAACATTTTTTTCCATTGCTTCCATAACAGCTAGTAGTTCTTTTTCTTTTTTGCTGCCATTGTAGGAGAGGACCATGTAGCTGCTCTCGATCTTAGTCCGCGGTCCGTCTTGTCTCTTTAAAAAAGATCGTTTTTATTTTATTTTCCAAATCAAACACCGATTAATGTGATCACACAAGCTAGTCTTGCCAAGTCAAATTTCGTTGGTTTCAGCCTTTTAAGTTATATAGTTTATGAGATATTACTGTTTAAAAATTTTATAAATCCAAAATGGCGGGCGCAACTTCTCTATGGTTTGTGTCAAAGGTTATAGTCTTTTTACCTTGCTTCTGGCTTGCCGTAGTTTCCTTTTGTCCCTTCCTCTTGCTTACTTGTCTGGTCTCCGCACGTCACTTCCTGTTGTAGTCCTTTTGGTCCGGCAGTTTTTACAGTCCCCTTTGCTCTCTTCTGGTTCTTCTCCGTTTCACTTCTTGTCTGCTCCTCAAGCCGTCACTTCCTGTCTCAATCCTCACAGCTTGGTCTCGCGATGCTTGGTTCCGTCCTCCCCTCTTTGTCTCGCGATGCTTGGCTCCCCCTCCCGACTCTTCTTAACCGCAGGAATGTTAAACAACTTGTTTTTTTTGGCTTTTTAAGTTCAAATTCAGCTTTTTAACGTTTCCAAACTGCACTCATCCAATCTGCAACAGTCTATTGCTTCACCAGATCTGCTTTTCGTCTTTCAAAACGCGGTAATGGTAAGGCAAAAACTTTTTTCCCATTACCTTATGTTGTTACTTCACTTCAGATGTGGTCCCAACATTTAAACTTTGTCTTCTTTGTTAAGGAATCAGGGGAATTGGAGATTTTATGCTGATTTAATCAGCTCGGCTCGGCTCCTTAGAGATACTTGAAGGAATCTTCTTCGGCTGCAGTGCTCAAGGTGTTGAAAAAGTCTCCTCCGAGACTTTTCCTTCACTGAGCTTGCTCAAACCTGGATTATATTGCTTGCTAGTCCTCACACTACCTGTGTGAGCTTGCGTCAGGTGGATTTGTCCACCCAAGCTGTCAAGAAGAGCCGCCGTCTGCCTTGCGCACTTGCAAAGCGTGTCAGACCTCCATTCCTCCGACCAGAAACCCCGAGTTTCCAGTGATTTCTAGAGAGATGTGACATCACTTCTGGGTTTCCCCTGGAAATGGCATCAAGCTATCATTCCGGCAGCCATTTTAAAAATTCTTTTCCCGCCACCATCCAAACTGGGGACAGAAACGAGAAGCAGGGAATGGCCAGCTGCTGGACTGGCAACCCTACTAGCACTGCACAACTGGGGCAGGCACCCAGTGGCCAGCACTGTGCAATTGGTATTCCTGGGTAGAGGTTGCTGAGGGAGCGAAGGGGAAGACAGAAGGGGGCAGAGTAGGTTGGTTGATAGATGGGAAGGAGAGAAGAAAGCAGGAAAAGGGGGAATGCTATGGATTTTTTTCAGGGAAGAAACAGATTAACAATTTCCTACTACATGGGTCTCTTTTGTCACCCTAATTGCATGGATAAATTTACCACAGAAAAACAGCTGGGTCTAGCATTTTGGACTTTCCATAGCAGAGGCCTAAAAGGCTTAGAGAATGCCCATAGAGTTTAATCAGCACACATACACATCAAGAGCAACGTTATCCTTCATCTCCCAAGCAGGATTATTATTAGAGCAGGAACCTGCCTCTTGCTCAGAAAGCACTTAGAAAATCAAAATCCGAGTTAGGAAAGAGCCTTCACTATACAGTTATCAGTTTTTGCCATGCACAGATAGAGGGTAAATGTTAATGGAATTTGAAAGAAAAAGAGATGGTAAAGTACTGAAGTCCTTCAGTGCCAAATTAGACATGACCTTGGAAATCTGCAATTAGGATCCTTTGCAATTTTTGTAAGGGCTAAAAGCAAAGGGGAGAGAAGGGCAATTTGGATCAGAGCCACAGCATAGAGAAAGGGAAGAGGTGACCCTGAAATGTTTCTCAATTTAAACCCCCCCCCCCCCAATCTGGCTGTTCTACCATTTGCCCCCGTGGGGGAAAGACATGGATATCCTTATAGTACTGGTATGCTTTTCCTAGTGGGGCAAATAGCATGTCCAGAGATCTACTTAAATATAGAAAATTATGCAGGGAAAAAGGTTACCAATAGATAGATAGAGAGATAGATAGACAGACAGACAGACCAACTGACCGATGGACCTTTCTCACAAGTGGGTACCCATGATGGCTCACAACACTGTTCACTCCTCCACCATTTTATCCTCAGAACAACCCTGTGAGGTAGGTTTGGATGAGTGTGTATGGCTGGCCAAGGTCACCCAGCAAGCTTTCATAGCAGAGTGGGGACTCAAACTTGGATCTCCTAGATCCTAGTCATGCACTATGTCAAATTCCCCCTTCCCTTGACAGCTCATGCCTCTTAAAAAGCTATGGGAGATTCTAATCGCAAAGTTCAGAGTTCATGATGAGTTTGGCCCAAGATGTTTCATTTCATTTTGTTTTGTCACCACTGAGGTTAATCCCTTCCCCAGTCTTGAGGGGAGACTGCAAGTTCTTAGGAAAGAGTACATAAAAGCAGACACTAACAAAAAGTAGGATTAGGGCTTGATTTTTATCTTAAACTTTTAAAGGCAGGAAATGAAGGACATCTGGGACATTTCATTATGGAAGACGCTTAATGAAAACAAACATTTCTCTTGACTAAACAGATAGTTTGCTCTTTGGACAATCAACTTCAATACATTGGCGGACTCAGAGACATACATGGATTCTGAACAGGGAACTTTACAGGGAAGAGTTCTGATTAAAATCCAGAAAATAATCCACTTTGTAACTTGCAATTAAGGAAATAATCGATTTGCTGTAAAGATTAATCACGTAATGCTTCTAGGCTCAATATTTTTGAACTTAAAAAAACCCACACAACTAATGTCAGCCACTTCCTTTTGCGATAAATGCAAGCCGACAGCTTAAGCACTGGTATCACACAAGTGCTCACAGAAGCGTGGCTGTGAATTTCAAAAGTACATTTGAACAAAGGAAGTGTCTCAGGTTGCTATAAGCATGCGAAGCTGGCCCTTTCAATAGCAGAAGACTTTTATTTGCAGAAAAAAATACATGATATTTTGAGGGTGAGCCAGGATACCAAAACAGTCAAGACCTTTCCATATCATTTTATTTGCTGTCCTGTTAATTCCAAAGGAATTTTCTAAAGCGCTTATGAAGGACCAAAATTACTCCAAGGTACACTGTGTACTAGATTCAGTTCAGCTCTCTTGGATTAGAATGGAAAGAGGGGCTTGAAGGAGGAAAAAAAATGTACTAATTATGCAATGTATTATGGGTTTGGGCAAGTGGTTGCTGGTGAAGCGACTTCCTAGTGGATTCCTCCCTCTCAGACCATTTTCGCAGTAGTGAAATTCCCCGCATTGATGGAATCCCAAGATTTAGCGAGTTCTGAAAACGTGGGGTAAGGAGAAAACTTTGGGTTGGTGCCTGGTGAGGAAAAATCTACTGCGGAAAATTTCACATAATGTGCAGTTTTAAAAATGTCAGTGTGGAGAATTTCACTACTGCAGAAATTGAAGGGGAAAGGGGGGTTCTCATCCTTTTCAGCAACTGTTGGGAGGCAGCGAGCACAGTCAGAGTTACTGACCAGCTTGCTTGCTCTTGCTGACATCAGCAACCTATGCCACAGGCAGCTAACCAGTGAATGATTGCACATTTGCACAGTACTGACAGAAGTCCCCTCTCACTCCATTCCCTCCACCCAACTGTTGTGAGAAAAGGTGGGCATTCCCCTCTTCCTTTATTGACCCACAGTGGTGGGTGGCAGTTCTCACTTGCAGACCATTCCCACTAGCCTCAGCTGCTTTGGTCCATGGAAAGTATTGGAGTTGGGAGGCGAGTGGTAGTGATTTCATAGCAAAGCTCTTTATTGAGGGTCAGATGGAACAGGAGAAACCCCGGGCTCAGAGCCCTCTTTTATGCTGGCCGGAGACAATGCCCTGACCCCACCCACAAGTCCTGAAAGGACCTTAAGTCCATGGTTGCAGTTCATAGGTCCCCCAGCGGGAGACCTAGGCTCATAATTGGTGGTCGCTCAGTATCCGACTGGCTATTGTTCTACCTGGCCGAAGCTCAGGTAGATTCTGACCATGTCGCTGCCCATGTGGCGGTCGCCATTACGAGAGACCAGGCGACCGTGGTCTTAGTACACAACAGTCCACAAAAGCTAACAGAGAGTCTTGTGGTACCTGCAAAACTATCACATTTATTGTGGCATTAAGCACAGATTTGGGGACTTTGGAACTTGTGTTGTAATGAATATATGACATGTTAGAGCTTTTGCTGACCAGACAAGACAGAAAGCAAAAACTTTGGCTTCCAGATCATGGATGCCTTACAATATTTTACAATCAAATATTTAAACACTGTTAGAGTCCTTAAACATTTCCCATTGTGCCATATTTTAAAGGCAAAGGGCTCATTTTCCTACTCTAAAGGAATCTGCTAGTGACATATTCTGCTGGGGGCAGTACAATTGTACTAAATTAAGTAACAAATGATTTTTTTTTGGTTTCTCCTATGGCTTGAATAATCTGGGACTTTTGATTCTGCAAGTATTTTTCCATGGTGCTCTAGTGAAAATTATGGTCTGGATTGCATAGATTAGTTTGTGGGGGGCAGTGAGTACTGCCTTGGGTAAAGGGTTGTATTTCATAGCCTTCAATCTTGCAACATATGAACATATCTGCACTGTGTGCTAGTGACAGGGTTGTGAATATTTTATTGCCTTCTACAGCAAGTGGACATTGTAGACAGCTAGCCCTCTTCACCCCTTTGTCTGTGTGTTCACTGAATGTTCACAGTAGATTGTTCCTGCTGATCCTGCTGTTGCCTAGCAAGGCACAGCATGTGCTCTTATGGACTTTTATGTTCATAAGTCTGAACTTTGGGTTGTTATGCTTTAGAGGACTACATGCACTCTTCATTGCTGTGAGAGGCTCCAGTCCATTCCAGGAAGCAGGCACCCAACATGGTTCACACAAAGACAAGAGATCAAGACCCCGTTGCACAAGGGTTCTCCTGTCACCTCTCGCTAGGCAAACCCCAACCCCCTCCAACATTCCGGTATGGATTATGCTAAGTGAAGTTACCTGGCAACTAATAGTTCGCCCATCAACTGGCCAGGCTAGGGCCATCAAGGAACAATGGAATGGCTCGGTGACTCATCGCAGACTTGCCCAGGTGTCAGTTCCTGTTTAGCCTCTAGTGTTGCAATATTGACCACCCCTCTGCATCCTCTCCTCTTTTTACTTTGACCAATAGTAGGGTTTGTAGGGACGGACTACCTGGAAGGTGTGTTACTGGGATGTGGTTAGCGCTGCCTGCCCCCAAAACTCACCGAATAAAAGAGGTTGCCCTCTATGCAATCGCTCTCTTGAGCCTCTTCGACCACTATCTGCTTTTACTCCTCTTCCGTTCAGCTTGCTATCTCAATACCCTGCCTCCATCTTTGATCTCTGGATTTGCGAACAGAGTCAAGCATGCTTCTGCAAGTTCAGAACACGTCCCCCATTTTTCCTTTCTACCCCTCAATTCTTCTTTTGGAACGGATAGCCAATCTCCAGGACAGGTAAAGTATCTACCAACCAACGTTTCCCTGCTCATGCAAAAGTGCTATTTCTCTGTCTAATTTTCTTAGACCTTGTGTGATTGTGTGTGTGATTCTGTTTTTGTATGCTTGAAAACATCTTGCAGTAAACATCATTTAAATGGACCACTCCCTCTCAGTGCCTATTTTCTGGGAACTCCTGGAAAGGGTGGGACCTTCGTATAGTTGGCTAAGAACCCGGTTTTATCTGCCAATTGCTAAACTAAATTAAAGCAATTCGGCTAACACTGCCAAATGTCTGCAGCAATTTCATATGTGTTGGCTCCTCTGCATAATCAGAAACATGAAAAAAGTAGGATCTGGGTCACTTGTAAGAGTGTATGTACATAGGAGTTTCACAGTCTGGAACCAATGTATCTTTACATCTCCTGGCATATGGCCCCAAGAGCTCTACGCTCTTTAAATAACAACACACTGCCAGTTCCAGGGCCAAAGAATATTCACCTAGCTTCAACTAGAGCTAGAGCCTTCTCAGCAGTGGCTCCAGCTTGGTGGAATGCACTTTTGAGTGAGATCCAGGGCCTGTGGGACTTGGCTCATTTCTGCAGGGCCTGTAAAATGGAGATGTACCACCAAGCATATGGGTGAGGCCAGAGGAATTCCTACTCATATAGTTCTTCCTACCCCTTCCCCCCTTTTTTTTCTTCCCCTGGGACAGTGATAGTATTATTATATACCATTTGACTAATTGTAAATCACTGAACCTGAATCTGTTAAATTTATATGTATTTAAACTGTATTTTTAAACGGTTTATTATATGTTGTGATCCACTTTGAGCCCCATGATAGTGGGGGAGAGTGGAACAAAAATCTAATGAATGAATGAATGAATATGTATGTCACGTGGGACTCAATAGGACATTGGACTGTACTGAAGAGATTGCCCTTCATTTGAGGGCAGGACAAGCAGATGCAAACCCACTCCTATCTATGCCCTTTCAGTGAATGTGCAAACTGATGTCAGAAGAGGGCTAATTCTTATATCCATGCTGTGAAAAGCATCATCTTTTGATTTCTGTAGATCAAATTTTTTGTCCAAGGCACAAGAGCACACCAGGTCAGTTTAAGTCTGGTCAGCTGGCAGAATAATTTTCTAAATTCATTTTATATCACTTATAAACTTGGACCCACAAGAGCATTTCCACAGATGGCAGGATTTCCGCCTGGAGAGCATGACTTCCTGAGTCCTCCTCCCTTGCAGCCCAAGATACGTCCTGAAATTCTGTGGCATTTGGGGCTGCACGGAGGGGGTGAGAAATTCCTGGTCCATGGGAAGAAATTCTTCTGTCTGCAGAAACGCTCTGGTGGATCCAAGCTAGAGCTTCTCCCAAAGAATCCTGGGAACTTCTGTGCTTTAAGAATGCCAAGTGTCTTTTGACCATAGAGAATTTCAGTTGCCAGGGATGTCTGAGAAGAAGACAGAAAGAGTGACTGTTGGTTTGTCTGTTAGTTTGTCAGCTCAGTGTAGAGCTTCTTTATGATTTTGTGGCTTCTGGACTAATTGTCAAATGACAGTTTCCACTGGAGGGGGCTGCAGGCTGCAGCTCTGTTAGAAAAGAAATGAACATTTTAAAGGGAAGCTCAAGAACAAAACCGTGGGCACAAATAATGCCTTGTTCATTTCAACAGGAATGACAAACAATAAAAAGAGACAGGATCATCAGCTAAATATTCTAGCTTCTGTAATGAAAACTGAGAGATTTTTTAAATACATCAAAGAATTATTCTCTTTCTGAAACAGAGCAGAAAACTGTAATGGTAGGGAATGTGTGTTGAAGAGCTAATTTCAGGGTCATTTTTTCTATCACAGGTATACTTTTATGTAATTATGTAATAATGTTAACTGATGGTGATGTATTATTCTTTTTTGTAATTCACTTTCAGAGCTTTAAAAAAAAATCTTGTAAGAATATTGAATAAACAAAAATGTTAGCCAATGGATGGCTAGAGAGAAGGTGGTGGCGAGCTCATGACGAAGCCACAAGAGCATCCTATAGGTCGTTTATGAGAACCTATGAGATGGCAGTGAAGGCTGTGAAGAAGGGTTTCTACGCAGCCTCCATTGCGTCTGCTAGCTCTCACCCAGCCCAATTATTTAGAATTATTCAGTCATGGACTACTTTGCTGCAGGGCATTCCAAATGCTAAGGAATTGGCGATTGGCTGTGAGGCATTTGCAAGCTATTTTGCAGACAAAGTCTTGTCACTCTGCCGTGACCTCCTGACCACACTTGATACAATAAAAGAACTGGAAGCCCATTGGCCATCTTCGGGTCCAATTCTGGACCACTTCAGTCTGCTCTCTCAGGATGAAGTTGACAAGACCCTTGCAGCTGTAAAGCCTACCACATGCCTCCTAGACCCCTGCCTATCATGGCTAGTTAAAGCTTGTGGCAATGAGGTGCGGACCCCCCGAGGAAGATTATCAACTGTCCCTTTCAACAGGGACCTTCCTGGGGGGATTGAAGGAGGTGGTGGTTCGTCCTCTCCTAATAAGATCTCTTTTCGACCTATAGTCCTCAATAATTAACCACCCAGTGTCTAACCTATCGTTTTTGGGTAAGGTAATAGAGAGGGCAGTGGCAACACAACTTCAGACCTTCTTGGAAGATGCTAAGATCCTGGACCTCATCCAGTCTGGCTTTTGCCCCACCCAGGGGATGGAGATGGTGTTGGTCGCCCTGGTAGATGACCTGGATTTGAGGTGGATCAGTGCTGCTGATACTTCTTGATCTGTCTGCAGCATTCAACATGGTTGACCATGATGTGTTAACCTACCGCCTCGCCAACGCTGGGATATGGGAGCTTGCCTTGCAGTGGCTGACCTCCTTCCTCCAAGGTCGGGGACAGACGGTGGTGCTTGGGGGGGGGGGGGGAGCTATCCCAGCGACACCCACTGGAATTCAGTGTGCCACAGGGAACAATTCTCTCCCCTATGTTAATCAATACCTATATGCGCCCTCTCACCCAGATTATCCGGAGGTATGGGCTGGGGTGTCATCAGTATGCAGATGACACCCAGCTCTATCTACTGATGGATGGCCGCCTGGATACAGCCCCTGGAGATCTGGAGGAGGCATTACAGGCCATGGCTGAATGGTTACATAGAGCTGACTGAAGCTAAATCCATCTAAGATGGAGGTCCTGTACCTGAGTAGCAGGGGACTGGGACAGGGAATCAGGCTCCCCGCCTTCAACAGGGCTCCATTGGTCCTGATGTCAGAGGTTTGGGGGTGTTCCTGGATGCCTCCCTTTCTATGGAGGCCCAGGTCACTGCCACTTCCAGGTCTGCCTTTTTCCATCAGGGGCCAATCAGGCAGTTGGCCCCATATCTCACCCCCCAAGACTAACTACAGTGATCCATGTAATGGTCACTTCCAGACTGGATTATTGTAACTCTATGTGGGGCTGCCCTTGACTCTGCTCTGGAAGTTGCAGCTAGTGCAGAATGCAGCAGATGGGTACTGATGCTGACGCCTGTGTGGGCGCACATGCACCCGTGAACTACATTGGCTGCCTTCCGGATCCATTTCAAGGTGCTGGTACTTACCTTTAAAGCCAGGGGCCAGCATACCTTCAAGACCGCCTCTCCCCATAGGAGCCCCGTAGAGCATTAAGATCCACCAACCAACCTTTTTTTGATGGTCCCCAGCCCCTGGGATGTCCGACTTGCCTCGACCAGGGCCAGGGCTTTTTTGGCCCTGGCCTCTGCCTGGTGGAATGACCTCTTGAGTGAGATCAGGGCCCTGTGAGATTTATTACAATTCTTCAGGGCCTGCAAGATGGAGCTCTTCCACCAGGCTTTTGGCTGAGGCAGCGGGCGTCTCCTTCCTTGGGCTGGCCTCCATCTGTAGCCTGGATCCTGAGATCTTGAAATCTTAAAGATCTTTAAAAGGCTTTACATTTTTAATACCATAAACCACTATGGTATCCAGCCTTTATTAGAATTGAGAAGAAGAAGAAGAAGAGGAAGAGGAGGGACTTCCGGCAAGACTTGCGATAATGGCGGATGTGCTCCTCCGCAACCGCGGGGAGTGCGATCCGTACCTGGCGGGAAGAAGGGGCTCTGGACTGGTGCCGAGCCCCCAGAGACCCCAGTGAGGGGGCTCTGCCTGGGGTGGCACGAAGGGGATCTCTCCCTACGGTGGCGATCAAGGGATTGAGATCCCTTTTCATCACCCCCATAGGTTCCCCCGCCGTGGGAGCCATATGGCTGAAAGCGCAAATCCGTGAAGCAGCAGAGAGTGTGAAGCAATGAGGCTGGAACTGACAGTTACGCATGGAGAAAACGTGAGTCTGAAGTAAGAAAAGCAGAATACAGCGGGAAGACGGCGAGAGGAGTGAACCCCCCTCCCCGGGACTGGCGTACTTACCAGACTCTTCACGTGGCGTTACTGCATGAATAAAAGCCCATCCGCCTTGCTAGATGGCAGCATCGCTCACTTGGAGATATAAACTTTAAAAGGACATAAGTGCTGTTCGAAAATTTGCTCCTTTCGTTCATCTTATCTATCTATAAACAAAGAGCGCAGCCTCAACAATGGCGGGGGAACCGAAACCTTCCCCCAAACTAGGAAGTACAGCTCCGAGTGCAAAGGTTGATACCACAGAGATGAGCGTGGTGTTCTCCTCGTTATTGCAACCTCTAGTGGACCAAATGACAGCTCTCAACGTGAAGATGGACAAAATGCAGTTATAACTAAAAGAGTCGAATAAAACCACAGAGAAGCTGCAGCGAGAACTTCTGGAAGTAAAAACTTCAGTAAAAAACCAAGACTCAAGACTACAAAAGGCAGAGAAGGAAAAGGCCTTCCACCATGATCAGCTTTTGAAATTACAAATGGAAAGATCGAATTTTTTCCTAAGACTTCAGAATGTGCCAGAAAACACAGGAGAAGACCTTAAAAATTTGCTAAGTGAAGCACTTGAACCAGTGACAAGCATGAAAGCAGCGGATATAAAAAGCGATATGGATATGGTTTACAGAACCTATCCAGATTATACTAAAAAGAAAAGCCTGCCTGGTGAAATTATGATAAGGTTCTCCAAAAAATCTACAAGAGACGTGGTGCTTAGGACCACAAACAAAGCAGCTCTGAAGATCCTGGGAGAAGAAGTAAAAGTGATGAAGGATATCCCATTTGAAATAAGGAAAAGAAGGAAAGCCTATGGAAAATTGACATCTTGGCTCCAGTCTGAGTCTATCATCTATCGCTGGAATACTCCAGAAGGACTATGCTTCAGCATCAAAGATAAGAAGTATAAGATTGACTCTGTTCAACAAGCGAAAAAATTTCTGGAAAAAAGCAAAGAAAAGAAAACTGGGAGAGACTCAGATGGTTCACTGGCCTCGCAAGAAAGCATGTATGGATTTGATAGCTCAAAGAGTGAAGAAGAAGTGTCTGACTCGGAAAAAGGAGCAGCAGCTCCAAAAGTAGATGAGACTGTTAAGACAAGAAGAGGACGAAAGAAGAAATAGTGATTAAACTGTTTTATTAAGCATTGCACCTATGTATTATAAATTGTTTAATTAACCGTATTTCTCTAGGTGGGCGTGCCTGCCAAATAGTTTTGATAATTTTTATAGTAGCAGTAACAAAATAATTGAAATTTATCCAAGGTTCTAAATGCTTCATAATTATATTATGTAACATGGTAGTATTAAGCAAATGATAAAGTACTCTCTGTATAAGGTATATGTAGCTTAGATTGTAGTGTATTAGTTGTAGATATAGGAAAAATCAATAAAAATTTATAAAAAAAAAAGAAGAGGAAGAGGAAGAGGAGGAGGAGGAGGAGGAGATTGGATTTATACCCCGCCCTTCACTACTACTATGGCACTTAGGAGCTATGTTATTTTATATTGTGTTTTAATTTGGTTTTAATTGCATTGTATTTTATACTGTTGGAACCTGCTCTGAGCCCATTAAGGGGAAGGTGGGATATAAATCCAAATAAATAAATAAATAAATAAATTTAGGGAGGGTAGCAAGATCAGGTCCTCATGATGTTAGGGTCCACCAATTAACATTACTCAGTTTGGGGCCAGTTTGTTGGCTCTCTGAAGTGAGTAATTATTGTTACAATGAGATCACAACAAATGTGAATAAAATGCACTGTTCATGTGCAGCTGAACTTTGAAATAAGCCCCCCCCCCAGGTCTTCCTGTTGGGAATACATGTGGATATTCTATATGGAAACTGGTACACATGTAAACAGGTGGACTATAAGGCCACTTCCACCTCTAAGAGTTTGTTCAAAGATCTGCCTCTCTTATAGCAGTCAACAACTTGAATGTATACCAAATATTTAGCATATAAGTTGCTAACACAGTCTGTCCTTGTAGATAGCCTTACAGTAGTCCTGACCACAACTCAGTGGAAAAAAGTGGAAACTGAGAGCTAACTGTGAGTGTCTGCCAACAGATGTCAACCACTGGAATACGTGAATGCAGGTCTCCATTCTCAGAACCATCACCCTTCACTGGGCAGTTCACAATCTCCTTAGCTTTGGTTCAGCATCAGAAAATGATAACTTACAATGGCAGTCATTGCATATAGAAAGCGAAAAAAGACAACAGAGTGTTGTCTATCCTTAAAATGCTACAAATAAGCACCAATTGTCAGCAACACTTGCAAATTTGTCTCCCAATTTATTTTGGAGCCAAAAAGATAGAAAGCTGTCCACCATAGAACTATGATCTGTTTGGTGAATTGTGTCAGCAGAGAAAATTGAGGAACAAAGCAATCAGAAGGCAATGGAAAAGACTGGAAATAAAATCCAGTAAATTAAACATATGATGGCATGTTGAACATAGAAAACTGCCTTCATACAGTTAGTCTGTTGGTTCATCTAACTCAGCTTGGTCTACTCTGTCTGGCAGGAGCTGTTCCAGAGTTTCAGAAAGGTCTACCCCAAAATCTGCTATCAAAACTCCTTTTCATCAGATTTGCCAGGGACTAAATCTGTTACCTTCTGCATGCATGGTGTGTATCCTACCACTGAGCCACAGCCCTTTCCATAGTATAAGCAGTCCACGTTCACTGATTGATTCTTCAGCTGCACCCTCTCAGAGGTGCCTGGGGTGAGGGGCTCCTCCCAGCCCTCTTTGATGGGTGACTGTATCCAGGGCTTGAATCTGGGACCCTGGGCATGCTAAAATCGGGCTGTTCTATGGGCATCAGGCTTTCTGTATGCACACCTACATACAAAGTTCCACACATCTATTCCGAGTAACCATGAAGAATTTTTTTTTAAAAAAAAAACAATTAAAAAGCAAATCTTGAGCATGATTTAGACTCCTGCAGCATCTTCTGTGTGGCTGCATAGTTAAATCATAGAATCTTATTAACTTGTCTGAGCTGGCACTTGGAGCCTGAGCCAAGTCACGACAAAACCATGTTCAAAGGGTTCATTGTGTTTTGCTAGCAATCTTTATTTCTAGGATGTGTTTTTTAAAAAGCAAATGCATCCTACGGAGGATGTTTAACACTCCTTCCAGTGGGTGTCACCAGCACCTGCATCTATCAGGGCACAAGGCAATTGCCTGCAACAGAACTAAAAACCGGCAAATAGAGAACAAGGGTCAGATCTGGTCATTCACTAGGCTGAGCAGACCTCATTCCCTGCTCCCTATCAACATCCTCCCTTATTGAGTTTCTGCATATAAGGGAAAGCTGATCTTAGATCTGTTTATTGTGATGGCTGCTATTTCAGCTGCCAGAATCTGGGACATGTTTGGATAGTTGGAGCTGAAAGCAGGACCTGTTGAATGATTCCACCCCCACACCCCCTGGTCCTGCAAAGGGTCTGGCATAGCCACGCTTGGCAGCTGTATCAAATGCCGTGGCCTGGGATTTTTTTAAAAAATGAAAAGGGTCTGACATTCTGAGTGGTCTCTGTGAGATGGGCCATAATTAACCCTTCCTTTCCCACCTGGGGAAAGTTGTAGGTTGATTCTGAGAATCATTTTTCTAGCTGGGATCTTCTGTACCTTGAACAGTCTGAAATGAAAAGACGCAGAGCTGGGGGGGGGGACTTCTGCTGGATTTTTGCTTCTCACCTTCCAGCCCACTGCACCCTTCTGCTGAAGTGAATTCTAACCTCCAAAAGCTATTGCCACAATATGATTGCTGCTTTACTTAGACGTGTGCAGATTTTAAATAGCCCATTTCCTAAAATGAGGTTGAGCTAACAAAAATAAATAGAAGTATGGGAGCCCAAAAAATTAAAATTATGCTAGTCAGGCAGGTTTAAAACCAAATAGACAGCAAACCTTACTAAAATTAAGAACATTGTGTCTCCAATGGACATTGGCACGACCCTTGCAGAGGGAAGAAACCACTGCCTGGTGGCAATGGAGGGCTGTATTCAGGCAGTGGACCCCAAAGCACCCCCACCCCCCAGGAAGGTGCTCAAAACAGCAGGAAGGATGGAACAGAATTCTAGCAGGCCTGGCCAGGCCTGACCTTTGTAGGCTTTTCAAACAAACAAAAACTGAATAATCTTCCCTAGTGCTAGCACAAGCGATTTTAGCCAGAGGGTGTATGTATAATATGATGTGGAGATCCATGGAGATGCCAGCTACTGGTCTGTTAAGGTCGGCATTGTTGACTCTACTTAGACTGGCAGTGGTTCTCTGAGGCCACAGCTACAGCTCTTTCACGTTATTGTTACCTGATACTTTTTAAAAAACTGGAGATGCTGGAAATTGAGCCAAGGACCTTCTGCATGCAAAGCAAATGTCTTATCATTGAGCCATAGCCCCTCCCTTTGTGACACATAGTTGTATATGTCATAACTAGGATCACTCATCACAAGAAGGTCATTATGAACCGTATCTCTGAAGTAACTGCAATTGGTGCTCTGGTTCTTACTTGCCTTGATTTCAATATAACTAAGCTTCCAATTAAGTGTCCTCAGGTTCACTGCTTGACACTGTAATGCTTACCGACACGCGTGGTGCTTCCCACTGCAAACATTTCTGTTAATGAGGCCCACGTGCCAGGGCGAAGACAGGCTGGATTAGCAAGTAAAGACTTGTGATCTGTGTATTAGGTGGCTTCTCCAGCTCAATTAGGCAACAGGGCCTGATTTATTGGAAATGAAATCCATATTATGTGTTAATACCTAGTCTGGTCTTGATCAGGCTTAATATCATAATCACTTCTTGTGGATGCTGAGTCTGACTAGAAACCTGAATGAATTTCAGACTTTCCTTTTATAATTATGAGTTCATAAGACGTGCTATTAAAAGTGAAACAGACACTGAAAGGCTTTGTGTGTGCATGTGTTTATGTACACACATGCATGCATGTATGTGTATTGGTGGGGAATACAGTTCCCAACCTCCAGATAAGGCCTGGAGATCTCACACTCTTGACAACAGAGATCAGGTTTCCTGGAGAAAACAGGTGCTTTGGAGGGTGGGGTCTATGGCATTGTGCCCTGCTGAGGTCCCTCCCCTCCCCAAACCCTGCCCTTCCCAGGCTCCACCCTCCAAATCTCCAGGTATTTCCAAATCTAGAGCAGGCAATGATAGTGGGGAAGGGCTAGGATGCATCTCTTGCTCCATCCTGTAAGATTCAGTTTTCCAATTTTCTAGATTCTTCCATGTTCGTGACTGTGAATAAAACCCAAAGTATTTGTTATTTTCATATATCTTGGACATGAGGCGAGGACTGGCCTGGTTGGCTCTACTGATCGGCCACTCCCCAGAGAGGACCTGGCAGCCAGGAGCAAGCCAAGCCCTAGTAGTACTGACAGAGCAGTAAGAGCCACCTTGTTTGGATATGGCTAGTGATGAATGCAATGGATGTAGGCTTCCCTATCGCCTCTTTCTCCACTTCTTGTGGCCAGGTCTGACCCAAGCGGCCCCTGCAGGGACCTCTTGATTCAGGCCTGGCCAGCAGTGCAGGTGCAAATCTATACTCACCCTTGTTACTGCTGGGCATGACTACTCAGCTCAGCTCAGCTTTCTCGTGGATGTTTTTAATGGCCCTGTGCTCTGATTTGTCACCAGCTCTACTACTGCTGAGTGCAATGACCTCTAGCTTCAAAGGCACACAGAATTTTAGCAATTTCTAAACACATTTTGTGCATCATATTCCAATGTGAACTTTTGGAGGGCCAGTAACCTCTTTTTGTATCCTGAATGAAATCACTGACTTGATAGGACACAATTGATCATTCCTCTAGACCTGCCCCATGTCCCAGGAAAGAACAACAATGGTTTGGATCCAAACAGTTTTTTTACTTGTGGTAAAGGAAGGAGGCATCCCTTTGATGACCAAAAAGTACAGTGCTGGGTATCATTGGATCTGTATGTACAAAAGCTATGTGTAATGGAGGCTGTAGGAGGAGAATTGGGTGAGATTGGAAAAGCTGACTGGATCCATCCCAGTACCGCAAGCATCCCTGACAGATGCCTGCCTAGCCAGGTCCTTGGTCTCTAGACTGGTAACCCACTGGATCTTTTCAGCTCTTTCATTACCAGGAGATGAAGATAATTTTGCTGCCATTTGTTCTATTGTTGAAATGTTCTTATACTTAGAAAGCTTATCCAAATGTTTAACCTGCAAGCCAAATCTCATCAGATCTCAGAAGCTAAGCAGGTACAACTCTGGCAAGTACTTGGTAGGGTGACCTCCAAAGAATACCAGAGGCAGGACACAGAGGCAGGCTAATCAAACCACCTCTCTGAAAAAATATCCAAGCCCCCAGTAGAGGTTGCCAGAAGTCAACCATGACTTCCAGGCAAGCACACAACACACAACACACACACACACACACACACACACACACACACACACCTATTTAAAAAAACTAACCCCCCCCCCAGTGTTTAACCTGAAGGTAATACCTTCATGAACTCTGGTGGGTAGAGATCAAGATTTCCTAGTGAATAAAGGCTTTAACTTCATTCTGCTGGCATTTTGTGCCAGTGTAGTCCCACTGACAGTGTGGTCTTAAGGGTGACAGTCAAAGATCTGGCTTACTGACATTCTTTATTCTACAGTTATTAGAGGACTATATTCTTCTTTTGCTTTCAAGAAGGACCTGGAGGTGTTTCTACAGCAATTCAGTTCTTTTGTAGTTGAATTCCAGCTATGTACATCCCCCACATACAATTATTGTGCAATTATAGCACAGCACAATTTGGCCTACAAAACTGACACAGCGGAGAGACAAGGACAGAACAGGGGTTGGAGACAGTTTTGAAATATCTCTGAAAGGCTTTGCTGTTCCCAGTACGTACCGTCAACTCCAGTGCTTCATTCAGAAGACCATTGCGCTTACTGTGCAGGTAGGCATTGGAACTGCCTGTCTTGGCCACACGGATTCTGGCTAGCCGGGCTTTCTGTGGAAGGAAGCAAAAAGATGTGTTATTTAGACTTACTTGAACCCATCATTAACTTTCACTTCTTTTTGGTGTGAAAACTGGGATAATGTTAATTCTGGAGGCATTAGAACAGATATATTGTTCTCAAATGTTGACAGTAGTATTACTTCCCAACATTAAGAAAAATCATTTCAGTTCGTGAAAAATGCTTGTTCTTTTTAAAAAATCAACAAAAGATTTGAACTTTAATTACAAAAGAAGCATATAGAGCGTATCACCCCAGTACCTCCTGGGGATCATAAGACTGTGCATTTTTCTTATAAGCTCTGCAGTACACTCTGATCGAGGGGAGGGGAGTAGAATTAGTACACCAGTGCTGCCTTGTGGTCAGCCTGTCACAATACTTATTTACCTGATTTATACTTTGCCTTTCTCCAAAATAGGGACCCAAAGCAGCTTACACCATTCTCCTTTGCTCTAAGTAAGCAGCTGGTGTGTGTGTGGGGGGTGTAGGATGGAGAGTCCATAACACGAACCACCTGATTTCACAGAGTGTAGGGAAGCATGCATTGCTCTCCCTTTTCCCATTTCATCCACACAACTAGGGGTGGGCACAAACCAGAAAAATCAAGATTCGTGGTTTTTCTGAACTCCGAAACTCTATGAACTCCATTGCATGAACTGGTCCATGCTTCAGGTAGTTCATGGGGCTACAGCCCCACCCAGAAGTGAGTTCTAAATGCATTTAAATGCCTTCTGAGCTTACTCCAGTGGCCACCCCACCCAGAAGTGAGCCTCAAAGGCATTTAAATGCAATCAGAGACCACCACCAGCCTGTGGCCCCACCCAAGTGAGCTCTGAAGGCATCTAGTTGGGCCGCCTGACCAGAAATGAGCTCTGAAGGCATTTAAATGCCTTCAGAGCCCCACCTCTGGGTCTGGCCAGCCCAACTGAGTTCTGAGAGTGAGCTCCTGCCTCTATAGGCCTTCAGAGCTCACTCTGGGAGCTCAGTCAAGTCGGCCTTCAGAGCCCACTTCTAGGTGGGGCCTGCCCATATAACGGCATATAAGGCCTATAAAAGCCTTCAGAGCCCACTCTGGGAGCTCTCACTCTTGAAGCTCATTTGGGCTGGCCTGACCTGGAGGTCGGCTCTGAAGGCATTTCACTTGGATGGGGTTGCAGACCAGTGGTGGGCTCTGACAGCGTTTAAACCTTTCAGGGCTCACTTCCGGGTAGCCTGCCAGACTTGGAAGATCTGAAGGCATTTAAATGTCTCCGGAGCCCAAGAACATGTCTCCCACAAACCTCATGAACCTCCATGAAAAGCATGGAGGCTTGTGGGCAGATCGTGGGAGACACTTCTCCCAGACCCCTTGTTTGCAAACCATGAATTGGCCTGATTAGTGCTTGAACTGGGGTTCATTTGGGTGTTCATGCCTATCCCTACTCAGGCTAGGCTAGTAACCTTTGTAATCTTCATGGCAGAAAGGGGCTAGGATTTGAACACGTGTCTCTCTACACCAAGTCTAACAGTCTACTCACTACACTACTATGGTTCAGCACGCAAAGAATTATCTTCTTAAAGCTGTAATCCTAAAAAAAGCTTTCCCAGGACAAAGCCCCACTGAATAAAATGAGACTTACTTCTGAGTATACCTGCTCAGTATTGCTTCTCAAGGCTATCTCTTATTGTAGCTGGGATTTCACTGTGTCTTGTATGAGAAACATCTTTTTCTGTTCCCTCTGTGGTGCCCCTTTTTTGTTTAACCATCTGTCTGAAGGAGAGCTCCTTGAAACGTGAAAGCTAGCTTACTCTTAAGTGATGTTCAGTTAGTCCTAACAAGTGACATCATGTTACCTCTGCAGTGAATTGCTTCTACCTGAATTAACATAGCTCATTGAATTCTTTTTGTTAGAAATGAAAATATTGTTCACATTATGACTATTTCAGAACACTCCGCAATCCCCACTTCCTTACATGGATCAAATTTTATTTTCTCCCAAACCCTTCCATTGATCCTGTTAAAAAGTTAAACTGTATGTTTTTGTGCATGCAGCAACCAGCTCTGGTGGTTGTGCTCCTCCTGAAATATAACATTTCAGATTTAGCAGTACCTTTTTGGCACGCAAACGGCACCAGTGTTGCCAAGGTTACAAAGCATCTATCTCTGTGGATTGTGGGCAAACTGCTATCTCTGTGGCCTGAAGAGGTCCCCCCCCCCCCCCAGTAAAAATATTACTGCAAAAATTTAATAAAAATTGGCATTAAGAGCAATCAGATTGTTTTTTCATGAATAATTTTAAATGTGGATGCTTATTTTTGTTTGCTTTTCGTAGAAAAAAATGAGCAGTGCTACTAATACACATAGTAATTGACATAATGAGAAACAGCAAGGGAATCTTCATTATTTAATTTGAAGTAAATGTCTTCTATTGACTTGGACCAGTGATCAGTCTAGCACAGTATTTTCCATACTGGCTAATAGCTCTCCAGAGGCAGAGATCTTTCATAGCTCTGCTGCTTAGGTCTTTTAACTGGGGACAATTGGAGCAAATTGGGAGGCACAGGAAGGCCATTTGGCCTGGGCTCAAGGGGATCAATTGTCAATTTTTTAATATTGGGTAAATTTCACAACTTGTTTTTATGCACATAATGTGCTGTCATTTTAATAAATCATGTTAAGCCATCTGGGAGACCCAGGTTCACATACTATTCTGTCTGAAAATGAAAAATCATGTCTAGGGACCTCAAAGCTAGAAGTTGCTCAGGTCTCTCTGGACCCCCCCCCCCCAAACAACTGAGCTGCTTGTGCATAGAGGCTCCCATCTTTAAAAAGGGTTCCAGAGGAGATCCAGGAAATTACAGGCCAGTCAGTCTGACATCAGTACCGGGTAAGTTGGTGGAAACTGTTATTAAGGAAAGAATTAGTAGGCACATTGATGAACAAAAACTATTGAGGCAGACTCAGCATGGGTTCTGTAAGGGAAGATCTTGTCTCACTAACCTGTTAGTGTTCTTTGAGGGAGTGAACAAACATGTGGACAAGGGGGACCCAATAGATGTTATTTACCTTGACTTCCAGAAAGCTTTTGATAAAGTTCCTCATCCAAGGCTCCTAAATAAGCTCAATAGTCATGGGATAAAAGGACAAGTCCTCTTGTGGATCAAAAACTGGCTAATTAATAGGAAACAGAGAGTGAGTATAAATGGGCAATTTTCTTAGTGGAGGGTGGTGAACAGTGGGGTACCACAGGGATCAGTACTGGGTCCGATGCTTTTTAATGTGTTCACTAACAATTTGGAGTTGGGAGTAAGCAGTGAAGTGGCTAAATTTGCGGATGACATGAAATTGTTCAGGGTGGTGAAATCCAGGGAGGATTGTGAGGCACTCCAAAGGGGTCTGTTGAGGATGGGTGAGTGGGCATCAATGTGGCAAATGGGGTTCAAGGTGGCTAAGTGCAAAGTGATGCACATTGGGACCAAAAATCCTAACTGTCAATACATGTTGATGGGGTCTGTACTGGTGGAGACTGACCAAGAGAGGTATCTTGGAGTTGTAGTAGATAACTCACTGAAAATGTTGAGACAGTGTGCAACTGCAATAAAAAAGGCCAACACTATGCTGGGGATTATTAGGAAGGGAATTGAAAACAAATCAGCCAGTATCATAATGCCCCTGTATAAATCAATGGTGCGACCTCATTTGGAATACTGTGTACAGTTCTAGTCACCACACTTCAGAAAGGATATTATAGTATTGGAAAAAGTGTAGAAAAGGCCAACTAGAATGATAAAAGGGTTGGAACACTTTCCCTATGAAAAAAGGTTAAAGTGCTTGGGGCTTTTTAGTTTGGAGAAACGATGGCTGAGGGGTGACATGATTGAGGTTTACAAGATTATGTATGAGACAGAGCAGGTAGAGAAAGAAGTACCTTTCTTACAGTACAAGAACTTGTGAGCACTCAATGAAATTGCTGAGCAGTCGGGCTAGAACGAATAAAAGGAAGTACTTCTTCACCCAAAGAGCGATTAACACATGGAATTCACTGCCACAGGAGGTGGTGGCGGTAGCTACAAGCATGGATGGCTTCAAGAGGGAATTAGATAAACATATGGAGCAGAGGTCCATCAGTGGCTATTAGCCACAGGGTATAGATAGGAACTCTTGGTCTGGGGTAAGTGATGCACTGTATTCTTGTTGCTGGCGGGGGCAACAGTTGAAGGTAGGGTTGCCAAGTCTGGGTTGGAAAATACCCGGAGACTTTGGGGGTGGAGCCAGGAGAGGGCGGGGTTTGGGGAGGGGAGGGGCCTCAGCAGGGTACAATGCCATAGAGTCCACCCTTCAAAGCAGCCATTTCCTCCAGGGGAGCTGATCTCTGTCAGCTGGAGATCAGTTGTAAAAGTGGGAGATCCCCAGGCCCTACCTGAGGGCTGGCAGCCCAAGTTGAAAGGCTTCTAGTGTCCTGGCCCCACTGATGGTGGACCTCCTGATGGCACCTGGTATTCTTGTCTACTGTATGACAGAGTGTTGGACTGGATGGGCCATTGGTCTGATCCAACACTGGCTTCTCTTATGTTCTCATGAGTTGTTTCTATTTTTTTTAACTAAACAGCCAAGCTCTTGAGACCCTAGATCCACCATTTAGATCTGTAGTGTTTAGTTAGGCTGACTTGCTTCAATCAACCTAAGGATTGGGAAGAAGACAATTAAGGCTGCATCCACACATCACTGTCTCTGCACTAACTCCAGCAACTATTCTGAACTGGATTGTCCTTTGTGGACAAGATAATCCAAGAGACAACTTTGCTATAGGGCAATACCCAATGGTGTGTGGATGCAACCGGATTCATATTGCCCTGTGAGAATGCTGGCCAGGAATCATTTCCCCAGGGAAATGTATCTGGCTTCCTGTGCAGATCCTCCTGATAGATCCTCCTCTCAGCTCTCTTTCTCTCTCTTTGCTCAGTCCATTTTATGTACATGAGTGTATTACATGCTGGCTCTGTGACTGGGCCATTGGCAGTGCTAGAAGTCCCTAGCCTCAAAATCATCTCCCCTGCACTGTGGTTCAAACAAAGCCAATTGCTTCATTTGCAATTAGCATAATGAGGCTGTGGGTTGCATTCTGACTCATTTCCATAGACTACCTACTGGAGTTCAGCTCAGTGTAATGATGGCTGTACAGCCATCCACCTCCGGCAGATGAGTTTCCATTAGAACAGGTTGATTGCTTCTGATTTCTTAATGCTCTTTATGGAGGGAGATTCATAGGATAATCAAGAATATGCATATTTTTGTATGCGTGGGTGCACATATGAACACACAAGTGTGCAAAAGAGGCAGAGATGGGTCTGGACACGGCTCTGAGTAACCAAGCATATTTATTGTCACACTTCATTGACCTTCACAGGAAGCTGCTTTTCTGTGATATGGTCCCACACAGCTGTGAGGGGAGCTCATTGTCAGTGATGCAACCACATGGACAATGCAAACAACATAGGTTGTTGCTGAGGTGCTGCATGGGAAAGAACCACAGTCTGCTCTGCCAATATGGTTTCATTCACATACAGTCATACCTGCATGGGATTACCTTACAGGAAGGTCTGCCAAACCTACCTCCGAGTTGTTGTTACTGAGGACAGACAGAATGTTGCACAGAAGTCAGGGACACACACACACCTTAGTAACATCCACACTAGAATACTGTAATGGCCTGTATATGGGGCTGCTCCCGAAGACAGTTTATGAACTGTAACTGGTGGAAAATACAGTGGCTAGAGTGTTTACTAAGTCCTGAAAAAATGAGCATATAAAGTCAGTATCCTGCCCTTTTTACTGGTTGCCAGCCAGTTTCTGGCAACTGGTGGGAGATGGGGAGACTTACAAGGAGAAGGGAAAAGGACCAGGCCATGTTACCAGCATTGCATAGGAAGTGACATCATCATGCCAGTGACTTCTGGGTCATACTCTGGTATTTGGGCACAAACTCTATGGTAAAACCGGCCTCTACCGTAAGAGTTTTGCCCAAATACCAGAGTGTCACTTGGATGTCACTGGCATGATTACATCACTTCCTGTGAAATGCCAGCAACATGGCCTAGGCCTTTCTCTTTCTACTGATAAGTCCCCTGCCTACCAACTGATCCGCAATTGGGCAGCAGGGCCTGGTGGTAGGGAACCCCTGCCTCTACCTGGGGGTCTGGCAACCCTAACTGATTTCCAGATAGGGTTGCCAGCCCTTAGGTCTGGGTGGGGGTTCCCCTGCTTTTGGGGGCTCCAATCCGTCACTGGCCAACTAGCCGGTGAGGGAAGCCCTGCCTCCAAGAGCAACCACCCAGGGCCACCCCTCTCCCTCCCCCCTATAAGATTTAAAGGGCTTCAGCTGATCGGCGAGGAGCATGTGGCCCACTGATCAACTGGAGGGCCCTTTAAATCTTTCAAAGGGGGAGAGAGACGGGCAGTTGCTGGCTGCATGCTCCACTCACAAAAAGACCCTTTAAAGTCCCGTGCACCGCCACCCTGTTTGCAGTGAGTGGGGCCGCTGTTGCCATGCTTGAATCCCAAACAGCTAATCACTGCTGGGAAATCAGCCCCATGTGCCGTGGCCACCAGCCCACTTGCAAAAAGGCTTTTCAAAGGGTCTTTTTGCGAGTGGAGCAAGCAGCAAGCAACAATCCCTCTCTCTCCCTCCTGAAAGGTTTAAAGGCCCCTCCAGCTGATTGGCAGGCCACATGCTCCCTGCCAATTAGCTGAAGCCCTTTAAATCTTGTAGAAGGGGAGTGTAATGTATGTAATGGAGCAGCCACGTGGCCCCCACGGCGCATACATGGTCAGGCTCCAGCCAGAGCTTTGGTCCGGTAGACAATAACTAGACCGAATCATAATTTCCCCCCTATGGGATGCCAAGGATTTTTGAATGGTCCTATGGTATGCAACTGTGGGAAATTGTACCTATCGAACTGATTGGGTGAGGTCGGGGTGGCTTTACTGTGTATATAAGACGGCACCCCAAGCCGTATCTATGCCATCTGATCCATCCAATAAACTACATATGCTGTTTTCACTGATGATGCATCTCCAACTCCTGTACTTTTCAGGGAGAGAGGCGGTGACCCCAAGTGGTTGCTCTTGGCAGTGGGGCTTTGGGGTTTCCCCACCCACCACCGGAATGCCCCCAAATCCCCCTGCTGGAGTGATGAAGGGACCTGGTCACCTTATCTACAGAAAACAGAAAAATGGAGAAAAAATGGTGAATTCTGTGGCATTATAATCTACTGAGGTCCTTCCCCTCCCCAAACTCTGCCCTCCCCAGTCTCCACCACCAAATCCCCAGAATTTCCCATCCTGGAGCTGGCAACCCTAGCCCTTAACTGGGCAGAAATGTGCTTGTACGGCTAAAGTACACTAACTAAACTACACTGCCTGGAGCTCTTTGGAAGGAGGAGGGACAAGCTTTTCTTTTCTCTAGCCTTCTAGGGTTATTTGCAGATGTTGCAGGAGACTGGTAAGCAGTAGGTATGTTGGAGGGCAAATGCTGGGCCCTAGCTAGAGGTTTTCAATGCAAATTGAAAAGGTCCCTTATACATGATTATTGGATCTCTCTCTTTTGGTTCCAAAGATATTAGTCTTCTGTAAAGATGAGGTCTTGAAGCATTCTGCATTTAGAAAATTCCAGGGCTTGTGTGGAGGGAGCTATCAAATTCTGCTGTTTAGTCAGCAAGGCCATGAAGATTTCTAAACAGATTTAGATTCCTAAACAGGAGGTGGCTATGAATATACTTTTCTTTAGAAAAATAGACTGTTAGAAATGTCTCTTCTGCAGTAAAAGGCCATGATGTCTGTAGTTTTATTTCATTAAACGAGTAGACCTTGCCAGGCTTGTTTTTCTCATTGGAATCTCTTTCTAGTTAGAGGACTGAACTAAATCACTGTGACTAATGTAAGCACCAGACTCAGAACAGGCTTCTACTGTTTTTAATCAAACATCGTTTAAAGTCTTCCTAATTTGTCTCAATGTTAGATTACTTCTCCTCACCTATTAAGAATTTTGTACCCCAGCCCCTGCCATATGCTCTAGCAATACTTACAGAATGAATTGATTTCTTTTACAGCCCGATCCTGTGCATGTTTGCTCAGAAGCATGGCTCACTCAGTTGCCTGGGACTTCCTCCCAAGTACTCGTACAAAGGACTGCAGCTCTAATCACCAAAGAGTCTTCAAAGGTAATAATTATATAGTTAATTGCTAAAAATGACTACATTGACCTGTGCTTACAATGGTTTTGGATACATGGTTCTCTGTTCCTTAATTTGTTTTGCTCAACAGACACACTGTGTAGAAAGAAGTAAGTATCCATCTACCATTGCTTCTCCAGCACATAATGAGGCAAGCAGCTTTATTAGAATTGATGCATCATTGGGTCTGGTACTCTTGCTAGTAAGAAGTGTTTAACTTTTTGACCACTAACTAGGGTTGCCAGGCCTACCCAGGCCATAGGTGGGGGATGGTGGGGGTAGGGTGGCCTGATCCAGATTGGGAAAGTCCTGGAGATTTGGGGGTGGAGCCTGGGGAGGCCAGGGACCTTAGTGGGGTACAATGCCATAGAACCTACCCCCCAAAGCTTCCACTTTCTCCAGAGGAGCTGGTCTCTGTAGTCTGGAGATGAGCTGTAATTCCGGGGGATTTTCAGGTCCCACCTGGAGGCTGGCATCCCTGCCTCTAACATACACACACAATTTCCCAAGCAATGATGTGATTTCATCTGTTCAAGTTCATTTATGAAAAGGAAGGTAGAAACCAGTTATTTATTTATTTATTTATTTATTTTTGAGATTTGTATCCCGCCCTCCCCGCGAACGGGCTCAGGGCGGCTTACATGGGCCCAAGGCCTAGTCAAACATTAAAACCATTAAAACCAATAAAACATTCAATAAATACAATTTATACATGTAAAACTTCCATAAATATCCCTTCAGATGGCCACTTAATGGCAGGTTCAACCCCCCCCCCCCCCCCCGTGCCGGGACCAGACAGGACCAGGGTTACATCACTGATGTCAGATGGTAGATGGTATCGGCGGCGGCGGCTCCTATTCAAAAGGAAGAGCTCCATCTTGCAGGCCCTGCGGAACTGCCTCAGATCCCGCAGGGCCCTGATCTCTTCCGGGAGCTCATTCCACCAGATAGGAGCCGCCACCGAAAATGCCCTGGTCCTTGTTCTGGCTAGCTTTGCGTCCTTGGGGCCAGGGACACATAGTCGATGTTTTGACCCCGACCGTAGTGCTCTCTGGGGTACGTACGGAGAAAGGCGGTCCCTAAGGTATGTTGGACCCTGGCCATATAGGGCTTTATATGTCAGAACCAGCACTTTGAAGCGGACTCGGTATGCTATAGGCAGCCAGTGCAGTGCCGCCAGCACAGGCCCGATGTGGTCCTGCCTTGCAAGACCCATCAGAAGCCTGGCTGCGGCATTCTGCACTAGCTGCAGCTTCCAGGTCTGCACCAAAGGCAGCCCCATGTAGAGAGCGTTACAGTAGTCTAGCCTCGAGGTGACCGTCGCATGGATCACTGTGGCTAGGTCATCGCGGTCGAGGTAGGGAACCAACTGCCTCGCCAGCCTCAGATGATAAAAGGCCGACTTGGCAGTGGCTGCTACCTGGGCCTCCATTGATAAGGATGGCTCCAGGAGCACTCCCAAACTCCTAACCCTTGACGCAGGCTCTAATGGTGCCCCATCGAAGTTCGGGAGCGGGAACCCCCGCCCCAGGCACAGGACCTCCGTCTTCGCCGGGTTCAATTTCAGCCTGCTTGACCTGAGCCAGTCAGCCACGGCATGCAATGCCCGGTCTAGATCGTCTGGATTGGAGTCCGACCGGCCACCCAACATCAGATAGAGCTGGGTGTCATCTGCATACTGGTGACATCCCAGCCCAAACCTCCGGACAATCTGGGCAAGGGGGCGCATGTAGATGTTGAACAGCATCGGGGAGAGCACTGCCCCCTGCGGCACACCACAATCAAGTGGGTGCCTCGAGGACTGCTGCTCCCCTAGCACCACCCTTTGTCCCCGACCTTGGAGAAATGAGACGAGCCATTGCAAGGCCCGTCCCCCTATCCCCATGTCGGCAAGGCGGCAGGACAGCAGCTGATGATCTACTGTGTCGAACGCGGCCGACAGGTCGAGCAACAGCAGCACCGCCCAACCACCCTGATCCAGATGTCATCAGAGGTCGTCAGTTAGAGCGACCAGAGCAGTCTCCGTTCCGTGTCCCGGGCGAAAGCCAGACTGAAAGGGGTCCAAAACCGAAGCGTCATCCAGATACCTCTGTAACTGTAACACCACCGCCCTCTCTATTAATTTGCCCAAATAGGTCAAATTGGACACCGGCCTATAATTAGCCAGATCTGCTGGGTCCAGGTGTACTTTTTTTAAGAGTGGGCGGACCATCGCTTCCTTGAGAGCCCCCAGGAATTTCCCTTCAGCAAGGGAGGTGTTAATAATTTCCTGGGTGGTACCTCGTAGCCGTGCATGGCCAGTTCTTATAAGCCAGGAGGGGCACGGATCAAGGATGCACGTGGTTGGGCGAACAGTCAAGAGCAGTCTGTCAACTTCCTCTAGGTCAAGCAGGTCGAACCCATCTAACCCCGGAAACAAAGACGTGCAAGGGGCCTCGAGTTCACTTACTGTATCACTTGTGGCAGGGAGGTCCCGGCGGAGCGACAAGACTTTCTCCGTGAAATAGCTCGCAAATGCCTCGCAGCCAATTTCCAATTCCCTAGCATTTGCTCTGCCATCTGGCAGTACTGTTAGCGACTGAATTGTCCTAAATAATTGGGCTGGGCGTGAGCTAGTGGATGCAATTTCGGCAGCAAAGAACTCTTTTTTTACTGCCTTAGTTGCCATCTCATAGGCTTTCATAGACGTCCTATAAGATGTTCTTGATGCTTCGTTGCGAGCGCGACGCCACCGTCTCTCTAGCCGTCTTAGCTCCCGCTTCATTTGGCATAACCCCTGGGTATACCAGGGAGCCAATCTATTGTGAGGGCGAAGAGGGCACCTGGGAGTGATCTCGTCGATAGCTGAAGTGAGCCGGTTGTACCAATCTTCAACCAGCTCATCCAATGAGCCGCCAGGGGACATCGGTTCCCGCAAGGCCATCTGGAACCACCCAGGGTCCATTTGGCTTCGCGGGCGAGCCAAAATAGGCTCACCACCTAGGTGCCGGGGTGGGAAGTTCAGACGGGCCCCCAGGGTAAAGTGGTCCGACCATGGCACTACTGCAGTTGTAATTCGGTCCACTACCACCCCGGCGGCAAAGATCAAATCGAGCGTGTGTCCGGCCCGGTGTGTAGGGGCCGAGATGTACTGAGAGAGTCCTAGTGCCACCATGGATGACACCAGGTCCATCCCTTGGCCCAAAGCGGCATCATCGGCATGGACGTTGAAGTCGCCCAGAACCATAAGGTTAGGGTACTCCAACGCCCAGCCTGATACCGCCTCCAGCAGGGATGGCAGGCTGCTGGCTGGTGCATTAGGCGGTCGGTACACCAGCCATATAGCCAGACTCTCTTCAGCCTCCCACACAAGGCCGACACACTCTATGCCCGTGATCTCTACCGCCGGGCAGTTAGGTGCAGACTCTTGAGTAGGACTACCAGGTAACACAATAAAGCCCTGAAATCTCTCCTAGAAACTGGAGCTGAAATGCTCTAAACCAATGGGGACTAATTTTGTTCTAACAGGTTTCAAAATAATTTCTTCTGGAATCAAATCTTTACCAAATCTTTAAGACAGGGGTGTTAAACTCATTTGTTATCAGGACCAGATTTGACATAAATTGGATTTTTCAGGCTGGGGCATGTGTGTCAGGTAGCAGAGACATAAACTTTATAAAGGACACAGAAAAACACAAATATATTATAGCAACTATTCCACTGGGAGGGTGTGTGTGTTAAAACTAATATTTATCTACAAAACTGGAGTCCCTTGAGTTTGCAGAACTCTATATTTTAACCCTGGCTGGTCCCAAACCTCCCCTCTCATGCACTTAAAACATACCTGCCTAAATTGGAAAGATAGGGCAATAGTGGCATTTTGCAAAGCAATTTTTAAAATAAAAAAAGCACAAGGATCACAGCAGAAGACTCCCCCCCCCCCGCTCCTACCTGTGAGGAGAACTATGGAGGCCCAGAGTGGTGGCTGGGAAGTTTGGCAGCCCTGCCCTCAGCTGTTTATACTCCAAGGCAGCTCAAGCTCAGAACAGCGAAGTTGGGCAGGGGAGCGGGGGGGGGGGGGGAGAGAGCCCCAGTCCTGAGCCAGATTAAAGGCCTGGGTGGACTGGTTCCAGCCGGCAGGCTGTAAGTTTGACATCCCTGCTTTAAGAGAGGTCTTTAGTATGTAGTAAGGCTGAGGCATAAAAAGGGACAGCTGAGACATCAAAAAATAAGTGCAGCTCAAGACTTTCATCACGGCAGATTCACGGTGAATCTCCCAAATCCCATTCCAGTCATGGTTTACATAAGCAAAGGGCAGGTGGGAGAGTCTTTCTTCAGGATTTGCCAGGTAGTTACATCATCTGATTTGAAAGCCATCCTTGTTACACCAATAAGTACGATGTTTTCCATATTCATTAATGCAATCTGCCTCCAAGATCCATATGACTCATTGATTGGTTCCATCTGACTATCTGGGAACTAGTTTATTGGATGGATGTGGTCACTGATTACTGGAGGCTGTTCAATGGGCCACCATACAAGGGACAGCCAAAATGAGATTCACTCAGGTTCTCTTCTGAACCATTATTAGTATTTTTTTTCACCCCCTGTGGCTATGACTATATGACAGGACAGCTGCATGAAAAGTACTTTACTCCCTATGTATGTATGGGCCCGTCAAATCACAAGCAACTGATGATGACCCCAGTAAAGGGTTTCCAAGGCAAGTGAGAAGCAGAGGTGATTTGCCATTGCTCTCCTCTACAGAGTCTGAGTAAACTTCTGCAAAAGAGCACCAGTACATAATGGAAAAGAAGACAGATTTTCTCCTGCTGAGCATTGTGCCCTTACTCAAGTTACAACACTTTCTCTATTCTATATTAATCAATTTAGCTATGGTCATAATTATATAGAAGGGTTTGAGCACGGCAGGAATCCAAACTAATTTAGGAAAAGAAAGGTGGTGGTAGTGAATGAGATTGCTTATTAGTTAAAGTATTTTATATTCTAATAGTGAAACTGGCCAATCTTTGGATGCTTTAAGCAAGGGATTCCCTCAGTGGCTGTTGCTAGGCAACCACAGTATTCCAGGTTGGGTTTATGTGAAGAAGAAGGTAAGGGGAGGGGACAAGGCCCTTTCCAGGCCTATGGAGGACTCATCAGGGCAACGCCTTGCCAGGGTTGCCAGCTCCAGAATGAAAAATTCCTGGAGATTTTGTGGTAGAGTCTGAGGAGGACAAGTTTTGGGGAGGGGAGATACCTCAATGAAATATAATGCCTCAGAGTCTTCCTACCAAAGCAGTCATTTTCTCAAGGGGCACAGAGCTCTGTTTTCTGGAATTTAGTTGAAATTGTAGAAGTTTTTCAGGTCCCACCAGGAGGTGAGCAAACCTAGACCCAGCAGCAACCTCTGGGTGACTTGATATCACCCAACCTGCATGGTGAGGCTTGGCTACTGTTCAACAGCAGCCACCCTATGAAAGTCAGTATGGTGTAGCAGTTAGAGCTTCAGAGTAGGATCTGTGAGACCCAGGTTCAGATTCCCATATTGCTTTGGAAGTTCAGTGGGTGATTTTGGACCAGTCATATACTTTCAGCCCAATCTACCTCACATGGTTGTTGTGTGGATTGAAAGGAGGAGAGAAGAATAATGTAAGCTGCTTTGATTCCCTCTATGGAGAAAGGTGGGGTATAAATGAAGTAAATAAATAATAAATATAGCTGAAGATGGTAGCTAAATAAAAGGTAGGTTGGTGAATGGCTAAGATGGAGAGAATGAGGCAAGTAAACGAGAGAGGGTATGGGGGTTGTCCACAGGAGGGAAAGAGGAAATTGTGTGGAGAGAGGGCTACAGGGGAAAGGGAAGGGTCACCCCACAAGTCCTTGAGGCTTCTTAACATGCAAATAGGCCCTGCCAGAGGGAAGGGACCTCAGAGGGGTATAATGTCATAGACCACACCCTGCGAAGCAGCCATTTCCTCAATGGGAACTAGGGTTGCCAACCTCCAGGTGTGGCCTGGAGCACATGCAGAATTACAGCTGCTCTCCAAATGACTGAGATCAGTTCGCCTGGAGAAAATGGCTGTTTTGCAGGGTGGACTCTGTGGCATTATACCCTACTGAAGTTGCTTCCCTCCCCAATCCTCACCCTCCCCAGGCTCCACCTTGGAATCTCCAGGGATTTCTCAACCTGGAGCCAGCAGCCCTAATGGGGGAACTGATCTCTGTAGAGTGGAACTCATGATTCCAGGACATCTCCAGGTCCTACCTGGAGGCTGGTAACCCTAGAAGGAGATAAAGAGGCATGAAAAGAGGAGTGGCTACAGAGCTTTCAAGAAAGGGAAAGAGGAAATAGTGGAGGTGGGGGAAATGAGACGCTGCGTGAGCACCAGCTACATTCACATTAAAGAAGCTGATCACGTCTGCAAGTTATCAGACCAAGGCGGCGGAGGCGGGGGGGCGGGAATCCTCTAGTCATTGGTTTCTTCTGAATCAGACTTTTAAAAAATGTATGGTATTATTTTGCCAAAAGGATGGTGACATATTGCTGACCATTTTATAAATGAAAAATGTGTGAGAAAAAGTCCCTTTGAAGGACATTCCTGGTTCAGATCAATGCTTGGGTATGTCTCAATTCCCACGATGCCACATATCATGTCTGAGCATTAGAGAAGATTTTGTACTAGCTGCTCCAATCTGTAGAGTGACATTTGCTACCTGGTAGGTTACATCTCCGTAATGTAACTTTGTGACTTACTTTGTATGATCAAGGACACTGCAAGGCATGCCTTCATTCTGTTTTCTACTCACCTCCCTTTCCACAGCTGTGGAAGTGAGAAAGAAGTCACCAGGAAATTGATGTTACCACTCAAGACGCATTATTAAAAGGAGGGGTTCTTTGTTCTTGTCTTTCCTCCCTCTAATGCTTATCTGAAGGACAGGACTTTTACTTCTATCAGAATCATAAATACAGTACTAGAATTAATTCTTTGCATTGAATTTATATCTGTTTTTGTACTTTACCTGTTAAATGAACTTTGGCAGATCCAGTAAGGTCTAACTAACACTGAACCTCGCTCTCACAGGATCTTTACAGTTTCATACCACAGTTCGAAATCCTGAACATTTTAATAACTGGGAACTGTCATGAGATGTGGTAGCACTGTGACATCTAAATATTAGAATAAACTTTCTGGGTTGTAGGGAAATATGCTTTTTATTCATATTATCCAAATTCTTTGGGAGGCATCCCTCCAGAACCCATAGGAATAGCTTGTTCATTGTATCGGCTCCATCCCATAATATGTTTGATTGTTTATTTATGATTTCTACATGCATGCCTGCTTTTCTGCCGTATGGGTCACTTATCTAACTTAAAACCTCACGACTTTATAAGAGTGGGATTGCATAACAATGCAACACGATTTAAAAGTGCAGCAGAGCAGCAACCTTAAAATGCGTTTGCCTCAAAAGGCATTTCTCAGTGGCTATGTTGTTCTTGCCTTTTGCTGCAAATACATTGTTTTTCAAGCAGTACAAGGTTTGGTCTGTTAGAAGTTTGCAGTTTTAATTAATACCCACCCTGAACCATACCTCCACTGCTACAACTGGGGCTTCAAGGTCAAAGCATCCCATAAAGGTAAGCAAGGGAGGGAGGGCTCACCAGGGAAATGTTTTGTGCTCAAAGTAGGCCACCTGAACATTCTCCATCCCCATCCAACTGAGCATAGCAAAGTGTGCAGAGCACTACAGAGGGGAACCTCAACATTCAGAGGCAGTAAATCTCTGAACCCCAGTGTCAGGAGGCAACATGAGGGAGGGCCTCAGCCTCTATGCCCTGTTGTTGCTCGTCCAGAGGAACTGGTTGGCCACTGTGTGAGACAGGATTCTGGACTAGATGGACCACTGGTCTGATTCAGCAGGACTGTTCTTGTGTTCTAATGCAGGGAACCTGTACTTGCTAAGCAATCCTTACTTTCTCAGTTGGATGTACAATGCCACAGGGCACAGGGGAACTGAGTAATTTGCATAAAGCTGGCACTTAAAAATACAGATTCCAAATGCATATGAGCTCCTACTAGGCACTGAGGAAGGCAATAAATTGTGTAGTCACTTTGTTGATAAAAGCCAAACACTCCATTCCATCTGTTAGTATTGTTGGCCAAACATTTCTGAGTCATTTTTCCTTGCAGAATCACAACTGGGTAATGTGGCAGCAGGAAAAAAAAAGTGATGCCTGGTCTACATGTGTAGCAGAATGCAAAGTAAGAGTATATCACTTCTGACTGCAGGTGGGGCGTGCCTTTTTAATTGTCCCATGTAGAAATCCCCGAAAGTAAAAACTAGCGGAACCTAGGAGTGTGACTGTGTGAGTTCAGAAACTTGCTCCCTCATATAGTTCTTTTTTTTACTTGCAAAGATTTTTTTTAAAATATGAGAAAGCATGCGTGCGTGCGCGCGCACACACACACACAAACCCTGACATATATCCCTGTGGGTCCTAAAGTGGTGCAGTCCACTTTCCTGCCAGGAGATTCAGCCACCTCATTCTGTTGCAGGTGCAGATGATGCCAAGGCTGAGTTCCCATGTAACACCCTCCACTGGATGGCATTATCTCGTGACAAAGACAAAAGAGAGACTGCCAGGTAAGTGTACAACCAAAGGGAGAGACAGGAGGTGGCCTGGGGCATGGCAATAACACCTGTTTGCAATTACTCATTCAGTGAGCACCCAATTAGACTTACCATCTGTTGCCACTGCTGCTCATTGTTCACCACTATGCCCTTTTCTCTTCACAGGCAACTGGACAGCTATCTAATTACAAGACTGCTGCCCACCCAGTGCCATATGAACAACAAGGAAGACCTAGAGTGATGGTAAAAGACTAGAGAACATCAGTTATTGCCTGGTAGGGTTGGCACCATTTTCCTTCTAGGGCTCCTGTGCCTCTCAAAAGTGTACAGCAAAAGGAAATGTAACAGGTGCATGCTGTACCCAGCATAAAGATGCAGAGATGGGGAAACCTGCACCTGTTCCAGTTCTGCCGTGTAGTTTTCCAAGGCACAAGAACCCTGCAGAAGGATGCACACAAATAAGATGCATCTATCAAGATAGCCACTGGGCAAAATTTGGCCATATTGGAACCATATTATGCCCAGTGTAGAACTTAAATAATTGGTCCTAAATTATCAGAAAAGTTCAGGTACCAAAAGGACCTTGAATATCTGGGAACTCTGCTCTTTTAGGGCTCTGTATGAATTACCTTCCAAATTTGGTAATGTTCCTGTCAACAAGCTAGAGTCTCCTAGCAACTCTCCAGGCTGTTTCCACGCTAACAATGCATTTGCACGCATACACACAGTGAAATACTCATTCTAGGGATGGGGAGAAGAAAAACATCTGTGCCAACACAACATCCAGAAATAGGGATTACAAGATCCATCACACTACCCTTTTGTGAGTCACTGTCATGAGATGATCTTTAGGAAGAAAAGGCACATGTATCCAGTCAGCTAATGCATCTTTCAGTTTCTATAGGCCTCTTCATCAAGACAACCACTACTTATTGCAGAGTAAAATAGGCACTGATTAGAATTCTACTTAGAATAAAGCACTGATCCAATGCCAACCCCTCAAGCCTTTACATTGACATCTGAAGGTTCTTGTGCACTCTCCTTTTATAGTAAAATTTGAACCTAGATTTCGGTTTCTTGGTGGACACCAATAGTTTGAAGACCAAGGTAGAAGACACAGAAGAATAGGAGCGGAGAGAAACTGTGAAGCAATTAGAACTCATTTACACACAACCTTTTGATCCATCTACTCCTGTGGCTTTACATCCACATCTGGCATTTGCAGTACAGCCTCACCTGACACCATCTCCATGAAAAAGTTTAACAAGGAAAAGAAGGCGTGGTTCTTCTCTGATGATGTTTTTCTCATTTGAAAAGATATACTTACAGTGACTCACAACCAACTGACACACCAGTAAAAGCAGGCCAGAACCGTCATTTGAATGACCCATGCTGCATCTAGCATTTGCTCCATTGTTTTACCAAACCCACACAGGAACAGAAAAAGAATGGGCCATTCTGGGGAAATGGCTCTGCAATTTCTCCTAGGCCTTCCTATTGCAGCATGAAAGGTTTGGGAGAAGTTATCAGTGAGTGCATAATACAATGTCAGCTTACAGTGAAAAAAAAATCAAATGATATGCCTCTATCACATGGCCATTTTACCATGTAGCCAAAACCTACATTTGCTCCACTCTCATTTCAGTCCACTTAATGGGTCAAGTGACACAACCACCAGGCTCTTCCTGGCAGCCGGATTTACTTCAGCTTCTAGCTAGCAGTGATTTGGCTGTGTCATTCATTTGCCTAGAACAGGGTTGGCCAAACTTGCTTAACGTAAGAGCCACATAGAATAAACATCAAATGTTTGAGAGCCACATGGCATGAACAAATATTACAGACATGTTTTTATTGAAAAATATGCAAATTTGCTTTTTATTAACATTAAATTATACTGCCAAAAATAAAAACAAAAGGGGTAAAATAGATATTGATAATGATATTTATTTGTCAAATGTTATTTGTATGCTGGGGGGGGGGGGCTTTGAGAACGCATTTAAAGTTAAACTTGCTTTCTTTCTCTGTTCCCCCCTGCCTCAACCCGGGAAGGGGAACACTGGCTGGGGAAGGGAAGACTGTTTGGCGAGGCATGCCTCCCCTTCACTTCCTCAGCTGCCTTGCCGGGAGCCACACCATATGCGTGAAAGAGCCACATGTGGTTCCCGAGCCACAGTTTGGCCACCCCTGGCCTAGAAGCTCCCAGCTTTTCTCTGCCCAATCAACAACCACATTCTGTAGATATTCAAAACTGGCAGCTTCTGCTTTGTATGAATAACTTGCATGACTTGCCCACTGTGAGCAGGGAGTTGCCACAAACTGAAGGCAAGGGCAACGCCCAGAGCTAGTGGATCTGTGAATCAGTGTAATTGCTATCTATCTAATATAACTATATTAGCCAGGCAGTCAATCACTCACAGTCATTCATAGCCCAATCCCAGGCATGAGGACTTAGATGCAGTTTCCATTGAAATAAGTGTGAATTGCTTTGAGATAAATGTGTTTAAGACAGAATGTCAAGCATTTAAATAAATACCCAGATTGTCAAAAGAGCAACATGTTCAGAATATATTCATAAATAGCTTATGAGAGGCTGTGATAGACCAAAACAAATGGGCCATCTACCAAGATCAGAGATTACTTAAGATTTATTGCCCATGTCCCCACCCCTCTTTCCTTCCCTGCTGGCACTGTCCTAGCTCTTGAAAGCTGAGAGAGAGACAGGTCAGACAGCTCTGGCCACACAGCTGTTTGCACCTAGAAAAACTGCACCAGACAGCTCTATGATGGCTGTTTTGCAGTCTCTCTGAAGGCTCTGCATGTGCTCTCGTTGCAAAATTTAAAAGTCTACTGACGTTTTTAGGCTAGTACAGAGAAAGCACGTAAACCTTCCATTATGCAGCTGATTTCCTGGCTGGGAAGAACAACGTAGGAAGGGTTATTTCCCCTGGGGGAAAAGATCTGGGATAGCACAGTAGCAGTAGGGTGCAGGAGAGAAAGGGAAATGGCCTGGGCAGGTAGCAGTACTGAGAAAGGATGGGAAGCAGCATGAAAGAAAAGCATGTGAATTAACTAGGTGCCTAGAGGTATAAGTTCCCTAGGGCTTAATATTTCTGTCAATTACACCTGTCATCACTGAGTAATTGTATGTTCTGCTTCCAAGAGCAAAACTGTACATGCCAGATTTACAAATGCTCAGGGCTCACAAAACTTCTAACTCCAAAAGAGAATCCAGTGATGGCATTTCCTGTTGGCATTGTGTTGGATGTGTTTTTCATAGCCTTTGGAAACAGGGGTGTTCTGATCAATCATATGGGTTTAAGCCACCAAGCTGCTTTTATTGGCATTATATAAACTACATAATTTGATACTTTAAACCTCTCCCAAGACTGCTCTTGGCAAAACCTGGAACTAAGCTGGATAATTAACAGATGCTTCTCATTTTCTTTTCTCTCAGTAATTAGAAGTCTGACTATCTGTAGTTGTCTCATGTCCATTCAGTATGGCACTGCTCTGCTTGCATACCAGTGGTCTGGATTTAATTCATCAGATACAATCCCCATTGACAACTAAATGTTTGTGTAGGTTGTCAAAGCTATTAGACAAATGGAAGCGATCTTGCATCCAGCATTCAACTCCTGCTTGATAGCTTTCTCTATAAATCATAGGGCAGAAACGTAGGGGGCCTTTGGGGTTTCCAAAATGATCTGCATTTGCAATTTATGGCTTGGATCCACCAGAGCATTTCTCAAGATGGAATGATTTCAACCCATGGAGCATGACTTTCTTGCCTCGTCCCTCTCGCTGTAGCCCAAAATGCCCACTGAAGGAGGGAGAAAACAAGAAAATCACAAACTGCAGGCAGAAATCACTCCATCCATGGAAATATTCTGGTGTAGTGGTTCTCACTCTGTCGCTCATGGACAGCCATATCTTCAGTTACCATCAACCAGAAGAGCCACATTTACTTTCACGCCAGAGGGAAGCTCAGAGCTTTCCCGTTCCTCCACTGTTTCAAGATGGAACCACAAACTTCATCTGGCAAGGGCCTTGCCCACTTTCCTGAAACAGGGGGCAGGTGCCACATTGGGGGATACTGTTCTGAAGAGCCACAGGTGGCATACCAAAGAACCAGATGTGGCTCCTGAACCACTAAGAATCACTTTTCTGGTGGAGTATTGCCCTGCAAGGCGCTTATGCGCTCTTATAGACATAAAGTCTATAAGTGTTAACAATAAACTGTGTTGCTGAATGTGTAAAAGGGACTGAGATGCAATATGACCAGATCGTGATGCTAGCTGTACACACACGCCAGCGGACACCTGAGATGATGTGCCAGCGGTTTCCGAGGTTGCCAGGTCCCAGAGCTTTCCCTTAATACAACTACTTACACAGAAACAGCCACTCGCCATTGTGGTTTGAACATGTGCTTTCAGACGCCATTAGCGTTGTTCTTCTTCCTCACGCAGGTAACCCCCCCCCAACATTCTTTGCTCCGGAGAAATAAAAGGCTTATTCCTGCCTTCAAATAGACAATGGACTTGGCTAGCCAGAAACCGGTTCTGCAGCTCAGAGACATTAAGCCCATCAGTGAAACAAAGGGTCTAGCTGATGAGTCATATCCATCCTCCAGGTATCTCTGTCACAATCAGGTAGAGTGTAACATTGCCCAACCCCTTAAGCCCCTCTCCTCTAGTGGACAGGACTTTGGTGGCGAACCATTAAGGGGTGGCCTCATGGGAGGTGTCCAGTCAAGCCCTCCCCCAGAGCCCCCCTAATAAAAGAGGACACCCAGCAATGTGTTCACTCTCTAGCTTTTACTTCCTCTTACCCTACCCCGACTCTTGGTTGCGCAGCCAGAGTCTCCATGGGTTGCTGCAGGTTCAGTACACATGTCCCTAATTCCCTCCTAGCCTCCCCTTATTTTTCCCGTGGGAACTCAACATCTCTCCAGACAGGTAATTATTGCCCTCAACGAATACCAACAATATTCCTGCTAATGCACCAGTCTTTGCTCTATCTTTATTTCTTAGGCTCCTTATAAGTGAATGTGTAAATCTGTATTGTTTGCCTGAGTAAGAATCTTCTTAGTAAAGAAACTATTTTATTACTAAAGCCAGCCTCCTTGTTTATTTCTGTCTCTTCTGGAAGAGGTGGGACCTCTGTATATATTGGTGGTGACCCCTTTTGCCTATTGCCAATTAATTAATAAGCTATAATTCTCCAATATTGAAAAAAAATCAAGGCAATTTGGCTAACAGGCTAATAAGCTCTTATTGGTGTCTTTGGTTCCTAACATTTGGAGTATGCATTCTTAAGGAAGTTTGAGCAGTTAGTGGGAGATCAATGAACTCTCTTCCTAATCTCCCCACTTGTTGGAACAAGTCTAAGAAACTGATGGAGGGAAGATGATGTTGTGCACCATCCACTTCATTTATAGTAACGAATGAGAGACTCATTTCCTGTGGACAGTTTCTTATGCATCTTAAAAGCATGTTATGGGCCCATATGGTGCTGTTTTTCTTCTCTCTTTTCCCCTGATACGACTCCATAATCAGTGAGAGGAAGATACATGGTCAGCTGTAGAAGAGCCCAGAAGTTGGTTGCTTGTTAGCCACAGGAATCTGGGTATCATATATGAGACCATTCTTTTTGCATTGACCCAGCAAGTATGTGAATCAATTTGTGTGTATATGTGCATGCGCCTGCCACTCCATTTCCGGACCCAGAGCTGGTTGTGAACTGTGTTCTGTTCCCTAGCAATTCAACCCCAGATAGTCTCTTCTCCTAAACTGTTCAGTCATATTCCTGATCAGAGCTACCACTTTAGGTGACAGCAGCAGCAGCAGCTTTTGACAAGATAGTTGGGCATCATTGATAGGGTTCATGGCCAAAACAATTCTTCATCTAGTGATTCACCCAGTTATTCCAGTCTTTGTTCCCAAGATGAAATGAATGGATTTATTCCTTTCACATTTATTTTATTTTAATTTTTAGTTACCCTTGAAAAAAACTTTGAATAGATTTTTCTTTATTTTTGGCTGATCACTAATACAAGGCCTCAACACCCTTGTTCTAGATATCCTAAAAAGCTACGAAACATTTATGGTTAGGGATGCTGTAAATTTCATGGTGAACATGTTTGACAGCTGAATATACTGTGTCCAGCTGTCCTGATCAAAGGTGAACAACTTGAATGAAAAACTTGAATGTCTGAAGAACAGAAACTGCTTCTCTCACTTCTTGCTGAGTCCCTGACTTGCATGGACCTACCAACAAGTTTGGAGGTGGAGATCAAAAGCTAATATCAACTGAGCTTCTCTCTGTGTTCTACACTCCACCATCCAAGCTTCTCTCTCTGTTTCAGCAAGGCTGGAACACAGGGCAAAGCTTGGGTGGGAAGAACAAGAGGAATTGATTTCTTTTCCCCGGTTGGCTTTGGTTGCAGAGAATGCATATCCCAAGCAGTTTCAGGTGGTGGCAGCGCTGGAAAGAAGCAGATTGCTTCTCTCCCCCACCCAAGTTGTCAGCTTGAGCTTCAGAGAATAGGACCAGATTAACTGTATTCTCTGCAGCTCATCCTGTCAGTTTCAGGTAGAGCAGAAAGAACAATGGCTTCTTTTGTCTCTACCTGAAATGGATGCATTTTTATATCAGGATTCTTTGCCAAGCACCCTGAAGCACCTTATGATGGGAGAGGCTTCCTGAACCAGCCTTCCATGGGTTATGAGTTAGTGGGGTTGGCAAGGAGGCCTCCTGTGAGCTCTACCAGTTTGAACCTTAGTGTTTGGCACTTAACGTGCACAGTTTAATAAATAAGTCCAGTTGAGCCCATTTATTTTGTGTGGCATCTTTATTTTAGGGATGGCAAAGCAAGATTCTTTGCCAGGAACCATGGTTCAATAACACTGGTTAAGAACCTCAGTTATGGGAAAGAAACAAATAAACTTGGTCAAGACACCCTTATCCAAAGGTCAGAACAAACTGAAGAGAGGTTGAAGACTCACTCAACATGCCAAGCACGGGGAAGGAGGAGGAGGAGAAGAAGAAGAGGAGGAGGAGATTGGATTTATATCTCACCCTTCACTTGGAGTCTCAGAGCAGCTTACAAACTCCTTTCCCTTCCCCTCCTCACAACAAAGCCGCCCTGAGCCCATTCGTGGGGAGGGCGGGGTATAAAACTGAAAAATAAATAAATAAAAACAGACTCCCTGTGAGGTAGGTAGGGCTGAGAGAGCTCTGACAGAAACTGCTCTTTTTCAAGAACAGCTGTGCCAGAACTATGGCTTGCCCAAGGTCATCCAGCAGGTGCAAGTGGAGGAGTGGGGAATCAAACCTGGTTCTCCCAGGTTAGAGTCTGTGCACTTAACCACTACACCAAACCAAGGAATGGTTTGCATAAGCTTGACAATTAGTGAACATCACAAACATCTGAATGCAACTTGAGTCTTTTATAAAGAGGTCTTTTTGCCCTTTGAAAGGAATAGCAATAGAGGAAATGTCTCTTACTTTAGAAAGCAATGACATTTCAAGAACGACAAGGCAAGAAGACAAGGAGCAAAGGACATATCTGCATATGCTTTTACTTGTTCCTTTGATATGATTTCCCACTAGATGATTTGTCACATGAGGGATGTCAACAGAACTCTTGGGCCCCCAGTTACTGTCACTGGTGGGTATCAAGAGGATGTTAATAGCAGTCAGTATATTAAATCACTGACTTGGCATGGCACCTAATGAGATTTAGAAATAGAGCTAGTTGGGTTCTCTACAGAAAACAGTTTCCCTGTGGAAATATGTGATTTAGCCTAAACTGACAGGAAACTGTTGGAATATATAATACTTTGCCATGAAAAAAGGTTACTAGAAATATTGGCTTTTTACATCAGAATTTTCCAGACACAAATGTTGCAGTTGCGTGTGAACTGCTTTATACTGAGCCAGACCATTGGTCCATCTAGTTCAATACTCTTTAGCCTGAAGGGCAGCAACTCTCCAAGGTCATAAGCAGAGAAAGGTCCTTCCCAGCTCCTGATATCTGAGGACCTTTAACTGGAGATTCCAGGGACTGAAACTGGGACTTTCTGTCTGCAAAGATCTATCACAAACCAGTTTGTCCCCCAAACTCTAATATTAGAAAATTCACTTTCTCCTTGTTGCAACATCATGAATTTTGCTTTCTTTGGTGTTTCTGGCTACTTCCCTCACCCCTGTTTTTTGATTCCTAGTAAATCACAGTCATTTCTACTAAGGGCAACAAGATTGTCCATCTAAACCTTGTCCTAAGTCAGAGATCATCCACAAGAAAAACCAAGTTTCATCCTGGGAAGTTTCAAGTCTTTATAAATGGTGACTTAATTCTTACTATGTTTCCATCTCCAATGCTGTTCTCATAGAGGCGCCAAAGTGAGGAGAAAGCAGGAGTATTATTTGAAAAAAAGCATAATTTGTTTGTGACAATAGTAGGGTGTACTGTAGACACTTCTCCAAGCCTCCCTAGAGCACTTCTGTCAACTATGGACGGAACTACTTTCTTGCTTAAGTATTTTAGATGTCTTCAAATGACTTTTGTGAATAAGATACTTTTTATGGGAAAAAGAAATGCATTAGTCCATGACCAGTATAGAAGAAACATCCTTCAGAATAACGTCTAAAGGAATGCCTAATAGAAGTACTGTTGACATTTGCTCATGTTCTGACATTTAGTATTTATAAAAATGTCCTCCAAACAATAGCCAGATATTCATGCAGACCCGAGACCAACAGATTTGGAGGTGAAGCCACTACAGAAATATATGTTGATGACAAAGCCAAATATTTTAATCCATTTTTAAAAGAAACAAGGGGGCTTGGAATTCTCCATTAAAGCACTCTCATGATCTATATTTTAAGGGGGGTGGTAGAATCTGAAACCTGTCAGGTGTTGCAAGTTATTAAATATTAAGGATGCAGATGGAAATTCAACTGGGTAGAACTCATTATATTCTTCTATAATTTGATAAAAGTCTGCCTCTATGTGGCTACACCTTATTCTGGATCTATCTTCATTATTTTCAAAAGATGAAAGATTCCCTTCTCCTCTTATGTGGCACTCCTTTTTAATCTTATTTGCCCTTGGCCCTATTAAAGCACCTGATCGTCATTGCAAACACAGTGTATCGTTTCATCTTTTCCAACACAGAACATCATTTCCAATCTATTTATAGAACAATGCACAGAGTATGGAGCTCACTAGCACAGACAGACACCATGATTAGAGAGACCGATAGCTCGATTGGAGTGTATTTAGTCACACTGAAAACTGACATAATCCCTTTTTAAATGTATGGGGATGGTCTCTCCCACCCATATTCATGAGGAGAAAGGTATCCACATCACTGAAGAAGTGATCAGGGACTCAAGAAAGCTCATACCCTGCCACATATTTTGTTAGTATTTAAGGTGCTACTGGACTCTTGCTCTTATCTGCATCACCACTGTTCAGCTTCTTTTGCTCCTGTGCGGGGCTCACACACATCCAGAATGGTACAGATTTTACCGTTGTCTGATAGCTAGTAGTTTTCTGGACTAATTAATGAAACAATATTCTGTTTGGTGACCAGTATTTGATCCAAAAAGCAAGTGAAAACCAGATCATGTCAAACTCCATAATCCAGCAGGTTGTGTGCATCTCCAACAACACCATTCTGTCTTACTAGCTCTACCCCATACCTATTAGATCAAATGGTGGCTCTTATAATTGCGCTGAACTTTCTCCCTTTATTTGGAGGGCACTGTTTTTGAAATAAAATTTGGCTACCCTATATACTTTAAAAAACCCAATCCAAACAGGACATCATTGTTTTGACATTTCCAGCAAAAACGTGATAGAGGAGTCCCTTTCCTGCATGAGTCATGGACAGTAGCCCGAAAGCAGAATCAGAGATGCTGTGATCAGGGCTTTATGCATTTCAGTCCCAGTACCTTACTCAGGACTCTGAGAGGTTCAGAGGATCAATGTTCATTTAATACACCCTCCCCACTCTTCCTTCTATGTCAGTTTTTCTCTCTGTGAGAAAAAAAGATAAGCGTGTAATCTTTTTTAAAAAGAAGTTTGACATCTGAATTTAGTTCAGCAGTATGTTAAGGTTTTATGTCTCAAAAACTGTTAACCCCCTCACATTCATCTGAAAAAGACCGCACTCCATCAGCGAATGGGCTTAGTTGGTTTTGAACCTCAAATTTGTAGAATTACTGGGATTTTTTTACAAGCAGGGCACCTACTTATTATCCTGGATTTTTTTTGTGTATATGCTCTTACTAGTTTAGGGTTCTGATTGTGCATGTGTGTGTGTATGTTTTCAGCAACAGGATTTTCAGGTACTGGAACAGCTGTTTTCAGTGCTTTGTCCCTTTTAATTTATTTTTTTTAATGAGAGCAAACCTGGGGCCAGATGTTGCTGAACAGCTAAGCCAACAGCTAGTAGTCAGCTTCTCTCCCTTTACATTTAAAAAGGAAAAGAAAGATTCAACTGGTCCAGCTCCAGATTCATGTGGTATTATCTGTTAATGGCACCAGAGCTAGAGAGGCCAGGTCTACCTTTAGGAAAGAATGGCTCAATTATTTCCTGTGGGTGGTAGGTGAGGGAGATTCTCATGGGGCAGCCAAGCAGTGTGGGACTCCAAAAGGCTGCCTGCTGTTTTTCTTGAAATTACAGTGGGCTCTGCCACTGTGGTTACCCTTACAAGCTTTACAGGGCTCCTGGAGCTGGCTGTCCTACCCACCATTTTTTGGTTCTCAGGGCAGGCTCTGCTCCCTCCAATCGCAGGGATTGGAGGTGAATTAGAAGAACTGCAAAGCATCTCTAGAGTAGTAGAGGAATACCAGGTAAGTCCAGGGCTGGGCCAGTTCAGTTCTTTCTTTTGTTTTAAAACTTAAAAGGGCATTGCTGGGGAGCCAACTACTATGTTGTACAGTAGACCCGGCCCCAGGTTACTCTCATAGAAAATAATCACCCTTTAAAATTTAAATGGACCAGGCACTGCCAAGCAGCTGTTTGCCAGACCAATTTCCTTTTTTCTTTGTCACCACCCTGAAACCTAAAATGCTGCCCAAATTATGGGAGATTAATTACCATTAATCCTGAAATTTGGAAAGTGTTTTAAATCACTTTGGGTATAAGTGAGCTAATCTGAAACAATGGTTTTTAGGTGGAATTTTGGCTTGGGTATACTTGAAAATATACCCCTAAGTGAGATTCTGGGCAGAGGGGAGTTGGCCATGCGGCATTTCAGGAGCTTGAGCTCAGTTAGGAAGTATCCCTTGCTACTATTTATTTTATTTATTATTTATATTTGTATCCTGCCCATCCTGCCCAACCGGGCTCAGGGCGGGTAACAGCATAGTAATAAATACAATCAAAGTTTAAAATTTAAAACACAGAGCAATATTTAAAACACAAAGCAATACAAAACATTGGTAATTACAACTAAAACAGGAAATCAGCTGGCTATAAGGATTCTGGCCTATTGATATAGATGGAATAATGGCCAGCTATCAGTGGGTAGATGATAGCAACCTCAGGGAGGCCATGTATGGGTGCCTGCTGCCTTGGCCGAAGGCCTGGTGGAACAGCTCCGTCTTGCAGGCCCTGTAGAACTGAAGAAGATCCTGCAGGGCCCTGATCTCAGTGTGGAGCTTGTTCCACCAGGCTGGGGCCAGGGCAGAGAAAGCCCTGGCCCTGGTTGAGGCAAGACAGACATCCCTTGGGCCAGGGACCACCAGAAGGTGTTGATCTTTAGAGTGCAGTGCTCTCTGGGGCGTATATGGGAAGAGGCTGTCCCTTAGATATGTTGGTCCTAGGTCATGTAAGGCTTTGAAGATCATTACCAATACCTTGAAGCAAATTTGGTACTCAACCGGCAGCCAATGCAGTTGGCAGAGTACAAGCCGAATGTGAGCCCACACAGGTGTTGACGTAGACTCCAGAACCTCACACTCTAGTCTAGCTAATGGTCAGCTTGGGGAGGTGAAGGAGGAAAGCAATGCATAGATTGTTTGTTGATTACATTTGCAAATCAATGTAGGACAAGATGAGGTACAAGTATTGAAATGACTACTTTTCCTGGACCTCTGACCACTGGTACTGGCTTGGAAGGAAAAGGATATGATCATTTCAAGCACTGAAACATAGCATTGTTTGTCAGTGTTGATATGTCCCTTCTCCATGTGTGAGGTAATTCCCCACATTTCTCTCTTTTTAAAAAGGCCCACTCAGTAGCCCCTAACTCCCTATATCAGAAATTATGTTTTTGTTACTCAGCAAAGTTCCCTATACAGGGACTGGATAAGAACATAAGAACATAAGAGAAGCCAATGTTGGATCAGGCCAGTGGCCCATCCAGTCCAACACTCTGACACACTGTGGCCAAAAACACCAGGTGCCCTCAGAAGGTCCAGCAGGGGGGGCAGGACACTAGAAACCCTCCCACTGTTGCCCCCCGCCCAGCACCAAGAAGACAGAGCATCACTTGCCCCAGACTGAAAGTTCCTATCTATACTTTGTGGCTTATAGCCACTGATGGACTTCTGCGCCATATGTTTATTTAATTCCCTCTTGAAGCCGTCCATGCTGGTAGCCGCCACTACCTTCTGTGGCAGTGAATTCCATGTGTTAATCACTCTTTGGGTGAAGAAGTACTTCCTTTAATTTGTTCTAACGTGACTGCTCAGCAATTTCAACGAGTGCCCACGAGTTCTTATATTGTGATAAAGGGAGAAAAGTACTTCTTTCTCGACCTGCTTCTTTCTCTACCTGCTCTATCCCATGCATAATCTTATAAACTATAAATCTTATAGCTTAGGTAAATGGGGAGAAAGGAAGAACACAGCCACATGAAGTTAGTCTTTATCACTGGTGGTGAATGAGGAGTCCATAAGTTCTATACTTGAGGAGAGATGTTAGCCCTGCAAGGTGCTTATGCACTCATATGGACATGAATGTTATAAGTCTAACAAATAAACTGTGTTGCTGAATGTGTACAAGAGGAGGTATGATGTTGAGTGGCCAGGGACAGATGCCAACTACGGACAAACACCATCTGATGCCAGGAGACAATGTACCAGCGAGTTCCCAAGGCTGCCAACTCCCGGACTTCTCCCTTTGCATAAAAAGTCCCTACAATGAGAATGAGCCATCTTGTCACTACGGCTCACACATGTGCTCATAAAGCCTCATCAGCACATTTCCACCAGGTCGCAGGTCACAACCTCCTCCCCTCCAAAAGTCATTGTTCCAGCGAAATAAAGGGATTATCCCTGATTCCACACGGACTGTGGACCCAGCCAGTGGACAATCAGTTTCGGCTGGGTCAAAAGACTAATCCCTTCAGGAAGAGAACAGTGGCCCTAGCGATGATTTACCTCCTTTCCGGACAGGTGTCTCCAGAAGTTATTAGGTGAACCTTTGCCACCCCCTGCCCCTTCCTCATTGGTCAGGATTTTTAGGTGGATCAGCCCAGGGGTGTTCCCATGGGAGGTGTTTGGCATTGCCAGCCCCCAGAGACCCCTGATAAGAATAGGCTCCCAAACCTCAGCCAGGATCCCCCTTTTACCTCCTTCCTTCCTCCCTCCTGGGCTCTTGGGTGCACCACTAGAGTCCGACATGTGTTGCTGTGGATTCAGAACATGTGCTCCCTTTTCCTCCAGCCAGACCAGACCAGCTCCCTGGACAGGTAATTATCGCCCTCGATAGATACCAACGATTTTCCTGCTAATGCAACCGTCCCTTTAACTCTATCTAGTTTCTTAGAGCTGTATAAGTGTTTGTGTGATTCTGTAATGTTTGAATGAGATTTTCTTAAGTTCTTTAAGAAAAAGGAACACCTTTTCCACTGATTCTAGTCTCCATGTCTGTTCTTGGGTAGTCTGGAAGAGGCACAGCCTCTGTATAAACAGGTGTTGACCCGGTATTGCCTACTGCTGATTGTTTTAAGCATATATCTCCCCAACATTAATAGCTAAATAAAGCAGTCAGGCTAACAGAGAAGCGGCCTAAATTGGTCCTGGGGTACAGGTTCAAAATTTGATAGAAATTTCTAAAATGTTGCATTGGAAATCCTAGACTGAGTTCTTTGCTTCTCCATTTATAGAATCTTAGGTGGAAAGGCTTTTTCACTAGACTTAAAAAAGCTGAATAAACAGTATTAAATGGGTTGACTGGATCAGTATAAGATAATGAATTTTAAAGTCCCATATAGATAAGATGTTCCATCTTCATACTGGAGGAATGGCCTTTGGTCCTATCCAGCTTTAAAATTTACATAGCCTACAGATGAACTCATCATTAACATATTAAGTTAGATAATGTAATTCATTCCTGTATCCACTTCAAATATCTTAGGTACCTTTAAGACAGTTACTTAGTTCTTAAAGAGTGTTGATGTGGAGCTCAAAAGACCACTATTTAGTAGTCATGCTCTGCATGAATGTTGTTAATGTATGACAGGATTAATTCATTTCCCCATGTGCTTCAGCAGTGAACTCGCTAATTTATAACTTCAATTCTATGTCCAAGATCAAACTTTAGTTTTGTTCAGTTTTCACTTTCTTTTTTTTTTTTTATATATTTTTATTAATTTTATCTATATCTAATTCTACAACGCTACTTTTCTAAGCTATGTTTACCTTATACAGAGTGTGCTTTATCATTTGCTTAATATTGCTATGCCATTAATACATATGAAGCGTTTTAAACCTTGGCTAATATTTAGATAAAATTGTTACTGATGATACATGAAAAATAAAAAAAAGCTGTTTGACAGACATGCTCTTTTGAAGGAATGCTTAATTATACACATAATCTATTATATATAAGTGCAGTTTCAAAAAACATTTCAGCCTTCATTTCTTCTTTCGTCCTCTTCTTGTCTTAACAGTCTCTTCTTGTACTTTTGGGGCTGCTGCTCCCTTTTCCGAGTCAGACGTTTCTTCTTCGCTCTTTGAGCTATCAAATCCATACATACTTTCTTGCGATGCCAGTGAACCATCTGAGTCTTTCTCTTTTTTCTTTTCTTTGCTTTTTTCCAAAAAACTTTTCGCCTGTTGGACAGAGTCAATCTTGTATTTCTTGTTTTTGATGCTGAAGCTCAGTCCTTCCGGAACATTCCACCTATAGATAATAGATTCAGACTGTAGCCAAGATGTCAGTTTTCCATAGGCTTTCCTTCTTTTCCTTATTTCAAATGGGATGTCTTTCATCACTTTAACTTCTTTTCCTTTGATCTTCAGAACTGCTTTATTTGTGGTCCTGAGCACCACGTCTCTTGTTGACTTTTTGGAGAACCTTATCTGAATCTCACCAGGCAGGCTTTTCTTTTTAGTATAATCTGGATAGGTTCTGTAAACCATATCCATATCGCTTTTTATTTCCGCTGCTTTTAAGCCCGTCACTGGTTCAAACGCTTCACTTAACAGATTTTTAAGGTCTTCTCCTTTATCCTCTGGTACATTCTGAAGTCTTAGGAAAAAATTCGATCTTTCCATCTGAAGTTTCAAGAGCTGATCAGAATGGAAGGCCTTTTCTTTCTCCGCTTTTTGTAGTCTTGAATCATGATTTTTAACTGAAGTCTTAACTTCCAGAAGTTCTCGCTGCAGCTTCTCTGTAGTTTTATTCGACTCCTTCAGGTCCAATTGCATCTTGTCCATCTTAACGTTGAGAGCTGTCATTTGGTCCACTAGAGGTCGCAATAACGAGGAGAACACCGTGCTCATCTCCGTGGTATCAACCTTTGAACTCGGAGCTGTACTTCCTAGTTTGGGGGAAGGTTTCGGTTTCCCCGCCATTGTTGAGACTGTGCTTCTTTGTTGATAGTTAGATAAGATGGACGAAAGGAGCAAATTCCACGACTGCGCTTATATCTTTTTAAAGTTCATATCCTCTAAAGAGCGATGCTGCCATCAAGCAAGCCAAACATCCGTTTTTTCATGCAGTAACGCCACGTAAAGAGTCCCGTAAGTACGCCAGTCTCGGGGGGGGGGGTTTACTCCACCCGCCTTTCCCGCTGTATTCTGTTTCTTTTTACTTCAGACTCACTGTTTCTCCAAGCGTAACTGTCAGTTCCCGCCTCATTGCTTCACACTCTCTGCTGCTTCTCGGTTTTGCGCTTTTAGCCATACGGCTCCCACGGACGGGGGAACCTATGGGGGTGATGAAAGGGGACCTCAATCCCTCGATCGCCACCGTAGGGAGAGATCCCCCTCGTGCCACCCCAGGCAGAGCCCCTTCACTAGGGTCTCTGGGGGCTCAGCACCGGTCCGAAGCCCCTTCTTCCCGCCGGGTACGGATCGTGCTCCCCGCTCGTGCGGAGGAGCGCGTCCGCCATGGTCGCAAATCTTGCCGGAAGTCCCAGTTTTCACTTTCTTGATCTCCTGCAGACATGGTATTTGTGCATATTTGTGTATATTCTGGTATATTTTCAAAGATAGGAATGTTCCACCAAGCATATGGTCGAGGACAGTGACGGCTCAAAGATCACTGATCTCCATTCCTGTTTTCTGTTTCCCTCCCATGTGTTCCCTCAGATTGTTATGTTCAGTAATGCATGGGTTTTTATGTGCCAATATTGATTAATTGCTTATTGACTGATTGTTTTTTAATATTCCATAATATTCCAAAAAACAATCTATTATGATGTAACCCGCCCTGAGCCCTGCTGTGCAGGGAAAGGCAGGCTAGAAGTCAAAAGTAATAAATAAATAAATAAAATAGACAGGGGCATATGAACATAAACAAGGGTTAGTACCAACACGTTTGGTCATAGGCTCTGTCCTGCTCCTCCTCTAGGCATGTTGCCATGTGCCCACAGTGCCATGTATGATGTAGCCTTCTTTGTCCGCCCCTTCTTTTTAATTTATTCGCTCCAGTTATAACTTCTCTATGGATATATACTTGATCTGAGTTTTAAACTTTTACCTCTGAGCATATTTCATGTACTATTTTTAATTTTTTTAAATTTGTATGCTTACTTTTAAAAAATTGAAATAAAGTGAAGTATAAAGCATTACAAATATCCCAGTAAAAGACTGAATGCACTTGTTCTTTTTTTTTTCTTTTCTTTTCCTATGTCGGGCCCCATGTACAGGGTCCCATGATGGCAACCTCTTCTTGAAACTCAGCATCTTATTAGACAGGATAATCACAATAAGCTGAAAGACAGGTATATAACTAACAAAGAACAACAAGACAGTAATGGTCTGCCCAATCTTTGCAGTGGGAAAATAACCACAAAAAACTGTCACCTCCTGAACAGGGATCCAAGAACTCTTTCCCATTTAACAACAAAAAAAATTCCTGCTCTGGTTGTCATGACAACTTGTTTCCCTGGCCCATGTTTCCACATCATGGTGTTGTTGCACATCTTAACTAGAACAGTCTTTAATTGTCCTGACTGGTGGCTAATGAAGCTTGAGCTGTTTATGTATGCCAAAATGGACAGGCTGCCATATTACAGAGCTGGCAGACAAAGGCTAAATTGCCTTGCAGTTTTACATTTTTGGTTAAACATAATGCTGATCTAGAATTGAACAAGCACACTTACATGAAGAACAGGAACTGGCTCAAAAGCTATCTGCATAGTAAACAGGAGTGATCTACTTTAGAGGCCAAAACTGGAGCTGGGAGACATTCATGAACTGTCCATGCCTGCAGCTCTTCTGCTGTGTTTGTTTCCACTTGGTTAATACTTCCCTGAACTGTATATTATTGGTGGATAGCTCAATTACTTCAAACATTTTCATGAACATGAACCCATGAAGTGGCCTTAGACTGACATCATTAGTCTATCAAGGTAAATTTTGTCTACTCTGACTGACAACAATTCTCCAAGGTCACAGATAGATGTCTTTCACATTACCTATTTCATGATTCTTTTTAACGGGAGATGCCATACATTAAGTCCGGGATGTTCTTCATGCAAATCATATGCTCTACTAAGGTTGCCAGGTCCTCTTGTCCTGGTGGGGGGATTTGGGAGGTGTTCTGGGGATGGGCTGGGGGTGGCCGCAGCTTGGGGGTGGGGCTTCCCCTGCCGGCCAGCTGGCCGGGGTGGATTGGAGCCCCCAGAAGTGAGGGAACTCCCACCCGGACCTGGGGGCTGGCAAGCTGAGTTAGTGTGAGTTAGCTCACAGTTTTTTAGGCACCGGCTCACTGATTTTTATCTTGGCTCAGGAAGGATGGCTTCAGAGCAAACTGATTTATGCAGTAGCCAAATCACTTGCTCACAACTTTAATGCCAGTAGCTCACAAAGTAGTATTTTTGCTCAAAGGACTCCACAGCTTAGCAGGAGCATTGCTGGCAACCCTATGCTCTACCTCTGAGCCCCACATTTCCTTCTTTTGGCCTGCTCTTCCAGGCTTATGGATAGACGGTTTCAGTCCCCCAGCTCCAGTCCCTCTTTCCAACCATCCTTCTCAGGAAGCTTTCTGATTTTTCAGCCCCTACCTGATCTTACAACTCTAGACATCAACTGTAAACTAATCTCATTGTTATTGTCCTGCATGCAAATATAGGGCAATTCTGCATTGGCTTTTCCCTCCGTTGTTTTACCAAAGGTGCAGCCCAAAACCACATTCAAATACCCTGGAGCAACACTGTACTGACTGTGAAGTCACCCTTGAATGACCATAAATCTATGCAGAAGGTACCATAAAAACCAATGATCAAAGAAAGTGGAAGTGTCATATAGTACAGAGGGTACCATAAAATCCGATGATCAAAGAAAGTGAAAGTGGCATGCAATGCAGAGGGGAATTTCTGTTCCAATGTGGGTCTGGTAAAAAAACAGAGGGAAAAGCCAATGCAGAATCGCCAATAATGTTTAGGGTTATCAATTGTGTTGCCAGTTGACATAATATAGCAGGAGACCTCTGACCATTAGCTTCTGCCCCCCCCCCCCCCCCCGCTTAAATGAGCACAGGGAAGAAAATGAAGGGGTGGGTAGTGAGGGTGATCAACATTGCAATGTCACTTCTGGATTTCATGTGGAAGAGATGTCATGGTGCTCTAGGAAGTCTTTGAAACTTTGGTTTTACCGTAGAATTTTGCAGAATTCTTTGACCATTGTGATGTAACTTCTCTGTAAAACCTACAAGTGATGTCACAATGCACTTTCCTTCCCCATGCCATTTCCACAAAAGCTCTCAGGACCAGGGCTGCCAAGAGCCACCATGGGCCCCAAACAAAGATTCCACTTGCCCATCCGCTCACATGACCCTGATCCAAATTAAATGTTATAACAAAATGAACAATTTTGGAGACCTTGACAGTTCATTTATCACAAGCCAGACTGATTTCTCTGAAAGGTAGGATGAAATCTCCATATACAGAACCACAGAACTCTATTTTTATTTTGTTTCATTGCTGTTATGTTTTTAGATTAATTAAGATTTTTTTCAGTGTTTGGCACACTATCTGTTAGGTGAATGGCATCTCCATTGACAACTGTGTGCTACATCTTTCTCAGAAGCAATATGATGCCATAAATCTAGCATTAAACATTCTCCTCATCATTACTGTTCATCTTTACCTCAGCTTGCTGCCATCTCATCTCCCCTACCTCTAGCCAAAATGGATGCAGACGTAAGAGCAGCCTACTTTCTTGGGTTCTTTTTTTGTACAGCAGTTATCACCCTGCCAACAAAAGTCTGTATGGTCAAAGCAATGGTATGCCCAGTAGTAATGTATGGCTGTGAAAGTTGGACTATAAGGAAAGCTGGGCTCCAAAGAATAGATTCTTTTGAATTATGGTGCCGAAGAAGACTCTTGAGAGTCCCTTGGACTGTAAGGAGATCAAATCAGTCAATCCTAAAAGAAATCAACCCTGATTGTTCCCTGGAAGGCCAGATACTGAAGCTGAAGCTCAAATACTTTGGCCACCAAATGAGAAGGAAGCACTCACTGAAGAAGACCTTGATGCTGGGAAAGACTGAAGGTCAAAGAAGAAGGGGACAGCGAAGGATGAGATGGTTAGACAGTGTTATCGATGCAACAAACATGAAATTAAGCAAACTCCGGAGCATGACGGAAGACAGGAGGGCCTGGCGTGACATGGTCCACGGGGTCACAAAGAATCGGACTTGACTGTGCAACTGAACAACAACGACAACAAAAGAAAATGATAGGTACTGACTGGCCTTGTAATGGCACATCTAAGTTTTGCTACAAACCATCGTTCATGATGTCAAAAACCTTCTCCCTCAAAGCTACAATAACTTTTTGATGATTTGGTGTAGTGGTTAAGGGTGCAGACTCTATTCTGGGAGAACCGGGTTTGATTCCCCACTCCTTCACGTATAGCTGCTGGATGACCTTGGGCAAGCCATAGTTGCCAAAACTTGAAAGGGCAGTCCTTGGAAGAGCTCTCTCAGCCCCACCTACCTCACAGGGTGTCTGTTATGGGGAGGGGAAGGGAAAGGAGTTTGTAAACCGCTCTGAGACTCCAAGTGAAGTGCGGGGTATAAATCCAATCTCTTCTTCTTCTTTATCAACTTCATCGTAAAGGCCCTCTCCCTTGTCTCTGTATTCTTATTCCTCTATATTTTCATCAATATTGGTTTCCCCTCCATCCTACCTCTTCCTCAAGAACTTGAAGTAGCTTATAATTAAAAGAGAAGAAGAGAGAAGAGATTGGATTTATATCCCGCCCTTCACTCCCCAAGGGAGTCTCAGAGCGGTTTACAAACTCCTTTGCCTTCCCCTCCCCACAACAGACACCCTGTGAGGTAGGTGGGACTGAGAGAGCTCTGAGATAACTGTCCTTGAGGGAACAGCTGGTACAGAGCTACGGCTTGCCCAAGGTCATCCAGCCAGGTGCAAGTGGAGGAGTGGGGAATCAAACCTGGTTCTCCCAGATTAGAGTCCACGCACTTAACCACTACACCAAACTGGCTCTCATAAAGCATAAAAATAACAATAAGCTAACAAAATGTAAATTAAAATGTAATATCCAGGGGTCCTTTGGGGCCGGAGTGAGGCGGAGCAAAGCTCCGTCAGCTAAGGAGTGGCCACTACGGCAGCCACGGGCCGAATCAGATTTTCTGATCTGATTTGGCCCACTGCCGAATTGCTGCTGAAATTTGGCGGCAACTTTAAAAGCAACTGGAGGGGAGGGGGTTTGAGGGAGAGGCTCCAAATTTGCAGGGTAGCTGCTGGGGCCTCTCCTCGAAATACCCACCAAGTGTCAAGAAAATTGGACCACGGGGTCCAATTCTATGGGCCCCCAAACAGGTTGTCCCATTCCCTCCATTGTTCTCTATGGTGGGAAAAAGGGTTACTTCTATGTAAATAATAGGGTTACTTCTATGTAAATAATACCAACGCCCCATTCTGTAGCATTTCCCTAAATTCTCAGAACTTTGTTTAGCTGCAGCATCTGATTTCCACAAACAAAAGTCGAAAACTAGTAAACAGATGCACATGATCTGTGGACTAGAAAGCTAGACGGCTCAAAACTATATTCATTCCATGTATAATGAGGACCCTGTATTATAGCACCCCAAGTTTTATGCTCATGGATGTGATTTTTTCAGTTTGTTTCCCATGAAGTGTATCACTAAACTCAACCTAATCCCTAGGAGATTATCAGATGGTTTAATATCTTTGTTGGCATGGGAAGTCTTAGCCGTTAATTATAAATCTACATTAGCAGTGTTGCTCACGGAACCTGAGGGCTTCTGGGCATTCATTTACATCTCTGCCTCACTGTTTATGTGCAAGTTTTGAGAAAGACAACATTTATTTATATGAGAAAGAATGGCTTTGCAGTCAGTTGTTTTACCTGACTTGCAAGTGTCAAGCCATTCCAAGGACACTTTTAGAAAAGTACTTTTCAGAGTATTTAGAGGCAGAAGGGAAAGTTTGCAAGCCAACTACAGCAGCAACAGGCTGAAATCTGCAAATATAAGCCCAATCTGCATCTCGCATTTGCTCTGTTGTTTTACCAAACCCACACTGGAACAGAAAAAGATGTGGCTCAAAACCACATTCAAATACCCCAGCCCAATGCCATACTGACTGCACAGTCACCCCTGAATGGACATAAATGTATGCAGTCGGTTCCATAAAACCAAGACATCAAATGAAGTGAAAGTGGCATGCAGTCTGGACTCTGCCATAAAATCCAACAATCAATCAAAGTGAAAGTGGCATACAATGCAGAGGGGAATTTCTGTTCTATTGTGGGTTTGGTAGGACAGCGGAGCAAATGCTAGATGCAGACTGGGCCATAGAGTCAGGGGCACCTCTTCAAAGATGGATCTTGTCATTGCCCTGCACTACCTGTTTTTGAAATAAGTGAGGCATAAAGGAGCTCATCTATATATCTAATTCCCAAGTGCCCTCCCCCATGCGGATACCTAAATCCGCGTGGGGGGAGCACTTGGGAGGTGGGGTTTCTACACACGGGGGGCACTCCCCCCATGTGCAGAAAAATCCTAAATGTTTAAAAAACTTTTCGGGGGATCTTTAAATCCCCCGAAAAGTTAAAGTGTTCTCCGTGCATGCGCAGAGAATACTGTGGCTGCTGTAGGGGAGGGGGTGGGAAGCGGCGTGACGAGGACTCGCCACCACCATTTGCGGGGGGGAGGGAGGGAAGAGCCTCGGCGAGCGGCAGGTCTCTATGCCTCCGCCGCCGTTTTGAAAGCGGGGAGGGAGGGGGGGAAGCCTCAGTGGATGGCGGGTGTCCCTGCCGCCGCTGCCATTTTGAAGGCGGGGGAAGCCTCGGCAGGCAGCAGTCTCCCTGCTGCCACCGCCTTACAGGGGGGGAGCCTCGGCGGGCGGGTGTCTCCCTGCCGCCGCCGTCGTTTTGAAGGCAGGGGGGAAGCTGCCTGGAGGGGGGACGGGGTAGAGAGCCACCGAGGCCTGCCGGGAGTCTCTGGGGGGGGGAAGGGGGCAGGGGGGCGGGGGGAAGGAATGGTGCGAGGGTGGCAGAGGGAGGGAAGGAAGGAATGGCGCGGGGGGCAGCGGCGGGGGGGAGGAATGGTGAGGCCCATTCGGCTCTGCACCGGAGGGGCCTCGCCGGGGCAGGCTGCAGCGCGGGGGGGAAGGGGGCGGAGGAAGAAGGAGCAGCTGTCAGCTTCTCCCCCCCGCGAATATCGCGCCCCCCCCCTTTGTTATAATATAATACCATTGATGGGTTCCTACAACATGACTGAAGTTCCTCTGGTCCAAAGGGGGAAATGATTCTCTTCAACCAATTTACCAAGAGATGAGACTGTACTGCCAGGCTAAATGTTCTCAAGTGATTTTTTTGGTCAAAAAAAGGGCCTAGGTTAAGGATGAAAAGTTTGTGACATACCCCAAAAGTATACCTTTCCTCACTTTTTTGATGGTGTTGCTAGCCCTGAGTAGTTGCTGACTGGGTATCATTTTTGTACTAAAAGTTATCCTTCCTAGTAACAATGATGCTATTACATAACTGATCAGATATGGCAATATGATCATGCTACTGAGAACAAAGCTAATTCAGAGAAGACAACAGAGGAGAAAGAAGGAGAGACCAGTGAACATGATACAGGGAGTCCGGAATCAACAAGTTCCAGCGAGACAAGTGAAGAATCTGTCTCTGAGATAGGGGCAGCCACCCCTAAATAATCCAGGGTCCAAGAGACCATTCCCAAGAGAGGCAGAAGAGGAAAAAAAATGAGAAGATCTAGAAAATGTGAAGCCCTAGCAACATTTACTTATATACTGTTTTATTATTTGATTGAAGTACTGATGTATCAGGATATTATTAAGCTATGATAATAACCAGACAATATCTGTTCTGTATTACTATGGGAAACAGTTGACTACGAAACTTTATTTAGCTAATCTGTTCCTTGTATATTTTAGGTTAGTTTTGTTTTTTCTTTTGTAGTTGTAGATTAGTTATTAGATTTTGAAAAAAAACCCCAATAAAATATGCAAAAAAAGAACAAAGTTTATTCAGAGACAGGGCAATGCTTATTCAGAAATCATTATCTTCTTTCTGAATTAACTGTGCGGTCAGTGGTGCTATCACTGTGTGATAACTGTTACTAGGTAGAAGAAGAGCAATTTAAAAAAAAATGCTGTTGAGATAGCAATCACTTGAGATTACAAAGACATTCACAATGGAGCTGTTACCTGAATGTTACCTAATGCCAGGTCCAGAGTGGGAATGTGGGCTGCCTTATTGAATATTTCTGGGCCACTTTTCTTCCCCACCCGCCCTAGGTGAAAAGGTCCCCTCTGTGTGTGTGTGTGGAAGTGCCATCAAGTCAGTTCTGACTTATGGTGACCCCAACGAGGAGGTCAGTTTTCTCCATGGGAAAGAATAAACTTTCCCCCAAAAAAACTCTTATTACATTTCATCCCACCCTATCAAGGTGCAACTAGACAAAACATGGAGATCTATGATCAGAGTTTCTTGTACGTTTTTTTCAAAAGGCACCTGATTGACCACATACCTCCAATATACCTCAGTGGCTGTCAGTGGCCAGTTTCAAAACAGGGGACTTGTCTGTAATAGCAAAAGACTGAGTTCTGTGGCATTTAACCTCATAAAGCTTATATGATGTATGAAAATTAGACAGCAGTTACTCAATAACCATGTATATTGAGCCCTTGTGCACATTAATGTACAATAAAGGGGGAAAGCAGCAAAGTTACACTCTTCACTCTTGTTATTTTCCAGGGATGCAAGGCTGTCAAACATAAGGGCCAAACCATCTCTAGAAGCTCATTTAGGTTATGTGGAATGTGAGATAAGAGGAAACTGTGCAGCAGTCCAGATGTTGAGCACCTTCAGTGCATATGTGTAAGCATAGCACACATCTCCTGCTCTGCTTTAAAAAATGTAGAAGTGTTTTGAAGTAGAGAGCACCTCTAAGCTGCATGCTTATATTGCCACTGCCATGTAATACTGGCTGCCAGCCCATTGGCCTGGGGCTCAGAACACCACAGAGGTTAGTAACCAGTCTGTTGACACTCTTCCAAAACAAGCAAGGAAGGAAAGGAATCTGCCATCATGTCGCAACTGGCTGATGACAGTTCCATCATGCAGTTTACAAGGCAGGAGAGGAGCAGAGGTGTTTTGCTATTGCCTTCCTTCATGTAGCAATCTTAGTCTTCCTTGGCGATCTCCCATCCAAGTACTACTCATGGCTGACCCAGCTTAGCTTCTGAGCTCTAATGAGGACGGGCTACCCTGGGCTGCATAGGCTGCTAAAACAAACAAGTAAACACACAACCAGGTTAAAAAACACTGAAACACTCTGAGGCTGACTGCATGGAATTAAAAGAAAGCCTACAAGGAAAAATAAATGCATAAATAGAAAGAAAAATATATCTTATATTCTAATAGCCACCTGTGGCCCCCATCTACAGATAGCTAAATCTGCAGATCAGGGCCACGTGAAGGCTAAATAGATTTTTCAGCAAATGTGGGAAACTCCCCAAGTTTGCAGAAAAATCTTTAAAAAGAAATACATAGGGGGATTTAAATTCCCCCCCAAAGTAAAACAGTGTTCTTTGTGCAAGCACAGAGGACACACTCGCCTCAAACTGGTCGGCAGCGGTTGCACAGCACAGACTTCCATGCTGGGTCTGGCAGTGGCTGTGCAGCCCGGGAGCTGTGCTGGGCCTGGCGGAGTTCACACAACCAAGAACTATGTTGGGCATGCTGCTGCCAGCGCAGCCCAGGAGCCTCTGCTGCTGAAGCCTGGGAGCCACCCTGGGCATGCTGCCACTGGTGCAGGATGGGAGCTTGCACTGGGCTGGCAGTGGCAGGGCAGCCCAGGGAAAGCCTGGGGGCTGCAGCAGGCTTGGCAGTAGATGACAGAGAGCCCAGGGGCCGTGCCACACCCAGCAGCAGTAGCCCCGTAGTCTGGGACTCTGCACTGGGCCTTGCAGTGGTGCAGCCACTCCAGGAAGAGCCTGGAGACCACGCCGGGCCAGGAGGCAGCTGCCGTACAGCTCATGACTCCACCCTGGATCCAGCAGTGGCTGCTGGAGAGCCTGGGGCTCAGTAAGGGGTGGAGGATTTTATCTGGGATTTTAAAATGCATCATCTTATACTGATCCAGTCAGCCCATTTAGTACTGTTTATTCAGCTCTCAATATGACTGTGACTGGGAATTAAGATCATGGGCAAATCTTGTTAAGTACCTAAGCTTCAATTCATGCACATCATCCTTCGAAAAGTAAAACAAAACAAAATTCCTCCATACATGCTGCTGGCAGAAAGAGGGACTTGGGGAGTGATGTAGGTGGGGAATGAATGGGTTGCCCACTTTCAATACAATAATGCACTTAATGTCACACTCTGTGTCACACAGTGGCCAAAACCCAGGTGCCATCAGGAGGTCCACCAGTGGGACCAGAACTCCAGAAGCCTTCTCACTGTTGCCCCCAAGCCCCAAGAATACAGGATATCATTGACCAGGCCTGCCCAAGACTACACTTGGATCCTAGGAGTAGCATAGCACTACCTTTGTACTACTAACTTTAGAAGAAGAAGGGAAGAGATTGGATTTATACCCCGCCCTTCACTACCCAAGGGAGTCGTGGAGCAGCTTACAAACTCCTTTCCCTTCCCCTCCCCACAGCAGACACCCTGTGAGGTAGGTGAGGCTGAGAGAGCTCTGACAGAAACTGCTTTTTTTCAAGAACAGCTGTGCCAGAACTATGGCTTGCCCAAGGTCATCCAGCAGGTGCAAGTGGAGGAGTGGGGAATCAAACCCGGTTCTCCGAGATTAGAGACATTTCCATATTTGGCACCTCTCAAATCCTGCCCTGAAATTCAAAGTTATTTCTCACTGGTAGTAGCCAAGTTCATAGCCAGAGACACTAGCACCTCCTCCTAAGGAACTGCACATCTGGTTTGTTGCTGTTTCTGTGTAACAATGGAGAAGAAATCTTTCTAATGCACTGTCAACTTTATGTTCGTACACTGAATTTAATCCCATTTCAGCCTTCTGGAGTCTAATTAGTGATATGGAGCAAATGATGACCACTATAGCTTAACTTCTCATCTTCAAGCTAACAGTAAGCTACCTGCCAGGACACTCAGAAAGGAGTACATATAGTTAACGTCAGTATAGTACACATATCAGTTGCTAAATTTATATACAATGCAGAACCATGGTTTATTTTAACCATAGTAAGTTTGTAAACCCAGAATTGGACTAACAGAAATATTCAAATTCTGGTTGCCACTGACAAAAGCTAATTTTATTGCCTTTCCACTTTCCCTGCCTCCCCTGCAAATAAAAACATAAGAGAAGCCATGTCGGATCAGGACGCTTACTCCCAACTCCAAATAATTAATGAACAAGTTAAAAAGCAGCCTACCTAGTACTTATGTTCTTATCACTACTCTAAGTTAGTGATAATAAGGTGCTTCTGGATTCAGATCTTGTTCAAGTGCTGCAGACAAACATGGTTATCCACCTGGAACTATCACCATGGCTTGGATTTTATAGGGTATTTGTGTGGTTGCAAGGGGGAATTTTCATTAACCTCCCCCAACTATGGCAGACCACCAACTCCCTCCTCTTGCAGGGAACATATTGGACTGCAGAGAGAGGGCAGAGATGAGGAAATCACATGCTGCGGATGAAATTCCCTTCTTGTCCATGGAACTTGGGTGGATCTGAGCCAATGGCTTTAAGCAAAAAAAAGGCACGCATCCTGTTTAACATAATATAAGAACATAAGAGAAGCCAATGTTGGATCAGGCCAGTGGCCCATCCAGTCCAACACTCAGTCACACAGTGGCCAAAAACACCAGGTGCCCTCAGAAGGTCCAGCAGTGGGGGCAGGACATTAGAAGCCCTCCCACTGTTGCCCCCCTGTCAAGCACCAAGAATACAGAGCATCACTTGCCCCAGACTGAGAGTTCCTATCTATACTTTGTGGCTAATCCTCTGTCCATATGTTTATCTAATTCTCTCTTGAATTTAGTGTGAACAGAGTGGCACTTGCATAAAGGAAGGTTCTCTCCATCTGCTGTGCCTCTTGAAATCATGGAGCAACATGGGGGTCAGCAGTGGGAATAAGGAATCAGTGAAAATCACTTCCTCCCCTTTCCCGCTGGTAGAAATGGCTTCCACTATTAGAAAACACTGCTGGAATCCAGGCCAAAGGCTACAGGCACTACCCTAAACAGCAGCAATAGGATAAATCAAATAATTCGCTGATCGTTACTGCAAGGAGAAGAGGACGCTGTCAAACATTTAAGTTTACACCAAATATTCATTTGAAAAGAGAACCAACACTGCAGTTTTTTTATTGATACCTCATTCCCCACTGGGATGAGAACTTTGTGTGAATGAGTCTGTAGTGCCAGAATTAGCTAGTTTGTAAACTGAATAGCTGCGGAAGTACCTTGCTGTCAGTGCCAGAAAGGAGGGCTGTGCCGAATCAAATGAGCCTTTTCAAAAGTCTTTAGTGTACCAAATCCTTTCATTTCATGACATCCTACTGCAGCAATAGGGATGCTCTGTATTTAACTATCACAGGGGCCTTTGCAATCGGTGTTAACAATGGGATTTCTTCTTCTCTCTTCCAAGTTCACCAACCTCCTTCATTCATCTCTCCTGTTAGACCAGCAGCACTAAAGAAGATCTACAGTAATTCCATTCAGAAGCCTGGTTCCAGTATTGAAAAGATGAACAGAACAAACAAATACGGATTGTTACACCTAACAGAACATTTCTGTCCCAATGAGGCATTTTACCTGTGTGGTTTGTTTTTTTAAGTCAGACAACCTAAGCAATACAAAGGCCAAAGAGAGTCAGTGCCCATGGGAAGAATGAGGAGACATAAAAACTTTTGTGCCATTTTGAAACACACACACACACACACACACACATTCTGGTTGGAAACAACTCTCTGCTGACAGATTCTTGGCTTTGAACTTGTCACTTTTTTCTCAGTTCTTCTTTTCCACTTCAGACAAAACTGGCTTGAAAAGCCCTTCTCTTATAAGGCCCATCATCATTACGCCTGTCAAAAAGATTACCCTTTTATTCTGATTTTGACTGGCATCTCAGCTCAGTTTAGCTTGATTTGCTTTCTCCATATGTTCTACACAAGAACGTATGTCTTGGTCTCCGTAAAAAGGGTTCCAATATGAAAGGTGGAAGAGAAATGTGAACAGGTAGTAGATGATGAGAAAGACCTTTCTCTGAGACCCAGGAGAACTGCTGCCAGTCTGAGTACACTGATCAATGGTCTGACTCAGCTTCATGTGATTTCATGTCATGTTTGCAGATAACATACTTGTGATTTAAATGGATGGGAATTGGGGTTCATTGGCATGAGATATATTATGGGACTAAGGTTGCAACCCTAAACATACTTATTAGAGAGTAAATCCCATTGGGTTGGATACTCTGTTGACTGAAGAGGGGCCGAGGACAGATTAGAGTTCTGCCGTGCTACAGGAGCGTGGCAGAACAAACCGGGGCGAACTGCCCCGCAGCGCGGCGTTCAGATGCCGCTGCAAGGAAGCCGCCCGCAGCATCCACACTGCGGGCAGCTTCTGGTGGCGGTGGCAGAACACCGTGTGGCTCCGCCCACCCGCGTTCACACCCGTTGGAAGCGGGTGGAATGTGCACGCAGCCGCCGGGACACCACTTGGAAGTATTGCCCGGCTGCTGCAGGAGGAGCGCGCTGCCAGACGAGGTGAGTCAGGGGCACCTCCGCGGGCCAGACTGCCAGTCTGTCCTCAGCCAGGGAGAGCTACTGGCTGAGGACAGACTGGCAAAATGAAGTACAAGGGAAGCAGAGCAAAAAGACCTGGGCTGAGTTGTTGTGGGGCTTTCCACTCGCACTGCATAGACTGATGCGGGAGCATACCAGGGAAGAGGTGGAATGGAGCATTCACACTGTGAGGCGGCCCCTGGCAGTGGTGCTGTGGTGGTGCGTGGGTCTGTTTTGCTGACCTGTGCATAGGCCCATGGGCGCAGCAGCTGGATCAGCGGGTTCATGTTACCGGTGCCACTTGATGTACGGCTTATTTGCGTTCACACTGCCAGGAAATGGGATGAACATGCACCCAGATGGCTTGACACCGGTTTCACCAGGTACCTGTTTAAAGCACGATGAAAGCACTTCAGGACTGGGTGAGTGTGGCACGGCAACGCCAGGCAGCTGTGGCTGTCTGAATGGGCTCTCTTAATCTGCTTGCAAAGTGGACCTATATTGGGCCAAACTGCCAGTCTGAACTCAGCCACTGTCTCTTCCCCTTCCTCACTGCAGCTCAATGACTTGCATGGCTACTGTTCCATGCAGTCTCAGGACTAGAAATCAGCTTACCTGGGATCAAAAGGGATACTGTGTGGACAAGAAAGCAGGGAAGATCTGTGTGGACTACTGTATCCAACCCACTGAATTCAATTAGACTTATTTTTGAGTGAACATGCACAGGTCTGCATTGTAGATATGCTGCGTGCTGGTCATATCTTAATGTTCCACCAGTCTGACTGCAAATATTAGACATGGGGAGAGCACAGGTTTCAGTGGTAAAACCAGTCTTCTTCCTAAATGAACAGGATGAGGGCTTTAGCTTGATCTGGGCTAAAGCCTGCAACACCTATCAGAACAAGAACAGCATTACACCAGTGGGCAGGCTGTTTTGGTGAACTGTGGCAGGGACAGAAATCAAGAGTATCAGAAGAAAGAAACTTTCTGGACTCAGGCAAGTAAACATACAAAACAGCTTGAACCAGGAAAGGTTTAAATGGTGAGCAAAGCAGGAGCCACAAACTCAGGGTAAATGAATTGCTTAATTTTTAACTGATGGGTCACCAGGATTCAGTTTTAAAGGCAGCCCAGGAATAAGAACATCCAGTGAGTACTGGTAGTGCTGGTAGGGGGGCTTTTGTCTGTATACAAAAAGAGTTTCCTATAAAGTTTTATCAGAGCTGACAGAAGCATGATTCTATGGCAACAATTGCTCAAACTCAGAAAATTGTTAGTTCTTCCTGGACGCTTCTGCTTTTATGCTGGTACCATAACAAAGACATATGGGCATTGTTATCTCTATCTCCTCCAGAGTTACATCAGCCAGGGGTTCTTGTACGCTATGTAGCTACATCTATCTTGAGAAGCAATACATAAAGGATATTTTTCTGGGCTTCCAATGAAATGCTAAAATATTGAATGATAATAAGGAATTTACTTATAGATGGCCCTTCAGACCAAGTTCACACTTCTGTTTTACCCGTGCCAGCAGTAGCTAACCTTTTTGGTGAGTGTACCACAAGTAAAGTCCAAAATTTGCCAAGCTGCATTTGTAGTATACCTATAATACATAGGCAGTCAAGCTCACAGCTCTCCTTAACTTACTGTGCCACAACAATTGTGCCATTTTTTACTCATCTTCTAAAGATCTGAAAGCTGGTGAAGGCCTTTAGTTGGGAGCAAATTTTAGTATCACCATAATTACAGTTCTTGGCATACCAAAATTTACAGTTTACAGTCTTTGCCTTGCCTGTTATTTCCCAATCTTTCAGAAGCTGACAGGACCATACATAATACCAGCCTGAGAGAAGAACAGAAATGAGGAGACTCCTCCATAGATTCCACCACAAACAGGTCCAGGGAAATAGTTCCAGGTGGAACCAGGGAAGTCAGGTTATCCAGAAAGGAGGCTCCCCCCCCAACAAGGAACCTGTGGAATTAGGGAACCAGAGGCACACTGGTTGTACTGCCTGCCCCTGGTTCTTCCACAATCACTTCTGGGATTTTAAGAGCAGAGACAACAATTGGCAACAACTCAGACAATAAGCTTGAGCTGAAGTCCAGACCAGAAGATGTACTGCTGACTTAGCAGCATGAAATGTCCCTTTACATTACATTTTTGAAGAACAGGCAGCCTTGCTCCAGGTGCCCTGAAGATCAATGTGCCATTAGAACATAAGAACATAAGCAAAGCCAATGTTGGATCAGGCCAATGGCCCATCCAGTCCAACACTCTGTCACACAGTGGCCAAAAATACCAGGTGCCCTCAGGAGGTCCACCAGTGGGGCCAGGACACTAGAAGCCCTCCCACAGTTGCCGCCCCAAGCACCAAGAATACAGAGCATCACTTGCCCCAGACTGAGAGTTCCTATCTGTGACTAATAGCCACTGATGGACTTCTGCTCCATATGTTTATCCAATTCCCTCTTGAAGCCGTCTATGCTTGTAGCCACCGCCACCTCCTGTGGCAGTGAATTCCACGTGTTAATCACTTTTTGGGTGAAGAAGTACTTCCTTTTATCTGTTCTAACCTGACTGCTCTGCAATATCATTGAGTGCCCACAAGTTGTTGTATTGTGAGAAAGGGAGAAAAATACTTCTTTCTCTACCTGCTCTATACCATGCATAATCTTGTAAACCTCGACCATGTCACCCCTCAGCTGTCGTTTCTCCAAGCTAAAGAGCACCAAGCACTTTAACCTTTCTTCATAGTTAACCTTTCACTAGTTCACTGGGAAGAGTAGAGCAAGCAAGTAGACTACAAAATCCATCAGTTGCTGCTGGGAAGTTACTGGTGCAATACTCCAACTGACCAGCTCCTGCTCTGTAAGTCTTGTTCCTGCCTGGGCAGTGCCCTTGTTGTCCAGTACTCAGGCTTATCCTGTGGACTCTCCCCAACCTTAGAAGTGACATCATACAGCTCCCTTGCTGTTCTCTACTCTAGTCCCCAGGCCTTTAGTACCCTTGATAGCTGATCATCCTTGATGACCCTCAGCCTGACCTGGATAACTGAGAACAGGGCAGTAGATACACCACAAACTGAATGTATAGTCCCCATTGGGGGGGGGGGCAGTTAATACAGATACAGACCATATTTTGTCTGGAAAGTCATTCTACCAGCTGTTTAGATGTTAAATATGTTTCTCAGGCTACAAGGGCTTTGACATTCACTCAAGAGCAGCACTCTATCAGTGTTCTATTCTTAGAACATCATTTAAAAATTGCTATGAATGGCCTCTTCCCTCAGCTCCACCAAAATAAACCTTCTACCAATGGCCAATCTTGTCTCCCCTGATCAAATTAACATTTTCTTTGCTGTAAACAAGAGCATAACATTTAACAACGTTGCACAATGTTTTAGAACTATCAGATCAACTAGCAATTAATTCCATTGCAGGGGTAAAAAAGAGCACAACATTTTAATGTGTGAAACGTCTAAGCTGATGGTGGGGAATTTAGACCTGTTTGTTTTTGGAGGATGTGGGTGTATATTTGCCAACACACATCTGCAGATACAATTTTATCCATATAATTATGCTGCCCTCCTGACTTCTCCCTGCAAGTAGAAACCATAACCGGGCTACCAAACAACAACTAATGAGCAAAGTAGGCACATATCAGCCTATTTCAACACTTCCCCAAAGACCAGCTTTTAGAGAAAAATAGTTTCAGAAAAAGATTGAGAATCTGGCTTTAATCTCTGCTTTATCTTTCCTTCCTTGGATTTCATACTCTGTTAAGGATGGCAGGCTCATGAAACATCTGCTTTCATGACTTTTTTTTAGTTAAACAAAGTTTTACCAGTAACTGATCATGTAAGTGAAACCTGATGGCCACTCAGTTTTGGCCTAGTGGTTGTTTAGTTGGGAACCATGAAAAACTGGGGCGGAATATTATGGTGGTAAGAATATTACACTGGTGCTTAAAGGGCTGCTAGAATGTCTTTAGGTACATTTTCAGGCAGTAGTCAATATTTATTAAAACCATTTGGTCCTAAATATCATAAGGACTACTTCTTGTAAGTCCTAGAGATCAGCTAGGAATTCTGCCCTGGATACACAATTCAGAACATTCACTGAGCAGTCAACAGGGACACAGGAGGAGGGATTTTCTGTTATAGCAGCAAGGTTATGAGATTCCCTCCCTTTGGAAATTTGTTTCAGCTCAAGTTTTATTATATTTTAGAGTCAATAAAAGTTGTTTCTTCAATTAATTGCTTATGGCTTTACTATACTACCTTATGGTCCTATTTTATATGGTCCTATTTTTATATGGTCCTATTTTATAGTATTGATGTTCTTGATTTTCTTTGTTTTCCTATATCACCTTGAGCCACTAGGGTGGAATTATTTTTTAAAAATCAATCAGTAAAAAGGTACATATTTCTAGAACTGTAAGAAATCTTTCAGCCAGCTTGACGAGTCACATTTTTCATTTGCTCACACATGTAAATGTGGAGGTGCACATTCGTATTTTGCAACTGATTTCATGAGTGAGCATGCCACTAGGGGAGACATGGCAGATCCATGACCGCAGCCATGGGGTCTATCTGATTCAAATGGGATCTACAGTGTAACAGGAGAAGGGGCATATCCCCTATTCCTCACCCTATTTTCCTGATAAAATAGTCTCAGAAGAGCTGCTGCTTGCCCTGGTGTGGAAAAAATACAAATATTTTTTCTAGAAGATGGTACAGGGGGTAAGTTAAACATCCCTCTCACTGTTCTGCAGTTGCACCCCTGCAACAATTCAGGTCCCCCAGTTAATCCTTTTCTTAACCTTAAATACCAAATTAAGAGAAATCCACTGATGTCCTAGCTAGATGCACCTGATTCTCATTTATCCTCTAATTCCTACCTTTGTAATTTGCTATTTAATATTTATGCATGTGTTAAATCACTATAAGATAGTTATTCATCCATTATTCAGTATTAATCAGCTGTGATTATTTGATACAATTCTTTTCCTTCCTCATTAGTTCTGGATTTTATTATCTACTCTCCAGTAATTCAGTTTTCCACAATTAGATATCCATTCATTTAGGATCCGGTCATGAAAATGTTACATGCACTTCATCCATTGAGTCCAATAGCACTTAAGCAGCTTTTTCTAGGTTGTGTCCCTGATATTTTACTTTTCTATAGATTGATGCCTACAAACTGCAAGTGTAAGATGATTTCAGAACTAGCTCTTCCCCATCTTCTCATCCCCCCCATATTGTCCCTGAGGGTCTCCTGACCTTTAGCATTGTCTTTTGAAACTGGACACAGGTGGCTTCGTGCAGAAATTCATTGGCTCCCGCCCTATCCACAAAATTCTTCTTTGCTATTAAAGCAATTGTTATTAGAAGTCCTAGTTATTATTGCTATTGATGTCCTAGTCATTATTATTATCGAAGCAGCAGTACAATCAAAGGGTCTCTTTTAAAAAAACACATTAATTCAATTAGACCCCTTGCTTATACAATCTGAATGATTAGGCAAATGTCTTTTAAGATATTTTGTTTTCACCAACTTTGATCAAAAGTATATTAATGAACACGGATGCAAGCTAATGAAGCAAATATAGTTTTTCAAAGCAACTAAATTAAGGAAATTAAATAAAGCGAAATAATGTGTGCTTGTTATTTGCACTGGTAACAAGTCTGAGTTTGAAGATTAAGGAAAAGAAACAATTTTTCCCCTAGTTTGGGGCATGAATATTATAACTTTAGTCATTCTTTATTGATTGCTACTTTTTTAAAACTGTTGATTCACTGCTTGCCCTGCCACTGGAACAGCTGACTCTGCTGCTGTAGGGCATGCTTCTTGAGCCATCATTGGGTGTTAATTACTGCAGAGCATTGCAGATGGTCCTAGAGTTAAAACTAAAGCCTGGAGCACATGTTAAAGTTACCAGAAGGGATGCTGCTGAAAATGCCCTCCCTGGACAGGAGTTCTCCATCTCAGCTTGATGGTTTGCAGGTGATTCACTTTCCCCATATTTCTCTATGCCCTTCCAATGGCAGCCACAAAGGATGTAAAAAGTCTAACAACATGATGAATTCTCACCTCAGGGAGCCCATTTTGGACAGCCTCCCTATGGCTACCATAAAATGCTTCCATTAGGCCCCAATTTCTTCTGTTCTCCTAGACAGAAATAGATGTGTAGAGTGGCCTTTCAAAGGCAGCATTCTTAATTCTCATTAATAAATGCATGGGTGCTATTTATTTATTCATTCATTTCTGTTTCACCTTCTATCCTAAAATTCAAGGCAGCTGACACAGGTCCCCAGGCACTGACCACATCCAGATCTGCTTAGCTTCAGCAGTAAGGTTGGCATATTGCTTCACCCTGCACCCTAGCCCTATTTATGGTGATTAGATGGGCAAGACTGTTTCCCCCTATATTGCAGACCACATGTGGTTGTTCTTAAGAAACACTTCTATCTGTTGCTATTATGATATATAAAAAGTAACCTTGACATGTTCATAAGGCACTTTGCAATTTAATCTTGGAAATATCTAAGAATCTTGAATGCATCCAAGAATAAAGCTGGGAACTTTGATCCCTTCCACTAACGTGAAATGGTATCCATATGTGTGAAATAAGCCCTTAGTTCCTTCTGTCTGGAAAACAAACAAGAAAGAACATCAGTAGTTTAGTCCTCTGCATGGGCAGTACAAAAAATAGAAAAGTGAAAGCCAGCATTTATTAGCCTAAAGCAGGAATGTGCTTCTGCACTTTTAAAAGGTAAGTACAAAGGACAGCACAAGTATTAATAGCAATATCGTTGATCATACCATCGCTCATCATGTGTCTGGTTCTAAACCATCATATTCAAGTAGGGTTGCCAACTTCCAGGTGATGGCTGTTGATCTTTTGGGATTAAAACTGATCTCCAGGATACATAGATCAGTTCCCCTGGAGAAAATGGTGGCTTCTATGGCATTATACCCTGCTGAGGTCCCTCCCCTCCCCTCCCCAACCCCCATCCCCTCAGGCTCCACCCCCAAAATCTCCAGGTATTTCCCAACCTGGACCTGGCAACCTGATATTCAGGACCATTAGAAAATGATGCAGGACTTTCTAGGACTTCTGAAATCTCAGAAGAAACTCATATCTTCTTAGGGAAAGCACTGTGTGTGTGTGTTCCTATAACTTTAGCATCCCTACAATGTTGGGCCTGTGAAAATTACTTATCTATTTAAACTTAATACAGCTTTAGTAAGCAATTTCCCCAGTGCTGGGAGAATTAGAAATTCAAATGTGAAGAGAAAATGCATCACACTTGTGTTTGTGTGTATCAACAGCACTAACCTGATAACAGCAGCAATCAATCATGTCAACATCAAGGTTAGCAACAGATACTCAATTTGCAAAAGAGATAAACAGTCAGAAAAGACAAAAAGAGAAACAGAATGATCAAGGATCATTTGAGGTAGTGGAAGAAACTGCCTATGTGGGGAAAAATGTTTTGCTTATGCATTAAAATTAGACCCCAGTGATATCTAGATACCTATAGAGGTGCTCTGATAGTGTCTATGAAATAAGTCATAAAATCCTTCCTTTCCCCTACTGACTGAACAGTTTTACATGTCAGAAAAATACCTCAGGAGACCAGCGTAAAGGACTTTTTTGTTAGTGTGTGACATATAGAAGTTGTGATAATAAAGAGGGAACAATTGTCATGTTTCTTAAGTGGATGTAGCTCTCTCTTAAAAAGCAGTGTGCAAATGCAGAGGTAACTGAAAGTAGGAATCTTAAAGTAAAGGTAAAGGTTTCCCTTGCTCGAAAGCCAGTCAAATCAGACTCTAGAGGGTGGTGATCATCTCTGTTTCCAAGCCAAAGAGCCAGCGCTGTCTGAAGACGTTTCCGTGGTCATGTGGCCTGAATGACTAGATGCCAAGGCGCACGAAACACTGTTACCTTCTTACCGAAGTGGTACCTATTTATCTACTTGTAATTTCTTGCTTTTGAACTGCTAGGTTGGCAGGAGCTGGGACCAGAGAGGGGAGCTCACTTTATCACATGGCACTCGGGTCTTGAACTGCTGAACCACTGATCTTCTGGTCTGCAGTTCAGCGTCTTAACCACTGAGCCACCTACCATCCCCCAAATATACCACCCAACTGTCCCTATTTACCAAGGGTAGTTCTTATTTTCTGGCATCTGTCTCTGTCAGGTCTCTATTTTGTTTGATTTTTGCCTTTGGAAGAGTTCTTGATATGAATACCCTTCAACGACATTCTTCAGAAATTCAGCTCCCTCCCTAGGGTCTTTAGAAGTTACATCTCTGAGTAATGCATATGTAACATAAACATGCAAACAGGAACACTAAGTCACCATGTAGAGCACAACCTCTAATTTCACATGCTCCTGGCAATGCCTGCTTTAAAATATTGTTTAAAACACATTGCAGGACAATTACAGAGCAAGACCAAGCACTTGTACACTAAATGAATGCTCATGAAAAACTGGACATTTCATAAGAACATAAGAGCAGCCATGTTGGATCAGACCAATGGTCTGTCTAGTCTAGTATTCCAATTGGACACAGGAGGGAAGGCCACAAGCATGGATGGCAAACAATAGTTCTCACTTGCTGACTGTTCCCCAACAATTAGAGACATCTTCCAGTTTCTTCAAGTACTTGAAGGGCTGTTGTATAGAGGATGGTACAGAGCTGTTTTCTGTTGCCCCAGAAGGTTGAACCAGAACCAATGGGTTGAAATTAAAACAAAATAGTTTTCAGCTAAACTAGGAGTCCCTTCCATGATTCTATGATCCTACCTCTGAACACAGAGGCTCAGTTCAGCTATTGTGTTTAGTAGCTATCAGCAGACTGATCTTTCAGAAATCTGTCCAACACCCTTTTAAGTCTGTCTAAGTCAAAGGCTACACCTTGTGGCAGTGAGTCAGCTATTCATGGTGTGAAGCAGTGCCTTCTGTTGTCTCTGTTGAAAGTAGATGGAGTATAGCCTTCAGCAATTGGAGGGTGAAGGGACAGCAAGTACTATCACAGTATTATAAGTACATCTTTGTTTTTATCTTTGAAATGTGGAGGAGATGTAAATCACTGTAGACAGTTGCTGTTCCAGACCCCATATCCAAAGATCCTTGACTGCAATGTTGGTAGGGTTTCCAACTACTGATTGGGAAATTCCTGGAGATTTCAGGGTGGAGCCTGGGGAAAGTGGGGTTTGGAGAGGTCAGAGACCTCAACAGGGCATAATCCCATAGAGTCCATACTCCAAAGCAGCCATTTTCTCCAGGGGGAACTGATCTCTGTAGTCTGAAGATCAACTGCAATTCCAGAAGATCTCTAGGCCCCACCGGGAGGTTGGCATGGCAGCCCTATGGACTGCTTTATATAATAGTGTTCTTAATCAGAACATAGGACAGACAAGCTGAACCAGTGATCCTAGAAAACTACAATAACACTACAGAGTGTAAGTAATGCTTTGCAGTGTTTAACTGGGAAAATGCCATCTTTTTTTTAAAAAGGGTTTGTTTCCTTTCAGATTCTGTGTGATCACAAGTGCTATTTTAAGCAGATGAAGTGGTATTTTTGTTAAATGAGAGGCTGGAAGGTGTGAATGCTGCAGATTATAGCAGAATTAGCTGAAGTGTGCTTAAAATGGTATCGGGAAAATTGGGAAGGTCATAGTGCTGGAACTCTGATTTGGCATGACTTCTGCATTTTATTATAATGATACCAAATGTTAAGGTTTGAAAGTTTCATGCTCAAATAAATCAGGGAAGAATGAAGGGGGAACTGTTTTCTAGCATTAAGTTTCCAGTAACATGTGACGTTACTGCTGCATGAAATTCTGTTTCAATACTGGAAAATGAGTCAGGTTAATTCATTACCTGTTAAGCTGCACCCCCTCCCCCCTTAATGGGAAGTGCTAGTTCAGACTGAATTGTTCAATCAAGATGGGTTATATAAGTAACTGTAAAATTGGATCGGAGTGCTTGGGAAAAGTGCTGGAATGAAAGTACTGAAAGCTGAATCCTTTCTGCACTAGTTAAAAGCCCAGGAATCGACTCCAAGCAGATGTGTTTAGGATTTTTTTTAAAAAACCTGCATGCCTCTGGAAAAGCCAGTGCTGCAATAACTTGAACTGAAGAATGATGCTCTGTCAACTTGACTATGGTACATTTAGGTATATTTTTTTCTATTTTGCTAGACTGAAGATTTATGCATTAAACAATGATGCAAACATTCTGGTTGCCACAGGCTAAAATGATTGGGTGGGGTGGGGGGATGCCACAGAATTGTTGAGGTGGAGTTCCAAAGGCACATGGTAAGTCCTGTAAACATAATAATGTCATGTGAAAAGAGAAATGTCCTTATGATGCCTGCACTGCCTGGATGAAGCCATAAAGAGGCTTAGCACTCTCCCCTGGAGTGCTGATGGCAACCAAGCTGCCTGGGTCAGCCATTCCAAACCTATGCCAATGCAATCCGTTTGCCAAGTATAATCTGAGACCACCCTGTTAAAGCTCACACAACCCTCAGCCTAGTCACAGCATAGCTGGAGAATGCCTGGAAGGCCCATGGATGCAGTTCTGAGCTTTCTAAAGGAAAGCAGGAGATCAGTGTGAGAAATGAAAACAAAACAATATAGTAGAAGGCAGAAGGCTCCACTTACAGCCCAAACCTTCTTTTTCAAATTGCATCGGATTGCCAGAGAGATCCAAGGAAGTGGGCACATGTTTTATTCATGTGCTCTTCTCTTACAGCTCTGTCATTTCCATTTGCTGTTTCCTTTTTGTGTTTATAAACCACATATTTAATAATAGATTGTTCCTCATCCTTTGTTGCAGGGGGGGGGGGAGAAAGAAAACCGACTCATTACAGCTCACATCGCTCTGTCTGTCACTTGGACTTATCAGCAGACACTGTGATGTGCAAGAGTTTTGCTTCAGCCTTCCCTGAAAAAGACAAGGAGGTGTCCAGGTACTATTAGAGCTAATTAGAAGAAAGTCAATTACCAGAGATTTTCCCCTGGAGGATTAAAAATGCCAGACAGTCACATCAGCTGCCTTTTGTTTTATTTTCAGATTTACTGAGAACATTATTTAACATTCACGTCTGCCAGGAAAGAAAAACTTGCTCAAACCTTTGGATCACCAGTATTTACAGGGTGACTTATTTTTTTAAAAATAAAAGTGTTGATTTATGGTGTGACTCTGTCTTCTTGTTACACCCACTGGGCTGCTGTTAGGACTGCTAGCAAGCCCCTTATGCCAACAGAACAAATACAATGTTGGCGTAGTGGGTTTTGGCTGCCGTCGTGTTGCTGTTGAGCTTGCCAGAGCAAAGAGCAAAAATGGGAGGGGGCATAAGCACAACTCCTTTTGCATTAAGAAAGTCCCAGGTTTCACCCTGGTGGTATTCATCAATCAGGCCAAACAAAATTCTTTCTTGTTTGCCACCAAAATCTGGAATTCCTTTCATAGCTTTCAGAACGCCATTCACAATGGGAATTGCACAGGACAACCTGTGGCTGTTTCAGCTCCTGGTTACTGCAAGAAGATATGAATCCATTCCTTGCTACTCACTCCAGCTGTCTTCATAATGTGACTCCTATGGCAGGAGAAGGGGAAACATTTTCACCATCCCACCCCATCATTACAAGGGGTCCGGATGCTGCCTATGGAGTTGCTGCTGAAGTGCAAATAAGAGTGAGTGAGGGGGTCCCAGATTAGGGTAGTCAGACAGTGGAGGGAGGAGAGAGAGAATAAGAGTGTGCTGGATAAATAACTGGTGGTCACAGGCTATGAACCAAATTAATAGGGGGGAGACAGAGCTGAAGAGGATGGGACGGAATGAAGAGGGCTGAGAAAATGGAAAGGCAATCTGGGGCATGAACGAGTTGTCTGAATGTGGCCACTGGAAAAAGCTGCAAGTGTACAACAAGCCAAATGCAGGTGGGAAAATAGTATGGGCAGAAGGTTGAAGCCCCTTTTCCCCAAATGCCATGATTGCAATCCAAGTTGATCACCACAGGTGGGCATTGATGAGAACTTGCAATTGATGACTTCCGGCAAGATTTGCGACCATGGCGGACCCGCTCCTCCGCACTAGCGGGGAGCGCGATCCGTACCCGGCGGGAAGAAGGGGCTTCGGACCGGTGCCGAGCCCCCAGAGACCCTAGTGAAGGGGCTCTGCCTGGGGTGGCATGAGGGGGATCTCTCCCTACGGTGGCGATCGAGGGATTGAGGTCCCCTTTCATCACCCCCATAGGTTCCCCCGTCCGTGGGAGCCGTATGGCTAAAAGCGCAAAACCGAGAAGCAGCAGAGAGTGTGAAGCAATGAGGCTGGAACTGACAGTTACGCTTGGAGAAACAGTGAGTCTGAAGTAAAAAGAAACAGAATACAGCGGGAAAGGCGGGTGGAGTAAACCCCCCCCCCCTCGAGACTGGCGTACTTACGGGACTCTTTACGTGGCGTTACTGCATGAAAAAACATATGTTCGGCTTGCTTGATGGCAGCATCGCTCTTTAGAGGATATGAACTTTAAAAAGATATAAGCGCAGTTGTGGAATTTGCTCCTTTCGTCCATCTTATCTAACTATCAACAAAGAAGCACAGTCTCAACAATGGCGGGGAAACCGAAACCTTCCCCCAAACTAGGAAGTACAGCTCCGAGTTCAAAGGTTGATACCACGGAGATGAGCACGGTGTTCTCCTCGTTATTGCGACCTCTAGTGGACCAAATGACAGCTCTCAACGTTAAGATGGACAAGATGCAATTGGACCTGAAGGAGTCGAATAAAACTACAGAGAAGCTGCAGCGAGAACTTCTGGAAGTTAAGACTTCAGTTAAAAATCATGATTCAAGACTACAAAAAGCGGAGAAAGAAAAGGCCTTCCATTCTGATCAGCTCTTGAAACTTCAGATGGAAAGATCGAATTTTTTCCTAAGACTTCAGAATGTACCAGAGGATAAAGGAGAAGACCTTAAAAATCTGTTAAGTGAAGCGCTTGAACCAGTGACGGGCTTAAAAGCAGCGGAAATAAAAAGCGATATGGATATGGTTTACAGAACCTATCCAGATTATACTAAAAAGAAAAGCCTGCCTGGTGAGATTCAGATAAGGTTCTCCAAAAAGTCAACAAGAGATGTGGTGCTCAGGACCACAAATAAAGCAGTTCTGAAGATCAAAGGAAAAGAAGTTAAAGTGATGAAAGACATCCCATTTGAAATAAGGAAAAGAAGGAAAGCCTATGGAAAACTGACATCTTGGCTACAGTCTGAATCTATTATCTATAGGTGGAATGTTCCGGAAGGACTGAGCTTCAGCATCAAAAACAAGAAATACAAGATTGACTCTGTCCAACAGGCGAAAAGTTTTTTGGAAAAAAGCAAAGAAAAGAAAAAAGAGAAAGACTCAGATGGTTCACTGGCATCGCAAGAAAGTATGTATGGATTTGATAGCTCAAAGAGCGAAGAAGAAACGTCTGACTCGGAAAAGGGAGCAGCAGCCCCAAAAGTACAAGAAGAGACTGTTAAGACAAGAAGAGGACGAAAGAAGAAATAAAGGCTGAAATGTTTTTTGAAACTGCACTTATATATAATAGATTATGTGTATAATTAAGCATTCCTTCAAAAGAGCATGTCTGTCAAACAGCTTTTTTTTATTTTTCATGTATCATCAGTAACAATTTTATCTAAATATTAGCCAAGGTTTAAAACGCTTCATATGTATTAATGGAATAGCAATATTAAGCAAATGATAAAGCACACTCTGTATAAGGTAAACATAGCTTAGAAAAGTAGCGTTGTAGAATTAGATATAGATAAAATTAATAAAAATTAAAAAAAAAAAAAAAAAAGAACTTGCAATTGATGTGTATCTGTTACACAGGATATATGGGAGGACCCAACCTATGTACTCCATTATGTGCAATCTTTGGCAAGGAAAAGGTAACTGCTCCATGTTTCTGTTTTGCTAGACCTCACCAGCACTGGTAAAGCAGCGTTAGTGATGAATCTAATCCATATAGTACAGCTTTGGATGCATTAGCAACTTACCTTTTGAGCTCTTCTCTTGTCAGCTCTTTGATTCTGATGGTAAATCCGGCTGAAGTTGGAAACGATAACTGGCACAGGCAGAGCGATGACCAGCACGCCGCTCAGTGAACAAATAGAGCCAAATATCTTGCCAGCAATTGTCTTGGGCACCATGTCTCCATAACTAATGCAAAAGAGAGAAAATGACATTTTGAGGGGGGGAAGAACCCACTAATCATGGTTGGAACATTTGCAAATCCATTTGGGATGAAGTAAGAACAAGAGCTGTCATATACTTGTGCTACATCAGAAGTGACACCGTTTCCTTGAGCTTAGGGAGCAGCTGGTTGGGCAACACAGTGGCTGCTTTCAGACGAGAGAAATTTAGGAGGCCTCCTGTGTGCACCGCACACTCTCACTATGACTCTTAGCATTGCTACTTAACTGGTTATTGTGGCAAGAGCTTTTATAGGCAGCAGCCTCTTCATCAAATCCATCATTTAGCACTTTTTAGAATATACCCCTCTGGCCAGTGCATAAAAGCAGTCTAGAGCTCTGTAAAAATGACAGATTATTCTCCAGCCCAAGTCGGCTTATTTTATATTCAAAACAGATCTTGTGTTGATGGATGAGTTGTTTAAGCTTTACCTATTTATTTCAAGCCACCCTGGACCTAGGGTTTTTTTTTAAAAGCAAAAATGAGCTGGCTTAAGGTCTTGCATAATATGGGTCAGTCTCATGCATTCCAAAGCTGAAAGCCTAGGGATACTTAACAACTTTGAGTTGGCTTTCAAAAGGACTGGGATCAGATATTTGGCATCTGCATCAGAAAACCCAAATGGTAAATCTCCCCTTGCTTTGTATGCAGTGTTCACCTGGTCCTGTTGAACACTAGAGAACAATAAAAATGTATCTGTAACAGGATTGTAATTTTGCCTCCAGATAACTGTTTCAATCTACAATAGTAGTTCATTCTGACTACTGTCCCAGTTGTGGAGTCTACAAATCATTTCCCACTTTTGTTAATACATTAACCACTCAAGCTGCTCATTAAATGAGGAGGAGGAGGAGGAAGAAGAAATAGTAGTAGTAATTGGAATGTCATGCAAGACAATTCTCTACAATCATCTCTGTAACATAATTGTTCCAGTATTTCCTGAAAGTTCCTTGTGATATTGAAGCCTACAGGTCACTCCCCCATCTTCACCAGCACATTATGCAACTGGGGGCTGCCCGTTAAAGAAAGGAGCAGAAGTAAGGAAAATGGGGGGAGGTTCTTTTTTGAGCCAATTCCAGGGGCAGACAAGGCAACTCTTCCTCCCCATCAAATCTCTACAAGCAGCCCTGGAACATAATGTTGCCAGTGAGCATTATCTCTTTCTTTTCCTTCAGATCCCTCTGGATTTCTTTATCATTTCCCACAAACCAGATCAGTTTTATTTGCCAACATCTCCACACTGAACATATTTTGAGCATACACTGAAGCCAAGTAGCGACCTTAGCACTTCCTTAAAAAAGTCCACACTTAAAATGAGAACTCTGTGCTTCATTTCTCAGTATCCCTATGGGCGAACTGGGAATTCTACTATACAATAAGTATTAAGAATAATGAACTGGAAGCAGTAGTGTTTGTAGATTACACATGGATCAGGTCAAACGTGTCCCACCCTATGCTTGGTGCTCCTAAAATGCCACTAAGGCACACAATCAAGAAAGACGCTGGGGGTGGGGGGGGGAAGCCTTGAAAAGAGCATTTAATTCTGAAAAGAAAATAATCTCAGAAAGTTAATTAAATATATCAGATTAGAAAACTACATAAAGAGAGAGATTTTTCAGCAAGCTGGTACCACAAAAGCAGAATACGACTTTCATTTAAATGAAATAGCCATTGTGTAAATGGCAGCATAAGGTATGTCAGAGCTTCATTTATATATTGACATCCAAAACTTAAATGATATTCAACATTTTAACAGATGAAGAACAATGACAATAGCAATTCACCTAAACACTCTCACACATGTACTGGGAAACACCTCTTCAACAACAAGCACTGAAAAGTCTAATCAACAAGCTTGACGATTCTCTGATGCTTGCATCTTGTGCTTGAAAGAGAATGCCCATTAGAAAAATCCCACAGATTCCCCGAAGATGGCGGAAATTAGTGACGGGGTTCTGGATATACCCGTTTCAAATGTTTGTTCTTCTTCAAAGCCCTAAAGGTCAAGAATGAACTTTTGATCCTTTGACTCTGGAACTTGTCTTATTGTCAAAAGGAGCTAGAGATTTTTGCTGCAGCATACAATAATACAAGTAGGCATTGGTTCCAGATTCCAGATTCCAGATTCAAAGGATCACAAGCAGTGTTCCCTCTAAGCTGAGTTAGTGTGAGCTAGCTCACAGTTTTTTAGCCTCTGGCTCACACATTTTTCTCTTAGCTCAGGAAGGATGGCTCCAGAGCAAACTAATTCATGTAGCAGCCAAATTGCTCGCTCGCAGCTTTTATACCAGTAGCTCACAAAGTAGAATTTTTGCTCGCAAAACTCCACAGCTTAGAGGGAACATTCACAAGTTCTGATTGGCTGTGCAGATTTTTAAAAATCCCATCTGACCCCACCCACATTCTAAAAGGCATTTACCAGGCACTAGAAAAGGTATTGGCGGGCACCGTGGTGCCATGGGCACCATGTTAAGGACCCCTGATCTATTGCCACCATCTATTAGTTCTTCTGAATCCCCACTTTCAGTTTCTTTTAAAAGGGAGTCTCTGGCTCTTTTTATAGCGGAGATATAGCAATGGCTGATTTTTAAAAAAAATCTTGAAAGACCTTTGGGAGTGGCAGGGGTGGTAGCACAGTGTGTGTGTGTGTGTGTGGGGGGGGTGGTGTCTGAGGCAAGGAAAGTGTGGGCAGGACCTCCAAACACAGGCATTTTCCAATTCACAGGATGTGCATTGGTGCCTTGCCTGCTATCTTCCCCAAAATATCATATCAAACTAAGTCTGAAAAAGATTGCATTAGACCAGGGGGGAACTTGGAAAGTATTAGGGGATAACTTAAAAAAAAACCCCACCCAAAACCTACTCCAGTATGGATGTCAGACTGGAGCAAACTGTCTGTGTGGAAGGCAGCCAAGAGGTAGCCCTCACACATATATACACAAGCTAGGCAAGTCCCAAGCCCTCTCTCTGCTGCTGCCTCACCACAGCCCCTAGATATTCCCTTACCTGGCAGGTATTTCAAAGCCTTATTGGGTGCTCCAGACATTTGACAATTTGCCCCAGACACACCAGTCTGACAGCCTTTGTCTTTTTGGCTTTGATAGTTCTCTCAGCCTTGTGAGATAGGAAAAGAACATTGGTATCCTGGTTGTTTTTATTTCTTGCTGACTGACGTGGGTACCAGTCTTGTGTCTATGTCCAGTTGTTCTCTTGGGAACCAAGAATTACCCTGTTGCTCTAGAACTGGAAGACAAGCTTCTGAGAGCCAGTTTGGTGTAGTGGTTGAGTGCGCGGACTCTAATCTGGGAGAACCGGGTTTGATTCCCCACTCCTCCACTTGCACCTGGCTGGATGACCTTGGGCAAGCCGTAGCTTTGTACCAGCTGTTCCCTCAAGGACAGCTTGGGAAAGAGCTCTCTCAGCCCCACCTACCTCACAGGGTGCCTGTTGTGGGGAGGGGAAGGGAAAGGAGATTGTAAGCCGCTCTGAGACTCCTTTGGGTAGTGAAGGGCGGGGTATAAATCCAATCTCTTCTTCTTCTTCTTCTTCCTGGATGAAGACTGTACTTGAAGGCTTGAGCTGAACAGAGCAGGATAATGGACTAGGAAATGAGAAAGATGCTGTACACATGTGCTCACATTTTTGTAAATAAATAATTTAGATGTGGCTGTCATGAACCCAGACTTTGAATGTTGCATAGAAGTTCATCAAACAGTTCCTTTGCACATGAGATTTAAACAGGAATAGCCAAGATACCAGAGCCTCTTTTCAGTGTGAGCTCTTACTTTGGGCATCTGTACCTCCCCAGGGGGGTGATATGTTCTATCAGGCCTAACTGCATTAGTGAAAGAGAGTGCTTAGCCCATTGCAAACTTAAATGGAGGGCACATTCTGCCACCAAAAGCAACTCACATCACTTTGATTCATGATTTGAGGTCTCATTCCTCCCCCCATTCTGTGTACAGAAGGCAAATCATCAGAAAGCCATCTGACAATAGGAGTCAAAGAGCTGACTCCTTCCTTTCAGTAACAAACATAACAGAATGCCCTTTCATTTTCATACCAGATTCATACCAGCTGCCCTTGATCAAAAGAGCAGTTTTAAACTGTCAACCCCTCCCCCCCCATCACAGGCTACTTAAATGCAACTTCTCAACTAGCAGTAGAACACACAAGAGGCAGACCCGCGGGATGTGTGGAGGGGGGAGAGAAGGAGCTCCACATGGAGCAGCTGTCAGGTTCCCTGTCATTTTGTATTCCTGCTGTCTGATTTCTCCCGACGGGAGGGTGGTACCTCGTTCCGCCCCCCCCCCCCTGCACTCTGTTCCCAAGCCGTCCCCCCTCCTTCTCCTCTCCTTCTTCATGTTACTTTGTTTTGAGATGAAGTCAACCTTGAGTTATTGCTGTGCTGGGCTTCCCCAGATACCTTAATGTGTGGGAATGCAATGTGGGAGTTCTCGCAGGGGGGAGGGGTAAGTCGCTCTTTGCTTGCGCGCCTTTTCTTTGGGAAAAGTAACTGCTAACATTTTCACGCTTTATAGTTATTGCCCTGATTGGTGCCTGACATTTATCTGCTATTTGAAAACTGTATATGTGCTCTGAGTCCTACTGACCTGACAGTACTAACAAGGGATGTGTTCCCGATAGACCACTAAGAACAATAAAAGGACTTTGCTTTGAATCTGAGGCCTGGCTTATTGGATCTAATCAGAAGTCTCACAGCAGCAGCCAAAGGTAAGGCTTCCTCCCCTCCCCCAGGCCCGCCGATCTCTCTCCCCCTCGCCCTTGGTTGCTCTGGTGAGGCCCGCGCAGCGCAGAACCACGGGGCCTGCTGATCTCTCCCCCTGCCTACCCCGGTGAGGCCCATGCGGTGCAGAGCAGCAGGCCCCCGATCTCTTCTCCCCCACCCCTGGTTGCCTCGACGAGGCCTGCATGGCACAGAGCCATGAGGCCCACCAATCTCTTCCCCCCTGGTTGCCCCAGTGAGGCCCGTGCGGTGTAGAGCCATGGGGCCCACCGATCTCTTTCCTCCCTGCTGCCCCTGGTGGCCCGGCGAGGCCTTTCCCTTTATGGGCACCAACGGGCCTGAGTGGCTCTCGCCGGGCCCGCTGCTTCTCCCCCCCGGGCACCGGCGAGGCCTGAGTGGCTCTCGCTGGGCCCACTGATCTCCCTCCCATCCCCCAGCACTGGCAGCAAGGCTTGGACACCTCCCAACCACCAGGACGCCACAGTTCCCTGAGCGTTCCGTGCGCATGCCCAGGGAACGCTGTTTTACTTGGGGGGGGATTTAAATATCCCCCAAAAGTTTTTTAACCTTTTGAGATTTTTCTGCACACGTGGGGAGTCCCAGAAAAATCTCCTTGCCCCCCAAGTGCCCCCCCTCGGATTTAGATATCCGCACGGAGGGGGCCATTTGGCTAATAGATATATAGATGTTGATTCGAACACTGGAAATGAATTAATTTTAACCTGCACTGGCAAACAATGGCTGGTTGTTCTATAAATTTGCACAGTGCCTTCCACTCAGCTAGTCAGTGGCCAGATCAGCTAGAGTGAAGGTCAGTTTATACAACCCTCAAGTATCCAGCTAAGTGCTTATACTTTTTAAATACAACCTGATCCGTTTTGTCAGTGAGAAGTGTATTTGTGGCAAAGCTTTCATCTGCTTGCTCCATTAGGAGCTTGAACTATGTGCAGTATATCACAGCTGCACCTTCTTGACTGCTCTTCAGTCTTGGGCACGAAAGCCTTGCAAGTTCACATTCCAAGTCAAGGTAGTACATTACCCAGCGCAAGTTTGTGGTCTTATGTTCTTGAGTGATGGGTAGACAAACTGTGCTGCTGTAAAACCCTTAATTAAAGCTAATCAGGACAGAATCTTTCCAAACTGCAACCACGCATTAGGTATGTGAAAATGCTTTTTCTCACCCTCCCCTCCTGTTATCTCCCCCTCTGTTGATTTTAGATTGTAAACTCCTTGGAAGCACAGACATGTCATTTCCCATCCTTATGTAACACTGAAAGCCACCATATAGACTCTATAAACAAGTAACTGTATGACCGCAGTAACAATAATCATAACATTCACTTCAGTGCTGAAAAAGGTTAGTACGCAGTCATCAAAGAAAGCAACATGTCCAAAAAATGGCAGGCATTTCTGAAGGGTTAGATGAATGTTATGGAGTGCTTAATTTCTAAAACATTAAAAATAAAACGTAAAAACTTACTAAATGGTTTGTGGACGTGGAAGGAGGAGAGACTTGTGCTACTCCATTACCATTCACATAACAGGCAGTATCCAAGTGGTGCCTGTGAAGTTTAGGCAACCATACTCCACACAGCAATAGCAATGGATGCATGATCTGGAGGGGGTGTGGGAGAGAAACACATTTTCTCAAATACAAAATGAAGTGCATCTAGTGGAGGAGAAATATGATATTACCACAAAAGAAGTGCAACCTTGCGGGAAGATCTCTGGACGAACGTGTAACAATTGTAAATTAACTGTATTGAATAACCATTCTTGAACTGTTCTGCCCAGACTTGTGCACCAAGGAAAAGCTGATGGAATTGAAGCTATTGTCTAACTAACCTTCAAATTTCTATCTTGTCTTAACCATTGCTCACAAAAGGAAAGCAATGAGAGAGCTTCCAAGTCGCCATGTTGAACTACCAGGCCCTTCAAGCCTAAGGTCATAAATACATATTATTCAATCCAGGATGATTACTTTCACAGTGGCAACAGATGGTGCCCAGTGAGGATTTAGAATCCTGAGAAGTTGTGCTGTGATGCAGCTGGATCATGACTGATGGCCCAGTCAGTTAGAATTAAGAAGTCCAATCATCTGTGCTGCATTCTAGGGGAATGTGTCATGCTCAACTGTAAATCAGAATTCAGAATCCCAATTACCTTAGCTGTAATATGGTATGCGGTGAGGCAGGGCAGTCAATCATACTTGTTAGTTTCAAGCAGTTTCAGTCCTGTATGTTTCATTAGGGAATAAGGGGCAGAGTTCTCTTTCTTGTGCTAGCAAGGAGATGTCAAACAAAGCATAGCGCACCTACCCGTACCATGAAACAACTGAGGATATCAGTGGTGGTATGCAAAGAAGAAGACAATGTGTAAAACAGCCAACAAGAAGGTTTTACATTTTACAGCAACCAAGTATTAAGTGGTTATTGAGTTGCCATAGTTGGCAGGAAAGACAGCATACAAATGTTCTAATTAATAAACAGAATCCCTGTATCTCCAAGAAACCAATTTAAAAGTGATTGGGAGGGGAAAGCCTAAACTTCCTTCTAATTCCCCACGTTAAATGCAGCTCACCAAATTTGGGGGGCCTATCAATTAGGCCTCAGAAAATGTCCTGTTTTGCACTTTATCTGGGACGGCAAAAACAACCAAGGTATCAAGAACATGGTAGGTCACATTCCAGTGGCTGTGATAGGCTGCAAACTGCAGGTTTGTGTTAAGATTCTTTTTTTCATTTTGTTATTTATGCTTGCCAACTGTCCCAAACGCAAACACTTCTATGCACCACAGTGTGCTGCTAGTCCCAAACACTGATCATACGTAAGTTATTTCAAATTTATGTGAGAGACCCATAAACTTTCATTCCTCAGCCAAATTTTGTAATGGAGATTATTTAATGTGCTGGCATTTAACAAAACAGCTGCAGCTACAAAACACAACGTAGCACAAAACAAAGCAATTTGCAAGAAAACAAGGATCTTTACCCATTTTCTCATGTGTCACAGACAATTTCCCATCAACATTGCAGCTGTTTAATTATTTGGCATAACCAGACAGTCCATAAATGGCAAAATATAAGCTGTTCTTTTCTTTGGGGGGGGGAGTGAGGAACAATGATTAAACATTCTTCAGACGTCGTCTGTTTAATGCTGCCAAAGTTTAACATGTTAAGTTGTGAAAATGCCACCAGCTTAACTGAGGGTCACACAGGGTACCACTAACAGAAATACTGGGTTGAGACACCCACTCTTCTGAAACCTCAACAGGGCGGTCAGTCTGTTATGGAGTGGCTCCATCAGCACGGCATGCTTTTTAGAAATTTTAATTTTGGTCTCAATAGACATGCATGGCCATCACTTGATGATGTAATGTTAAGGGATAAATTTTATGTGTGAATGAACCATTTCGAATCAAACACCACGGATAGAACTTCCATAATCATACAATGCCACCTCTAACATATGGCTTTCAAGTGGAATTGGTTCACACATCATTAACTCAAAATCTAATGCTAAAAGGTCAATCTGTGCACATGAATGTGTGAGTCAACAGAAATAAAAGCTACTCATATCCTACTCTTTTAAGGGCCTTGTTTTAATCCAACCTGCTAGAAACTTGTCATACTCTATGGGTGGGTTCTGGGGTCCTTGGACCAGTAATGAATCCAAAGGATTTCAGGCACTTCTCCTAAACATTTCCACTCCCATTTTGCTCCCACCTATTTTAAGTTGCCATATAATAACTAGGGTTGTCAGATTCCCTAGAGGAGGCAGGGGTTCCCTGCTGCCAGGCACCACCACCCTGCAGCTGATCAGCTGGCTGGAGGGGGGGGGGCTTACCTGGGAAAAGAGCGAGGCCCAATTGACATTGCAGCAACTTTTCTATGTCACTTCCAATGAGACCAGGAAGTGATGTCATCATGATGGTGACATCTGGGCGACACTCTGGTATTTGGGCAAAAACTCTATGGTAGAAGCCAAATTTACCATTGAGTTTTTCCCAAATACCAGAGCATTGCCCTGATGTCGCTGTGTGATGTCACTTCCAGGTCACATAGGAAGTGATGTAGATATGCCATTGCAGCATTGGCTGGGCCTCCTTCCTGCTCCTGGTAAGCCCCCCCCCCCCATCCCCCATAGGTTGCCACGAGGGATCTGGCAACCCTAATAATAACATAAGATTCTATAGCATGGGTTGACATTTGTGAAAGACTTAAGCTTCTCAAAGGCCATATTCCTTAGTTTCACCCTCCTCCCTCAGCAGTAAGCAGACACCATTGGTGTTCCAGTCAAGTTACATCAGGCCTAGTCCCTGGTTTGGATCCAATATAAGGACCACACAAAGACTGTGCAAGGATTACTGATCTTTCACTCACAGAATAATCAGGACAGAGAAATCTTGCCTCCTTCCTTCTTCACATGGTGCCCTCCTATCCTACATGTTTATTACCACCCATATGTCCTGTGATCATCGGAATAAATTTTCTCAAGGTGAGAAGTGGCTTCTAGGTGGAGGAGAAAGCCAGGAAGATTGGTGACCACCAGAGCTTTATGGATTCTGAGATCTAGCCCCCTAGCTACTTCTGCCTGGCAAGAAATAGGGCTGGATGAGTCCATCCATGTATAAGGGGCTGCAGGGCTAAATTTTTTCTTTCAAGTGTTCTCCCCATGTAGATTTGAATTGGTGCCATATTCCTTTGCTACATTTCCTTGGACAGTAGAGGAAACAGGCCAAGGAGGCTTATAGTGCCATCCGAAGCAAAGTTCCACCCTTCAATGGAGTTGCCAAAAGTTTTCAGTGTCTCTGGCTCTGAAGAAAGATGTGGTCTCCATACAACAGGCATATTTAGTTTTATTCAGAAGGTAATAAATCAACATGGTTTACTTCCACTGTATAAAATATGTATTTAATGTGTATAGAAAAATTATTGGTTCTGTAATAATCAAGGGTAACTTTTCCACCTCTTCACTCCCCAAGGCAATTTTTCTAGAAGGACCTTGCTATTGGCATTGATACAACCCACAGGTAAATGAAAGGACTAAACAAAATCCAGTTTATTCTCCCATTAGTACTGGAACCCTATCTCAGATCTTTTGTGTGTGTGTGAGTAAAAGTTGCTGAATAGACCTTCTGATATGCAACATATTATAATCTACGCTGAAGAATGTACTACAGAAGACAATTAGAATGGGAATGAAAGGTACCAGCTACGTACTTCGTAAAATATATATATATATATATATATACACACACACACACACACACACACACACACACATTCAACTATTTTGGAATGCATACAAAGAGAAGGTTGAAGACATACTACTTTACTTGTCATCACTTGATGACACATCTTAATGTGTGTTCCACTTGCTCTGAGAAACATTGCATTTAAATTGATAAAAAGTACTATGAAATCTATATCTGCATCATCTGTGGTGGCTTTTTCACACATGGAAGTAACCACTTGATGCTGCAGCACCAAGAGATGGACTTCCATGTATGAAGCAGCCCTGAGGTGAGAATATACCAGGTGAGCAACCAGTTCTATTGTGTGCTGCTTACGGTCTGTTGTTTTACCTTATTTTGTGGAGCTTCCTAGATTTGTATGTTTTAATGGCTCTTCCCCCCTTTCTTATAATGGAATAGTTTCTTATAATGGAATAGTCATGCCCCTTCTGGCTCAATTAAAACTTCTGAAACCGAGACCAGGAGAACATGTTCTCTATAATTAAAATGTGCTTAGTACAACTCTGTCACCCACTCCTACCTTTTGCCTTCAGTTCCTGAGCAGTCTGTGGGTATGGAGTAGGTTGATTCATTCAAAATGACAATGCAAAGCCTTTGCAAGCTGACTCGGGGTAGCTTTAATTCCTAATAAAGCAGACATCAGGCCTTGATGAGCTGTAACCCCAGCCTCCAATGTAGATGGTCATTAAAAGATTCTTCTGAAAATGGATTAAACACCAACATAAAACTAAAGCACCTGTCATTGTGTAATCCACCTGGGGGAATTTTAAATTGCCAACTTGCTCTTATGAATGCCAGTGTGCTAATTATCCTCAGAGAAGAGAAGTCCAGTAATTGGCCAGAGCCATTTTATTTTATTTTATACTTTCCTAGGAGCAAATGAAGATCGACTTTGCATAAGCAGATATCCAGTTGCTGCCAATCTGATGGTTCTCCCCAAGTCTCATGATATTAGCGCTCAGGGACATAGAAAATAAAGAGAATAGCAAGTCTCATTAAATGTAAGGAGGACACAGAGCTTAAACCTGCGTAGCCCTATGGACCAGTGGTTTCCAAACTGCGTTATGGAGAACTTTAGAAGATTTTTTTGGAGCTTTTTGAAACATTGTCAAGCTTCCTGACAACAACAGTGGACAATTGTGTTTAGATGATTGTGGATCATAACTTTTAAGTATTGAGCGGGAGGTGATGAATTCAAACAAACAGGCTTTTATTCAGTGACACTGTTCAGCTCAAAAGACAGCTCTATGAGAGCAGCACTTTCATTTATACTGTTCCAACACATAATTTTCAACAACGTAACTATATACAAGCAATACTATTGGACCCAAGCAGGGCTCAGTGATTGGGTATCTAGATTGGCTTCAGGACCAATGGGAGTCTTTATTAATCAGCCAATAGGAATTGGAGCTTTAGGATACCAGAGCCCTTTTCAAGCTATTACTGCTTCATATTTTAAACAAACACAACACTCCTCCCCCCTAACTTCAAACAACAAAGTCCCTTAGGTGCGGGGGCGGTCGTCTGGTCTATCGGGACCGGTACGGCAAGGGTGAACCCGATGGAGAATGTCCTCTTAAATCTGGGGACTCCATATGGGCTGGCATGAGCTGTGGCGGCGGACTCAAGGGGGAGCAGTCTGTAAACTCTGGGAGCTCTGAGAGTTCCAGGGCATGACCCAGCTCCAGCAGGGGGCCTACCTCGTTCCGAGCTGGCAGTGGCTTGGCAGACTGTTCCCTTGGGATGTCCCAGGCTGGAGTTGGTGGAGGGCTGCCCTCTGTCAGGTGACTCCCCCGGGCACCGGCATCTTGCTGTGCCGGGAGATCTCCCAGGCCAGCCTCAGAAACCAGGGTGCATTGCAAATGTTGTCCCGACGCAGGAACTGGGGAGCATGGCAAGCGCTGTTCTGGCTCAGGAACTGGAGAGTGTTGCAACCGATCCTCCGGCGCTGGCCACCGGCATCTCAGCTGGGCCAGTTGTCTGTGATGGACCTGCCCCGTGTTGTCCTTCACCTCGTACAATATAGGGCCTGTTGAGCACACAACAACTGCTGGAACCCAGTGCGGACCTGTCCCATAGTTCCGGGTGTACACCGTGTCTCCTGGTGCAAAGGACCGAGTGGACCCTGTGGTGATAGGGTCACGGTGGACGTCCAGCATCAGGTCGGGGTGAAGGCAGCTCAGGCGGGTGGACAGCTGGCAGCCCATAAGCAGCTCTGCTGCCGACTTCCTGGTGGCGGCGTGTGGCGAGGAGTGCTGCTGCAATAAGAACCCGGCGAGCTTGGCTGGGAAATTCCCATCATCCATCCTGCAGAGTGAGTTCTTGACTGTTCGAACCATTCGCTCGGCCTGACCATTCGTCTTGGGGTGGAAAGGAGCCGAGAGGATGTGCCGGATACCCCGCTCATCCAGGAAGGTCTGGAACTCTGCAGAGGTGAATTGAGTTCCACTGTTGGACACAAGGAGGTCCGGCAGGCTGAAGGTGGTGAAGAGATGGTCTAGGCAGCGGGCAACAACAGCCGATGTCATGGAGGTGACAGTGATGACCTCCAACCACTTGGAATACGCATCCACGATAATCAAGAGTGTCCGGCCCTGGAAGGGCCCAGCAAAGTCCATGTGAATGCGGGACCACGGGTCCCTCAGCTTCTCCCATGGATGAACAGGAACCTCTGGAGCTGCTGGCCTTGACTCCTGGCACGGCTGACACGTCCGGACCCACTGCTCAATCTGCTGATTCATGCTGGGCCACCAAACATAGCTCCTAGCGATGGCCTTAATCTTAACGATGCCCGGGTGCCCTTCATGCATGGTGTCCAGCACCCATTGGCGAAGTGGGGGAGGGACGACGACTCTGTTTCCCCACTATAGGCATCCCTTGTTTACCGACAGCTCAGACAATCTCGACAGGAATGGCTGGAATTCAGCATCGAGTGTCCCATCAGATGGCCATCCCCTCCACACACATGGTTGTAGACTTGGCTGAGCATTTGATCCCGGCCGGTGTGGAACGCCACATCGGCAGCAGAGAGCAGAGGCTGCGGCAGCTCCTCGATCAGCAAAACTTCCTGGAGTGAAGCCTCGGGCGGTCCTAAAGACAGAAGTGGCAGACGACTAAGGGCGTCAGCGTGCCTGATGGTCTTGCCGGGCCTGTGGAGGAGGCGGAAGGAGTAGGCAGATAGAAGAACTGCCCAGCGCATCATTCAGGGGGACAGAATCTGGGGGGTTTGACGGTTGGCCGTGAAGATGCCAAGCAGAGGCTTGTGGTCGGTGACGATTTCAAATTCCCGCCTGTAGATGAAATCGTGAAATTTCTTCACTGCAGCGATGATTGCTAGTGCCTCTCGGTTTATCTGGGCGTAGTTTCTCTCAGCAGGGGATAACGTTCAGGAATAGAAAGCAATAGGGGCCTCCCAGCCAGATGGCAACCGGTGACTGAGCACGGCCCTGATCCCGTAAGGCGACGTATCACATGCTAGGATGAGGGGCTTCTTCTCATCATAGTGCACGAGGACGGCATCGAAGGCAAGGAGGGCTTTGATGGCTTGGAAGGAGGTTTTTTCCCAGAGACCCCATGCCCATGGAGCTGACTTGTCCAGTAAATGATGGAGTGGTTCTGTAAGAGCTGCTTTGTTGGGCAAGAAGGCATGATAAAAGTTCAATAGTCCTAAGAAGGACTGCAGCTCTTTCTTAGACTTCAGAGGGGGCACGTTGCGGATTGCAGCAACCTTGTCCGGAGCAGGGTGGATGCCATTGGCATCTAGGAGGTAACCCAGGAATTGAACGATAGGGACGAAGAACTCACATTTCTCCTTCTTCAGCTGAAGGCAAACGTCCTGTAGCCGACGAAGGACCTCTCGCACCCGAGTAGCCAGTTCAAGATCAGAGGTCCCGGCAATTAAGACATCATCGAAATAGGGTACAACGCCAGGCAGACCCCGAAAAAGGCGCTCCTTGGACATGCTTGCTTCATTGCTGTACCTTTGTCTTTGCCTGGACGGCCGAGATGACTTGGAATGATACGATCGGCTGGGGGCATTCAGAGACCCTCGGGTATGCTGGGACTCATCTGGAGCATCACAACGCTGAGACGAGTGACATACTTCGGCGAGGTGGCCCGCTTTCCCACACACATGACAGATGGCATCGCAGAACTGACAGTCTCTGTGCAGATGCGCGCCTCCGCAACCGGCACAGCCATTTTTTTGTGGGCTCTTTTGTGAGCGGCGCAGGCTTTTGCGATGGCGGCACAGCTTCTGATTGGCCCTCACATTGAAAACTCCCTCATCGGACACATCATATTGGTCATCCCGGGCGTCATCGGACTCAGCGATACTACCCTGGTGTACAGCGTCAAAGCGGCCTGGCGTGTGGCTTTGGGGACTCAATCGCAGTTCGCGGAGGGATAGGTTGGCGGCCTCTACTCTCAGGGCCTCTTTGAGGGCCGATTCATATGTGAGAGTCTTTAGTAAGAGTAGGGCTTGCCTGATGCTCTCATCTCTGAGGCCACAGCGCAGCCGATCTAGGAGGACGGATTTCAAATCAGTGAAGTGACAGTCTCGAGCAGCCCGCCACAGTGCAGTGAAGTACTCCGTGACAGACTCGCCCTCCTTCTGGTTCTGCTGATGGAACGCGCATCAGTGTGCGGCAGTCGACGTCTTTGGGGTGAAGTACTTGGTCAGCCAGGCCTTGATGATGCTGAGAAGGGTCTCGAGTAACTTAGAGGGGGCAACTAAATCTTGAGCAATGTCGACTACAGCCTGGCCACAGAAAAGTGGCGCAGCAGACATCATCTCTGTCAATACGATTTTCTACAAGGTAGCATTCAAACTGATCGAGGTATGAATCCCAGTTCCCAACCTTTGGATCGAACGGTTCGATATGGCCCTTGGATGCCATGCCTGTAGTGATTTAGCTCTGGGCACCCTTAGTGATTTCAGCTGGGCATGCAGAGTGATTTCAGCTGTTCAGTTAGGACTGGGATCCCATCCTCGTCGCCAGTTTTAAATATTGAGCAGGAGGTGATGAATTCAAACAAACAGGCTTTTATTCAGTGACATTGTTCAGCTCAAAAGACAGCTCTATGAGAGCAGCACTTTCATTTATACTGTTCCAACACATAACTTTCAACAACGTAACTATATACAAGCAATACTATTGGACCCAAGCAGGGCTCAGTGATTGGGTATCTAGATTGGCTTCAGGACCAATGGGAGTCTTTATTAATCAGCCAATAGGAATTGGAGCTTTAGGATACCAGAGCCCTTTTCAAGCTATTACTGCTTCATATTCTAAACAAACACAACAATAACTGTACAACCTGTAGCCCCATGAAACATTTAGTATAACTAATACTTTAGTAGCATGAGGTGATGAAAAGCTGGTGAATGTGATACTCACACCTCCCCACACCTATTGACCCCTCACTTGACCAATCCCTTCACTTTGTGAAGCAGCATAGCTGTTCTCATTCCAGGGGAAGAGGCTTGAGTATGTATATATGGAGGCTGGTTCACATGTGTTCTTTTTTGCTTTTACATTTTATTTCTGCACTACAATGTTTCCTGTAAGTTCTGGAGTCTTGTGAGCAAAAATTCTACTGGCATTAAAGTTGTGAATGAGCGATTTTGGCTACTGCATAAATTAGTTTGCTCTGGAACCATCCTTCCTGAGCTGAGACAAAAATTGTGAGCTAGTACACACTAACTCAGCTTAGAGGGAACATTGCTGCTCTATATGTAGAAAACATCTCTACTAAAACACTTTGTGTCCAATGGGATATGAATGTTCTGTCTGCATGGCCCATTCTCACATGCATGTTGCATTTTTGATAATGTACTTAGAAAGTGATCTACTGTCATGTATGAACCAGCCCTTAGTATTGTGAATATTATTTTGGTGCCAACAGGTACAGGTTCATCACTTCTTACCCGAGCAGCCCTGTTCAGAGGTGCTGTATGATAGAGGTCAGAATAGGGATCACTAATTTGGTGCCCATAGGCACCTAAGCGCATGCCAGCAACTTTTCTGGCATTTGCCAAGTGTTTTTAGAAAGTGGGAGGAGCCAGGTGGGGCTTTTGGCTAGCAAGTTTTCTGATTTACCATTGGAGATTTGATTGGCTGTGCAGAATTTTTTAAATGTTGCTTTGGTCTCAGCTCCTATCACAGCATGAGGATCTTCATTGTGTGACAGACGGTAAGCTGTGATAGCCATTTTGAGGCTTGCTTTATCTTCAGCAGCATCCATTTTGTGAAAGCCATTTTATGGCTGTTCCTACCACACTGTGTAAGAATTCCAAAGAAGTTAGTCACTCTCTCTCTCTGCCCACTATAGGTTGTTGTGAGGACAGAATGGGATAATTCCAAGTGTGCTACCATAAGCTTCTTAGAGGAATGAATAGGGTATACATTGGATAAGTAATGAAAATATTAATGGGTTTTTAAAGGATAGTTGGGATATCATATTAGTTCTTAGGATTTGAAGACTGGGGAAGATTTTTCCTTCTTCAGTTTTATGAATTCAGATCTGAGTCCCCTCCATAAGTTCTTCACTAGGACTGGCTCCCTTGTATGCTGCATTAGCAGTGAAAGAGAAACTGAAGAGGGAATACCAAAGTGCCTAGTTATATAATATGACGTTATTGGCTGAATCTATAAACACCACATCCTTGCAGTGTTCCTTAATATTGGAAATGCTCATTTGGTGAATTTACACGAATGGTCCAATTACCCTGATAAAACCATAGCCTCTACATATTCACTGTTGGTGGCTGGCATATGCAGTTGGCTGCAACAATATTAATTACTACAGGGCCTCCTTGGTTCTGTCCCTGATCAATAGTATCAATAGTGCCTCATTGCACATTTATAATGGAGAAATTGCCTAGCAATCAAAAATATTGTATTTCAATGAACATTAATTGAGCATTCTATACCCAAATGTGCTCCATTTCTTTCCATAGACAGGAGTCTGAGAGCATCAAAAGTTTCTATTTGCTTCGGGGGAAAAAACTAGTCACCTTGAAAAATTGTTTTTAAAGGAAACTCTAACCAACTTATAGTTCTAATGAAAGACTCTCTCTCTCTCTGTGTAAAATACTGTCAAGTTGCAGTCAACTCATGGCGACCCCACTGGGTTTTCAAGGCAACTAACAAACAAACAGGTGGGTTTCCACTGCCTGCTTCTGGATAGTCACTTTAGACTTCCTTGGTGGTCTCCCATCCAAGCACTAACTTAGGCTAATTCCACTTAGTTTCTAAAATATGACAAGACTGGGCTAGCCTGGACCATCCAGGTGGATAAAAATTTCAAGTGGAAATACATTTAAGTAATTAATCAATAATTTCATCAGGGCAATTGGAAGACAAAAAGCTTCATCCAATGAATGGTCAGGGCAGCCTAACATGTGCCATAAGCAACACTGCAGAAACCAATTGACATAAAATGGTCTATCATAGCAGGCAAATGAAGAGAGAACCTGTAGACTAAAACATTTTGAATTAATTTGAATTATTCTAGCTCCAAGGAAAATTACCCCACTTCTTTACATCCAGTTATGAAAAACAAGTTTTGGATTCTGTCGTTTCCTTATGGTTTTGTCCAGAGATCCTGAATGTTTGCATGTTGTGTCCCTATGCCATGACCAAGTTCTGTTTGTTGTTCTGCCCAGACCTTGAGAGCTATGGAAAGTAAATCAGCACAATTACAAGATATTCAAGAAACAACACTTCCACTATCTTGGACCTGTAATGTTCCTATGATGCTGGCAGATGAAAGACTGAAACAATTCTGTCTCAAGGCTATGAAGAGTTCAAATATTATACAGGCTTAGTCAACATATGGCAGTAGTTCCCAGCTCTCTTATAGGCTTCCTTTCACATATCCTATGTTCCTGCCTATCAAGACTACTATGGCGTACAGTGAAGACTGCAGAGTTAAAAACTAGTGATGGAGAATCACCTTGTGACATTGATAAGAACATAAGAAGAGCCCTGCTGGATGAGACCAGTGATCAATCTAGACCAGCACAGTGACCAACCAGTTCCTTTGGACAGCCAACAACAAGGCATAGAGGCCAAGGCCCTGATGTTGCCTCCTGGCTCTGAGATTCAGAGGCTTAGTGCCTCTGAATGTGGAGATTTGCCTCAGGTACCTTGGCTAGTGGCCACTGACAGACTTTTCCTCCATGAATCTATCTAATCTCCTTTTAAAGCCATTTATTCCTGTGGCCATCACTACATCCTCTGGCAGTGAATTCCACATTTTAATCACTCTCTGTGTAAAGTATTTCCCTTCGTCTGTCCTGAATCTACTGCCCATCAGTTTAATTAGATGCTCTTGAGTTCTACTATTTTGGGAGAAGGAGAAAAAATTCTCTTTGTCAACTCTCTCCACATCATACATAATTTTATAAACCTCTATCACCCCCCCGACCCCTGTCATCTCTTTCCTAGACTCTGAAAATTCCCAGACTCTTCAGCCTTTCCTCATAGAGGAGGTGCTCCAACCCCTACTCTCATAAATTGCTGGGAACATGAAACACTGGTGTTTCAATGTCTCTATTCACTTCTTACATTTTTTCAGGATATTATGCTTTCCCAGGTAATTTTCAGTTGTTGCAGAAGATGTATCTTCTCAAAGCTTTCATTCAGTTGTGAAGGTATCCCTTTGTCTTTCCTCAACGAGATGCTTCTTTTGCATTTTCCCTCTAAGCTAGAGTTTGCATTGTGATTGAAAGTATTGTCCTGAAGATACAACTACCATAGGCACTTACTGCATAGCACCAGTGACATCACTGCTGATGGACAACTAAACACTTCCCCTCTATGTCCCTATTTTGTACCTTTGGGAAATGATTAAAAAAAACACTTTAGCATTGGATGATCTACTGCTAAACTACTCAAGTAAAGTAGTAATGATGTAGTTCTACCCTCTTTAAAAATAAACACCAACAAACCACCTGCTACATCCAGGCCTTTGTATTGATTTGAAATTTCTTTTTTAGAAGCCTGTGTATTTTTTTTTCCTCTGGTGGAATACACATCTGGCATGAATTCTTTAACACACACACACACTTTGCAGCCGTTTTGTTGCTGTTGTTGCTAAAGCAGTGCTCCTCTTCACTATATGCTACTATATTGTTACTGCTGTGAAGGACATGGGGATAAACGTCAGCACAACCTGATAGGTGGGCAGAGGTAGCTGTTGAAGAGCGGCTGGTTGCTCCATGCAAATGCACTGGATGTTCAACTGACAGCAGTCAGGTGAGGTGGTGAGATGAGTAAGCAAACTGATCATCTTGCTTGATTGGCCCACCTACTCTGTTTGTTACATTAGGCACCTCTTTGCAAGCCAAATGTGACACTTTTTTTTTTTTTTGCATCTAGGCAGTCATATAAAGTAGTCTGTTTACTTGACAAAACACAAAAATCTTCTCTTGTTGCTGAAGAGCTCTACAGAAAGTGTTCTGGAGGCAATTCCCCCCCCCTGCTGTTGAAGGGATCTGCAGGGGACACTGGGGCTTGTTTTGATGGATTAATATCCTGCTGTGGCATGAAGCAAGGACCTCAGTATCTCGAAAATGAACGCATAGTAAATCATCCTGGGCTAAATATAGTATGTTAAAAAATATCCATTTTTACAGGATAGGAGCTGTTTGGTCTACAGTTTTGCTCACATGCTGGTTTCTCTGAAGGTCTTGAGTTCAACTCAGAACTGCAGACACAAATGTCAGTGTTTTTGTAGATGAGGATGAATGCATTTTCCCAGCCATTCCCTTCATCATGCAGGAGTACAGGCACCTGGAAAAGACTTTCATTAAGCTACATGGGAACTTTTTTTCTTCTATTGTGCATCCTGATGGCATCAGAAGATGCCATCATGATATATGTGAGAGGGTTTGACAGACTACACTTTTAAAAAGCTTAGAAGTGCTGTACAAACAGCTAAAGATCTGTGAAGGGTTAATTCTTCACAGAAAGAGAAGGAATTTCCCTACCAAGTCTAAACAGGGTGATAGCTCTGAAGAGTACAGCAATCGCTGGTCTGGTGTGGTTAGAAACTGCCTTTAGAGACCTTAAGGCTGCAGTAAGACGACAGGCTTAACGCAGTCTGGCCACACTTCTAATTTCATCTCGTTTTTTTTCATGGAGAGTTTTGTTCAGACATCCCACTTTTAATCCACTGCACTGCATGCTCACCCTGTGGCTGACCGTTCAGATTGTTACTGAGTTGTAAGCACGGAGCGGGTGACATCCTTTTTTTATTTTTCACACATGCAGAAAAGCACGTCGCAAAAGCACCAGCTCCTTTTTGACAGCTCTGCAATGCCTCCACCAAGTACTGTGATAACTGATTCCTATATAACTATTTCTTTGCCAGAAATCACTCCCTTTCCTACTCATTTCATAGGGATGTTTTTCCTTTTTTTCTCCCCATAGAGCTTTCCTACCAGAGCAATATTATAAAGTGGCTTGGAGTAAAGTTCTGGGGGGAGAATCCTGGTCACTGATATGGCAGCCTAAACAGGAACTATTTCCACCACCATTTCACACCAAGAAATGGCAGAAAGGGGCTATTTCTTGAACACGTCACTCAAAAGCAACCCCCCAGGGGCTCCCGATCCCAACAAAACATTGCGGCGTATAAATGCACAAGCGGTGCCTCATGATCCAGCGGCAGAGATCCACTTATGCACATATCACTGTTTTTTTTTAAAAGGAGCAAAAACACCAGCTTGAGACCATGATGAAGAGTTCAGACATCTGGACATGCGGTGTGAAAGCAGAATCCATAAACATCAGACTTTCTCTGGTATCAGAAAACACCAGTTCAGGGATGGTTGAGAATGGGAGGCTGACAACTGGGGAACAGGATATGGACAATGCTGTCTGATCCTGCATTTTAAATCCAGAATGGAACAGCAATGACATCGGATCAAACAGCTCATCTGATGATGAGTTAAAAACTCAAGGCACATACTGATGTTTCAAGAGAAGGGGTATTGGAAAGAGTGTACCAGCCTTCTAGAAACCAAAAGAGAGATCACTCAAAGAAAATATAGTGAAGTGTTCGGAAACTTAGTCTGTGTATGTACTGATTTGACCTCAGAGTTATCTATATTGAGTTACCACAGAAATTTTACCCCTGATTTCACCTGACCTTCCCCACTATGTTGAATAAAATATTTTGTTAATTTGGAATATAAAAATTTCTTGAGTGCCATTGAAATCATATAAGTTTAAACGGGGCTCCCATTCCTTCCCTCAGGTTCCTGGGCTGAGCAAATAGCAAAAATATTATACTGTGACAGGGTGAGACAGCCAGAATTCTTCAGGAAAGAAGAAAACAGACAACTAGGTTGGCTCAGTCACAAAAGGGAAAGAGAAATGGAGGGAAAATCTTGCATCTGAGGGAGGGAAGTGGACAGGGGCATCATAGAGGGCCAGAGTATTTTACCAAAAAAATCTGGAAGAGCTGTATTTCCCTGACAGGAGTAGTTTTTTAAAATTGTTTTGTCAATTTTTCTATTGCATACCATCTTGAGTGCATTGTAGAAAATCAATTTAGAAACTATGGATAAAATATATTCATATTATATGCCAGTTCCACAACACTGCATTACTTTCTGTGCAACCAAGACACAGAACCCGTGGCGAGGCCTTGCCATTAGGGGCTCACAGGGGCTCCTATGGAGCCTCAGTGATGTTGGACGGTGGAGAATGGGATGAAGAAACAGGAATAAGGGTAAAAGAAAGCCAGTATGGACCAGTACAGAGTACTGATAGGACAGTGGCTAAAGTGATACCTCCCATCTTCTGCTTTGAGTGCTCAAAAGAGATACCGCGGGTAAGAAATTTACGTTACTTCCACTCCCATGGGGAATTGAATGAACTTTCCATTCCCCTACTATCCCACTTATTACATTTGATGGGTCCTGAAACAGTTTATGACAATCACAACACATAAGATCAAGTATCTCTCTTTAGGCCACAGCCTCCTTCTAAGTGAGAGCTTACGCATTATCAGGTGCTCATATGGTTCAGTCTCCTGGGTGTCCTCAAGGTCTCCCACTATTGCACTGTGTATATCACATCCTTCCTTTGTTTAAATCCTGATAGTCTGTAACATTATTACCCACCCATTTCATTTTTCTTTAAAAAAACTGCTGTAATCTTTATTGTTTAAAAAATTAATCAGTTCATTCTTTGTGGAAATCTGACCTCAGAGAAATTATTACCTGTGACAGATTGCTTAATTCTTTGGCTGCAAAAGGGACTGAATGACATGTGCTTATGTTACTGACAGACATATAGGTCAATATTATTTATCTTCCTTTTTCGAGAAAAACATAGAGGGAGGTCACTGCCTCCCGATTTTGGGTGAAGCAGAGAAGTTGTCTGGACAGTGCTTGAACTCCTCCAGCTGGCAATAAATAAAGTGCCGTGCAGCTCATCGGATCTAAAAATAGCTTTCCCAGCAGCCTTCACTGATGATCATATCTCTGTCTTTCTCTTTCTGTGTGCAACAACACATAGCCCCTAAAAATAGAGGATTATAATCAAAAGGCTGAAAGACCCTTAACTACAGTGTAGAGACATTAACAGCTGCAGAAATAATGAAGCCTTTTGCACGATGCAGTTTATTTTCTTTTTGATTAGATTGCTCTTTTCTATTCTACTTGGCTGCTGCAGCTTGTTAACAGGCCAAATGCATGACGTGGCAGCTCTAATCCCAGGTGTGTGGGCAGGATGAAGGCGGAGAACACCACTCTGCACATGCCCAGAGACTCTGATCCCCATCAATATTTTTGGATCTGATTCTTGGCATGGAAAAGAGGCACTAAGCCCTCACTACAGAACTGTTTTATTGTTTCTTAGCCTGGCATACATTTATTTTTATGATGTCTTTGTGGGGCAATCTACAGTGTCCTAATTTTATGGCTGAGGAAACTTAGTGAGGTACAAAGGGACTGACAGTCAGATTTCCAACGAGTTCCATTTTCATTTATGTATCAATTTAAGACCCACAGTTTGGAAAACATAGATTCCACACCTGTCAGCTCCCATTAAGATGACAGAAGCTAAATTTTCAGAAGAAATGATTGTTATGATAAACAAATGGTGAGGACTTCTTTTGAAAGCCTAAGCTACTGCAGACCTAACTGATGCCGAGGACAGACTGGCAATGTGCCCCGCTCTGCCTCCGCTTCTAAAGCGGAGGCAGAGGGGGCGTTCACATTGCCGCATCTGTCCTCCGGCGTCGGCGCGGACTCACCCGTCCGTGAGGCGCCGTCCATCCGCTTCAGCCGGAGACCACTTCTAAGAGGTCTCCGGCTGGAGAGCCGCGCGTCCCTGCCGCTTTGCGGCAGTCTGGACGTGTCGGCAGCGCGCCGGAAGCGGGGGCAGAAGTCTGAATGCCCCCGCGTCAGCGCGCCTCCGCCCCGCCTCCGCCCCGGGACAGCGCAGCCTGTGGGAATGGGCTGCGCCGGGCTGCTTTTCGCGCGGGGCTTTTGGCCCCGCGTCTGTCCCGGGGCGGATCGGCAGTCTGTCCTCGGCCTGAGAAAGGTGGCACAGGTTGCTCTTATTAATACTGATCAGTGATGCATCACTGATAATGCAGCAGATTTGAGATTCTGTACCAGAATGATGGTCACAGACACTATGTGATAGAAATGAATATAATTTCCATTCTACAAACAGTGAACTGAAGTTGTATTGAAAACAACTTCCCCAAGGCTACCAGTTAAGAGCCTATGGATGTGAGCCTCTCATCCTATTGCAGCCATGGTTTTCAGGGAAACCTAGCTGATTTCCAACTGCACTGACCAATGTTCAAGCTGCTGTGCAGGATTCAGTCGAGACCAGCTTTTGGTAGTTGCAAACACCATGACTTAAACATCACTGCTTAAAGCGATCAGAGGGATCACCATATATCCATATATGTTTTGAGGTTAGCTTCCCTAATACAGTTCCCAGTGTCTTCAATCAAGGGATCTCAAAAAGTCTTCAGAAAGACTTCTGCAGTCACAATTTGAGGGTGGGAAAAAGAGGTTTCTGAGCTTCTGGCTAGGTTTGCAATTGCCAACTGCAGGGTGGGAAATTTTAAACAAGCCGATTTGCCAAGGGTTTGAGCCTTTGATGTTAGCTGAAAGGCAAATGCTAAAGGGCTCTTGACTTTTTTGGCTCTTAGCCCATGGTTTGTGCCCTGGGGTGCATTGGACTATTATAGCAGTAACACCACTGTGATGACAGGGACAGAAGGTAGTCTGACAGGTATTGGAGCTCAGCCTTCCCTCTTCTCCTGTTCTTGGATAGCTGGTACACCAGCATAACAAGAAGAATGGTGGCTACAGAACAGAGGACTGAGAGCTAGACTGGCCAGTGCCCCATAAATTTGGGAGACCCTTCACACCAAACTGGCATTTCCAGCTACCACTCTGAGTGGTGTCAGGAGAAAAAAAATGTAATAAAAAGGTCAACGGAATGATGTCATGTTTCTCTAGGAACTGGCTGAAACTCTGTGGTAAAACCCAGAAGTGTTTTCAATTCTGAGTTTTCCCAGAAGTGATGTCATTATATTGGCTGATGACCATTCTCCATGTTCCTATCCCCCTGGCCCTGTCAACCCTGTTGACAGTAGACTCCAAACTGCTCAGAAGTGAACATGGTGACATAACCAAGCCTCCCGGACAGATTTTTAACATTTTCAGTCCTCCACCAGCAGCTACAGTTATGTATATTTTATCATATAGCATTTCAGGAGGAAGTTCAAGAGGAGCCACTACTGTGGTACTGGTGGGTAGCTATGGTGGTGGGAGAAGGACATGGCTGGTAAGGGAAAGAAGGAAACATCAGGGGGTGTGCATCCATTCTTCTGGCCCTTCTCTCAACCAAAGGAACCCTGGCAATCTTGTTGATCACCCATCAAACCTGAAAGTGCTGCTGAACGTTAGGCCTGGTCATGGGATTGAAACAGCCTTGGCTGCCCTGGTGGGTGACCTGGGTTGGGGGATGGACAGAGGGAGTGCAACTCTGTTGATTCTCCAGGCCTTTTTGTAGCTTTCAATACCATTAATCAGGGTATTCTTCTGGACTGCCTATCTGGGCTGGGATTGGTAGGCACCACTCTGTGGTGATTCCAGTCCTACCTGGAGGGTAGATTTCAGAACGTGGTCCTGGAGGACTGCTGCTCAGCCACTTGGGCCTATGAGGTCTCACAATGTTCCCTATGCTATAGAGCATCTGCATGAAACTGCTGGGTGAGGTAATCTGGCAATTTGGGCTGGCACTCAGCTCTATCTCAAATTTCCAGCTGATCTCAGAGACGCTGTAGAAACCTTAAACTAGCGGCTGAAGGCAGTTTTGGAGTGGATGCAAGCTAATAAACTGAAAGACAGTCTGAGCTGAGATTTAACATGTCACTTGTTCTAGATGGGGCTGTGGTTCCCTTACAGGAACAGGTCCATAGTCTGGGGGAGCTCTTGGACCCAGGTCTACTTCTGGATAAGGAGGATGCAGAGGTTGCTAGGAGTACCTTCTACCAGATTTGACTGGTTAGCCAGCTGTGGCCTTTCCTGGGAAGAAAAGATCTGGCTACTGTGGTGCATGCTCTGGTGGTTACATCTAGATTAAATTACTGCAATGTGCTCTGAATGCAGCTGCCTTTGAGAAGAGTTCAGAAACTTCAGTTGGTTGGGGGGGGGGCTGAGCTTCTGGCTGGCTGTATCCCTCTCCCACTCCTACTATTCCCTCTGAGGATAATAAAATTGCTTTTGAAAAACAAAACCAATTCAGAAACAAACTTTAATGTTGGGTATAGGAAGGACTAAGAGAAAGAAAGGGGCCAAAAATCCCCCTTATAGACCCCTAAGAAGTCTAATACAGACTCAGAAGACTCAGAAGACCAAGAGACGCTCCTGCCAGAGGACATGATGGTGAGAGGAGGCACTTCTGACCCAAGTTACCAGACTATGCTTCTGCATGCTTTGACAGAGATAAAAGATGAGCTTAAAAATGAATTAAAGACTTTGAGTGGAGATGTTGGGCAATTGAAAAAAGAATTTGGCCAGCTCAAACAAACCATAGAGCCGATAAATAAGAAACTGGGTGTACTTACCTCAACATTGAGAACGACGGGACAAAATGAAGAAGCAGCTCACCAACCCATAAAGAGAACAGCAGACAACATGAAAGAGGTAAAGGATTTTGAGGTTTGGACCAAAAACAAAATCATACTCCAAGAGATTAAACTAAGAGAAAGGAAGGCCAACTCCGTGGGCTCTCATTAAACTTTGCTAAAACAGAAGATTTTACTGTATCTTTAAATAAATGGCTGTGGCTGATACTTGACTCAGCAGAGGAACTGGAGACCTCTGAAAGGACTACCTCCACCTTTCGTCTAAACGTCCCAAAAAAAGTTCCAGAGGGTGCATCATCAGACATCATGATCAAATTCACAAAAGTACAGATTAAAAATAAACTCCTTAAACTTGCAAGAGAAAAAGAGGGCTTGAGCCTTGAAGATACAATTGTTTTTCTATTTGCTGATGTTCCAGCTGAGATTCTTCTTGCAAGAAGAAAGTTCCAAGACTTAACAAAGAAACTGAGGGAAAATGGGGTTAAGTATAGATGGTTGGTGTTAGACCATCTAGTGGTCAATCTTAATGGCAAGACATTTTTAGCACACAATGAGCTTTTGGGGGGAAAACTACTAGATACAGTGATGAAACCATCAGACGGAGGTGTTTGAAAGGAGATAGTTTGCTTATGCTATCAGTATAATAGATTTTGTTGAGAGCAATTAAATGAGAATGAAGGGAATTCAGAATTATATGTAAAACGGTAACAATGTATTAATAGAAAATAAAGTGGCAATCAATATAAAAGTATAGCTGTTATAATTAGAGGGCATGGTAAGAAGGGGGAGGGTATGCTTCCCTCAAGACCTCTGGTAGTAGGGAGGAGGGTTACCTTCCTACTGAAGGGGTTTCCTCTTCAGCCCCCGGTATCAGAGGCAACCCCGTCCAGCTTCCTTTTTAGGGATAGTAGAATATAGAAATATAGGGATTAAACGCATAAAACAGAAATTAGAAGACTTATAAAACAGAAGAATTATGAAGAATTAAAAGAAGATGTATTAATGGTCAGAATGTGATTTAGAGGGAGTTGTATGGTGGTTTTATATGCGGATTGGATAAGGGAATAAAAAAAGAAGAGGATACAAACTGGATTTGGATTAAGTTGGTTATATAGATGGAATTGTTGGTTATATAGGTGGAATGTAACCTCATTTTTTTGTTAGATTATAATGTATACTTAATAAAAATATGATTTAAAAAAAGAAACTTCAGTTGGTACAGAATTCTGCTGCTGCTATGCAGGGTGGGGGAGGAATCAGGCAGGAGGCTGAGAGAGTGATGGGGTAGAAAGAGAGAGTGATGGGGTGGGGGCAGAAAGTGAGAAAGTGCACTGGGGAGGGAGAAAAACAAAGAATTATGACAGGTCAGAAAAAGAGAGGAAGTAACATGCACGGAGGAGATACAGAGAGTAAGAAAAGAGGGGCAGAGGGGAGAAATAGTGTGAGAGAGGTAGGGGGAGAGGGGAGGAAGCATAGGTGTGAAGAATGGGATAACCATCCCACAATTTTCTTGCTGGTCTCCACTTATGTGCTTTTATTTTTGTAAGTAAAATTTCTTTATTTTGTTACCATTGGAGTCAGATTTGTAATTTGTTACCATTGGAGTCAGATTTGTAATTTGTTTGAACAGCATTTTCCCCTTAACTGGGAAACACAGAGAATCAGAGATACTGTGTAAAGCATCTGTGCTTCCAAGTCAAATTAATTTTTTTATATTTAACCTAATACAACCATTGTATCCTTCTAGAGTCTGGCTGGTCTGGGAGTAGGGGAGCACTGTGCTTTAATAGGTCCATTCCAGGTGGTTCTGGGGACTGCTGCTCAACCCCACAGCATTTATACTATTGGATCCTGCAGGGTTCCCCATGGTATTTAGCATCTACATGAAACTGCTGGGAGAGGTCTTCCAGGGATTTGAAACGAGGTGCCACCAATATGTGGATATCGATAGACTGAAGTTCAGTCCAGACTGAAGTGTTGTCGGACAATGGAAAAGCTGCTTGGGAGCTGTGGAGCTGCCTTTGCAAATGTTTTGGAAACTTCAGTGGGTCCAAAATACAGTGCCCACATCACTGTCAGATGATACAGGAATCGCATCACCCCTGTGCTGAAAGATCTGCGCTGGCTATTCATATGTTTCCAGGCACAATTCAAAGCACTGATTTTTACTTCTAAGTCTCTAAATGGCTTTGGGCCAGGGTACCTGAAAGGCCACCTCTTCCCATAGTATCCAGAACACCAGTTAAGATTTGTGTTTCAAGTTCTGCTCTCTGTGCCCCTGCCTTCAGAGGGGAGATGGGTGGCGACTAAAGATGGGGTATTTTCTGTGGTGGCACCTAGCCTTTGGAACACGCTCCTCCTCAAAGCTCACCTGGCATCTATTTTTATTTTAGGTGGCAAGCTAAAACACCTTTTAACCTGCTTCTCTTTTATGGATATTATCTATGCTTCTCATTATGTTTTAATGACTTGGGATTTTTTGAGCAGCTTGTTTTTTCAATATTGTATTTTTAAATTGTAAGCCACTTCAGTCAGGAATTAGAAGAGGTAGCAGAGAAATATTCTAAATAAATAAATAAATTCCTGGAGATTTGGAAGTATGGCCTGGGGAGAGCAGAGTTCGGGGGAAGGAGGGAGCTTAGCAGGGATGTGATGCCATAGGGCCCACCCTCCAAAACTGCTGTTTTCTCCAAGGGAACTAATCTCTATAGCCTGAAGACTAGTAGTGATTCTGGGAGAACTCCAGGCTTCTCCTGGAGGTTGGCAAAATTAGGTCAAGGTTGTGTTTCACAAAGTGCAAAGCCTCTGCTGTCATACCTTTCCAGAATCCTTTATAAGTAGGTATCCTTCCACTCTGTTCAGCCAAGTTGATACTCTCTTCCAGTGAAAGGAGGTTTCCTCCAACCAAAGTGGCCCTTCCCTCAGTGAAAAAGCCATGTCCATTGGAGGAAGACAGAGGAAGGATTCAACCCTTGCTGAGCAGACGGATAAGACATACATGCTGCTGGGCCTTTGCAACTCAGAGGAATAAAGGTCTCTAAGCAGATTTGTTGATAGCTAAATTGAGGCAGCTGATAAAAGGAGAAATTCTTTCCTTCACTTTGCCTTTCTCCTAGCAGCAGTGGCAATGAGATGAAGGCACAGTTACCCTCTCCTCCCACAGTGGCTACTGCACCTCTCTCCCTAAGACTCAGAGAACTGCTGCTAGTCAAGGTTGATGGTCTTGGACTAGATGGACCATTAGTCTGACTCAATGTATGATAGCACCTTCTATCCAGAAGTTGACTTTAATTACCAGCCATAAATCTTTGAAGCTAAAATATTCAGGTGACACAACCTTGCACCAAGTCTTGCAGCCCCCTAGCAGTACAGTAGTTGAGGATTCAATCTAATAGGTTAAGTCACTTACAAGCCTTTTCTCACCTTCAGCAGCAGTGAATTAAATGACAAATGCATTATATAAATCTGGGAATATAGCAGACCTACTTTTAAAGAGTGGCAGACCTAGGCAAACTAACATAAAAGGCTAAATTGAATTTAGTGTTATCTGAAAAATTGCCTTCTTTCTGTAAAGTGGTAAGGAGCGTTCCTCTACCTGTCTCTTTTCAAGACCACAGCTCTGGATTTCAAAACTGATTTCTCAGCTGTTTAGTTTGAATAGAAGCGTATAATGTTATCGTTAATCTTTAATTTGCTAAAAGTTTTGTCAGGTATCAGGCAGACTGTTGCTTAGGCAATACTATACTCCCATGAGACATCCATCGAGATCTAATTCACACTGTAATAGTAATATGATGTGTTACATTAAATCTTAACCTTCCTCTTCAGCTTGTAAATTTTGCACCCACTGTGCTCTACAAGAATATGTAGCTCTAATGCACAAATTATTTACTCCCAAGTAACATCTTAAAGGGGCTTAATATAGAGTAGAAGCATCTCCAAATATTTTGTTACCGGAGGAACTGGACTATAAACTTAGTAAGTGACAATTTACTGGTCTTTAAAAGTACCCCCAAATTAGCATTGGCCTGCCCAATAGTAAGACTACTAGGGTTGCCAAGTCCAGTTGGAAAATACCTGGGGACTTTGGGGGTGGAGTAGGGCTGCCAAGTCCCCCGGTAGGGCGGGGGAAACACCGATTTTTAGTGCTTTCCCCCGCCTTTTCCAAGTTGGCCACCGGGGGACAAAATGGCTACCTTAAAAGGGAAATGTCTGCAGAGAGCCTGCCCTGCAGTAAAAAGCCTCACCAGACATTTCCCCTTTAAGAAGTCAGCAAGAGAGCTTCCACAGCAAGAGAGGTCCGCCCAGAGATTAAGGAGGGACTGAAGGAGCTGCTTTTGCATGTGGCTGGCAAAGTAAGTTTCTCTTCCAGCTCCTTTCCTTCTCTCTCCCTCTTTCTTTTTTCTGTCTGTCTGTCTGTCTGTCTCTCTCTCTGTCCCCATCCAGCAGAGGTCTATCAGTGGCTATTATAGCCACAAGGTCTAAATGGAACACTTTGTCTGGGGCAGTGATGCTCTGAATTCTTGGTGCTTGGGGGGCAACAGTGGGAGGGCTTCTGGAGTTCTGGCCCCGCTGCTGGACCTCCTGAGGGCACCTGGTATTTTTGGCCACTGTTGTGACACAGAGTGTTGTACTGGATGGGCTGTACTGGATGGGCCGATCCACTGTGGCTTCTCTCCTGTTCTTATGATATGAAAATCATATTTAGCACTTGTGTAGCACTTAGTGCTTCATATTCTGCCGAGATGAGGAAGGATTCAGTAGGGCCGTTGCTCAGTGATAGAGCATCTGCTTGACATGCAGGAGGTATCAGCTTCTTCAGCTAAAAAAGGATCAGGTAATAGGTGACATTAAAGATCTCAGCCTGAGACCCTGGAGAGCCACTACCAGTCTGAGTAGTCAGTACTGACCTTGATGGACCAATGGCCTGATTCAGTATTAGGAAACTTCATGAGCTCATGTGTCAGCATGTGGAAGCAACATCACAGGATGTGACATCACAAAATGATGTCACTTCCTTTCTCCTGGCTCCACCCCCAAAGTCTCCTGGCTCCACCCCCAAAGTCCCCAGATATTTCCCAAGTTGGACTTGGAAGCCCTAGGGTGGAGCCAGGAGGAGGGGTCTGGGGAGGGGAGGGGCCTCAGCATGATACAATGCCACAGAGTCCACCCTTCAAAGCAGCCATTTTCTCCAGGGGAGCTGATCTCTGTCAGCTGGAGATCAGTTGTAAAAGCAGGAGATCCCCAGGCCCCACCTGGAGGATGGCAACCCCAAAGACTACCCTTGGACACTAGGAGTAGTATGGCACTACCCTTGTACTACTAGCTTTAGAGAGTGTACCATCACCATTGGCTAGGTTTGCCAGCCTCCAGGTGGGGCCTGGGGATCTCCCGTTTTTACAACTGATCTCCAGCTGACAGACAGCAGCTCCCCTGGAGAAAATGGCTGTTTTGAAGGGTGGGCTCTATGGCATTGTACCACGCTGAGGCCTCTCCCCTCCCCAAACCCCGCCTTCTCCTGGCTCCACCCCCAAAGTCCCCAGGTATTTTCCAACCTGGACTTGGCAACCCTACCATTGGCCCCACCCACATTATGGTGCAGCTTTTATTTTTGCTGCTAGAAGAAGGTTCAAATATCAAATTACCAACTCAAGGCCATACGCGTTTCGGCCTCAAAGGCCTTCCTTAGTGGTCAATAGTACATAACATAGTTTTTAAATATACATTTGGAAAATATATGTCATCACCCGGCCTGTGGCAGCTGGGCCTGGTAGGCCGGGGGAGCCTGACTGGCAGTAGAAAGTGCTGGGCCTACAACTCCCAGGGGCCCCTGCATGTGTTTTGCCAAAACGGGCCAATAGGAGGGAAGAGAGTATTGCAACAAAAGAGCTGAGACTGGTTGGGAGTTGTTCTTTTTCCGAGGCCGCGGTCACACGGCCCTTAAATGCGGGAGGAAAGGCTATTTCCTCCCGCATTTAAAGGGGCCGTCCACAATGGCCGCAGAAAGTCCCGCGCCAAAGCAGGCTTAAATGCGGGTTGCTCCCGCATTTTCCAACCCCGGGAAAATCAACAGTTTTCCCAGGTGTTGCGGGAGGAACCCGCATTTTAGCCATCTGGCCAGCTCTCTCTCGCAATCATTGCGAGAGCGGGGCTGTCCAGATGGTCCTGTCGGCCATTCCCCCCCCCCCCTTTTACACTTGGGCAATCAAGCGCCCAAATGTAAAAGGGGGAAACCCCCCCCAAAACTTACCAGGCGGCAGTCGGGTCCTTTGCCACCGCTTCCATGGCTGCCGCCGCCTCTGCTGCTGCTACCACTTCTGCAGCCGCTTCTGCGGCCGCCGCCGCTTCTGCCACCTCTAATGCGGCCGCCGCCACTTTTGCCGTGGCCGCTTCTGCTGCTGCAGGGGTTGGGATGTGTAGACATCCCAACCCGTGGTAGAAAAATGCAGCCCCTTTAAATCTGGGAGGGCCCCCGGATTTAAAGGGGCCGTGTGACCGCAGCCCCAGAGAGCAGGGCCAGAGGAAAGGCTACTGCAGGGAAGAGGCCCTCACCCTGAGGGAAGGGTGAGTAAACTCAGGCCTAATGAAGACAGAGAGCGAAGGACTGTAAGCCTAGTTGCGTTAGGGCATTTGATTCCTTTTCTTTTCACCCCCTTAGCCCAGGAATGAAACCCATAGTATTTGTAGCTGTACAGCCACGCTTTGGTGGGGTCAGTCTGCCCATCTCTCCAAACAGCATTGCTAACAGCACCAGTCATCTGATTGGTTCTGTCTCGGCATTCAGTGATCAGGTGACAGAAAACTCCACATCTAGCATCAGTTTCTAGATATGCGTCCAGCCTGTGCCTCTATTACAGCTTGTGTTGCTCATGGGATGTGTTGATTCATGCACAGAAGTTTCCTTCCCTGAATGGATTGCCCTTGCTGAACTGGAACAATTGCTAAGAATTTTGGTGAAAAATGAATGCCACACAGAGAAAAACAACATTTGATATCATTGCTGATGCGCTTCAAGTTGTCTTTTGCCAACAAGATCCCAATGGCCGCTGTTCTGTAATTAGCCCCCTTGGCAATCTAAAAGTCTCATCTTCACAGCTTGCTGAGTAGGGGAATTAGCAGACTACTACTTAATACTGGAAACTAATTAATTTGTCCTGGGATTTAAAAACAATTAAAACATTTTAAAATCTAGATTTGATCTTCATACACTATCTTGATTGCAAAATTAACCGACTCATTCATTTTCTCCAGGTGTAGAAGAGATAAGCTGGAAATTCTGTCTTCCCTTTGCAATGAACATATAAAAAGAATAAGAGGATTGCTTGCCCCTTAACCCAGCCTTTCAAACACGGTTTAAGTAACATGTGCTCCCTGGGCTATTTGAAGCCATTACCTCAGCAAAATAATTGCAGATGCCATATGCTAGAAAGGAAGCATTTCTGCTTGCCAGTTTGAAAAACAAAATAAAACCCTTCTCAGGTTCAAGTGAGCAGCCCACACCATTAAACTTCAATTAATTAAGAGGTTACTCTATAAATTAGCTGCACACAGCACTATAGGTCATAGAAGCTATGCTCCCCAGCACTGTTTATCCTGGTAATCTTCAGACAAACCTGCCATGAGTAAAATACGTGGCCCAGTTGCCATGCAAAACGGTGATGCTGCTGTGACATGGACTGAGCATTCCCCATACTTCCTATAGAGGAGCTGTATCCCTTATTCCCAGCATTGCATAGCAGAGCAACAACAAATACCCAGCTTCCATAAATCTATGGTTAATTTTTTAATACTGGATCAGGGCAGATAACTTGGCTTGGAAAAGATAAGTAACAATGCATGTGATGTCAGCAACTCTCTAGGAGTCTTCCTGATCTTTACAGTTTTTACCATAGAAATCATGTGATAGCCTAGACCTGTCACTTCTAGATTCCAACTGGAAGTAATATCAATACATCATGAATGTCCTTTCTCCTCCATTCCCTCCACATATTCAAAATGGGCAACGGGGGAAGCTTACCCTAATCCCAGGATAGGAACTGCTGCAGGTGCTTGATAATGTTACAACAGTATTTTACAGTCTGCGGCAAGGCAGTGGGACTGTGTGGTTTCCTGAACTCAGGTGTGCCTGATGCTTGCCAGGCCTGGGGTCCCTGTGCTGTAATGGAAAAGGGGAAGGAAATGACCGTATTTTGCGTGTTTGCCAAATATGAATTTCTTTGATGATTTAGAGTCCAACTGGTTAGCTGCATATAACTGTCATACCCAATTTGTGACTAAGAAGTTGCAGAAGTTGATTTATGGAACTCATTTAGCTGAGTCTTGATATCTCAGCTTCTAACAAAAACTTGGGGCAGTATTAACCCACTGGCAAGGTCAGAGAGCAAGACTTAGACAAGTGCACCTGGTGTGTGGGGTGCAGTTCATGCTCTCATCCTGCAGTGATAGCCAAGTGGATGGTAAACCTGTGGCCCATTGCAAGAAGGTGGCCAAAAATGAATGACATCACTGGGTCTGTCCCATGACTGTAATTGGTATTTCAGTTTGAATGTTCTCCTTTGTGGAAGAATTTTGATGTGCTCTAATTTAGTCCCTTCCCCAATTCTGTATATATGCAGGGCTACCAACATCCAGGTGGAACCTGAAGTTTTCTCCTGAATTAGAACTGATCTCCGGACTACAGAGATCAGTTCCCCTGGAGGGAATGGCCATTTTTGGAGGGCAGAGTATATGACATCACATCCCCACTGAATTTCCTCATCCCTAGGCACCACTGCCAAATCTACAGGAATTTTCCAAGCTGGAGTTGGCAACCCTATAACTTGTAAGTAAGTCCTGTTTAGTTCATTGTCTTCCACATAAGGATTTGCCTTCACAAGCAAAGTCATACCCTTCTAAACTGATTTACTTCCAGGGGTCATTTCGAGCAGGAGCTCAGGGGACCACAGATCCGGGAGTTGGTGCCAGCCCCCCCCCCCCCAATGGGGGAATGCCTGCTTGTGTCATGGCTGCAGCAAAATGACCCCATCCCCTGGAAAGGTCCTTGTTCCTCCGACCAGCCTTCTGAAGACTTCAGCCACCACTGAAGCTATCCTCCCAGAATAGTGGTATTTCTGAGGCTTGGATTAGTAGCTGCCCCTGCTCTGCCAGCTAGCTTGCCTTTCTTTCTTTCTTTCTTTCTTTCTTTCTGTCTGTCTGTCTGTCTGTCTGTCTGTCTGTCTTTCATGAGCTACTGCACCTCTTTTTCTACGAAATGACCCCTGGTTACTTGTATTGACTTAAGGAGATGTCACTGTGCTTAGGATCACACTGTTAGTGTATAAGCTTTCGAGGAAGAACAATACAGTATGTGGTAGTCTCAAACGTTAAATCTTGATCAGTAATACACTGTGATTAGAAGACAGGCCACCTCAAATGATTGAGGAATGCTTAAGGTTGCCAGCTCTCTGCTGGCAGTCCCCATGAGTTTTCGGAGGGTGGAGTCTGGGGAGGAGCAGTGTCGTGAATGCTAAGTTATCACTTCCAGGATGGGTGGCTGGAAGTGAAATCACCATATCCTCTACTCTTTATGAATTCTCCCAATGTCTAAAGTAAATACCATGGAGATTGGGGGAATTCCTACAGTACTGCAGATGCTGTGATGTCACTTTGGGCTACTAAACTGGAAGTAAAGTCAAGGCATTCATACTGACAGGGCTTTTTTTGTAGAAAAAGCCCAGCAGGAACTAATTAGCATAATAGACCACACCCAATAGCAGAAATTCATTAACATATTAGGCCACACCCCTGACAGCACAGCTTATTAGCATATTAGGCAGGGGGCTGGGAAAGCACAGGGCAGGTATGGAAGCTTGCTTCTCCCCCCGCTGAGCTTCTCTGCCCCACTTCAGCATCACCTTTCTAGATTTCTCTCCCCCCCCCCGAAACAGACAACCGAGGAAAGGCGCCGCCGAAGTGCCTTTCTAGCCACACATGCCAGAGGTTTTGGTTGTAGGCGTGGCCAACTCAGGAGCCAGCCGGAACTCCGTTCCTGTGCGTTCCTGCCCAAAAATAGCCCGGCATACTGATGTTTTCCTGCATTTCCCCCTACTGCTGCTCCATAGGATGGGAGCTGGAGCATGGGGGCAGTCCTAGAAATCCCTCTTACAATACAGCTTGGTTATACAAGCCTCCTGATATGGTACATACTGTAGAGCGCTGTGGCTAATCAGGAGCTTCTTGCGTCATGTATCCAAAATATCAGTATCAAACATATTAAACTGACAAAGAGTAGTAATGTAAATGGGGAGGGCAGGCAGCATGTTATTATAGCTCTATCTCATCGGAGCTTGGAAGCTAAGCAGGATTGGTACCTGGATGGGAGACCATGAAGGAAGACTGCATAGGAAGGTGATGGCAAACCATCTCTGCTTCTCATTTGCCTTGAAAACCCATTGCTGGGGTTGCTATAAATCGGCTGACACTTGACAGCACTTCACACACACAATAAATGTCATGTTCTCAGTTTTTCTTTATGCTAGAAAATGTGCCCAATTTGAAATTGTGCATGTGTGTTTTCTTCTTCCAGTGGGGAAAAAACACATTTGGAAAACCCCAGAAATGTTTACTCTCTTGGTTTAGGGGATGTACTAAATGGCGTTGAGTGAAAATACGACTGATGCTGACAGCTTCTGGCGTGGAAAGAAAGAATATATTAGTCATTTTCAGATGTCACAATTATGTGCACCAGGAACCCTCCCACTGCACATATCAGGACATGCAGTTGCCATGTGGTCTGAAAGGGGCAACATGCAGATTTTGCACTCATGCACAGTCTCTGTACATGCTACGCAGTACCAAATAATTTTTCAGGGTTCTGGATCTTATGTACCAAATCCAGACGATCTATGCGTGGTGTCAGCCTCCCAGTATGTGTGAACCGTAATATCTGAAAAGAGATGTCTGTAATTTGGAATTGACAAGTGGGGGGGGGGATGGCTCAAGACTCACAGGGGGGAAATCCCATCTCCCCCCTCATTGCCAGGCCTGGCACAGCTCCAGGCCCCTCCACCCACCCTAGAGCCTGGCAGCGGTGGCCGCAATGACTGGAATATAAGCCCCCAATTTATTTTTTTAACATTTCAGATTTTTCTGCAAACCTGGAGAGTCCCCCAAGTTTGCGGGGAAAAAAAATCTGGTTAGTATTGGTGTGGCCCCAATCCGCAGATTTAGAGCTGCACTTCACTATTAGATATGTAGACACAGAGCTTTCATGGCATTGAAGCTACTAATTTTTAATGTTCTGGTGCCACTGACACTGGACAAGTCCTGTGGTCTGCAGACAAGCCCAGTCTGATCTCTTCTGGAGTAATGCCCTCAGACCTGTATAGTGAGACTTGGAGGGCACTGATAGGAGCTGTAGCCAAAGGCAAGAAACTGGAACACAGGCTTCCACCTAGTGGACCAGTTGATCCAGCCAGGCAGCCTTTCCAAGCCTCAGCCTAATTAGGCTAGGAGGTAACCAGGATCAGCTGTTCTAGTGGCAGGTGTTGAGCTCCTGTGGCTGTTCTGTGCTTTGGCCACGATCCTGTGAGGAAGTACGCTGCTCTAGAGCTACAGGGAGGTTATGTGTAGACAGCTGGACCCTTTGCCTTAGCCCAGGCCTTCTGACACTGCTGTTCCTGTGGTGTGGGAGAGAGTCCTAATGAGGGGCTACATCAGAGGCCTAGCAGCTGACTCAGGGGCTGGTTGCAAGACTTCCCTTGCAGGGTCTGGCAGTGTGGCTTCTGGTGCTGCTGACACATCTTCATCATGTGCCGGTACATTCCTAGTGGGCATCTCTGCTGTGCTGGGCCTTTCCTGCTGCCATGGGTCCTCCTCAATCACCAACCTTGGCTCCTCAGTTTCCTCCCCTGAAAACTCTGATTTGCTGTGCCAGTCAGAGGGGGTTGTGACAGCACAACTGTTACAATTTGAAAGAAAATGAAAGGGAGCAAAAGTGACCAGGCTGCATTGCAAACAACAAGTATATTGGACATGAGGATGAGTGCTCAGAAGAGCTACTGTCCATCCATTTCGCAGAGGTGCCTGCTTGCCATCATGGTAATGCTTCTTTCAACTGCCAGTAAAATAAGTTTCATGCCACTTCTAGACCAGAAATAATATTGTTTGTTTTGTTTTCCCTCGATGGCTCTTACAAACATCAAGCGTTTGGTCCTGGATAGCACCTGGCCCTGGAAACAGCTTCACAGAATTTTTAACTTCCAGCATGCAGGTAATCCTTTCTCTCTCTTTTTTTAAGTCATTGGGTCAAAGCTTGAAGCAGACCTTAATTTGCCTTTGTCTTCTCTCAAGGTCTGACTGGACACAGTGGAATTCATTGGCCTCTGTTTTGTGAAAGTTAATTTCAGGCATGTGCAATCCTGTTATGGATTGTGTTTCATTAATCTACCCACCCTCCACACTGTTATTTAAAGGGGGGAAGAGACAGGTCCCCATCTTTTGTCTTTAAAGGCTAACAGTGTGTGTGTGTGGGGGGGGAGGATGATAAAATGTTCTAAGGGATTCAAATGCTTTTCCCTTTCCATGGCTCTGACCCAAACTGTAGAGAAGATCTAATCTCATGTCTGTTGATCCATAATCAAGGAATCTAAACACCAGTCTAAAAACTGGCATTTCCCACATATTCATACCACAGTACGGCAATTCTGCTAGCCAGGCATGGCAATGCCCTCAACTGTGCTCCCTTAGAATGCTCATAGAACATTGTTTATTAGAATGTCATTGTACATCCTACATACCCCACAGATGGAAATCCTACACCTGAGGTAGGGGGAGTTTTTGATGTGGTGATGATGAGGAATTCCTCCACTGACAGAAATAATAGATCCTCTCCTGTAACTTGTAAAGGTTAATTTCAGGTACGTGCAGCTCTGTTGAAGCCCTAAGTGGTTCCCCCAGTGCATACTGAAGTAATATAGTCACATGAGAACATTGCATCATGGGAATATTTACATATTTGAAGCTGTTCTTCATGGAAGACTAGTAATTCTAATCTATGAGCAATAATTAAAACTTTCCTCTCGAGGAATAGCCACAAAAACATGCAATGAGAAGATAGGAAACAGGGAAGAGAGAAAATGTACACCATTTAATCATGCTGAAAATGCCTCGATTATCACCAGTAAGAAGACCATTAATGGTTAGTTAATCTCAGTTAAGTGACCTAAACTTCCTAAACTACTTTTTTTAAAAAAAATGTTTGCTATTGACTGGCATAGTTTAGCCAAGAACCTCCAAATTTTACTTTTGTTTTCATTTCAAGCTTTTCCTGATCTTTTTTTTGGCTCTGATCTAGCACATATAACTATTGATTCTTCTTAGATTATTCTTTGGTTTGTGTGTGGATTCTAATTTGGTGGTTCTTGCTCTGCCTGACTCTTGACCCGCATTTTGATTTTCCCTCTGTGTTTTGATGACTCTGGGCTTTAATTAGAAAGAAGCTCCTACTGGTGCCTCTGCATAGGCCTGACGCTTCCCTTCCTCATTTGGAAGGCCTGCTGTATTGTCTATAAACCACTCATCCTTAAAGGCAATTAAGCACTTGGCTTTTACAGGCCAAGTAACTTTACATAATCCATTTCTCTACGGCAAGAAACTGCCATACGATAGATAGATAAATAAATAAATAGAATCTGAACAGTAGTTTAACTGTGGGGTTTCTCAGCATTGTCTTAACAGATAAAGAGTTGATAAAGCTGAAAAACAAATGCCCAGAAATTTGGCACACAAATTAAGCTGTGGCACATTTTCAGAAGAGCTGGTGATTTCAAAATCCATAATGTGACAGACACAGAGGGAAAAATAAGAAAACTGTCAAATGACAAACTTAAACAGCAAATCAGCCATGCCTAGGGAAATGCAGAGACCATTTCATGCAAGAAATAATTTACTTTAAGAATACTTATTTTCTGTGTTCCAGGCTTTGTAACTATTCAACTGTGCTCAGTTCCTACTATGTTTGCTTTGCTTTTGTAGCTACATTTTTTTAAAAGCAGAATATATTGTCTGTTATTTGCATGGGGGCAGTAAATTTCATTGGCTTTGTTCCTTGAAATTACACACATCAACCAAAGTGCCAGTAAAGGGATATGAAGTTGTAAATCCAAGCATACTGGTAGTTACTTTCAAGAAAATTGGTCATTGCTACTTACGCATCCTTCTCCTGTGCCCATTGATTAACGACAAATTTTCTTGAAAATCTTTTCTTTGTACTTCTTTCTTAAACTGGTGCAGATGGTCTTTGAGCATAGAAATAAATGTGTGGAGGGATTAGGCTCACACCCACAACAAACTCAATCCCAGATGTCTCTTACATTTGCTCAGGGAATTACAATCATATACCTGAATGTACAGAGGTTGCCCCCCCCCCCCCCCCGAGGTAGGGATCATGCATAGAAAGCCTATGTGTAGAGGTCCATGTGCAGACAGGATCTTTGATGCATAGGGACTGGGACAGAGACAACAGCTGCATTGGAAAAAAAACCCATGTGTTCATGGCAATAATTAATGACAGTTTGCACAAAGGTTTAACACACTCTAAAGGAGACTGGGTTTTTAGAGCCAGAGTTCCTTAGCAAATTGTAGGGAAAAGGTGGTTTTTGCATGTATCTCACTTAGTTTTTCTCCATTAAATAACTTCCAGCTAAATATGTTGAATCTAAAAAGTCACAGCTAGGATCCTGTCTTGATTTCTGTGGGTACCAGGTGGGGGTTTTTCAGAAGAGTTGCTAGCCTCCAGTTTGGAGTTGATCTCCAGACTACAAAGGTCAATTTTCAGAGGGTGGACTCTATGGCATTATACCCTGCTGAGCTCTTCCCTCCCTACATTCAGACCTCCCCACACCTCCAGAATGCTCCTGACCTGAAATTGTCAACTTTAATTTTTTCTGACTCTTCTCCCCTTCAGCAACTGAAAACACACCCCAAAATGCTGCTCCTGAGGGACAGGAGCTCGCAAGAATAGGTGGGGGTGGGATATCAGAGATAGTCCCTTCTTCCTTGTGCCTGTGGAAAATCTAGATGGGATCCAAGCCATTGTTTAAGGTGACAAATCAGAGGTTATAAAAATTCTGTTTGTGGTATAAGACAGTCCTGCGATAGTTTACATACGCAAGTTATCATTTAATGCTGCAATCACAAGATAGTGAACATGCATGCATTAAATATTAGTCTGCATCATATCTGGGCAGACTGGAGGACACAACACACATCTGGCACAACAAATAAAACAGCCACAGGGAGGAAAGATCATCTAAATGTTCAAATAATCTGATAGGTTAGGTTCCAGAACGGTTATTCAGAGTGCTGGGTTGCTAATTTTCAGCTCTGCCAACCCTGCTGATCAGCAATATACCAACTTTATAAGGGAATGGGACAGAAGGGGTTAAGCAATCTAGTATGTTGTCATCTTCAGACCATGAATTAATTATTATGTCCAACACCCCCTGTTAGGTAATTTTAATTGAAAACAAAACTCACTAGCGGAAAAATCCTTCAGACAGATAATGTAAAAATGTAGACATTCTGTGCTTTGGTGGGAACTTCCACCCTCCCTTTCATCAGTATATCTAATTCTCATTGTGGCCCCATCTGTGGATACTTAAACCTGGAGTTTGGAGTGGTGGACAGGCAACACAGATCTTTTTATAAACCTGAGGGGGCAAAAAAGGGCTCTCTCCAGGACTGTATGGCCTTTGAGGGAGGACTCATCATGGCTAGGCCTGGTAGCAACTACTGGGCAACTTGCTACTGAGCAACTTGCATGATTCACCCTAACACTGCTGCTTGCTACTGTTCAATAGCAGCCACACCACAAAAGGCAATGCTTAGCCATTTTAAAGTTTTAACCTTGGGCCAGTCATGCTCTCTCAGCCTATCAAACCTATCTCATAGGGTTGTTGTGAGAAGAAAATAAAGGAGCAGGACACTGATGTAATTCACTTTTGGGTCCCCATTTTGGAAAAAGATAGGGTAGAAATGAAGTAAATAAATACTGAATAATTAATTAATAATTATCACTTGGCACTGTGTGTGGTATAGCCAGGAGATCCAAAGATTGTCTGGCAGTTTTAAGTTCTAACTCTTTTAGCATCATGCACCACTAGGTGATGAGCTAGACTTATTTTAGGGGGGCTGAGAGAGCTCTGAGAGCTGTGACTGACCTAAGGTCACCCAGGTGTCTTCATGTGGAGAAGTACAGAACTGGACCCTGTTCTCCAGATTAAGAGTCCACTGCTTTTAACCACAACACCTTGCTGGCTCCTTATTAATACTAAATATAGCTGAAGATGGAGAACAGATAAAAGATAACTTCATTTGTGGGCGGGAAAAAAAAGGAAGCAAGAAAAGGTGATGGTATGGGGTGTGTGGAAACAGGAAATCATGTGGGGATAGGGATACAGGGGAAAGTAAGGTGTCTACCGCTAGTTCATGCAAGTTCCCCACTGTGCAACTGGGCCTAGCCCAGACTGGTGGATGGTGCTGCACAACAATGTTTTCCTGGTATAATAATTTCACAAGCACATCATGCCAGAAGGATTGAAGAAGAAGAGGAGATTGGATTTATACCCTGCCTTTCACTACCCGAAGGAGTCTTGGAGCGGCTTACAAACTCCTTTCCTTTCCCCTCCCCACAACAGACACCCTGTGAGGTAGGTGGGGCTGATAGAGCTCTGACAGAAACTGCTCTTTTTCAAGAACAGCTGTGCCAGAACTATGGCTTGCCCAAGGTCATCCAGCAGGTGCAAGTGGAGAAGTGGGGAATCAAACCTGGTTCCCCCAGATTAGAGCCCACGCACATAACCACTACACCAAACTGGTGTATTTATAGGGAAAAAAGCAGAGCCTTTCCTAGCCTCCACTTGACCAGAAACAGAACAGCCAATGGCCAGAAGAGGAAGTGAAATCAAACTACAGCCCAGGCTTTTTGGCCCTTAGGGATTAGGGGGAAACAACTAAACAGTTCAATAAGGGAGGAAAGAAGGGAATCTACAGACAGGAGGGCAGAAAAAGGCAGGTTGGCTGGTGGATAAGAAGGAGAGAAGGAAGCAGGAAAAAGGGAGACACTATAGGGCCTTGTGGGAAAAGGAAAGAAGAAATAGTAGGGGAGGAGAAAATAAGATGCCCTCAAGTCCTTGAGGGTCTCTCACTTGTTAGTATCTGTTCAGTTAGATTCAGCCACATTTTCATTTAATCTCACCTTATTCCCTTCCTTATTTCAGCCCCCCTCCCCCCCAATCCCACATGTTTCTGTCTTTGGAGATCTCATGATACCCAATATAGCTTTTTGGGAGGTCAAAGGGGAAACTTCCTCCTTTTTTCACCAGAAGAAAAACTATCCAGTTTCAAGCTTAATAATATGCAGTTAAGGCATTTACTATGTTTTGTAATTTCTGCAATTGTTTTGATATCATGTCCCACAGCTTTATGGCTCTGATGTGTAATTCAGCAGTCATTTTAATTCTGTCTAAATATATCAAAATCTATATATAATGTGTGTGTGTGTCTGTCTGTATACACACACACATTTAGGCTCCTTAGGCTGCCTGTCTTCTAAATCTGAAGCCTCTTAAGACAGATGGCCTAAACTTGGGTAATGGGAGGCCTTCAGCTGCAGCTATAAATGGAATTTAATTGTTAAGGAAGTAGGTCAGAAAGTTAAATCTACTGGTCGTAAACGAGGAGCTCCTAATCAAGTACCTTGAAGGTCCCATTCATTAAGCACAAGAGAATGAGATACATATTCATAAAACAGGACTGAAAAATGAGTATATCATCCTTCCTGTAAGGATATTTAAGCCAATACAAATTTATTAAAAGGCAGATGAAATCACCTGTTAAATAGAAATAGTCCGATAGCCTTGGTGCAGATACATGGCTATGCTATGTACATATGATCATAAATCACCTCAAACTTTATAGCAAAAGTATTGAGATAATGTCTTTCTTCCTAACCCATTAATAAACGTTCCCCATGATAGCCCCTTGATCAGTAGGATGCAAGGCTGTAAATTTTCATAACTTCCATAAATTGCAGCTTGTTCCTTATTACAACTTTTTGAGTGACCGCTCTCCTTCCTGTTGACCTTGCTGATAAGATATCTCCATCTGAAAAGTCAACTTCCACTACAACCAGAAAGGCTGAGCTGAAATAAGCAACAGGGGAAGTAGGTATCCTTCTTTTAGCATCTATCTAAATTTTAGTACTTAGTTGTTACTCATTAACTTCACAGCAAGTCATATTTTTGCTGAAGCACTTTAATAAGTGGAGCATTATCAGTCTGGGGCAGAAGCTTAACTTTGTGGCTTATGAATTGTAAAATGCCATGGACAGTGCTGCATAAATAATACTTCATATTTTGAAAGAGGCCAGATATTCACTGAATGCGCCTCCAGCCTCTGCATTACACATACTTGGAGGTGCCCCGACTGCTAATTCCTGGCAGCACACACAGTCTACGTCACCCATAGAGTGAGTTCAGCAAGGGTCAAACTGAGATCAGCAGGCGTAACATGACAGATTTCAGCAGGAATGCAGTGGAGAACAAGAATTACAGGGAAGTAAGCAACATTTAGCAGTGTATCCATATTTACCCCAAAGGAAGACAATTCTGAATGCAAGAGGGTCCCCCTCGAAAAAAGTTTTACACAAAAGGTTCTTTATTATTGCACATAACTGTAACTTGCAGGAAAATTTATGACAGTCCCTTTTTTCTTGACGGCACTTGTGGAGAAAAGAGGATATTTAAAGAAGATTATTGTATTCATTTTCTTTTTTTGTACACTGTAGCAGTAATATACATACAAAACAAACCATAGTTTGGGAAATTCCTGGAGATTTGAGGGTAGTGCCTGGAAAGGGCAGAGTTTGGGGAGGTGGGGGTTTAACTGGAATATGATTCCATACAGTCTACCCTCAAAACTGTCATTTCCTCAAGGGGAACTGATCTCTGAAAGAACCCCAGGCCCAACCTGGAACCATATTGAGACAGGCTATTGGTCTTTATATCGCAGCCCTGATTAGCAGCAGTTCTCCAGGCTCCAGAGAACCTTAAACTGGAGATGCCAAGAATGACCACATCTCCATGCAAACCATGTGCTCTATCCCTGAGACACAAATGGATTTCTTTTTTTGGCACATGTGTCCATCAACATTTTCACTGTTTACAGCAACAATATCTGACTCACAGAACCTACAAGCCAACTGCAGCTATAAGCAGGGCTCGATTTCAGCAGGAATGCACAGGAACGCTGTTCCGGCTGGCGTCCGAGCCTGCCCCGCCCCCTCCCTGCCCGGCCTGAGCTGTTTACACTTAAAGGGAAAGTTCCTGCAGAGAGCAGGCAGGAAAAAGCTCCACCGGGTGCTTTCCCTTTAAGAGCAAACAGCCAGCAAGAGAAAGCCCGCCCAGAGATTAAGCACAGGGGCTAGGCTTTCTGCATTCGGCTTGCTGACGTCGCGTGGCTTTCCCTGCTCCAGTAAGTGCCTCCCCATCTCTTTTCCTTCTCTCTCTCTCTCTCTCCCCCCACCTTTCTTTCTGTCTTTCTCTCTCTCTCTATCCCCACCTTTCTTTCTTCCTTTCTCTTTCTCTCTCCCCCTCCCCCTTCCTTTCTCTCTCTCTCTCCTCCACCTACCTACCTACCTACCTTCCTTCCTTCCTTCCTTCCTCTGTCTGTCTACCTTCCTTCCTCCTTCCTTCCTTCCTTTTCCTTCCTTCCTTCCTTCCTTTCTCTCTCTCTCTCCCCACCTACCTCTTTCCTTCCTTCCTTCCTTCCTCCCTTCCTTCCTTCCTTCTGTTCTTTCTGTTTTTAAAAAAAAAATATTGAAAAGGGGGGGGATGTAAAAAAGCAGAGAGCCCAGGAAATGCTGCTTTTGACAATATCTTTAATTTTTGAGAATCTCTTTAGTTTTCTCATGGCATCTTCTGCTTAAGAAAAGTAAGTTTGAAGCCTGAGTTCATTGCTGTGTCTTGTTGGGAATGGCTTGCAAATATATGTGTGTCTAAAGTCTGTATTAAAGTGGTTTGGTGCTTACTGCCATGTAAGAGAAAAATCTGAAAAAGTAGCGTCATAGTTGTGTGTGTTGGCAGAACACTTGACTGTTGCATGGAGTACTTTGGGAGACATCTGCAGAGAAAAAGAATTGTAACTAAAAATGATCACGGTCAGCAGCACTTTGGAGATTGTCTGTTTTGTGAAATTTAAAAAAGTGGGCAGAGTTTCTGAAGAAGATGATTGTCCCTCTTCTCCTGCCACTGGACTGACATCTGCCTTTAATGGGCCAGCAAAGTTGATGTTCTTAAACCTCCTAATAAGAGAGATTTCCGCTTCTGAGGAGTTCCAACGATTGGTGATCTTGTGATGGTAGTGATACTTTTATGTTGTAAAGACCACCTGTTCACAAGATAATTTTATCTGTGGGACAGACTCTGCATGGTAACCACTCCACTGGTACATAATTGCTTATAAAAAGTATTATAGTGTAATAATTCAGGTGGGTAGCCGTGTTGGTCTGAAGCAGCAGAACAAAGTTGGAGGCCAAAGTTTCATCCAAGGTATAAGCTTTTGTGTGCATGCACACATCTTCCATCTGAAGAAGTGTGGGTGGCACATGAAATCTTATACCTTGAATAAAATTTTGTACCTTGAATAAAATAGTTCACAAACTACTCCCATCCAGTGCATCCACAAACCTAGAAGAAGAAGAGATTGGATTTATACCCCGCCCTTCACTACCCAAGGGAGTCTCAGAGTGTCTTTCAAACTCCTTTCCCTTCCCCTCCTCACAACAGACACCCTGTGAGATAGGTGGGGCTGAGAGAGCTCTGAGACAACAGCTGGTACAGAGCTATGGCTTGCCCAAGGTCATCCAGCAGGTGCAAGGGGGGAGTGGGGAATCAAACCCGGTTCTCCCAGATTAGAGTCCGCGCACTTAACCACTACACCAAACTGGCTCCTAGCGTTGTTCTGCCAGTGAACTAGGGTTGCCAACTCCAGGTTGAGGAAATCCCTGGAGATTTGGGAGTAGAGGGTGGGGTTTAGGGGAAGGAGGGACCTAAGCAAGGCATAATGCCATGGACTCTACTTTCCAAAGCAGCCATTGACCTGATCTCTGTAGTTTGGAGCTCAGTTGTAATTTCAGGAGATCTCCAGACCCCACCTGTAGGTTGGCAACCCTAAAAAATCACATTCAGTGTACTAGTTCTGCAGGAAGGCAACCTGATTTCCATGGGAACCTAACCCTTAGGAATTGATTCCAATCCAGTGTGGGAATAATTGTTGGACATAAGATATTGGTTCAGGCAAGGTTTTGTATAGATGGGACAGAAAATAATGTTTTTATTGGTTTTGTCAAAACTGTTTTGACAACAAGGTAAACAGAATAAGAAGCAAAAGATGGATGTGGCTGGATGACCACACTTCTGGGAACATTGGGTGTGGCCTAATATGTTAATGAGCTGTGCTGTCAGGGGTGTGGCCTAATATTTATTATTTATTTATTTATTATTTATTATTTCGTATTTATATCCCGCCCTCCCCGCGTGCGGGCTCAGGGCGGCTTACATGGGCCGAAGGCCTATTTGGTACATTGACCTATAAAATTGATTAAAACATTACAATAAAACAATAAATAACATACAGCAATAAATACTCTTAAAAGCTTCCTCAAAACAACGTTCGATGGCGACCAAGTGGCAGATCTACCTCCCCCCCTCGGCCACCGCTGAGACCATATTGGCCCGTATTAGACCAGGGCACATCAAGATGGTTACCTAGTGTCATCGGTGGCGGCTCCTATTCGAAAGCCTGGCGGAAGAGCTCCGTCTTGCAGGCCCTGCGGAACTGCATCAAGTCCCGCAGGGCCCTGATCCCCTCCGGGAGCTCGTTCCACCAGATAGGAGCCGCCACCGAGAAAGCCCTGGTCCTCGTTCTGGCCAGCCTGGCGTCTCTGGGGCCAGGAACACGTAGCCTGTGCTCAGACCCCGACCGTAGTGCTCTTTGGGGTTGATATGGAGAAAGGCGGTCCCTAAGGTATGTTGGACCCTGGCCATATAGGGCTTTATAGGTAAGAACCAGCACTTTGAAGCGAACTCAGTATGCTATAGGCAGCCAGTGCAGCGCCGCCAGCACAGGCCCGATGTGGTCCCGCCTTGCGAGACCCATCAGCAGCCTGGCCGCGGCATTCTGCACCAGCTGCAGCTTCCGGGTTTGCACCAGAGGCAGCCCCATGTAGAGAGCGTTACAGTAGTCTAACCTCGAGGTGACCGTTGCATGGATCACTGTGGCAAGGCCATCGCGGTCCAGGTAGGGAACCAACTGCCTCGCCAGCCGTAGATGATAAAAGGCTGACTTGGCAGTGGCTGCTACCTGGGCCTCCATTGACAAGGAAGGCTCCAGGAGCACTCCCAAACTCCTCGCCCTCGGCGCTGGCACCAACGGCGCCCCGTCGAAGATCGGGAGTGGGACCCCCCACTCCGGACCGCAGCGACCCAGGCACAGGACCTCTGTCTTCGCCGGGTTCAATTTCAACCTGCTAGATCTGAGCCAGTCAGCCACGGCGTGCAATGCCCGGTCAAGATCGTCCGGGCCGGAGTCTGACCGGCCGCCCAACATCAGATAGAGCTGGGTGTCATCCGCATACTGATGACATCCCAGCCCAAACCTCCTGACAATCTGGGCAAGGGGGCGCATATAGATATTAAAGAGCATTGGGGAGAGCACTGCCCCTTGCGGCACACCGCATTCAAGCGGGTGCCTCGAGGACTGCTGCTCCCCTAGCACCACCCTTTGTCCCCGACCCTGGAGAAATGAGACGAGCCATTGTAAGGCCCGCCCCCCGATTCCCACGTCGGCAAGGCGACGGGACAGCAGCCGATGATCGACTGTGTCGAACGCTGCCGACAAGTCGAGCAACAGCAGTACCGCCCCACCGCCCTGATCCAGATGTCGTCGGAGGTCGTCCGTTAGAGCGACCAGAGCAGTCTCCGTCCCATAACCTGGGCGAAAGCCGGACTGAAAGGGGTCGAGAACCGAAGCGTCATCCAGATACCTCTGTAACTGTAACGCCACCGCCCTCTCTATTAATTTGCCCAAATAGGGCAAATTGGACACCGGCCTATAATTAGCCAATTCTGCCGGGTCCAGATGTGACTTTTTTAGGAGTGGGCGGACCATCGCTTCCTTGAGAGCCCCCGGGAATTTCCCTTCAACAAGGGAGGTGTTAATTATTTCCCGGGCGGTACCTCGCAACCCCTCGTGGCCAGATCTTATAAGCCAGGACGGGCACGGATCAAGGCTGCATGTGGTTGGGCGAACAGTCAAGAGCAGTCTGTCAACTTCCTCAAGATCCAGCTGGTCGAACCCATCTAAGCCCGGAAACGAAGACGTGCAAGGGGCCTCGAGTTCACTCACTGTATCAATTGTGGCGGGGAGGTCTCGGCGGAGCGACAGGACTTTCTCCGCAAAATAGCTCACAAATGCCTCACAGCCGATTTCCAATTCCCTAGCGTTTACTCTGCCATGTGGCAGTACTGTTAGCGACCGAATTGTCCTAAATAATTGGGCTGGGCGTGAGCTCGCGGATGCAATCTCGGCGGCAAAGAAATCTTTCTTTGCTGCCTTAGTTGCCATCTCATAGGCTTTCATAAGCGTCCTATAAGATGCTCTAATATGCTAATATGCTAATGAGTTCCTATAAGATGCTCCTATAAGATGTTCCTATAAGATGCGTCCTATAAGATGCTCCTATAAGATGCTCTAATATGCTAATATGCTAATGAGTTCCTGCTGGGCTTTTTCTACAAGAAGAGCCCTGGCTATAAGTGATCATGACGAACAATGATCATATGCTATCTATAACAGTACGAGAGAAACATACCTAGAGATACAAGGTCTGTAGATTCAGGCCTCCAGACTCAGGAAAGGAGAAACAGGCTGTTTTCAAACAGATTTCTAGGAAAGCAGAAATCATTCTGTTCAGCAGTTCTAATAACAGCAGTTCTAATAAGAAGAATGACCAGCTCTTTTCTCAATCTCAGAAGTAAATCTCAGAAGTAAAAAAGAAGAATAAACTGACCTTTGGATATTGACTTTAAAGAAATAATTATTTTTTATTAATAACAATCCTGCAGCTCATTGCCATTTGTTTTATTCTGCCTAGTACCATCAGTTTTCTTAATGCAATAAGCTATTCTTAACATTGATTATGTGTTGAAAACTTGGCAGAGTTTTAGAAGGGGCTTCCATTGTGCTGACTGCTCATGGCTGTTGTTCTTCCTGATCCAAACTACAGTAGTAAATAAACGGATGTTCTGAACATTGGTACGTGTTTAATTGAAAGCTGTGAAGAACAGAGGCTTTGAAGTGAGGGATCACCACTACATTATCGTGTTCTAGAAATGAAGGAAACTATTCTGGTCAGCCATTGGTCTTATTAGACAGCATTCTGAGGAGAGATCAGGTTAGATGCTTACACCTGCTCTTCAAAGTGAGCTGTTGGCAATTTTTACCCCTCCACTCACATATGTATTATATATTTATTTATGCATTTATTTATATATGCATTTTTAAACCTTCTTTGAATGTTTTTTATTGTTCACTGCCTTGGGGATCCTAAGCTATGCAGAAAGGAATTTTAAAATGTTTTTAGTTTAAAAAAACATTATCTATCCCTCACCACTTTCTAATACACTTCATTTTTTATTTTATTTTATTTCACTTTCCCCCCTTGGCTTAGCAACTGAGGGGGCAGATGGTATTCTTCAAAGGCTGGACTTGGCTAAGGGCAACCTGACTGTTAAACCCCATAATATTCTGTGGCCAGTTTAAGAGCAGTGCATATTTATTGTGTTATTTGTTTACGATGTTATTTGTTTACAATGATGGCCCCACTGGTGGACCTCCTGATGGCACCTGGTATTTTTGGCCACTGTGTGACACAGAGTGTTGGACTGGATGGGCCATTGGCCTGATCCAACATTGGCTTCTCTTATGTTCTTATGTAATGTTGTAAATTTTTCAGCAATAAAACTGTATCAAGCATCATAAAAATTCTACATAGAATAGCGAAAGAATCCTTCCTTCCTTAATCCATACTTATTTAAATACAGCAGTTTGAGACAGATAACGGAGGTCTGGGCTGAGCTTTTGTTCCTCCTCTCTTGCATGTATTTTGACTGGGAATGGACAGCAGTGCAAGGTTTTGAAGCCAGGCCTGTAGCCAAGATTTTTTAAATTTGGGGGGCCTTTAAATAAGTTGGGGGGCACCCCTGCACACCCCCCCCAAGCAAGCAGCCCCATTCCTGCCCTTCCCTGCATCCATCCAGGCATCCTCTTGGCAGGGGAGCAAAGGCTGCCAGGTCAGGAGAGTGGCAAGCCCACCCAAGGAGGCTGCTTTCATTGCCTGCCTGCCGCTGCCATGGTTCCTCCCCCCATTCCCACCCCGGTGGCTGCTGCTTCTCTTCCAACCATGGCTGAATGGTGGGTGGGGAGAGCTGGAGCAGGTGTGTGTGCATTCCCTTTTCTGGCACCCGCTCTCCTTTTGGTAGGCACTCCTCCTGCTGATCATGGGGAGGCGAGAGAGTGGTGTGGGATTGGAGGGCAGCATGTGACTTGACTTCTTGCCAGCTTGCCAGTGCTGAGAGAAAGCGGCCATGGATGGCGAGAGAGAGAAAGTGGTGTAGGATTGGAGGGTGGCACGGGGCTTGCCAGCGACAAGCACGATAAATAAAAAATTGGAAGTCAGGGGGCCTTGGTGGTAAGTTGGGGAGGGGCAGACCCTGAGAGGCCCCACTGTAGCTACGGGCCTGCTCATAGCGCATGTTGTAACCTGTGACCCTGAGTTAGCTAAATGACTGAAACCAAGACGAGGCTAGCATGTTGCAACATCATATTGTATATTTTATATGTTTTTGCATATTTCTTTGTTTAAGATGTACTTTTGCATTTATTTTGTAAGCCACCCTAAAGTCCACAGATGCGGGGAAAACGATACGAATGCCAAAATAAATGCCTAAATAAATTTAGAAAACGTCTTGGTCACTTTTGCATCAAAAAAATTATGCCCAAGGCAGCTTGCAGTAATAGAACAATGACAGAAATGTATAATTATAAAATTAATTTTAAAATAATCTGGAATACATACCCTCGCAATCAATGCCAGAAAGCTATACAAATTTTCTGAAGAAGGGAGTTCTGGGATATAAATCCCAGGATGTCATGTTTAACAACAATGTTTCCATGTTATTTACTATAAGTACATGAACACATGTGTGTAACCTTTGCAACATGATACTTTGCACAATGAATTCATGCAGAGTCTTACACATACAAAATTCCATGTCTGAAGAGGCCCTCACATACCCTTGTTCATTCAGGCACTGCTGCTCTGTACTCGTATAAATATGTGGCAGGAGCACAATAGTCATAGCAGGAATGAAGCATCTCTTATTGGACTGTCAGGTAGCCACTGACCTGGTAATATAACAGAATCTAGGCTTCAGTGATGGTTATGGCAGGTTCCCTAAACAAATCTAAATTTGTAATCTTGCAGAAGTTGATGTAACTGTTTGCTCTGTTAATAAACGTTATTTTGCCTGCTCTGTGCATCTCTTGCTTTGGGGGTCATCAGGGCTACCAGATATTCTAATGTATATTTTGACCATTGTGTAGAAACTGTGAAATGCAAATAAAGCCACTGTTGCTTGGGCTAGCTCTGTTGGCAAAATTTCCCTGTGTGGCTGACCAATAAGGCACTAAAAGCCTCAATTTGTTTTGGAAAATGTGGAAAAATTATAGCACTATTGAATTAAGTATTATTCTGAAAAATAAGAGGAATAAGGACTTTAACTGAACTGTCACATATTCTTATTCATAATGTTTATCCATGACTCTTCCTCCCTTTGAAAGCTTTTTTATCTGTTTGTCCTGTTTAGCAATAGTTCAGCAAATCTATCTGGTGAGCAAAGAACAATATTCTGTTCTACACCTACCTCACCAAGCAGCTAAGTTGTCACGTAAATTTCTTAGTCCATCTTCTCTGATTTGGTGATATGAGAAGCACAAATGGCTTTACCCATTTTCCCTTTGCAGAGGTCACCAACAAGTGTCCTTAAACAGGAATGTTTTATTGAGAAAGGTCTGCTATGGTCATCTGTGCTTCTTGTGTTAGTAATGGCTGACACAGCCCCAAGCAGGACAATTATACAGAATTCAAAAGGGGTCTGGTAATGCATTGCAACCAATCACCATGTCAGAAAAAAGGCACTTAAAATACTGGTTTACAGTTCCCAGAGAAAAAGCGGGAAGAATTAGAGTCAGACAGGAGAAGAGATACATGGGCAGGCACCAACAGTCTCCCAAGGTCAGAGCAGCTTGAAGAGCGATAAGCATGTCATGAGAAATATAACATAACATTCCACAGACCCAACGTCAAGGGTTCGCTCATCCCACCTCCCAGGCAGGAGATTGCAGCATTAGCTGACAAAATTCAAGTGGCAGAAAATTAGCATCATACACCTACAATGTAAGGTTGTCAGGCCTGGCTTGACAACCACTTGGTGACTGGGGGGAGGGGCATGAGGGGATGATGTCACTTGCAGGAAAACCTTGGAAGTGATGTCATGCTGGAAAATTCATAAGAGTTTCTGGCAATTCCTAGAGAGGTGTGATGTCAGTTCCCAGTTTCCTTTTTATTTTATTTTTCTCTCACTGTTGCTCAGGGGGCAGCAGGAAAGAGAAACTAGGATGAGGGATCCTCCAACCCCACTGATGGACTGGCAACCCTAAATGTCAGACTGGCTTTCATTCCTCTAAGCTTATAAAACACAAAACAAATTGGGGAACATGGAGGGAGCAGGCATTGCTTGTAGAATGCAATGACAGTTTAATACAATGACAGTTTAAGCCAGTGTAGCTCTTCTGTGTGGTTTCATTTCCAGTAAATGATATATTTCGTTGGGGAAAAATCTTGAGTACTTCAGCAATAGGTCTACTATGGCTTGATTAAGCTAGAGTCAGGCTGCAGGATACAAACTCAGATTCTTCAGGCCAAAAGTGATTACTGTATTCATGATGGAAAGCAGATCCTCATGAGTCTAAGGGTACGTTCAGATGACTCTTTTGAGCTGCGCCAGGCATGAGTGCCTGGTGGATTTAAAGTGCATGTCCAGAACTCAAAATCTAGGAATTGTGCCGCTTTCGTTAGTAGCTGGTCGATCCCCATCGGGGATCCATACTTAAAAGATAGTGCTTAAAGTCTGCTCTAAAGCTGGTCGATGGGCCAGTGCTGGACTTTCCTTTGTGAGGTCATTCCACCAGTGCGCAATCAGCCTGTAGGGATGGTCTCCAGACCATCCTGAACGACTGCCATTTTAAAAAAGTCTTAGCAATGTGCGCATAACCGCTTAAACATGCGACACCCGCAGATGGTCAGGCACATATGCACATGCACAAACAGAATTAAAAAAAAAAAAAAAGTCGATCGCACAGCTCCTTATAGTGGATGCTGTCTAGACTGCGAAGTCACGCATGGTAAAGTGGTTCACGGGGAAGCTTTCTGGTTGTGCAGTGCTGGATTAAAAAGATCTAGATCAAATTATAGCCCAGCCAATGGCGGGATTAGTTGCCTGTCTGAACGCACCCTAAGAATTTGAAAGTATTAAGATGTGTAGAACATTGTAGGGCAAACATAGTCTTGACCACAGAATTAGTGATGTTGGGTAGATGTCCTCCTGCTCAGAGGTTGGAGAAAAGCTTGAAACAGGTAAACCAGGGTTTATGCACAAACTGAGATTTCTTACTTACATCAGGTAGCCTAAACAGTGTTACATAAGAAACATTGTTTGAAAAAACAACTATTGTGATGTCTGGATATAGCCACTGTAGTGACTGATAAGGAAATTAGTCTTAAAGTATCAACATAAGAACATAAGAGAAGCCAATGTCAGATCAGACCTTTGGTGCTGGTGGCCCTTACTGATGACTTCTGGAAACATCTGGATTGGGGTGGTGTGGCAGTATTGCTGTTGTGACACGATCGACCACCAGCTGCTGACCCGCCGCCTCGCTGATGTGGGGATACAGGGGCTTGCCTTACAGTGGCTCGCTTCCTTCGTCCAGGGTCAGGGACAAAGGGTGGTGCTAGGGGAACAGCAGTCCCGGAGGCACTGCTTGAATGCTGTGTGCCCCAGGGGGCTGTTCTGTCCCCAATGCTTTTTAACATCTATATGCGCCCCCTTGCCCAGATTGTCCGGAGGGCAGGGCTGGGATGACACCCAGCTCTATCTGATGTTGGGCGACCAGTCGGACTCCAGACCGGACGATCTGGACTGGACATTGCACGCTGTGGCTGGATGGCTCAGGTTGAGTAGGCTGAAGCTGAACCCAGTGAAGACGGCGGTCCTGTGCTTGGGCCAGGGTGGCCCTTGGTCGGGGCTCCTGTTCCCGACCTTCGATGGGGAGTTTGGGAGTGCTCCTGGATCCCTCTCTGACGATGGAGGCCCAGGTAGCAGCCACTGCCAAGTCGGCCTTTTACCATCTGCAGCTGGCGCAGCAGTTGGTCCCCTTCCTAGACCGCGCAGACCTGGCTGCAGTGATCCACACAATGGTCACCTCAAGGTTAGACTATTGCAATGCTCTCTACATGGGGCTTCCCTTGTCGCAAATCCGGAAGCTGCAGCTGGTGCAGAATGCCGCGGCAAGGTTGCTGATGTGTCTCCCTAAACGGGAGCACATCTGAACAACGCTTGAGGCACTGCACTGGCTGCCTATAGCATACCAGATTCGCTTCAAGGTGCTGGTGCTTACCTTTAAAGCCCTAAATGGCCTGGGTCCGACATACCTGAGGGACCACCTTTCCCTGTATATACCCCAGAGAGCACTACGGTCTGGGGCACAACACCAGCTGGTCATTCCAGGCCCCAGAGAAGCCAGGCTTACTGCCACTAGGGGGAGGGCTTTTTCCGTGGCTGCCCCATACTGGTGGAACGAGCTCCCAGAGGAGATCAGGGCCCTGCGGGACCTTATGCAGTTCCGCAGGGCCTGCAAGATGGAGCTCTTCCGCCAGGCTTATAAATAGGGGCCGCCACCTCTTCACCCGCCTATCTTATGACCACCAACTACTGTAGTCCAGACGGGCTGCGACCAGCTGAGGGTACCATCATCCGGAGTGGGAGACAACTGACACCCGGAGCCGGAGAACATGGGGTCCATATATTACGCCATCTGAAAACAACTGAATACTTTATTTTTATTGTCATTGAATCTTTAAGAATATTTTATTATGTTTTAACAGATTTTAATTGTATCTTGGCTTGCCAAGTTGTGGAAGCCGCTCTGAGCCTGCACAGCAGGGAGAGCGGCCTATAAGCTGAATGAATGGATAAATAAATAAATAAATGGTCCATCCAGTCCAACACTCTGTCACATAGTGGCCAAAAATACCAGGTGCCATCGGGAGTCCAGCAGTGGGGCCAGGACACTAGAAGCCCCCCCCACTGTTGCATCCCCCCAAGCACCAAGAATACAGAACATCACTTGCCCCAGACCAAGAGTTCCTATCTCTACCTTGTTGCTAATAGCCACTGATGGACCTCTGCTCCATATGTTTATCTAATTCCCTCTTGAAGCCATCCATGCTTGTAGCCACCACCACCTCCTGTGGCAGTGAATTCAACATGTTAATCACTCCTTGGGTGAAGAAGAACTTCCTTTTATCCGTTCTAACCCGACTGCTCAACAATTTCATTGAGTGTCCACGAGTTCTTGTATCGTGAGAAAGGGGGGAAAGTACCTCTTTCTCTACCTGCTCTGTCCCATGCATAATCTTATTTCTGATATCTTGAAAAGAAAAACAATTTGACATTTTATATACTTTCTCACTTGAAGAAATCAAAACCATGCCTTTTTTCTCTTAGCCTGGGCTGGAATTCATTCTTTAAAGCCACACTGCATTGCAGCTTGGGAGTAGTAAAATGATAGCCCCCCTCTGAAATGTGCAGTAGACTGTGCATTTGGTTAATGTGCAATGGTTAATCCTTGTTATTCTTCTCGAGTCAGTATGCAGCATTCTGTGATACCAAGGACCACATCTCAGGTCTCACAGCCCTTAAATCAGGAATAGTAAGAGCCAAGCACCATCACTGTGCCACTGAATCTGTTGGTTGGAGAATGAAACTACAAGCTCTTTAGATCTTGAGGGAAAGAACTTCCTAAACCAGGGAGTTTTCAGATAATGGGGAAATAATCTGCCCCCAATTCTGTATAGCTTCCAGAACCTGCTGCCTGTCCATTCCAAGCAACTGCATTACTAAACTACTCACCAGCTTGAGTCTGCCCCATGACACTTCATATATTCACCTGCTCCACCATATTTGCCAGGCTATTCTACCCGGTGACTCTTTAGAGTGTCCTCTCCTGCTTTGCTGTGACCCTCTTCAGTTTACTACCCACTGATGGCTATTTTGGCTTTGACTTTCTGCCTGCCGCTGGACTTCACACCAGCTCTCCACATATTGTGGTTACTTGGAGCTCTCTACCATTGCCAGAGCCCAACCCAGCCAAGGTATAGGGGCACAGTACTCAGCAAAATTGAATTATGCAAACAGGACAGCTGAAGCTTCTTTATAAAAATAAAATACTGGCTCCCACATACTGCTGAGTAGAAATGATTTAGCCTGCAAAAGTGCTGGCAAGCCCCACTGGATCTTCCTGATCATAGCTCCCTGCAAAATACTGTCTGTATTTCAGGATAGAATCAGCACAATAGCCAGTTGTACTCAGGCACAAAACCTACCACTAGAATATCTAGAGAGTGAATTGTTCTCAAGGTGAAAATGTGATGTTGTGTGTTTCAAGGACTGCTGTTTCCTTGGTAATTGAAGCTTTTCACCCTGGAACTGGCAGTAAGCACTGCCTAGGTCAATATTTAATTTGATTTAAATTCTGCAGCAAGCGCTAGAAGTGAAATCCATTTATAAGCATTAGGCCTTGCATTGGTGCAAGGCAATAGCCATCTACTGACTCTTTTTGGCTTCCAAACCATGCAGCTGTTGCATGCTTATTAAGTAGTAACAAGACACCTTTGCTTTGATCCTTTACACTGTTTTTTTGCATTTCAATTAGCCATAGAAGTACTGCTGTTTCCAGGCAGGCAGGTGAAAGGAAAGTCTGCCGCGCCAATTAGAAGGCTCAAAGGTACTTTCTTTAACAGCTTGTGATTACAGCATTCCCTAATTTGTTTACAATATAGTTTGTTAATGTTCCTGATGGAAGGTGCTCATAGCTTGGTCATAAGATCCCAGGGCTCTGTGGTGTTTGTTACAACAAAACAAAGCAATGAAACAAAAGGAAAATAAAAATGGGATCATCCCTACTTAAGTCTCTCAAGAATTGCTTCTCGTAGAGATTCACGTTCCTTGAAAACTACACTCCTAATTGCATGTGAAATGAATCTTGTTGAAATTAGTGGAACTGAGTAGACATGCGTATGATCAGATAGTAAATCAGCTATCTCCCAGGGATTAATATAAGCTAAGGCTCATCAGTACTATAATATCCATTCCAGTGTTTTGTACTTGTGGTAGGGATCCCAACCTCCAGGTGGTAACTGGAGATTTCCCAGAATTACTAGTGCTCTCCAGATGACAGAGATCACTTCTCCCAGTGAAAATGGCTACCCTGGAGGGTGGACTATAGGCCATTGTGGTGGAACTAGCCTGTTCCAGCCTGCAGGCCCTGTTCCACTCTGCTCTCCAATATTTTTTCAAAACACAGAGAGGCATTTCTCTCCGAACATCTGCCACTTCCACCTGACCTTTATAGGGATTGCCTGCTGGGGGGTCAGGACTTCCAGCTTCTGGTCCAAGTTCTGAGGCCTTGCCTCTGTGTCTCCCACTGCCCAGTGCCTGGTCACCACAAGGACAGTTTATTGCTTTGTGTGCCCCTGGAGGAATAGCCAACTGCCTGCCTTTCCCCGGCACTCCCTTTTAAAATATTGAGTCCAAGACAGTGAAGGTCTATGTGGTACAGAGAACCATTACGAGCACCCAAAGTTATGAAGTATTTATTAAAAAGAAAATATTTAAAAGCATACTCTTAGCACAGCACCAGATTGAGCAAGGGATCTAAAAGAAAAGGGTAAAATGCAATTCCTCTGTCCCTCACTTCATACATGCCCTATCTCCTTAGTTTAGAAAGTTACAGATCTCTACAGAGCCACCAATACCTTAAAGGCTCCCTCAGGTGTAGGCCAGCACATAATGGCTGCCTCCTCCAGACCGCAGCACAAAAGAGCGCTCCTCCTTGCGCAAGGAATTTTTTTATCATGTCTGTTTCTCCATCCACTAACCAGGTCAGGCTGGGTCAAATAAGCTTTTTTTTTAATTCTCCAGAAGTTTCTTCTTGAAGTCCTTCTAGTCTTTAGAAGAAGAAAAGCTTGGATTTATACCACACCTTTCACTACCTAAAGGTGTCTCAGAGTGGCTTACAATCTCCTTCCCCTTCCCCTCCCCCTCCCCAGAACAGACACCCTGTGAGCAAGGCTCCCTCTAAGCTATGGAGTCTTGTGAACAGAAATTCTACTTTGTGAGCTACTTGCATTAAAGTTGTGAGTGAGCAATTTGGCTACTGCATGAATTAGTTTGCTCTGGAGCCATCCTTCCTGAGCTAAGACAAAAGCTGGAGGCTAAAAAACTGTGAGCTAGCTCACACTAACTCAGCTTAGAGGGAATACTGCCTGTGAGGTAGGTGGAGCTGAGAGAGCTCTTTTGAGAACTGCTTATGAGAGAACTGCTCTGAAAGAAACTGCATGTGGAGGAGTAGCGAATCAAACCCTGTTCTCCCAGATTAGAGTCCATGCTCTTAACCACTACACCAAACTGGCTCTCTTACTACCTCCAGATCTCTGTTCCCTGCTTGGAGGCGGTGGGGAAACTGAACCATCCTATTCTCTTTAGCTGGATGGTCCCAGGGGTCATTTCGAGCAGGAGCTCGGGGGAGCGCAGCTCTGGGAGTTGGTGCCAGCCCCCTCCCCCCGCGGGGGAATGCCTGCTTGTGTCATGGCTGCAGCAAAATTACCCCATCCCCTGGAGAGGTCCTTGTTCCTCCGACCAGCCTTCTGAAGGCTTCAGCCACCACTGAAGCTATCCTTCCAGAATAGTGGTATTTCTGAGGCTTGGATTAGTAGCTCGCTCTTTCTTTCTTTCTTTCTTTCTTTCTTTCTTTCTTTCTTTCTTTCTTTCTTTCTTTCTTTCTTTCTTTCTTTCTTTCTTTCTTTCTTTCTTCCTCCCTCCCTCCCTCCCTCCCTCCCTTCCTTCCTTCCTTCCTTCCTTCCTTCCTTCCTTCCTTCCTTCTGACATACTTCTGGTGATGTCAGATGGTGTAGCATATGCTAATAAGTTATGCTAATAAGTTGGACCTATTAGTATTTCTTAAGAGATAGCTGAGGTGAGGCTGGAAAACTATTGAACTGACTTTCCTCTTCCTGCCTGTTCTTTGCCCAGAGAGAAATTTTTTAAAACCTCCTGGTAAAGATTTTACTCAGGTCAGACCTCTATCCAAAAAATGCATTTCTTCACAGCCACAATACCCCACTGTGGTTCCTCTGCTCCCCAAAACCTGCCTTCTCCCAAATCTCCAGGAATTACTGAACCTGGAGTTGGCAATCCTAACTCGAGGCATGATAAGAATAAGAGTGTAAATCAACTGGAGTTCCTTTTACTCAATTCTTTTTTTTTTTGGAGACCAATTTGCAATACTTTATTTCTTAAACTCAGAGGAGACAACCAAATGAGAAGAGGAAGACCCCCATTTTCCGGCCACAAAGAAATTGTCAGCGGGTGGGTGGGTGGGGGGACAGAACCTCAAGAATGTAGGAGAACCATTTGTATCAGAACCTGGAGACGGAAGTCTCCTAAGGGAGCGGCTGGAACTTGCCTTGAGGGCAAGAAGGAGGCCCTCTGCTGCCCTGGTGGACCAGTAGGCAAACAGCTTGCCCAGTGTGCTCTCTGGATGGAGCAACTGAGTGCTTCCAGAACTGGAGATTATTTGGCTGCAGAGCCTGGTGCAAAGAATAGAAAACAAGCCTCTGGGGTAGCCTTCTTGCCCGGGGCAGCCTGCACCCGCCTCACCCCTGACTGAGAGCTCCCCCGCCAAGCTGGCCGGGCTGCAACCAAGTCCTGGCATTCTTCAGAGCAATCTGTGGCAGAGTCTGAATGTTGCAAGGCGACGTTCTTTAGTGTCAATTCTAAGTGTCGCATATCTGGAGCTGGATGGGGTCAGAGGCTTGAGCCCTAGCATTTATATTTTCAGGAACTAAAGTTGGGAGCATTATAGACTTACAGATGACTGAGAACCCACAAGGATGTTTCTCAGTAATGAAGTATACATACATATGACACTCACATTGGTATCTGCTTAACAGTGATGGAGAAAGATCTGTCCAAGGAGGAAAAAAATGCTCCAGTACTGTACACCATAGAAGTAGAAACCATACTTCATGAACTTCTCCCTGCTACATAGCTATTGAAGGCGCAAGAATTTTCTTAGTGACCTATAAGGGGGGGTACCTTATTGGTGAAAAGCTGTGACAGAAAAGGGCCTTGGCTGAGTAGAAGAGCACTTAATTTGCCTGCAGAGTTCAATCCTGGGCTACTCCAGTTTCGTATTTATTTTATTTATTTTATTTTTAAGATTTTTATCCCGCCCTCCCCGCCTCACAGCAGGCTCAGTAGTGTATCCTGAGAAAGTTTTATCTCTACGTGAGGTCTTTGAGAACTGGTACTAGTCATGAGGGGGGTGGTGGTGGTGGTAGTAGTAGTAGTAGTAGTAGTAGTAATATTAATACCCAACTTTTCTCTATCCTAAGGAGTCTCTAAGTTGCTTACAGTCACTTTGTGAGGTAGGCAGGACTGAGAAAGTTCTGAGAAAACTGTGACTGGCCTAAAGTCACTCAGCAGGCTTCATGTGGAGGAGTGGGGAATCAAGCCCAGTTCAACAGATTAGAGTGTGCCACTCTGAACCACTACACCAAGCTGGCTCTACAGAAGAGAATGTTGACCTAGATGGATTAATACTTGATAGAAGTCATTATTTATTTGGAATCACTACTTCCATGGTCATACAATGCCACTCATGACAATCCCAATTGACCCCTGCTTTGATGCTCCCACCCACTTTATTGTTAGCCTTAGACCAGAGGAACCCTATACATGGACTCTCCTCTCCATACTCAGAACCCAGAGAGCCTGTGAGGAGTCTTCTTCACTGTAGCCCTGCCGTGGTTTCAGTGCCTCCTCACACCCTCAACAGCTACTTCCCTCCTGCTACAAGATCACCACTGTCAACAGCTGGAGCAATGGCAATGCTAGTTTCAATGCATACTTCAGGGACATCCGACTTAAGCAGCATGTGGTGGGAACTCAGGCTGTAGAGACGTGCATGTTCCTAGGCAGTGGCATAAGCAGAGACTAAGAGGTGTGCAATTGGCACATCAATTCACATGGCAGAGGCATCACTGTATGTTCAACAGGTTACAGATCCCTGCCTCCAATAAACACAGCATCAAACTACAGCCCATGTAAAAGACACCAATCCCCATATTATGTGCCTGATTCTGCTCTGTCCTCCCAACTGGTCCCAAGGAAGTATAACAGCTTGCTAGATTCAGTAGAGATGCTCCCACGACCATATGGAGTAACCGAAAGGCAAGTTTTGTAGCTTGAATTTAAGGCTTGTTATCAAATTCATTTGCTGGGCACATGTAAACTAAATAGGTTGTGCTATGATGTGATTTTAAGGGTCACCTTGGGAAACATTCTCTAGTGGGGTATCTTCTTTCTTCAAATAGATATTCTCAGAAATCATATAAGTAATTATATGTTTTCCTTTCATGTCAATAAAAAATAAAATTGTTAGAGTTGTTCCACTTTTTTGCTCTTTCCATTGTGCAAGCCATGGGCGGTCCATAGTTCTGGACTAAAAAACTCTGAATAAAGGCAGATCAGCAGTTGATGAGCAATGAATCACTTGTTCCTAGAAAATTGGAAACACACGGTTGGATCCTGCACACAATCTCTGTTGAGCAAAGGAATTCCTGTCAGTGGAGCATCATTTCTCCCGCCCATTGAAGCCCTCAAGCCCCCCTGAAATGCAGCTTCTGGGGACAAGGGACACTCAGGGATAGCAGAAAGAGGAAGTTGGAAGTCTATAGCAAAAATCACCTCCCCTTCCATCAGAGGAAATTTCTTTTCAGATCCAACTCCTAATTTTTTTTTAAAAAATGATGCCAAAGCAGCACCGAAGCCATTGTGGAGTAGAAAGATTCAGTGTGGAGTAGTGTATAATGTTGAACTAGGATCATGGAGACCCAGGTCAGAATCCCCATGGAAGTTTGCTGGGTGATCACTGGCCAGCCACACACCCTCAGCATAATCTACAGCACAGGGCTGTTGTGAGGATGAAATGTAGGAGAGGAGGATGATATAAGCTGCTTTGAATCCCCATTAGAGAGACAAGCAGGGCATAAGTAAATAAATAAATTTAGAGCAAAATTGCATTTTGGTGTTTTATGGGCACTTTTGGACTCTCCAGAAGACTATCACTTTGGGCCCAGTCTCCTCTGAGCTCTGTGGCATATGGAGCAGGAACAGCCCAACCCCAGCTACCAGTGGCAACCAACCCACCTTGCCCCACGGCATACCTGGCGGGGAAGGCAAAGGGAGAGCAGGGCGAGACAGGGCCATGAAGCTCAAGGCACAGGCCAAGCTGATGTTGAGGTCTGCAGCCTGGGCAGAGTTGTCGACATGCACTCAGGTGACGGGGAGGAGCAACAGATGGTGAGCTGCCTGTGGCTTCCATGTCAAAATGCAGCCAGCTGCAGGAAGCTGATTGGGAAGGCATGAGGGTGGACAGGTGGAAGCCAGCCCAGACCACTTCCACAAAGAGAGGCGGCCCGCTTCTGTTGGGCAGGGATAGGCAGCCAACCACCAGGGAGGGAAAGAGGGGTGGAAGGAGCCAGGGAGAGATATAAGGGCGCAGAACAGCTGAGCTTGGGGAGGAGATGCAAGCTAGGTGCCCAAACACACAGATGGGACCCGGCAGGGAGGAAGAGGTAAATGGTGGCAAGCCCTTTCCCCTCCTATTTTGAGACCACTTCCTGAACCTGTGCCGCCATGGCAGAAGGAAACAGACCCATGGACAGGTGGACAACATGGACAGTGGTGAGACAACATGGTGGAGAATGCAGGCATTGCTCTGCCCATAGGCTGCCCTTTACCCCACATACCCACACCAGCTGGACAAGCACTTGGCCACTGTTACATCCCCTGGTGTTGGTTCACTCGGGATAGACCAGCAGTCTGACAGCAGGGATGGAGGTGTTTTCTGACATGGGAACTGAAGAACCAGCGCATAGTATGGACTTTACACAATTTGGCCAATGGCTAATGGAGCACCACGCCCAGCTTTTTCGGGAGGTTACTCAGCAGCAGCATGCAGCTCAAGCCATGCTAGTGAGGAACTTACGACAAGTGTTGGATGCTGCTCAACCCACTGCAGATTTAGGGTTGTGTGGGCTAAGAGCTGTTAGCCTGACTGGAGCAGCTGGAAGAGGAGCATGGTTCCCATTGACTAAGATTGGACATGAGGATGAGGTTGACACCTTTTTAGAGATTTTTGAGAGGACTGCAGAGGTGGCTCAATGGCCCAGGACTCAGTAGGCCTTTATCCTGGGACCATATCTTACAGGAGAGGCCCAAGCCACTCTTAAAGCTTTGGATAAGAGTGAGGCTGCTGACTACACCAAGTTGGAAGTCACCATCTCAGACAGGTATGAGGTGATGCTGGAAACCCACTGTCAAAAGTTCCGGTCTGTGACACCAGCCCAGTGCACACCCAAGGGCAATGGTGGCCACCCTTAAGGACTCTGTGACCTGTTGGCTACAACTGACAACTGACGATAGGCAGCAGATCATGGAGCAGGTAGTGGTGGAGCAATTATTCCAAGTTTTGCCAGCTCAGATACAACATTGGATAGGCTGCTGGAGCCCCAGGAGCTAAGTGAGGCCACAAGGCTTTGGGAGAACTTCCTGACTGCTGATGGGTGGGAGCAACCACGAGAAGGGGTCTGTGGAAGTGGGCCCCCAAGCAGTAGTTCATGGGGGCCCAAATAGCAAAGTTGCTGAGAATGTTTAAAGTGGCCAAGCTGCCTACCCAATCCAAGAGGTGGGTCTGTGCCCTCTATGCCATGCTGGCAGGCCCTGGTACCCGGACCAAATGTGTGAAGTGCTGGAGGGTCTCCACAAGTCTCGGAAGCCACATCAAACCCCCCTAGTCATGCTATTAAACCTAGCCCCTGTTTCACGTGTGGCCAATGGGGACACTCTGAAAGGGATTGCCTGTTAATGGAGTGTGATGCTGGATGGGAAACATCTCTGCAGGCATCATCAGGAGGTACCCATCCACCTGCTTTAATAATAAAAGTCAGACTGGGAGGTCAAGCCTTAAAAGCCTTATTGGATAGTGGGCATTCAATATATATGATCTGATCTCACCTCCTTCCAGACCCCCTCCCAGTGGCCAAAGAAGCAACCAGTGCCTGCTTCCATGGGCATGTGGAATCTTGTCCATTCATGAACAACCATTTAGCATATCAGGGGAAGATGCTTCCTTATGCCATATTGCTATGGCAGGACACTCCCATGTTCCCCAGGCTGTTACATTCTACAAGAGAATTGGTGACGCATTCTACAAGATAATTGACCACTCCTGCCACTGAAAGCCTTCAGCCACGCCTTGAACCTGTGAGCCAAGGCAAAAGGAAACAGACCTGTGGATGGGGCACGGCACTTTGAAAATATTTAGCAGTGAATATACGGCTTGGGAGAACTTTTTTAACAGGACCACACCCCTCCCCTGAAGACAAAATGACCACTGAAACAGTCTGAATCTCTGGTGTAGATGTGCCTATATAGAGTGCTGGATCCTGGCAAGGAAGACCATGTTAAAATTTCTACTTAGGGCATATTTGGACAATACAGAGAAGCTGGGAACAGCAGGACAAGTGACGTGTTTCTTCTGGCTGTGAAAGCCAGTTTGGTGTAGTGGTTAAGTGCGCGGACTCTAATCTGGGAGAACCGGGTTTGATTCCCCACTTCTACTACATCCAGCACCTGCTGGATGACCTTGGGCAAGCCATAGTTCTGGCACAGCTGTTCTTGAAAAAGAGCAGTTTCTGTCAGAGCTCTCTCAGCCCCACCTACCTCACAGGGTGTCTGTTGTGGGGAGGGGAGGGGAAGGGAAAGGAGTTTGTAAGCCGCGCTGAGACTCCCTTAGGTAGTGAAGGGTGGGGTATAAATCCAATCTCTTCTTCTTCATTTCCCTTTTCTGCAAAACAGCTGAAGTAGAACTCACAGATATTATATGGGCCTCCAGGTTCAGCTACAGCACAGAGATCTAGCTGTGACAGAGTTTCACAAATTCAGCCCCCTCACCCCCCGCAATTTAAATTTAGGGAAAATAACCCTAAATTAATTGTATTTTTTCTTTCTCCCCTTCCGCTTCATATCCTAACTGGATGCTCTTAGGAAACAGAATTTCTGTCAGCTTAGTCTACTACGTAGGGTGGTTTGGATAAGCAATTCTTTATAAGTGAATCTTCGCCCTAATCTCAGGACTGAACTTTGACAAGGAATGCAGTTTCTTGGGCAAGGCTTTGCTGAATGCTGGCTCAGATTATGCCTATTACATAAGAACATAAGAGAAGCCAATGTTGGATCAGGCCAGTGGCCCATCCAGTCCAACACTCTGTCACACAGTGGCCAAAAACACCAGGTGCCCTCAGGAGGTCCAGCAGTGGGACCAGGACACTAGAAGCCCTCTCACTGTTGCCCCCCCCCCCCCCCGTCAAGCACCAAGAATACAGAGCATCACTTGCCCCAGTCCTATCTATACTTTGTGGCTAATAGCCACTGATGGACCTCTGCTCCATATGTTTATCTAATTCCCTCTTGAAGCTGTCCATGCTTGTAGCTGCCACCACCTCCTGTGGCAGAGAATTCCCTGTGTTAATCACCCTTTGGGTGAAGAAGTACTTCCTTTTATCTGTGCTAACCCCACTGCTCAGCAATTTCATCGAGTGCCCACAAGTTCTTGTATTGTGAGAAAGGGAGAAAAATACTTCTTTCTCTTTTTTTTTTTATTTCCCCCCCCTATATCTACAACTAATACGCTACAATCTAAGCTACATATACCTTATACAGAGAGTACTTTATCATTTGCTTAATACTACCATGTTACATAATATAATTATGAAGCATTTAGAACCTTGGATAAATTTCAATTATTTTGTTACTGCTACTATAAAAATTATCAAAACAATTTGGCAGGCACGCCCACCTAGAGAAATACGGTTAATTAAACAATTTATAATACATAGGTGCAGTGCTTAATAAAACAGTTTAATCACTATTTCTTCTTTCGTCCTCTTCTTGTCTTAACAGTCTCATCTACTTTTGGAGCTGCTGCTCCTTTTTCCGAGTCAGACACTTCTTCTGCACTCTTTGAGCTATCAAATCCATACATGCTTTCTTGCGAGGCCAGTGAACCATCTGAGTCTCTCCCAGTTTTCTTTTCTTTGCTTTTTTCCAGAATTTTTTTCGCTTGTTGAACAGAGTCAATCTTATACTTCTTATCTTTGATGCTGAAGCATAGTCCTTCTGGAGTATTCCAGCGATAGATGATAGACTCAGACTGGAGCCAAGATGTCAATTTTCCATAGGCTTTCCTTCTTTTCCTTATTTCAAATGGGATATCCTTCATCACTTTTACTTCTTCTCCCAGGATCTTCAGAGCTGCTTTGTTTGTGGTCCTAAGCACCACGTCTCTTGTAGATTTTTTGGAGAACCTTATCATAATTTCACCAGGCAGGCTTTTCTTTTTAGTATAATCTGGATAGGTTGTGTAAACCATATCCATATCGCTTTTTATATCCGCTGCTTTCATGCCTGTCACTGGTTCAAGTGCTTCACTTAGCAAATTTTTAAGGTCTTCTCCTGTGTTTTCTGGCACATTCTGAAGTCTTAGGAAAAAATTTGATCTTTCCATTTGTAATTTCAAAAGCTGATCATGGTGGAAGGCCTTTTCCTTCTCTGCCTTTTGTAGTCTTGAGTCTTGGTTTTTTACTGAAGTTTTTACTTCCAGAAGTTCTCGCTGCAGCTTCTCTGTGGTTTTATTCGACTCTTTTAGTTCTAACTGCATTTTGTCCATCTTCACGTTGAGAGCTGTCATTTGGTCCACTAGAGGTTGCAATAACGAGGAGAACACCGCGCTCATCTCTGTGGTATCAACCTTTGCACTCGGAGCTGTACTTCCTAGTTTGGGGGAAGGTTTCGGTTTCCCCGCCATTGTTGAGGCTGCGCTCTTTGTTTATAGATAGATAAGATGAACGAAAGGAGCAAATTTTCGAACAGCACTTATGTCCTTTTAAAGTTTATATCTCCAAGTGAGCGATGCTGCCATCTAGCAAGGCGGATGGGCTTTTATTCATGCAGTAACGCCACGTGAAGAGTCTGGTAAGTACGCCAGTCCCGGAGGGGGTGGGTGGGTTTCACTCCTCCCGCCGTCTTCCTGCTGTATTCTGCTTTTCTTACTTCAGACTCACGTTTTCTCCATGCGTAACTGTCAGTTCCAGCCTCATTGCTTCGCACTCTCTGCTGCTTCACGGATTTGCGCTTTCAGCTATACGGCTCCCACGGTGGGGGAACCTATGGGGGTGATGAAAAGGGATCTCGATCCCTCGATCGCCACCGTAGGGAGAGATCCCCTTCGTGCCACCCCAGGCAGAGCCCCCTCACTGGGGTCTCTGGGGGCTCGGCACCAGTCCAGAGCCCCTTCTTCCCACCGGGTACGGATCGCGCTCCCCGCAGTTGCGGAGGAGCACGTCCGCCATTATCGCAAGTCTTGCCGGAAGTCCAAAAATACTTCTTTCTCTACCTGCTCTATTCCATGCATAATCTTATAAACCTTGATCATGTCACCCTTCAGCCATCCTTTCTCCAAGCTAAGGAGCCCCAAGCGCTTTACATTACAAGAATAACAGATCTGTAAAACCATTTTGTATAGTCACCAATCAAAATGATAAGAAAAAATGAATGTGTCCTGATTCCTTATTACTGAGTCATCCATCTCAGCATTTATACAGAGATGGATCAGCAGCTGATGGTTAATTTCAGATCATCATCATAAATATTCCTCTTCCTATGTATGTTTCCCTGCACATGTTTATTTGAACACTTTATAAAAGGAAACAAGCAACACTGCATTATTGAAACTATAAACAAAGTGAGAGGAGAAAACTGCGTCCCTCTTGATAAACGGGTTATTTATCATCAGGCTGAGCACGCTGGAAAGTTTGCTGTGCGTGCCTGTGTGTTTTTAAAAATGAGTCAATCTGCTGTTCACTCTGGTAGAGTCATCATGTTGGATGGAGCTGAAAAATCTCTAAAAATAGTTACCAGTGGATTCCATTTCTTTGAAAACCATAAATTGACGTGTAGAAGAATTCACAACTGGAAATTGAAAGGGGGATGTTGATCAGTTAATCTTTCAGCTAAAATGAAGGTTAAAGACACCATAACCTCTGTCTTAAATTCTTAATTATGGTGTCAGCTCCAAGCAAAAGCTATTCTATTTTACCTCTGCTTATCCCCCCCTCCATTTTTTACTTTTTAAAGCGGCTTCTGGTCCCCTTGCTGAGCAGTGTCAGAGTTAAATGACACACATGCTGTGTATTTTAATGAGCTGCTAACACTGATTATATGAAAAGCAAGCCCTGAGACATGTTCTGAGTCTAAAATGCCCCTCTGAGGAATAAATTAGCTCTTTTAAAAAGCCTTTGGCTTTCAGGAAGTCTTTAGCCCTTGTGAAAGCCCTGGTTAGAAACTGCAGAGAGCTCAAAGGAAGTTTGACTTTACCTTTAATGTTAATGATATGGAAGGAAATTGTGCACCTACTTTACCTGTCCCCTCACCTCTCTTTCTGATAGCGTCTCCTCCACCCACTGTATAACGTGGTACTTTACTACTGCCCCCATGGCATTCAGTGGAGGAGATGGTAGGAAAGGAAAGATGAGTCTTCAGAATGCACAGTTTCTACTACATCATTAACATTAAAGTTGAAATCTCTGTGTTGGAATTTGGAAATGCTAGGCAGCATGAGATAGCAAAAGGGTGGAATGATATTCTATGTCTCTTACTGAATGTGTGTAAGCACACCACTGCTTTTGTTAATTTTGCATACATATTGATGTAAGGATCATGACTAGATTCCTAGTACTAGAGCTTTACAATTTGTATATTTCCGATGATCATTTGTCTTGTTTGCAAACCATTTAAAGGTGTTTAAAGGTTCTCTTGATGCTAGTTTAAAAATGCTTCATTCAGTTATTCATTAAGTATATTTGTATCCTTCTCTTTCTTGAAGGAATTCTCTCATTTTATTCTTACAACAGCCCTTTGAGGGAAGTTAGGCTGAGAAAGTCTGGGCCAAAGCCACACATTTTGTTTCGTTGCTGAGGGGTGATTTAAAACCGTGTCACTGCTCTGGTCCCTACACTGTATCCACTATCTATATATCTAATTCCAAAGGCGCCCCCTGTGTGAGGATACCTAAATCTGCGCAGGGGGGGCACCTGGGAGGCAGGGAGGTTTTCCTACACATGGGGGGCACTCCCCCCGTGTGCAGAAAAATCCAAAAAGTTAAAAAAAAACCTTCAGTGACCGTAGAATTCCCCAAAATACCTTTTGAAATGGCACCAACTCCAGACATCAACTGTGAGGAGATTAGAATGTTCGGGGGAGGGGGGGAGGCTCTAACTGTTTTTGTCAGTAAAAAGCAGGTTTTTACTGGCAGCAGTCTAGGATTGTCAGTAAAAAGCAGGTTTTTACTGGCAGCAGTCTAGGATTGCCAAGTACCCCCCCTGGCCACCAGCAGCAGATCCAGATCCAGGCTGGGAAACTCCTGGAGATCTGGGGGTGGAGCCTGGGGAGGACAGGGACCTCAGTGAGGTACAATGCCATAAACTCCCCCCTCCAAAGCATCCATTTTCTCCATGGAAAGTTATCTCTGTAGTCTGGAGATGAGCAGTAACTCCAGGGGATCCCCAGGTCCCATCTGGAGGCTGGCATCCCTAGGCAGCACCCTCTGTGTGACTTGATACCACCTGATTTGCATGACTTAATTAGGCCCAGCTGTTTTGCTACAGTTCAGCCACCGTATGAAAGCCATTGTGGTGCAACAGTTCGAGCTTCAGACTGGGATCTGCGAGACCCAGGTTCAGATCCCTATCTTGCAGTGGAAGCTGACTGGGAGATTGTGGACCAGTCGCATACTTTCAGCCTAACCAACCTCACAGGGTGGTTGTGCAGATAACAAAGAGGAAATAATAATGTAAGCTGCTTTAGTCCCCATTGTGGAGAAAGACTGTAATTTTCCTAGGTAGAGGCTGCAGGGGAGGGGGGTGGAGATAGAAAGCTGAAGACAGATAAAGGGTAGGTTGGCTGTTGGGTGGGAAGAAAATAGGGTTGCCAACTCCAGGTTGGGAAATTCCCAGACATTTGAGAGGTGGAGCCTGGGGAGGGTGGGATTTGAGGTGGGAGGCAGAAAGAGAGAGAAAGAGTGATGAGGTGGGGAGGCAGAAAAACAAAGGGAATGATGACAGGTCAGAAAGAGAGAGGAAGTAACATACATGGAGGAGAGCGAGAGAGTAAGAAAGGGGGGCAGAAGGGAGAAAGGTGTGAGAGAGGTAGGGGGAGAAGGGAGGAAGCAAAGATGTGAGGAATGGGATAACTATCCTGCAAGTTTCTTGCAGGTCTCCACTTGTATAATCTAAATTTACTTTTCTCACACAACAGATGACGTGATAAACCCATGCCTGGACTATACCACTTCAGATTACCTGGGGGCTCACATGGTAAAATGCTTTCCCATTTAAAATATTCTTAGACATAAAAATCTATGTCAAGGAGGCTTTGCTGGCCATTTGGGCATTCAAGAGGAAAAACTTCACAGGGGAGGGAATACTAAAGCCTGTATACATAGGACTAAAATATAGTCTACATGTATAGGAGCAAACGATAGCGTCTTGGTGTCTAAAATAAGGCTTTCTGAAGACCCAAGTCTTCTCAAAGATACTCAGGCTTTGTCACTCTGAAGGAATTCTTGCATCACTATGTCTGAAAAACTGGCTTCAAATCAGTGTTGATCAAGGTCATGGAGGCCACTATGGACTTCTGGACAGGTGCAGCATCATAGCATCTGACATTTGTGAGATGGGACCTCATTTTAATTTTGGCCACTGCTCAGTGGCAGCAACTAGCAGGTTCAGGGAGTATAGTGACTTCTTCCCTTCACCACACATTCAGATTGTGATTGCAAACGTCATTCTCAGCCCTGGTCTCTAAGCTTTTTAAAGAGAAGATGCCACAGATTGAAACTGAGACCTTCAGTATGCAAGGCAGGTGCTTTGCCATGGAGAGATGGCCCTACTTGTTCCTTCACAAGATGGCAGCCATTCAGTGTAATGATAATACACTTGATTTTATTTATAGCAACAGCCTCCATTCCTGCTAGTATCTGTGCAGATGGAGTTTGAAGCCACACCAACAGCCTGAAAAGCAATCAGGAAATTTAAAAGAGAACATAATATGGGGCCTGAAAAATTACTTTGGCATATACAGGATATTGCTGAGATGTAAAAGATGTTTGTAGCAGTTGAACTCCCCTCAGTTTAATCATAAATAATATTGGAAGCATCATAAAAATGAACACAATGAGTTACTGTTGGGAGGGGGGAACCGCCTGAAATTTTGATATCTGAATAGTAGCTGCTGTGATCGGGGAGGTGGAGAGGTGAGAAATGCAATTTCATTGATTGCTGTCTGTTCAGTGACCTCGTCCCACATACCCATGCAGGTTCAATATGAAGAGAAAAACCATTTGGCCTCTCTTATCTAATGAAGAATGCACATTGCCTCTCTCAAGTATGTATTACCCTGGGGATCTGACCCTAAATTTGAAGGATTCAGTGAAGCCAAACTAAATGATATATGCTGTCACAGTGGTCTATCCTCTCATACTGGACACTGATCATAAACGTTAAGGATAACAAATTCTACAAATCTTATTAAAAAACGGTTAAACATGATATGCTTTCCAGTCCATTGGGATATACGAATAAAAAAGAAATAGGCTGGAAATTATTGTTACTTCTTCAAATACTGTCTAAGCATTAGTGTCTTTATGAATAAAACTATTAGCAGATGGGAAGTTAGTTTCCCAGTGGAGAAATTTGCCAATTTTACAAAATTAGTGAGAAGACTCTTGTGAATATCCTTACTGTGCAAGCCAAGAAGCATCAACACGCATTCTGAAGTAAATGTATCACAAGTAGCACTTAATCAAATACTAATTCTTAACCCCAAAGGCATTTAAACTTCAAGAATTTACACTTAGTTTAGTTTTAGTCTCCTGCTAAATAATCAGCTTCAGCAATATAGGGCCATGTGAAAGATCAAATAACAAATATGAATATTTCAATCTCCTTCACACATTTTGGCTTCTAAAGTGTTTACACTGGGCTAATCAGATCCCAAAGCAAAGTAAAAATAAGAAATGCTGGCTAATTAAGAAATTTAATTAATTAGCCAGAATTTCTTATTTCTGGTTTTCTGACCACTAGTTTGTTCTAGGATATATGACCACTATGGTTGTAATTAGGGCTGTGTGTTTGGCTAAATCTGAGCTGAAAAAATATCCAAAAAATACCTAATTGGTATTCTTCATATATTCTTTCAGCCGGATAGTGATTTGGCCATTTTTTGGCTATCCAAAATGGCCAGTTCCCAAAAATCCTGAATATATTCAGGATTTTTTGGGATTACCAGATAGCCAAAGTGAAAGGGCTTGGAGAAGCTGTTTAAAGGGATCATGTTCCCTTTAAATGCCTTCTGGGTGAGCTCACCCCTTGGAGAAGGTGTTTAAAGGGACCATGATCCAGTTAAACAGCTTTTTTCTCTACATTGGTTTCAATGGAGGATGGGGGCACCTCCTTTGAAGGCCCATGAAACTGGACCCCCGGTTCAGTATTTTTTGAAACTTGGGGTGGAGGGGTTAGATGGGAGGCAACAGCAGCTATCCTGCAAATTTGGCACCTCTACCTAAAAACCAGCTCCATTATACCCTATAGGGACCATAGTCCCCATAGAGTACAGTGGAGCTGAAAAAAATCAGCTGAAAAAAATCAGGAATCCAAATACCACACTGGTACTGGGATTCAGGAATATAGGAGACATCAATACTTTGGGGGTTCAGTATACCTGAACCAGGAAAATACTGGGTTTTTTTGCATACCCCTAGTTGTAAGTATTTAGAAAATGAACTGCATTCAGAAATCAAGTCTGCAGCACACTGCAAGTGATCCTGAGCAATGTGATTATAACGTCTTAAAGTTATCCTTCTTGATTAGTTAGGGGATTTCAGTTCAGGATACCCACTTGTAAAAACAAATAACCATAGGCATGTTATTGCATAAAGAAGGCACAAAACAAACAAACAAAAATATTCCCAAACCTGGCTTTCATTTGCAAATGAACAAAAAGGATTGCAGAAGGATATAGGTAACAGCAGTCTCTGGTCAGCTGGCATACCTATCTAACTTGCATAAAGTGACAGAAGCACTGGAATATCTGAATCCTGAAAATACCAGTAATTGACAGTAATACTGAGACAACCTGTTTCAGCTGCCCCTCAGTTTATAAACCTTGCACTCACGGATGAAGCAAGGAAGCCAGAAGTTAGAAGTTATTTTTTAATTATATACTTTATTAAAATATAAGACTATAGATTAACAGATAACAAACAACAGTAATATATATATATATACAAGTGGAGACCTGCAAGAAACTTGCAGGATAGTTATCCCATTGCTCACCCCTTTGCTTCCTCCCTTCTCCCCCTACCTCTCTCACACTCTTTCTCCCTTCTGCCCCCCTTTCTTACTCTCTCGCTCTCCTCCATGTATGTTACTTCCTTTCTCTTTCTGACCTGTCATCATTCCCTTTGTTTTTCTGCCTCCCCACCTCATCACTCTTTCTCTCTCTTTCTGCCTCCCACCTCAAATCCCACCCTCCCCAGGCTCCACCTCTCAAATGTCTGGGAATTTCCCAACCTGGAGTTGGCAACCCTATTTCCTTCCCACCCAACAGCCAACCTACCCTTTATCTGTCTTCAGCTTTCTATCTCCACCCCCCTCCCCTGCAGCCTCTACCTAGGAAAATTACAGTCTTTCTCCACAATGGGGACTAAAGCAGCTTACATTATTATTTCCTCTTTGTTATCTGCACAACAACCCTGTGAGGTTGATTAGGCTGAAAGTATGTGACTGGTCCAAAATCTCCCAGTCAGCTTCCTCTGCAAGATGGGGATCTGAACCTGGGTCTCGCAGATCCCAGTCTGAAGCTCGAACTGTTGCACCACAATGGTTTTCATATGGTGGCTGCTGATGAACTGTAGCAAAACAGCTGGGCCTAATTAAGTCATGCAAATCAGGTGGTATCAAGTCACACAGAGGGTGCTGCCTAGGGATGCCAGCCTCCAGATGGGACCTGAGGATCCCCTGGAGTTACTGCTCATCTCCAGACTACAGAGATAACTTTCCATGGAGAAAATGGATGCTTTGGAGGGGGGAGTTTATGGCATTGTACCTCACTGAGGTCCCTGTCCTCCCCAGGCTCCACCCCCAAATCTCCAGGAGTTTCCCAGCCTGGATCTGGATCCACTGCTGGTGGCTGGGGGGATACTTGGCAACCCTAGACTGCTGCCAGTGAAATCCCTGCCTTTGACTGACAGAAACAGTTGGAACCTCCCTCCCTCCCCCGAACATTCTAATCTCCTCACAGTTGACGCCTGGAGCTGAGGCCATTTCAAAAGGTATTTTGGGGGATTCTATGGTCCCTGAAGGGTTTTTTTTAACTTTTCGGATTTTTCTGCACATGGTGGGAGTGCCCCCTGTGTGTAGGAAAACCTCTCCCCCCCCCAAGGGCCCCCTAGCTCGGATTTAGATATCCGCACAGGGGGGCCCCCCTTCGCTATTATATATATATATATATATAGCTTGATCAGAGATTACTATATGTTAAAATTTATAAATATTTGGTGAATATTCTTTAAGAAAAATACACAATATTAATAGAAGGTGTACAATTTCAACACTTTTACATAATATATATAACATATAATACACAAAACAAGAGGAGAAGGAGGAAGCGAATGGAGAAGAGCAGAGGTAGCTATTCTAAAACATCAAGATATAATCAGGCAAGTCAGTCCATAAATAGCTTAATAATGGGTACCATTTCTGTATTAAATCTGTTTGATTTGTACTATTTTCATGGCTAAGAATGTTCGTTGAAATCTTATCTAACGTGCAATAATCCCAAAGTTTGGCAAACCATTGTTGTATGCTAAGGAGGGATTCTTTCTCCAACATGAAGCTATAAGAGCTTTGGCAGCTGTCAGCATTGTCATGATGAGTTCTCTATGAGCTTTAGGAGTTGTTTTACTCTCCCACAGATTGAGAAGGACTGCTTCTGGGTTTTTTGGGATATCATATCCCTATTCTTCGATTTGGTCTAATATCTGGGTCCAAAACCTATGTACGTTCATGCATTCTCACCAGCTATGAATAAAGGTACCTCTCTCTCCACATAGCCTCCAACAAGCTGTGATGTAGATGAGGAGACATGTGAGAGTGTGACTGGGGTTAAGTACCACCTTGATATAGTCTTAAAATTTATAAGTTGTATATTAAAACACCTAGAGGTGAAAACTGCTGAGTTCCAAATTTGAGCCCACGGCATGCCTAACCATTCTTTTTGAAGATCTAAGTGCCAGGCCTTTTGATAGAATAGCATCTTGAAACTGTTTGATTCCATCCGAATCTTGTAAATCTTAGAGATAAGACCTTTACTAGGGAGTTGTTTGTTAACTAATAATTTTTCAAATTCTGTTAAAGATGTTTGTAAGGAGCGTGGAGGGCATAGTGAGGTAATGAGGCTACTAAGTTGGAGATATTCATATCAGGGAAGAGTGATTGAGTGATCTTCTTTCAATTTTGGCTTTTCATGGAGGGAGCCGTATGAGGTGACACTGAAGAACCTAGTAAGATGGGCCCTCTGCCAGATATCAAAAGAAGTTGTGCTGAGTCCTGGTGGGAACCAAGGTTGTCCTACAAAGCCAATAAGTAGCGATATGGGTGGAGATAGTACAGCATGATTTTTATGCCAAACTTGGAACATAACATCTAGGAAGGGATTTTTAGTTTGGTTAGAGTGTTTAATTTCTTTGGTTGGAACATAAAGCTTCTTAAAAGGATTGTCGTGCTAGGTAGTAATCTTCAATATGTTTCCAATCTGCCCAAAAGGAGTTATTGTAGTATTTCACCAAGTTTGCTAGAATTACAGTCTGATAGGTCGGGTATTGCCAGACCACCCTGTTTAATTGGCCATTTGATTGTGTGAAGAATTATTCTTGGGTGTTTGTAGTGCCAAGTAAACTTAGTGAATTCCTTTAGAAGTCAGAAGTTATTGATGATACACAGACCACATTCAGCTCCAAGAGACCTAATGATCTCTGTCACATTTCATGATTGTGTATGTGTGTGTGTCTCTGTGTTAGGATGGCTGTTTCTTAAATAACTTTTAATGGCAACTCAGATAACAGGTGCACAGGCTGTGTCCTGAGAAGACTGCGTTATGATTGCAGAGCTATTATCCTTCTCGATCTATCATATTTTCACCTGCTCATGGGAGGCAGACTACACACCTGTGTCTGGTTAGCACAGACGAACTTAAGCATTTTGACTTTAGCATTTTCTTGTCTGTTTTCTCATCTTTTCCTCTTAGTTAGGAATTTTAATCTCAGGAAGCCATGGTTGTTATTTTAGGATAATGTGTACATTGGATTGAATCATGCAGACTTCCTCTGCAGTTCAAGACTTCCTCTGATGCAAGAGAGACAACTTGCTGTTTACACAAGAACTTAGAATTGTAAAATTTAGGAAGGTGAAGAGAGAAAGTGACCCCATGCATACACCTAGTGGTTCTACTTTGGAAAAACTGGATTCAAATGTAAAATTTTCTCAGAACCAATGGATTCAAATGTATTTTCATCATCCATTTTTTAAAAAGAATCGACATGGCCTCTAAGGATAGCATATGACTCAACACCAACAATCAGATGGGTTCCATGGTAGATTTTGATAAATCAGATGCTCAAATCTGCTGCTAGGCCTCTGGTTCAGATTCTCAAATCCACCTGGGAATTTTTGTTTTCGCCTACATTTGGCACCAGCAGCTGTCAGGTCTCATATATTCTTTAATTTTGAATATTGAAATCTATGCTATATGCCAGTAAAAAACTGCAGAGATAACATCTGGATATTTCAATCAAATATTTAAAACTGAATGGAAATTCTTTAAAAAAGGGCAAAGAAGGGGTGAGTATCATTCTATTCAAAAGAAGAGGCAGAGAATCAGCTGCAGACATGGCTTATTCCTAGTGAGTATTCTGAGCCTAGTTCTGAGCCTATAGGACTCTTGATCCATTTGCTGCCTTGGTGGAGCAGCCAATCACAAGGTGCTGATGCAGTTAGTGCAATTCACATTAATTAGCCTGCACACTGTTGTGTGTTACTATTTCCCTCCAAAAGAACTCTCTCACAATACATTGCTATGAGCATATTACAACCTTCACATGAATGCCCTAATCACTATAGCTACTGTATTTTTCAAAAGTACTGGAGTTGTTGTTTTTTAAATACAGTATTACAATTATGATAATTGTGTCATTGCCAACACAGCATTATTGAAACTCCCATTTTCACAAAGGTCCTTTTTCTCCTGCTTTTAACACCAGCCACCAGATACAAACTCATCCCCATGTGTTAGTTTCAGAAGGGACAGAAAGAAACTGACACCAGTGAAAATGAATAGCTTTGCTCCCTGCTAGCTACCTTTTGGTTTTCTGTCATTCAAACACCTTGTCAGAAAGCCAGCAAGTTTCAAACACAGCTCTTCAGTGTGAGAAGAGGCGAATTCCATTAGGTTCACAACAAAGTATAATCTGAGAAAGAGTCTTTATTTCTCATCTTGCACTGTTTCTTCCATCGTGCACTGTCCCTCACTTTACAACCGCACTGTGTATTTCTGTATGATTAAAAAACCCAACAAATCCAATAAAGTCTGTAGAGAGCTCCAACTGTAAGCTGGGTATGTTGTGACTGAGATAGACTCCACATCTCATCCCATGATACTGTCAAAACTCCTTAACCCAACAGAAGCTAAGGACTTTTAGGTGGAAGGGCTGCAACAAGACAAAATTACAAAACCCTAGGGTGAGGCTGCCCTCACACTAGTCAGACTACCACCAGGCCTTTTGAGTCTATACCAGCAGCTTGGGAACAAAAGTGGAAGTCTCCCAACCTTTCAGGGAAATTAACAAGAAAGTCAGCCCTGCAGGGTGGTCCTGCAGAATGAGTTTCCAAGCACTAAACAGTTACCTGGTAGGTGGTCACTGGGTCAAAACACTGGAATTAGATTTGAGGTGAATGAAGGCAAAAACAAGTGAAATATAATAGTTTTATTAAAGTGAAAAAAATTGAAAGACAACAAGACTGTGAGGGTAAATAAGAAATCTAAACATTGTTACTAGCTAATACAGTAAGACAAGGTTCCAAGTTACCCGAGGTTAATCCATCTCAGGCTGAAGATCTCAACATCAAAGGGGCTCTCTTTCTCCAGAGTTAGCCTGGGCCAGCCAGCTGTAGGGCCTTTATGATCAAGCAATCAAGATGGCTGCCAGGAACACAGTAACTGCATAGTGCACAGTCACCATCCAGCAAAAGGCAAGAAGTAACTAACTGGAAAAACCTAACTGTTTTTGTTGGGGAGGGTCTCAAATTGGCTTCAGGCCTGTTGCTGGACACATGATCTATGGCATGACTTGACCAGAGGGAAGAAATGAAACTTTTCTGCAGATCAGGCTTCATCTCATTCCCACAGGTGAAATCCATAGACCTCAATTGCTTGGACTGTGTTAACTGGAGCAAGGCTCCTCCTTCGGCACAGCTGCATTTTATCTAACTTTGCAAGGTTAGCTTGCTCTGTGTCTCTAACTGTCTCTGGGAACACTCTCTAGGTCAGGGGTGGCCAACCTTGCTTAACGTAAGAACCACATAGAATAAACGTCAGATGTCTGAGAGCTGCAAGACAGGAACAAATATCACACACATGTTTTTATTTTTAAAAATATGCAAATTTGCTTTTTATTAACGTTAAATGGGACTGCCAAAAATAAAAACAAACGAGGAAAACCGGTTATTGATAATGATATTACTTGTTTGCTAATGATATTGAGAGAGAGAGAGAAAAAGAGAGAGATGGAAAGAAAGAATTAAAGAAGTGGAAAGAAAGAGAGAGAGAGAAACTAGGAAAGCAAATAGATGGGAGGGAGGAGGGAAGGAAGGAAGGGAGAAAGAGAGAAAAAGCATGCCTCCCCTTTGCTTCTCCAGCCGCCCTGCCAGGAGCCGCACAATATGTGTGAAAGAGCCGCATGTGGCTCCCGAGCCACAGGTTGGCCACCCCTGCTCTAGGTCATACCTGCAGCCTGAACCAAAGATTTTTACAAAAACCAAAGTTTTCAAGGAACCATTTTTTTTTTACAGATACTACCTTATTACTACCGTAATACTACTCCACATCTCATCCCATGATACTCCACATAGACTGACATTGAGAGATATCATAGCTTGGTCACTAATGTTGAATCAGTGATGGTTCATTCATACATGCATGTCATCACAGAACCTGCTATAGTCCCTGAATGGTGAATATGTACGTGTGAAATAATACTATGAATAACATATCTTTCAAGTATATGCAAACTGAGGGGCCTGTGAGGAATTGCATGGGGGAAACAATTTGTAACCCCTCCTAATCAACTACAGGCTCTGATAAACTCTCAAGGGGGTTAAGTGTGCGTACTTTAATCCGGGAGAACTGGGTTTGATTCCCCACTCCTCCATTTGCAGTTGCTGGATGACCTTGAGCAAGCCATAGTTTTGTCTGAGCTGTTCTCTCAAGGACAGATCTAGAAAAAGCTCTCTCAGCCCAACGTACCTCACAGGGTGTCTGTTGTGGGGAGGGGAAGGGAAAGGAGTTTCTAAGCTGCTCTGAGACTCCTTCAGGTAGTGAAGGGTGGGGTATAAATCCAATCTCCTCTTCCTCTTCCTCCTCGTCTTCTACTTCTTCTCCCCCCCTTCCATTTAACTGACTCCATTGCTCTCAACATCCCTGCCTCCTGGTTGAAGTACTGGAATGCCAAGCTGCTAGTTCTGTCAATAGAAATGGATCCCATGGGGGAGGGGGGATCTCTTTGCAAAGTGAAAGATCTACAAAGGATTCACAGTGATTGCTTTCACTGGTACTGAAATGTAGTGTAATGGAACGTGGCAGCCATTAAAGTGATGTGTGATAGGAATAAGGCTCCATATAACTAATCAGCTGAAGGATATAAATCTTTCTCTTTTCCAGTGTCCTTCTCATTCTTGTCAGCTTCTCCTTATAATGTTAAATCATGTCTTCTGGACAAGGTAGTCATATGTGCTCTGTTGTGAAGGGCTACATACATATGCCATTCAAAAAGCAACATTTAGTAGATAATTTATCTGGGAAAGAATGCCTATTAACTGGTATATTAGAATCCAGAAGCAATGTGGTTAGGTTCTAATGGCCCTCATAATCTGTATTTTCCATCTGGTTCTATCTGTCATGGAAATTATTACTTTTTTGCACTAATTGCTGTTCATTAAAAAAATAATAATGCAAGAACATAATACAGTAGCTGGTTTTCACATACCCTGTTCTATTTTTGTTTTCAGTGTGACCTATTCGTAAATAAACATATTTAGGGTCAGTCTTTTGATTACAGAGATAAGATACACATTTTTACTTGGGTACTTTTCTCTGTCTTTGGCTTTAGAAAGCACCTGCCAAGTCAAATTGAGTCTATACAGCAACTGAAATATCAGGTTCAGTCACTGCCCATTTGCGAAAGTCAATGCTTGTTTCTCCATAAATCAGCAAGGATTCCTTATTTAAGTGAGTGAGTTAAGGGTGTGTTTGCTAAATATGTAATATGTTAGTCAAAATGTGCTGGAAGGAAGTGATGGAAATTTTGGGGGAAACTATCTCTCAGATCTTTGATGTTCTATTCAGGAACTGAGAGGCATTTTTAAAGTTTACATTTGGAAAAGGAAATACAAACTCAGTTCCAAGAAACAGATATCTACTTGACCTGTGTACTTTATTCCAAACTGATATTTGACTATTTGGAAAACAAAGCTCTTTAACCATATTAGATTCCATAGAAACAGGAATCTAGTGGCTCTTTAAAGGCTAACTTCTATATAAGTGCCTTGATGACAGAATCCCAAAATGCCAACAACTCTGATGCTACACCAAAGAGGGGGCTACACCAAAGATGGGGCAGAGAAAAACAGAGAATCCTTCTTAGTACTCTACTAAGTAAGCAACTTCTTAAGCATACAATTTTTGGATGACTCTTCCTGCATCATGGATAGCATGGCTTTAGTCATAGCTAGAAAAATTATTCATTTTTTCCCTCCAGACTTACTGTTTGCCAACATATTCTTTAAAATCTGGATCACAATGACAATGGCCACCTGGCAGAACTGAATTATGATACCAAACGTTGAATTTTATGTCATCAAAGAGCAGAAATGAGTTTTACGGACCAAAGAGAGTAAGAGACAAGATTTGTCTATGTGTGTATAATTAAGAGCCAGTTTGGTGTAGTGGTTAAGTGCGCGGACTCTAATCTGGGAGAACCGGGTTTGATTCCCCACTCCTCCACTTGCACCTGGCTGGATGACCTTGGGCAAGCCATAGCTCTGTACCAGATGTTCCCTCAAGGACAGCTTGGGAAAGAGCTCTCTCAGCCTCACCCACCTCACAGGGTGTCTGTTGCGGGGAGGGGAAGGGAAAGGAGTTTGTAAGCCGCTCTGAGACTCTTAAGTGAGTGAAGGGCGGGATATAAATCCAATCTCCTCTTCTTCTCTTCTTAATCAGATACTATCTTGCTGGTGCCTCTGATGAAATGCATTGATTAGGAAAGGTGTCTACTTGCTGTCATCATACTCTGTGGTGAAGGAGATGCTGCCTTTGTGACTTGGATCAGATGTGAGACCCAGCTGGGGAGATATATCTTTCTGCTCAAATATTACAGGTTAGTGCCTCAGTACCATCTGCAAGCAGCAGAAAAAGTTATTGAGGTAGGAGATGTTCTGTTTGCCTATGGCAGTCATATGTGAAGGCTTCGCTGATGGAATATATGTCTTTTATGCCTTGAGTGGGTATCATCTGTTCATTCTGCTGCTATCTATGAGCACAGAGAACTGAACCTGCAGCTGAGCTTGCAGAGTTTCCTGTGAAGTGCAGAAACTTCCTTCGCAGAGAGGATGGGAACATTGACAGAAAACCAGCTGCTTTACAGAGTTATAATCAGAAAGAGGGATCAGCATTGATACAACTGCTAAATGAAGCTATGCTTGGAGAAAAGCTACCCCTTGAGATCCCTTTCCTGAAGTATCTTAGATCCCTTTTTCAAATTCTCAATTCAAGTGAAATGCAGTAATTCACAACAGAAAGTGGCTGATTTTTTCCCAGAGCAGTTAAATACTATAGCAGTTGATTACTGCACATTGCATTTTTAATGCAAAACCTCTTGAGAGTTGAGTGATGGTTACCCCAATTTCAGTCCCCCGATCTGTTTTTGGTTGAATGCTAGAGCATGCCCCCCCCCCCACGTTACGTGCCCAGCATAATGATGACACTTCCAAGTGACATGATCATGGCGTGTGTGTGTGAAGATCCCAGAGAGGAGCCTGGAGCCCCCCACTGGGAAAAGGTAGGAACCTGGCAACCCTAATCTGCCTCTTGTCCTAAAGAATTCTGTATAGTTCAAAAGTTTGCAGTGTAATAGCTACAGAATTTGATCTAATGATATACAAAGCAGTCAACAATCTTCACAGTTCTTTTTCTCCTCATTACCAAGAATCTCAAAAGACTGAGATCTGGGATGAACCAGAATTAGGGTTGGCCCCCACAATGTCCCATTAACCCAACTTTCCCACTGATTGCCAACCTGGCAGCCCTAAAATTGGAATAATGGTTGTCAGAGTACCAAGGGTAAAAGAGCAATGAACAACAAAGAAGATGAAAGAAGGTAATAAATTTTCTAAGTAATTAGAGGAGGATCTGAGGACTAGAGAAAGAAAGCAAAGGCCTACATCCTCCCTCTGCTGAGCAAAGTTTGAAGCCTCCTTTCAGCCTCAAGTGGAGGAAGCTGGAGAAAGTTGGGGCGCGATCATATGCACCCATTTGCCATGGAAGAGGGACAATTCACCACCGTATCAAAGTGGCGCGATCACACCAGCACATCTGGGAAGTGTCCCACAACTGTCGTCAAATGATCACAAACCCTTTTGATCCAGTGGGGAAGCATAGTAAAAAGCTACTAGTGAAACTCCAGTAGCAAATGGTTTGCTGTGGTTCACAACCGGAGTTTCCCTGTTTGATCGTGCCAGCGTGGAAGTGTGGCGTTGCTATCCCAACACCATGTGGGTTTTTTTTGTCCCCCTTCTCCATGTGCACATCATCAAAGGCCCCCTTAGGGGGAGATGCGATTCATTGATCCTCCCACCCCCCCATTGAGGCAAATAATCGATTCTCCTCCCGCCCACCCACCCCCGTCTAAGCAAATCATCGATTCCCCTTCCCCTGTTGAAGCGCTTCATCGATCTTCCATTTAAGCGTCTCGGAAACCCACCACAAAAAAAAAAAAGCCCACTCGCCCGCAGTTGCATCTGATCACACAGCGGCGGTTTGCCCCAGCAGGTCCACGGACCTGTGTGATCACGCAACTGTGGTGCAAATTGCTCTGGTGCAAATTTGTGTAGATTCCTGTCTGGCTTATCTCGCTCATGTGGCCGTGACCTTGGAGTACCAACTGAAGTAGGGTACGATCTTATGTCAAAAGAAGGATGTAATCTGGTTTTACAAGGAGACAGAAAACAGAAGGTTCAAGGGCCAGAGGCAGGAGGTGAGGTTAAAAACAAGCAAGGTTGGATATCAAGGAAGGTACTGGGTAGAGTATGGAAGGGTAATTTTGAATTCAGTTTGGAATAGGTCTGCTCACTGCTGACAACCTGACCATAGTGAAGAAACAGTCTGCAAGCCAGGGCTTTATAGAGGCTGAGGTAACCTTGTAATCAGAATCACCACGCATGTGCTGAGGCCTAGGCAGCTGATACCGCAAGACAGAGTGGAGATTTCATCCCAAATGGCATTATTGGTCAGCAGAAGCCACAGACATCAGCAAGGGTATGCCTCTGGAAAGTTGGTCTTTTTTTTATGCAAGCCAATTTGTACTATGACTTCATGGCACCAAATGAGATATAAATCCCATGCTTTCTACCCCAATGGGGCCCCAAGACAACTTACACCATCATTCTCCTCTCCTTCATTTTATCTTCACTTTAATCATATTGTGAGATAAGATAAACTGAAAGTAACTGGCCCGAGTGAGGTTCTGTGTCGGGGAGGGATTTGAACCTAGGCTTCTCAGACCCTAGTCTTGCACTCTAACCATGACACCACAGTGGTCCTCCATCATAACACTTTCATTAAAGCAACAAATCTATTTGCCCTCTACCCAATTCTCAAAGAGTGACTTGTGCAAGCCCCCCCCCACTGCATCCCAAGTTCTGCTAATTCTGTCTAGAAACCCAAGGTCTCTTTTTCAAATTTAAATTTTGCCATGAGAAATCACCTTGTAGTAACAATATTTTTTTTTTAAAAAAAAATGCAAGTATTTTCCAAATGACAGATTTTGCTACAATGTCTAGGGTTGCAGGGAAAAAATAATGCTGTTTCTTAATGGTGTTACAATTCCAGTGATATATATATATATCTGTAACTGTAGGTACTGCTGCTGCACTGCTTGGAGGTAATAGGGCAGGAAGTTTTGATAAACAAGAAGGATCAGCTGGAGGAGGGGAGTTGCCAAATGACATGAACTCAAGCCACATGTTCATGAGCTTGCCTGCAGGTGGTAGGAGACCTCTAGCTCCCTGCCACCACTGCTCACCATGGGTGAAATGGGGACATGTGGTTGATGCCTCCAATGTGATGACATTACTTCTGGCATGACCTGGAAGGGATGTCATCACATCAGGTGGTGTTCTAATTCTATGAGTTTTGGGTGAATCATACTCTATGATCCCTGGCACTATGATGTCATTTCTGGGCCATGCCAGAAGTGACATCATCATGTTAGGGACACCGGTTTCACACACGCACTGTAGGTCCCTGTTTCCCCTATCGCCTGCTGGTTGCTAGGACATGCCTGACAACTTAGGGTACAATAGAATAACACAGAAATTGTAGCCATATTCCAGGACAGAAAAAACCCATAGCTAATTGATTTTTGGAGAATCAGGAATATAACATGGAAAGAATGGGAGAACTGAGAGGTTTGGTTTTTACTGCTGTTGCATGAAACCTACAACAATTGTGTGTACAGTTGGTGGAAACTGTGCCACAATGGTCTGGTATGGAACAGTCTTCAAACACACTGTAGCTGCAATCCTAAGAACACTTTCCTGATAGTAAGTCTACTTCCAAGTAGATCAGTTTAGGATTGGCTTTCTATATCTGCCATGTCAAATTCACAAGAAATTAATGTTCTTATGCTTTTTGGATATCTGCCCACATGAAACAACAGTAGCATTGCCAAGTCTGGGTGGGAAAATTCCTGACAATATGGGAGTGGAGCCTGAGGAGGGTGGGGTTTGGGGAAGGGAGCATCCTCATCAGGGTATAATGCTATGGAGCCACCCTCAACAGCAGCCATTTTCTCCAGAGGAAAAAATGGGAGATCTCCAGGCCCCACCTGAAGGTTGGCAACCCTAAATAACAGCCCACCGCTTAGCCTACTATTGTCTAGTGAGCCATGTCCCTGAAGCCACCTTCAGGCTTCATCCAGAAGGCTCTCTCTTTCCATTTGTGACATGTGGTTGGGTCTGCTCACTTCTCCTTCAGTTCTATGTACTTGAAAGAGACTCTCATTAACAGAGCTGCTAAGAGAGCAAACAAGATGGCAAAAGTCTTAGAACAATATAAAAGGATGATGATAATAATAATACCTACTGCCAAGATGCTAAGCCATCCTAAAGGTGTGTGTGTCCTTTCTTAATGGAACTGTAATGTCACTGCAATGCCAGTGTGACAGTTTGTGACATTGCAGTAGTACAATAGTTGGTGTGCTCTCGGCACTCTCAGAATCAGGCTGCTAATACAAACTCTTGGAGGAAAAATTCTTGGAGGAAAAAAACCCTCCCCCCTCTTCCTATGATCATTTGACTCAGTTGCTCACTTGCAGATTACAGAATTCAGAGAGACATTTCAGCTACTTACAGCACAGATATTTAGAGAAGGCCCAACACCCACCCCAAACTCACCTTCTGACACTAAGATATAAAGCGCTGTAAGAAATAGACATATACTGGACTTAAATATACTAGACTTAAATAAAATAAAGACATATACTGGACAGCTGTATTTTAAAAGCAGGTGTTGTGTAGTGGTTAGAATGACAGATTAGAACCTGGAAGAACTAGGTCAAATACACACGCTGCCATGAAGTGAATAGGATGATCTGGTGCCAGCTACTATCTCTCAAACAGCTCTGACTTAGAGGGTGGTTACAAGGGTAAACGGGGGGGTGGTGGTGGTGGTAAAGAGCCATGTACTTGGTCATGAGTCAATCTAATAACATTAAAATCCAATAAATAAATAAAAAACATCCTTAGATAGAAAAGGGTGGGGGGACTCCGTGACTGAATGTACCTCTTCAGTGGGGAGAGACCATTTTATTACAGAAAACTAGCATCTCAAAAAAGAATGAGCGCCAGACAGATATGCCATAGTGGCTAGGAGAAAGAGCTGTCATACAGCAGCTTCCTGGTTCAAATCTCATAAATTTGCTAGCTATTTTAGGTAAGCTTTTCTTTCTCTCTCAGTGCTAGCCTTATTCCATAGTTTGTAATATGGGGTTAATAATACAGGCCTACATTACCAGACTGTTACAAGGATTACAATACTAACAGTGTGATCCTGTGCAGATTTGCACCATTCTAAATCCATTGGAATCAGCAGGCTTAAACTGCAGTAGCACTACATAGGAGTGTACTGTAAAAGTGTCGCATAAATGTTAATGCTACTGATACTTTATGAACTTATGAAGATGCCTTACACTGAATCAGACCATTAGTCTATCAAAGACGGAATTCTCCACTCAGCCTGAAAGCTGCTCTCCAGGGTCTCAGCTAACCTACTACTCTTTTACATCACCTGATCTAACCTGGGACCACTTAGCCATAGCCTCTCCTTGCCAAGTTATCTGCTTTAAATGT